>JAQQTO010000047.1:33758750-36627500 GCA_029884595.1 Ormosia semicastrata | reverse complement strand
ACGTTAGTAAAGGAAAATATCATCTTAGTCAAGAAGAAGATCTAAATGCTAGGTTTGCTAGTTTGGCTAGAAAGGTTGAAGTCATGGAATCAGGGAAAGTAAAAGAAATTAAATCTGTGCAAAATGAAGAAATTTGTAGCATTTGTGATGAATTGGGACTCTCAATAAATGAATGTCCAAAAATTTCTGTTTTTAAAGAAGTTGTGCATGAGTAAGTAAATGCAATGAACAGTTTTAAAAAATCATTCACTTCTTATTTTTCAGATACATATAATCCGGGATGGAGAAATCACCCAAACTTCAGTTGGAGGACCAACAATTAGGCACAATTCATGCAACCACCACCTCCTCAGGCACAGCAGGATTCACAAAATTCTCAAGGATATGCACCTTATGTCCCACCATATAGGAAAAACCTTGAGGGTGTGAATGTTTATGTCTTGAAGCATATCAAATGGGTTTTTGATGATAACAAAGTCAAAGATGAAGATCAAGATCAAAAGAGAAAACCAAGATCAAAAGATAAAGACTAACATCAAAAGAGGTATATTAGATATAGGTCTTAGAATATCAATGTAAAATACCCTTTAAGTATCTCAATGATTCTCAAATGGTCTTTCAAATATCATTTCTAAAATAAGTGTGAAAATTTAAAGCTACATATATTTTTTGAAGCAACATTATTTTCAATCTTAGATTTAACACTCATGAAAGGATTTATGTTTAATCAAATGTCTTGAGGTGTTAGAAATGACTTACAAGCTTTATTAGACTTGAAAAATGTGTTCAAAGGCCAATGTAATCGATTACATGATGTTTGTAATCGATTACACCGCAAACAGAGGCCTTGTAATCGATTACATGAGCAATGTAATCGATTATAAGCAAGTCAAAGGCCATGTAATCGATTACAATAAGCCCAGAAAGGCAAGAACACTTTCAAAAAGTTATGTAATCGATTAGATGGATATTGCAATCGATTACACAGCAAGACAGAAGCCATGTAATCGATTACATGGATATTGTAATCGATTACAAGCAAGTCAGAAGCCATGTAATCGATTACACCAATAATGTAATCGATTACACAGAGCCCAAAAAGCCAAGAACACGTTCAAACAGCCATGTAATCAATTACATAGATTGTGTAATCGATTACACGTGGTCTGACAGAGTCCAACGGCTATTTTAACTGCATTAAAAGCTTGGCTTTATCACCCCCAATGGCTCTTTTCTTTATATAACTTATAAATACTTGCTTTGGGTCTTCATCAAGGGTTGAACTTCATTTTAGAACATCAATCTAACACTCATATACGAGAATCAATCCTGAAAATATTTTTGCCCTATTTTTGTGAGAAAACTTGAGTTATTCAAAAGGGGCATTGTTAGAACTTCAATTTGTATTTATCTACTCTTTAAGAGAGTTTCTATCTTCTATACTTTGTGTAATCTGAAAAAGAGAGGGTGAGGTATCCCTTTAGAGTAAAGGGTGAGATATCCCTTAGAGAGTGAGGTATCTCTCAAAGTTAGAAAAGGGTGAAGTATCCCTTGAGGGTGAGGTATCCCTCAAAAGGTTGTAAAGGGTGAGGCATCCCTATTTTTGAGGCTCAAAGCACAAGGGTGAGGTATCCCAAAGTGTTGGTGAGTGCTCTATTGTGTAAAGGTTTTCAAGCACCCGTTCAAGCTTGAAGTTTAGTGAAAAATCTCGAGTGGTTCACTTGAGGACTGGACGTAGGTCACAAGGGGTGGCTGAACCAGGATAAATCCTTGTGTTTGATTCTCTCAACCCTATCTCTTTACATTTGTGCATTTACTTTATATGTTTGGTTGAATATTATTCATCTTGGTTTATTTAATTTATGAGTGAAGTATTCAATCTCATTTATCTATTCACTTCAATTATCCAATAGCTTCAACGAAAATTGTTTAACAAATGTTTTACGAAAGATTTGCGAAAATATTTCATAAACTCAATTCACCCCCTTCTTGAATTTGAGGTCACTTGGGTAACAAGTGGTATCAGAGCTAGGCTCTTATGTAAAGGGCTTAGTAGCTTCAAGAGAAAGTGATGGCCTCCTCAAATGAGTTTTCAGAAAGTTTTTCTATCTATAGACCTCCTTTTTTCAATGGGGATGGGTATGCTTATTGGAAAGAAAGAATGAAAATTTTTATTGAAGCTATTGATTTAGATGTATGGGATGCTATTGAAAATAGTCCTTTTATCCCCACAAAAGTTGTTAATGGTGTAAGGGTTAATACACCAAGAAATGAATGAACCAATGATGATAAGAAAAATGTCCAATATAATTTGAGTGCCAAAAACATCATTACCACATCCTTGGGGTATGATGAATTCTTTAGAGTCTCACATTGTAAATCTACCCAAGAAATGTGGGACACTTTAGAAGTGACCCATGAGGGTACTAGTGAAGTGAAAAGATCAAGGATCAATACTCTCACTCATGAATATGAGCTTTTTAGAATGAATCAAAATGAAGGCATTCAAGAAATGCAAAAACATTTTACAATTATTGCAAATCATTTAGCTTCATTAGGAAAGACATTTTCCAATGAAGATCTTATTAACAAGGTTTTAAGATGTTTGAGCAGGGATTGGCAACCTAAAGTGACGGCTATATCGGAGTCAAGAAATCTCTCAACCATGACCTTAGCCACACTTTTTGGCAAGCTCCAAGAACATGAATTGGAATTGAATAGACTCAACTAAAGTGAGGAGATTGACAAGAAAAAGAATAGAATAGCTTTCAAGGCCACTTCTTCCATGATTAATGATGATGATGATGATGATGATGATGGAGATGGCTTGGAAATAGATGAGGAGAATCTTGCTCTACCAGTAAAGAAATTTGAAAGATTCTTCAAGAAGAGTGGAGTTCAAAGAAGATCCCCCTTTCCCCAAAAGAATGTCTATCACAAAAGGGAAGGAACCTCATCCACTCCTAAATGCTATGAATATGGAGAATTGGGTCACATGAAGATGGAGTGCCCAATTTATCAAAGTAAAGTGGAAAAGTATCACAAGAGATCCTCAAGGGAGAAGAAAGAAAGAAGAGCCTACATAGCTTGGGATGATAATGACATGGATTCAACCGATAGCTCGAATAATGAGAAAGCCAATCTATGTTTCATGGCTAGAGGAGAAGAGGAAGATGAAAATGACATGGAGGTAACATCTTCAAATTCTGAATCAAACTCTTCCCCTTCCTATGATGAATTACAAGATGCATTTGAAGAATTGCATAATGAATCTATAAGACTTGCAAAACTTGTTTCATCATCCAAGAAATCAATTTCCTCATTTGAAAATCAAATTTCTGCTTTAAACAAAGAAATTGAGGAATTGAAATTAGAAAATGAAACTCTTGGGTTGATTGATGCAAACTCTTCATGCATGACATGTTTATCTCTTGATAATGCATCTACACCCTCATCTTGCTCATCATGTAAAGCATTGGAAATTGAGATTGAGGACTTGAAAAACACTCTTTCAAAATTTACCTATGGAAGAAATAATTTGAACATATTGCTTGGAAACCAAAGATGCATTTTTCAAAAGGCTGGTTTGGGGTATAATCCCAATAAACAACAAAAATTTCTCAAGAATTTCTTTGTTTCATCAAGTACATCAAGTAGTCCTTTTATTAAATGCTTTTATTGTGGTAGGAAAGGGCATAGTACATCAAATTGTAATGTAAGGAAGAATATCAATAACAAGCTAGGAACTAAATTGGTTTGGGTTCCCAAAGTCACTTTGCCAAAGACTAACACACAAGGACCCAAGAAAATTTGGGTACCAAAAGTCAAAAATTGAAGTGTGTTGTAGGTGTGCTTGAAGGCCAGAATTAACTTTGGATATCTTGAAAAGTGGCTGCTCCAAGCACAAAACCAAAAAAATACATCAAGCTATCCTCTTTGTCTCCAAGAAGCTTGAACTTGCATCCTTTGGTTAAGTGGAGACTTGCTCTATGCTTTACTAGTTTAATATCTTGAATATGCTAAATGAATATGTTTTTTCTTGAAATAGCATGTATAATATCAATATCTTTGAACTTATCATAATGGATCAATCATGCATCTAAGTCTACTGCATAATATGCTTATTTGCTGCATAATGTCACAATCTTCTGCATAATACATTAACTTGCTACATAATATGTTGTTTCGCTGCACAATAATATGTTTTGGATCATAATCTGATTGGAATATATGCTTAAATGATGTTTGAAATTGTTTTGGAATGATTTGGAACCTTTTGATTGTTTCAAGTTTAGTCCTTCATAATGCTTTCCTTATGCTTAATCTTTATCTAATCCCATATTGCTCTTGTATATGACTCTGATTTCTATTGATATACATGATAAATACTAGCTAAGTTTCTCATCATATTCATTTACTATTGGCATCACATATTAATGTGCTAAACGGTATATACTCTGATATTGATCCTGCTGGACTGAAATGATTATATCCGATCTGAATGCTTATGTCTTCTTTTTGATAATGCCAACGGGGAGAGATTAGTGAAATATATTGCATGTGTACGGGGGAGTTTTGCACTTTCACATATTCTATCTCATGCATAAATTACGGGGGAGTGTTGCACTTAATTATCTGATAATCAAATAAATGCATATATTTCTCATTCTGGGAGTTTTGCACTTTCACATATTCTGTCTCACTCATACATTATGGGGGAGTGTTGCACTTAATTATCTGATAATCAAATAAATGCATATATTTCTCATTTTGTTGAATGTTTAGTTTGTCATCATCAAAAAGGGAGAGAATGTGAATGCTTATGTCTTGAAGCATATCAAATGGGTTTTTGATGATAACAAAGCCAAAGATGAAGATCAAGGTCAAAAGAGAAAACCAAGATCAAAAGATAAAGACCAAGATCAAAAGAGGTATATTAGATATAGGTCTTAGAATATCAATGTAAAATGCCCTTTAAGTATTTCAATGATTCTCAAATGGTCTTTCAAATATCATTTCTAAAATAAGTGTGAAAATTCAAAGCTACATATATTTTTCGAAGCAACATTATTTTCAATCTTAGATTTAACACTCATGAAAGGATTTATGTTTAATCAAATGTCTTGAGGTGTTAGAAATGACTTACAAGTTTTGTTGGACTTGAAAAATGTGTTCAAAGGCCAATGTAATCGATTACATGATGTTTGTAATCGATTACACCGCAAACAGAGGCCTTGTAATCGATTACATGAGCAATGTAATCGATTATAAGCAAGTCAGAGGCCATGTAATCGATTACACAACTAATGTAATCGATTAAAATAAGCCCAGAAAGGCAAGAACACGTTCAAAGAGTTATGTAATCGATTACATGGATATTGTAATCGATTACACAGCAAGACAGAAGCCATGTAATCGATTACATGGATATTGTAATCGATTACAAGCAAGTCAGAAGCCATGTAATCGATTACACTAATAATGTAATCGATTACACAGAGTCCAGAAAGCCAAGAACACGTTCAAACAGCCATGTAATCGATTACATAGATTGTGTAATCGATTACACGTGGTCTGACAGAGTCCAACGGCTATTTTAACTGCATTAAAAGCTTGGCTTTATCACCCCCAACGGCTCTTTTCTTCATATAACTTATAAATACTTGCTTTGGGTCTTCATTAAGGGTTGAACTTCATTTTAGAACATCAATCTAACACTCATATACGAGAATCAATCCTGAAAATGTTTTTGCCCTATTTTTGTGAGAAAACTTGAGATATTCAAAAGGGGTATTGCTAGAGCTTCAATTTGTATTTATCTACTCTTTAAAAGAGTTTCTATCTTCTATACTTTGTGTAATCTGAAAAAGAGAGGGTGAGGTATCCCTTTAGAGTAAAGGATGAGGTATCCCTTAGAGAGTGAGGTATCCCTTAGAGAGTGAGGTATCTCTCAAAGTTAGAAAAAGGTGAGGTATCCCTTGAGGGTGAGGCATCCCTCAAAAGGTTGTAAAGGGTGAGGCATCCCTGTTTTTGAGGCTCAAAGCACAAGGGTGAGGTATCCCAAGGTGTTGGTGAGTGCTCTATTGTGTAAAGGTTTTCAAGCACCCGTTCAAGCTTGAAGTTTAGTGGAAAATCTCGAGTGGTTCGCTTGAGGACTGGACGTAGGTCACAAGGGGTGGCTGAACCAGGATAAATCCTTGTGTTTGATTCTCTCAACCCTATCTCTTTACATTTGTGCATTTACTTTATATGCTTGCTTGAATATTATTCATCTTGGTTTATTTAATTTGTGAGTGAAGTATTCAATTTCATTTATCTATTCACTTCAATTATCCAATAGCTTCAATGAAAATTGTTTAATAAATATTTTACGAAAGATTTACGAAAATATTTCATAAACTCAATTCACCCCCCTCTTGAGTTTGAGGCCACTTGGGTAACAGAGGGAACATTGCATGCATTCATAGAAAAGCAAGAGGCCATTAATAAGCAAAACACTTAAGCCATGATTGACATAAAAGATACTATTGCTAAACTTTCTTCTGCACTTGCCATTCACGAGAAAGAAAAATTTCCCTCTCAACCTCAACCAAATCCCAAGAGTCAGTATAGCCTAAATGAGGGTAGTTCAGAAAGCCAACAAATAGAATAAGTCAAGTCAGTGATAGCTCTTAGGAGTGGAAAGGTTATTGAAAAATAAATTCCTGAACCTTGTGAGAACAATGATGAGTCAAGTCCCAAAGATGAGGAAGGAGTTGATAAACCACCTAGCCAAAAGGAGACCAAACCCTCGCCTTCACCCCCATATCCTCAAGCATTAAACAATTTAAGTAAAGTGAATCGTAACAGTGACATTTTTGAAATCCTTAAACAAGTGAAGGTCAATATTCCTCTGTTAGATGCTATCAAACAGATTCCTTATTATGCCAAATTTTTGAAAGACTTGTGCACTATTAAAAGGAAACATAATGTGAAAAAGAATGCCTTTTTGACTGAGCAGGTAAGTTCCATTATTCAGAACAATAATGCGTTGAAATATAAAGACCCTAGTTGTCTTACAGTTTCATGCATTATTGGTGAACATAAAATTGAATGAGCTTTACTTAATCTTAGTGCTAGTGTTAATTTGCTTCCATATTCAGTTTATCAGTAACCCAACCTGGGTGAGTTAAAACTAACTTCTGTAACTCTTCTACTTACCAATAGATCAATTAAAATTCTAAAAGGAATAGTGGAAGATGTGTTAGTATAAGTTGATAAATTCATATATCCTGTGGATTTTATTGTCTTGGAAACTGAACTTATGGGAAATAGTAGCAAGTCAATTCCTATTATTTTAGGTCACCCATTTTTAGCAACATCTAATGCTTTGATAAATTACAGAAATGGGGTGGTGAAGTTAACATTTGGAAATATGACACTAGAACTTAATGTTTTCAACATGTGCAAGCAACCACAAGAAGTTTATGATGGAAAGGAAGAAATTAAAGGGATTGAGGCCATTATAAATGATCATATTCAAATTAGAAGTTCTTTTGACCCATTAGAAATTTGTTTAATTAATTCATTTGATTCAGCTACACAATTAGATGATTATGTTTCTGAAATATGCTCTTTGCTTAACTATACATAGGTAATGGAATATAAAGGATGGAAGCCGAGATTCGAAGAGCTAAAAATCATGAATGATGATACCCATGAAGAAGTACCCACACTGGAAGTAAAGCCATTACCTGCTGAGCTGAAGTACACATTTTTGGGAGAAGAACAAAGCTTTCTAGTGGTAATTTCCTCATCCCTGACCAAAGACCAAGAAGGTATGTTGATAGAAGTACTTAAAATGCATAAAAGTGAAATTGGATGGACATTAAAGGATATAAAAGGCATTAATCCATTAATTTGTACACATAGAATACATTTAGAGGATAATGCTAAAACGTCTCAACAACCTCAAAGAAGATTAAATCCACACATGAAAGAGGTAGTTAGAGTTGAAATTCTTAAATTACTTGATGTTAAAATTATTTATCCTATCTCTGATAACCAGTGGGTAAGCCCTATACAAGTTGTGCCTAAGAAATATAGAATAACAGTGGTTGAAAATGAAAAAGGTGAATTAATACCTACTCGAGTCTCATCTAGTTGGCGTATGTGTATTGATTTTAGAAAATTAAATGCAACCACTAGGAAAGATCATTTTTCCTTGCCATTTCTTGATCAAATTTTGGAAAGAGTAGCAGGACATCCTTACTATTTTATCTTGATGATTATTCAGGGTATAATCAAATACCAATTACATTGGAGGATCAAGAAAAGACCACTTTTACTTGCCCCTTTGGCACTTTTGCATATAGAAGAATGTCTTTTGGTCTTTGTAATGCTCCAATAACTTTTCAAAGATGCATGCTAAGTATTTTCAGTGACATGATTGAGCATTATTTAGAGGTTTTCATGGATAACTTGACAGTTTTTAGAAATTCTTTTGAAAATTGTCTTGATAATTTGAAAAAAGTTCTTAAAAGATGCGAAGAAAAAGGATTTGTGTTAAATTGAGAAAAATGTCATTACATGGTTACCTTAGGAATAGTATTAGGTCATGTGATATCTTCTAAAGGAATTGAAGTTGATAAGGCCAAAGTTGAATTAATTGCTCATTTGCCTTCCCCAAAAATAGTCAGAGAAGTTCGTTCCTTTTTAGGACATGCAAGATTTTATAGAAGATTCGTAAAGGACTTTAGTGTCATATCTAGACCATTATGTAATCTTCTAACAAAAGATACATTATTTGATTGGACCCAAGATTGTCAGAAATTTTTTAAAAAATTACTTGGTCTTTTGACATCTGCTCCTATCATGCAATCCCCTGACTGGTCTTTGCCTTTTGAGTTGATGTGTCATGCTAGTGATTTTACCGTTGGCGCTGTTTTAGGCCAAAAAAAGGAAGGTAAGCCACATGTAATTTATTATGCAAGTCGAACTTTGAATAATACACAAATGAATTACACCACTACTGAAAAAGAACTACATGCTGTAATTTTTGTATTGGACAAATTTTAAGCTTATTTAATTGGTTCTTTCATTGTTATTTTCACTGATCATGCTGCTGTTAGATATTTAATATCTAAGCAGGATGTCAAACCTAAGTTGATACGGTAGATCTTGTTGCTTCAAGAATTCAACATCACAATAAAAGACAAGAAATGAGCAAAAAATGTTATTGCAGATCATTTGTCCAGACTTACAATAGGCTCATTTTTTGATAGCACACCTATCATTGATTCTTTTCCCAATGAATTTTTATTTTCTATCAATTTCATGCCTTGGTTTGCTAACATTGTCAATTTTCTTGTAACAGGTAAGATGCCGCCTCAATGGACGCACCAAGATAGTAAAAAGTTTTTAATTGAGGTGAAAATTTTTTATTTGGATAACCCATATTTATTCAAATATTGTCCTGACCAAATTTTTTGGAGATGTGTACCCGATAATGAGGTAAGTAGTATCATTAAATTTTATCATTCAGAAGCATGTGGAGGTCATTTTTCTTTAAAGAAAATAGTTGTAAAAATCCTGCAGTGTGGATTTTATTGGCCCACATTATTTAAGGATAGCTATATTTTTTGCAAAAGTTATGAAAGTTGTCAGAAATTGGGTTCCATTTCTAAAAGAGACATGATGCCTTTGAACCCTATCATTGTCATTGAAATTTTTGATTATTGGAGAATTGATTTCATGGTCCATTTTCATTATCATTTGGATTTGTGTATATTTTGATTGCAGTTGATTATGTCTCAAAATGGATTGAGGATTTCATGTCGACACAATGATCACAAAACTGTTCTTAAATTTTTAAAAGAAAATGTTTTGAGTCGATTTGGAATCCCTTGAGCTATCATCAGTGATGGTGGAAAACATTTTTATAATAAACCATTTGAATTTTTAATGAAGAAATATGGCATCACACACAAAATTTCTGCTCCTTATCACCCTCAGACAAGTGGACAAGTAGAATTAGCAAATAGGGAGATTAAACAAATTTTGAAAAATACGGTTAACCCAAATCGTAAAGATTGGTCATTAAGATTAAATGATGCACTTTGGGCTTATCGTACTGCTTTTAAAACATCTTTAAGCATGTCACCCTATCAATTAGTCTATGGAAAACCCTGTCACTTGCTTGTAGAATTGGAGCATAAAGCATTTTGGGTCATTAAAGTTTTCAATTCAAATCTTGATGATGCTTCTAAGTTACGTAAATTTTAATTAAATGAACTTGAGGAATTGATAAATGATGCATATAAAAACTCAAAGATTTATAAAGCTAGAACAAAAGATATTCATGACAAATCAATTTTGAGAAAATCTTTTGAAATTAGTCAAAAAGTTCTGCTTTATAACTCTCGTCTTCACCTATTCCCTAGAAAATTGAGATCTAAGTGGACTGGTCCTTTTATTGTCAAACATGTGTATCCTCATGGGGCCATAGACATTAAGAACCCTAGGAATAGTAATGTATTTAAGGTCAATGGACAAAGACTCAAACCATTTCTGGAACATCAAGTTGTTGAGGTAGAATCCATATCCCTTTCTAATCCTTATTATGAGTAGAATTTATTTTAATTTTGTTTCTTTCTTTTTGCAGTTCTTTGTGTTCTCGGTTAAGTGGCAGATAACAGTACTCCGTGACTCTCAAGTCAGTTTGTTTTTCAGTTTCCCATAATAACTGATTCCTTCTCCTTCAAAATGGATGTCATTCTCTCAAATCTAAGAAAGTATTTCCCTTTTGTTCCAAAAAATGCTCTAACCAAAATCTACGAAGCTAGGTGTGAAAGACTGAGACTGTTAATGTACAAGGGCATCCCAGAAGATATACGTTGGATAATCGAAGTAAAGGTTCGTTTAGTTGGTAAATCTTCAAATTCATTTGTCTTATACATGCCAGGTCTCAGTAAATATTCAAAAAGGAGAAGAGAAAAAAGAATGGAAGTTTGTTACAAATATATGCGATGAAATTGTAATACGCGATGTCGTTCTTTGGGAATGATTTTCGCAAATAGAGAAGATAAAATTTTCTTCATTAAGAATGGACTGAGTAAGGAGTCATCAGATAATATCTTATTGACTCTTGAGACACATTCTTGTGGATATATGCAGCATGAACTTCTTAGTTTGTGAAATCTTTTCAGGGATGAGCAAGAGTGTTACAGTCTTGGGAATATAACTCAAAAAGACCCTGTTTGCTAATTTATAAGAAAATTGTATGGGAAGCTTATCCTCGACTCATAGAATTAAGCCGTTTCTGGATGTGAAACCAGAGGAAGATGTGAGTCACAATCACAACAATTTGTATATATTATCTTGTACATTTATTAAAAAGAAAAAGAAAAAAAGAAAAAAAGAAAAGAAAAGAAAATAAAAAAAGAATAAAAAAAGAATAAAAAAGAATAAAAAACTAAAAAAAAAGAAGGTGAAACTTCGGTTGTACTTGGTCTTTAATTAGATTAGGAGCTCATGCCAGTGGCAGACCTGTCATTGACTCGGGTAGACCTTTGCACGCCGGTCCATAAATAAGGTTCATGTGCCATGCTTTGTAGAGAGTCATACTCCGCAACTCAATGTTCACCATCTAGGCACTGTGGAGTTGATGGATAGGTAGAAGCATCCCACCTTGGTTATTAGTGAGAAGTAACCCGCGGCTGCCAAAGCGTATGAGACATCTGAGCTTGATCCTCTCTTTTATTAGAATGGGCTCTCAGCGCCCTGGGATAGGGCGTTCTGGATCTTGGACATTGCGAGTTTTAGATTTTAGCATCTTTGTTGATGTTACGAACCCAAGTGTGAGCTTTCCAGGTTCTAGACCCAGGATGGAAACCCACAATAGTTTCTTTATTCTCTTTTCTTCAAATAAGTAGGAGGGAGAAGAATTCCAAGATTAGCTGAGTCGTCTTGGTATTACTGTACTCATGACGCGCAGTATAAAGATCTGTATGAAACCTATACACAAAGGTATGTCATCATTTGTTATTATTATTTTATCTTTGTATGATTTTGTTGTATTTTGGTTTTGGACATACGATCCTTTTGGAGGGATCCTTCAAGGGTTTCTAGACTTCTTTACCCTAATGGTTTTCTTGAAGTCTAAAAAAAATAAAAAAAATTAAAAAATTTAAAAAATTTAAAAAAATAAGTTTCTTAAATTCAAACTTTTCTGACAACAACCAACCAACCTACCCATATAGGAGCTATTATTACTTTTTCTATTCTCTTACCTATTTAAACACTCCATTTTCTTCACTTTCCTGCAACTCATAATCATTCAAAGAGAGTATGAGTGTAGAAATGGAGGGAGCTTCTTCTTCAGTTCGTAGTTTTATCAGTATCTGTGTATTTTGTGGGACAAGTTATGGGAAGGGTTTAGAGTTTGTAAACACAGCAAGTACTATTGATAGAACACTTACTGCGAGGAACATTCGTGTTGTATATGGGGGAGGTAGTGATGAACCTGCAAAAATTCATATTTTTACAGTTCAAAATCTTGGGTTTTCATTCTCTTTTAATCTTTTTAATTTAGTTTTGTTCTTAAATTTCATTATATTTTTATTATTTTAATTTTGTTTTTATTATGTTTTTTTATGTATTTTTGATAGGTAAATACACATGGAAAGAGATTGGATGCTTAAAGAAGAAAGAAGTCAAAGAAATAAGTTTTCAGGATAAATCATTAGATTTTGTGCAAAAATAATAAATTCCTGAAAATAAATATTTGAAGAATTCATATCTTATTCTTAAATGCTAATTAGAGCTTTAATTGGATGTAAAATCTCAAACAATGATTAGATTGAAGATTAGATATGGATTCTCAAAGAGATTTGATTTGGAGCAAAATTCTGATTCCCGCACTATCTTGACCATCCCTCATTAATTGAGTCATATCTTGGGCTATAGAGATCATATTGATGCACCATTTATGGCATTGGAAAGCTAACAGAAAATCCTACAACTTCTCTGTTGAGATCAATGGCAAATTAGGCCATCTAGAGGGTGAGAAAAATCATGCAAGTCAGATATGAAAATCTGTCAGCTTTTCTATAAAATGGGAAAAACGAATTTAGCAAAGTAGCTCAATTAGGAGCTCACTTTTGACACACTCTTAGACACTTGGAGAGAAGGCAGTAGACGTCAAGAGGCACAAACCCTAATGTGGTGTGGGTGCAATTAGGATTGAAGATTAGAGATTTTCTTCAACCTTTCCACCTTTTTACAATGGAGTTTGTCATATTCTTCCTTTTGTGTTCTTCTTTTTTCATGTGTAACTAATTTCCCATTGTTAGGGGGATGATGGATCTTGTTCTTGGATGATGTAACTTTCTTTTATGGGTTTAATTTATGTT
This sequence comes from Ormosia semicastrata, assembly GCA_029884595.1. Classification (NCBI taxonomy): domain Eukaryota; kingdom Viridiplantae; phylum Streptophyta; class Magnoliopsida; order Fabales; family Fabaceae; genus Ormosia; species Ormosia semicastrata. Next base: position 36,614,109 of record JAQQTO010000047.1, on the reverse strand, counting down.
TCTATTTCATGATTTACGTGTTTATCTCTATTCTTAATGTTTTTCTGAATCTGGCCAATTTGGGGATGATCTTTTGGGTTTATGTATGATTTGAAAAAATTTGCATGAACTTAGAACTTGTGATAAACACCATAACTTCTGCAATCGCTAGGGATAGACGTTGTGGGTTATGTGATCTTTCTTTTAATTCCCTCGTTCTTGATAATGCCTTTCTAATTGGGGTTAGACGAAGGAATTAGTTAATTTCAATCAGCGTAAGAGGATTAATATACCAAGGGATTGTGTATTAATTAATTTTAGGAATTGACCATAAATCATTAAAATAGAACGTAGTTAAACTAATATTTGAGTGTGCATCTAAAGAGTTCAAGTGAAATCTGAACCTTAACGCTTTAACATTATTATTTTTCACCCCTTTGATTTATTATTTGCTGATTTTTATTTTCTTTTTAATTTAATTTTTACCAACTCTCTTTTTGTTACCTTAAATAGTATTATTTTCAGTTAATTTAGTAATTAATAACTTAATCCTCGTGGGACGATACTCTACTCACTTTTTATTACTTTTGTCGATTCGGTGCACTTGCGATATCCGCATCAAGTTTTTAGCGCCGTTGTCGGGATTATTGTTATTAATATTAAATAGTAGTTGAAAAGACACTAATTTAAGTATTTTTTAATTGTTTAATTTTATTTTTAAATTTTAATTTTAATTTAATTTTATTTCTTTAATTTTTATTTATTTATAGATAATTGTTTTTCTTTTTTAATTTCATTTTTCTTCATTTAATTTTCTTTTTAATTTGTTTTTTTATTTTTGTTTTCTTTGTTTATTTTTATTAGTCATTTATTTTTATTTTATTTTATTTTATTTTATTATTTTTAATTTCTTTCTTTACTTCACTCTGGTTTGCTTATTTGTTTGTTTATGCAAGTTAATCCTTCTCCTGTTAAAAATTGAGACCTCCATGGCCTGATGAAAATTTCCATGCTAAAGTGTATTCAAAACATCCTGGTTCAAGTCAAGTTCCAAACACTTGTGGGGATTCAAAAGACAGTGACAGAGTGTGAAGGCAAAGAGCCGACAAGAGAAAGATGTCATCCTACTTCTCTTGCTTCAAGCCACCATGATTACTTGAAAAAGGCAACATCAAGCTAATGACGTTAAACGAGCGCTTTTTGGGAGGCACCCAAATTTTCTCTCCTTTTCTATTTTGTTTTTATTTTTGTTTTTATTTTTATTTTCTTATTTTATTGACTAATATTTCTTTTTTTCTTGAAGTTTGCTAATGTTGAGTCGGCTTAGGTGCCTCCCTGAGTTCGGAGCCTTTGTAGGGGGATGTATATGGTTGTCGGCCGCCAAAAAGAGTTTTTCTTTTCCTTTCTTGCATTTACTAATTATGTTATTTATTCTTTTTATTTTTATTTTGTCATCATCATCCCTATTGTGTTTTGAGTCATTTTATGCATGCCGGTGTGTTGAATTAAATATCCAATGATTGTTTGAATTGTGGATTGATTTGATTTCTTGGGATAGCACATGAGAATTTATGAGTTACATTTATCTCTTTTGTTTCAATTGTATATGGATGTTCTTCCCATCTTTATGATTGATAGACTTTGGATTTTAATTGCATGTCAAGCTTAGAGAAAGTTTATGGGATTGCATGTGTGTGGATGATTTGCATCTAGAAGTTGTTTGATTCTCTCTTGAGGTGAAATCCTAGGCAGTGCATGATTAAGGAAATGATAAAGGCCTTCTTTGGACCGTTTGAGCCTTTCAAGCCAACCTGTAAACACAGTTTATCCTTAGGTCCCTTTTGCAGCCTTGTTATTGTTTAGCCTCTGTTTCTTTTCTTTACCCACATTTTCCTTTTTCCATACCCACATGAAAAAAAAAATTCTTTCTTACATAACCTCTGTTGAGTGCATATTTTGTATTATTTTATTATTCAAGTCTTCATTATTTTTGTGCATGAAGTTTGTGGAGTTGAAAAATTTCAAAGAAAAAAGAAGAAAAAGAAAAGAAAAGAAAAAACAAGAAAGTCCACCCAAAGTATTGCAAAGAAATAAGTCTGGGGTGAAAATTGTTGAAAAAGAAAAGAAAAAGAAAAAAAATGAATGTTGTGTTGTTTCTTATGCTCCGTTTTGCACTTGTCTTATATTTTGAGGCTTGAATTTTGAAATTTGCATGATTTTGTATCTCAACTTTTGTTTTCATTATCCTACCACTTCTTTCTTAACCCATACCATTGGCCTTACATTACAAGCTTTTAAAGACCCTTTTGATCTTTGATTGTGTGTTGTTTACATTAGTGGAGAGAGAGATGAAAAATAACCCTATGGATGTGGGTTTGATGTACATTTACAGTTTTATAAACTCATTTGGCCTTGTACTCTATGAGGAGATTGAGTCTTTCATTCATGTTTTTGGGAAGTCATTTGTGCATAAGAGTTGCATGTGAGAGACGATGTGATAATTTGATTGTTCATGTGTGACACTTTGAAATTAGATTGTGAATTAGTTCTTGAGGATATAAATGATTTTTTATACCCAGTATTGTCATGTTTGAGTCTGTTTTGAGTTTTAGTTTGTTTTATTTTTTTTCTTTTACTTGAGGACAATCAAAAGCTTAAGTTTGGGGGAGTGATGAACCTGCAAAAATTCATATTTTTATAGTTCAAAATCTTAGATTTTCATTCTCTTTTAATCTTTTTAATTTAGTTTTGTTCTTAAATTTCATTATATTTTTATTATTTTAATTTTGTTTTTTTATGTTTTTTTATGTATTTTTGATAGGTAAATACACATGGAAAGAGAATGGATGCTTAAAGAAGAAAGAAATCAAAGAAATAAGTTTTCAGGATAAATCATCAGATTTTGTGCAAAAATAATAAATTCCTGAAAATAAATATTTGAAGAATTCATATCTTATTCTTAAATGCTAATTAGAGCTTTAATTGGATGTAAAATCTCAAACAATGATTAGATTGAAGATTAGAAATGGATTCTCAAAGAGATTTGATTTGGAGCAAAATTCAGATTCCTATACTATCCTGACCATCCCTCATTAATTGAGTCATATCTTGGGTTACAAAGATCAGATTTATGCACCATTTGCGACATTGGAAAGCTAACAGAAAATCCTATAACTTCTCTGTTGAGATCAAGGGCAAATTAGGCCATCTAGAGGGTGAGAAAAATCATGCAAGTCAGATATGAAAATCTGTCAGCTTTTCTATAAAAGGGGAAAAACGAATTTAGCAAAGTAGCTCAATTAGGAGCTCACTTTTGACACACTCTTAGACACTTGGAAAGAAGGTAGTAGACGTCAAGAGGCACAAATCCTAATGTAGTGTGGGCGCATTTAGGATTGAAGATTAGGGATTTTCTTCAACCTTTCCACCTTTCTACAATGAAGTTTGTCATATTCTTCCTTTTGTGTTCTTCTTTTTCCATGTGTAACTAATTTCCCATTGTTAGGGGGATGATGGATCTTGTTCTTGGATGATGTAACTTTCTTTTATGGGTTTAATTTATGTTTCTATTTCATGATTTACGTGTTTATCTCTATTCTTAATGCTTTTCTGAATCTGGCCAATTTGGGGATGATCTTTTGGGTTTATGTATGATTTGGGAAAATTTGCATGAACTTAGAACTTGTGATAAACACCATAACTTCTGCAATCGCTAGGGATAGACATTGTGGGTTATGTGGTCTTTCTTTTAATTCCCTCGTTCTTGATAATGCCTTTCTAATTGGGGTTAGACTAAGGAATTAGTTAATTTCAATCAGCGTAAGAGGATTAATATACCAAGCGATTGGGTATTAATTAATTTTGGGAATTGACCATAAATCATTGAAATAGAACGTAGTTAAACCAATATTTGAGTGTGCATCTAAAGAGTTCAAGTGAAATCTGAACCCTAACGCTTTAACATTATTATTTTTCACCCCTTTGATTTATTGTTTGCTGATTTTTATTTTCTTTTTAATTTAATTTTTACCAACTCTCTTTTTGTTAGCTTAAATAGTGTTATTTTCAGTTAATTTAGTAATTAATAACTTAATCCTCGTAGGACGATACTCTACTCACTTTTTATTACTTTTGTCGATTTGGTGCACTTGCCGATATCCGCATCAGGTAGCATTGGGTTAATGGGGGCTATATCACTTTCTGCACATCTAAGAGGTGGTCAAGTTTTGGGTGTCATTCTTAAACCTTTAACTTAAAGGAACATCATTGGAAAGACAATTGGGCTAGAAATTCAAGTATCATCTATGCATGGACGAATGAGGACAAGGCTTGAAAACTCTGATGCATTCATTACCTTATCGGGTGGTTTTGGTACTTTGGAAGAAGTTTTTCAAATTATCTCTTGGGCTCAACTAAACATCCACCATAAACTCATAGGTTTGTTGAATGTTAATAATTTCTTTGATAATTTGTTATCTTTTGTTGACCATGCTATGGAACAGAGCTTTATCACACCTTCGGTAAGACGACTCCTTATATCTGCTTCAACTATTGATGAATTAATTGATAAATTACAAGCTTTTGTTTATGAGCCTGAACCAGTAATAGCTCAGATAGATTGGTCAGAAGGCAGCAGCAAGGGAGGCAGCAAGGAACAAGAGTGTGATCTGGTACTTCATCTATAACTTTCCTTTATCTTTGGTTTTATTTATCATACTTTGTTTCTATTTTAATTTTTGTAATGTTTCTATTTTTAGTAATTGTAATAACAGGTAATATCTTCTATCTTTTACCTATCTATATTTTGACATTGAGGACAATGTTGTGATCTGGTTAAGGGAAGGATGGTTGTAAAAAAAAAAACCTAAAAAAATTAGGAAGTGTGTTTATTAACATGCTTGTTGTGTTTATATGTTTGTTAGCAATTTATTAACAACAAAAGTAATTAGAGATGGCAGAGTAAGGAGTAAATTATTTACTCTTGAGACGCATCAAAATTGGTGGCAGAGTAAGGAGTAATTGGGTGGACAACTAGTTTGTGTGGAAGTAGCAACTTAAATTTAGGGAAATTTGCATGATTGAGTAAATTATCTTCTTTCTTAAAATTCACATGCTTGGTTATGGATGTTGAATTGGTGGACTGAGAATGATAGAATGCCTTGTGAGATTTTGAGCTTATTGATGAATGGATTGAACATTTGTATCATTCTCTTCTTTCTTGTGTGAATTTCACTCATAGAATTGTTACTCTAGAACTTGCTTTAATTCTTTTTGAGACTTCATTTTCATATGCATACATAAATATAATTGAGGCATTTTTCTTGAAATAGCTACTTTAATCAAATAGCCAGCCTTGCTTAGCAGCATATTGTCTCAATATGATATCAAACACTCTTATGACTTCTTGAAAATTCTCTGATTCCTAATATGATATCAAGCACTCTTATGACTTCTTGTAAATTCTCTGATTCCTGCCAATGTAAAGCATTGGAAATGACCTATTTCCCCTTGCTTAACCCCTTTGAGCTTATTTGACCATTCTTTGTTTCAAACTCATTATGTGCCTTAAATGAAAAATCATGTTCTTACCTGGCCTTAGGGAATAAGAGAACATTAGCTTTGTCATTGAATGAGTTCTTGAACAAGTGTGGGGGTATGTGTATAGAATGGTTAAAAAAAATTGTTCAAATGTATATATTATGTTCATCTTAAAAAAAACAAAAAAAAACAAAAGAAACCATAAAAAAACAAAAAAAAAAATTGTGTAAAGAAGGGTCAACAAGGCAATAAAGGAAAGAAAAAAAAATATGTAAATGGAATTTGTATTAGGTGGAGTTGGGATGAACTTTCATGCTTATTAATTGAACTTAGCTCTCATGCTCTTTTATTCTCTTTGATATTTAACTTGTCATATCCATATTACCTTCTCCTTTACCTTGACCCCATTACAACCTTGAATAAAGTCCTCATGATTTGTGTGTGCATGTGTTCTGAGTAGTGGAGAAGTAGAAGATAAGCAAGCTTATGGTTGTGCAATTTTCATGGGTTGAATTGAGTGAAAAACTTACCTTTTAAACACTTGAGGGATTGAGAGTGAATCTTGTGAAGATCTATCATTCTTGACTCATGTTTTTCAATTGAAGTTTCCTTGCTTGTTGGTTTGAGATGTGAAGAAACGTTACCTCATAAATGTTTTGATTACTTGAATGATTGGTTGCTCTTCATTCTTAAATATTATTAGAAATTGAATCTTTTAGAGTGTTTAGCTTTTGAGTCTGTGTCATTTTTTTTCCTAGTTTTAGTCTTGTGTGTTTTGCCCAAGAGTGCAAAAGGTTAAGTATAGGAAAATTTGATAATCACATATTTGATACATTAATAAACTCTCATTTTTAGTCATTTACACTCTCTATGTACTTAATTGATTGAGCTTGATTATGTTTTGTAGGTTTGGACTCAAATTGGACTTAATTGATTTTTTTCAGCATGATTTATGTCTTACACTATTTCTGTATTTTGGCCATATATTAAGTTTTAGATGTCTGAAAATTATGTATTTTATCTTGTTGAAAAGATAAGAGAGGGCTCTAAAACTTTCATGAGAGCTCGAGGTCAAATTCAGACATCTAATAAAACTAATTGAGCTTGGAAGTCAGAATACGAGTTTTGTAATTAAAACTTGAACACTGTGTAGTAATTGGGCCATATATCTGGATGTAGGTGGCTTTTTGAGATGATTCTAATGTCATTTGAAAGCTAAGATCTAGACCTACAACTTTCATGAAGACCACTTGACCAGATTACTACATATTCAATGACTTCAGAGCTAAATGATTTCGGAGACAAAGAATCTCCATAATTTTTCACTCATCAAAAGTCATTTGACATTTTCCACTCATTTCCCACTCATCCACTCACTCATGACTCAGCTCCCTTGTCATTTTGTATCTCTAATCATCTATAAAAGGGAGCCTTGGCTGATCATTTGTAGAGTCTTGGTGTTAGATACCAAAATCACGTTATTTTGTTATTTGATTATCTTGTTATAGTTTTCTTTTGTTCTAAATTGAAGTTATATTCTTCTTCTTCTTGTTCTTCTCTCTTTCTTTTTTCTTGTCTATGAGTAACTAAGTTTCATTTTACTTGGGTGAAAGGATGAAGCTCTTGGTAATGAAATAATGTTAGATTCATTTCTTTCTTGTGCTTAAATGATATATTTTCAAGTGGTCATTATACGTGTTATATTTTGTTTCCAATCAATATAGAAACCCTCCTTGTAAAGTGGAGATCTTGATTCATTGTAAACAAGAGGTTGGCACAATGAATGCTTGAGGCCATTTATAAGTGGTGGTATTAATAAATAATTAAAGGAATCATAATATAATTACGTATATAACTTTTAATGAACTTTGATTGTTGTATTTTCCGATTGGAACCTCTATTATGTATAGATTCTAATTGAGTTATAAAAAGAATTAATCTTGTCTTTATTTTATTTACCAAGAGTGGATCTCTTAACCCAAATAAATCTTTTTTATTTGTGACCTAATTTTATCACTTTTATTGTTATGGCAAAATATTTTCCTTACGTCAAATAAATTTTTTTTCATCAATTCCCTGTGGATCGACCTCGGACCCCCGAGAATTTATTACTTGAAACAACCTACACTTGGATTTGTAACTTTTAATCTGCATCATTAGTCATCTTACTTTTGGTATAAAACTCAATTTGTTTTACTTTGTTTTAATTAATTTTACATTTAAATTAATATTTATTTATTTTTAATCATTTTATATTTTTCTTTTATTTCTTTAGTTATTCTTTTAATTTGTCTCTCTGTGGAATCGACACCCCAAACTTGTGCCACAATTATTGTGTTATTCTTTGGGCGTAATCAAGTCATTTTGGCGTCGTTGCTGGGGAAACAGTAAAAAAATTGCTAGACAATTTTCATTTTCAGTAGTTTGTAAAAGCAGTAATTTTGTTCCCTCTTTCATCTTGCTGCATCTTTATTTTATTTTATTTTCTTTTCTTTTGTAGTTTTTTTTTATTTTTGTTTTTTTAGTGTTGCATTATTTTTCTCTACCTTGCATGCACATGTATAGAGACTCCTTGGGTTGGTTTACTCGTAAACCTGTGTCAGAGTCAGAGTTTAATTTTTTTATTCATTTATTTGATATTTCTGATTCTAAGAAAATCTGTGAACATGAAGATCAACCCATTAGTACCCTTCAGGATTACCTCCACCCTACACGCATAGCCACACTATCATGCATCATGTTTCCAACTAATACTCCCTCACTGAATTTTAAAACAGGGATGATACAGTTACTCCCTTCTTTTCTTGGCTTGGAAAATGAAAATTCATATTTACACATTACGGAGTTTGAGGAAGTAATTGTGACTTTTCATAGTCAAAATGTAATAGATGACATTGTGAGACTTAAGATCTTTCTTTTCTCTTTGAAGGATAAAGCCAAGAGTTGGTTATACTCGCTGAGACCATAATCTATTAGGTCATGAAATGAGATAACTCAAGCATTCTTTAATAAACATTTTCCCCAACATAAGACTAGTGCTTTAAAAAGGTAAATCTCCACCTATGCACAAGAGGACAGTGAGACTCTGTATCAATCTTAGGAGAGATTTAAGGAACTGTTGAGTATGTGTCCTCACTATGGGTATGAGAATTGGCACTTAATGAGCTTTTTTTATGAGGGACTTACACCTAAAGAGTGCCAATTTATGGAGGTGATGTGTAATGGTGAGTTCTTATAGAAAGATCTTGATTAGGCTATAGAATACCTTAATGAGCTTGCTGAAAAAGCTCATACTTGGACTGTACCAAGTGCTACTGAGAGCACAAATATGTCACGACTTGCAAGAAACCTAAATGGAGGTGGAATCTACCATCTTAGGGAAGAGGATAACCTAAAGGCCAAGGTTGAGATGCTTACTAGGGAACAAGAAGTGTTAAAGACTAAGGACTTAAAGCCAACACATATGGTTAACCATGCAGAGTCTTTTAGACCATGTTTTGTGTGTGGCGAGATAGATCACCTCACCTATGATTGTCCTACATTTGCTGAGATAAGAGGGATGTACAAGGAACAATGTAATGCCTTTGGTATGTACAAGAAGCCTTTTACACCTTTCTCTTATACATATAATCCGAGGTGGCGCAATCACCCCAATTTTAGCTAGAAGTCTGGAAACTAGCCACCTACACTGCCTCCTCGATCAAATCATGCACCATATCATGCACCTTCACCTTCTAAGAGTCCTTTAGAAGACACTTTGCATGCTTTTATTGAGGCACAAGGTAAGACGAACCAAAAGTTCAAATATTTGATTACGCAAGTTGTTGAAGAAAACAAGGAGATAAAAAGCCAAGTGTCCAAATTGATGAATTCTTTGAGTGTGAATGAGCGAGTTAAGTTCCCTTCTCAAGCTCAGTACACACCCTATGGTCAACGCATAACGCAAGAAAATTTAAAGGATGTGAATGCCGTTGTGACACAAAGTGGTACATCATTTCACATCCTAACAACAAACAACTCAAAGGATGTGGACAAGAATCAGGATAGTAGTGACGTCAAGCTGCCCAAGGAACTTGAGGTGACAAGGAATCTTATTAAGGTACCATTTCCTCAAACTTTAAAATCAAGCAAGTGAATTTTGGATCCTAACAATGAAATCCTAGAGAATCTAATGCAGGTAAAAATCAATCTTTCTCTTTTGCATGTAGTTAAACAAGTTCTTATTTATGCAAAGGTTATCAAGGATTTGTGTACAGTTAAGAGGAAGCACCATGTGAAGAAGACAACATTCCTGATAGAACAAGTTAGTGCTTTAATTGAGCAATGGATTCGTCCCAAGTACAAAGATCCTAGTTGTCCAACCATTGCATGCAGCATCGACAATCATGAGTTTGGGCAAGCTTTGCTAGATTTAGGAGCTAGCATGAATCTAATATCGTATTCTATTTCTTTGCAGTTGGGGTTGGGAGAACTCAAACTAACCACTATGGTATTGTAATTGGATGACCATTCAGTCAGAGTACCTCGAGGTGTGGTAGAGGATGTTCTAATTCAAATTGAAAAATTTTATTATCCTGTTGATTTCCTAATCCTTGATACTAGCTCTGCTGTTGATACTACTTCAAAAATTCCTTTGATTTTAGGTAGACCTTTCCTTACCACTGCTAATGCCCTTATTAATTGCAGGAATGAGCTCATGAAGCTATCTTTCAGAAGCATGACTCTTGAGGTGAATATCTTCCATATTACAAAATAGCCAGAAGATGATGATGAGAGCCACCAGACATACATGATTGACTCAATCATAGATAAGGGAGTTTTTACAGCTCATGATTTTGATCCTGTTGAGTATTTTCAAATTAATTATGAGTTTGATTCTATTAGTAATCCATTTGATGTAGTTGATATTAGTGCTATTTTTTATAGAACTCATGATTATGGAACTCGGGCATGGTAACCAAAGTTCAAAGAGTTACTCGAGAAAGGTGAAAAACAAATTCCTTCAAGTGTGGAAGCACCCAAAGTTGAATTGAAACCTCTACCTAAGGGTTTAAAACATGCTTTGCTTGGTCCAGGTGATATTTTTCCTATTATTATCTCATCTGAATTGTCTAAGTCACAAAGTGAGAAATTAATGCAGACCCTAAGTGAGCATAAGTCAGCTTTAGGTTGGAGCATTGCTGATATAAAATGTGTTAGTCCTTTGGTCTGTTCTCATAAAATTAATTTGGAGGAAGGAACTGTCTCTCGTAGAGACCCTCAACGTAGGCTTAATCTCACTATGAAAGAAGTGGTGAAGAATGAAGTGTTGAAACTACTAAATGCAAGAATCATATATCCTATTACTGATAATAAATGGGTAAGCCCTACACAAGTTGTTCCTAAAAAGTCAGGAGTTACTGTGGTAAAGAATGACCTGGGAGAAGTGGTCCTTACAAAACTTATGATTGGGTAACGGATGTACATTGATTACAAAAAGTTGAATGCTACCACCCGGAAAGACCATTTTCCTCTCCTTTTTATTGATTAAATTCTTGAGCGTGTGGCTGGTCATCCTTTCTATTGCTTCTTGGATGGTTATTTTAGTTATTATCAAATTGAAATTGCATTAGAAGACCAGCATAACACCACTTTCACTTGTCCTTTTGGTACTTATGCTTTTCGTAGAATGTCATTTGGATTGTGTACTGCACATGCTACTTTTCAACGTTGCATGATGAGCATTTTTAGTGACATGGTTAAAAATTACATGGAAGTTTTTATGGGTGAGTTAACTGTTTTTGGATCTTCTTTTGATGAACGCTTATTGAATTTAAAGAGGGTGTTAATTCGTTGTGAGGAGAAGGAATTGGTTTTGAATTGGGAAAAATGTCACTTTATGGTACCTTCAGGTATTGTTTTAGGCTTATTATTTCTTCTAGGGGGTAGAGGTTGATCAATCTAAGATCGAATTAATCTCTAAGTTGCCTACACCTAGGACAGTAAAGGATGTGAGATCTTTTCTTAGTCATGCGAGCTTTTATAGGAGGTTCATACAAAATTTCTCCACTATATCTAAACCATTATGTGACTTATTAGCTAAAGATGTCCCATTTGAATGGACACAAACTTGTCAAGAGGCCTTTAAAACGCTAATTGACAACCTTACCTCAACACCAATAATGCAGCTGTAACATCCCAAAAATTATTTATTTCATTATAAATAACCATTTTATAATATTCATGAATTTTAAGAATTTTTTTGGATTTTTTCGAAACGTCGAATATTTTAATATATTTCTCATTTTACGTGCATACTGAGCAGTGTCAGTGTAACACTCCAAAAATTAATTATTTTGTGATGAAAAGTCAATTTCTAATATTTATGGTTTTTGAGAATTTTCATGGAATTTTCTGAAAATGTTGAATATTTTAATATATTTCTCGTTTTGTATGCACGCTGAGCGGAGCCAGGAAAACAAAATATTTTCCCTGAGGCTGGTAAACTTTGAAGTGTGGAAACGCTGATAGGGGATCTTATTAAACCCGAGGCTGAGCACAGTTTACGAGGTTTACATTTTATAAGATTTTATCTGATAAATAAAATTACAGAATAATTAATTATCTGAGAAACAATAAAATATTATTTATGCTAGCTGTAAATTTTGTTCACAGAGAAATAATTCTAGTAGAGTATTTTTATCTAGTTATTTTTATGACATCATTTAAGTGACCCCACACTTCACTTTATCGAGAGGCGTGCGAAGCTTCTCAAGGAAGTTTCAAGGGAAACTTCTAGGAAGCTTCAAGGGAAACTTCTAGGAAGCCACTTCACTCTCTCTCCTCCCCTATGTGCTGCACGGTTGGGCTAGGGGGGAAATCACATTTTCATTCCCTCACGCAACTCACTCTCTTTTCCTCTCTTCGCCTACACACAAACACTCCATTGTTGATTTTCAAGTTTTCCATGCTCAAGCTAACTTAAGCCATTGCTTCCCCTCACCATCTTCAAGCTTTCTTCTTTGTGGAACTCTCATTGACTCTCCCATTTTCGTGGTTAGTAGCCCAACTCCAAAGCTTGAAACTTCAAGGTAAAGCTCCCAACTTTCTTCCCTTTTTTCATCTCATTTTCGTGGTCCATGGTCACCTTGGTGACTATGGATACCATTTCCACTCTTTAATCTTGGTTTTTGGATTTGAACACCCAAGGATTTTGAGGTGGTGAAGTACAAAATTTCAAGGACAAAAGGAGCTTGTTTCCCTTGTTCTTCACTAAGGTAAGAGGAAGATTATTCTCTTCAACCCATTTTGGTAGTGAAGAACTCTTAGTTATGTTGATGGGGTTGAAACCCATTAATGGGATACCCATTTGTTTGAGTTATTTTGGTTGTATTTTGATTGTTTGAATGGTAGGATTGAGTTGTATGGTGATAGATCTTAGATTGTATGAAGGTTGGATTGTTTGCTGGTGATTTTTTGAGTTTATAGAGGAGTACACGGCCTAGGCCGTGTGATCGTACACGGCCTAGGCCGTGTGATCGTACACGGCCGTGTACTCTAGTGTCCCAGAACAGAAACTCCAGAGGCATACATGGCCTAGGCCGTGAATGGCCACACGGCCATGTATTTTGGCAGGCCGTGGTTTCGTCACCGTGTAACTCTCCCCAGGCTGTGTAATCTTGTATTATGAAGGATTTTAGGCTTTTTCTAGCCCCTTTGAGCCTCCGGTCCCCTTGGGCACTCATTATGAGGCTTTAGTACTAAGATAAACTTATTAAACATAATTAATTGAATGATTAGAAGTTGATTTGGGATTAATAAAATGGGAAGAACCAAGAATGATAGTTTGCCTTATAGTTTAGAACAATTTTAGAATAAAGAAAGAACAACAGTGTGAGGAGGGTTGTGAGGAACTTAAACTAAATATTCTAAGAGGGTTAACGTGAGAACATAATGGAATTAAAGCATAACTTTCGTAGTAACTTTGAATAGTATGTGTTCACCTTTGAGATTTTAGTATTGATTTGTTGTGGCATGTGAATTTGGATAAGTTATGCTATCATTGTGAATCGATATATATGTATATATATATATGTGTGTGTGTGTGTGTGTGTGTGTGTGTGTGTGTGTATGCATTGAATCCATATGCATTGAGCATGATTGAAGCATGCATTAACATTGTGATTATGGAACTAAAGTACTGGACCAAGAAACATCAGGTTGATGATTTAGTCAGATGTGGTTTGCTTTTATAACCAGAAACATCAGGTAGACGATTTAGTCAGAAAGGACTAGTTATCAGAGGAAACCCAGTTAATAGTGATACTATGTAGTCGTATGGACGATTATATAATATCACTGATGAAAATGGTACTGAACAATTATATGGACGGTGGCTTCAATACCATTGGGAATGGTACAACGGTGGTTGAAATATTGTTAAGGCCAAGTTGCCTAGGAGTTGAATCACACATTAGTGTGGGTGGGAATAGACAAGTGTAGGTCACTTGTTGACCTTGGGGGCGTCGGGGTACGGGTACCTCACTATGGACAGTTGGTAACTCTTCTGTCCATGGGGCAGACTAATGCAATTGTATCGATGATCAAGACCTAGACACTGTCCTATATCGAGATCTGTGTAGAATGTCTTGTACAACGCCATGATGCGCATTTTGATAAATTGAAAATTTTAGCACTTGAAGGCCTCCGCAGCCATGATACAGACATATCTCCTAATCATTCTCTCCGACTGTTTTGTGTCTAGCCCCATGGAGTAGGATTTTTGGTACCATGTGCATGTGCATAATGAGTCGCCATAACATTCAACATTTTCTCCATTATATGACAATTTAATCTGTTGTTTCATTACTGCTATATCTGCCTGTATATGCTAAATAGTATATTATCTGTTTTAATGCTATTTGCCATTTCTGAAATGTTATGTGGGCGTCATGCATCGTTTTGTTTCTTTATCGCCATGATAGGTAATGATGTAGAATGTCTTACCTCTTTCTTGTATTTGTTGCTATTTTATGTGATTTTTGGTTAAAGTCTATAAAGGGGGTGAGGTTGAATCTCCTAGATTTCACTTGGTTTGATCTTCTGCGTTTGGTAAGGACAACTTGAAAGGATTCTATTAGTTTCGTCATAATTGAGTTCACCAGAGGTGCCAAGGCTTGGCGAGTCGTCTGGGCCAACAAGCGTATGCGATATGTTGGGGACCTGACCTTGACCGTGAAGAGGACTGCGATTGAAGATCTTATCTTGTATTTCTCACTACACCAGTGTGTCCAGAGTTGTCTTACGCATTCGGGATCCGATGGAGTGCCCAACTCCTTAGTCGCAGATATGTTGTGGGTAGTTTATATTTTATTTTGCATTACCTATATAAAGAGTATTTTTGGGTATATGTATGATTTAAAGTGATTATCCAGTCTTAAATGCTGTAATTTATGTATATCATGTAATTCATATTTTTGACTAGTTGTATATATATAACTATTCATTCATGGCTCATATTTTCTTCATATGCGAAATGATTAAATTTTGGAAAATTTGTTATTTGAATTGTAGCACGCCAAAAATTTAGTGACCGTGGTATAATGATGATTGTGTCGTGGTCATTAAATCGAGGGGTGTTACATTAGGTGGTATCAGAGCTTAGTTCATCCTGTTGAGCCAGGGTATCGACTGACTATGCTTAGACATGTTAGAAGTTTCTTTGTATGTTGTGTACTTCCTTGTCTCTTACTTGAGATGTTGGGAAAGGAAGGCATGGCTTGCCAGAGGTTGAATGTTGGTAGCTACTGTTGCACAGTTACATGATATTGAGTATTGACCCACTCAATGTATAATGTTCTGTGTGGAAGGAAAACTATGACTTCACCTAGGCGTATGAAGCGAATAGAAGTTCTTTTAGTAAGAAGCTCAGCTGGTATGAATGGACTTGTTTAGGGTTTACTTGCATTTATACCCTTGATGTATTACCTCTAGAATTATTTGAGCCAGTGGGTTAGGAATGGATAGTTAAATAGGACTTGTAAGGTTTATGGACTGAAGCGTCCAAGACGTTTTGGAGAATTGAATTTTCTTGGGAAGAGAGTATCTGGCATAAGTATGGTTCGAGGAGCTGCTTGGAAGATAAAGACCTACGGGAGATCGCGTCAAAGAAGGCAGAATGAAGGAGCTCAAGTTGGAAATATTTGGGTTTGGTGGTTTTGTTTGTCTTACTGCTTTGGGTGACTCTTTATGGTTGGTTTCCGTAAGGAGACAATAATGTTTGAATTGATTGCTTTTGATTTTTCTTATGTTTTGAGTCGTTTGTCCTTGAAGGGAGGTAATGACTCGGGGTAGACATGAGCGCGTGAATACGGGGAATGACGATGATGATACGACTACGGCCTCAGGAGTAATGCAAAGGATGGTTGATGTAACAACATGCCAGGATCAGAGGGCCGCACAACAGCAGGAATTGGAAGTTGAGGTTCGAAATTTGATGGAAGAAAGTCGACTTTGGGGTAACTCTGGACTACCTAAGTTCCAAAGGAGGAATAACAGAAAGGTTAATCAGTTTAAGTAGAAACCGTATACACGATGACCAAAGGAGCAACAGCGACAGCAAACGCATGAAGGAGGTGCAAATTGTAGTAAATCCAGTCCGATCATGGTATCCTTATCAAAATGTAAAAAGTGTGGAAAGGTCCACTTTACAAGGGACTGTACGATCGAGGGAATTATTTGTTTCAAGTGTGGAAAGTTAGGACATGTGGCTAGAAATTGTACTTTGTATAAGACGAAGCCTTCTATTGGAGATATACGTGCTTTAAAATCTCACGAAGAAAGGAGAGTTAATCTCTCAATTGGAGTAGAAGCATCCAAGACTGAAGACCTAGACGAGGGGGCTTGTACTACGATAGATGACCCTATGATTGTACTATATAATTTCGGGTGTAACCCATTTCTTTATGACATATCACTGTATGAGTCTATTAAGGTTGTTTGTATCTTCGTCATCTTTTGGCTAAGTT
Organism: Ormosia semicastrata; assembly: GCA_029884595.1. Classification (NCBI taxonomy): domain Eukaryota; kingdom Viridiplantae; phylum Streptophyta; class Magnoliopsida; order Fabales; family Fabaceae; genus Ormosia; species Ormosia semicastrata. The sequence continues at coordinate 36,597,586 of JAQQTO010000047.1, read as the reverse complement.
ATTTCTACTTCTGCTACTAAGAATTGGTTGATGGTAGCCAAGTTGTTTAAATTATCCTATGACTTGTTAAAGACGGAATCTTTCCTGTCGATCTGATTTGTTTACTTCTTTCACAAATTAAATGTAATATTGTAAATGGATTGGTTATTTTCCAACTTTATCCTGTTAAATTATTCTAATCAAACTTTAGTGCTCCCAGAGATAGATATTTTTGGATCTAAATCCATGAAGCTCATTCCAGAATTTTGTTGAACCATGTTAATTCCCCATCGGATGAATCCATGCCGAATGTAGTACGATTAGAAAAGAACATACCCTATGAGACATTTCTGTTAAGATCAAGGATGGATGACCTAATGAATCAACTGATGGAAGCCGTCGTTTCCTCCAAGATCAACTTGTGTTTGGGCTATCATTAAATTCGCTCAAAGGTGGAAGATTCTTCCAAAATAATTTTTTGACCCGATATGGGCACTACGGGCATTTCGTAATGTCATTTCGTGTAATGAACGCTTCGGTAGTATTCATCGATTACTTGAATATACTCTCTCTTCCTTGTTGAAAACAGATTTGTCGTTGTCCTTGTTGGCAACATTCTGATCTATTCTTAACGTTTGGAGGAACATACCGAATCTCTTGTCGTGAGTCTTCAAATCCGAAAGAAAGAGAAGAAGATATGCGTGAAGTTATCCAAGTGTGAATTCTGGTTAGGAGACAATTCCACTTTCGGGTCACATGATCTCAAAGGAAGGAGTTGCTATAGATCTGTCGAAAGTTGAAGCGGTTCTTCAATGAGAACAACCAATGACCATAATGAAGATCCGTAACTTTATAGTATTAGCTGGTGAATAAGGGAGACTCCCAGCAGAAATCTCCAAAATGGTAAGACTTCTCATCTAACACAAACGAGATAGTCAAGTTTGTAGGATTGATGCATATAAGGAAAGATTTCTGAGGATTGGAGAGGCACTCAACTACCTTGCCAACGATGATTCTGCTCAATCCCAATAAACCTTTTGGGATTCCAAGTGATACTTCACATTTGAAAGTTTAGAACGTGTGCCTGATCGGAATAGAAGGAAAGGTAACGTATGCTTCATGACGATCAGGAGCACATGAGAAGGATTACTTTACACTAACTCGGAGTTAGCCTTGTCGTTGCATTAAAAATTTGGAGGCATTTTCTATTTGGAGAAATTTTCAATGTCTATAGTAATTTCCAGAGTCAGAAGTATTGTCCGATCGGAATGAGTTGAAATATGAGACAGAGACGATGATTAGAAGTTTCGAAAGATTTCGATTTTTCTATTTTAGGATAATCCCGGAAAAGGTGAATGTTGTAACGGATGCCTTAAGAAGAAAACAAGCTTAGTTTGTCTACTACAGTGAGCCAGGAGAATAAGTTTGATAAAGCCACTCAGCGATGTACAGTTGTTTGGGGAGTTGGCTATTGGAATGGCTAAAGACTCAAAGGGCGTAGAATCTTTTATTGATCGGCCTACGACGTCAACACGCTTTTGCCCATTAATATAAGGACTCAATGGAAGGAAGCGACCTTAGTACCGGTGATTTGGATTAATGCATCGGAGATGCAGAATGAGAACTAGAAGAGAAAATGAAAGAAAACATAGTCGCGTTTATTCTAAGACATGATGAATTTCAAGGACGAAATTCCCTTTTAGAAGGGGAGAGTTGTAACATCCCAAAAATTATTTATTTCATTATAAATAACCATTTTATAATATTCATGATTTTTAAGAATTTTTCTAGATTTTTTCAGATACGTTGAATATTTTAATATATTTCTCATTTTGTATGCAGACTGAGCAGTGTCAGTGTAACACTCCAGAAATTGATTGTTTTATGATGAATAGTCATTTTCTAATATTTGTGATTTTTGAGAATTTTTGTGGAATTTTCTGAAAATGTTGAATATTTTAATATATTCCTCGTTTTGTGTACACACTGAGCAAAGCCAAGAAAATAAAATATTTTCCCTGAGGCTGGTAAACTTTGAACTGTGAAAACGCCAATGGGAGATCTTACTAAACCCGAGGCTGAGCACAGTTTACGAGGTTTATGTTTTACAAGATTTTATCTGATAAATAAAATCACAGAATAATTAATTATCTGAGAAATAATAAAATATTATTTACGCTAACTGTAAATTTTAGTCACTGAGAAATAGTTCTAGTAGAGTACTTTTATCTTATTATTTTTATGACATCATTTAAGTGACCCCACACTTCACTTTATCGAAAGGCGTGCGAAGCTTCTCAAGGAAGCTTTAAGGGAAACTTCTAGGAAGCTTCCTCCCAACCACTTCACTCTCTCTCCTCCCCTATGTGCTGCACGGTTGGGCTAGGGGGGAAATCACATTTTCATTCCCTCATTTTCTCTCCCTCACGCAGCTCACTCTCTCTTCCTCTCTTCTCCCACACACAAACACTCCATTGTTGATTTTCAAGCTTTCCATGCTCAAGCTAACTTAAGCCATTGCTTCCTCTCACCATCTTCAAGCTTTCTTCTTTGTGAAACTCTCATTGACTCTCCCATTTTCGTGGTTGGTAGTCCAACTCCAAAGCTTGAAACTTCAAGGTAAATCTCCTAACTTTCTTCCCTTTTTCATCTCATTTTCGTGGTCCATGGTCACCTTGGTGACTATAGATACCATTTCCACTCTTTAATCTTGGTTTTTGGATTTGAACACCCAAGGATTTTGAGGTGGTGAAGTACAAAATTTCAAGGACAAAAGGAGCTTGTTTCCCTTCTTCTTCACTAAGGTAAGAGAAAGATTATTCTCTTCAACCCATTTTGGTAGTGAGGAACTCTTAGTTGTGTTGATGGGGTTGAAACCCATTAATGAGATACCCATTTGTTTGAGTTATTTTGGTTGTATTTTGATTGTTGAATGGTAGGATTGGGTTGTATGGTGATAGATCTTGGATTGCATGAAGGTTGGATTGATTTCTGGTGATTTTCTGTGTTTACAGAGGAGTACACGGCCTAGGCCGTGTGATCATACACGGCCGTGTACTCCAGTGTCCCAGAACAGAAACTCCAGAGGCATACACGGCCTAGGCTATGTATGGCCACAAGGCCGTGTATTTTGGCAGGCCGTGGTTTCGTAGCCGTGTAACTCTCCCCAGGCCATGTAATCTTGGATTATGAAGGATTTTAGGCTTTCTCTAGCCCCTTTGAGCCTCCGATCCCCTTGGGCACTCATTATGAGGCTTTAGTACTAAGATAAACTTATTAAACATAATTAATTGAATGATTAGAAGTTGATTTGGGATTCATAAAATGGGAAGAACCAAGAATGATAGTTTGCCTTATAGTTTAGAACAATTTTGGAATAAAGAAAGAACAATAGTGTGAAGAGGGCTGTGAGGAACTTAAACTAAATATTCTAAGAGGGTTAACGCGAGAACATAATGGAATTAAAGCATAACTTTCGTAGTAACTTTGAATAGTATGTGTTCACCTTTGAGATTTTAGTATTGATTTGTTGTGGCATGTGAATTTGGATAAGTTATGCTATCATTGTGAATATATATATATATATATATATGCATTGAATCCATATGCATTGAGCATGATTGAAGCATGCATTGACATTGTGATTATGGAACCAAAGTACTGGACCAAGAAACATCAAGTAGACGATTTAGTCAGATGTGGTTTGCTGTTATAACCAAAAACATCAAGTAGACGATTTAGTCAGAAAGGACTGATTATCAGAGGAAACCCAGTTAATAGTGATACTATGTAGTCATATGGATGATTATATAATATCATTGATGAAAATGGTATTGAACAATTGTATGGACGGTTGCTTCAATACCATTGGGAATGGTACAATGGTGGTTGAAATATTGTTAAGGCCAAGTTGCCTAGGAGTTTAATCACACCTTAGTGCGGGTGCGAATAGACAAGTGTAGGTCACTTGTTGACCTTGGGGGCGTCGGGGTGCGGGTACCTTACTATGGACAGTTGGTAGGTCTTCTGTCCGTGGGGCAGACCGATGCAAACGTACCGACGATCAGGATCGAGACACTGTCTTATATCGAGATCTGTGTAGAATGTCTTGTACAATACCATGATGCGCATTTTGATAAATTGAAAATTTTAGCACTTGAAGGCCTCCGCAGCCGCGATACAGACATATCTCCTGATCATTCTCTCCGACTGTTTTGTGTCTAGCTCCATGGAGTAGGATTTTTGGTACCATGTGCATGCGCATAGTGAGTCGCCATATCATTCAACATTTACTCAATTATATGACAATTTAATCTGTTGTTTCATTACTGCTATATCTGCCTGTATATGCTAAATTGTATATTATCTGTTTTAATGCTATTTGCCATTTCTGAAATGTTATATGGGCGTCATGCGCCGTTTTGTTTCTTACCGCCATGATAGGTAATGATGTAGAATGTCTTACCTCTTTCTTGTATTTGTTGCTATTTTGTGTGGTTTTTGGTTAAAGTCTATAAAGGGGGTGAGGTTGAATCTCCTAGATTTCACTTGGTTTGATCTTCTGCGTTCGGTAAGGACAACTTAAAGGGATTTTATTGGTTTCGTCATGATTGAGTTCACCAGAGGTGCCAAGGCTTGGCGAGTCATCTAGGCCAACAAGCGTATGTGATATGTTGTAGACCTGACCTTGACCGTGAGGAGGACTGTGATTGAAGATCTTATCTTGTATTTCTCATTACACCGGTGTGTCCGGAGTTGTCTTACGCATTCGAGATCCGATGGAGTGCCCAACTCCTTAGTCGCGGATATGTTGTGGGTAGTTTATATTTTATTTTGCATTACCTGTATAGAGAGTATTTTTGGGTATATGTATGATTTAAAGTGATTATCCAGTCTTAAATGCTGTAATTTGTGTATATCTTGTAATTCATATTTTCGACTGGCTGTATATATATAACTATTCATTTATGGCTCATATTTTCTTCATATGCGAAATGATTAAATTTTGGAAAATTTGTTATTTGAATTGTAGCACGCCAAAAATTTAGTGACCGTGGTATAATGATGATTGTGTCGTGGTCATTAAATCGAGGGGTGTTACATTAGCTGGTATCAGAGCTCAATTCATCCTGTTGAGCCGGGGTATGGACTGACTATGCTTAGACATATTAGAAGTTTCTTTGTATATTGTGTACTTCCTTGTCTCTTGCTTGAGATGTTGGGAAAGGAAGGCATGGCTTGCCATAGGTTGAATGTTGGTAGCTACTGTTGCACAGTTACATGATATTGAGTATTGGCCCACTCAATGTGTAATGTTCTGTGTGGAAGGAAAACTATGACTTCAGCAAGGCGTATTAAGCGAATAGAAGTTCTTTTAGTAAGAAGCTTAGCTGGTATGAATAAACTTGTCTAGGGTTTACTTGCATTTATACCCTTGATGTATTACCTCTAGAATTGTTTGAGCCAGTGGGTTAGGAATGGATAGTTAAATAAGACTTGTAAGGTTTGTGGACTGAAGCGTCCAAGATGTTTTGGAGAACTGAATTTTCTTAGGAAAAGAGTATCTGGCATAAGTATGGTTCGAGGAGCTGCTTGGAAGATAAAGACCTACGGGAGATCGCGTCGTAGAAGGCAGAATGAAGGAGCTCAACTTGGAAATTTTTGGGTTTGGTGGTTTTCTTTGTCTTACAACTTTGGGTGACTCTTTATGGTTGGTTTCCGCAAGGAGACAATAATGTTTGAATTGATTACTTTTGATTTTTCTTATGTTTTGATTCGTTTGTCCTTGAAGGGAGGTAATGACTCGGGGTAGACATGAGCGCGTGAATACGGGGAGTGACGATGACGATACGACTGCGGGCTCAGGAGTAATGCAAAGGATGGTTGATGTAATAACATGCCAGGATCAGAGGGCTGCACAACAGCAGGAATTGGAAGTTGAGGTTCAGAATTTGATGGAAGAAAGTCGACTTTGGGGTAACTCTGGACTACCTAAGTTCCAAAGGAGGAATAACAGAAAGGTTAATCAGTTTAAGCAGAAACCGTATACACGACGACTGAAGGAGCAATTGCGACAGCAAACGCATGAAGGAGGTGCGAATTGTAATAAATCCAGTCCGACCATGGTATCCTTATCAAAATGTAAAACGTGTGGAAAGGACCACTTAACAAGGGACTGTACGATCGAGGGAATTATTTGTTTCAAGTGTGGAAAGCTAGGACATGTGGCTAGAAATTGTACTTTGTATAGGACAAAGCCTTCTGTTGGAGATATATGTGCTTTAAAATCTCACGAAGAAAGGAGAGTTAATCTCTCAATTGGAGTAGAAGCATCCAAGACTGAAGACCTTGACGATGGGGCTTGTACAACGATAGATGACCCCATGATTGTACTGTATAATTTTGGGTGTAACCCATTTCTTTATGACGTATGACTGTATGTGTCTATTAAGGTTGTTTGTATCTTCGTCATCTTTTGGCTAAGTTATTTCTACTTCTGCTACTAAGAACTGGTTGATGGTAGCCAAGTTGTTTAAATTATCCTATGACTTGTTAAAGACAGAATCTTTCTTGTGGATCTGAATTGTTTACTTCTTTCACAAATTAGATGTAATATTGAAAATGGATTAGTTATTTTCCAACTATATCCTGTTAAATTATTCTAATCAAACTTTAGTGCTCCTAGAGACAAATATTTTTGGATCTAAATCCATAAAGCTCATTCCAGAATTTTATTGAACCATGTCAATTCCCTATCAGATGAATCCGTGCTGAATGTAGTACGATTAGAAAAGAACATACCCTATGAGACATTTCTGTTAAGATCAAGGATGGATGACCTAATGAATCAACTGAAGGAAGCCGTCGTTTCCTCCAAGATCAACTTGTGTTTGGGCTATCATTAAATTCGCTCAAAGGTGGAAGATTCTTCCAAAACAACTTTTTGACGCGTTATGGGCACTACGGGTATTTCGTAATGTCATTTCGTGTAATGAACGCTTCGGTAGTATTCGTCGATTACTTGAATATAGTCTCTCTTCCTTGTTGAAAACAGATTTGTCATTGTCCTTGTTGGCAACATTCTGATCTATTCTTAACGTTTGGAGGAACATACCGAATCTCTTGTCGTGATTCTTCAACTCCGAAAGAAGGAAAAGAAGATATGCATGAAGTTGTCCAAGTGTGAATTCTGGTTAGGAGATAATTCCACTTTCGGATCACATGATCTCAAAGGAAGGAGCTGCTACAGATCTGTCGAAAGTTGAAGCGATTCTTCAATGAGAACGACCGATGACTGTAATGAAGATCCGTAACTTTATAGGATTAGCTGGTGAATATGGGAGACTCCCAGCAAAAATCTCCAAAATGGTAAGACTTCTCGTCTAACACATATGAGATAGTCAAGTTTGTAGGATTGATGCATATAAGGAAAGATTTCCTAGGATTGGAGAGGCACTCGACTACCTTGCCGACGATGATTCTGCTCAATCCCAATAAACCTTTTGGGATTCCTAGTGATACTTCGCATTTGAAAGTTTAGAACGTGTGCCTGATCGGAATAGAAGGAATGGTATCGTATGCTTCATGACGATCAGGAGCACATGAGAAGGATTACCTTACACTAACTCGGAGTTAGCCTTGTCGTTGCATTGAAAATTTGGAGGCATTTTCTATATGGAGAAATTTTCAATGTCTATAGTAATTTCCAGAGTCAGAAGTATTTTTTCCGATCGGAATGAGTTGAAATATGAGACAGAGACGATGATTAGAAGTTTCGAAAGATTTCAATTTTTCTATTTTAGTATAATCTCGGAAGAGGTGAATGTCGTAACGGATGCCTTAAGAAGAAAACAAGCTTAGTTTGTCTACTACAGTGAGCTAGGAGAATAAGTTTGATAGAGCCACTCAGCGATGTACAGTTGTTTGGGGAGTTGCTGTTGGAATAGCTAAAGACTCAAAGGGCGTAAAATATTTTATTGATCGGCCTACGACATCAACACGCTTTTGCCCGTTAATATAAGGTACTCAATGGAAGGAAGCGACCTTAGTACCGGTGATTTGGATTGATGCACCGGAGAGGCAGCATGAGAACTAGAAGACAAAATGAAAGAAAACATACTCGCGTTTGTTCTAAGACATGATGAATTTCAAGGACGAAATTCCCTTTTAGAAGGGGAGAGTTGTAACATCCCGAAAATTATTTATTTCATTATAAATAACCATTTTATAATATTCATGATTTTTAGGAATTTTTCTGGATTTTTTCAGAAATGTTGAATATTTTAATATATTTCTCGTTTTATATGCACACTAAGTAGTGTCAGTGTAACATTCCGAAAATTGATTGTTTTGTGATGAATAGTCATTTTTTAATATTTGTGATTTTTGAGAATTTTCGTAGAATTTTCTGAAAATGTTGAATATTTTAATATATTCCTCGTTTTGTGTACACGCTGAGAAGAGCCAGGAAAATAAAATATTTTCCCTGAGGCTGGTAAACTTTGAACTATGGAAACCCCGATGGGAGATCTTACTAAACCCGAGGCTGAGTACAGTTTATGAGGTTTACGTTTTACAAGATTTTATCTGAAAAATAAAATCACAGAATAATTAATTATCGTAGAAATAATAAAATATTATTTACGCTAACTGTAAATTTTATCCACTGAGAAATAATTCTAGTAGAGTATTTTTATCTTGTTACTTTTATGACATCATTTAAGTGACCTCACATTTCACTTTATCGAGAGGCGTGCGAAGCTTCTCAAGGAAGCTTCAAGGGAAGCTTCTAGGAAGCTTCCTCCCAACCACTTCACTCTCTCTCCTCCCCTATGTGCTGCACGGTTGGGCTAAGGGGGAAATCACATTTTCATTCCCTCATTTTCTCTCCCTCACGTAGCTCACTCTCTCTTCCTCTCTTCTCCCACACACAAACACTCCATTGTTAATTTTCAAGCTTTCCATGTTCAAGCTAACTTAAGCCATTGCTTCCCCTCACCATCTTCAAGCTTTCTTCTTTGTGGAACTCTCATTGACTCTCCCATTTTCGTGGTTGGTAGCCCAACTCCAAAGCTTGAAACTTCAAGGTAAATCTCCTAACTTTCTTCCCATTTTCATCTCATTTTCATGGTCCATGGTCAACTTGGTGACTATAGATACCATTTCCACTCTTTAATATTGGTTTTTGGATTTGAACACCCAAGGATTTTGAGGTGATGAAGCACAAAATTTCAAGGACAAAAGGAGCTTGTTTCCCTTCTTCTTCACTAAGGTAAGAGAAATATTATTCTCTTCAACCCATTTTGGTAGTGAGGAACTCTTAGTTGTGTTGATGGGGTTGAAACCCATTAATGGGATACCCATTTGTTTGAGTTATTTTGGTTGTATTTTGATTGTTTGAATGGTAGGATTGGGTTGTATGGTGATAGATCTTGGATTGCATGAAGGTTGGATTGATTTCTGGTGATTTTCTGCATTTACAGAGGAGTACACGGCCTAGGCCGTGTGATCATACACGGCTGTGTACTCCAGTGTCCCAGAATAGAAACTCCAGAGGCATGCACGACCAAGGCTGTGTATGGCCACAAGGCCGTGTATTTTGGCAGGCCGTGGTTTCGTGGCCGTGTAACTCTCCCCAGGCTGTGTAATCTTGGATTATGAAGGATTTTAGGCTTTTTCTAGCCCCTTTGAGCCTCTGATCCCCTTGGGCACTCATTATGAGGCTTTAGTATTAAGATAAACTTATTAAACATAATTAATTGAATGATTAGAAGTTGATTTGGGATTCATTAAATGGGAAGAACCAAGAATGATAGTTTGCCTTATAGTTTAGAACAATTTTGGAATAAAGAAAGAACAAGAATGTGAGGAGGGCTGTGAGGAACTTAAACTAAATATTCTAAGAGGGTTAACGCGAGAACATAATGGAATTAAAGCATAACTTTCGTAGTAACTTTGAATAGTATATATTCACATTTGAGATTTTAGCATTGATTTATTGTGGCTTGTGAATTTGGATAAATTATGCTATCATTGTAAATCTATATATATGTATATATATATATATATGTATGCATTGAATCCATATGCATTGAGCATGATTGAAGCATGCATTGACATTGTGATTATGGAACCAAAGTACTGGACCAAACAACATCAAGTAGACGATTTAGTCAGATGTGGTTTGCTTTTATAACCAGAAACATCAGGTAGACGATTTAGTCAGAAAGGACTGGTTATCAGAGGAAACCCAGTTAATAATGATACTATGTAGTCGTATGGACGATTATATAATATCATTGATGAAAATGGTATTGAACAATTGTATGGACGGTTGCTTCAATACAATTAGGAATGGTGCAACAGTGGTTGAAATATTATTAAGACCAAGTTGCCTAGGAGTTGAATCACACCTTAGTGTGGGTGCGAATAGACAAGTGTAGGTCACTTGTTGACCTTGGGGGCGTCGGGGTGCGGGTACCTCACTATGAACAGTTGGTAGCTCTTCTGTCTGTGGGGCAGACCGATGCAAACGTACCAACGATTAGGATCGAGACACTATCCTATATCGAGATTTATGTAGAATGTCTTGTACAATGCCATGATGCACATTCTGATAAATTGAAAATTTTAGCACTTGAAGGCCTCCGCAGCCGCGATACAGACATATCTCCTGATCATTCTCTCTGACTGTTTTGTGTCTAGCTCCATGGAGTAGGATTTTTGGTACCATGTGCATGTGCATAGTGAGTCGCCATATCATTCAACATTTACTCAATTATATGACAATTTAATCTGTTGTTTCATTACTGCTATATCTGCCTGTATATGCTAAATTGTTTATTATCTGTTTTAATGATATTTGCCATTTCTGAAATGTTATGTGGGCGTCATGCGCCGTTTTATTTCTTTATCGCCATGATAGGTAATGATGTAGAATGTCTTACCTCTTTCTTGTATTTGTTGCTGTTTTGTGTGATTTTTGGTTAAAGTCTGTAAAGGGGGTGAGGTTGAATCTCTTAGATTTCACTTGGTTTGATCTTCTGCGTTCGGTAAAGACAACTTGAAGGGATTCTATTGGTTTTGTCATGATTGAGTTCACCAGAGGTGCCAAGGCCGACAAGCGTATGTGATATGTTGGGGACCTGACCTTGACCGTGAAGAGGACTGCGATTGAAGATCTTATCTTGTATTTGTTAGCCATGGCAACCATTACCCAAGAGGGGAGGTGAATTGGGTGATGACTTATTTTAATGCAACTTTGACAAATTATGCATTTTAAATCACTCAATAAATAAATGCAGCGGAATATGCACAATAAATGTATAACTATTATAGATTACTCAACTACAACTTGAGATATAGGATAAATCAAGCAAATAAGCTAAATATCAAGTTCAACTCAAGCATATATAATTAAGGTGCAAATGTAAAGAGATAGAGTTTAGAAGATCAAATACAATAGTTTATCCTGGTTCGATCACCAATCCACTTGTGATCTACGTCCAGTCCTCAAGCAACCGCTAGAGATTTTTCACTATCTTCAAGCTTCAACAGGTGTTTGATAACCTTTACAATTGAGAGCACTCAACACACCTTGGGATACCTCACCCTTGTGCTTGAGCCTCAAATAGGGATACCTCACCCTTTACCAACTTGGAGAGATGCCTCACTCTCTAGGGATACCTCACCCTTTACAACTTTTGAGGGATGCCTCACCCTCAAGGGATACCTCACCCTTTACTAACTTTGAGAGATGCCTCACTCTCTAAGGATACCTCACCCTTTACTCTAGAGGGATACCTCACCCTCTCTTTATAGATTACACAAAGTGTGGAAGATATAAACTCTTTTGAAGAGTAGATAATACAACTTGAAGCTTATGGGTATAAAGGATTTACACACTTAGCTCAAAATAAAGATTTGGAGAAAAAGATGATGAAATTCATTTTTAATGCTCAAGGGTAATTTTCAGAATGTTTTCCAACTTATTTTTGATGCCCAAACACTTGTATTTATAGCTCAATGATTTTTAGAGCCGTTAGAAGGTTTTAGAAATGATTTTCTATGAAAACTAGCCATTTATAGCCGTTAGAAACGTTCCTAGGCACTTTGTAATCGATTACAAGTCATGTAATCGATTACAAGCTTTCTGGGCACTTTGTAATCGATTACATACTTTGTGTAATCGATTACAAGCTTTCTGGGCACTTTGTAATTGATTACATACTTTGTGTAATCGATTACACGGCTTCTGTCAATGTTGTAATCGATTACATGGCTCGTGTAATCGATTACACCATTTTTAGTTTTTGAAACCGACTTTAAAAGGTCATAACTTCTTCATTTCTTACCCAATTAAAGCAAATGACACTCATTGGAAAGCTCTTTGAGTCTATTTTCATATGAAAGAAGTTTCAGAACAAAACTCAAAGTATTTTGAAAGATATGATCAAAATAGTAACCAAAGGTCAAATTTTCAAAACTCAAAATTTAATTAGTCATAACTTTTTCGTTTCTTATCTGTTTAAAGTAAATGACCAGTTATTGGAAAGATCTTTGAGTCTATTTTCAAATGAGATAAGTTTCAAAGTAAAACTCAAAGTATTTTGAAAGTTATGATCAAAAGGGTAACTATATGTCAGTTTTGTAAAACACAAACTTGACTATCTTTCATAGATTTGAACTATTACCATAACTAGCTTTCCAAAACAGTTTGTTGGACATTTAAACATTTTAGAAACACTTATAAATATGTTTAAAACTTGTTTGAGCTTAGTGTGATTCCTTTTTACCTTTACACAAGATCTAAGTCCTATAAGCTAAGCTTGAAGAGTCTTGGGACTTTATCTTTGCACTTCCATTCCTTTCTTGTTTGTTATCATCAAAACCATTGCTTTAGTCAATGCCAATTACATTCTCCCCCTTTTTGATGATGACAAACATTCATTTGAGAACAGAGTTAGTTCAAATAAATTGGACTTCACAAAAGGTGTATTAGAGACTTACTCCCCCTCTATTTTTCAAGAGGTGATTAGATCAGAGATTGCACAGCTCCCCCTTAATTTTGGAATTCCAAGATCATTGAATTTGTACCTTGTTATTTACCTTTTCTTAAAGACTCATAAACTTCTCCTCCTTTTGTCATGATCAAAAAGATATACAAGATATAGATTTTGACAAAGAGAGAAGTGATAGAGCAAAACCATTGTTAAATAATGAATATTCAATAAGGAATTCAACCAAATCAGCATTATATAACCAGAATATCCATTGAAAAAAAAATTCATTTCAAAATAACGCAGTAAAAGTTAGATTATGCAGCAAAAATGTAATGCAGCAAAATTAATGGCATTATGCAAAAAAAATATGACTTTTTCAAATATAACATGATATTCAAATTAAAACATAAATAAGAATAAGAAATTGATATCACCAAAAGTGTGCTCTTTGAGTTTTTGTAAGTGATTCCAACTTCCAAGCTTCAAGTCTTCATGACTCTTGGAAAACTTGGACTATTTCAAGTTTTTGAAACTCAAGTAGCATATTTTCACTTCACTTGCATGCTTGAGCTAATAGTCACCCTACAATATAATTCAAAGCATTTTCTTTGGTATCCACCAATTTTGGATCCATAGGGGTTAGTCATTGATCATTAATCCATTATGCTCTCATAAATATCAAATTTTCCATAGTATGTAATTTGAGCACAACAAATGTAAACAATCAATTATCATTAAGCACATAGCTAATAATATGCATGCTTTCATGATATACAGACAATTTTAAGTGATAATGGTCATTCCAGCACTTAAAACCATTTTTAAAGCCTGTGTAATCGATTACCATGGGTGTGTAATCGATTACCAGCCCTCTGAAATCCTTGTAATCAATTACATGTTTTGTGTAATTGATTACCAACTTTCTGGGAACCTTGTAATCGATTACAGGGTTGGTGTAATCGATTACATGAGTTCTGGAAACATTGTAATTGATTACATAGTATGTGTAATCGATTACATGCTCTCTGACTTTGCTTGGAACGCTTGGCAGAGCCTCTGTAATCGATTACAAAGGTCTTGTAATCGATTACAAGCTTGCTAAATTCAATTTTTGCATTTCAAATAGTAATTGATCAATCTCAAAACCTTCAAATTAGTTCCAAAATGTCTCAAGGCAATTTCAAATATCATGCAAACATACCTAGGCATTGTAGAAGCTTATGTTACAATAAGAATAAACATAATCATGTGCTAATCAAAATATTTAGATTTTACCAAGAGCACATGATTCTATTAATCACTTAAGGCCTACAAGGAATATACCTCAAATTTATTGACTTTACAAGTGAATGTTCATGAGAGGTAAAAACTTTTGATACCTTGGCCTTGTTGATCAAGGAAACTCTTTTCCTTACCCATTGCTTCTCTTTTAGTGTTTTGAACTTTGCAAGTTCCACATTTTGTACTTGAGAAGCTTTGGTTGAAGTCATCTTCCTTCTTTGATCAAAACTTCTACCAATGGGCTTTGGAAGTATTCCCCTTGATGATTCCTTTTTCCTTTTACCAATTAGTCCATCCTTTTGAGAAGTTTTCTACATAATTGAAACACTAGGAGGACTTTTTGGTACCCACTTTATATTGGGTCCTTGAATGTTAGTACTAGGACATTTAAGGTCTTTAGGAACCCATACCATATTATTTCTCATATAAGAATTTCTTTTATAATTGCATAAATGAGAAATATGTCCTAGATGACCACAAAAATTACAAACAAGTGAATTCAATGATGGCTTAGTCATTTGAAGATCATTTTTGAAAAACTTGAGCCTTTGGTTGTTATTACATTCTAAACTATTTTTGCCATAAGTTTTGCTTGAATTTTTATGTGGAATAACATTAATTTTATTCTCATTAACAAGCATAGAATGTAAGCAATTAAAATCATTAGCCTTGGCAAATTTAAAAGATAAGTTCTCAACTTGATTTTCTATATTAATGCATTTTTCACAAGAAGTGGAGGTTTCACATTTCAAAGGCATTTTCTCATCAAGAAAAGCATAATCATTTTTCAAAATCTCAATTTCATTTTCAATGGAGGAAATGTTTTTCAAACAAGATAAATTTTTATTTTCTAAATTCAACAAACCATCATATAATTCATCATATGCATATTGTAGCTCATCATAGGAAGGATTATAATCTAGTTTAGCATTATTTACCTCAAAGTCCCTTTTAGCCATATATGAAGTAGTCTCCATTCCTAGCATAATTGGCTCTTTAAGGAAATCATCATCTTCCTCATTATTGTCTTGCTTTGCCACCTCTTCAAATTGAGCATCATTTTGAGAATATTTTGCACAACAAGATTCCTTCAATGACTTTTCCTCTTCTTGCTCTCTATATACAACTTTATGCACAAAATTATTATTAGCAAGATAGATAGAATCAAGAGCATCCCATATATCTTTAGCACTAGAGCAATTCTTAATTTTAGCATAAGCATCATCATTTAAACCACTTCTCAATATTTGCATTGCTCTAATGTTCAATGAAAAGCATTTCTTATCATAGTCATTTCAAGGTTGTTTTGATTTGCAAGTAAATCCATCAAGCACAATATCCCACAAATCAATATCAATAGATTGTATATAAATTTCTATTCTAGCTTTCCAATAAATGAAATTCGCACCATCAAAGAATGGTGATTTATTAATTTCAAAACCATTCATTTTGAAAAGCTTTTAATGGTTGCCAAACAAACAAGGATCTTGAACTCTAAGCAGTTAAGCTTTTACCAGAGCACAAAGCTCTGATACCAGTATTTCTCACTTCACCGGTGTGTCCGGAGTTGTCTTACACTTTCAGGATCCGATGGAGTGCCTAACTCCTTAGTCATGGATATGTTGTGGGTAGTTTATATTTTATTTTGCATTACCTATATAAAGAGTATTTTTTGGTATATGTATGATTTAAAGTGATTATCCAGTCTTAAATGCTGTAATTTGAGTATATCTTGTAATTCATATTTTTAACTGGCTGTATATATATAACTATTCATTCATGGCTCATATTTTCTTTATATGCGAAATGATTAAATTTTGGAAAATTTGTTATTTGAATTGTAGCACGCCAAAAATTTAGTAACCATGGTATAATGACGATTGTGTCGTGGTTATTAAATTGAGGGGTGTTACAGCAACCACCTGATTGGACTTTACTTTTCGAGATCATGTGTAATGCTAGTGATTTTGCCGTAAGTGTTGTTCTTGGATAGGCAAGGGAAGGGAGGCCTTTTGTCATTTACTATGCTATTAGAACACTAAATAGTGCTGAGATGAATTACTCCACCACTGAAAAAGAGTTGCTAGCTATAGTGTTTGCTTTGGATAAGTTTCATGCTTACTTGATTGGTTCTCCTATTATTATTTTCACAGATCATGCAGCCCTTAAGTACCTTCTTACAAAGAAGGATGCTAAGGCGTGACTAATACGATGAATTTTACTTTTGCAGGAATTTGACAACACCATTAAAGACAAGAAAGGAATAGAGAACATAGTGGCTAACCATCTCTCAAGACTCATATTTGAGGACACTTCTGACCACCTGCCAATCAGAGATGATTTTCCCAATGAGCATTTATTTTCTGTTACTTCTCTACCATGGTTTGCTCATATTGTGAATTATTTGGTTATAGGTGAGATACCAGTGGATTGGTGCGCTCAAGATAAAAGAAAGTTCATGGTTGAGGTATGTAATTTCTATTGGGATGATTTGTTTCTTTTCAAATACTGCCCTGACCAAATTTTAGGGTGTTACATCCCTTATGAAGAGATTGCTAGCGTCTTGGAATTTTGTCAATCCTAACCTCGCGGGGGCCAATTTTCAATGATGAAAACTGCTGCAAAAATTTTACAGTGTGGATTTTATTGGCCCACCTTATTTAAGGATGTAAACAATTATTGTTGTTCATATGAAAAGTGTCAAAAGTTAGGAGTTATGTCCCATTATAATATGATACCCTTACACCCAATTTTAGTGACTGAAATTTTTTATTTTTGGGGCATTAATTTTATGGGACCATTTCCTCCTTCTTTTGGATATCAATATATTATTGTGGCTGTAGATTATGTGCCAAAATGGGTGGAAGCAGCAGCTTGCAAGAGTAATGATAATAGGATGATAATTAAATTTATCAAAGAGAATGTGTTATCTCGATTTGGTACTCCACGTGCTATAATTAGTGACCGAGGTACACATTTTTGCAATCGTTCTTTTGAGACTTTGATGAAAAAATATATTGTCATTCATAATATCTCTACTGCATACCATTCCCAGACAAGTGGACAGGTAGAACTTGCAAATAGGAAAATTAAGCAAATTTTAGAGAAAATGGTCAACCTAGATCGCAAAGATTGGTCTTTGAGACTAGTGGATGCACTTTAGACCTACCGTACAGCTTGCAAAACTCCCTTAGGAATGTCACCTTATAGGCTTGTTTTTGTAAAGCCTTGTGATTTACCTGTGGAGCTCGAGCATCGAGCTTATTAGGCCACAAGCATTTCAATTTTGACATGGGAGAAGCAGGTAAGTTTTGAAATTTTCAGTTGACCAAGTTAGAGGAGTTGAGAAATGATGCTTATAAGAACTCTAAACTCTATAAGGCAAAAATGAAAGTATTTCATGATAAAAATATTTTAAAAAAAACATTTAAGCCTAAATGATGGAGTATTCTTATATGATTCTCGACTCCATAAGCATTCAGGAAAACTTTGGTCTAGGTGGACTGACCCTTTTGTAGTGAATAATGTTTTTGCACATGGGGCGGTAGAAATAGAGGATCCTAAGGATGGTCAGATTTTTAAAGTAAACGGT
Organism: Ormosia semicastrata; assembly: GCA_029884595.1. Taxonomy (NCBI): domain Eukaryota; kingdom Viridiplantae; phylum Streptophyta; class Magnoliopsida; order Fabales; family Fabaceae; genus Ormosia; species Ormosia semicastrata. The sequence goes on along the minus strand of JAQQTO010000047.1, from coordinate 36,579,733 downwards.
CAATGCCTTAAAGTTTTAATTGATAGGAAAGTTTCGGAAGTGGAAGACATTCCACTTGTGGATCCAGTCTATCAACCTTGACCACACCACGTAGGTATGCTTTTCTTTATTTGTTTTGTTTGTTTTGTTTTATTTGTTTTGTTTTATTTTTATTTTCTTTTATTTTCTTTCTTTTCCTTTTTGTGTGTTGTTGTTTTGTATGATTCCGTCTGCAGGTTAGTTTCATTTTGTCATTTCAGGTTATCATCATTGGTGCTTAGCACGCTACTCATATAACCCATCAGGTGTTTTCTAATCATTTTAGCTACTTTCCATTCAATTTTGAGTCTTAAACATTGAGGACAATATTTCATTTAAGTTAGGAGGTGTTGGTGGTGCAAATTCAGTATTTAAAATGCTTGTTGGAACTTTGTGACATATTTTTATATGATTTTTTTTAAAATTTGCATCACACATGCATCTTTATCACATGTGTATTCATTCTCATTCATAGACATCTTTGTGAATTTACCAAACCCACCATAATCATTTTTGCTAAAGCATCCACAAAACCTCTAACGCACTCATCCAAACTCTGTGGTAAGTTGGTGGTTTGACACATGTAATTAGAGAATTCTTTTGCTTAAGTATTCATGTGAGTTTTGGAGAGAATTGAGAGCCTATAAATGCAGTAAATTATGCTAAGCGTTCATTGATCTGTTAAATTGGGCACTTCTTTTGAGAACATCATTATATGGTTTGTAGTAAGTTAGTGGTTATACTTGGGATATGACAAAGGTTAACTTAGGATTAACGTCTGAGCCTTTCAAGCTAACCCTTTCTATCATAGGCCCTTAGTAGCCAACTTTGAGCAAAAAAAAAAACAAAAACACACACACACACACACATAACATTTTCTTTTCATATGCCCACATCATCCATGCCTCTCCACATTGGAGTATAACCTATACACTGATTTTTCTACCCTTTTTACTTCCAAGTGTATGTTAAATGTGGAATTTGCATTTTCTTTCATTTGAGTTTAGTAAAAAAAAAAAGAGAAAAAAACATAAAAATTGGGAAAAAAATGGCAAAAATACCAAAGTGGCGTTTGTTTGTTCATCAAATAGTTCAAAAAAGAAAAAAAAAGGAAGAAGAAGGAAAGAAATTATTATTTGATGATCTGAAAAGTTGTATAGTACATCAAGTGAGAAGTATGGTCTACTAAAATATTTAATAAGATTCCTTTTGCATGTACTTAGAAGTCTTTTTGAATCCCTTTTCATTTTTTTTTTCATATAGCCCCAAACCCAAGTCACATTACAACCTTTTCTGTTATTTGTTCTGATCCTAAGTAAGCTTTTGGAAAGAGTGGAGGAAGTCTCATTTGTTGGTGTTTCTATCATAAGATCAATGTTTGTTTATTGCTTGTACATAATTACCTAATTTTTCATGAGAGTGTGTGTACACTCATTGTCAACTTCATAAATTGAATCATCATACAAAACACTTTTATACCCGTGAGTTATAGAGATAAACCTTTTGCTTGAGATATTCTTGATATTGCATGTGTCAGGGCTTCTGGTTAGATGGATACAGTTTGGAACATACACATACTCTGTGGAATGCTATAGGCAGATTGATTGTGATATAGTTATTGAATTCTTAAGATTGTTTTGATATGTGAATTTGAAAAATATGAATTGGTGAGCTATTTATCATTTTTTTAATCTCTTTAATCTTGTTTGCATAAAAATTACTAGAGATTAATAATAAGTAAGTTAGAGTGCGATGAGTAGATAAATGTACTCTCTAAATACTTTATTATTGGAGTAAAATATAAAAATATGAATAGAAATTATTATAATTAATGTATATTTTTAAATTAAATTTTTATTTACTTTGAAATATTTTTAAATAAAATTTTATGTTTAATTTTAAAGTTTATAAAAATTAAGTCAAAGTTCAATCAAATTTAAAAAAGGATTTAAAGGCCAAATAAGGAAGTAATCCAAAAAAAAAAGAATAGAAGAGAGAAGCATGCGGCCGAAGCAAAGAAATAACTTAGATAAAGGTTGTGTAATTGTTATAAATTGGAGATTGGGAGGGGGGGACGTGAGTTGACAGCGCCGTACAGGAAATTGAGAAGAAAAGAATTAGGAGATTACAAATTTCCAAGGACGTGCTGCAACAGGAAAGAGAAGAGAGAGAAGACGTGAACAATTGTGTGGCGGCTGCATGGAGCGAGAGAAAGAAAAAGAAACAACTCCGATAATCCTACCGCGCACAGTACCCACACCCGTTTCAACATCGGGTACTGTTCACGGGGCCCACCCATGAACAGTACCAAATCATGCTTTCCGTCTTCTTCTTTTTTTTTTGTCTACGTCGTCCATTAACCAACTTCTCTACGTCGTTAACACATTTTTTGTTCTTCGTTAACCAACTTATTTCACGAGCATAGAAACCGTGGTAAAATCTTGTGTCATTAAAGAACTTCTATATGTAATTAACCACTTTTTTGTTCTTCATTAACTAACTTTTTTCACGAGTATAGAAATAAAGTTGGTTAATGAAGAACAAAAAAGTGGTTAATTACGTACAGAAGTTGGTTAATGATACAAGATTTTATCACATGGTTTCTATGTTCGTGAAAAAAGTTGGTTAACGAAGAACAAAAAAGTGGTTAACGACGTAGAGAAGTTGGTTAATGGACGACGTATACCAAAAAAAAAAAAAAAGAAGCTGATTTGGTACTGTTCATGGGTGGGTCCCATGAACAGTACCGGGTGTTAAAAATGGTGTGGGTACTGTACGCGGTAGGATGAACATTTTCCAAAAAGAAAAGGAGGCGTAGTGCAAAGAACGTCTCGGTGAAAAGAAAAGAAAAAGTGTGTTATCAAAAATTTTAATAAGATAATTTTATTGTGTTTTATTTTTATTATATGTTATTAAATTTTTTGTATTAAAAGGATGATAAAATTTTTATTATTTTGGTATTATTATGTTAAATTATATTTACTTAATTTTAAGATTTAATATTTATTAATTTTATTTTTTTATCGAGATTATATAAATAAATTTTAAGATGAGTTTAGTCATATTTTTCTTATACTTTATAATTTATTTGTGTTATCTGAATATTAGTGATAATTGTTGGATATCAATTATGATTTCTTATTAAGGATATATTTGATGGTTTAATAATTACTATTAATTAGAAATTTTTTTTCATACATGGGTTTATTATATTTAGTGTGCTTTATTGATATATTTTTTGTGAGCACAAGCTTGTCGCTAGATTTTCATGAGTTAAATTATTTGAGTATAATAATTTGACATAATTAATGTTAAAATTAATCTTGGTAGATTCTCAACCTTAATTATCTTACATCTAGTATAAAACCCAATTTACTTTACTTTGCTTTATTTATTTTGCATTTAAATTAATATTTTTTTATTTTTAATTATTAGTTATTTTTCTTTAGTTTCTTTGTTTCTTTAGTTATTCTTTTAATTTCTCTCTGTGGAATGTAACACCCCGAAAACTATTTGTTTCATGATATATATTCATTTTATAATATTTGTAATTTTTGTGAATATTTTTGGAATTATTTGAAATGTTTGATTATTTTAATATATTTTTTGATTTGCGTGAGCATTAAGCGGGGATGGGAAAATGAAATATTTCTCCGAGGCCGAAAAACCTTGGACTGTGGAAACAATGACTGGTTATCTTACTAAACCCGAGGTCAGATACAGTTTACGAAGTTTTCATTTTTTGGAATTTTATCTAACAGATAAAATTTAGGTATACTTTATTGTTCATTGGACAATAGATATCGTCTTTACTAACTGAGACTTTTATCCATTGGATAATAGCCTTTAGTAAAAGTGCTAGTCACTTTTATGACATCACCCTTGGGACCCACACCTTTATGTCACATTAACCTTGAACTAAGAGAAAATAAGCTTGCTGGAGAAGTTTCATTAAGGCTTGTTGGAGAAGTTTCCTCAAAGCTTGTTGGAGAAGCTTCTCAAGGAAGCTTTGGGAGAAGCTTGCAAAGGAAGCCTTGCTACTTCTCCCAAGAAGTGCACGGTTTTTGGAGGAGGAAAAGATGACAAAGTTGTCATCTTTTCACAAAAGCTACCATTTTCTCTCTCACTTTTCCTTTCTCTTATTTTCTATCACATTCTCTCTTCTTCCTCTCATCTCCAAACTTCACGGCCACACCTCTTCCTCCACCCTCCATGTTTGTTTAATTTCAAGCAATCACATTGCTTGAAACTACATATTGTTTGAAGACATTTTCTTGTTGGAATCATCTCCTAAAGCTCTCATCTCCATTTTCTCTCCCTACCTCACGACCATCACTCTCCATTTTTCCTCTTCCATTTTTGTTTGCTCCAATCAATCATATTTCTAGAATCTACACACCATTTGGATGATTTTCTATGTTGTGATCATCATCGAAAATTATCATCTTCATCATTTTCTTTCAAGCCCTAACTTGAAGCTCTTAAAGTGAGATTCTTGATTTCTATTTTTCTCTTCTCATTTTCCTTTATACCTCACGACCAAGACCACTTTGAAGGACTAAAGACTTGATTTTTTTGCTATCACCTAATTCATTTCCATTTTTCTATCAAAGATCAAGAAGCTAAAATACAAAACTCCTTTCTTTTTCTCTTGGATTGGCCATGGCCAAACCCCAAGACCAATCACCCAATCTTCAATAATTCAAGATACTCTTAGATCTTGAATCTATACATCATTCTAAGACACTTTTGTATGGAAATCAATATCTAGTTCATCCATCTTCAAGTATTTCTTTAAGCTTTGCTTTAAATCTCAAGTTTAAGAGTCTTAAGGCAAAGTTCTTAAATCTTCTTTCTTGCTTCATTTTAAAGGATGTAAATCCATACTTTGATTTATGGTAATCTTATTCAAGCCCTGGATATTAATTCTTGTGTGTTTGCTTTGATTCTAAGAACCTCTTGGTGAAGAAAGCTTGCTACACAAGGACATACAAGGAGTTAGGAAGCTACATCTAAGGTAAGAGGGAGATTAACCTCATCAACCATTCATGGTGGTGAGGAACGAATGATTGTGTTAGGAGTGGAGAGTCCACGTGAGGATTCAGCCACTCGATTGTGTGACTTTTGATTTATGTTTGTTTGATTTTGCATGATTATATGATGTTGTTGTATGTAAGAGATGATTATGATGACTTAATGGATATATGTGATAATGTGATTTTGATAGTAAGCATGAACTTAATAAATTATGATGATTAAAGTATACGGTATGCTATGATTATGTTGTAAAAGTATTGATTTTTGGTCCCCTTGATCTCTTGAGGCTCATTGCTTTCTTGGCCTAGGAAGAGGAATCCATGAGAAAAATAAGTATTGATTAAGGACTTAGATGATTAGGTGACAAAAATATGATTGATGAGGCTACACGTTGAAAGAGGAAAGAAACAAGTTTTTACCATTGAAAAGAATTGATTTTAGTCATGATATTTGATAATTGGATGAAAGAGTGATTTGGAGACCTAAAATATTTGATAATGGGATGGTAGAGTAATTAGGATGGAAAGGATTTTATTTAGAAGTTGAACAATGAAAGTTTTAGAAAGAATGTTAGAAATATTGTTTAGGTGAATTGGATGACAAATTAGGGTTAAAAGATTTATAAGTAAGAGAGAAGATAATTAGAATGTCATGATTTGAGGAGTAATAACTTTTGGATATACCAATGGAAATAATTTTGGGGATAATTAGAATAAAGGAAAATGATCTATTAGCGGTGAATCTAGTTGACTTAATAAATCAGGAAATTTAGTTAAGGATTCATAAGATAAGAATGGAAAAGAAGAAATTTTAGCATTTAGTAAAAAAGCGATTTTCAGTTTTGAGAGGAAAAACAGGCATGAGGAAAGAATAGTGAAAACTCGAAAGACTTAGAAAAAAAGGAAAAGAATTGTGAGGTAAGACAATGAGGGTTTCTTTTAAGTTTTAGTGAACAATATGAGGAAAGGTCACTCGAGGAACTTAGTTAGAAGAGTTTGATAATTTGGATTGATTTCTACCCTTTTCTTGAAAGTGTTATAATTAAAGCCTAATGGTGAAACAATGGTTCTATATGCTAAAGAAATTGTACGAATGCTTCAAGTGAATTGATAGTGTTAACTCTTGAATTTGCACGACTGAGATATTTTGTGAAAGCATGTATTAGCATTGTGCTTTTGGGCTGACGTACTGGACCCAAGTGGATTGTGGATTTAGCATTTGTGCTTTTGGGCTGACATACTTTTGGGCCGACATACTGGACCCAAGTGGACTGTGAATTTAGCATTTGTGCTTTTGGGCTGACGTACTGGACCCAAGTGGATTGTGGAGGGTGGATCATTGGTATTATGTAATTGTATGGGCGGTTATATAATATCATTGATACTAATGGTATTGGACAATTGTATGGGCGGCTGCTTTAATACCATTGAGAATGGTATAATGGTGGTTTGATTTCATCGTTCATGCATTGAACATATACAGTCAGCTTTTATGCCTAAGAGTGAACGAGAACTTACAGGATAAGTGTGATCCATGATGGATCTCAGGGGGCGTCCGGGCGAGGTGATCCACTTAGTGACGTGTTGTCACATTGTATACCCCTAGCTGTGGACACTATTGCAACGCACGACGAGGACCCAACAAGCACTATCCTTTTCATGGTCCGGCGTAGACTGTCTTTTGAGGGGGGACAGATCTTCTAGAACGTTCATCTCTAATTTTAGCTCCATGGAGTAGGGACTAATGGTTGCATTAGATAATAGCTTTCAGTAAAGATCTAGTAGATGGTTCTAGATATAAGCCTAGTCACCTTTTTCTAAAGATTTCTCTTTATGACATCACCCATGTAACATCACCCACATGACATCATCATTTGACTTTTTAGGGGAAAGGAAAATGATTTATGAGATTAAGATAATGTGGTTTCCTTTTTATGTTCTCCGTAAAAAATATTAGGAGGTATTACCTAGAGGAGCCTAGCTAGAAGAGTATTGGAACTAAAGTTAATATCTATATTAAGCCTTGAAAGTTTCAAAATAATTAAGCTTAAAAGTGAAATAAAAGTTTTACATGTTAGAAAAATATTGTGATAATGTTTCATATAATTTAAAAGTGATGATTCTTAGATTTGCGCGATAAAGATACCTTGTGACTGAAAATAACAGTAGTATGTTATCGGGCTCTCGAACGGGACCGGAGATGTGATGACTGGTTTGGCTCGTGAGTAGCTTATGTTTATAGAAAATCATAATATTAATATGTGTGTATGCATTGAGTCATTGTTCAAGCATTATAAAGATTAAGGCTTTTTGCCTAGGAGTTGAATTACACCTTAGTGTGGGTGTGAATTGCGTAGTGTGGTTCACTTGTTGAACTTGGAGGTGTAGTGGCGCGGGTATCCCACAAGTGGCCAGTTAGTAGCTCCACTGGACCGTGGTGACTGAGTAATGCATCGACGATCTCGACCAAGCACTATTCTATTCACGATCTGGTGTAGACTGTCTTGTATAAGCCATAATGCGTAAATTTTGAAACTAGAGCACTTGACTTGAGGCTGATGAGATACAGACATGTCTTCTAGATCATTCTCTCTGAAATTGTGTTTAGCTCCATGGAGTAGGAATTGGTCCATTGTACATATGCATAGTCTGTCCACATATCATCATGATATTTTATATCTGTTAAATTATTTGATATTTAATGCCATAATTACAATTACTATTCTTTATTGTTTCTATGTTGTCATGTTGGTATTGATGTAGGGAATCTCACCTCTTTGTTATGTTATTCTGTTTTATGTGTATACATTGATAAATACTGAAAGGAAGACGAAGAAGATTGTATCTTTCCTGTTGTTTTATTTTCTGTGATGGCGACTAAAAGAGAGTTTGTTGGTTTTGTTAAATTTCAGTTCCATGGAGGTACGGATGCGTGGCGTATCGACTGGGATACTGAACGAGTTAGAGATGTAGGAGATGTGACCCTGTTTGTTCGTAGGACCCGCGATGGGGATCCTTTCTTTTCTCTTGACGTCTCTGTATGTCTGGAGTTTGTTATGCCGACCAAGCAGTTGTGGGGTGATTTGCATTACACCCTGAGGGAGGATCAAGACTCTATGGTGTCATCTACTAGGACTCTTGTCCATGAGCTCTTGCCCCGGCCAAGGGATCTGTCTGGTGAGGAGTCCGAGAAGGAGGAACCGATGGAGGATCCAATAGAGGATCCAGTTGAGGACCCTACTCCCTAGGCATATAGACTTGGGCTAGTTTATGTTTTGTCAATTAGTTGTATATGTCTGGTGTATTTTGGGTGGACTATGATCCATGCCACTTATGTATATTCTTTTGGTGTGTATTATTCAGTAATTACATCCTGTGCTGTTTATGTTTTTTTTTTAAGTTTATGCCCTTGAGAAAGAAAATTTGAAATCCGTATTCTACAAGATTAAACCTTTTCCACGTTTTGTTAAGTTTTGATGTTTAGTGTGTAAATGTGGTACCCTAAGAAGGGTGTTACATTGGTTGGTATCAGAGCCAGGTTTGAGTCTTTTGGGGTTTGTGGTTAGGTCTATCTTGCTTGTGTTGTGTGATACTCTGTGTTTGGTTTCTGAAAGGAGACAAAATTGTTTGAAATGATTTCTCCTGACTTTCATTGTGTATTGTTTAGTCTGACTCCAAAAGAACGTGATGGCTCATGGTGGAGGTGTACATATGAACCCTGGACGAGACAGCGAGAGTATGGCAGCAGCAGCTGAGGCGATGCAAAGGATGGCGGAGGTTATAGTGCAACAGAACTAAAGAGCTACCCAACAACAAGAAGCTACTGCGGAAACTCAAAATCTGTTGGAGTTTCACCACAACAATCCACCACAATTTAAGGGAGAATTCGATCCGGAGAAAGTAAACCTTTGGATCAAAGAGTTGGAGAAGATATTCAGAGGAATGGGAAGTACTGATGCTCAGAAGGTAACCTATGCTACCTTTATGCTTGTTGGAGATGCTGAATACTGGTGGGCAGGAGCCTAACGATTGATGGAAGTTGAAGGAACAATGCTTACCTGGGAAGTCTTCAAGAATAAATTCCTAGAGAAGTACTTTCCAGCCAGTGCGAAGCACGCGAAAGAAATGGAATTTCTAGGCCTAAAACAAGGAAGCATGTCAGTCAGTGAGTATACTGCTAAGTTTGAAAACTTGTCGAAGTTCTCAAGGTATTTCCAGCTATAACCTGATAAGGAGTGGAAGTGCTGCAAGTTCGAAGAAGGATTGAGGCATGACTTAAAGAGAGTGGTATTGCCTTTTGGTATTGATTAGTTCCCAGCTCTTTTGGACAAGTGTCACGGGATAGAGGAGTTGGATCAATCACGAGAAACAAGAAACCGTAACTTTGGACCCTCTCAGTTCCAAAGGGGGAGGAATGGAAGTGGAAATCTTTTTCAGCAAAAGCCGTATTCGAGGCCACCGAGGAATCAATCTCAGCAACAATCACATGGAGGAGGTTTTGGTAGCCACAAGTTTGGTCAGGCCATGACATTATCGCCAAAATGTTTCAAGTGTGGAAAAGACCATTTAACGAAGGAGTGTACAATTAAGGGGATCATCTGTTTCAGATGTGGGAAGCCCGGACACATCTCAAAGGATTACAATCAACCCAAGACAGAGCCCTCTGTTAACAATGTACGTGTTGCAAGACCTCAGGTGGGAGGAAGGGTTTACACTATGAGTGGAGTGGAAGCTTCACAATTCGAAGATCTGATTAAGGGAGATTGTGCCATAGGAGGTAATCTTTTAACTGTACTGTTTGACTCAGGGGTGACCCACTCTTTTATTGCCTATGATTGTGTGCACCGATTAAGATTATCTGTGTCTTCCTTACCTTTTGATTTGAATATTTCTACTCCCACTGCTAGACCTGTTGTTACTGCTCGAGTTTGCTTAAACTATTCTATTTCTGTGGAAGGTCGAATCTTTTCGGTTGATTTGATTTGTTTGCCTCTTTCTCAAATAGACGTTATTCTAGGAATGGATTAGTTATCTTCTAACCATATCCTATTAGACTATTCCAATAAAACCTTAGTATTTCCTGATTCTGAGATTTCTGGATTTATAACTGCCAACCAAATCAAAATTTTCTTGAGGGAAGGAGCTCAAGGATACATGCTTTTGTCTTCTTTGGAGGTCAAGGGTGAGACCAATGTGAATGCTATTCCTGTGGTCAATGAGTTTCCTGAAGTCTTTTCTGATGATATACTTGAATTACCATCGGAAAGAGAGGTAGAATTTTCTATCGATCTTGTGTCAGGATTTGGTCCTATATCTATGGCACTATATCAGATGTCGCCATCAGAGTTAGCCGAACTCAAGAAGCAGTTGGAGGAATTATTGGAGAAGAAGTTTGTAAGACCTAGTGTTTCACCGTGGGGGGGCCCCAGTGCTGTTAGTTAAGAAGAAGGATGAAACTTCTCAATTATGTGTAGACTATCGTCAGTTAAACAAGATTACAATCAAGAACAAGTATCAACTTCCAAGGATAGATGATTTGCTGATTAGCGGAAGGGAGTCGCCGTTTTCTCCAAGATTGATCTACGTTCTAGCTATTAACAGATTCATGTAAAAGTAGAGGATGTTCCTAAGACTGTTTTTCTGATGCGTTATGGGCATTATGAGTATCTTATGATGCCGTTTAGAGTAACAAATGCTCCTGCGGTACTCATGGATTACATGAATCGAATCTTTCATCCTTATCTAGATATATTTGTTGTTGTCTTTATTGATGACATTTTGATCTATTCTCGAAATCAGGAGGAACATGTCGAACATCTTAGTATAGTTCTTCAGATTCTGAAAGAGAAGAAGTTATATGCTAAGCTATCGAAATGCGAGTTCTGGTTGGAGGAGGTTCAGTTTCTGGGTCATATGATTTCAAAGGAAGGAATTGTAGTAGATCCATTGAAAGTGGAGGTAGTTCTTCAATGGGAAAGACCAAAGACCATAACAGAAATTCGTAGCTTTGTGGGATTAGCTGGCTATTATTAAAGATTTATCAAAGGATTCTCCAAGATAGTAGGACCTCTCACCTATCTTACAAGAAAGAATCAAGCTTTCGCATGGACAAATGCATGTGAAGAGAGTTTTCAAGAGTTAAAGAGACGGTTGACTACTTCGCCAGTATTGATCCTACCCGATCCCAATGAACCTTTTGAGGTGTATTATGATGCTTCATATCAGGGTTTAGGATGTGTCCTTATGCAGAATAGAAGAGTGGTAGCGTATGCTTCAAGATAATTAAGAGTACATGAGAAGAACTATCCTATGCATGATGTGAACACCCAATTTTGATCGAGCTTTGAAAACAAAAGAAAAAATGAAAAAAAGTGAAAATAAAAAAAGAAAGAAAGAAGAAGAAAATAAAATTTGAGTGAATTGAAGTCCACATTCTTCACGTTTACTTTTGATCCAAATACATAAACCCACTTAGTCTTAAAAAAAAAAAAAATAAAAACAAAAAACAAAAAAAAGAGTAAAACAAAAAAATAATAATAATAAAACACTCACTCCATGCATCCTCACGTAACCCACTCACAGCACACACTTTTTTGTTTTTCCTCCCCTTCCCATTATTCCCCACCTTCACGTTCTCAAGTGCACACACAACACTCATCCCGTGAATAAGAAAAAAAAAAAAGAGGGTCTCTATCATCACCTTATTCCACTCAACAACAAAAAAAAAAAAAAAAAAAAAAATAATACCATTTCACAATCATTCAACCCATCCCGCCAACCTATCATCCCTATTCATTCCATTATCACACTCCATGATCACAATCCCACCGGCTCTACACACAGGGGACTACAACCGTGTGTAGAGCCCCCACCATCCTCCCCATTTTCATCACAACTGTGACCCCCCCACCATGTACCATTCCTCAAACAACTTTAACCAAACCGCCTCCACTATTTGCCACTGTGAGTCGAATCCGTGAGCCATCATCTTGTCTTCCACCGCTGAAGCTCCAAACGGCAACCAGCTTCTTCATCCTCGCCGCTCCTCGAACCTCCATCAATGACCAGTGACGTCCAGAGCCACCGTTTTGCACCGCCGTCGGTAACAGTCAACAAGTAGTCCCTGCAGCAGCATCCAGCTTCCACCTGTAGCCAGTGGAACACCATTTGAACCTCACCAAACTCGCCACCTCCGTTCTCTGCCACCACATACTAACGTCTCGGACCCACAGAGCTGTAACCTATCCAACAAATTATCTCACCTACTAGAAGCTGGAGTTGCCACCGGATCTACCGTCAGAGAGCCCCAACAAATTATCCCTCTCTGTTCGTTCCTCTGTTTCTTATCTTTCTTACTGTTTGTTTATGTTTCTCTATCATGTTTGGTGTTTTTATTTTATTTTATTTTATTATTTGTTTTGGATTATAAAACTAGAATAGTTTCTTTTGTGTTTGGGCTGAGAAAGGTTTTTGTAATCCATATTAGTTTTAATACTTTTTTTTTTCTGGGCCTTGGGTTAGTAGAGTTTAATTAGGTTCTGTTTGTTAATGTGTTGATTTTTTAGGCAGAGTTAAAAAGAAATAAGAAAAGTAAAATAAAATTAGGCATAGTACTTGTCCTAATAAAAAATTAAAAATTAAAAAAAAAAAAAAAATAAAAATGGAAAAAATCTAAAAATAAAATAAATTTTGTTTAGAGTTGTTTGGTTTGTGATGTTAATATTTATTTTTTTTAATTTTTATTTATCTAGCTCATGGAAATTTGTGTTTACGTGTTTGTCTTTATGTGTTCCTCTTTTTTAAAAAAATGATAAAATATAAATAAATATTTTAATTAATGCAATGACTAATAATAATGATTGAATAGTGAATGCCATCTTCAATGTCATTCGGATCATAAGGGTTTATTGAGTAGCTTAGTGCTAACTTGAATCGTGTGCAAGTTTTTTTTTAATAAAATTCCTTTTCAAAAATAATTTTTTTTAATTAAAATCAATCAACTTACAATCATTTTCTAGAGAACGACGTGACTTTGAGTTTCTCATTGCACCTGAGGATACGTAGGAGCAGAATCTCTATTTTGTCAAGCCAAAAAAATAAATTTTCACAATTTGGTTATTTCTTTTCTTTCTTGCTTTTTTTAAAAAAAATAATAAATAAAAATAAAAAATAGTTACATTGCCTTTTTTTTTTAAAAAAGGAGTAAAATAAATATTTGAGATTATCAAGAATTTACACAATTGACTCAAGGTACCGTCTTAGGACGGGTGTGTTAGGGGTGCTATGGGATTACATTTTCACCCTTCCCTATCCATAACTGACTCTGAATCCAATCTGGTTTTCAATGACCATTTTCAAGGAAAGGTTTTCTAATTTTTCCTAATTTAAATAAAATTGGTGGCGACTCTATTTTTCATTTTTAAAATCCCACAAGTCGCTATATTTTATTTTTTCACCGTGATCACCGGTCGCGATAGATGGCGACTCTACTGGGGATAACTTGGAGAGTCAGGCCTATTGTTGTTAGTTGTGCAAATTATTAATAAGCTCTATTTATTTATTTTACCCATTTTTGTCTTTGTTTTTGTTTTCTTATTTGTTTGTAAATACATTTTATCTTGTACTTTTATGTAAATATATGATAACATTGTCCTTGTATATTTTGACTTGTATATATATTTTGTGCTTAATTGTTGAAACCTTAGGGTAGAGGATTACTGGCTGGCTGTTGTATATATATGTTTTTGCAGGTTAAGGGTAATTTGGTCTTTTTAAGTTTTTATACATGTTTGTATGCTCTCTCACACACATCACTATCACTTACCTCACACACTTTTTGGGCTCTATACTCGAGTCTGTGTGAACCCGAGGAATATGAGGGGTCTCAACTTTTGTTATTGAGGGGCTTTATGCTCACTTGACATTTGTTAAGACACCACTCAGATTGTTACCAGTATCATGGGCTAGTCATATTAAGAGGGTTTATCCCTACTTATGATTAATTCATGAATTGGGTCCTTATCTTTTTTAGATAAGGGCAAGCTGAGGACCATGACTTTTAAAAGTTTAGATCTGTCCCGAAAATCTTGCACTGATAGATCGAATGTAATGGCTACCAAAACTAGAGTTGTGACCTTAAGGAAATCCAACCTTTAAGTTCCACCTAACTAGGGCACAAAGGGGGCGTACTTCTTTTTTTATCTATCTCTTCTTTATACGATTCATTCTTGCATTTTCTTCTTTTTTCCAAAAAAAAAAATCATCAAAAAAAAATTACACCATCTTACATTTTCATTCTTAGCAAAAAAAAATTCTTCTTTACTTATCTATTTCTCATGTCATTCATTCATGCATTTTTTTTATAAAAAAAAATCAGCATAAAAAAAATACTTCATCTTGCATTACTCATGGCTTACATTTTCATAGCATTCTAAAAAAAAAAACATCTTGCATTTTCATGTCATTTACTACATTAAAAAAAAAAGGATACCTCATCTTGCATTGTCATAACCCTTTTAGCAAACAAAAAAAAACATGTATTTGCATATCATGCATCATCCTTTGGGTTTACAACTCTATAAGGGTTTCTCCATGTAGGCTATTAGGATACATTCTTTAGAGTTACCTTGATAAGACGTACCCTTAGGATGCACTCTTCCTTTTTCTGGCATGCTTACATTGTCTTTATATATATATGGTGAGTTTGCTTGGTAAAGTGGAAAGATCGGTACTTATCAATAGCAAGGAATGGAAGAAATGTGTCATGGGCAAAACACAAGCAATGTAGTCGACCTTAGGAGGAATATGAAGATTACAGTTAATGGCAGTGATCTGAGGCGTGTGAAGGACATTACTCAACAGATGACTCCTAAAGCTCGATCAGAATTCTCGAGTAGTTATGGGCAGATCCTAGATTTATTGCGCATCACAGTTGAAGAGCCTGTCTTGATTGGCCTTGCTCAATTTTGGAACCATTCTCTGAAATGTTTTGAGTTGCCTGACTTGGATATTGCACCAACCATTGAAGAGTATGCTATCATGTTGAGACTTCCAATAGGCAAACACCCGAGTGTTTATCTTTATGGAGGGCATTATGTGTCAGAAGGGAAGATAGCAAATCTGATATAGGTTCAAATAAATCAGTTATATATGGAAAAAAGAGGAGGAACACAAGGCTTAAAGAAGAGTTACCTAGAAGCACATCTGGAGTTTCTAGCAGAACAAGGAAAGTGGGATCTCTTTAACAAAACCTTGGCGCTAACCATTTTTGGGTTAGTATTATTCCCATTTACCTCAGATGTAGTAGACTAAGCAGCAATGGATGCTTTCTTCATGTTTGAGAATCATAAGGCAAATCCAATTCCTGCTATTCTTGCTGATACTTTCTTAATCATGGAAATTTGCCATAAAAAAGGGGGAAGGATGATTCGATGTTGTACATACATGTTATATGTTTGGATCATGACACACATGGATATGCATAATCGCCTGGGCCTCTTACCTAACCCGTTAAGGAATTTTGGTCGCATACCAGTGAAACAACAAAAAGCCCATGAATGGAAAAATGAGTTCATAAAGATGGGATCAAATTCTTTCATATGGGTGTGCCCTTAGTATCATGGAGAAGAAGTAGTTCTCAGTTGTGGTGACTTTCCTAATGTTCCTTTAATGGGCGTGAGAGGCTATGTATCCTTTGCACCAGTCCTTATGCTCAGACAACTCCGATGGACTCAGCACGTGCCCAATGAGATGCAACTTAGAGGATTCAGTTTTTGGAATGGAAAAGATGGAAGCACTACCAAATAGGAAAAGGAGGTCAGGGACGCTTGGAAAAATGTTCATAAAGCAGGTGTAAAAGAATTGGGAAAACGTGTGGTAATTCCTACTCCTGAGTACCTACAATGGAAAGAAGCAAGCAAAGTACAAAATGGCACCCTCAGGAAGTGTCAAATAATGAAGACCACTCCCAGATTGTCTCTTAAATAACCACCCAGATAGAGATGTTGAAAGCGCAAATGGAGTTCTTGGAACGAGGGATGGAAGCCGCTGAGTTAAAAGTTGTCATCCATGCAAGCCGATGCCAGAAGTTAGCTGACAAAATTGAGGACTTAAAGGATGCACAAGCTGATGCTGCTGAAGCCTTGAGCCGAGTAAAAAGGGCAAGGAAAGGAAAAGAGGTTGGATTAAATAAGACCACACTAGAAGTCCAAGAACTACGGGTGAAGATGAGTGCCCAAGAAGAGATGATAAAAAAGATTTTGCAAGAGAAAGAAGAATTGGAGGCAAACAACAGAGCCCAAGATCAAAGAATACAAGCTCTACAAGAAGCTCTAATTGAAGTGAAACGATGCTCCGATCAAATACGAGTGTTGGCCACAGAATATTATGATTCATTCAAGGAAGCAAATAAGAGAGTGGAGCGTTTGAAGCTAAAAACTCAGGAGTTAGAGCAAGAAAAAGAGCAATGGAGACTTGAGGCCCAAAGACAACGGTAGCAACAAGAAGAGAGTGAAGAAGTGTGGCAATGGATAACTCAAAATGAAGAGGCTAAAAAAGAACACTGGATGAAGAAATATGATGATATGTTCTGTAGCTTGCAATACCACACTACACAACTAGTTGATCATTTTGAAGAAGCGAACCTTCAGATTCGTTTGAACCCACTGCTACGACTACCACAAAAAATAGTCGAGTTTATGAAGTATTGTCGAGGTTTTGCTAAAGGTTTTAGGAAGAAACAAACGGAGTTGCTGATGTAATATGTTACATTTTGAGGATACTGAAGCCTTGTATTGATTGAAGTTTGAAATGAGTATGAATGACCAATTGCAGTGTTTTGTCTCAAACATTGTTTTTTCTGTTCGACATTATTCATTGAGGGGTGAATTCCCCCTTGAGTAGGTTGTCAACCGTGCTCTCAACCTGAGACAATTCGTCCTTTAGTGAAAGTACGGGAAGCCTAGTATTCAGTGACAGAATAACTGCATTGCTTATGAATATTCAAGAAGATAGCACCCATTTAGGAGAGAATACTCCTTTGGGATTGCTGTCAACTATATTCTTGCCTAAGGGATGATGAACCCGTAATGCAAAATCTGGGTTCCTGCATTACTATTGAGTGTTCATGTGAATCTTTCCATAATTGCCAAGCATTCTCGCAATATCAACAATTTTTTTTGTTTGTTTTATTTTAATAAATCAATTTGATACAGGGAATCATTGCGCGACCAAGGAAAGAAGACACCAATCAAACCCGAGTTCACAACACTAGAGCTCGAGAAAAGCTTGCAGTGATGGCAGTTGAGAACGAAGGAAGAAATCTGAGTATGGAAGTAGATGAGGTGAAAGGGAAGATAAGTGAAATGACAAAGTCTCAAAGAAAAATAGAGGAAATACTGTCAACTATGAGGGAGACCCTCACCTTGATTGGGGCAACCAGAAGTATAGAAGTAATTGGGGCATATTCGTACCCTCTAAATATCACTTCCACAAGGATAAACCCTGGGGCCACCACCGAGATGCCTTTTATGGGAGGGGCCTCAAATACTGCATCACTAGTGATTCCTATTGGAGAAGGATATCCTTCATTGGAAAGTACCCGAAATGAGGTCCATGGTAACACCGAGTTCACACGAGAACCGCCACATATATCCATTTCAATGCCAACTAGATTTCCCGCTGGTACTTGGCACGTAACTATTCAGAATGATAAGATGAAAGAAGAGTGGATGCAAAAGATAGAGGAGCAAATCAAGGCGATTAAGAGTCCTAGCACCTACAGTCCCCTTGGGATAAAAGAATTGTGCCCTACTGCTAACATCATCATCCCCAAGGATTTTAAAATCCCAGAATTTGTCAAGTATGATGGGAGCACTAACCCTTTTTTCCATCTAAAAACTTATATTACCAAAATGTCCATTTGGTCAAAGGACTGGAAGTTCATCGTTAGCTTCTTTCATGAAAGTTTGACTGGGCCTGCTTTGGAGTGGTGTATCCAACAGGACCTTTCAAAAATATCCTCTTGGGATGACTGGGCAAATTTGTTTATAGGACAGTATCGGTTTAATTTGGATACAGCCCTAACCCGGGAGCAGTTGGGTACACTACAGAAGAAAAATGAGGAGACATTCAAGCAATATGCCCAGAGGTGGAGAGCTCTCGCAGCTCAAGTGTAATCGTCGTTAATTCTGACAGAAATGTGCTCATACTTTTTTGGGACTTTAGGAACTCCTTATATTGGGACAATGGTGGGCACCGTTTACCAAGACTTTGCTGATTTAATTGCTACTGGAGAGAGAATTGATATTCTAGTAAAGGCTGGAAAATTACCAACTGAAAATAATGAAAGTAGTTTCAAAAAGGGGTTTCCCCCTAAGAAAAAGGAGCTAGAAGTGAGTTATATGCAAAATCTACAACCTTTACAACCCCGATATTCACCATCCTACCCTATATACCAAGCACCCCCATATAACCTAAACACTTACCCTTCTTATTAAACACTTACACCGTCCCATCTACCGGGCCTAACCGTTCCTCCCACGAATATACCTCAAACCCAGCCACTCCAAATCAACAATGTCCCTATACCTCAACCATATGCACCTACTCGCCCAATCTATACTCAGTACCCACCTCCACCTCTGTAAAATTTTCCAAATTACCCACGACCTCGACCAAACTTCCAAAATCAAGGCCGTTTCCGTCCCCAAAACCTGCCCCTTTCCCAAAACTATTCATCTCAAACGCAGATTTATTCCAAAGGCTATTTGACGCTCACCTTATCTCAGGAAATCTGGTACATCCCCTACAACCACCATTTCCAACATGGTACAACCTGAATTTAACTTGCAAGTACGATATGGATATCCCAGGGCACTCAATCGAAGATTGTGAGTCTTTTAAGACCGCGGTAAAAAAGCTTATTGCTTATGGAAAACTGGATATTCAAGAGGAGGCCGGACCTAGTATTGTTAATAATCCAATTCCTAATCATGGTAGAAGGAATGTGGTCAATGCGTTGGAAATGGAAGAACCACCAATAAGAAAGGTCACGAACTTGTGTACGCCGATGGCCAAAATATTCGAAGGGTTGAAGAAAGCAAGTTATAGCATCATTGCACTAGCTACCACGATGAAAGAAGGGGAGAAGCACAACAAAAAGTCAAAATGTGCTTATCATGGTGGGAGAATGGGACACGATATTGAGGATTGTTAGGACTTTAAGGTTCGAGTTCAAGGATTGTTCACTTTGGGAATAATACAAGCAGAACAACGGGTAGCTTCCTCCGAAGAGGTCAATATGGTTGAACGCTTTGTACTTAAGGTGCCACCTCTCAATCAAGCCTCGGCACCAGGGAAAGTAGTATTGGTAGTCAAGAAGCTAACACCATTTGCTTGTAATGACACCCACGCAGTGCCATGGAGTTATAAAACAAGGGTAGAGATAAAGAGAGTCGGGGAAGGGACTTCGAAGGACCGAGTTGCAGAAGTACATCAGGAGCAAGAGTCAGTGACTAACATAGTCGGGGTAGGAGGAATTACAAGGAGTGGGCTGTAACACCCTCCTTAGGGCCACACTTGATGTTGCTTAATTACCAAATTACACCTTCATTAGAAATCGTGCTTGTAATATAAATACGAGTTATAAAATTTCTTGATGATAATAAGATAAACTTAACAGAAAATAAAAACATAACAACATTGTCACAAATAATTTACATCATATATACATACAAGCCTTTAGTACTGTCATACTTAAATATTTTACAAACTAGACTTTCAAAATATTTAAACTTTAAACTTTAACTTAAACTATTATACTACCCAAGTCCTACTAGACAGCAGAACCCTCAGACGGGTCCTCCTCAGATTCCTCAGCATATAGGAATTCATCATGAGGTGCAGTCCTACGGACAGGTGTCCGAGCAGACGACACAATACTAATCGCACTGGGAGTATGATAGTAACCTCCCCAATATTGCCTAATGGATATTGGGAACTCTAGTTGTACAAAAAGACTAACAGAAAAGTAAGGGTGTCCTAAAAGTTGCCTACTCAATCTAATATTTAGGTCTCCCATATAGTAAATACTCTCTCTCTCTCTAAATCAACAGTCCATGCCTCATCTCCTCCAATGAATGTCAGCTTCAGGTAGCCAAGGAAACTAGGCATCTCCATCTCTTCAAAACTCAACGTCCTCAACGGGAATCTGCTCCTCCTCAGCTTCTCGCTCTACCTCTTGCTCAACGTCTTAACAAATATAAATATAATACAGAACATACATACATAGAGGTGAGATCACCTATGCCAATACCAGTATGGTAGCAATGAATATAAACACATACAATATCATACCATAATTACAGTTATGCCATCAATATCATTTATCAATAAAATTCATGAAGTAAGTAATATTTATAATCATGCCACTAACAATAATCAAATATCCAATAAATCAATTATCATAAACATAATTACGATAATACCCTCAATAGCTATATGTATGCACACAGACTCAATTTCCTACTCCATGGAGCTAAAACCTAGGTCGGAGAGAGTGATCGAAAAGATTTATCGGTACCAACATGCCTCAGAGCACGTGCTCAACCTTGCACATCTAGCATATACACGACAGTCTTTATCAGATCTTGATTAAGGATAGTGTCTCAGTTAGGATCATTGGTGTGTTGCGTCGGTCTAATCTACGACACAGAAGAGCTACCAACTGCCCATTGTAGGCAACCCGCACCTCAATGCCCCCAAGGTCAACTAGTGACTTACACTACGCATATCACACCCACTCAAGAGGTGTAGTCTCTCCTAGGCAACTAGCCTCATACAGTCCATTGGACCTTTCCAATGCATGTATTATGCACTGTTCATATTTCTAATTCATATCACATATTCGGGGTCCACACAATAATCTAATAATGTTATTACTGTATTTTAATTGCGTATTCATATTCTCACATTTTCTTAATCGCGACTCAATTCTGTCGCCTTTTCAAAATCACATAGCGATTTTCTAACGTTTTCCAATCGCGTAAATATTTTTCATACGTTTTAAATTCAAAAATACTATTTTTCTCATTTAACACTAAAAATTCACTTTATTTTTCAAATTTGCATAATAGTCCCTCGAAAACTCATATTTACGAAATAGCACCTCATAAAATTCATATTTACGAAATAGTCTTTCACAAATTAATATTTATGAAATAGTCCCTCATAAATTAATATTTACAAAATAGTCCCTCAAAAATTAATATTTATAATATGACCCCTATAAAAATAAGTATTTATATAATGACCCCACATTTTACATAATATTTATAATTTAGTCCCTCTTTTACAAAAATTTACGGAAAACCCCTCTAAAAATCAATAATTGTACTGTTTCCCAAAAATTGTTATTTCTTTTCTTTACTTCACATAAAAATCATTTTACTTTCCTATACTCAAAATTTTTTTTCCAAATTCATTTAAATCTCCCAGTTCTGATTTTAATTCATCAGTTTGAGGACTTTGGTCCTCTTTTCCATAGTATGGTCGTGAGCCTCAGTGCTCTTTGGAGCACTCATACAATCGATTCATCATGTTATTCACATCCTAAATTATACATACATTCTTATGCTTTCATAATTATACATACACACATAATATCAAAGCTTTAAGCATTTTATCACACATGCAAGCATAGAAACAATACCATACACATCACAAACACAATCAAAGCACATCAAATAATAGGTGAATAAACCCTTATGGGTTTTTCACCGAATAAAACCATTCCCACACCACCAAAACTTGGTTGGTAAGGTAAAACTCCCTCTTACCTCTTGAAGACAAGTTTTTCAAGCTCATCTCCTTCTCCTTAATTTCGTGTGGCTCACAAACAATTCCTAACAAATCTAAAACAATTAGTAAAATCACATACAAAGCTTAATAATGATAAACCATGGAACAAATATAGTTTAGAAAATCACAAACATGAATTTAAACCATAAAAACCAAAGTTTACCTCTAGGGAAGTAAGGTAGAAGTTGAATTTTGAAGCACTTAGAGTGGGATTTTGGGAAAACTTCCTAAATGGAAAGTGTTTAGAATGTTGTATAGCTTTAGGACAAGATGAGAGTGAAAATTATAGGTGAGTGATGGTGCTTATGGGTGTGTTGGCCGAACCTATGGAGAGAAAATGGAAGGAAAATACACTTTGATGTTCTTGAATTCTTTTTGAGAGAAAAGTGGAGCTAAGTCTTAGGTGAGAGAAAATGAAATTGTGAGAGTGAAAATAGAAGAGCTGCTGCCGTGAGAGTGTAGGGAATTTTAGTGATATACTTGACTCAAAATATCACCAATTGAGTGCACATGCATATGCGCATGGCATATGTCATCAATTTGACTTGCATGGCTATTTGGATGGTTCAAGAATCATGGAGAAGCCTCCCCAAGCTGCTGGCTAGCTGGCCGTGTGGTTCAAGGGTGTTTAGGGGTTTAATTTTTGTTCAATTTAAGTCTAATTCCTTGCTAATCAAATAGCTAATTAATTAGGTTTAGTTTCCTAACCAATCTTAATTAATTATCCAATTACATAACTAATTTGTTTGATATATTTTAGCATATATCATGACCTCTAGTTAAAATTAGGATATCTAATTAAGAATTAAATTATAACTAATTAATAATTAAGTTAGTTTATTTAGCTTGTTAATTAGGCCATTAGATTAACCAAATTAGGTTTAATTAGTTACTAAGCAAAGTCAAGCCACTATTGTTAACTTCATCTTAGCCATTGAAATCAACTTGGTTTCCTATCCATTGATCTCATCTACGATGGATATTACTTAGTGGTTTTATTAGGATTCGTTTCACACCATTGATCGGATCAACGGTTATGATCAAAAGCATCTAAATTATGCTTTTTATCCAAGGGTCCATATTGAAGTCTATGCTTCTTTATTTGACTTCTTCCTATTGGTTTAAAATAGTCAAGCCACCTATTTTGACTGATTCTTATTGGTTTAGAATTCTGTCCAGTTAGAATCATTGACTGTTACACTAAACGCGGGTCCCACAGACTTTTCGGGTCCATGTTAAGCAGATTTCTACTATTTTTAAGACAGTAGATACTGTCACATAAAATAATATTATAATAATATAAAATTATTTTATTACACAGTTAAATCCTAAAAATTCAATGATTAATATATATATCAATCGGAATTGGGTTTAGTAAGATCCCCCAGCTCCAATTAATTAAAATAAGATATTTTCGGTCAAGAAAATTATTATTTTCTTGACTCGAAGCAAATCACACAAAATGATCAAAAATGATATCAGAACAGTCAAACTATTTTTATAACACACAGAAAATATAAAACAGTATAATTCTGCTATTTCTATTAACATAGTCAGAATTTGGGGTATTACAACTCTCCCCCTCTAAAAAAAAGTTTCGTCCTAGAAACTTGACACATATTCAAAATAAAAAAAGATACTGCTCTCTTATCTTCTCTTCTAACTCCCATGTGGCTTCGCCACTTACATCGTTCCATACCACTTTAACTAATGTGATATCCTTTCCTCGAAGCTGCTTTATCCTTCGATCTTCAATCTTGACTGGAAACGTCTTATAGGTCAAGTTTTCCTTTAGTTGTATGGTGTCTGGCTCAATATCATGAGTCAGATCAGAAATATATTTTCGTAGTTGTGATACGTGAAATACATTGTGAAGATTTGATAAGAATGGTGGTAGTGCAATTTGATAGGCTACCGGACCTACCCGATGAAGTATCTGATACGGTCCAATAAACTTCGGACTGAGCTTCCTCAACTTGATTACTCGTCCAACTCCAGTCATAGGCTCACACGTAGAAATACATGGTCACCTTCTTCAAATTCAAGCGGTTTTTGTCTTTTAGCTGCATAACTCTTTTGTCGCGTCTGTGTTGTCCTCATCTTGTCTAGGATCATCTTTACTTTCTCAGTTGTCTACTGTACGAATTCAGGTCCTACCATAGTACTTTCACCATCATGGTACCAACACAACGGTGTCCTACATCTTCTCCCATATAATGCCTCATAGGGTGCCATCCTTATGCTCGAATGGAAACTATTATTGTAGGTGAACTCTATCAACGGTAGAAATTCATTGTAAAACCCAGTTTGCTCTAGAACACATGCCCTCAACAAGTCCTCCAATGACTGAATTGTCCTTTCTAACTAACCATCTGTTTGTGGATGGTAAGCAGAACTCAAATGTAGCTTCGTTCCCATTGCTTCTTGTAAACTGTTCCAGAATCTTGATGTAAATCACGGATCTCGATCAGAAATTATACTGGATGGTACACCATGAAGTCTAATAATTTCATTGATGTACACTTGAGCCAACTTCTCCATTGAGTACTTAATATTAATCAGTAAAAAGTGTGCTGACTTTGTAAGCCGATCAATAATTTCCCATATAGAATCGTGACTCTTTCGAGTTTTCGGTAGTCCCGTGATGAAATCCATTGCTATGTCATCCCATTTCCACTCAGGAATAGGCAAAGGTTGCAACATTCCTGATGGTCTCTGGTGTTCCACTTTGGCCTTCTGATAAATCAAACAAGATGATACATATTCAGCTACATTCCTTTTCATTCCTTGCCACTAATACAGCTGTTTCAGATCTTGGTACATCTTCATGGCTCCTAGATGCATACTCAACTTACTTCTATGAGCTTCATCCAAAATCAATCTTCTTAGTCCTGCATCGTTTGGTACACAAACTCTTCCCTTGAACTTCAGAATTGCATCAACACCTTCACTGAATTCCAATTCCGCTCCTTGACTTCTTGCTTCCTTTGCTTCTTGTAAATACTGATCACTGTTTTGTCCTTCTCGTATTCTATCCATCAAGTCATTCGAAATAGTGATCATGTTCAAACACATCTTCCCCGGTGTCAACTTCACAGATAATCGCATATCCCGAAACTCTTCTATCAGGCCTTTCTTCTTAACCATCATAACAGAAGCATTAAGTGCTTTCCTACTTAAAGCATCCGCTACGACATTCACCTCTCTGGGATGATATTGTAATTGTAAGTCATAATCTTTCAGAAACTCTAGCCAACGCCTTTGTCTCATGTTCAACTCTTTCTGGTCAAACAAATACTTCAAACTTTTATGGTCACTAAAAACAGTGAACGTTGCCCCATAGAGAAAATGTCTCCATACTTTTAATGCAAACACTACTGCAGCCAACTCCAAGTCATGAGTCGGATAATTCTTCTCATGCACTTTCAGTTGTCTCGATGCGTACGCCACAACCTTATGGTTCTGCATAAGAACACAACCCAATCCTTGGTATGAAGCATCACAATATACCTCGAAAGATTCGTTCGGATCAGGCAGAATCAAAATCGGTGAAGTAGTCAGTTGTCTTTTCAACTCCTGAAAACTTTCCTCACATGCTTCAGACCATGCAAATGGGTGATTCTTTGGTGTAAGTTGGGTAAGAGGTCCTACAATCTTTGAAAACCCATCAATAAATCGTCGATAGTAACCAGCCATTTCGATGAAACTACGGATCTCTGATACAGTCGTCGGTCTTTCCCATTCTACAATTGTCTCCACCTTTGAAGCATCAACTTCAATTCCATCCGCCGATATGACATGCCCCAAAAATTGTACTTCGCTTAACCAAAATTCACATTTGGACAACTTGGCATACAACTTATTCTCCTTCAAAATCTGGAGAACCACTCTGAGATGTTCAGCATGCTCCTCCTGACTTCGAGAATAAATCAAGATGTCATCAATAAAGACAACTATAAACTTATCCAAGTATGAACGAAAAATCTGGTTCATGAAGTCCATAAATATCGCAGGTGCATTAGTCACACCAAAAGGCATCACTTGATACTCATAATGCCCATATTGTGTCCGAAACGCAGTCTTTGGGATATCCTCCACCTTCACACGTATCTGGTGATAACCAGAACGTAAATCAATCTTGGAAAATATTGCGGCTCCTCGCAATTGGTCCATCAAATCATCGATCCTTGGTAGTGGATACTTGTTCTTGATTGTAATCTTATTCAATTGCCGGTAGTCTACACATAGACGAGAAGTCCTATCTTTCTTCTTTACCAACAATACTGGAGCTCCCCAAGATGATACACTTGGTCTCACAAATTGCTTCTCTAATAAATCCTCCAATTGCTTCTTAAGCTCTGCCAATTCTACTGGCGACATCTGATAAGGCGCCATAGACATAGGTCCAGCTCCAGGTACCAATTCAATCTCCCTTTCCGACAGTAGTCCAGGTATATCTTCAGGAAACTCATTCACTACAAAAATATCCTTCAGAACGTCTTCACATTGAACCTCCAAAGAAGACATCAACAAGTACCCTTGATCTCCTTCCTTCAAATAGGCTTCCACTTGAGTAGCTGTTAGGAATCTAGAATCCTTAACCTCAGGAAAAACTAATGTCTTACTAGCACAGTCTATCAAGATATGGTTGGAAGACAACCAATCCATTCCTAAGATTACATTAATCTTAGAAAGAGGCAAATAGATTAAATCCACATGAAAGATCCTATCTCTAACAGATGCAGGGCAATTCAAGCATACTTTTGTAGTTATCACAGGCTTATCAGTAGGAGTACTAACACTCAAATCATACGGCAATGTAGTCACAGTTAATCCCAAACGCTCCACACAATTACATGCAATGAACGAATGCGTTGCTCCCGAATCATATAATACTGTTAAAGGATTACCTTCAATAGCATACTCCTCCATTATCAAGTCCTCAGATTTAGCGGCTTCCTCCCCGCTCATTGTATAAACTCGACCACCCGCCTGTGGCCTTGCAGTGCGAACACTTCCTACAGATGGCTCCATTTTTTGCTGATCACACTCTCTAGAGAAATGTCCCGGCTTCCCACATTGATAACAAATCACCCCCTTATGCTGATAGTCTCTAGTGAGATGTCCTTTCCCACACTTAAAACATTTAAGTGCAGAAGTTCCAGTTGAAACTGCTCTACTACCACTTGAACTTCATCCAAATGATTGTTGCCGTTTCTGACTTACTGCTGGTTTAGTATATGGTTTCTGTTAGTAACAGTTGCCACCACTACTCTTCTCCCTTAGGAATCGTGCTGGTCCAAAATTCTTATTTCTAGCCTCTCATAGATGATCAATTTCTTCGACTTTGTGACATTTGTCCAATAATACTGGAAACTGATCGATATCTATAGTTGCTAAAGCTCGCTTGATGTCAAGCCTCAGTCCCTCTTCGAACTTCCTACACTTCCACTCCTCGTCTGGATGCATTTGGAAGTATGCAGACATTTTCTCTATGGGTTAACGTTCACTGTTTTTAGTGACTATAAAAGTTTGAAGTATCTGTTTGACCAGAAAGAGTTGAACATGAGACAAAGGTGTTGGCTAGAGTTTCTGAAACATTATGACTTTTAGTTACAGTATCATCCCGGAAAGGCGAATGTCGTAGTGGATGCTTTAAGTAGGAAAGCACTTAATGCTTCTGTTATGATGATTAAGGAGAAAGACCTGATAGAAGAGTTTCGAGATATACGATTATTTGTGAAGTTGACACCGGGGAAGATGTGTTTGAACATGATCACTATTTCGAATGACTTGATGGATAGAATACGAGAAGGACAAAACAGTGATCAGTATTTACAAGAAGCAAATGAAGCAAGAAGTCAAGGAACGGAATTGGAATTAAGTGAAGATGTTGATGGAATTCTGAAGTTCAAGGGAAGAGTTTGTGTAACAAACGATCCAGGACTGGGAAGATCGATTTTGGATGAAGCTCATAGAAGTAAGTTGAGTATGCATCTGGGAGCCACGAAGATGTACCAAGATTTGAAACAGCTGTATTGGTGGCAAGGAATGAAGAGGGATGTAAGTATCATCCTGTTTGATTTGTCAGAAGGCCAAAGTGGAACACCAGAGACCATCAGGAATGTTGCAACCTTTGCCTATTCCTGAGTGGAAATGGGATGACATAGCATTGGATTTCGTTATGGGACTACTGAAAACTCGAAAGAGTCACGATTCTATATGGGTAATTATTGATCGGCTTACAAATTCGATGCACTTTTTACCGATTAATATTAAGTACTCAATGGAGAAGTTGGCTCAAGTGTACATCAATGAAATTGTTAGACTTCATGGTGTACCATCCAGTATAATTTCTTATCAAGATCAGTGATTTACATCAAGATTCTGGAACAGTTTACAAGAAGCAATGGGAACTAAGCTACGTTTGAGTTCTGCTTACCATCCACAAATAGATGGTCAGTCAGAAAGGACAATTCAGTCATTGGAGGACTTGTTGAGGGCTTGTGTTCTAGAGCAAACTGGTTGTTGGGATGAATTTCTACCGTTGATAGAGTTCATCTACAACAATAGTTTACATTCAAGCATAGGGATGGCACCCTATAAGGCATTATATGGGAGAAGATGTAGGACACCGTTGTGTTGGTACCATGATGGTGAAAGTACTGTGGTAGGACCTGAATTCGTACAGCAGACAACTGAGAAAGTAAAGATGATCCAAGACAAGATGAGGACAACACAGATGCGGCAAAAGAGTTATGCAGATAAAAGACGAAGACCGCTTGAATTTGAAGAAGGTGACCATGTATTTCTACATGTGACGCCTATGACTGGAGTTGGACGAGTAATCAAGTCGAGGAAGCTCACTCTGAAGTTTATTGGATCGTATCAGATACTTCGTCGGGTAGGTCCGGTAGCCTATCAGATTGCACTACCACCATTCCTATCAAATCTTCACAATGTACTTCACGTATCACAACTACGGAAATATATTTATGATCCAACTCATGTTATTGAGCCAGACACCATACAACTAAAGGAAAACTTGACCTATGAGACGTTTCCAGTCAAGATTGAAGATCGAAGGATAAAGCAGCTTCGAGGAAAGGATATCACATTGGTTAAAGTGGTATGGAACGATGTAAGTGGTGAAGCCACATAGGAGTTAGAAGAGAAGATAAGAGAGCAGTATCCATTTTTATTTTGAATATGTGTCAAGTTTCGAGGACAAAACTTATTTTTAGAGCGGGAAAGTTGTAACACCCCAAATTCTGACTATGTTTATAGAAATAGTAGAATTACACTGTTTTATATTTTCTGTGTGTTATAAAAATAGTTTGACTATTCTGAGATCATTTTTGATCATTTTGTGTGATTTGCTTCGAGTCAAGAAAATAATTTTCTTGACCGGAAAAATCTTACTTTAATTAATTGGAGCTGGGGGTTCTTACTAAACCCAATTCCGATTGATATATATTTATTAATCATTGAATTTTTAGGATTTAACTGTGCAATAAAATAATTTTATATTATTATAATATTATTTTATGTGACAGTACCTACTATCTTAAAAATAGTAGAAATCTGCTTAACATGGACCCGAAAAGTCTGTGGGACTCGCGTTTAGTGTAATAGTCAACGATTCTGACTGGACAGAATTCTAAACCAATAAGAATCAGTCAAAATAGGTGGCTTGACTATTTTAAACCAATAGGAAGAAGTCAAATAAAGAAGCATAGACTTCAATATGGACCCTTGGATGAAAAGCATAATTTAGATGCTTTTGATCATAACCGTTGATCTGATCAATGTGTGAAACGAATCCTAATAAAACCACTAAGTAATATCCATCGTAGATGAGATCAATGGATAGGAAACCAAGTTGATTTCAATGGCTAAGATGAAGTCAACAATAGTGGCTTGACTTTGCTTAGTAACTAATTAAACCTAATTTGGTTAATCTAATGGCCTAATTAACAAGCTAAGTAAACTAACTTAATTATTAATTAGTTATAATTTAATTCTTAATTAGATATCCCAATTTTAACTAGAGGTCATGATATATGCTAAAATATTATCAAACTAATTAGTTATATAATTGGATAATTAATTAAGATTGGTTAGGAAACTAAACCTAATTAATTAACTATTTGATTAGCAAGTAATTAGACTTAAATTGAACAAAAATTAAACCCCTAAACACCCTTGAACCACACGGCCAGCTAGCAGCTTGGGGAGACTTCTCCATGATTCTTGAACCATCCAAATAGCCATGCAAGTCAAATTGATGACATATGCCATATGCACATACATGTGCACTCAATTGGTGATATTTTGAGTCAAGTATATCACTAAAATTCCCTACACTCTCATGGTAGCAGCTCTTCTATTTTCACTCTCACAATTTTATTTTCTCTCACCAAAGACTTAGCTCCATTTTTCTCTCAAAAAATATTCAAGAACACCTAAGCATATTTTCCTTCCATTTTCTCTCCATAAGTTCGGCCAACACACCCATAAGCACCATCACTCACCTATAATTTTCACTCTCATCATTTCCTAAAGCTAGACAACATTCTAAACAATTTCCATTTAGGAAGTTTTTCCAAAATCCCACTCTAAGTGCTTCAAAATCCAACTTCTACCTTACTTCCCTAGAGGTAAACTTTGATTTTTATGGTTTAAATTCATGTTTGTGATTTTCTAAACCATATTTGTTCCATGGTTTATCATTATTAAGCTTTGTATGTGATTTTACTAATTGTTTTAGAATTATTAGGAATTGTTTGTGAGCCACACGAAATCAATGAGATGGAGAGGAGCTTGAAAAACTTGTCTTCAAGAGGTAAGAGGGAGATTTACCTCACCAACCAAGTTTTGGTGGTGAGGGGATGGTTTTGTCTGGTGAAAAACCCATAAGGGTTTATTCACCTATTGTTTGATGTGCTTTGATTGTGTTTGTGATGTGTATGGTATTGTTTCTATGCTTGCATGTGTGATAAAATGCTTAAAGCTTTGATATTATGTGTGTATGTATAATTATGAAAGCATGAGAAGGTATGTATAATTTAGGATGTGAATAACATGATGAATCGATTGTATGAGTACTCCAAAGAGCACTGAGGTTCACGACTATACTATGGAAAAGAGGACCAAAGTCCTCAAACTGATGAATTAAAATGAGAACTGAGAGATTTAAATGAATTTGGAAAAAAAAATTGAGTATAGCAAAGTAAAATGATTTTTATGTGAAGTAAAGAAAAGAAATAACAATTTTTGGGAAATAGTACAATTACTAATTTTTAGAGGGGTTATACCGTAAATTTTTGTAAAAGAGGGACTAAATTATAAATATTATGTAAATGAAGGGTCATTATATAAATACTTATTTTTATAGGGGTCATATTGCAAATATTAATTTTTGAGGGACTATTTCATAAATATTAATTTATGAGGGACTATTTCATAAATACTAATTTGTGAGGGTTTATTTCATAAATATGAAGTTTATGATGGGCTATTTCGTAAATATGAGTTTTTGAGGGACTATTATGCAAATATAGAAAATAAAGTGAATTTTTAGTGTTAAATGAGAAAAAAAGTATTTTTGAATTTAAAACGTATGAAAAATATTTACGCGATTGGAAAACATTGGAAAATCGCTACGCAATTTTGAAAAGGCGACAGAATTGAGTCGCGATTAAGAAAATGCGAGAAGATGAGGCTACCTGAAGAGATGGAGATGCCTAGTTTCCTTGGGTACCTGAAGCTGACATTCATTAGAGGAGATGAGGCATAGACTGTTGATTTAGAGAGAGAGAGTATTATACTGCCTAAGTCCTACTAGACAACAGAACCCTCAGACGGGTCCTCCTCAGATTCCTCAGCTTATAGGAATCCATCATGAGGTGCAGTCCTACGGACAGGTGTCTGAGCAGACGACACAATACTAATCGCACTGGGAGTACGATAGTAACCTCCCCAATACTGCCTAATGGCTATTGAGAACTCTAGTTGTACAAAAAGATTCACAGAAAAGTAACGGTGTCCTAAATGTTGCCTACTCAATCTAATATTTAGGTCTCCTATATAGTAAATACTCCCTCTCTCTAAATCAACAGTCCATGTCTCATCTCCTCCAATGAATGTCAGCTTCAGGTAGCCAAGGAAACTAGGCATCTCCATCTCTTCAAAACTCAACGTCCTCAACGGGAATCTGCTCCTCCTCAGCTTCTCGCTCTACCTCTTGCTCGACGTCTTAACAAATATAAATATAATACAGAACATACATACAAAGAGGTGAGATCACCTATGTCAATACCAGTTTGGTAGCAATGAAGATAAACACATACAATATCTCATACAACTAACATACCATAATTACAGTTATGCCATCAATATCATTTATCAATAAAATTCATGAAGTAAGCAATATTTATAATATGTCACAAACAATAATCAAATATCCAATAAATCAATTATCATAAACATAATTACGATAATACCCTCAATAGTTACATGTATGCACACAGACTCAATTTCCTACTCCATGGAGCTAAAACTCAGGTCGGAGAGAGTGATCGAAAAGATTTGTCGGTACCAACATGCCTCGGACCACGTGCTCAACCTTGCACATCTAGTATATACATGACAGTCTTTATCAGATCTTGATAAAGGATAGTGTCTCGGTTAAGATCATTGGTGTGTTGCGTCGGTCTAACCTACGACACAGAAGAACTACCAATTGCCCATTGTCGGCAACCCACACCCCAATGCCCCCAAGGTCAACTAATGACTTACACTACGCATATCACACCCACTTAAGAGGTGTAGTCTCTCTTAGGCAACTAGCCTCATACAGTCCATCAGACCTTTCCAATGCATGCACTATGCATTGTTCACATTTCAAATTCATATCACATATTCGGGGTCCACACAATAATCTAACAGTGTTATTACTGTATTTTAATCGCGTATTCATATTCTCGCATTTTCTTAATCGCAACTCAATTCTATCGCCTTTTCAAAATCGCCTAGCGATTTTCCAATGTTTTCCAATTGCATAAATATTTTTCATACGTTTTAAATTCAAAAATACTATTTTTCTCATTTAACACTAAAAATTCACTTTATTTTCCATATTTGATAATATCCCTCAAAAACTCATATTTATGAAATAGTCCCTCATAAATTAATATTTACAAAATAGTCCCTTATAAATTAATATTTATGAAATAGTCCCTCAAAAATTAATATTTATAATATGACCCCTATAAAAATAAGTATTTATATAATGACCCCTCATTTACATAATATTTACAATTTAGTCCCTTTTTTACAAAAATTTGTGGTATAACCCCTCTAAAAATCAGTAATTGTACTGTTTCCCAAAAATTGTTATTTCTTTTCTTTCCTTCACATAAAAATCATTTTACTTTGCTATACTCAATTTTTTTTTCCAAATTCATTTAAATCTCTCAGTTCTGATTTTAATTCATCAGTTTGAGGGCTTTGGTCCTCTTTTCCATACATAGTATGGCTGTGAGCCTCAGTTCTCTTTGGAGCACTCATATAATCGATTCATCATGTTATTCACATCCTAAATTATACATACATTCTCATGCTTTCATAATTATACATACACACATAATATCAAAGCTTTAAGCATTTTATCACACATGCAAGCATAGAAACAATACCATACACATCACAAACACAATCAAAGCACATCAAACAATAGGTGAATAAACCCTTATGGGTTTTTCACCGAACAAAACCATCCCCACACCACCAAAACTTGGTTGGTGAGGTAAATCTCCCTTTTACCTCATGAAGACAAGTTTTTCAAGCTCCTCTCCTTCTCCTTGATTTCGTGTGGCTCGCAAACAATTCCTTACAATTCTAAAACAATTAGTAAAATTACATACAAAACTTAATAATGATAAACCATGGAACAAATATGGTTTAGAAAATCACAAACATGAATTTAAACAATAAAAACCAAAGTTTACCTCTAGGGAAGTAAGGTAGAAGTTGGATTTTGAAGCACTTAGAGTGGGATTTTGGGAAAACTTCCTAAATGGAAAGTGTTTAGAATGTTGTCTAGCTTTAAGAAATGATGAGAGTGAAATTATAGGTGAGTGATGGTGCTTATGGGTGTGTTGGCCGAACCTATGGAGAGAAAATGGAAGGAAAATATGCTTTGGTGTTCTTGAATATTTTTTGAGAGAAAAATAGAGCTAAGTCTTTAATGAGAGAAAATGAAATTGTGAGAGTGAAAATAAAAGAGCTGCTACCGTGAGAGTGTTGGAAATTTTAGTGATATACTTGACTCAAAATATCACCAATTGAGTGCACATGCATGTGCACATGGCATATGTCATCAATTTGACTTGCATGGCTATTTGGATGGTTCAAGAATCATGGAGAAGCCTCCCCAAGCTGCTGGCTGGCAGTGTGGTTCAAGGGTGTTTAGGGGTTTAATTTTTGTTCAATTTAAGTCCAATTACTTGCTAATCAAATAGCAAATTAATTAGGTTTAGTTTTCTAACCAATCTTAATTAATTATCCAATTACATAACTAATTAGTTTGATATATTTTAGCATATATCATGACCTCTAGTTAAAATTAGGATATCTAATTAAGAATTAAATTATAACTAATTAATAATTAAGTTAGTTTACTTAGCTTGTTAATTAGGCCATTAGATTAACCAAATTAGTTTTAATTAGTTACTAAGCAAAGTTAAGCCACTATTGTTGACTTCGTCTTAGCCATTGAAATCAACTTGGTTTCCTATCCA
This sequence comes from Ormosia semicastrata, assembly GCA_029884595.1. Lineage (NCBI taxonomy): Eukaryota > Viridiplantae > Streptophyta > Magnoliopsida > Fabales > Fabaceae > Ormosia > Ormosia semicastrata. The sequence continues at coordinate 36,545,019 of JAQQTO010000047.1, read as the reverse complement.
TTGATCTCATCTGCGGTGGATATTATTTAGTGGTTTTATTAGGATTCGTTTCACACCATTGATTGGATCAACGGTTATTATCAAAAGCATCTAAATTATGCTTTTTATCCAAGGGTCCATATTGAAGTCTATGCTTCTTTATTTGACTTCTTCCTATTGTTTTAAAATAGTCAAGCCACCTATTTTGACTGATTCTTATTAGTTTAGAATTCTGTCTAGTCAGAATCGTTGACTGTTACACTAAACGCGGGTCCCACAGACTTTTCGGTTCCATGTTAAGCAGATTTCTGCTATTTTTAAGACAGTAGGTACAGTCACATAAAATAATATTATAATAATATAAAATTATTTTATTGCACAGTTAAATCCTAAAAATTCAAAGATTAATATATATATCAATCGGAATTGGGTTTAGTAAGATCCCCCAGCTCCAATTAACTAAAATAAGATTTTTTCGGTCAAGAAAATTATTATTTTCTTGACTCGAAGCAAATCACACAAAATGATCAAAAATGATCTTAGAACAGTCAAACTATTTTTATAACACACAGAAAATATAAAACAGTGCAATTCTGCTATTTCTATTAACATAGTCAGAATTTGGGGTGTTACAACTCTCCCCCTCTAAAAATAAGTTTTGTCCTCGAAACTTAACACATATTCAAAATAAAAATGGATACTGCTCTCTTATCTTCTCTTCTAACTCCCATGTGGCTTCACCACTTACATCGTTCCATACCACTTTAACCAATGTGATATCCTTTCCTCGAAGCTGCTTTATCCTTCGATCTTCAATCTTGACTGGAAACGTCTCATAGGTCAAGTTTTCCTTTAGTTGTACGGTGTCTGGCTCAATAACATGAGTCGGATTAGAAATATATTTCCGTAGTTGTGATACGTGAAATACATTATGAAGATTTGATAAGAACGGTGGTAGTGCAATCTGATAGGCTACCGAACCTACATGACGAAGTATCTGATACGGTCCAATAAACTTCAGAGTGAGCTTCCTCGACTAGATTACTCGTCCAACTCCAGTCATAGGCGTCACACATAGAAATACATGGTCACCTTCTTCAAATTCAAGCGGTCTTCATCTTTTATCTGTATAACTTTTTACCGCGTCTGTGTTGTCCTCATCTTGTCTTGGATCATCTTCACTTTCTCAATTGTCTACTGTACGAATTCAGGTCCTACCACAGTACTTTCACCATCATGGTACCAACACAATGGTGTCCTACATCTTTTCCCATATAATGCCTCATAGGGTGTCATCCCTATGCTCGAATGGAAACTATTGTTGTAGGTGAACTCTATCAACGGTAGAAATTCATCCCAACAACCAGCTTGCTCTAGAACACAAGCCCTCAACAAGTCCTCCAATGACTGGATTGTCCTTTCTGACTGACCATCTATTTGTGGATGGTAAGCAGAACTCAAACGTAGCTTCGTTCCCATTGCTTCTTGTAAACTGTTCCAAAATCTTGATGTAAATCGCGGATCTCGATCAGAAATTATACTGGATGGTACACCATAAAGTCTAACAATTTCATTGATGTACACTTAAGCCAACTTCTCCATTGAGTACTTAATACTAATCAGTAAAAAGAGCGCTGACTTTGTAAGCCGATCAATAATTACCCATATAGAATCGTGACTTTTTTGAGTTTTCGGTAGTCCCGTGACGAAATCCATTGCTATGTCATCCCATTTCCACTCAGGAATAGGCAAAGGTTACAACATTCCTGATGGTCTCTGGTGTTCCACTTTGGCTTTCTAACAAATCAAACAGGATGATACATATTCAGCTACATCCCTCTTCATTCCTTGCCACCAATACAGCTGTTTCAAATCTTGGTACATCTTCGTGGCTCCCGGATGCATACTCAACTGACTTCTATAAGCTTCATCCAAAATCGATCTTCTCAGTCCTGGATCGTTTAGTACACAAACTCTTCCCTTGAACTTCAGAATTCCATCAACACCTTCACTGAATTCCAATTCTGCTACTTGACTTCTTGCTTCCTTTGCTTCTTGTAAATATTGATCACTGTTTTGTCCTTCTCGTATTCTATCCATCAAGTCATTCGAAATAGTGATCATGTTTAAACACATCTTCCCCGGTGTCAACTTCATAGACAATCACATATCCCAAAATTCTTCTATCAGTTCCTTCTCCTTCACCATCATAACAGAAGCATTAATCGTTTTCCTACTTAAAGCATCTGCTATGACATTCGCCTTTCCGAGATCATACTGTAACTGAAAGTCATAATCTTTCAGAACATACAAGAGGTGAGATCACCTACGCCAATACCAGTATGGTAGCAATGAAGATAAACACATACAATATCTCATACAACTATCATACCATAATTACAGTTATGCCATCAATATCATTTATCAATAAAATTCATGAAGTAAGCAATATTTATAATCATGACACTAGCAATAATCAAATATTCAATAAATCAATTATCATAAACATAATTATGATAATACCCTCAATAGCTACAAGTATGCACACAGACTCAATTTCTTACTCCATGGAGCTAAAACTCAGGTCGGAGAGAGTGATCGAAAAGATTTGTCGGTACCAACATGCCTCAGACCACGACGGTCTTTATCAGATCTTGATTAAGGATAGTGTCTTGATTAGGATCATTGGTGTGTTGCGTCAGTCTAACCTACAGCACAGAAGAGCTACCAACTGCCCATTGTAGGCAACCCGCACCCCAATGCCCCCAAGGTCAACTAGTGACTTACACTACACATATCACACTCACTCAAGAGGTGTGGTCTCTCCTAGGCAACTAGCCTCATACAGTCCATCGAACCTTTCCAATGCATGTACTATGCACTGTTCACATTTCCAATTCATATCACATATTCGGGGTCCACACAATAATCTAACAGTGTTATTACTGTATTTTAATCGCGTATTCATATTCTCGCATTTTCTTAATCGCGACTCAATTCTGTCGCCTTTTCAAAATCGCGTAGCGATTTTCCAACGTTTTCCAATTGTGTAAATATTTTTCATACGTTTTAAATTCAAAAATACTATTTTTCTCATCTAACACTAAAAATTCACTTTATTTTTCATATTTACATAATAGTCCCTCAAAAACTCATATTTACGAAATAGCCTGTCATAAAATTCATATTTATGAAATAGTCCCTCATAAATTAATATTTACAAAATAGTCCCTCATAAATTAATATTAGCAATATGACCCCTATAAAAATAAGTATTTATATAATGACCCCTCATTTACATAATATTTATAATTTAGTCCCTCTTTTACAAAAATTTGCGGTATAACCCCTCTAAAAATCAGTAATTGTACTGTTTCCCAAAAATTGTTATTTCTTTTCTTTACTTCACATAAAAATCATTTTACTTTGCTATACTCAAATTTTTTTTTCCAAATTCATTTAAATCTCTCAGTTCTGATTTTAATTCATCAGTTTGAGGGCTTTGGTCCTCTTTTCCATACATAGTATGGCCGTGAGCCTCAGTTCTCTTTGGAGCACTCATACAATCGATTCATCATGTTATTCACATCCTAAATTATACATACATTCTCATGCTTTCATAATTATACATACACACATAATATCAAAGCTTTAAGCATTTTATCACACATGCAAGCATAGAAACAATACCATACACATCACAAACACAATCAAAGCACATCAAACAATAGGTGAATAAACCCTTATGGGTTTTTCACCGAACAAAACCATCCCCACACCACCAAAACTTGGTTCGTGAGGTAAATCTCCCTTTTACCTCTTGAAGACAAGTTTTTCAAGCTCTTCTCCTTCTCCTTAATTTCGTGTGGCTCACAAACAATTCCTAACAATTCTAAAACAATTAGTAAAATCACATACAAAGCTTAATAATGATAAAGCATGGAACAAATATGGTTTAGAAAATCACAAACATGAATTTAAACCATAAAAACCAAAGTTTACCTCTAGGGAAGTAAGGTAGAAGTTGGATTTTGAAGCACTTAGAGTGGGATTTTGGGAAAACTTGTAACACCCCAATTTTTGGGTAAAAGACCGATGTATCCTTATTTTACTGTTTCTTATTTTTCTGTATGAAATACAGACATATAATACTGTCTGTTATTTTATTTGACCGTTTTGAGTGTTTTGCTTCGTGATGGGGAAAAATGGAAAAATGACCATTTCATCCCGAATGTACTGTTTTTGATTTTTCTACATGATACAGTGTTTGATATTACTGTCTGTGATTTTATTTGGACTTTTTGTGAGATTTGCTTCGGGACAGGAAAATAATAAATTTTTTGGTCGAAAAAATATTATTTTAATTAATTAGAGTTGGGGGATCTTACTAAACCCAATTCTGATTGATATATAAATTAGTTTTGTAATTTTTAGAATTTAACTGTGTGATAAAATAATTTTCAGTATTATTTTATTACTCAGTATAAATTTTGACAGTGGACCCGATACTGTGTGTGTGCGGGACCCACGTATAAATAAAGTAACCAATAGAAACAAGAAACTTGGACCAATAGAAATAAGACACATGGAAGTCAAAGTAATAAAGACAAAGTCAACAAAAGTGGCTTGACCATTTTGGACCATTAGATGCAATTTTGATGACCATAGATTTAATGAATGGTTTGGATTGAATCTTGGTGGATAAGCTTGAATGATGACCATAGATTTGATGAATGGCTAGGATTGAATCTTGATGGATAAGCTTGGATGATGACCATGGATTTGATCAATGGATAGGATCTAAAGAAGAATCAATGGCTAGGATTAAGTCAAAAATTTGTAGACTTGACTTTAGGATTAGTAAATTAATTAAGCTTAGTTTGACTAGATTAATTACTTAATTTGCAAACTAATTAAACTAGTTTAGTTATTAAATAATTACAATCTAAATATTAATTAGAGGTGCTAATATTGTTTAGAGATTATAAATTATGTAATTATTTGTTTAATTAATTAGTTATGTAATTAGATAAATAATTAAGTAGACTAGTTTAATTCTTAACTAATTATAATCTAAATGTTAATTAGATATACTAATATTAACTAAAGGTTATGATATATGTTAGTATATGTTAGATATATTAGTCATAAGATTAAAATGCTAATTAGGATTTAATTAGGATATTTGACCAAATAAATTTTCCTAATTGACTAACATGTAATTAAAACAAATTAAATACTTAAAATGGACTTGGAGGATACGGTTGGGCAGCAGCCTTTAGGGGCTTATTGGACAAGTTTTACAAGCTTCTTAAGCACTACAATAAAGACCTCATCTCAACCATTGAAGGAATGGAGGGTTAGGATAGTTTGCATGTGATTAAATCACTTAAACTCACCCAAATTTTCCACACTAAGAAGAACATGGCAGCAAAGCAGAGGAGCAAATGAAATGAGTGGATAAGGATGCAATAAAGTCCTTATTTTATCACCACAATTATTCACGAAGGTTAGCTAGACTTTTCACTCAAAATGAGATAAGTTTCAAGTGAATTTGCTCACTTTTCACGTGTTAAAATACAAAATGGGCAGCAAATGATTTATGACTTTTTTCTTCACTTTTATTTCCCAAAAATATAAGCCATTACCTCCCAAAATATACACGGTTAGCACCTCCCAAAAACCCATTCATTCTTCACTTTCCTACTTACCTAATATAAGCTTATTTTCTCTCAAAGTTCCAAGGAAACTCACGCATCCTCCTCTCCCATTTTCTTTCTTTCCATTCGGTCTTCACTTCCAAACCACACCATCCAATCTTTAATCCTTCATCTCTTGATTTTATTTTAATTCAAGTTGTGCTTTAACTATTTCTTCTCCTATTTTCTTCTCTTTTATTCGGTCAATATCTCAACCCACATATTCACTCCCTTATAATTTTTATCAACACCATTTCCTAAAGCCTAACACCATTCTAAGCAATTTTTATTCTCAAGGTTTTGCTAAAAAACCACTCTAGCTAGTCCAAACTCAAGCTTTTTGCTTACTTCCCTAAAGGTGAGTTTTGATTTCTTTGGTTTAAATCTTGATTTTTAATATTTCTAACCATGATTGTTCCATGGTTTTTTCATATTAAACCTTGTATGAGTTTTTACTAATTGTTTTAAATTGTTAGGATTTTGTTTGGAAGCTACCCGAAATTTCAAGGAGAAGGAGGAGACTAACCGGTTATTTTGCTTCAAGAGGTAAGAGGGAGATTACCCTCATCAACCATGTGTTGGTGGTGAGGAATGTTTTTGTTCAGGTGTGAAGAATCCATGAGGATTCGGTTTGTGTAATTGTGGTGGTTTGAATTGTTGTGGCTTGTGTTAATTATTTGATTATTTAAGTGTTTTTCGGTTGGTGATTTATTTATTTTTATATGCATGATTATAGCTTTAGAATATTTTGCATGCCTATAGTGTTGAAATATGTGGCATATGTATTGTATGTGTTATTATAATGTTAGAAATGCATGAGTATTCCAAAGAATGCAAAACCCTAGGTTCGGTCATACCATTGAATGGAAGGAATTAAGGTGATTTACAATGTTTTTAATGAATATCAAGTGAATTAGAACAAAGAAATGAATTTTTGGAATTTTATTTATACTATGAGATTTCGGCCAACATGCCAAAAAGTGAGAAAAATTGGATTCTAAATAATCTAAGGTAAGTAAGCATGTTAAAGGAAATTTTATCAAAATGTTTTGATTATTAAAAATGAAATGGTCGAATTGAATTTTAGAAACTAATTTAAGTATTGTTAGTATTTACAAAGATGATACATTAATTTGAAATATTTTACAAAAGAGCTTGAAAAATATTTTAAATGGTTTTAAATTGCTTAATAATTTTGTTTATTAGTCAAAAACTGTTTATTTGAGGAAAACGGAAAAGAAAATGATTTAAAAAGCTTATGCGTTTGAGAAAATGATATAAAATTATTACGCGATTGAGGAAACAGCAAATTATATTTAGGCGATTGGAAATGTGATATATATATTGTGAAAACGACAAGATTTTGAAAATAAAATAAAATTTCTACGCGATTGACAAAAACAGCAAATTTTACTATTGGGCCAATGTGGTGAACCCAGATATATGAGAAGTTATGTTGCGCCAAGTGGGTGCGTATTGTGATTTGGTTTTATGAAAGTTTTGGTGCGCCAAGTGGGAGCGTACTGTATTTTGAGATCTGTGCCATTGAGGGCATTTACATACTTATTTTTGCCATTGAGGGCATTTTTGTAAATATTTGAAGTTTGAGGGCATGTTTTTGTAAATATTTGAAGTTTAAGGGCATTTTCATAAATAATGAGGGTTTGATGACATTTTTGTAAATAATTGAGAATTGATGACATTCCTGTAATTATTTGAGACTTGAGGACATTTTGGTAATTATTGCTTTGTTCATGCACTGAGTCGTGCCAATTTACGAATTGGTGATTTGATTGACGAGATGAATAACATCGTGTTGTCGATGTGATAGGCATAGTGTGTTCAGTTCCTGATATGGACTTGGAGTTCATAGTGTGCACTATTCCATATGTGGACGTGAGGTAGCTCCTTCAGGTCTTGGTGCGTGATAACACACTTATGATCTCGACGAACACTATCCTTAATCAAGTTTTGAGAGGACTATTGACTGCCTGTAGTATACAATTATTTGACTGTGTGTCTGGGTTGTATGCTATGCTATTGTTTTTATTATGATTATTTTTCGTGGGCTATAGACACAAAGTATTGACAGTGCAATAGCAATCACAATGGTCAGCTATAGACACAAAGTTTTGACAAAGGCAATACTGGGTCTAGTAGCCAAAGCTATAGACACAAAGGGTGGACAAAGGCAATAGTTTGGATTGGTCAAGGCAAGACAAATAGAATTCTCATCTCATTCTCTCGATATCCGAGTATGTGTTGTAGCTCCATGGAGTAGGATTGTGTCACATTGCATATGTTTATATGTGGTACATTATTATCTTTTATCTCGTGATCGTTTACCTATGATCTTTTATTTGGGATATTATATGTTGATATTGCATTTAATCTTTATTCTATATTATTATGATTTATTGTTATGGCATTTTATATAGTGTGAATTGTTATATCTATCCCGGTAATGTTATTGTGGTTTATTCGATTACAATATATGCTTATTAGAATTAATTGTAAATCGATAATATGACTAAATTCATGTATTGATCATGTGTGTATGGAATGACCTAGTCATTCGTATCATTCTTTGCTACCGCTTCGGTAAAGGTGAAAGGGGATCTCACCTCTTTATTGTATTGTTTTGTTTGGTTTGTATTGTTTAAATTCGTGTAGTAGGCGAAGCGTATTTTGAAGCTTATTGGAGACAATATTCTCAAGATGGTGACAAGCAAAGAAGTAATCTTCCAAGTTTCAACATGATGCAGTTGGTGAAGAAATGGAATTTTTTTTTAGGTTGAGTTTTATTCTTCCTCGTTAGTGTTATTACCGTGCTATTAGTAGTAACTTTCTTTGGGTTTACTACTGTTTCTCTGAGTCTGTAAATTTTATGTTTTAATTTGTTGTTGATTATTTTGTGATGTATATGGCATATGTATGTTAATCAGTTCAATCTAATTTCATTGTTACTCTTAATTTTTGGTAAGTTTATATTTCTGCGAAAAAGAAAATTTAAAATTTGTATTTTTGATACTCAAAGCTTTTATAAAATAATTATAATATGTTTAAGTTTTTATTTTAAAATGTGACGCCCTAGGGAGGGTGTTACATTAGTTGGTATCAGAGCACGGTTAGAGTCTTTTTAGGGTTTGTGGTTAGGTCTGTCTTGTTTTTGTTGTGTAACTCTCTGTGTTTGGACTCCGAGAGGAGACAACGTTGTTTGAGATGGTTACTTTGGTTTCCATTGTATTATGATTCATCTGTCTTTGAAGAAAGGCGATGATTTGTAGTAAACGTACACGTGAGGAAGCAGGATGTGTTTTGACATCTCAAGTGGAATGGAACAACGATTCATCAAGTGGAGCAAAAGTGTTTTAGACTGAGGATCTAAATAAAGAAGTGTGTATCATAAAAAGGTGATTTTTTAACTATACTGTATAATTCCGAAGGTAACCTATTTCTCTATGGCATATAATTGTGTGAGTCATTTAGAGTTTTCTGTGTCTTCATTATCTTTTGACCTGGTTGTTTCTATTTCTGGTTCTAAAACATGTGGTTGAGTACTTGAGTTGCTTAAACCATCCTAAGTCTAGTTAAATAATTGAATCTTTTCTGTGGATTTAATGGGTATTTTTCTAACCATCCATGCTCTGTTGGACCAGTTGGTCAAATTGTTCAAGTTAAAAGTTTACTTCTAAATTCAACGGACCATATCAATTTCTTTATTGGATAGGTTCGGTGGTATGGATGATTCTATCATCTCTTGTTTCTATGTCTTTATGATATCTTTCATATGACGCATTTGCGAAATGTACTTTGGTTTAACCCATTCTTTTATGACTAATTGACTATTTGGGTTAATTAGAATTACTTGTATCTTTGTTACCTTTTAACTTATCTATTTCTACTATTGTTATCAAATCCGTTATTACTATCTAGTTCCTTAAATAATCTTTTCTTAATCTAAATTGTCTACCTTTTTCATAGGATAGATGTGATCTTATATATGGATTGGTTATTTTAATCATATCCTGTAAATTGTTTCAAGAGAATTTTAGTGTCTCGTAAAAACTCATTCTTAAAATCGGTAATGTCAAATTCTTTGTTGGACATGTCTGTAACAATTCGAGATAGTTTCTCTACCTTTTCTTTCTAAATCTTTATAATATCTTTTCGTATATTGAAATTGCAAAAGAAAGGATATTCAGAGTTAAAATCGTGTCATAGTATCAGATACAGTATTGTTAAAAAGAGAACTTGTATTGTGAGACACTTCCTGTTAAAAGCAAAGGCAAGAGAGTGAAGCTGTACAAAGGCATGGAAATTTCAAGTGATACTGATCAGAGTGGCGTAGCGGAAGCGTGGTGGATAGTATCTTTCATTTTTTTTCTCTAGACAGAATTGTTATTATCTTTATTAACGACATTCTGATCTATTCTTGAAATTATGAGGAACCATACTAAAATAGTTCTCCATGTTTTACGCGACGCAAGGAGTTTTCGTTGGTCAAGGTAATCTGAAATGACGAAGGTGACGTAAACGGTGATGCAAGAGTAGTATCCTAGACTATTCTGAAACCGCTACGAATTTCGGGGGCGAAATTCTTTTTAGGAGGGGAGAGTTGTAACACCCCAATTTTTGGGTAAAAGACCGATGTATCCTTATTTTATTGTTTCTTGTTTTTCTGTATGAAATACAGACATATAATACTGTCTGTTATTTTATTTGATCGTTTTGAGTGTTTTGCTTCGTGATGGGGAAAAATGGAAAAATGACCATTTCATCCCGAATGTACTGTTTTTGATTTTTCTACATGATACAGTGTTTGATATTACTGTCTGTGATTTTATTTGGACTTTTTGTGAGATTTGCTTTGGGACAGGAAAATAATAAATTTTCTGGTCGAAAAAATATTATTTTAATTAATTAGAGTTGGGGGATCTTACTAAACCCAATTCTAATTGATATATAAATTAGTTTTGTAATTTTTAGAATTTAACTCACAGTGATAAAATAATTTTTAGTATTATTTTATTACTCAAGATAAATTTTGACAATGGACCGACATCACAGTGTGTGCGGGACCCACGTATAAATAAAGTAACCAATAGAAACAAGAAACTTGGACCAATAGAAATAAGACACATGGAAGTCAAAGTAATAAAGACAAAGTCAACAAAAGTGGCTTGACCATTTTGGACCATTAGATGCAATTTTGATGACCATAGATTTAATGAATGGTTTGGATTGAATCTTGGTGGATAAGCTTGAATGATGACCATAGATTTGATGAATGGCTAGGATTGAATCTTGATGGATAAGCTTGGATGATGACCATGGATTTGATCAATGGATAGGATCTAAAGAAGAATCAATGGCTAGGATTAAGTCAAAATTTGTAGACTTGACTTTAGGATTAGTAAATTAATTAAGCTTAGTTTGACTAGATTAATTACTTAATTTGCAAACTAATTAAACTAGTTTAGTTATTAAATAATTACAATCTAAATATTAATTAGAGGTGCTAATATTGTTTAGAGATTATAAATTATGTAATTATTTGTTTAATTAATTAGTTATGTAATTAGATAAATAATTAAGTAGACTAGTTTAATTCTTAACTAATTATAATCTAAATGTTAATTAGATATACTAATATTAACTAAAGGTTATGATATATGTTAGTATATGTTAGATATATTAGTCATAAGATTAAAATGCTAATTAGGATTTAATTAGGATATTTGACCAAATAAATTTTCCTAATTGACTAACATGTAATTAAAACAAATTAAATACTTAAAATGGACTTGGAGGATACGGTTGGGCAGCAGCCTTTTTAGGGGCTTATTGGACAAGTTTTACAAGCTTCTTAAGCACTACAATAAAGACCTCATCTCAACCATTGAAGGAATGGAGGGTTAGGATAGTTTGCATGTGATTAAATCACTTAAACTCACCCAAATTTTCCACACGGCAAAGAAGAACATGGCAGCAAAGAAGGAGCAAATGGTGAAATGAGTGGATAAGGATGCAATAAAGTCCTTATTTTATCACCACAATTATTCACGAAGGTTAGCTAGACTTTTCACTCAAAATGAGATAAGTTTCAAGTGAATTTGCTCACTTTTCACGTGTTAAAATACAGGGCAGCAACTGATTTATGACTTTTTTCTTCACTTTTATTTCCCAAAAATATAAGCCATTACCTCCCAAAATATACACGGTTAGCAGCCTCCCAAAAACCCATTCATTCTTCACTTTCCTACTTACCTAATATAAGCTTATTTTCTCTCAAAGTTCCAAGGAAACTCACGCATCCTCCTCTCCCATTTTCTTTCTTTCCATTCGGTCTTCACTTCCAAACCACACCATCCAATCTTTAATCCTTCATCTCTTGATTTTATTTTAATTCAAGTTGTGCTTTAACTATTTCTTCTCCTATTTTCTTCTCTTTTATTCGGTCAATATCTCAACCCACATATTCACTCCTTATAATTTTTATCAACACCATTTCCTAAAGCCTAACACCATTCTAAGCAATTTTTATTCTCAAGGTTTTGCTAAAAAACCACTCTAGCTAGTCCAAACTCAAGCTTTTTGCTTACTTCCCTAAAGGTGAGTTTTGATTTCTTTGGTTTAAATCTTGATTTTTAATATTTCTAACCATGATTGTTCCATGGTTTTTCCATATTAAACCTTGTATGAGTTTTTACTAATTGTTTTAAATTGTTAGGATTTTGTTTGGAAGCTACCCGAAATTTCAAGGAGAAGGAGGAGACTAACCGGTTATTTTGCTTCAAGAGGTAAGAGGGAGATTACCCTCATCAACCATGTGTTGGTGGTGAGGAATGTTTTTGTCTGTGTGTGAAGAATCCATGAGGATTCGGTTTGTGTAATTGTGGTGGTTTGAATTGTTGTGGCTTGTGTTAATTATTTGATTATTTAAGTGTTTTTCGGTTGGTGATTTATTTATTTTTATATGCATGATTATAGCTTTAGAATATTTTGCATGCCTATAGTGTTGAAATATGTGGCATATGTATTGTATGTGTTATTATAATGTTAGAAATGCATGAGTATTCCAAAGAATGCAAAACCCTAGGTTCGGTCATACCATTGAATGGAAGGAATTAAGGTGATTTACAATGTTTTTAATGAATATCAAGTGAATTAGAACAAAGAAATGAATTTTTGGAATTTTATTTATACTATGAGATTTCGCCAACATGCCAAAAAGTGAGAAAAATTGGATTCTAAATAATCTAAGGTAAGTAAGCATGTTAAAGGAAATTTTATCAAAATGTTTTGATTATTAAAAATGAAATGGTCGAATTGAATTTTAGAAACTAATTTAAGTATTGTTAGTATTTACAAAGATGATACATTAATTTGAAATATTTTACAGTAGCTTGAAAAATATTTTAAATGGTTTTAAATTGCTTAATAATTTTGTTTATTAGTCAAAAACTGTTTATTTGAGGAAAACGGAAAAGAAAATGATTTAAAAAGCTTATGCGTTTGAGAAAATGATATAAAATTATTACGCGATTGAGGAAACAGCAAATTATATTTAGGCGATTGGAAATGTGATATATATATTGTGAAAACGACAAGATTTTGAAAATAAAATAAAATTTCTACGCGATTGACAAAAACAGCAAATTTTACTATTGGGCCAATGTGGTGAACCCAGATATATGAGAAGTTATGTTGCGCCAAGTGGGTGCGTATTGTGATTTGGTTTTATGAAAGTTTTGGTGCGCCAAGTGGGAGCGTACTGTATTTTGAGATCTGTGCCATTGAGGGCATTTACATACTTATTTTTGCCATTGAGGGCATTTTTGTAAATATTTGAAGTTTGAGGGCATGTTTTTGTAAATATTTGAAGTTTAAGGGCATTTTCATAAATAATGAGGGTTTGATGACATTTTTGTAAATAATTGAGAATTGATGACATTCCCGTAATTATTTGAGACTTGAGGACATTTTGGTAATTATTGCTTTGTTCATGCACCGAGTCGTGCCAATTTACGAATTGGTGATTTGATTGACGAGATGAATAACATCGTGTTGTCGATGTGATAGGCATAGTGTGTTCAGTTCCTGATATGGACTTGGAGTTCATAGTGTGCACTATTCCATATGTGGACAGGAGGTAGCTCCTTCTGGGTCTTGGTGCGTGATAACACACTTATGATCTCGACGAACACTATCCTTAATCAAGTTTTGAGAGGACTATTGGACTGCCTGTAGTATACAATTATTTGACTGTGTGTCTGGGTTGTATGCTATGCTATTGTTTTTATTATGATTATTTTTCGTGGGCTATAGACACAAAGTATTGACAGTGCAATAGCAATCACAATGGTCAGCTATAGACACAAAGTTTTGACAGTGCAATAGCTGGTCGGGGTAGCCAAAGCTATAGACACAAAGGGTGGACAGTGCAATAGCTGGATTGGCTGGGCAGTACAAATAGAATTCTCATCTCATTCTCTCTGATATCTGAGTATGTGTTGTAGCTCCATGGAGTAGGATTGTGTCACATTGCATATGTTTATATGTGGTACATTATTATCTTTTATCTGTGATCGTTTACCTATGATCTTTTATTTGGGATATTATATGTTGATATTGCATTTAATCTTTATTCTATATTATTATGATTTATTGTTATGGCATTTTATATAGTGTGAATTGTTATATCTATCCTGGTAATGTTATTGTGGTTTATTCGATTACAATATATGCTTATTAGAATTAATTGTAAATCGATAATATGACTAAATTCATGTATTGATCAGTGTATGGAATGACCTAGTCATTCGTATCATTCTTTGCTACCGTACTGGTAAAGGTGAAAGGGGATCTCACCTCTTTATTGTATTGTTTTGTTTGGTTTGTATTGTTTAAATTCGTGTAGTAGGCGAAGCGTATTTTGAAGCTTATTGGAGACAATATTCTGAAGATGGTGACAAATCAAGAAGTAATCTTCCAAGTTTCAACATGATGCGATTGGTGAAGAAATGGAATTTTTTTTAGGTTGAGTTTTATTCTTCCTCGTTAGTGTTATTACTGTGCTATTAGTAGTAACTTTCTTTGGGTTTACTACTGTTTCTCTGAGTCTGTAAATTTTATGTTTTAATTTGTTGTTGATTATTTTGTGATGTATATGGCATATGTATGTTAATCAGTTCAATCTAATTTCATTGTTACTCTTAATTTTTGGTAAGTTTATATTTCTGCGAAAAAGAAAATTTAAAATTTGTATTTTTGATACTCAAAGCTTTTATAAAATAATTATAATATGTTTAAGTTTTTATTTTAAAATGTGACGCCCTAGGGAGGGTGTTACAAAACTTCCTAAATGGAAAGTGTTTAGAATGTTGTCTAGCTTTAGGAAATGATGAAAGTGAAAATTATAGGTGAGTGATGGTGCTTATGGGCGTGTTGGCCGAACTAATGGAGAGAAAATGGAAGGAAAATATGCTTTGGTGTTCTTGAATTTTTTTTGAGAGAAAAATGGAGCTAAGTCTTTGGTGAGAGAAAATGAAATTGTGAGAGTGAAAATAGAAGAGCTGCTACCGTGAGAGTGTAGGGAATTTTAGTGATATACTTGACTCAAAATATCACCAATTGAGTGCACATGCATGTGCACATGGCATATGTCATCAATTTGACTTGCATGGCTATTTGGATGGTTCAAGAATCATGGAGAATCCTCCCCAAGCTGCTGGCTAGCCGTGTGGTTTAAGGGTGTTTAGGGGTTTAATTTTGTTCAATTTAAGTCCAGTTACTTGCTAATCAAATAGCTAATTAATTAGGTTTAGTTTCCTAACCAATCTTAATTAATTATCCAATTACATAACTAATTAGTTTGATATATTTTAGCATATATCATGACCTCTAGTTAAAATTAGGATATCTAATTAAGAATTAAATTATAACTAATTAATAATTAAGTTAGTTTACTTAGCTTGTTAATTAGGCCATTAGATTAACCAAATTAGGTTTAATTAGTTACTAAGCAAAGTCAAGCCACTATTGTTGACTTCATCTTAGCCATTGAAATCAACTTGGTTTCCTATCCATTAATCTCATCTTCGGTGGATATTACTTAGTGGTTTTATTAGGATTCGTTTCACACCATTGATCGGATCAACGGTTATGATCAAAAGCATCTAAATTATACTTTTTTATCCAAGGGTCCATATTGAAGTCTATGCTTCTTTATTTGAATTTTTTCTATTGGTTTAAAATAGTCAAGCCACCTATTTTGACTGATTCTTATTAGTTTACAATTCTGTCCAGTCAGAATCGTTGACTGTTACGTTAAACGCGGGTCCCACAGACTTTTAGGGTCCATGTTAAGCAGATTTCTACTGTTTTTAAGACAGTAGGTACTGTCATATAAAATAGTATTATAATAATATAAAATTATTTTGTTGCACAGTTAAATTCTAAAAATTCAAAGATTAATATATATATCAATCGAAATTGGGTTTAGTAAGATCCCCCAGCTCCAATTAATTAAAATAAGATTTTTCAGTCAAAAAAATTATTATTTTCTTGACTCGAAGCAAATCACACAAAATGATCAAAAATGATCTCAAAACAGTCAAACTATTTTTATAACACACAAAAAATATAAAACAATGTAATTCTGCTATTTCTATTAATATAGTCAGAATTTGGGGTGTTACATAGGCGATGTTATAGCCCAGGAGACATAGAAAAGGGAAAATTGTCAAAGAAGTGAGTGGGGAAGAAACATCAAAAGAAGAGGAGAAGAGGAAGGAAGAGGAAGATGAGTTCTTGAAGATAATGAAGCAAAGTGAATATGATGTGGTGGAACAGTTGAAGAAGACTCCAGCCCGAATATCTCTATTGTCACTCGTCTTGACATCTGAGATACATCGGAAGGCATTAATGAGAATTCTAAACGAGGCTTATGTTAAGCCTGATGTTACCCCCGCAAGTGTCATCAATATGGTGGACCCGGTGAAGCGCGTTAACATGATCACTTTTATTGATGAAGAGATCATCTCTCGGTCTGAGAAAAACCCACGGGCATTGCATATAACCCTCAAATGTAAAAAGTATATAGTTGCAAAGGTTTTGATAAATGGGGGGTCTGTACTGAACATCCTACCTATGTCTACTCTGACTTCGTTATCAATAAGTGAGGATGAATTGTCACCTCAAGAAATGGCGGTACGAGCCTTTAATGGAAATAAGAGAGGCATCTTGGGAGAGATGATGTTACCACTGGAGATTGGTCCCAGTATTTTTCAAGTGCTGTTCCAAGTTATGGATATTGAGCTTGGCTACACCATGCTTCTGGGGAGACCGTGGATTCATGCTGCTAGTGCTAATCCTTCCATCTTGTATCAGAGTGTTAAATACATTGAAAATGGGTCGGTCATTACCATACACGGAGAAGAAGAAATTATGCTGTCAAAACCAGTTTCAGTGCTATATGTGGAGAGTGCAGAGAAAAATGAGGTTAACTTGTGGCATAGCTTTGAAATAGTTGAGACTGGATTTGGTAATGATGAATCTTAGACGCAAAGTGTGGATCAAGTGGTGGCCTGGATTATGGCGAGTAATGGATATGAAGAAGGAAAAGACTTGGGCTCACAACTGTAAGGTACTCGGTCACCAGTGTCATTTTCGGAAAAGTGGGACAAGTTTGGGTTAGGGTATGAAGCATCCCTGGAAGAAAAAATAAGGAACATGACTCTCAGAAATAAGAATGACAAAGGCAAGATGAAGCATATTCCCCACCTACGGGAAACATTCCCAGCACCAACAAAGATAATTATGTTTGGAAAGGTCATTCGCCCTCAATGCTATCCCACTATTAATGCATTGCATGAAGAAGGCCTAGAAGAGAGCAGGGCAATTTATCTTTTTACTGATGAGGAGCCATTGAAGAACTGACAGTCTGAACCAATAATTGATATGATTGCTTCTAAGTAATTGTCTGGCTATACTGTACTAAGTTGATATTTACAATTGGCTATGTTTGGAGCTTATGTTTGTGCTATTTGAGACATTAACTTAATGAATTTGCATGATTATTCAACATTCCTCCTTGTTGCACTTCGATTTGTCCTTTTGCATTTATCAGTTTTCTTTTTATTTTTGTATAATATATTGTTCTCCCTTTGTCATTCCTACTCTATTTTGTCTTTCTAACTCCACACAAATTACTTTCTAGGGATCTGAGTCTCGTAGAAAGTTCGCCTCATGAAAGGGACCTTGAAAACTCATCAATTAATTCCACTGCGATGTTTGATGAAGAAGACCCTGGATCTGATGAAGAGGGAGAAGTTATGGAAGATTTTTCAAAATTACTAGAGTATTCAGAGAAGGGATTTGACTTGAATGGCGAGGAAGCAGAGGTGATCAACATAGGGACAAAGGAAAAGAAGAAGGAGTTAAAATGGTGGAAAACCCTGAGCGTGAAGGAATAACTGCACTATTCAAAGAGCATATGAATATCTTTGCTTAGTCTTATCGGGATATGCCTGGATTAGATCCAGAGATAGCACCACATAAAATCCCACTGTATCCAAATATTGAAGCAAAGAAGTAGAAGTTAAGGAGGATACATCCTAATATGTCCCTGAAAATCAAGGAAGAAGTGACTAAGCAGTTAGAAGTAGGATTTATAGAAGTGTCAAGACACTCAGAGTGGGTAGCCAACATTGTGCTTGTGCCTAAGAAAGATGAAAAAGTCAAAATGTGTGTGGACTACAGGGATCTGAATAAGGCTAGTCCGAAGAATGATTTCCCACTCCCTCGTATCGACGTTCTAGTTGATAAAACTGCCAAGAATCACAGGTTTTCATTCATGGATGGATACTCAGGATACAATCAAATCCCCATGCATGTTAATGACAAAGAAAAAACTACTTTCATCACTCTTTAGGGAACATTTTGCTACATAGTGATGCCTTTTAGATTAAAGAATGCGGGAGCTACTTACCAACGCGCTATGGTTGCGCTATTTCATGATATGATGCATAAGGAGATTGAGATGTATGTTGATGATATAGTGGCCAAGTCTAGAAAAGGGGAAAGTTATGTGGCAGTTTTATGTAAGTTGTTTGAAAGACTCAGAAAATACAAGCTGAGATTGAACCCTGCTAAATGTGTTTTTGGAGTATTTATGGGAATACTACTCGGGTTCATCGTTAGTAGAGAAGGAATAAAGGTGGATCTGGATAAGGTGAAAGCAATACAAGAGATGCCTACTCCTAAGACAGAGCGTGAAGTGAAGAGTTTCCTAGGGAGACTTAACTACATCGCTAGATTCAATGCCAACTTGACCAGCACTTGTGAGCCTACATTCAAGCTGCTGAAGAAACACCACTCGGGAGAATGGGATAAGGAATGTCAAGGAGCTTTTCATAAGATAAAGGCTTATCTAATGAATCCTCCTATTTTGATACCTCCTATATCCGATTGTCCTTTGATTTTGTACCTAACCGTATTACCAACTTCGATGGGAGCAATGTTGGGGCAGCATGATGAATCCAAGAAAAAAAAGCAGACAATTTATTATCTGAGTAAGAAGTTCAATGACTGTGAAGCCCGTTACATGGCTATTGAGAAGACTTGTTGTGCTCTAATATGGACCTCACAACAGCTAAGGCAATACATGCTGTATTACACCACTTAGTTGATCTCTCGAATGGACTCCCTGAAGTATATATTTGAAAGCCCTCATGTTTCATTAAGAGTTTCAAAATAGCAGGTGATACTATCAGAATTCGACATCAAGTACATGACTCGGAAGTCCATAAAAGGAAGTGTAATTACTGATCATTTAGCTGATAAGCCTCTTGAGGGTGAACAACTAGTAACATCTTGATAGAGAAATATTGACAGTAGAAGGAAAATAAGAAGGTGAGGATAAGCCCATTTGGAAGATGTATTTTGATGGAGCAGTCAACATGCATGGTAGTGGCATAGGAGCCGTGGTTGTTTCACTAACTAGAAAGTAATATCCAGTCGTTATCAAGCTCAATTTTGAATGCACCAATAATGTTGTAGAATATGAGGCCTGTGCTAATGGTTTACAAGTTGCAATTGACTTAGGGATTAAACAGCTAAAGGTATTCAGAGATTCAGCACTTATCATTTATCAGGTGAACGGTGAATGGCAAACCAAAGACCCAAAGTTGGTGCCTTATCAAAAACATCTGACCCGACTAATTGAAAAGTTTGAGGAGGTGACCGTCTCCCATTTGACTCGAGACAAGAATCAGTTTGTAGATGCTTTGGCCACTTTGGCTGTAACGACCAAATTGGATATTCACAATAATGTTCAAACCATCCAAGTAAAGACGCATAGTGAGCCTGCGTATTGTGCTAATGTGGAAGGCGAGCCAGATGGTAAACCTTGGTATCATGATATCAAGCAGTATATTCAACATAGAAAATACCCAACCAGGGCAAATGAGGTGAACAAGAAGACTATTCGTCAACTAGCAATGGCCTTTTTCTTGAATGGAGAGGTTTTGTACAAGAGAAGTCATAATGGCACTTTGCTTAGATGTGTGGATGCTTGTGAAGCTCATATAATCATGTTTGAAGTCCATGAAGGAATTTGTGGAACTCATGCTAATGGTCATATGATGGCACGAAAAATTCTAAGGAGTGGCTATTATTGGTCCACTATGGAAACAGATTGCATAGAATATGTACGAAAGTGTCAGAAATGCCAGATATATGCAGATCAAGTAAATGCACCTCCATTTCCCTTGCACAATTTGGTATCTCCATGGCCTTTCTCGATGTGGGGAATAGATGTCATCGGACCCATTAATCCTAAAGCTTCCAATGGTCATTGCTTCATTTTAGTGGCGATTGACTATTTCAACAAGTGGGTAGAAGCTTCCTCGTATGCCAACATTACTTAAAAGGTGTTTTTAAGATTCCTCAAAAGAGATATTGTCTGTAGATATGGAATTCCAGAAAGGATAATCACAGATAATGCTACCAACCTCAATGGTGTTGAGATTCAGAAGTTCTATGAAAATTTCAAAATCAGGCATCATAATTCAACTCCTTACAGGCCTCAGATGAATGGTGCAGTTGAGGCAGCTAATAAGCATGTCAAAAGGATTATTGCTAAGATGGTAGTGAACTACAAAGACTGGCATGAAATGTTAGCTTATGCTTTGCACGTGTATCGTACCAATATACGATCAAGCACTAGGGTAACACCTTTCTCTTTGGTGTATGGGATGAAGGCTGTGTCTCCAATAGAAATTAAGATTCCTTCTCTAAGAATTTTAATGGAAGCAGAGTTGGAAGAATCTGAATGGGTAAAGACTCAATATGAGCAGTTGAATATGATAGAAGAGAAAAGATTGCCAGTAATTTGTCACGGATAGTTGTATCAAAGCAGAATGGCCAAAACCTTTAACAAGAAAGTTCATCCCAGAGAGTTCTATTCAGGAGATTTGGTTTTGAAAAAGATTCTCCTTAATCAAGAGGATGCCAGAGGAAAATGAGGTCCGAGTTATGAAGGGCCATATCTAGTCAAGCAGGCATTTTTTGGGGGAGCATTAATTTTGTAGAATATGGATGGAGAAGAATTACCAAGGCCCGTAAACACTGATGTTGTCAAGAGATTCTATGCCTAAAAAAAAAAGCCCGTTAGGCTAAAACCCGAAAGGGTGGTCTAAGCAAAAGTTAGGGCAAATAAATAGGTAAAATCTTAAAGAAAGTTGGCTTGAAACTTGAAAGGTTCACCAAACTGGGGCAATTTTGATTTGTGCCTAGGGGAAATTTATATTTGCATCCGATTGGTTACACTAGAAAATTTTATTGGCCTTTGATTGATCATACTTAAGCAAATCTTCTGGAAGATTGAAGGAGAAGATGTGATGAATAAGGCAATAACAGAGACAATAATCGAGTTATCAGGCCATTACAAGAAATCAATTGAATGAGGAGCAAGGAACCAATACTGGGGCAAAATTTTCTTATCATTTACAACTTTCTTTTGTTTTTAGGATTTCATCTTTCAAGCATATGTCTTACTGAAAGTTCATGTATGATCAGATTACCAAAGTAATAAAAAGAAATTTATTCATTCAACGAATTTCTATCCATTCATGAATGCATGCTTACTCATTAAGTTATGTCTCAAATAGGATAAATTTAAGGTCAATAGTTTGATTTGACAATTCTACAACAATCCTTCAATGATTGATTTGGATTAAAAGATCTTAATAGCTCAAAGTACAGATTGCAATGTAGTATTTACTTTCATTGCCAAGAAAAAGAAAGAAAGAAGAGAAGAGATGAAAAAGAGCAAGTCAAGAGGATTCCAAACTGACCGAAGGGTCTAAGAAAAAAAGACATGTGAACAAGGGGTTTGAATGGTCAAAAGCTTTTCAAAAGTCATCATTGGTTCAAAGGACTTTTAATAAAATTTCAAAAAAAAAAGAGAAAGAAAAAAAAAGGGAAAAGGAAAAGGAAAAAGAAAGAAAAAATGCAAGAGAGGTTGATTTTTTTTAAAAAAGTAAGTAAAACAAAAAAAAGCAAACAAAAATCAAACATAAACAAAAACAAAAACAATGCTTTAAAAATGTGTTTTCTACTTTTGAGTGCATCGGTTCCTGTCTTTTGGTTTTGAATGCATCGGCTCCATGCATTCCATGCATTTTAATTTCTATTTTTTTTTTAATTTTGAGCGCATCAGCTCCTGTATTTAGTTTTGAGCGCATCGGCTCCATGCATTTTAATTTCTGTTTTTTACTTTTGAGCACATCGGCTCCTGTCTTTTAGTTTTGAGTGCATCGGCTCCATGCATTTTAATTTCTGTCAATTCTGAGCGCATCAACTCCATGCATTCCATGCATTTTAATTTCTATCAATTTTGAATGCATCGGCTCCATGCATTCCATGCATTTTAATTTCTATCTTTTACTTTTAAGCGCATCGGCTCCATGCATTTTAATTTCTGTCAATTCTGAGCGCATTGGCTCCATGCATTCCATGCATTTTAATTTCTGTCAATTTTGAGCGCATCGGCTCCATGCATTCTATGCATTTTAATTTCTGTCTTTTACTTTTGAGCGTATCGGCTCCTGTCTTTTAGTTTTGAGCACATTGGCTCCATGCATTTTAATTTCTATCAATTCTTTTGAGTGCATCGGCTCCATGCATTCATTACATTCTAATTTCTGTCAATTCTTTTAAGCGCATCGGCTCCATGCATTTTAATTTCTGTCAATTTTTTTGAAGCGCATTGGCTCCATGCATTTTAATTTTTGTCAATTCTGAGCGCATCGGCTCCATGCATTCTAATTTTTGTCAATTCTGAGCGCACCGGCTCCATGCATTCCATGCATTCTAATTTCTGTCAATTCTGAGCGCATCGGCTCCATACATTCCATGCATTTTTAATTTCTATCATATTCCTATCATTCCTTTTGAGCGCTTCAGCTCTTCACATTTTTTGTTCTCACATTTGTTTTGCATCTTATGTATTGTCGGACAAAATTGGAGTTCATGTCTTTACTCATTTCTTACGATGATAAAATAAAAAACTACGATTTTTCTTTTTATCTAATAAGAAACAAGTAAAGAGGGGCAACTGTGAACACCCAATTTTGACCGAGCTTTGGAAACAAAAGAAAAAATGAAAAAAGTGAAAATTAAAAAAGAAAGAAATTAGAAGAAAATAAAATTTGAGTGAATTGAAGTCCATATTCTTCACGTTTACTTTTGACCCAAATACATAAACCCACTTAGTCTTAAAAAAAAGAAAAAAATAAAAACAAAAAACAAAAAAAAGAGTAAAACAAAAAATAATAATAAAACACTCACTCCATGCATCCTCACGTAACCCACTCACAGCACACACTTTTTTGTTTTTCCTCCCCTTCCCATTGTTCCCCATCTTCACATTCTCAAGTGCACACACAACACCCATCCCCTGAATAAGAAAAAAAAAAAGAGGGTCTCTATCATCACCCTATTCCACTCAACAACAAAAAAAAAAAAAAAAATACCACTTCACAATCATTCAACCCATCCTGCCAACCTATCATCCCTATTCACTCCATTATCACACTCCATGATCACACCCACTCCATTATCACACTCCATGATCACAATCCCATCGGGCTCTACACACAGGGACTACAACAATATCAAGCATCAGCCATATGATAGTTGGATCAGAGAGCCTTTTAAAAAAAAAACTTCAACCCCATATTCTTTGTTTTTCCTACGCAACCACCATCTTCACCTTCATTATCCTTCCATAACCGTTTTCTTCATCACTGTGACTTCCAGCCATCCCACCATTACCATATCCAAAATCGATTTCCAACTGAGTCAACTCAGTAACTTGCCAAAAACTCCATCACCTTCACCATCCTCCATCTCATCTAACTTCCATCATCTTCACATTCCGTGACCACTACCTTCAACCTTCACCCATAACCACCTTCATCTTCCACCTACACCACCCTTCACATTTTCATCACAACCGTGACCCCCCCACCACGTACCATTCCTCAAACGACTTCAACCAAACCGCCTTCGCCATTTGCCGCTGTGAGTTGAATCCGTGAGCCATCATCTTGTCTTCCACCGCCAAAGCTCCAAACGGCAACCAGCTTCTTCATCCTCGCCGCTCCACGAACCTCCATCAATGACCAGCGACGTCTAGAGCCACCGTTTTGCACCACCATCGGTAACAGTCAACAAGTAGTCCCTGCAGCGGCATCAAGCTTCCACCTGTAGCCACCGGAACACCATCCGAACCTCACCAAACTCGCCACCTCTGTTCTCTGCCACCACGTACCGACGTCTCGAACCCACAGAGCTGCAACCTATCCAGTAAATTATCTCACCTACTGGAAGCTGGAGTTGCCACCGGATCTGCCGTCGGAGAGCCCCATCTCGCCACCACCTTATTCACCCAGCCGTCAAACGCCTTCAAGCGGTGCCACCGCACTGCTTCTCCCTCTCTGTTCGTTCCTCTGTTTCTTATCCTTCTTACTATTCGTTATTTCGTTTATGTTTCTCTATCATGTTTGGTGTTTTTATTTTATTTTATTTTATTATTTGTTTTGGATTATAAAACTAGAATAGTTTCTTTTATGTTTGGGCTGAGAAAGGTTTTTGTAATCCATATTAGTTTTAATACTTTTTTTCTGGGCCTTAGGTTAGTAGAGTTTAATTAGGTTCTGTTTGTTAATGTGTTGATTTTTTGGGCAGAGTTAAAAAGAAATAAGAAAAGTAAAATAAAATTAGGCATAGTACTTGTCCTAATAAAAAATTAAAAATGAAAAAATGGAAAAAATTAAAAATAAAAATAAAAATAAAAAATGGAAAAATCTAAAAATAAAATAAATTTTGTTTAGAGTTATTTAGTTTGTGATGTTAATATTTAATTTTTTTAATTTTTATTTATCTAGCTCATGGAAATTTGTGTTTACGTGTTTGTCTTTGTGTGTTCCTCTTTTTTTTTTTAAAAAAAAGAAAAATGATAAAAAATAAATAAATATTTTAATTAATGCAATGACTAATAATAATGATTGAATAGTGAATGCTATCTTCAATGTCATTCGGATCATAAGGGTTTATTGAGTAGCCTAGTGCTAACTTAAATCGTGTGCAAGTTTTTTTTAATAAAATTCCTTTTCAAAATTAATTTTTTTTAATTACAATCAATCAACTCACAATTATTTTCTAGAGAACTACGTGACTTTGAGTTTCTCATTACACCTGAGGATACGTAGGAGCAGAATCTCTATTCTGTCAAGCCAAAAAAATAAATTTTTGCAATTTGGTTATTTCTTTTCTTTCTTACTTTTTTTTAAAAAAAATAATAAATAAAAACAAAAAATAAAAAAAATTGTTACATTGCCTTTTTTTTTTTAAAAAGGAGTAAAATAAATATTTGAGATTATCAAGAATTTGCACAATTGACTCATGGTACCGTCTTAGGACGGGTGTGTTAGGGGTGCTATGGGATTATGTTTCCACCCTTCCCTATCCATAACCGACTCCCGAATCTAATCTGGTTTTCAACGACCATTTTCAAGGAAAGGTTTTTCAATTTTTTCTAATTTAAATAAAATTGGTGGCGACTCCATTTTTCATTTTTAAAATCCCGCATGTCGCTATATTTTATTTTTTCACCGCGATCACCGATCGCGACACATGACTTGGAGTTAGCTGTTGTTGTGTTTGCATTGAAGATCTGGAGGCATTTTCTTTATGGAGCAACATTTGACGTCTACAACGATCACAAGAGTCTGAAATACTTGTTTGATCAGAAGGAGTTGAATATGAGGCAAAGGCGATGGTTAGAGTTTTTGAAAGACTATGATTTCCAACTTCAATATCATCCCGGAAAGGCAAACGTCGTAGCAAATGCTTTGAGTGGGAAGATGCTTAGTGTTTTTACTATGATGCTCAAAGAAAGTGAGTTAATAGAATAGTTTAGAGATATGCAGTTGTTTGTGAAGTTGACACCGGGAGAATGTGCTTAAGTATGATCACTATTTCGAGTGGATTAATGGAAGGAATCCGAGAGAAGCAGGGAAGTGACTCATACTTACAAAATGAGAAGGAGCTAGTGAAGCAGGGTGCTATATCTGAATTCATGGAAGGACCAGATGGGATCCTAAGATTCAGAGGTAGAGTTTGTGTAATAGTGATTCTGAGCTTAGGAAGATGATTTTTAGTGAAGCCCATAAGTGCAAGTTGAGTTTGCACCCAGGAACTACTAAGATGTACCAAGATCTGAAACAATTATATTGGTGGCAAGGAATGAAGAGGGATGTTGCCCAGTATGTGTCGTCTTGTTTAGTTTGCCAAAAAGTCAAAGTGGAACACTAAAAGCCTTCTAGAATGCTACAACCTTTGATTATTCTAGAATGGAAATGGGATAGCATTGAAATAGATTTTATGGGTGGACTTCCAAGGACTAGAAAGGGGTATGATTCAATATGGGTAATTGTTGATCGACTTACGAAGTCAGCGCACTTCTTGCCAATTGACATAAAGTATTCGATGGAGAGATTGACTTAAGTGTATATCAGTGAGATTGTTAGACTACATGGTGTGCCCTCGAGTATTGTTTCTGATAGAGACTCAAGGTTTACATTAAGATTTTGGCAGAGTTTGCAAGGAGCCATGGGAACGAAACTTTATTTAAGTTTTGCATATCACCTGCAAATAGATGGTCAGTTAGAAAGGACGATCTAATCATTGGAAGATTTGTTAAGAGCTTGTGTCTTGGAACAGACTGGGAGTTGGGATGAATTCTTGCCTTTGATAGAGTTCACCTATAATAATAGTTTCCACGCAAGCATTAGGATGGCACCCTATGAGGCGTTGTATGGGCGACAATGTAGAACACCCTTGTGTTAGTACCAAGATGGCGAAAGTTTCGTGGTAGGACCTGAACATGTAAAACAAACAACTAAAAAATTTAAGAAGATTCAGGAAAGA
Source organism: Ormosia semicastrata (assembly GCA_029884595.1). Lineage (NCBI taxonomy): Eukaryota > Viridiplantae > Streptophyta > Magnoliopsida > Fabales > Fabaceae > Ormosia > Ormosia semicastrata. The sequence continues at coordinate 36,517,840 of JAQQTO010000047.1, read as the reverse complement.
ATAAGGGCAACTCAGAGCCGACAGAAAAGCTATGCTGATAAGAGACAGTGATCTCTTAAATTTGAGGAAGGGGAGCATGTATTTTTGAGAGTTACACCTATGACTGGTATCAGAAGGGTTATTAAATCCAGAAAACTCACTTCTAAATTCATTGGACCGTATCAAATTCTTCGTCGGATAGGTCCGGTAGCCTACCAAATAGCTTTACCACCTTTTCTTTCCAACCTCCATAATGTCTTCCATGTGTCATAATTACAAAAGTATATTCTTGATCCAGCCCATGTCATAGAACCGGACACAGTACAACTAAAAGAGAACTTGACCTATGAAACACTTCCTATTAAGATTAAGAATAGGAGAGTGAAGTAACTCAAAGACAAGGAAATTGCATTGGTAAAAATAGTTTGGAATGATGTGACTGGAGATGCAACATGAGAGCTAAAAGATAAAATGAAAGAGCAATATTCGTATTTGTTCCAAGGTATGATGAATTTCGAGGATAAAATTCTTTTCAGAAGGGAAAAGTTGTAACACCCCAATTTCTTTTCTTTCTTGCTTTTCAGTTATTTGTGATTTTTGTGAATTTTTGTGGATTTTTATGAATTATTTGACTTATTTTGATTATTTTAATATTATTTTCAAAAAAAATTGGACTGTTGAAACGGGGCTGGGGGATCTTACTAAACCCAAAACTGGAGACAGTTTTCAAAGTTTTCTTTGTCTGAGATTTTACCTGGCAAAATAAATTTTGGGTACGTTCTATTATCCATTGGACAATAGATGCTGATTTTGTTAGCTGTAACTTTTGTCCATTGGATAATAGCTTTTAGTAAAGATCTAGTAGATGGTTCTAGATATAAGCCTAGTCACATTTTTCTAAAGTTTCTCTTTGTGACATCACCCATGTGACATCACCCACACGACATGACCATTTGACTTTTTAGACTAATAGAAAGGAAGCTTTGAGGAAGCTTGTTGGAGAAGCTTTGGACACCCTCCCAAGGAGAAGTGCACGACCAAGGGGGAGCCAAAGGCTTCTAGAGTAAGCTTTTATTTAACTCATTTTATCATTTTTTCCATTCATCTTCGTCAACCCAAAAAGCTACACACTTTTCTCTCTCACTTTTTCCTCCCATTTTCTCTCCACCAAGCTCATGGCCACACCACCAAAGACCACCCTCCACACTTCTTTAATTTCAACCATCCACACTTCTTGAATCAAAACCTCATTCTAAGACACTTTGGTGTTGTGATCTTTAACTTGTTCATCCATTTTCAAGTGCTTCTTCAAGTTGGGGTTTGAAAGCTTTTAAGGTGAAATTCCTCCATCTTAATCTTTCTTTTCATTTTACCTTCTAAGACATAATTTTGATCCATGGTCATTCTATTCCAAGCCTTAGATGTTAATCTCTTTTGTATGTTGTTTTTATTTTCAAAAGCCTCTTAGAAGAGAAAGTTTGATTCAAGAAGGCATCCAAGAAGTGGTTGGTCATCATCTAAGGTAAGAGGGAGATTACTCTCATCAACCTTTCATGGTGGTGAGAAACAAATTAATGTATTGAAAATGAAGAATCCATGTGAGGATTGTTCACTTGATTGTATTGACTTTTGGTGATTTTGTAATTATTTGCTCTAGATGATTTTATGACTTAATGTTGTGCATAATCTTGGTAGAATAGAAAATTTTGATAATTGAAATATATTGTTTGCTTGGAATCATGTTGTTGAAGATGAAAATTTTGAGGTCTAGAGACCTTAGGGCTCATGGCCAAGTGACCCTAAATAAGGTATCCAAGATAAACTTTTGTGTTAATTTGGAACTTAGATGCTTAGGTGAAAAAGGAATTGGATTAGGATTTATAAAAATGAAAGAGTGATAAAAACAAGATTTGGTTATTTAATAAAAGAGGGATTTCGGCCTTTGAGTGAAAAAATAAGCTTGAGAGAGAGATAATGAAAACTTAAGGTACTTTCAGGGTTTAGAGGAAAGGAAAAGGATTTATGAGACTAAGATAATGTGGTTTCCTTTTTATGTTCTCCATGAAAAATATTAGGAGGTATTACCTAGAGGAGCCTAGCTAGAAGAGTATTGGAACCAAAGTTAATTTCTATATTAATCCTTAAAAGTTTCAAAATAATTAAGCTTAAAAGTGAAATAAAAGTTTTACATGTTAGAAAAAAATTGTGATAATGTTTCATGTAATTTAAGAGTGATGATTCCTAGATTTGTGTGATAAAGATACCTTGTGACTGAAAATAACAACAGTGTGCTGTCGGGCTCTCAAACAGGACCCAGAGATGTGATGACTGGTTTAGCTCATGAGTAGCTTATGTTTATGAAAAATCATAATATTAATATGTGTGTATGCATTGAGTCATTGTTCATGCATTATATCAGCGGTGTCGGTTGAGGCTTTTTGCCTAGGAGTTGAATTACACCTTAGTGTAGGTGCAATTGTATAGTGTGATTCACTTGTTGAATTTGGAGGCATCGGGGCGTGGGTATCCCACAAGTGGCCAGTTAGTAGCTCCACTAAGCTGTGGTGACTGTCTTGTATAAGCCATAATGCGTAATTTGAGAAACTATAGCACTTGACTTGAGGCTGACGAGATACAGATATATCTTCTAGATCATTCTCTCCAAAATTATGTTTAGCTCCATGGAGTTGGAATTGGTCCATTGTACATATGCATAGTCTGTCCACATATCATCGTGATATTTTATATCTGTTAAATTATTTGATATTTAATGCCATAACTGCAATTACTGTTCTTTATTGTTTCTATGTTGCCATGTTGGTATTGATATAGGGAATCTCACATTTCTGTTATATTATTCTGGTTTATGTGTATACGTTGATAAAGATTGAAAGGAAGATGAAGAAGATTGCACCTTTCTTGTTGTTTTGTTTTTTGTGATGGCGATTAGAAGGGAGTTTGTTGGTTTTGTTAGAGTTCAGTTCCATGGAGTTACGGATGCTTGGCGTATTGACTAGGATACTAAACGAGTTAGATATATAGGAGATCTGACCCTGTCTGTTCGTAGGACCTGCGATGGGGATCCTTTCTTATCTCTTGACATCTCTGTACGTCTGGAGTTCGTTATGCCGATTAGGAAATTATGGGGTGATTTGCATTACACCCCGAGGGAGGATTAAGACTCTATGGTGTCATCTGCTAGGACACCTGTCCACGAGTTCTTACCCTGGTTGAGGGATCTGTCTGGTGAGGAGTTCGAGGAGGAGGACCCGTTGGAGGATCCAGAGGAGGATCCAATAGAGGATCCAGTGAGGGACCCTACTCCCTAGGCATATAGAGTTGGGCTAGTTTATGTTTTGTCAATTAGTTGTATATGTCTAGTGTATTTTGGGTGGACTGTGATCCATGCCACTTATGTATATTCTTTTGGTGTGTATTATTCAGTAATTACATCCTGTGCTGTTTATATTTTGTTTAAGTTTATGCCCTTGAGAAAGAAAATTTGAAATTTGTATTTTACAAGATTAAACTTTTTCTGTGTTTTGTTAAGTTTTGATGTTTAGCGGGTAAATGTGGTACCCTAAGGAGGGTGTTACATTTAGCCGTGATGTGCCTAAGCCTAAATACTTCAGTGTAATCTGGATATACTAGGAGTATTAGTAGTCGTGACTTTCCTAAGCCTAAGTACTTCAGTGTAATCTGGATGTACTAAGAGTATTAGTCTTGGAGTGTTACACGTAACCTGCTAGATATTTCTCTGATTTCACTCTCTTTGATATTTCTCTGATTTCACTCTCTTTGATCTTTGCGTAGACTTTCTCTAATGAGTAGGTATTGTTATCACTTATCAACATACAAGCTTACATATATGGTGCACCAAACTGCAGATAAGGAGCTGCAAATGCTAGAAACAACAATCTCAATAAAATCAGAAAACTAGAAACACCAAAAAACCAAGAACAAGGAAGGAAGGAAGAAGTAAGTCCTTCTTAATCGATTTGGACAATGGTTGTGGCAAAACTGCACGTAAGGAGATAACTGCAAACATGGCATAATAGAGTACATTTAGGGAGTTCGAATCCAGGAGTCGCCATTTTGGTAGGGCTTTACCTAACCACCACTCTTGGCCTGATATTGCTCAATTAATTGGTCAAAAGCCAACCAAAAAAAAAAAAACCAATAGTTCATTTAGCCAATGTAAATTTCTAGATGGAAAAGAAATTATCAAATACTTCACGATCTTATAACCAATGGTAAAATATACAATTAAAATAGAAAAGAAGAATAAACACACAAAACTGAAAAAAGAAAATCATTTTGTTATCAATGCATCTAAAGATCAGTAGCTCATAAGGGCTCATCATCACTAAGAAAGACTTCGTCAAAATTATCAAATATTACCAAATATCACTACAATATTATAAGGGCACTAGTAGAAACTCAAACTAATTCTTACTAACCAATACTCTCAAATGACCAAAGAAATAATGTGTAATTTCATAAAAGAACAAGGAGGAAAAAAAAAGCTCTTACCATCCTACCATTTTGTGTGCTCATTGGGCATATGGAAGAGTATTCAAAATTGGTCCATGGAAGTATAGCCGGTTATTCATCAACAATCGCAATCCCCATGTCATGAGTAAACTAAAGTAAAGAAGTTACATTGAACTTGAATCTACATGGATCTAAAAGGAAATAAAAAACACCTTGGAAGCATAAAGAATTGTTTGTGAGTAAATATCCTTGATCAATTAGCCAAGGCAAATAAGCTAACTTGCAAATCTCCTAATTCCCCAATAAACAAATGATTAATGTCGAGGAAGGGATTCTGTCCCTCGACTGTAGGTTCCTTAGATGGCTAAAGAAAGCTCTTAGTTGGATAGAGACATAGAAATAACTTTCAAACGCTCGGCTAAAGCAAATGGTAAATTTTGATGAAAAATGTAAAGGCAATAAGTAAGAAGTAAGCTAGAAATGTAAAAAAAGTAATAAACACTTGCTCAAGCACGAAATGAGGAAAGTTAAATTGTATTGATTGAATGGTTTGTGTGTTGGTAGTGTCGTGTATATACAATTGATAACTCTCCGCAATTTGTAGGTCAAAATTTAGTTGTTAATGGCTTGAGTACACTATCTGCCACGTTCCTACCCAAAAACCCATGTTCTTGCAAGTAGCTAATAGCATACCTACCCAGTAATGTTCATGTCTAGTTTTAATGAATACTTCAGCTGAGAGGATACCCATTATCCTAAAATTTAAGGATTTTAGGGAAACTAGGTTGTTGTCAATTCCTTGATGTTTATCTCCTTCTGAATGGCTTCAACATTCAGCTCATCTGTTGGCAATCGCTCCTATCTTTAAGGGATTGTGTTGACGCTCACTAAATCTTCAACTATCTTGCTAAAGGGTTGTTTAAAATAGATTTCCAAGCCCAACGAGCCTAGCCCATCTTTAAGTAACCCAATCACGTACCAGCGTTCATCCTTAGCCGAATACTTCTTCACCTTTTTCTATTGGCTATTTCTTCATCGACTGACATATGTCTCGTGTAACATCTCAAGACTAATACACCCAGTATATCCGAATTACACTAATGTACTTAGACTTAGGCACATCATAGCTAAACTTTTATTTTCCTTGGTAATTAACTATATTGATTTTATTTCTTACTTGAGCCTTGTGAGGGATAATAATATTCTCATGTATAAACATACACCCGAAATACCCGATTATGTACTTGACATGTCTAAGTCATACTAACATTAGTATTCCATACAATCTAGTACATTAGTATCCAAGTTATACATACCAAGCCTTGATAGGCATATGCATATATAAACCATATACAAAGCACTACATAAATATAAGTACATGGTAATGGTCAAAATGAATAGGTAACTCTATACTACATCAAAATCTTCGTCTCTACTCCGTAGGTGGGTAACGTGCTGGAATTATCATGGAAAGAAAAGATAAAGAGGTAAGAATTCTTGAAATTCTTAGTATTTCTCACATTTAAATGACATCATAACAATTCCAGTTACTTCAAGGAATTAAATCAATATTTAAAATATTTCGTAGAAAGGTGGCTAAAGTCAAAGTGGTTCCTTTCTCTTCTCGATGGTAGAAGTTTAATTTTTAGCCATTTAACAAGAATCATATACTCAGATGGTATACAAACTTACAAGCACATCAACAAATAAATCATAGAATTTATTAGGAATATATCAACATATAAATCATTTCACACTATTATGAGAATATTTACAATTAACCCAAAATGCAAATATTCATTATCAAATCTATGATTTATATTGCAACTCCCAGAAGATGTGCAAATATTCAAGCAATAATAATCTTTCATTTAGTGCTCATTAGTTATTATCTTTCTCAACTTATTCCCCATACTCATGTCCTTTTATATCAAATAGGTAGAGAGGGAATGTCGCCTGCTCATACTCCCTTGGTAGGGAGGGAATGTCATATCTTCACACTACCAATCACTCTGTGATAGTATGCTTATCAGGCTAGTGCACTCGGCCTATACATAATAGTCCTTCATTACACAGCACTATCCCAGGTAACCCTGGCCAAATCTAGTGAGGGCATGTCTCCTCCTCAATCTAGAATCACAGGTAGAGAGGGAATGTCACCTTCTCACACTACCCTAGTGGGGAGGGAATGTCGCATCCTCAACTACCAAACATCTAGGATCACCCCCAAGTACGAGGAACATTTCCAATATCAATCACTGGCCAAAACAATCAATGGGCTACCCTTCATAAGGGAATAACATCTAAGAATCACCCCCCGAACGAGGATCATGTCCAATATCTTTTAAAATTTGAGCACTTTACATTTTAATTCAATTACTAGCTCAACTTTAACATTCTAAGGAGCATATAACAAATTATCTCATATGTAACAAGTGCACATTATCATCATCGCATGAGTATATCAAGTGCACATTATCATCATCACATAAGTATATCAAGCGCACATTATCATCATTGTCACAACCAGGATCACGACGGGATGACCAAAAATAGGATTTTAAAAATAATGGAGTCACCACCAATGTTTATTTAAATTGGGAAAACATTAGAAAAACTCTTTAATTAGGAAAATTGATCTTTTGGAATATGAGTTTAGATTTGAGAGTCGATTACAAATAGGGAAGATGTTAACACCTAACACTATCTGTTCTTGGAACGATACCTTAAGTTAGTAGTGCAAATTTTAATAATCTCAAATATATTTATTTTATCCCCTTTAAAAAACATTGTAGCTATTTATAAAAGAAAAAGAAACAACTAAATTATGAAAATTAATTTTGGCTTGACAAAATAGAGATTTCGCTCCTACATATCCCCGGGTGCAATGAATAATTTAAAGCAACGTCGATCTTTAAAAATTATTTGTTGGCCGGTAAGTTTTAATTATAAAAAATTGTCTTCTTTTTTTAAAAAAATTATTTTTTTAAAATTTGAATTGACAAGTCATCACGACTCAGTTAATTCAATTAAATCTTGAAAGGTGAAACTCGACATCACTCTTGAGACATCACCCATAAGCAGTTGTAATTCAAATATCACTTTAAAAAAATTAAATTTCTTAGATTAACAAATTGTCACAACTCATTTTGATTTTTAGTGCAACATTTGATAGTCAATTAAAATACACACTAATAATACATAAACATGCCATGTAGCCTAAATTGATAGAAAAATAGGAATATACTTTATCCTATTAATTCAAACTCAATTTAATTCCCAAGAATTGAAAGTCACGCCATAATCATACTGAGACCAAGCAAATATAAAAATACATTCAACATCATAATTATAACATATCACTAGAATATCGTAGCACATAAAACCAACTTCACTAGTGTAACATTGATAGCAATATATTTTATTCATTTAATGATCCTCTCACTAAGTGTCTTAAGGTTCAGTTTAGCTTAATTGATTTGATTTTGTCACATTTTATGATATTGGGCCTAATTGGATCATTGTGGGAATTATTGCATGAATTGGTGTTGAATTGTCTATTGAGCATTGTTCAGTATTTTGGCTATAATTTATGTTTCGAGTATCTGATTAGTGTGATTCTACTCTTGTAGAAAATTTAAGACAAATATATACAATTTTCATGAAGATCTCAAGAGCTCAATCACATGTTTGGATAATTTAAATTGAAGTTGAAGCAAGAGTCAGAATGTTGATCCTGACAGCTTGACCTCTGTGCACTCATCAGCCCATATCTTGAGTTATAGGTATGCAATGGACATCAACCAAGCCCAAATGAAAGCTAAGATCCAAATCTACAACTCTTATGAAGACTCCTAAGCTAAACTACATTGTTTTGGGCATGTAATTGAAGTTGGAAGTCAAAGATGAGTTGCTGACGAGTTTATGTCACTTAAATGGGCATAACTTGAGTTGTAGTTCTCTAATTGACATGGGACTTGGGCCCAATGATTCCTAATGGACCCAGCTTTGTAACTAATAGGTTTCTAATCATGTACTACTAAATTAGAGGGTAGTTATAGGGGTTAGAAGTATATAACTGAGGCATATTCTCATTCTACATTTTTCACACTCTCTTGATCTAGATCTTTCTCTCTTCTTCTTCCTTCTTCCTCAAGCTCCTTCATGGTGATAACTATTGAGAGCTAAACTTCTGTAATCAATTCAGAGATTCTTGAAGAAATTGTGGTTTGGATTCTTGAGATCTTGGTTCTTTTTTTGTGTGTTCAAATTGCATTTGGATTCCTCTTCTTCTTCTTCTTCTTGATCTTGAATGCATGAATGATGATTTTGTTTATGTTTCATCTGATTGGGTCTTGATTTAAGATTGAGAATTGTGATGGGATTTAGGATCGATTGATCTAAATTAATCATGAAATTACAGAGGTTAGGTTACTGATTTGTGCCTAGGTTAATTGAATTTGGAGATCAAATTAACATAGATCTAACATGAATTGTGTGATTGAAAATTTCTGTGTTAATTGTTAATTGAATTTTAGATGATTATCTAGTATGAATTCTGGATTTGATGCAGATATTTCAGTTGAATACAAATTAACCATTCAAATGCACTTCAAATGTTCGTTGAATGATCTATGATGGAATCAACCCAATTTCAGATAGGTTTCTGAATTGATTACTCTTTTAATGGAATTTCTCACTTTAATTTTGTTATTTACATATTCTGAGTTCTCCAATGCCTCCCCCAATTTTGGCTTGATATGATCAAATTGCATTTAAAATCCTTGAGAGATGATCCGATATTGTTTCCTATGCTACAAGCCATAGGTATAACTTGGTTACAATTTTGATTGAGTTTGGCACTCGTCAAACATCCTCCCTAACCTAATAGTCCTAATCAGGGTTATAGAAACTCAGTAACATTGGTATGCATTATCTGTTAATTCAAGTAAACTTTTGTATTAGTTTGAGCATAATACTATGACACTGAATGTAAATAATAGCCCATATAAGCTCAGATTTTAGCATAAATAGCTGATAAGATAGAAATAAATATGAAAAATTATTTTTAAATCATAAATGGTTTATATGAGTTTTAGTAAATTTTGAAGGACCAAATAAGTTGATTTGACATCTTTAATGACACTGAATGAGTGTTTAAAAGGCAAATTAAATAGAAAAGTAGCTTAGATGATTATAAGATTTTGAGCAGATGATAAAGAGAGGATAAAGGTTAATTTGAGAATGAATACAAGTTAAGATGAATGCCTGTAAGTTTCTCAACTTAACTTATTAGGTTTAACTTAACCTAGGAAGGAATAATGAGGCTTAGTGACTGATAAAGGTATATAACGATAGTCGTTAAATAATAAAATTGAGAATTGAATGAAATCTTAGAATTTTTTATAATACCTATGAAAGTTAGAAAATTCATCAATGGAAGATTAGAGTATCCTTAAGAGATACAATTTTTTCAAATGGATTTCATTTTTGTTACCAAGTGGCCTCAATTACTCAAGAGGGGGGTGAATTGAGTATATAAGACAAGTTCGCAAATCTTTCGCAAAATTCTTGAATTCTTATTTTCGTTGAAGTTATTTGATTAATAGAGATAAATGGATAGATGAGATGAACACTTTCACTTACAAATACAACAATCAAACAAGATAGTATTCAAGCAAACTCAATAAAATAGTGCACAATATTAAAGAGTTGAGTTTAGAAGAACAAACACTAAGCTTTATCCTAGTTCAGCCACCAATCCACTTGTGGCTTACGTCCAGTCCTCAAGCAATCACTCGAGATTTTCTACTAAAATCCAAGCTTGAATCAGGAGCTTGTAACCTTTACAAATTGGACCACTCAACACCACCTTGGGATACCTCACCCTTTGTAGCTTGAGCTTCTTTAAACAAGGGATACCTCACCCTTACAATTTTGAGGGATACCTCACCATTTCTATACAGATTATACAAAGATGTAGATGAATAGAAGCTCTCTCAAAGAGTAGATGATACAAATTGAAACTTATAGGTATTGAAGATTCACACTTTCTAAGCTAAAAAACAGAGTATAGTGAGTATGATTATGGAAATATAAGTTTTATGCTCAATAATGGTTCTCAGATAGTTGGTCTCAATTTTTCTAACCCTTCATTAATGCCCAACACTCAGATTTATAGTTAAGGGCAAATGATAGCTATTAGGGGTAGATGAGAGCATTAAATGCTCTTTAATATAGCCGTTGAACGTGCTTCTTCTCTTTTCCAGATAATAGGCTTAATCGATTACCCAAGGTTCCTAATCGGTTAGGGGCTCTTTTAAGCTCAAAGCATATGTTTCTGTTTTATTGAATAACCGATTAGGGTCATATCCTAATCGGTTAGGACTTAACAAAATTGGTTTCTGTGAGAGTGAATAACCGATTAGGCCCATATCCTAATCGGTTAGGATTTAAGCAAATTGCCTTATGGGGAAGTAGCTAATCGGTTAGAGCTTATGCTAATCAGTTAGGAATTAACGAATTTTGCTTCTGAGAAAGCAAATAATTGATTAGGGCTATAACCTAATTAGTTAGGCCCTATTTTGAAACAAAAGGGGATGCATTTGTTTAATCAAATAATCGATTAAATAACTTACCTAATCAGTTAGTCATATAAAACATAAAGAGGCAATGCCTCTGTTCGTATCACTCTAACCGATTAGAAGCTGTTCCTAATTGGTTAGGGACCATAGAAATTGGCTTCTGTAAAATGCAATAATCGGTTAGGAGGCTATACTAATCAATTAGGACCTCATGCTTTTGAATCCTGTGAGGGGTTTTTCTTAGGATAGATTTCAAACGTGGTTTTCAAAGACATTTTACCTAATCTTACAAAGGTATCTTAATAGATGTGAGTCCTTATTTTGTGAAGCTTATTTGATTTGAGTAAGAAAACAATTTATGAGCTTAGTATGAATCCTTCAAGTACCTTTACACAAGTTCTAAAGCCTATATTCTAGACTTGATGCTCTTTGGGATTGTCTTGTGCATTTGCCTTCCTTTTTTTGCTTTGTTATCATCAAAACCATTTCTTGAATCAATGTTAATCACATTCTCTCCTTTTTTGATGATGAGAAATAACTATTAAGAAAAGGTTAGTTATTTAGAGACTTACTCCCCTCTATTTTTCAAGGGGTGATTGAATTAGAGATGCACAACTCTCACTTTGTTTTGGAATTCCAAGATCATAAAAAAACTTTTAGTTATTTTACCTTCTTTTCTCAATAAAAAGCCTATATCCTTCTCCCTCTTTTATCATGATAAAAAAAAAATTTGGAACAGATAACCAGTAATAATATAGCCACAATGGAAGCATATTCAGTAATCTATTCATAAACAGACACATTCAAGATAACCAGTAATAATATCATCCAAAACATGCATTCAAGCCATATTTAAACATTTCCAAGATGCCAGTTAAACATGCCATAGTTCTAAGATAATATCCAAAACATTTGAGTCAAGGCTAAACATAATATCCACAACATAATTATAAGCAAAGTAGACAAGTTCAGAAACATTGCTATAACTAAAATAGATATTCCATGCCTAAGCCCCATGATCCTCTGGCGCTGGGTAGCGATGCTCAAGCTTATCCAAGCGATCCTCCATAGTACTTAAGCGATAGAAGATGTCTGAGTTGTTGTGCTCCTGTTAAGTTCTAAGATCCACAATGGTAGCAAGAATGCATGCTTCACTTGTTGCTTTTGAGATGCTACTTGCTACTGGTGCCTCTTCCATAGGAACATCAGTCAGAGCAGCAGGAATTTCTTCTTGTGGTGCTGCTGCCACACGTCCATGGCCATAAATCCATTCGCCATTTACTTTCTTTACTTGCATTTGATTGAGAAAGGCAAGTCCAAACTTGTGGGGACCCACAGTATTTACGATTCCATCATCCCCTAGGGGGACCTTATATTGGTCTAGAATTCGAGCGACCAATAGGGCATAAGGAAGATCCATAACTGCCTTTTCTTTAGCTTTCATCATATAATGCATGATGTAATAAGGCCAGTTAATCTTCACACGTCTTTTGAGTGCCCATATCAAGAAAATGTCTTCTACTTCAACCAAGGCATAGTTGATTGCCCTTGATACAAGGATGTGTGTGACTATGAAGTGAAGAAGACGATCCTGTAAATTTAGAACCCCAATAGTAAAAGATCATTTTGGCACTTAGGTTCCTGGTTGTAGCATGTTTGCGATAGCTTGGTCTTGATCAAAATCCTCCCATGAATTATAATTGTCCACAAGAAGTTTGTCTCTGGAATAAGTGAGACCAAACATGGTAGTCCACTGACTTGGTTACACAATAATTCTATGTCTTTTAAATTCAGAAACTAAATTTCCATTAACAATATTTAAATTACAAAAGTAAACTTCTGTAGGTTCAATGTAGAAATACGTAGGGTTCGTGGTGACAAGGGTTTTCAACCCATAGAATTCTAGGAGCTCTATAAGGTATGTGACTCCTTCTCTGTTGAAGAAGTCCCATTCCATATACTTGGGTTGAATGAGACGTCACGCATAAAAGTGCAGTGTGTATGCCTTCATGTGATCCCTGTTGGAGAAGTATTTCCTAATGTTGAGGCTAATTGAAAAATCTCGGTCAGGAGGTGAAGTGGATGGTGGCAGAGGTACAATGGGGTTTTTGGTACGAGGGCGTTTGTGGTGAGAAGAACTGTTTGCCATAGTAGAAAAATGGAGGCTAGGGCACGATTGAGGAGAGAGAAAATGAGAGGAAGGTGAAAAATTTGGAGAAGAAAGGAGGTTTTAATTAGTAGAAATTAGGGAAAAATGATGGAAAATGAGGGGAAAAGTGTTTAAATGGTGGATTTTTGGTTGGATTTGTAGTGGGTATGAGTAGAGAGGAGTGGGTGTTTGAGGGAAGAAGATGAAGATGAGGATGAAGGTATGGGGGCCGTCGTGAAAATGAAAGTGGAGGCTACTATTTTAGTGTTTTGAGGAACTTAATAATCAGTTAGGAAGTTTGGGCTAACCAATTAGAACATGTTGGTAACCGATTACAGTATTGTGGGAATGAAAGGCGAGGTCACAGTTTGGGCAAATAACCTATTAGAGGGTTCTTTCTAGCCAGTTAGAGCTTTGTGTGAAAATTGAAAATGTGTGGCCCTGTGAGCTAAAATAATCGGTTATATAGTTTTCCTAACTGGTTATTGAGCTATGGCAAAAAGTAATTTTCTTATCAACCAAATTTCCAAGTCCCACATAATAGATCCTTTTCCTTTTCTGATAGTTTATTGCACTTCCAAAGCTGCTATTCTTCAAGAAATCAAACCTTTCATCATTAAATTGTTCCAACTTAACTTGATTTCACTTTTATCAATATTTAATCACTATGGAAACATCCCAAACACAAAATTTTCTTCTTCAAGTGAATAAGAAATAATTTTCTTTGGCAGGGGAGGATGAGGGACTTAAGCATGGATCAAGCACCTATAAAACAAATTAGGGGGACACTCCGACGCTCAAGTTAGTATTGGATTCAATAGTGATTAAACTTTATGAAATTGCATAGCAAAACAACATTTTTATATAGTAAAATATCAAGTTATGCAACAAAAATGATTTATTATGCAGCAAATTAGCATATTATACACCATTATAGCATGTGTTGTACCATAAACACATAAGATACAGTAAAATTAGATGCATAATTGATCCAAAATTCCAAGTTCAGTTCTCATATAAAAGAATGCTTCTTTGTTTAATGGTTTGGTTAAAAAATCAGCTAGTTGCTTAGTGGTTTCCACAAATTCAAGGATGCAATCACCTTTTTGAACATGATCTCTTATAAAGTGATGCCTAATTTCAATGTGTTTTGTTTTTTAGTGCAAAATGGGATTTTTTGACAAGTTGATTGCACTAGTGTTATCGCACCTTATAGGGATGTGATCCAACTCTAGACTATAGTCTAGAAGTTGTTGCTTCATCCAAAGGATTTGTGCACAACAACTTCCAGCTACAACATATTCAACTTTAGCTGTAGACAATGTCACACTATTTTGTTTCTTGCTATACCAAGAAACTAGTGAGTTTCTAAGCAAGTGGCATGTCCCACTAGTGCTTTTCTGATCCATTTTACATCTAGCAAAGTCAGAATCAGAGTAATCAACTAGGCTACAAGAGACACCCTTAGGGTACCACAAACCCATTTGTGAAGTGCCGATAAGATATTTCATAATTTGTTTTACAGCACTTAGGTGTGCTTTTTTAGGATTAGCTTGATATTTAACACACATGCACACACTAAACATGATATCTAGCCTAGTACCTATATGATAAAGAAGTGAGCCAATCATACCTCTATATTTTGTGATTTCTACAAATTTACCTCCTTCATCCTTATCCAAGTAACAAGAGGTGCCCATCGGTGTAGCCATATGCTTGGCACCTTTCATTCCAAACTTCTTGAGTAACTCTTTGTAATATTTGGACTGATTTATGAAAGTCCCATCCTTCGTTTGCTTGATTTGGAGACCAAGGAAGAAGTTTAGCTCACCCATCATGGACATCTCAAACTCATTTTGCATAATATTAGCAAATTCCTTGCAAAGAGAGTTGTTAGTGGCACCAAATATTATATCATCAACATAAATTTGAACAAGAAGAATGTCATACTTTTTATGCTTGATAAAGAGAGTAGTGTCAACATTTCCCCTAGAGAAGCTATTTTCTAAAAGAAATTTGCTCAACCTTTCATACGAAGCTCTAGGAGCTTGTTTCAAGCCATACAAGGCCTTTTTCAGTTTAAAAACATGGTTGGGCATTTCAAAAACCTCAAAATCAGGAGGTTGTTCCATATACATCTCTTCTTATATAAAACCATTTAAAAAGGCACTTTTAACATCCATTTGATAAAGCTTGAAATCCATGATGCATGCATATGCAAGTAACATTCTAATGGCCTCTAATCTAGCTACGGGAGCATAA
This sequence comes from Ormosia semicastrata, assembly GCA_029884595.1. Lineage (NCBI taxonomy): Eukaryota > Viridiplantae > Streptophyta > Magnoliopsida > Fabales > Fabaceae > Ormosia > Ormosia semicastrata. The sequence continues at coordinate 36,502,372 of JAQQTO010000047.1, read as the reverse complement.
CTTTCTTCATAGTCTATGCCTTCCTTTTGATTATAGCCCTTAGCTACAAGCCTAACTTTGTTTCTTATTATTAAGCCCTTTTCATTAAGTTTGTTCCTAAAGACCCATTTGGTGCCAATTATAGGATTATCATTGGGCCTTGGAACTAATTCCCAAACTTGATTTTTCTCAAATTGATTTAGTTCATCTTGCATGGCCAAGATCCAATATTCATCATTAATGGCCTCATTTATGTATTTCGGTTCAACTTGAGAGACAAAAGCTAAGTGATTATATGCATTTCTAAGAGAGTTTCGAGTGATTACCCCTTTTGATACATCACCTATCACCTTGTCGAGAGGATAATATCTTGATGTCCTCCATTCTTTGGGTAAATCCATGATTTCTGAATCATTTTGCCATGAGTGATCAATGGGTCTCTCTTCTTATTTCTTGGGCTCTTTCTCTTGATTCTCCAAGTGTGTTCTTTCCAAAATTTCTGCAACATCATCAACATGCTCCTTTCTCAGCTCATTTAGTTTAGTTTCATCAAAAGCAACATATATAGATTCTTCTATGGTCATAGTTCATTTATTATAAACTCTAAAGGCCTTACTATGTGTGTTTAGATGTATACATTTGAAGACTTGTTTTGATGATAACAAACGTGAAGACTAAATGAAGATGATAAATAGACCAAGTCCAAGTTTATATATGATTAGCATTAGGACTTAGGATCTATTGTACGGAGCTCACTTTGATATCTCTTTGTTTTTGAAAGAAAAGATAAAACCTATTTTGAAACAAACTCAGTGTCTTTGAATTACCTTTTTCCAAAATAGTTTTGCATTGATTTATTCGAATAGAGCATAGTTTATTTGAATAAACACTTTCACGAGGGTCTGTTTTTTAAAGTGGCTATTCGAATAACTATCCTGTTATTCGAATAACTAAGGTTTTCAGAACTGTGTTTTTTAAGTAAGTTATTCGAATAACTCAAACGTTATTCGAATAAAACACCTTCTGTCTAAACTTTTCTTTTAAAACATTATTCGAATATTTCAGCTGCTATTCGAATAACCTCTTCTTTTTAGAACTCTGATTTTAACAGCGTTATTCGAATAACACATTGGTTATTCGAATAACCCATATTAGTTGGCCTTTCACGTTGGTTTTTCAGAAACAATGTTATTCGAATAAACGTTTTTCTATTCGAATAAACACGGAGCTTACATTCACGTATATGGAAACAGACAGGTTTTCAAATTGGTTTTAAATGCTTTTAATTATACCCAAATGGCTATCTCCGTGTTTTTCCCTATTAATAGGAACTTTTGGTCACAAATATTTTTGCCCATAACTCTGAATTATTTTCTGCTTGCTCTAATCTGTGAAAATATTTTCTACGCTCTTTTTGATTAAAAACTTTGAGATATTTATGTGAGAACTCCATTAGCACTTCAATTTGTATTACTTACTCTGAGTGAGAGTTTCTCTTCATCTATTTTCTATTATTCTGTATCGAGGGTGAGGTATCCCTCAAGGTTTTTATAAGGGTGAGGTATCCCTGCAGGCTGAGGCTTTAGCACAAGGGTAGAGTTTCCCTGTGTGTGAAAAGTGCTCTTTTGTGTAACGGTAGCAAGCACCTGTTGAAGTTTGTATACTTAGTGAAAAATCTCGGCATTCGAGGACTAGACATAGACCACAAGTGGGTTAGTGGTCGAACCAGGATAAATACTGTGCCTGCTTCTCTCTTCTTAATCTCTTTATTTTATGTAATTTTAATTTACTGCATATTTATTTTTTTTCTTCTTCTCGTTCCTTCTGTGCATTTATTTATTAAGTTTTTAATATTTGTTTTTGATAAAAAGAGATTTTTTGAAAAAGTTTTATACTCAATTCACCCCCCCTCTTGAGTACTGGAAGCCACTTGGTAACAAGTGGTATTAGAGCTAGACTCTTGTATAAAGAGCTTAGCAGCTTCAAGAGAATATGGCTTCTTCAAATGGTTTTTCAGAAGGATCTTCCATAAATCGACCACTCTTTTTTAATGGGGATGGTTACGCATATTGGAAAGAAAGAATGAAAATCTTCATCGAAGCTATTGATCTAGATGTATGGGATGCTATCGAAAGCAGCGCTTTTATACCCACACATGAGGTCGATGGTGTAAGGACCGAAACACCACAAAAAAAATGGTCTGGTGAAGACAAAAGAAAAGTTCAATATAATTTAAAAGCCAAAAATATTATTACTACTGCTTTGGGATATGATGAGTTTTTTAGAATTTCAAATTGCAAAACTGCTAAAGAAATGTGGGACACTTTGCAAATTACCCATGAGGGTACTAGTGAAGTTAAGAGGTCGAGAATCAATTCTCTAACTCATGAATATGAATTATTCAGAATGAACCAAGGAGAAAGCATTCAGGAAATGCAAAAGAGGTTCACCCACATAGTTAATCATCTTGCATCCTTAAGTAAAAGTTTTTCTAATAAAGATTTGATTAACAAGGTTTTGAGATGTCTTAGCAGGATTTGGCAACCTAAGGTAACAGCTATTTCAGAATCTAGGGATTTGTCCACAATAACTCTAGCTACCCTCTTTGGAAAACTTCATGAGCACGAACTGGAATTGAGCAGATTAAGTCAAAGCGAAGAAAACGATAAAAAGAAAAAGGGGATAGCGCTCAAAGCCACTTCCTCAACACTTGACAATGATGATGAAGAAAATGAAGAAAGCTCAGAAAACATTGAGGTAAGTGAAGAAAATCTTAGTTTGTTAGTTAAAAAGTTTGGTAAATTTCTCAGGAAAAAAGGAACCAAAGAAAACCTCCATTCCCTCCGAAGAAGACTCATTACAAAGGCAAAGGAGCTTCATCGACTCCAACTTGCTATGAATGTGGCAAACCTGGTCACATGAAAATGGAGTGCCCAGTTTACCAAAAGAAGAAGGAGAAATTTGAAAAGAAGCTCTTCAAGGAAAGAAAAGGAAGAAAAGCCTATATAGCATGGGATGAAAACGACATGGATTCAACTGACAGCTCAGACAGCGAGGAAGCTCAACTATATCTCATGGCCAAAGGAGAAGAAGAAGAAAGCGAAAATGAGGTAAGTTCAAATACTACTTTATTGCCTTCTTACGATGAGTTACAAGATGCTTTTGAAGAATTACATGAAGAATCTTTAAAACTCACAAAAATTATTTCTTCTTCTAAGAAAACAATTTCTTCTTTAGAAAATCAAATTCTTGTTTTAAATAAAGAAATAGAAGAATTGAAAGTTGAAAATGAAACTTTGGGAATCATTGATGCATGCACAAATCATTCTTCACATGCTTCTACGTCTTCATCTTGTTCTTCATGTCATATGCTTGAAAAAGAAATTGAAGGCTTAAAGAACACTCTTTCTAAATTTACCTTTGGAAGAGATAACTTAAACATTTTATTAGGAAGACAAAGAGTGGTTTTTCAAAAAGCCGGGATAGGTTATAACCCGAAAAATCAACAAAAACTCTATAAAAATTTCTTTGTGCATTCTAGTGTTTCAAGTAGTCCTTTTATTAAATGTTTTTACTGTGATAGGAAAGGACATAGTGCTTGAACATGTAATGCAAGGAAAAATATAAATACAAAAATTGGAACAAAAATGATTTGGGTTCCCAAGGGTACTATACCCAAAACTGACACACAAGGACCCAAGAAAGTTTGGGTACCAAAGGTTAAAAACTAAACATGTGTTGTAGGTGTGCTTGAAAGCCAGGAGTTCAGATTGGTATCTTGATAGCGGCTGCTCCAAGCACATGACCGGGGACGATTCGAAATTCACCATGCTTATTCCCAAGAATCATGGACACGTTACTTATGGTGATAACAACAAAGGAAAAATTCTTGGAATCGACAAAGTCGGTAAGAACCCTAACTCCTCTATTGAAAATGTATTGCTTGTTGAAGGCTTGAAACATAACTTACTTAGTATTAGCTAATTATGTGATAAAGGAAATAGGGTAATATTTGATTCAAACTATTGCATAATTGAAGATGAAAATGATAAGCATGTTAAATTCATTAGTTATAGAGTAAACAACATCTATATGATTAGTCTTGATGATATATCTTCAAATGATGCGAAATGCCTTTTAAGTAAGAATGATGATTCATGGTTATGGCATAGGAGAATTGCGCACATTCACATGGATCACTTAAAGAAGTTGGTCTCTAAAGAGCTAGTAATTGGACTACCCAAGCTTAGTTTTGTAAAAGATAAATTATGTGATGCATGTCAAAAGGGTAAACAAATAAAGGTCTCTTTTAAAGTAAAAAATATAGTTTCAACCACTAGACCTTTATAACTTTTGTACATGGATCTGTTTGGACCTTCTAGAACTATGAGCTTTGGTGGGAATTACTACGCTTTAGTGATTGTGGATGATTTTTCTAGGTTTACATGGACTTTATTTCTTGCAAATAAAAATGTTGCATTTCTAGTTTTTAAAAGACTTGCCAAGTTATTCAAAATGAAAAAGGTTTTCAAATCTCTTCTATAAGAAGTGATCATGGTGGTGAATTTGAAAACAATGTTTTTGAAAATCACTGTGATGAACATGGCATTAATCATAATTTCTCTGCCCCTCTGCAACAAAACGGAGTTGTAGAAAGAAAAAACCGTTCTTTAGAAGAAATGGCGAGAACTATGCTTAATGAGGCTGCTCTTCCTAAATACTTTTGGGCGGATGCTGTAAGTACAGCTTGTTATGTAATGAACAGGGCCCTTATAAGGCCTATTTTAAAGAAAACCCCATATGAGTTGTATAAGGGAAGAAAGCCAAATGTCTCACATTTTCATGTTTTTGGTTGCAAATGTTTTATTTTAAATAATGAAAAAGATAACTTAGGCAAGTTTGATGCTAAGTCTGATTAAGGTATATTTCTTGGTTATTCAAATCATAGTAAAGCTTTTCGTATATATAATAAGAGAACTATGACTATTGAAGAATCTATACATGTTGCATTTGATGAAACTGACCCAAATGGATCGAGAAAGGATCTTGTTATTGATGATGTTGCAGAGATCTTGGCGGAAACACATTTGGATAGTAAAGAAAAAGAAATCAAGGAGTAAGAGGATAAACAAAGACAAGAAGATTCGCAAGCTTTGGAACTTCCCAAAGAATGGCGAACTTCAAAATATCATTCCCTTGATCAGATTATTGGTGATGTATCTAAAGGCGTAAGTACTCGTAACTCTCTTAGAAATACTTGTAATCACTTAGCGTTTGTTTCTCAAATTGAACCTAAGGATTTAATTGAAGCTTTTGATGATAAACATTGGATCTTAGCTATACATGAGGAATTAAATCAGTTTGAAAGAAATCAAGTTTGGGAATTAGTTGCTAGACCTAATAATCACCCCATAATTGGCACTAAATGGGTTTTTAGAAACAAACTTGATGAAAATGGGTTAATAACTAGAAACAAAGTTAGATTGGTTGCTAAAGGGTATAATCAAGAAGAAGGAATAGATTATGAAGAAACCTATGCACCTGTAGCTAGATTAGAAGCTATTAGAATGTTACTTGCTTATGCTTGCATCATGGATTTCAAATTATATCAAATGGATGTCAAAAGTGCTTTTCTAAATGGTTTTATTCAAGAGGAGGTATTCGTTGAACAACCTCCAGGTTTTGAAAATCATGAGCTACCCAACCATGTTTTTAAACTTAAAAAGGCTTTATACGGGTTAAATCAAGCTCCTAGAGCTTGGTATGAAAGGTTGAGTAAGCTCCTTTTAGAAAATGATTTTTCAAGAGGAAAAGTCCATACTACCCTTTTTATTAAAAATAAAAAGCATGATATTCTTCTTGTGCAAGTATATGTGGATGATATTATCTTTGGTGCCACTAATGAATCCCTTTGCAAAGAATTTGCTAAGACAATGCAGAACAAATTTGAAATGTCAATGATGGGAGAGTTGAATTTCTTTCTCGGACTTCAAATCAAACAAACGAACGAAGGGACATTCATAAGTCAAACCAAATACTGCAAGGAATTGCTTAAGAGATTCGAAATGGAAAATGCTAAACACATGGCTACTCCGATGGGCACTTCTTGCTACTTGGACAAAGATGAAAGAGGTAAATCAGTAGAAATAACGAAATATAGAGGTATGATTGGATCTCTTTTTTATCTTACTGCTAGTAGGCCAGATATTATGTTTAGTGTATGCATGTGTGCTAGATATCAGGCAAACCCTAAGGAATCTCATTTAAGTGCTGTTAAACGAATAATGAAATACCTAGTAGGCACTTCACAAATGGGCTTGTGGTACCCTAAGGGTGCCTCTTGTAGCCTAATAGGCTATTCTGACTCTGATTTTGCTGGGTGCAAATTGGACAGAAAAAGTACTAGTGGGACATGCTACTTGCTTGGTAGTTCTTTAGTTTCTTGGCATAGCAAGAAACAAAATAGTGTGACTTTGTATACCGCTGAGGTTGAATATGTTGCAGCCAGGAGTTATTGTGCTCAAATCCTATGGATGAAGCAATAACTTTTAGACTACGGTCTTCAGCTTGATCACATCCCGATAAGATGTGATAACACTAGTGCAATAAATATCTCTAAGAATCCCATACTGCATTCCAGAACAAAGCATATAGAGATAAGACATCACTTTATCAAAGATCATGTACAAAAAGGGGATTGTATTCTTGAGTTTGTTGAAACAACTAAACAACTTGTAGATATTTTCACTAAACCCTTAGCAAAAGAAGCATTCTTTTATATTCGAGGAGAATTGGGCATAATTGATCAATCCAATATATAAATTGCATGTTTTATTGCTGAATATTATCACATGAATATATACTTTCAATTTCATGAACGTATGCTTCTCTGTGCTTCTTTGTTAGCTTTATTCGAATAAACAAGCTTTTATTCGAATAAACATCTTTACTGCTTGTTAAAAATGTGTTGAATATCAGCTTTATTCGAATAAAACATAGTTTCTAATAAACTGGCTCCTGTGCTAAAACCTGTTGGAATATCATCTCTGTCTATTCAAATAAATCCCTCTTTATTCGAATAACCAGAAGCCTTCATTTATCAGTTTTAATATCTGCCCTCTGCTTATTCGAATAAGACCTCAGGCTATTCGAATAGCCAGAACCTATTTTTATAAGTCTTGACTGATAGCCCTCAGTCTATTCAAATAACTTCTACAGTTATTCGAATAAACCCTATCAGTTGGCCAAAACGTTTGGGTTTCCCAAGTGTTCTATTCGAATAGAACCTCCCATTATTCGAATAAACCCTAGCAGAAACACCTTTTCAACACCTTTCAGTTTCCTGCGTGCTTGTCCTTTCAGTTTCCAAGCAAGGTTTATTCGAATAAACCTCTGTTTATTCGAATAAACACGAGCCATCCTTTAAATAACCCCTGCGCGCCCAAACGTTTCCACTTTCTGTTTTTCTCCCCTACTCTTTACACCTCCATAGCCCCTACGCTCTCAACCTTGTTTTTTTCTCTCTTTCTTTCTTCCACACCTTCTTCCACCATGGCCTCCTCCTCCAGCAAGCGCCCACGCATGAAGACTACTCTATGCAGCAATCCTCTTGATCTGAGAAGGCTCTCCTCCAATGAAGAGCACCGTGGCCGCTTCATTACGCACTTCTGGGAGCGTAACTTGGTCCAACCCAAGTACCTTGACCTCTCTTTCTTCCAGCAACATCGTGGTTTCAACTTTCTAACCTTGCTGCAAAACCAGGGAGTTCTTCAGCTCTGCTCTCACCAGGCCACTCTTTATCCAGCTCTGGTGAAGATGTTCTTCTGCAATCTGGATTTTGATGGCCAAAACCTTCTCTCCGAGGCCTGTAATCAGAACATTGTGATCACACCGCAGGACTGGCTGACCTTATTCGGGCTGTAGTTCACTGGCGCCCTTGTTGAAGATGGTGACACCCCTTTTCTTGAAGATTTCAACAAGTTTCAGGCGATTGAGGACCTGCTAAAGCCTGGTCTACCTTTGCCTGACAAGGGTCTCAAGGGTGGTATGTTGAAAAGCCAAGATAGGCTTCTACATTACGCCTTCGCTCATATCTTGGCTCCCCGTGGTGGCAACTACGCCTACCTCAGCGAGGAAGACATCTTCATGCTTTGGTTTTTGAAGAATGGCCATCAGATCAACTGGCCTGTGTTTATCATGAGACACATGATGAGGGCCAAGGGCAAGAAAAAATCAGACTTGCCTTATGGCATTCTCGTCACTACCTTGCTGAGCAAGTATCCTCAGGTCCTGGAGACTGAGCGAGCCATTGCCCTGACTCACCACAACGTCTTTGGCGCCCACACTTTACGCAAAATGAAGATGATCCAAACCGATAAAGGCTGGGTGTACCCAGATGAGGTTGCTGAGGATGAGCTTGACCTTGCTAATGCTCCTGCTGCCCCCGCTGATATACCTGCTGCTGCTCCTGCTCTCGTCACCTTAGAACAGATCATGGCCACCTTGCATGATAACAGAGCTTATATGGAACATACATTCTCTATTCTGTTTGATAGAATAGAAGGCGTTGAACGTGAGGTTGCTGCCCTTTGATCTGCTTCACCTGCTTCTGCACCAGCTTCTTCACCACCACCTCCGGATACTTATTTCTAGGAACTTTAGTTCTTAGGATATCTGTTTTTGCCTTCATGTTATTTATTTCTGGTTTTTGTAATTGAATATTTCTATTATTAATGCATAAATACAGTTTCTTGATGATTACATTTCCTTTTATGCACTTTTACTTAGATATATGTTTATGGGACTTACCCCTACTTTTTGCCCATGACAAAAGGGGGAGAAAATTTTGATTATTTGGATTTTAATTGAGAAAAGACAGGTAAACTTAAAATGAGATTGGATTCAAATTGAAAAAGGGAGCTGTGCACAGATCTGATATACATTACCTTTTATAATTAAAGAGGGGGAGTAAGCTTTTATACCTCTTTGTGAAATCCAATTATATGCACTAATCCAATTATATGCACTAACTCTTTTCTCATTGATAATTTGTCATCATCAAAAAGGGGGAGAATGTGTTTGGATGTATACCTTTGAAGACTTGTTTTGATGATAACAAACGTGAAGACTAAATGAAGATGATAAATAGACCAAGTCCAAGTTTATATATGATTAGCATTAGGACTTAGGATCTGTTGTACGGAGCTCACTTTGATATCTCTTTGTTTTTGAAAGAAAAGATAAAACCTGTTTTGAAACAAACTCAGTGTCTTTGAATTACCTTTTTCCAAAATAGTTTTGCATTGATTTATTCAAATAGAGCATAGTCTATTCGAATAAACACTTTCATGAGGGTCTGTTTTTTAAAGTGGCTATTCGAATAACTATCCTGTTATTCGAATAACTAAGGTTTTCAGAACTGTGTTTCTAAGTGAGTTATTCGAATAACTCAAACGTTATTCGAATAAAACACCTTCTGTCTGAACTTTTCTTTTAAAACATTATTCGAATATTTCAGCTGCTATTCGAATAACCTCTTCTTTTTAGAACTCTGATTTTAACAGAGTTATTCGAATAACACATTGGTTATTCGAATAACCCATATCAGTTGGCTTTCACGTTGGTTTTTCAGAAATAGTGTTATTCGAATAAATGTTCTTCTATTCGAATAAACATGGAGCTTACGTTCACGTATATGGAAACAGACAGGTTTTCAAATTGGTTTTAAATGCTTTTAATTATACCCAAACAGCTATCTCCGTGTTTTTCCCTATAAATTGGAACCTTTGGTCATGAATATTTTTGTACATAACTCTGAATTATTTTCTGCTTGCTTTAATTTGTGAAAATTATTTTCTATGCTCTTTTCGATTAAAAACTTTGAGATATTTCTGTGAGAGCTCCATTAGCACTTTAATTTGTATTACTTACTTTGAGTGAGAGTTTCTCTTCATTTATTTTCTGTTATTCTGTATCAAAGGTGAGGCATCCCTCAAGGTTTGTATAAGGGTGAGGTATCCCTGCAGGCTGAGGTTTTAGCACAAGGGTAGAGTTTCCTTGTGTGTGAAAAGTGCTCTTTTGTGTAACGGTAGCAAGCACCTATTGAAACTTGTATACTTAGTGAAAAATCTCGGCATTCGAGGACTGGACGTAGACCACAAGTGGGTTAGTGGTCGAACCAGGATAAATACTGTACCTGCTTCTCTCTTCTTAATCTCTTTATTTTATGCAATTTTAATTTACTGCATATTTATTTTTTGCTGCTCTTTATTGTTTCTTTTCTTCTTCTCGTTCCTTCTGTGCATTTATTTATTAAGTTTTTAATATTTTTTTTTGATAAAAATAGGTTTTTCAAAAAAAAATTATACTTAATTCACCCCCCTCTTGAGTACTGGAAGCCACTTGGTAACACTATGTATAGAATAGCCAATAAAAATTCTCTCATCGGATTTTGTATCAAACTTCTCCAAGTTATCCTTTCCATTATTCAAAACAAAGCATTTACATCTAAAGACATAAAAATGTGAAACATTTGGCTTCCTTCCTTTGTACAATTCATATGAGGTTTTCTTTATAATATGCCTTATTAGGGCTCTATTCATAACATAACAAGTAGTGTTAACTGCATTCGCCCAAAAGTACTTAGGAAGGTTGGCCTCATTGAGCATAATTCTTGTCATTTCCTCTAAAGATCGATTTTTTCTTTCTACAACACCATTTTGTTGTGGTGTTCTAGGGGCAGAAAAATTATGCTCAATGCCATGTTCATCACAAAAGGTTTCAAATTCTTGGTTTTCAAATTCACCACCATGATCACTTCTTATGGATGTAATACAAAAACCTTTTTCGTTTTGAATAACTTTAGCAAGTTTTTTGAATGATTGAAAAGCATCATTTTTGTGAGACAAGAATAATGTCCATGTAAACCTAGAAAAATCATCCACAGTCACTAATGCATAGTAATTTCCACCAAAGTTCATAATTCTAGAGGGACCAAAAAGATCCATGTGCAAAAGTTGTAAAGGTCTAAAAGTTGAAACCACATTTTTAGCTTTAAAAGAGACATTTACTTGTTTTCCCTTTTGACATGCATCACAAAGTTTGTCTTTTTCAAATTTGAGCTTTGGAAGACTAATTACTAGTTCTTTAGAAACCAATTTGTTTAAGTGATCCATGTGAATATGAGCAATTCTTTTATGCCATAAGCATAAATCATTTTCTTTACTCATAAAGCATTTAGCATCATTTGAGAAAATGTCATCAAGGCTAATCATATATATATTATTAACCCTATGACCAACAAACTTAATATTCTTATCATCTTTACCCTCAATTATGCAATAATTAGAATCAAATATTACTTTATTCCCCTTATCACATAGTTGACTAATGTTAAGCAAGTTATGTTTGAGTTCTTCAACAAGCAAAACATTATTAATAGATGAAGAAGGGTTCTTACCAACTTTACTAACTCCAAGGATCTTCCCTTTGTTGTTGTCACCATATGTCACGTGACCACTCTTCTTGGGGACAAGGAAGGAAAACTTGGAGCCATCATCGGTCATATGCTTGGAGCAACCACTATCAAGATACCAACTTGAGCTTTTGGTCTTCAAGCACACCTACAACACATATTCAAATTTTAATCTTTGGTACCCAAATTGTCTTGGGACCTAGTGTGTTAGAGTTAGGCAAGATGCCCTTAGGAACCCAAATCTTTTTAGTTCCAATCTTGGTGTTAATATTCTTTTTAACATTACATATGGATGCACTATGCCCTTTCCTCTCATAATGAAAGCATTTGATAAAGGGACTACTTGAAGCATTTGTGGGAACAAAGAAATTTTTGTAAGATTTTTGTTAGTTATTGGGATTATACCCCAAACTGACTTTTTGGAAAACATATTTTTGTTTCCCTAACAACACATTCAAGTTGTCTCTTCCAATGGTAAATTTTGCAAGAGTGTCGTTTAAATCTTTAATTTCTTTTTCAAATGCTTTGCATAATGAGCAAGGTAAGGGCATGGATGTGTTATCATGTGAGGAGCAAGTCATGCACAATGAGTTAGCATCAATAAGTCCTAAAGTTTCATTTTCAATCTTAAGCTCATTAATCTTCTTGTTTAAAATATAAACTTTGTTTACCAATAAGGAGATTGTTTTATTTGAAGATAAAACCATTTTTGTGAGCCTAATAGATTCATCATGCAATTCTTGAAAAGTATCTTGTAATTCATTATAAGAAAGTGAAGAATCTAAGTTAGAGGATATTACATCGGTGTCGTTATCTTCATTTTCTTATCCTTGAGCCATGAGGCAAAGATGAGCTTTTTCATTCTCCGAACTATCGGAAGAACTGATGTCATTATCCTCCCATGCTATATATGCTCTTCTTCCTTTCTTTTCTTTGGAAGGTCTTTTCTCAAACTTCTCCGTCTTCTTATGATACATGGGACACTCCATTTTCATGTGCCCTAATTTTTCACATTCATAACATTTTAGAGGAGTTGAGGATCCTTCTCCTTTGTCGTAGGCTTTCTTTTGAGGGAATGTTGACCTTCTTGGAATCCCTTCTTCTTTAAGAATCTTCCAAACTTCCTCATAAGGAGACTAAGATTCTCCTCACTTAGCTCAAGATTTTCTGCATCTTCTTCACCATCTTCATTATCCTCTTCAATTGTAGAAGATGTGGCTTTGAGTGCAATTCCCATTTTCATCTTATCATGCTCTTCATTTTGATTGAGCCTATTTAGCTCTAACTCATGTTCTTGAAGCTTCCCAAATAAGGTGGCTAGCATCATTATTGACAGATTCCTTGATTTCACAATAGCCATCACCTTTGGTTGCCAATTCCTACTCAAACATTTCAAGATTTTGTTAATAAGGTCCTCATTAGGAAAAGTCTTTCCTAATGAAGCAAGATGATTAATGATATGTGTAAATCTCTTTTGCATTTCTTGAATACTCTCTCCTTGGTTCATTCTAAATAATTCATATTCTTGAGTGAGAGTATTTATTCTTGATCTCTTTACCTTGCTTGTGCCCTCATGAGTTACTTAAAGGGTATCCCACATTTCTTGGGCGATCTTACAATTTGACACCATAAAGAATTCATCATACTCCAAAAATGTGGTAATGATATCCTTGACTCTCAAGTTGTATTGAACCTTTTTTTTTGTCTTTATTGGTCCATTCACTTCTAGGTGTATTAGTTATTACACCATTTATAGTACATGTGGGGACAAAAGCACTATTTTCAACGGCGTCCTACACATTTAAATCAATAGCTTCAATAAAAAATTTTATCTTTTCTTTCCAATATGCATAACCATCCCCATTGAAAAAGGAAGATCTATTTATAGAATAACTTTCATTTGAAAAACCATTTGAAGCCATTTATTCTCTTAAAGTTGCTAAGCTCTTTGCAAAAGAGTTTAGCTCTGATACTAATTGTTACCAAGTGGCCTCAATTACTCAAGAGGGGGGGTGAATTGAGTATATAAGATAAGTTTGCAAATCTTTCGTAAAATACTTGAATTCTTATTTTCGTTGAAGCTATTTGACTAATAGAGATAAATGGATAGATGAGATGAATACTTTCACTTACAAATACAACATTCAAACAAGATAGTATTCAAGCAAACTCAATAAAATAGTGCACAATATTAAAGAGTTGAGTTTAGAAGAACAAACACCAAACTTTATCCTGGTTCAGCCACTAATCCACTTGTGGCTTACGTCCAGTCCTTAAGCAATCACTTGAGATTTTTCACTAGATTCCAAGCTTGAACCAGGAGCTTGTAACCTTTACAAATTGGAGCACTCAACACCACCTTCGGATACCTCACCCTTTGTAGCTTGAGCCTCTTCAAACAAGGGATACCTCACCCTCTCTATACATATTATACAAAGATGTAGATGAATAGAAGCTCTCTCAACGATTAGATGATACAAATTGAAGCTTATGGGTATTGAAGATTCAAACTTTCTAAGCTAAAAAACAGAATATGATGAGTATGATTATGGAAATACAAATTTTATGCTCAATAATGGTTCTCAAATAGTTGGTCTCAATTTTTCTAACCCTTCATTAATGCCCAACACTCAGATTTATAGTTAAGGGCAAATGATAGCCGTTGGGGGTAGATGAGTGCATTAAATGCTCTTTAATATAGCCGTTGAACATGCTTCTTCTCTTTTCCAGATAACAGGCTTAATCGATTACCCAAGGTTCCTAATCAGTTAGGGGCTATTTTAAGCTCAAAGCATATGTTTCTATTTTATTGAATAACCGATTAGGGTTATATCCTAATCGGTTAATACTTAACAAAATTGGTTTCTGTGAGAGTAAATAACTGATTAGGATATGAGTGAATAACTGATTAGGCCCATATCCTAATCGGTTAGGACTTAAGCAAATTGCCTTTTGGGAAAGCAGCTAATCGGTTAGAACTTATGCTAATCGGTTAGGACTTAACGAATTTTGCTTCTGAGAAAGCAAATAACTTATTAGGGCTATAACCTAATCGGTTAGGCTCTGTTTTGAAACAAAAGGGATGCTTCTATTTAATCAAATAATCAATTAAATAACTTACCTAATCGGTTAGGCATATAAAACATAAAGAGGGAATGCCTCTGTTCGTATCACTCTAACCGATTGGAAGCTGTTCCTAATCGGTTAGAGACCATAGAAATTGGCTTTTGTAAAATGCAATAATCGGTTAGGTGGCTATACTAATCAGTTAGGACCTTATGCTTTTGACTCCTATGAGGGGTTTTTCTTAGGATAGATTTCAAACGTGATTTTCAAAGACATTTTACCTAATCTTACAAAGGTATCTTAATAGATGTGAGTCCTTATTTTGTGAAGCGTATTTGATTTGAGTAAGAAAATAATTTATGAGCTTAGTGTGAATCCTTCAAGTACCTTTACACAAGTTCTAAAGCCTATATTCTAGACTTGATGCTCTTTGGGATTGTCTTGTGCATTTGCCTTCCTTTCTTTGCTTTGTTATCATCAAAACCATTTCTTGAATCAATGTTAATCACAATTTTAAGCTTCTCCATCGCCTCATTTCTACTCTTCCTCGGTCAAAATATCAAAAGATAAGAAGAAAGAAAAGATAAGACAATAAAAAGAAAGAGAATAAGAGAGAGGGAAGTAGAAATAAAAAATAGTGAAAGAAGAAAGGAAGAAAGAAAATCAAGAATAAAGGAAGAAAAGAAGGAAGCGGAAGAGAAACAAAGGAAGGATCAAGATTAGAAAATGAGTAACTTCAAAAAGGAGAGAGGTAGGGGTGTATTGTTTCTTTGTTTCTTTACTTCCTCTTCTTTTCTTTAAGAACTTAATTTCATTGATTTGGTTTAAAATGATTATTGATGTGATGAATAGAACATTTGTGTATGTTTATGTGTTTTAAGCCTAGATTTAGTTTTGAAACTTGATAAATGGAAGAATAGAGAAATGGGTTTTGATGTTTACCCATTTTTGAAATGTCACTTTAAGAGTAATTTGAATGGATATCTATGATGTTTTTATGTTATAGTCAGATCATATTTGATTGGAATTGGTTTGCGATGAGTTTGGTGTGATTAAAAGCTTGATTTTTGCTAAACCCAGGTCGTAATCGATTACTAGTCCATGATAATCGATTACCAGCCTGCAAAATAGTTCAGGGAGACAAGGTTGAAGATGGTAATCGATTACCATCAAGTGGTAAATTGATTACTAAGCTTCTAACTTACTGGTAATCGATTACCAGGGATTGGTAATTGATTACTAGGCCTCTAATTTGTTAATATAGAGTCCTTTACCCCATGGAATCCTAATGTAACCCTAAATAATGATGAAAAGTATTATGATTAGCTCATCATGATGTAAATTATGCATTAATTGAATCCCATAATTGAAAATTAAGATGTAATTGAAATGAATGAATCACACACTTAACTATAAGTGGAATAATCCATAAAGTGCACATAAAAAATTACATATGAGACATAACCTCGTGTATGAGGATAGACTCGTGTATGAGTGATAACCTCGTGTATGAGGATAGACTCGTGTATGAATGACTATCTCGTGTATGATGATAGACTCATATATGAGTGACAACCTCGTGTATGAGGATAAACTCATGTGTGAGCGTCAACCTCGTGTGACAATCTCGTGAATGAGAATCAACTCATGTATGAATAATGGATACAACCTTATGAATGAGAGTATCCTGAATAGGTTTAGATATAAGCTCGTGTATGAGAATATCCTGAATAGTTTTAGACAAATTCTAGGATTAGATATAACTCATGCACAAGAAATAATATCATGTATAAGAGTGAGATAGAAACTCGTGATATGAGAGTATCTTGAATAGGTGAGATATAATCTTGTGATATAAGATTACTTTGAATAGTTATTGATTATATATATATATATATATTCCTCATGGTATGAGATTATCCTAGAAAGATGTTAGATATTAGAATATGTCATGATTAAAGTGATATTGACCTATGATCCACATTGGATATGTTCTATATATGATGATTGATTAAATATTATTTAGTAATGTTAATAATTGAATTTCTACTTGGAAAGAGAAAGGACCTGATTTGGCTTTTGCCACCTGTAACACCTTAGAAGATCATGTTAGACTTGTATATGATTACAGAGGTAGCCTAATACTTGCTTAACATGTTTGATGAATTTTGTGGCTTTCTAAGCATGTTTAGTCACTTTACTGTAATACTATGTATGAGATATTACTGTTATTAGCTTCGAAAATGGCTTAAACTGCTCATTTAGTGAAAATAAATATGGAGACTTTATTTCTAAGTTACAAATGTGTGAACTGTGCTACAGTTAAAATTTAAGGATAATTAGAGTTAGTTTGACATTTTAAGCATATTAGTTGTGTGTTTTAATGCCGGTTTGACTAGAAGCTGATATGAAAAATTAGCGAAATGGTGAAACATGATTTTTTATTAATCTTAAGATTTATTTTAAATCTGATGGAAGTTAGGAAACTTGATTTGGTGAAATCTAAGTGTTCTTTACAGACCGAGAGTTACAACTTGGTCACTAAAGTGACCAAGTCACTCACGGATCTCTCTCTCTTTAAAAGGCAGCAATTGCTGCTGCCAACGAAAGAAAAGAAACAAAACAGAAACCAAAGAGGAAAAGAAAGAAGAGAAACCAAAGGAGAGGAGGAGGAAGGAAGAGCCAAGAACCAAGATCAAAGCTCAAGCTTGAGGATCACCATCCATACAAGAGGTAGGGGTTCTTGTTCTCATCTCCCAACTCCCACCTTTGCTTTTATCTTGTCATGCTTGAGGATGCTTGAAAAGGGTGGAAAAAGGGGTTTTATGAGTTTCTTGAAGGTTTAAGTTGGTTGAACACTTTGGTAAACATGTTTTAGAACTTGTAATGAGTTAGATTAAGCATGGTGACTGAATTGATCTCTAAAAATATCTATGCAATACTTTGTGGTGAAAAGTGAGAAATAGGTATTTGGGAGAAGGGTTTTATTTCTTGATGCTTGATTGAGGTTTGAAATGTCAAAATGAGATTTTGAGGTGTTTTGAGTGTTTTCTTACTTGAATATGTATTCAAGGGGTGTTTATGACTTGTTCATGGCAAGGGTTTGAGTTAGAAACTTGGAATGCTTCATATGCACCTTTGATGCACAAAGTGAGAAATAGATGGTTTGGATGAGTGATTTGGTTCATGGATCCAAATTTCATGGTTTTAGTTGGTGAATGATGATTCCTATATATTAGAGAACTTGTTAGGAACTTAAAATCACCTAGGAACCAAGTTTTAGGGGTTAAAATTCGGTTGTTCCACTAATGGAGCAGTAACAGAATCTGCGTAATTCTGTAAATTCTGTTCTACCTATTCAGCGCCTACGCGCCCTTGAATGAGCGCTTGAGCGTCCATCATCCAGAGATTTCGATTAGTTCTATTGTTTGTGTGCTTGAGCGCGCCATCTCAAAGCGCCTGAGCTCGCTATGCACTTGACCGCTCCAGGGCTGAATGCTTGAGCACTGAGACAGGGCAAAGAATAAAATTTAGCATGTGTTGCTAATTGAATTCTCTACTTAATGGGATCTTTTATGCAAGTCTTTTAGAGTGTAATGAGGCACTTCTAGGGATATCTCATAGAGGGAATTATCAACTTGCATATGTGAGAAGTTGTAAAACCTTTAGGCATCCAAAGTGTGGAAATACCTTAGGATAGAATTGAGGAGCCCTAGATAACCACAGTGAGGTGGCGTGTCAAGAGGCAGAGTGTTGGGACACCTTAGGCTTCCATTGTGTGATGAAATGTCATAGGGTAGTTTTGGGAACCTTGAGCATCCATGTGTGTTAGAATGCAACAAGGAAGTGTTTAGAACCTTGTTCAACATGAGGTTGACTTTGGAATTGCTTGTGAAGTGATGGTGTCGGGTTCTTGATACAAGAGTATTAGTGTTGAGACACGACTAGTGGTATTTATTAGAGAGAATAACCACCTAGCTTATGAGAAAGGTTTTGAGAAATCTTAGGCATCCTTTGAGAAGTGGAATGCCATAGGTTAATACCTAGAACCTTGAGCCATAAGAGGTTTCCTTGTGAGTGACTTGTGAAGCAATGAGGAGAGGTACTAGGTGTTGTAAGCTAAGTGTGCTTGGCTAGTTGTATTTGTTATCATGCATAAGTTGCTCCTTTGTGTAGAAAGTAAAGTTGGAGTTGCATGGATGACATTTACTCCCTTGTGAGACAAGGTTGAGGTATTAGGAGTAGTAGAAACGTGACTTTACTCCTTATGTGATAAGTGAACTTGGTTGGAAGGTTTGCTAGTTTTTCTTTGTCGCTTGGTTAGGAAGGACCTAGTGATGAGTGTGTGTGTTTGTCAAATACATTGCATGCTTTGTTTTTAAACTTGCTGATTTTGTATTTCCTATGTATTGTAACCTCTTATGGTGTGCACAACCATATGGCTAGAGAACAAGGTGTTGGATCCGGATTCTCGTAGCAGGTAATGCTATTATGGTCAGGGTTACCGGTATGGGGGTGATAGTAATACTCTTACGTTGGTGAGGGGAAGGTAATCACTTATAGGCTTTTAGGCCTATTCTACTTAGCATATACAAGGGAACGTGGTTCTTGGGAAATAAGTAAGTGGCATGTGTTTTCTAAAACCAAAGTCTACATTAAGCATTGCATTATCATATTATTAGGACATTGTGTGAGCATAACCATACATCATACCATGAAGCATTGCATTTGTTGGTGGCTGTATGGGCGGTTTCCTTGCTTGTTGATTGCTTGCTTGATGATATCTCATGATTGAATGAGCGGTTGTTTGATATCATTGATTGTCGTATATATGTGAGATAGGATCATAGTTTGCCTAGTGAATGTTACATAGAGTAGTATGTATGTTCTAATAGTATTAAGCAGTGGCTCAATTATCTGTTATATGTTTAATCTTATGTTTTTAGTGTTGTTTATTCTTGGTGAATGATAAAACTCTAGTGTTGGTTACTTATACTGAGAAATTATGATTTCTCACCCTGTGTGTTTCTATGTAAATCTAGGTCTAGGTAAAAGGAACTAGAAGAAATAGAAGAACTAGCATAGTTTATTTTGTTTCTTGTAATAAATATGTTATATATTTATTTCCTGCTACTTTGAGTTGTAAAATGTTATGTATTACAGTATGCCTTGTGAGACTGTGACGTAATTATATGACTTTTTGTTGTCCAGGATCTCCATATTTATTTATGTGAATGAATGATATGGGTTTAGTTTATTTTTAGGTTAGAAGTAGCATAACTAGTACTATGCACCTTATGTATGGTAGATATATCAGGTCCTCAGTATTGGGATGTTACACCACCTTTCTATATTATACTTTATATACATTGAAATGATTTTTCCCTGAAGCAGCTGGAGTTATTATGATGACACTGTATTTGTTAGAAATACCATGAATTTTAGAATTCTAACCCCATTTATTATGTTTCCATAATAATTCCAGGAAAGGTGTCTGTTGTAGTATAAGATGAGACTAATACGAACACTAGCGAAGGATTATAGTTTTAGTTTTCATTTTGTACCAAGGATTGAATATCAATGATAAATATTTGTAATTATACGACTTTTGTATAATGATGGACAATCCTATATAATAAGAACTCCATACATGTATACTATTTGTTCCTTTTCAGGCTCATATTATTATATTTAAATTATATTTATTTTCCAAAATTATTGTCTTTAATATAGAAGTAACCTATCAATCCTAATTACTAATGCATAATTCCAAATATGTCATTAGTACTAGTATTGGGATATTACATTATAGTATCAAAACAATTCATCTTGTTGAGCCTGGGGAATGGACTGGCTACGCTTTTGGATGCTTAGGCATTCTTGATATATGTTATGCATTTTCTTATCTCAATGATAAGATATATGTATAAAATTGCATAACAGGCTTAGGTAGGAATGTTTATGGATATTGTTGCATTATTCCATGATATTGAGCTTGATTAACTCAATATACATTGTTCTGTATGAACAGGAAACTATGGCATCATGCAGGCATACCTGTGATGGTAAACCATCTACCAGTGAAAACTCGATAGATATGACGAAAAAATCTAGGGAGATGACAGTTGCTATGAGAGCACAAAGGGAGATGGTAGCCGCTATGAGAAAGCAAGCAGTCATGACCAATAGGATATTGGAAGAAATAAGGAATAATGCACCAACACAACTAGCAGGTAATGCAGCTTTAGTTGGGAACCAAAATTTTGTGACCTTTCTGAGTTTAGAAATATGAATGCTCCATCTTTCAAAGGAGAATGTAATCCAGCAAAAGTTGAAGAATGGTTGCGGGAGTTAAAGAAAATCTTTGTTGTTATGCCATGCACGGAGGATCAGAAAATATCTTTTGCCACTTATATGCTTAAAGGAGAAGCAGAGTATTGGTATAAGGATGTCAGAAGATTAATGGATGCTGCTGGAACCCAAATAACTTAGGTAGTATTCAACAATACTTTCTTGGATAATTAATTTCCAAGGAATTTACAAGAGGAGAAGGAATTAGAGTTTTTGGGACTCAAACAAGGAAATATGACAGTGGGACAATATGTGGCGAAGTTTGAGGAATTATCTAATTTTTCCTCTTACTTCAAGTATAATCCAGATGAAAGAAATGTGTACAGTTCGAAGTCGGATTAAGAGATAAAGTAAGAAAAATAATAAGACCTCATAAGATTAGAGATTTTCTGACATTAGTGAATAAATGTATAATTATAGAGTCCAAAGACTCTAAGCTTCAACAAGAGCAAGAACAACAGAATTTCCAAAAGAGAAAAGTAATGGAAGATGAGTTTGAAGAGGATATCTCTTGGTATGAGTACCAATAGAATAAAGGAAAGCAAATTCAAGTAGAAACTTGGAGATCAAAGTGTGAAAAATGTGGAAGATATTATGATACTGAAACTTGTATGAAGGATTCGATTGTATGTTATACTTATGGTGAATCGAGACATTATGCCAAGTATTGCTCACGAAGATAGAGTGAAATCAGATCCAACTGTATGTTACATTTGCGGTAAACTATGATATTATGCTAAGAATTTTCCTCAAGGATGGGGAGTGAAACTTGATCCTAGATCAAAAGCCAAAGGGAAAGTTTATGCTCTAAGAGGAGAAAAAGTGACTTGATCTTCCAATTTGACATAAGGTAATTGCATAATTAAAATCAATTTCTTAATTATACTACATAATCTATAAGCATTTTACTCCTCTAATTATTATGATGGTGTGAATTTGTTAGGCCTACTTGTGTTTGAGTTTCATTATGATTAGTCTACTCCATATATTTGCCAAATTTACAAAGTATGATTGAATTCTGTTTGGAAAATACTCTAATGCCTATACTTAATGTTGAAAATTTATTGGTTTATTCTTAAAAAACTGGTGCAAGTTAAGTTGTTAAATAGCTTCATATTCAATAAGTTGAACAGAAACTGGAGATGATAAGTTAAATATAATTAAGAAGGGTGATATACGATGAGGTTGATTTAGAAAAAGTTATTTGAGAGCTGAAGTCCTACATAATGCAGGACTATCCAGAACTTTTTATACAAGATAGACAAATTTGAGGACAAAATTTTAAAAAGGAAGGGAGAATTGTAATATCCTGTCTAACCTAATAGTCCTAATTAAGGTTATAGAAGCTCAGTAACACTGGTATGAGTTATCAATTAATTCAAGTAACCTTTCTGTATTAGTTTGAGCGTAATACTATAACATTGAATGTGAATAATAGCCCATATAAGCTCAGATTTTAGCATAAACAGCTGAGAAGATAGAAATAAATATGAAAAATTTATTTCTAAATCACAAATGGTTGATATGAGTTATAGTTAATTTTGGAGGACCAAATAAGTTGATTTGGCATTTTTAATGACATTGAATGAGTGTTTAAAGGCCAAATTAAACAGAAAGGTAGCTTAGATGATTATAAAATTTTGAGCAGATGAAAAAGAGAGGATGGAGGTTAATTTGAGAACGAATCCAAGTTAAGATGAATGCTTGTAAGTTTCTCAACTTAACTTCTTAGGTTTAACTTAACCTAGGAAGGAATAATGAAGCCTAGTGACTGGTAAAGGTGTATAAGGATAGTCGTTAAATAATAAAATTGAGAGTATCCTTAAGAGATGCAGTTTTTCTAATTGGATTTCATTTTATTCTTCTCTACTGCCTTATCTCTACTCTTCCTCAGTCAAAATATCAAAAGATAAGAAAAAAAAAGATAAAAAGAAAAAGAAAGAGAATAAGAAAGAGGGAAGTAAAAACGAAAAACAGAGAAAGAAGAAAGAAAGAAAGAAAAACAAGAACAAAGGAAGAAAAGAAGGAAGCAGAAGAGAAACAAAAGAAGGACAAAGATTAGAAAAGGAGTAACTTCACAAAGGAGAGAGGTAGGGGTGTATTATTTCTTTGTTTCTTTACTTCCTCTTCTTATCTTTAAGAACTTATGTCCATTGATTTGGTTTAAAATGATTATTGATATGTTTAATAGAACATTTATGTATGTTTATACGTTTTAAGCCTATATTTAGTTTTTAAACTTGATGAATAGATGAATAGAGAAATGGCTTTTAATGTTTACCTATTTTTGAAATGTCACTTTAAGCGTAATTTGAATGGATTTCTATGATGTTTTTATGTTATAGTTGGATCATATTTGATTGGAATTAGTTTATGATAAGTTTGCTATGATTAAAAGCTGGATTTTTGCTAAAACCCAAGTGGTAATCGATTACCATCTGGCAAAATAGTTCCTGGAGACGAGGTTGAAGATGGTAATTGATTACCATCAAGTGGTAATTAATTACCAAGCTTCTGACTTACTAGTAATCGATTATCAGGCCTCTAATTTGTTAATATAGAGTCCTTTACCCCATGGAATCCCAATGTAACCCTAAATAATGATCCAAATTATATTATGATTAGCTTATTGTGATGTAAATTATGCATCAATTGAATCCTGGAATTGAAAATTAAGATGTAATGGAAATGAATTAATGATGCACTTAACTACAAGTAGAATAATCCACAAAGTGCACATGGAAAATTACATATGAGACATAACCTCGTGTATGAGGATAGACTCGTGTATGAGTGATAAACTCGTGTATGAGGATAAACTCATGCATAAGTGACAACTTCGTGTATGAGTGATAACTTCGTGTAAGGATAGACTCGTGTATGTGTGACAACCTCGTGTATGAGGATAGACTCGTGTATGAGTGACAACCTTGTGTATGAGGATAAACTCATGTTTGAGTGACGATCATGTGAATCAGAATAAACTCATGTATGAGTAATGGATACAACCTCATGAATGAGAGTATCCTGAATAGGTTTGGATATAAGCTCGTGTATGAGAATATCCTGAATAGTTTTAAATAGATTCTAGGATTAAATATAACTTGTGCTTGAGAAATAATTTTGTGCATGAGTGTGATATACAAACTTGTGATATTAGAGTATCTTGAATAGGTGAGATAAAATCTCATGATATGAGATTACTTTCAATAGTTATTGATTATATATATTTATATTCCTCGTGATATGAGATTATCCTAGAAAGATGTTACATATTAGAATATGTAATGATTAAAGTGATATTGACCTATGATCCACATTGGATTTGTTTATTAAGAATACATATATCTTATATTCAATATATGATGATTGATTAAATATTATTTAGTAATGTTAACAATTTAATTTCTGCCTTGGGAAGAGAAAGGACATGATTTAGATTTTGCCACCTTTCTATATTATACTTTATATACATTGAAATGATTTTTTCTTGAAGCAGTTGGAGTTATTGTGATCACACAGTATTTGTTTGAAATACTGAGAATTTTAGAATTCTCACCCTATTTATTATGTTTCCATAATAATTCCAGAAAAGGAGTCTGCTACAGTATAAGACGAGAATAATATGAAGACTGGTGAAGGATTTTAGTTTTAGTTTTCATTTTGTACCAAGGATTGTATATCAATGATAAATTTTTGTAATTATAGGGCTTTTGTATAATGATGGACAATCCTGTATAATAAGAACTCCAGTTATGTATACTATATGTTTCTTTTCAGGATCATATTCTTATATATAAATTATATTTATTTTTCAAAAATATTGTCTTTAATATAGAAGTAACCTGTCAATCCTAATTACTAATGCGTAATTCTGAATATGTCATTAGTACTAGTTAACCCGCACACACCTCTTACCTTCTACTAATCTCCACCTCCACCTCTAACTCTAACTCTTCACGTGACAAGCTCTCGTCCTGTATATAATTGTGTATAATTTTTTGTAATTGTGTGTAAATTTTTCCCTTATGAATGAGTGAATGTTCTATTTATAGGCGATTATTAAACCTTAATTCCCATGTAAATATCAATCCATTAATTGATCACAGAAAATCTCAACAAAATTAGCCTCCTAACTTATCCCATGATTTATTTTAAGAAAATCGAGTCATGATCTCTTATTTAAAACACATTTAACCTTTTCCTTTTTTATTGAACCATCATAATATCTTATTTCGAGCCTTTCCTTTTAAATCTTAATTTTTTTAAAGAGGATCAAATCACGATTTCTCACTAAAAGCACGTCCTTCGATTATTTTTTATGAAAATTAAATCATGATTTCTTATTAAAAGCATATCCCTTATTTTTCAAGAATATCAAATCATGATTTCTCATTAAAAGCATATCCTTCAATTATTTAAAAAAAAAATCAAATCACGATTTCTTATTAAAAACATATCCCTTATTTTTCAAGAATATCATATCATAATTTCTCATTAATAAACATATGCTTCAATTATTTTTTTAAGAAAATCAAATCATGATTTCTTATTAAAAGTATATCCCTTATTTTTCAAGAATATCAAATCATAATTTTTCATTAAAAGAACATCCTTTAATTATTTTTTAAGGAATTAACAATCATCACATAAGTATATCAAGTGCACATTATCATGATCTTATAAGTAACAAGTGCACATACAGAGACATAAGTCACCTTACTTAGTGAACTTAATCAAATTTCATCACATCACATAATATAGATGTATCCATTTGGGTTTTTATGTAGTAAAGAACTTTGTTTGCTTAAAACAAGGGATTAATAATCAATTATCATGACTGGTAATCGATTATCACACACGTTTAATCTTATTTTGTAACTTGATAATCGATTATCATAATCTGATAATCGATTATCACCATTTATTAGTAGCATTCTATAAGTTGGTAATCGATTATCATATATGATAATCGATTATCATCATCCTATATCTCAATTTTGTAACTTGGTAATCGATTATCATCGCTAGTAATCGATTACCATCAGCTTGTATCTCAATTCTGTAACTTGGTAATCAATTATAATAATCTGATAATCAATTACCATCATCTAGTAATATTTTTTTGTAATTTAATAATCGATTATCAATTTCAATAATTGATTATCAAGTGTTTTTCAGCAACCAGAATAGGTTCTAAGATATGGTATTCTCACATTTAACATCTAATATAAAAGCAATTCATTTCTCTTCATTTTCCAATGAAAACATCATCATAACCTCAATATATATATACTCAAACCAAGATCCATAAGGTTTAATAGTGGAGGTCAATTCAATAAAACAAAGTCATCAACCATAAATCCATAAAGACTTATAAGTATCCTTGAGATTAAGAATCTAATATGTATCATCAATCCAACATATAGATCATAAAAACAATTTTCAAACCAATTCTCTAATACAAGATTAGGAACCAAGAAGAAAAAAGAGTAAGTTATGGAAGCACAAACCCCTACCTAAGCTCCCTTGATGATGGTGTTTGTCTTTTCTCTCCTTTGCTCCTACTTTACTCCCTTGTTGATGGTGCTTCTTATAACATCCTAATACAAATTATCATAAAATAAACTTAATATTTCAAGATAAATCGCATTAAGCATGTCACTTCTAGTATGCATAAAACATAAATCCATAATAACTTGTGTAGTCATTATAGAAAGCCACGAATGATAAAAAAAAAATTGTATATACATATATCATTGGCTAACAAGTCTTACTATATACAAAAACTTTTACAAACAACCATCAAAGTGATTAAATACAAGTCGATGCAAAAAAAAGTAAGCAACTAAATTAAGCTTTCTACTTCTTCTTTTTCTTGCCCTTTATCTCTTTTGGAGGGACTTCACATGGAGTTACATGGAACACAAAAAGGGTGAGAAATCATAATTTCTTAGTATAAGCATACAAAGACCAGCAGTTAATCATTTACAACAAATAAATCAACTGAACACATATAAACACTCTATGTAATAGAATATCCAAAAATCAATAACATTAAAGAATTGCCCATTCAATCCTAAGATACCATTTACAAGCAACCAAGCAATCAACCAATCAAGCAAGACAACTGCTTCTACAATTGTCAACAATGCAATGCTTTATGTTATGAGGTATGATTATGCTCAAATAATGTTTTAATAATAAGATTATGCAATGTTAATGCAAGTTTTAGTTTTTAAAAACACAAGATACTTACTTATTTCCCAAGAACCTCCATTCCTTGTATATACTAGTAGGTTAGGCCTAAAAGCCTTTATCCTACTTGGTAATAGGTAAACACTTTCCCCTCACCAATGTAAGATTACTATTGCCACCCCTATACCAATAACCCTGATCATACAAGAATAAATGCAAGGAGAATTAATATCCAACACCTCATTCCTAGGTCATATGGTTGTGCACACCATTCAGATTATAATATATAGGAAACTAACAAATACCAAGTTTGAAAACCAAATATGCAAGCCACATTTTAACACTTGCACATAGGAATCTTAACCTCACTTATCCAACAAAATAGTAAGATTCTTATCACTAGCTAAACAGTATCTAGATCATCACACAACCACTTCACAAGTGATTTAGAAATCAACCTCATGTTGATCAAGATTCTAAACACTAACATAGGCATCCTATCACACTTTAGAATGTATAAGAATTTCCAAACTTAGTAGTTAAGGACTACAATAGCCTTACTCATGCAAGCTAGTTCAACTTCCCTCAAAAAGGAACACTTTAAGCATTTAGACAATTGTATATGACTCAACTTGTTCATACCAAGGAGCCAACACCCTCTTAACCACACTTTTCTAGCTCAACCTTAACCATAAAGAGAGCAACGCTTAGCCCACATACCATTCAAGCTCAATCTTAACCTTTAGGGAAGCAGCTAGGGTTTCTATAGGGCTTTAAGCCTTGTAAGATGCTCTCACTAATTCATAGGTATGGATTACTTAGCCTCAACAAGCCTTGCTTCACGCCCAATCACTCAACAAAATCTGTTTTCACTCATCCCTAACCAGTTAGCTCTCCCTAGTAATCAGTTAGAGAAGCTAGAAAACTAAGATTTCCAAATGCATAACCAGTTACTCTTCCTTGGTAATCAGTTAGAGGCTATTTTGATGCTCTACATGAGTCTTTGTTTTCACTCAATAACTAATTAGGACATCAAGGCTAATCGGTTATGCTGCTGTTCCATCTCTCTGCCAGCATGGAATAACTGATTTTACCTCCAAGCTAATCTGTTATCTGGGTTGCTCAACCCGAAACATGAAGTTTCTTCATGTGAAAGTTCAACCCAATAACCCTTCAACTTATGAACAACATTTCTCGGCTCAAGTGCTCTCAAAATATGATAAAAAAAGTTCTATGATCACAATCGAACATCAACAAAACTCTTGGGTCATGCTCATCCAATCACCAATCATGAAAAAAAACTCTCAAAATCTTTCCCAACCACCCATGAAATAAGAGATGGAAAGAAAAAAGATGAAATTGAAGATCAAACACCCCTACCTTAGCACAAAGATGGTGAAGATGGAGCTTCAAGCTTTAGATTTCCCCTTGGCATTCATTTTCTTTCTTCCTTCTCCTTTTCCTCCTTACTTTCTCCTTTCTTTGTTTTCTCCTTGCTGGTTTCTGTTGGTCCGTGGAGAGAATAATAGAGTGAGTAAGAAAAAATGAAAATATCAAAGGCCAAAGTCAAGGAAAGGGGCTATGTAGCCCGTGGGAAGACTTAAGAAACTTAGATATTTTGTAGTATAACTCATATCTGTTAAGAATATTTAAATTTCTCCAGATCCAATTTTCTTAAAGTCAACAAGTTTAAAATAAATCACAGGATTCATAAAAAATATTGTTGCACCAAAACCATCATTTTCCATATCTATGACTAGTCATTCTAGAATTAAAACACACAACCAGTATGCCTAAAAATACCAAACTAATTTCGATTATTCTCAAATTTTAACCACATCATAGAATACACATTTGTGACATAGAAATAAATTACCACATCTATTTCAATTAGCTAATCCATTTATGGTAATATCTGGGTCATTTTAAGCTACTTGTCACCTTTCGGGTTATAGCAAAGTGCCTAAACTAACTCAAATTGTCACAAAATTAAACAGACATGTTATGCAAGTATTAAGCAACCTCTGTAAGTATTTATAAGTCTAATATGTTGAAAAGGATGTTACATTTCTTTTCTTTCTTCTCTTCTTCTTGCTACTATTGACCGAGAGAAAGTGAAGAGAAAAAGTGAGAAATGTGTTTTGTGAGTGAAGCGGTGGAGAGGTGGAGAGATAAGGATGAAATTGAAAGGATATGTATTGTCATCATTGAGTGGAAGAGATATATCTCTTAGGGATACTTTGATTTTCAATTGCTGACTTTTCTAACTTCAATAAGTGTTATAGAAAATTTTAGGACTTCATTCAATTCCTATGCTCATCATTTAATAACTATCTATACTCACCATTAACAGTTATTAAGCTCTATTACTCTTCCTTAAGTTAGGATAAACATAAGGAGTTAAACTAATATGCTTACAGATATTTGCCTTAACCTGTAATCATTTCTAGAATAATCTTCATCCTCTATTTAACATCTCCACAAAGTTTCATAATTTTCCAAGCTACTCTCCTATTTAATTTGGCCTTTAAACACTCATTCTGTTTATTAAAAATGTCAAACTAATTCATTTAATTCCCTAAAAATAACAATAACTCGTTCTAGTTATTTATGACCTAGAAATATATTTTTCATATTTATTTCCATCATCTAAGCAGTTTGTGCTAAGTTCTGAGCTAGTATGAACTATTTTTCACTTCTTGTGTTATAATATTACACCCAAGCTAACTCAGAAAATCACTAAAATTATCTGATAACTCACACAAGTGTTAATAGGCTACTATAATAATCATTAAGATTAACAGGTTAGGGAGGATGTTACATCTCAGTTGTATATTGTATTGACTAACCATTTGCATCGGCTAACTCTAGTCGAGGCCATTTATTTTTTGGTATTAACACTTTGCCCCCTGCATCCTTCAACTGATGAGCCAATTATGAAGCAAATGAATGGATGCACTTGATTTTCAAGTTCCCATGATTTTTCGGATTCAGTGCGCTATCAATCTTTCTAGTTGGCTATTGCAGTTCAAAAAGTTATTGCAACTGATATCTGATGATGTCTATCTGCTAGCTGTGTAATCCATTAATTCAAGTTTTGAATCCCCAAAATTTTCTTTAAAGCCTTTTCTGTGATAGCCATACAACGACTTATTCATTTCTCTCAACTTTCTTCCTCCTCCTTTGAACTGAAAAAATCCTTAGAAACCCTAATCATATGTCAAACATATCTGATTCACAGAACCAAAACCACTCTCTTGGCAGAGATGACGAGGACAGTGGCCACTCCTCATCAAGCTTGGCCTTTTCTAAGTCAAGAAATTCTCCACCTAAACCCTCAGCTTCCAAAAATTCTAGCTTGGTCCCTTACATTTATGAGCAAAACATTTTTGCCCTAGGTCCTATTACCATAAGGCTGAATAAACAAAAACTGATGTTGAAATACTTTTTTTATCTAGAGAAATTTTCCCTTCCAATCACTTGCGATTGGTTCCATCTTGGTACATGCCTAACTGATTTCAAGGCTTGGCAAAGACCTTCCCAAGACTATCTTGACTGGTTGGAACGGATGGAGAAGAAAAAAGAAGTCGATTAGCGTAAATGGGCATTTGTGATATGATAATGCTCTCTTGGCATGAAAACTCCATGGACATTAAGCTTATCTTTGCTTTTCTCAAATCTTGGTTAACAACTATTAACGGCTTCATCTTTCTATTCACTGCTCTCACCCCCACTCTGCTAGATGTCTCAACAATCCTAAAGTTGCCAGTCGAAGGCGATGTTATCTCCACCATGTACTCACTTTATGAAGCAAACCCCAAGATCATCTTTTCTAAACAAAGCACCTCCTACACCAACTCCATCCCCACTAACAAGAAGAATAAAAAGTTTATCAAGGATGAAAAGCACCATGCCTTTTTCCTCTACTGGTTCTATAAGTACTTTATTTGTTCCAGTTCTGTTGTCATAGTGGTTTAATTTGCCTCAATGGTTGCTGCTATTACTTATGGACAAAGGCTTTCTTTGGCCTCTTTGTTCCTTTCTTTGCTGTATAAAAAATTGTTTAATATAGGTGACCGGCTAAGGAAGGGGGAAAAGATAAACATTGTTGCTGGCCCCGTGTGGTTCCTAGTCCTTTGGATTTATTTCCCTGAGTTCATCCCTCAGTCTTTCTCGAATGCTATAAGGCCTAAACACCCTGCCATTTATGGAGAAGTCCTTCAGGTGATTCTGGCATCTAGAAAAGATATCTTCAAGATCGCTAATAGGTTATTCGGTATCAAGTTTCATAATCCTTTGGACCTATTCCTTTACTTGCAGCGTAATTGTGTCCCTACTTTGACAAAAGTTGACTTGCTAGTCAATCATGCTCCTCAGCCCTTATATGAACTTGGTCTAAGATGGAGCAGTGTCCTGATGACTAGAGACCTACTTTGCGATGTTAAGCCCACTTCTCACAATAATAAGACTTCTTCAAACCTTACAATCCTCAATGCTTTGCTGGGTAGTTTGGCCTTGTGCAAGAGATTCCATGCCCCTTTGACTCTTTAAACCAGCCATTTGATTGACCCATCTTGACAAAAGTTAAGGTAAAAAACTTTTGGCAAACCAATTGTAATAAGTTGAAGGGGTTCCAATTTTTCAAATTTTCTACTCACTCGAGTGAATTAATTGAATTTTCTTATTGGTGGCCCACTGTCTTCCACACCTTGTATTTGAATCCATCCTCTATCTATTTGGGAAAACTGATTGACCAAGATTCTGAGCCTTTGGCTGATACCAAAAATAAGAAAGCTTCAAAGGCCTCAACTGTAAAAGAACCAAGTGAAACTACTTCAGCTTCGGCTAAGGGTAAACCTCTGTCCTTTCTTGGATTTTTCCTTTTTTGTTGTTTATTATTCATTATAACCTTTTATTCAATTGCTCTAGGAAATACTACCATAACTATGATTGATTTAGAAACCTTCCAACCTTTACCCTGAGGAATTTTGGCTAGCTCTGTATGTCGGCTAGCCCGCCAAGCAACTACACCCATTATACCTATTCCCACTTCAACTCATGTCACCACAACTGTAACATCCTTAACTCTATTACTAATAACATATCCGGAATCACGCATTAGTAACAGAAATTAAGTATGTCACTTGTACATAACATAATATACTTGAAAATAAATATAAGAGGTATACAAAAAATATGATCCTGTTCAGGGTGAATAATATACAACGTATGAAACATTTTATAAATAACATACATCAGTGTACAAAATTACATAATATGTTACAAATTTTTAATTATACAGCACAAAATACATAATGTCATCAAAGCCTATTCTATATCTTCATCTTCTATCTCCTTGCTCAAGAGCTCAACCCTGGAAATATTATGGAATACAAGGGTGAGAATTCTAAGAATTCTCAGTAGTATTATTAAAAACATAACATGTCATCATAATACTTCCAGCTGCTTCAGGGAAAAATGAATTCAAAACTCATTTTATAACGTATAAAGGTGACAAAAGCCAAATCCACTCTTTCCTTTTCCCAAAACAAAATTCCATTTATTAATAATTTCCAAAAACATTTATTATCAAATATCACAATTTACATTCACAAACATTTTCAGTAACACATTCTCAAACAAGATTCAGAATCTTAAACCCATTCAATAATTTTTATAACAACACTAAATCATAATATATCATTTAAATACAATTTCATCACAATGCACATTTAAATCTCTTAGCAGTAGTCTACTGTTAGGTTGTTGCACTTGAACTTATTCATGACGATTCACTAGTCACACAGAACTACTCCAAATAATGTGTAACATGCACATTTAAATCACTCTGAGGAACTCGCACCTGAATTTATATGGCAATACAATTTGGGTGAGAAAACATATCTCAATAAAAGTATTCCAATACCAGCATATATATATACATGTGTGTGCAAACAGATAATATTCATAATTATCAAGTTAACACTTCAATCATAGAAGCAACATTTCATCTCAACAACACACAATCGCCCATACAATTGTAATGCATGAAAATGTCATGATAGCAACTGCCCATACAGTTGCCATGCTATGCTTAATTATGACTAATGATTATGTCTATGCAAATTCCTAGGTATGAAAATGAAGAGTGCATGATACCACATCCAGGACCACCAATCCCATGGTAATGTCATGAACGCATGAATTCTGAACAAAGTAATGGAAGTCTCATCCATAACCTTGAACCAGCACTGAAAGTCCATCCAGCATACATCATTATCCCAGAGGAAATTCATCCTCCCCGGGTAGTGAAGTCCCATTAACTACACGGTTATTGATAATGAACAAGAAAATCCATTCTTAGGATCCTCACTATATTAGGAAGGTTACCATGTGCCTTACCTAATATAGAACACCCACTTTTAAAAGGCTCAAACCTTTCAAAAAGGCAATACATACAATAGAGTTGGATCTTTCTAGCCCAATCTATTGTACCAACATATAGAGAGGATATTACTCACCAATCTATGCTTCTCAAACATCTCATGCAATACCATTACTAATTACTTCCTATAACTAGTTTTCACAATTGCTTTATATGCATTTCAAGTTCAATTCACTATATTTCATCAAATACTTACAAATATACTTTAATACTCTTAAAAGAGCAAACATGAAAAATTCCCATACGTAGAGAAATTCCATTCCTCGATTCCTCACAATACAAATTATATGTATATAATCATACCTAATTATCTCACATAATTAACATTACGAATATATTTGATTCGACACATTTACACTTCATTAAACACCCCTATTAGAGTCTCATATATGCTAGGTGGTCATTCTTTATAAGAATTACCTCCATTAGTGCCTCAACACACTTTAAAAGGCATACAAAAGTGATCCCAACACTTAGGGAAGTCCAAAACATCAATAATACAATTCTTGCAAAATTCTGGAACTCACACCTAGGCTTGGTTTTACCATGCCTAGGCGTGGTTCTCTCTGTCTATTTAGGACTGAAAACTGATCAGTCCACGCTTAGGCGTGACCATGCTACGCCTAGGCGTGACCATTCTACAGAAAATTCTGCAGAACACGAATCATTATTCCATTGGCCCCAAATCTGTTTCCAACCATACAAACATGGATTTTAAGTTTTTTTTAGCTCCAATCATGATCTCTAAACATGTTAGAATCATTAAACACTAAACTCAACTCATCAATCTCTCATTGACCTTTTAAACCACAATTAATCATCAAGAGTCAAAACCCTTCTTCCAAATACCTATTTCTCACTTTCCACCACAAAACATTACATAGATATTCTTAAGGATCAATTCAGCCACCAAGCTTAATTTAACTCTTTACAAGTTCTAATCTAAGTTTCCAAGGTGTTCAATCAACTCAATCCCTCAAGAACTCACAAATCCTCATTTTTACCTATTTCATACATACCCCAAGCATGACAAACATAGAAGCAAAGATGGGAGTTGGGAGATGAGAGCAAGAACCCCTACCTCAAGATCAAGAGGATGAAGTCAAGAATGGACCCAAGCTCCAATTGGTTTCCTCTTCCTTCCTCCTTTTCTTCTCTTCCTCTTCCTCTCTATCTTTTTTCTCCTCCTTCTTCTTTCTCACGTTTCACTTCTATTTTTTGCCTTTTAAATATCCCAGCCGTGGGATATTTTTAAGAAGGGAAGTCTAATTAGACTTCTCTTAGTTGGGTACCAAAATTTTGATCTGCTAAGAACACTCAGATTTCTCCAAATCTAATTTCGTAACTCCCAACAAATTCAAAATAAATCTTGAGATTCATTAAAAATTCTATTTCACCAAAAATTGATATTTCTATATCAACTGTGGGTCAATCCGGCATTAAAACACACAACTAGTATGCTTAAAAATGCCAAACTAACTCCGAAAATTCTCAAACTTTAACTGTAGCACAGTTGCCAGATTTGTGACTTGGAAACAAACTCTCCACATTTATTTCCACTAACTAAGCAGTTTAAGCAACTTCCAGAGCAAATAACAGCTATATTTCTCACTTAGTGTTACAGTAAAG
This sequence comes from Ormosia semicastrata, assembly GCA_029884595.1. Lineage (NCBI taxonomy): Eukaryota > Viridiplantae > Streptophyta > Magnoliopsida > Fabales > Fabaceae > Ormosia > Ormosia semicastrata. The sequence goes on along the minus strand of JAQQTO010000047.1, from coordinate 36,467,231 downwards.
TACTTAAACGTGCTCAGAAAGTCACAAAACTACACAGACATATTAAGTAAGTATTAGGCTACCTCTGTAACCATATACAAGCCTAACATGACTTTCTAGGGTATTACACGGAAAGCCCAGACATGTTGCAAGAGGCTGTACATAATCAAAGACGAAATCTTTCGTGAGTAATGAACATGCGACAAGATCTCAAGCAGAAGAAAGAGTCAATACAAAGAGTGGAATGGAAGCATTGAAATATAAATACTTAAGAAATAAGGAAGTTGTGCCATAGAGAGCAATCCTAAAACTGTACTATATAACTCACAAGGTAGCCCATTCTTTTATGGTCTGTGACTGTGTGAACCATTCGGGTTATCTGTGTTTTTATTTCCTTTTGACTTTGCTACTTCAACTTCTAAACTTGTTATTACTACTCAAGCATATTTAAAACTATCCTATTATTACTTGAAAATTGGAACTTTTCTGTTGATTTGGTTTGTCTACTTCTTTCACAAATAGACTGTGTGAACCATTTGGGTTATCTGTGTCTTTGTTATCTTTTGATCTAAGTATTTCTACTCTTCTTGTTAAACTTCTTGTTTATACTCAAGTTTTCTAACTCTACCCTATATCTATTAAAAATCAAATATCTTCTGTTGATTTGAATTGCTTATCTAAAATCATATGTATTTGAGTTTATGATTTTATGAAAGGATTGGTTATCTTCCAACTATATCTTGTTATATTGTTATATTATTTTAGTAAAACTTTAGTGATCCCTAAGACTGAGATTTTTGGACTCGAATCTAGAAAGTTCATTTCTAAATTTATTGGACCATATCAAATTCTTTGTTGGATAAATCTGGTAATCTACCAACTAGCCGTATCAATTTTTGTTTGTAATCTTCACAGTGTCTTCCATATATTTCAATTGAGAAAATATATTCCTGATTCAACCCATGTCATAGTACCAAATACAGTACAATTAAAAAGAGAACTTGATCTATAAGACATTTTCTGTTAAAATTAAGGATAGATAAGTGAAACAACTTACCTTGGTAAGGTAATCTGGAACGTTGTGATGGGAGATACAACATGGGAACTAGAAGACCAAATGAAAAGAGTCACTATTTTCTCCAAGATCGATTTACGTGCTGGTTATCATTAGATTCACGTGAAAGTAGAAGGTGTTACAAGATAGTTTTTCAAACACGTTATGGGCACTACGAGTATTTAGTAATACCGTTTGGGGTAACGAATGCTTCTGTGATATTCATGAATTACATGAATAGGATCTTTCATCCCTATTTAGACAGATTTGTCATTATTCTTATTGACAACATTCTGATCTATTCTTGAAATCTGAAGGAACATACTGAACATCTCAATGCAGTTCTTCAAATTCCAAAGAAGAAGAAAAAGTTATACACGAAGTTGTCCAAATATGAATTTTAGATAGTGATGTACGCTCCACGGTAGTTGAAAGTGTATGAGAAGAATTATCCGATTCACGTTTTGGAATTTGTGACAGTCATTTTTGCGTTGAAGATCTAGAGACTTTTTTTTATGGATCAACTTGCGATGTCTATAGTGGTTACAAGAGCTTGGAGTACCTGTTCGATCAGAAAGAGTTTGATAAGAGGCAGAGATAATGGTTAGAATTTTTGAAAGATAACATATTTTTAACTTCGATATCATTCGAGAAAGGTGAATGTCGTGGTGGATACCTTAAGTAGAAAATGTACTTAGTGTATTTGCTTTGATGATTATGGAGAGTGAATTGATAAAGCAATTCAGGAATATGCAGTTGCTTGTGGATTTTGACACCGGGGTGATTTTGTTTGAATAAGATTATTATTTTGAATAGTCTGATAGAGGAAATTCGAGAAAAGCAGAAAGGTGATCTAGAAACAACGTAACTGGATATGTTATGTGGGAGTTTGAAGACATGATAAAAGTGTAATCTTCTCTTTTGTTTTAAATGTAAGAGAAATTTCGAGGACGAAATTCTTTTTAGAGGGGGAGAGTTGTAACACCCTGATTTTTCATTTTTTCTTAATCTAAATACGTTTTATAATATTTGTGAGTTTTTGTGAATTTTTAGAAATTTTTAATTATTTTGATTATTTTAATATTATTTTGAAACTGTATGCCCGAATTTTGTTTTTTTCTCGAATATATATGAGTTTTATAGTTTTTGTGAATTTTTGTATATTTTTATGAGTTTTTTATTATTTTAATATTATTTTGAGCTGTATGTGTGTTTGAGGTGGGCCCAGAAAAATAAAAATTTTTCCTGGACCAGAAAGTTTTGAACTATCAAGGCGGGATCGAGCGATCTTACTAAACCCAAAATCGGGAACAGTTGATGGAGATTTTCTTTATCTGAGTTTTCTATTACCCATTGAGCAATAATAGCAGTAGCTATTATCCATTAAGTAATATATTTTAGAAAATATCTTGATGGCTATGACTCGAAGTGATGAACCAATGGCAAGCATGAAGAAGGCAAATTGGATACTCAAGCTAGAGGAGAAATCCAAATTGACTACTCAAGCTAGAAGACAAATTCAAATTGGCTACTTACTCTTTCAAGCTTATCTTGTCATTCTTTTTGGAAGTTTGTAGAAATGATGATACACCTAGTAAAATATCTAAGGATAAATATCTAACGAAAAATATCATAGTAAAATATCTATGTAAAATATCTGAGTGAAAATATCTAAGGTAAATATCTTAAGTGTAATCATGAACCATCATTACATAGTTTTATGACCAACCAATTAGAATCAAACTTGTTTGTCAAAAAGTCAACAATAGTGGCATAGACTTTGTTTTGAACCGTTGGATGGTAAGACTTGATGAAGAAGCCTTGGATGATCACCATTGATCTAATCAATGGTGTGAGAACAAACTTGATAAGGAAGCTTAGGATATCTACCCTAGATTAAATCAATGGTTAGGAGATGAAGTCAACATTAATGGTTAGACTAGTTAATCAAGGAACTGGATAATCTAACTTAGTTACTCTAAAAGCCTAAATAGTAACTAAGTGAAACAAACTAAGTTTACTAATACTTAGGGTCCATAGTTACAAGAAAGTATCTAGAGTATTCTAGAAGTATGACCAATGCATGACAAATGCATGACTTAACCATGTGCATGACAAATGCATGACTTAACCATGTACCTAGATAGTTAGACATGTAACTAGATAACCTAACTAAGTCAGCTTAAGTGAACTAACTACCTAAACTAGGTGTAACTAGACACTAATTGAAATCAAAACTTAGTTAGCCTTTCCATTGAGTCACACGGCCACTAGGCTATTCTAGGAGATTCTTAAACAATCTTTTATGATCAATAGATAACCAGTTGATGACCTATGCCATGTGAAGCCATGTGATAGATTTTTTTGTTCTTGCTAAACAAGCCTTAGTTTTCCTACTCATTTAACTACACGGCCATACACTTGAAACAAAGGCTATTATCACTTCATTTCTAACACTTTGTGAGCATAAACCTCTATCATCTTTTCTCTCTCATCCAAGAACACCAAGAACAACCAAAGAACTCCATACTTTCTTCTTTCTTGAAGTTTTCGGCCAAGACTAATTGAAATACTTTCCAAGCTTCAATAATTCTAAACAACCTTAGATCTAGAATCTACACACAATTCTAGAATAATTTGTAGTTGAGATCTTAGCCTAAATCATCCATCTTCAATCTTTTTCTTCAAGTTGAAAATCAAGAAGTTCTCACCTTGTCCATCCAAGAAAGCTCACAGTGTAACGACCCGGGACTGCCTGCAGGATTGATGAGTGTCTCCACAAACCAACACGGGTCTTTTCAGCGTGCTTTGTCCTCACTCACACGCATCCTAGGAAACTTCCCAGGAGGTCACCCATCCCACAATTGCTCCGGTTAAGCACGCTTAACCATGGAGTTCTTTGTTCTAGGCTCCCGAAAAGAAGTTGCAACTTGTTGATATGGCTACACCAAATCAATTCCTTTAAGCCATCCTCAACTATGCAGGTCCCCATACCCGCACGCTACGAATCCCTCTCATTCCGGTGTGTATTCGGTTCATTCATGCAGACCCTCCGCCTAGAAGCCTGCCAGAGCCGCTCCTTGTCCGTGCTTCATTGCACCGGCGATCACTCCCCGCCCTCGTCGGCCCCGGGACGCCACATGCCCACCAACTTCCGCTTGGTTCGTCCCCGAACCACACCGTACTGGGAGAGGTCCCGTCTCTGATACCATTTGTAACGACCCGGGACTGCCTGCAGGATTGATGAGTGTCTCCACAAACCAACACGGGTCTTTTCAGCGTGCTTTGTCCTCACTCACACGCATCCTAGGAAACTTCCCAGGAGGTCACCCATCCCACAATTGCTCCAGGTTAAGCACGCTTAACCATGGAGTTCTTATGTTCTAGGCTCCCGAAAAGAAGTTGCAACTTGTTGATATGGCTACACCAAATCAATTCCTTTAAGCCATCCTCAACTATGCAGTCCCATACCTGCACAGTCTCTGAATCCCTCTCATTCCGGTGTGTATTCAGTTCATTCATGCAGACCCTCCGCCTAGAAGCCTGCCAGGAGCCGCTCCTTGTCAGTGCTTCATTGCACCGGCGATCACTCCCCGCCCTCGTCGGCCCCGGGACGCCACACACAGCCTCACTCTCTATACTACCTTCCAATCACTCATAATTCTATCTAATCACATCACTTAATCCTAAACTTCATTCTAAGCAACTTTCATGTTGTGATCAAGATCTAATTCTATTATCTTCAAGCTTGATTCTTGGATTTAAGTTCTAGGGTTTCAAGGTAAAGATCTTAAAACTTGATTTCTTACTTGATTCTTGGAATCCTAAGACCATGTTTGATCTATGGTCATCTTAATCAAGCCTTAGATGCTAATTTTAATGTGTTTGTTTTGATTTTAAGATCTACTTGGTGGTGAAAGTTTGATACAAAGAGAGTCTTACAAGGAGCTTAGAAAACTACACACTAGGTAAGAGGGATATTAACATCATCGGCCACATGTGGTGGTGAGGGAATGGATTTGTTTGTGTTTGTGAGTGGAAAATCCATGTGAGGATTTATTCACTCGGATTGTGTGGTTATTGGTTTATGCTTGTTTGATTGTGTATAATTATATGATGTTGATTGTATGTATAAAATTTCCATGGTCGCTTTTTGATTATGTGAAATTTTATTGCTTTGATAAGTATGCATGATTTATATGTGAGATGGTATAATTCTAATTAAATTGTGATTAGATGCTTAATATGATTTTGGTAAGCATGAATATGTGAAAGTGAAAATATCATGAGTGATGTGTTGTAAATGACAAGAATCATGTGGAAAGGAAAACTATTTCGATTTTGAAAAACCAAGAGGCACACGGCCTCCATGAATATATTCGAAAAACCTAGTTGAAATATTTTACTGATTATGGATTTTAGCTGATTAGGTAACAAGTAATTGGATTAAAGATTTTTACAAAGAAAAATGAGAAAGGAAATGAATAAATATTTGGGTATGGAATATAAAATGATTTTTGGCTAACAGTCCAAGTATTGGTTTTTATGGGAAATAAATTTATAAGTTAAAGTTTACTGACGTATAGTTCACTTTGGTTTTGAGCGCGTTAGAAAAACTTTGAACTTTGATATTTGATTAAATCTTGGAAGTGTAAAATTTTATGAAGGAAATATTAGAAAATATTATTTAGAGGAGTTTTGGCAAGGAAATAATTTTAAGAATGATTTGAAATTTAAGATATTTTATTTAAGAAAGTTTTGTCAAGAGTAAAGAATAAAGATTTTAAGATATCTTGAATTAATTAAAATAATATAAGTTTTTATGGAAAACGTTTGGAAATATTAATTAACAGAAATTTAGTTAGAAAATGTTAGAAACATTATTTAAAGATGATTTATTAAGGAAATATCAGAATTAAAGTCCAATTTTAATATTAAACGAGAAAAGTTTTAATTTAAGCTTAGAATATGATTAAAATGTTTTACGCGATTGAAAATATACAGAAAAACTCTTACACAATTTAAAAATAGTGATTTTTAACTACGCGATTGAGAAAACATTTTAAACTCTTTACGCGATTGAGAAAATGTAGGAAAATACTTACACGATTTGAAAATGTAAGAAAAATGTTTTGCGATTATGAAAATGTGATAATATCGCTACGCGACTTAGAGGAACAACGAGTTTTGCTATAGGGCTGACGTACTGTACCCAAGTGGTTGTGGTTTTAGCATTGTGCTTGTGGAACCGAAGTACTGAACCCGAGTGAATCTTTGGTATTATGTAATTTTATGGGCAGTTATATAATATCATTGATACTAATGGTATTAAATAATTGTATGGGCGGTTGATTTAATATCATTGGGAACGGTTCAACGGTGGTTTGATTTCATTAAATATTCATTGAGAATTATACAGTTGATAGCTGTTATGGCGTTTTATGCCTAAGAGTGAATGAGAACTTATAGGATAGTGCGATCTATGATAGATCTTGGGGGACGTCAGGGCGTGGTGATTCACTTTGTGATTATGTTATCACAAGTGATTATGATATCACATTATATATATATACCCCTGGCCGTGAAGAACCGTTGCAACGCACTGACAGCCAGATAAAACACTATTACTTTTCAAAGTCTGGCGTAGACTGTCTTTTAGGGGGGACAGATCTTCTAGGACGTTCATCTCTGAATTGAGTTAGCTCCATGGAGTAGGAACTGTTTGCATTGTGTATAAGGATGGTCAGCATACACATCGTGCATATGTATAGTCAACATTTATACTGTTATTGATATGATATTATCATTATGCCTGATATTATGCTGCAAGTTTATTGGATTATTTATTTGTTAATTATCATGAATATATCTATTGATTTTATACTATTTAATGGATTGTATGTTGTACTGTATTGGTATGTTTGTCGTTTCTTTACTGCCATATTGGTATGTGATGTAGGGGATCTCACCTCTTTGCTGTATCGTTCCATCTATTTCTATTGTATGCTTACTTTTATGAAGATTATGATGACGGCAAGGAGAGATCAGCTAGGTTTCTTTAGACTATAGTTTCTTGAAGGCGCTGCTGCTTGGCATGTCTATTGGGACTCAAAGTATATAGAGTATTATGGTGACATTACTCTATCCGTAAGTAGGACCCGCCATAGGGTCATTACTTCTTCTTTTACGGTTGTATATGTAGAGTTTGTTTTACCTATCAGGGAGTTGTGGAATGATCTTCACTATACTCCAAGGGAGGACTCCGAGATATCTTTTGTTCGGATTTCTATCCGTCGAGACCTTCCCAGCTAGGAATTGGTCTTCTAAGAAGAACTTTTGTCTCTAGATGTTGTGAACTTGGGCCAGGTCAAGTTTTTATATGGTGAGTCTATATTATTGAAAGTAAGCAAGTTTTATGTAATGAAAATGTTACGACTCTATGTTATGTACAAGAGATATATGTTGTTCTATTCTTGTATCTTATGTTACTTTAGTTTGGTAAATTGATGTTATCCGTGAAAAAAAAATTGAAATCAGTACTTAAATAATAATATTTAAATATTTTATAACTTGGGAATTTAATTAAAAGGAGTTGGTCTGAAATGTGATACCCTAAGGAGGGTGTTACAGCAGCATTCTACCTTTATATATTTAGCCCCAAACCAACCATTTTTATTAAAATTCAACATCATAATTCAATACAAGAATCATTAAGAATGAAAGAATAAATTGAAACAAAGAGTTCTCCACTTCATCATGATTTCGCCGTGAGTCACAATTAAGAATACAACCAATCCACATCAATTTATTCACAAGAAAAAGAACAAAATCTAGAAAGGAAAACATAACAAGCAATTGGCAACCAACTAAACACCCTTAAAAATTTGTTTGGTCATGGCTTTCAAACCAGAATTTAGGCTACAAAAATTGATTCAAAATAAAGAAAAAAGAAGAGCAAATTCAAGATAAAGGACCCCTACCTCTTTCCTAGCATTGTTTCCTTAATTTTCTTCAATTTCTTTCACCTTTTTCTTCTTTTTCTCCTTCTTTTCTTCTCATCTCTGCTGCCATTTCTTTGGTTCTATTCTTTTAGCTGTAGAGCCATGTAAAATAAGGGAGAGAAATAAGAAATATCAAGCTTACATATAGATGAGAATGCAAGGGAAAAATGAAAGATAGAGTGTAGAAGAATTGATGGAAGATGAAAGAAAAAAGTGAGAGACGGTGGAGGGCTGTTGCTCACATAAAAATAGAGAAGAGAATGGAGGAAGAGAAACGTAAAAGGGAGGAAAAAGTGAATGAGAAATAGGTAGAAAAATCTAGAGAGTCTTAGGTGGTGGATGACCAAATTTCTAACCAAAAATTTCATGCTAGAACTTTTATATCTATTATGTACATTTTAATCTTCCAAAGCTAAGTTTTCAAGTTTCGATAAGTGTTATAGAAAATTTTAGGACTCAACTTAGTCCTCAAATCTATTTTTCCATTATTTTTCATATACTGCTATTTATCAATTAAGCGTCAATACTCTTTCTTGAGTCAGGTTATACGTAAGAATTAAGCAAAGGGGTTTACTGATGTTCACCTTAACTATTGTTTCTTACCAAAATATTCTCCATGTCTCACTAGTCATCTACATGTAATTTCGTAATTTTCTGAACTACTTAGCTGTCCAATCGATCTTCCAAACTCTCATTCAGTATCGTTAAAAACATGAAATCAATTCATCTAATTCTGCAAAATTTACCACATCTCTTTCTAATCACTTATAACATAGAAATAAATTTTTCATATTTATTTTCATCATATCAGCTATTTTTGAAAAAACTTTAGCTATTTTTCATATTCTGTATTATAGAATTATGCTCAAAATGATTCAAAAATTAATTGATAACTTATACTAATATTACTGAGCTTCTATAACCCTAATTAGGAATATTTGGTTAAGCAGAATGTTACAACAACTCCTGCTCCTACCGAAAAATTCAAAATTCAAAAACGGTTAGCGAATGTTGTTATTTCTTCAAAGGTAATCTCAAACCTTCCTAGTGTTTTTAACACTATTAACACTAGGCTTATAGTCCTTTCCCTGTATTTCCCTTCTTCTACGAAAAAAAAAACAAAGCAAAACTCCACGCTACTCCTCCAACTTATGCCCTTCAGTTGCACCAATTTCAATTGAAGCTGAGTTGATTACTATGCCCATGGATGGATAGTATTGTTTTAAGTATTTTTCATTAATACTTTTGGATACCTCCTTTCCTTGCTGTTAACTAACTAATAAGCACCATTTGAGATAACTTGACTAATAATAAAAGGGCCTTCCCAATTTGGTGACCAATTGCCATACTTATGATCTTTAGTCCTAATTGGTAAAATGGTTTTCCAAACTAAGTCTCCCTTTGGCAAACTTTTTGGTCTTAAACTTTTGTTATAACTCTTGGCTACTTTCTCCTTGTTCATCCGAATGTTATCTAAAGCCATCAATCTATCTTCATTAATAGAATTAAGCTACATATACATAGCTTGTAAATAATCTTCATCTTCTAAGTTATTTTGTTTTATAACCCTGAGTGACTTAACAGTAATTTACAAAGGTAATAATGCATCCTGACCAAAATTTAGCCAATAGAAAGTTAGACTAGTTGTAACATCCTCTTCAACATGTTAGACTTGTAAATAGTTATAGAGGTAACTTAATACTTGCTTAACATGCCTATTTAATTTTGTGACAATCTGAGTTAGTTTAGACACTTTGCTACAAATCGAAAGGTGGCCAATTGCTTAAAATGACCCAGATATTAGCATAAGTGGCTTAGATAATGGAAATAGATGTGGATAATTAATTTATAACTCACAAATGTGTATTATGTGATGTGGTTAAAATTTGAGAATAATCGGAGTCGGTTTGGTATTTTTAGGCATGTTGGTTGTGTGTTTTAATGAAGAATTGATTAGTCATAGATATGAAAAAATATGATACTGGTGAAACAACTTTTTTAATGAATCTTAGTATTTATTTTAAAGTTGTTGAAACTTGGAAAACTTGATTTAGCTAAATCTAAGTATTTTTAGCAGATCAGGAAGTATCAGTGTTGTATCAAATGGCCTTAAACCGTCCACGGTTACAGCTTATTTCTTTGACTTCGTTTAGTTACTTTGTTTTCTCATTTCTCACTTTTCTCTCTTCTCTTCATGGCTGGACACAAAAATAGCAGCAAGGGTGGAGGTTTCAAGTGGTGAAAAGGGAAACAAGAAGCACAAGATGAAGGGGAAATCCAAGATCAAAGTGTGAGGCTCAAATCTCCATCCTTATAACAACTTGAGGTAGGGTTTTTAAGTTCAAAATAGCTCTTTCTTCTCTTTTTCATGTTTAAGCTTGTTTTGAGGTTTAATATACCAAAATGAGATTTTGTAGTGTTTTGAGTGATTTTCTTGCTTGGATAAGTTTTCAAGGATGTTTATGACTTGTTCATGTTAAGAGTTTGGATTAGAAACTGAAAACTCTTCATGTGGACCATTAATGCTCAAAGTGAGGATTTTGGGGTTTTGATGAGTGATTTGATTCAAGAATCCATAATTGATGAAATGAGCTGGTGTTTTATGTTTCCTTCATGTTAGTGAACTTGTTAGGGATTTAAAATCACCTAGAAACCAATTTGGAGAGGTTGAATTTCGTATTTGGCACTAATGGAACAGTTCCATAAATGTGTAGAATTTTGCAGATTTGCTGATGGGCACTCAGCGCTTAAGCACTTAGTGCTTAAGTGCTTATCGCTCAGGCGTGCAACAACCAAAGAGTTACGCCCTGATACTTATAGCGTGATCAAGTGCTTGGGCTTTAAACGCTCAAGTTCCGAGACAGGGTAGGGGATGTTTTTAGCATGTGTTGCTAATTAAATTCCCTACTTGATGGGATCTTTTGTGCAAGCCTTTTAGGGTGTGATGAGACACTTTTGGGGATATTTCTTGGAGAGAATTATCAGCTTGCATATATGAAAAGTTTGGGAATTCTTGGACATTCCAAGTATGATAGAATGTCTATGTTAGTGTTTAGAAACTTGATCAACATGAGGTTGATTTTTATTTCACTTATGAAGTGATGGTATAATGTTCTAGATACTGTTTAACTAGTGATATGAATCTCACTACCTTGTTGGATAAGTGAGGTTGATATTCCTATGTACTAGTGTTTAAAATGTGGCTTGAATATTTGGTTTTCAAACTTGGTATTTGCTAATTTTCTATGTATTGTAACCTTAGATGGTGTGCACAATCATATGACCCGAGAATGAGGTTTTAGATCTAAATTCTCCTTGCATTTGTGCTCGTATGGTCAGGGTTACTAGTATGGGGGTGGAAGTAGTACTCTTTCATTGGTGAGAGAAAAATGTCTACCTATTACCAAGTGGGGTTTAGGCTTTTAGGCTTATCATGCTTTGTATATACAAGAAACAGAGGTTTCTGGGAAATAAGTAAGTAATTTATGTTTTCAAAAACTAAAAACCACATTGGCATTGCATAATCTTAATATTAGGATACTGTTTGAGCATAATCATACCTCATAACGTAAAGCATTGTATTGTTGACAATTGTATGGGCAATTGTCATGCTTAGTTGTTTAGTTACTTGGTTGGTTATTCGATAGTATCTTAGGATTATATAGGTGATTCTTTGATATTATTGATTATCGAATATTCTATTACATAGAGTGTAATTATGTCTTCAGTTAGGTTATTTGTTAAATAAACAACTGCTAGTCTTGGTATGCTATTACTGAGCAATTGTGATTTCTCACCCTTGTGTGTTCCATGTAAATCCAGGTGAAGACCCTCCAAAGAGAAAGGGCAAGAAAAAGAAGAAGCAGAAGGCTTAGTTTATTTGCTTTATTTCATTTTGCATTAGCTTATATTTATTTACTTTGTTGGATGGTTTGTAAAAGTTTATGTAAAAGTTTATTTGCTCTCTATAATGACTACACAGGTTATTATGGATTTATGTTTTATGCATTTTAGAAAGTGACATACTTAATATACTTTATCCTGAATATACTACTTATTTTATGATAATTTGTATTAGGGTGTTACATTATGGTTTCTGAGCAGTTCATCCTGTTGAGCCGGGGTATGGACTAGCTATGCTTAGACATGTTTAGGAGTTCCTCTTTATGTTGTGCATTTCTTTGTCTCTTGTGTAAGATGTTTGAATGAGTTGTATGACTTGCCTTTGGTATAACTGTTTTAGCTATTGTTGAATGGTTATATGATATTGGGATTAACTGCCTCAATATGTATTGTTCTGTGTTTACTAGAAACTATGGCCTCACAAGGGCGACCCCATGGGAGTAGGAACTCTGGAAGTGAAGGCCTTGACATAGTTGGAGCCTTTATAGCAATAGCTGAGGCAATGAGGGACCAAATAACTACTACTACCACTGCTATGTGAGAACAAACAGTCGCAACAACTGAAGCTATCAGAGAGCAAGCAGCTGCAACAACAAGGATGTTTGAGAGAATGAGTACAACTCAACATCAACTGCCTACACCACCACCACTACCACACCACCAAGGGCAACCAAACCAAGAGGTAGTTGGGAGGAATTAGACTTTCTAAGACCTCTCAGAGTTTAAGAAATCTAATTCATCTTCCTTCAAGGGGGAGTACGACCCGATCAGAGCTGAGGGTTGGCTTAAAGAGATGGAAAAGATTTTCACTGTCATGGCTTGCTCAGACGAGCAAAAGATGCTTTTTGCTTTGTATATGCTGGAAGGTGAGGTAGACGATTGGTGGGTGAACATCAAGAGGGCTTTTGAGGTGTCAAGGACTCTTGTTACATGGGAGATCTTTAAGAATTCATTTCTGAGAAAGTTTTTTCCATAAACCTCCAGAATGCAAATGAGATGAAATTTCTTAAGTTGGAACAGAAGGATATGTTTATTGGCCATTATGTGACCAAATTTAACGAATTGTCTAAGTTCTCATCTTGCATTAGGCTTAACCCAGATGAGTCATGGAAGTATGTTAAGTTTGAGGAAGGATTAAGGGAAGATATTCAAAAAGCTATCCAACCTTTTTGAGATTCGGGACTTTGCAACTTTGGTTAATAAATGTTAGATCATAGAAGGATGTGTCGGGAAGCCTTCTGAGGAGCCTAAGTCACAAGACTTTCAAAAGAGGAAGGGAGGTGACAATAAGTTGAAGAATGGAGCTTCTAAATCTATCTTTCCTCAAGACAAGGGTAAGCAGATTCAGAAGGAGTTTGTGAGACCTAAGTGTTCCAAGTGTGGGAAACACTACGGAGACCGGCCTTGCTCGGTGTTTTTTATTTGTGGGCAACCTGGGTATTTTACTAAGGAGTGTCCTTCAAGGAAGGAAGTTACACCTACCCAGAAACCACAGGCCAGAGGGAGAGTCTACAATCTAGGTAGTGAAAAGGTGACTCAGTCTTCCAATCTTATCGAAGGTAAATGCATAATTCACAATTGCCTTTTAACTGTGTTGTATGATTTGGGAGTGTAACACCCTTGTGGGGATGTCACATTTATGAATGCAATGAAATAAAATAAAAATAAAACTCTTACCCAAGTTGTAAAACATTTGATCCTTACGTAATATTTGTGGTAGTATTATTTTTTTTCCTTTTTATAATTATAACATTAAATAAAATAACATGAAACACAAAATATAACAAACATAAACTCACCATAATATACATATGATTCTCTTTTAGTACACACATAATTTATAACTACATATATTTAGTAAAGCAGTAAAGAGTTGACACAAAGCTAAAACATAGCACTACCCAAGTGCATCTCGAGATATCTAACCCTCCGATGAATCATCTTCCAGAACCTCCAGAATAACCATCGAAAAGTTCACATCTCGAAGATCTCACAGCACGACGGACACGAGTCCGAGCTGTCGACTCGCTACTGAGCTCACTAGGCGCATGGAATATTCCCTGCCAACAACGCCTAATGGTCAGAGGTAACTCTAAATGTAAATAAAGCATAGTAGTGAATATGACCTCTCCGTCATACTCTCTACATAGGGACACGGTCAAACGTCCCACATAAGCAACTGTCCCTCGGTCCACATGCATACGCCACGCCTCGGAACCCCCATGAAACTCCAGTCTTACGAACCCGAAGAATCTTGGCAATGCCATGATCTCAAGATCAGTCTTGACGATCAGTGTGATCTACCGGCTCCTCCTCCTCGTATACTTCGCCCGACTGTTGCTCGTCAGATATCTTGTATCTCAAGAGGGCCGATCCTCTTCTTCCTCTAACTCTTTACGAATATAATATAATAATTTCGAGAAAACATATAGAGAGGTGAGACAATCTACATCACTACCCGCATGGCAATAAAGAAAACGACAGTACAAAATAGTCATCACAACAGTACATACCAATATATCATGCATAATATATCAAGCAGTATATATATAAATAATACATACCATTATATCATGCATAATATATTAAAGCAATAAATCATACAATTTATCACAAATTATGATAAGCAATAAAATGCAGGTAATGCATGAACACACACCGACTCGTTCCTACTCCATGGAGCTAAACACGGATATCTGAGAGAATGATTCGATTAGAAACTAATAATACTTTATGGCTGCCCAACCAAACAATTGCACTGTCAAATCTTTGTGTCTATAGCCCACAGTCCAAAACATCGTGTAGTAGTACATAGTCCAACATCGTGTACCACATGCATAGTACTTAATAGTCCCCTTAAGATCTCGACTAATAATAGTGCTTGTCAAGATCATTAGTGTGTTGCCCGTTACCACGGCCCAGAGGAGCAACCCACTATCCGCATGTGGAATTCTCCGCACACTAATGCCTCCAAGTTTATAAATGAACCACACTACGCTTATCACACCAAACACGGTGTAATTCGCCTCATCAATCAATTACCAATTATAAACCAAATTGGCACAACACTCTAAACATGATCTAAAATTACAAAAATACCCTTATTATCCAAATTTTACCATAATTATGGAAAATTACCAAAATACCCTTAGTCACAAAATAACAAAGTATAGCACGTCCCACCTGACAGTACTACACTGGAATATGTCTGGGTCCACCACTTTGGCCCGACAGCAAAACTCACAGTATTGTTCAATCGCGTAGGAATTTTATCGCATTTTCACAATCTCGTCATTTTCACAAACGGTTTTAAATTGCGTAAAGATATTTTGACGTTTTTAAATATCGTAAAATATTTTTAAATCATTTTCTCAATCGCGTAAGATTTTTAATTCATTTTCTTAACCGAATAGCTTAAAATTATCATTTCTGCTATGTGTAAAACTATATCTAGTACTTTTTAAAAGACATAGAGTATTTTCCTTATGTTCTAAATATAGTATGGAATCTTTTCATTTTATGCGTCTGATTTTAATAAATTTTGGCAGCATTTTGCCTATAAAATCAGTATAAGGTATTTTCAACGTTTTCCACTAAATATAGTTCATTTTATTTTTACCTAATAATTACGCTTTGAAACTTGCTAATGCGCTTCAAAATTTATAAAATGAGCTTTACGTTAGTATTTTTCTAGCATCTGTTTTATTTCTTACTTAAACTAAATTATGCTAAGTTAAATTTCTAGAACTGAATTTATTCCTTTTATTTTTCTCAATGAATCATTGGAATCCATTATGTTGTAAATCACTTACCTAACCTATCTTAGCAAATAAAATGGCATGTTGGCCAAATCAAAAATAAAATCGTATTTGATTATACACTAAATGGCATATTGGCCACAATTAACTTAAATCATTTTCAAATCCATTATTTTACCTAGGTTCATTAAATCATTGATTTAGAAAATTATGGAGAACATTTTGGTTCTCTAATTTCATGAGAAGGCCGTGAGCCTCAATGTGTTCTTTGGAACACTCATGCAAATCGTTACATGTTATTCACATCCTACTTTAATAATTATACAGTTATAGACACATACAATTATTTAATCATATATAATATACATACAATATATTTAAAGCCATAAACATGCATAACAAAAATAATAATAACTATAATCATGCATAGCAAAAATAATCACAAATAGGAAAACATCTAAACAATCACAAAAAAAATAATAAAACCATAAACAATCACACAAATCGAATCCTTATGGATTCTTCATACACAATCAATCCATTTTCTCATCACCACTTAGGGTTGATGAGATTAAATCTCCCTCTTACCTCTTGTAGACAATTTAATCGGTTAGTTTTCCTCCTTTCCTTCAAATTTCGTGTGACTCCCAAACAAATCCCTAAAATTCTTAAACAATTAGTAAAAACACATACAAGGTACAAAATAGAAAAACCATGGAACAATCATAGTTAGAAAAATTAGAAATGTAATTTTGAACCATAGAAACAAAACTTACCCTTAAGTAAGTAACCAAAAGGTTGGATTTTGGACAAGATAGAGTAGGAATTTGGGAAAACTTTGTGAACAAAAAGTGTTTAGAATGGGATTTGGGTTTAGGAAATATGATGAGATGAAATTATGAAGGTTTGGTTGTGTGGGTGTGGGTGTTGGCCGAAACTAGGGAGAGAAAGTGAAAGAGAAGTGTGCTTGAGTTTTTGGTATTTTAGAGAGAGAAAAGATGACTTTGATTTGTGATAAGTGAAAAGTAAATATTGATGTGTAATTTGAGGGGCTGCAGCCGTGAGGTTAAGTGTGTAGGGAGTTTGAGTGTTTGATTTTGCATGTAAATATCCTAAAGTGTTCACACTAGTTAAGCACATGGCTTAGGTCATTGGATGGTTCAAGAACCATGTAGAACTAAGCCACCTTGCCTCCTTATTTGCAGCCCAAAACCGTGTGCTCCTTCATCTTTTTAGGGGTTTAATTGCTTTCCAATTACTCTTAATTACATGCTAGTTAATTAGGGAATTAGTTAGGTTAACTATCCTAACCAAACTTAGTTAACATACTAGTCATATAACTAATTAATTTAATATATATTAACATATATTATAACCTTTAATTAATATTAGGATATCTAATTAGTATTTAGATTATAATTAATTAATAACTAAGCTAGTTCACTTAGTTTGTTAATTAAGTAATTAGATTAGTCAAATTAAGCTTAATTAGGTTACTAACCAAATTCAAGCCTACAATTTTTGACTTAATTCTAACCATTGATTCATCTTTAATTCTTAGCCCTAGATTAGATCAAAGGTAGATATCAATTAGTCATAAAACTATCATTCTAATCTCACCATTGATTAGATCAACGGCTTAGGTTAAAGGCTTCCTAACTAAGTCTTCATCCAACGGTCCAAATGAAAGTCTATGCTCCCTTCGTTGACCAATTCCTATTGGTTTAGAAAGTCAAGCCACTTTTGTTGACTTGCTCTCATTGGCTAGAATTTGTACAACAAGCCTGAATTGACTGCTTTTCCTAAACGCGGTCCCACAAGACTTTTAAAGATCTGTGGTCAAATCAAGCAGATTTTTACTATTTTTGAGACAGTAGGTACTGTAATATAAAATAATATTATAATAATATAAAATTATTTTATTGCACAGTTAAATCCAAAAAATTACGAGATTAATATATATATAAATCAAATTGGGTTTAGTAAGATCCCCACTCTAATTAATTAAAATAAGATTTTTTCGGCCAGAAAATTATTATTTCCCTAGGTCGGAGCAAATCACATACAACAGTCAAGTACACTCACGAAACAGTCAAATTAAATTTACTGCTCACAGAATTCACAAAATAGTACATTTCAGGACTATATTGTAATTATCCCAAAAGTTGGGGTGTTACAACTCTCCCCTACTAATAAGAATTTCGTCCCCGAAATTCATCATACATCAAACAATTGAGGGTATAGTTCCCTCATCCTATCCTCTAATTCCCATGTAGCATCTCCCGTTACATCGTTCCACGCTACCTTCACCAACTCAATCATCTTCCCTCGAAGTTGTTTCACTCTCCTGTCCTCGATTCTAACAAGAAGTGTTTCATACGTCAAATTATCCTTTAGCTGTACTTCATCAGGTTGTATCACATGGGTTGGATCGGGAATGTATTTCCTCAACTAAGACACATGAAATACATTATGGAGATTGGATAGAAAAGGCAATAAAGCTATTTGGTAAGCTACAGGACCAATCAGACGAATAATTTGATAAGGCCCTATAAACTTAGGTGTAAGCTTCCTAGATTTAAGAACTCTTCTGACACCTGTCGTAGGCGTAACTCGTAAGAATACATGATCGCCTTCTTCAAATTCCAGGGGTCGTCTTCGTTTATCAGCATAGCTTTTCTGACGGCTCTGAGTCGTTCGCATCTTTTCTTGTATCATCTTCACCTTTTTCGTAGTCTGCTGTACAAGATCAGGACAAATAGTCATACTCTCTCCATCCTGATACCAGCACAAAGGTGTTCGGCATCGTCGTCCATAAAGTGCTTCATAGGGTGCCATTCCTATGCTTGAGTGAAAACTATTGTTGTAGGTGAATTCTATCAAAGACAGAAATTCATCCCAACTCCCTTGTTGTTCCAACACACAAGCACGCAATAGATCGTCCAACGACTGAATCGTTCTCTCCATCTGACCATCAGTTTGCGGATGATATGCAGAACTCAATCATAGTTTAGTCCCCATAGCTTCTTGCAGACTTTGCTAGAGTCTTGACGCAAACCTCGGATCTCTATCAAAAACTATACTTACAGGCACATCATGAAGTTTAACAACTTCGTCAATATATATCTGGGTTAAGCGTTCCAACGAGTACTTAATATTGATCGGCAAGAAATGCGCTGATTTCGTAAGCCTATCAACTATAACCCATATCGAATCATGCCCCTTCCTTGTCCTCGGAAATCCAGTAACGAAATCCATCGAGATACTATCCCACTTCCACTCTGGAATAGTCAAGGGTTGTAACATACCAGCAGGCCTTTGATGTTCCACCTTTGCTTTCTGACAGACAAGACAAGACGTCACACGTTCACTACATCTCTCTTCATTCTTGGCCACCAAAACAGTCGTTTCAAGTCTTGATACATCTTCGTCATCCCCGGATGCATACTCAAATTACTTGTATGAGCTTCATCCAAAATCGCTATCTTGAGTTCGGAATCATCAGGTATACAAGCTCTTCCTTCAAACCTTAGGATCCCATCAAATCCTTCCTCCACCGTCGCTTTATGACCTTGCTTCAACAATTCCTTCTCATTCTGTAAAAACGCATCTTCATCTTGTTTCTCTTTTATTATCTCCAACAAGTCATTTAAAACCACAACTCTACTTAGACGAATCTTTCCAGGTACCAATTCTATCGATAACCATAGATCTCTGAATTGATTCATCAGCTCTTCCTCTTTAATCATCATAGCAGAAACGCTAACCACCTTTCTGCTCAAGGCATCTGCCACCACATTCGCTTTTCCTGGATGGTATTGAAGCTGAAAATCATAATCCTTCAAAAATTCCAACCATCGCCTCTGTCTCATATTCAATTCTTTTTGATCGAACAAGTATTTTAAGCTCTTGTGATCGCTAAAGACATTGAACATAGCTCCATACAGAAAATGCCTCCACACTTTCAACGCAAAAACTACTGCAGCTAGCTCCAAATCATGCGTTGGGTAGTTCCTCTCATGAACCTTCAACTGTCTTGAAGCATAAGCTACTACATTTTGATTCTGCATCAACACACATCCTAACCCTTGATAAGATGCATCACAATACACCTCCAAAGATTTGTTAGGATCCAGAAAAATTAACACTGGTGCAGTCGTTAGTCTCTTCTTTAGCTCTTGAAAACTCGCTTCACGTTCTTCTGTCCAATCAAAAGCTTGGCCCTTCCTTGTGAGTTGTGTAAGTGGTCCAGTTATCTTGGAAAAACCTTCAATAAACCTTCGGTAATATCCGGCTAATCCAACAAAACTTCGAACCTCAGTCATAGTCTTAGGCCTTTCCCACTGTAAAACAGTTTCCACCTTCGATGGGTCTGCCGCAATACCTTCCTTAGAAATCACGTGACCTAGAAATTGAACTTCTTCCTTCCAAAACTCGCACTTCGCCAACTTCGCATACAGCTTCTTCTCCTTCAAAATCTGGAGAACTATACTGAGATGTTCAGCATGCTATTCTCGACTTTGAGAATAGATCAGAATGTCATTGATAAAGACAACGACAAATCTATCTAAGTACGGATGAA
This sequence comes from Ormosia semicastrata, assembly GCA_029884595.1. Classification (NCBI taxonomy): domain Eukaryota; kingdom Viridiplantae; phylum Streptophyta; class Magnoliopsida; order Fabales; family Fabaceae; genus Ormosia; species Ormosia semicastrata. The sequence goes on along the minus strand of JAQQTO010000047.1, from coordinate 36,446,954 downwards.
AAATCCTATTCATATAGTCCATGAATATTACAGGAGCATTCGTCACTCCGAACGGCATCATTTGATACTCATAATGTCCATAATGAGTTCGGAAAGCTGTTTTAGGTACATCGTCGACCTTGACACGAATCTGATGATAACCTGATTGCAGATCTATCTTAGAGAATACAGCGGCTCCCTTCAATTGATCCATCAAGTCATCAATCCTCGGTAGTGGATATTTATTCTTTATAGTGACCTTGTTCAGCTGTCGATAATCAACACAAAGACGCGAAGTTCCATCCTTATTCTTGACTAGCAGCACTGGTGCTCCCCATGGTGAAGCACTAGGTCGCACAAACTGCTTCTCCAATAGTTCCTCCAATTGCTTCTTCAGCTCCGCCAATTCTACAGGCGACATTCGGTACGGTGCAATTGAAATAGGACCTGCTCCTGGTACTAAGTCGATAGAGAATTCGATTTCCCTTTCCGGTGGCAACCCAGGTACATCGTCAGGAAAAATCTCTGGAAATTCATTGACGACAGGAATAGTGCTCACATCCTTCTCACACTTGACTTCCAAAGAAGACAGCAACATAAACCCTTGAGCTCCATCCCTCAACAATGACTTGACCTTAACAGCAGTCAAGAATCCAGAACTTTCTTCCTTAGGAAAAACTATGGTTTTGCTCGCACAGTCTATAAGGATATGGTTAGAAGATAACCAGTCCATTCCTGGTATTATGTCTATCACAACAAGAGGTAAACAAATCAAGTTGACCGAAAACATACGATCCTTTATAACAACAGGACAATTCATACACATCTTGGATGTAACAACAGGCTTAGAAGTCGGTGTAGAAATAATCAATTAAAAACTCAGAGAAGACACAGGCAGTTTCAAACGTTCCACACAATCATATGCAATAAATGAGTGTGTTGCACCCGAATCATATAGCAAAGTTAGGTGATTACCTTCAATGACACCTTCTCCTCGAACAAGATTTTCAGATTGAGAAGCCTCAGTTCCGGTCATCGCATACACTCGCCCTCCAGATCTCGGCTGAGTAGCATGGACATTCCTTACAGCAGGCTTCCTCTCTGGCTGAGTGCAATCCCTAGAAACATGTCCAGGTTTTCTATAGTTGAAACAGATCGTTCCTCTGATCGGGCAATCTGTAGAGATATGGCCACTCTTGCCACATTTAAAACATGTCGGCGTAAACGCCACATTCTGACCAGCTCGATTTCCACTAGAACTTCCCCCAATAGATGGACGTTGCGGCTGATTTCCTAACGGTCTCGGATAAAGCTTTCTCTGAAATCAACCACCACTGCTACTACCTCCTCTTTGGAACCTAGTCGGTCCAAAATTACGATTTCTCTGATCTCTGGACGACTCCAATGCTTCAAGTCGTCTACAAGTATCCATCAACACAGGAAACTCCCTCATTCGCATTAGTAGAACTGCACGTCTCAATTCCATCCTTAACCCATCTTCAAACTTCTGGCACTTCCATACCTCATCTGGTCGGTTTTGGAAATACCTTGAGAATTGCGACAAACTCTCAAATTTTGCAGCATATTCTCCAACAGTCATATTCCCTTGACGCAGACCAAGAAATTCCATCTCCTTGGCATGTCGAGCAGTACTAGGAAAGTACTTCTCCAGAAATACTTCACAAAACACCTCCCAGGTGATCTCAGTCCCTTCAGCTTGCAACAATTGGCGGGTATTCCTCCACCAATTCTCAGCATCTCCTCTCAACATATATACAACATATGTAACCTTCTTATTTTCCGCGCACCCCATTCCTTCGAATACTCTCTCCAAGTCTTGAATCCAAAGATTTGCCTTTTCAGGGTCAAACTCGCCTCTAAACTGTGGCGGATTGTTGCGTCTGAACTCAGACAAATTCAAAGCATCAGCAGTTGCATCTTGATGTTGAGTTGCTCTTTGATTTTGCTGAGTAATCGCTTCTGCCATTTACTGCATAGCCTCAGCAACAGCAATCATTGGGTCTACATTACGTGCCGCATTTGCACGCGTTCCTCTTCCTCCAGACATCTTCTTTCTTCAACAAGACAAAACAATGTCAGATGTAACCTTTCGGAAACAAATCACAGAGATTCACACAACACAAGCAAAAACAGACCTAACCACAACCCCAAAAGACTCTAACTTGGGCTCTGATACCAACTAATGTAACACCCTTGTGGGGATGTCACATTTATGAATGCAATGAAATAAAATAAAAATAAAACTCTTACCCAAGTTGTAAAACATTTGATACTTACGTAATATTTGTGGTAGTATTATTTTTTTTCCTTTTTATAATTATAACATTAAATAAAATAACATGAAACACAAAATATAACAAACATAAACTCACCATAATATACATATGATTCTCTTTTAGTACACACATAATTTATAACTACATATATTTAGTAAAGCGGTAAAGAGTTGACACAAAGCTAAAACATAGCACTGCCCAAGTGCATCTCGAGATATCTAACCCTCCGATGAATCATCTTCCAGAACCTCCAGAATAACCGTCAAAAAGTTCACATCTCGGAGATCTCACAACACGACGGACACGAGTCTGAGCTGTCGACTCGCTACTGAGCTCACTAGGCGCATGGAATATTCCCTGCCAATAACGCCTAATGGTCAGAGGTAACTCTAAATGTAAATAAAGCATAGTAGTGAATATGACCTCTCCGTCATACTCTCTACATAGGGACACGGTCAAACGTCCCACATAAGCAACTGTCCCTCGGTCCACATGCATACGCCACGCCTCGGAACCCCCATGAAACTCCAGTCTCACGAACTCGAAGAATCCTGGCAATGCCATGATCTCAAGATCAGTCTTGACGATCAGTGTGATCTACCGGCTCCTCCTCCTCGTATACTTCGCCCGACTGTTGCTCGTCAGGATACTGTATCTCAAGAGGCTGATCCTCTTCTTCCTCTAACTCTTTACGAATATAATATAATAATTTCGAGAAAACATATAGAGAGGTGAGACAATCTACATCACTACCCGCATGGCAATAAAGAAAACGACAGTACAAAATAGTCATCACAACAGTACGTACCAATATATCATGCATAATATATCAAGCAGTATATATATAAATAATACATACCATTATATCATGCATAATATATTAAAGCAATAAATCATACAATTTATCACAGATTATGATAAGCAATAAAATGCAGGTAATGCATGAACACACACCGACTCGTTCCTACTCCATGGAGCTAAACACGGATATCTGAGAGAATGATCCGATTAGAAACTAATAATACTTTATGGCTGCCCAACCAAACTATTGCACTGTCAAATCTTTGTTTCTATAGCCCACAATCCAAAACATCGTATAGTAGTACACAGTCCAACATCGTGTACCACAGGCATAGTACTTAATAGTCCCCTCAAGATCTCGACTAATAATAGTGCTTGTCAAGATCATTAGTGTGTTGCCCGTTACCACGGCCTAGAGGAGCAACCCACTGTCCGCATGTGGAATTCTCCGCACACTAATGCCTCCAAGTTCATAAATGAACCACACTACGCTTATCACACCAAACACGGTGTAATTCACCTCATCAATCAATCACCAATTATAAACCAAATTGGCACAACACTCTAAACATGATCTAAAATTACAAAAATACCCTTATTATCCAAAATTTACCATAATTACGGAAAATTACCAAAATACCCTTAGTCACAAAATAACAAAGTATAGTACGTCCCACCTGACAGTACTACACTGCAATATGTCTGGGTCCACCACTTTGGCCCGACAGAAAAACTCACAGTATTGTTCAATCGCGTAGAAATTTTATCGCATTTTCACAATCTCGTTATTTTTACAAACATTTTTAAATCGCGTAAAGATATTTTGACATTTTTAAATATCGTAAAATGTTTTTAAATCATTTTCTCAATCGCGTAAGATTTTTAATTCATTTTCTTAAACGAATAGCTTAAAATTATCATTTCTGCGATGTGTAAAACTATATCTAGTACTTTTTAAAATACGTAGAGTATTTTCCTTATGTTCTAAATATAGTATGGAATCTTTTCATTTTATGCGTCTGATTTTAATAAATTTTGGCAGCATTTTGCCTATAAAATTAGTATAAGGTATTTTCAACGTTTTCCACTAAATATAGTTCATTTTATTTTTACCCAAATAATTACGCTTTGAAACTTGCTAACGCGCTTCAAAATTTATAAAATGAGCTTTACGTTAGTATTTTTCTAGCGTCTGTTTTATTTCTTACTTAAACTAAATTCTGCTAAGTTAAATTTCTAGAACTGAATTTATTCCTTTTATTTTTCTCAATGAATCATTGGAATCCATTTATGTTGTAAATCACTTACCTAACCTATCTTAGCAAATAAAATGGCATGTTGGCCAAATCAAAAATAAAATGGTATTTGATTATACACTAAATGGCATATTGGCCACAATTAACTTAAATCATTTTCAAATCCATTATTTTACCTAGGTTCATTAAATCATTGATTTAGAAAATTGTGGAGAACATTTTGGTTCTCTAATTTCATGAGAAGGTCGTGAGCTTCAATGTGTTCTTTGGAACACTCATGCAAATCGTTACATGTTATTCACATCCTACTTTAATAATTATACAGTTATAGACACATACAATTATTTAATCATATATAATATACATACAATATATTTAAAGCCATAAACATGCATAGAAAAAATAATCACAAATAGGAAAACATCTAAACAATCACAAAAAAATAATAAAATCATAAACAATCACACAAATCGAATCCTTATGGATTCTTCATACACAATCAATCCATTTTCTCATCACCACTTAGGGTTGATGAGATTAAATCTCCCTCTTACCTCTTGTAGACAATTTAATCGGTTAGTTTTTCTCCTTTCCTTCAAATTTCGTGTGACTCCCAAACAAATCCCTAAAATTCTTAAACAATTAGTAAAAATACATACAAGGTACAAAATAGAAAAACCATGGAACAATCATGGTTAGAAAAATTAGAAATGTAATTTTGAACCATAGAAACAAAACTTACCCTTAAGTAAGTAACCAAAAGGTTGGATTTTGGACAAGATAGAGTAGGAATTTGGGAAAACTTTGTGAACAAAAAGTGTTTAGAATGGGATTTGGGTTTAGGAAATATGATGAGATGAAATTATGAAGGTTTGGTTGTGTGGGTGTGGGTGTTGGCCGAAACTAGGGAGAGAAGGTGAAAGAGAAGTGTGCTTGAGTTTTTGGTATTTTAGAGAGAGAAAAGATGACTTTGATTTGTGATAAGTGAAAAGTAAATATTAAATGTGTAATTTGAGGGGCTGCAGCCGTGAGTTTAAGTGTGTAGGGAGTTTGAGTGTTTGATTTTGCATGTAAATATCCTAAAGTGTTCACACTAGTTAAGCACATGGCTTAGGTCATTGGATGGTTCAAGAACCATGTAGAACCAAGCCACCTTGCCTCCTTATTTGCAGCCCAAAAATCGTGTGCTCCTTCATCTTTTTAGGGGTTTAATTGTTTTCCAATTACTACTAATTACATGCTAGTTAATTAGGGAATTAGTTAGGTTAACTATCCTAACCAAACTTCATTAACATACTAGTCATATAACTAATTAATTTAATATATATTAACATATATTGTAGCCTTTAATTAATATTAGGATATCTAATTAGTATTTAGATTATAATTAATTAATAACTAAGCTAGTTCACTTAGTTTGTTAATTAAGTAATTAGATTAGTCAAATTAAGCTTAATTAGATTACTAACCAAATTCAAGCCTATAATTTTTGACTTAATTCTAACCATTGATTCATCTTTAATTCTTAGCCCTAGATTAGATCAAAGGTAGATATCAATTAGTCATAAAACTATCATTCTAATCTCACCATTGATTAGATCAACGGCTTAGGTTAAAGGCTTCCTAACTAAGTCTTCATCCAACGGTCCAAATGAAAGTCTATGCTCCCTTCGTTGACCAATTCCTATTGGTTTAGAAAGTCAAGCCACTTTTGTTGACTTGCTCTCATTGGCTAGAATTTGTACAGTCAGCACAGTTGACTGCTTTTCCTAAACGCGGGTCCCACAGCACTTTTAAAGATCTGTGGTCAAATCAAAGCAGATTTTTACTATTTTTGAGACAGTAGGTACTGTAATATAAAATAATATTATAATAATATAAAATTATTTTATTACACGTTAAATCCTAAAAATTATGAGATTAATATATATATCAATCAAATTGGGTTTAGTAAGATCCCCACTCCAATTAATTAAAATAAGATTTATCCGGCCAGAAAATTATTATTTCCCTAGGTCAGAGCAAATCACATACAACAGTCAAGTACACTCACGAAATAGTTAAATTAAATTTAATGCTCACAGAATTCACAAAACAGTACATTTCAGGACTATATTGTAATTATCCCAAAAGTTGGAGTGTTACAGGGAGCATCCCACTCCTTTGTTTCTATTGATTGTGTGAGCATGCTAGATTTACCTATGTCTGAACTTTCATATGACTTATCTATATATACTCCTACTAGTAAACCAATAACAACATCCAAAGTGTGTCTTAATTGTTATGTAAAGGTAGAAGATAGGATTTTCCATGTAAACCTTATTTGTTTGCCTCTTGTAGATATTGATATCATCCTTGGAATGGATTAGTTATCCGCCAACCATGTAGTGTTGAATTGTTCAAATAATCCCTGGTTTTCTTGTCAGATATACTTACCAGAGTCATTCCATATGAGTTTGTGTATCTTAATACGAATCAGGTCAATCTCTGTTTGGAGGAGGGAGCTCTTGTAACACCCACCTTAGGATGCCACATTTATGTTACATAATTACCAAATTAACCTTATATAGATAGCGTACATTGTAGGAAAAATACGAAATTCAAAATTTCTTAATAACAAGAAAATAAACTTAGCAGAAAATAAAAACATCACAGCATCATTACATATAATTTACAACATTTATACATATTCAAGTCTCTTATTATACATATACAAACCTTTAACACACTCATACTATAAATATTACAAACTAGTCACTCCAAAAAGTTTAAACACTATTTACATTGACATCTTTGCCCAAGTACAACTAGATAGCTGAACCCTTAGAAGTAGCCGGATCCTCAGATGGATCCTCCTCTGATTCCTCGGGTGGGGGAATTCCAACCCGACGTAAAGTCCGGGGAGGAAATGTCCGAGCGGACGATACAACACTACTCTCTCTACGGGTGCGATAGTACGCTCCCAGTCTTTGCGATAGATATAGGAAACTCTAACGTACATAAATAGTAACGAAAAGTAAGGGTTCCCCGACCGTAGTCTACTCGCTAATATTTACATCTCCTAAATAGTATATACTTTCTCTCTCAAGATCTTCACCCCATGCTTCGTCCCCTCCGATAAATGTCGGTCTCATGTAACCCGGAAGCTAGGAATCTCCACCGCCATCAAAACTCAAAATTCTCAATGGAATCTGGACCTTTTTCTCGCTTCTCGCTCTACGTCTGGCTCAGTGTCTTAACAACACATAAACATAATACAACATATACATACAAAAGGTGAGATCACCTATGCCAATACCAGTATGGTAGCAATGAAGATAAACACATCCAAAATATCATACAGATATCATACTATAATTACAGTTATGCTATTAATCTTATATATTATCATTATACATTAAATAAAAACAAGCTGTACAACTATGCTATTTTCAATACTCAAATATTCAATATTTTAATTATCACAAGCAAGAATTACACATAGGTAAGAATTTCAATGATACATCCTCTATGAATGCAAATGTAAATGCAATGTATACTGACTCGATATCCTACTCCATGGAGCTACAACTCAAGTCGGAGACAATGACTGAAAAGATCTGTCGACATCAACATGCTTCAGACCACGTGCTCAAATTCTGTACATCTGGCACATGCACGACAGTCTTTATCAAATCATGATTAGGGATAGTGTCTCGGTCCGGATCATTGGTGTGTTGCATCGGTCTAACCCACGGTACAGAAGAGCTACCAACTATCCATTGTAGGCAACCCGCACCCCAATGCCCCTAAGGTCAATCAGTGACCTACACTACGCTTATCGCACCCACTCAGGAGGTGTAATCTCTCCTAAACATCTTGCCTTACACAGTCCTTTGGACCTTTTCAATGCATGTGGTATGCACTATTCATAATTTCTATTGATATCCTATGTGCAGGGTTCATACAATAATTTAACAACAGTGTTACTGTAATTTAATCACGTAGTCATATTCTCGTATATTTTCATTCGCGACTCAATTCTGTCGCCTTTTCGAATCACGTAGTGATTTTTCAACGTTTTTCAATCACGTGATTATTTTTCATATGTTTTGAATCAGAATTACTGTTTTATTCAATTTAATATTAAAATTTACTGTATTTCTCATATATTTGCAAAATAGTCCCTTAAAATATATAAATTACATTTTTGTCCCTCAAAACAAATTAATTATATTTTTGTTCTTCATAAAATACATTTTTATCCCTCAAAACAGAGTATTTTCACTATAGTCCCTCAAAACTTTATATTTACATAATGACCCCATATTTTCATAATATTTCCAATTAAATCCCTTTCTCATAAAATTTACAGAAATTTACAGTATAAATTCCACTTACATACAGTATAAGTTTCTCTACAGTATATATTCTACATGCATATATATTATCAGTTCCTTAAGCATTACAAAGATACGACAAGAGTCAAAATAAAATCGATCTCATAAATGCTACACATAAAAACATAGAAACACAATCGTACATCCCAAGTACAATTCAAACACACAAATACAATCGGCACATCTCAATACAGTTCAATCAACACAGTCCAAAAATCTCAAACAATAGGGAATTAACCTCAAACAATAGGTGAATAAATCCTTAAGGATTTTTCACCGAATAAACCATCCTCATACTACCAGAACATGGGTGGTAAGGTAGAGTCTCCCTCTTACCTCTTGAAAACAAGCTTTGTAAGCTTTCCTCCCTTGCCTTGAAACTTTGTTATTCTTCTAGCAAGCCCTAAAATTTTCAAGAAAAATTAGTGAAGGACTATACAAGAATCAAGGTTGAAAACCATGGAAAAATCATGGTTAACAAAATAAAAAAAAAATCAACTTTGAATCATTAACTCAAAGCTTACCTCTTTAAGAAGAAGATTGAAGAAGTTTAGGACCTTGTGAAGAAGGAATGTTTAGAACATGGCTTGAGTCAAAAACAAACTAAGAGATGAGTGTTTAAAAGGAAGGATGGTGTGATTTCAAGATGGTGACCGATTGGAAGGAGAAGATGGAAGAGAGAAGTGTGAGTTTTCCTTGAAACTTTGAGAGAATTAGCTTTATATCTTGATAAGTAGAAAGTGAAGAATGAATATGTTTTGGGGAGGCTGCTGGCCGTGTATATTTGGGAGATAAATGGGCTTATGTTTGAGAAGTAACAAGTGAAGGGTGAGGTTGTGGAAATGCTGCTGTCCAGCCGTGTAATAACACGTGAAAAGTGGATAATTTCACTTGAAAACTTATCTCATTTTGAGTGTAAAATACAGCACAGTAGTGAATCATTGTGGTGATAAAATAAGAATTTTATTGCATCATTATCCACTCCATTCCACCGTTCGCCAAGCCATTGCGTGTGAATGACCGTGTGATTTGATGAGGATTCTCCCAATTTTTTTTTTTACAACTGATGCATATTGCTTTGGTGATTGACGTGAGTGAGCCTTTGCTTGCTTAAGTAGCCATGCATTAATTGCACAAGGATACTCTCTTCTCATTGGTTGCTCACTTGACTTTGCATGGTATTTGAACCTTCAAATATTACTTGAAATCTTCACAAATCTGCTAGACGGTTGCTGCTGCTGTTGGACGTCTACTTACTCTCTTCGGGCCATTTTGTTGCTGCTGCTGGGCCAGTTTTCTACTGGGCCAGTTTTCTACTGGACCATGAAGCTCCATTTTGCTACTCCAATTCAGCTGGACCATCTCCAAATTCTGCTGCTGTTGGGCCTCCAATTCCGCTGTTCAAAATTTCTGCTGGACCATGAGTTTAGGTGCTGTTGGGCTATCTCTAATTCTGCTCCATTCAGCTGTTGTCCATGGTGGTTTAGGTGGGTTTTAAATCCTTAATTCATCATTAGTTCAAGCCTAATTACTAGTTAATTGGTTAGCTAATTAATTAAGTTTAATTTCCTAACCATTCTTACTTAATCCTTCAAGTACATAACTAATTTAACTTAACCTATTTAGTATGCATCTAATACATATTTAACATGCATCATCACTTCTAATTAGAATTAGAATATTAAATTAAGGATTAAGTTATAACAATTCCCTAATCAAGTTAGTATACTTAATTTCTTAATTAGGTAATTAGGACAACTAAATTAAGGTTAATTAGTTTCCTAAGTAAAAGTCAAACAATTAATGTTGACTCAATCTTATCCATTAATCTTATCTATGGTAAATATTACTTGATAATTTTGATAAGATTTGTTTTACACCATTGATTGAATCAATGGTGAAGATCAAAGCTTCTAAGTCAAGCTTCAAATCTAATGGTCCACAAGGAAGTCTAAACTTCTTTCCTTGACTGATTCTCATTGGTTAGAAAAGTCTAACCAATTGTTTTGACTATATCCTATTGGTTCACTTTAATTTTACTTACAAGAAATATTCTAAACACTTTTTCTTATTAATTAAAACTTATCGGTTCCAACATTCATAGCAATGACTACTATAAATCTAATCACAAATATTTATCAGTACAATATTATTTTGTTTTATAGATAAATTCTAAAAATTTAAAAGATTCTTTTATGAGTCACTCAGATTCGAGTTTAGTAAGATCCCCCGTTTCCAAATGAGGCAGATCAGAATTTCCCCGGCCTGAAAAATATTATTTTTCCTAGCCAGGAGCAAATCACACAAAATGATCAAGTATGATCTCAAAACAGTCAAATTATTTTTATACCACATAGAAAATACAAAACAGTGCAATTCTGCTATTACTATTCATATAGCCAGAATTTGGGGTGTTACAGCTCTAGGATATGTTCTCTTGTTTTCACTAAGTGTTGAGGTTAAGTAAAGCCTAAGTGAAATACCAGTGGTGAGTGAATATCCTAAAGTATTCCTAAGTGACATAGTAGAGTTGCCACCCGATCGAGAAATAGAGTTTTCTATAGACTTAGTGCTTACGACGGGACCTATCTCTATAGCACCCTATAGGATGGCACTACTAGAGTTAGCAAAACTTAAGAAGCAAATCGAGGATTTATTGGACAAGCAATTCATTAGCCCGAGTGTTTCTCCGTGGGGAGCACCTGTGTTACTAGTGAAGAAAAAGGATGGTACCATGAGGCTCTATGTGGATTACAGATAGCTGAACAAGGTGACCATTAAGAACAAGTATCCGTTACCAAGGATAGATGATCTAATGGATCAACTGAGAGGAGCTACGAATTTGTCAAAGATTGATCTTAGGTCTGGTTATCATCAGATATGTGTTAGGAAAAAGGATATCCCCAAGATAGCTTTTAGAACTAGGTATGGACATTATGAGTTAGCTACAGTAGTGTTCGCCCTAAAGGTTTGGAGATATTACTTGTATGGAGTCCAATTTGAGGTGTTTAGTGATCACATGAGTTTGAAGTACTTATTTGATCAGAAGGAGCTGAACATGAGATAACGAAGATGGATGGATTTTTTGAAAGACTATGATTTTGAGTTAAAGTATCATCCAGGTAAAGCCAATGTGGTGGCTGATGCACTAAGTAGGAAATCCTTACATGTGTCCTAGACGATGATCCAAGAGAGTGAACTTCTTGAGAGTTTTAGAGACATGAGCTTTTTAGTAACTGTGTTACCACGCAGTCTCAGTGTGAGTCATGTGGGCATAGTGAGTGACTTTAGGACTCAGATCTTGGAAGCTCAAAAGGAAGATAAGATTTTTAGAGATATAAGTGAGCAGATCTTTTTAGGTAATCCTAGAGAGTTTGATATGGCAGATGATAAGATGATCAAGTTTAGAGGTAGACTTTTCATTTCACATGAATCCAGAATCAAGGAAAGGATCCTTGAAGAAGCTTACTATAGTCAATACACTATCCATCCTAGGGCCACTAAGATGTATCAAGACTTAAAGAAGTTGTTTTGGTGATCTGGTATGAAGAGAGACATAGCCGAGTTTGTGTCTAGGTGCCTAACTTGTCAGAAAGTCAAGATAGAACACCAGAAACCCTTTGGACCTCTTTAATCTTTGGGAATCCCTGAGTGAAAATGGGATCGCATCATAATGGATTTTGTGATGGGGTTACCCAAGACTCAATTAGAATTTGATGCAATATGGGTTATGGTGGATAGACTAACCAAGTCTTCTTATTTTATACCTATTAGAGTTAACTACTCCATGGATAGACTTGCCCAGTTATACCTTCAGGAGATAGTTAGGATGAATGATATTCCTTTTAGTATAGTTTATGATAGAGACCCTAGATTTATATCTAGATTTTGGGAAGCCTTGCAGAAAGCTTTTGGGACAAAGCTTAGTCTGAGTACATCATATCATCCACAAAATGACAGTCAATCAGAAAGGACTATCCAACCCCTTGAGGAAATGCTAAGAGCATGTGTGCTAAAGCAGAAAGGGAGTTGGAATAAGTTCTTACCCTTAGTGGAGTTTTTCTACAACAACAACTATCATACCAACATAGGCATGACACCGTATGAAGTACTTTATGGTAGAAAGTGTAGGTCCCTTTTATGTTGGTATAAGGTTAGATAGAGAACAATCCTAGGACCTGAGTTGGTACAGCAGACCACTGATCAAATTAAAATGATCCAGGATAGGTTGGTTATGGCTCAGAGTAGGCAGAAGAACTATGCTGATAAATGGAGAAGACCTCCAGAGTTCAATGAGGGAGATCATGTTTTCTTGAGAGTCACTCCTACAATAGAGATTGTTAGAGCATTGAGAACACGGAAGTTGAACCTTCATTTCATTAGTCCCTACCAGATCCTAAAGAGAATTGGACTCGTAGCCTACCAAATTATCCGTCTTCCTAGTTTGTCAAACATTCATGATGTCTTCCATGTGCCACAGCTTAGGAAGTACAATCCAGATCCTTCACATGTCATAAGAAATGAATCTGTGCAGTTAAGAGATGATTTATCTTATGTTATGAGGTCGATGAGGATCGTGGACAGAGGGGTCAAAGAGCTTAGAGGTAAGCAGATTCCTCTGGTGAAGGTGCTTTGGGATGGTGCTAGCTTTGAGGAGGTGACTTAGGAGTTGGAGTCCCACATGCAGCAAGACTACCCACAGTTGTTTATACGAGGTAAGCAATTTTGGGGACAAAATTTTAAAAAGGTGGGGGAGAAATGTAACATCATCTTCAACATGTTTGACTTGTAAATAGTTACAGAGGTAGCTTAATACTTGCTTAATATGTTTGTTTAATTTTGTGACAATCTGAGTTAGTTTAGGCACTTTGCTGCAAATCGAAAGGTGAAAAGTTGCTTAAAACAACCCAGATATTAGCATAAATGTCTTAGCTAATGGAAATAGATATGGATAATTTATTTCTAAGTCACAAATGTGTATTATGTGATATTGTTAAAATTCAAGAATAATCAGAGTAAGTTTGGTATTTTTAGGCATACTGGTTGTGTATTTTAATGTCAGATTGATTAGTCACATATATGAAAAAGTATGATACTGGTAAAATGACCTTTTTAATGAATTTTAGTATTTATTTTAAAGTTGTTGGAACTTGAAAAACTTGATTTAGTTAAATGTAAGTGTTTATAGCAGATCAGGAAGTATCAGTGTTGTATCAAATGGCCTGAAACCATCCACGGTTACAGCCAATTACTTTGACTTCCTTTGGTTACTTTGTTTTCTCATTTCTCACTTTTCTCTCTTCTCTTCACGGCTAGACACAAAAACAGCAACAAGGGTGGAGGTTTCAAATGGTGAAAAGGGAAACAAGAAGCACAATAAAAAGGGGAAATCCAAGATCAAAATGTGAAGCTCAAATCTCCATCATCATAACAGCTTAAGGTAGGGGTTTTTGAGTTCAAAATAGCTCTTTCTTCTCATTTTCATGTTTAGGCTTATTTGAGATTTTATATGTCAAATTGAGATTTTGTGGTGTTTTGAGTGATTTTCTTGCTTGGATAAGTTTTAAGGGATGTTTATGACTTGCTCATGTTAAAAGTTTGGATTAGAAACTAAAAACTCTCCATTTGGACCATTAATGCTCAAAGAGAGGATTTTGGGGTTTGGATGAGTAATTTGATTCAAGAATCCATAATTGATTAAATGAGTTGGTGTTTTATGTTTCCTTATGTTAGTGAACTTGTTAGGGACTTAAAATCACCTAGAAACCAATTTGGAGAGGTTGAATTTCGTATTTGGCACTAATGGAACAGTGCCACAAATCTGTAGAATTCCGCTTAGTGCTTACGTGCTCAAGCACCCATCGCCTAGCAAAATAGGGTAAGCATTTGGCCTGAGTGTGCTTAAGGGCCAATAAGGCATGCGCACAAGTGCGCAACGACCAAAGAGCTGCGCCTTGATACCTGTAGCACACTCAAGCGCCCGGGCTTTAAACGCTCAAGTATAACACCCTCCGAAGGGCATTACATTTCAAGCCAACTCCTTTTAATTCTTTACCCAAGTTATAAAATATTTGATATTATTTTAATACGGGTTTCGAAGTTCCTTTTTCGTGAATAACATAAACTTACTGAATTATAGAAACACAAGACATAAGAACTGAATAATATACATCTCATGTACATAACATAGATTAGTAACAACTTAAATACATAAAGCTTAGGTACACCAAATAATATGTATTACTACCATATAAAGATTGAACCTAACCCAAGTCCAAAAACTTAAAGAGTAGGGTCCTGAACCCAATCTTCATCTAGATCCTCTTTGGGATCCCTAACAGATAAATTCCCCAGTCGGGGCATGTCACTGTGGACAGGAGTCCTAGCAGTTGACACATCGGAATCTTCACTAGATGAATCATGAAGATCACCCCATAAATCTCTAATAGACATAGAGAACTCCAAATGCACAGCAACATTTAGAGAAAACGTAGCAACCCCACGCAGGGTCCTACTCCAAAGCAAAGTAACATCTCCAACATATTGAATACGCCTCGTGTCCCAATGGATGTGTCATGCTTCGTTGCCCTGATTAAATTGTAAACTAACGAAATTCTGAAGATTCTGCCTCGCCGCCATCACAGTCTTCTTAAAACATAAATATAGAATAGAACAAATAGAATAATGCAATGAAGAAGTGAAATCCCCTACATCAATACCATCATGGTAGCAAAGAAACAATAATGACAATAATGCCATTCATATACAGCAATATCAAAGAACAACAGGTATAATCATGTTATCAACTAACAGATAATTTAACAATATATATATATATCACATTATATGAATACTAACCACATCATAAAAATAAATATACTGACTATACCACAACAATATGTATATTGACTATGCACATGCACAATGTATATACTGACCATTCTTATGCAAAGTACACCCATTTCCTACTCCATGGAGCTAAACACAATTTCAGAGAGAATGATCTAGAAGATATGTCTGTATATTGGCTGCCTCAGACCAAGTGATATAATTTCTCAACATGTATATCAGGCATTATACAAGATATTTTATGCCAGATTGAGAATATGAATAGTATTCTCGTTGAGATTGTCGGTACATTTGCATCGGTTGCCACGGCACAGTAGCGCTATTCAGCTGGTCTTATGTGGTCTTCCATGCCCTGACGCCTCTGAGATCCATTATAGACCTTCACCACGCAATTCGCACCCGCACTAAGGTGTAATTCAACTCCTAAGCAACAATAGCCTTAACAGACACCATCTAACAAATAATGCATGATCAATAACTCAATGCATGTCACAAGCCAATACCAGCTATATCCATACGTTGATATATATTCGGGTCCAATACATTAGCCCGACATCAAATTACTATATTTTTTAATCGCATAACATTTTTATCGTATTTTCACAATTGTGTAACACTTTTGTTATGTTTTCAAATCGCGTAACAGTTTTTCAATATTTTCTCAATCGCATAAAGATTTTAAAATTTTTTCTTAAATGCGTAGCTAAAAATCATCATTTTAAAATCGTGTAAGAGTTTTTTTACATATTTTCAATCGCGTAAAATATTTTCTTAATATTCTAAGCTTAATTTAAAACTTTTCTTATTTATGTAAAAATTAGACATTAATTCAAACATTTTCTCACTAGACCTCCTTTAATTATTATTTCCTAATGTTTTTTTCAAAAAAACTTACATTATTTAAATTAAATCAAGATATCTCAGAAATCCTTCTTTTTAAATAAAAAGGCTTTTTTTCAAAACATCATTCTAACTGTAGTTCCATACTAAGGCCAAAAATCACTCTTTTAATTAGTGATAAAAATATATTCATTTTCATTTTTATCTTGTAATTCCTTAATTAAATTTCTTACCACAAATCCCTTAAGTCAACATTTAATAAAACATTTTTCATTTGATTTCCCCTTTGGAGGGCTTGGAGGCTGTGAGCCTCTGTGGCCATTGGAGCCAAAATTTGTTTTCCTTTCTAACATTATTATAGCATACAACATACTTTAACATCAAAATCCTACTATAACAAGTTCATGCATAATATCAAAGCAATAAAATCACATAGCAAAATAAATACAAACCACACAATTACACAAATATGGTGAATAAATCCTCACATGGATTCATCACCTTCATACAATTTCATGTCCCTCACCACCATAATTAGTTGATGAGGTTTATCTCCCTTTTACCTTAGATGTAGCTTCCTAAGCTCCTTGTATGATCCTTTGTATCAACTTCCTCCACTAAGTAACTCTTAAAATCAAAGTAAACACAAATATATTAACATCTAAGGCTAGAGTAGGACAACCATAGATCAAATATGGTCTTAGAATTTCAAGAATCAAATAAGAAATCAAGTTTCAAGAGCTTTACCTTGAAACCCTAGAACTTGAACATAAAAATCAAGCTTGAAAATGATTGAACCAAGACTTGATCACAACATAGAAGTTGCTTAGGATGATGTTTAGAATCAAGTGATATGGTTGGTTTAAATTATGAAAGATTGGAAGATAAATTTAGGTTGTGAGGCCGTGAGTTAAAGGAGAGAAAATGAGAGAAAATGGTGTTTAGCTTTGTGAGAAAATATGATAGCTTTTAGAATGTGATAGAAATATGAAACTTAGTCATTTTGGTGGCTAACGAGACTTCATGGAGAGAGAAAGAGATATTTTAATTTACTACAACCCCTCACAACCATTGATTTAATCAAGGGTAGATATGCAAAGCTTTCCTTCCAAGCTTGTTTGCAATTGGTTATGCATAAAGTTGTCATAACTATCATATTTGACTAAGCTAGATATTTACAGAAACTATTACCCAAGGGATAATAGCTACTGCTAGTTATTGTCCAATGGATAATAACATTACACAATGAATAAAAGCATTACCTAATGGATAATAACATTATCCAATCGATAATAGAATGTAACAAAAAAACTTAGATATTGTCCAATGGACAATAACATTACCCAATGGATAATAGAATGTACCAAAAACTCTGATACAGAAAATTTTTGTCAACTGTTTCCGGTTTTGGGTTTAGTAAGTTCCCCCGGCCCCCCATCAACAGTCTAAAACTTTCTGGTCTAGGAAAAAATTTTATTTTTTTGGACTCGCCTTAAACACACATACAGCTCAAAATAATATTAAAATAATTAAAATAATTTAAAAATTTCCAAAAATTCACAAAAATTCACAAATATTATAAAACTTATAAATATCAAGAAAAACAAAAATTTGGGGTGTTACAATACTCCCTTACTAAAAAGAATTTCATCTCCAAAATTATCTTACTTTAGAACAACTACGGATATTGCTTCTTCATTTGCCTTCTAGTTCCCATGTTGCATCTCCCATCACATCGTTCTAGATTACCTTTACCAAGGCAATTCCTTTTTCCTTTGAATTGTTTCACTCACCTATCATTAATCTTAACAGGAAATGTCTCATAAGTCAAGTTCTCTTTCAATCGTACTGCATCTGGTACTTTAACACGTTTTGAATCAAGAATATACTTTCACATTTGCGGTACTTGGAAGACATTATGAGGGTTAAAAAGAAAAGTGGTAAAGCTATTTGGTAAGCTACCAGACCTATCCGAAAAAAATTTGATATGGTCCAATAAATTTAAAAATAAACTTTCTGAATTCAAATCCAGAAATCTCAGTCTCAAGGAAAACTAAAGTTTTATTGGAACTATATAACAGGATATGGTTAGAAAGTAACCAATCAATCCCTAAGATTTTGTCTATTTATGAAAGAAGTAGACAAATCAAATCAACAGAAAAGTTCTGATCTTGAACAATAATAGGATAGTTTTAAACAGGCTTGAGTAGTAATAGCAAGTTTAGTAGTAGAAGTAGCAATATTCAAGTCAAAATGAAATGAAAACACAAATAAACTCAAATGGTTCACACAGTCACAGGCAATAAAAGAATGGGTTGCCTCTTGAGTTATACAATACAGTTAAAGGATTTCTCGCTATGGTATAATCTCCCTTAATAAGATCTTCAGATTGGGAGGCTTCTGCTCTACTTAACATATAAACTCTTCCTCTTGCTTGAGATCTTGTCGCACGTATGTTACTCACAGAAGGCTCCGTCTTCGGTTGTGTACAATCTCTAGAAACGTGTCTGGCCTCCCCGCATCTGAAACAGATAAACCCTTTGATTGTACACTCCTTTGTCAAGTGAGCCTTTCCACACTTCCAACATTTTGATGACGATGCTACAGTCTAATTGGAACTACTGCCACTAGTACCTCATTCATTTGTTCGTCGTCACCGTTGATTCCCCGATGGTCGTAAGTACGATTTTCACTGGGATCGATTGACCTTATATTTCCTCCCCTTTTGGAACCTAGATGGCCCAAAGTTACGAAGTCTCGTATCCCGAGATTGATTCAACTCTAACAGATTTTGAGCCTCGGCTATCGCTTTCTGCTACTGAACGGTCCTCTGATTTTGTTGTACTGTTACATTAGCCATTCCTTGCATTGCTGTTGTAGCTACAACCATACTTCATTATCATATCCCGCATCCACCTTCGTTCATCTCCCACGAATCACATGCGTATGTCTACCACGAATCATTTCCTTTCTTCAACATCAAACTAACTACAACACAACGAAAACTAAATGTAACCATTTCAAACAAGGTTGTCTCCTTTTGGAAACTAAACATAAAGAAACACACAACACAAACAAGACAAACCTACCCACGAACCCGAAAGACTTAAACTTGGGCTATGATACCAACTAATGTAACACCCTCCGAAGGGCATTACATTTCAAGCCAACTCCTTTTAATTCTTTACCCAAGTTATAAAATATTTGATATTATTTTAATACGGGTTTCAAAGTTCCTTTTTCGCAGATAACATAAACTTACTGAATTATAGAAACACTAGACATAAGAACTGAATAATATACATCTCATGTACATAACATAGATTAGTAGCAACTTAACTACATAAAGCCTACATACACCAAATAATATATATAACTATCATATAAAGATTGAACCTAACCCAAGTCCAAAAACTTGAAGAGTAGGGTATTGAACCCGATCTTCATCTAGATCCTCTTCGGGATCCCTAACAGACAAATTCCCCAGTCGAGGCATATCACTACAGACAGGAGTCTGAGCAGTTGACACCTCGAAATGTTCACTAGATGTATTATGAAGATCACCCCATAAATCTCTAATAGGCATAGAGAACTCCAAATGCACAGCAGCATTCACAGAAAACGTAGTAACCCCACACTGAGTTCTACTCCAAAGCAAAGTAACATCTCCAACATACTGAATGCACCTCGTGTCCCAATGGACGTGCCATGCTTCGTTGCCCCAATGAAATTGTAAACTAACGAAATTCTAAAGATTCTGCCTCGCCGCCATCACAGTCTTCTTAAAACATAAATATAGAACAGAACAAACAGAACAATACAATGAAGAGGTGAGATCCCCTACATCAATACCATCATGGCAGCAAAGAAACAATAATGACAATAATGCCATTCATATACAGCAATATCACAGAACAACAGGTATAATCATGTTATCAATTAACAGATAATTTAACAATATATATATCACATTATATGAATACTAACCACATCACAAAAATAAATATACTGACTATACCACAATAATATGTATATTGACTATGCACATACACAATGTATATACTGACTATTCTTATGCATAATGTACCTATTTCCTACTCCATGGAGCTAAACACAATTTCAAAGAGAATGATCCAGAAGATATGTCTGTATATCGGCCACCTCAGACCAAGTGCTATAATTTCTCAATGTACACATCAGGCATTATACAATACATTCTACGCCAGATCGGGAATAGGAATAGTGTTCTCGTCGAGATCATCGGTACGTTTGCATCTGTTGCCATGGCACAGTAGCGCTATTCAACTGGCCTTATGTGGAATTCTACGCCCCGACGCCTCCAAGATCCATTATAGACCTTCACCACGTAATTCGCACCCACACTAAGGTGTAATTCAATTCCTAGGCAACAATAGCCTTAACAGACACCGTCTGACAAATAATGCATGATCAATGACTCAATGCATGTCATAAGCCAATACCGGCTATATCCATATGTTAATATATATTCAGGTCCAATACATTAGCCTGACATCAAATTATTGTATTTCTTAATCGCGTAACATTTTTATCGCATTTTCACAATCGTGTAACACTTTTGTTATGTTTTCAAATCACGTAACAGTTTTTCAACATTTTCTCAATTGCGTAAAGATTTTAAAACGTTTTCTTAATCGCGTAGCTATAAAACATAATTTTTAAATCGTGTAAGAATTTTTTTATATATTTTCAATCGCATAAAATATTTTCTTAATATTCTAAGCTTAATTTAAAATTTTTCATATTTATGTAAAAATTAGACATTAATTCAAACATTTTCTCACTAGACCTCCTTTTATTAATATTTCCTAATGTTTTTCACAAAAACTTACATTATTTAAATTAAATCAAGATATCTCAGAAATCCTTCTTTTTAAATAAAAAGGCTTTTTTTCAAAACATCATTCTAACTGTAGTTCCATAATAAGGCCAAAAATCACTCTTTAATTAGTGATAAAAATATATTCATTTTCATTTTTATCTTGTAATTCCTTAATTAAATTTCTTACCATTAATCCCCTAAGTTAACGTTTAATAAAATATTTTTCATTTGATTTCTCCTTTGGAGGGCTTGGAGGCCGTGAGCCTCTATGGCCATTGGAGCCAAAATTTGCTTTCCTTTCTAACATTATTATAGCATACAACATACTTTAACATCAAAATCCTACTATAACAAGTTCATGCATAATATCAAAGCAATAAAATCATATAAGCAAAATAAATACAAACCACACAATTACACAAATATGGTGAATAAATCCTCACATGGATTCATCACCTTCATACAATTTCGTGTCCCTCACCACCATAATTGGTTGATGAGGTTAATCTCCCTCTTACCTTTGATGTAGCTGCCTAAGCTCCTTGTATGATCCTTTGTATCAACTTCCTCCGCCAAGTAACTCTTAAAATCAAAGTAAATACAAATATATTAGCATCTAAGGCTAGAGTAGGACAACCATAGATCAAACATGGTCTTAGAATTTCAAGAATCAAATAAGAAATCAAGTTTCAAGAACTTTACCTTGAAACCCTAGAACTTGAACATAAACATCAAGCTTGAAAATGATTGAACCAAGACTTGATCACAACATAGAAGTTGCTTAGGATGATGTTTAGAATCAAGTGATATAGTTGGTTTAAATTATGAAAGATTAGAACATAAATTTAGGTAGTGAGGCCGTGAGCTAGAGGAGAGAAAATGAGAGAAAATGGTATTTAGCTTTGAGAGAAAATATGATAGCTTTTAGAATGTGATAGAAATATGAAACTTAGTCACTTTGGAGGCTAAATGGCCGCGAGACTTCATGGAGAGAGAAATAGATATTTTAATTTACTACAATCCCTCACAACCATTGATTCAATCAAGGGTAAATATGCAATGCTTTCCTTCTAAGCTTGTTTCTAATTGGTTATGCATAAAGTTGTCATAACCATCATATTTGACAAAGCTAGATATTTTCTAGATATTTTCAGAAACTATCACCCAATGGATAATAGCTACTGCTAGTTATTGTCTAATAGATAATAACATTACACAATGAATAAAAGCATTACCCAGTGGATAATAACATTATCCAATGGATAATAGAATGTAATAAAAAAACTTAGATATTGTCCAATGGACAATAACACTACCTAATGGATAATAGAATGTACCAAAAACTCTGATACAAAAAATTTTTATCAACTGTTTCCAGTTTCGGGTTTAGTAAGTTCCCCCGACCCCGCATTAACAGTCCAAAATTTTTTGGTCCAGGAAATTTTTTTTTTCCGAGCCCACCTCAAACACACATACAGCTCATAATAATATTAAAATAATTTAAATAATTTAAAATTTTTCAAAAAATTACAAAAATTCACAAATATATAAAACTTATAAATATCAAGAAAAACAAAAATTCAGGGTGTTACACAAGTGCCGAGACAAAGCAAAGGCTACTTTTAGCATGTGTTGCTAATTAAATTCTCTACTTGATGGGATCATTTGTGCAAGCCTTTTAGGGTGTAATGAGACACTTTTGGGGATATTTCGTGGAGAGAATTATTAACTTGCATATGTGAAAATTTTGGGAATTCTTAGATATTCAAAGTGTGATAGTGTAACACCCTAATACAAAATATCGTAAATAAGTAGCATATTTCAGGATAAAATATATAAAGCATGTCACTTTCTAACATGCATAAAAACAAAATCCATAATAACCTGTATAGTCATTATAGAGAGCCACGAAGATGAAAAAGATCATATATATACATCATTGGCTAACAAGTCATATTGTAATACATAAACTTTTAGAAACAAGCCAACTAAGTAAATATATACAAGCTGATGCAAAAAGAAATAAAGCAACTAAACTAAGCCTTCTGCTTCTTCTTTTTCTTGCATTTTTTTCCTTTAGAGGGTCTTCACCTGGATCTACAAGGAACACAATGGGGTAAGAAATCACAATTTCTCTGTATACATATACGAAGACCAACAGTTAATCATTTACAACAAATAAATAAACTATAAACGTACATACACACGATGTAACCAATTATTCAATAATCAACAATATCAAAGAATCGCTCATACAATCCTAAGACACTATCGAACAAGCAACCAATCAAGCAAGACAATTGTCCATACAATTGTCAACAATGCAATGCTTTTTGTTATAAGGTATAATTATGCTCAAACAATGTCCTATTATTATGATTATGCAATGCTAATGCAAGTTTTAGTTTTTGAAAACACAAGTTACTTACCTATTTCCCAGAAACCTCTATTTCTTGTATATACAAAGAAGGATAAGCCTAAAAGCCTAAACTCACTTAGTAATAGGTAGACACTTTCCCCTCACCAACATAAGAGTAACACTTCCACTCCCATACCGATAACCCTGACCATACGAGCATAAATGCAAAGAGAATTTAGATTTAACACCTCTTTCTCAGGTCATATGGTTTGTGCACACCATCTAAGGTCACAATACATAGGAAATTAGCAAATACCAAGTTTGAAAACCAGAAGTTCAAGCCACATTTTAAACACTAGCACATATGAATCTTAGCCTCACTTATCCAACAAAGTAACAAGATTCACATTTCTAGATAAATAGTATCTAGAACATCACACCATCACTTCACAAGTGAATTAGAAATCAACCTCATGTTAATCAAGGTTCTAAACACTAACCTAGGCATTCTATCACTCTTTGAATATCTAAGAATTCCCAAACTTTTCACATATACAAGTTGATAATTCTCCCCAGGAAATATCCCCAAAAGTGTCTCATTACATCCTAAAAGACTTGCACAAATGATCTCATCAAGTAGGGAATTTAATTAGCATCACAATGCTAAAAACTAGATTCTACCCTGTCTCGGCACTTGAGCGCGTGGAGCACAAGTGCTTGAGCACGCGACTACTATCAGACGCAACTTTCTGGGCGACGGGCACTCGAGCACGCAAGCCACGAGCGCCTAAGTGCTGAACGACCGGAGGCAAATCTGCAGAATTTTACAGATTTGTGCACTATTCCATTGGTGAAAAATATGAAATTTAATCACTTCAAATTGGTTTCTAGGTGTTTTTAAGTTCCTAACAAGTTCACTAACATGAAGGAAACATAAAACACTAATTCATTTCATAAAAAATGGATCCTTGAATCAAATCACTCTTCCAAACCCCAAAATCTACCCTTTGAGCATTCTAGGTCCAAATGGAGAGTTTTCAATTTCTAATTCAAACTCTTAACATGAACAAGTCATAAACAACACTTCAAACTCATCTAAGCAAGAAAATCACTCAAAACACCACAAAATCTCATTTTGGCATATCAAACCTCAAAACAAGCTTAAACATGAAAATGAGAAAAATGAAGTTTTAAGCTCAAGTACCCCTACCATAAGCTACTAAGATGATGCAAAATTGAACTTCAATCCTGGATCTTGGATTTCCCTTTCCCCTTTGTTTTCTTCTTTTTCCTTTCCTCCCTTGCTCCTTGTTCTCCTCTTGTTGCTGTTTCTATTTTTCCAGCTGTGAATAGTGAGTGAGAAACAAGTGAAAGGCTTGAAATATCATGAAATAAGGGTCAACAATTGAGGTTGAAAACTGTGGAGAGCTTAAGGCTTGTCAATACAACACTGATACTTCGTGATCTACCTAATGGATAATGGAAACTCTAAGTGTACATAAACATTTACACTGAAATAAGGATTCCCTCGATAAAGCCTACTTAGGGTAATCTTCAAGTCTCCTATATAGTAAATACACGCTCTATCTAGATCAACATGTCACGCTTCCGGTCCTCCACGAAATTTTAACCTCATATACCCTAGGAAACTGGGCATCACCATCTTCTCAGAATTCAGCTTCTTCCACAAAAATCTGCTCCTCTTCACCTTCTTGGCCAATTCCATGCTCAACGTCTTTACAAATATAAATAAATAAAAAATAGGCATACAAAGTGTACCACCCCAACTTTTGGGATAATTACAATATAGTCCTGAAATGTATTGTTTTGTGAATTCTGTGAGCAGTAAATTTAATTTGACTGTTCCGTGAGTGTACTTGACTGTTGTGTGTGATTTGCTCCGAGCCAGAGAAATAATAATTTTTTAGCCGAAAAAATCTTATTTTAATTAATTAGAGCTGGGGGATCTTACTAAACCCAATTCTGATTGATATATATATTAATCTCGTAATTTTTAGTATTTAACTGTGTAATAAAATAATTTTATATTATTATAATATTATTTTACATTACAGTACCTACTGTCTCAAAAATAGTAGAAATCTGCTTGTTTTGATCACGGATCTTTAAAAGTACTGTGGGACCTGTGTTTAGGAAAAGCAGTCAACGATTTTGACTGGACAAATTCTAGCCAATGAGAGCAAGTCAACGAAAGTGGCTTGACTTTTTAAACCAATAAGAATAGGTCAACAAAAGGAGCATAGACTTTAATTTGGACCGTTGGATGAAGACTTAGTTAGGAAGCCTTTGATTTCAACCGTTGATCAAATCAATGGTGAGATTAGAATTCAAGATTTATGACTAATCAATATCTACCTTAGATGTAATCTAGGGCAAGGAATTAAAGATGAAATCAATGGTTAGAATTAAGTCAAAAATAGTAGGCTTGAATTTGGTTAGTAGCTAATTAAGCTTAATTTGGTTAATTTAATTACCTAATTAGGAACTAGTTTAGTTCTTAATTAATTATAATCTAAATACTAATTAGATATCCTAATATTGATTAAAGGTTATAATATATGCTAATATATATTAAACTAATTAGTTATATGATTAGAATGTTAATTAAGATTGGTTAGGATAATTAACCTAACTAATTACCTAATTAATTAGCATGTAATTAGGTGTAAATTGGAAGCAATTAAGTCCCAAAAATATTGAAGAGCCACACGGTTTTTTTGGGCAGCAACCAAGGAGGCTAGTTGGCTTGGTTCTACATGGTTCTTGAACCATCCAATGACATAAGCCATGTGCTTAACTAATGTGAACACACTTGGATATTTACCATGCAAAATTAAACACTCAACCGCACCCAAAACACTCACACGGCAGCAGCCCCCTAAATTTACACTCATTACTTTTATTTTCACACTTATCACAATTAAGCTATCCATTTTCTCTCCAAAAATACCAAGAACCCATGCACACTTTTTCTTCTATTTCTTTCCCTCTCTATTCGGCCAAGTACCCTACCTACACCACCAAACCTCTATAATTTTATCTCTTCATATTTCCTAAACCCAAATCCTATTCTAAACACATTTCATTCAAAAATTTTTGCCAAAAAAACTACTCTATCTTGTCCAAAATCCAACCTTTTGCTTACTTTCCTAAGGGTAAGTTTTGATTTCTTGGTTCAAAGTTTGATTTCTAATTTTTCTAACCATGATTGTTCCATTTTTTTCAATATTAAACCTTGTATGTGTTTTTACTAATTGTTTAAGAATTTTAGGGATTTGTTTGGGAGATTGCACGAAAATTTAAAGAAAGGAGGAAACTAACCGATTAAATTGTCTTCAAGAGGTAAGAGGGAGATTTAATCTCATCAACCCTAAGTGGTGATGGGAAAATGGATTTGATTGTGTGTGTAGAATCCATAAGGATTCAATTGTGTGATTGTTTTATTATTTTTATTATTTGTATGATTGTTTTATTGCTTTCCTATTTGTGATTTATTTTTGCTATGCATGTTTATAGCTTTAAAATAAATTGTATGTATATTGTATGTGTTTATATTTGTATGTGTTTATAATTGTATAGTTATTAAAGTAGGATGTGAATAACATGTAACGATTTGCATGAGTGTTCTAAAGAACACAGAATGAGGCTCACGGCCTTACATCAAAAAGAGAACCAAAATGTTCTCAGTAATTTTCTAAATACTGATTTAAAGGATCTAACTGAAATAATGGATTTAAGAATAATTTTGATTAATTATGGCCAACATGCCATTTAGTGTATAATTGAAGGTCATTTATTGTCGATTTTGGCCAACATGCCATTTTATTTTCTAAGATAGGTTAGGTAATGGATTACAAAAATAAACTGATTCCAATGAATCTTTGAGAAAACAAAAGGAATAAATTCAGTCTTAGAATTCTAAATTAGCAGAATTCAGTTTAAGTAAGAAATAAAGCAAACGTTTGAAAAATACTAATGTAAAGCTCATTTTATAAATTTTGAAGCGCGTTAGCGAGTTTCAAAGCGTAATTATTGGGTAAAAATAAAATAAACTATACTTAGTGGAAAACGTCAAAAATACCTTATACTGATTTTATAGGCAAAATACTGCCGAAATTTACTAAAATCAAACGATTAAAATGAAAAGATTCCATACTATATTTAGAACACAAGGAAAATACTCTACGTATTTTAAATGTACTAGATATAGTCTACAAATATTTCAAATAATAATTTTAATTTATTCGGTTAAGAAAATGGATTAAAAATCTTTTGCGATTGAGAAAATGATTTAAAAACATTACGCAATGTTCAAAACGTCAAAATATCTTTACGTGATTTAAAAACGTTTGTGAAAATGATGAGATTATGAAAATGCGATAAAATTCCTACGCGATTGAACGATACTGTGAGTTTTGCTGTCGGGCCAAAGTGGTGGACTCAGACATGTTGTGGTGTAGTACTGTCAAGTGGGACATACTATACTTTGGTATTTTATAACTAAGGGTATTTTCATAATTATGGTAAAATTTGGATAATAAGGGTATTTTTGTAATTTTTATATCATGCTTAGAGTATTGTGTCAATTTGTTTGATAATTGGCGATTGATTGATGAGGTGAATTACACCGTGTTTTGGTGTAATAAGCGTAGTGTGGTTCATTTTATGAACTTGGAGGCGTTAGTGTGCGGAGGATTCCACATGAGGACAGTGGGTTGCTCCTCTGAGCCGTGGTAACGGGCAACACACTAATGATCTTAACAAGCACTATTCTTAATCAGGATCTTGAGGAGACTATTACGTACTATGCCTGTAGTGCACGGTGTATTGACTGTGTACTACTACACAATGTTTAGATTGTGGACTATAGACACTATGTTTGACAGTGCAATAGTTTGGTTGGGCAGCCATAAAGTATTACTAGTTCTATTCGGATTATTCTCTCAGATATCTATGTTTAACTCCATGGAGTAGGAACGAGTCGGTGTGTGTTCATGCATTATCTGCATTTTACTGCTTACCATAATCTGTGATAAAATGTATGATTTATTGCTTTTCAAAATTGCATGTGATATAATGATATGTATTATTTTATTATAATTATGCATGATATATTGGTATGTACTGTTGTGATAATTATTTTGTACTGTCATTTTCTTTATTGCCATGCGGGTAATGATGTAGATTGTCTCACCTCTCTATATGTTTTCTCGATATTATTATATTATTTCCGTAAAGAGTTTGAGGAAGAAGAGGATCAGCCTCTTGAGATACAGTATCCGGACGAGCGATAGCCGAGCGAGCTATACGAGGAAGAGGAGCCGGTAGATCACACTGATCATAAAGACTGATCTTGAGATCATGGCGTTGCCAGGATTCTTCGGGTTTGTAAGACTTGAGTTTCACGGAGGTTCTGAGGCCTAGCGTATGCGAGTAAATAGAGGAACAGTTATTTATGTGGGACGTTTGACTGTGTCCCTATGTAGAGAGTATGACGGAGATGTCATATTTACTACTATGTTATATTTACATCTAGAGTTGCCATTAACTCTTAGGCATTACTGGCAGGGAATATTCCATGCGCCTAGTGAGCTCAGTAGTAGGTCAACAGCCCGGACTCGTGTCCGTAGTGCTGTGAGATCTCCAAGATGTCAACTTTTCGATGGTCTTTCTGGAGGATGATCCATCGGAGGGTTAGATATCTATCGAGATGCACTTGGGCAATACTATGTCTTAGTTTTATGTTATCTTTTATTGTTTTGTTAAATACTTGTAGTTGTAAATTACGTGTGTACTAAAGAAAAACTCATATATATATTACAGTGTGGTTATGTTTGTTATATTGCGAGTTTCGTGTTATTTTATTTAATGCTATAATTATAAAAGGAAAAAAAATTTATCACAAATATTATTTAAGTATCAAATGTTTTTACAACTTGGGTAAGAGTTTTATTTTATTTTATTTTATTACATTCATAAATGTGACATCCCCATAAGGGTGTTACATTAGTTAGTATCAAAGCCCAAGTTAGAGTCTTTTGGGGTTGTGGTTAGGTCTGTTTTTGCTTGTGTTGTGTGATTCTCTATGATTTGTTTCCGAAAGGTTACATCTGACATTGTTTTGTCTTGTTGAAGAAAGAAGATGTCTGGAGGAAGAGGAAGGCGTGCAAACATGGAACGAGATGTGGATCCAATGGTTGCAGTTGCTGATGCTATGCAGCGAATGGCAGAAGTAATTACACAGCAAAATCAAAGAGCAGCTCAACAGCAAGATGCGACTGCTGATGCATTGAATTTGTCTGAGTTTAGGCGCAACAACCCGCCACAGTTTAGAGGCGAGTTTGACCCTGAGAGGGCGAGTCTTTGGATTCAAGACTTGGAGAGAGTATTTGAAGGAATGGGGTGCGCAGAAAATAAGAAGGTAACATATGCTGTATATAATGTGAGAGGAGATGCTGAGACTTGGTGGAGGAATACCCGCCAATTATTGCAAGCTGAAGGAACTGAGATCACCTGGGAGGTGTTTAGTGAGGTATTTCTGGAGAAGTACTTTCCCGGTACTGCTCGACATGCCAAGGAGATGGAATTTCTTGGTCTACGTCAAGAGAATATGACTGTTGGAGAATATGCTGCAAAATTTGAGAGTTTGTCACAATTCTCAAGGTATTTCCAAATCCAACCAGATGAGGTATGGAAGTGCCAAAAGTTTGAAGAAGGATTGAGGGTAGAACTGAGGCGTGCAGTGCTACCTATGAGGATGAGAGAATTTCCTGTGTTGATGGACACTTGTCGAAGACTCGAGGTGTTAGAGCCGTCCCAAGATCAGAGGAATCGTAACTTTGGACCGACTAGGTTCCAAAGGGGAGGTAGTAGTAGTAATACCTAGTTTCAGCGCAAGCCTTATGCGAGACCGTCAGGAAGTCAGCCTCAATGTCCGTCAGTTGGGGGAAGTTCTAGTGGAAACCGAGCTGGTCAGAATGTGGCATTTACGCCGACATGTTTTAAATGTGGCAAGAGTGGCCATATATCTACAGATTGCTCGATCAAAGGAATGATCTGTTTCAGCTGCAGAAAACCTGGACATGTTTCTAGGGATTGCACTCAGCCGGAGAGGAAGCCTGCTGTGAGAAATGTTCGTGCTACTCAGCCGAGATCTGGAGGGCGAGTGTATACGATGACTGGAACTGAAGCTTCTCAGTTTGAAGATTTTATTCAAGGAGAAGGTGTCATTGAAGGTAATCATCTAACTTTGCTATATGATTCGGGTGCAACACACTCATTTATTGCATATGATTGTGTAGAACGTTTGAAACTGCCTGTGCCTTCTCTGAGTTTTCAATTGATTATTTCTACACCAACTGCCAAGCCTGTTGTTACATCCAAAATATGTATGAACTGTCCTATTGTTATAAATGATCATAAATTTTCGATCAATTTGATTTGTTTACCTCTTGTTGAGATAGACATAATATTAGGAATGGACTGGTTATCTTCTAACCATATCCTTATAGACTGTGCTAGTAAAACCATAGTTTTTCCCAAGGAAGAGAGTTCTGGATTCTTGACTGCTGTTAAGGTCAAGTCATTGTTGAGGGATGGAGCTCAAGGGTTTATGTTGCTGTCTTCTTTGGAAGTCAAGAACGAGAAAAATGTGAGCGCTATTCCTGTTGTCAATGAGTTTCTAGAGATTTTTCCTGATGATGTACCTGGTTTGCCACCGGAAAGGGAGATTGAATTCTCTATCGACTTAGTGCCGGGAGCAGGTCCTATCTCGATTGCACCATACCGAATGTCGCCTGTAGAGTTAGCAGAGTTGAAGAAGCAATTGGAGGAACTGTTGGAGAAGCAGTTTGTGCGACCTAGTGTTTCGCCATGGGGAGCACCAGTGTTATTAGTCAAGAAGAAGGATGGAACTTCACGTCTTTGTGTTGATTATCGTCAGCTGAACAAGGTTACTATAAAGAATAAGTATCCACTACTGAGGATTGATGATCTGATGGATCAGTTGAAGGGAGCCGCCATATTCTCTAAGATAGATCTGCGATCAGGTTATCATCAGATTCGTGTTAAGGTTGATGATATACCTAAAACAGCTTTCCAAACTCGTTAAGGACATTATGAGTATCAAGAAATGTCGTTCGGAGTGACGAATGCTCCTGCAATATTCATGGACTATATGAATAGAATTTTTCGTTCGTACTTAGACAGATTTGTCGTTGTCTTTATCGATGACATTCTGATCTATTCTCAAAGTCAAGAAGAGCATGCTGAACATCTCAGTATAGTTCTCCAGATTTTGAAGGAGAAGAAGTTGTATGCGAAATTGGCAAAGTGCGAGTTTTGGTTGGAAGAAGTTCAATTTCTAGGTCACGTAATTTCCAAGGAAGGTATTGCAGTAGATCCATCAAAGGTGGAGACTGTTTTGCAGCGGGAAAGGCCTAAGACTGTGACTGAGGTTCGAAGTTTTGTTGGATTAGTTGGATATTACCGAAGGTTTATTGAAGATTTTTCTAAGATAGCTGGACCACTTACACAACTCACGAGGAAGGGCCAAGCTTTTGATTGGACAGAAGAACGTGAAGCGAGTTTCCAAGAGTTGAAGAAGAGATTAACGTCTGCACCAGTGTTAATTTTGCCGGATCCTAACAAATCTTTTGAGGTGTACTGTGATGCATCTTATCAAGGGTTAGGATGTGTGTTGATGCAGAATCGGAATGTAGTAGCTTATGCTTCAAGACAGTTGAAGGTTCATGAGAGGAACTACCCAACGCATGATTTGGAGCTAGCTGCAGTAGTTTTTGCATTGAAGGTGTGGAGGCATTTTCTGTATGGAGCTATGTTCAATGTCTTTAGTGATCACAAGAGTTTAAAATACTTGTTTGATCAAAAAGAATTGAATATGAGGCAGAGGCGATGGTTGGAATTTTTGAAGGACTATGATTTTCAGCTTCAATACCATCCAGGAAAAGCGAATGTGGTGGCAGATGCCTTGAGTAGAAAGGTGGTTAGTGTTTCTACTATGATGATAAAGGAGGAGGAGCTGATGAATCAATTCAGAGATCTATGGTTATCCATAGAGTTGGTACCTGGAAAAATTCGTCTAAGTAAGGTTGTGGTTTTAAATGACTTGCTAGAAGTAATCCGAGAGAAACAAGATGATGATGCGTTTTTACAGAACGAAAAGGAATTGTTGAAGCAAGGTCATAAAGCGATGGTGGAGGAAGGATCTGATGGAATCTTGAGGTTTGAAGGAAGAGTTTGTATACCTGATGATCCCGAGCTCAAGAAAGCAATTTTGGATGAAGCTCATACTAGTAATTTGAGTATGCATCCGGGAATGACGAAGATGTATCAAGACTTGAAACGGTTGTTTTGGTGGCCAAGAATGAAGAGAGATGTAGCAGAACGTGTGACGTCTTGTCTTGTCTTGTCTATCAGAAGGCAAAAGTGGAACATCAAAGGCCTGCTGGTATGTTACAACCTTTGACCATCCTAGAGTGGAAGTGGGATAGTATTTTGATGGATTTTGTTACCAGATTTCCAAGGACAAGGAAGGGTCATGATTCTATATGGGTGATAGTTGATAGGCTTACGAAATCAGCACATTTCTTGCCGATCAATATTAAGTATTCGTTAGAACGTTTAACCCAGATATACATCGACGAAGTTGTTAGACTTCATGGTGTGCCTGCAAGTATAGTTTCTAATAGAGATCCAAGGTTTACGTCGAGACTCTGGCAAAGTTTGCAAGAAGCCATGGGAACTGAATTGCGATTGAGTTCTGCATATCATCCGCAGACTGATGGTCAGATGGAGAGAATGATTCAGTCATTGGAGGATTTATTGCGTGCTTGTGTGTTAGAACAACAAGGGAGTTGGGATGAATTTCTGTCTTTGATAGAATTCACCTACAACAATAGTTTTCACTCGAGCATAGGGATGGCACCCTATGAAGCACTTTATGGATGACGATGCCGAACACCTTTGTGTTGGTATCAGGATGGAGAGAGTATGACTATTGGGCCTGATCTTGTGCAGCAGACTACGGAAAAGGTGAAGATGATCCAGGAGAAGATGCGAACGACTCAAAGCTGACAAAAGAGCTATGCTGATAAACGAAGACGACCTTTGGAATTTGAAGAAGGTAATCATGTATTCCTACGAGTTATGCCTACGACTGGTGTCGGAAGAGTTATTAAGTCTAGGAAGCTTACACCAAAATTCATAGGGCCTTATCAAATTATTCGTTGGATTGGTCCTGTAGCCTACCAAATAGCTTTACCGCCTTTTCTATCCAATCTCCATAATGTATTTCATGTGTCTCAGTTGAGAAAATACATTCCCAATCCAACCCATGTGATACAAGCTGATGAAGTACAGCTGAAGGAAAATTTGACGTATGAAACACTTCCTGTTAAAATTGAGGATAGGAGAGTGAAACAACTTCGAGGGAAGATGATTGAGCTGGTAAAGGTAGTATGGAACGATGTAACGGGAGATGCTACATGGGAGTTAGAAGATAGGATGAGGGAGCAATACCCTCATTTGTTTTGATATATGATGAATTTCGGGGACGAAATTCTTATTAGTAGGGGAGAGTTGTAACACCCCAACTTTTGAGATAATTACAATATAGTCCCGAAATGTACTATTTTGTGAATTCTGTGAGCAGTAAATTTAATTTGACTGTTCCGTGAGTGTACTTGACTGTTGTGTGTGATTTGCTCCGAGCTAGGGAAATAATAATTTTCTGGCTGGAAAAATCTTATTTTAATTAATTAGAGCTGGGGGATCTTACTAAACCCAATTCTGATTTATATATATATATATTAATCTCGTAATTTTAAGGATTTAACTATGCAATAAAATAATTTTATATTATTATAATATTATTTTATATTACAGTACCTACTATCTCAAAAATAGTAGAAATCTGCTTCGATTTGACCACGGATCTTTAAAAGTACTATGAGACCCGCGTTTAGGAAAAACAGTCAACGATTCTGACTGGACAAATTCTAGCCAATGAGAGCAAGTCAACGAAAGTGGCTTGACTTTTTAAACCAATAAGAATAGGTCAACAAAAGGAGCATAGACTTTAATTTGGACCGTTGGATGAAGACTTAGTTAGGAAGCCTTTGATTTCAACCGTTGATCAAATCAATGGTGAGATTAGAATTCAAGATTTATGACTAATCAATATCTACCTTAGATGTAATCTAGGGCTAGGAATTAAAGATGAAATCAATGGTTAGAATTAAGTCAAAAATAGTAGGCTTGAATTTGGTTAGTAGCTAATTAAGCTTAATTTGGTTAATTTAATTACCTAATTAGGAACTAGTTTAGTTCTTAATTAATTATAATCTAAATACTAATTAGATATCCTAATATTGATTAAAGGTTATAATATATGCTAATATATATTAAACTAATTAGTTATATGATTAGAATGTTAATTAAGATTGATTAGGATAATTAACCTAACTAATTACCTAATTAATTAGCATGTAATCAGGTGTAAATTGGAAGCAATTAAGTCCCTAAAATATTGAAGAGCCACACGGTTTTTTTGGGCAGCAACCAAGGAGGCTAGTTGGCTTGGTTCTACATGGTTCTTGAACCATCCAATGACATAAGGCATGTGCTTAACTAATGTGAACACACTTGGATATTTACCATGCAAAATTGAACACTCAACCTCACCCAAAATACTCACACAGCAGCAGCCCCCTAAAATTACACTCATTACTTTTATTTTCACACTTATTACAATTAAGCTATCCATTTTCTCTCCAAAAATACCAAGAACCCATGCACACTTTTTCATCTATTTCTTTCCCTCTCTATTCGGCCAAGTACCCTACCTACACCACCAAACCTCTATAATTTTATCTCTTCATATTTCCTAAACCCAAATCCTATTCTAAACACATTTCCTTCACAAAGTTTTGCCAAAAAACTACTCTATCTTGTCCAAAATCCAACCTTTTGCTTACTTTCCTAAGGGTAAGTTTTGATTTCTTGGTTCAAAGTTTGATTTCTAATTTTTCTAACCATGATTGTTCCATTTTTTTCAATATTAAACCTTGTATGTGTTTTTACTAATTGTTTAAGAATTTTAGGGATTTGTTTGGGAGATTGCACAAAAATTTAAAGAAAGGAGGAAACTAATCGATTAAATTGTCTTCAAGAGGTAAGAGGGAGATTTAATCTCATCAACCCTAAGTGGTGATGGGAAAATGGATTTGATTGTGTGTGTAGAATCCATAAGGATTCAATTGTGTGATTGTTTTATTGTTTTTATTATTTGTATAATTGTTTTATTGCTTTCCTATTTGTGATTTATTTTTGCTATGCATGTTTATAGCTTTAAAATAAATTGTATGTATATTGTATGTGTTTATATTTGTATGTGTTTATAATTGTATAGTTATTAAAGTAGGATGTGAATAACATGTAACGATTTGCATGAGTATTCCAAAGAACACAGAATGAGGCTCACGGCCTTACATCAAACAGAGAACCAAAATGTTCTCAGCAATTTTCTAAATCACTGATTTAAAGGATCTAAGTGAAATAATGGATTTAAGAATAATTTTGATTAATTATGGCCAACATGCCATTTAGTGTATAATTGAAGGCCATTTATTTTTTATTTTGGCCAACATGCCATTTTATTTTCTAAGATAGGTTAGGTAATGGATTTACAAAAATAAACTGATTCCAATGAATCTTTGAGAAAACAAAAGGAATAAATTCAGTCTTAGAATTCTAAATTAGCATAATTCAGTTTAAGTAAGAAATAAAGCAAACGTTTGAAAAATACTAACGTAAAGCTCATTTTATAAATTTTGAAGCACGTTAGCGAGTTTCAAAGCATAATTATTGGGTAAAAATAAAATAAACTATACTTAGTGGAAAACGTCAAAAATACCTTATACTGATTTTATAGGTAAAATACTGCCGAAATTTACTAAAATCAGATGATTAAAATGAAAAGATTCCATATTATATTTAGAACACAAGGAAAATACTCTACGTATTTTAAATGTACTAGATATAGTCTACAAATATTTAAAATAATAATTTTAATCTATTCGGTTAAGAAAATGGATTAAAAATCTTACGCGATTGAGAAAATGATTTAAAAATATTACGCAATGTTCAAAATGTCAAAATATCTTTATGCGATTTAAAAACGTTTGTGAAAACGATGAGATTGTGAAAAAGCCATAAAATTCCTACGCGATTGAACGATACTGTGAGTTTTACTGTCGGACCAAAGTGGTGGACCCGGACATGTTGTGGTGTAGTACTGTCAAGTGGGACATACTATACTTTGGTATTTTATAACTAAGGGTATTTTTGTAATTATGGTAAAATTTGGATAATAAGGGTTTTTTTGTAATTTTTAGATCATGCTTAGAGTATTGTGTCAATTCGGTTGATAATTGGCGATTGATTGATGAGGCGAATTACACCGTGTTTTGGTGTGATAAGCGTAGTGTGGTTCATTTTATGAACTTGGAGGCGTTAGTGTGCGGAGGATTCCACATGAGGACAGTGGGTTGCTCCTCTAGGCCGTGGTAATGGGCAACACACTAATGATCTTAACAAGCACTATTCTTAATCAGGATCTTGAGGAGACTATTACGTACTATGCCTGTAGTGCACGATGTATTGACTGTGTACTACTATACGATGTTTGGACTGTGGACTATAGACACTATGTTTGACAGTGCAAGAGTTTGGTTGGGCAGCCATAAAGTATTACTAGTTTCTATTCGGATCATTCTCTCAGATATCCATGTTTAACTCCATGGAGTAGGAACGAGTCGGTGTGTGTTTATGCATTATCTGCATTTTACTGCTTACCATAATCTGTGATAAAATGTATGATTTATTGCTTTTCAATATTGCATGTGATATAATGATATGTATTATTTTATTATAATTATGCATGATATATTGGTATGTACTGTTGTGATAATTATTTTGTACTGTCGTTTTCTTTATTTCCATACGGGTAGTGATGTAGATTGTCTCACCTCTCTATATATTTTCTCGATATTATTATATTATTTTCGTAAAGAGTTTGAGGAAGAAGATGATCAGCCTCTTGAGATACAGTATCCGGACGAGCGACAGCCGGGCGAGCTATACGAGGAAGAGGAGCCGGTAGATCACACTGATCATAAAGACTGATCTTGAGATCATGGCGTCGCCAGGATTCTTCGGGTTTGTGAGACTTGAGTTTCACAGAAGTTCTGAGGCCTGGCGTATGCGAGTAGATAGAGGAACAGTTGTTTATGTAGGACGTTTGACTGTGTCCCTATGTAGAGAGTATGACGGAGATGTCATATTTACTACTATGTTATATTTACATCTAGAGTTGCCACTGACTCTTAGGCGTTACTGGCAGGCAATATTCCATGCGCCTAGTGAGCTTAGTAATGAGTCAACAGCCCAGACTCGTGTCCGTAGTGCTGTGAGATCTCCAAGATGTCAACTTTTCGATGGTCTTTCTGGAGGATGATCCATCGGAGGGTTAGATATCTATCGAGATGCACTTGGGCAATACTATGTCTTAGTTTTATGTTATCTTTTATTGTTTTGTTAAATACTTGTAGTTGTAAATTACGTGTGTACTAAAGAAAAACTCATATGTATATTACAGTGTGGTTATGTTTGTTATATTGCGAGTTTCGTGTTATTTTATTTAATGCTATAATTATAAAAGGAAAAAAAATTTATCACAAATATTATTTAAGTATCAAATGTTTTTATAACTTGGGTAAGAGTTTTATTTTATTTTATTTTATTGCATTCATAAATGTGACATCCCCACAAGGGTGTTACACAAAGAGGTGAGATCACCTACATCAATACCAACATGGTAGCATGGAGATAACACATACAATATACCTTACAGATACATTATACCATAATTACAATTATTCAATCAACATTATTTATCATCACAACAGATGTAATAAACAATAATTACGATCATGCCCTTAACAATATCCAATTATTCAACAATTCAATTATCATAAACAATAATTACGATAATGGCCTCAATAATATCCAATTATTCAACAGTTCAAATATCACAGTGATATCAATACTCAATAATTATGCATGTGCACATAAACTCAATTTCCTACTCCATGGAGCTAAAACTCAGGTCGAAGAGAGTGATCGAAAAGATCTGTCTGTAACAACATGCCTTAGACCACGTGCTACAATTCTTATCTATATTTGCACATCTAGCATATACACTACAGTCTTTATCAGATCTTGATTAAGAATAATGTCTCGATCAGGATCATCAGTGTGTTGCATCGGTCAAACCCACGGTACAGAAGAGCTACTAACTGTCCATTGTAGGCAACCCGCACCCCAATGCCCCCAAAGTCAACAAGTGACTTACACTACACATATCGCACTCACTCAAGAGGTGTATTCTCTCCTAGGCAATTAGCCTTATCCAGTCCATCGGACTTTTCCAATGCATGTACAATGCACCATTCTCAGTTCAAGTTCATCATCTCATATTTAGGGTTCAAATTCATCATCTCATATTCAAGATTCACACATTTGCCCAATAGTATCTTTATTGTATTTTCATCGCGTAATCATATTTTCACATTTTCTCAATCGCGTAACATTTCTGTCACATTTTCAAATCACAGATAGATTTTTCAACCTTCCAAAAATTCCATTTCAACCTTATTTTTATTATTTAAATATTAGTCCTTCCATAAAATAATAATTACATAATAGCCCTTCTTCATAGAATAATATTTACATAATAGCCCCTCTTCAAATAATATTTCCAAAACAATCCCTCATTAAATAATATTTGTAATAAAGTCCATTTTTAAAGAATATTTTCAATATAATCCCTCTAAAAATTAGTAGTTTTAATATAGTCCCTCTAAAAATTAGTATTTTCAATATAGTCCCTCTAAAAATCAGTATTTCTACTGTTTTCCAAAAAATTGTATTTCTTACAGTTACTTGAGATATTACAGCTCAAAATTTCCTAACGCGCTTCAAAACCCAGAGGGTGAGCTATACGTTAGTAAATTTCAAGTTACTAATGTATTCTTTTTAATTCTCAGAACATTTCTAAAAATCAGTTCTCTTTAAAATAAATTAAGGTTCAAGCACTTTCAACCTCTCTTTTCCATTCATATACGAAAATTCCATTTTTCAAGTGACAAAACACTTTGTTTCCATTTCTTTAATCCTTGTACTTAATCAATTATATTTCCACTTTGAAATCACTTTGTCTCACAAAAATCAAGGCAATACAAGCCTTCAAAACCCATGGTACATGGCCATTGAAACCAACTCATATTTTCTTTTTCCTTTCCTTTCTAATCATTCAATTTTACCATTCATGAAAATTTTAGTTTAGAAACACCTATTTTAAGGTGTTGAGGCCGAAATCCTAATGGTCATCGGAACCAAAAATTTATTTTTCTTTCATCATCAAATCATGCATACATGTATATATTCATCATATCATATAATCAAGCATACCTTAAAGCAATAAAAATCACATAAAGCATTCAAACATAAACAAATAATTTCAAAACACATAAACACCCACACATAATTACACAACCAAGGATATGAATCCTCACATGGATTCACCATCCGTCAAATACAAAATACATCTCTCACCACCATACTTGGTTGGTGAGATGGATCTTTCTCTTACCTCTTGAAGAACCTCCTAAGCTCCTTGGTTTGCTCCTTGAGTAAGTGATTCACCACCAAAAGCTTCTTAAAAACAAAATAAAACACAAGTTTATTAGCATATTAAGCTTGAACAAGGAGAACCATGGATCAAACATGGCTTAGAACATGAAAATAAGACAAGTAGTGAAGTTTCCTTACACTTCACCTCAAAAACCTAGAACTTGATCTTGAAGAAAGTCCTTAAAGATGAAAGATTTAGAGCTTGGACTTAACTACAAAGGTTCTTGGATTGATGTAAGGATGCAAGATATGTGGTTGGTTAAAGTTATAGAGTGATGGAAGGGTGATTGGGTGCTTTGGCCAAAACACACATTGAAAGGAGAGGAGAGAAAAAAATTTTAAAGCTTTAGGATTTTGGAGAAGATGAAGTGGTCTTGAAAATTCCCTATGGCCTTAAGCCATCACAAAATCGTCCCCCCCCCCCTCTTGTACACTCAATATGCAGCAAATTTTCATTAGCCACAATTTTGGGCATTGTTAGCCATTGATTAGATCAATGGTTCACATTAATTGAGCTTCTAAGTATAGCTTCTATATTGATAAGACCAAATCTAGGCCATTGGATCTTTCTCCTTAAAATCTTAGCCATTAGATATATCTCCAAAATGAAGGGTCAAGATCTCCTCTTCATGCTTTACATCTAATGGTCACAAATAGTCATAGCCACTTTGTAAGACCAAATCTCCATCCTTGATTAAATCAATGGTGGATATCCAAAGCCTTCAACATTAAGCTTGTTTCCTATTGGTCCGTCATAAAGTCGTCATAACCACTATTATTGACTAAGCAGTATAATATTTATTTTTATCTGTTATTATCATACGGACACAGTTAATTGTAGTTTTTATCGCCCAATAATCAAATACAGTACAAAACACAGTAAAAGAAAATTTCCAGAACTATTTTCAGTTTTGGGTTTAGTAAGATCTAACGTCCCCGTCTTAACAGTACAGAATTTTCTAGCTCCGAAATTTTTTTTACTTTTTCGACCCCGCCTGGGCCCACATACAGCCTTTTAGACCCACAAACAGCCCAAGGATAATATTAAAATAATTAGAAAAACATAAAAATATCATAATAATCCACAAAATCATAAAAATTATAAAACTTATGAAAATCAAATCAGATTAGCAAAAAGAATTAAGAATCAACAGTAATAAATAAATTACTATAGATTTTTCCCTAGCCCGAAAATTATTATTTTCCTAACACGGAGTAAATCACACAAAATGATCAAATATATTCACAAAATGCTCAAAATAATTTTACAGTACACAGAAATCACTAAACAGTAGAATTCTGTTATTACTGTTAAATACTTAGAAAGTTTGAGGTGTTACAATCTAGGTCATTTTAAGCTACTTTTCACTTTTCGGGCTGCAACAAAGTTCCTAAACTAGCTCAAATTGTCACAAAATTAATCAGACATGTTAAGCAAGTATTAAGATACCTCTGTAACTATTTGCAAGTCTAACATGTTGAAGAGGATGTTACAAATAGAATGCCTATGTTAGTGTTTAGAACCTTGATCAACATGAGGTTGATTTTATTTCACTTGTGAAATGAAGGTGTGATATTCTAGATACTATTTAACTAGTGATATGAATCTTACTACCATTTTGGATAAGTGAGGTTGAGATTCCTATGTACTAGTATTTAAAATGTGCCTTGAATATTTGGTTTTCAAACTTGATATTTGCTAATTTCCTATGTATTGTGACCTTAGATGGTGTGCACAACCATATGACCCGAGAATGAGGTGTTGGATCTGAATTATCCTTGCATTTTTGCTCGTATGGTCAGGGTTACTGGTATGGGGGTAGAAGTAGTACTCTTACATTGGTGAGAGGAAAATGTCTACTTATTACCAAGTGGGGTTTAGGCTTTTAGGCTTATCCTGCTTTGTATATACAAGAAACAGAGGTTTCTGGAAATAAGTAACTTGTGTTTTCAAAAATTAAAAATCGCATTAGCATTGCATAATCATAATATTAGGATATTATTTGAGCATAATCATACATCATAACAGAAAGCATTGATTGTTGAAAATTGTATAGGTAGTTGTCTTGCTTAGTTGTTTGGTTGTTTGGTTGCCTGTTCGATAGTATCTTAGGATTGTATAGGCGATTCTTTGATATTATTAAATATCAAATATTCTGTTACATAGAGTGTAATTATGTGTTTAGTTGGTTTATTTGTTGTTAAATAAATAATTGCTCGTCTTGGTATGTATTACTACAAAATTGTGATTTCTCACCCCTGTGTGTTCTATGTAAATCCAAGTGAAGACCCTCCAAAGAGAAAGGGCAAGAAAAAGAAGAAGCAGAAGGCTTAGTTTAGTTGCTTTATTTTTTTTTGCATCAGCTTGTATTTATTTACTCTACCAGCTGGTTTGTAAAAATTTATGTTTTACAGTGTGACTTGTTAGCTAATGATGTATATATATGACCTTTTTCATCTTCGTGGCTCTCTATAATGACTACATAGGTTATTATTGATTTATATTTTATACATTTTAGAAAGTGACATGCTTAATATACTTTATCCTGAAATAGACTACTTATTTTACGATAATTTATATTAGGGTGTTACACTAGTAACTGTACACTTAGAATTTTTGTAGGCCCAAAGGACTTCGGCTAAAGTTTCATGCTATTTCTTTAGTTTATCTTTAACAACCTTCTTGATTAACTCAATTAAAATTTTATTGGTGGCCTCGACTTGCTTGATGGCTTGGGCACAGTATGGTGTTGAATGCAGCATCTTAATTACAAACTCTTGAGCAAAGGCCACCACTTTGTCTCTAGTAAAGACTATTCCTAAGTCAGCTATTATACTTTGAGGAATTCCAAACCTTTAAATAATTTGATTTTGAATAAATTTATTCACATCGGCCTATGACACACTCACCATAGGTATAGTCTCAACCCATTTAGTGAAGTAGTTAGTGGCAACGATGATGAATGTGAGCCTCTTTGAGGATGGTGGATATATTTTTCCAATCAAATCCATTGCCCAACCTCTAAAAGGCCAAGGTCTAACAATTGGATGAAGTTCATCAGTAGGTACCCATTGAATTAGATGATACAACTAACACAGCTCGCAACCTTTGGCATATTGAAAGCAATTATCTGTGATGGTTGGCCAATAATAACCATCCCTATAGATCAACCATCTTATCTTTGGTCCAAACTGATTCGAGTGTCGAGCTCAACCAAATAACAAAATTTCAGTTCTACTAATAATTTGTAGCACAATGTAGCAAACTGAGTTGTCTTTTGAGGATCAAGGTACCAATCAAACCAAATCAAGGTAAAATAGGGGGAATTGTGTACGTAGAGTGTAAACGTAATAATTAAATGTAAGAAAAAAATCAAATTGCAAAGCAACCAATCCAAGAAACCGTCAAAAACCTAGTTGGCTTGTCATCGATCACTACACATACATCTGGATTGAATTAATTGTTTAATCTATGATTGACCAAAATATCTGCATCAAGCAATTCAACACTAGTTAATCACCTAGAATGTAACTAAAAAATTATTCATAAACCTGCGATCGCTAGATTAATGCAACCTATGCTAGTTTAACAACCAAAATTCATTTAACCTAAATTAACAAAGCTGTCAACCTAACCTTCTTCAATTCATGTGACTAAACCATAATTAATCAATCACAATTTAATCGCAAATCTCAATTAGGGTTAAGGATCCAATCGAATCACATCACACAACAGAAATCTCTAATTATGCAATTTGAATCCAAATTTAGAGAAGAAGAAGATAATTAATTCAATTCAAAATCAAAATTAGGCACAGAATCTCAAAGCCAAACCAGAATATCCTTAAGATCTTTGGATTGATCTCGAATGTTTAGCTCTCCATGGCTATTACACACGATTTGCAAAAGAGCGGAGAAAATTCTTGGTAGAAGAATCAAGTAGTGCAGATTACGACTTTCTATCTATCTCAGGTTTTCTATTTATACA
Source organism: Ormosia semicastrata (assembly GCA_029884595.1). Taxonomy (NCBI): domain Eukaryota; kingdom Viridiplantae; phylum Streptophyta; class Magnoliopsida; order Fabales; family Fabaceae; genus Ormosia; species Ormosia semicastrata. The sequence continues at coordinate 36,402,551 of JAQQTO010000047.1, read as the reverse complement.
AAAATAACTGACTTAAAAATTAAGAATCTTAATTTTCTTGTAGGTTAAAATTAATCCTCTGCCTCTTATCTTTCCTTAGCCACCGAAATCACTTAATTTGGACTTAAGATGAGAAAGTTATGCCCAAATCACTCTCAACAAGTCTCTGATCCCGTTAGCAGACATAAAAGGATGAAAACACCATCAAAACATCATAGTTTGGATAAATGGTCTCATAAGAATTTAATAACTATGTCTTAGCTTTCAAATGCCATCAGTTTTAGGTCCATATCACACCTACAGCCCGAATTGTGGACCACTTAGTGCACATTGCTCGGGTTACGCGACAAAACCTGTGTTCTGTTCTAAGCCCAGTTCAATCCACTATATATCTGTTTCAACTCTGGGGCTCTTCATGAAATTTGTAGAGATCTCTCTTATATTTCCTACAAGGCAAGATACATAATTTTTAGATATCTAGTACTCAAGATATGGTCAAAATACAAAAATAGTATAAAATCCTAATAATGCTGGAAAAATCAATTAAGCCCAATTTGAATCCAAACTTACAAAACATGGCCAAGCTCAATCAATTAAGTACATGGAGAGTGTAAAAGACTAAAAATAAGAGTTTATTAATGTATGAAATTTGTGATTATCATGGACTTATGCGCTCCACAAATGCCCTTGTGCACTTCACCCACTACTTTTATTACCTCATTCTTGCTTAGACACTTTAATAGTAAACCTTCATGACCTTGTTTGGATAAGTCATTGTCTAGTAATACATACTTAGTGCCTTTTATTTTATTTTAAAGTCAGTAACAGCCGATGGATCCTAAAGGTATTTAACTATTTCAGTTCTCCAGTCATCCTCGGCTGCCACTTACTCGGCTAAGGCAATTTCTCCCCATGAAAACTTTCCTTGATCAAGCTCGCCAATTGACTATTTATAACCATAGGGTTGTTGTGTAACATCCTAATACTAGTACTAATGACATATCTGAAATTATGCATTAGTAACTAGGATTAAATATGTCACTTATCAATATCATCAAAGTTTTTAGAAAACACTTCAAGGATATATGAAAGTATATGAGCCTATCTCAGAAATATATATACTTACTCGTAGTCTCAAAATTCATAACAGTACATTACATCCAAGATTGGCCTACATGGCATAAATCCTACAAACTATACATAATTCTTATATGTATTACAAAATAAAGATCACTCTACTCCTCTATCATGTTCATCTTTAACCATAGTTGAAGATCCCTTTCTTGGAATTATCATGAAAATTCAAACAAATGGGGTGAGAATTATACAATCCTCAGTAATTTATATAAAATCGTGTCATCATAATAATTTCAGCTGTTTCAAGGAAAAACAAGTAAATCTTAAATGATAATTTTATAGAAAAGTGGCAAATGTCAAAACTACATCCTTTCTCTTCCCGAAATAGAGGTTCATTTATATCATTTATCAAAATCATTAGTATAATCAAAGAAGTCACTAAATCTCATCTTAATTTCAATATCGTATCAAGAATCCAATATATGATAAGCTCATGTATTAAGCTATCTCAAATTGGTCATTCATCTTTATTCATCATTTATCATTCATCAATAATCAGTGTTCATCATTTATTAAAATGGTATAGAGGGAGTAACCACCTCACAATACTGTTCACTTGGTAGTAGTCTGCTTTCAGGTTAGTGCACTTAAACCTATTTGTAACAGTCCTTCTTGTTACACAAAACTACTCCAGGTAACCCAAACAGCCACAACAATTGATTAGTTTATCCTCATTTCAAAGTTGTGAGAAGAAAAGGAGTTCGTCCCCAACTACTTTGATAGGGAGGGTATCATCATTCCTCACATTATCTCTGAATCTAGGATCACCTCAAGTAAAAGAGGAGTTCGTCCCCAACTACTTTTGATTAAGGAAGAACTTAGGTAAAGAGAGAAGGAGTGTTTACTCTCAATCTCATTTAGTATAGTGGTAAGGAGGTGTCCATCCTCAACCACCATAATCCAAGTCTTATCCTAGGTATGAGGATAGAATCCTAAATAATGGGTTACCCTTAGAAATCAAACATCATCTTGAGTTATTCATCATATCCATTAGTTCATCAAATATGCAATAATATGCATATGAAAGTTTTTCTTATCATGGGTAATCAAATTCATCATTCAATCTCATTTGATGCAATAACGTCATAAAAATCATTTCTCAATTTTGTTTGGATGCATAATCATATCTCATTAAAAGGAATCATAATCTTTCAATTTAAAGTTTAAGGTTTGTATTTAGGTTAAATGGGATAAAAAACTTTATTTCCATCATTTTCAAATCAAAAACCTCAAAATAGTACCAACTTGGCAAAACCCTGGTAATCGATTACCACTCATCTAGAAGCTTGGTAATCGATTACCAGGCTTTGGTAATTGATTACCAGCTGCCCAAAAGTTCATTTCACAGCTCTAGAGGCTTGGTAATTGATTACCAACTCATGGTAATCGATTACCACCTGGAATCTTGCAGAAAATAGAATTTTTAAACCATTCCAACCCAAACAAAACCAATAAACATCAACAACAACATCAAAATCATCATATTCAAGCATCCAAAATACTTTCAAAGTAACAAGCCAAATATGGGTTTCAAACCCATTTTCAAATCTCAAAGTTCCTCAAGAATCAAGATCAAAATTTGAATCTTTAACTCATAATCAAAACATAAACACATCATCTTTATACATCAACTCAAAATCTCAACGAAGTCATTAATCCATCACTCTCAGAAAGTAGGAAAAGATGAACAAAGTGAAGAAAAACCCCTACCTTAACTCCTTTTAAGGTTAGCAAGTCTCTTTTTTCCCTTTTCTTTCTTTCTATTTCTTGTTTAGCTCTTTTTCTTCTCCTTCCTTTTCTTCCTCCTTCTCTTCTCATGGTCTCTCTCTCTCTTTTTCTTTCTTTCTGCCTATTTGTTTTCGTTTATGCTCATTTCTCTCTCTCCCCTATCTTTCTTTTTCTTTCTTTTATTCTCATCTTCTTGTCACCTTTTGACTAGGAATAGTAAAGGTAGGGTGGTGCTAGAGAGTAAAAGGAAATCTAACTAGAAAAATTATATCTCTTAAGGATATACTAATCTTCCATTGATGAATTTTCCAACATTTAAAGGTATTATAGAAAATTCTAGGATTTCATTTAATTCTCAGGTTCATCATTCAATAATTTTCCTACACACCTTTATCAGCTACTAAGCTTTATTTCTTATCCTTAAGTTAAATTGAACCCAAGGAGATAAACTAATAAGCTTACAGGTATCCACTTTAACTTATAACTATTTCCAAAATAACTTCCATTTTCCTCTTAATATATTTCCAAAATCTCGTTATCTTTTAAATTACTTTTCTTTTTTTAATTCAGATTGTTAAACTCTTATTCTGTGTTATTACAGATATCAAACTTATTCAGATAATTCTCTATAATTTATCACAACTTACCCAAATTATTTGTAACTCATAAATAAATTTTTTTCATTTAATTCCATCATCTAGATAATTTGTACTAAATTCTAAGCTATTTTCCATTTTCTGGGTTACAACATTATACCTAAACTAGCTCAAAACGATCCCAAAATCAACATATAATTATCATAATTAGTATTGAATTTCTATATTAATTCTTAAGACTGATTGTTCTATCAGGGAGGATGTTACATGTTGCGCTAAGTCATTGGAAATCTTATTCTCTCCTTTGGCAACATGCATAATGATGACATCGGCAAACTGCCTAAATAAAGTGTCAGCCAATTCATAATATTTTGACAAATTTGTGTTAAGACATTTATACTCCCTAGTTAATTGTCCAATAACCAACTGGGAATCACCTATAATTTGTACAAAATTTACCTTCATGGATATTAGTAATTTTAATCTAGCTAACAAAGCCTCATATTCGGATTGGTTATCTAAACAATTAGCATCAAGCTGAAACATAAATTTTCCCATTTTTCCAAAAGGACTAATGATCCCGAGTCTGGTTCAAACACCCCTTTGAGTTCTGGATCCATCAAATTCTAAAATCCAAGGCTTTAACTGAGCATAGCTTGTGCCTTCGACAATTGGGTTCTTTACTTCAATGCAAGGGTGTTGAGCCAGGAAATCGGCTATGGCCAGTCCTTTGAAAGCTCTTACTGGGACATACTTTAAAGTAAAACCATTTAGTTTAATAGACCATTTCATTAGCCTTCCCTTTAATACAAGCCTATTTAGCAAATACTTGACAATACCTACTTTGCAAATGACTAGAATTTCTCTTGATAATAAATAATATTCTAGTTTTTTGTACATGCATGAAACAGAGAAAGACAAAGTTTCTCTACAGGAGTGTATATAGTTTCTACATCATTTAGAAAATGACTAAGATAATATACAGCTCTCTCAATTCCATATTCGGTATATTGGGCTAATAGGTTGTCGATAGACTCCTCTGCAGCCGAAATGTAAAGCTTTAAAGGCCTACCTAGAAAGGCTAGAACCAGAACTAGTGGATTAGCTAAGCTCTGCTTTATATGGTCAAAAGCTACCCGCTGCTTCACTCCCCAAACGAACTCCTCAGCTCCTTTCAGTCGAAGCAATAGTAAAAAACTTTCATCTTGTCGGCCGAATTCGCAATGAATCTTCTCTTAAAATTGACCTTACTGAACAAACTTTGTAATTCCTTTTTGCTCCTTGGTGGTCTTTCTTCTAAAATAGCTTTAGCCTTATTGCAGTCAAGTTCAATCACCTGTTGATATAGTAAGAACCCTATGAAATTTCTAACTGATACTCCAAAAGCACATTTGGCTGAGTTCATTTTCAGGTTGTGGGCTCTCATTCTTTTAAAAGCTTGTTCCAAATAAGCTAAATGTTGGTCAAAGTTAACCAACTTCACCACCATGTCATCAATATAAATCTCCATGTTTTGTCTATCAAGTTATGGAAAATGGCGTTCATCGCCCGTTGGTAAGTTGCCCCTACATTTTTTAAGCTGAATGACATGACTAACCACTCAAAAATGCTAAGGTCCCCTGGGCAACGAAACATCATTTTGTGTACATCTTCCTTAGCTAAGAAGATCTGGTTATAGCCTAAGTAACCATCCATGAAAGTTAACACATCATTGCTAGCTACTGCATCGACTAGGATGTCAGCTACGGGCGTGACGTATTCATCCTTAAAAGTTTCCAAATTGAGATCTCGGAAGTCGATGTAAATTCTAACTTGTCCATTTTTCTTCATAACTAGGACAATGTTAGACAACTAGTTAACGTACCTTGCAGTTCTAATAAACCCAACCTTCAGTAATCATTCCACCTCTTCTATGATCCTGGGCATGAGTTTTGGATTATATCCTTAGATGGTTATTTGTATAACTTATATCATTCCTTGATAGGTAGTCGATGCTCCACTAACTACCTCGATAAACTAGGCATCTCGTGGTACTCCTAAGCAAAGTAGTCCCTGTACTACTATTTTATAAGTTCGACCACTCGACCACGATCATTTTCAGCTAGTAAGCCACTCACTCTGGTAGTTTTGGGTTCCTCAGTTATCCCCAAGTTCACTTTTATCAATGGATCTTGAGCCTCAAAACTAGGCACCTCTTATCTGATTAGTGATTCTAACTCCTTTAAAAGTGGAGTTTCCTTTTTAGCTTGCCCCCCAAGTGAGTCTAGATTAACTGACTTAAGTCTCTTCTCAGCTATGAAAAAGGCTAGTCGTTGCATGATATCTTCGAGTATTCTATTCGACTGATCCATCAACACCTATTCGCTGAGGTCGTACATCGGCCTAGGTTTTGAATGAAAGCCTTGGGATGTGAGTTGTTCCTACTTGTGGAGAGTAGAACACGATTTCAGCCATCTTCACTTCAGTCGCAAAAGGATTCTAGTCGGCTAGCACCACTTTAACCTTCTCTCCTTCCCAAAACATCAATACTTGATGAAGAGTGGAAGGCACACACTGATTGGAGTGAATCCAATCTCGTCCCAATAAAACTGAGTAAGTTAGCTTTGCATCAACCACAAGGAATGTTGTGTTAGCAATATTGGTTCTAACAATGATGTCATCTATTAGAACACCCACAGCTATTATAGCCTTCCTAGTGAAATTAGTCATCTTCATATTGGTAGTCTGCAAATTAGCTTGAGTCTTACTCAGCTTCTTCAATATACTTAGGGGTATCTCATTCAACATAGCTCCACCATCAACAAAGACTCAGTTGATCGGCCTCCCATTAATGTGTGCTCTGATATAAAGAGGCTTAAGATGTTTCACCATATCTTCTGTCAACTTATCAAAAGTCATCTAAACAGGCTTCTTATATAATTCCCTATCAGCTAAAGTTGCTCATTCAACCTCTTCTACGAAGACATCACTTTCCAAACTGTCTGGTTGTTCTGCACTAATTAAGAACTTTATGGGGAAGGGGCCAATGACTAAAATAGAAGCGGCCTTGGCATCACTCCCATAATCTAGAAGTTCTTCTTCTTCTAAGGAATCGTCTTTCTTCCTTATTAGCTACTACATCTTCAATCGTTACATCTTCAAGTCCCTTAGATTCCTCCACTGGCTTCTCGGCTAGAGCTTGCACAGCTAATTTACCCTTGACCTCCTTTAGTACTTCTTCAATCTTCTTCCTCTTAGGAGATTCAACCTCTTTCTGGACCATATCCTTAGCTTTAACTAGCATCTTTAGCATCTATTTCATCTTCTATGTGGGCCTCTACTATTGTCGTCGCCTTTTTTGAGTACTAGTTAAAAGAACCTCAACTTCTTTCTGATTTTGTTTTGGTATATACTTTTTGAGAAATGAATGTCCCCTCTCAACATCATCTTTTGGCTTGAAGGTCTTCTACTTCCTTAATTGTTCATCATCCCTCACATTGATTTGTAATGTTGAGATCCCCATTTCCATATTAAACTCAGCTACTATCCTTTGGCCCTTGGGAATCGGCTGTCCATCTATTATAGGAAAACCCAATCTAGAAGCAACATTCTTTGCTCTTTGTCATTCTTCCTTTGGGAATTGAATCCTATCAAACACAATTGGCTTATGTACTATAAATTTCGGCTGAGCAGGTTTGGCATTTAGGTGCCCCAAGGTCTCTTTGACCCCTCGAGTGATGTTTCTCCACTCACCTGCCAATGCCCTTACCCCATTGGCTTCCACTTCTTTTGTGGCTGGCTAGAAGTAAAGCCAAATAGTGCCACCATGTTGATAGATATGGCTGGGAATAGGTTAGTATCAATAACCATTTCAGCAATCCCTTTATCAGCTAACTTGAACCTCTCTTCTTTTAGAGCTTTGTGAATGGGATTCCTAAAAACCACACAATTAACAATAGTATGGCTAAAAGAACGATGCCACTTACAATATTTCCTATTATTTAGCTTCTTGGTTGAAGGGATTTTATGTCCTTCTGACAAGTTAATCTGTTAATCTTCAAGAGGCAATCAAATATTTACACAGCCTTAGAGATGTCAAAGAGATACTTATCCTTGTTTTCTTCTTTCCAAACCTCTTTTGCCTACGATGGCTTCAAAGTTAAACAGGTGTACGACTTCACCCACAGGATTTCAGCTTCCAATACATCAGCTAATACCATCCCCTACTCTTCATCAGATGATACCTTTTCCGAATCCAGATCCACTATAGACACCATTTATGGGCCCCTTCTTCTGTTAGCTCTCCTTTGCTTCTTCTCAAGGATGAAATGCTTAATACACATAACTTTGGTGGCCAGCTAGGCCAAATCAATGCACTACTGAGCTATGAGTTTCTCCCTCAGTTGAGGATGAATGTTGTTGATCACTATAGAAATATATTCAGCTTCTAGAAATTGTACATGACATCAACTCTTCAACTTTTAGAAATGCTTAATGAAGTCAACTATTGGCTTATCGACTTATTGTCTCAGTCCCATCAAATCAACAATTGTCACCTTAGGTTGAGGCCTGTAAAACCTGTCACTGAAAATTCTCTCCATTTCCTCACAATTTTGGACAGAGTTTGGAGGCAACAAAGAATACCAAGTAAAGGCAATTTTATTCAATGTAAAGGAAATAGCTAAAGTTTATGGTACTTATTCTGATTAGCACCACACTGCGTAGTAAATTGACTGATATGCTCCATAGTGGATTTACCATCCTCTCCTAAGAAGGTAGTGGAATCAGGAATTTTAAATCCCTTAGGCAATGACATCATTCTATCAACCTACTTAGGATACGGCTTACGGTAGACAAGCCTATCCAATGGCCTCAATTCAACCCCAAATGTCTCTGAATAGTTTTGGCTATCATGTTATGATCAATTAATAGATGTTACATGATTGGGTAAGGAGGTGGAGCCAATGGCAGTAGTAGTCCTGGCTGCCTTAGGGGGATTGGTGGCATTCTGGATGCCTAACATTGCATTGGCTGCTCAGCAGTGCCATAATAGGCTATTGCCCCCCATAAGGTGGCTCAAGATTCCAATTTTGTTCAGCACCATACGTTGGAGGCGCATAGTATGGGGCTTACTATTTTATCATAGATTAGTACAGAGGCTAAATGTACTAAGGAGGTGGAATAGGGTTCCATTGTTGCTCACCAAAATCACCCACGGTTTTATCATGAACTGTCTATCCAGGATTATAAGGTGGTGACAGCTATGGATTTACTTGTGGCATAACATATGGAATGGTTGCATTAGAACCTGAATTAATTGAAGGTAAACCCATTATACCTGGGGTGTTAGGAGGCCTTCTGGCCATGTTAACTTAGCCATAATTCAGAACTGATGGCCCAGTTACTATATACTAAGTAACTTGAGGTACAACTATTGAATTCGACTGAATTGATGCTGGAATTTGTACTACTGGTTGTGCAATCGGCTAAGCCATTGGTTGAGATCCTGCATAAATGGGGACATAAGGAGGTGATGTCACATGTTGTTGCATAAATGACTGGCTGGTTGCTTATCCCATTCGCTGAACTGCTGGTGGAGTAACAAACTATTATTGTACCATCAGTTGTGAAACCAATTCTCCAGATGATTAGCCCCCCCAGCATTAGCAACAAATGGACTTGGTTTTCCCAAACACACTTGTTGCACTGAAGGCCTACTGGTGGCAAAGGAATTTGAAGTCTCCTTATTCAGCTTATTAGCCCTTTATTCCTACTCTCATATGGGTTAATGATATCTGCCAACTACCTGGACATCTGATACATCAAGTCATTCAAGCCCATGTCGATTTGCTGCCTGATGAAAGAGGTACTCATGATTGTGGTTCCTTGATCAAGAATTTCCTCAATCACAGGGCTCTCAGGACCCACATTTTGGGTAACAGGAGTTTGAGAATATGGTATCTCATGAGGCTGAGGCATAGAAGTAGATTGGGTGGAAGCCTCAATCGCTTTATGACTGCTATTCTTTTTGGAACCAATTTGCTATGAATCCATATTTCCCAAAGTCTTTCCAGACCTTAAATGCATGCACTAGCTATAGTTGTACCCTAGCGAAGGGAACTTTTATGCACCACTATTCTTGGTCCCACTAGGCGTGCCAAAAAATATGTTTGCAAATAAATATCCCTGATCAATTAGCCTAGTTGCATTGGCTAACTCGCAAATCTCCTGATTCCCCCAATAAACAAATGATTAATGTCAAGGAAGGGATTGTATACCTCGACTGTAGGTTCCTAAGACAACTAAAGAAAGCATTTTGTTGGACAGAGTCACAAAAATAACTTTCAAACACTCAACTAAAGAAAATGGCAGAATTTGATTGAAAATGTAAAGGCAATAAGTAAAAAGTAAGATGGAAATGTAAAGAAAGCAATAAACACTTGCTCAAGCAAAATGAGGAAAGTTAAATTGTATTGATTGAATGGTTTGTGTGTTGTTTGTGTCGTGTCTATACAATTGATAACTCTTTGCTATTTATAGGTCAAGATTTAGTCGTTAATGGTTAACTACACTATCTGCCATGTTCCTACCCATAAACCCATGTTCTTACAAGTAGCTAACAGCATACTTATTCACTAACATTCCCTCGACTAACTTAATATCCAGATTCAATGAATACTTCATCCGAGAGGATACCCACTATCCTAAAATTCAGGATTTTTGGGAAACTAGGTTGTTGCCAATTCCTTGATGTTTTTCTTCTTTTGAATGGCTTCAACATTCAGCTCATCTGTTGGCAACTACTCCTATCTTTATGGGATTTTGTTGACCCTCACCAAATCTTCAATTATCTTTCCAAAGCGTCGTTTAAAATATATTTCCATGCCCAATGAGCCTAGCCCATCTTTAAGTAACCCAATCACGTACCAGCACTCATCCTTAGCCGAATACTTCTTCACCCTTTCTATTGGCTATTTCTTCATTGAGTAATATATATCTCGGTTGCATATTGTATTGACTAACCATTTGCATCAGCTAATTCTCATATAGGCTAACTCTAGTCTAGGCCATTTATTTTTTGGTGTTAACATGAACATAGATAGCAAAAAGAAGAATGACTTACTCACTAAGCATATAATCCAATGCCTTCTAAGGAGTTGAACAATAAGTTTGTGTTTTGATTCTATAACTAGAAATCCATCACTAATTGACAGAACATGAAAATAATCAAACTACTAGAAATTTGGGTTTTAGAGACCGATTTTTCGATCTCTAAATCAAGAAAATCAGTCTCTAAAATAGTTAGAGACCGATTTAAATCGGTCTCTAAAAGCCTCGTTGCTAAATATTAGTGACCGATTTAGAGATCGATTATATAGAGACCGATTTTTTCGGTCTCTAAATTAGTCGCTAATTTTCGGTCAACTATTGGTCAATTATACTTCAAAAAATATATATTAGAGGCTAATTTAGAGACCGATGTTTTAGAGACCGATAAATTGGTCTCTAAATCAGTCTCCAAAAATATGAATATATTATATATTATACAAAATTGGTTGCTAACTTCGTCTCTAAACTAGAGACCGATTTATCAGTCTCTAAATCAATTTCTAAATCAGTCTCTAAAAGGCTAAATATATTATATATTTTATAAAATTGGTCACTAAATCGATCTCTATATATAAATAAATAAATAAATAAATAATTACTAGAAGGGAATTATTATGGAGTTATAGAAGTTAAAACAAACTACTTTTTTATATCAAACATGATTTTAGATCTTAATCCATACAATCAATTACATAGAAAAATCCCAAAAATCACATTTTTATCATGATATGTCTATGAACAAAAGATTAAATCGTTGATTAAATTCTAAAAGCACCTATATTCTGGTAAATTTAATTTTGGCATGCCACAAGCCACTTGGTCATGATCTTCTACACAAATGCCTATAGAGAAATAACTAGTCAACACCTGATCACATGATAGTTTAAAGTAAATAACAGAAAAGTGAAATGACTACAAGACTGCACAACTTTATCCACTTAAAAGAACATGAAGAAATTACATCAAGTTTTTATAGGAGAATAGTAAAATACTGATGTTCACAAGTAATTAGATGCATTCATCACTTGGTAACCAGTCACCACCATTAGGCATTTAATATGGAAACAAGATATCCTAGATAGAAAAATGTTTAGTAAGAGATATGAAATATTTATGACCACTAGTAGCAGAAGTAATAGAATATATCACACCAGTATCAAATCTTATACTAGCTTCATTAGTCAAGAAAATTTCTTCTTTTTCTTGATGAAAGATCAGCCAAGAAACTCCCTATTACCTATTTTGGCATCAAATTTAAAACCTTGCCTATAAAGAAGATATTTTAGATACAATCAATATTATATATTAAATCAATGACTTTATTAATAATTATATTAGAAGATAACGATTTGTTTCCATCACATTATAAATATTTGTTGAAGTGAAAAATAAGCCCCCAGGCCATTCACAATTGTTGTAGAAATAATTTGAAGAAAGGACCTAAATATTATCTTGCAACCAACAACCAATACAGTGAGGGCTAAACAACAAACAATGAAAAACCATGATGACCAAACCTAATCCATGAATAGCAATGAGTGCCAAAACTGCAGTGGTTTAAGACTTCAAGCTCAATCCATTCAAACATGTCTCTACAAAATAAGCAATACAAAGAGTTAGAGAGAACAAGATGCACCAATTTAATGCTAATTAAAGTTGACTATGCACCAAATTTTATTATAAAAGGAATAAGTATACACAAAAATCATTTACAAGAACCATCCAAATACTTACCATCAGATAAGATTTCAGGATCAATTGCTGGTACATTAACAGTAACAACATTACCTAAATCAATGCCAGTGCACTACCTAAAGTGTGAAAAAACACGTTTAATAAATTAAATATTTCATCAGAAAATAGCAAATCAACTTCACATTACCTCATCTTGGTATATATCTCAGACACCCCATAATATGATGTAAACTCTGTCAAAAGCCATTTCCATGGACCATGTAATAATAGGTTCCTTTGTTGAAAGCCCTGAACTTTCATTGCAACTTCTAAAACTAAGTCATATGCAATTGTCTCTGCTACAGAGCCACACTGGGATGACAAGAAAGTAACTATATCAGGTGCAATATATTAGGATACTCAAAGGAATTTGATAATAACATACCATTTAACAAATGAATAAGTTGTCAAGGAATAAAAATTTCTATTTTCCAATTTCTAGTCTGTTGGGGACACATCCAACCAGGGGGAAGGGGCTGGAAAGAAAGGGACACATATTACCTATAAAATGCAAATATTACATTTTATTAAGTTGTCTGATGAAAGTAAAGACAATTTAATGTAAAATCAAAATACTTAATTTTGTTGTAGTAGTGTACTTTTGGCAGTCCCAAAAGGTTAATGGCTTGTAATGTTAATCAAGCAAATTCAGTTCTAGAGATCTTAACACAGATTCTCAAAATAACTTTAAAAGATCTGTATAACAAGCCCTGGGAGATTACTGTGAGGTAAGATTGCCTTTTTAGTTTTAAGTAGTTTCTCATTTTTTTTTAATATACAAAAGAAAGAGTAGAACCCCAAGTTTATTATGCTCCCATGATATATGATTGTGGTTTAAGAAAGAACAGCTCATAAGATTTGATGCTCTCACTACTATAGTTCATATGCTAGAAATACTGCTTAATGTTCATAGTAGCTAACCTTGAGATGAATATTGTCATCTGCACTTGTATTGAATAAATTATATAAAGTTGTATCTTGCCCACAAGTTCATGGTCTGGCTTATGTCATCTTCAATTATGCATTAATTGCATTATTGATACCTGAAGGAAACATTTGTCCTCTCCTTATAGTCATATGAGTGAGTCATAGATTTGTAACCTACTGGTTTTTCCAGATATTGTTTAATTGGAAAGACAGGGAGTAAGGTTAATATTTCTTGTGGAATGGTATAATTAGGTTGGTATTTCTTTTCAATAAAATTAGTTCTTCAAGTACTAGCATGAATTCAACTCAACCCCATTCCTAATATATATATATATATATATATATATATATATATATATATATATATATATATATATATATATATATATATATTACACATAAAAAAGATATCATATCACTTGGATTACGCAAAAGTCAAAACCTTTTCAAAAGTGCTACAAGAACCCAACAATTATCTTCAGTATTCTCATTTTGGATATTAGAACCCAATAAATTCAATTGTCAAAACCCTATTCCAAACACATATTAATTGGCAAATTACTTAACAGAAGAAGCACAAGCATGATACACATTTATTTAATCCAATTTTATTCAAATACAACACTTAGCAACCATAAATATGAAATAGTAGCATGGTTGTTCACCTCGGAGCGTAGAAAAGGCAACAGAGCAAGAAACGGAAAGCCTTGTTGGTTGTTTTGTGTGGAAGTACAAGCTGTAAGGACACAGAGAGAGAGAAGTACAAACAGCCATTCATTCAGTGTCAGTGTGAGTGTGACTAAGTTTGAGTTACAGGTGTTTGATAGAAGGTCTCAGAGACTGCAACTATGAATGAAGGTGTCACTTGGACAAGAACGCGGCCAAAATGCTCTCCCTTGGAATCTTGAACTTCAACAAGAAGATCATCTCCAAGGCTATTTGGAAAACTCAGAAAAGTAGTCAGAAATTTATTCAAGCAGTACAATCATAAAAGATTAGAAAGACAGGAAGAAATGAAAATGAGGGGAAAAAAACTTACAACACATGGGCTTCACTAGATTTAGGCGCAACCTAATGGCATCTTCTTCAATGATCAGACAAATCAAGAAACCGAGAGAGAGAGAGAGAGAGCGTCAGCGAGAGCGCACAAACGAGCGAGAGAGAACGGCAAGGGTGAATGAGCTAAAGAGGACAAGCAACGGCAGGGGTGACGAGCAGCGGCAAGTGACGGTAGGGGCAACGAGCAACGGCAAGTGGCGACGGGGCGATAAGTAGCACCAAGTGCTCTGCTAGGGTTAAAAATGGGAGAAAATGAAATGGATAGAAAAAAGGCAGAGGGAAAGGGTACAAAGAAGGCTTCAAACGTGAAAAGGCTTAGCAACCGAAATTTCGATCGCTACATATTTTTTTATTTTTTTAAATTTTTTATTTAGAGACTGAAATTTCGGTCTCTAATACTTCTTTTTTTTATAATTTTTTAGCGACTGAATTTTTGGTTTCTAATTATTTAATTTTTATAATTTTTTTATTTAGAGACCGAAATATCAGTCTCTAATAATTAGTCAAATTTTTTTTATTTTTTAGCAATTGAATTTGCGGTCGTTATCTATTATTTTTTTTTATAAATATTTTTATTTAGAGACTGAATTAGAGACCGATTTTATTTCGGTAGGAAATTAAATTTTTATTTTTTAATCGGTCTCTATTTCGATTTCTATAGAGACCAAAATAAATCGATCTCTAAATCGGTCTCTAAAACCCAAATTTCTAGTAGTAAATATTACTAGAACATATTGCTTAATAGAAAATATGAGAAGCTACATTATTTATTTCAGGCTGCTTTAAAAATATGACAAAGAAAATATCATAAACAATTTTATTGAGTAAAATGATAATATGAGATTTAACTTTTCACAGATGCTTCTAGAGCTAATTAATCATTTATTTCACGTAGAGAATATTCTGAAAAGCTTTATAGTGGGGGGCCTGTTAACAAACTTGCCAATTTTTTCTCAATTTTCATTAGGTTATATCATACTAAGCATGTTACAGTTTAGTACATTTCAAATTTGGAAGGATACTTACAATTTTCTCCCTTTTCCACAGCATCCCCCTCCAAAAAGTAACAAGATGTCCTATAAATATACTGTATCTGCACATTGAACCAAACTATTGGATCATTATTTTACACCTAAAAACTTGTTGCATATTTTGGCGAATTAAAAGACGAAAAAAAGACAAATATAATAATTATCGAAAAAAATTAAATAATAATTAGTTTACCACTTAAAGTTTCCTTTCCATCCAATACTTTTTGTTTTTTTTACTTAACCTTTCCCTCCCAATCCTCCATATAAGGGTGGATGTGAAAAATATGGAACCCACAAAAAGTCTATCTAATTCTCTACCTCCCTAATCCATACATACAAACAAGGGATGGGTGCATATCTTTCCCTCTCTTCCTTTCCTTTTCACAAAAAAAATTACATATGAAAAATTATTTTATTAGCCTTAAGCTTTGTTTGATATGAAGGAGGGGAAAGAAAAAGAAAGAATACAATAGAAAAGAAAAGAAAGTAGCACCATAAAAAAGTTGAGAAGTTTTCACTTCCCTTATTTAGTATCATCCAATGAAAAAGAAAGGATTATTCCCTTCCTTTGTTTAGTTTCATTAAGGGGGAAAAATGAAAATGCATACAAATAAATGAAAATACATGTTAATTTTAGTGGGATCACAAAAAATCTTCCTTCCCTCCCATTCCACCTCATAAGGAAGGGATCCAAAATCTATGGGACCCACAGATCAAAATTATTCCAACTCCCTTCCTCTCATTTCTTGAAGGAAAGGAGTGTGCACACAGCGAAAGTAACAGAACAAATATATTAGCAAAAATAAATACTTTCCACTTGAAAGAACCTGTGACAAGCAAATATACAACAAGCCCAAAAAAATCCCAAACAAAAATATATCCAAGAATACACAAAATAAAATAGGCAAAGGGGGGCACACAAATTTTTAACGTGAAAAACTCATCAATGTGAAAAGTAAAATCCATGAGACCTAGTCTGAAAAATATCTCCAATATAAAAGAATGATGAGTATAGTAAAGAGTCTCCCAATAAAAAGGATCTCACAAAAGGCCTCTACTCACTATTAACAAAGTGAAAATCAAAAAGCAACAATGTTCAAAACTCACAAAGGGGGTAAAAACAACCACACCAAAAGAGATAATGAGGAAATAAAATTCTGACCACACAAATAAAAGCTCATGATGCCAGGAACAACATACTGAAAAATCATTAAGATCAGAGTACAAATGACTACCCAATCAATACCACAAAGTGAGCAAAATTCTCCTCAATATTTTGTCAACGGCGATACTGCACTACTAGAAGAAGAAAAGTTGAAATTTGAAAAACCCTTCTCCTCTTATATAGATGTAGTCATGTCATAAGTTTTTTATAAAAGCAGGCTTTCCATTTTTTATTTTTCTTTTCCTCAAAATCATGTCATGTCACAACCAATAACACACACCTTATTTATTTATTTTTCTTTTAAAGTTATCGCCCCCCTTGAGGGGACACCATAACAAACTTCCCCTCTAGCTCAAGTGGAGGCAAATGCCAAATTGGAAATTAAACGGCATGCTTCAAACTTCTCCCTTGGTAGAGTCTTCATCAACATGTCTAAACTATTCTCATTTGTATGAGTCTTTTCAAGCTCCAATAACTTAGAGTCCAAAACATCACATATCCAATTATACCGCACATTAATATGCCTAGATCTACCATGGAAAGTAGGATTCATGCTAAGATGGATAGCACTCTGACTATCACAAAATAATGCATACCTCTACTAAGTAAAACTAATTTCATGCACAAATTTTTTCATCCAAAGGAACTTTTTACATGCCTCGGTAATAGCAATAAACTCAGTCTCAGTAGTAGACAATGCAACACACTTCTACAACCATTATTGCTAAGCCATGGTTCCCCTGCAAAGGTAATCAAATAACCTGAAGTAGACTTTCGAGAACCAACATCCCCAGTCATGTCTGAATCTATGTAACCCCAAAGAATAGGTTTCCCAATTCCAAAACAGTTTCAAACTAGAAGTACCATGGAGATATCTTAAAATCCACTACACAGCTTTCCAATGCTCTCAACTAAGATTTGAGAGAAAGCGACTAATAAATCCAACTACGTAAGTCATCTTAGGCCTTGGGCAAACTATTACATACATCAAACTTCCTACTGTAACACCCTAACACAATTATCTCGATAAAACTTATATTTAAAGACATAAACCATTAATTGTTTTACTTTTATTCTTACTATCATACTAATCCCATATAATTAAACAAATATATATGGAGAACCACGATAAAAGTAGGTCATAAATATATACATCAAAAGCCTCAAAGGGCATAGTGTCATATATATAACTACAAAACTACCACTAACATACAACTCAAAGTACAATATATATGAGTTGTTCATACAAAAAAAACTAAAAACTATCTAGTCTTGTTACTCCTTCTTTAGCTGCTTTACCCCCTTACCAAGGTTTAGACCTGCTTTTACCATGGAAACATAGAAAGGGGTAAGAACATAAAAATTTCCAGTAACATACATGTATCATATGGCATTCACTAATATAAATTGCACATAAACATAATTAATAACAACATTATATAGTCGTCCATACAACTGTATAATGTATAGAAATCTAATTCATCTCGGTATTACACAATCGCCCATACAACTGTATAACATCAACTAAACTTGGCAAATTGCTTAACTCGCTTCAATGCCTAACTTATGACTTAACTCATCCTAAGTCTCATGTTAGTAAGTTTTCCTCACTTTACTACACTTACATAAGGTTGATCATATTCCTCATGTTACTTGACAAATAGCTTAGCTCACTACTTTGTCCTAGGTAAAGTGTCATACCAACACTTTCCTTTTACAATCACCTCCTTAACAAAGAGTTTTACTCACTACTTTGCAAGGTCAATGGGTTTAACTCACTCCCTTAATTAGGATAATTGTACTTTGGTCTCACTCTAACCGGTATGGAAACCAAATCTTAACTAACATTTAATTTCAAGCAATTCTTAACTCTAGAAAACTTGAAAAACTCAAACTTATTCTTATATGATAGATGGGTATTCCCTTGGTGAAATATTCCTAAAAGTGTCTTACTACACTTAAGAAAGCATATATAAATGATCCCAACTAGCAAGAAATATCAATACATCAAGAATAACATTTTTAAGAAATTCTGGAGCTCACGTCTTGGCGTAGCAATGTCACACCACGGCGTCTAGCTCTCGAGTTCATCACGCCTCAGCGTGTTTCTCAGTCATGCTGCGGTGCGCTGCTCTCAGGTGCACTCACTAGAACTCACGCTGCAACGCTAAGGCGTTTTCTACAGAAACAGATTTGCATATTGTTCCATTGATTTCAAAATAGCTTCCAATCATCTAAAATTGGCTCCTAGGTGATTTCTAACTTCACCAACACTTCCTAAATATGTTATAACACTTTTACAACCTATTAGTTCACTTAAACTTGGTTCAATTCTCAAATTCACATACCTATTTGTTCATTGCTTAAATCCCTACTTTAAGGACTAATTGACCATATCTAATGTCCAATTCAATTCCCATGCTCTCATTAATCTATGATAGCTAATTCTAATCAAAGAAAACAAGAATCAAGTAAAGAAAACATATTTCCACCCTTTAAAACCCATTTCTCCATCTAATTACCTAACTTTAATCAATAGAAAAGATAAAGGAAAGTGATGAGTTTCAAGTTTAGAATCCCTTACCTCAAGTTCTTGGTGATGGTGGCTGCTCAGTCTTGGCCTTACCCTTCCCTTTCTTCCTCCTTTCGTTTTCCTCCTTAGCTTCCTCTTCCTTTCTTTCTTGGCTTTCTACTGCTTCCTTGCTCCTTCGTGAGAAAAGATGAGTGAAAATGAGATAAAAGTGAATGAAATATCAAGAAACAAAGTCAATATGAGGGGCTATCTTGTATACCACTTATAACCCTCATAAACTTCACTGATAATTCTTGATCTGCTAAAGACACTTAGATTTAGCAAAATTAAGTTTTTCATCATCTAACAACTTTAAAATAAATACTAAGATTTATTGAAAATGTTGTTTCACCATTATCACATTTTTCGATATCTGTTGCTAGTCAATCGGGCATTAAATGCACAACTAGTATGCCTAAAAATATTAAACTGACTTTGATTATTCTCAAATTTCAACTACATCCTCTTACACC
This sequence comes from Ormosia semicastrata, assembly GCA_029884595.1. Taxonomy (NCBI): domain Eukaryota; kingdom Viridiplantae; phylum Streptophyta; class Magnoliopsida; order Fabales; family Fabaceae; genus Ormosia; species Ormosia semicastrata. The sequence goes on along the minus strand of JAQQTO010000047.1, from coordinate 36,383,061 downwards.
TATTTGTGACTTATAAACAAATTCTCTAGATTCATTTCCCTTAAACAAGCCATTTATGCTATTATCTAAGTCATTTTAAGCTACTTTTCACATTTTGGGTTACAGCAAAGTGTTTAAACTAACTCAGCTTAACACAAAAATTAACAGACATGTTAAATAAGTGTTATGCTACCTTTGTAACCATAAACTAGTCTAACATGGTAAAAAGAGGATGTTACACCTATTGCAGATGTATAAGGAATACATTGCATGTCTTGTTTCTCTTCATCACTAGAAGGAGCTTGTCTAGTGCTAAGCTGAAAGTGTAAAGCCACAAGTGTGCTTACTACTTTAGCTTTTATCCATATGAAATCACTAAAACAATTTCTCAATGTACTTCTCCTAAGATAACCATAACTTCTTGATCACTTTTTCATGAGTATTATGCATGATAAGAATCTATCTTGTCGGTCCTAAGTCTTTCATTTCAAAAGACTTGCTAAGCTCTTTTTTTTAAACTGTCAATTCTAGAAGAATTATGCCCAACAATCAACATGTCATCAACATAGAGCAATAAAATGATGAAGTCATTATTAGAAATTTTCTACACAAGCACACAATGATCAAAAGTAGTCTTCTTAAAACCCTATTGGATCATAACAAACTTAAACTTCTTATACCACTATATCAGGTCTCAGGGTTTGTTTCAACTAATACATAGTTTTCTTCAACCTGCAGACATAGTTTTCTTTTACCTGCAGACATAGTTTTCTTTACCCTTTACCACAAAACCCTATGGTTGCTCCATGTAAATATCCTCCTCTAAATCACCATGAAGGAAAGCAGTTTTCACATCTATCTACTCTACCTCTAAATCTAGACTAGCTGTCAAACCAAGAACAACTTGAATAGAAGACATTTTATCAACCAGAGAGAATATATCATCAAAATCAATTCCCTTTTCTTGATGGTAGATTGGTAGCCTTTGACAACTAATCTAGCTTTATGTCGTGGAGTAAAAGCATTCTCTTCAGTCTTCAACCTGTAAAGTAACTAATTTTGTAAAGCTTTCCTGTCCTCCGGTAGCTTGACTAACTCAAAATATGGTTGCCAAGCAAAGATATCATCTTATCATTTATAGCTACAACATATTCTCCCTTATTCTTACTCTCCATAGCCTCTTCATAGCACTTAAGTTCTCCCCGTTCAGTGAAGAGCACATATTCATCGAATAAGTAACGAGTAAAGGGAATATACTATTTATAAGTCCTCTTGCATCGAACAATAAGTTCATCAATTATTCCACAAGCAGAAGTATTAAAATCATCAGCAACATCATCATCATTATCTTTAACTTGATCATCCAGAATATGATTCTGCATATTATCATGATTGTGAAACTCAGCTACATCGGGCATAAGTGTCTCAAGAACTGGATCAAGATCAACCAAACCATTAGTACTCAAAGACTTTAATTTCTTTGCCTTATTAATATCTTCAATGGTCTGATCATCCATGAAAACAACATCACAGCTTCTCGCAAGCTTCTTTTTAACTGGATCATACAACTTATAGCCAAATTCATCGATGACCAAAGCTAATGAAAATACACTACCTAGTCTTAACATCTAACTTGGACATTTGATATTTGGGTATATGTACGAATGCTTTACAATCAGAGACACGTAAGTGGTCATAAGATACATTCTTTCCATACCACACTTTGTCAAGAATATTAGCCTGCAAAATGACAACATGAGATAAATTAATAACATGTGCACTAGTATATAAAAATTCACCATGCTTCAGAAAGCAAACATCTATCTCTTTTTATCAATGTCATGTTCATCCTCTCTGCCAGGCCATTAAGCTAAAGAGTCTTAGGGGGCATCTTCTGGTGTCTAATACTTGGCTATTTGCACTATTCATCAAACGGTCCACAATATTCACCACCATTATCTATCTGAATACATTTCAATTTCTTCCCTATTTCTCTCTTAACATAAGCATGAAACTACTTAAAGACACCATGTACTTGGTCCTTGGTCTTTAAGGCATAAACCTAAAGTTTCCTTCAATGATCATCAATAAAAGTAAAAAAGTAAAGTGCAACACCAAATGTTTTAGTCTTCATCATACCACAGAGATCTGAATGCATCAATCAAGCATCTCTAATTTTCTAGAAGGAAGATGGCTCTTGAAAGAGACCCTGTTTTGTTTCCTAGCCAAGTAGTAAGAAACTTTTCTAATTATACGCATTTCTAACCTAAAAGTATATTCTTCTTGGCCAAACAATCAACATCCCTTTTCACTAATATGGCTAAGCCTCTTGTGCCATAACTCTTCCAAGTTATCACACTCAACTGCATTTACAGCATCAACAAAAATTAAAGCCTTAATCCAATACAAACCTGAACAATTCTTTCTTTATGCCACAATTAAAGAGCCCATTGTAAGTTTCCATTCTCCTCCACCAAAGGTACTAAAATAACTATCATCATCAAGAACACTAGTAGAAATTAGATGCAAACAGATGTCTAACGTGTAACATGCTCTGAAACCTAATAGTCATAAGAATTGATATAGAAGTTCATTAACATTAATGCCAGTTATCTGTTAATTTTTGGATTATTCTGAACTCGTTTAGGTGTGATGCTATAACTCAAGATATGAAAAATAGTTCATATTAGCTTAGAATTTAGCATAAATTGCTTGATAAGGAAAATAAATAAGGAAAATTTATTTCTAGACCATAAATAATTAGAAATGAGCTATGATGAATTTTGAGAAATTAACTGAGTTAATTAGGCATTTTTAATAGCACGGAATAAGTGTTTAAATACCAAACTAAATAAGAAAGTGGTTTGGAAAAATTATGAGATTTTGGGAAGATGCCAAGTAGAGGATGGAGAATATTTTGGAAATGGTTACAAGTTAAGACAGATACTTGTAAGTCTATTAGTTTATCCCCTTAGATTTACTTTAACCTAAGGAGGAGTAATAGAGCATAATGAATATAAAGACAATTATTAAATGATGTGTATAGAGACTAAACAAAGTTCTAGAATTTCTTATGACAATTATTGAAATTCAGAAACTCATCAAGAGAAGAATAAAGCATCCCTAAGAGATAAAGCATCCCTAAGAGATAAAACTCTTACATTCAATAGTGATCACATCCCTAGGTTTTATCTTTATCTTTTCCACTGCCTCATCTTTGTCATTTTTCTTGCTTTCTTCTATCAAAAAGCAAGAGAAGAAAACAGAAAGAAAGAAAAAGGATAAGGATAAGAGAGAAAGAAAGAGAAATAGGATAAGAAAGAAAAGAAAAACAAAGAGAGGAAGAAGAGAGGGAGCGGAATATGAGAAGAAAAGGAAGAAAGAAAGAAAGAAAGAAAGAACAAGCAAGAAGAATAGCAAGGAAGAATAAAAGATAGGAAAGAAATAGCTTCATAAAAGGAGTTGAGGTAGGGGTGTATTCCTTTGTTTTACTAACTCTTTTCTTGTTTCCAATGAGTTTTTGAGTTAATAATTTGATTGAGAAATATGAAATGGATGTTGAATTGATGAAGACGCAATGGTATTTTGTGTTATGTTCATGTATTTGAATTTGAATTTGACTTTGATTTTGGTGATTGATGAAATGGGTTTTGATTTTACCTATTTTTGTGATACCCTTTTGAGATAAGATTGGATGTATAAATATGAAGTATTGATGTTGTGATTGAATTATATGTGGTTTGCTTTGGGAAGTTTGACTTGAAACCTAGGTTTTCTACAAAATTACAGTTAGTAATCAATTACCAGGAATGGGTAATCGATTACCAAGCCACAAATATGTTGCTGGAAACGTGGTAATCAATTACCACGAGGTAGTAATCGATTACCAAGCTTCTAGAACACATATTGAGTAGGTGGTAATCGATTACCACATATGGGTAATCGAGATTACCAAGCCTCTGTCCAGCTAGTAATTGATTATCAAGGCTTGGTAATTGATTATTAAGCCTCTGTTATGAGATTTTAGCATGTGGTAATCGATTACCATTATTTAAGCATGTGGTAATCAATTACCATGAATGGTAATCGATTACCAATGCCCTATTTTAGAAAAATGATGTTCATCTAACTAAGAGATCAAGATAGAAGCTTATTTTATAAACCAAACCACTAATTGTGATACCTTATGAGATGATTATGCATCTAGCATAAATGTAAAATGGTATAATAAAGCATTTTGCTTACAAGAATGATGAAAATGATGTAAAAGAAATATTATTTCACTTTCAAGAGTAGCCCACTGTTTACTATGGCTAATGATTGATGAAGGAAATGATCCTCACATCTAGTGATAATCTAAACAATGGTAGTGTGAGGAAGAATAATTCCCTCCCTACTATAGTAACTGAGGTTGAGGATGGATATTCCCTCTCTACTTAGGGTGATCGTACCAGTGTGAGGAAGGATGATTCCCTCCATATCCTAGATGATTAATAGTGTGAGGAAGGATGATTCCCTCATAATCAAAGTAGTTGAGGATGGACATTTCCTTTCTACTTGAGATGACTCTAGATGATTAGTAGTATGAGGAATGATGATTCCCTCTCTACTTGAATCTTTAGATTGAGGATGAACATTCCCTCATTATTAAGGGAGTATGAGGATGGACATTCCATCTCTACCTCTTTGATGCTTGAGATATGATTGAATGATGATTTTCGATTGAATGAGTAGCTTTATGTAACATCCCAAATTTAATAACAATAGAATAATTTGTATTATACCACAGTAATTAAATCCAGGCATACTACTAACTACTAAAACATTTCTAATATAACATAACAATATTATACAAGAAAATATAAGTCACGAACTAACAAATATATACATAACGTTGGTATTTTTCATAAATACACATTATGTACAAAGTTTACAAAATAGGCCTCTCAAGGAGCATATATATATATATATATTCCAAAAGAAACATAAAGATAGCCTAAGCTAAGCACTCTAAGCTTCTGCTTGCTCTTCACTTTTCATAAGTTTTCTTCTATGTAATCATTATGGAAACACACACATGGGGTGAGAATCATACATTCTTAGTAGTTAGATCCACAAAACATGTCATCACAACCATTCCAGCTATTTCGGAGAAAATACATTTCTAAACTCAAGTTACATACATATATAAGCTAGAAATGTGGCAAAAGTCAAAACCATGTATAGAAAACTCATTCCACACAAAATCCACATAAGCTTACATAGAAAACTCATTTCCATACATATTTATCACATTCTCAACAAAAGGCAATCTTCCATACAATTGCCATGTATGGATATGTTATGCTTAGCAACTGCCCATACAATTATCATGCTATGCCAAATTATGCCTTATATTCATGGCTATGCAATAACCTAAGTATGAATGTGGATAATGTTATGTCCTTAGACTTAGCGAAGAAACTCATCCTCAGTCCTTCAGGAAATGTATGATATACGTGATCCTTGAATAGAGCAAAGGAACTCGGTTTCATAAGCCTTCAACAAGCACTAGAACCCAATTCTAGAAGCCTTCCCTCTGGGTAATGGTACTCATCAACTATGCGGTCTACAACAAATCTAGGTAGTGAACTCATCAACCACACAGTCTTCAACAACATAGTTATGAAAAATAATGATGCCAATTAATACTAACTAGCATGCCAATTGGTTTACATTCATAACCACAAGTATGAAATATCACAACAAGAATTTTATAAATTAGCTACGGATTGGTCCGTAGCCAAAATCACATAGCTAATTAGCTACCAAAAAATTCTGTAGCTAATCCGTAACTAATTTTTAAATTTTCATAACTAATCCGAAGTTAATCTATAGCTAATTTTAATTTAGCACTTCCTTTATTTTCGTAAGTAATTAGCTACAAAAAATTCTGTAGCAACTTTGTGTGATTGGCATTGTCTAAAGCAATGGTTTTTACGATAATAAAGAAAGAAAGGAATGAAAAAGCAAAGGTCAAGTCCCAAGGAGCTTCAAGTTTAGAATATAAGTCTTAAGATCTTGTGTAAAGGTATTTGTAGTGTTCACACTAAGCTCATTAATTGGTTTTCTCACTCAACTTAAATAAGTTTGCAAAATCATGATGTATACTTGTGAAAATGGTGTTTAAGTTTGAGCAAAATAGTTTTAGAAAGTTTGAAAAGTTTTTGGGAATCTTTGATTGAAAAACCCTTTGAAAATCTTGCTTTCTTGACAAACCAATAACAGGTTATTACTGTTCATATAACAGGTTATTTGCTAAAACAGAAGTGCGTCAAAGTGTTTTTAAAAGGGCCTAACTGAATAGGTCATTCTCCTAATCGGTTATTGTGAAAGTCAAGAGCCCATTTCTAAAGCTCCTAACCGATTAGGTCATTCCCCTAATTGGTTATTGTGAAAGTTAGGAGCCAATTTCTAAAGCTCCTAACAGATTAGGTCATTCTCCTAATCGGTTATTATAAAGTCAGGAGCCAAGTTCTAAAGCTCCTAACCTATTAGGTCATTCCTGTAATTGGTTATTGTGTAAGTTAGGAGCCAATTTATAAAGCTCCTAACCGATTAGGACAAGCTCCTAATTGGTTATTTGAGCAACCATAAAACACGCACAACAGTTCTATTAAGAGCATTTAATGTTTCCAACTACCCCCAACAGCTCTTAATTGCATTTAGCTATACATTTAAGTTGTTGGGCATTTATAAAAAGTTAGAGAAAGATAATTCGAAAATCATTTTTAAGCATTGAATACGTGTTTTGTAACACCCCTAGATTTAATAACCATGGCACAATCGTCATTATACCGCGGTCACTAAATTTTTGGCGTGCTACAACTTCTTCATAATACTTTTCCAAATTTGAATATATATGTATTTTTTTATATATATAAAGGAAATATGAGCCACAAATGGAATAATACATAAGTCGTCGTTAACAGATATGATTCAACAGGATATATGCAAAATATAATACGTAGGACTAAATTAATTAAGTTAAAGCATACAGACCATGGCGCAATTCTCATACCACTCACAATGAAATACATCAAGATTTACTTCAAAATGCAAATATATTAAAAATACACCATAACATAATTAATGCAGAAGAAAACATAAACTACCCATAAGAACTCCACGTCTAAGGAGTTGGGCACTTATCGGATCCACCTCGGGATCCTCTCCCGGCTCATCTGAAGATATAAGGACAGGACCAAGTGCGGTCCCACGGGCAGGTGCCCTAGCAGCTGATGCCATGGAATCCTCGTCCTCTCTAGGGGTGTGAATCGGATCACCCCATAACTCCTGGATAGGCAAGGCGAACTCCAGATGTACCGAAGTAGTAAGTGTCAGGACATGATCTTCATTGCAGGTCCTCCTTATAGTCAAGATCAGGTCTCCAACATATCGTATATGCTGTCCAACCCAGTCGACTCACCACGCATTGGCGCCACTGGTAAACACGATCCTAATGAAACTGATAGAACCCCTTCTTGACGACATCCTCGAAAACAGATGATCAATACCCAGTAAAGTCTAGAAAAAATAATCTCGTCCCCTCTACAGTCTTTAACCAAATATCACATAGAATAATAACAATACAAGAAAGAGGTGAGATATCTAACTTCATTACCAATTATGGCTGTAAGAAACATAAACGGCGTAGGACGCCCACATAGTATAACAAAAATAATAAACAGTATCAAGAAGCAGATATTAAGCAGTTTAATAGTTTCAGGCAGTATATCATCAATAAGATAGCAAATCCAATTATCATATAAATTAAATACCCAGCAATGTATTAACTCACTATGCACATGTTCATGATATCAAAATCCTACTCCATGGAGCTAGACACAAACATCAGAGTGAATGATCAGGGAGACTTGCCAGTATCTCATACGCCTAGGACCAAGTGCTTCCAGAATTCATAATCAACAATTTTGCGCAATAAGGCTCTATACAGTGGCATTCTCACAAGATCGCGATATAAGACAGTGCCTGGTCAAGATCATCAGTGCGTTTGCATCGGTTTGTCCCACGGTCCAGCGGGGCTACCAACTGCCCGCTGTGAGACGCCCGCGCCCCGATGCCCCCAAGGTCAACTACAGGACCTATACTAGTCTATTCACACCCGCACTAAGGTGTGATTCAACTCCTAGGCAACATAACCTTGACAAATTGTCCATTGGACTTTCACAATGCATGATGACTCCATGCATATATCATGTATGTTTATCATTACATACTTTTTCACCATATGCCTCAATTGGCCAAAGTAAGCATCAACACATCATTGGTCCCTCATATGGACCCACAATAAATATTATTAAGTCCTTAAATAATGCATTACACCTTTAGGATGAAATTATGCCTAAATTTCTACATTCTTCTTAATGAGTTTCTCTTTTTGAGAAATGCTATCACATTATTCATTTAATCATCACTATTTTAATTACATAAGTCCATCATTAAATTTTAAACCTAATTCCCTTAGAACGATTTAAATTGAGTTATTTATCATTCTTACTTGCACTTATGGTCTTACTTTAATTAAAAATTATTCTAAGTCTTTGGATAAAATTTCATTCTTAGTTCTTTCCATTTTATGAGATCCTAATTAATTCATGATCATCCAATTAATTAAGTTTTACTTCAATTTAATATTTCTTGTGAAATTCTTATCTAGAGGGATTCTCTTGATTATTTAGTCTCATATTTTAATTTTATTTATATTCATTTAGAAAATTATTCTAGGTCTCACATATCCTTATTCACTTTCTTAAATCCAAAAATTCCCTTTAGGTTATTAAATTAGTTTCCTCCCATCTCATTGTCAACCACTTAATCACTTGATTAATTAAATCTCAAAGTTGTGAAAAGTCACATGATTGAGCCCTAAATAGCTCTTGAGGCCGTGGCCTTTGCCAAGTTAGGGACCTCAAATTTTCATTCACTTTATTACATATTATACTCTTAATGAATCATGTCCTCAACTAGTTACAATTTTTCACCAAGAACACCCCATTTCGGGCTTGAGGCCGTGAGCCTCTTAGAAGGGAACAAGGGTTATTTTGCTTCCATTTAAGTTTCCAATCCATACCAATCAAACCAAGAGCACCAATGTACATATAAAATCAACCAAATAACTTAAACAAATTAAAATAACATGTAATCATACAAACAAAGAGAGTAACCCTAACAAGGGTTTTTCACAACCAATTACAAAATAAAGTTTCCTACTACCAAGAGAGGTTGAAGAGGATTATCTCCCTCTTACCTAGAGGAGACAACAAACAATGGATCTCCCTTGAATGCTCCAAGTGAAATTCGGATTCCACCTCCACCAAAACCCTAGGGCATCAAACTTTCACAAGAATCACAATCAAAGCTTGAAAAAGGCATCCATGATCACCATAGTGACCATGGATCACGAAAATGAAGAGAAAAGGGTGAGGAACTAAGAACCTTACCCAAAATCTTGAAGCTTGAGGCTTGAAGAAGAAGATGGTAAAGATGAAACCTTTTCAAGAAATCACCAACTAGAGATGTGTTTAGAATGTAGGGGAGATTAAGAAAATGTGTTTAGATAAAAATTTTGTGATGGTAGAGGGTGGAGAGAGGGGCTGCCCGTGAGGTGTTCTAGAGAGAAGGAGGAGAAAATTCTTTTGAGAAGAGGAAGATGAAGGTAGAGAGAGAAGGTAATAGTAAAGGTGAATGAACTTTTTGTGATTTTGAAATTAGAATGGCTTTGTTTAATTAAATGAAGCACCAACTTTGGGCTCCAAGAGTGCAGCTGTCGTATTAGGGAGAGGGAGGAGGAGAGAGAAGATGAAGCTTCTTTGAGAAGCTTGTAACTTTTTCCTATAAGGAGGATTTGATTAGACATAAAGGAGATTACCTTTGGATAAGATAAGGTAATTTAGTAATTAAATATTAAGGTGGTTAGGATTTTACTACAAGCTATTACCCAATGGATAATTATTGTAGTACACAAGCCAGTAATAATTATCCATCGAATAATAGAGCATAGTGCAAAATTTTATTTAACAGTGCGTACAGAGATTTTATTTATCAGATAAAATCTCAAAAAATATAAACTTCGTAAACTGTGTCCGGCCTCGGGTTTAGTAAGATCCCCCGTCGACGCTTCCACAGTTCAAGGTCTACCAGCCTCAGGGAAAACATTTTGTTTTCCCGGCTCCACTCAGTGCGTACGCAAAACGAAGAATATACTAAAATATTCAACAATCCAGAAAAATTCACAAAAATTCTCAAAAATCAAAAATATTAGAAAATGACTATTCGTCATGAAACAAACAATTTTCTGGAGTGTTACACTGATTCTGTGCAGTGTGCACGTAAAACGAAAAATATATTAAAATATTTGACGTTTCTAGAAAAATACAGAAAATTTCTTAAAAATCACAAATTTTATAAAATGACTATTTGTGATGAAACAAATAATTTTCAGAGCGTTATACCGATTCTGCTAAATGCGCACGTAAAATAAGAAATATATTAAAATATTCAACATTTTTAGGAAAAATCCTGAAAAATTACTAGAAATCCCAAATATTATAAAATGACTATTTATGATGAATAGGCTAATTTTTGGGATGTTACATGTTTTCATTATCCCTTCAATCATACTCTATTTTTGAGCTTTAAAAATGTGAATCCTTGATATCTATAAGCTTCAACTTGTATTATCCACTCTTGAGAGAGTTTCAAGTCATCTATATCTTGTTTAATGTGTAAAGAATGTGAGTTATCCCTCAAAGCATTGTAAAGGGTGAGGTATCCCTTGAAAGTAAAGGCTCAAGCACAAAGGGTGAGGTATCCCAAGGTGTTGAGTGCTCAAGTTTGTAAAGGTTGTCAAGCACCTGTTTGAAGCTTGAAGTTATAGTGGAAATCTCAAGTGTTTACTTGAGGATTGGACGTAAGTCACAAGTGGATTGGTGACTGAACTAGGATAAAGTTTTGTGTTTGTTTTCTCTAAACTCTACTCTTTACTTTGTGTATTGTTTTATTGAATTATTTGAAATTTATCTCTCTTAAGTGATTCACTTGTAAGTGAAAGCTCTCTATTCTCTATCCAATCACCTCTAACAAACAATAGCTTCAACAAAAATTGATAATCAAGCCTTTTGCAAAAGAATTACAAAAATATTTTTAATACTCAATTCACCTCCCTCTTGAGTATTGAGGCCACTTGATAACAAGTAGTATCAGAGCTAGACTATTGTGTAAAGAGCTTAGCAGCTTCAAGAGAAGTGATGGCTTCAAATGGTTTTTCTAACGAAGGTTCTTCTATAAATAGACCTTCCTATTTCAATGGTGATGGTTATCCCTATTGGAAAGAAAGGATGAAAATTTTTATTGAAGCTATTGATATTGATGTGTGGGATGTCATTGAAAATGACGCCTTTGTTCCCACATGTATAGTTAATGGTGTAAGAACTAATACACCTAGAAGTGAATGGATCGATGAAGACAAAAAGAATGTTCAATACAATTTGAGAGCCAAGAACATCATTACCACATCCTTGGGGTATGAAGAATTCTTTAGAGTATCAAATTGTAAAACTGCCTAAGAAATATAGGATACCCTACAAGTAAGTCATGAGGGCACAAGTGAAGTAAAAAGATCAAGAATAAACATTCTCACTCATGAATATGAATTGTTTAGAATGAATCAAGGAGAAAGCATTCAAGAAATACAAAAGAGATTTACATACATTATAAATCATCTTGCTTCATTGGGAAAGACTTTTCCTAATAAGGATCTTATTAAAAAAGTCTTGAGGTGTTTGAGTAGGAATTGGCAACCTAAGGTGACAGCTATTACGGAGTCAAGCAACTTATCAACAATGACATTGGCCACATTATTTGGGAAGCTTCAAGAGCATAAATTGGAGCTAAATAGTCTCAATCAAAATGAGGAGCATGACAAGAAGAATAAGAGGATTGCACTCAAAGCCACCTCATCTACAATTGAAGATCATGATGAAGATGATGGAGATGGTATAGAAAATCTGGAGCTAAATGAGGAGAATCTTAGTCTCCTTGTGAGAAAGTTTAGAAGATTCTTAAAGAAGAAGGGATTCCAAAGAAGTGCACATTTTCCCCCCAAGAAGACCTATCACAAAGGGGAAGAAACCTCATCAACTCCAACATGTTATGAATATGGTAAACCGAGGCATATGAAGATGGAATGTCCCATATATCTTAAGAAATCAGAGAAGTTTGAGAAAAAACCCCTTAAAGAAAAGAAAGAAAGGAGAGCCTACATAGCATAGGAAGACAATGACATGGACTCCTCCAATAGTTCAGAAAATGAAGAAGCTCATCTATGTCTCATGGGTAGAAATGAAGAAGAAAAAGAAGAAGAAAGTGACACCGAGGTAACATCTTCAAACCTAGATTCTTCACCTTCCTATAGTGAATTACAAGATGCTTTTCAAGAATTGCATGATGAATCCACAAGGCTCACAAAAATGATTTTATCCTCCAACAAAAGAATCTCTTTATTGATAAACAAAGTTGTCATGTTAAATAAGGAGATTAATGAGCTTAAAATTAAAAATGAGACCTTAGGACTTTTTGATGCTAACTCATTATGCATGACTTGCTCTTCACTTGATAATGCATCCATTCAATTACCTTGCTCATCATATAAATCATTTGAAAAGGAGGTTGAAATTTTGAAAAATACTCTTGTGAAATTTACCTTTGGAAGAGACAATTTAAATATGTTACTATGGAAGTAAAAATGTATTTTTCAAAAAGTCAGTTTGGGATATAATCCAAATAACCATCAAAAGTCTTATAAGAATTTCTTTATTTCCTCAAGTACATCAAGTAGCCCCTTTATCAAGTGCTTTCAAAGTGGTAAGAAATGGCATAGTGCATCAACATGTAATGTAAGAAAGAACATTAACACCAAGGTTGGAACTAAGAGGGTTTGGGTTCTTAAAGGCACCTTGCCCAATGCTAACACACAAGGACCCAAGAGAATTTGGGTACCAAAGGTTAAAACTTGAATATGTGTTGTAGGTGTGCTTGAAAACCAAAAGCTCAAGTTGGTATCTTGATAGTGGTTGCTCTAAGCACATAACGGGTGATGGATCCAAGTTCTCCTTTCTTGCACCAAAGAAGCATGGACATGTCACATATGGGGATAACAATAAAGAAAGGATCCTTGGTATTGGAAAAGCTGGTAAGAACTCCTCTACTTTAATTGATAATGTTTTGTATATAGGACTCAAACACAACTTGCTAAGCATTAGTCAATTATGTGATAAAGGTAATAAAGTTATTTTTTATTTAAGTTGCTACATAATTGAGGGTAAGGATGACAAGCAAGTTAAGTTTGTTGGTCATAGAATTGATAACATATATATGATTAACCTTGATTATATTACCTCTCAAAATGCAAGATGTCTTATGAGTAAAGATAGTGATTCATGGCTATTGCATAGGAGAATTGCTCACATTCATATGGATCACCTCAACAAACTTGTTTCTAAAGATTTAGTAATTGGTTTACCAAAGCTCAATTTTGAGAAAAATAGACTTTGTGATGTATGTCAAAAGGGTAAACAAGTAAAGGTCTCTTTTAAAGTTAAAAATGTTGTTTCCACTACTAGACCCTTATAACTTTTGCATATGGATCTTTTTGGACCATCAATAACTATGAGCTTTGGAAGTAATTACTATGCTTTTGTGATTGTAGATGATTACTTTAGATATACATGGACTCTATTCCTTACTCATAAGAATGATGCCTTTCATACATTTAGAAAACTTGCAAAGGTTATCCAAAATGATAAAAATTGTAGCATTGCATCCATAAGAAGTGATCATGGTGGGGAATTTGAAAATCAAGAATTTGAAATGTTTTGCAATGAAAATGGCATTGAGCATAATTTTTCTGCTCCTAGAACTCCACAACAAAATGGAGTGGTTGAAAGGAAAAATAGATCTTTAGAGGAGTTAGCAAGAACTGTGCTCAATGAAATAAACCTTCTTAAGTATTTTTTGGCTGATGCGGTAATTACCGCTTGTTATATTATGAATAGGGTTCTAATAAGACTCATTTCAAAGAAAACCCCCTATGAACTATATAAAGAAAGGAAACCAAATATTTATCACTTTCATGTCTTTAGTTGCAAATACTTTGTTTTAAACAATAGAAAAAATAACTTAGGCAAGTTTGATGCTAAATCCGATGAGGGAATATTTTTTAGTTATTCTCTTACTAGTAAATCCTTTAGAATTTATAATAAAAGAACAATGACCATTGAGGAATCAATTCATGTTGCATTTAATGAAACTAACCCAAATAGTCCGAGAAAGGATTTGGTTGATGATGTTGCAAAAAGTTTGGCAAAGACTCACTTGGAGAATTAATAAAAAGAAGCCAAAAAGCAAGAAGAAAACTCATTTGATCCCCCAAGGCAAGAGGATTCACAAATCATGGACCTTCCTAAGGAATGGAGGACATCAAGATATCATCTTCTTGACAAAGTGATAAGTGATGTATCAAAAGGGGTAATCACTCGAAACTCTCTTAGAGATGCATATAATATGGCTTTTGTCTCTCAAGTTGAACCTAAAGACATAAATGAGGCCATTAATGATGAACATTGGATCTTGGCCATGCAAGAAGAACTAAACCAATTTGAGAGAAATCAAGTTTGGGAATTAGTGCTAAGGCCTAATGATCATCCCATAATTGGCACCAAATGGGTCTTTAGAAACAAGTTTGATGACAGGCTTAATAACCAAAAATAAAACTAGGTTGGTTGCAAAAGGCTATAATCAAGAAGAATGAATAGATTATGAAGAAACATATGCTCCTGTAGCTAGATTAAAAGCCATAAGAATGGTACTTGCATATGTATGCATCATGGATTTCAAACTTTTTCAAATAGATATTAAAAGTGCTTTCTTAAATGGTTTCATACAAGAAGAGGTGTATGCGGAACAACCTCCTGGTTTTAAAAACTTTAACTGCCCAGCCATGTCTTTAAATTAAAAAAGGCCTTGTATGGTTTAAAACAAGCTCCTAGAGTTTGGTATGAAAGGTTGACCAAGTTCCTTTTAGAAAAGGGCTTTTCTAGAGGAAAGGTTGACACTACTCTTTTCATCAAGCATAAAAAGCATAACATTCTTCGTGTTCAAATATATATTGATGATATAATATTTAGTACTATTAATAACTCTCCTTGCAATGAATTTGCCAATATTATGCAAAATGAATTTGAGATGTCAATGATAAGTGAGCTCAACTTCTTTCTTGGTCTCCAAATCAAGCAAACAAGGGATGGGACTTTCTTAAGTCAATCCAAGTATTGCAATGAGCTGCTCAAGAAATTTGGAATGGATAATACCAAGCATATGGCTACACCAATGGGCACTCTTGTTATTTGGACAAGGATGAAGAAGGTAAATCTGTAAAAATCATAAAATATAGAGGTATGATTAGCTCACTCCTTTACCTTACAGCAAGTAGGCCTGATATTATGTTTATTGCGTGCATGTGTGCTAGATATCAAGATAATCCTAAAGAATCACACTTATATGTTGGAAAACAAATTATGAAATATCTAATAGGCACTTCACAAATAGGTTTGTGGTACCCTAAGGGTGCATCATGTGGCTTAATTGGTTATTTCGATTCTAATTTTGCTGGATGCAAAGTGGATAAGAAAAGTACTAGTAGGACATGTCACTTGCTTGGAAGCTCACTAGTTTCTTAGCATAGCAAGAAACAAAATAGTATGGCATTGTCTACAGCTGAAGCTGAATATATTGCAGCTGAGAGTTGTTGTGCTCAAATCCTTTGGATGAAACAACAACTTCTAGAGTATGGTCTTGAGCTTGATCACATCCCTATAAGGTGTGATAACACTAGTGCAATCAATTTATCTAAAAATCTCATTTTACACTCAAGAACTAAACACATTGAAATTAGGCATCATTTTATAAGGGATCATGTTCAAAAAGGTGATTGCATGCTTGAGTTTGTTGAAACCACTAAACAACTAGCTGATATCTTCACTAAACCTTTAAATAAAGAAGCATTGTTTTCTATAAGAAGATAACTTAGCATATTAGATCAATCATGCATTTAACTCTTGTTGCTCAAACTAGTTTACTGCATAATCTGTCATTGTGGTGCAAAACTTGTCATGTTACTACAAAATATGCTATCTTGTTGCATATTTGGACTCATTGCATAGTCATCTTACTTTTAATCACTTTTGAATCCAATACTGACTTGAGCGTCGGAGTTTCCCGTAAGTTTGTTTTGCAGGTGCTTGATCCATGCTTAAGTCCCCCAATTTCCTTTAATCATGTTCCTACTAAAGAAAATTATTTTCTGGTTCTCTTGAAGAAGAAAATTCAGTGTTTGGGATGCTTTTATAGTGGTTAGTGTTGATGAAAATGAAACCAAGTTAAGATGGCACAAATTGGTGTTTTAAGGACTAATTTCTTGAAGAATTTTTAGTTTTGGAAGTGCAATAATCAGTTAGAAGTAGAAAATAACCTATTATTTGGGTTTTTGGAATTAATTTGTCAAGGTGAAGTGCTCTCTACCAAGCAAAATAACTAATTATGAAGCTTCACTAATCGATTATTTAGGAATTGGAGTATCCTGGTACTCTCTGGAACAAAACAATAACTGATTAGAGCCATTCTCTAACTGGTTATTTGATGAAAATTGAGGCCACGCTTTTAACCCACATAACCGGTTACGCAACTCCTCTAACTAGTTATTGGCCTTCATAAAATGCCAACTGAGAATCCCCCTTCACTCATGTGTGCCTCCCCTTCCTCCATTGTCATCTTCTTCCTCTTCTTCTCTCAAGCACCTATTCAAACCCACTCCTTCAAAGACCTCTCCCACTCCAAATCCAACCAAAATCCACCACTAAAACACATTTTCCATCACTTTCCACTAATCAAAACTTCAATCTTGTTCCAAAATTTCACCTTCTTTCATATTTTCTCTCTCCTAAATTGAGCCCTAGCCTCCATTTTCAATAATGGCAAGCAGTTCATCTCACCCCAAGCATTCTCGCTCCAAAAATCCTAATGTATCCCTACCAACACCCACTTTACCCACTGACCAAGACTTCTCCATCAGCCTCAACATTGGAAGGTACTTCTCCCACAAAAATCAGATGAAGTCATACACACTGTATTTTCATGCGTGATGCCTCATTCAGCCCAAATATATGGACTGGGACTTCTTCGTCAAAGAAGGATTCAAATCCCTCACAGAGCTCTTATAATTCCATGGGTTGAAAACTCTTGTCACCACCAACCCCAGGTATTTCTATCTTGAACCCACAAAAAGTTTATTTATGCAATTTAAACATTGTTGGTGGAAATTTGATTTCTGAATTTAAGAGGCATAGAATCATTATGTCACCAAGTCAATGGACTCTCCTGTTTGGTCTCATTTATTCTGGAGACAAACTTACTATGGAAAGTCATAACTCATGGGAGTGATTTGATCGATACCAAGCTGTAGCAAGCATGCTTCAACCGGGTATTCAAGTGTCAAAAGGATCTTTCACTGTTGGCCTTGTGAATCTACAGGATCGTCTTATTCACTTTGTAGTCACACATATCTTAGTACCAAGGGCAAGCAACTATGCCTTGGTTGAAGAAGAAGATATCTTCTTGTTGTGGGCACTTAAAAGACGCATGAAAATCAATTGACCTCATTACATCATGCATTACATGATAAAAGCTAAGGAAAAGGCAATGATGGATCTTCCTTACACCTTGTTAGTTACTAAAATTCTAGATCAATATAAGGTTAACTTAGAGGACAATGGAGTTATTCCCACTATCGGTCCCCACAAGTTTGGAGTAGCCTCTCTAAACCACATGCAAGTGAAGAAAGTGAAGAAAATGAATGGTGAATAGGTCTATAGTCGTGGACATGATGCAGCAGCATAGTAAGGAGGAATTCCTGCTACCTTTGCTGACGTGCCTATGGAAGAAGCCCCTGCCACCAATGATGGCCGCATCTTGGAAGCCATTGCAAACCTGCAAGTTAGTATTGAAGCCCGCATTACAAATCTTAAAACTTATCAAGCACATAGCAACACAATTATCTATGATCACTTGAGCGCTATGGAAGAACACCTAGATAGGCTTGAGCGTCGCTATCCAGCACTGGAGGATCATGGGGCTTAGGCATGGAGTACTTATTTCAATTATAGCTTCTTTATGGTGATTAAATCTTATCTAAACATAGTAAGTTATCTTTTGAATATGATGTTCATTATCTTAGAATCATGACATGCTTAACTATGATTAGTATGACTTGGATGTTTTTGAAATGAATGGACTATTAAAATATGCTTACATTGTTGCTGGATTATTACTGGATATTTATTATATAGCAATGGTTATGAGCACTGTAACATCCCAAAAATTATTTGTTTCATCATAAATAATTATTTTATAATATTTATGATTTTAAAAAAAATAGAATTTTCTGGAAATGTCGAATATTTTAATATATTTCTCGTTTTACGTATACACTGAACAGAGTCAGTGAAACACCCCAGAAATTATTTATTTCATAATAAATAGTCATTTTCTAATATTTGTGATTTTTGAGAATTTTTATAAATTTTTCTAGAAACGTCGAATATTTTAAGATATTCCTCATTTTGCATGTACGCTAAGCGGAGCCGGGAAAACGAAATGTTTTCCCTGCAGCTGGTAAACTTTGAACTATGGAAGCGTCGATAGGGAATCTTACTAAACCCGAGGCCAGGCATAGTTTATGAGATTTATATTTTTTGAGGTTTTATCTGATAAATAAAATCTCAGTACGTACCGTTAATTAAAAATTTGTGATACGCTTTATTATCTATTGGATAATTAATACTGGCTTTGTGCACTATAACAATTATCCATTGGGTAATAGCTTGTAGTTAAAATCCTAATCACCTTATTATTTAATTACTTTATCACCAAATTATCCTATCCAAATGTAATCCACTTTATGTCTAATCAAATCCTTCTTTATTGGAAAAGCTCTCAAGCTTCTCAAAGAAGCTAAACACTCCCTCTCTCTCCTCCCTCCCAACACGGCAGCTGCACCCTTTTGGAGCCAAAAGAATTATGCTTCACTTAATTAACTATTCTATTCTAATTTCAAAATCAAAAAGTCATCATCTTTTTCTACTATCCACTTCTCTCTCTACCTTCATCTTCCTCTCATTTTCTCCTCCTTCTCTCTACACCAACCCACACAGCCAACCCTCCTCCTTGCCTCCACCATCACAAAAATTTCAACCAACCACATTTTCTTAATCTCCACTACATTCTAAACACCTTTCTAGTTGAAGATTTCTTGAAAAACTTTCATCTTTATCATCTTCTTCAAGCTTCAAGTTTGAAGTTTTAGGGTAAGATTCTTGGCTCCTCACCTTCTCTTCTCCATTTTCATTTTCAAGGTCATCTTTATGACCATTTATCTTCTCTTTTTCAAGCATTGGTGTTGATTTGATGAAGTTGTAATTTCTAGGATTTTTGGAGGAGTGAAAACCGAATTTTACTAGGAGCTTCAAGGGAGTTCTTAGCTTGTTTTCTCCCCTAGGTAAGAGGGAGATGATCCTCTTCAACCTCTCTTAGTAGTAGGGAACTTGATTTTGTATTGGTTGTGAGAAACCATAGTTAGGGTTACTCTCTTTGTTGTATGATTTTTGTGGTTATGTGTTGATTTTGCTTTACTTAATCTATTTTGTTAATCTTATATATATCTATATATATATATATATATATATATATATATATATATATATATATATATATATATGATCTTGGATGGATTGGAATCATGAAATGGAAATAAAAGCCCCTTACCTTTCTTCATGGAGGCTCATGGCCATGACCCCTAATTTGAGGGATCATGATTGAAATTTTGTAATCAAGATGGAAACATAATTAATTCAAGTGATTAAAGTGTAATGGAGTTAAGAAAAACTTAGGATTTTCCCCTTGGGAGGCCACGGCCTCTAGGGCCAATTTAGGATCAAATTGTGTAATAACATGCAACCACAGACTTTAAATGATCAAGTGATTAAATGGCTAATAATATAATGGATAGAAACCAATTTAATAACCTAAAGTAATTCTTTAAACCTAAGACAACAATGAGAGTGTGTGAGACTTGGAAAACTTAGAATAATTCTCTAAGTGAGTTTTGAATAAACTTAAAGTAAGGAACTTAACAATCAAGAGAATGCCTCTAGAGAAGAATTTTATAAGAAATATTAAATTGAAGTGAAACTTAATTAATTGGAATAATTAGGAATTAATTAGGGATTCATAAAATGGAAAGAACCAAGAATGAAGTTTTATCCAAAAACTTAGAATAAATTTTAATTAAAACAAGACCATGAGTGCAAGTAAGAATGATAAATAATTCAATTTAAATCATTCTAAGGGAATTAGGTTTAAAATTTAATGATGGACTTATGTAATTAGAATAATAATGATTAAATGAATAATGTGAGAGAATTCTGCTAAAAGAGAAACTTATTAAGAAGAATGTAGAAATTTAGGAAGAATTTCATAATGTACCGTAAAAGTGTAATGTATTATTTAAGGAGTAATGATATTTATTGTGGGTCCATGAGTGAGACCAAGAATGTATTGATGCTTACCTTGGCTAAATTATGGCATGTTGTGGAAAAGTATATTATTGTTAAATATACATGAATATACATTGTGCTTCGGAACCGAAATACCGGACCCAGAAACATCAGATGAACGATTTAGTCAAATGTGGTTCGCCTTTATAACTAGAAACGCCAGATAGACGAGTGACTCAGATAGGACTGGTTATCAGAGAAAACCTAGATAACAGTGGTACTATGTAGTCGTATGGACGGTTATATAATATCACTGATAAAAATGATATTAAATAATTGTATGGATGATTGCTTTAATGCCATTGAGAATGGTACAATAGTAATTTGATTCCATTGACTATGCATTGAGTCGTCATGCATTGTGAAAGTCTGATAGACTATTTGTCAAGGCTATGTTGCCTAGGAGTTGAATCACACCTTAGTGCGGGTGCGAATAGACTAGTGTAGCTCCTGCTGTTGACCTTGGGGGTGTCAGGGCGCGGGTGTCCCACAGCGGACAGTTGGTAGCCCCTCTGGGCCGTGGGACAGACCGATGCAAACGTACCGACGATCCTGAACGAGACACTGTCCTATATCGCGATCTTGTGCGAATGCCGCTGTACAAAGCCCTATTGCGCAAAACTATTATTTTTCTGGAAAGCACTTGATTTTAGGCTGACGAGATATTGGCATGTCTCCCTGATCATTCTTTCCGATGTTTATGTCTAGTTCCATGGAGTAGGATTTTGATATCATGTACATGTGCATAGTGAGTCAATATATTACTTGGCATTTGATTTATATGATGATTGGAACTGTTATCTTATTGACGTTATAACTGCCTGGAATTGTTAAGTTGTTTAATATCTGCTTCTTGATACTGTTTATATGTCTTATAATGCTATGTGGGCGTCCTACGCCATTTCTGTTTCTTACTGCCATAATTGGTAATGAAGTTGGATATCTCACCTCTTGCTTCCACTATTCTTATTCTATATGATAATTGGTTAAAGACTGAGAAGGGGACGAGGTTGATTTTCCTAGATTTTACTTGGTATTGGTCTCCTGCTTTCAGTGATGGGGTCCAGAAGGGGTTCTATTGGCTTCGTCAAGATTGTGTTCACCAGAGGCGACAATGCTTGGTGAGTCGACTGGGCCAGCGAGCGTGTACGGTATGTTAGGGATTTGATCTTGACCATGATAAGGACCTGCGATGGAGATCTTATACTGACTCTCACTACAACAGTGCATCTAGAGTTTGCCTTGCCTATCCGGGAGCTATGGGGTGAACTGATTCACACCCCTAGGGAGGATGAGGATTCTATGGCATCAGCTTCTAGGGCACCTACCCGTGGGACCGCACTCGGTCTTGTCCTTGTGTCTTCAGAAGAGCTGGGAGAGGATCCTGAGGTGGATCTGATTGAGTGCCCAACTCCTTAGTCGTGGTGTCGTTATCGGTAGTTTATGTTTCTTTTATATCATCTGTATAAGGGTTCTTTAGAGTATAACTGCATTTTGATGTATATCTAAGTGTTCTTGAGCGGTAAGAGCAATGCACCGCGTTATGTATGTTTTAAGGTAATTATCCAGCCTTATGTGCTGTATTTTGAGTATATTCAAGTAAATTATATTTTCAGATGATGGCATGTGTATTTATTTATTCGTGACTCATATTTTCTTTATATACAAAATGATTAAATTTTGGAAACTTGTTACTTGAAAATCATAGCACGCCAAAAATTTAGTGACCATAGTATAATGACGATTGTGCCGTGGTTACTAAATCAAGGGGGTGTTACAAGCACCCTCTCCAAATATATATATTGTCTTTTTTTTATCATGACAAATGGGAGAGAAGGTTTTTGGTTTTGAGAAAAGAAAGGTAAAATAGGAGAAGGTATATTTTCAATGGTCTTGGGATTCTAAAACAAATGGGGAGCTGTGCATCTCTGATTTAATCACCTCTTGAGAAATAAAGGGAAGTAAGTTTCTAAAACCTTTTGTGAATTCCAATATTTATTTGACTAACCTTTTCTCATAGTTATTTTTCATCATCAAAAAGGGGGAGAATGTGATTGGCATTGTCTAAAGCAATGGTTTTGATGATAACAAAGAAAGAAAGGAATGAAAATGCAAAGGTCAAGTCCCAAGGAACTTCAAGTTTAGAATATAAGTCTTAGATCTTGTGTAAAGGTATTTGTAGGGTTCACGCTAAGCTCATTAATTAGTTTTCTCACTCAACTTAAATAAGTTTACAAAATCATGATGTATACTTATGAAAATGGTGTTTAAGTTTGAGCAAAATGGTTTTAGAAAGTTTGAAAAGTTTTTGGGAATTTTTTATTAAAAAAACTCTTTGGAAATCTTGCTTTCTTCACAAGTCAATAACAGGTTATTACTGTTCACATAACAGGTTATTTGCCAAAACAGAAGCGCGTCAAAGTTTTTTCAAAAGGGCCTAAACGATTAGGCCATTCCCCTAATCGGTTATTGTGAAAGTCAAGAGCCCATTTCTAAAGCTCCTAACCGATTAGGTCATTCCCCTAATTAGTTATTGTGAAAGTCAGGAGCCAATTTTTAAAGCTCTTAACCGATTAGGCCATTCCCCTAATTGGTTATTGTGAAAGTCAAGAGCCAATTTCTAAAGCTCCTAACCGATTAGGCTATTCTCCTAATCGATTATTTGGGCAACCAGAAAACATGCATAACAGCTCTATTACGAGTATTTAATGTTTCCAACTATCCCCAAGGACTCTTAATTGCATTTGGCTATAAATTTAAGTTGTTGGAAATTTATGAAAAGTTAGAGAAAGACAATCTGAAAAATCATTCTTAAGCACTGAATCCGTGTTTTCACTATCCCTTTAGTCATACTCTATTTTTGAGCTTTAAAAGTGTGAATCCTTGATGCCCATAAGCTTCAACTTGTATTATCCACTCTTGAGAGAGTTTCAATTCATCTATATCTTGTTTAATCTGTAAAGAGGGTGAGGTATCCCTCAAAGTATTGTAAAGGGTGAGTATCTCTTAAAAGTAGAGGCTTAAGCACAAAGGGTGGGGTATCCCAAGGTGCTGAGTGTTCAAGTTTGTAAAAGTTGTCAAGCACCTATTTGAAGCTTGAAGTTATAGTGGAAATCTCGGGTATTTACTTGAGGAATGGACGTAAGCCACAAGTAGATTGGTGGCTGAACCAGGATAAAGTTTTGTGTTTATTTTCTCTAAACTCTACTCTTTACTTTATGCACTGTTTTATTGAATTATTTGAACTTTATCTCTCTTGGCTGATTCACTCGCAAGTGAAAGCTCTCTTTCTTCTCTATCCAATCGCCTCTAACAAACAATAGCTTCAATGAAAATGATAATCAAGGCTTTTGTGAAAGAATTGCGAAAATATTTTTAATACTCAATTCACCTCCTCTTGAGTATTGAGGCCACTTGGTAACGTTCTGTAGCTAATTCTAAAAATTCGTAGCAATTCTATAGTTATTTCCTAGCTATTATGTTGCTAAATCCATGGCAATTCCATAGTTAATCCATAGCAATTATCTATAGCAATTTCGTAGCTATTTCCTAGCTATTATGTTGCTAAATTCGCAGCTATTCCCTAGCCATTACATTACTAAATCCGTAGCAATTCTGTAGTTAATCCATAGCAATTATTTGTATCAATTCTGTAGCTATTCCCTAGCTAACCAAAATAAATTTTATAATAATAATTAGTATATTTTAAAATTATACCTGTTTATATTGCAATCCAAACAAGAAAACCTAGCAAATAAGTTGTATAAAACAACAAAATATCATAATTGCATTAGTAAGTTCAAAACATGTTCTACAAAGAAAGGATAGCTAATCAATAAGTCTAAGTTAATACAAATAGTTCTAAACAAATTAGCCTTATCATCAATAAACACAACTAATCAATCCAAATTAGCCCCATGATCATCAACTTCATGATCATCCCTAACTGCATCCCCTTGTGTTGGTGCCTGCGGCACACCACTTCCTGCTTGAGAGCCAACAATCTCATGAAGGATGGGCACCAACTGCATCTGGACAAAGGAAGTCATCGCTTTCCTTTATGGCTTATGTCAGAACAGTGCAGGAGGAACCACCAACCTATGAGGATGAACAAGAGCTAGATCCATGAATGTCAATACCTAAATTGTAACTCATGTTATGGACCTGTCCCTTCTTGTTGGGATCCGTCACTTCCATCCACACCTCTTGATCTACCATAGGATATAGTGAAGAGTCTTCTCTATACTTGTCTAACATCGTGTTGTCATAAGAGTCCTGAAACGAAAAATGTAGAAAACTTTATCAAAACAATCAATAACTTAACAAATATCATTAGTTCAAATTTTAAAGACACCTACAATGAAGTTCTTCAAGCGCTGAGTGACATATTCTCCATTTTTCCTCTTATGAACACTTTCATACAAATCTCTGAAAGGGACTGGACGCTGAAGCTCTTCATCCTGT
Source organism: Ormosia semicastrata (assembly GCA_029884595.1). NCBI lineage: Eukaryota > Viridiplantae > Streptophyta > Magnoliopsida > Fabales > Fabaceae > Ormosia > Ormosia semicastrata. The sequence goes on along the minus strand of JAQQTO010000047.1, from coordinate 36,357,892 downwards.
AATCAACATCTATTAGAATATAAAATTCTAAAATCTTTACTACAAGAAAACTTTGTATCTTATTTATAAAATGGGACCAACGTCATGCAATTTAGATTCATATAGCCAAAGCTATAACACAAAACATACAAGTTGCTAGAACCTTAACTCACTTGTACTATAATTATGTAATAGTATAAGATAGAATTATTAGGATGATGCAACAAACACATAAGAAAATCTATATTACCATCTTCTTATGTTAACCGAAGCTTATTGAGCCTGCAGTGTGCAGCATAGCATCAGGCACAGTTGCTCTGTTGCTTCGACCAGCAATAGACTTCTTTTGCCACTCTGGTGTCAACTAAATGTCAACTAGACCATCCCACACTTTTGACTTCAAAGATAGGGGCTCATGGCCCTTAAGGTCAGCTATGTTTGATGTCCTCAACTTTTTTGATGATTGCCTTTCTATGATTCTTTAAATCATCTTAATAGCGATCCATGCATGTTCTTTCCCAATAAGTTCTTACTATTCAAATATCATAATTTAATGCAAACCGATATTTATTCTAAAACAAAGCCATGTTAGTATATTTCTCTATATAGATAATTATATAATGTGAATGCTTATGTCTTGTGTAACACCCTTGTGGGGATGCCACATTTATGAATGTAATGAAATAAAATAAAATAAAACTCTTACCCAAGTTATAAAACATTTGATACTTATATAAAATTTGCGGAATATTTTTTTTTTTTATAATTATAACATTAAATAAAGTAACACGAAACACAAGATATAACAAACATAAACTCACCATAATATACATATGATTCTCTTTTAGTACAAACATAATTTACAACTACATGTATTTAATAAAACAAGAAAGATTTGACACAAAGCTAAAACATAATCTTGCCCAAGTGCATCCCAAGTAGATAACAAACCCTCCGATGAATCACCATCCGTCACCTCCCGAATAACCATCGAAAAGTGTGCATCTATGAGATCTCCCAAAGCCACTTCGGACACGAGTCCGAGTCATCGACTCGCTACTCAACTCACTAGGCGCGTGAAAAACTCCCCGCCAATAGCGCCTAATGGTTAAAGGTAACTCTAAATGAAGATAAAGCATAGTAGTGAATATGACCTCCCGTCATACTCCCTACATAGGGACACACTCAATCGTCCCACATACGCTCGTCCCTCGGTCGGCATGCATACGCCATGCCTCGGAACCTCCATGGAACTCCGGTCGCACGAACCCGAAGAATCCTCAGCGGTGCCATGACCTCAAGATCGAGTCTTGACGATCGGTATGATCTACTTGGTTCCTCCTCCTCGTATAAATCGCCCGATTGTTGCTCGTCGAGTCTTGTACCTCAAGAGGCGATCCTCCTCTACCTCAAACTCTTTACTGGAAGTAACACAAGAATATCGAGAAAACATATAGAGAGGTGAGACAATCTACACCATTACCCGCATGGCAATAAAGAAATCGACAAGTACAAACAATTATCACAACAAGTACATATATTAAGCAATATACAACAATAATACATAACACAATATCATGCATAATATATTAAAGCAATAAACCATATAATTTATCACAGATTATAATAAACAATAATATGCGAGATAATGCATGAACATTAAAATGCGAGATGATGAATGATACACACACTTGACTCGTTCTACTCCATGGAGCTAAACACGGATATCCGAGAGAATGATCCGAATAGAAACTAATAATACTTTATGGCTGCCCAACCAAGCTATTGCACTTGTCAACACGTCGTGTCTATAGCCCACAAATCCAAAACATCGTGTAGCAAGACACACCCAAACATCGTGTACCACGGGCATAGTACTTAATAGTCCCCTCAAGATCTTGACTAAGAATAGTGCTTGTCAAGATCATTAGTGTGTTGCCTGTTACCACGGCCCGGAGGAGCAACCCACTTTGTCCGCGTGTGGAGTTCTCCGCACACTAATGCCTCCAAGTTCATAAATGAACCACACTACGCTTATCACACCAAATACGGTGTAATTCGCCTCGTCAATCAATCACCAATTATAACCCAAATTGGCACAATACTCTAAACATGAGCTAAAATTACAGAAATACCCCTATTATCCAAATTTTACCATATTTTACGAGAAATTACCAAAATACCCCTAGTCACCAAAAACAAAGTATAGTACGTCCCACTGACAATACTACACTATAACATGTCCGGGTCCACCACTTTGGCCCGACAGCAAAACTTACAGTATTGTTCAATCGCGTAGGAATTTTATCGCGTTTTCACAATCTCGACGTTTTCACAAACATTTTTAAATCGCGTAAAGATATTTTGACATTTTTAAACATCGTAAAATTGTTTTTGAATCATTTTCTCAATCGCGTAGGATTTTTAATTCATTTTCTTAACCGAATAGCTTAAATTTATCATTTTTAATATGTGTAAAACTATATCCAGTACTTTTAAAATACGTAATGTATTTTCCTTGTGTTCTAAATATAGTATGGAATCTTTTCATTTTATGCGTCTGTTTTTAATAAATTTTGGCAGCATTTTGCCTATAAAATCAGTATAAGGTATTTTTAATGTTTTCCTCTAAATATAGTTTATTTTATTTTTACCCAATAATTTCACATTAAAATTTACTAACGCGCTTCAAAATTTATAGTATGAGCTCTACGTTAGTACTTTTCAAGTGTATGATTAATTTCTTACTTAAACTAAATTCTGCTAAGTTAAAATTCTAGAACAGAATTAATTCCTTTGATTTTCTCAATGATTCTTTGGAATCGATTTATGTTATAAAATAATTATCTAACTTATCTTAGTAAATAAAATGGCATGTTGGCCAAATCAAAGTAAAATGGCATTTGATTATACACTAAATGGCATTTTGGCCACAATTAACCTAAACCATTTTTAACTTTGATTATTGTACTTAAATTCCTTGAATCAGTTATTTAGAAAATTGCTGAGAACATTTTGGTTCTCTTTTTTGGATGTAAGGCCGTGAGCCTCATAGTGTGTTCTTTGGAACACTCATGCATTCGTACATGTTATTCACATCCTACTTAAATAAATACACAATTATAATTACATACAATTATGTAATCACATATAAAATACATACAATATATTTTAAGCCATCATCATGCATAGCAAAAATAATAAAAACTATAATCATGCATAGCAAATTAAAATCACAATTATTAAAGCATTTTAAACAATAAAAAATAATAAAATCACAAATAAACCATACAACCGAATCCTTATGGATTCTACACACAAACACAATCCATTTTCTCATCACCACTTAGGGTTGATGAGATTAAATCTCCTCTTACCTCTTGTAGACAAAACAATCGGTAAGATTCCTTCCTTTCCTCCAAATTTCGTGTGACCACCAATAAAATTCCTAAAATTCTCAAATAATTAGCAAATACACATACAAGGTACAAAATAGGAAAACCATGGAACAAACATGGTTAGAAAAATCAGAATTTAAATTTTGAACCATAGAAATCAAACTTACCCTTAAGAAAGTAAGCAAGAAGTGAGATTTTGAGCAAGTTAGAGTAGGAATTTGGGAAAAGTTTGTGAATGAAAGATGCTTAGAATGGTATTTGGGTTCAAGAAATGTGATGATCTAAAATTATGAAGGCCTTGGTGTGGTTGGATGAGGGCTGGCGAAATAGAGAGAGAAAATGGAAGAAAAATGTTTGCTTGAGCTTTTGATATTTTAGAGAGAGAAGTGAATAGCCAAAATGTGATAAAGATGAAAAACTAAAGTGAAGAGTAAATGAAGAGTGCAGCAGCCGTGAGTGGCCTTTAGGTGAGCTTGAGTGAGTGAATTTGCTTGGTAAAAATATCACAAATGTGTTCACACTAACTAGCACATGGCCTAGTCATGTTGGATCCTTCTTGAACCTTGTAGAACTAAGCCCACTAAGCCTCCTTGCTGCCCAAAAACCGTGCTCACTCTCCCCTCCATAATGTCTTAATTGTCCTCCAATTACACCTAATTATATGTTAGTTAATTAGGCAATTAGTTAGGTTAATTATCCTAACCATTCTTAATTAACATACTACTAATATAACTAATTAATTTAGTATATATTAACATATATTATAACCTTTAATTAATATTAATATATCTAATTAGTAGTTAGATTATAATTAATTCATAACTAAGCTAGTTCACTTAGTATGCTAATTAAGTAATTAGATTAGTTTAATTAAGCTTAATTAGGTTACTAACCATTTTCAAGCCTACTATTGTTGACTAAATCCTAACCCTTGGTTCATCTTTAATTCCTAACCATTGATTAGATCTAGGGTAGATATCACTTGATCAAAAACCTATCATTCTAATCTCACCATTGATTAGATCAATGGCTTAGATTAAAGGCTTCATCATTAAGTCTTCATCCAACGGTCCAAATGAAAACACATGCTCCCTTAGGTGTCCAATTCCTATTGGTTTAGAAAGTCAAGCCTACCTTTGTTGACTTGCTCTCATTGGTTAGAAATTGTACAGTCAAGACAGCTTGACTGTTTTCCTATACGCGGTCCCACAACACTTTTAAAGATCTGTGGTCAAATCGAAACGATTTTTACTTGTTTTTGAGACAAGAGTCTTGTAATATAAAATAATATTATAAAAATATAAAATTATTTTATTGCACGCTTAAATCCGAAAAATTACGCTATTAATTTATATATCAATCAATTGGGTTTAGTAAGATCCCCTCCAATTAATTAAAATAAGATTTATCCCACCGAAAATTTTTATTTTCTTAGGTCGAGCAAATCACATACAACATTCAAGTACACTCACGGAATAGTCAAATTAAATTTACTTGCTCACGAGAATTCACAAAACAAGACAAATCGGGACTATATTGTAATTATCCCAAAAGTTAGGGTGTTACAACTCTCCCTACTAATAAGAATTTCGTCCCCGAAATTCATCATACATCAAACAATTGAGGGTATTGCTCCCTCATCCTATCCTCTAATTCCCATGTAGCATCTCCTGTTACATCATTCCACACTACTTTCACCAATTCAATCATCTTCCCTCGAAGCTGTTTCACTCTCCTCTGTCCTCAATTCTAACGGAAGTGTTTCGTACGTCAAATTATCTTTTAGCTGTACCTCATCAGGTTGTATCACGTGAGTTGGATCGGGAATGTATTTCCTCAATCGAGACACATGAAATACATTATGGAGATTGGATAGAAAAGTCGGTAAAGCTATTTGATAAGCTACGGGACCAATCAGACGAATAATCGATAAGGTCCTATAAACTTAGGTGTAAGCTTTCTTGATTTAAGAACTCTTCCGACACCCGTCGTAGGCGTAACTCGCAAGAATACGTGATCGCCTTCCTCAAATTCCAAGGGTCGTCTACGTTTATCAGCATAGCTCTTCTGTCGGCTCTGAGTCGTTCGCATCTTTTCTTGTATCATTTTCACCTTTTCTGTAGTCTGCACGCACAAGATCAGGACCAATAGTCATACTCTCTCCATCCTGATACCAACACAAAGGTGTTCGGCATCGTCGTCCATAAAGTGCTTCATAGGGCGCCATTCCTATGCTCGAATGAAAACTGTTGTTGTAGGTGAATTCTATCAAAGACAGAAATTCATCCCAACTTCCTTGCTGTTCTAACACACAAGCACGCAACAGATCTTCCAACGACTGAATCGTTCTCTCTGTCTGACCATCAGTCATGGATGGTATGCGAGAACTCAATCGCAATTTAGTCCCCATAGCTTCTTGCAAACTTTGCCAGAGTCTTGATGTAAACCTCGGATCTCTATCAGATACTATACTTGCAGGCACACCATGAAGTCTAACAATTTCGTCGATATATATCTGGGTTAAGCGTTCCAACGGATACTTAATATTGATTGGCAAGAAATGCGCGATTTCGTAAGCCTATCAACTATAACCCATATCGAATCATAACCTTTCCTCGTCTTCGGAAATCCAGTAACGAAATCCATCGAGATACTATCCCACTTCCACTCTGGAATAGTTAAAGGTTGTAACATACCAAATAGGGTCTTTGGTGTTCCACCTTTGCCTTCGACAGACAAGACAAGACTCCACACGTTCACTACATCTCTCTTCATTCTTGGCCACCAAAACAGTCGCTTCAAGTCTTGATACATCTTCGTCATCCCCGGATGCATACTCAAATTACTTGTATGAGCTTCATCCAAAATCGCTCTCTTGAGTTCGGGATCATCGGTATACAAACTCTTCCTTGAAACCTCATGATTCCATCGATCCTTCCTCCACCGTCGCTTTATGACCTTGCTTCAGCAATTCCTTTTCATTCTGTAAAAACGCATCTACATCTTGTTTCTCCTTTATTATCTCCAACAAGTCATTCAAGACCACAACCCTACTTAAACGAATCTTTCCAGGTACCAATTCTATTGATAACCATAGATCTCTCGAATTGCTTCATCAACTCCTCCTCTTTAATCATCATAGTAGAAACACTTACTACTTTTACGCGCTTAAGGCATCGGCCACCACATTCGCTTTTCTGGATGGTATTGAAGTGAAAATCATAGTCCTTCAAAAATTCCAACCATCGCCTCTGTCTCATATTCAATTCTCTTTGATCAAACAAGTATTTTAAGCTCTTGTGATCACTAAAGACATTAAACATAGCTCCATACGAAAAATGCCTCCACACTTTCAACGCAAAAACTACTGCAGACTAGCTCCAAATCATGCGTTGGGTAGTTCCTCTCATGAACCTTTAATTGTCTTGAAGCATAAGCTACCACATTCCGATTTTGCATCAACACACATCCTAACCCCGATAAGATGCATCACAATACACCTCAAAAGATTTGTTAGGATCCGCAAAATTAACACTTGGTGCGATCGTTAATCTTTTCTTCGATTCTTGAAAACTCGCTTCACGTTCCTCCGTCAATCGAAAGCTTGACTCTTCCTCGTGAGTTGTGTAAGTGGTCCAGCTATCTTGGAAAAACCTTCAATAAATCTTCGTAATATCCGGCTAATCCAACAAAACTTCGAACCTCGAGTCACAGTCTTAGGCCTTTCCCAGCAGAAAAAGCAGGTCTCCACCTTCGATGGGTCTACCGCAATACCTTCCTTGGAAATTACGTGACCTAAAAATTGAACTTCATCCAACCAAAACTCGCACTTTGACAACTTCGCAAACAACTTCTTCTCCTTCAAAATCTGGAGAACTATACTGAGATGTTCAGCATGCTCTTCTCGACTTTGAGAATAGATCAGAATGTCATCGATGAAGACAACGACAAATCTGTCTAAGTATGGACGAAAAATCCTATTCATATAGTCCATGAATATCGCAGGAGCATTCGTCACTCCGAACGGCATTACTTGATACTCATAATGTCCATAACGAGTTCGGAAAGCTGTTTTGGGTACATCATCGGCCTTGACACGAATCTGATGATAACCTGATCGCAGATCTATCTTAGAGAATACAAACGGCTCCCTTCAATTGATCCATCAAGTCATCAATCCTTGGTAGCGGATACTTGTTCTTTATAGTCACCTTGTTCAACGTCGATAATCTACACAAAGACGCGAAGTTCCATCCTTCTTCTTGACTAGCGAACACTTGGTGCTCCCCATGGTGAAACACTAGGTCGCACAACCGCTTCTCCAACAGGTTCCTCCAATTGCTTCTTCAACTCTGTCAACTCTACGGGTGACATTCGGTAGGTGCAATCGAAATAGGGCCGGCTCCAGTACTAAGTCGATAGAGAATTCGATCTCCCTTTCCTAGGTGGCAAACCAGGTACATCGTCGGGAAAAATCTCTGGAAATTCATTGACGACGGGAATAGTGCTCACATCCTTCTCAAACTTGACTTCCAAAGAAGACGACAACATAAACCCTTGAGCTCCATCCTCAACAATGACTTGACCTTTACAAGGCGGTCAAGAATCCAGAACTTTCTTCCTTAGGAAAAACTATGGCCTTACTCGCACAAGTCTATAAGGATATGGTTAGAAGATAACCAATCCATTCCTAATATTATGTCTATCTCAACAAGAGGTAAACAAATCAAGTTGACCGAAAACTTACGATCCTTTATGACAATAGGACAATTCATGCATATCTTGGATGTAACAACGAGGCTTGGCGGTCGGTGTAGAAACAACCAATTGAAAACTCGAGAGAAGACACGGGCGGTTTCAAACGTTCCACACAATCATATGCAATAAATGAGTGTGTTGCACCCGAATCATATAGCAAAGTCGGTGATTACCTTCAATGACACCTTCCCTTGTATAAGATCCTCGGGCCGAGAAGCTTCGATTCCGGTCATTGTATACACTCGCCCTCCGGATCTTGGGCGAGTAGCACGGACATTCCTCACTGCAGGGCTTCCTCTCGAGTGCGTACAATCCCTTGAAATATGTCCGGGCTTTTTGCATTTAAAACAGATCGTTCCTCTTATCGGACAATCGTAGATAGATGGCCTTTCTTGCCACATTTGAAACAGTCGGCGTAAATGCCACATTCGATTAGCTTGATTTCCACCAAAACTTCCCCCAATAGATGGACGTTGAGGTTGACTCCCGAGACGGTCTCGCATAAGGCTTCCTCTGAAACCTACCACCACTTGCTACTACTCTCTTTGGAACCTAGTCGGCCCAAAATTACGATTCCTTTGATCTCGGGATGGCTCCAATGCTTCGAGTCTTCGACAAGTGTCTATCAACACAGGAAACTCCTTCATTCTCATCGGTAGCACTGCACGTCTCAACTCCATTCTTAACCCATCCTCAAACTTCTGGCACCTCCATACCTCATCTGTTTGGTTCTGGAAATACCTCGAGAATTGTGACAAACTCTCGAATTTTGCAAAGATACTCTCCAACAGTCATACTCCCTTGACGAGACCAAGAAATTCCATTTCCTTGGCATGTCGAGCGATCTTAGGAAAGTACTTCTCCGAAAATACTTCACAAAACACCTCCCGGTGATCTCGGCTCCTTCACTTTCGCAACACTTGGCGCGTATTTCTCCACCAATGCTCGGCATCTCCTCTCAACATATATACGACATATGTTACCTTCTTATTTTCTGCGCACCCCGTTCCTTCGAATATTCGTTCCAAGTCTTGAATCCAAAGACTTGCCTTTTCGAGTCGAACTCGCCTCTAAACGTGGCGGATTGTTGCGTCGAACTCGAGACAAATTCAAAGCATCGGCGGTCATATCTTGATGTTGAGTCTCTTTGATTTTGCTGATTTTGTTGAGCAATCACTGCTTTGCCATTTGTTTGAATAGCCTCGAACGAAGAACCATTGGATCCACATTAGGTGCCACGTTTGCACGCCTTCCTCTTCCTCCGGACATCTTCTTTCTTCAACAAGACAAAACAATGTCGGATGTAACCTTTCGGAAACAAATCACGAGATTCACACAACACAAGCAAAAACAAACCTAACCACAACCCCAAAAGACTCTAACTTGGGCTCGATACCAACTAATGTAACACCCTTGTGGGATGCCACATTTATGAATGTAATGAAATAAAATAAAATAAAACTCTTACCCAAGTTATAAAACATTTGATACTTATATAAAATTTGCGGAATATTTTTTTTTTATAATTATAACATTAAATAAAGTAACACGAAACACAAGATATAACAAACATAAACTCACCATAATATACATATGATTCTCTTTTAGTACAAACATAATTTACAACTACATGTATTTAATAAAACAAGAAAGATTTGACACAAAGCTAAAACATAATCTTGCCCAAGTGCATCCCAAGAGATAACAAACCCTCCGATGAATCACCATCCGTCACCTCCCGAGAATAACCATCGAAAAGTGTGCATCTATGAGATCTCCCGGCCACTTCGGACACGAGTCCGAGTGTCGACTCGCTACTCAACTCACTAGGCGCGTGAAAAACTCCCCGCCAATAGCGCCTAATGGTTAAAGGTAACTCTAAATGAAGATAAAGCATAGTAGTGAATATGACCTCCCCGTCATACTCCCTACATAGGGACACGATCAATCGTCCCACATACGCTCGTCCCTCGGTCGGCATGCATACGCCATGCCTCGGAACCTCCATGGAACTCCGGTCGCACGAACCAGAAGAATCTGGCGGTGCCATGACCTCAAGATCGGTCTTGACGATCGGTATGATCTCTTGGTTCCTCCTCCTCGTATAAATCGCCCGACCGTTGCTCGTCGAGTCTTGTACCTCAAGAGGCGATCCTCCTCTACCTCAAACTCTTTACGGAAGTAACACGAATATCGAGAAAACATATAGAGAGGTGAGACAATCTACACCATTACCCGCATGGCAATAAAGAAATCGACAAGTACAAACAATTATCACAACAAGGTACATATATTAAGCAATATACAACAATAATACATAACACAATATCATGCATAATATATTAAAGCAATAAACCATATAATTTATCACAGATTATAATAAACGGTAATATGCGAGATAATGCATGAACATTAAAATGCGAGATGATGAATGATACACACACCGACTCGTTCCTACTCCATGGAGCTAAACACGGATATCCGAGAGAATGATCCGAATAGAAACTAATAATACTTTATGGTGCCCAACCAAGCTATTGCACTTGTCAACACGTCGTGTCTATAGCCCACAAATCCAAAACATCGTGTAGCGATACACGATCCAAACATCGTGTACCACGGGCATAGTACTTAATAGTCCCCTCAAGATCTTGACTAAGAATAGTGCTTGTCAAGATCATTAGTGTGTTGCCCGTTACCACGGCCCAGAGGAGCAACCCACCGTCCGCGTGTGGAGTTCTCCGCACACTAATGCCTCCAGTTCATAAATGAACCACACTACGCTTATCACACCAAATACGGTGTAATTCGCCTCGTCAATCAATCACCAATTATAACCCAAATTGGCACAATACTCTAAACATGAGCTAAAATTACAGAAATACCCCTATTATCCAAATTTTACCATATTTTACGAGAAATTACCAAAATACCCCTAGTCACCAAAAACAAAGTATAGTACGTCCCACTGACAGGATACTACACTATAACATGTCTGGGTCCACCACTTTGGCCAGGCATGACAAAAAAACTTACTGTATTGTTCAATCGCGTAGGATTTTTATCGCGTTTTCACAATCTCGACGTTTTCACAAACATTTTTAAATCGCGTAAAGATATTTTGACATTTTTAAACATCGTAAAATTGTTTTTGAATCATTTTCTCAATCGCGTAGGATTTTTAATTCATTTTCTTAACCGAATAGCTTAAATTTATCATTTTTAATATGTGTAAAACTATATCCAGTACTTTTAAAATACGTAATGTATTTTCCTTGTGTTCTAAATATAGTATGGAATCTTTTTATTTTATGCGTCTGTTTTTAATAAATTTTGGCAGCATTTTGCCTATAAAATCAGTATAAGGTATTTTTAATGTTTTCCTCTAAATATAGTTTATTTTATTTTTACCCAATAATTTCACATTAAAATTTACTAACGCGCTTCAAAATTTATAGTATGAGCTCTACGTTAGTACTTTTCAAGTGTATGATTAATTTCTTACTTAAACTAAATTATGCTAAGTTAAAATTCTAGAACCAAATTAATTCCTTTGATTTTCTCAATGATTCTTTGGAATCGATTTATGTTATAAAATAATTATCTAACTTATCTTAGTAAATAAAATGGCATGTTGGCCAAATCAAAGTAAAATGGCATTTGATTATACACTAAATGGCATTTTGGCCACAATTAACCTAAACCATTTTTAACTTTGATTATTGTACTTAAATTCCTTGAATCAGTTATTTAGAAAATTGCTGAGAACATTTTGGTTCTCTTTTTTGGATGTAAGGTCAGTGAGCCTCATAGTGTGTTCTTTGGAACACTCATGCATTCGTACATGTTATTCACATCCTACTTAAATAAATACACAATTATAATTACATACAATTATGTAATCACATATAAAATACATACAATATATTTTAAGCCATCATCATGCATAGCAAAAATAATAAAAACTATAATCATGCATAGCAAATTAAAATCACAATTATTAAAGCATTTTAAACAATAAAAAATAATAAAATCACAAATAAACCATACAACCGAATCCTTATGGATTCTACACACAAACACAATCCATTTTCTCATCACCACTTAGGGTTGATGAGATTAAATCTCCCTCTTTACCTCTTGTAGACAAAACAATCGGTAAGATTCCTTCCTTTCCTCCAAATTTCGTGTGACCACCAATAAAATTCCTAAAATTCTCAAATAATTAGCAAATACACATACAAGGTACAAAATAGGAAAACCATGGAACAAACATGGTTAGAAAAATCAAATTTAAATTTTGAACCATAGAAATCAAACTTACCCTTAAGAAAGTAAGCAAGAAGTGAGATTTTGAGCAAGTTAGAGTAGGAATTTGGGAAAAGTTTGTGAATGAAAGATGCTTAGAATGGTATTTGGGTTCAAGAAATGTGATGATCTAAAATTATGAAGGCCTTGGTGTGGTTGGATGAGGGCTGGCGAAATAGAGAGAAAAATGGAAGAAAAATGTTTGCTTGAGCTTTTGATATTTTAGAGAGAGAAGTGAATAGCCAAAATGTGATAAAGATGAAAAACTAAAGTGAAGAGTAAATGAAGAGTGCAGCAGCCGTGAGTGGCCTTTAGGTGAGCTTGAGTGAGTGAATTTGCTTGGTAAAAATATCACAAATGTGTTCACACTAACTAGCACATGGCCTAGTCATGTTGGATCCTTCTTGAACCTTGTAGAACTAAGCCCACTAAGCCTCCTTGCTGCCCAAAAACCGTGCTCACTCTCCCCTCCATAATGTCTTAATTGTCCTCCAATTACACCTAATTATATGTTAGTTAATTAGGCAATTAGTTAGGTTAATTATCCTAACCATTCTTAATTAACATACTACTAATATAACTAATTAATTTAGTATATATTAACATATATTATAACCTTTAATTAATATTAATATATCTAATTAGTAGTTAGATTATAATTAATTCATAACTAAGCTAGTTCACTTAGTATGCTAATTAAGTAATTAGATTAGTTTAATTAAGCTTAATTAGGTTACTAACCATTTTCAAGCCTACTATTGTTGACTAAATCCTAACCCTTGGTTCATCTTTAATTCCTAACCATTGATTAGATCTAGGGTAGATATCACTTGATCAAAAACCTATCATTCTAATCTCACCATTGATTAGATCAATGGCTTAGATTAAAGGCTTCATCATTAAGTCTTCATCCAACGGTCCAAATGAAAACACATGCTCCCTTAGGTGTCCAATTCCTATTGGTTTAGAAAGTCAAGCCTACCTTTGTTGACTTGCTCTCATTGGTTAGAAATTGTACAGTCAGCACAGTTGACTGTTTTTCCTATACGCGGGTCCCACAACACTTTTAAAGATCTGTGGTCAAATCGAAGCAGATTTTTACTGTTTTTGAGACAAGAGGAGTACTTGTAATATAAAATAATATTATAAAAATATAAAATTATTTTATTGCACAGTTAAATCCAAAAAATTACGCTATTAATTTATATATCAATCAGAATTGGGTTTAGTAAGATCCCCCAGCTCCAATTAATTAAAATAAGATTTATCCGGCCAGAAAATTTTTATTTTCTTAGGTCGGAGCAAATCACATACAACATTCAAGTACACTCACGGAATAGTCAAATTAAATTTACTGCTCACAGAATTCACAAAACAGTACAAATCGGGACTATATTGTAATTATCCCAAAAGTTAGGGTGTTACAACTCCCCCCTACTAATAAGAATTTCGTCCCCGAAATTCATCATACATCAAACAATTGAGGGTATTGCTCCCTCATCCTATCCTCTAATTCCCATGTAGCATCTCCTGTTACATCATTCCACACTACTTTCACCAATTCAATCATCTTCCCTCGAAGCTGTTTCACTCTCCTGTCCTCAATTCTAACAGGAAGTGTTTCGTACGTCAAATTATCTTTTAGCTGTACCTCATCAGGTTGTATCACGTGAGTTGGATCGGGAATGTATTTCCTCAACTGAGACACATGAAATACATTATGGAGATTGGATAGAAAAGTCGGTAAAGCTATTTGATAAGCTACAGGACCAATCAGACGAATAATCGATAAGGTCCTATAAACTTAGGTGTAAGCTTTCTTGATTTAAGAACTCTTGACACCCGTCGTGGCGTAACTCGCAAGAATACGTGATCGCCTTCCTCAAATTCCAAGGGTCGTCTACGTTTATCAGCATAGCTCTTGTCGGCTCTGAGTCGTTCGCATCTTTTCTTGTATCATTTTCACCTTTTCTGTAGTCTGCTGCACAAGATCAGGACCAATAGTCATACTCTCTCCATCCTGATACCAACACAAAGGTGTTCGGCATCGTCGTCCATAAAGTGCTTCATAGGGCGCCATTCCTATGCTCGAATGAAAACTGTTGTTGTAGGTGAATTCTATCAAAGACAGAAATTCATCCCAACTTCCTTGCTGTTCTAACACACAAGCACGCAACAGATCTTCCAACGACTGAATCGTTCTCTCTGTCTGACCATCAGTCTGCGGATGGTATGCAGAACTCAATCGCAATTTAGTCCCCATAGCTTCTTGCAAACTTTGCCAGAGTCTTGATGTAAACCTCGGATCTCTATCAGATACTATACTTGCAGGCACACCATGAAGTCTAACAATTTCGTCGATATATATCTGGGTTAAGCGTTCCAACGGATACTTAATATTGATTGGCAAGAAATGCGCTGATTTCGTAAGCCTATCAACTATAACCCATATCGAATCATAACCTTTCCTCGTCTTCGGAAATCCAGTAACGAAATCCATCGAGATACTATCCCACTTCCACTCTGGAATAGTTAAAGGTTGTAACATACCAGCAGGTCTTTGGTGTTCCACCTTTGCCTTCGACAGACAAGACAAGACTCCACACGTTCAGCTACATCTCTCTTCATTCTTGGCCACCAAAACAGTCGCTTCAAGTCTTGATACATCTTCGTCATCCCCGGATGCATACTCAAATTACTTGTATGAGCTTCATCCAAAATCGCTCTCTTGAGTTCGGGATCATCGGTATACAAACTCTTCCTTGAAACCTCATGATTCCATCGATCCTTCCTCCACCGTCGCTTTATGACCTTGCTTCAACAATTCCTTTTCATTATGTAAAAACGCATCTACATCTTGTTTCTCCTTTATTATCTCCAACAAGTCATTCAAGACCACAACCCTACTTAAACGAATCTTTCCGGTACCAATTCTATTGATAACCATAGATCTCTGAATTGCTTCATCAACTCCTCCTCTTTAATCATCATAGTAGAAACACTTACTACTTTTCTCGCTTAAGGCATCGGCCACCACATTCGCTTTTCTGGATGGTATTGAAGCCGAAAATCATAGTCCTTCAAAAATTCCAACCATCGCCTCTGTCTCATATTCAATTCTCTTTGATCAAACAAGTATTTTAAGCTCTTGTGATCACTAAAGACATTAAACATAGCTCCATACGAGAAAATGCCTCCACACTTTCAACGCAAAAACTACTGCACTAGCTCCAAATCATGCGTTGGGTAGTTCCTCTCATGAACCTTTAATTGTCTTGAAGCATAAGCTACCACATTCCGATTTTGCATCAACACACATCCTAACCCCTGATAAGATGCATCACAATACACCTCAAAAGATTTGTTAGGATCCGGCAAAATTAACACTTGGTGCAGTCGTTAATCTTTTCTTCGATTCTTGAAAACTCGCTTCACGTTCCTCCGTCCAATCGAAAGCTTGACTCTTCCTCGTGAGTTGTGTAAGTGGTCCAGCTATCTTGGAAAAACCTTCAATAAATCTTCTGTAATATCCGGCTAATCCAACAAAACTTCGAACCTCAGTCACAGTCTTAGGCCTTTCCCACTGTAAAACAGTCTCCACCTTCGATGGGTCTACCGCAATACCTTCCTTGGAAATTACGTGACCTAAAAATTGAACTTCATCCAACCAAAACTCGCACTTTGACAACTTCGCAAACAGCTTCTTCTCCTTCAAAATCTGGAGAACTATACTGAGATGTTCAGCATGCTCTTCTCGACTTTGAGAATAGATCAGAATGTCATCGATGAAGACAACGACAAATCTGTCTAAGTATGGACGAAAAATCCTATTCATATAGTCCATGAATATCGCAGGAGCATTCGTCACTCCGAACGGCATTACTTGATACTCATAATGTCCATAACGAGTTCGGAAAGCTGTTTTGGGTACATCATCGGCCTTGACACGAATCTGATGATAACCTGATCGCAGATCTATCTTAGAGAATACAGCGGCTCCCTTCAATTGATCCATCAAGTCATCAATCCTTGGTAGCGGATACTTGTTCTTTATAGTCACCTTGTTCAACTGTCGATAATCTACACAAAGACGCGAAGTTCCATCCTTCTTCTTGACTAGTAACACTGGTGCTCCCCATGGTGAAACACTAGGTCGCACTGGCCGCTTCTCCAACAGGTTCCTCCAATTGCTTCTTCAACTCTGCAACTCTACGGGTGACATTCGGTAAGGTGCAATCGAAATAGGACCAGCTCCGGTACTAAGTCGATAGAGAATTCGATCTCCCTTTCCTGGCAAACCAGGTACATCGTCGGGAAAAATCTCTGAAATTCATTGACGACGGAATAGTGCTCACATCCTTCTCAAACTTGACTTCCAAAGAAGACAAAGAACATAAACCCTTGAGCTCCATCCCTCAACAATGACTTGACCTTTACGGCGGTCAAGAATCCAGAACTTTCTTCCTTAGGAAAAACTATGGCCTTACTCGCACGGTCTATAAGGATATGGTTAGAAGATAACCAATCCATTCCTAATATTATGTCTATCTCAACAAGAGGTAAACAAATCAAGTTGACCGAAAACTTACGATCCTTTATGACAATAGGACAATTCATGCATATCTTGGATGTAACAACGAGCTTGGCGATCGGTGTAGAAACAACCAATTGAAAACTCGAGAGAAGACACGGGCGGTTTCAAACGTTCCACACAATCATATGCAATAAATGAGTGTGTTGCACCCGAATCATATAGCAAAGTCGGTGATTACCTTCAATGACACCTTCCCTTGTATAAGATCCTCAGACTGAGAAGCTTCAGTTCTGGTCATTGTATACACTCGCCCTCCAGATCTTGGCTGAGTAGCACGGACATTCCTCACTGCAGGCTTCCTCTCAGACTGCGTACAATCCCTTGAAATATGTCCAGGCTTTTTGCATTTAAAACAGATCGTTCCTCTTATCGGACAATCTGTAGATAGATGGCCTTTCTTGCCACATTTGAAACAGGTCGGCGTAAATGCCACATTCTGATTAGCTTGATTTCCACCAAAACTTCCCCAACAGATGGACGTTGAGGTTGACTCCCGACGGTCTCGCATAAGGCTTCCTCTGAAACCTACCACCACTGCTACTACTTCCTCTTTGGAACCTAGTCGGCCCAAAATTACGATTCCTTTGATCTCGGGATGGCTCCAATGCTTCGAGTCTTCGACAAGTGTCTATCAACACGGAAACTCCTTCATTCTCATCGGTAGCACTTTGCACGTCTCAACTCCATTCTTAACCCATCCTCAAACTTCGGCACCTCCATACCTCATCTGTTTGGTTCTGGAAATACCTCGAGAATTGTGACAAACTCTCGAATTTTGCGAAAGATACTCTCCAACAGTCATACTCCCTTGACGCTTGAGACCAAGAAATTCCATTTCCTTGGCATGTCGAGCAAGATCTGGAAAGTACTTCTCCGAGAAATACTTCACAAAACACCTCCCGGGTGATCTCGGCTCCTTCACTTTCGCAACACTTGGCGCGTATTTCTCCACCAATGCTCAAGATCTCCTCTCAACATATATACGACATATGTTACCTTCTTATTTTCTGCGCACCCCATTCCTTCGAATATTCGTTCCAAGTCTTGAATCCAAAGACTTGCCTTTTCGAGTCGAACTCGCCTCTAAACTGCGTGGCGGATTGTTGCGTCTCGAACTCGGACAAATTCAAAGCATCGGCGGTCATATCTTGATGTTGAGTCTCTTTGATTTTGCTGATTTTGTTGAGCAATCATCTGCGCCATTTGTCTTTGAATAGCCTCGGAATAAAGAAACCATTGGATCCACATTAGGTGCCACGTTTGCACGCCTTCCTCTTCCTCCAGACATCTTCTTTCTTCAACAAGACAAAACAATGTCAGATGTAACCTTTCGGAAACAAATCACAGAGATTCACACAACACAAGCAAAAACAAACCTAACCACAACCCCAAAAGACTCTAATTTGGGCTCTGATACCAACTAATGTAACACCCTTGTGGGGATGCCACATTTATGAATGTAATGAAATAAAATAAAATAAAACTCTTACCCAAGTTATAAAACATTTGATACTTATATAAAATTTGCGGAATATTTTTTTTATTTATAATTATAACATTAAATAAAGTAACACGAAACACAAGATATAACAAACATAAACTCACCATAATATACATATGATTCTCTTTTAGTACAAACATAATTTACAACTACATGTATTTAATAAAACAGTAAAGATTTGACACAAAGCTAAAACATAATACTGCCCAAGTGCATCCCAGTAGATAACAAACCCTCCGATGAATCACCATCCGTCACCTCCAGAATAACCATCGAAAAGTGTGCATCTATGAGATCTCCCAGCACTTCGGACACGAGTCCGAGTTGTCGACTTGCTACTCAACTCACTAGGCGCGTGAAAAACTCCCCGCCAATAGCGCCTAATGGTTAAAGGTAACTCTAAATGAAGATAAAGCATAGTAGTGAATATGACCTCCCCGTCATACTCCCTACATAGGGACACGATCAATCGTCCCACATACACTCTTCGTCCCTCGGTCGGCATGCATACGCCATGCCTCGGAACCTCCATGGAACTCCGGTCGCACGAACCCGAAGAATCTGGCGGTGCCATGACCTCAAGATCGGTCTTGACGATCGGTATGATCTCTTGGTTCCTCCTCCTCGTATAAATCGCCCGACCGTTGCTCGTCGAGTCTTGTACCTCAGAGGCGATCCTCCTCTACCTCAAACTCTTTACGGAAGTAACACGATAATATCGAGAAAACATATAGAGAGGTGAGACAATCTACACCATTACCCGCATGGCAATAAAGAAATCGACAAGTACAAACAATTATCACAACAAGTACATATATTAAGCAATATACAACAATAATACATAACACAATATCATGCATAATATATTAAAGCAATAAACCATATAATTTATCACAGATTATAATAAACGGTAATATGCGAGATAATGCA
The DNA here is from genome assembly GCA_029884595.1 of Ormosia semicastrata. Classification (NCBI taxonomy): domain Eukaryota; kingdom Viridiplantae; phylum Streptophyta; class Magnoliopsida; order Fabales; family Fabaceae; genus Ormosia; species Ormosia semicastrata. The sequence continues at coordinate 36,338,424 of JAQQTO010000047.1, read as the reverse complement.
TGAACATTAAAATGCGAGATGATGAATGATACACACACCGACTCGTTCCTACTCCATGGAGCTAAACACGGATATCGAGAGAATGATCCGAATAGAAACTAATAATACTTTATGGTACATGACCAAGCTATTGCAGCTTGTCAACACGTCGTGTCTATAGCCCACAGTCCAAAACATCGTGTAGCGATACACAGTCCAAACATCGTGTACCACGGCATAGTACTTAATAGTCCCCTCAAGATCTTGACTAAGAATAGTGCTTGTCAAGATCATTAGTGTGTTGCCGTTACCACGGCCCGGAGGAGCAACCCACTTTGTCGCATGTGGAGTTCTCCGCACACTAATGCCTCCAAGTTCATAAATGAACCACACTACGCTTATCACACCAAATACGGTGTAATTAAGCCTCGTCAATCAATCACCAATTATAACCCAAATTGGCACAATACTCTAAACATGAGCTAAAATTACAGAAATACCCCTATTATCCAAATTTTACCATATTTTACGAGAAATTACCAAAATACCCCTAGTCACCAAAAACAAAGTATAGTACGTCCCACCTGACAGTACTACACTATAACATGTCTGGGTCCACCACTTTGGCCCGACAGCAAAACTTACAGTATTGTTCAATCGCGTAGGATTTTTATCGCGTTTTCACAATCTCGACGTTTTCACAAACATTTTTAAATCGCGTAAAGATATTTTGACATTTTTAAACATCGTAAAATTGTTTTTGAATCATTTTCTCAATCGCGTAGGATTTTTAATTCATTTTCTTAACCGAATAGCTTAAATTTATCATTTTTAATATGTGTAAAACTATATCCAGTACTTTTAAAATACGTAATGTATTTTCCTTGTGTTCTAAATATAGTATGGAATCTTTTTATTTTATGCATCTTGTTTTAATAAATTTTGGACATTTTGCCTATAAAATCAGTATAAGGTATTTTTAATGTTTTCCTCTAAATATAGTTTATTTTATTTTTACCCAATAATTTCACATTAAAATTTACTAACGCGCTTCAAAATTTATAGTATGAGCTCTACGTTAGTACTTTTCAAGTGTATGATTAATTTCTTACTTAAACTAAATTATGCTAAGTTAAAATTCTAGAAACAATTAATTCCTTTGATTTTCTCAATGATTCTTTGGAATCGATTTATGTTATAAAATAATTATCTAACTTATCTTAGTAAATAAAATGGCATGTTGGCCAAATCAAAGTAAAATGGCATTTGATTATACACTAAATGGCATTTTGGCCACAATTAACCTAAACCATTTTTAACTTTGATTATTGTACTTAAATTCCTTGAATCAGTTATTTAGAAAATTGCTGAAAACATTTTGGTTCTCTTTTTTGGATGTAAGGCCGTGAGCCTCATAGTGTGTTCTTTGGAACACTCATGCATTTCGTACATGTTATTCACATCCTACTTAAATAAATACACAATTATAATTACATACAATTATGTAATCACATATAAAATACATACAATATATTTTAAGCCATCATCATGCATAGCAAAAATAATAAAAACTATAATCATGCATAGCAAATTAAAATCACAATTATTAAAGCATTTTAAACAATAAAAAATAATAAAATCACAAATAAACCATACAACCGAATCCTTATGGATTCTACACACAAACACAATCCATTTTCTCATCACCACTTAGGGTTGATGAGATTAAATCTCCCTCTTACCTCTTGTAGACAAAACAATCGGTAAGATTCCTTCCTTTCCTCCAAATTTCGTGTGACCACCAATAAAATTCCTAAAATTCTCAAATAATTAGCAAATACACATACAAGGTACAAAATAGGAAAACCATGGAACAAACATGGTTAGAAAAATCAGAATTTAAATTTTGAACCATAGAAATCAAACTTACCCTTAAGAAAGTAAGCAAGAAGTGAGATTTTGAGCAAGTTAGAGTAGGAATTTGGGAAAAGTTTGTGAATGAAAGATGCTTAGAATGGTATTTGGGTTCAAGAAATGTGATGATCTAAAATTATGAAGGCCTTGGTGTGGTTGGATGAGGGCTGGCGAAATAGAGAGAAAAATGGAAGAAAAATGTTTGCTTGAGCTTTTGATATTTTAGAGAGAGAAGTGAATAGCCAAAATGTGATAAAGATGAAAAACTAAAGTGAAGAGTAAATGAAGAGTGCAGCAGCCGTGAGTGGCCTTTAGGTGAGCTTGATGAGTGAATTTGCTTGGTAAAAATATCACAAATGTGTTCACACTAACTAGCACATGGCCTAGTCATGTTGGATCCTTCTTGAACCTTGTAGAACTAAGCCCACTAAGCCTCCTTGCTGCCCAAAAACCGTGCTCACTCTCCCCTCCATAATGTCTTAATTGTCCTCCAATTACACCTAATTATATGTTAGTTAATTAGGCAATTAGTTAGGTTAATTATCCTAACCATTCTTAATTAACATACTACTAATATAACTAATTAATTTAGTATATATTAACATATATTATAACCTTTAATTAATATTAATATATCTAATTAGTAGTTAGATTATAATTAATTCATAACTAAGCTAGTTCACTTAGTATGCTAATTAAGTAATTAGATTAGTTTAATTAAGCTTAATTAGGTTACTAACCATTTTCAAGCCTACTATTGTTGACTAAATCCTAACCCTTGGTTCATCTTTAATTCCTAACCATTGATTAGATCTAGGGTAGATATCACTTGATCAAAAACCTATCATTCTAATCTCACCATTGATTAGATCAATGGCTTAGATTAAAGGCTTCATCATTAAGTCTTCATCCAACGGTCCAAATGAAAACACATGCTCCCTTAGGTGTCCAATTCCTATTGGTTTAGAAAGTCAAGCCTACCTTTGTTGACTTGCTCTCATTGGTTAGAAATTGTACGGATCAAGACACGGTTGATTGTTTTTCCTATACGCGGGTCCCACAACACTTTTAAAGATCTGTGGTCAAATCGAAAGCGATTTTTACTTGTTTTTGAGACAAGAGGTAGATCTTGTAATATAAAATAATATTATAAAAATATAAAATTATTTTATTGCACGATTAATCAAAAAAATTACGCTATTAATTTATATATCAATCAATTGGGTTTAGTAAGATCCCCACTCCAATTAATTAAAATAAGATTTATCCCGTCAGAAAATTTTTATTTTCTTAGGTCAGAGCAAATCACATACAACAGTCAAGTACACTCACGGAATAGTCAAATTAAATTTACTGCTCACAGAATTCACAAAACAGTACAAATCGGGACTATATTGTAATTATCCCAAAAGTTAGGGTGTTACAACTCCCCCTACTAATAAGAATTTCGTCCCCAAATTCATCATACATCAAACAATTGAGGGTATTGCTCCTCATCCTATCCTCTAATTCCCATGTAGCATCTCCTGTTACATCATTCCACACTACTTTCACCAATTCAATCATCTTCCCTCGAAGCTGTTTCACTCTCCTGTCCTCAATTCTAACAGGAAGTGTTTCGTACGTCAAATTATCTTTTAGCTGTACCTCATCAGGTTGTATCACGTGAGTTGGATCGGGAATGTATTTCCTCAACTGAGACACATGAAATACATTATGGAGATTGGATAGAAAAGTCGGTAAAGCTATTTGATAAGCTACAGGACCAATCCGACGAATAATCTGATAAGGTCCTATAAACTTAGGTGTAAGCTTTCTTGATTTAAGAACTCTTCCGACACCCGTCGTAGGCGTAACTCGCAAGAATACGTGATCGCCTTCCTCAAATTCCAAGGGTCGTCTACGTTTATCAGCATAGCTCTTCTGTCGGCTCTGAGTCGTTCGCATCTTTTCTTGTATCATTTTCACCTTTTCTGTAGTCTGCTGCACAAGATCAGGACCAATAGTCATACTCTCTCCATCCTGATACCAACACAAAGGTGTTCGGCATCGTCGTCCATAAAGTGCTTCATAGGGCGCCATTCCTATGCTCGAATGAAAACTGTTGTTGTAGGTGAATTCTATCAAAGACAGAAATTCATCCCAACTTCCTTGCTGTTCTAACACACAAGCACGCAACAGATCTTCCAACGACTGAATCGTTCTCTCTCGACCATCAGTCATGGATGGTATGCAAAACTCAATCGCAATTTAGTCCCCATAGCTTCTTGCAAACTTTGCCAGAGTCTTGATGTAAACCTCGGATCTCTATCAGATACTATACTTGCAGGCACACCATGAAGTCTAACAATTTCGTCGATATATATATGGGTTAAGCGTTCCAACGGATACTTAATATTGATTGGCAAGAAATGCGGCGATTTCGTAAGCCTATCAACTATAACCCATATCGAATCATAACCTTTCCTCGTCTTCGGAAATCCATGAACGAAATCCATCGAGATACTATCCCACTTCCACTCTGGAATAGTTAAAGGTTGTAACATACCAAATAGGTCTTTGGTGTTCCACCTTTGCCTTCGACAGACAAGACAAGACTCCACACGTTCAGCTACATCTCTCTTCATTCTTGGCCACCAAAACAGTCGCTTCAAGTCTTGATACATCTTCGTCATCCCCGGATGCATACTCAAATTACTTGTATGAGCTTCATCCAAAATCGCTCTCTTGAGTTCGGGATCATCAGGTATACAAACTCTTCCTTGAAACCTCATGATTCCATCAGATCCTTCCTCCACCGTCGCTTTATGACCTTGCTTCAGCAATTCCTTTTCATTCTGTAAAAATGCATCTACATCTTGTTTCTCCTTTATTATCTCCAACAAGTCATTCAAGACCACAACCCTACTTAAACGAATCTTTCCAGGTACCAATTCTATTGATAACCATAGATCTCTGAATTGCTTCATCAACTCCTCCTCTTTAATCATCATAGTAGAAACACTTACTACTTTTCTGCTTAAGGCATCAGCCACCACATTCGCTTTTCCTGGATGGTATTGAAGCTGAAAATCATAGTCCTTCAAAAATTCCAACCATCGCCTCTGTCTCATATTCAATTCTCTTTGATCAAACAAGTATTTTAAGCTCTTGTGATCACTAAAGACATTAAACATAGCTCCATACAGAAAATGCCTCCACACTTTCAACGCAAAAACTACTGCAGCTAGCTCCAAATCATGCGTTGGGTAGTTCCTCTCATGAACCTTTAATTGTCTTGAAGCATAAGCTACCACATTCCGATTTTGCATCAACACACATCCTAACCCCTGATAAGATGCATCACAATACACCTCAAAAGATTTGTTAGGATCCGGCAAAATTAACACTGGTGCAGTCGTTAATCTTTTCTTCAGTTCTTGAAAACTCGCTTCACGTTCCTCCGTCCAATCGAAAGCTTGACTCTTCCTTGTGAGTTGTGTAAATGGTCCAGCTATCTTGGAAAAACCTTCAATAAATCTTCTGTAATATCCGGCTAATCCAACAAAACTTCGAACCTCAGTCACAGTCTTAGGCCTTTCCCACTGTAAAACAGTCTCCACCTTCGATGGGTCTACCGCAATACCTTCCTTGGAAATTACGTGACCTAAAAATTGAACTTCATCCAACCAAAACTCGCACTTTGACAACTTCGCAAACAACTTCTTCTCCTTCAAAATCTGGAGAACTATACTGAGATGTTCAGCATGCTCTTCTCGACTTTGAGAATAGATCAGAATGTCATCGATGAAGACAACGACAAATCTGTCTAAGTATGGACGAAAAATCCTATTCATATAGTCCATGAATATCGCAGGAGCATTCGTCACTCCGAACGGCATTACTTGATACTCATAATGTCCATAACGAGTTCGGAAAGCTGTTTTGGGTACATCATCGGCCTTGACACGAATCGATGATAACGATCGCAGATCTATCTTAGAGAATACAGCGGCTCCCTTCAATTGATCCATCAAGTCATCAATCCTTGGTAGCGGATACTTGTTCTTTATAGTCACCTTGTTCAACTGTCGATAATCTACACAAAGACGCGAAGTTCCATCCTTCTTCTTGACTAGCAGCACTGGTGCTCCCCATGGTGAAACACTAGGTCGCACAAACTGCTTCTCCAACAGTTCCTCCAATTGCTTCTTCAACTCTGCCAACTCTACAGGTGACATTCGGTAAGGTGCAATCGAAATAGGACCGGCTCCAGGTACTAAGTCGATAGAGAATTCGATCTCCCTTTCCGGTGGCAAACCAGGTACATCGTCAGGAAAAATCTCTGGAAATTCATTGACGACAGGAATAGTGCTCACATCCTTCTCAGACTTGACTTCCAAAGAAGACAGCAACATAAACCCTTGAGCTCCATCCCTCAACAATGACTTGACCTTTACAGCAGTCAAGAATCCAGAACTTTCTTCCTTAGGAAAAACTATGGCCTTACTCGCACAGTCTATAAGGATATGGTTAGAAGATAACCAATCCATTCCTAATATTATGTCTATCTCAACAAGAGGTAAACAAATCAAGTTGACCGAAAACTTACGATCCTTTATGACAATAGGACAATTCATGCATATCTTGGATGTAACAACAGGCTTGGCAGTCGGTGTAGAAACAACCAATTGAAAACTCAGAGAAGACACAGGCAGTTTCAAACGTTCCACACAATCATATGCAATAAATGAGTGTGTTGCACCCGAATCATATAGCAAAGTCGGTGATTACCTTCAATGACACCTTCCCTTGTATAAGATCCTCAGACTGAGAAGCTTCAGTTCCGGTCATTGTATACACTCGCCCTCCAGATCTTGGCTGAGTAGCACGGACATTCCTCACTGCAGGCTTCCTCTCAGGCTGCGTACAATCCCTTGAAATATGTCCAGGCTTTTTGCATTTAAAACAGATCGTTCCTCTTATCGGACAATCTGTAGATAGATGGCCTTTCTTGCCACATTTGAAACAGGTCGGCGTAAATGCCACATTCTGATTAGCTTGATTTCCACCAAAACTTCCCCCAACAGATGGACGTTGAGGTTGACTCCCAGACGGTCTCGCATAAGGCTTCCTCTGAAACCTACCACCACTGCTACTACTTCCTCTTTGGAACCTAGTCGGCCCAAAATTACGATTCCTTTGATCTCGGGATGGCTCCAATGCTTCGAGTCTTCGACAAGTGTCTATCAACACAGGAAACTCCCTCATTCTCATCGGTAGCACTGCACGTCTCAACTCCATTCTTAACCCATCCTCAAACTTCGGCACCTCCATACCTCATCTGTTTGGTTCGGAAATACCTCGAGAATTGTGACAAACTCTCGAATTTTGCAGCATACTCTCCAACAGTCATACTCCCTTGACGCAGACCAAGAAATTCCATTTCCTTGGCATGTCGAGCAGTACTGGGAAAGTACTTCTCCAGAAATACTTCACAAAACACCTCCCAGGTGATCTCAGCTCCTTCAGCTCGCAACACTTGGCGCGTATTTCTCCACCAATGCTCAGCATCTCCTCTCAACATATATACAGCATATGTTACCTTCTTATTTTCTGCGCACCCCATTCCTTCGAATATTCGTTCCAAGTCTTGAATCCAAAGACTTGCCTTTTCAGGGTCGAACTCGCCTCTAAACTGTGGCGGATTGTTGCGTCTGAACTCAGACAAATTCAAAGCATCAGCAGTCATATCTTGATGTTGAGCTGCTCTTTGATTTTGCTGATTTTGTTGAGCAATCACTGCTGCCATTTGCTGAATAGCCTCAGCAACAGCAACCATTGGATCCACATTAGGTGCCACGTTTGCACGCCTTCCTCTTCCTCCAGACATCTTCTTTCTTCAACAAGACAAAACAATGTCAGATGTAACCTTTCGGAAACAAATCACAGAGATTCACACAACACAAGCAAAAACAAACCTAACCACAACCCCAAAAGACTCTAACTTGGGCTCTGATACCAACTAATGTAACACCCTTGTGGGGATGCCACATTTATGAATGTAATGAAATAAAATAAAATAAAACTCTTACCCAAGTTATAAAACATTTGATACTTATATAAAATTTGCGGAATATTTTTTTTATTTATAATTATAACATTAAATAAAGTAACACGAAACACAAGATATAACAAACATAAACTCACCATAATATACATATGATTCTCTTTTAGTACAAACATAATTTACAACTACATGTATTTAATAAAACAAAAGATTTGACACAAAGCTAAAACATATCTTGCCCAAGTGCATCCCAAGAGTAGATAACAAACCCTCCGATGAATCACCATCCGTCACCTCCAGAATAACCATCGAAAAGTGTGCATCTATGAGATCTCCCGGCACTTCGACACGAGTCCGAGCGTCGACTCGCTACTCAACTCACTAGGCGCGTGAAAAACTCCCCCTTGCCAATAGCGCCTAATGGTTAAAGGTAACTCTAAATGAAGATAAAGCATAGTAGTGAATATGACCTCCCGTCATACTCCCTACATAGGGACACATCAATCGTCCCACATACGCTCGTCCCTCGGTCAGCATGCATACGCCATGCCTCGGAACCTCCATGGAACTCCAGTCGCACGAACCCGAAGAATCCTGGCAGTGCCATGACCTCAAGATCAGTCTTGACGATCGGTATGATCTACTGGTTCCTCCTCCTCGTATAAATCGCCTGACTGTTGCTCGTCAGGGTACTGTACCTCAAGAGGCTGATCCTCCTCTACCTCAAACTCTTTACGGAAGTAACACAGTAATATCGAGAAAACATATAGAGAGGTGAGACAATCTACACCATTACCCGCATGGCAATAAAGAAATCGACAGTACAAACAATTATCACAACAGTACATATATTAAGCAATATACAACAATAATACATAACACAATATCATGCATAATATATTAAAGCAATAAACCATATAATTTATCACAGATTATAATAAACAGTAATATGCGAGATAATGCATGAACATTAAAATGCGATGATGAATGATACACACACTGACTCGTTCCTACTCCATGGAGCTAAACACGGATATCTGAGAGAATGATCCGAATAGAAACTAATAATACTTTATGGCTGCCCAACCAAGCTATTGCACTGTCAACACGTCGTGTCTATAGCCCACATCCAAAACATCGTGTAGCAAGACACACGTCCAAACATCGTGTACCACGGGCATAGTACTTAATAGTCCCCTCAAGATCTTGACTAAGAATAGTGCTTGTCAAGATCATTAGTGTGTTGCCGTTACCACGGCCCGGAGGAGCAACCCACCTTGTCCGCATGTGGAGTTCTCCGCACACTAATGCCTCCAAGTTCATAAATGAACCACACTACGCTTATCACACCAAATACGGTGTAATTAATAAAATCGTCAATCAATCACCAATTATAACCCAAATTGGCACAATACTCTAAACATGAGCTAAAATTACAGAAATACCCCTATTATCCAAATTTTACCATATTTTACGAGAAATTACCAAAATACCCCTAGTCACCAAAAACAAAGTATAGTACGTCCCACCTGACAGTACTACACTATAACATGTCTGGGTCCACCACTTTGGCCCGACAGCAAAACTTACAGTATTGTTCAATCGCGTAGGATTTTTATCGCGTTTTCACAATCTCGACGTTTTCACAAACATTTTTAAATCGCGTAAAGATATTTTGACATTTTTAAACATCGTAAAATTGTTTTTGAATCATTTTCTCAATCGCGTAGGATTTTTAATTCATTTTCTTAACCGAATAGCTTAAATTTATCATTTTTAATATGTGTAAAACTATATCCAGTACTTTTAAAATACGTAATGTATTTTCCTTGTGTTCTAAATATAGTATGGAATCTTTTTATTTTATGCATCTGTTTTTAATAAATTTTGGCAGCATTTTGCCTATAAAATCAGTATAAGGTATTTTTAATGTTTTCCTCTAAATATAGTTTATTTTATTTTTACCCAATAATTTCACATTAAAATTTACTAACGCGCTTCAAAATTTATAGTATGAGCTCTACGTTAGTACTTTTCAAGTGTATGATTAATTTCTTACTTAAACTAAATTAACGCTAAGTTAAAATTCTAGAAACAAATTAATTCCTTTGATTTTCTCAATGATTCTTTGGAATCGATTTATGTTATAAAATAATTATCTAACTTATCTTAGTAAATAAAATGGCATGTTGGCCAAATCAAAGTAAAATGGCATTTGATTATACACTAAATGGCATTTTGGCCACAATTAACCTAAACCATTTTTAACTTTGATGATTATTGTACTTAAATTCCTTGAATCAGTTATTTAGAAAATTGCTTTGAAAACATTTTGGTTCTCTTTTTTTGGATGTAAGGCAGTGAGCCTCATAGTGTGTTCTTTGGAACACTCATGCATTTCGTACATGTTATTCACATCCTACTTAAATAAATACACAATTATAATTACATACAATTATGTAATCACATATAAAATACATACAATATATTTTAAGCCATCATCATGCATAGCAAAAATAATAAAAACTATAATCATGCATAGCAAATTAAAATCACAATTATTAAAGCATTTTAAACAATAAAAAATAATAAAATCACAAATAAACCATACAACCGAATCCTTATGGATTCTACACACAAACACAATCCATTTTCTCATCACCACTTAGGGTTGATGAGATTAAATCTCCCTCTTACCTCTTGTAGACAAAACAATCGGTAAGATTCCTTCCTTTCCTCCAAATTTCGTGTGACCACCAATAAAATTCCTAAAATTCTCAAATAATTAGCAAATACACATACAAGGTACAAAATAGGAAAACCATGGAACAAACATGGTTAGAAAAATCAGAATTTAAATTTTGAACCATAGAAATCAAACTTACCCTTAAGAAAGTAAGCAAGAAGTGAGATTTTGAGCAAGTTAGAGTAGGAATTTGGGAAAAGTTTGTGAATGAAAGATGCTTAGAATGGTATTTGGGTTCAAGAAATGTGATGATCTAAAATTATGAAGGCCTTGGTGTGGTTGGATGAGGGCTGGCCGAAATAGAGAGAGAAAATGGAAGAAAAATGTTTGCTTGAGCTTTTGATATTTTAGAGAGAGAAGTGAATAGCCAAAATGTGATAAAGATGAAAAACTAAAGTGAAGAGTAAATGAAGAGTGCAGCAGCCGTGAGTGGCCTTTAGGTGAGCTTGAGTGAGTGAATTTGCTTGGTAAAAATATCACAAATGTGTTCACACTAACTAGCACATGGCCTAGTCATGTTGGATCCTTCTTGAACCTTGTAGAACTAAGCCCACTAAGCCTCCTTGCTGCCCAAAAACCGTGCTCACTCTCCCTCCATAATGTCTTAATTGTCCTCCAATTACACCTAATTATATGTTAGTTAATTAGGCAATTAGTTAGGTTAATTATCCTAACCATTCTTAATTAACATACTACTAATATAACTAATTAATTTAGTATATATTAACATATATTATAACCTTTAATTAATATTAATATATCTAATTAGTAGTTAGATTATAATTAATTCATAACTAAGCTAGTTCACTTAGTATGCTAATTAAGTAATTAGATTAGTTTAATTAAGCTTAATTAGGTTACTAACCATTTTCAAGCCTACTATTGTTGACTAAATCCTAACCCTTGGTTCATCTTTAATTCCTAACCATTGATTAGATCTAGGGTAGATATCACTTGATCAAAAACCTATCATTCTAATCTCACCATTGATTAGATCAATGGCTTAGATTAAAGGCTTCATCATTAAGTCTTCATCCAACGGTCCAAATGAAAACACATGCTCCCTTAGGTGTCCAATTCCTATTGGTTTAGAAAGTCAAGCCTACCTTTGTTGACTTGCTCTCATTGGTTAGAAATTGTACAACAAGACAGTTGATTGTTTTTCCTATACGCTGGTCCCACAACACTTTTAAAGATCTGTGGTCAAATCGGCGATTTTTACTGTTTTTGAGACAGATGGGTATCTTGTAATATAAAATAATATTATAAAAATATAAAATTATTTTATTGCACGCTCAAATCCGAAAAATTACGCTATTAATTTATATATCAATCAATTGGGTTTAGTAAGATCCCCACTCCAATTAATTAAAATAAGATTTATCCGGCCAGAAAATTTTTATTTTCTTAGGTCGGAGCAAATCACATACAACATTCAAGTACACTCACGGAATAGTCAAATTAAATTTACTGCTCACAGAATTCACAAAACAGTACAAATCGGGACTATATTGTAATTATCCCAAAAGTTAGGGTGTTACATCTTGAAGCATTTCAAATGGGTTTTTGATGATAACAATGACAAAAGTGAAGATCAAGTGCAATAGTGAAGATCCAGCGCAAAAGGAAAAATCAAGATCAAAGAAAGAAGACAAGAAGGTTTATTTAGTTATAGGTCTTAGGATATTAATGTTAAATGCTCTCAAGATTTCTCAAATGGTTTTTCAATATATGGTTTCAAAATAAATGGGAAATTTCAAAGTTAAACATGGCTTTCAATAAAACTTGAGTTTCAACTTTAAATCTAACACTCTTAAAAGGATTTATGTTTAATCAAGTTTCTTGAGGTGTTGGAAATGACTTACAAGCGTTATTGGACTTGAAAAATGTGTTCAAAGGCCAATGTAATCGATTACATAATGTTTGTAATCGATTACACAGCAAACAGAAAGCATGTAATCGATTACATGGTCAATGTAATCGATTACAAGCAAAGTCAGAAGCCATGTAATCGATTACACCAGGAATGTAATCGATTACACAAAGCCCAGAAAGGCAAGAACACGTTCGACGAGTCATGTAATCGATTACATGGATATTGTAATCGATTACAAGCAAAGTCAGAAGCCATGTAATCGATTACACCAGGAATGTAATCGATTACACAAAACCCGAAAGTCAAGAACACGTTGGAACAACAATGTAATCGATTACAAAAGTTATGTAATCGATTACACGCATCCTGACAACGTCCAACGGCTATTTTTAATGCATTAAATGCATGCCCAAACCACCCCAACGGCTCTATTAATTGAGAAACTTTTAAATACCAATGTTGGGTCTTTATTTGAGGTTGACCGTGAACCAAAAACTGATTATCAATACGTCCAAACTTGAATCAATCCTCAAATCATTTTCTTGCTCTGTTTTCTGTCAAAAACGTGAAAAATCTTTGAGAGCATATTAGAGCTTCAATTTGTATTCATCTGCTCTATTGAGAGCTTCATTCTATCTATTCAATTGCTTTGTAAAGAGGGTGAGGTATCCCTCTAGTGAAAAATGGTGAGGTATCCCTTGTTGAGAAGAAGGTGAGGTATCCTTCAAAGGTGTAAGAGGGTGAGGCATCCCTCAAAGGTTGTATAGGGTGAGGCATCCCTGTATTGAGGCTCAAAGCACAAGGGTGAGGTATCCCAAGGTGTTGTTGAGTGCTCCAATCTGTAAAGGTTTTTAAGCACCCGTTCAAGCTTGAAGTTTAGTGGAAAATCTCAAGTGGTTCGCTTGGGGACTGGACGTAGGTCACAAGGGGTGGCTGAACCAGGATAAATCATTGTGTTTGATTCTCTCAACCTTATCTCTTTATATTTATGCATTTACTTTATATGCTTGCTTGAATATTATTCATCTTGGCTTATTTAATTTGTGAGTGAAGTAGTCAATCTCATTTATCTATTCACTTCAATTATCCAATAGTTTCAATGAAAATTGTTTAACAAACGTTTGACGAAAGATTTGAGAAAATATTTCATAAACTCAATTCACCCCCCTCTTGAGTTAGAGGCCACTTGGCTAACAAGTGGTATCAGAGCTAGGCTCTTGTGTAAAGGGCTTAGCAGCTTCAAGAGAAAGTGATGGCCTCCTCAAATGAGTTTTCAAAAAGTTCCTCTATCTATAAACCTCCCTTTTTCAATGGGAATGGGTATGCTTATTGGAAAGAAAGAATGAAAATTTTTATTGAAGCTATTGACTTAGATGTGTGGGATGCTATTGAAAGTGGTCCTTTTATCCCCACAAAAAATGTTAATGGTGTAAGGGTAAATACACCAAGAAGTGAATGGACCAATGATGATAAGAAAAATGTCTAATATAATTTGAGTGCCAAAAACATTACTACCACATCTTTGGGGCATGATGAATTCTTTAGAGTTTCAAATTGTAAATCTGCTCAAGAAATGTGGAATGTTTTAGAAGTAACCCATGAGGGTACTAGTGAAGTGAAAAGATCAAGAATTAATACTCTCACTCATGAATATGAACTTTTTAGAATGAACCATATTGAAAGCATTCAAGAAATGCAAAAACATTTTACACATATAGTTAATCATTTAGCTTCATTAGAAAAGACATTCTCTAATGAAGATCTTATTAACAAGGTTTTAAGATGCTTGAGCAGGGATTGGCAACCTAAGGTGACGGTTATCTCGGAATCAAGAGATTTGTCAACAATGTCTCTAGCCACCCTATTCGGAAAGCTTCAAGAACATGAGCTAGAACTAAATAGGCTCAATCAAAATGAAGAAGTTGACAACAAAAAGAAGGGAATAGCTCTCAATGCCACTTCTTCCATGTTTGATGATAATAATGATGATAGAGATGATGGAGATGACTTGGAAGTAGATGAGGAGAATCTTGCTCTACTAGTAAAGAAATTTGGAAGATTCTTTAAGAAGAGTGAAGCTCAAAGAAGACCTTCCTTTCCCTCAAAAAATGTCTATCACAAAGGAGAAGGAACTTCATCCACTCCAAAATGCTATGAATGTGGAGAATTGGGTCACATGAAGATGGAGTGCCCAATCTATGAAAGTAAAGTTGAAAAATACCATCAAAAGTCCCTAAGAGAGAAGAAAGAAAGAAGAGCCTACATAACTTGGGATGATAACGACATGGACTCAACCAACAGCTCGGATAATGAGAAAGCCAATCTATGTTTAATGGCTAGAAGTGAAGAGGAAGATGGAGACTACATGGAGGTAACATCCTTAAATTCTGAATCAAATTCTTCCCCTTCCTATGATGAATTGCAAGATGCTTTTGAAGAATTGCATAATGAATCTATAAGACTTGCAAAACTTGTTTCATCATCCAAGAAATCAATTTCCTCATTTGAAAAACAAATTCATGCTTTAAACAAAGAAATTGAGGAATTAAAATTAGAAAATGAAACTCTAGGATTGATAGATGCAAATTCTTCATGTATGACATGTTTATCACTTGATAATGCATCTACACCCTCATCTTGCTCATCATGTAAAGCATTTGAAATTGAGATTGAGGACTTGAAAAACACTCTTTCAAAATTTACCTTTGGAAGAGATAATTTGAACATATTGCTTGGAAACCAAAGATGTGTTTTTCAAAAGGCTGGTTTAGGGTATAATCCTAATAAACAACAAAAGTTTCTTAAGAACTTCTTTGTTTCATCAAGTACATCAAGTAGTCCCTTTATTAAATGCTTTCATTGTGGTAGGAATGGGCATAGTGCATCAAATTGCAATGTAAGGAAGAATATCAATAACAAGCTAGGAACTAAATTGGTTTGGGTTCCCAAAGGCACTTTGCCAAAGACTAACACACAAGGACCCAAGAAAATTTGGATACCAAAAGTCAAAAATTGAAGTGTGTTGTAGGTGTGCTTGAAGGCCAAGAATCAACTTTGGATATCTTGAAAAGTGGTTGCTCCAAGCACAAAACAAGAAAATGCTTCATGCTGTCCTCCTTGTCTCCAAGAAGCATGAACCTGCATCCTTGGTTAAGTGGAGATTTGCTCTATGATTTACTAGTTTAATATTTTGAGTATGCTAAATGAATATGTTTTATTTTGGGAAATGGCATGTAAAATATCAATATCTTTGAACTTGTCATAATGGATCAATCATGCATCTAAGTCTGCTGCATAATATGCTTATTTACTGCATAAAGTTACATTTTTCTGCATAATTTGTAGTTTTTGCATAAATGAGAGCTTTGGATCAAGAACTGGTCAGTTTTTATGCTCACATGATGTTTGGAATTGTTTTGGAATGTTTTGGAACTAATTTGAGGCATTTCATCATAAACATTTGATATTGGTATCACATATTGTTGTGCTAAATAATTTATACTCTGATATTGATCCTGCTGGGCTGAAATAAAAATCTAAATGCTTATGTCTTTTTTTGATAATGCCAACGGGGGAGAAGATTAGTGAAATATATTGCATATGTATTGCATGTGTACGGAGGAGTGTTGCACTTTCAAATAATCTATCTCATGCATACATTACGGGGGAGTATTGCACTTAATTATCTGATAATCATAAATGCATATATTTCTCATTCTGCTGAATGTTTAGTTTGTCATCATCAAAAAGGGGGAGAATGTGAATGCTTATGTCTTGAAGCATTTCAAATGGGTTTTTGATGATAACAATGATAAAAGTGAAGATCAAGTGCAATAGTGAAGATCAAGCGCAAAAGGAAAAATCAAGATCAAAGAAAGAAGACAAGAAGGTTTATTTAGTTATAGGTCTTAGGATATTAATGTTAAATGCTCTCAAGATTTCTCAAATGGTTTTTCAATATATGGTTTCAAAATAAATGGGAAATTTCAAAGTTAAACATGGCTTTCAATAAAACTTGAGTTTCAACTTTAAATCTAACACTCTTAAAAGGATTTATGTTTAATCAAGTTTCTTGAGGTGTTGGAAATGACTTACAAGCGTTATTGGACTTGAAAAATGTGTTCAAAGGCCAATGTAATCGATTACATAATGTTTGTAATCGATTACACACAAGAAATGTAAAAAGCATGTAATCGATTACATGGTCAATGTAATCGATTACAAGCAAAGTCGGCTTATGTAATCGATTACACCGGAATGTGTAATCGATTACACAAAGCCCGAAAGGCAAGAACACGTTCGACGAGTCATGTAATCGATTACATGGATATTGTAATCGATTACAAGCAAAGTCAGAAGCCATGTAATCGATTACACCAGGAATGTAATCGATTACACAGAGCCCAGAAAGTCAAGAACACGTTGGAACAATAATGTAATCGATTACAAAAGTTATGTAATCGATTACACGCATCCTGACAACGTCCAACGGCTATTTTTAATGCATTAAATGCATGCCCAAACCACCCCAACGGCTCTATTAATTGAGAAACTTTTAAATACCAATGTTGGGTCTTTATTTGAGGTTGACCGTGAAAGAAAAATTGATTATCAATACGTCCAAACTTGAATCAATCCTCAAATCATTTTCTTGCTCTGTTTTCTGTCAAAAATGTGAAAAATCTTTGAGAGCATATTAGAGCTTCAATTTGTATTCATATGCTCTATTGAGAGCTTCATTCTATCTATTCAATTGCTTTGTAAATAGGGTGAGGTGTCCCTCTAGTGAAAAAGGGTGAGGTATCCCTTGTTGAGAAGAAGGTGAGGTATCCTTCAAAGGTGTAAGAGGGTGAGGCATCCCTCAAAGGTTGTATAGGGTGAGGCATCCCTGTATTGAGACTCAAAGCACAAGGGTGAGGTATCCCAAGGTGTTGTTGAGTGCTCCAATCTGTAAAGGTTTTCAAGCACCTGTTCAAGCTTGAAGTTTAGTGGAAAATCTCAAGTGGTTCGCTTGGGGACTGGACGTAGGTCACAAGGGGTGGCTGAACCAGGATAAATCATTGTGTTTGATTCTCTCAACCCTATCTCTTTATATTTATGCATTTACTTTATATGCTTGCTTGAATATTATTCATCTTGGCTTATTTAATTTGTGAGTGAAGTAGTCAATCTCATTTATCTATTCACTTCAATTATCCAATAGCTTCAATGAAAATTGTTTAACAAACGTTTTACGAAATATTTGAGAAAATATTTCATAAACTCAATTCACCCCCCCTCTTGAGTTAGAGGCCACTTGGCTAACATATAATACAATGAGGTTAGAAACATAATTACTTACCATAAAATCATGAAATAGTCCATCCTTCATGTTAACATGATAATTTTTCTAATTTTCAGCTGGAATAGGCATCCGTGTGATCATAGTGGCCATAATCTCATGGGTCACAGACTGTGAGACAAACCTCCTCCTACAAGTCCAAGATATTTTAATAATCTAAAAATAAAATAAATGTAATAAAACATGACATTCACTATATTACTCACAGTTGAGAGATGTCCTCCACAGATATAACTTACCTTCTATTTGTTTCTGTTTGGGATGCTACACTTGAAGGCATCGAAATTGGGTCGCTAGTTGGAGGCACAATGGGGGGTGGGACAGAGATAGCGACAGTGGGGGCTGTGATAGGGACAGTAGTGGAGGGTGGGACAGCAGTTGATGGGTCACCAATGGTCAAGGGGCTAGTAGCCGAAATAACACCTAACATAATTATAGGCGATCTGAATTCATAAATACATATAAATCATGAGTTAACAATAAAAAGATTATTATATAGGTATACCTGGGGAGTGTGGAGAAGGTTGCAGTGGTGGTGAACCAGTGCGTGGTTGAGAACACTTGGGTGGATTGTTGTGGCCTCTCCCTCGACCACGTCCATTGCCTCTACCTCGGATTACCATGATAAATGTCTACAATAATGAAACATAACATTTTAACAAACTATATACATCAATATTGTCAAGAATCTTATAAAATATAAAAATGACATTTCAGTGTAAATACCATAAACAAAGTTCAACTCCTACTACTTTAGCTTGAATCATATAGTTCCCCATCTTCATTTATGAACTCGGTATTTTCATCTTCTTTGTTATCATCAATGAATTGGTTGACAAACAGAACATCATTTGAATCATTACAAAGAGAATAGATAGTTGTAACATTTAGTATTGGTATAACAAACATTATTTTTTATATGATATATATAATTATGGATAAAAGGAATCACTAGATGTTTGAGCCACCTACTGAAGTCCTTATCTCGAAGTTTTAATATTTGATCTTCAGAAATACTAGAATTTGTCTCCCTTAGCGAATCCTCGAATTATCTAATCAATACAATAATTTATATTGAACATAATGTAATTGGAAATTTATTAAATAGCTAAGTTTGTGAGTAGACTTACTGGAGATAGGGTTCTACTTCTCTGCAATTTACAAGCACATAAGTCTCAGTAATTTGAAGCTTCACATCCGTCAAGAACCTATTACGACCTCTCCTGATAGGGCGGCATGGATGTTTAAAAATAGACAAGCATTCAATAGTCATATCTTCCCCACCATTGTCATTTTGAGGAACTTGAGTGCACCTTGTCTGTATTTATGGATCAAAATACATGGAAGCAAAAATTGGAAATTTCTTCTAAATTATATGTTTCACAGATAGACCCTTCAACTCTCGCCTTATTTCGAACCTTCCTTTTCAAGTACAACATACACCTCTCAAATGGATACATTCATCTATATTGCACAGGTCCTCCAACATTAGCTTCATAGGGGAGATGCACAACTAGATGTTCCATTACGTCAAAGAATGCTGGCAGAAAAATCTTATCTAACTTGCAAACTGTTTCAATAATGAAAAGCTCTGCATTCTCCACAATAGAAGTACGTATTTCAGTTGCACAAATTTCTTTAAATAACAAG
The DNA here is from genome assembly GCA_029884595.1 of Ormosia semicastrata. Lineage (NCBI taxonomy): Eukaryota > Viridiplantae > Streptophyta > Magnoliopsida > Fabales > Fabaceae > Ormosia > Ormosia semicastrata. The sequence continues at coordinate 36,318,869 of JAQQTO010000047.1, read as the reverse complement.
CTAAGCTCTATAATTGCTCCCCACATAGGTTTAGGTAACATGTGATGAAATGCCAGAGGAATTAACCTCTGCATAAAAACATGACAATCATGAATTTTCATTCCATATATCTTCCCATCATCTAAATTGATGCAACGTGCAATGTTTGATGCATGCCCATTAGGAAATTTCAATTGTTTTATCCATTCACACACTGTCCTTCTTTGATTGGCATTTAACACATAAGTTGCCTTCAGTTTTTTATACTTGCCATTCTCAACAATTAATTCTAAGGTGAGACGTTTGCATATCATCTTCAAATCTTCTCTTGCATTTGCATTGTCTTTTGTCTTACCCTTTATGTCCATAACAATGTTGAAGATATTCTCAAACATATTCTTCTCAACGTGCATAACATCCAAATTATGTCGTATTAGATTAGTGGACCAATAAGGCAATTTCCAAAATATGCTCTTCTTCACCCAGTTGTGAAACTGATCAAAGCCACGTTGTTTTTTGTTACATGAATTCAAGTCAAAAATGACTTCCTCAAGCTGAGTCACTCTATTCAAGACATTTGTCTCACTCAATTGTTGTGGCGGCAGAAAACTTTGCACTGTTGAATTCTTCTTAAAAGAGTACCGATCACAACAAAATGGATGTTCAGGTGCTAGATATTGACGATGGCAATCAAACCCAGCAACACTTCCTACCATGCTTCAATACAAATGACTTACTGTTCTCCATACAGTAGGGACAAGCAAGTTTTCCATGAGTGCTCCATCCACTTAGCATTTCATAAGCTGGAAAGTCACTTATTGTCCACAACAAAGTTACTTTCATATTAAAATTTTGTTTATTTCATGCATCAAAAGTGTTCACCCCATTGTCCCACAAAATCTTTATGTCATCAATCAAGGGTCTAAGATAGACATCTAAACTTTTACTCGGTGACTTCGGTCCAAGAATCACAAGAGTAAGGAATATGCATTCCCTTCTCATACATATACTTAGGAGAAAATTATAAGGTGTGAGAAAAATAGGCCAGCATAAGTATGGAGTAGTTGACTCACTAAATGGATTTAAACTGTTTGTACAAAGGCCAAGCCTAACATTTCAAGTTTCTAGAGCAATTGTCGAATGGATGGCGTCAAAACATTTCCAAGCCTCAGCGTCAGCTGGATGTATGATCACTAATTTATCTTAACACACTCTATTCGCATGCCAATGCATATATTGTGCAGTCTTTTTGGATATAAATAGGCGTTAAAGTCTCGAAATAATGGGAATAGCACATCCTTCTGATTTTTAGAACGTCCCACCTTTGGTTTGAATCGCGGGTGTCTGCATACTAAGCACACTGAGTAAACACTCTAGTCTATGTACTCTCCATAATACAACATGCAATTATTAGGACATGCATTTATCTTCTCATATCCTAATCCCAACTCATTAACCATTCTCTTCGATCTATAATAATTTTCGGGTAACCTTTCTGACTCTGAAAGCATGCTTTTAATTATGACAATCATTTGATTATAATAACTGTCACTCATGTTGAACTCTGACTTTAGATTCAAGAGTTGAGTTACAGCTAAAAATTTCATGTGCTTATGGCAACCATCCCATAAAGGTTTGTCAGCGTCTCTCAATAAATCATAAAACTTTGAAGCCGACGAATTTGGATCCTCTTCCAAATCTTGAACTTCTGGATTTAATATATCACCCACAGCATCCATAACCATATCCACATATGGATTCTTAGTCTCCACTTCATCATCATGGATAATGGAAGCTGAACTGTTATCCTCCCATCTGTCCTCACCTTAAATGGTCCAATTTACATAACCCTCCCCAAATTCGTACTTATACAGATGGTTCTCTACTAAAAATGACTTTATTCTGACATGGTTCTTACATTTTGAACATGGACAAAGAATGCGACTTAATGCATCAGAAACCATTGGGTGTCCTTTGGCGACCTTAATGAAATCATCAACTCCATTCTTAAATTCTTTACTTACAAGGCCAATGTGATCCTTTCTTCGTAACATCCAACTTCGATCAGGTTTCATGATTGCTGGAGTTGATTTAACACATTAGTACTATTATTTCCAAAATCATCATCTCTCTTAACATGGTATGGCTCTATCCCATTCGAGAAGACACTTTTTCAGCATTTGGTTGACAGTACTCACAAAAATCACACATCGTATACTTGACAAAATTTTGGCTGGATTTCCCATTGGTCTCCAAGTGCACGACTAGAAAGTGGTGACATCTACCACGATCAAGTATGCACCCAGAGAAAAAAAGGAAATGTTGCACAACAAAATTTTATCAAGTATATATATGAGATTTAAGGAGTAATTATAATCACGTGAAGAAAAATTTTCTTCCCAAACTGTCCAACTTGGACAATTCAAAATTCAATACAATGAGCAGTACCTTCAAAAAGTACATGTACTCACTAATATTGAATCTCAAATGGGAAACTAAGGTTTCGCTCACTAATGCAATTTACCCCTTACATCAAATATATAACAGAATGCTACAAAAAATAAACTAAATTCTCAATAGTATATCAAAAAGTAATATTGACTCAATTATAAGAACTCCTTAGTATAAACAAGAGTCCCAAAATAGTCCAAAATTACAGTTCAATTCATGACATAACTATGCATATGTAGATCAAGAAAACTTACTAGGAATTTTTGATAAATGAAAGCTCTTTTGATTCCTCACCAAGCTATCAGTGCAGTAAAATGAATGGTACTTGTTTCCTACAAGATCAAAAGTACACAATAAATGGAGATGTATTTGGAGGTCTAGGGAAGGCAGTTTAGGCACCTTTTTAGGGGTAAAGAACTAACTTTGGGGCACGAGCACTAATCCTATCTCATAAGTGTTCACAATAAAGTACAACATTCAACAAATTTTTTTGGGTAATATCATTCACTTGATGTTTTAATATAATGATAAAATAATCTTATTGTTAATGAACAAAGTCATCAAAAGACCAAATTCTCATGAAATTATATGATGTGATGTGACTATAGTACCTTGTTCTCAGAAAACCTTATTATTTTATAATTTTGGACTCTAACGACAACTAGAGGTAGACTACAACTTCCAAAAGCAAATTGCCATATGTTTGGGATAACTTTAAAGCATTTAGTTAATTTAAAAGATCATGTACTCAGAAGTCATGCATCAAAAGGAACATTTCAACCACAAGAAAAAGATGAGAGAGAAAACAATCATAAATTTTTATACCACAAGCCAAATAGAAGAGAAATTTATAATTTATCCTTTCACAAAGCAATTAACATTAAAGAATTTACAATAGCAATAAAGTATTTTAATTCTCTAAAATTGTTATCATTATGATTTAGGTTGTTGGAGAGCAAGTTAGGTATGTTTAGTGTAGGTCCAAGTCTACTGGTGAAACACTATACATCCAGGACCTCTTCTGGTTAGCAGAATTTGCAAGACTAGCTTTCAAGTAGCTCTATGAAGTATGAACCTCGCCTCAAATTCTCACTATTTGCTAAACAGCCTCCACCTGAAGAACTTGGTGATCGTAAAGGTACCCTACATGATTCATCTAGAGTTGTTGCTAGTTGCTACCACAAGACTTGTACTGCATTTATTACATAAGCTACTAAAATTCACACTTCCCAATAAGCATCCCATCCAGTAATGCAAGTGTCTCTTGGCTAAATTTTCATATTATAGAAAAAGAATGAAAAAGTCTTCACCCTATCCCTCTCTGAAGAATCAAAAGTAAAAACAACTCACTACACAAAGCTTAGCTTTGGACACAGCATTCAAAGTTTCTTTTACCTGAGGGAAAAAGCATGCAAAGAAGTTTTAATCTTTTACTTTGTAAGTTTTAATGTCTATAACTAGTGTTCTATTCTTGTGTTGCACTAACTCAATGTGTTTTCACTCATTGTATTAAAGAATCTCATCATAAATTATTATGTATCTAATATAAATATTATTATACTGATCAATTATTACACTAAAATTATACTTCAAACAATAGATTAGTATAATTAAACATAACTGCTTGTTTCAAGCTCTAAAATACCTTTTTTTTCCTATGCCACCTTTATCTTAATTCTATTGCATGTATAGGTTTGTGACTTTGCATATTTCTATTATGGAACAACCTCTCTTAGTCCTAGCCCGCAAAAAATAAAACCTACATAACCACCCGACAACTCCATGAAATACCCCTGAAATCATAGCCTTCATCTCCAAACACAAGCCAAAGGCTCTTGCATCCTCACGTCATACACAAAGGCAACACCAAATAATAAACAATTCAGAGAATAGATTTTTTTGGAATGTTTATGGTAGTGACAGTGATAACTTACTTAGGAGCTAAGCCTTCTTTGTTTCCAGCAACACCAATAGTTATATGGACTGCACCACATAAATCCAATCTTCCATTATATACACATTTCTGTCATTCAGACAAATAACTAATTAAGTCCAAAACACCATTAAAGCATACTTACAAAGAAAAGAAATGCTAAACCATATAGGCAAACTTTTACTCTTGTTCTCATAATCTCACTTGTCCAACACAAATTATATAACCACAATTGGAAATTTGGAATACCCAAGAAGAAACAATATGATCCAGTGAGGCACATAATTACATAAATAACTTGAAAATTTTCAACCCTATTCGTGGAAAGAAAGGGTAAGATAAAAGAACTTAGATAATCACAAATCACAAATCTAAATGTAAGTAAACATAAAATAAGGAACGGAGTTGGTATGGCAATGGAATACTCAAATCTTACCTGGATGGACGAGCAGCGTTAATGATGGCTCTATGATAGAGAGGATCTGCAGGCTTGGGTGTGGACGTGGGTTGGAGCGGTGGGTGAAGGTTGGGGTGGGTTTTGCTACAAGTATGGGTGGTGGTTGGGAGAGAAAGACAATGGAGGTGGGGTGGGCGTGGGTTGGGTGGCCGAAGGGCGAGAAGACGAGGTAGGGGTTTGGTGGTTGAAGGGAGATTTGGGAATTTGAGAATTTGTGAAAGTGGGAGGGTGGGGCTACTAGGCGCGCTAAGGGAGAAGGGTAATTTGATAAACTTATTTTTTTTTATTTAGCTACAAGCTATGAAATGAATTTTTCTAGCTAAATTGTAGCTATTCTGTAACTAATTGTCAAATAAAATTTGCATTTAACATTTAGTTACGAAAATTTATTCTATGGCTAATCCGTAGCTACAAAAAATTTTCGTAGTTAAATTTTGTAGTTAAATTGTAGCTATTATGTAGTGATTTCATTGATAAAATTTTTTTTTCATGCATTCAAAAATTAGCTATGAAAAATTTTCGTAGCTAAATTTGGTAGCAAATTTCTAAAATTATTGTTGTGTATAATGATGTCCATTATCGCAAGAGATAACATACCAATTGGATTACATTCATCATCTCAAATATGAACCACAATGATGCTAAATATCTCAATAAATAACATACCAAATGATTTACATTTACCACACAAATACTTCATTAAATACACCTATTAGAGTCTCAACACTCATTAAGAAACATATAAGAAGAACCTATACTAATAGGGAACTCTATTGCATCAAACAACCATACCTATCCAAGTCTAGAAGTCACGCCGCTGTGCTCAGCTTTCTGTCCCACTCATGCCTCGGTGCAGCCCTGCCATGCCGCAGCGCAAGCTTGTGACAGAGAAATCTGCATAATTTTGCATATATGGGTTATTGTTCCATTGGAACAAAACCCTCCCCCAATCACTCCAAACTCAATTCCAAGTGATTTCCAACATTAAATGAGATCCATTAACATATTGTAATTCTTATACAACTTTAATTTAACTCAAACAATGAATCATGAATCTTCATCCACTTAAAAAACTAAAACCCCATTTGTTACTCAAATGGAAACCAAAGGCATCTAAGGGCTGAAAATCCATTCTCATGTATCCAACAACTCAAAATTAGGTCATCATCAAGTTCTCCAACAAGATTCAAGTCAAAAACACCAAATTGACACTTCAAGCCCATTTCCCCCATTAAGCCCCTCATGAACCAAAATGAAGAAAATGAATACAAAGCATCCAAGCAAGTTTCCCCTACCTCTAATGGACAGAAATGAAGTCACTAAGCAGCTCCTCTCCTTCCTTTCCTTCTTCCTCCTCTTGGTTTGTTGATCCTCCTCCTTTTTCTCTTTTCTTGTCTTTGCCTTTGAGTTTTCCAGCTGTAGCTGTGAGAATAGAAGAGAAAATGAGACAAAATATCTCATTTGAGACTTAAATAAGTCAAGGGCAGCAAAAACATAACGAAATCGTGTAACACTTTGTCACTTAAGTGACTTATACCAATTCCCAATCTGTTAAGAACACTTAGATTTCACCAAATCCAGTTTCTTAACTTTCAACAAGTTTAAAATAAATCTTAAGATTCATCAAAAATCTTGTTTCGCCATTTCCATATTTTTTCATATCTACTGGTATTCAATCTGACATTAAAACACACACTCAGAATGCTTAAAAATGTCAAACTAACTCTAATTTATCTCAAATTTTAGCGACACCATCTTTCACACATTTGTGACCAAGAAACAAATTCGCCACATTTATTTCCATTAACTAAGCAGTTTAAGCAAATTTTGGGGCTAATAGCAGCTATTTTTAACACATAGTACTACAGCAAAGTGACTAAACGTACTCAGAAGGCCACAAAATTAAACAGGCATGTTAAACAAGTATTAGGCTACCTATGTAACCATATACAAGTCTAACATATTTTTCACGGGTGTTACACATTACATAACCATGAGTTTATCATCTTTTGATTCATTGATATGATCATGAGATCTAAATTGTTTAGTAAATGATTTAAATTGAGATTTTTACTTCAGGAAGAGAAAGGAAATTCTTTTGGCTTTAGCCACCTTTCTATAATAATTGTGATTTATTTGATTTCACTGAAGTAGCTGAAATTGTTATGATAACATGGTTTATATAATTAATCTAATGAGAATTTAAGATTCTCATCCCCATGAATTGTATTTTCATGATAATTCTAGGGAAGGATTCTGCGACCAATTGAGTTGAAGAATTAGAATAGTTATTGCTACTTTTGCTTAAGAATTTGTATATAACCTACAAGAAATTGTGCCTTAGAAGCATATCTTGTATTTAATGTACTATGAAGTACAACTTTGTATATTGACCACTTTCAGTTATATGTAGATTATAATTCCCTCTTCAAGCTCATATTTTTATATATAAACCATAAATGTTTAACTGAGAATGATATTAGTTTTGAAGTAATGTGCCTAATCCTAATTACTAATGCATAATTCCGGATATGCTATAGTATTAGTATTGGGACGTTACATAATGCGTGTCTGACATTCTTTAAAATTAACTTTCCCCATTATTGATTTCCAAAAAAATAGTGCCAATGCTAATCACCTCTGACAAACCAGCATTACCCATATTCAAAACCCTATAGTCACCTGGAGTATAAGATGTGAAGAAATCCTTCCTGGATGTCACATAAAAGCAGGCACCATATTAACAACCCAGCTTGTATCATCACAATCAACATTAATCAAATTTTCATATCAAGCAATCACAAGGTCTTCTACCATAGTGGTGACAATACAATCATCATTTTCACTATCTTTCTTTTCTTGTTTGCCTTTGTTACCATTATTCTCCTTCTTTAAATGATTGCAAACTTTTGTAGATGCCCCTTTTTTACCACGGTAGGAGCACTCAAAAAAAATTTGTACTTAAACCTTGATTTGTTTCTACACTTACCTTTACCTCTATTACGTTATCCCTAATCCTTGTCCTTACTTCTCCCCCTGTTTTCAGTAACTAAAGCCTCTTATTGTGAAGAGGATGCTTGCAGAGTTTGTTGTCGGACTTATTCATTCAAAATAACAGTTTTTATATAATCATTGGTCACAACACTACTATAAACAGAACTAGTCAAAGTCACATGGAAATTTTCCCAAGAATTAGGTAGAGTGTTAGACAACCAAAGTCCCAAAATTTCAATTTCAAATTTAACACCCATACCAGACAACTGACCAAAGCATCCCTCAATTCACTCAAGTGATCAAAGATATAAGTACCCTCCTTATACCTCAAAATTCATAACTTGTTTAAGTAAAAACAATTTGTTGTTCCCAGATTTAGAGGCATACAAGGTTTTAAGCTTGTCTCATAAAGTTCTAACATGTGAATCATTAGTAATATGATTCAAAACATTGTCATCTACCCATTGTCGAATAAAGCCACAAACCATCTCATGCTCAATAGCTCATTCTTCATCAGATTTATTCTCAGATTTCTAAGTAGTAAATACTAGTAAATGTAACTTCTTCACAAAAAGTAGATCTTTCATCTTTCATTTCTATTTGTGGTAATTTGTATCATTCAAACTAATCATTCTACCTTAATTAGGGTTCATCTTCAATCAAGCAAAATCGCAGGGAAAATAATCAGCTCTGATGCCAGTTGTTGGGAAAGGGTTGTGCATATAGCGAAAGTAACAGTGCAAAATAATTGACAAAAATAAACATTTCCCACTTGAAAGAACATGCGAGGAGAAAATATACGAAAAGCCAAAAAAAAAATCAAAACAAAAATATATCCTTGAATGCACAAAATAAAATAGGCAAAGGAGGACAAATACATTTTTAACATGGAAAACCCACTAAATGTGAGAAGTAAAAATCACGAGACCTAATTTAGAAAAACTCTCCACTATAATATATCGATGAGTATAGCAAAGAGTCTTACAACAAAAAGGATCTCACATAATGCCTCTACCAACTATCAACAAAGTGGAAATCATCAAAGTAACAATGTTCAAAACCTACAAACGGGTAAAACAACCCAAGCAAAAGAGATGAGAAAATAAACTCTGACCGTATAGATAAAATCTTACAATACCAGGAACAACATACTAAAAAATCATCAAAATTAGGACAAAAATGACTACCCAATTGATACCACAAAGTGAACAAATTTCTCCTCAATATCTCTTCTACGGTGACGCTACACTACTAGAGGAAGAAAAGTTGAAATTTGAAAATTCTTTATTTTCTCCTTATATAAATGTTATCATGTCATTTGCAAGCTTTTAAAAAAGCATATTTTTATTTTTTAAAGTTTTTTCTTTTCCTCAAAGTCACATCATGTGACAACCAATAATACACACTTTATTTATTTATTTATTTTAAAATTATGAGCCCCATTTAAGGGGACACCACAATAAAACTTACATAAAACAAAAGACCCAATCCTTGGTCTCTTCTTTTTCTTTCCTTTCAAAAACGACATATATTCGAAAATAATCTTCTTAGCTATATTTGAAAAAAAAAATAAACAATTTTAATACTAATAACATTTTCCGAGTCATAGTTATATATCACTTCCTTGTTATATTATAATTTTAGGCGTTATCATTTATTCACTCTCATTTTAGCCATGAAATGTTTCCTTTTAGGGCCATAAGTTAGTTAATGAAAAATGTTAGTCATACACTCCTTTTTAGAGGTGTATGACTGTTCACACATTTTTCAAGAGATGTGATTAAATGAAAAAAAATAATAAATATATATATATATATATATATAATAAATAGTATTAGATGAAGTGTGAAAAAAAAATATATACACTATTTGACGTAAGAATATAAGAGTCCTTAGTTAATATTGTAGTTTGGTTGTGATGCTACGGTGTCATGCTTGACATTCCATGTTGCATGCAATGATTCAATTTCCCTCCATTTTCTCTGCTTTAAGCAAAAGAGGCAAAGACCAAAGCAATTATCGGCTACATTCCCTTACATTTCTTGACCCATTTGACTACAGTTTAGGTCATACTACTCCAAAGTATGCCATAAAAACAGCAAAACATGAGTTTTTCTTACCTAACGTGATCAATTATTCCTACTATCATTAGTTTCTTACCTAAATCATATGAAACTTTTGCTTCAATATGTTGCCCTATCTATTATTGACTTTGCATATTGTGAAAAAATAAATAAATAAAAATGCAAAAAAGATACATAGTGCCGTTTGGACCGTTTGGCTCAAGAGGCTTTTGCTACTCAAATCATATCATCAAATTGAAATAAAAAATCACGAGCTATGTTGGACCTACAGGATCAGCTATATATATGAATGTACATTCTTATCTATAACCTACTTCAACCTTTTTTTCCCCTAGACTAGAAAAAACAAATACAATATAAAGTTTTGGATAGAAAAATATGTACAGGTACAACAGAAAATTTGTATGCGTCATTCATCTTTCATTGCAAGCTCATGCCTCTTTTTCTGCCCAACTTCCATAAGTAGAGTCAAGAGAGCCTCACACACCTGAGATGCATCTCCTTCCTTAGGGTCATCATTTAGCGATGAATAAACCATCCATGCATGGTCCAATTTTCGTTTAGGTCGCACCACAACCGATCCGGGAACTTCTGCATCTCGGCAAGTTACAAGCCCATCACTCTTCTCACCATACCTCACCTGCAGCAACTGTGCACAAGCAGCCATAGCAGCACCTAGGGGCATCACCACAGGGAGTTTTGTAGGTTCACCTGCTGGGGCAACCAGGGGTAGCTCAGCATGTGCAACATGAGATAACGTGGCTAAAACAGCAGGGGAGATGCCAGCTTCAGTTCGAAGGGAAACAATAGGGACTTCGTTTGGCATATGATGCTCCTTTAAAAATTCCCTCCGCCTTTCGTAAGTCAAGTCTTCTAAAGCTCGTATGTCACCCTTCATAATAATAGATAATAAGTTAAATGTTAAATAGTAACAGGAGTAATAAGTTCAATAATCTCGTACATTCACAAGAACTAAAGGATACTGGCCTTGACTAAGATATAACATAATTGTGCTGCTCACATGAGAACATTAAATATAACGCAAAAACTAGTAAATTTAATCAATGAGTTACTGCAGCAAATAAGTAGCATCATATAATGACACCATTCAGTGTAGTATGTGACAACTGACAAACATAAAGTTAGTGGCAACAATTTGAAATGACTTAAACAGGAACCCTGGACTACTGAAGTGGGTCAGCAAGAACAAAGTTATCCCAATTTGGAGAAAGGGTGAGGAATTCAAAATAGGACCTGGAAGAATAGACTAGAGGAATCTAGTGTCCAAATCCTGCTGTCAACTAAAGTTGGACGAAAAGAATGAATCACCCCTAGGAGAGCTGAGCCATCTTCAACTCTGTAAACCAAAGGAGGAAAGAAGCATACCTGTAAGAGAAATTTCAAAGGACCCAAGTGATTAACATTGTCTACCACCGGTGCATCCCCAGCCGCTTTGTTCAATCACAAACTCCGAATTATCTTGTCTTGTGCCAAAGCCAAAGAGAATATGTTTACAAAGAAAATTGCCACTACCACTTCCTAGCAAAGAGCCTAAGAAAATGTTCTCAGACACCAAATTACCAACATCATGTTTGGTACACAGAATGATCTATTCCATGAAATGAGGGTTCACATATTTGTTAGAAGAAAAAAGTGAGTAATGGTTATTCCATTCCATGCCCCATTCCATAGAACCAGGAATCATCATTCCCTCATAGAGAGGTGGGACTGTTGATGTGATTCCATGCTCCAAGGAATGAGATTTAATTGTTTTCCTAATATACCGTAATTGATTTCATAGAATAATTATTATCCTTCATTAAATTTAACTTACCTCCTAAATCACAATTTTGTTTCTGGCCTACCATAAGACCCCTCCCAAAAAAAAATGAAAAGTGAAAATAAATTTTGAGCAACAAGATCGCATTAAATTAAATTACAAATACAACAACAACAACCAAGCCCTTTCTCACTAAGTGGGGTCGGTTACATGGATCAAACGACACCATTGTGCCCTATTATAAACCAAGTCTTTAGAAATGTCATTCAAATCTAAATCTTTTTAATCATTTCATCTATAGTCTTTCTTGGTCTACCTCTACCTCTAGCTATTGGGTTATCTTCCACCTGATCTACTCTCCTTACAAGGACTTCTAACGGTCTTCGCCTTACATATCCAAACCACCTAAGGCGAAATTCTCTCATCTTTACCACAATAGGTGCTACCCCTACTTTCTCTCTAATGCATTTATTCCTAATCCTATCTTATCTTGTATAGCCACACATCCATCGCAACATCTTCATCTCTGTGACACTGATCTTATGCTCTTACTGGCTTTTTACCCCCCAACATTCAGTATCATACAACATCGCGGGCTTTATAACTGTGCAATAAAATTTACGCTTAAACTTGAGAGACATTTTTCTATCACAAATAACTCCTGAAGTATTTCTCCATCTCATCCATCTAGCTTGAATCCTATGGTTTACATCTCCCTCTATCTCTCCGTCATTTTGTATGATAGATCCAAGATACCTAAACCATGTAACTTGTGCTATAGTATGATCTCCAATTTTCACTGCTAAGCTAGCATTAGCATGTTTCTTACTGAACTTACATTCCATATACTCTGTCTTACTTCTACTTAGATAGAAGTCATGTTCTTCCAAAACTCGTCTCCATAGTTCTAGCTTCCCATTTGTTTCATCTCTCGACTCTCCAACTAAGACTATATCATCTGCAAAAAGCAGATGATATATGAAAAGAGTGAACAAAATTCTTGTTTACAATCAAGTTGTAAAACGTGAACATCACTCCCAATAAGATATATATGAAAAGAGATTTTTTTTCCCATGAGGAACATTTATGTCATTTAGAACAACTTCGATTTCAGTCTACATTGCTTCCCTGTTCCATTCCTAAAGCTACCAAACCATGGACTAGGAATGACCATTCAAATCTAGCCTATTCCATTCCATTTCATTCCAATTCCCTGAAACCACAATTCTGTGTACCAAACATGCCACACCTCCCTCTTTCTTAGTAGGCTTGCAAGCACCTATCAATGACATGATCTCTCAAGGTACTCCCACACTTGACCTCAAAAATCTCTCATTCTTATTCTTTTATTAAAAGAAACTATATATCTGCCTGTAACCTTTGTAAACTTGGACTGTGGTGCTAGGGTTGAAATAGGCTAGGCGGCCTACCAAGGGCATACGACCTAGCTTATTTTTGGCCTACTTTGGCCTAGCCTATTTATCAAACAAGCTAGGCTTAGGCTTTTATAGAAAGGCCTATTTAACTAAGTAAACTAAGGCATCTTTGGCATGGCACATTTATTTATTATTTAGATATACAATTAGAAATTATAATCCTTACATAATTTGTTAATTATATATTAATTTAATGTATTTATTTTATACATAATATAATAATTTGTTAAAGGTTATTGATGGAATTTACATATTATTGGAACTTGATCAGTTTATAGTTTGTGTTTTTCTAGTAACATTGGAACCTTAGCATCCTAGGAAATGTTTATCATCTTTTATTATCCTTGTAAATATCATACTGGAATTAATTTCTTGTATATATATAAACCCAATATGTTGAGTACAATTGACTCAAGCAATTCAGAAATCCTCTCTAAGTTTCTTTGATATTCAAGTTGGTATCAGAGCGGGTTGATCCCGCTTCTGGTCTCTCAACCTGTACTGTTCACGTACTGTTCTGTACTGTTCTTGTACTATTTTGTGACTGTTCTTGTACTATTTTCATCACTGTTCGCATACTGTTCTGTTACTGTTCATCATTGTTCCATCACTGTTCACGTACTGTTCATATACTATTTCAGCCGCTATCAAGGCTGGAACCTCATCCAAAGTCCCCTCATTTGTCAGAGGAAGAGGCCCCAGTCATCTCAGACAGCCATTTCCGGCCATCTCTCCAAGTCTCGTCGCCGAAAACTGCCGCCACGCGCCACCACGCGCTGCCTTTTCGTCGTTGGAATTCGTCACCGCCAATCCCGTTTTGCTCGTTGGACCTCCCTGGGTTTGTCCAAGTGGTCACCTGCTCTATTCACCCCTGTTTGGATAGTGGGTCCTTGAAGCCTACCTTTGTTCTTATACTGAAAAGGCATCTTTTGCTGCCACTGTTCGAGATCTTTTTTTTTTGAGCTATTGACTATCTCTAAACTTGCTCTCATGGCCTCTGATAAGCCTCAAAAGGGTCTCACTCATTCTATGGCTGGTGTCGTCCATATTGGTAATTCTACGGCTTATCTCACTCATTCTATGTCTGCTGAATCCTGGATTCTGGATTCTGGCACTTCCGACCACATTGTTGGTAATCCTTCACTTTTTTCAAGATTAGTATCCACCAAAATTCCTCATTCCATCACCCTTGCGGATGGTTCAAAGACTAAAGCTACTGGTGTTGGTCAAGCTGCACCTCTCCCATCTCTAACCTTGAACTCTGTTCTTTTTATTCCTGGCCGTCCTTTTAACTTAATTTCCATTAGTTAGCTTACTCGCACTCTCAATTGTTCTATAACCTTTTCTGCTGGTTCTTTCCATATACAGGACCGGAGTACGGGACAGACGATTGGCACAGGCTTTGAATCACAAGGACTCTATTATCTTCAAACTCCATCTTCTACCATATGTGCTGTTACCGAGTCTCCTAGTCTTCTTCATCGTCGTTTAAGTCATCCAAGTCTGAATAAATTAAAGAAGATGATTCCTCATCTCTCATTTGCAGTCTTTTGAGTGAGTCATGTCAGCTTGGAAAATATGCTCGAGGTAATTTCTCAAGTAAAGTCAATAATCGGTTTGAATCCCCCTTTCATATTGTTCATTTAGATGTTTGGGGTCCTAGTCGTGTCAGTTCTATTTTAGGATATCGATATTTTGTTACTTTCATTAATGATTACTCAAGATATACTTAGATATTTTTAATGAAAAACCGCTCTGAGTTGTTTAGCATCTTCCAAAATTTTTGCAATGAAATCCATACTCAGCTTGGGTGCACAATTCGTATTTTACGCAGTGACAATGCAAAAGAATATTTTTTTGCTCCTTTTAATTCTTTTATGTCCTCTCGTGGTATGCTCCATCAATCTAGTTGCCCCCATACTCCACAACAGAACGGTATTGCAGAAAGAAAACATCGTCATCTGCTTGATACTGCCTGTACTTTGTTATTACAAGCCAATGCACCTTTGAAATTTTGGAGGGATGCTATTCTTACTGTTGGGTACTTAATAAATCGAATGCCATCTTCTGTTTTACATAACCAAGTTCCTTATTCCCTCTTGTTTCCTAAGGAACCCATTTATAAAATTCCTCCCCGTGTCTTTGGTTCCACTTGTTTTGTGCATGATCTTTCTCCAGGAAAAGATAAATTAACTGCGCGTGCTATTAAATGTTTTTTTCTTGGGTACTCTCGCTTGTAAAAAGGGTACCGGTGTTACTCTCCTACCTCTCATCGCTTTTATATCTCTATTGATGTTAGATTCTTCGAAGAAACACCGTACTATACTACACAAGTTGAACCAGACTTTATATCTCAAGTCTTACCAGCTCCTTACCTGAGCACTCCGGTCTTTGTTCCTCAGTCTTCGAGTCCACCAGAACCAGAAAATTCTTCCTAACAGTCTTCACCTCGTTCTCTCAGCACCTATCATCGTCGTCCTTGTCCTCATCCTTCGCCTCTAGAAAATGTCTCTACTCCAGAATCCAGTGATTCATCTCCTGCTTCAGCGTCCACACCTGCTCCGGATTCCTCTCCTACAGACCTCCCTATAGCACTTCGTAAAGGTATCCGTTCTTCTCGTAATCCTCATCCCATTTATAATTTTTTGAGTTATCATCGTTTGTCCCCATCCCATTATGCTTTTACATCTGCTTTGTCGTCTATCTCTATTCCTAAAACTGTCCAAGAAGCACTATCCCATCCAAGATGGTGGCAAGCAATGATTGATAAGATGACAGCTTTAGAATCTAATCACACATGGACACTTATTCCCCTTCCTCCTGGGAAATCGACAGTTGATTGTCAACAGGTTTTCACTATCAAAGTAGGTCCTGATGGCAAGGTGGACTGTTTGAAAGCCGGCAAGGTGGACCATTTGAAAGCTCGTCTTGTTGCGAAAGGCTTCACCCAGATTTTTGGTCTTGACTATGGTGATACTTTCTCCCCTGTTGCAAAAATGGCCTCTGTTCGGCTATTCATATCCATGGCAACCATGAATCGCTGGCCCTTGTATCAATTGGACATCAAGAATGTATTTTTACATGGTGATCTAGCTGAAGAAGTTTATATGGAGCAACCTCTAGGGTTTGTTGCTCAGGGGTGGTCAAGATTGGTTTGCAAATTACACAAGTCATTGTATGGTCTACAACAGTCTCCTCGATGTTGGTTTGGACGGTTCAGTACAATTTTACAGCAGTTTGGCATGACCCGCAGTGAAGCAAATCACTCTGTGTTTTATACACACTCATCTAACATGTGTATCTATCTTGTGGTCTATGTGGATGATATCGTTATCACAGGAAATGATCATGAAGGAATTCAAAGAGTGAAACAACACTTGTTTCAATCAAAGGATGGTATTGCTATCTCACAAAGGAAGTATGCTCTTGACATTTTAGAAGAAACTAGAATGCTAAGCTGCAAACCAGTTGATACTCCTATGGACCCGAATGTTAAACTCCTACCAGATCAAGGAGAACCCTTTTCAAATCCAGGAAGGTATCGGAGATTGGTGGGAAAACTTAATTATCTCACTGTGACTAGACCAAACATATCTTTTGCTGTTAGCGTTGTAAGCCAATTTCTTAACTCTCCTTGTGTTAATCATTGGGACGCAGTTATTCGAATTTTGAGATATATTAAGGGCTCTCCTGGAAAAGGGTTAGTGTATACAAACAGAGGACATACGAATGTTGTTGCTTATACAGATGCTGACTGGGCCGGGTCTCCCAGTGATAGAAGATCAACTTCTGGATATTGTGTTCTTATTGGAAGAAACCTTATCTCATGGAAAAGCAAGAAGCAGAATGTGGTTGCTAGATCGAGTGCTGAAGCGGAGTATCGAGCTATGGCTCTCACTACATGTGAACTCATATGGTTAAAACAACTATTGAAAGAGTTGAAGTTCTGCGAAATAGGACCTATGATGTTAATTTGTGATAATCAAGCAGCACTTCATATTGTTTCAAATCCGGTCTTCCATGAACGAACTAAACATATAGAGATTGATTGTCATTTCATCCCTGAGAAGATTGTTTCAAAGGAGATCTCTACTTCATTTGTAAATTCTAATGACCAACTGGCAGATCTTCTTACCAAGTCACTTCGGGGTCCAAGAATAACATACATTTGTGACAAGCTGGATGCTTATGATATATGCGCTCCAGCTTGAGGAGGAGTGTTGGAATTTACATATTATTGGAACTTGATCAGTTTATAGTTTGTGTTTTTCTAGTAACATGGGAACCTTAGCATCTTAGGAAATGTTTATCATCTTTTATTATCCTTGTAAATATCATACTGTAATTAATTCCTTGTATATATATAAACCCAATATGCTGAGTACAACTGACTCAAGCAATTTAGAAATCCTCTCTAAGTTTCTTTGATATTCAAGTGTTATACCTATTTGAAAACTAGAAAGTATAAGTATTTTGGCCTGTTTGAAGGAGTTCATGTAATGTAGGCCTTTAAATACTTTCAGGCCCGGCTAGGCATTTATATTTTCACAAAAAGGCTAAGCTGAGCCTTTAAAAAAAAGCATATGATAAGTAACAGCCCAAGTTATGGGCAGCATTTTGCAAAACAAGCCTAGGTCTATTTAGGCAAATCCTAGCCTAACGTAGCCAATTTCCACCCCTATGCAGAGCATAATAGAATTAATATTAATGATATTGCAAGTGCAGAGGCCTGGTATGTAAGTTATGAATGGTGCTTGCTCAAAATTGGTTCTTCATTTGTTCTTACATTGTTCTACTGTTGTTTCTCTTTGAAACTCAGTTTGGCATTTATGGTGATTATTCCCTAGATCCTCAGACCATTTTTTGATGATTAGCTTTAATGGTAATGATAGAAGTGTAAAGGTTAAGTTTTTGAGGCAATGTGCAATCTACGCTACACTTTGGAGCATATGGATGGAGCGTAACTCTCATCTCTTCAAGGAGGATTCTTTGGCACAACAACTGATTTAGGATATGTTAGAGAAGATTAAGAGGGAATTTAGAAAATAGGAATAACTAACACACATTGTTAGTCTCCCTGTGTCTGTATTTATAATGAAAGATAAAGATCAATTTAAGTAAGATAGGCCCAGCCCAATAACATAAAATAACCTAATGATTATTCTCTAACACTCCCCCTCAAGTTGGAGAATAGATGTTAATCATGCTCAGGATGATACAAATAATCTATTGTACTTTTGTTGAGTGCTTGAGTGAGAATGTCAACAAGTTGTTCTCCTGACTACACATGTTCAATAAGCCCTTCTTGAATCTTTTCACGCACAAAGTGACAATTAGCTTCAATATGCTCTGTCCTTTTGTGAAAGACAAGATTAGAAGCAATATGAATTGCAGCTTGGTTGTCACACCACAATTTCATAGGCATTGCACTCTTGAATCCAATCTCAACAAGAAGATGATGTATCCACACCAATTCACATGTAGCCTGGGCCATGGCATGATATTTTGATTCAACAATAGACCTAGCAACAATACTTTGTTTCTTACTTCTCCAAGAGACAAGGTTGCCACCAACAAGAACACAATAACTTGAGCATAATCCTTAAGCATGCCACAAAACCATCAGGGTTGACCTTCACAGTATAAACCCATATACAACCAATCGCCTTTTTACCAGCAAGTAAGGGAATCAAATCCTAAATCTGATTGTGTTCAAGGGCATGCATCTCATCCAACATGGCCATATGCCACCCCTCATGAGATAAGGCCTCAATTCCAGTGGTAGGAATAGTAAGAAAGTCAAAAGAAGCTACAAAGGACTAAGCAAAACTAGATAAACCATCGTATGATACAAATGAAGAAATAAGATAGATACTATGCTTACCTATGATTCTCTAACCATCTCTGATTACCATGTTAGAGAATATTAAGAGGGAATTTAGAAAATAGGAATTACTAACACACTATTGTTAGTCTCCCTATGTCTGTATTTATACTGAAAGATAAAGATCAGTAAAAGATAGACCCAGCCCAATAACATAAAATAACCTAATGATTATACTCTAACAGGATAAAATTTGGCGTTTGCCTTCAACTTGGTGTAAAGCACATGGTCTTTTTAAAAGACTTTCCCTAACAAATATGTTGAGCGGTTAGGCAGCTTTGCTCCACTGATTGTTTCTTTTTTCTTTATTGTTTTGTGTTTTCCTCTTACATTAAGGAGGATACCATATCCTCCAAATTCATTGTAATTTCTTCTCTCTGTCTTAATAAAAAAAATTAATAAAAAACCTTCGTATATGTTAGGAACCCCACAGTTTACTACAGTTAAGGAAAATAAAATGGGTAATAGGTGAATAGAGGACAAGGGGCAAAAGAGGGAATTGGTTTGTAACAACCTTGCCTACGTGGCAAGGTGGGAAGGAAGGGGAAAAGGTTAGTAGCAAAGACAAAAGGGAAGGAGAGGTATGAGAGGAGATCATCCAAAAATTGAGTGAAGGTTTCAGAACTAGACCCTCAAAGATTTGCAGGTGTTCTATCTTTATTTTCTGTTTTTCAGTGTAATCAAGAGAGATTTTTCCCATTGTAAGGAGCTAGACTCCATAGTTTCTTTCTCAGAAATACAAGTTTCTATCAATTGGCATCAGAGCCCCCGATCCGAGAGCTGTGGATGCTTGATTCAAAGAAGAAAAAAGTGGAGAAGCATTGGGAAGTCGAAATTCTTAAAGATATGCAGAGAGCGTTTGAGCGTTGGAGGAAGGAAGAACAAAAGGAACAAGAACGGAGGAGAAGATTGAAGGTTCTGGTGTTTGACGGGGATGAGGCGTATTGGTGATTGATGAACATAGAAAGGTACTTTAGTGCAGCGGGAACACCTAAGACAAAGATGCTAATGACAGCTATGAAGGGTTTGAGAGGTTGTGCTCTCAGCTGGTGGCTCTGATGGAGATTGAGCAACCCTCAAGCGACTTGGGTAGCATTCATGAAGGCAGTGCTTAGGCGAATTCAGCCTAGGTACAATCCACATATACCGATTTTTGTCAGGTATAAGGAACCGAAACTAAGATCCGAATCGTTGGAGTCAGGAGATGGTTGTGCAAAGACCATTTGCAATGTACCGAGCGTGGCTATTCTAGAATCAGAAACACAGGACGAGGAGGTCAAGATTGAGAAGGAAGAGGAATTCTAGAAGGAGATCATTACTGTGAAGGAAGCTTCCTCTGGGTCACTTGACCGAATCTCAAACAGAACTCCAAATCTTGAGCGTGCATTCACCATAGTGGGAGAAACTGGACTGCTGTGCAGCAGCCAGAGGGTCGTTCACTGTTGTGCAGCCGCAGCATATGATTATTTTGCAAGAAGAGAGGGTGAAGATGGAGAGGAAGCCCCACTCTATGGGTCATGCGATGGGAGAAAGAGCTTGCGATGGAAACAGAATTCAGGGCTTCGAGCCATTCAGACAAACCCCCATCACCACCGGAACCACCGGACTTGGACTCTTTCATCGAAGCTGCTGGACCCAGATCCTCGCACGGTGGCCGCTAGGACACTTGCAGTGAAGGGGCAGACAGAGATGATGGTTGCACCACGATCTCACACCAGAATGCATCGTGCTAGGGTTGGAGATGGATGGCAGAGAAGAATTGGAAGGCCACCAATTAGGTTCCTATCTTCACCTAATGGGCCAAGCCCAAATTACTTAGGTGAGGAGCTGGAATTCTGTAACAGGAATTTATATTATATTCCAAAACAAATGGGCCAAGCCCAACTCACTAATAAAGGGAAGTGGGTCATGAGGAAAGGTATGGGTCTGATCCTAAAAGAAGGATATGCTTCAGGAAAATCAGGCCTATTGTGTCACTTTACTATACGTTGGGCCATGGCCCAACCTACGTAATAAAAGTGAACAGAGTGTAACTGGAGATCCCAGCAAGGAATGTTCAAGCAATTGCAATAACCATGGATCTAATGAGCTAAACCCACTGGATTATAATGAAACCAGGTGTGTGCATATTCAAAAGCTGAGATTTCGTGGGGCAAAATCTGCTGATGTGACAATTCACCTTTGAGCTAGGAACTTGGTGTGGTGTGGAATGTGATTAAATATAATATCAAAAACAGTTGCTAAGTTCCACCAAAAGTGGTTATTATTCAATTAACACTATTAATCCAATTCTAAATTAAACTTTGAACAATAAAACAAAAAAAGTAAAAGGGGTTTTGTTGATTAAAACGGAACTAAAATCAAAACAATGGATGAATTATCAAATTAAAGATATTGGTTAGAGATTTTCCACCACTATATGATTATGCTAACTTACATACCCTTTATACCAACATGATCAATTATGTTCTTATGTGATTGTGAGATAAATCTCATGTCTTCCTTAAGTTTCGCCAATTCAAAGAACAAATCAAACCCTAACCATTAGTTATTTGTAAAGCAACCGCTAACACACCTAATGATTGCATTAAGAATTAGAAAACCAATCGCACTAAGATCTAATCACACACCTGACCATATATTTCACTAATCATACCACCGCAACCAAGAGATCCTAGTTTCACCACTCTCGAAGTTTGGCAAGAATATAAAAACCTTTATATTGATTTAAGAAAAAACATATGAATAAAAACATAATTGTATTGATATAAAGAAGTATGCAAGATTCATAATCAAAACTAGAGTTTCATCTTCCCTTCAAAGAATTTAGCCACACATGACAAATTCAAAATCACAATAAAAGTTAAAGGAAAACATTGTTCGAACGAATGAAGAAGAAAAGAAAAACTAAAAATCAAACTAGTTTCCAAGGCTTGAGAATGATTGATCTTTGATCGCTCGAATCCGAGTCTCAATCTTCAATCGAATCCTCCTTTTCTTGGTCTTCGTTTTCCTTAGTCTCCTTGATCTGTAAGTCACCCTATTTATAGGTTTTGGAACCTAATTTAACATTAAAGCACGAACTTAACCTCCTTCGATGCGACGACACGGGCCGTGTCTTCTACACTGACCCAACCCGTGTCTTATTCTCCGTGGCAGATTTCCAAACATTCCAAGTCGAGAGGAACACGGCCCACCCCGTGTCATTTGACACGGCCGTGTTTTCGATCAAGGCCTGATATTGGCTCTTCCTCGTGAAGTCGAGAGGAGTACACGGCCTTCCCGTGTCATTTGACACGGCCGTGTTGTTCAAATTCTTCAAATCTTCAAACTCGAGAATAGCACACGGCCTACCCCGTGTCAATTGACACGGCCGTGTTATTCAATATAATCAAGATCGCCTTGATTCTTCGTGCATACCCTTCTCCCTTTGCTTCTAGGGGTTGATACTTGATTCCTTTAAAGTCCTTCAACTCTCTTCTCAATAGTTCAAAACCAATGGACTCCATCACTCATGAATCTCCTGAAAATCACAACACGTTTATGAGTGTTTATAATTACATTTTAGCAAAGTTTCACAATAAACATCCAAAGATAATTCTAAATCAGAAACTTAGCTAAATGTTAACAATTAAACTCATATGGAATCCAATTAGATCAAACAAAGAACATTAAAAAGCTGAAATTATTATCAGATCAGAACTTGTGTGAATAAAGTGGTTATTATTTCAAAAAAATTGCTGATACTTTTGCAATAATGGCGGCTCTGGATGAGTTAATTGAGAGTTTTTAATTTGAGCTAGATTTGTGGGAAAGAACTCGCACCCCAGGAACAACAATTGATTCTAACACAAAGGGTACTGATTGTATGTTTTACAGAGATTGGATTTGAAAATCACAGTTATTGGAAATAGATAATTATGTTAGAAGTAGGATATAATTATTATTCCACTAAATAGAGTTCATTATATCTTAGAATTCATGGTACCTTTAGGATTCATTGTATCTTGGGAATTAAAGCTAGAATTAATTCTCCTTCTTGTAAATTGTATTGATCATGTATATAAATAGATTATCTGCTGAGTGGATGACTCACTCAAGCAATTCAGAAATCCTCTCCAAGTTTCTTTGATATTCAAGTTGGTATCAAAGCAGGTTGATCCCGCTTCTGGTCTCTCAACCCATACTGTTCCCATATTGTTCACGTCACTGTTATGTACTGTTCACATCACTGTTTCGTTACTATTTGCATCGCTGTACTGTTACTGTTCCTGCACTGTTCGCGTTACTGTTCCAACCGCTGTCAAGGCTAGAACCTTGTCCAACGTCCCCTCATTTGTCAAAGGAAGAGCCCCAGTCATCATTTCTGACCATCTCTCCAAGTCTCGTTGCCAGAAACTGCCGCATGCGCCACCACGCGCCTCTGTCTCGGCACGTGTAGGTCACACGGCACCTGCCTGCAACCAGAAAATTTCTACGACTGTCCAAAACATCTTTTCGGCCTCTCCTCAGTCTGTTTAGGTGGTTAGACTAGTCATTTTCTGCTGATTAGTTACTGTGTCTACGTGCTCTTGGAGCCTCTGTCATTCGGTTCTTTAAGTATTTCTGTTTCTGATTTCTTTTCTACCAAATGGCATCAGCAACAAGTTCTGACAAGGGTCAGAAAAGTCCCATTTCATTTGCCTTTTCAGGAACTCCTTCAATTACTTCTGTGAAACTTAATGGCAAAAACTATATGGATTGGTGTTCAGTCGTCGAAATTTGGTTCCTCGGTCAGGGACTTTCTGATCATCTGACAACTCAAGTAGAGAAAATTGATGTTGCATTAAAGGATGAATGGCAAAAGGTTGACTATCAGTTAGTGTCTCTTCTTTGGCAATCCATTGATCCATCACTGCTAGTTCACTACCGTTCCTATAAGTCTTGTTATGATATTTGGAAGAAGGCTAAAAGTGTTTATGCTAATGACATTCAGCAACTCTATGACTCTGTCCATAATTTGGCAACTTTTCAAATGCAGGACCATGACTTAATTTCCTATTTGAGCAAAGCTCAGTCCACAATTCAATAAGTCAAGATGCATCTAACTGATAGTGATCCTAAAAAGGTGATAGACAAGTTAGATCAGATGTACATGGTCTTTGTTCTTCATGGCTTGCATAAGGACTTTAAAAATGTTAGAAATCAAATCCTGACAAATCCAAACATTCCTACTGTTGATGAACTGATTGATCGATTATTCCGTGTTCCATTGACTGATGAATCTCTCAAACCTACTCCTCAAGTAGACTCTGCAGCCTTCTTGACAAATTCTGGTCGTGGCCATGGAAGAGGTAGTCGTGGTAATCGACCACAATGCTCTTATTGTAAACGAATGGGGCATACTCAAGATCGATGCTACACTCTGAATGGCTTTCCAAGAAAAACTGTCAATATGTCATAAATGCAGGCACCGAATACCACAAAGACGGATGATCCTCCACAAGAAAATAAGATTCTCTTATCTGATAATGAGTATAAGGAGTACCTCAAATTAAAGGTGGCTTCTAACAATGTATTATCCTCAGTATCTCAATCTGGTAATTCCTCAATTTGTTTTTTTCAATCTTTGCCTTCTGGATCTTGGATTTTGGACTCTGGTGCATTAGATCATATTGCTGGTAATCCTTCTTTTTTTCAAATTTATCTCCTACAAAAATTCCTCATTCAATAACCCTTACAGATGGTTCGAAAGTTCAGGCCACTAGCATTGGCAAGATTTCTCCTCTTCCCTCTTTAAATTTAGACTATGTTCTTCTCATTCCTGACATTCCTTTTAATCTACTCTCAGTTAGTAAATGGACTCGCACTCTTAATTGCTCAGTAACTTTTCTTTCTGATTCTTTCTATATTCGGGACCGGAGTACGAGACAGATGATTGGCAAAGGCTCTGAATCACATGGGCTCTATTACCTTCAACCTTCTTCCTTAACCATCTGTGCTGTGGCTGATTCTCCAAGTATCCTTCATAATCGTTTGGGTCATCCAAGTTTAAATAAATTGAAGAAAATGATTCCTGGTCTTTCTCATTTACAGTCTCTTCAATGTGAATCTTGTCAACTTGGCAAATACGCCCGTTCTTCCTTTCACAATAAAGAAACAAGTCGGTCCAAGTCTCCTTTTGAGTTAGTTCACTCAGATATCTGGGGGCCTAGTCGCACTAGTTCAATTCTAGGCTTTCGTTATTTTGTAACTTTCATTGATGACTACTCAACATGTATTTGAATCTACTTAATGAAAGATTGGTCTGAATTGTTTGAAAACTTTCAGAAATTTTGGTCCGAGATTTCTACTCAATTTGGTCGTACAATTCACATTTTAAGAAGTGATAATGCTAAAGAGTATTTTTCTACCTCATTCAAGTCTTTTATGTCCTCAAAAGGTATGATTCATCAATCTAGTTGTCCACACACACCACAAAAGAATGGCGTTGCAGAAAGAAAACATCGACATCTGCTTGATACTGTCCATACCTTGTTACTTCAAGCAAATGTTCCTTTAAAATTTTGGGCAGATGCGGTTCTTACTGCAGGTTACTTGATCAATAGGATGCCATCTTCTGTGTTGGATAACCAGATTCCTCATTCCATTTTATTTCCTGATGAATCTACATATAAACTTCCTCTGCGCATTTTTGGTTGTACTTGTTTTGTTCATGATCTGTCTCCAGGAAAAGATAAACTCACTGCTCGTGCAATCAAGTGTATTTTCCTTGGATATTCCAGAGTACAAAAAGGTTACAGGTGTTACTCCCCTTCATTACATCGTTTCTTTGTTTCTGCAGATGTGACTTTCTTTGAAGACTCTCCATTCTTCACCTCAAAGGAAGAAACAGTCACTCCTTCTACAATTTTACCTGTTCCTTTTCTCAGTCCATCGACCACCACTCAAGAAGATAATTCTCATCCATTAGTCACTTATCATCATCGTCATCATGAACCTTCCACATCTCCACCAGATCCCGAGCCCGGTGTTTCAGTGCCTGAACCAGCTTCTCAACCGTCTCCGGATCCACCTTCACCCATTTCTGACTTCCCAATTGCTGTTCGTAAAGGTATTCGTTCCACTCGTAATCCTCACCCTATTTATAATTTTGTTAGTTATCATCGTCTTTCTCCTGTTCAATATGCTTTCACCTCTTCCTTGTCAGGAAGCTCTTTCCCATCTAAGATGGCGGCAGACAATGATTAAGGAAATGCAAGCTTTGGAATCCAACTGTACTTGGTCTTTTGTTCCAATACCTTAGGGTAAAAATCCTGTGGGATGTTGCTGGGTCTTCACTGTAAAAGTTGGCCCTAATGGTACTGTGGATCGTCTTAAGGCTTGTCTTGTAGCTAAAGGTTTTACTCAGATTTTAGTGCAAGATTATGGTGATACCTTTTCTCCTGTTGCGAAAATGGCTTCGATCAGGGTGTTTCTATCCATGGCAGCCATGAATCAATGGCCTCTACACTAACTAGATGTCAAAAATGCTTTCTTGCATGGCAACTTGACTGAGGAGATCTATATGGAGCAACCTCCTGGGTTTGTTGCTCAGGGGGAGTCAGGTTTGGTTTGTAAACTTCACAAATCACTATATGGTCTTAAACCATCTCCCCGATGTTGGTTTGGACGATTCAGCTTGGTTTTACAGAAATTTGAAATGATCAAAAGTGAAGTGGATCACTCGGTATTTTATAAGTATTCATCTAATTTGTATATCTATCTTGTGGTTTATGTGGATGACATTGTCATAACAGGAAATGATCATGCCTGAATTCAGCAATTGAAGGAGCATCTATTTCGTCACTTTGAAACAAAGGACTTGGGCAAATTGAGATATTTTCTGAGGATTGAAGTTGCTCAGTCAACATCGAGAATTGCTATCTCGCAAAGAAAGTATGCTCTTGATATTCTTGAAGAAATTGGAATGTTGAATTGTAAACTAGTTGAAACTCCCATGGATCCGAATATTAAGCTCCTTCCTGATAAAGGTGATTTATTTTCAGATCCAAGCAGATATCGAAGATTAGTAGGAAAGCTTAATTATCTTACTGTTACCAAACTGGACATCTCTTTTGTTGTTAGTGTGGTGATTCCTAAATTCTCCCTGTATTGATCATTGGAATGTAGTCATTAGAATTTTGAGATTCATTAAAGGATCACCAGGAAAAGGGATAGTATATGAAAATAGAGGGCATAAGGAAATTATTGCCTACACTGATACAGATTGGGCTGGATCTCCATGCGATAGGAGATCCACCTCAGGATATTGTGTTTTCTTTGGAGGAAATCTCATTTCATGGAAAAGTAAGAAACAAAATGTAGTCGCAAGATCAAGCGCTGAAGCAGAATATCGAGCTATGGCTCTCACTACATGTGAACTAATATGGCTAAAGCAGCTCATTAAGAGTTAAAGTTTTGTGAGGTTAGAACTATGAGATTAATTTGTGATAATCAGGCAGCTCTCCATATTGCTTCTAACCCAGTCTTCCATGAACGAACCAAGCATATCATGGTTGATTGCCATTTTATTCGTGAGAAGATTGTCTTTGGGGAGATTACCACATCCTTTGTCAACTCAAATGACCAATTGGCTTATTTGCTTACCAAAGCTCTTCGGGGACCAAGGGTAGCTTATATATGCAACAAGCTGGATGCTTTTGATATCTACGCTCCAACTTGAGGAGGAGTGTTGGAAATAGATAATTGTGTTGGAAGTAGGATATAATTATTATTCCACTAATTAGAGTTCATTGTATCTTAGAATTCATTGTACCCTTAGGATTCATTGTATCTTGGGAATTAAAGCTAGAATTAATTCCCCTTCTTGTAAATTGTATTTATCATGTATATAAATAGATTATCTGCTGAGTGGATGACTGTTATGAATCTTTCTTCTGAAAGATGTTTATCCTAACAATAGTAATAACTCTCAAAGAAAAAGAGAAGACGAGAAAGAGAAAAAGAATAGGTTTCTTGAATAACGACTGTATTTCTTGAAATGTGATAGAGCAGAAGAAAAAGAATTGTATACAAGGTATCCAAAGGAGCACTCTCCTTTCCTACTGGAAACTGTCCAGTCTAATTCAATGCTAATTTTCTGAATCCCCCTCACCTTCCCCTAACTGAATTATTTATAAGCAAAACAAAAGCCTAATATAACTAACTACAATTTGTTAGTTATTTACAACTGTTTTCCCCTTTTTCCTATAATAGACTCTCAGAATTCTATTTCCTGCATTTGGCTCAACAGCCTCATGCCTAAGCCTAACAATACCTCCCTCCTCTGAAATAACCTTGTCCTCAAGGTTGAAATCAGGAAATTGGTTTCTGATTGTTGAGAGATTTTCCCAAGTTGCTTCCTCTGGTGGCTTACCCTGCCAATGTACCAAAACTTGGGGAATTTGAGTTCCATACTGAGTGATGATGCAGGTTCCCAATATACTTTGGGGCTAATAGGTTGTGACATCACCTTGCAATTCAAATGGCAGTTAAGTTTCTACTGGATGGTGACCAATTGCTTGTTTGAGTTGAGAAACATGGAATACCGGGTGAATGCGAGCTTGGGCAGGCAGCTGTAATTGAAAGGCTACTGCACCTATCTGTTTCAAAACCAAATAAGGACCATAGTACCTAGCTGAAAGTTTGGGATGAAGTTTCGTAGGCATGGAGCCTTGCCTATAAGGTCTGATTTTCAAATACACCCAGTCCCCTGGTTGGATTGTAGAATTCCTTCAATGCACATTAGCATACTAAACCATTTGGGCTTGAGCTCTCCCTAAATGGTGCTTTAATTGCTTAAGTGCTTCATCCCTGTCCATTAAATCTTATGCTATTGCTTCTACAAGAGTTTCCCCTGGAACGAATCTAGCTAGAGAGGGAGGAGCTCGGCCATAAACCACTTCAAAAGGAGTGCAGTGAGCCGCACTCTGAAAACTGGTATTATACCAGTATTCTGCCCAAGGGATATAATCAGCCCATATTTTTGGTTGCTCAGAACAAAAGCAACGCAAATACGTTTCCAAAGTCCTATTGAGAACCTCTGTTTGTCCATCTGATTCTGGATGATAAGTTGTACTCATTCTCAAAGTTGTGCCTTGTAATCTGAATAATTCTTGCCAAAAATCACTGAGAAAAGTAGGATCACGATCACTAACAATGGAAGTGGGTACTCCATGTAATCTAACAATCTCCCAGACAAACACCTCTACTATAGATCTCGCAGAATAAGGATGTTTAATAAGAATGAAATGTCCATATTTGCTCAATCTATCCACAACTACCAACACAGCATCGAAACCTTTAGATTTAGGTAGACCCACAATGAAATCCATATTGATTTCTTCCCATATTGCATTTGGTATAGGCAAAGGTTGTAGAAGGCCCGCTGGAGATGAAGCTTGATACTTACTGCGTTGACAAACATGGCAAGCTGCCACAAAATCAATATGCCCTTTCATGCTTATCCAAAACAAGTGATTGAGCTAATCTCCTGTAGGTTCTCAGTATATGCTTGAATGGCCACCCGTTGGAGATGAATGAAATTCTCTTAATAACTGAGGAATCCAAACTGAATTTGCTGCCAGAACCAGCCCCCCCTTATAATAGAGCCTCTCTTGCTCTAGTGTGTATTGGGGATGTGAATTTGGATCATGTTGCAAGTCCTCCCTAATTTCGGACAAGACTGGATCAGCCTTTACTTCCTCATCAATTTTTGCCACATCTTGCCAATATGGTTTGGATACTACCTACAAATCCTTATCCACCTCTCTTCTTGAGAGAGCATCAGCTACTCGATTTGCAGCCCCTACTTTGTAAATGATTTCAAACTTATATCCCAGTAGTTTAGCCAACCAATTCTCGCTGATTTTGGGTGGTGATTCTCTGTTCCAACAAATATCTCAAACTCTTCTGATCAGTGTATACTAAAAACTTCCTTCCCAACAAATAAGGTCTCCAATGTTGAATGGCTAACACCAATGCCATCAACTCTTTTTCATATACTGATTTTGTAAGAGAAGTTTCTGTCAAAGCTTTACTGAAAAATGCAATGGGTCTGTTGTTCTGAGATAGACAGCTCCAATCCAATTTCCAAGCATCACACTCAATGGAAAAAGGTTGAGAAAAATCAGGCATGGCTAACACAGGTGCAGAGGTGATAGCCTTTTGAAGCTACTTGAAAGCTTCTAAGCTGTCTTGGTTCCATAAAAAATTCCCTTTCTTTAGCAAATCAATTAAAGGCCTAGCCAGTTTCCCATAATCACGAATGAACCTTCTGTAATACCCTGTGAGTCCTAAAAAACCTCTCACTGCCTTGATTGTTTTGGGAATAGGCCATTGCAGAACTGCCTCAATTTTCTGGGGGTCCATGGAAACCCCTGCGTCTGAAATCACATGTCCCAAATATCCGATCTCCCTTTTTCCAAAACTACATTTCTTATAATTGGCAAAGAAACTGTTTTGTTGTAAAGTACTGAGTACCTTCCTTAGATGACTGAGATGCTCATTCCATGTTCTACTATACACCAATATATCATCAAAAAATACTAGAACATACCTTCTGAGGAAAGGTTTCAGAGTGGAATTCATCGCACATTGAAAAGTTGCAGGAGCATTTGTTAAACCAAATGGCATGACTAGGGACTCATAGTGTCCTTGGTGTGTCCAAAAGGCAGTCTTGTGAATATCTCCTTCGTGCATCCTTATCTGATGATAGCTGGCTTTTAGATCAATTTTTGAGAAATAAGAAGCTCCATTCAGTTCATCCAATAATTCTTCTATCACAGGAATAGGAAATTTGTCTGGCACTGTTGCTTTGTTTAGAGCTCTATAATCAACACAGAACCTCCAGCTCCCATCTTTTTTCTTCACTAAAATTACTGGGCTAGAATAAGGACTGTTGCTTGAATTATACCCGTAGCCAACATTTCTGCCACTTGTTTCTCAATCTCATTCTTTTGTAAGTGGGGGTATCTATATGGCCTCACATTAATAGGATCTACCCCAGCTTTAATGGGTATCCTATGATCCACCTCCCTTTTTGGAGGTAGTCCTTCTGGTTCAGCAAACACCCTAGCAAATTCCTCCAAGAGTTGATGTAATTGTTGCTCTTCCACCATTGATAGCCCTTCCGATTTCCCTGTATCAATCTCTTTTACCTCTATTTCTGTATTCCATAACAAGGATACTGCTTCAATTCTAGAAATCTTCCTCAGTGCCTCTGGGGATATCATGGTTTTGGCCAAACTAGGATCCCCCTTTACTACAATTTTCTGCTCATTATCCACAAAGGTCATTGTCAGGGTCCCCCAATTCATTTTTACTTCTCCCAAAGTAGCCAACCAAGCCATTCCCAAAATCAGGTCTACTCCACCAAGTTCAAAAAGGAAAAAATCCCCTATTACAATGTATTCTCCCAAACAAATTCCCAGTTTCATGCAAACTCCCTGAGTTGGTTTCCTTTGTCCATCTCCCAATCTTACATGGTAAGAAGAAGTAGGTTCCACCTTCAGTCTCAACCTCTACACTAATTTAGTGGACACAAAATTGTGGCTTGCTCCACTATCAATCAGTACCAAGACCTTCTGACCTTGTATCATGCCTTGCAAATTCATGGTTTGAGGCTGAGTTAAACCACCAGCAGAGCACATGGACAGATCCATCCACTGGCATAACACATCTTGTCCGTCTTCCATGCCTTCCTCACACCCTTCTTCTGACTCAATTCTGGAGATTTCTCCATTATCATTAATTTGTTCATCCTCAGCCAATATGATCACTCGCAAACTCTTTTCCGGGCAACGATGACCAGGCCCAAAAGGTAAATTGCAGTGAAAACAACGCCCTTCATCCCTTCTTTTTACATATTCTTGATAAGGAAGACTCCTTGTAGCTCTGTTTCTTGGATCCGTGACTCTACTGGCACTAGGTTTCGCAATTGAAGACATAGACATGGCTGTACTTCCACCTTGCACAGTACGCCCGTATCCATTGGAGGCCTGAAAATTATTGGAACCCCCAAATGTCCCCACGCGTGAAACAATACCTCCTCCCCCTTGATACCTGAAACTGGAATATGGGTTACGAATCTGAGAACCCCCAACATTTCGAGTTTCCTTCATTGCTAACTCTATGTCTCGAGCTATTTCCATGACTCGTGTCAAGTCTTTAGGATCATGAGGTCTTACTTGGCTTCGAATGTCTTGACGCAACCTGGCCAAGAATAACCCAATAACTGTTCCTCTGGAGTCGCCGGTGCTTGAGCCACCAACAATTCGAATTCTTGCACATAATCCTCCACCGTTTGGCTCTGTCTTAATGTGGCCAACCTCTCAAAAACCGTCCCACGATCGAGTCCTCCAAACCTCCGTAACAGTGCCGCGGATAATTCCTCCCATGAAGGATTCTTGGATTTTTGGCGCCAGAACTTGAACCAATGCACCGCATTCCCCTCCATGCTAATTAAAGCCAATCGCAACTTCTCCGAAGGTTTAACGTGTTGCACCTCGAAGAACTTGTCCGCCCTTGCTATCCAACCCATGGGGTCACTTCCATCAAAGGTGGGTAATTCCACTTTCTTCGTCCAAGAACCAGGTTGTGCATCTTCCTCTGCGTCAGTATCTCCGCCGTCAGTATCTCCGCCGTCAGTCTCCTCCTCAACGGACTTCTCCTTCTTGTTAACCGAATTGTCCCCCTCGACGGAAGGCGTCTTCTTTATTTTCATCTCCACCAGCAACTCCTTTATGAATTCCATATCATTTTTCAACTCCGTCAATTTCATTCCTTGCTCGTTGACCAATTTCTCCAATGTTGCTACCCGATTCTCCATCGCGAAAAGGATCCGACAGGTCGGACCAATTTGTTATGAATCTTTCTTCTGAAAGATGATTATCCTAACAATAGTAATAACTCTCAAAGAAAAAGAGAAGACGAGAAAGAGAAAAAGAATAGGTTTCTTGAATAACAACTGTATTTCTTGAAATGTGATAAAGCAGAAGAAAAAGAATTGTATACAAGGTATCCAAAGGAGCACTCTCCTTTCCTACTAGAAACTGTCCAGTCTAATTCAATGCTAATTTTCCGAATCCCCCTCATCTTCCCCTAACTGAATTATTTATAGGCAAAACAAAAGCCTAATATAACTAACTACAATTTGTTAGTTATTTACAACTGTTTTCCCCTTTTTCCTATAATAGACTCTCAGAATTCTATTTCCTGCATTTGGCTCAACAGCCTCATGCCTAAGCCTAACAATGACTCACTCAAGCAATTCAAAATTCTTCTCTAAGTTTCTTTGATATTCAAGTATAGTAAAGGTCAGAAGCACTTGTATTTGGTTTGGTTATCTTCATCAGTGCAATATACAGAGCTGGAGAGTTAGAGGCTGGTCTCAAGATAAAAAAAAACTTGGTAATATGTATGTGAAATCAATAGTGGAATGCACTGGTTCCCACAGTGAGGAATCTGATATGGTTTTAACACAAATTCTGTATTGCACTTCCCACAAAAGTGACTTTCTACGAGTATGGAATTGATGGCTGAGATTGAGTTTCCCCACTTTATGGGTGGCTTAATAGATTCAACTCCTGAGTTAGTTTCTCTGCTAAAGTTTGGCATTTTGCACCAAGGTTTGCTGGCAGCAGCTTGCATTGATGCAGGGGACTTTTGTTCCTTGCTGTCTATTGTTGTGGGAATTGGCAAGGATCAATGGGACCTGGTGGAAGCTCTTGTGCTTCAAGCGTCACTTGGGCATTACGCATCAAGCAATGGGACCCTGGTGAGAGTTTGCTTTCAGCTGTTGTAGGACCCTCACTAAACCTTTACCTTGAGGACAAGGTGAATCTTTTTGGGGGGAATATTGTTAGGTACCCCATGGTTTACTAGAATTAAGGAAAATAAAATGGGCAGTAGGGGAAAAGAGGACTAGAGCAAAAGAGGGAATTGGTTTGTAACAACCTTGCCTACATGGCAAGGAAGGTGGGAAGGAAGTGGTCATAGTTTCTATGGAAAAACAAAATATACAAACACAGATCCTTTTACTCTAATATTCACATGCAAGAATAAATGCCAGATCAGAAAAAGATGTCAAAGAAAACACACATTTTATGTACAAACAAGAAGGAATAAAAAGGTTATATTATAATAGAAGAAATAAGCATACCTTAATTACTTTACAGATAAGAATCTCTGTAAGTTTCCGTAAATTTACATAATCGCCAAGTTGTCCTTCTCGCAAAAGATCTGAAGCTATAGGAGTACCACCATAGGGACTTTGTGCTAATGCCAATCCAGCAACCTTATCTTTCAAATCAGACCAATACAATGATAAGGCAGCTGCTGCATCTACTCCTCCCTTGCTATGTCCAAGAAGCAAAACACGTTTGTTTGAACCCCAATAAATTTCCTCAATATACTCTTTTAGCTCTCTGGCATTTTTCTCAACTGAAGCCTAATTAATAATCACTCAACATTCAGTAATAGATCGTAAGAACAAGAACACAAATATGATCTACATAAAAATTAGAGTTAACATTTTTCATAAGAACTGTTATTATCATCATTTATTACTATTCTTGGTTATATTACTACTACAACTACTATTATAATATACCTCACTATGAATCTTTGCAATATGACAGGTCAAACCCATTTTTGAGAAACTGACTTTCGTATTGACAAAGTAAAGTGGACCATGGTTACTGAAAAGACCTGCCATCACAACAGGCACAACAGTTAATAGCAAAAAAATAACATTGCAACAAGGAACTTCGACAGTTCTACTATTTACATCCTAAAGCCCAAGTGGTCACAAAACATGTCACATTCCAGCAGCTGTATCACTGGACTGTAGGCTTTTGCTGTGTGTCAGCTTTTTTTCATTTTTGGGGCCGGGGGCAGGTGGTCATGGTTGATTTGACCCTGACCATAATCAGTCACTTTACCTGGAATTAACAAATAAACCATCGAATTTGGTAACTTGTGAACACCATGCCTGACAAAGTAAGGCAAACTAAGTTAACAAAACAACAATAACTAGAAGATTTGAGAAAAATAAAACAATAGGATACTTACCTAATGTTGTCAAGAATTTCCAGGAACCTCTCGGTTCCATCTTCAACCGGAGGTAATCCTGGAGCACATTGAAGCCATCCTATATCATCTGCGGATCCACGCACAGTCCTTCGAGCACGATCAATCAGGCTGAAGTCATGATAACTTAGTTCATCATCCCCATGTCAAAAGGGCTTAACAGTTTGGAGTTTAGATGGAGAAACCAACATAATAGATTCATATGACATGTAGAACAAGGAAAACTGTTTAGTTTAAATCCAATGGTGGCCTAAACATTAAGTAGATACAGTGGCAGAGCTTAAGCCATATCTTTCAATCTTTTTGGGTACAGTGTTTGATCTAGAACACATTTCACAATATTTAGGGTGGAAAAGAAAAATTTTATATATCAATGTCATATAAATTGAGAGAGATTCCATACCAAATAAATTGGTTCTAATGCATTTAATTTAAGTTACAGAAAGCATATTTTTCTGTTTATCATCAATTATCATCCTGAAAAATGCACGGATTATCAATGTAGAACATGAACTGCAAAATTCCCAAAGTTGGTACAATATGATAATGGTATGCATAAAAATATTCAATCTGACCAGGAAGAAACAGTCAACTTTTATTTGCAGAGCCTATATACTCTCTCTTTTTTCTTTTACAAATTGAAAATCCACCAATAAACAGGAAGGAGATAATCTTATGTTTAAATATAGTATCCTAAATTAATACTTTTGTTTTATCCTTGACTATTGGAAAGGAAAGAAAAACACGAAAAAACAATAAAAAAAATATGGACACAAAAATGAAAGAAGAAAAACTGAATGCAGACACTCTAGAAAGAGGAAATAAATTTTTCTTTTGTACAAAGGAAATAATGTTAATATATATTATTTTAACCAACCAGAAGTAATAACTACTATGAGATACCGTGGATTTTTCTTGTTTATGGATTCAAAGGGTCCTCAAACTCATTTCTCTTACTTGGTCTATGTGAGTCTAAGTGCATTTAAAACAGTTTACACTTCAGCAAAGGATTACTCAAAATTGAGTGGACATGATGTATGGAGCACCAGTCATTTTCCAGAAAGGTCTATGATAGACCCCTATTACTAATGTGTATGCAACAAGGAAGGGGATGGGAAGTAGAGGGTCAATTCTCATGGGTAAGGAGGACAGAATGGGAAATTAAGGGGAATATTCATGCTGAGGAGCATAACCGAATGCTGATGTGGCAAGAGGAGAGAGAAGGCATGGAAAGAGTGGGGGTCTGTCTCGGAGGGAGATAAAATGTGATGGGGAAAGGAGAGTGAGGTTAGGCAAGAATTTGGTAAGGTTTGGGTAGGGAGGCTGCTGCCCCTCGAAGTGCTTCTCTATCAGTGTATTTTCTTGTCTTTTGTTTTTCTGTTTCTTTGAGTGAGAGTGATAGGTTTCTGTCCTGTGTTTTCAGTCATTGTGATTGGGAATTACTTCCCCTCTTTCTCTAATCAAATATTTGGGTTCCTATCAGTCTGAAATTTTATATTCAGTCATCATATCATAGTCTGTACTGCCACTGCAACTGTAAGTCATGCCTATCTGACACATCAACAGTTTGAAAAATGTAAACAACCACTGCTCACCACGGCACCACCAAAATTTAAAACTAGCTGTTTCCCATCATACACCTTTCTTTATATGCACCCACAAAATGCTAGCAGCACTTAGTTTAACTTCTGTTAAGACTTTTCTGTCACAGCTTTCATTTATAAACCTTCTTTGTTCATGCAAAAACAGAAAAACTAGAAAATCAAACCCTCTCAAGAAAAAAGGGGAAAAAAAAAAGAGAAATATGTACAGTACAACCTTCATATACTTTTGGCCAAATATGCATTTTGATGGAAACTATTTTAGTAAATTACAAAGATACTAAGTAAAATATAAAATGACGAAAAAGTAGAGGGAGATGTAAACCATAGGATTCAAGCGGGGGTGAACTAAATGGAGAAGTGTTTCGGGTGTTATTTGTGATTGAAAGGTACCTCTCTAGCTTAAAGGAAAATTTTATTGCACAGCTATAGGACCTACAATGCTTTATGGTACTGAATGTAGGGCAGTAAAGAGCAGACAAGAGCATAAGCTCAATGTTGCAGAGACAAGGATGTTGCGATGGATGAGTAGGCATACAAGACAAAATAGGATTAGGAATAAATGCATTAGAAAAAAGGCATGAGTAACACCTATTGAGGAAAAGATGGTAGAATCTCGCCTTATGTGCTTTGGTCATGTGAGGAGAAGGCCTTTGTAAGCCCCATTAAGAAGTAGATCAAACGGATGATAACCCAACAGTTACAGATAGAGGAAGACCAAGAAAAATTATAAGGAAAACCATTAAAAAAGGCTTAGAGCTAAATGGCCCTTCTGAAGACACCTTATG
This sequence comes from Ormosia semicastrata, assembly GCA_029884595.1. Lineage (NCBI taxonomy): Eukaryota > Viridiplantae > Streptophyta > Magnoliopsida > Fabales > Fabaceae > Ormosia > Ormosia semicastrata. The sequence goes on along the minus strand of JAQQTO010000047.1, from coordinate 36,281,372 downwards.
ATAGAACACAATGGCATCGTTTGATCCATGTAGCCAACCCCACCTAATAGGAAAAGGCTTTGGTTGTTGTTGTTGTACAAAGATACTAAGTGAACACTAAAATAACTGCTTTCTATCATCCAGCAATGACAAATTATAACAGTTCAGCTTCATATATTGGACAAAAGATGTTATTTCTTAAGGGCATTTCAGAAAAAATAGTAACATTTAAAATGAGTTGACAAACAATACCCTTGGAAAATGGAAATGCCACTTTGTCCAGTATGATTTGATTCTACAAGTGTACTGGCATTTTGTAACAGATCTCTACCAGAAGTTCCTGTGATTTCATCATGCATATGTGGAGGTGCAGAAGTTGCAGTGTTGGATGATTCAGCATTTGTTAAATGGTTTCTGTTAGAAGAAATTTGATCAATTTCAGTAGATGAAGATGCCTGAGTTTCTCCAGAAGGAAATGCCACAAGCTCTTGTTCATGAATGCCAGAAGTAAGAGAATCTCTGGGGGAATGTTCTACTGAAAATGAAACAAAAGTTTTAAGGTCTAAAATTGCAAAACTCAATGCTTTCTAGTTAGTAAAATTAATAAAATAGAAATGAAACAAAGTCATTATAAATCAAATAAGATAACATGAGCAAAGGTAATGCATCAGATAACTGTATAAGGATATAAGAATAAAGTCAATAATCAAAAGTCATTCAGATTCAACAAAATGTTGATGTATTCAAAATTATGCATAGGTAAAATTTCATGAAGTAGAACAGGGGCATATTAAAAAGAATCCTAAGTCCTACAGCCACGCATCTAGACCATAGCAGTCATGTAGACATGAAAACAAAGAGGAATTGCAGATTTCCATAAACTAATTAGATCTACAATAAACTCTCAAGTGAAAACGATGTTAAAATTAAAGGCCAATCCCATACTTTGTGGCTTTGCCTATGCCTAAAAAGGTATGCTTTTTGTTTCCTGAGAGCTAACCATAACTCCAAAGCAATTTGATTAGGTTCTACAGTTTTCAATTCCCATGTATCAATGCAACAGTTGAAGTGGCATAAAACTCATATGCATCTTTTCTACTTTTAACTAAATGCAGATGAGCTAAGTACCTCCAGACAATTTTTCTTGCAGATAAGCAACATAATTATTTTGACAAGCAACATAATAATTCAGCTTCATAATTTCCTTTTTGTTTATGGAAACTTATAGTGACTAGCTGCATAATTCTTTAAACTTCTAAAAGAAGAATCTACTTAAGCTACACCCCTGAAGAACTAGATAAACCACAAAAGAAGCTTGCCTGAATAATCAGAGAAACAACCAGTTAGGTATGATGTTGTTTGTGCAAGATAAGAAGCAGCTTCATTGAGAGCTGGCACAGATGAAAATATCTGAGGAATAAGCCCATCATAAGTCAAACCATCTCCCTGTGCCTATAAAAGATAAACATTAATTTATTCTTAAGTAAATATGATAACAACATTATTATTGTTTTAATTAAGACAATTATAAGAGGCCGGTGCAGCTACTAGAAAAAAGTACAACCCTATGTAATAGCAAATTAGCAATAAAGCTTTTGAACCAAACTACATTAACAGCAAGATTTGCACTGAACAAGAATAAATCCCCCTCCACAGAAATCAATAGATGCAGATTTCAACAAGCAAAATATTTAAGTAGAAAGAAACTGATCACAAGCTGAAGATGCTTGACCACACCAAAAGGCTTTTTCTTTTCTTCCCTTTATGGCTGGGGGAAGGGGGGAGGAAGAAGGGAGGTGTCTGTCAATGCAAAACAGGCAATAGGCAATTTATGCCACTAAAGTATTCACCAGTGTACATTTTCCTCACTCCTTAGTCCTTTTAACACAGATCTTTCTTATTAATAAGCAGACCCCCTTTGGCTAAATACAGAACAATTTCTCATTCCTGAGTACGATACTGCACTTATGCCTAGATACCCTTTTCATATTAAACCATGTTTCTCCCAATTTTAATATTTTTCTACCAGAACCCCAATTATTTGTTTCAATAACTAATACTTGCACACACATTGGTTTGTTTACCTTTCTTTTTCATTTCCCCTATTCATTCACCTAGTTGTGACCAAAAACATTGCCTCTATAAATTAAGAAAATTCACAAATACATGACTTACCACCAACGGTGTGCTTGATTCCCCTTGCTGTGGGTTTCAAGCTTGCACCATCAAAACCAGTTTTGGCCAAATGTGAGAAAAGTTCATGTTGATGAATCAAAGATGGAATAATTAACAGCGACAGCTCAAGAGAATCAGGTGGAAAAAACAAAGCAAAGAAAAAACTGGAACCAATTGTTACCAAATAAATTGAGATCTGATTAGGAATCAAAGTGATTGCGATTTAGGGAATGGATTTGAATTGAGAATTAGGGAAGGAACCAAAGGCAGCGCTATTCAATTCTGATTTCTTAACATGAAGGTAAGAAGAAAAGGAAGCTGCAGACTAGTAGACAATGTCTTTTTGTGCAACTTTTCACAATGCTTTGAAAATCAGACCAGTCATCGAACCAGGAAAGGGAAAGGTTCAAGGTTTTATGGTTGAACCACAGTTTTATACATACATGTATATTTTTTACTTATATCATCCTTAATACTTGGTTCATCTTGAATATTCATTAATTCTCTCCATGTCTTGAAGGTTAGCTAAGCATTGAAATTGTTGTCTATTGATAAATATATCTTACACCAAATCTGCTTATTAAATTTAATATGCTAAAATATCTTTTATTTTTTTAATGAAATCCGGAGTACAAACATATATTAAGACTAGAAAATGAGCTTAGTGTATGCATATGTTTCAAACACAATATAAGTATATAACATTTAATATGACTATATGAGCTTAGCAATCAACATGCATCAATGGTTTAGTGGTAGAATAACATTCTGCAAGGGAAAAGATCCAATTCATTTCCCTCTTTGCCAGTCTCCAGGTTTGGAATTTCATTTTAATATTTTTTATTTTATAAAAGATTAATATATTGACCCAAACCTACAATTATAAAAAATATTAGTTTTTATATTTTAAAACTTGTTTAAAAAGACCAGATCATCCCAACTCGTGATGAGCCAGATTGGGTTAGCCCATTTTTTTAAACCTTTTAAGTTAAAGAAAAGAATAACAAATTAACTCCTTACACTGGAAACATCTTTACTTTTCAAACTAAGTTGTGAGAGATGCTTTCCCTTTCTTTCTCCTCTTTCCAAAGAGATTCTTAAGTACTTCTGGTGTAAGACAATCTGATAGGTTCTAGTGATTAGAGAAGAGAGGAAACGAGAAAGAAAGAAAGTTTGAGAGAAAGAATCAAAGAAAAACCCAGAATGGATCTTCTTTGCCAAGGGAATTTCCCTTTCCAACTGAATTATCAGTTTCTTTACAATTCCAAAAATTATCCTCCCCTCCTACTTACAATGTGTATTTATATATCAACACACCTCTCTACTAACTCTCCAGCTGTAACAAACTCCTAACTTCCTTCAACTGAATTAACACCTTTACTCTCTTCCTTCTAACATATACTTTCAGACCTAAGTCCCTAACAATATCCCCCCCTTCTGAACAACCTTGTCCTCAAGGTTGCTTTGAGTTGTTCTGTAAGTACTGAGCATCCTCCCAAGTGGCCTCCTCTAAGGGTCTGTTCTGCCATTTGATCAAAAGTTGAGCCACCGTGCTGTTGTCTCGTGTGATCTCCCGACTACCAGTTCTGGAATTACCTCCTCTGCTGGCATCTGCAATTCTGGCGGCATTGGATTCCACTGTGTTGTCCAGCTGCTGAGAAATAATGGAAAACCGGGATGTGCATCATTCAACTTCTTGATAATGCAGAGCCATGTGCTTTTTCATATATTAGGCCAATTTTGGAAAGTTGCTGACCCATGGATCCCTCCTATGTGGTCTGACCTTGAGAAACCCAATCCCCACCTTGATTTTGAGGCTTCCTATGCTTGTCAGCAAAGTGCTTCATGTGTTCTTGTGCTCTAGTAAGGTGAAACCTGGTTGAGAATGCCTCATCCCTATCTTGTAAATCTTCCACGGCTTCACAATAATTTAGGAATGAACTTTGCAGGAGGAGGTCTCCCATATACTAGTTCAAATGGAGTGGACTTTGCAGAAGCTTGAAAACTTGTGTTGAACCAAAACTCAGCCCTGAATCAAATCGGCCCACACCTTAGGTTGCTCAGCAGATAGGTTTCTCTGTTAGTCACCTCAGTCTGCCCATCAGACTCGGGGTGATAAGCTGTACTCATTTTAAGCTGAGTGCCTTGCTTCTTGAAGAGTTCCTGCCAAAAACACTCATAAACACCGAATCCCTGTCACTCACAATGGAAGCTGGAATTCCATGGAGTCTAATGATTTCCTTGGCAAAAATATCAGCCAAAGACCTGGCTGTAAAGGGGTGTTTAATGGGAACAAAGTGAGCAAATTTACTCAATCTGTCAACAATTACCCATATAGTGTCAAATCCTCTAGATTTAGGCAATCTAGTGATAAAATCCATGCTAATGTCCTCCCAAATAGCATTTGGAATGGGTAAAGGTTGAAGTAACCCCTCAGGAGATGATGCCAAGTATTTACTCCTTTGACAAACATGACAACCAGCCACAAACTCAGTCACAGTGCCCTTCATCCCCTTCCAATATAAGGATTGTGCAATTCTTCTATAGGTTCTGTAGATTCCAGAGTGACCCTGTAGGAGTAGTATGAAACTCCTTTAGAAGAGTTTAATCTGCCTTTAAAGTAGAGCCGCTCCTGTTCCAAGGTAAAGAAGTGGTGTTTCGGGTCTGCTTTAGATCGCTTCAGAAGCTCACTATCAGCTTTAACCTCCTCATCAACTGAATTATGATCAGCCCAGAATGGTATTGAAATAGCTGAGAGCGCAATATCTTCCTCCCCTCTTCGTGACAAAGCATCTGCCACCTTGTTGCTTGCACCCGATTTGTATATGATATCAAAGTCATACCCCATTAATTTTGCTAACCAATTTTGTTGATTTTGCCTTTGTTCAAGATACTTAAGGCTCTTTTGATCAGAAAATACAGTGAATTTTTTTCCAATTAAGTAGGGCCTCCAATGCTGAATGGCAAGGACCAATGCCATCAACTCCTTTTCATAGACGGACTTGGAAAGAGAAGTAGGGGATATTGCTTTACTAAAATAAGCAATTGGCCTTTTACGGCATCACACCTTCAATTTCCCGAGGCATCACATTCAATTGAAAATGGAAGAGTAAAATCCGGTAAGGCCAAAACAGGGGCTGTAGTTACTGCCTGCTGCAAAGACTTGAAAGCCTGCGCAGTTTCATCAGTCCACAAGAATGCTCCTTTCTTCAATGCATCGGTTAGGGGCTTAGCTATCTTCCCATAATTTTTGACAGCTCATTGTCAAGAATCCCCTCACTGGACATCTTTTGACCATTGTAGTATACTTCCACCTTCTGTGGATCCATAGAAACCCCTTCAAATGAAATAATGTGACCCAAGTATTCAATGCTAACACCGCCAAATGATTCAAATGATCAGCCCAGTTTCTGCTAGAGCAATGGACCCCATGAGTTCACCTCCATCATCTCTTTCCCTTATCCAATCCTTCAAATCCACTGATGTTATTGAAAATACCCCAACTTCCCACCATCTCTAAAGGTCCTTTGACATCTGTCATAAGTTTTAGATTTTTTCCAACACCTGGAGGTTCTTCTCAAGCCCCGTCTCTGATGTATGTATGTATCAAAGAATAGGGTTTTTTGTCTGATCATATTATTTCCTTGAATCAATCACAGAGAATATATACAAAAGGTCATAGCTCTATTTTAGGAAACAACTTAACTACCCTAGAACTAACTTAGGAAACAGAATATCTCCTAGGCTGTAATTCCTTGATATAGGAAATTACATTTATTATTTCCTAATTACACACAAAAATATATACATTCCTAAAATAGCATTCCTAAGAAACAATACAATCTGCTTGAACAGAATCCACACGTAAGATTCCAACACTCTTCCCATCCCCCAATCAAGCTAGTGAATAGGTATTTTCCATTCCCAATGAAATTGGATATGATTCCTTCAAATGAGGAGCTCCTTAATCCCTTGGTGAGGATGTCTTCATTGTCTTCATCTTCCCCAAGAATCATGATTCTTAAGTTCTTTCTTGGACAAGTTGTACTTGAGTAAAACACGATATGGGATGCATATCAAGCCACTATCAAGCTTCTCCTTGATGAAATGCCTATCCACCTCAATGTGTTTAGTTCGATCATGTTGAACCGAGTTGTGTGCTATGTTAATTGTTGATTTATTGTCATAGTACGTGGCTACCAACAATTCGATCTTCTTGATCCATTTTCGAGCTTCATTTCTTGGTTCTTCCCACTTAATCTTCAAATCTTCTAGAATAATTTTAAGCCAAAGTAGTTCACATACACCTTGTGCCATAACACCAAGAATTCGTGATTCCATTAGCACTAGAAAAACGTGCTATTACACTTTGTTTTTCAAAGAAAAACCCGAGAATGCTTTTCCAAGTCACGTGATTTCCTCCAAGGAAAGTGCAACACCCTCTCTACTAACTCTCCAGTAATTGATCTCCTTTCAACAATTGACCCTAACACAATCCCTTTATATAGTACGTAGTCAACTACATACTACGGTATCATGCTTTGGTTTAAGTGCCATATTTCCATTTCTTTTAAACGGAATTCCTCTTCTTTTCATTTTAGGGAAAATGATTCCATAGCAATTATGAAGGAATCGCCATTACTTTGAGGGTTCACAGTTCTCTCTCTGTTGAGGTGAGATTTTTCACCTCTTCCACCTCACCTTTCTTCTATGTCAAGGAGCTGTCGTCAGCCCTTCAACCACCATTCTTCATCTGCGTTGCCATTCTTCTCCTTTGAGGTAAGATTCTAGCTCTTTGAAACTCATCTTTCTCCATTGAGCACTTCCCATTTTTACATGTTTTTTCCTTCGCTCATGCATACATATTTATTATTATGCAATTTCGTGCTAATGTTCATGTTGATTTGCTTCAAGGATTTGGGTATGAAAGAAATGGGTTGCCAAAAAGTGTCACCAAGATGTAATTTTTTGGTGAAGCTCATTGTCAGTGGATTTGACCCTTAGCCGGGTGCTGCTAACACATAGAGCAATGGACGCCATAGTTCACCTCCATCATCTCTTTCCCTTATCCAATCCTTCAAATCCACTGATGTTATTGAAAATACCCCAACTTCCCACCATCTCTAAAGGTCCTTTGACATCTGTCATAAGTTTTAGATTTTTTCCAACACCTGGAGGTTCTTCTCAAGCCCCGTCTCTGATGTATGTATGTATCAAAGAATAGGGTTTTTGGTCTCATTCCATCAGGCAATATATACAAAAGGTCATAGCTCTATTTTAGGAAACAACTTAACTACCCTAGAACTAACTTAGGAAACAGAATATCTAGTGTGGGATAAGTAAATGAGTCATTTATTATTTCCTACCAAACGTTGAAACATCTCCTTATCAAAGCTGCCTTCAAATGAGGAGCTCCTTAATCCCTTGGTGAGGACCTTCCTCTGCATTTCCCAATTTTAGGCTCGATTCCATCATGTTGATGTGCTCACTATGTTTACAAGTAGAGCTTCATGTTTTGCCTTAATTTCCTTGAGCAAATCGTGATGTATTTACACTTTGGGTGATATAAAGATCCCTTTCTTGGAATGTGCCACTTCAATCTCCAAAAATATTGTCCATTTCTCAGCTTTTTCCAAGGTTTTGATCTCAAATTCCTTGGCCAAACACTGACTTCCTCTGCATTTCTTGTTCTTTCCTATCATCTCCAAATTTACAATAAAATGTCATCCACATACACTATGTATTTCAATAAAGATCCCTTTCTTGGAATGTGCCACTCAATCCCAAAAAATTGAATCGAATGTTTGATGAACATAGTATGATCCCCTTGACTTTGCTTGTAGCCCAATGCTGTCATGACTCTAGTAAACCTTCCAACCCAAGCCCGAGGTGATTGTTTCAACCCATACAAGGCCTTTTTTAACTTGCATAATGTGTTGGCAGTCACCTCTCTCTCATACCCTGGTGGCATTTCCATATAAATTTCCTCCTCAAGTTCCCCATGCAAGAAAGCATTCTTCACATCAAATTACTATAGTTCCCAGCCATGGTTGGCAACAAGGGATAGGATCACTCTGATAGTATTCATTTTGGCAACCGAAGCAAACGTCTCTGAATAATCAACCCCATAAGTTTGTGTGAACCCTTTTGCAACCAACCTTGCTTTGTACCTCTCAATTAACCCATCAGCTCTGTATTTTACCGTGTACACCCACTTACACCCAACTAGCCGTTTTCCTGCTAGTAAAGAAACAAGCTCCCATGTTTTATTTTTCTCTAGAGCTTCCGTCTCTACATCCATGGCTTGCTTCCATTTTTCATTGGTCAAAGCCTCAGAAAGAGTAGTGGGTATGGAGATGGTGTTTAGGTTTACAAGGAAGGTTTTGTGGGTTGGTGAGAAATTTGTAAATGAAAGATAATGTGAGAGAGGGTATAAAGATTGTTTGGTGCTTTTTCTGGTTCCTTTCCTAAGGGCGATTGGAAGATCAAGGTCATATTAGGTAGGTTGAGTTTTGGTTTCGTCTTGTGAGGTAGGCAAAATAGTTTCATCCTGTAAGGTATGTAATTCAGAAATTGTTACCTTATGAGAAGGATTTGTGTCAGATTCTTGAACCTATATAGAGCCTGGAATGACCTTGGACTTCCTTGTGTACACCAAACCTTTTTCAAATCTCACATTGGGTTGAGTGGCTTCAATGGACGTGGGATCAGAAACTGTTTGGTCATGGACAGATCCAGTTGAACAGAAAGATTAGGGAGATCAGGTAGTGTAAAATGGTTATCCTTATCTTCCCTAAGGCTCTCCCCCTGAAGATAAGGTTGAGGGTAATAATCTTCTTGCTCATTAAAGGTAACATCTCGTGACACAAAAAAAATTTTGGATGGAGGGTGATAATATTTGTAGCCTTTCTGAGTGGAAGAGTACCCAACAAAAACACATCTTAGGGCCCTAGGATCAAGTTTCCCCCTATCTGGACTATGAACATGAACAAATGATACACACACAAAAACCCGAGGTTGAAGGTTATTGGTAGTGGATAGATTCGGATAAAAGGAAGAAAGAACATCCATAGGGCTTTTGAATCCTAAGACACTAGAGGGTAATCTATTGACAAGGTGTGTTGCTGTAAGAACAGCTTCCCCCCACAAGGTTTTTGGAACATTTTTTTGGTACAACAGTGCCCGTGTTTGATTTAGAAGGTGACCATTTTTCTTCTTAGCAATCCCATTGTGTTGTGGTGTTTTGACACAAGAAGAATCAAGAATAATTCCTTCTTTTTGGTAAAAAGGAGTAAGAACCTGATTGAAATAATCTTTGGCATTGTCTGATCTAAGTCTTTTGATATTTACACCAAACTGGTGTTTTACCATCGAGAAAAAATTTGGGAAAACAGTGCTGACTTCAGATTTGTATTCGAGCAAAAAAAATCCAAGTAACCCTAGTACAATCATCATTAAAGGTCACAAACCACCGAGCACCTAACACATTTGGAACAGTAGAAGGACCCCATACATCCGAATGAATAAGATAAAAAGGAAAAGAGCTTATGTTATTACTTATAGGAAAGGGTACATGCTTGTGTTTAGCAAGCTCACACACATTACAATGAAAACTCTCAACATCTAATTTGGTAAAAAGAGAAGGAAACAAAACTTTGACAATCCTAAAAGAAGGATGTTCTAACCTATAGTGATAAAGAAAAATCTTCTCCTTGTTGGATAGAATAGACTCGGACATGAAGGAATGAGAAAGGTTGTTCTTGCTGGGCAGATTTGATTCCGCAAGATAGTAAAGGTCATTCCATTCTCTAGCACGTCCAATCGTCCTCCTCGAATCCTCATCCTGAAATATACAATCACTGCTGTCAAAAATTACTTTACAGGATAAATCTTTTGTAAGTTTTTGTATAGAGACAAGATTGGTGGATAATTTCGGGGCATGAAGAACATTTTTCAGGGTTAGAGATGGGTTTATTTTGATATCACCTAGGCCAGCTACAGTTACAAGGGTACCATCGGCTGTGACAATTATCTTCTTGCTGAGACAAGGTGAGTATGTGGAAAAGTGTTTGGATAAGGGAGTCATGTGGTCCGTGGCACCTGAATCTAGAATCCAGAACTAGACAAAGGGTGGTGGAGATGTTTCTAAGACATTTAATCCAAATGAAAATAAAAGCTTACCTGAATATGTCAGAGTACAAGTACCTATTGGTTTGTCAGGGCTGGTAAGGAAAGCTCTCATCCTGTTTATCTCTTCCTAGTTAAGAATGATAGACTCAGATTTGTTCTTTTCACTGTTTTCAGCAACAGCAACATGAGCATATCCATTCTTCAGTGAAGATTCCCCCTTTTTATTCCATTCACGACTAGGAGGCTTTCCATGCAGTCTCCAACACTTCTCTCGGGTGTGACCTGCTTTGTTACAGTAGGTGCACCACAAACCCTCTTTTCTCTTTTCCACGTTTACTGGACCACGTTTAAGATGTTCAGCCACCATGGCTGAACTCTCTATACTTGGAGTGTCCAGCATTAAACTCCTTCTGCTCTCTTCACTTCTTACCATAACCACCACCTCATTTAGACATGAGAGCTCCTGTTTTCCTAGAATTTGAATTCTAGCTTGATCAAACTCCAGATTCAGGCCAACTAGAAAGTCGTAGACTCTGTCTTGTTCAATGAATTCCTTGAGAATTGCTGCATCCACAGAACATTGAGTTTTGATTACTCTATAGTGATCTAACTTCATCCATAGAGACTTCAGTTGATTAGCATACTCAGTAACAGTCTTGTTCCTTTGTTTTGCTGTCACTGTTATCACCTTTACATCATATACTTGAGCAGCATCTTTGGCTTTGGAATAGGTCTGTTCCACTGCATCCCCAATCTCCTTGGCAGTGTTGAGAAACATGCAAGTGTCACTAATTTCTAGGACCATTGAATTCCATAGTCAGGCCATGATCATGGAGTCTTCTTCATCTCATGCTGCAAATTTAGAACTACTCTTGTTAGGTCCAATACCTGTTAGGTGGCTCAACTTGCCTTTTCCCTTTAGTACCGTGCGTACAAGTTGAGACCACTTCAAGTAATTCTTGCCATTCAGCCTATACGTAGAATGGATATTCTGCAATTCTCCAGGATGTTGAGATTGCACATCTCCTACTTCTTTTGCCTCTTCGTGTGGCATATTCAACACACCAAAAAACAATCGACTATGGTTGGAAAATCAAATCCCACGATTTATGGATTTGTGGCACTGTTCACATGGCACAAATTAGTGAAGTGTCGCGGCACTCTTTAAGGAACCAGGAAAAAAAAAAAAACAGGGTTTGACCAAATGATTGGCAATGAAGGCCAATTAGGGTATGAGAGGGACAACGGCAATGAAGGCTGTGAACTGTTGGCAATGAAGGCCAATCAGTTTAGAGAAGAGTGTTTCAGCAGAAACCAGGTGCGGTCCTTGACCAGAACTGCTCTGATACCATATTAAAGAATAGAGTTTTTTGTCTGATCATATTATTTCCTTGAATCAATCACAGAGAATATATACAAAAGGTCATAGCTCTATTTTAGGAAACAACTTAACTACCCTAGAACTAACTAAGGAAACAGAATATCTCCTAGGCTGTAATTCCTTGATATAGGAAATTACATTTATTATTTCCTAATTACACACAAAAATATATACATTCCTAAAATAGCATTCCTAAGAAACAATACACGAATCCACACGGATTCCAACAGTATGTTATGTATGAATGCGCCAATCCTGGCTGTAACCATTTTCTGGTATGATGCATTTACTTCAAAAACCTTAATAAGTTACATTGCCTGTGAGCTGTGTGGCCTATGTCCCTTCAACATCACTAGATTAAGCTTTTTGTTGTCTCAATTTTTATCAATAGTTCTTCATGTGTTTTTCTGGTATGAATATGTTTTTTGATTGGCCTATGTCCAATAAACATTGCCTATGTGCCGTGCTAATGAAATTTAAACTCGTGAATAGCCTTTGAAGATGTTCATTGTTTGCTACAAATACATTGGTCTGCTTATGATATCGGTCCTTATTGAGACAGAAATTGGTCACAACGTTCACCCCTTTTTTAATGAATGTATTGGACAAAAACTTCATTTTGTAATTTTGTTCTCTGATGTCAAGCTGCTTACATTTGGGATATTTGTCCTTTCAGTTAAAGGACAAATTTCTGGTTATTTAAGAAATGTGAATATCCAAAATTTTATATAGTTCAGGTTTGAGCATTAAAATTTTGTCACTATTCACTAAGGCACTCTAAGGACTCCAATGTTTAAATGACATTTTTTTACAAAAATAAAACCTATTTTTGATACAAAATTACCAAACAAACATAATTCTAGACACATCCAATATGCACTTTTTATTCTTTGTTCATAGATATCAATTATTTCAAAATATAATATAATTTTTAAAAGGTCAATTCTAAGATAAGACAAATTTCGAAAAACATTCAAAAGTATGTTTTTGGTAGTACTTGAACAAACCCAGTCCATTGGAATACAAGGAATTGAAAAGTTCATGGACAAATGCAAGTGCTGCAACTTCCATTTCCAAGAAATATATTTATACTATATAAATTAGCCAAAAAACTTTTAAAAAAAGATAAAAAAATTCGGAATTACCAGACTTACCACTAAGGGTGTGCTTGATTCCCCACGCTGTGGATTCCAAGCTTGCACCATCGAAACTAGTTTCTGCCAAACGCGAGAAATAAAGTTCATGTTGATTAAATCAAACAGCGATAATTCCAGAAATAACCAAAAAAATTAAAATTGGAGGCACCTCTTGTGCTATACCATGTAAATTGTGATGCGATTATTGCGAATCAAAATGAACGAATTTGAATTGAGGATTCGGGAAGCAAACACAGACAGCGATATTTCAATTCTTGTGTAACTTAACGCGGAGGAAAGAATAAAAAGGAAGCCGGACGAGACTACGTCGTTGTGTGTGACTTTTCAGTTTTCACAGCCATTGTGCGTCGAAGAATTGATCCATTTTGATTCCGATTGCCCCAGGCCCATTGGCTACTTGGGTAATGCTTGGAGCACATCCCCTAATATTACAAAACAGGTCCACTTTGCAAAAAAAGTGGGAATCCAGTTGTCTTCTTCTCATGCAATTAGTCTACAAGGATCCATGTAATCAAGGTATTATCCAATAATTAATATCCACATGTTTTTTTAATCCATGTCATAACCTAATCAGCATTTTAAAGCCAAGGTCGAGCAATAAGCTCCAATTGGTCATCCAATCGGCTGGGCAATTGTCTTCACGAAGGTTGTGACTAAAAGACACTATCCAATCCTCTCTGGTCTAGGAATATATTCTTTGAACAAGTCTCTTGAAGTAATTTCTAGCACGCCCATTGTCGAAAATTGTGACAACAATTGCAGAGTCACTCTCCTAATCACTCTTCTAAAACCATATTGCCAAGCTACTTACAGCCCCCAATATATCCCAAAGCCCTGCAGTAAATGAGTTGCAAGTGCCAATGTTATAGGTAAAGCCCCTGATCCAAACTCCATTATCCCCTTGTAGGACACCCCCACAAGCTGCAGGACCAGGATTACCCTTTGAGGCTCTATTTGTATAAATTTTAATCCACACTAGTGGGAGAATTGTTCCTTCCTTTCTCTCAGTTGGCTAGTGTAGGTTGTTGGGATGGCTTCAGAAGTTTTTTCTATAGGTTGGATCCATCGAGTTAAGGGTACCTGCAAGGACTCCGACGCTCTAGTCAATAACCAATATAGAAGAAGATGCTAGGAAATATAAAAAGGTTGAGAGAGAAAAGAAAAAACTATTTATGTCAGAGGAATAGTGCCTATTTATAGTAGTTTTAAAGTATACAGTATGCATCTTAAGACATAGGTAGGCCTACAGTAGGCCAAAAGACTCTCCATTCTAATGCTGACACATGTCCTGATCGTTACGAATATTTTAGAGGTTTCTTAGGCAACAAGGTCTGGTAAGATTCACAGGTTAGGGTCGAGTCAAAGTCAAAGGGTCGGAGCGAGTCAAGTAGGCCTTGTATAATAGGGTTTTGATGGGTTGAGTTTTTGTAGGTGAGTCGGGTCAGGTATAACCTTGGGAAATAGGTCACTACGACCCATATGCAAAAGGGATGTTATGGGCTTTGGGCCAAATCTGAGATATTGGGTTGGGCTCTTCTTCTTTGGTACAGTCCACAACCCCCAGCTTGGAGTGAGCTAAGAGAGTTGGCAAGCGAACGAGCTCTGGGTCATTATTTTTGTTATGCTTTGCGATTGTTTTTTAAGAGGGTAAGTCGTATCTTATTGGTTGATTTGAGCATTTCTTTTTATGACACTGCTCAAGGTCAAAACATCTCTTTTTATGACGTTGCTCAGGGTCAGGTTTTTCTCTGAGGCTTTTTGCTTCGAATTCCAAAACACTTGGATTCCCGCATTAATGATGGCAACTATCACTTCAAGTACTGGCTTACGTCATGTCAATTTCCCCTAACCATTGGATTAGGTGTGTAGTTGATCTTGATCGTTGATGGTGAGGGACTCTCAAAGTCGTGGAATCATTAACGCTTCATATCTTTCATTGGATCGTGCCTTCCCTTTTCAACCGTTAGATTGCTTGTTTCCTAGCCATTGGATCAGGAGCAATTTTCAAATTAGTTTCTTCCTCTCCCTATAAATTCGTGTTTCTCTCATTCTTCTCCTTTTTTTCACTTTGTTTTCTCTAATACTTGATGCAACTTCAGTGTTTCCTCTATTGTTTCCGTTCTTTGAGCTTTCTTTCTTGCGAGCTTTCATCCCTTAAGAACACCTCCATTCTTTGTTTTAACGAGTATCATTTCTTTTTCTCTTCTTTTCTTTCTTTTGTTTTTGCTTTCTTCTTTGTTTTGGTTGGGGTTTCTAGGCTTCTCGAGGGTTGGTTTTGTGACTACTGTTTGATCATTTGTTTTGGTTGGGTTTTTTGGTATTTTCCAGCGATAGTTAGGATTTGAGAGGAGGGTACCAATGGGGAGAGTAGTGACGATAATGTGATGATTCTGGAATTTGATAGGGTTAGGATAAGTGATCAGAAGGCTAGAATAAATGTGTCTAAGTTGTTGCTTTTTAGTCGGGCTTGGGCTATTGTTCATGACATTAGTAGTCATTATAACTTGACTGACTATGCTTTGTCTCCATCTTCTGACTCATCCTCCAATGTTGTAGGTTCTTCTAGTGACTCTAATTCAATGGTAGAAGAGTAGTGGAACGAGGAAGAAAGGTCAGGTGACAAAGCATCAGTCGAGGAGTACATTCCTTGGGTTTTTTCTGAGGAAGTTCTAGTGACTTCTTTCGAATATAACTTATTGGGTAACATAGTCAGTTTGAGATCAAGAATTTAGATCTCTAAGGACAACCAGGAAGAGGATTACCTTATGGAACATTGTGATGGCAAAGATCGGATTTGTTCTGACCCTAATCTTGTGGTCGTGAATTTAAATTCTTCATGTATAAGACCTACTTTAGCCAGCTCATTCTCCGTCTACCCTTTAGTAACTTTGAAGCCATCGTCTTATCGGTGATGAACATTGCTCCTTCACAACTTCATCCTAACAGTTGGGCATTCGTTCGCTGTTTTGAGTTGTTATGTAAGAACTTTAGCTTTACCTCTACGTATTCCAAGTTCTTTTTCTTCTTTAGGTTACGTGCCAACAGGAAAGAGCCCACTACTAGTCTAATATCCTTCAACAGGAACCGCGGTCATAAGATTCTAGGTTTGTTCGAGTCTTCTTACAAGTTTTTCAAGGATCGATTTTTTAAGGTCTTCTATGGTAAAACTGTTCTTCCCTCTTTCCTTGACGAGATTGGGACTACTAAGTTTCCCAACAGATGGGTTGTTGGGGCTAGGGATTCGCCCGACATTCCCAAAGAATCTTTCACTGCATAATAGATAAGTAATCGAGAGTTCTTAAAGGGGAGGAAAAAATTTTCATAAAAATGTTCTCGTGTTCTTCGAGTGGAATCTGATCGCTTAATCCTTAGACATTATTTTTGCAAGTGTTTTTGTTGTGGTATGTTGGTCGGATTACATTATTCCTTGTGTTGAATTTTTTTCTTTGGTAGAAACTGGCGAGATGAGTTAAAGCAAAGGTAAGGTTTCTGCTCATGAGCTTACCATAAGGAGGTTGAGGAAGGCGACTGATGGTGTTTCCAGTTCTACTCCCAAGGCTCCTGCTGCTGTTAAACGTGCCAAGGGGGTTTCAAGCCAGAGCACTTAGGGAACCCCAAGTCATCTGACCCGTGGAACTCCGAGTCATCCTACTCGGGTTCCACCCTCACGGTCGTTCCCCCATCACCCCCTACTCAAGCTCAAGATACTGTGGATCTTACTATCGGTCATGAATCGCCTCAAGCTAAGAGCGAGCCTTTTACTAAGAGATTAGAGACCCTGGGTGACATTGACTCTATGTTGATCTTATTTAATGAATTCAGCGAGGACAACCCCAAGGAATTGAAATCCCTATGAAATTGGATGTTTTGCGTCGGGCAGTTTATCAACAAATGCTTGACTGCCGAGATGAGCCTAGCCAAGTATGATGAGGTTGGGGCAATGGGTCTTTCCCATTGGATTGCTATTAACTCCCTTCGAATCATAAGCATTGCGCGATTTTTGTTGTACCAAGCTAATGCAAATGTTGAGTTGACTACTCAAAAAGGCGATTGATGATCATCAAAAGCTGAAGGAGAGCTCGGACAATTAGAAAATTGAGCTAAAAGCCTCTAAGAAAAAGGTGGAGTTATTAGATAAAGATTTGAAAGTTGTGCTTCTTCATGCTACCATGACAAAGAAAATCAGCACAAGAGGCTATTGAGAAGCTGGCCAATGCTGAAAAAGCTAATGAGGAGCTTCAATCCTCAGTTGATGAAATAGAACGGACCTGTATCAAACTATATCGCAATGGTTTTAAGTGTGTTGTTGAGTAAGTTCAGTTCTTTCATGGTGACATTGATCTGTCCGGGCTCGATGCTTTGAAAGTTATCAAGTATGGGGTACTCAAAGATCTAGAGGATTCTGAGATGTTGGATGATGAAGATAGGTCGGCAGAGGGGAATGAGCAAACAATGGAACCCACGACTAATGATGTGTAAGGATCTGAAGGTAATGAAGAATAAAGGAATGCCCCTACTTAACTTATAATACTTGACTTTTTTTTCTTTCATGTTTTCTTTCTTTTGTTGGGTCAGTTGTAACTAGCTGACCATACTTCTAAAACTATGATCATGATGAACTTATTATTGAATTTTGTTGATACATTCTTGCTTTCTCTCTGAAATTATTGCTGTTGTCCAATCATGACTTATCTGCTTAACTAGAATCTTACAAGATAAGTAGTTCGTTGTGAAAATGATCAAGTGTATGTATAGTTTAGATTGTATAACTGATATGATCGAGTGACAAAGGTATAAATTAGATCAATCAAATGAATCACACATATATCATCTATCTTTCACGATCGAGTAAAGAAAAGTATAATTTAAAATCTCAATCAAGTGAATCACACATATATCACCTAGCTTTCATGACTGATGGAGGGATTATCGATTAATCCTTTATTTAAAGCTAGTTGTTGATTTCGATTATAGCTATTTACCTTTTGTGAGTATGATTATGGAACTTTCTGAGTGACGACCTAGGCCGAAGAACATGGGTATAGGATTTTTTGGAGCGCTCAGCAAGATCAGGGGTTTTGGAAACCTGTCCTGTTGCTCCGAATGACGACTTGGGCCAAAGAACATGGGCACAAGATTTTTGGAGCACTCAGTAGGATTAGGGATTTTGGAAACTTGTCTTGTTATTTCGAGTGACTACCTAGTCCCTCGGCATAGGCACAGGATTTTTTGGAGATATTCATTGGGTCGGTCGTCGTGCTTGCTCTTTTTTTGTAAGTATTTTCTCATTTACATTAACCATTTCAAACGTTATTTCCCATTGTAGTTAAAAATATTAACTTGCAGCTTGGGTCACAAAGTAATGGAATAACATGAAAAATATCAAATTGTAACAAGTAAGAATGATGTTTAAATTTGTATTTTATAAATTGATGGGTGTGCCTCGTTAAATCTCCAATAGGAAAAAACCCATTGGGAAAAAATCCTATCTGTAGGAAAAAGAGTACATCACCCATTTTCCAAATAATTAGTTACTTTGGCCTTTATATACATGTCCTAGCCTTCAAGGAATATAAACAACATAATTTAAAAAGCAAATAAATAAAGAGATGTTTTTGTCCTGGTGCTTGCTCAGCTATAATACTTTCATAGATTGGTCGCATTCCAACTCCTAGGGATCTGTTTTCCATTAAGCTCAATAATGTTGTATGACCCCTTCCCCAACTCAATTGCAACCCTGTACAGTCCCTCCCAGTTAGCTACAAGTTTTCCCTCACCTGGTGGTTTTCCATGAATCTTTGTCTTTCTAAGCATGAGGTCCCCGACCCTAAACTTTCTTGGTCTGACCTTGAGGTTATATTTTCTAGCAGCTTTTCTCTTCATTATCTCTTCATGGAGATGTGCTATCTCTCGGTCTTCTTCTAGTGAGTCTAACTGCATTCTTCAATCCTCTTCATTTCTTTCTTCTTGGAAGTTCATTCTCCTTAAGCTCAATTCTCCCAACTCAATAGGTACCATCGCATCATCTCCATAAGTCAACCAGAAAAGTGATTCTTGGGTTGGGATTGAGTCATGGTTTGATATCTCCATAACACCTTAGGTAACTCTTCGACCTAGTTTATTTTGGCCTGATCTAATCTCTTCCTTAAACTAGCCAAGATTACTCTGTTGGTCGACTCCACTTGGCCATTTGATTGTGGGTGTTCGACTAACATAAACTGTTACTTGATTCCTAATCCTTCAAAGAACTTCTTGAATCTTTTGTTAGTGAATTGTGTCCCATTGTCCAAAATAATTGCATAGGGTAGACCGTATCTATAGAAAGTAAATTCTTCCAAGTGAATTTCTCAACCTTCTCTGCTGTAATCCAAGTAAGTGGTTCTGCCTCGATCTACTTAGTAAAGTAATCGATCGTCACTAGTAAAACTTGACTTGCCCTAGAGTAGTGGGGAAGGGGCCCAAAATGACCATTTCCCACCTACAAAATGGCCATGTCGAATAAGAAGTGTGGAGTTCCTCAGGTAGGACTTGAGGAAGCTACGCAAATCTCTAACACTTATCACATTTTTTGGCATAGTTCAAGCAATCCCTTGCATGGTGGGCTAAAAATATCCCACCATCAAAAGCTTGCTCGTCAACGATCGTCCACCTATATGTTGACCACAGACACCCTCAGGAACCTCGACCATGACATATTCAGTTTGATCAAAACTTAGACATCTCAAGAGTGGTGTGTTGAATCCTCTTCTATACAGTGTGTCATTCTGGATGACATAAAAACTAGCAGTTCTCTTGAGCCTTCTAGCTTGCTTCTCATCTTCTAGAACTATCCCTATTTATAAATACCTTAGCATCAGATACTCCTAAGAATCAAGTTTCAGTATAATTGTCATTATATGCTCCCCTTCTGTGTTAGGCCTACTTATCGTTTTGGGGATGACCTATCTATTGTTCCTTAGCCCTTTAGTGCTTGCAAGTTTTGACAAAAGGTTAGAGCTCTAGAGTTCTGATCTCTTGGAATATGCTCAATTCTGAAACTAGTGAACTCTTTTTCTAAATCTCTGACTTTACTCAAATATTTAGCTAGCTGAGAGTCTTTTGTTTGGTATTCTCCTTTCGTTTACTGAACCACAAGCTATGAATCACTCTTTGCTACCAGGTCAGTCGCATCCATCTCCTTAGTGAGGGTCATTCCTGCAATAAGGGCCTCATACTCTACTTGGTTGTTGTTTGCTCTAAAATCAAATCTCAAAGATTGCTCAACCACAACTCCAACAGGTCCTTCTAAAATAACTCCCACTCTACTTCCCTTCACGTTTGAAGCCCCATCAATGAACGTAGTCTATTCCTTGCTTTATTCGACCTCAAACTGTCCAGAAAACTAAAAAATTTGATAACACTTGTGCTTTGATCGGTTCTCTTGGTTCATACTGAATTTCATGCTCTAATAATTCCACTAACCATGAAATCATTTTGTCCTACAAGTTCAGGTTTTTTCAAGATCTGTCGAATGGGTTAGTCAGATCGCATAGTGATGGGATGACTCTGAAAATAAGGTCATAAGCGTTAGGCAGTTATTATAAGCACCAACACCAGCTTCTCAATCTTCTAATATTTCTACTCTACTCCTTGTAAGATCTGACTAACGAAGTAAACTGGAAATTGATCTCTTCCTTTTTCCTTCACTAAGACTGAGCTAACAACATGTTCTAAGATTGAAATATATAGATATCGACTTTCTCCAGGATCAGGTTTGCTTAGGATTGGTGGTGAAGTAAGGAACTCCTTCAACTTCTAAAAGGCATCTTCATATTCTTCATCCCACTTGAAACGGTCAGGTTTCTTCAAACACTTAAAGAATTCTTCAAACACCTAAAGAATGGCAGGGCTCAGTCTGCAAGTCTTGAAACAAAGCGAGATAAGGCCATGATCCTTCCCAATAACCTCTATACCTCCTTCACTGAGCTTGGGCTTCTCATTTCCATGATGGTTTTATATTTCTTAGGACTCGCTTCTATTCCTCGATTCATGAGCATGAAACCCAAAAATCTAATTGCTTGGACCTCGAATACATATTTTTCTAGGTTTAGGCACATGTTGTGGACCCTCAACTGATCAAGGATTTCTTTTATATTGGTCGCATGGTCACCCGAAATTAAAGTCTTTGCTACCATGTCATCCACATATATTTCCACAACCTTACCCATTTGGTCAGCGAAGATCTTATCCATCAATCTCTGGTAAGTTGCCCTTACCTTTGTTAATCCGAAATACATCATCTTCTAACAAAAATTAGCTCATTTTGCTATGAAAACTATTTTTTCTTCATCATCTGGGTGCATCGGGATCTGATTGTATCCCAAGTAAGCATCCATCAAACTCAAGAAATGATATCCTGATGCACCATCTACCAAACTATCTATACTCAGAAGTGAGTAGACATTCTTTGGGCATGCTTTATTTAGATCGGTAAAATCTACACATATTCTCCATTTCTCATTTGCTTTCTTTACCATCACAACGTTGAAAATGTATGTGGTGTATTTTACTTCTCTTATTATTCTTGTATCAGAGAGTCGCTTCACTTCTGCTTGCATTACCTTCCTTTTTTCTTCCTCGAGCCTTCTCTTCTTCTACACAATAGTTTTTGCCTTCAGGTCTAAAGCCAACTTATGACACGTGAAGTTTGGGTCAATCCCCAGTAAGTCGTTGAGCTCCACGCGAGAAAGTCAACATTTTTCTTCAATAACCTACTAATGTATTTGACTAATCAGGTGAGAGGTTTGCCTTGATTTTCACCATTTAGGTCGAGTTTGTAACGATCATAATAGGTACCAATTCTCCCTTTGGTTGAGGCCTTGATTCCTTGAATTTTTGCCTCAAGTCAAGCTCGGTCATGCATACTCTATTCTTTTTACTAACATTCTACATCAGTCTTTGTGCTGGTGATTTTAGCCACAAAGCGTCATGATAGCATTATCGTGCCTCCACTTGGTTAGTGTGAATCACTCCTACCTCATTTTCATCGATCATGAACTTCATCGTTAAATGAGTAGTGGACACGACTGCTCCCAGCTTGTTCAACAATGGGCGCCCAAGGATTACATTGTATAGGGCTTGGCAACAAATGACCATAAATTTGATATTGATTCCTTTCTTTCCAGCGAAAGTTGTCCATAGCTTGATATAGCCCTTAACCTCTACTTGTTCTCCCAAGAATCCATACAAATTGCCTTCAAATGGTTTTAAGTCAGATTCTAGGATTCCCAATTTTTTGAAAGCATCCTCATATAAAATATCTGTCGAGCTTCCTTGATTGACCAACACTTGTCTTACATCAAAGTTTGCCAAGGTGATGGTGATAACCATTGGGTCATCTTGGTTTCGATCCACTCCTTAAAATTATTCCTCTGTGAAAATCAATAGGGGTGCCTTCTTATCGATCATTGGTCGAGATCGATGTTCTAATGCCATTATTATGGTTTTTAATGCCCTTAAGTTTCTCTTCCTTGCATTGGCTGATTCTCCTCCCCCTGCAAATCCTCCTGAAATCGTATTGATGACCCCTCTTACTCCACCTTGATTAGTGGCTCAGTCGCTAGCTTCACGCTGGCTTCCTTGTCCTTGTCCTTGTTCTTAAGGTTTGGGTTGGTCACGGGTCCCCTAGTTCCTATTTTGCCCTCTTTCATAACTTCTTCCCTTCTTCTAGCTAAGTACCTGTCTAGCAATCCTCTTTGTGTAAGATCCTCCATCGCATCCCTTAATTTGAGGTAATTATCTGTAGTGTGCCCATATGCCCAATGGAAAACTGATTAAACTTGTGTTAAACACTTCTCTAAGATTTTTTTTCTATTCGAGCATTAAGTAGAGTGTACTGTTGGTACCTTGTAGGTGGGTTGGTTGATTGGGGAAATTTTTTTTTTTGACTTTTTCTATCTGTTCTTCTTATGCCCATCTGTCTTCTAGGATTTCGGTAGGGACTAACAAGTCATAGGCGGAAATATCGATAACTTTTTGTTGTTTCTCTAACTTGGTGGCATCCTCCATGTTAATATATTTAGAATACTAAGCAAAAAGATCATCTAAATCAACCGGGGGTCGTTTTGGTAAGGAATCCATAAAAGTTCCAAGACGCAAACCTGTTAAGATGGCATAAAGTGCAACAACTAGGTTCAAGCCTCAGATTTGCAAGGCTTCCCGATTGAACTAAGTCATGAATTCTTTTATGGATTCTCTGACTTCCTGCTTGAAGTAGGTCAGATTGATGGAGGTCTTTTGGTGGGACCGACTTGTGGCAAAGTGTGTGAGGAAATGGTTAGAAAGCTCAGAAAAGTCATAAATTGATCAGGGGGTAATGAGGAAAACCATTGTAGAGATGAATGTTTCAAAGCAGCAAGAAACGCTTGGCATCTGATGGGATCCAATTCTCCAGCCAATAACATTACAGAATTGAATGCCTCTAGATGCTCATGAGGATCAGTCGTTCCATCATAAACATCCATTGTGGTAGGAGGATACCTTGTAGGTGGGTTGGTTGATTGGGGAAAATCTTTTGTTCTGACTTCTTTTGTTTGTTCTTCTTATGCCTATATGTCTTCTAGGGTTTCGATGGGGACTAACAAGTTGTGGGTGGAAAGATCAACAACTTTCTATTTTTTCTCTAACTTTGGTGGCATCCTCTATGTTAATATATTTAGAAGACCAAGCGAGAAGATCATCTAAATTAGCTGGGGGTCATTTTGCTAAGGAATCCGCAAAAAGTCCAAGACACAAACCAGTTAAGATGGCGTGAGGTGCAACAACTAGGTTCAAGCCTCAGATTTGAAAGGCTTTCCGGTTGAATTGAGTCATGAATTCTCTCAAGGATTCTCTGACTTCCTACTTGAGGTTGATCAAGTTGGTGGAGGTCTTTTGGTGGGACCGGCTAGTGGCAAAGTGTGTGAGGAAATGGTTAGAAAGCTCAGAATATGAATACTTATGTCTTAAAGCATATCAAATGAATTTTATATGATAACAAAAGCAAAGATGAAGATCGTGATCAAAAGAGAAGACCAAGATAAAAAGAAGGAAACCAAGAGGTATATAGATATAGGTCTTAGAATACCAATGTAAAATGCTCTCAATGTATCTTAATTATCTTCAAATGATTTTTTCAAGATCCTGTTAAATCAACTTAAAATTCAAAGTTTATCTTTTTAAGGTTATGTTGATTTCAATCTTGGATTTCGTATTACAAATGTAAATCTTGTCAAAATCCAAGTTTCTATAAGCAAGAATTGACCAATACACTTATTTGGGCTTGAAAAATGTGTTCAAAGGATAAGGTAATCGATTACACATATGTTGTAATCGATTACAAGCTAAACAGAGGCCTTGTAATTGATTACAAGCATGGCAGAAGCCTTGTAATCGATTACACTGAGGCTAGTAATCGATTACATCCTGCCCAAAAAACCAAGAACACGTTCAAACAACCATGTAATCGATTATCATTAGTGTGTAATCGATTACCACTAGTCTGACAATGTCCAATGGCTATATTAGGTGCATTAAATGCTAGGCATTAAAGCTCCCAATGACTCCTTTGATCAAAATAACGTTATATACTCATGTTGGGGCATCATTAACGATTGACCTTGATTCTTGAAACATCTTTCTAACACTTTATACGTGAATCAATCCTTGAATATCATTCTTGCTCTATTTTTTTTAAAACTCCTTGAGATATCTTTGAATAGCATTCTAGAGCTTCAATTTGTATCAATTACTCTTATGAGAGTTTCATTCTATCAAACCTTGATTATTCTATAGAAGATGATGAGGTATCCCTCCAATTGTAAAAGGATGAGACATCCCTTGTTTGAAAAGGCTCAAGCTACAAAGGGTGGAGTATCCCAAGATGGTGTTGAGTGCTCAAATTTGTAAAGGTCACAAGCACCTGATTCAAGCTTAGAATTTAGTGGAAAATCTCGAATGATTGCTTGAGGATTGGACGTAGATCACAAGGGGTGGTTGAACTAAGATAAACCATTGTGTTTGATTCTCTAAACCCTTCTCTTTACATTTCTGCATTGGTTTATTTGCTTGCTTGAATATTTCTCTCTTGAATTGGTTCATTAATTTACAATATATTCCTATCTTATCGAATCATTTATTTTCTTTAATTAATAGCTTCAATGAAAATTGACAATCAAGAGTTTTTTAAAAGATTTGTGAAAAGTTTTTCTAAACTTAATTCACTCTCCCTTTTGAGTTTTAAGGCCACTTGGTAACAAGTGGTATCAGAGCTAGACTCTTGTATAAAGAGCTTAGCAGCTTCAAGAGAAGTGATGGCTTTAAATGATTTTTCCAACGAAGGTTCTTCAGTAAATAGACCTCCTTTTTTCAATGGGGATGATTATGCCTATTGGAAAGAGAGGATGAAAATTTTTATTGAAACTATTAATATAGATGTGTGGGATGCTGTTAAAAATTGTCCTTTTGTCCCCACACATATAGTTAATGGTGTAAGAACTAATACACCAAGAAGTGAATAGATCGATGAATCCAAGAAAAAGGTCTAATACAATTTGAGAGCCAAGAACATCATCACCACTTCTTTAGGGTATGATGAATTCTTTAGGGTGTTAAATTATAAGACAGCTCAAGAAATGTGGGATACATTGCAAGTAACCCATGAAGGCACAAGTAAGGTGAAAAGGTCTAGAATAAATACACTCACTCATGAATATGAATTGTTTAGAATGAACCAAGGAGAAAGCATTCAAGAAATGCAAAAGAGGTTCACTCATATAGTTAATCATCTTGCTTCATTAGGAAAAACTTCTGCCAATAAAGATCTTATTAACAAAGTTTTGAGATATTTAAGCAGGAATTAGCAGCCCAAAGTGATGGTCATTTCGGAGTCAAGGAATCTAGCTACAATGACTTTGGCCACACTCTTTGGAAAATTGTAATGAGCTGGAATTAAATAGGCTCAACCAACATGAAGAGCAAGATAAAAAGAAAAATAGAATTGCTCTTAAGGCCACTTCCACAATAATTGATAATGAAGATGAAGATGGCATTGGGAATCTTGAGATGAATGAAGAAAATTTCAGTCTCCTTGTAAAGAAGTTTAGAAAATTTCTTTAAAAGAAAGGAAGTCAAAGAAGGCCACATTTTCCTCCTAAGAAGACATATCAAAAGGGAGAAGGGGCTTCATCTACTCCAACTTGCTATGAATGTGGAAAGTCTGGACACTTGAAGATAGAGTGTCCGATTTATCAAAAGAAGATGGAGAGATTTGAAAAGAGACCCTCCAAGGATAGAAAAGGAAGGAGAGCATACATTGCTTGGGAAGATAATGCTATGGATTCCTCCGATGATTCAGAAAATGAAGAAGCTCATCTTTGCCTCATGGCAAATAAAGAAGAAGAAGAAAGTGAAATAGATGTAACTTCATCTAATCTTGAATCTTCTCCTTCATATAGTGAATTACAAGATGCACTCCAAGATTTACATGATGAGTCCATGAGGCTCAATAAAATGGTTTTAACTTCCAACAAAACAATCACTTTATTAGTAAATAAATTTTCTATTTTAACAAAGGAGATTGAAGAACTCAAAGTTGAGAATGGGACTCTTAGACTTATTGATGCTAACTCATCATGCATGATTTGCTCTTCACATGATTATGCACCTACACCCTCATCTTGTTCATCATGTAAAGCACTTGAAAATGATATTGAAGATTTGAAAGATGTGCTTGCAAAATTTACCTTTGGAAGTGACAATTTAAATGTGTTACTAGGAAAACAAAGATGTGTCTTTCAAAAAGTCGGTTTGGGATATAATCCCAATAACCAACAAAAATTTTACCAAAATTTCTTTGTTTCCACAAATGCATCAAGTAGTCCATTTATCAAATGCTTCCATTATGGAAGGAAAGAGCATAGTGCATCCACATGTAATATTAGAAAGAACATAAATACCAATGTTAGAACTAAAAGGGTTTGGGTTCCTAAGGACACCTTGCCTAACTCTAACACACAAGGATCCAAGACAATTTGGGTACTAAAAGTTAAAATTTGAATGTGTGTTGTAGGTGTGCTTGAAGACCAAAAACTCAAGTTAGTACCTTGATAGTGGTTGCTCCAAGCACATGAGAGGTGATGGCTCCAAGTTCTCCTTTCTTACACCAAAGAAGCATGGACATGTCACATATGGGGATAACAATAAAGGAAGAATCCTTGGAGTTGGAAAAGTTGGTAAGAATTCCTCTATCTCAATAGATTATGTCTTGTATGTAGAAGGACTCAAGCATAACTTGTTAAGCATAAGTCAATTATGTGATAAGGAAAATAGAATTATCTTTGACTCTAATTGTTGCATAATTGAAGGTAAAGATGATAAACAAGTTAAGTTAGTTAGACATAGAACTGATAACATCTATATGATTAATCTTGATGATATTTCCTCTCAAAATGTAAAATACCTTATGAGTAAAGAAAATAATTCATGGTTATGGCATAGGAGAATTGCCCACATTCATATGGATCACCTAAACAAACTTGTTTCTAAAGATTTAGTGATTGGTCTTCCAAATCTCAAATTTGAGAAAACCAAACTTTGTGATGCATGTCAAAAGGGTAAACAAGTAAATGTTTCTTTCAAAGCTAAAAATGTTGTTTCTTCAACTAGAGTTTTACAACTTTTGCATATGGATCTTTTTGGACTATCAAGAACTATGAGCTTTGGGGGTAACTATTATGCTTTTGTGATTGTGGATGTTTACTCTAAATATACATGGACTCTATTTCTTACTCATAAGAATGATGTCTTTCATGTATTTAGAAAACTTGCAAATATTATTCAGAATGAGAAAAATTGTGGTATTGCATCCATTAAAAGTGATCATGGTGAGGAATTTGAAAATCATAAATTTGAAATGTTTTGCAATGAAAATGACATTAAGCATAATTTTTCTATTCCTAGAACTCCACGACAAAATGGAGTAGTTGAAAGGAAAAATCGATCTTTAGAGAAGTTAGTAAGAACTATGCTCTATGAAACAAACATCCCTAAATATTTTTAGGCAGATGCGGTTAGCACCGCTTGCTATGTTATGAATAGGGCTCTAATAAGGCCCATTTTAAGGAAAACCTCCTATGAACTTTATAAAGGAAGAAAACCAAACATTTCCCACCTTCATGTCTTTGGTTGCAAATGATTTGTCTTAAATAATGGAAAAGATAACCTAGGCAAGTTTAATGCTAAATCCGATGAGAGAATATTTTTGGGTTACTCACTTAATAGTAAATCCTTTCGAATTTACAATAAAAGAACTATGACTGTTGAAGAATCAATACATGTTACATTTGATGAATCTAATTCGTTTGGATTGGGAAAGGATATTATTGATGATGTTGCAGAAATTCTATCCAACACTCATATTGGAAGCAAAGAAGAAGAGCAAAAGAGAGAAAGTCAAAGGGAGGAAACATCACCACAACAAGAGGAGGATGGTTCAAATAATCTTCCAAGAAAATGGAGAACTTCAAGATACCATTCTCTTGACAAAATAATAGGTGATGTATCAAAAGGGGTAATCACTCAAAACTCTCTTAGAAATGCATGCAATCATATGACTTTTATGTCTCAAGTTGAACCTAAAGACATAGATGAGGAGATTAATGATGATCATTGGATCTTGGCCATGCAAAATGAACTAAACTAATTTGAAAGAAACTAAGTTTGGGAATTGGTTCCAAGGCTCAACGATCATCCAATTGTTAGCACCAAATGAGTCTTTAGGAACAAACTTGATGAAACAAGCTTAATAATAAAAAACAAAGTTAGGCTTGTAGCTAAATGTTATAATCAAGAAGAATGCATAGATTATGAAGAAATATATACTCCCGTAGCTAGATTAGAAGTCATTAGAATGTTACTTGCATATGCATGCATCATGAATTTTAGACTATTTCAAATGGATATCAAAAGTGCCTTTTTAAATGATTTTACACAAGAAGAAGTGTATATGGAACAACCTCCTAGTTTTGAAAACTTTGAACTGTCCAACCATATTTTTAAATTGAAAAAGGCCTTGTATGCCTTAAAACAAGCTCCTCGAGCTTGGTATGAAAGGTTGAGCAAGTTCTTTTGGAAAATGACTTTTCCAGAGGAAAGGTTGACACCACTCTTTTCATTAAACATAAAAAGCATATCATTCTTCTTGTTCAAATATATATTGATGATATTATATTTGGTGCTACTAATGATTCTCTTTATAAAGAATTTGTTAATATTATGCAAAGTGAATTTGAGATGTCCATGATGAGTAAGTTCAACTTCTTCCTTGGTCTCCAAATCAAGCAAACAAGGGATGAGACTTTCATAAGTCAATCAAAATATTACAAGGAGTTGCTCAAGAAATTTTGAATGGAAGGTGCCAAGCAAATGGCTACACCAATTGGCACTTCTTATTACTTAGACAAGGATGAAGGAGGTAAATCTGTAGAAATTACAAAATATAGAGGTATGATAGGTTTACTCCATTATCTTACAGCAAGTAGGCCAGATATTATGTTTAGTGTGTGCATGTGTGCCAGATTTCAAGCAAATCCTAAAGAATTACACCAAAGTACTGTTAAAAGAATCATGAAATATCTAATAGGCACCTCACAAATGGGATTATGGTACCCTAAAGGTACTTCTTGTAGCTGATGCGAATTAAAAGTTGCAAACCCTAGTGCAGATTGTTTCAAGTAATAAATTCTCGGGAGTCCAAGGTCAATCCACAGGGAATTGATGAAGAAAAATTCTTTGACGTAAGGTAAATATTTTGTCACAACAATAAAGGTAATAAAACTTAGTCACAAATAAAAAGGACTTACTTGGGTTAGGAGATCCACTCTTGGTAAGTAAATTAAGGATAAGATTAATTCTTTTTATAACTCAATTAGAATCCACACATAATGGAGGTTCCAATTAGAAAATACAACATTTAAAGTTTATTTAAGATTATATACGTAATTATATTATGATTCCTTTAATTATCTATTAACACCGCCACTTATAAATGGGCTCAAGCATTCGTTGTGCCAATATTTTATCTACAACAAATCAAGATCTCCACTTTATAAGAAGGGTTTCTAAATTGATTAGAAACAAAATACAATACATATAATGACCACTTAATAATATATCATGTAAGCACAAGAAAGAGATTAATCTAACCTTATTTCATTACCAAGAGCTTCACCATTTCACCCAAGTAAAATGAAAATTAGTTACTCATAGACAAGAAGAAAGGAAGAGAGAAGAAGAAGAAGAAGAACATAACTTCACTTTAGAACAAAAGAAAACTACAACAAGATAAACAAATAATACAATAACATGATCTTGATCTCTAAGACCAAGACTCTTAAATGATCAGCCAATGCTACCTTTTATAGAGGATTAGGGATACAAAATGATAAGGGGGTGATTAATGAGTGAGTGGATGAGTGAAAAATTATTGAGATTATTTGTCTCCGAAATCATTAAGTGCTGAACTCATTGAATGCATCAGAGAATTGAAAAATAGCCTTCATGAAAGTTGTAGGCCTGGATCTTAGCTTTCAAATGCCATTAGTTTGAGCCTAAAAACATTCTTACAACTCGAGATATGGTCTGATTACTGCACACTACTCAGGCCCAGCTATAGTTCCTCTGTTTTGACTTGGAAGCCCAATATGGCCTCTAAACAATCCAAAATGAGTCTTATGTTTTTCATAAAAGTTGTAGATATGCTCTAATTACTATACATTAACCCAATTAAGTTCTTACAGCCCGAGTTATGCTCTAATTACTGTACATTATTCAGGTTCCAATCACAAAACTCGTGTTCTAACTTCCAAGACCAATTAGCTCCACTAGATGTCTGATTTTGACCTAGAGCTCCCATGAAAGTTATAGAGCTCTCTCTTATATTTCTTACAAGGTAAAATACATAATTATTATACATCTAGAACTCAAGATATGGTCAAAACACAGAAATAGTGTAAGACGTAAATCTTGCTGAAAAAAATCAATTAAGTCCAATTTGAGTTCACAATCAATTAAGTACATAGAGAGTGTAAATGACTAAAAATGAGGATTTATTAATGTATAAAATATGTTATTATCAAATTCTCCCATACTTAGCTTTTTGCACTCCTAGGTAAAACACATAATACCAAAACTAGGGGACAAAGAAAAACAACACAAACTTAAAAACTAAAAATTCTAAAAGACTCAATTTCTAATAATATTTAAGAATGAAGAGCAACCAATCATTCAAGGGATCAAAACATTTATGAGGTAGCATTTCTTCACATCTCAAACTAACAAGTAAGGATACTTCAATTGAAAAGCAAAAGTCAAGAATGATAGATCTTCACAAGATTCACTCTCAATCCCTCAAGTGTTTAAAAGGTAGGTATTTTGCTCAATTCAACCCATGAAAATTGCACTACCATAAGCTTGCTTATCTTCTACTTATCCACTACTCAGAACACATGCACACACAAATCATGAGGACTTTATTCAAGGTTGTAATGGGGTCAAGGCAAAGGAGGAGGTAATATGGAGATGACAAGTTAAATACCAAAGGGAGTAAAAGAGCATGAGAGCTGAGTTCAATTAACAAGTATGAAAGTTCATCCCAACTCCACCTAATACAAATTCTCTTTATATATTCTTTTCCTTTCCTTTATTGCCTTGTTAGCCCTTATTTACACATTTTTTTATTTTTTATTTTTTATTTTTATTTTTTTATTTTTTTATTTTTTTTAAGATGAACATAATATATATACATTTTTTTTACCAACCATTCTGCACATACACTCCTACACTTGTTCAAGAACTCATCCAATGACAAAGCTAATGTTCTCTTATTCCCTAAGGCCGGGTAAGAACATGATTTTTCATTTAAGACACATAATGAGTTCGAAACAAAGAATGATCAAATAGCTCAAAAGGGTTAAGTAAGTGAAAATAGGTCATTTCCAATGCCTTACATTAGTAGGAATCAAAGAATTTCTAAGAAGTTATAAGAGTGTTTGATATCATATTGAGACAATATGTTGCTGAGCAAGGCTGCCTATTTGTGCACTAATCATTCTGGGCTATTTGGTTAAAGTAACTATTTCAAGAAAAATGCCTCAATCATGTTTATGTATGCATGTGAAAATGTAGTTTCAAAAAGAATCAAAGCAAGTTTTAGAGTAATAATTCCATGAGTGAAAATCACATAAGAAAGAAGAGAATGGTACAAATGTTTAATCCATTCATCAATAGGCTCAAAATCTCATAAGGCATAATTCTATCATTCTCAGTCCACCAATTAAACATCCATAACTAAACATGTGATTTTTAAGAAAGAAGACAATTTACTCAATCATGCAAATTTTCCTGAATTTGAATTACTACTTCCACACAACAAAGTTATCTACCTCAACTAAGATGCATCTCAAGAGTAAAATTTACTTCTTACTCTGCCATCCTTAACTGGTTTTACTGTGAGTAGGTTTCTGACAATCATATCAATAAACATACTCCCCAATAAAGATGCGTCTCAAGAGCATAATTTACTCATTACTCTATCATCCTTAATTGGTTTAGTAAGTTATTGACAATCATATCATACTTCCCAATTTTTTTTTTGAACAACTATCCTTCCCTCCAATTAGATCACAACATTGTCCGTAATGTTAAAATATAGATGAGTAAAGGATAAAAGACATTACCTGTTGTAGCAATTACTGAAAAGATAAACCAAACATAAATTTAAACAGAAACAAAGTACAATAAATAAAATCAAAGCTTGTAATTATTTAAATAGTTGGAGTGTCTAATCTAGCTTACTTTTCATAATGTTTTCCTCACCACTTCCTTTTGACCAATCTATCTGAGCTGTTACTGGATCAGGTTCATAAACAAAAGCTTCTAATTTATCAATTAACTCATCAACAGTGGAAGCAGAGATAAGGAGTCGAGTTACTAAAGGTGTGATAAATTTTTGTTCCACAGCATGGTCAACAAAAGATAACAAATTATCAAAGAAATTATTAACATTCAACAAACCTATAGGTTTATGGTGGATGTTCAGTTGGGCCGAAGAGATAATTTGAAAAACTTCTTCCAAAGTACCAAAATCACCCAGTAAGGTAATAAATGCATTAGAGTTTTCAAGCATTACCTTCATCTGTCCATGCATAGATGATACTTGAAGTACTAGTCCAATAGTCTTCCAATGATGTTCTTTCGAGTTAAAGGTTCAGGAATGATACCTAAAACTTGACCACCTCTTATATATGCAGAAAATGATACAACCCCCATTAACCCAATGCTACTCCCCCCATATACTACATGAATGTTTCTCGCAGCAAGTGTTCTACCAATAGTGCTTGCTGCGTTTACAAACTCTAAACCCTTCCCATAACTTGTCCCGCAAAATGCACAGATACTAGTAAATCTACGAACCGAAGAAAAAGCTCCCTCTATTTCTACACTCATACTCTCTTTGAATGATTATGAGTTGCAGAAAAGTGAAGAAAATAAAGTGTTTAAATAGGGAAGAGTATGAAAAAAGTAATGATAGCTCCTATAATGGTAGGTCGACTGTTGTCAGAAAAATTTAAAATTTAGAAACTTTTTTATATTTTTTTATTATATATATATATATATTTTTTAGACTTCAAGAAAATCATCAAGGTAAAGAAGTCTAGAAACCCCTGAAGGACCCCGCTCAAAGGATCGTCTATCCAAAACTAAAATACAACAAAATCATATAAAGATAAAATTATAATAACAAATGATGTCATACCTTTATGTACAGTTGCATGTCACCAGTGCAATAAACACTCATTCTCATTTATTTGAAGAAAAGAAAAAGAGAAGAAAGAAACCATCGTAGGTTTCTATCCTGGGTCTGGAACCAAGAGAGCTCACACTTGAGTTCGTAACATCAACAAAGATGCTAAAATCTGAAACCCACAATATCAAGATCCAGAACGTCCCATCCCAGGGCGCTGAGAGCCCCTTCTAATAAAAGAGAGGATCAAGCTCAGATGTCTCATACGCTTTGGCAGCCGCTGGTTACTTCTCACTAATAACCAGAGTGGGATGCTTCTACCTGTCCATCAACTCCACAGTGCCTAGATGGTGAACATTGGGTTATGGAGTGCGGCACTCTACAGAGCATGGTACACGAACCTTTTTTAAGGACCAACGTGCAAAGGTCCAGTTGAGTCAATGACGGGTCTACCACTGGTAGGGGTTCCACACTCAATTAAGAGCATGGTACTCTTTCGATCACCCATTTTTTTAGGAGATGTACAAGATACTATATACATGTTGTTATGATTGTGACTCACATCTTCCTCTGGTTTTACATCCAGTAACGGCTTAAATACCTTCTATGAGTCAAGGATAAGCTTCCCATTTAATTTTTTTATAAATTGGCAAATAGGGTCTTTTTAAGTCAGATTCCCAAGACTATAACGCTTTGACTCGTCCCTGAAGAGATTCCACAAATTAATAAGTTCACGATGCACAACTCCACAAGAATGCATCTCAAGAGTCAATAAGATATCATCTAATGACTCCTTACTCTGTCCATTCTTAATGAAGAATATTTTATCTTTTCGATTTACGGAAACCATTCCCAAAGAATGGCATCGCGTGTTACAATTCCATCGTACACATTTATGACAAACTTACATTCTTTTTGCTCTTCTCCTTTTTGAATACGAACTTTTACCAAGACCCGACATGTATGGGACAAATGAATCTGAAGATTCACCACCTAAATGAACATTTGCTTAGATTATATAGCGTATATCTTCTGAGATGCCCTTGTACATTAACAGTCTCAGTCTTTCATACCTAACTTTGTAGATTTTTGTTAGAGCATTTTGAAGGAGAGAAGGAAAATGATTTCTTAAATTCAAGAAAATAACATCCATTTTAAAAGGAGAAGGAATCAGTTATTATGGGAAACTGAAAAATAAACTGACTTGAGAGTCACGGAGTACTATTATCTGCCATTTAACCGGGAACACAAAGAACTCAACAACTTGGTTTTCCAGAAATGGTTTGAGTCTTTATCCATTGACATTAAATATACTATCATTTCTAGGATTCTCAATGTCTATGACCCCATAAGGATACAGATGTTTGACAATAAAAAGGTCACGTCACCTAAATCTTGATTTTTCAATGAATAGGTGAAGACGAGAATTATAAAATAGAACTTTTTAAACAATTTTAAAAGTTTTTCTCAAAATTGATTTATCATGAAAAGTTTTTGCTCTAGTTTTATAAATCTTTGTATTTTCATATGCATCATTTCTCAATTCCTCAACAATTAAAATTTTCAATGACAATGATAGGGTTCAGAGGCATCTTGTTTCGCTTAGAAATGGAACCCTATTTTTCACAATTTTCACAACTTTTTTAAAATGTATAGTTGTCTTTAAATAAAGTGGGCCAATAAAATCCATACTGTAAGATTTTCATGTAACACCCCAAATTTTTCATCTCTTAAACAGTAATTTTGACAGTTAATAGAATTTTACTATTTAGTGATTTCTGGATACTGTAAAATTATTTTGTTTATTCCGTCAGCGTATTTGATTGTTTTGAGTGATTTACTCCGTGTCAGGAAAATAAAAATTTTTGGGCCGGGGAAAACTTTACGTAATTTAATTTTTATCGTTAGGTTTTAATTATTTTACGTAATCTGAATTGATATTTGTGAGTTTTCTAATTTTTGTGATTTTGTGGATGATTATGAATTTTTTTGACTGTATGTGGGCCCAGGTGGGTCCCGCGAAGTGAAAAAATTTTCTTCGCATAGAAAAATTTGTACTGTTTAGACGGAGACAGGGGATCTTACTAAACCTGAATCCGGAAACAGTTTTAGAAAATTTATTTTGTACTGTATTTATTTATCGAAAGATAAAAATACAGTAAATATATTTTTTCGTGGGATTTTTAGTAGATAAAAATAGAAATTATATTGCTTAAGTCAACATTGGTGGTTTGGATATCCACTATTGATTCAATTAACGGTTAAGAAATAAATTTAATAAAGAAACATAAGATAATCATCATTGATTTAATCAATGGTGTGAGAATAAACTTAATTAGGCAAGCTTCAATATCAACCGTAGATTTAATCAACGGTGTAAAATTAATTATATAAAGTGACCATTTACAACCATTGGATTTAGAGTTGATCAAGGGTGAAGATTTGGTCTTAAAAAGTGACAAAGATCATTTATGACCATTGGATGAAGAATTAATCAAGGGTGGAGATTTGGTCTTAAAAAGTAGCAAAGACTAATTATGACCCTTGGATTAAAAGTAAGAAGAAGTAATCTTGACCCTTTATTTTGGAGACACATCTAATGGCTAGAATTTAAAAGAGAAGGATCCAATGGCTTAGATTTAGTCTTCTAAAAATCAAAAGTCTACCTAAATCCTAACTATTGAATTAATCAATGGCTAGAAATGCTTCAAATAATGGCCTAATTAACAAGCCAAGTAAACTAAATTAAATGTTAAATTGTTATAATCTAATTCTTAATTAGATATCCTAATTTTAATTAGAGATTATAATATATGAAATAATATGTCTAATTAATTAGTTATGTAATTAGAAAATTAGTTAAGATTGATTAGGAAACTTAATCTAATGAATTAACTAATCAATTAGCAAGTAATTATGACAACTTTGGAGTGCATGATGAAGGGGGGACGATTTTGGAGTGTTAGGAAGGAGGAGACATGTTTAAACATGCTTGTATAGCCTTTTTAGGCCAAAGAAAAAGATGACAAAGTGGAAGACTTTGTGCATCATGTGATAGCCTTCAATTATGCCAAATGAATTCATATCTCTCCATTCTTTCACTCCCACGGCAGCAGCACCTTTGGTTACACTCTCCATATTCATTTTTCTATTTCACCAAAAAGCCTTCATCAAATTCTCTCAAATTCTCTCAAAGTTCCAAGAACACAAAACAACCATTTTCCTTCCTTTTCTCACCTTATGATTCGCCAAGCAACCCACAAGCACCATTACTCACCTATAATTTTCACTCACATCATTTCCTAAACCTAAACACCATTCTAAGAACATCTCTAGTTATGAGTTTTTCCAAAATCATTCATCTTGAGCTTCAAATCCAAGCTTCAAGTTTCTATCAAAAATCAAAAATTCCATCTTTGTGCTTCAAGAGAAACCATTCGGTCAAGACACTCAAAACCACCATCCAATCTCTTTTAATTTCATCCAACCATAGATCTTGAATCTACATGATATTCTAAGCAACTCTCATGTTGGAGATTTTCTCTAAATCATTCATCTTCATGGACTTTCTTCAAGATCAAAGTTATTGGATTTTTGAGGTGAAGTGTAAGGAAACTTCATTTCTTTTCTCTTTTTCATGATCTAAACTATGCTTGATCCATGTTTCCTCTTAATCAAGCTTAGTATACTAATTTCTATGTATTTTGTTTTGACTTTGAGAAGCCCTTAGTGGTGAAGGACTTGGAAAGAGAAGCAAAATCAAGAAGCTTTGAGGATCTTCAAGAGGTAAGAGGGAGATCCATCTCACCAACCAAGTATGGTGGTGGGAGATGGTCTTATATTTGATGGATTGTGAATTCATGTGAGAATTCCAATCCATGGTCATGTAATAATTAATTGTGTGTTTATGAGCTTTGCTTTATTTTCTTGTGCTTTGATTATTTTTATCTATGTTTAATATGCTTTGCATGATTTTATGGCTTTGATAGTATATTTATAATATGCATGATGAGTATATGGCATGTTTGTGATATTTATGATGAAATATATATATGTATGCCATGATGTGTGGATGGAAAGAAAATTGATCTTGGTTCCAATGGCCAAGGAAGAGCTACGGTTTTGATGCCCTTGATTTGGGTCAATGTTGAAATTTTTCAAGAACAAGAAAATTAAATTTTGATCCCTAGAACAATGAGAATTTCGGCCAAGACACCTCAAAATAGGTGTTTACAAATTAATATGTTTATGGAAGAATAAAATTGGATTGATTTGAGGAATATGAAAAATGAACTAAAGGTTTGTTTCTTTTTAGAAAACATGAACACAAATTTTAGAATGAAATTTTATTGATTTATTTTGTGTAGAAACAAGAATGGAATTTATTTAAGTTAGAAGAAAAATATTTCATGGTTCCAATGGCCATCTATAAGGTTTCGATAATTTAGAAAAATGTTTTGATGCTATGAAATACAAGAATTTTCAAATAAGGATTTTTGAAAAGGGAATTAAAGTGTTATCAAGTGGAATTTTCATAAATAAAAGAAAAAGAAGATTGAAAGTATTGAACTTCAAATTAATTTAAAAAGAATTAATTTTTAGAAGTGATTTAGAAATAAAAAAGAAAATGTTTGTAACTTAAATTTACTCACGAAGAATTTATTTGAGTTTTGGAAAACGTTAAGAAATTTAAAGTTAAGAAACAATAATTAAAATACCTCAATATGAATTTGTAGGACTAGATCAATAAAAAGTGATTTTGAGAAAATATATATTAAGGAAAAGATTTTTGACTAAGAATGAAAAAGGATTTGCAAAGAAAGTGAAAATGAATTTGAACAAATGGGTTTGGTTTTTATAACCATCGGTACTTCGGTTTTGAAAATAAAATTTTAATGGTTTTGTTTGTGTAAAACCATATCAATTTAGAAGGAAAAATATTTGATGATTTCAATAGTCATATCCACGTTTTTGAAGGATTGTAATGCCTTGATTTTTATGAACAAAATGATTTTCAAAGTGGAAACGTAACTTGAGTTAATACAAGAATTTGGAAATGGAATTAGAGCATTTATCACTTGAGAATTAAGTTCTTGTAAACAAGAATATTTTCGAACTTCAATTTATTTTGAAGAAGGTTGTGTTTGGAAATGATTTGAGAAAAATGAAGAATATAGTGGTATTATGAAAATCTACTAACATATAACTTATTTTTGAGTTTTGAAGTACGTTAGAAAATGTTAAGTTTTGAAATGTTGATTTATATCAATGGAAAAATGATTTTGTGAATTATATTTTGGAAAAGGATTTCTTGAATTAAGAAATGTGGAAAAAGATTTTCTTGAATAAGAAAAATATGAAAAATAAAATACAAAGTTATATTATTTTGAGAAAAGTTAAAAAGGAATAGTCGAAGGTTAAGAAATATTTTCTCGTAATGAAATTGTGATGAAAAATATTTTACGTATATTAAAAACGTGATTTTTAAGCTACGCAATTTGAAGAATTGTGTTGAAAATTAATATTGATTTTATTTAAGTCCAAAATAATGTTTGAAATATTGAGGAATATTTTACGTGATTGTAAAATGGTGAAAAATGATTTACGTATCTTAAAAATGATTTAAAATGCAGTAAAATATTTCTACACGATTTGAAATATGTTAAAATATTTCTACGTGATTTGAATTACGTTTAAATATTTTACGTGATTTGAAATATTTTACGTTTTGAAAAAAAAAAATCACTACGTGATTAAATAATGATAGAATATTTTTACGTAATTATGAAAAATGATAGAAAATTGTTATGAGACTTGGGAAGCGTTTAAATATTTTACACTATTGAAAATATTATTAAAAAATATACGCAATTTTGAAACAGTGGAAAAATAATATGCGATTTGAGAAACATATATTTTTATGCGATTGAGAAAGACATTGAAAAATTAATACGTGATTTAAAAGTGCAACAGAAGAGCTGCGGCATTTTGAAAACGTAACAAAAGTGTTACAGTATTGTGAAAATATAACGAAACGTTTAATTTTGAAAATGTAATGAAAACATTTTGGAATTGTGAAAACATAATGGAAATATTACGCAATTTTGTGAAAACACGGCGAAAGTGTTTTATAACTATGAAAACATGATAACATGATTTTGTGTTGAAAATATAGTATAATTACTTTGAACCAGTGTATGGACATTGTATGAGAAAATGACGTGTTTTGCCTATGACTGGTATTTGGTGCATTTTATATGCATTGGAAAGAGATGCCTGTGAATGGATTTGGTGCATTATACATGCATTGGAAAAGTATGCGTTGAAGCATATGATATAATTTGAACAAATGAAATTGAAAAGATTTGGCCCTTTGGGGTTGAACTTGCACTGATATATTCGTGCATTGTATAAAATATAGCTAATAGCTATTATGGCCCTTGTGGTTGAAGAGGAATGAGAATTGATAGTGAGGTCTATGATGGATCTTGGGGCGTCGAGGCGTCGGTAGCGGCGTGATCGACCGATGGGCACGACTAGCGAGTACCACGTGCCACTTGGCGATGCAGTCCGTTGCAACGCATTGACGATACCCGACAAGAACACGATTCTTTTCAACGACTGGGAGATTGTCTTTGGGCTAAGGCTGACAATTGACTAGAGCATTCTTCTCGAAATTGTGAAAACCTCCATGGAGTTGTTTTTTAAAAACTGAGTCTTTGTACATATGCATAAATCTGAGCATTTATATCTGTGTGATATATTAATTGAGGAATATTGGTTATTGGTTATGATAATTGAATTGATAAATGATTGGATGATGATTGAACTGATAAATGATTAGATGATGATAGTTGATTAATGCTGATAGCATGATTATGACATGATTTGTCTGTATGATATTGTTGGTCGTGTGTTATCTCTCTCGCTGCGCCATGTTGGTATTGGTGTAGGTGATCTCACCTCTTTGTTATATTGTTTTGCTGTGTTTGTACTGTTAAAATCAAATAATAGAAGGATCGA
Organism: Ormosia semicastrata; assembly: GCA_029884595.1. Taxonomy (NCBI): domain Eukaryota; kingdom Viridiplantae; phylum Streptophyta; class Magnoliopsida; order Fabales; family Fabaceae; genus Ormosia; species Ormosia semicastrata. The sequence goes on along the minus strand of JAQQTO010000047.1, from coordinate 36,240,709 downwards.
GTTGTCTTAGACATAACAGGCGATAGATACTCTGAGATTGGTGACAACAATAAGGAGTGGACTTTCAGGACTCGAAGGTGTGCAGTGTTGACAAAGGAACAGATGTCTGATGCATCAAGATGAACGAGAAAAGGAATAAGTATGTTAAAGTTTCTTGTTAGTGTTGTACCGTGCTATTAAGTAGGACCCGTCATGGGGTTTGCTACTTGTAAAAAAAAAAAAAAAAAAAAGTCTGTTAATTTTATATTTCTCTTTAAATTGTGTTATTAATTGGTGTCAATATTGCATAATGAATAGTTGAAATATGATTTTCAATATTACCTAATATTTTTAGTAAATTTACGTTTCACTAAAGAAGAAATTTTGAAACCCATCTTTTATAACTCAAACTTTGTGTGAACTTATTTTCAGATTATGAGTCGGAAGTCAGAAATGTGATGCCAGAGCCAGGGTGTTACATTTCACAGTTGTTTTCTTTGAAGAAAAGTAACATCCACATGCTTCTGAGTGACAAAATTTAATAACATTACCTACCTCACTGTTGGGCACACATCTCCAAATGATTTGATCAGGATAATTGAGGCAAGATCTTTCATGTTGCAAGAAAATTGATTATATTAGCAAACTAAGGCTTAAAATTGACAGAAAATAAAAATTCATTAGAAAAAGAATCATTGATAGGTGTGGTATCAAAAGGTGAGCCTATTGTAAGTATGGACAAATGATCTACAACAACATTTTCGACTTCTTTCTTATCTTTTATTGTGATGTATAATTCTTGAAGCAACAAAATCTACCGTATCAACCTAGGTTTGCAAAAACTTGTTGAGAAAATCGACAAGTGCACCGAATTGTCAAAGTAATAAATGTGATGATTAAGAGGGAAAAACACACTAAAATGCACAAAATTAAGAGGGACAAAAAAACAAAGCACATAAATGCAAAACACATTAAGGATGTAAACACATGAAATTAAAACACTAGGGATCTGACTTTACTTAATTCAACGATCTATCATAGACAATAGAGTAGCTTTGGGACCTTCATTCTAATTAATTTCTAATCATTCAATTGATGAGGAGAATCCCTTAATTAATTAAAACTCAATTCCTTGGTCTAAACCCTAACTCTTAAAGGCATAACCTTTACTCTATGGATTCTCATGAAAAATACCACAATTCTCCTACACAACCTATAACCTCTATTCCTAGATGATTATAAATCATGACACTTATTATTTATAGTCTAGGTCATATGCAAACCTCTCGATTCTACATATACCTCACTAAATCAATTTATGAGTGGTCAATTCATAAAAACATTAAGAATCATAATAAGCACTCAAATTGAATAAAAAAGAAATTAATTAAAATTCCAATCTTAATGCATGTCGATTGAATCAAGTTACATCTTCACCCAAGAAACATATGAATTTAATTACACATGACAAACGAGAAGAATAGATAGGAAGAATAAAAATAAAAATATATACATAGCTCAACCCTCCATAAAAAAAAATTAACAAGTAGGCAGTATAAACCGGCCATTAAATATTTATTAACAAAGGTGTGGTATAAACCAACCACCAAATATATATTAACACGTAGTAAATAAATATTAACAAGGGTATGTTATAAACTAACCACCAAATAAGTTAGTAAGCAGATAAATTAAAAAGTTAGTAAGCGGTAAATTAAAATATTAGAAGCGTGTAAATTAAAAGGTTAGATAGTTAGTAAGAGAGTTAGATAGTTATTAAGTTAGTAAGCAAGAAAATTAAAAAGTTGGTAGGTTAGTAAGTTAGAAATAAAATATAGAAAGTAAAATACAAAAAATAAAGTACAAAAAATAAAATACGTAAAAAATAAAGTGCGAAAAGTAAATTACGTAAAAAGTAAATTTAAAATATGAAAACCAGAGAGAGGCGAGCCCCACCAGAGCCGACAAAGGAGGAAGAAGAGAAGAGTCAAGATTGAGATATTATTAGAACATAAAGTAAAAACCAGAGAATCAAGAAAGTCAATTTTTTTTTTTTTATTTTTTCAAAGGTGAGAGAAAGAGAAAAAGAAAAATTATTTAATTAATAATTAAATATTACAGAGGAGAAAGGAGAGTTTCTCTCACTAAATTAGTATGTTAGTATGCACAAAGAAAAAAAATTAAAAGAGTAGAAAAAAATATATATACAAGATCCATAGGAAAAAAAATATAAATACATATATACAAAATATTTACACAATAAATTTGTTCTTCAAATCAAGTCCCCGACAACGGTGCTAAAAACTTGATGCAAATTAAAAGTTGTAAACCCAAGTGTAGATTGTTTCAAGTAATAAATTCTCGGAGTCCGAGGTTGATCCACAGGGAATTGATGAAGAAAAATTCTTTGACGTAAGGTAAATATTTTGTCACAGTAATAAAGGTAATAAAATTTGGTTACAAATAAAAATAACTTACTTGGGTTAGGTGTAACATCCCAATTTTTCATTTTTCCTGAAATAAATAAGTTTTATAATATTTATGAATTTTTATGAATTTTTGAGAATTTTTAATTATTTTGAATATTTTAATATTATTTTAATATTATTTTGATATTTTAATATTATCTTGGAAACTATATGTTCGAACTTTGTTTTTTCTGAAAATATGAGTTTTATGATTTTTCAGAATTTTTGTGAAATTTTTTGAGATTGTGATTATTTTAATATTATTTTAAGCTGTATAAGTGCTTGAGACGGGCCCGAAAAAATAAAAATTTTTCTTGGACCAGAAAGTTCTGAACTGTCAAGGTTGGATCGAGGGATCTTACTAAACCCGAAACCGAAAATAGTTGACAGGGATTTTCTATATCTGAGTTTTTTATTACCCATTGTGAAATAATAGCAGTAGCTATTGTTCATTGGGTAATATCTGTTAGAAAATATCTAAGCTAAATATCTTAAGGGTAATCATGAGCCATCATTACTAAGTTTTATGGCTAACCAATAGAAATTGGTCAAACATAGTGGCTTGGACTTTGCTATGAGCCGTTGGATGAAAATCTTGATGAAAAAGCCTTAAATCATCACCATTGATCTAATCAATGGTGTGAGAGAAATCTTGATAAAGAAGCTTATGATATCCACTTTGGATTTAATCAATGGTTAGGAGATGAAGTTAATTTTAATGGTTAGATTTGTTAGTTGAGAAATTAGATAATCTAACTTAGTTACCCTAATAGCTTAATTAGTAACTAAATGAACTAATTTAGTTGCTAAATAATTAGAAGCTAGTTACTAGATAAATATCTATTATCTGGAAACATGATATAATCATGACCTGTATAATGACATAATAATGTAACTAATTAATTAGAATGTAATTAGAAATCCTAACTAAATTAGTTTAAGAGAAACTAGATGAACCAACTATTTAATTAAGGTGTAACTAAGGAATTAAAATAGAACCAATTTAGTTCCATTCTCCTATGACCACATGGCCATTCTACCATGTTCTTGATTCTTCTAAATGACCAAGTGAAGACCATTATGCGACATAGACCATGTGAGAGCCATGTGAACACCATGTGATATTTTTATTACCATGACTAAACTTTGATTTCTCCTCCTCACCTAACCCCACGGCCATGCACTTGTAAATTGGTCATTCTGATTTCTCCTACTCACCTAACCCCATGACCATGCACTTGTAAATTGGTCATTCTATTTCATTTCATCACACTTTGTGACACAAAGAGAAATTCTCTCTATTCTCTCTCTTCAAGAACACTCAAAGCTTCCTTTCTTTTCTTTTCTTTGAGGGTTTCGGCCACCACTCCCAAATCCCACCCCCACACTTCTATAATTTCATCTAACCTTACTTTCTAAACCCAAATCTTATTCTAAACATTTTTCCTTTAGTGAGTTTTGTCTAATTCTCTCTCTAAGTGCTTCAAAAATCAAGCTTTGATTTCCTACATCAAAGGTAATTTCTTGAATCTTTGATTCTAAGTTGGATTTTTGATTTTCTAGACCATGATTGATCCATGGTTCTTTGTTCTTAAGCTTTGTTTTTGACTTTTAAAATTGTTTAAGTTTGATTAGGGTTTTATTTGGTGCCATATGAAATCAAGAGGAGGATAGGCTTGAAGTTTATTGTCTTCCTTGAGGTAAGAGGGAGATTAACCTCATCAACTATGTGTTGATGGTGAGGAAATGGATTGTTTGTGGTGAAAAATCCATAAGGGTTTATTCACTTGATTCTTTATGTTTTCTTTGTTTGTGTTTGCTAAGTCTTTGGTTTTGAAAATATGTTTGCATGTGTGTTTAATATGCTTATAGCTTTGATAGTATACTTGTCTATATGAATTTGAAAGCATGATGATACTTGTGTAATTTAGGATGTGAATCACATGAAGGAAATGTGTATGAAGGTTCCAAAGAATCTATGAGCCATTCAGCCTCCACACCATAAAAAGGGGATCAAGGATCCTAAATTGTTTTCCTAAATAAGGATTAATTGGTTTTATGATACATAATTAAATTAAGAGTTTTATAAAGAATAAATGATGGAAAGAATTAAAGAATGATTTATGAAATATATATATATATATATATATATATATATATATGATTTTCGCCAAGATGCCAAAGTTGATAAATTAGATCAAAAATTTATTTTGCTAAGTGTAGATTTAGGTGTTTGAATGGTAAGAAAATAATTTACTAGATTTTGAACTTAAAATTAAAGTAATATACTTTTTAGAATTAAATTGGCATAATTAAGTTATACGGTAAAATAAATACTGATACTTGAAATTTACTGACGTATAGCTTACCCTATGGGTTTTGAAGTGCGTTAGGAAATTTTGAGCTGTAATGTCTCAAGTAAATTAAAGAAACACAATTTTATGGAAAATAGTAGAAATGCTGATTTTTAGAGGGATTATATTGAAATATTATTTAAAGAGGGACTATATTGAAAATATTCTTTACAAATGGACTATATTGCAAATATTATTTAAAGAAGGACTATTTTGGAAATATTATTTAATGAGGGACTATTATATAAATATTATTTTACTGAGAAGGACTATTATGCAAATAATGAAAATAAAGTCAATTTTTGGTATTAAATGAGAAAAATCTTATTTTGGACTTAAAATATGTTAGAAATATTTTATGAGATTGAAAATATTTTGAAAAATCTTTACATGACTCAAAAATAGTAATTTTAAGCTACACGATTGAGAAAATGCGATAAAATATTTACGCAATTTAGAAAATGATGGAAAATCTTTACGCGATTTGAAAATGTTAGAAAAATATTATGCAATTGTGAAAATGCGATAATATCGCTACGCGATTGAGAGGAACAACGAGTTTACTGTAGGGCCGAGGTACTGGACCCGAGTGGATCATTAGTATTATGTAATTGTATTAGCGGTTATATAATATCATTGATACGAATGGCATTAGACAATTGTTTGGGCGGTTGATTTAATACCATTGGGGACGGTTCAGCGGTGTTTGACTGGTTATGTTGAATAATGAGATCGCCAAGTGATGGCGTGTGAATATGAAATACTGTGGGATTAATGACAGTATGTGTATTTGGATCATATATCATGCATAGAAAAGCATATTCGCTTATTGATTAAGGCTATGTGCCTAGGAGATTGATTTACACCTAAGTGCGGGTGCGATGGTCATAGTGTAGGTCAAATATGGACCTTGGGGGCGTCGAGGTGCGGGTTTTCCACAATGGCCAGTTATTAGCGCCCTTGTGTCGTGGATCAGACCGATGCAAACACACCGATGATTCGGACCGAGATACTATCGCTAATCATGATCTAATGTAGAATGTCTTGTCCAATGCCTGATGTACACTTTGATAAATTGATAAAATATAGCACTTTTGACCACGACAGCCTAGTGACAAACATATCTTCTAGATCTTCTCTCCGAAATTGTGTTTAGCTCCATGGAGTAGGAATAGGTCTGTGTACATATGCATAGTCAACATTTATACTATTGTGAGATGTTATTACTGTGAATAATATGATTGTGGTATTATCATTATGCCTAATATTGCGTTTGCAAGTTTATTGGATTATTTATCTATTAGATGCTATGAATATATCTGCTGATTTTATATTATTCTATGGACTGTGTGTATGGATCAACATTGTTATTTGTATCGTTTCTTTACTGCCATACTAATATTGATGTAGGGGATCTCACCTCTTTGCTATATTGTTTTATCTGTGTCTATTTTTATGCCTACGTTTGTGAAGACTACGATGGCTATAAGGAGGAATTTCTCTGATTATATGTAAGCGCAGTTCCACAATGGCATTGACGCCTAGCGTGTCGATTCAGCTACGAAACGTTTTAGTTATATAGGGGAAGTGACTCTATCCCAGAGCGATACCTACCAAGGAAACCTTACTATTACATATAATGCTGCTTGTGTACATGTAAAGTTTTCCATGCCTATTGTAGAACTATGGGACATTACTCACCATTTGCCTAGTGAAGATTCTTCGGAGTCAACTGCTCGGACTCCTGTTCAAAGAGACACATCCCAACCAGAAAACGTGCCTTTAGAGGATCCAGGAGAGGATCAGGTTTAGAACCTTACTCTCCAGGTGTTTTGGCTTGGGCCAGGTCAAGTTTATATGTGGTAATTAAATATTGCCTATAATATATAAGTTTTATGTAATGAAGACGTCATGAATCTATGTTATATGCGAGAGATGTATTTTATTCAGTTCTTATAATTTGTGTTTTTCTAATTCAGTAAAGTTTCTGTTATCCGCAAAAAGGAAATTTTGAAACCCGTGTTTAAATAATATTAATTATTTTATAACTTGGGTAATTAATTATAAGGAGTTGGTATGAATGTGATACCCTTCGGATAGGGTGTTACATTAGGAGATCCACTCTTGGTAAGTAAATTAAGGACAATATTAATTTTTTTTATAACTCAATTAGAATCCACACATAATAGAGGTTCCAATCAAAAAATACAACATTTAAAGTACATTTATGATTATATACATAATTATATTATGATGCCTTAATCATCTATTAACACCACCACTTATAAATTGGCTCAAGCATTCATTGTGCCAATATTTGTTTACAACAAATCAAGATCTCCACTTTACAAAGAGAGTTTCTAAATTGATTAGAAACAAAATACAATACATATAATGACCACTTGATAATATATCATTTAAGCACAAGAAAGATATTAATTTAACCTTATTTCATTACCAAGAGCCTTACCCTTTCACCCAAGTAAAATGAAAATTAGTTACTCATAGACAAGAAGAAAGGAAGAGAGAAAAAGAAGAAGAAGAACATAACTTCAATTTAGAACAAAAGAAAACTACAACAAGATAAACAAACAACACAACAGCATGATCTTGATCTCTAAAACCAAGACTCTTAAATGATCAGCCAATGCTACCTTTTATAGAGGATTAGGGATACAAAATGATAAGGGAGGTGATTAATGAGTAGGTGGATGAGTGAAAAATGCCAAATGACTTTTGATGAGTGAAAAATTATTGAGATTATTTGTCTCCGAAATCATTCAGTGATGAACTCATTGAATGCGTCAGAGAATTGAAAAATGGTATTCATGAAAGTTGTAGACCTAGATCTTAGCTTTCAAATGCCATTAGTTTGAGCCCAAAAGCATTCCTACAACTCGAGATATGGTCTGATTACTGCACACTACTCAAGCCCAGCTACAGTTCCTCTATTCTGACTTGGAAGCCTAATCTGACCTCTAAGTAATTTGAAATGAGTCTTGTGTTCTTCATGAAAGTTATATATATGAGTCTTAACTTGTAGATAAGTTCTTACAGCCTGAGTTATGCTCTGATTACTGTATACTATTCAGGTTCCAATCACAAAACCCGTGTTCTAACTTCCAAGACCAATTAGCTCCACTAGATGTCTGATTTTGACCTAGAGCCATGAAAGTTATAGAGTTCTCTGTTATCTTTCTTACAAAGTAAAATACATAATTTTTAGACATCTAAAACTCAAGATATGACCAAAATACAGAAACAGTGTAAGACGTAAATCTTGTTGGAAAAAATCAATTAAGTCCAATTTGAGTTCAAACTTACAAAACATAACCAAGCTCAATCAATTAAGTACATAGAGAGTGTAAATGATTACAAATGAGGGTTTATTCATATATTAAATATATAATTATCAGTAGCTTAATTGGGTATTCTGATTTTGATTTTACTGGATGCAAAATGGATAGGAAAAGCACTAGTGGGACATGCCACCTGCTTGGAAGTTCACTAGTTTCTTGGCACAACAAGAAACAAAATAGTGTGTCATTGTCTACAGCTGATGCTGAATATGTTGTAGCTGGAAGTTGTTGTGCTCAAATCCTTTGGATAAAGCAACAACTTCTAAACTATGGTCTTTAGCTTGATCACATCCCTATAAGGTGTGATAATACTAGTGCAATTAATTTATCTAAAAATCCCATTCTGCACTCAAGAACAAAGCATATTGAAATAAGACATCATTTTATTAGGGATCATGTTCAAAAAGGTGATTGCATTCTTGAATTTGTAGAAACCATTAAACAACTAGCTAACATTTGGTGGTTAATTTTCTGTTTCTTAATAATTCTTGAATCCAATACTAACTTGAGTGTCGAAGGTTCCCCCAAAGTTGTTTTGCAAGTACTCCATCATGACAAAGTCCACCAAGAAGCTCATTTTGACAAAATGGTTTAAATTCTTGGCAAAAGTGGTAATTTTGCATAAACATGTGTTTTAGATCAAGAACTAATCAGTTTGTATGCTTGCATGATGTTTGAAATTATTTTAAGACTTTTTGGAACTAATTTGAAAGCTCTATGATTGACCCTTTACTATTTAAAATGTAAAAAATGAGTTTTAGTACTCTGATAATCGATTATAAGCCTTTGTAATCAATTACAAAGGTTCTGTCAAGAAGGTAATCAATTACACCAACCATGTAATCGATTACAAGGTTCCCAAAAAGATGGTAATCGATTACACTAAACCTGTAATCGATTACAAGGTTCCCAAAAAGATGGTAATCAATTACACACCAATTGTAATCGATTACACAATGGTTTTAAAAGGAGTTTCAGCACGGGAACAACCATTTTCATTTAAACCATCTCATTTCTCTCTCCTCCTCCACGACCTCTCTTCCTCTCCTCGCCCCCAAACCTTTAATTTCTCTCTCATTTCTTGACTAAATCATCCCATTTCACTACTATACTACTCAAATTTCCCCTCTTCATCATAACCCCCACTCAATTCCACCCAAAATCTCCTCAATCTTCATTCCCCATCTCCCTTCACGCTCTATCTCTCCCTCTTAAGCCCTAACTTACGTTTTCACTCTTTCTCATCAACCTTCCAAATTTCTCCACCATCAAACACCACGTGAGTTTCATCAATGGCAGAATCTTTTCAACGTACAAAACGTCCAAGAACAGGGGCCAACATTGGAGAGTCTTCCCGTGCTCCTCCACGCAATATCTCTGGGCTAGACCTCACACGTCACTTCTCCACCACCAAGAAGGCAGAGTTATTCAGGAAAAATTTCCAGTTAAGGAAACTCATCTCTCCCAGGTATCTCACCGAGTCCTTTTGCTCAAATGAACCCTTGGAGTGCTTCAAATTAATTGAAAGGTTAGGTTTGCTAGGTTTTTTCAGTATTCAAAATGACATTTACCCGAACCTAATTAGGGTGTTGTATGCAAATCTAAAATATGAGGATGAGTGTCTGATATCTGAAGAAAAGAAAAAGCAAATTAGGATCACTGAGGATGCATGGTGCAGGTTAACTAGGCTTAATTATCATGGGACAAACTTTTATGGAAATGAGAATTTTTGGGGAGATTATTTCGAATATAGGGCTGCTTTGACCTCCATGACTAGGTTTGGCTATGAAATTCCTAGGGATAGAAAAAGGGTGATGGCCACTGGGTTGACCATGGAAAATAGGGTACTTCATTATCTTGTGACCAGAGGGTTAATTCCTAGGGGAGCAAATTACTCCCAAGTCCTGAGAGATGATGTGGTGGTATTATGGGCCATGACCACAGGTAGGCCAATCAATTTGGCCTACTATATAATTCAGTATATGTTAGATGCTAGGAAGAAAAAGAACTCTGCCCTTTCATATGTTATGCTTGTCACCGCCATATTGGAACATTGCCATATTTCCTTGTTTGAAGAGTCAAAGGACACAAGTTCCAAAGGACCACAGTCTATAGGCTTGCACACATTGCAAAAGCTTAAACTATACAAGGTAGATGGCAACTGGTACTACATTTCCCATGGAAGTTGTGGTCATATTCCTCATGATCCTGAGGATGATAATGAAGATAGAGGATAGCAGCCTCCTCCCAAAGCCACCATGGAGCTTCTGCTATAGGAAATTCACAGCTTGAAAATGGGGATGGATTACATTGAACAAAAGGTGGATCATTTAGAGCTGAGAATAGATTACTTTGATTAGGAGTTAGCCTTTATCCGATCCTTTTTGAATGGACCGGGATATGTACCAAGGCAAGCAGCTCCTACTCCTCCTGGCTCTTCTGCTCCTCTTTCCTTTGTTGGTCCTTCTGATGCTCATCTTGATGATGATGAGGAGATCCTAGGTTCTACGAACGATCTTGACACAGATGACAATGACTCAGATGATGTGGCAGATGATGTAGATAGTGACAGCGAGGCGACCATATGACCATGCTGTCCACTCATTATCTTTTATATTATTTTTTTTGTATATGACTTTGGCTCCTTCTTTATATTAATGATTATCAAAACTTGATATATTTCTTTTCATATGCATCTGAAATCACTATGATTGGTATACTTACTCTAATTGCAAATATAGCTGGGATGAAATATTTATGTTTTGATAATTATGGTTGAATGCTTATGTCATTTTTTTTTATAATGCCAACGGAGGAGAGATTAGTGAAATATATTGCATGTGTATGGGGGAGCTTTGTGTTTTCACATAAAAGCTTTGTGCTTTCACATATTCTATCTCATGTATACATTACGGGGGAAAGTTGCGCTTAAATCTATGATAATCAAATAAATGTAAATATTTCTCTTCCTTTTCAATGTCTAGCTTGTCATCATAAAAAAAGGAGAGAATGTGAATGCTTATGACTTGAAGCATATCAAATGAATTTTTGCTGATCACAAAAGCAAAGATGAAGATCAAGATCAAAAGAGAAGACCAAGATAAAAAGAAGGAAACCAAGAGGTATATAGATATAGGTCTTAGAATACCAATGTAAAATGCTCTCAATGTATTTCAATTATCTTCAAATGGTTTTTTCAAGATCCTGTTAAATTAACTTAAAATTTAAAGTTTATCTTTTTAAGGTTATATTGATTTCAATCTTGGATTTCGTATTACAAATGTAAATCTTGTCAAAATCCAAGTTTCTATAAGCAAGAATTGACCAATACACTTATTTGGGCTTGAAAATTGTGTTCAAAGGACAAGGTAATTGATTACACATGTGTTGCAATCGATTACAAGCTAAACAGAGGCCTTGTAATCGATTACATTAAGCATGTAATCGATTACAAGCATGGCAGAAGCCTTGTAATCGATTACACAAGGCTAGTAATCGATTACATCCTGCCCAGAAAGCCAAGAACATGTTCAAACTGCCATGTAATCGATTACCATTAGTGTGTAATCGATTACCATTGGTCTGACAATGCCCAACGGCTATATTAGGTGCATTAAATGCTTGGCATTAAAGCTCCCAACAGCTCCTTTGATCAAAATAACGTTATATACTCATGTTGGGGCATCATTAATGACTGACCTTGATCCTTGAAACATCTTTCTAACACTTTATACGTGAATCAATCCTTGAAAATCATTTTTGCTCTATTTTTCTAAAACTCCTTGAGATATCTTTGAAGAGCATTCTAGAGCTTTAATTTATATCAATTACTCTTGTGAGAGTTTCATTCTATCAAACCTTGATTATTCTATAGAAGAGGGTGAGGTATCCCTCTAATTGTAAAAGGGTGAGGCATCTCTTGTTTGAAAAGGCTCAAGCTATAAAAGGTGAGGTATCCCAAGGTGGTGTTGAGTGCTCAAATTTGTAAAGGTCATAAGCACCTGATTCAAGCTTAGAATTTAGTGAAAAATCTCAAGTGATTGCTTGAGAACTGGACGTAGGTCACAAGGGGTGGCTGAACCAGGATAAACCATTATGTTTGATTCTCTAACCTCTTTTCTTTACATTTCTGCGTTAGTTTATTTACATACGTGAATTAGTTCATTAATTTGCAATATCTTCCCATCTTATCGATTCATTCATTTTCATCAATTAATAACTTCAACGAAAATTGACAATTAAGAGTTTTTCGAAAGATTTGAGAAAAGTTTTTATAAACTCAATTCACCCCTTCTTGAGTTTTGAGGTTACTTGGTAACACTGAAAAATCATAAATTGATCAAGGGTAACAAGGAAAACTATTGTAGAGGTGAACGCTTCAAAGTGGCAAGAAACACTTGGCATCTGATGGGATCCAATTCTCCAGCCAATAACATTGTGGAATTGAATGCCTTTAGATGCTCTTAAAGATCAGTCGTTTCATTAGAAACATCTATTGTGGTAGGAGGACAAAAATTAGTTGGGAGAGGTATAGACACGATGAACTCAAAAAAAGGATGGCCAGGGTTAATCTGGATCTGTGGTGGTGGTGGTGTGGTGGTGGTATCACGTGACTAAGGCTCGGGACAATTGTTTGAGAGTTTTGTGGCTGAGTAGAGCCTCCTTGGTCTACTTTATTTTCTCCCTACTGGTAGTCAACTTGGCCTTCCAATTATCACAAACGTTGTTGGAGTCTTTGCATCTCTTGAATGGGATCCTCAACATTCCCATTTTCTTATTCATTTGGCTAGTTATCGTTGAGTTGATTATCTTCTGCATTAATGCTGGTAACACGACTCCTTGTTATGGCCAAGGGTGATTATTGGGTGCTTTGCTGGAATGGTGACTTGTGTTTAGGGATTTTTGGCAGTAAAGGAAGAAAGAATGGGAAACTGTTTTACCAGATCCCTACAGACATTACCAGTGTTCATTCCCTTCTTTCGGTTGGCTGGCATAGGTTGTTAGGATGACTCTAGAAGCTTCTTTTACGAGTCAGATCCATTGGGTTAGCGGGTACCTACAGGGACTACGACGCCCAAGTCAGTAACCAATATAGAAGAAGATGTAAGGAAATATAAACGGGTTGAGAGAGAAAGGAAAAAATTGTTTATGTCATAGGAACAGTGCCTATTCATAGTAGTTTTAAGGTGCACAGTACACACCCTAGGAGATAGGTAGGCCTGCAATAGGCCAAACAATTCTCCATTGTGGTGCTAACACGTGTCCTAGCTGTTACAAATATTTTGGAGGGTTTCTTAGGCGACAAGATCAGGTAAGATTCACAGGTTTGGGGTCGGGTCCAAGTCAAAGGGTCGGAGCAGGTCAAGTAGGCCTTGTCTAATAAGGTTTTAATGAGTCGATTTTTGGTATATGAGTCGGGTCGAGTATAACCTTGGAAAATGGGTTACTGCGACCTATATATAAAAGAGATGTTATGGGCTTTGGGCCAAATTTGAGATATTGGGTCTGACTCTTCTTCTTTGGTACGATCTAGAAATAATCCACCTAATATCTTACTACACCTATTGACCAGAATGCTAACCTAACTTTTTAGAGGAAGGGTGTTTATGGTGAATTGTTAGGTTCTTAGCTTAATGATCAAATAAACATGCTCTAGTTTTTCGAAATTATCCTCACTAACCTCATTATTTCTCCAATTCTATATAGACCAGCAAGTTGTTATGAACAGGTCACTCCACCTCAAGTTAAACTCCTTATTTCGCCTCTTTCCAATCCCAGATAAGCTTCGAAGTGGGAATATCTAAATCTATATGATGTATTAAGAGGGCATAAGCACTTTTAATAGTGAAATTACCATTTGAACTGCTATTCCATCTAAATAGATCTTTGCCATCAAGGTTCGACGGCGGTAAAAAGGTCTTGATCCATTGGAGCCACTGTTAAGGAAGGAGGGTGAAAGCATCGCCTCATCCTATTCTCCATTAAGGTCAATGTAGTATGAAACTGGTTGGTGAAGATGTTGATTAGTATGGGGGCCAATTGCTACATGTTCAAGGATGTTTCTCGAATTAATCTAATTTTTCATCCAAAAGAGGACCTGATTGCCATCCCCAGACTACGGTGCACATTATTGATTAGATTCAGCCAAAAATTAACAATCTCCTTCCACAAGGGAGTATCAATGGTTGAGCTAGCAATTCCTTAGGCCAAAACCTAATTTCTTTCATATTTTCCTAGAAGGATATGGACTTATAGTTCTTCTGGGTAGTTGAGGGTCCTCTAGCCCAACTTCATTATAAAGGCCTCATTGAGAAGTTGCAAGCCCCTAAAGCCCAGTCCACTAGAAGTTTAAGGGAGACAAAGTTTTCTAACTAAACAGGTGAGCCATTTTCTTTTAGGCCGAAGAACCCCAAACGAAGTTATGTTGGGATTTTTCCACTAAATGCACTATACTTCTAGGAACCTTGTAGTGTTGCACATTATATGTGATCATACACCCCAGCACAGACTTGGCGAGGGTAATCCTTCCTGCTATGGATAAACATTGAGATTTTCACCCGGAGAGTTTAGTTTGGGTCTTCTCAATAATATGCCCAAATTCTACCTCCTTATTCCTGCTGCTATTGATATAAGCTCGTAAGTATTTCCTGTAACATCTCGAAAATTGATTATTTCATTATAAATAATCATTTTATAATATTTGTGATTTTTGGTGATTTTTGTGAAATTTTCTGGAAATGTTGAATATTTTAATATATTCCTCGTTTTGCGTATGCATTGTGACGAAGCGAGAGGGATAACGAAATGTTCTCCCTGAGGCTGGTAAACCTTGAACTGTCAATGCGTCGACGGGGGACCTTACTAAACCCGAGGCCAAGCACAGTTTGCGAGGTTTGCATTTTTCAAGGTTTTATCTGCTAGATAAAATCGCGGTATCATAAAATTATCGGATGAATAATAAAATATTATTTTCATCACTTGTAATTTTATTCACCGAGAAAATAATTCTACAAGATAATTGATCATCTATCGATGTATTTAATTTGGAGACTAGCTTACCATACACTTTATCGAGGAGCGCGCGAAGCTTCTCAAGGAAGCTTCTTCCAACTATTATTTTATTATTTCTCTCTCCTCCTATTTTGTGCAAAGACATTTGAATTAAGGGGTCTAATTCATTTATCTCCCATTCTCCTCATTCACGCCGGTCACTCTCCCTCACGCATCACTATTCACTCATCTTTCTCTCTTCTCTTTCACCCCACAAAGAAGAAACACCATCCACCCACACCTCCGTTTTGTTCTTCCAAAACCGTCACACTCCCAAAGACCATTTCGTGTTTGGAGAACCACCATATCCGAGGAAAACATTTCCAAGGTCCTACATTTTCTTCATCTTCATCTTCTCCATGTTGAAGCTTAAAGGTTGGAACTTTAAGGATCTCCCGAAACCGAAAACGTGATTTCGACCAAAAAGAGCAGCTTTTTCTTTGTGCTTCTCCAAGGTAAGAGGAAGACACTCCTCCTCAACCTATTTTAGCATTTAGGAACGTCTGTGATTGGTGTTGAGGGTCATTCTACTTTTGTATGTTGTTTTGTATTGCATCCGTGCTATTTGATTGTTTGAGTTTTGAATATATATATATATATATATATATATATATATATATATATATATATATCTGATGTATTGGAACGTGGAATAAGGAAGGGAATAAGTCCCGATTGGTTCTCGGATAGTTACGGTGTAGGCCAAGAAATTTGGAAACTTAATGAGAAAACTGGTAATAGTGTGAAATCTGGCCAAAATACGTCGAATGTGAAAACCTGTCGAATTTGATATCCTAATTACTTAGTCAAATGTTAAAATCCGTCGAGTATGAACTTCTGGCCAAACCTGTCGAATTTGATATCCTAATTACTTAGATAAATGTTAAAATCCGTCGAGTATGGACTTCTGGCCAAACCTGTCGAATTTGATAACCTAATTACTTAGTAAAATGTTAAAATCCGTCGAGTATGGACTTCTAGCCAAACCTGTCGAATTTGATATCCTAATTACTTATTAAAATGTTAAAATCCGTCGAGTTTAGACTTCTGACCATTTCCGTCGAATGTCAAAACCCGTCGAGTTTACATTTCTGACCACCAAACACAATGTGAAAATCCGTCGAGTTTAGATCTTTGACCACTAAACACATTGTCAAAATCCGTTGAGTATGAACCCCGATCATGCCCGTCGAGATTGATCTTCCGACCAAAACCCGTCGAATAGAGTCCCTGGACACTTAGGAGAAACTGCCCCAAAGTCAATAATCGTCGAGTTTGAGAGACAATGCCTGTCGAGTAGATGAATTTCTCCAGACCTGTCGAAATTAGAGATTTCGACCAGTGTTTCGTCGGTTCGACACTTGGGAGATTTTCTCCAACGTCGACACCTATACCCGTCGAATTGAGGCTTTTGGCCGACCCTCGGGAGGGTTCGACAGTTTTGATCTTCGTTCGACGTAATCCCATCCGACATAAATTGATTTCTTGCCAATCCTATTATAAAATGTTTTCCCCATTCTTTCCTCCTCCTGTTACATTATTCTTCGTCGAATGGCAGCTTCAATTATTCATAAAACGTATTGTCTTCGTCGAATTCAAAAGTATACCTATCGTCCAACACCTAGTAATTGAAATCATGACTCGGTTGTGATTCCGGCCGTGTATTTTCCTGGACCCAAAACCTTGGGACTAATAGAGGCATATTGATTATAAATAAATGGGATGACTAGAAATTACTTAGGGATGCATAAACAGGGAAGAACATGAGAGTGTGAGATTTTGAGATCTTAGAATAACCTTCTAAGGGCATATGAATAAATTACTTAAGAGGATTTAAGTTAACTAAGAGAATTCCTTTAGAGACAAACTCTGTAAGTAAAGCTAAACCTAAGTAAGAATCCATAATATGCTTTAAAATGTATTAATTTATTTAACAACAATATCATGCTATTGTGGGTCCATGTGGGTGATGATTGATTGGGTTAATTCTTACTTGGGCAAATTGTGACATATGATGGAATAGTATGTAATAATGACCATACATGATTATGCATAGAGTCTGTATGCATTGTGAATGTCCATTGACTGTCGTAAGGCCTAGTTGCCTAGGAGTTGAACACACCTTAGTGCGGGTGCGAATAGACAAGTGTAGGTCATCGGTTGACCTTGGGGCGTCGGGGTGCGGGTACCTCGCAATGGGCGATTGGTAGCTCTCTCGTCCGTGGGGCGACCGATGCAAACACACCGACGATCCGGACCGAGACACCGTCCCTATATCGCGATCTAGAGCAGACCGTCTACGTATAATGCCATGATGTGCACGTGGGTAAATTCGAATAATAGCACTTTGGCCTCGGCAACCTAGTTGCGGACATGTCGCCCGATCTTTCTCTCCGACCGTTTATGTCTAGCTCCATGGAGTAGGATTTTGATTTTGTATGCATATGCATAGTGGGTCCATGAATTATCCGGCATACATCGTTATTATAATTGGAACCTGTTGTACTTCGATATATCTATATGTATATGACCGCTGGAACTGTTTAGTTGATCATAATTGCTATGGAATGTTTATTACCATTATTCTTTGTCATAAATGCTATGTGGGCGCTTTGCGCCATTTGGTTTCTCGATGCTATAATTGGTAATGATGGTAGGATGTGTTACCTCTTTCTTGTACTTTTCTTGCTCTATGTCAATTTTTGATTAAAGACCGTAAGTGGGAACGAGGTTGGATTCTTTTGGATTTTCTTGGTTTGACCCACTCAGTATCCGGTGATGTCGTCGCAAAGGGGAGTTCTATTGGGTTCGTTCGAATTGTGTTCACTTGTGGTGTTAACGCGCGTGAGTCGATTGGACCGACAAGACGTATTTAACATGCTTGAGGATCTTACATTGACCATGAAGAGGACTGCGATTGAAGACCTTATCCTGTATTTCTCACTACTCCGGTGAGCCTGGAGTTGCCTCACGCATTCGGGATTCGATGGAGTGCCCAACTCCTTAGTCGTAAATATATTATGGGTAGTTTATATTTTATTTTGCATTACCTATATAAAGTGTATTTTGGATATATGTATGTTTTAAGATGATTATCCAGTATTACATGCTGTAATTCAAGTACATATTATAATTCATAATTTAACTGGTTATATAAGCAACTACTCATTCGTGGCTCCTATTTTTCTCATATGTGAAATAATTAATATTTTTGTAAAGTTTGTTATTTGACAATGTTAGCACCCCGAAATTTAGTGACCATGACGTAATGACGATTGTGCATTGGTTATTAAATCGAGGGGTGTTGCATTTCCCAATTTCAGTAGTTCCCTTGAAGCCACTCATTTGGGTGATCAACTGTCTGCTATAGATTGATTTAATATGGACCTCCCGATCAAAGGTCCATGATAGGACCTTTTACTTTACCAATAATCATAGGTAAACTTTTGCATTGCCTTTACACCTTCGAAGTAATTGTATTTGTACATGAGTCCTTCTCCTCCTCCCTCTTCTCCGATCACCAACATTATTTTTCTTCTTTCTTCAACATGCAGCAACCACTACTCATGGTGGTGGTGAAGGGGTCTTACTTTCTCTGTCGTTGGCATCCACAATGCCTTTATTGGTCTTTTATCACTGCCCTGGCGGTGAGATATGATAGGCTACACTAGTAGGATAACCATTGTTGCTGCCTCGACAGCAAGATCAGAAGGGTTGATGCACTGGTGAGACAACCACTGTCACTGCCTCAATAATGAGATTTAATTCCTTTGCAAAATCAACAGCAACATCTAAGCCCCCCCTCATTGTTATTTTCCAGGCAATGAGCTATTCTATTCGTTACTGTCGTAACTAGTCCTTCACCGTTCTGTCGACATTCTGATGAGATCATCGACATTGAAATTACAACCAATAATTATAATTTTTTTCCTAGCAACCTAGAAGAAATTGATCCAAGCCCCAATGATTTTCAAAAACCCATTCTCTATCTGATGAGCCCTTGACACTTCAGTATAAGAGAAGGGAAAGGAAGAAGGAGAGTGGGTTAGAGAAAGTAATGAGGGGCAGCAAAGAGCATTTATAGCTAGTGAGAGTGGAGAGTAAACAAGGGGTAGTAAGGGGAATTTGTAGCTAGTGGAAGTAGAAAGTAAAGAGGGGGTAACAAAGAGCATTTATGGCTAGTAGGAGTTGAGGGAATAAAGAGGGGCAACAATTAGCATTTAACTAAGGGGGTTATGACAAATGAATAGGAACTTAGTGGAGAGAATAAATAGGAAAGTGAAGGAGGGGAAAAACATTCAATCATTTGAGTAAAGAATTAGGGCCTTTGGGCAGGGAGGAAGAAGACCCTTGAAGATCTACAGGTTTCTTTGTTTTGTTTTCTATTTTTCAGTGTAATCAAGAGGGATCTTCCCTATTGTAAGGAGCTAGGCTCCATTGTTTTTTTCTCAGTAAAACCAGTACCTATCAATTGGTATTAGAGCTCCCGATCTTGGGGAGCTTGGGTGGTATCAAAGAGAATGGAGAACATATTAGAGGTGATGGAACAACAAGTGGAGGGGCTCGGGCAAGAGTTGCAGGACACGTTTAGAAAACAGCTGGAGCAGATAGTGGTGAATGTGAAGGAGCAAATTGGAGAAGCTCTAAGCCATCAAAATGGCCGCAGAAAGGAAGAGGGATATGAAATCAATGGAAGAGGAGGAGGGTCCCATGAAAATGAAGAATGGAGGAGGAGATTGAAGGTTCTGATGTTTGAAGGAGATGATGCATATTGGTGGATGATTAACATTGAAATGTACTTTAGTGTAGTAGGAATACCTAAAGCAGAGATGTTAACCATGGCTGTGAAAGGTTTGAGAGATTGTGCTCTCACCTAGTGTTGTTGGTGGAGATTGATCAATCCTCAAGTGACTTGGGAGCCTTCGTGAAGGCAATACTCAAGCAGTTCCAACTTGAATTTAATCCAGGCCTACCAATCTTCGTTTGGGATGAAGAACCTGAACCAGAATTGTCATGAGAATCAATGACATTAGGAGATGGCAGTGAAGGGTCTATCAATAATGTTCTTGATGCTGTTGCAGAATTTGAAACACACAAGGAGGTGGAGTTGAAGGCCATTGAATAATTTTCAGAAAAGGGAGAAAAGCACTGGATGAAGGTCGTTACTGTGGTGGAAGATTCATTTCTGGATCGTATGATGCTGAGACAGCCACATCTGGGATACGAAGGGAAGGTGGATATGGAGGAGGAACAGGGTTATGCAGCAATTGAGCTGAGGCAGAAGTGTCGCATGATGGCCAAAGAGGTCACAATCTTGGGTGGTCTGGCCAATGACCCACCACCATCTGAACCACAATATTTGTCTCTGTATGCGGAAGGAGATGGGATACTTTCTGGTCTATTACAGTGTATCAAGAAGATGTACAGAGGAAGCCGCATGAATGAAAAGGAGGAAGAAGGGATAGAATTGGATTTACACCAGTTGGGAACCTTTTCTAACCTAATAGGCTGAGCCCAACTCACTGATGAGGCAAAAAAAGACTCATGTCAAAAGGAAAGAAATAACCCTCTAGTTATCCAAACTCTTACAACCCTAACCTTGGATTTTGTTTTTGGGCCATGGTCCAACATAAACAATGAAGATGGATTTGACAAAGTAAACTTACTGCATTCCGGTGGTGAAGCCAAGGGAATTAAGGAAAACGAATGGGACTTAGGTGGAAGTTTCTTTCAATTGTTAAGGGACCTTACTCGAACCTTCACCTTGAAGACAAGGTGAAATTGAAAGAGGTGGGTGTTGATAGGCCCTTAACACTTCAGTATAAGAGAAGAGAAATGAACAAGAAAAATGGGCTAAAAAGAGTAATGAGAGGCAGCAAGGAGCATTTATAGCTAGTGAGAGTGGAAAGTAAACAGGGGGTAGCAAGGAAAATTTATAGCTAGTGGAAGTGGAAAGTAAAGAGGGGGCAACAAAGAGCATTTACAGCTAATGGGAGTTAAGAGAATAAAGAGGGGCATCAATTAGCATTTAACTAAGGGGGTTATGGCAAATGAATAGGCACTTAGTGGAGAGAATAAATAGGGAAGTGAAGAAGGGGAGAAGGCATCCAATCATTTGAGTAAAAAATTGTGGCCTTTGGGTAGGGAGGAAGCAGATCCTCGAAGTTTTACAAGTTTCTTTGTTCTATTTTCTGTTTTTCAGTGTAATCAAGAGAGGTCTTCCCTATTGATAGGTACTGGTTTTACTGAGAAAAAAATAATGGAGCCTAGATCCTTACAATAGGGAAGACTCATCTTGGTTACACTAAAAAATAGAAAACAGAACAAAGAAACATGCAGATCTTCGAGGGTCTGCTTCCTCCCTGCCCAAAGGTCCCAATTCTTTACTCAAATGATTGGATGCCTTCTCCCCTCCTTCACTTCCCTATTTATTCTCTCCACTAAGTGTCTGTTCATTTGCCATAACTCCCTTAGTTAACTGCTAATTGCTACCCCTCTTTATTCTTTCAACTCCTACTAGTTGTAAATGCTCTTTGCTGTCCCCTCTTTACTCTCTACTTCCACTAGCTATAAATTCCCCTTGCTTCCCCCTGTTTACTCTCCACTCTCACTAGCTATAAATGGTCCTTGCTACCCCTCATTACTTTCTCTAGCCCACTCTCCTTCTTCATTTCCCTTCTCTTATACTGAAGTGTTAAGGGTCCATCACAATCCCAAAATATTTTGGTGAAATTTTTGCATATGCAAAGGTGAATGTTCTGGTTCGTCATCTTCTTCACTCACCATACCCCCACCTATATTGTGAAATTACATCCTGGAAGAATGGAAACTCGTGCTATTTGGATTTCGTCACTAGAAATTTTATCTTCGACCATCCTTCTTTTATCACTGAAAGCCCCACCGCAAACTCAACCATTGTCCTTGTTATCCACTTTCCCCACCACCGACAAACGCCACAGATGTTCTTCACTTGCGCCCAACCACCAACAAATGCTACAAATGTTGATCATATATTCTTTATGTTGTAGATCTATACTTCCATCACACAGGTCTTACTCCATGTCCGGCGGCGCTGGAGCTTTGAACCACCACCCAATTCCACTGCGGGACAGAGGAACGAGTGGTTAAGGGTGTTTTTTGCATTTTGTTATCCCAAGCAATTTCATTATTTAGAAGGATCAATGTCAATTTTTAACTTCTAGCGTTACCTAAATAGTAAGTAACCGGTTAACAATCACAATCATCTATCCCATTTTACACAGATCCAATGTCCCATATTGTAGGGTCCATAGTAAGACCTTTGACCAAGTGGTCCATATTAAATGCACCCGTCTGCTATCCCTATCCACATTCTTCAAGAAAACGATAGAAATTTTATTAGCATTAACTTTTTTGCCCCGAAGCTTTGTAGAAACAATCAAGGCAATTTAGAATACACTCCATTTAACCATCATTTGCTTTCACAAAAAGCATAATATCATTTGTAAACAATAGATAAGAGATCTTTGGACCATTTCTTCCAGCTACCATAGGGATCCAGTTACCTTTCTCCACCTCATCTGCAATTATATGAGACAATTTTTCAATGCAAGTAATAAATATATAGGGCGAGAGGGGTCGCTCTATCTTAGACCCCTTGAGGGAGTGAAATTCGTTGTTCTATCACCATTCCAGATAACATTATAAGTAGGGGATATGATGTAGGTCATGATTAAATGCAACATATTGGCTTGAATGTTGAATTACATGAGACACTCCTTGATGAAATTCTAGCTTATACGGCCATACATCTTCTCTAAGTTTATCTTGATAGCTATAAATTTCTTCCCACCCTTCATTCTCCGCATTGAGTGAGCCTTCTCCTTGGCAATTATTATATTACCATGTATATTCCTTTTCAGGTCGAAGCTTGCTTGGAAAGGGGAGATTCTCTTCGAAAACAAGTGTTTGAGACGACTAACAATAGCTTCTGTGACACACTTATAAGACACATTACAATGTGAGATAGGTTGGAATTGGCTTTAGGCACTTCAATTTTTGGAATCAACACAAGAAGGGTCTTATTGATATCATTGATTGGATCATGTTCCTTCCAAACCTTATTAACAAAGGCCACCATAAATTGACTCACGACACTGTAATTAACATGGTAAAAGAGGCTTGACAGTCCATTATCCTTTGGAGCCTTTAAAAGGACAATATCAAACATAGTGTGAATGATTTAAAAGGGGCTATTTTCTTAACGAGTGCATTCATATCCAATAAGGAGGGGTTAGGGAAAGTGCATACAGTAGTCAGGTATGACATGTTTTCCTCTTCTTTAGTATAAAGCTTCTTATAGAATTGTTTGGTCATTTGCTACAGAGTAGTTTAACCTACAATCCATCCCCCTTGTGGGTTTCGATTATTGTGGATTTTGTTCTTTCTTCATCTAATTATGCTTCTAGTGTGATAGAATCTAGTGTTTCGATCCCCATACTTTATCCACTAGCCTTTAGATTTTCTCCCGAGCTAACACCTCCAACTCTAATTGCAATTTATGTTCCAATCTGTCAAGGAAAGGATTCATACTATATAATTAGAAGCATTGTGGATACTATTAATCCATGCCAACAACTTTCTTTTCCTTCAAAAAATATCTCCAAACACTTTATGGTTCCAAGTTTTTAGCTTAGGGACAATTTGAGAGATGTTTTGTTGTAGCAGGCCAATTCCTTCCTAGTTATCTTTAATAAACTTCTTGAAACCTATATGCTGAGTCCATGAAGCTTCGAATCTAAATGGTATTTTCCTAGTAACATCCTTTCTAATGACTATTTTTATGATAATAGGGATTAGAATATAAGTTAATTTTTCTTAATAACTTTGTAAGATTGAAACATAGAAAGAAGAAAAGAGAAATAGTACTTTATTGAACATGTGTGTAGCAAATACTTAAAATAAACTAGAAAGAAAGGCTTACTACATGATACGTTAACTTAGAAGATTCTAGAATAATTAGTAATTAGTAAAAAAAATTACCTAGAGGTGTGACATGCCAAAAATAAGCAAGATAAAAATTAATGCCTTAGAGTTAACAAAGTGATAGAAGATGAAATCACCTACCCTTAGTAAATGGAAGCCTATAGTTTTAACATCTAAGAACCATGAGAATCACATTTTATTTACCATAAGATAAAAAGCTAATAAACTAATATACATGTATTGACATGTTCTTAATTGAAAGAATTAAATAATGGGATGGCTTGTCTTAACAAATAAGCAAGAGAACTTGAGAAATCATAGTAACATGGAAGCTTAGAGTTAGAAATAGAAGTCACCACTCATGTAGAAGTACCTAGGCATGACACATAGGAAAAACAAGGTAAAAAAAATAAATTTACTATCTACCATGTGTAAAACACTTAAGTCACTTCTTTAAGTAAGAATTAAAATAATAATTAACTTAAGTAAATATCTAGTTGATGGCCAATGGATGAAAACCCACCAACTTAAAACACCCATCCTTTCCCCTCTATATAACCCACACGGCCTCACCCCCACACACCCACACTTCACTTCATCTTCATTCAAACACTCTTGAGAGTTCAATCGAAAGAGAGAGAGGGCCGAGAGCTAGGTGGAGGAGAAGGAGGAATTATGAAGTTAATCTTGAAGTTGGAAGCTTAGAACTTGGTGAAGCATCTCTTCCTTACCCCTTTTCTCACCCAAATCTACGAGTATTTACAAGAGGTAGAGGGAATTCCTTTTCCAAAACCTCATCTTATATCTTTTTCTAGTTCAGGGAGTTGGAGCCACTGTTTTGTTGAATCAAAGCAAGAAAAAATCCTGTTTTTAAATGGTTAAAAACTAAAATCCAAGTGAAGAAATGGTTGCCTATGAATCTAGCATGATGGAGATTATTTTAGTCATGTTTTTGAGTAGCTTATTGCAAGTTTGTACCTCTATTTTTGGGTACATGTGTTGGAATCGGAGATTAAATTTGTGGACTGGATGATGTTTACCCTAACTTGTGGTTATATGAATGTTGAAGTTGGTAACCTCTTGATCTTAATTTTTGGTAATACTTAGACTTACCTAGTATGTTTGTTTGATGATGAAATTGTTTGGTTTCTTGAAAGAAGGTCATACGGCCAAGAGAGGAAAGATAAGATGGTGAATGAGTTTTTTGTAATTTTAAACCTTAGATGATTTTTTGAATGAATAATAGGTACAAAAGAGTGATGACTATTGATTTACCATGTTAGTTTGCTGTAACGCCCTTTTTTGGGTGGGAACATCACATTGTCAATTACAATGCGAAAATAAAATTATATGAGTTAAGACCCGGTTCTCCATAATATAATATAAATTTACTTGATTATAGTTATGTAATTAAATTGGCGAATATTTTTTTTATAATTAATAAAATTTAGTGATAAGGCATAATAACGATGATTACCGTAAATGACAATAAAAGAGCAAGACAGAAGTAAAGCATACATTGGATCAAACATAGCATATTCATATATGTATATATATACTTATATCGAATTTGTTTAGTTACAAAGCCTGGTATACCAAAAAGCAAAACTATATCTGCCCCAAAGGATCATACATATACATCCCTAAGATATCAGAAATATATTGCCCACTACAAAAGATATCAAGCCCCCAAAATAAAAACACTGGCAGCCATCAGTAGCTACCAGCAATATCAGTCCCTCAGATGAGGAGGAATCGTATCAGGATCTTCTTCAGGATCCTCCGCGAGGTCATCCTCGGGAACCTCCTCGGGGTCTTCCTCATCTGAGGAAACCTCCATAGGAGCCACAGGGCCACGGGCCGGAGCCCGAGCAGTGGAATCAAAAGAGTCCTCCTACGGGGTGTAGAAGCGGTTACCCCACATCTCTCGGATGGGCAGATAAAACTCCAAACGCAGGCTGATGCAGCAGGTAAAGATCGGCGGCTCATGACGCCTCCAGGCCAAAGAGATCGACACGTCTCCCAAGTAGACACAGCGGTCTGAATTTAGGTTAATGTGCCAGCATTCTGGTCCTCCAAGGAAGGTCAGATGCACATTACCCAGAAATCCACGCATGCGTGCCTCCATACTCCACAGTAGATGCTAATCGTAATCAGGTCAGAAACTGGGGAAATCAGGAGGTCCAATCTCCTTGCTGTCGTCTTCGATGGGACACAATATACAGGTAGAAAATAACAGAAATACAGGAAAGATGTTAGACATCCTACCATCATTACCAGTTGTAGCAGCAAGAAACAAAACGGCGCAAGGCACCCACAGAGCATATCAAATAATAATCATAAGTATTAAATAGTAGAAATAGACAGATAAGCAGTTGCAGGCAAATATATATAACAGTAGCATGACAGTTCCAATTATAATAATAATAAGCAGATACTAGATAATATATGGACCCACTATGCACATGCATACAAAGTCAAAATCCTACTCCATGGAGCTAGACACAAACGGTCGAAGAGAAAGATCAGGAGACACATCTGCAACTAAGCTGCCGCAGCCAAAGTGCTATAATTCATCAGTTTATCCACGTGCACATCATGGCATTGTACAGACAGTTTACACTAGATCACGACATAGGACAGTGCCCGGTCAGGATTGTCGGTGCGTTTGCATCGGTCTGCCCCATGGACAGGAGAGCTACCAACTATCCATTGCGAGGTACCCGCACCCCGATGCCCCCATGGTCAACGATATAACCTACACTAGTTTACTCGCACACGCATTAAGGTGTGTGCAATCTCCTAGGCAACTTGGCCTTAACAACAGTCTAAAGGACTTTCACAATGCATAAAGACTCTATGCATAATCATGTATGATCATCATTACATAATATTCCACAATATGCCACAATTGGCCAAAGTAAGAATCAATACATCATTGGTCACTCACATAGACCCACAATATCATAGTATTGGAATTAAATAAATTAATACATTTTTAAGATATATTATGAATTCTTACTTAAAGTTAGTCTTTCTTACAAGGTTCATCTCTAATTGAATTCTCATAATTAATTAAATTTTCTAATGTAATTTATTCTCATACACTTTGAAGGTTATTCTAAGATCTCAAAGTCTCACACTCTCTTGTTCTTGCCCTAATTAAAATTTACCCTAGGTCTTATGAAAAATTTCATTCTTGATTCTTTAAAATTAATGAATCTCCAAGTATATCCTAGTCTTCCAATTTTGCTAATTTTCCATCCTATCACCAATAATTTAATCACTTGATTATCTAAGTTCCAAGGTTACCAAAGTTGCATAATTAAGCCCCAAAAAGGCCCTAGAAGCCGTGGCCTCCCTAGGGATTAAGTTCCCAAATTTTTCATTCCATTAATTACCTAATGTACACTTGATTAATTATGAATTCCAATTGTTACAATTGTTCACGAAGAACACTAAATTTGGACCCCAAAAACCGTGGCCATCCAAGAACAAATCCAACATCATTTTCTTCTATTTCATGCATTCCAATCCATTCAAATATATCAATATACACAACTAATCAAACAAACAACTTAAACAAATTAAATACAACACATAATCATGCCAATCAAGCAAACAAAGAATAACCCTCAATAGGGTTTCTCACAATCAATCACAAATAATGTTTCTTAATGCTAAGAGAGGTTGAGGAGAAGTGTCTTCCTCTTACCTAAGAGAAGAAAGCAAGGGAAGCCTCCTAGAATCACCTTGTAATTTTCGGATTTGGTACCTCCAAGAACCCTAAAATTTCAATCCCATTAAAATAGCACCAATACTTGAAAAATAAAGCATGGATGGTCACCAAGAAGACCATAGAAACGAAAATGAGATAAAAGAAGTAAAGAATCAAGAACTTACCCAAAAAACCCTAAGCTTGAAGCTTGAAGAAAATGGTAAAAATGATGGATTTTCAAAGAACCACCAACTAGAAAAGTGTTTAGGAGATGGAGAGGATTAAGAAAATGGGGTTGGATGAAAATTTTGTGATGGATGAGGGGAGGAAGAGTTGCTGGCCAAATGGCTCTAGAGAGAAGGAGGAGAGAAAAATTTCAAAGGGAGAAGAAAAAGGTAGAGAGAGAAGTGAATAGGAAAATTAAAGTGATAGCTTTTGAATTTTGAAAACTTGTGTAGTATAATTAATTAAGTGAAAAGCACAAATTCCCCCCCCCCCAAAAGTGCTGCAGCCGTGAGCTAGGAGAGAGAGGGGAGAGAGTGAAAATTGGTTAGCTTCCTTGGGAAGCTTGGAAGAAATTTCCAAGAAGCTTCCTTGAGAAGCTTTGCACAATTCTCAATAAAGTGCATAGTAAGCTTGTCTCTTTAATTAAATACATCTGACAGATGATTAATTACACTGTTAGAATTATTTTCCCAGTGAATAAAAATTATAGTTGATGAAAATAATATTTTATTATTCATCGGATAATTTTATGATACAGCGATTTTATTTATCAGATAAAACCTCGTAAAACGTAAACGTCGCAAACTGTGCCTGGCCTCAAGTTTAGTAAGATCCCCCGTCGACATGTTGACAGTTCAAGGTTTACCGGCCTCAGGGAAAACATTTCGTTATCCCAGCTCTGCTCAGCGCGCACGTAAAACGAGAAATATACTATAATATTTGACATTTTTAAAAAAATCTACAAAAATTCCTAAAAATCAGAAATATTAGAAAATAGATATTTGTCATGAAACAAATAATTTTTTGGGGCGTTTGACTGACTCTGCTCAGTGCGCACGTAAAATGAGAAATATATTAAAATATTCAACATTTTCGAAAAATTCTAGAAAAATCTCCAAAAATCATGAATATTGGGAAATAACTATTCATGATGAACCAAATCATTTTTGAGGTGTTACACTGACTCTACTCAGTGTGTACGTAAAATGAGAAATATATTAAAATATTTGACGTTTCCGAAAAATTTCAGAAAAATTCCCAAAAACTATAAATATTATAAAATAATGATTAATGATAAAATAAATAATTTTTGGGGTGTTACATTTGCCAACTTAGTACACTTGGAATTAGAGCTTTAAAACTGAAATTTCTAGTCCTATTTAAGTGTGAAAAATCGTGACTTAGTGTAACATTCTCTTTCTAATTTACTTAAATAAATAGCTATATTAATAAATAAATACTTGTTTGATTTATTTATATATCTCTGTGAATGTTTGTGATTCACGTGTTGATAGGAAATAACTTAGCACATAAGTTAAGTCTAAAATGTTAGTCAAAATATATGCAGAAAATTTAAATGGGTGAGGAACATTATTAGAAATTTATAATTTTGCTACAAATAAATAAATTTAATTAAGGTGAATTTTTGGGACTTAAATAAATTAAATTAGTAATTTTAGTGAATTATATTGATTTTTATTAATTTAAAAGTAGCTTAGAAATTAAATAAATAGGATAAAATTATGAAAATAATTTTATAAATTAAGGAATAAATTTAGGTGATAGTAGTGACCTTACAATTATGTAAGGACTTAATAAAATGCATGAGGATAAATTAGGATGATTATACAGGATTAAAATCCTATTTAAATTAAATAAAGGAAAAGTAATCATTACTTCTTTGGCCAATAGGAATTCATGCAATATAAAGTTCTAAGCTAAGTTTAAATCTTATTGGATGAATATAAAAATTGAAATGAGTGGATTTAGGCTTGATTAAACTTAAACCAATATGATTGCATGCATGTAGGTTACTTAAACCTCAAGTTAACTACCTATTACTAATAATTAGTATCTAATTAAAACTAATTAGCTTAAATTAAGATCCTATTTGAATCCTAAGGATTTCTAAAACATGATTAAGGGCTAAAATTTTAAGGATTAAGGATTAAAACTTTCCTAGGAGCATTAGAGTTCAACTAATCCACCTATGGTCATTTAAGGCTTAGGAACTAAGTTCCTTTCCTCTCATTTATTCATAATCGGTGCTATCCCCCTACACCTTATTTCTTCATTTCTCTCTTCTCTCTCATGCACATAAGAGCTCTTAGGCAGCCATGGCTTCCAACCTTTAGGTCCTTGCATGAACCACTAAACGGCCTCGTCCTGATGCGTGCCTAAAGACAAAAATGCTCCTTACTACTTCCTCTATCTTGTGCACCGATTGGAATTCAGTTTAGGCACTTTCATCTTTCCTCCTTTTCTCCAAAGCCACAAGCTAGGCGTCCAAGTAGGGTTTCTTTCCTCTTTTGCTTCCTCTTTGCTTTGTTCTTGGATGATTGGTACCATTGCATGTTGATTCTCGATGGAAATTAAGATTGATTCTCTTGGGGCAATCTTGGGTTTGTGTGGGTGAGGGGTAGATTCTAAGTTGATATCTCAGTTGCTCTTGATTATTGACTCCTCATATTGTGGTGGTCATGGATTGATGGTTGTATATGAGGTTTTAGCTTGTATTCACACCTTGGCCGAGTGCATGGTCTTAGGCCCAAGGAGGATTTTTGCACCAACTTGTGTAGATGTGATTCTTGATGGAATTATGATTGAACTTGATTCAAATGATGCATTGGATGATGAATTTGAATGTATGTGGAAATCCTTGGAAGATTGAGGTCTTGGGTTCCATAGGGTAAAATGCACCATGTTGGGTTTGAATTAAAATTATGATAGTTGAGGCTTAATTTCACTTGGATTAACTTAATTATGTAGTTAATTACTAGTTTTAAGCTAAAATTTGGAAGTCTAGGTCTGGTAGTGTTTTAGGTTTAGGGTGTTTTTGCGCCAAGGAAGGTGTTCTAAAATTTAATTAGGCCAAACTTAACCTAGCTCAATTACATTGATTAGTAGCTAATTGAATCCTTAGATTATTAATGATGTGATTAGAAGAAGGTTTAGCATCTTAGGTAAGCTAAGTATTTAAGGGAAATGGCTAATTAAGATTAATTAATTAATAATGGGGTTAATTAGATTCTAATTAGACTAAGGCAAGGTTGATCAACTAGATTGATTCATAATTAGACCACTAATTGGAAACTTGGTCGTGACCCTAGTATAATTTTCTAGCTAATTGGTTGATGTTTGAAGTCCTAGATGAGATAGCTACTAAATGAGATAAGCTAACTCATGGTATCTAGATAAGTTGGCTTATGAGTATGATTGACTGACTCATGAACATCTAGATAAGATGGCTTATGAGTATGATAAGCTAACTCATGAACACTTAGATAAAATGGCTTATAAAATAGATGAGATGATTCATGTCCTTTTCATATTATGAATATGAAATTTAATATACTTGTTGATGAAAGATTCAGCAAAAAGGCACAAGATATGAAATGGCCTAAATTTGTTATATTAGAAATTGTGCTATCTTTTGTGATATATATACATTGCTCATCATTGTTGGATATTTTGGATTTATTACAAATATGGCACAACTATATCAATGATGAGCATGCATGGAAAAAAATTGAAATGCTCCTTTGAGATTATTAAAGTTGAGCCAAAAAGATAAAAATTGGTATAGTAATATAAAAACCTTAAGTACTCAGACTTAAAAGATGTTGGACATGATTCTCTTGTGCACGGAGGTGATTCTATATGCTATTCCCTTATATTGAGAACTACAGGTGAGGCCCTAGTATTAGGGGATAGAGTTATGTGGTGAAGTATGATCACATATAGGATGAGCTCAGGCCTGATAAACAGTCTATCACTAAGTGTATGTTAAGCATGAGACTCCCTACTTATGATTATAAGGATCTAGGATCCTGGGAATTAGCTTATGGAAAGATGAATTAATTAATTGACCACTGTAAGGTATTAAAGTAGTCATGACATGACATTGAATTAATTAAGGAGAGCAAGAATTGAATTTGTATGGCATTGTGCATTAGTGATATTATCCTGAATGATTGTTGTGGATATTTGTTGGTATTATAATTATGATTGACAACCTTTTGAGTTTTTTGTAATTATCTCTGAGTTTCTGTGGATGAAACTATGTCCTAGAATTATTTTTGTATGTTGCTCTGTGATATTGGATTTATCTTATAATGAACGTATAAGTTAAATAATATAAACAATGCTATCTAAAATGAACATCTGCCTTAGGGATAATTAAATTATTTTGGCTGACACCATCTTAACTGTTAACTGTAAATGTTTGTGAAAACCCCAAAGTAGTTGGAATCATCATGATGACACTTGTTTGCCAGAATTACTACAAATTCTTAGAATTCTCATCCCATTTATATTTCCATGGTACTCTAGTCCTTGCCACTACATACTGACAATGTCGTTGTTATCGATCTATTGGGAGCCCTCTGAGAGCTAGTGGGTGTATGACCCAGTGACCAACCATTCATAGTTTACATGAACAATAGGCTATATATGAGCTACTCACTTGGGGTCATCATCCTCTTTCCACATATTTGACTTTGCTACTAGATTATTGTACTTCTTTTTGTGATAGACTTACATCTAGGATGTGCCTGTTTTTGTTTATTACAGTGTACCACATCTGTGCATGATTGTATGTTACATATATGTATACCTATCAAGATATTTGTATAGTTGATATTGGTACTAATGCTGATATAGACTGATGTAGTTGTGATGTACAGGGTATTGATGCCCTTAGTGATATTTTTATTTTGATGATGTATGTATGGGCCTAAGGCTTAAACAGATGTGACTATGTGTAGGTACTAATGCCTACACCTCAACCCGTTATACATATATGATGACTAATTTCTGTATTATCTTATAAGTTAGGTAGAACTATGATTTACAATTCATTTTACAAAAGATAACCTGCGAGAGTTCTCTAAAGAGAACTCATGAACACTCTTAAATGAAATTAACAGATGGATTGATAATTGATTAATCTGGATGTTTAACTTGAATGGAAACTGGCCTTGCTTATTCCAAAATAAGGAAAAAAAATCCCTCACCAAGCTTATTAGTAAATGTAGTCACAAATTATGAGTAAGGAAAAATAGTTGAAGAAAAAAAGGGTTCACATCTAGTTTAGTTTAGAAGTAATATGTGACGTGCTTGGGTTGATTGCTTCAATATAAGTTCCGGGAATAGTGAGGTAATTAGACTTAGGGCATTAGACCTAAGTTAAGGGAAATCTTTATTTTTTGAGTTTAATTTGGGAAGAAAGATAGTGGATAGTAAATTAGAAGATGTTAAAAACCCTATGTAATTAAAAGAGTAGAAGAAATGAAGCATAAAATGAACAAAACTATCACCTAATCTCTATGCTAGTTTCGGCCAAGGTAGGAGAAAATAGGAAGGGGACTTTTCATATTTCCACTAATCCTAATCTTAATTTAAAATATAGATGCTAATTAGTTAGTTAGCTATATCTTAGAGGTTGGAAACAAGGAGAATGCATCGGTTGATTTCATAAAGTTGTAAGAAAAAAATAAGAGAGAAAAGTAATATTAAATTAAATTAACTTTTAGTAAAGGACCAATAAATGGCCTCTAGGAAAAACAAAGTGATGATTGTTCCTTTTAATTGCTTAAAACTAGACACTAGATGCCTTGAGAAGAAGATCATGACTCATGGATAATGCTATTATCAAATATTAGGTTAAATGGTCTAGCTACGTTAATCAATTCAATAATACTTGGTAAAATTTCTATAAGCCATTCAGACATGACATGGAAAAAGAGGATTAGAATTTTAATTATGTAAGAAACAAATCTTAAAAGGGAATTAACATGGACCTAAGCATTATGACCATTCAGCCAATAGGAGATATTTGTGCTAATGAATATTTGTTACCTTGAATGCTTGATTAAATAATTGAAGATGTTGTTTGCACTTGTGGCATGTGTTCCTATACATGGAATTGGTTATTGACTTTGGCTATGATATTATTTATTTCTACCTTTGCATTAAATGGTATGATGCATGAAAAATGCTTATCTCTGAAAGACACATTAATCAAAGTGGAAAAACCCAATGAGATTCCCTCTGTATTGGCAGAGGAGACCTTGGATATGATCTTCTGGGAGGTGGTCCAAAGAGTTTTCCATGTGTCCAAAAAAGAGAAAAAAGAAAAAAGAATGTCGGGGGATGCCCTTGACCAGAAAGTGAGCTCACAACCTTGCACATGTGACTAGAGAACGGGGGATGCCCCGAGTTGGCCAATCAAGAGAATAAAAGGATGAGGCTCATCTCCAGAATAAATAAAAATGTAAAATGGATTAGAAGAGACGTAAACCAATCATGCATTCTAAAATACCTATTTATGTGCTTGTTTCTTGTTTTTATGTCGATTGGTGAGTTACTCTCTCTTGAACTTAATTATGATATGGTTGAGGTGCTTTTCTAAGAAAGAAAAATGTTTTATGCATTTTGACGCAGCTGGAGGAATTATAGTTCAAAATGAGTTTTCTACAAGTTTTCTTTCCATGCTAAGAATTTATAATTCTCACCCCTTTAGTCTAATGTTTCTAGATAGCCAGCAGTGAAGATTTCTATTATCATACTCATATTGGAGGTTCACTATGTTTGGATTCATGTTCTAGAGCTTGATGGATTTGTTCGAGTAGGAATTGCTTTTATAGTTTGTTCTGTTGACGAGTAGTTATGTTGTAGCAGTAGCACCTAGTGACAAACTGAGTTAGTTTAGGCACTTTGTTGCAACACTGAAGGTGAAAAGTAGCTTAAAATAACTCAAATAATAGCATAAATTGCTTAAATGAGGTAAATGAATATGAATAACTTATTTCTAGGTCACAAATGTATGAAACAAGTTGTGGTTAAAGTTTCAAAATAAACTGAGTAGTTTGACATTTTTAGGCATACTGGTTATGCATTTAATGTTGGATTGACTAGCAGCAGATATGGAAAATAAGATAATGGTGGAACAAAAATTTATATGAATCTTAGTATTTATTTTAAAGTTGTTGGAAGTTAAAAATCTTGATTTAGTTAAATTTAAGTGTTTTTAGCAAATCAGGAAGTATCAGTTGGGTTTTTAAGTGAAACAAGGTCATAAACAAAGCCTCTTATATTGACTTTGTAACCTAATGCTTTTGACTTCATTCTTATCTTAATTCACTCATTTTCTCTCACGATTGAATAGAAGGCACAGCAGCTGCCAAAGGAAACTAAGAAAAGAAGGAAGAGAGAGCTAAGGAGGAAGAGGAAAAGAGAAGGAAAGGGAAAGGCAAGGCCAAGGCTTGATCATCCAAGCTTGAATCTCCATCTCAGCTGCTAAAGGTAGGGGAATAGAGTTATCTTTCACTTCTTTTCTCCATTTTCAATATTGATGCATACTTGATGCATAATAGGTCAAATTGGGTTATAGAGGTGTTTAAAGTGTTTTTCTTGCTTGAATGTGTTTCAATAGTTGTTTATAACTTGTTCATAGTATGAGTTTGAGTTAGAAACTTAGAACTTCTCATTTAGACCTTTGATGCACAAAGTGAGGTTTTAGGTCTTTGATGAGTGATTTTGGTGCTTGAATCCAAAATTAGCAGTTTAAGTTGGTGATTGATGATTCTTATGTGTTAATGAACTAAATAGAGACTTAGGATCACCTAGAAACTATTTTGGAATGGCCAAATCTCATGCAAAGTTCCAATGGAACAATGCATGATTCTGTAGAATTCTGCAGAACCCAACTTCTGCTATGTGCATCGTGGCATAGGAAGGTCACGCTGAGGTGTGCGTCTCAGAGTATGTGCACCTGAGAGCAGCACGTCGCGACGTGAGGAGGGTTGCGTCGAGGCATAAGCTCCAGAATTTCTCAAAAAATGAGATTTTGATGTATTTATGTTTTCTACTAGTTAGAATCATTTATGTATGTTTTCTAATGTGTGTTAAGACACAAATATGGATATTTCGAAAGGAAAATTATCACCTAGCAAGTATGAGAAAGCTTAAGCCTTTGAACATTCAAGAGTAATAGTTTGCCTTAGGTAAGTATCTAGCACCTTAGGCTGCTTTTTGTGGTATTTATATCACTTAAGATGTAATGAGTGATGATGTGGTTAGATGCATGTATGAAGGATGTTCTGGTAGTATTAGTCTTTATGAGTATGATGAAGTGCACAATCATTTAGGCCAAAGGAGATAAGTGGGGAGTCCAAAAGGTTCTTTTGAGCAAGGATTTAGCCTGAACTTCTCGATAGTGCTAAGGTAGGTGTAATGTGAGGATAAGCTTTCCCTCTATTTACCATAAGATAATACACTAAATTAGAAATCCTAATTGAATATCTTGATTCTAAGTTGGACTAAGTATGTATGTTAACTTGATATCTTTAGTTACTAAAGTATATCCTTGTATAGATTTAAATATATCTTATTTAGCATGTGTTAAGATTATGTTTATTATGCTATGTATAACTGGTTTTGGTTTACTCACACTGAGAATTGTTGATTCTCACCCTGCTGTGTTGCCATGTAATTCCAGGTGAAAGTTCTTCAAAGAACATGAAGAAAAAGGAAGCTAAGGATTAGACTAGTTTTAGTTTTATCCATTATGTTACAATCTTTGTATCTTATTATACTTCTTTTGTAATGTAAAGAGTTATGTAATACTTCAAGCCTTTGCTAAGGCTAATGTTGTGCATCTATATATATATATTGAACTCTCTTCTGTCTACTTGAAGCTTTAACTTCTTCTATTCCCCACTGGGAACAGAATGATCCTAATTCTTTCCTAGCAGTTTTGGCTTCATTCTTAAGCTTATGTTGAAGTTTTAAATCTAAACATTCCTGCAATCCAGTCTCTATTACATAATTAGAGATTTGACCAAATGTAAGTTGATCATAAGGAATTGTACCTTCATTTTGATTTTGGATCATTACTTTTACTTTTTCTGCAAATAATTTAGGAAGTCCAGAAATAAATTTTTCTTTCCAATAATCGGTTGATGCATCACTTCTTAAATATAACTTAGACAAAAACATATCCCTATACCATCTGTAATCAGACATAGAGGGGTAATATAAATTAACAATATGGTCTGCTATTCTTTGCTGGAATTTTAAAGGTTCTTCTATAAAATGTTTTGTTATTGTATAAAGGAGGGTTTTTGTTGTATCTTCAAATACTTGTCCATTAGGATCAATTTTTTGTTGAATTCATTATAAAATCTTTTTCTTCTTAATTTAGGACATTATCCCACCAACCTTTAAGCTGACTTGTAAATCCGATAACAATTAAGGAGGCTGTAATTCTATCAGAATTATTTTTTCCCTTAAAAGTTATTGCAGCCATGGTCATTTGTTGGACAGTGTCTAGAATTTGTTGTTCACCTAAACCATCTATATTCCATTCATTAATTGCTTCACCCGTAAAGGATACAGCATCTTGAAAAGATCTTTCTTTATATTGAACATCAAGATACGTGGATCTTGACTAATAATTTCTAGTTGTTGAAACAGGCATATCTTTTCTTAACTTATTAACTTGCAGATTTAAAAGTTCTTTTTCTAATTCTTCAATTTTCTGTAATGTATGTATCTTAGGTGTGGATGTTGTTCCTATGGTTGATTGTTTTAATTTTTTCTTAATTTCTTCAATAGAATTGTTTAATTTTGAACCAAAGTGTATGTTTTTTAGATCTGATTTTGGGACATTAATTACCTTCTAAATAGGTCTATTAGGATCTAAATTTTTATTAATATTTTGAGCAGATACATATTCTTTAGGCTTTTCACCTATTGGATTATCTATTCTTTCTAAAGTTTTAGACATAGTGTGGAGCATTTGATTAGGGTAATTAAGTTGTTGATGAACTTTGTTAAAATCTCCTTTTTCTATAGGTATATTATGTGCTCGTGAAGCTATTGCTTTAAAAGGTGTGGCTTCAACTTCTAATCCTTTTTTAGTAACAACTTTAATGGTTTCTAATGGAGGAAATTATGAAATTATCACCTTATCTTTTTCAACTTTCCAGGCAGTCGATATTTTATTATTTACTAATATTTCTGATATTCTTATATAAGGATTTTGAACATATTTTCTTTGCAATATTTTTCAAACTAGTCAAAGAAATATATATTGATCTGTTGTTTTATTAAGTATGAGTAAAATTCTTTTCTAAATTTAGTAGTTTGTTCTTTACTGAAATTTTTAAAGTACCAATCTCTTTTATCTTTATTATAAGGGGCTTCAAAATCATTACTTATCTATTTTTTATCTATCTCAAAGGGTTCTTCTTTAGTTAATACATTAATGACTTGGGATCTGGTGGGTGAGTATTCTAGTGATTCTGATCTATGAGTTTGCTAGTAAATTGGTTGAGGAACATTGGGTTCGAAATTTACACAAGTTAAGTTTATATTAATTGGTGATCCATCTACTGGTTATCTTGAGGAATTAGGAGCAGTTGAAGGAATATTTATTATCGGATTTGTATGAGTGTTTAGTCTAGATGAATTAGACCTAAGCATTCCTATTCTTATATTAGAACCTTATTGAACTATTGATCTTATTCTAGTATTTTTTATCGGTTGAGGGGGTATTATTTTTGGTAACACCCAATCTTCAGGAATTCTGGATAAGATTTCTTCATGAGATAATCTTTTAGGAGTTAGTATCGATGATTTTTTAAAATTTGCTTCCATAATTATAGTTTCATGTTTTGGGGATTGTCTTAATGCTTTAAAGTTTTGATCTTCATAAGAAACTTTATAATGAACTCTATACATAACAGACATATGCTTAGTTCCTTCTTGAAAAACATTATCTAGTATCTTAACATTTAATTCTAAAGCTTGCTTAGTCATATAATCATTTAACGGCATGGTATAATTAGGATAACAATTAAAGAAAACAGGAGCATAATATAAATTAGATTCTAAAATACAGTTATTTGATCATGAAGTTTTCTTAATCTTTTATCTCTTAACAAAATTAACACAGGGTTATTAATTCCTAGCCTATGTTGTCCTTTGGCGGCTACCTGAATTAACCCTATATGTATAAACTGATGATTATCCTTAACATGCTGATCTATGATATTATCTTTTAATAAACTTATTGATTCATAAGGCTTTTATAATATGTAAGTAGCTTCAAACATATGGATCTGATCTTTAAGCCTGAATAAAGAAGTATTGGTCTTACAGATTTCCTTAGGAGGTACATAAGGAATTGCCCAATTTTGAAGGTTGTTTTCAATATTAGCGATTTCTAATTCATTTTCTTGAACCTGATCTTAATCTACTTCTAATCTAGAGGATGCAAATCTAAACTGTGAGGAACCTATGCTATAAGCCTTCCCGCTACAGAAGGAGAGCTCGCTTAAGTTTCCGAATATCCTAGACATAATGAAGGAATTCTCTTACCGGGACCACCACACACTTGCACGGGACCACCTAACCTGCCTTCTCTGCCACAAACACGGCTGACCAACGTACGAACCGAGGGCTGACCAATGCTAAGTCCTTCTTCCTTCCTTAGGCTTCGGATACTCAAAACCTCTTACGAGGCTCTGATACCAGTATCGACAGGACCGACGGCATAGACTCAACAGTAGTAAAAATATGCATTTAAGATAGAAAAGAAAGAGAATAAAATCAGGATCAACAGTACTTATATATTAATTTCAAAATACTTACAAGATACTTGATACAAAATTACAAATGTTGAGCAAGGATTTGTACTCCAATGGTTTACAAAAGAGAACAAAATACAGATGTTTTTAGGAAACAAGTGTTTACAGGCTGTTTAAAACTTAGAAAATTTTTAGATGCCTACTTCAATGAGAAGCTACTACTTATAAAGAGAAGGGACTCCGGATTCCAAAAGGAGTGAAGTCCGAAACATTATTGAGGAGCTGAGCTATCTTCGGATTCCAAGTTATTTGAAGTCTGAATAATTGAGTCATCGATGGATTTCAAATAGTTGAAATTCGCATAATTATCCAAGTAGGGGACAAGGGTCCCAAAGTCATAAAGAGTCTCCATAATTAGCAACTCGTCAAATCGTCATAATGAATTGGTGGGGGACAAGGGTCCCAAAGTCATAATGAGGAATCTTTCATAATTTCTTTAGTGGGTCCCTATGGATTAGAGAGATCTACTCCGTAGCAATCGTCTTCATTATCAATGAGGAGATCATTATTTCCACTTCCTTCACTCAGAGGAGATGAACCAAAAGTAGACATAGTTGTCTTGAGGTTACTTAACAATTCTTGTTCTAAGGATGAAGAGGCTAGCTCTTAAAGAAGCTTGTTCTTAAGTTCTTCAAATTATGAGGGCTTCTTTTGATTCTGCTTTACTAAAGATGGATTGATTAAAACCCACTGATTAACGGCTTCTGTGCTTACCAATTTCATATTGAATTGAGGCCACCATTTAACACTAAATTCTCTGGCAACTCATTCAGGATGATGAATTTGATACTTATGATAAAAATTATAATCCCAGACATTGATCCAGGTAATACCAAAGGCGGCATAAAAATGTAACAATCGAGCATCTTGAGGAAATTTTGTTTTATCAGTAAACAAGGTATAAGAGTGCTTAGCAAGTTGAGGAAGGATATCTACACAGGGACCAGTAATACACATCCAATCCGCAAACTAGGAAGGAAAGTTCTTAAGTCCATTTTAGAACCAAAAAAACCATGAATGAGAGTATGGTCTAAGGAGCATAAATTTGTACCAAGCTTGTTGATAATCCCAGTAAGTATATGTTTGAGGATCGAATTTTATAGAAAAAGATTTTGGAGTATGAAGAGCTTGATTCCAGTCTTTTGGGCTAAGAACCTTAAGGATCTTTACTTTAGAAAAGTCAATATATTCAAGATTGGTTGTACTGTAATAATGATCTAAAGAAATAGATTCAGTATTAATGAGAATAAGTTCATAAAAAAATCTGTTCTTTTTGAGTGACTCATGAGGAACAAAATGAAAGTCCTTAGGGAGCATACTTTGAATGATTTCTCGGGGTATTGATTATGGAGAAAAGAACCCTGATTCAAGGGTAATAATAGGTTCAAAGATGTTTCTCTTAACATACTTACACTATTCTGTTGTAGGAGAGTTAGTGGGGAGTGGTGATGATTGTTTTAATTTTTGAGGAGCTCTAGAGGAGGAACTAGTTATGGTTTATGAATAAGTTAAAAGAGTAAACTTGTTTGGTGAAGGAGATGAGGGTTGTACAAACTGAATAGGATTATGAGCAAGAGCTAGGGTAGAAGGCCCTTTTAAGGAGGTAGAAGACCTTGTACTTATCTCAGTATTCTTATCAGCGGTAATTTGCATGTACTTATCCAAAGTAACTTTCTTAGCCTTTGATTTTGATGAGGAACTAGTGGCCATTGTAGCTCTGCAAAAATTTCTTGGTTAGAAAATTGGGAAGATAATTATCTGTAAATGCTTATGTCGTGAAGATAGTGCGATTTTGATGATAACAAAGTCAAGTCAAAGACCAAGTCTAAAGGCAGCAAAGTTGGTATAGTTTTTAGAGCTTAGAATGTTAATATAAGAAGCTCTCCTAATTATCTTAATGTTTTTCTAAAAAGGGTTTGTTTTTATTGGTTTTCTAATGTCTTGTTTTATGAAACACAAGTCTTTTCTTTAACAAACTAAGTTTTCTGAAATCTCAATGTTTGCAAAGCTAAATTGGGCTTAGGAATGGGTTCAAGGATGTTTATAAGCTTATCCTTAGGCTTAGTAATCACTTTACAGCTTCTTTGGGAGCTTGAAATCGATTACAAAAGGCCTGGTAATCGATTACAAATATGCAGGAAACCATTTCTCAAGAGTCAGAAGCTTTGCAATCGATTACATGATGTTTGTAATCGATTACACTACTTCCAGAGACTTGGTAATCGATTACATGAGCCATGTAATAGATTATAATCAGCCCATAAAACCTAGAACTGAGTTCAAGAACAATGTAATCGATTACATCATTCTTGTAATTGATTACACCGCAGTTGAAAATGCGCAATGGTCACAAGCGATTGGTGGCTGAATCAGAATAAATCCCAGTGTTTGCTTTTTCTGAACTCTTCTTTCTATACTTGCGCTTTAACTTCATAAATATTCGATTAAATCATCTTTTAGCATATTAAATTTGTGAGAACTTTTTTTCCATCTTCCTTGTTCAATCTTTTCACTTTATAAATAGCTGCAACAGAAATTATCTTTAAAGTATTTCTGAAAAAAATTTAATTACTCAATTCATCCCCCTCTTGAGTATAGAAGCCACTTAGGCAACAAGTGGTATCAGAGCTAGGCTCTTATGTAAAGAGCTTAGCAGCTTCAAGAGAACATGGCTTCTTCAAATGTTTTTTCAGAAGGATCTTCCATAAATTGACCACATTTTTTCAATGGGGATGGTTATGCCTATTGGAAGGAAAGAATGAAAATTTTCATTGAAGCTATTGATCTAGATGTGTGGGATGCTATTGAAAATTATGCTTTTGTACCTACAAGTGAGGTCAATGGTGTAAAGACTGAGACACCAAGAAGTGATTGGACTGATAAGGACAAGAAAAAGGTTCAATATAATTTAAGAGCCAAAACATCATTACCACTACTTTGGGGTATGATGAATGTTTTAGAATTTCAAACTGCAAAATTGCAAAAGAAATGTAGGACACTTTGCAAGTCACCCATGAGGGTACTAGTGAAGTTAAGAGGTCGAGAATCAATTCTCTAACCCTCGAATATAACTATTTAGAATGAATCAGGGAGAAAGTATCCAAGAAATGCAAAAGCGTTTCACCCACATTGTAAATTATCTTGCATCATTAGGTAAGACTTTTTCTAACAAGGATCTTACTAATAAAGTTTTAAGATATTTAAGCAGGATTTAGCAGCCCAAGGTCATAGCTATTTCAGAATCAAGAAACTTGGCAATCATGACTTTTGCCAATCTCTTTGGAAAACTTCAAGAGCACGAATTGGAACTCAACAGGCTTGACCAAAGTGAGGAACATGATAAGAAAAAGAAGGGGATTACACTTAAAGCCACCTCCTAACCATTGACGATGATAATGAAGATGAAGGAGATGACACAAAGAACTTCAAGCTGAATGAAGAAAACCTTAGTCTCCTGGTAAGGAAATTCAAAAAAATTCTCAGAAAGAAAAGAAATCAAAGAAGACAACCTTTTTCTGCCAAAGAAGACTCATCACAAAGGAGAAGGCACCTCGTCCACACTCACATTCTACGAATGCAGAAAATCGGGACACATGAAGATGGAATGTCTTGTGTATCAAAAGAAGGTGGATAAATTTGAAAAGAGACATTCCAAGGAGAAGAAAGGAAGTTGAGCCTACATAGCATAGGACGACAACGACATAGATTTCACGAATAGCTCGGATAATGAAGAAGCTAACCTATGTCTCATGGCTAGAGGAGAAGAAGACGATGAAAGTGATATGGAGGTAACTTCTAACCTTGATCTATCTCTTTCTTATAATGAACTGCAAGACACTTTCAAAGAATTGCATGATGAATCTCTAAGGCTCAAAAAGTTAGTTTCTTTATCTAATAAAACAATCTCTTCTTTGGAAAATAAAATTAGAATTTTAAACAAAGAAATTGAAGAATTAAAAATTGAGAATGAAACAACAAGATTAATTGATGCTAACTCTTCTTGCATAACATGTTCCTCACATGCATCAACATCTACTTCCTGTTTATCATGTCAAACACTTGAAAAAGAAATTGAAGATTTAAAAAACACTCTTGGAAGATTTACTTTTGGTAGAGACAATTTAAATGTTTTGCTTGGAAAACAAAAATGCTTCTTTAAAAAAGCGGATTTAGGATATAACCCCAAAAATAAACAATTTTTTTTTGAAAATTTCTTTATTCCTTTAAGCACTTAAAGTAGCCCTTTCATTAAATATTTTCATTGTGGAAA
Organism: Ormosia semicastrata; assembly: GCA_029884595.1. Lineage (NCBI taxonomy): Eukaryota > Viridiplantae > Streptophyta > Magnoliopsida > Fabales > Fabaceae > Ormosia > Ormosia semicastrata. The sequence goes on along the minus strand of JAQQTO010000047.1, from coordinate 36,196,668 downwards.
GAAAGGACATATTGTATCAATATGCAATATGAGAAAGAATATTAACACCAAAGTGGGAACTAAAATGGTTTGGGTTCCCAAAGGCACAATGTCACAAGCTAACACACAAGAACCCAAGAAAATTTGGGTACCAAAAGTTAAAAACTAAATTTATGTTGTAGGTGTGCTTGAAGGCCAAGACTCCAAGCACATGACCGGAGATGAATCCAAGTTCTTTTTCCTTGTTTCCAAGACACATGGACACGTAACCTATGGAGATAATAACAAAGGGAAGATTCTTGGAGTCGGCAAAGTCAGTAAAATTCTCACTTCCTCTATTGATAATGTGTTGCTAGTTGAAGGACTCAAACATAACTTGCTTAATATTAGTCAACTATGTGATAAAGGTAATAGAGTTATTTTTTATTCTCATTGTTGCATAATTGAAGGAAAAGATGATAAGCAAGTAAAATTTGTTGGTCATAGAGTAAATAATATTTATATGATTAGTCTTGATAATACATCCTCAAATGATGCGAAATACTTTATGAGTAAAGAAGATGATTCATGGTTATGGCATAGAAGAATTGCACACATTCACATGGATCACTTAAATAAGTTAGTCTCTAAAGAACTAGAAATTAGACTACCAAAGCTTAAATTTGAAAAAGATAAATTATGTGATGCATGTCAAAAGGGAAAACAAGTAAATGTTTCTTTCAAAACTAAAAATGTTATTTCAACTTCTAGACCTTTACAACTTTTGCACATGGATCTTTTTGGTCCCTCTAGAACAATGAGCTTTGGTGGAAATTACTATATTTTAGTGATTATAGATGATTTTTCAAAGTTACATGGACCCTATTCCTAGCTCATAAAAATGGCGCATTTCTAGCCTTTAAGAAACTTACCAAAGTTATCCAAAATGAAAAAGATTTTAATATTATATCCATAAGAAGTGACTATGGTGGTGAGTTTGAAAATCATGATTTCGAAACTTTTTGTGATGAACATGACATTGACCATAATTTTTCTACCCCTAGAACTCCACAACAAAATGGAGTTGTGGAAAAGAAAAACCGGTCATTGGAAGAAATGGCGAGAACTACGCTCAATGAGGCTACTATTCTAAGTATTTTTGGGCGGATACGGTAAGTACCACTTGTTACGTAATGAACAGGGCCCCAATTAGGTCAATTTTAAATAAAATCCCTTATGAACTATACAAAGGAAGAAACCCAAATATTTCACATTTTCATGTTTTTGGATGTCAATGTTTTGTTTTAAATAATGAAAAGGATAACTTGGGAAAGTTTGATGCTAAGTCTGATGAAGGTATATTTCTCGGCTATTCAAATCATAGTAAGGCTTTTAGAATTTACAATAAAAGAACTATGACTATTGAAGAATTTATTCATGTTGCATTTGATGAAACTAATCCAAATGGATCGAGAAAGGATTTGGTTGTTGATGATGTTGTGGAGATTTTGGCAAAAATACACTTGGACAACAAGGAGAAAGAAGAGAGGAAGCAAGAGGAAGGCCAAGAGGACTCCTCAAAACAAGTAAATTCACAAGTCATGAACCTACCCAAGGAGTGGCGAACCTCAAGATACCATTCGCTTGACCAAGTAATAGGTGATGTATCCAAAGGTGTAAGTACTCGAAACTCAATTAGAAATGCATGTAACCACATGGCTTTCGCTTTATAAATTGAGCCTAAGGACATAGATGAGACTTTTAATGATGAACATTGGATCTTGGCCATACAAGATGAGCTAAACCAATTTAAAAGAAATCAAGTTTGGGAACTGGTTCCAAAGCCCAATGATCATCCAATTATAGGCACCAAATGAGTCTTTAGGAACAAGCTTGATGAAGAAGGCTTAATAACTAGAAATAAAGCTAGGCTTATAGCTAAAGGGTATAATCAAGAAGAAGGCATAGACTATGAAGAAACATATGCACCTGTAGCTAGATTAGAGGCCATTAGAATGTTACTTGCATATGCATGCATCATGAATTTTAAATTATATCAAATGGATGTTAAAAGTACTTTTTTAAATGGCTTTATTCAAGAAGAAGTGTATGTTGAACAACCTCCCGATTTTGAAAATTATGATTTGCCCAACCATGTTTTTAAATTGAAAAAGACATTGTATGGCTTGAAACAAGTGCCCAGAGCATGGTATGAAAGGTTGAGCAAATTTCTTTTGGAAAAAGGTTTTATAATTGGAAAGGTTGACATAACCCTTTTTATAAAGAATAAAAAGCATAATTTACTTCTTGTACAAATTTATGTAGATGATATAATTTTTGGTGCTACTGACGAATCTCTTTGTAAAGAGTTTGCAAATCTTATGCAAAGTGAATTTGAGATGTCCATGATGGGAGAGCTCAATTTCTTTCTTGGGCTTCAAATCAAGCAAACAAGAAATGGAACATTCATTAGTCAATCCAAGTATTGCAAGGAGCTCCTCAAGAAATTTGGAATGGACAACTCAAAGCATATAGACACACCTATGAGCACCTCTTGTTACTTGAACAAGGATGAGGCAGGTAATTCCATAGAAATCACTAAGTACAGAGGTATAATCGGATCCCTTCTTTATCTTACTACTAGTAAATTAGATATTATGTCCAGTGTCTGCATGTGTGCTAGATACCAAGTAAATCCTAAAGAGTCGCACTTAAGTGCAGTAAAATGCATCATGAAATATCTTGTTGGCACTTCACAAGTGGGCTTGTGGTACCCCAAAGGTGCCACTTGTAGTCTTACTGGTTATTCTGATTTGGATTTTGCTGGATGCAAATTGGACAGGAAAAGCACTAGTGGGACATACTATTTGCTTGGAAGCTCTTTAGTTTCTTGGCACAGCTAGAAACAAAATAGTGTGACAATGTTTACTGTTGAAGTTGAATATCTTGCAGCCGGAAGTTGCTGTGCTCAAATACTATGGATGAAACAACAACTTCTAGACTTTGGCCTTCAGCTTGATTGTATCCCTATCAGATGTGATAATACTAGCGCAATCAATCTGACTAAAAACCCTATTCTGCACTCTAGAACTAAACACATTGAGATAAGACATCATTTTATAAGGGATCATGTACAAAAGGGTGACTGTGTTTTAGAATTTGTTGAAACACATAATCAACTTGCTGACATTTTCACAAAACCCCTACCTAAAGATACTTTCTTTCATATCAGAAGAGAACTTGGCATTCTAGATCAATCTTGTCTTTAATCTCTGCTGCATAATTGTCTTTGCACAACTTTATCACTTTATATTTATTCTTAAATCTAATATTGACTTGAGCGTCAGAGGCTCCCCTAAGTTTGTTTTGCAGGTACCCCATCATGACTAAGTCCTCCACCTGCTCAAGATATTCTCTGTTCTATGATGGAGTTCCTTTTCTTGAAGTTTGGAGAAATTCATTTATGATGATTTGATCCTTGGTACAGGTTTAATTTTGGGTGAATAAGGTTTGATCTGAGTTTGAACGAAAATTCTGGTTGCAAAATGATTTGAAGTTGGGCTGAGAAAGGTTTGGAAATACTTTGTAGAGTCTTGGATCAGCTTTTGTGCCTCGTTTAAAGCATGAGATATAAGATCAGAAGTCTTGTAATCAATTACATACACTCTGTAATCGATTACAAAGGTCCTGGAAGGCACAAAATGTAGAAACAGAATGGATGTAATCGACTACATACATATTGTAATCGATTACACAATTTCTCAAAAATTTAATTAATTATAAGGAGGTTTTAAAGGGCCTCTTAATGTGCAAGCAACCATAACCAAAAAGCTTCTTTCCTTTCTCTCTCCACCCGCGGCACCAAAATCCCAAATCACCCAATTTCTTCACGTTTTCTCCACCAAATCACCAAATTTAACCTCCAAATCACTCGAAAATCCCTTCTACACAAAACCCATCACCCATTTCTCACCAAAAAAACCCTATCACCATTCGTGTTCTTCCCCCTCCACGACCCACGAACCAAAGCTCCACAAACCTCTTTTTCCTTCACTTTTTCCACTATTTTCTTAATCCAAACACTCCTAAACACCATTTCCCTCACCTTCCTTCCATCCATTTCACCCTATTTCAACCCAATGGCAGAATCCTTATCGAAAGTGAAAAAGCCACGAACAGGGGTTGCCAGTATTTCGTCTTCATAGGCTCCTCCTCTCGTCATTCCTGGACTTGATCGGTCTGTACACTTCAGGACCTCCAAACAAGCAGAAACCTTTTGCAAGGCGTTTCATTTATGGAAAATTATCCAGCCCAGGTACATTACTGCAGACTTCTATGCTAGCGAACCTTTACAGTGTTTTCGGTTGATTGAGCACCTAGACTTGATTCCTTTTCTTAGCATTCAGAAAGACATTTACCCTGATCTGGTTCGAGTATTTTATGCAAATTTAAAATATGAGAATGATTATCTGGTCTCTGAAGTGAAGAAGCAGAAAATTATCATTAATCCTGGTCAGTGATATCAATTAATTAGCTTAAGCTTTGATGGTACCAAATTCACTAGCACTAATAAATGGGGAGATGAGTATGAATATAAGTCTACCTTGAACTTATTGGTGTAAATAGATTACACACCCGATCAGTGGGTTAAGGCTACAGGGCTTACTATGAAAAACAGAGTCGTGCATTACATTCTAGCTAGGGCCTTGATTGCTAGAGGAAGCAATTATTCACAGGTCTTGCATGATGATGTTCTCACTCTGTGGGCCATGAACACAGACCACTCCATTAACTTGGCCTTCTATGTCATTCAACATATGCTGCGCGCTCGGAAGGATCCTCATCCTCTGCCCTATGCCTTGCTCATCACTGCGATCTTGGAACATTTCCATATTCCCTTGTCTGGAGAGGTTAAGGATAAGAGCTTTGACGGACCAGAATCCATCAGCCTATACACTTTAAAGAAGCTCCAACTGAAGAAATATGATGATGCATGGTACTATTTGCATCATGGGGCTGCTGGGAACATACTCCGGGGGCATAACAAAGATGCTGATGATGAACCCCCTTAGGTTAGTTCAGCTGAGCCTCTCATGTAGCTCTTGCTTCAAGAAATTCGCAGTCTTCACACACATATTAATAATCAGTTTTGCGAACTGCGCACCTCTGCTCATCACCTTGAGGAGCGTGTCATTCATTTAGATCAGGACATTGCTTACATACACACTATGCTCGAGGGTGATCTGAGTCATCAGGTTGGGCAAGCTACCACCTCCTATGCTCCACCTCCTTCATCTCCAGCTGGCGTTGGCACTAGTAATGATGATGCAGCACTTCTAGATAAGGATCTTGATGCTGAGGATATCAATGACAGCGAGGCTACACAGTGATGATGGGGTTACTTAGTCATGATGTTTACATTTTATTATGCTCTGATCATTAGTACTTTTATCCTGTTTTGTCTATATGTCTACTTCTTATAACTATGTTATTCACACGCTTTGATATCTGATTTCTATATAACTTGTACTGATGACTAGTATATTTTTTGTTTTGTCTATCTATATATTTGGATATATTCCTTAATTTGTTGATCATATATTATCCACTGTTTTGATGGTCTGATTTTTTTTTCTGGTTGGTAATCCTGGTTATGCTGTCCTATTGCTGAAACTCTGTCCATTTTTTCTTTTGTGCTTATGTCGTTTATTGTTTGGATCACTTTTTGATAATGCCAAAAGGGGGAGAGATTTTGCATATTTGTATAAGTAAGGGGGAGTGCATGACAATGTTTCTTTTGACTTTTTCTTTTACACCCATTTGATCTTTCTGCATAAACTCAGGGGGAGAGCGTTTGTTTTTATTTCTGACTTATATATACATATATTGTTCTCTTGTTTTTGTTTTTTGTTTTTGGTTTGTCATCATCAAAAAGGGGGAGAATGTGAATGCTTATGTTATGAAGATAGTGCGATTTTGATGATAACAAAGTCAAGTCAAAAACCAAGTCTAAAGGTAGCAAAGTTAGTATAGTTTTTAGAGCTTAGAATGTTAATGTAAGAAGCTCTCCTAATTATCTCAACATTTTTCTAAAAAGGGTTTGTTTTAATTAGTTTTCTAAAGTTTTGTTTTATGAAACACAAGCCTTTTCTTTAACAAACCAAGTTTTCTGAAATCTCAATGCTTGCAAAGCTAAATTGGGCTTAGGAATGGGTTCAAGGATGTTTGTAAGCTTATCCTTAGGCTTAGTAATCAATTTACAACTTCTTTGGGAGTTGTAATCGATTACAAAGGCCTGGTAATCGATTACAAACATGCAGGAAACCATTTCTCAAGAGTCAGAAGCTTTATAATCGATTACATAAGGTTTGTAATCGATTACACTGCTTCTAGAGGCTTGGTAATCGATTACATAAGGTATAAAATCGATTACATTGCTTCCAGAGACTTGGTAATCGATTACATGAGTCTTGTAATCAATTACAATCAGCCCAGAAAACCCAAAACTGAGTTCAATAACAATGTAATCGATTACATCGTGACTGAAAGTGCACAACGGTTAGTTTTTGGACTTTTATTATGACCTTAAATTGCCCCAACGGGTCTTTTTCTTGAGAACACTATAAATAGATGTTTCTAGGTCATATTTTATAAAATACAAAAAATGAAAAACATCTTTCTATTACTCTTAATCTGAGTTTCACTTCTTTCTCTTATTTTGCTATGTTTTGAATTTCTTGAGATATTTTGAGAGAGCTTCATTAGTGCTTCAAGTTGTAATACACGCTTTTTGTGAGAGTTTCTTCCTTTGCTATTCTCTTTTGATTGTAACGAGGGTGAGGCATCCCTCAGAAAATTTGTAAGGGTGAGGTATCCCTACTGTTGAGGCTCAAGCACAAGGGTGAGGCATCCCAAGGTGTAAGGAGTGTTCAGGTTTGTAACGGTAGCAAGCACCTGTTGAAAGCTTGCATTGATAGTGAAGAAAATATTGAGTGGATGCTTGAGGACTGGACGTAGGTCACAAGTGATTGGTGGCTGAACCAGGATAAATCCTGGTGTTTGCTTTTTCTGAACTCTTCTCTCTATACTTGCACTTTAACTTCATAAATATTCGATTAAATCATCTATTGGCTTATTAAATTTATGAGAACTTTTTTTCCATCTTCCTTGTTCAATCTTTTCACTTTATAAATAGCTTCAACAAAAATTATCTTCAAAGCATTTGTGAAAAGTTTTTCAAAAATTTTTTAATTACTCAATTCACCCCCCTCTTGAGTATAGAAGCCACTTGGGTAATATTATCTTTTCCTTTAATATGTTGAATATCAAAATTGAAGCAAGATAGCAGTGCTTGCCATCGAGCAAAAATATGTTTTGAAACCAAATTCTTAACATCTTTTTGAATAATCGAAGGAGCAGCTTTACAATCAGTTTTGAATAAAAACCTTTTATTGAACAAATCGTCTTGAAACTTCATGATGCTTAGCACTATAAATAAAACTTCTTTTTTGACTGTACTATACTTTTGTTGAGCCGGTTGTCAAACTCCAGAATGATACCTAACAACTTGTTCCTTGGATGACTCTGGTAAACTTGTTTTAACACTTCCCTATACCCCAAATCAGAGGCATCTGTTTCTATAATGAGAGAGGCTTGAGGATTATGAAGTCCTAAACAAGGAATAGTTTTAACTAAGTTCTTAACTTGTTGAACAACATTAGTCATCTGAGAATCCCAAGCAGGAGGATCCTTTCTTAACCTTCGGAATAATGGAGCACAAATTATTCTAATGTTTAGAATAAAATCCACTACATAATTAACACATCCTAAAAATCATTGGAGGTTATTCTTATCTTTAAGTTCATTAGAAAACTTGTCAGCAAATTCTATGGATCTTTTTTATGGGATCTATAGTTCCTTGATTAATTTCAAATCCTAAGAACCTAGTCTTTGTTTGGAACAATTTCATCTTCTTAGCAGAAATTACTAAACCATTTTCTTTAATAAGAATAAAGAAGATTTCTAAATGATTAAAGTGTTGATCAATAGAATTACTAAATACTAATACATCATCTAGATATACTATGGTAAACCTTGAGTAAGGATTCAAAATGGTATTCATTATATTTTGAAATTCTGAAGGAGCATTCTTTAATCCTTGAGGCATCACATTCCATTCGTAGTGACCAAAAAGAACTACAAAAGCAGTTTTGTACCTATCTTCTTTAGTTACTTCAATTTGATAGTATCCAAATTTCATATCAAATTTTGAAAATATATTAACTTGATGAACTCTACTTACTAAGTCTTTTTTATTAGGAATCAGATATCTTATCCATCTTAGAACCTTGTTTAAGGGTTTATAATTAATTACTAATCTGGAAGCACCTCTTTCTATTTTTGAAGCGTTCATAACATAAAATCTTGCACAACTCCATTGAGATTTACTTAGTCTAATTAAATTCTTATCTAAATATTCTTGAATTTATTTCTTACAGTATTCTAAGTATTGTTGATTCATTTGGATTGGTCGTGCTTTAGTAGGTATATTAATTTCTTTAAATCCTTCTTCATATGGTAAAGTTATTGTATACTTCTTTCGTTCTTTAAAGACATTAGGAAATTCACTACATACTTCTTTTTCAAATTTTTGTTGAATGTTTTTTTTCTTACCTTGAATCTGAGACTTACTTATCTATTCTTGGATTCTTTTATATTGAACTTCTTTATTTAACATATTTATGTGTTTTGTCTTCTTTTCTTTTAAATTAATCTTAGAAATTAGAGAGTCTTGCACCATGTTTAATTCTTTGATTAGAGGAGGTTTAATGAATTCAAAACAAATTTCTTTTCCTAAAGCATTAGTAATTAATCCTTTTTCTGTTATAGAGAATGGGTATAATAATAATAAAAAAGAGGTTCCTAAAATTATTTGCTCAAATATATTCTTAACTAATAAAAATGATGTTTTATAACAAATTTTATGTTTACATATCTTAGCATTGTTTAATTTATACTTAATTTGCATGTTATTTCCAGAGGCACTACTTAGCGATTCGGTTGTCTTGTCATAATACTTAGTTGGATTTAGCCCTTCTTGTACACAATTCATATCTGCTCCTGAATCTACTAGCACTATAAAACTGAATTTTTCATCTCTTATTACTAATTCTATTGGACAATGTCATTTATGAACAATTACTTGGCTTAATAGGTGAATATAAGGATCTTTTTGTGGATCACGACTAGTACTTGTTTCTTGGTTTTGTACTATTATTTGTACTTGTAAATTTAACATTTTAAATTCTAAATCAGTATCGTTTTCTTTAAGTAAATTAACTTCATTCTTTAAATTTCTTATCTCTTGTTGTAAATCTTTTATCGTAACTTCATTTCTTTGTGGTTTCTTAAATCTTTCTAATACTTCCTTCATATCTATTTTTTGTACTTCTTCTTTTTTCTTATTTTCATAGTCTAAGAATTCTTTTATTTGTGGAATAAATTCTTGCTTAACATGTGATTCTTCCATGTTTTCAACTATACTTAGTAATAAGGATGCTTAATCTCTAGTATTTACATTAATAATTTTTAGACATGATGAACAATCACATAATTCTGGTCCTAAACCTGTATATTCTTTTTCGTTTTCACTTTTTGACTCAAATGAAGAGGTACTTTTTAATTGATTAACCATTTCTTCTTTAGAACTATATTCTTCTTCAGATGATTCAGATTTATTAATTAATATATTTATTAAAGATTTCTTTAATTCTTCATCAAATTTTAAGTAATTAATTTTTCATTTTACTTTACAATCTTTTTTGTAATGTCCTACTCGTCCACATTTATAGCATACTATTTCTCTTCTAGTTGGTTTATACTTATCTTTCTTTGATGATATAATTTTTTATGAGCTTCCCTCTTCTTTATAATGTTTTTTATAGTATCGCCTAGACTTTCTTAACTTCTGAGAAACATATTTCTGAATTTTTTGAACTCTTTTTTGTCTACTATATATATATATGCATTTTGCTATAAGTTTTATGTTTTCTGCATTTCATATGGCTCTCTATAATGTCTCCAGTGTACATTATGGATATATTATCAGTCTTCTATGTATGTAGTGAAGTTGTAATGGCTGTTTATCTCTTTAAATGTTATTTATATCGAGATATTAGTATTAGGACGTTACAGTGAAACCTAGAGAGAGAGAGAGAATGGAGAAAATGAGTGAAAATGGAAGGGTGGGAGAATGAGGAGGAAATGTGGGAAAAGAGAGAAAATGGAAACCAAAGTCAATATTAGGTGAAGAAATACCAAAAAGTGCAAAACATGGGGAAGCTTCTTTAAATAAAGCATTCCAACCGATAACATTTTATTTGCTCGGAACACTTTAATATTTCAAAAACGAATTTTCTAACCTTCATTGGTATCGTAGAAAAATCTGGAATTTCATCCTATTTTCCTTATTAAAGTTCCACCACTTTTCTTATATTGCATTATTAGTCTCTAAGCTTCATTATTCTTTCCTGAGTTAAATTAAACCTATAGAAGTGAATTAAGAAGCTTTCAGGTATCCATTATAATTGTTCATAACTTAGAAATAAATCTTTCTTATTTATTTCTATCTTCTTTGTCAATTTTCACAAAAGAGTTCTTTCTCACATTCAGTATCATAAAGTCATGCTCAAACTATGCCAGCAAGTTACCAGAATCAACTAGTGTCCTATACCAATTTTATTGAGCTTCTATAACCCTGCTTAAATCCATTGGGTTGGAGAGAATGTTGCAAGTATGATTTGGCATAGGGTGTGGCTTAAAAGGAATTAGGCATGGCAGGGTAAAAACATGAAACCTTCCACACAAGTTGTGTCCTTGGCTTTGGCATCCCTAGCAATGTTCCACGAAGCTAGAGGTTAGTGTAATGGCAATTCCTAGGTCCCTTATCTGTGAGCCTTCATTGGTCTAACTGAGGAGAAACATGTATAAGGTAAATGTTTACTATGCTATGGATGCTAACTCACAATCACATGGAATTAGGATTGTGATCAGAGCTGAAGTTGGGGAATTCATAGTGGAAAAAGCCCAAAAAATTAGTGGAGATATTCAACCTTACAGAGGTGAGCCAATGGCATTAAGGGAAGGCCTCCTCTTTACTTGGAATTTGGCGTCAGAAAAATTCATCTTGAAGGAGATGCACAATGTGTTAACCAATGCATTGTTGGTGAAAAAGTAGATGCAACTTATAATGGGTCCATCCTATTGAATATTTTTTTGTTTTGCATTCTGGTTTGATTAGTTTGATTACAGTTTTAGTACCAGATGTTGTAATAGAGTTGTGGATGCTCTTGTTGCTTTTGTTAAGAACAATGAAAGCTGTATTTGGATTAAGGACCCACCTGATTTTTGAGTCCCAATCCTTCTCGATGATGCTATGAATCAATAAATTCTCTTTTAGATCCAAAAAAGAAAAGAAAAAATCATTTCAAGTTATAAACAAAAAATTCATTGCAAGGTTCCCCTAGAGTCACAATCGACTTCCATTGCTTCTAACTATTGTTATGTTTTTCTAATACTATTTCATTTTTAAATAATTAATTAAATTATACACATAACATATACATGATATTTTAAAAAAATTCAAAAAAGAGAATTATAGAAAAAAGTTTATTATCATTTTCTTTCTTTGCATTTACTTTGTCCTTCTTTTTTATACAAGTGACAAAATTATCTCATGTTAACGAACAAAAGAAAAAAAAAATAATGAGATACCGATGAAAACATAAGGATTGATGTCCAAAAATGTAAATTATTGGGACCAACACCCAAATGAACAAAAACTATAAAGATCAAAATCTTATTTAAATCGTTTTAGTTTAAGCCTGTTTTAAATACTATTTATATGTCATGTACGTAATTTTATTATTATTTTTATAATAAAATACTATTAAGGGATGTAGGTTTTTTGTTTTAACATTAAGAGCAATTTATCTCCAAATAATTTCAAAGATGTACTCTATATTAACATAATATATAAATATATATAAAATTAATAAGGTTAGGTGTACTAATAAATTGAATCATGTAACATCCTTCCTAACTTAATAAAGTCCAGGTAGTATTATAGAAGCTCAATATTATAAGTATAAGTGATGCACACTTTTCTTGACCAAGTCTACAAACTTGATGCGGGATTAATTGTTGCATTGCGAACTCAAGTGCAGGTTGTCTCAAGTAATAAATTTCTCGGGAGTCCGAGGTCGATCTACAAGGAATTGATGAAAATTAATTAAGGTAAGGTAAATTTTTGTTATTACAGTAAAAATTATTTACTTGGGTTAAAAAGATCCACTCTTAGTAAATAAAGTAATAGTAAGATTAATTCCTTTTATAACTCAATTAGAATCCTCACATAATGGAGGTTCTAATCGAAAAATATATCATTAAAAGTCCATTGCGTAATTATATTATGTTTCCTTTAATTATTACCACCACTTGTAAATGGGTTAAAGCATTCACTGTATCAATATTTTGTCTACAATAAATCAAGAACTTCTCTTTACAAGGGTAGTTTCTAAATTATCAGAAACAAAATATAACACGTATAATAATTACTAGAAAGATAAATCATTAAAGCACAAAAGAAAAATAAATCTAACCTTATTTTATTACCAAGAGCTTCACACTTTGACCCAAGTAGACTGAAACTTATTTACGCATAAACTAAAAGAGAGAAAAAGAGAAAAAAAAAAAAAGAGAGAAAAGAAATTGGAGGGAGGAGGAAATTCCTCAGAATTCCCCCTCCCCTGAAGTGTTTTTCTTCATTTGCTTCTGACACCTATTTATAGGCAAATTGAAGTTACTGTGCATTTCAATTTGGATGAATAGTAACTTCAATTTGGATGAACAGTAAAACTTATTTGTTAAGTTTTCCTACGTAATCAATGACGTTTTATTATTATTATTTTTTTAAATAATAATTTAGCAAATGCACAGCTGTGCGTCCAATCATTTTTTCATTTTTGAGAGAAGTGGTCTTCATGAAAGTTATAAGCCTGGATATTTGCTTTAAAATGGCTTTAGTTTGAGTCCAAAATCATGCCTAAAACTCAAGATATAGTCCAATTACTGCACACTATTTAGGCCCAGTTTCAGCTCCTCTATTCTGACTTTAAAGCCCAATATCACCTATTAGACCTCAAAATTTGGAAAAATGTTCAACATAAAAGTTGTAGGGAATTGTCTTAATTTTCCTACAAGACCAAAATCATATCAATCAGATATTTGCAACTCAAGTTATAGCTAGTTTACTAAACACTGTCAAAGAGATAGTTAAAGTTAATTTATGCAATAATTTGTTTAATGATCCAATAAGGTTCAACATCATAAAATGTGTCAAAATCAACTTAATTAAGCCTAATTGAACCTTAAGAAACCCAATGAGAGGATTATAAAATGTATAAAATATAGTGTTATCAAATTCTCCCACACTTAACCTTTTTACTTCTGGGCAAAACACAAAAGACAAAAACCAAGGAATAAAGAAAAATAACACAAACTCAAAAACTAAAAATTCTAAAGGATTTAATGACTCAAGAAGAGCAACTAGATAATTAAGGGATCAAAACAGTCATAAGGTAACATTTCTTCGCATCTCAAACTAACAAGCAAGGAAACTTTAGTTGAAAAGAATGAATCAAGAATGATAAATCTTCACAGAATTCACTCTCAATCTCTCAAGTGTTTAAAATGTAAGTATTTCACTCTATTCAACTCATGAATAATTGCACTACCATAAGCTTGCTTATCTTCTACTTCTCCGCTACTCAAAAACAACATATATACATAAATCATGAGGACTTTATTCAAGGTTGTAATGGGGTTATGGTAAAGGAGGAAATAATATAGATATGACAAGTTAAATACCGAACAGAATAAAAGAGCATTATGATACAGTTAGAGTGAAGAAGATGTTTGAGAACATTCAGTCTAAATTTTTCAAGAATTTCTTAGTTCATTTCTCATAAAGGACAATGACCAATATCTAACTAATATTTTATTAAAGATCAATGCCAAATTGAATTCCTTATTAGGCTTAAACATTCTCCTTCTATTCCTGTTATTTCCAATCATCCACTCTCATTCTAGGTATAAATATGTCACATGATGCATTCTTTGATTGCAGCAGTGGTCAGCTCTCTTTTTTTTTATTCACTTTTTTTCTTTTTTCTTTTTTTTATTACCAATCTGCACACGCACCCCCACCCCCACACTTGTTCAAGAACTCATCCAATAACAAAGTCAATGCTCTCTTATTCCCTAAGGCTGGGTTAGAACATGGTTTTTCATTTAAGGCACGTAATGAGTTAGAAACAAAGAATGGTCAAATAAGCTCAAAGGGGTTAAGCAAAGGAAAATATGCAAGGTTGGCTATTTGGTCAAAGTAGTTAATTCAAGAAAAATGCCTCAATCATGTTTATGTATGTATGTGAAAATTTAATCTAAAAAAGAATCAAAACAAGTTCTAGAGTAACAATTCCATGAGAAAAAATCACACAAGAAAGAAGAGAATGGTACAGATGTTCAATCCATTCATCGATAGGCTCAAAATCTCACAAGGCATATATCCATCATTCTCAGTCCAAAAAAAAAAAAATTCAACTTTCATAACCAAGCATGTGATGTTTAAGAAAGAAGACAATTTACTCAATCATGCGAATTTCCCTGAATCCATTTGCTACTTCTACACAAACTCGTTATCTACCCCAATCTAGAAGTGTTTTAAGAGTAAAATTACCTCACAGTAAAATTTACTCATTACTCTGTCATTCTTAATTAATTTAGTTGTGGTTTTCTGAAAATCATATCAATAAACATACTTCCCAATTTAGATGCGTCTCAAGAGTAAAATATACTCCTTATTCTGCCATCCTTCCTTGGTTTAGTAAGTTGCTGACAATCATATCATACTAGTTTTTTTTTCACACATTTTTTGACACCCTTTTCACACATCTATTCACACAACTATCCTTCCCCCCAACCAGATCACAACATTGTCCTCAATGTTAAAATATAGAAAGGTAAAGGATAGAAGATAATACCTGTTGTTGCAATTACTGAAAAGAGAAACTTCACACAAATATAAATAGAAACAAAGTACAACGAATAAAACCAAAGCTTGTAATTATTTAAAAAGTTGGAGTGTCTTGGCTGGTTTTGTTTTCATTCTGCATCCACCTCCACTTCCATCGGACTAATCAATCTGAACTGTTACTGGATCAGGTTCATAAACAAAAGCTTCTAATTTATCAATTAACTCATCAACAATGGAAGCAAAAACAAGGAGTCGTCTTACCGAAGATGTGATGAATTTTTGTTCCACAACATGGTCAAGAAAATATAATAAAAGATCAAAGAAATTATTAACATTTAACAAACCTATGGGTTTATGGTGGATGTTCAGTTGGGCCCAAGAGACAATTTGAAAAATTTCTTCCAAAGTACCAAAACCACCTGGTAAGGCAATGAATGCATCAGAGTTTTCAAGCATTTTCCTCATTCGTTCCTCCATAGATGATACTTGAAACTCCTCCCCAATTGTTTTTCCAGTGATATTCTGTCGAGCTAAAGGTCTAGGAATGATACCTAAAACCTGATTACCTCTTAAATGTGCAGCAAGTGATACAGCCTTCATTAACCCAATGCTACCTCCCCCATATACTAAATAAATTTTTCTTGCAGCAAGTGTTCGACCAAGAGTGATTGCTTCGTCTATATACTCTAAACCCTGCCCATAAGTTGACTCACAAAATACACAGATATTGGTAATTCTACGAACAGAAGAAGAAGAAGCTCCCTCCATTTCTACATTCACACTCCCTTTGATTGATTTTGAGTTGAAGGAAAGTGAAGGAAATGTAGTGTTTAAATAGGAAAGAGAATAGAAAAAGTAATGATAGCACCTATATGAGTAGGTTGGCTTGTGTCAGAAGATTAAAAAACACTTTTTTTTAAAGAAAAAGATATAAGAAGATATATACATGTAGTTGTGATTGTGGCTCACATCTTCCTCTGGTTTTACGTCCAATAACAGCTTAAACGCCTTCTATGAGTCGAGGATAAGCTTTCCATCTAATTTTCTTATAAATTGACAAACAATATCTTTTTGAGTCAGATTCCCAAGACTGTAACGAGCTTACTTGTCCTTGAAGAGATTCCACAAATTAGTAAATTCACTATGCATAACTCCACAAGAATGCGTCTCAAGAGTCAATAAGATATCACATAATGACTCTTTACTCAGTCCATTCTTAATGAAGAATATTCTATCTTTTCTGTTTGCAGAAACCATCCCCAAAGAACAACTTCGCTTGTTATAAGAAAATTGACAATATTAACAAATCAAACCATAAAATTAAAAATTAAAAATTCATCGGGAAAAGGATCATTGATAGGTGTGATTTCAAAAGGTAAGCCTATTGTAAGTATGGACAAATAATCAACAACAAAATTTTAGGCTCATTTTGAATTCTTGAAGCAACAAAAGCAACAAAATCCATCGTATCAACCTAGATTTGCAAAAACTTGTTGAGAAAATTGACAAGTGCACAAAATTGTTAAAATGATTAAGAGGAAAAAGAAAAACAAACATAAAGACACACAAAATTAAAAAGAAAAAGAGAAAACAAAACACAAAAAATTAAAACACTAAGGATCTGATTTCACTTGATTCAATAATCTATCATAGACAATAGAGTAGCTTTGGGACCTTCCTTCTAATTAATTTCTAGTCATTCAATTGATGGGGAGAATTAGTAATTAATTAAAACTTAATTCCTTAGTCGAAACCTTAACTCTTAAAGGCATGACTGTTACTCTTTGGATTCCCATGAAAAATACCACAATTCTCCCACACAACCTATAACCTCCATTCCTAGATAATTATAAATTATGACACTTATTATTTATAGTCTAGGTCATATGCAAACCTTTCGATTCTACATACACCTTACTAGATCAATTTATGAGTGGTCAATTCATAAAAGCATTACGAATCATAATAAGCACTCAAATTGAATAGAAAAGAAACTGATTAAAATTCTAATCTTAATACATGTCGATTGAATCAAGTTACATCTTCACCTGAGAAACACACATGTCAAAAGAGAAAAAGAAATGATGTGGTATAAACCAGCCACCAAATAAAGAAAAATAAACAAAGGTGTGAAATAAACCAACCACAAAAAAAAATTAAAAATGGTGTGGTAGAAACCAACCACTAAAAATATATTAATACATAGTAAATAAATATTTATAAGCGTGGGGTATAAACCAACCACCAAATATATATTAACACTTAGTAAATAAATATTAACAAAGGCATGGTATAAACCAACCACCAAATAAGTTAATAAGCAAAAAAAATAAAATGTTAGAAGCAAGAAAATTAAAAGGTTAGTAGGTTAATAAGTTAGAAAGTTAGAAATAAAATACAAAAAGTAAAGTACAAAAAATAAAGTGCAAAAAATAAAGTGCACAAAGTAAATTTAAAATATGAAAATCGGAGAATCGGTAAAGCCAATTTTTTGCTCCAGCGAGAGAGAAGAGAAGAAGAAAGATTATTTCAATAATGATTTAAAGATTATAGAGAGATTATGGATAGTTTTTCCCACTAAATTAGTAAAGTACAAAAAAAATAAAAGGGAGAATTACCCCCACTAAATTAGTATGCAAAGATAAAAGGGAGAGATTCTCTCATGGTTAGTATGTTAGTATGTACAAAAATTAAAAGGGAGAGGTTCCCCCACTAGACAAGAAAATAAAAGGGAGAATTAACCTTACTGTACAGAAATTAAAAGGCTTAACTTTTTTATATTATTTTTTAGCTTTTCGTATTTTTTTTATTTTCATTTTATTATTATTATTATTTTAATTTTTTTAATTTATTTTTTTATTTTCATTTTTCATTTTTTATTTTTTTATTTTTTTATTTTTTTACTATTCACACTATTTACACACTATTTATGTTACTATTCACATACTATTTATGTTACTATTCATATACTATTTATGTTACTATTTACAATACTATTCATTACTATTCACTCAAATTTTTTTTACTAGTTAGTGCTTTAGTCTGTACAAAAATATTTACACTAGAAATTTGTCTTTCAAATCAAGTCCCCGACAACAGCGCCAAAAACTTGATACACACTTTTCTTGACCAAGTCTACAAACTTGATGTGGGATTAATTGTTGTATTACGAACCTAAGTGCAGGTTGTCTCAAGTAATAAATTTCTCGGGAGTCCGAGGTCGATCCATAGGGAATTGATGAAGATTAATTAAGATAAGATAAATATTTTGTTACTACAGTAAAAATTATTTACTTGGGTTAAAAAGATCCACTCTTAGTAAATAAAGTAATAGTAAGCTTAATTTCTTTTATAACTCAATTAGAATCCTCACATAATGGAGGTTCTAATCAGAAAATACATCGTTAAAAGTCCATTACGTAATTATATTACGTTTCCTTTAATTATTACCACCACTTGTAAATGGGTTAAAGCATTTACTGTGTTAATATTTTATTTACAATAAATCAAGAACTCTTCTTTATAAAGATTTTTTCTAAATTATCAGAAACAAAATATAACACGTATAATAACTATTAGAAAGATAAATCATTAAAGCACAAGAGAGGAATAAATCTAACATTGTTTTATTACTAAGAGTTTCACACTTTGACCCAAGTAGACTAAAACTTATTTAGACATAGATTAAAAGGGAAAAAAAGAGAAAAAGAGAGAGAAAAGAAATTGGAGGGAGGAGGAAATTCCTCAGAATTCCCCCTCCCTCGAAGTGTTTTTCTTCATTTGTTTTTGACGCCTATTTATAGGCAAATTGACGTTACTGTGCATTTCAATTTGGATGAATAGTAACTTCAATTTGGATGAATAGTGAGACTTAATTGTTAAGTTTTCCTACATAATCAATGACTTATTATTATTATTTTTGTCTTTTTTTTAAATAATAATTTAGCAAATGCACAGCTGTGCGTCCAATCATTTTTTCATTTTTGAGAAAAGTGGTCTTCATGAAAGTTGTAGGCCTGGATATTTGATTTAAAATGGCTTTGGTTTGAGTCTAAAATCATGCCTAGAACTCAAGACATAGTCCAATTACTGCACACTATTTAGGTCTAGTTTCAACTCCTCTATTCTGACTTCAAAGCCCAATATCACCTATTAGACCTCAGAATTTGGAAAAGTGTTCAACATGAAAGTTGTAGGGAATTGTATTAGCTTTCCTACAAGACCAAAATCACATCAACTCGATATTTGCAACTCAAGTTATAGCCAATTTACTAAACACTGCCAAAGAGATAATTAAGGTTAATTTATGCAATAATATATTTAATGATCCAATAAGGTTCAATATCATAAAATGTGTCAAAATTAACGTAATTAAGCCTAATTGAACCTTAAGAAACCTAGTGAGAGGATTATAAAATGTATAAAATACAGTGTTATCAATAAGCTAGATGATAATTTTGAAAATCTTTTGGATAAATTTGAGCGCAATTCTATCACACAAAAAGTGAATAATAGCTCATATTTTGGGAAAAATAGTTAAAATGAAGGGGATGAATATGGAAAAATATATTCTCAGGATGAAAATAATTAGTATGAATGGTAGTAAATTTTGGAGGACCAAATGAAGTGGTTTGATATTTTTAATAACACTGAGAAAATGATTATAGATTAAATAAAATAGCTAGACAACTTGGAAAATAATGAAATTGCTTGGAGGTGATAAGTATAATATGGAGAATATTTTGATAAGAAAAATGAGTTAAGGCATGTATATTTACTTACCTTACTTGTTCGATTTAATTTAAGAAAAGTAGTAAATGAATAACAGTGTATAGACAATTATGGAAATTTGAATATAATAATTTCGTTGAGACCAATGATTTTCTAGAACACTTATGGAAGTTGGAAAATATGGTTTTGGAGGATTAAAGTGTTCCTAAGAGATATAAAAGTTCCAGGTGGAATTTCATTTTATTTATGTTAGCAAAAGGAAGAGAAGAATAAGAAAGAAAAGTGAGAAAGGAGAGAGAATAGAAAGAACGAACTGAGAGAGGAGAGAAATGAAGAAATAGAAGAGAAAGAAGAAAAACAAAGAGAGAGGAAGAAGAGGCGAGAAAACGAAGGAGAAAAAGAAAAGAGAAAAGGGAAGGAAGAAAAGCAAGGAAGAAAGTGAAGAACCAAGCTTCAAGGAAAGAAAAGAAAGAAGAAAGAAGAAAGAAGAAGAAGGACCAAGCTTCAAGAAGCTTTAGGACGAAAGGTAGGGGGTTTCTTGCTTTTTAATTTCCTCCTTTGTTTTTCCAAAGATTTGGATACTTGAGGTTTGATTGATGAAGTTGAAATGAAAATGATTTGAAAACTTGATTCTTTGATTGTATTTAAGATGAGTTTTAAGATTTGAAGAAAAATGGATTTTATATGCATATTGAAATTTGATGTTTTATGAGTGATTTGGATGCATATTCTTATTGGTATGATGTTGTAATTGATGTGTATTGGTTTGGTTTAGGTTGGGATGGATTAAAGGCTTTGTTTTCTGCAAACTTTCACGTGGTAATATATTATATAGTCTTTGTAATCGATTACCAAGCTTTTAGAACTGCGAATGATGTTTCTAGGCAACTTGTAATCGATTACATAGCCATTGTAATCGATTACAAGGCTTCTGGATAAGATGTAACCGATTACATCCTACTTGTAATCGATTACAGATGTTCTGCCAAGCTGGTAATCGATTACCAGGCCCTTGAATTAAGGATTTTGATATGAAATTGATGGAAACAAAGTTCTTATTTTCATGAGACCTAAATACAAACCTTAAATCTTGAATTAAGTGATTGAAATTCATTAAATAGTGGAATGAATATGCATCCAAAGTACTTTGTGAAATGATTTTTATCATGTATTTGAATTAGATGATGGGTGACGAATTGAATTACTTATGATATGAATCATTATATATCTATATATTACAAGGAATGTGGAAATTATGATGAATTTGATGTATGAATGATAATAAGAAGCATATTAATATATGCATATTAATGAATGATATTGATAAATATGATAATAAAAATATAAGAACGTATGAAAAATGAATTTGATGAACAAGAAAATGAATGAGAATGGAATGATAATGTGAGGATGGACATTTCTTTACTTACCATTTATATGAGAACTAGATATAAACTCGACCAGGAGAGTATCCAGAAGAGAACATGATATAACCCCAAGTATGAGAGTATCCCTAATGAATGAATGAATGATCTGGATATAAACTCGAGCAGAAGAGTATCCAAAAGAGAATGAGATATAACATCGAGTATGAGAGTATTCCGAATGAAATTATATATAATGATTTTTAATGCTTGATGGATTTAAGATATGATAAAATGTATGAATTGTATTGAATATCAACAGATAACGAATAGACATTTGTGATTTATAATGAGATATGACAATTGATATGGTTTAGTATCTTATGCTTTATTATGAAGATGAATACTTATGATAAATGTTTTATATATATATAGTAATGATAATTGAATTGGTTTGGATAAGGAACTGGATTTGAAATTGTATGATTTATTGGATAGTGCAAATAGTTTTCATAAAGGATAATAATTGAACCTCTGTTTTGGGAAGAGAGAGGATTAGTTTTGGCCGGTTGTAACACCCTGAAAATTATTCATTTCATCATAAGTAGTCATTTTATAATATTTATGATTTTTTAGAATTTTTCTAGATCTTTTTGGAAACATCAAATATTTTAATATATTCTTCGTTTTGCATGCACATTGAGCAGAGTTAGTGTAACACTCCAGAAATTATTTGTTTTATTATAAATAGTCATTTTATAATATTTGTGATTTTTGAGAATTTTTGTAGATTTTTGAAATGTTGAATATTTTGATATATTCCTCGTTTTGTGTACGCCAAAGCGGAGCTGGAAAAATGAAATATTTTCCTTTAGGCTGGTAAACTTTGAACTGTGGGAACGTCGATGGAGGATCTTACTAAACTCGAGGCCGGACAAAGTTTACGAGGTTTACGTTTTTTGATATTTTATCTGATATATAAAATTGCAGTACGTTCTGTTAAATAAAATTCTGCGGAACGCTCTATTATCCGTTGGACAATAGATACTGGCTTTGTGAACTGTAATAATTGTCCATTGGGTAATAGCTTGTAGTGAAAATCATAATCACCTTATTATTTTATTACTTAATCATCTTATCACCTTATCTAAATGAAATCCACTTTATGTCTAATCAAATTTGCTTTTGAAAAAGCTATCAAGCTAATCCTAATTTTAGAAGCTAATTTCCCTCCTTTTTCTCCCTCACACTCCACGGCCATGAGGCCTTTTTGTGAGCCAAAAAGTGGCTTTTCACTTTATCATTTCACATTTCTAATTTTCAAAATCCAAAAATTATCATCATTTTTACTATTAACTTCCATCTCTACATTTTCTTCTCTCATCTTTTCTCTCAAGTCTCTCCTCCTTCTCTCTTCTTCTCTTCCACGGCCACACCTCCTCTATGCCTCCAAAGATTGCAAAAATTTCCAATAACAATATTTTCCTAACCTCCATCACATTCTAAACATCTTTCTAGTTGAAGTTTACTTGAAAAGCTTCCATCTTCATCATCTTTTTCAAGCTTCAAAGTTTAAAGCTTTAGGGTAAGATTCTTGATTTCTCACATTCTCTTCTTCATTTTCCTTTTAATGGTCTTCATCATGACCATTTATTCTCTCTTTCCAGGACTTGGTGTTGATTTGAGGTGTTGTGATTTCTAGGGTTTTGGAGGACTCTTGGCCGAAATTATCAAGAAGTAAACAAGGAGATTTCTTCTCTTGATTTCTCTTGGGTAAGAGGAAGATGATCCACTTCAACCTCTATTAGTAGTGAGGGACTTGATTTTGTGTTAATTGTGAGAAACCCTTGTTAGGGTTACTCTCTTGGATGTGTGATTTTGATAGCTAAGTGTTTATTTTACCTTGTATGATTTATTTAATTGAATATATATGTATATTGATGACCTTGGATGGATTGAAAATGTGAAATGGAAGCAAGGGCTCCTTACTTTCCTCATAGAGGCTCACGGCCATGACCCTCAAATAGGGTGGTCATAGTTGAAAATTTGTAACCTAGATGGAGACATAATTAATTAAGTGAATAAAATGTAATGGAGTAAAGGAAAATTTAGGGTTTCTACCCTTGGGATTCCCACGGCCTCTAGGGCCATTTTGGGGTCCAACCATGTAACTTCATGCAACCTTAGAATTTAATTAATCAAGTGATTAAGTAGTTAATAATGTAATGGAAAGAAATCTAATTGGTAACTTAAAGTGATTCTTTAGACTTAAGAAAAGAATAAGAGTGTATGAGACTTAGAAAACCTTAGATTAATTTTCTAAGTGAGTATAAATAAACTTAAAGTGAGGAACTTAATAATCAAGAGAATTCCTCTAGAGAAGGATTTCATAAGAAATGCTAAATTAAAGTGAAACTTAGTTAATCGGATAATTAAAAATTAATTAGAAATTCATAAAAATGGAAAAGAATAAAAAATGAAATCTTATCCTAAAACTAAGAATAATTCTTAATTAAAGGAAGACCATGAGTGTAAGTAAGAATGTTGAATAACTCAATTTAAATTATCTTAAGGGAATTAAGTCTAAAATAAATTGATGAACTTGTTTAATTAAGATAATAAAGATTAAATGAATAATGTGAGAGAATTTCTCTAAATAGAAACTTATTAAGAAGAATGTAGAAATTAAGGCATGATTCCATAATGTACCCTAAAAGTGTAATGTCTTATTTGAGGACTTGATAATATTTATTGTGGGTCCATGAGTGAGACCAAGAATGTGTTGATGCTTATCTTAGTCAAATTGTGGCATGTTATGGAAAAGTATATTATTGTTGAATATAGATGAATGTGCATTGAGTCATCATGCATTGTGAAAGTCCGTTGAACTATTGTTAAGGTCATGTTGCCTAAGAGTTGAATCACACCTTAGTGCGGGTGCGAATAGACTAGTGTACGTCATAATGTTGACCTTGGGGGCGTCAGGGCGCGGGCATCTCACAGCGGACAGTTGGTAACCCCTCTAGGCCGTGGGACAAACCGATGCAAATGCACCGATGATTCGGACTGAGACACTGTCCTCTATCGCAATCTTGTGGGAATGCCGCTGTATAAAGCCTTGTTGCGCAAAATTATTGATTTTCTAGAAAGCACTTATTTTAGGCTGACGAGATACTGGCATGTCTCCCTGATCATTCTCTCCGATGTTTGTGTCTAGCTCCATGGAGTAGGATTTTGATATCATTTACATGTGCATAGTGAGTCAATATATTACTTGGCATTTAATTTATATGATGATTGGAACTGCTATCTTATTGATGTTATAACTACCTGAAATTGTTAAGTTGTTTAATATCTGCTTCTTGATACTGTTTATTATTCTTGTAACACTATGTGGGCGTCCTACGCCATTTTTGTTTCTTACTGTCATAATTGGTAATGATATTGAATATCTCACCTCTTGTTTGTACTATTTTTGTTCTACGTGATTTTGGTTAGAGACTGTAGAGGGGACGAGGTTGATTTTCCTAGATTTTACTTGGTTTGGTCTCCTACGATTAGTGATGGCGTCAAGAAGGGGTTCTATTGGTTTCGTCAGGATTGTGTTCATCGGGGGTGTCAATGCTTGGCGAGTCGACTAGGCCGGCGAGCGTATACGGTATGTTGGGGATCTGATCTTGGCCGTGAGGAGGACCCGCGACGGAGATCCTATTTTGACTCTCACTACATTAGTGCATCTGGAGTTTGCATTGCCCATTCCGGAGCTTTGGGGTGATCCGCTTCACACCCTCAGAGAGGACGAGGATTCTATGGCATCAGCTGCTAGGGCACTTGCCCATGTGACCGCACTCTGTCCTGTCCTTGTGTCTTCCGATGAGCTAGGAGAGGATCCCGACGTGGATCCGATGGAGTGCCCAACTCCTTAGTCGTGGTGTCATTATGGGTAGTTTATATTTTTTTTGCATTATTTGTATAAGGGTTCTTTTGAGTATAATTGCATTTTGATGTATATCTAAGTGTTTTTGAGCGGTATGAATAATGCGCCATGCTATGTATGTTTTAAGGTAATTATCCAGTCTTATGTGCTGTATTTTGAGTATATCTTATTAAATTATATTTTCAAATGACGACATGTGTATCTATTCATTTCATGGCTCATATTTTCTTTATATGCACAATGATTAAATTTTGGAAACTTGTTATTTGAGTCGTAACACGCCAAAAATTTAGTGACTGTAGAGTAATGACGATTGTGCCGTGGTTACTAAATTGAGGGGTGTTACACCGGTTGCCACCTCTCTAACTTATATATATATATATATATATATATATATATATATATTGAGTTTATAAACAAAGAATATGTTTTTCCCCGAAACAGCTGAAAATATTACGATGTCACGATTTTTATAAAAGCTACTGAAAATTCTTTGAGTTCTTACCCCCGTATATTGTATTTCGTATTATTTCTAAGGATGATCAGGTCATCAGTAAATAGAAACAAAGATTGGAGCTGAGATCAAAGAGCTTAGTAGTCGAGACTAGAAGAGTATTGTGTTGAATTTGTATAGATATTGCCCTAGAGGCACGTAATGTAGTATTTATATTATGATGAATGTATTTGTATAAATATTCTTTTAATAAATGTATATTATTACACGTGAATTAGACTATTTTTTATATATTACATGAATGTTTTCATAAATGTTATAATTATTTTCAAGATTTTTGTAATAGTGTTTGAGTGACATTTTTATTACTAATTTCTAAAGTATGATTCCCGAACATATTATTAGTATTAATATCGAGATGTTACAAAATCACATTTTTAAGAAAGAGCCAAAGTTCAAATCCCAAAAAAAGTAATTATTGGAAGAATTTATTAATCACTAAATTGTTTAAATGATTAGTTTCACAACAATATTTGGTACCCTAATAAAAATTAAATAAGTATATATGAGAAATTAATTTCTTAGCTCAATTTTTTAAATAAAAAACATAACAAAAAGTTTAAACTTGGTATTTGGGGTACAAGAAGGGGCTAAGCCCAAGAAAATATACCTCTTTAACTAGGCAAACGTCAGTCAACTTTACTGAAAAAAAAAATTAAAAAAGAAAAATCTGTAGTCTACACAACAGCTATTCCACAAGAGCATAGTTTGCTCAACCGCCATCCGCTGTTGTTCTAACCCTTCGGCGGAGCTGAGAGCAAAGTTGTAAAACTACTAAGGCACAGCGCAGAGCAGAGATTTGAGCGAAGTGAAAAAAGATGATGCAAAGCACAAGGACTGCCTCGTTGCTAAGAAGGGTGAGCCTGAGCCTTCACAGATACAGATACAGATACAGAACCCTCTCTGGTATCCCTGAAAATGATAAT
Organism: Ormosia semicastrata; assembly: GCA_029884595.1. NCBI lineage: Eukaryota > Viridiplantae > Streptophyta > Magnoliopsida > Fabales > Fabaceae > Ormosia > Ormosia semicastrata. The sequence continues at coordinate 36,170,144 of JAQQTO010000047.1, read as the reverse complement.
AATGTCATCCTCGACAACCAGGTCGCACTCTTCTATTTAACTTCTCTTCTTTATTCTTTACATTTACATTTTCCTTATACGAGTGCACTGCTTCACGGAACCCTTACTCTCTCTCTCTCTCTCAGGTGTTGGTCGAAGTATATGGTTGGTCCAGAATGGCCATTCTCAACAGACCCTCTTCTCTTAATGCTCTCAACACCACCATGGTGATGCTGTCTTTTCTTAATTTAATTTACCTCTTATGTTTCATTATTATGTTCCTTTGGTCATTTAGATAATACTTTTGGTTTCTCAGGTGGCTAGACTACATAAACTTTATAGAAGTTGGGAAGATAACTCTAATATTGGTTTTGTGATGGTCAAGGTAATATATATATTTTCCTTGGTTTCAAATTGTGGTCCGCAACCGCAATTGCAGCAACAATATTGTGGTTTTGGAGGACTCTCACAGCTGCAATTGTGGCCGGATCAACCACATTTTCTACAATAACTGCGACCGTTAACTGCCACCGTTGCAATGCAACCGCAACTGCGACTGTAATTACAATTTAAAACCATGATATTTTCTATTATCTTTTTGTCCTTTCTACATATTATACATCCACTCGCATATCTAATGATGTAAAATTTACACAATCTTTTCAATTTTCTTAAGGGCAGTGGCCGGGCATTTGCAGCTGGCGGAGATATTGTTGCACTTTACCAATTGATAAACAAAGGTAAAAATAAAAGATAAAGAATTTTCTTATTAAGATCTCAATGATGAAGTTAGTTCTACCCTGAATCTTATTCCGGTCTTAGTTTCATGGTTCTAAAATGTATGTTTATTTGTTGACTATGTTTTCGAAATGGTCTTGAAATTTCTTAGATAGTATACCTCATGAAGTTAAGAATCAAATACTAATATGGAACACCAAATATGGGGATGACATGATATGAATTAATGCATTTAAGATCCTTGGAAATTAAGATACTATATGGTCGAAATCCTTAAATTAAATGCAAATACTAAGAGCTTAAGCTATTAGGTGGAGGCTTAGGAATGGTTTTATATATCTAACAGGTAACAAAAGTTACAGTGTGTTGTCTTTTGAATTAAAAGGAATAAAATGCTACAAGCAACATCTATTGTTAAATTGGCTGAATTTCTTGGCTAATAACCTAGAATAAAATCAATAGATGTTGTTAGTAATTTCCATGATGCTAAACCCTCCATAAATGGGATAATGAAGACTTAAACTTTGTACTTCTTGGTCAGGGTAAAAAAAGAGAAGGGAAAACGAAAATAAGGGATATATAAAATGGAAGAAGAGAGAGATGCTCTCTTCCTCTGATCCATCCAGTTTGCTTTCAAACAGGTGAAATGGAAAGACAATAGGGAACAGACATACATGCGTTTTCTGTTTTGTATTTTCATCATCTTGATGCTGCATAGTTGTTACATAGTAGCCACATAAATGAAATCTTCCCTTATACTTAATTATTTTTTTCCCAAGTGCCAACTTTCTTGATCCACGTAGTTTGCTTTGAAACAATAAAAGTGAAAGGCAAAAGGGAACAGAGGTACATTTGTTTTGTATTTCTATCTTCTTGATGCTCAATAATAGTCACATAATACTCAATTGACTATTGAGATCTTCTCTTACACTTTGTTATTCTTTCTCCCAAGTGCCCATGATAGTAAATAAGTGGTGTCTTCATCCTTTTATATCCCTTCTCTATCCCCCATTGTTCATCTTAAATACAAGAAATGCTTAATTTGGTTCAAACAGTATATTTAAAATGTATACGTGGGTGAGTTTACAATTATAATAATTAATGTAGAAGTTTGATCTGCAGGACAATTACTGACTTGTACAGGTTATCATTCCTTCTCAGTTTCCATTGAAGCTGGTGTGTTACTATGACTTCTCACAACAATAATAACAATATCTAGCCTTAACATTTGGAGCCCCAAATTTGATACTTTGATCAAAACTAGTTGAATCCTCCATTGAAATATATTTTCCTCACCTGCACAGTCTTAATGTAGGTTGGCTTTACTCACTCGGACACTACCTCTGCTCATGCCTCATCACTTGAGATGCTGGGCCTGTTGCTCCTTAGTTCATCTTTCGGTAGATCAAGGAACTTCCTTGTGCTACCATATTCTTTCACTTTCTTTCTCGAGGTCTTCTTATCATCCTTGATTATTTCAACGGCCTCTTCTCATTCTTCTCAATCTGGGTGTTTGCTTCTCTACTTTGTACTTTTCCAGACTATACAATTGCACTTCATCTTATTTTTCCGTTAACCTTTTATATGTATGAGCTGATATCTTCATTTGTATTCAATACTCCTCATGGTTATTTTATCTCAGATTCTCTTCAACATATTTGAATTTGATTAGATTTTGTAGCCTCTCCTCACCTTTTAACTGATTTATTTATTTATTTTTTAGTTCTTAAGCTTTTTATGTTTGAAGGGCTTATAAAAGTTCAGGAGTTTTTTGGGAGTACTGCATTAGATAAGGGAGGAGAAAAGCACAGTTTTTAACATTTGTAGTTTTTAACATTTTCTGGACAAGCAAGACTCAATTCCCAAGAGTGTTTGGTATTTGTCTTTTTGCTGCCTAAGAAATTTTAAGAGAAGCTATAAGTTGGATCCATACTTCAAGTTCTATATTTTTCGTGCAATTTGGTTTTAGGTATTTTCTCTCGTATTTTAAATGTGTCTTTTTCTAGTACATTTTAGTTACTTTAATTTTCTGCTTGTTTTCATACAATTCTTTTAATTTTTTTTTCTTTCAATTTATGCAGGGAACATGGAAGCCTGTAAAGAATTTTTTAGAACGATATATAGTTTTATATACCTGATAGGTTCATATTTGAAGCCACAGGTGAGTACTGCAGTTGGGGTCTGATAAATTATTTGTGCTCTCTTTATTGGACATATAAGTGTGATGTACTCATATTTGCTGTTGCTTACGAATAATAATTTATAGTTGTCCAATTGTTGGTTCAAAAGTCAAAACCACTGAGATACAGATGTTTGCAAATAATAGTTGAATATGAGCTTGTTTCCATTGAGTATATGATCCCAAGCTTGTAAAAATTTAGAGGGTTACAATAAGTGTTGATGCAGTTAAGCTCAAGTGGCTTCTGATTCTTAGCAGAGTATTAGAATTCTGTACACATAACTGATAAAGAAATGTTGTTGATAATATAAGAGATTTAGGCTACTGTTAAAACTTAAAAGAGGATTAGGAGTAGGACTCATTCTTAGGAGCACTGTCATGAACCAATTCTCCTTAAAGCTTAAGCTGTTATGTTAGGTGAAGGCACATAAATGACTTTTATTATATCTCTAACACACTTCCTCACGCTAAAGCTCATTGGGTTTGAAGCATGGACAATGCACAAGACCATCTTTACCATGTGTTGAAAATTCAACTTTTTATTTAGAAGAATGGAGGCGGCAAGGATCGAATGGGGGCGGTTTGAAGCTGTTGAAATTGTGTGGTTTAGATAGGGAAGAGGAAGAAAAAATAATAGACTTTGAATAATAGAATAATAGATTGATATGGTGTGTAATGATGTGTTGTAAAATACTAACACAATGGTCTTATTTATGCTAATAATTAGGTCAAGTACTAAACTACTAGTGTAGTACTACTAGTACAAGCCCAAGCCCACTAGTAATATAAGACTATTAACCTTAATTAAATTAAGAAACAAGGAAATATAATGATATAGAAAATAACTCCTAATTGCTGCCTCAATTAGATGACTAATTGATTCCATAATATATTTTAAAGATCTTCTAAGATAATCTAAAGATATGATAGAACCCCAAAGATGACCCAAGTATATGTTAGAAGAAAGCATCGGGCTGCAAAGGAATTGGGCTAGAAGGAAGGAGAAGCACCAAGTCTGCTGGGACGACATTAAGTGAGTGGGGAACATGGGGATTAATTGCTAATAATTGTGTAAATGGTAGGATTAAGTGGGATTTATGATTGTAACAATGGGATTAGACAGCACTAAAGTGAGTGGGGAATATGGGAATAATTGCTAGTAATGGTGTTAATTATGTAACGGTAGGATTTAGTAGGATTAATGGTTGTAACAGTGGATTAAATGGGATTTATAGTAGGGATTAATTGCATAGTAGGGAGGGGGGATGCTGCTATAAGTGTAGGGGAGGGGGACGTGAAAAGGGAGGAAAAACTTGGGCTAGGCTTTGGGAGGGGCTGAGCACTCTACATTTGCTTAGAATATCTGTTCTACTGTTTTTTTCTCTGAATTTTCCTATAACTTCTGGGCTGGTATCATTCTGATATCAACCAGAGTGCCTCAATAAAAATTAGTATTCTTCATTTTCTGTCCTAGTTTCATCAATACCTATCAACTGGTATTAGAGCTCTCGGTCTCGGGGGCTTTGGATGGTGACTACGCGAGCTATGGAATCTTGCTTTGAGACGTTGGAGAGGAGTATGCAGCAGAAGCATGAAGCATTGGAGGGACGGTTGGAGGAGATAATGCAACTGTTACAAACCCGAAACAAAGAAGAGACAAGGGGGAGATAGCAGTATCGCCGCTGTTCCAGTTTTCATGGTTTCGGTGATAGAAGGGATAGCGAGAGCCGGATGAGGTCGACCCACCATCACGAATCCGTGAGTCAGGATCGTGAGATGTCGAGGGAACGGAGGGAACAATCCTCTAAGGGGAGTCAACCCCCTTGGTGGAATGAAGGCAGGAGGAAACTTGAGCTCCCTATTTTCTCGGGAGACAATGCTTACAGTTGGGTGAATCGGGTTGAGCGCTATTTCAAGGTGAATGAGGTGCCTGAATCGGGGAAGCTCTTTTCAGTAATGATGGCCTTGGAAGGACGAGCACTCAATTGGCACCAATGGTGGGAGTACCAAAATCCTGCACCTAGTCGGAGCAATTTCAAGAGGGCAGTGGTTTGTAGATTCCAACAAGGAATCACTCAGAATCCGTTCGAGCCGTTGTTGAGTATTAAACAGGTGGGGACCGTCGCAGAGTACAGAGAGAAGTTTGAGCTTACTTCTGGGCCGTTGAAGCATGTCGATAAAGACAAAAGAGGTGTTAAAGGGAATTTTTCTGAATGGGTTCCGTGATGAACTGAAGGCAGAATTGAAGCTGTATGAATTACACACTCTATCAGATCTCATGGATCGAGCGGAGTTATTGGAGGAAAAGAATTGGGCCTTACGGAGAGGAGGATTAGGGGGGAAGGGAATGGTGGGACCAACGGGAGGCTCAACATCAATTTATCAAGATGCTGCACCCGTTTTGGGACCCAGGCCCAACGCTGTGGGATATGGAGGTCGCAGGCCACCCATGGTACCTAGGCCCATTACGCACATCCGAGGCCTAGCAGAACCCAAACCTCCTGATGGGGCTGCAAGTGCGGGTGAGAAACATTTTAATGGAGCCTGAAGACTTACACAAGCTGAATTGCAGGAAAAAAGTAGAAAGGGATTGTGTTTTAAATGTGGAGAAAGATGGGGGCAGGACCACGTTTGCAAGTTTAAACATTACCAATTGTTCATGATGGAAGAAATGGAGGAAGAGGAGGAAACAGAAGAAGGTGGAGAGGAGGAATCACAGGTGGAATTGGAGAATAAGGCTTTACAACTATCCTTGAAAAGTATCATGGGTCTAACTTCCAATAAATCTTTGAAGCTATGGGGGCAGCTGGGACGAGAGTAGGTATTGATATTAATTGATTGTGGAACCTCCAACAATATCATGCTTTTTGCAGATGATATAGTCTTAGTTGGAGAGTCGAGAGAGGAAACAAATGGGAAGTTAGAGTTATGGAGACGAACTTTGGAAGAACATGGCCTTCGTCTAAGTAGGAGTAAGACGGAGTATATAGAATGTAAGTTCAGTCAGAGGCGTGTTAATGCTAGCTTAGCGGTGAAAGTTGGAGATCATACAATACCACAAGTCACACAATTTAGGTACCTTGGATCTATCATACAAAATGATGAAGAGATAGAGGGAGATGTAAACCATAGGATTCAAGCTGGATGGATGAAATGGAGGAGTGTTTCAGGAGTTATTTGTGATAGAAAAGTGCCTCTCAAGCTTAAGGGTAAATTTTACCGCACAGCTATAAGGCCCGCGATGTTGTATGGTACTGAATGTTGGGCGGTAAAAAGCCAACAAGAGCATAAGATCAGTGTTGCGGAGATGAGGATGTTGCGTTGGATGTGTGGTCATACAAGACAAGATAGGATTAGGAATGAATGCATTAGAGAGAAAGTAGGGGTAGCACCTATTGTGGAAAAGATGAGAGAATCTCGCCTTAGGTGGTTTGGACATGTAAGGAGAAGACCCTTAGAAGCCCTTGTGAGAAGAGTAGATCAGGTAGATAATAGCCCAATAGCTAGAAGTAGAGGAAGATCAAGAAAGATTATAGGTGAAACGATTAAAAAAGATTTAGATCTGAATAGCATATCTGAAGACTTGGTTTATGATAAGGCACAATGACGTCGTTTGATCTATGTAGCCGACTCCACCTAGTGGGAAAAGGCTTGGTTGTTGTTGTTGTTGTTGATTTAGGAGAGGCTGAGGTGGTTTTGGGAATGAAATGGTTAGCAAGTTTGGGGACCATCCAAGCTAACTTCAAGGAGTTAATTTTACAATGGATGGTAGAAGGCGAGAAGGTGACTTTGAAAGGGGACCCTTCTCTTTGTATGGCGCAGGCTTCCTTGAAGGCCATGCTCAAGGCCTTAAAGGATGAAGGAGAGGGGTATTACGTTGAATACCAGCGGTTGCCAAGTGAGGAGAATTTGCAAGATTCATTTCCAGCGGAAATTTCAACCATCTTGGAGGAATTTGCAGATCTGTTCCAAGATCCCTATGGTTTACCTCCTAGCTGGGAGCAGGATCATGCGATTCTCTTGAAGGAGGGAGTTCAAATTCCCAACATTCGACCCTACAGGTATCCCCATTATCAGAAAAGTGAGATTGAAAAAATAGTAGATGATATGTTGTTGGCTGGAATTATTAGACCCAGTAATAGTCCCTATTCAAGCCTAGTTTTATTATAAGAAAGAAGGATGGAGGATGGAGGTTTTGTGTGGATTATTGGGCTCTTAACAAACTGACCATGCCGGCTAAGTTTCCAATACTTGTCATACTTGTCATATCTCAGGGACTTTGTGTTGGTTTTCTTTGATGATATTTTAATCTACAGTATAGATGCCCAAACCCATTGTCAGCACCTTAGATTGGTTCTGCAACTACTGAAACAGAATCATCTGTTTGTGAACAAGAAGAAGTGTACCTTTGGGCAGCAACAACTGGAATATTTGGGCCACTTGATTTCCAAGGAAGGAGTAGCTGTGGACCCTAATAAAGTCAAAGATATGGTAAATTGGCCTACACCCCGAGATATTAAGGGATTGAGCTGATTCCTTGGTTTGACCAGATACTATAGGCTATTTGTGAAGAACTATGGGAAGATTGCTTGTCCACTAACACGACAGTTGAAGAATAGTTACAAGTGGGGACCTGAGGCTCAAAAGGCATTTGATCAACTCAAGGAGGCTATGACATCTCTCCTTGTATTGGTAATGCCTGATTTTGATAAGACTTTCATTATTGAAACTGATGTTTCTGGGAAAGGAGTTGGGGCTGTCTTAATGTAGGAGGGCAGACCAGTCGCCTATATGAGTCACACTCTCTCTAATAGAGCCCAAAACAAATCTGTCTATGAGCGAGGGTTGATGGCTATAGTCTTGGCCATTCAAAAATGGTGACATTATTTGTTGGGAAGACACTTTATTGTGCACACAGACCAACGCAACCTTCGTTTCCTAGCTGATCAGAGAATCAAGGGGGAAGAACAGCAGAAAAGGGTCTCCAAATTATTGGGATTTGACTTCTAAATCAAGTATAAACTAGGTAATGAGAATGGAGCAGCAGATGCAATGTCGTGGAAGCTTCAATATTCTGCAATTTAAATAGTTCAGCTGAATGATTGGGAAGGATTGGAATAAGAGATCCAAACGAATGCCAAGCTTAGGGGGATTATACAAGATTTGTTGAGGTAGCCTGATTCTCACCCAGGATTTCAATTCAAGAAGGGAAGATTATTATACAAGGGTAGGATGGTTATCCCTCGAGATTCCTCAAAAATTCCTCTAATACTTAAAGAATTTCATGACTCGGCGGTTGGAGGACATTCTGGTTTCTTTAGAACTTATAAGAGGGTCTAGGCTTTACTCTATTGGGAAGGAATGAAGCGAAATATACAAGTTGCAAACTTGTGAAGTTTGTCAGAGAAACAAATATCAAACTCTCACCCCTGTTGGTTTGTTACAACCCTCGCCTATCCCTACCTAGGTTTGGTCTGATTTATCAATGGATTTTATTGGTGGCCTTCTTAAAACTCATGGAGTGGATACCATCTTAGTAGTAGTGGATTGGTTAACTAAATTTGCTCATTTTATAGCAATTTCTCACCCTTTCACAGCCAAGGATATAGCTGCAATTTTTGTTAAGGAAATAGTCAGACTTCATGGGTTTCCCACTTCCATTGTGACTGACAGAGACAACATCTTCCTAAGCTCTTTCTGGACTGAATTATTCAGGCTTGCTGGTACTAAGTTGAAATACAGTTCTGCTTATCATCCTCAATCGGATGGGCAAACCGAGGTGGTCAATTGCTATTTAGAAACCTATCTGCAATGTCTTATGGGGACCAAACCTAAGCAGTGGCCTAAATGGTTAGGGTGGGCTGAATATTGGTACAACACCAATTATCATTCGTCTACTAAGATGATACCCTTTAAGGTTCTCTATGGGAGAGACCCTCCGATTCTCCTTAAGGGGGACAATGTTTCATCCTCAGTGAAGGAAGTGGATCGGTTGATTATTGAAAGGAATTAGGTGATAGAAGAATTGCGCGAGCAGTTGATCAAGGCACAGAATCGCATGAAGAATCAAGCTGATAAACACCGAAGGGAGGTGGAATACCAGCCCGGAGATGTGGTCTATTTAAAAATCCAACCCTTCAAACTGAAGTCCTTAGCTAAAAGGATAAATCAGAAGTTGAGCCCCCGATTTAATGGACCCTATGAGATCATAGAGAAAATCAATTCGGTAGCTTATAAATTACAACTACCTGTACGCAGTCTTGTTCACCTAGTGTTCCATGTTTCATTGCTTAAGAAGTCTATTTCCTCGGCTGTTGCAATTCAACCATTACCTTCTTTATTAGCAGAGGATTTGGAACTGAAGGTACAACCAGCTGAAGTTCTGGATTACTGCGTGAATTCTGCAGGGGCAAGGGAAGTTTTGATCAAATGGAAGCACCTTCTTGATTTTGAAAACTCCTGGGAAGACATGTTTGCATTCCAGAACCAATTTCCTGAATTCCACCTTGAGGACAAGGTGAGTTCTTTGGGGGGGGGGAGTGTTGATAGAACCCCAAAGATGACCCAAGTATATCTTAGAAGAAAGCATCGGGTTGCAAAGGAATTGGGCCAGAAGGAAGGAGAAGCACCAAGTCTGCTGGGACGACATTAAGTGAGTGGGGAACATGGGGATTAATTGCTAATAATTGTGTAAATGGTAGGATTAAGTGGGATTTATGATTGTAACAGTGGGATTAGACAGCACTAAGTGAGTGGGGAATATGGGAATAATTGCTAGTAATGGTGTTAATTATGTAACGGTAGGATTTAGTAGGATTAATGGCCATGTAACAGTGGATTAAATGGGATTTATAGCAGGGATTAATTGCATAACAGTAGGGAGGGGGATGCTGCTATAAGTGTAGGGGAGGGGATCGTGAAAAGGGAGGAAAAACTTGGGCTAGGCTTTGGGAGGGACTGAGCACTCTACATTTGCTTAGAATATCTGTTCTACTGTTTTTTTTCTTTGTATTTTCCTATAACTTCTGGGCTGGTATCATTATGATATCAACCAGAGTGCCTCATTAAAAATCAGTATTCTTCATTTTCTGTCCTAGTTTCATCAGTACCTATCAAGATATTCTAAGATATTATAAATATATTATGAAGATATGCTAAGATATTCTAAAATACTCTCAAGATATTTTGTGATATTCTAAAACTTCCCCTCAAGCTACAGTTTACTAGCTTTAAGCTTGTTACAAATGAGCACGTTAAAATGAAAATAACATAAATATTAAGTGGGCTCCATAAAATATGGTTGGAAAGGCAACTCAGGGATGCTGGAGACGACAGAGTGATGGTTGGAATATTGCATGACCAGGGAATAAGAGACTTCGCTGGAAAGATGCTGAGCAGAAATTTCCTGGCAAGCAATTATACAAAGCAAGAACTAAAACCTTATCCAAGTTACAGCATTTGGAAGCTTCAAAACTGCAAGAAAACTAAGGAGATCCAATAAAAACTTGGAAATTAAATCTAGGGCTGGTGTGAATACAGCCAATAGAAAATTCATCACTGGTATGACTCATCAGTGAGATAGAAGAAATCATTATCGGAATGATCGTCGGTAGGAAGAGATGTCACCATCGGAATGACTCATTGATGGGAAGAGATGTCACATCAGCAAGAAGAAATGTCACTGTTGAAATGACTTGTCGACCGTAAGAGATGTCATTGCCGGAATGACTCATAGGCAGGAAAAGACTACAACTTTATCATTCTTGCTCTCCCTCTCAATGCCATGCTAGCATTGGTAAACCAACAATAATACAATACAAGAGAATAGCTGCAGCAAAGATGAAGATCTAATAATAACTAAAGAGCATACTGGGAAAAGGAGGGAAAATGTCATCAGAAAGAGAAACACGTCGAAATAATAGTTGGTTGAAGGAAAAACTAGAGTTTTGGTTGCCGTAATTGGTGCACGGCCAACGTGAAGAAAGGAGTCATGCAGATAAAGACATTGTTGTAATGGAGTTCCAGATTTTAGGGAACTCATCAGTGGAATAGTGACGGGACCAGGTCCCAGATGATGGTACCACTATGATACCATGTCATGAACTAACTCTCCTAAAAGCTTAAGCTCTTAGGTGAAGGCACATGTATTGCTTTTATTATATCTCTATGAAGCACCTTGCATTGTTAACATTCCTAAACAAACTGCAATGTTGACAGCTGAGCCTTTAGAAAGAGGTAAAATTCTGAGTTTACAACTTAATGACTGGGCTTAATCTACTAGTAGCAGACTATCTTAGTAGAATAGGAAGAGGATTAATGGGTTAAGAAAAAGTAGGAATAAAAATAAACTAAATGAAATGCTTACTAGTGTTGTAATTAATATGGAATCCTAAACCTCTATACATACTGATACTATGACTAAATAATCATCCTTAATGAACCCTAACGCTCAATTTATATTGATACTGTCACTACATAATCACAGTTACACCCTTTATTTTGGGCACACTACAAGTACCAACTTTTTTAATCCCATAACACGTCCCTAATCACCTTGTTCCTTCCTAAAATTCTCGAACATTTTTCTTTTCTTTGATAAGTGATGCTGTCTTAATACACATTAATTTACACCACCTAAGAAAAACAAGTAAAAGAAAACTTATGCTTTCAAGCTCAAACACATTAGAAATTTCAAAAAGAAAATAAGTTATGGACTGCTGAGATGTAGTATTGTTATTGTTGGAAATAGCAATGTTTATGACTTCTCTTCCCAAGTAGTTAGATTCGTTGTATAGAAGTAGAATAGATACACTTGAAAATAAAGAACAGTGAAACTGATTATGAATGAATTGCTTGAGTTAATCTTCACTCAGCATACATGTATTTATACACATAAGAAAAATAAATACAAGTTCTATTTACAAGAAGAATAATTAAAGACTAAAACTATTCCCCATGATTTTATTCTTTCCAACACTAACGATCACATTTCCCATGCTAACTAATTCAATATTCAACACTCCCCCTCAAGCTGGAGCATATAAATCATATGCACCAAGCTTGTTACATATGAACTGTACTCGAGGACCCCTAAGAGATTTGGTGAAAATATCTGCGAGTTGATTATTTGAGTTGACAAAGGCAGTCACTACTTCTCCACTTTGTATCTTCTCTCTCACAAAATGACAATCAATTTCTATGTGTTTGGTCCTCTCATGAAACACCGGGTTAGAGGCGATATGGAGGGCTGCCTGATTATCACATATAAGCTCCATCTTGCCTGATTCACACAATTTGAGTTCATTAATTAATTGTTTCAGCCATATTAGCTCACATGTTGCAAGTGCTATAGCACGATATTCTGCTTCTACACTCGATCTTGCCACAACACTTTGTTTCTTACTTTTCCAAGATATTAGGTTACCACCAAAAAGAACACAATAACCTGATGTAGAACGTCTATCGAATGGAGAACCTGCCCAATCTGCATCTGTGTATCCCACAATCTGAGTATGTCCTTTGTCTTCATACAATAGGCCTTTTCCAGGAGCCCCTTTGACATATCTAAGAACTCTAATAGCTGCATCCCAATGTCCTTCACATGGTGAGTCGAGAAATTGACTAAGGATGCTCATAGCAAAGGATATATCTGGTGGGTAAGAGATCAAATAATTTAATCGGCCAATCAACTGCGATATTTGGCTGGATCAGATAATGGTTCTCCTTGATCTGGACTGAGTTTGGCATTGGGATCCATTGGTGTATCTATTGGCCTAGAATCCAACATTCCAGTTTCCTTGAGAATGTCTAATGCATACTTTCTTTATGAGATACAAATCCCTGCATTAGATTGTGCCACTTCTATTCCTAGAAAATATTTCAACCTTCCAAGGTCCTTAGTCTGAAAGTGATCAAATAGGTGTTGTTTTAAATTCACAATACCTTCTTGATCATCTCCAGTGATAACAATATCATCGACATAAACAATCAGATATATGGAAGTTCCAGAGGAGGAATGATGATAGAAAACTGAGTGATCGGCCTCACTGCGAACCATACCAAAATCTAATATAACAGTTCTGAATCTTCCAAACCAAGCTCGAGGAGACTGTTTCAAGCCATATAATGATTTGCGCAAACGATAGACCAAGCCAGACTCCCCCTGAGCAACAAATCCCGGAGGTTGCTCCATGTACACCTCTTCTTGGAGATCACCATGTAAGAATGCATTCTTAATATCAAGTTGATAAAGTGGCCAGTGACGGATAGCTGCCATGGAAAGGAAAAGACGAACGGATGCCATTTTCGCAACCGGAGAGAAAGTATCGCCATAATCAAGGCCAAAAATTTGAGTGAAACCCTTAGCAACAAGACGAGCTTTCAATCGATCAACAGCTCCATCAGGTCTCACCTTAACTGTGTAAATCCATCGACATCCCACAGTAGATTTGCCAGGTGGCAATGGAACAAGTTCCCAAGTACCATTGGCATGTAATGCAGACATCTCTTCTAACATTGCCTGGCGCCAATCTGGATGGGAGAGGGCATCGGCTGTTGTTTTTGGTATAATCACAGAAGACAAAGAAGAGATAAAGGCATAATGGGAAGAAGACAAGCGATGATAACTCAAAAAATTATAAATGGTATGAGGATTGCGAGAAGAACGAATACCTTTTCGAGTAGCAATGGGAGGACTGGAGAAAACATCCGGGGCAGGATCTGAGGAGGGTTCAGCCACTGGTTCTGGTTGTGAAGCAGCATGGATTGCATCTGGACCATTAGCCACACGAGGTCGACGATGATAAACTTGGAGAGGTTTATCTGTACGGACAAATGGGGTAGAAGCTGAAGTGGGGACAAGAGGTCCGTCTAAGTAAGGAACAGGTAAAACCTCAGTGATAGGAGGAGAGATAATATCAGATGTAGAGAAAAAAGGAGTATTTTCAAGAAAAGTAATATCTGCAGACACAATAAAACGGTTAAGTTCAGGGGAAAAACATCGATATCCTTTTTGGAATCTAGTATATCCCAAGAAGACACACTTAATAGAACGAGCAGTTAACTTATCTTTCCCAGGTGTAAGATCATGAACAAAACAAGTGCAACCAAAAATGCGTAGTGGAAGAGAGAAAATAGGCTCATGAGGAAATAAAATCGAATGAGGGATTTGATTTTGCAAGACAGAAGAAGACATACGATTAATAAGGTAGCACGCAGTAAGGATAGCTTCACTCCAAAACCGAAGGGGAACATGAGTATGAATAAGCAGAGTGCGAGCGGTTTCTAGTAAGTGACGGTGTTTACGCTCAGCAACTCCATTTTGTTGTGGAGTGTGTGGACAAGAAGATTGATGGAGAATACCCTGCGAAGCCATAAAGGATGAAAAGGATGCAGAAAAATATTCACGAGCATTGTCACTACGCAAAATTTTAATAGTAGTATTGAACTGGCACACCTATTTGATGGCCGGTGGAAGCAGCTGCCGGAAAAACGGCTTCACGCGCTCCCACCCGCGCAAAAGACAGAAGCTGGACAGATTCCGGCGATCGGCGCGTGGCGGCGCGTCGCAGCTCCGGTGGTAGCGCGGCTCCGGTGGTAGGCCGAGCTAGAGGCGGTGAACACAGTGGTGTGGTCGGCCGGAGGAAAAACGGATGCACAGGCGCAGATCTGAGAAGACAGCTGCGGAAGGAAAGAGAAAATAGACACCGTGACGGGAAGAATGAACAGCCGCGGGAGAGAAAAAGAAACCAGAGCTGGGTCGGAACCCGCTCTGATACCAACTTGAAAATAAAGAACAGTGAAATTGATTATGAATGAATTGCTTGAGTCAATCTTCACTCAGCATACATGTATTTATACACATAAGAAAAATAAATACAAGTTCTATTTACAAGAAGAATAATTAAAGACTAAAACTATTCCCCATGATTTTATTCTTTCCAACACTAACAATCACATTTCCCATGCTAACTAATTCAATATTCAACAGATACAATGCACCGTCCACATTAATTCTAGCATAGTTATTTACCTTGTAAATTGTATTTAGCATGTTATTTCCTATGTAAATCAGCTCTATAAATAATATCTTTTGCTGAGTGCATTACTCACTCAAGCTATTCAGAAATACTTGTGTCTTTTGATAGTTGATATGGTATCAGATTAAGTTCCGATCCGAGACTGATTCTGTTTTCTGCTGATTTTTTTTAATCGACCTTCATTGCCAACCAAACTGTGTTTTTGGCCTTCATTGCCCTTTTGTTAAACATTCCTCTTTGGCCTTCATTGCCACCTAAAGAGTACCCCATGAACAAGACTTAGGCATGAACAAGATACTCAATGAACAAGACTGACATGAACAAGACTGTGAAACAAGACTCCAAACAAAACCCATGTCAACCAACCCGTGATTTCCTATGTGTTTCTAATTCTTTTTGTCTACCAGAAAGACTTAGAAAGAATGAGAGCTTTCCTCAATAGTCTGGAGAAATCATCAGGTAACTGTACTGTGGCATATTCAGGTAAGCTTCCACTTTCATTTGGATTTAATGTCTCAAAAACACCAAGTCTTTTATGGGTATTAGATTCAGGAGCCACAGACCATATGACACCCTCTTCTAAACACTTCTCCACATATTCCCCTTGTCCCAGCAATAAGAAAATTGCCACTGCAGATGGTTCACTTGTAACTGTAGCTGGCGTTGGAGACATCCAAATAAATAATTCTATAACCCTAAAAAATGTCCTCCATGTTCCAAAACTATCAATAAACCTTGTCTCTATTCAGACACTTACAAAAGACTTATCCTGTAGTGTGATTTTTCACAGTGATTGTTGTGTATTTCAGGACAAGGAGTCGGGGAGGACGATTGGACGTGCTAGAGAAGGGAATGACCTTTACTATCTTGAAGATTCAGGTCTGTCTACAGAAAACCACTTGTCTCACTCATTCATGTCAGATTCTGTACTCTCTAATAAAGAGAAAATATCTCTTTTTCACTGTCGATTGGGTCATCCTTCTTTTGGAATTATTAAAGTTTTATTTCCGTCACTGTTTACTAAGGTAGATATTGAGAGTCTTCATTGTGAGGTGTGTGAGCTTGCCAAACAAAAGCGTCTACTTTTTCCTTTGAGTAATAGAAGAAACACTTTTCCTTTCTACCTTATTCATACAGATGTTTGGGGTCCCTTTACTGTTCCAAGTGTGTCTAGTGCTAGATGGTTTGTGACTTTTATAGATGATTGTACTCGGGTTACTTGGATTTTCTTACTTAAAAACAAGTCTGATGTCAGTACTGTTTTCCCAAATTTTTTCTACATGATTAAAAATTAATTTGGTGTGAACATCAAAAGACTCAGGTCTGACAATGGCAAAGAATACTTCAATTCTGTCCTTACTTCATTTTGTCAGAAGGAGGGAATTATCCATGAGTCGTCTTGTGTTAAAACACCACAACAAAATGGAATTGCAGAAAGGAAAAATGGGCACCTTTTAGACCAAACCCGAGCACTGTTGTTTCAACAAAATGTTCCCAAAAACTTCTGGGGGGAAGCTGTTCTCACAGCCACATATCTCATTAATCGATTACCCTCTAGAGTCTTAGGGTTCAAGAGTCCAATGGATGTTCTTTCTTCCTTCTATCCAAATTTGTCAGCCACTAATAACCTTAAACCTCGAATCTTTGGGTGTGTGTCCTTTGTCCATGTTCATAGTCATGAAAGGGGAAAACTTGATCCTAGAGCTCTAAAATGTGTTTTTGTTGGGTATTCCTCCACTCAGAAAGGGTATAAGTGTTACCATCCCCCGTCCAAAAAATTCTTTGTGTCACGAGATGTCACATTTCATGAAAGGGAAGCCTATTTCACACAACCTTATCTTCAGGGGGAGGATTTTAGGAAAGATAAGCTTGAAATACTCGATCTTTCTGGTCTTGAGTCAAACACTTCTGGTCTTGAGTCAAACACACTTGTGTCAGATCCATCTAGACCTGAAACTGAAGACCTGAAGTTGAGTCCGATCAACCAAATTCACCTACAGCTGAACTTGGACCTGAAGTGGATGCAAGATATGGAAAGAATCTGGTGTTTTCAAGAAGGTCAAAGGCCATTCCTGGATCGACACATGTTCAAGAGCTCGACTCGACTCATTCGAATGAGGTAATTAATTTTAATTCTCCAGCATTACAGGATGAAATTGAAGCCCAAACAGCACATGATGACCTAAATCTCCCAATTGCCATTAGAAAAGGAACTAGAAAATGCACCAAACAACCTTTATATCACCTCTCAAACTGCCTCTCATTTAAAAAATTCTCATCAACCCATAGAGCCTTCCTTACAAACCTATACACTACTTCCATACCCACTACTGTTTTTGAGGCATTGTCCGATGAAAAATGGAAGCAAGCCATGAATGCAGAAATGGAGGCATTAAGGAAGAATGGAACGTGGGAGTTAGTTTCTTTACCAGAAGGAAAGAGGCCAGTTGGGTGCAAATAGGTTTACACAGTAAAATATAAGGCTGATGGATCGATTGAAAGATACAAAGCTAGATTGGTCGCCAAAGGGTTCACACAAACCTATGGGGTTGATTATTCAGAGACATTTGCTCTTGTTGCCAAGATGAATACAATCCGGGTAATTTTGTCCCTTGCTGCCAATTATGGTTGGGAATTGTAGCAATTTGATGTAAAGAATGCCTTCTTACATGGGGAACTTGAGGAAGAAATTTACATGCAAGTGCCACCAGGGTATGATAAAAAGGTTGCCGCCAATACAGTGTGCAGGTTGAAAAAGGCATTATATGGGCTTAAACAATCACCCCGAGTATGGTTCGGAAGATTCACTAAGGTTATGACAACTTTGGGGTACAAGCAAAGTCAAGGAGATCATACTTTGTTTATCAAACACTCGGCAACAGGGGGAGTAATAGTTTTGATAGTATATGTGGATGACATCATAGTAACCGGAGATGATTGGAAAGAGCAACAAATCTTGAGCCAGTGTTTGGCCAAGGAGTTTGAAATAAAAACTCTAGGAAAGCTAACGTATTTTCTAGGCATTGAGGTGGCATACTCAAGGAAAGGCATTTTTATATCTCAGCAAAAATACATTACAGATTTGCTCAAAGATACAGGGAAAACAGCATGCAAACCTGCAAGTACTCCTATGGATCCGAATTTGAAAATAGGAAATGCAGAAGAAGATGCTATGGTGGATAGAGAAACGTATCAACACTTGGTAGGGAGATTAATTTACTTGTTTCACACTAGACCAGATATTGCATATGTAGTAAGCTTGGTTAGTCAATTCATGCGTAGTCCGAGAGAGGTTCATCTACAGGCAGCTCATAGGATCCTACAGTATCTCAAGGGGACTCCAGGAAGAGGAATTCTATTCAAAAGAAGTGGGAATGTAACACTTGAGGCATACACTGATGCTGACTATGCGGGATCGATCGTTGATAGAAGATCTACTACAGGGTATTGCACCTTTCTTGGAGGAAATCTTGTGTCTTGGAGAAGTAAAAAACAAAGTGTCGTAGCTCGTTCTAGTGCTGAAGCTGAATTTCGAGCCATGGCACAAGGCATTTGTGAATTACTTTGGCTGAAAATTATTTTAGAAGACTTGAAGATTAAATGGGAAGGACCTATGAAGCTCTATTGTGATAATAAGTCTGCAATCAGTATAGCACATAATCCTGTTCAGCATGATCGGACTAAGCATATAGAGGTTGATAGGCATTTCATTAAGGAGAAGCTCGATAGTGGATTAATTTGCATTCCATATGTGCCTTCACAAGGGCAACTTGCAGATATTCTCACCAAAGGGTTGAGCAGCCCATTTTTTGAACGAATTATATCCAAGCTGGGAATAGAGAACACCTATTCACCAGCTTGAGGGGGAGTGTTGGAAATAGCAATGTTTATGACTTCTCTTCCCAAGTAGTTAGATTCATTGTATAGAAGTAGAATAGATACAATGCACTGTCCACATTAATTCTAGCGTAGTTATTTACCTTGTAAATTGTATTTAGCATGTTATTTCCTATGTAAATCAGCTCTATAAATACTATCTTTTGCTGAGTACATTACTCATTCAAGCTATTCAGAAATACTTGTGTCTTTTGATAGTTGATAGTTATCATGGATGAAAATTTCAAGCCAACAGCAGTAGCTGACGCAGGAAGACACTGAAATTAAAACAATAGCATTAGTTTAATATCTTTTATTTTTCTACTCTTGGAAAGGTAATGCTGTTTCACAGTGAATTGGTCACTCGCTCCTACTTCATAATTGTTTGGTGATTATCATTTTATTCTTATTACCTCGCCCCTGATGCTATGTTGTTTTTCCCCATGATCCCTCACCCAGCTTAATATTTCACCAAAATTTCCTTGTTTAGTTAAAACTTAAAAGTATTGGGTGTGAACCTCTATTTTGTCATTCAATACTAAAATCATGTAAATGAGAACTCCATAATTTGAAACCCTGTAAGCAATTTATTATACTGGACATTATCCTGTACATGGAATTTGGTAATATCTATCTTTTTTCAATTTGGTTTTTGTTTCACTGCCTGGGGAAGGGGATAGGGGTTGGTGGAGTTGGTATGTTTTGTCCAAACTGATGATTTTGGGCATTGAGTTGCTTTCCCTGTGTACATGTGTGTGTATATGTGCGCATAAAGCATAAGCCTCTCTGATTGGGATCACCATACGACACCATGTCAAGTTTCGAGGATTACCAAACGGAAATTAGTTGATTAATTTTATCAAGCATTATTTCTTATGAGATTTGTTGTAGCTGGAACTTTAATTTTGTATTTACTGTGATGGATTTCATGTGAGTTTTTCTCTTCAACAAATATAATAATTTATTTTTATCTTAATCTCTTGCCATTATTTTATTAGTAATTTTCTGTATTCTTTCAGGGATTCTTATCTATTACATTAATTTTTACATCTCTCTAAAATCCATTTTATGACTTTGACTTGGTTATAATTGTTTGTTTAAAAAAATTTATTGGTGATAAGTTAAGTAATATCATATTATGTAATTATAAGTTGATCTTTTCTATAAAATTAGGAGCTTCCCCCTGGTCAAAAAATACCGTGCATTACATGGTTTTCATACTAGTATATACAGTAAAATAGAAGCCTCTTTTGCTAGTTTTATGTGATGACACCAAATGTTATAATTTTAAGAATATCAGACAATCTTTTTTTTTCTCATTGTTATTAAATTATCATCATTTTATTCAAATTGTTGCTTGTAACTGTGAATTTGATATGGGTCACAACTTCTAAATAAAACAACTTAGTACATTGGCTTTACTTCAATATTCATGTAAATTTATAAATACTTTTTAGTACTCTACTTTAGTGACATAAAACTATATAGAATAATACTATTATATATTGTAATTGACTAATTATACATCTTTCAACAAAAGTAGTTGAACGAAGTGGTCAACAGATCAAATTACACATTTAATTAACATTCCTTATCTAATATCTAAATATTCTGTCAAAAAAGATTATAATCCATTATTCCATTTTATAATTTATCAGCAGAATTATTTGTTACAACATTTCATTTACATGTCTATATTATAAAATAAAATAGTACAGATATGCTATTATTCCATTCATCACATTGGCTGCAAGCAAGTTGTTAGATAATTTAAAATCAATGTTCATGTTTACTAGTTAGTTACTGTTAAACAGAAGTTGTGCTGTAATGAACTTCATGCAGGTGGCTCTTCTGAATGGCATTACCATGGGTGGTGGAGCAGGAATTTCAATCCCTGGGACATTCCGGGTTGCAACAGACAACACTGTATGTAATATAGAAACTTTCATAAATATGTACATGATAAACCTCTTGCTTAACCTTACATTGTTCTCATTCTTGAGTATCTTGATGAAGTGTGGGATAACTCTTATGATTCTTGTATTTACCAATTACCGTTGATGTATTTGTTATTTGGAAGTTATGATTTGTGATTTGGGAAAGAGGTTTGATTATTAGGAATTTGGGATTTTGTGGTTTACATGTTTGGGCCTTGTGATGCCTCTTTACTAGTTGAATTAGGATTGTATTTTCTATTTTAGATTGGTAATTTTTGAGTATTTAAGTTTGGGTTACTTGCCCTAGTAATATTAGGCTTCTTTCAGTTCTTTTCATTGCCTATATAAGATTTATTGTTCTTGGTTTCATTTTCCTTGTCTTATGATGGATTCCTTTTTGTGTAAAAAGGTGAACAATTGATGGAGAATAAAGAAGCCTTCTTTTTGTGTCAATTCAGAGTTTTCGTAGTTGAGTCTTGAATCTGTATTTTTTAAGATTATTAGATATTTTAGCTACTCAAAGTCATTTTTCTATATGTTTGATGAGTTAATTACGTCTACAAAAGTTCAATTTCGTAATTTGGGGTCTAAGTAATTATAGGTAGTCTAAAAGCCAATCAAAAGTCATTAATTAAACAACTTAAGGGTTCAGTCAGTTCTAGATACAGATTGGGTCTATAAGTAGTGGTTCTCTATGTTATTTCAACTGAATCCAGTGAAATAGAATTATGTGAAAATATATGGTTTCCTTTTCAACTTACGATTATATCATATCAGATTTCTATCCAAGATGGTGGACTCCTCCCACACAAACCCTTTTACCCACATACCTACCCAACCTATTTCCATAATTTCCATTTCCATCCAACCCTAAAATCTAAACAAATTTCTGGGCTGCATCAGTGGTAGAATATTGTGCTCTGATACCATGTAGAATAATATTGTGTTTGTGAATTGCTTGAGTTTTTTGCACTCAGCATGCTGATATTTATATACGTGAAGCAATAAATACAATTTGTATTTACAAGAACAATAAATAAGAATTGAACTATTTCCTAGGATCCTATTGATTCCAATGCTACATTAAATCCTAGTATTCCCAATGCTACATCAAAAAACAGCAACCGACCAATCGACCACCAACAGGAACCGACGACATGTAACCGACCACCAACATGCAACTGACCACCAATAGGAACCGACCACCAACACTACTGATACCATGTTAAGAGAGAAATAGAAAAGGATTGGTAGGCCATAACACAATTGTGTTAGGTAGAGATATATATATATATATAAATTGAAAGAACAAAGATTTTTTGAATTGCTTGTGTTAAATCCACACAGCAAATGATGCTTGCTTTTATACACTTGGAATATTAATTTACAACTTGTATTTACAAGACAAATAAATGAAATAATTATTCCCTAAGTACATGAACTAGAAAATACATGAATCTAAAATTACTTCCTAAATTAATGTGGATGGTGGATTGTGCATGAATGAAAGTGGACGGTGGTCAACAAAGTGGACGGTGGTCAACAAAGTGGACGGTAGTCAACACTCCCCCTCAAGCTGGAGAATGGATATCAATCATTCCCAGCTTGCAAGTGAGATTTTGAAACTTATCTTTAGGAAGACCCTTGGTTAGCACATCAGCTAGTTGATGTTCTGATGGAATATATGATGTGGCAATCAGCCCACTATCAAGTTTCTCTTTAATAAAGTGCCAGCAATCTCTATATGCTTGGTCCTATCATGCTGAACTGGATTGTGAGCAATGCTAATGGCTGACTTGTTATCACAAAACAGCTTCATTGGAACTTCAAATTTAATGTTGAGATCATCAAGAATGATTTTCATCCATAACAATTCACAAACTCCTTGAGCCATGGCTCGGAATTCTGCTTCTGCACTTGATCTTGCGACTACATTCTGTTTTTTACTTCTCCATGTCACAAGATTCCCTCCAAGAAACATACAGTAGCCAGTTGTTGACCTCCTGTCAGTAATTGACCCGACATAGTCAGCATCAGTATAGACCTCCATAGATAGATTTCTACTCCTTTTAAACAACAATCCTCTTCCTGGAGAAGCCTTGAGATATTGTCAAATACGATCAACAGCTTGCATGCGTCTTCTTCTTGGGTCATGCATGAACTGGCTTACCATGCACACAGCATAGGCTAAATCTGGTCTGGTATGTGCTAGATATATCAACTTTCCTACCAACCTTTGATACTGAGCTTTATCAACCTTGGGACTTTCTTCCTCATTACCCATTCTATGATTTTGCTCAATCGGTACTCCGGAAGTTTTACATCCAAGCTTCCCAGTCTCCTTGAGAAGGTCAAGGACATGTTTCCGTTGAGAAATGAAGATACCTTGTTTAGAGTAGGCAACTTCAATTCCAAGGAAATATTTCAATCTCCCAAGGTCCTTCATTTCAAACTCAGTAGCCAGTTTCTCCTTTAGGAGAGATTTCTCAACAACATCATCCCCTGATATAATGTTATCATCTACATACACAAGTAGGATAGTCAATTTACCTTCAGGTGAGTGTTTGATAAAGAGGGTATGATCACCTTGACTTTGTCTATATCCAAGGGACACCATAGTCTTTGTGAATCTTCCAAACCAAGCACGGGGTGATTGTTTCAAACCATATAAGGCCTTCTTCAATTTACACACTTTATTCCCTTCACCATAGGAGTCATACCCAGGAGGGATCTCCATATAAACTTCTTCCTCTAATTCACCATGAAGAAAGGCATTCTTCACATCAAACTGATGAAGTTCCCATTGGAAGTGTGCAGCAAGAGAGAGCAGAATTCTGACTGTGTTCATTTTTGCCACAGGGGCAAATGTTTCCTCATAATCTATCCCATAGGTTTGTGTATACCCTTTTACAACCAGCCTTGCTTTATACCTGTCTAGTGTTCCATCAAACCGGTATTTCACAGTGTAAATCCATCTGCACCCAGCTGATCTCTTTTCCTTTGGTCTCTCAACAATTTCCCATGTTCCATTCCTTTCCAGAGCTCGCATCTCCTCATTCATGGCTTGAACCCAATTCTTATCTTTCAATGCTTCCTGTACTGTCTTAGGGATTGTGATGGAGTCAATGGCTGCAATAAAACTTTAGTGTTGCAAAGAAAGGTTTTTGGAGGAGACAAATTGGGAAATAGGGTACTTAGCACAAGACCTTTTCCCTTTTCTTAAGGCAATAGGTAAGTCATCATCAATGTTAGGATCACAATTATACAAAGGAATAGGTTCAGAATTAATGGGATTTGTGTTTTCAATACTCACCACCGGTTCGAGCACTTGAGGTTGAGGTTGGACCAGTTCGGGTTGTTTTCTCCTTTGATACACCACTTTTGGCGAGCTTGCTTTAGTCTGAGCAATTCTTTCAGGTTCAGGTGGGTGAATGTCAGAAGGAGCTAATTCCTGTGTATCAGAAGGCATATCAGAGGATGGAAACAAGGGAATGTTAATGTCTGGAAGAAAAATCTCAGCTTCCAAATCAGTAGTGTTCTCCCCCTGAAGCTGAGAGGAAATGAAGAATGGTTGATTTTCTTGAAAAGTGACATCCATGGAGACAAACACTCGACGAGAGGAAGGGTGATAACATTTGTATCCCTTCTTGTCAGGAGCATAACCAATGAAAATGCATTTAATAACACGAGGGTTCAGTTTGCCCCGATGTTGACGATGGATATGAACAAAAGCAACACAGCCAAAAACACGAGACTCAAGACTTTGCATAATAGGAGCAGAGGGAAAAAAAGATTTCATGACATGAACAGGACTCACACCACCAAGGACTCTAGAGGGTAACCGATTTATTAAATAAGCAGTAGTCAAAACAGCTTCCCCCCAGTATGAGTTTGGAACAGACATCTGAAACAATAAAGCTCTAGTAATTTCAAGCAAGTGTCGATTTTTTCTTTCAGCAACCCCGTTTTGTTGGGGGGTATCAACAAATGTAAATTCATGAATAATACCGTGTTGTTTAAGAAAGGTGGAGAAATTTTGATTCACATATTCTCTACCATTATCAGACCTCAAACATTTAATAGTTTTATCAAATTGAGTTTTAATCATATGATAAAACTGGATGAATAATTTGTACACCTCTGATTTATCTTTCATGTGGAAAATCCAAGTGACATGAGTGCAATCATCAATAAATGACAAAAACCATTTAGCACCAAAAATATTAGGAATGGATGCAGGACCCCAAACATCAGTATGGATAAGAGAAAAAGGTTCACTGCTTCTATTACCATTTGGAGGAAAACTCACTCGATGGTGTTTGGAAAACTCACAAATATCACAATTAAAGGACTCAACTGACTCATTTAAAAATAAAGGAGGAAACATGGATTTAAGTAAAGTAAATGGGGGGTGTCCAAGACGTCTATGGTGGAGCCAAATTTGGGAGGCACAAGACTATACTAGATTGATGACAGGAATGTTGCAACTTTTGACTAGAGCCACCTGCCGCTTTAATCTCAAGGTAGTACAACCCTCCCTGTTCCTTAGCAACCCCAATCGTCCTCCCCGTGATAAGATCCTGAAATACACAATGAGAGTGGAAAAATGTTACAACACAATTAAGGTCTTTGGTAAGTTTATGTATAGAAAGAAGGTTAGATGAAAGTTTAGGAACATGAAGCACATTTTTCAAATTTAGAGATGAACTAAGTTTAACATTATCAAGACCAGCAACTGATGTATGAGAGCCATCAGCTACAGTTATGTGGTGATTACCCGTGAGATTTTTATATGATGAAAAATGGGAAGAACAAAAGGTCATGTGATCAGTGGCACCAGAATCAATAATTCAAGAATCCTCAGGAACAGTATCAGAAGCATGGGAGAATAAAGAACACAGATTCTTACTATTCATGACCAGAGAGCAAGAGTCGGAAGGCTTACTAAGGGAAGCCATAAAAGACGGTCAAGTTTGGATGTGGTGCGAAAGCGAATTGTGGCCGGGAAGGTGGCGCGTGGAGCTCACGCGCTGGTAGGAGCGAGCGCGAGTGGAGGCGCGTGTGGTGGTTTTCGGGAGTGGGTCTTCTGGGTTTGGCCGGTCGGAGGTTTCTGAGAAGGATGGTGGGTGGTCTTTTGGTGAAAAAGTTGCTCTGAAGGTTGGGCAAAAAAAGGGACGGTACAGTTTAATGCTGAACTTGCGACGAAGGCAAGTGAAGAACAAGTCCTGCAATGAAGGCAAGGCACCTGAGAATACTCAGCAATGAAGGCTGAGGCAGTGAAAAAAAGAGACTCCTAGGGTTGGGAGCTCTGATACCAAATTGAAAGAACAAAGAGATTTTCTGAATTGCTTGTGTTAAATCCACACAACAAATGATGCTTGCTTTTATACACTTGGAATATTAATTTACAACTTGTATTTACAAGACAAATAAATGAAATAATTATTCCCTAAGTACATGAACTAGAAAATACATGAATCTAAAATTACTTCCTAAATTAATGTGGACGGTGGACTGTGCATGAATGAAAGTGGACGGTGGTCAACAAAGTGGACGGTGGTCAACAACATATACTATGTACAGGGAGAAATCATAGGATACCTAAAAGACTAGAGTACCCTTATTCATTTAGCACTGTTGAGAGAGAGAAAGAAAAAGAAAGACATATACTGAACCGTGTGTTTCAACTACACAACGGAGACTGAATATATATTCAATAAGTAATAAATAATTACACAATATACATGATGTGGGACTAACAACTATACTAACAATTTATACCTAATTACATATATTTCCAACACTCCCCCTCAAGCTGGAGCATATAAATTATATGCACCAAGCTTGTTACATAAATAACTTATTCGTGGACCTCTCAGGGACTTGGTGAAGACATCTGCTAGGTGATCATTTGAGTTGACAAAGTTTGTGATGATGTCTCCGATAGAATCTTTTCCCGATGAAATGACAATCGACCTCGATATGTTTGGTCCTTTCATGGAACACTGGATTGGAAGCTATATATGCAAAGCACTTGATTGTCACATATGAGTGTCATTTTCATAACCTCACCAAATTGAAGTTCTTTGAGGAGTTGTTTCAACCAAGTGAGTTCACAAGTGATCGAGGCCATAGCTCGATATTCTCGCTTCAAAGACTAGATCTTGCAACAACATTTTGCTTCTTGCTTTTCCAGGAAACTAAGTTGCCTCCAATGAGTACACAATACCCGAGTGGATCGTCTGTCAAGAGGAGAACACCGCCTGATCGGATCTCGAGTATCCAATGACCTGAGTATGTCCCTTATCTTCATAGATGAGACCTCTTCCGGGAGCTCCCTTAATGTATTTGAGAATCCGTATCACTGCATCCCAGTGGTCCTCACAAGGAGAGTTTAGGAATTGGCTAACCACACTGACTGCAAAAGAAATGTCGGCCGAGTAACAGTGAGGTAGTTTAACTTCCCAACTAATCTCCTATACTTTCCCGGATCCGATAGAGGCTCCCCCTGATTTGGTAGGAGTTTGACATTTGGATCCATGGGAGTATCAACTGGCTTGGCATTCAACAATCCTGTTTCTTCAAGGATATCCATAGCATACTTTCTTTGAGACACCACTATACCATCCTTAGATTGAGCTACCTCAACCCCCAAGAAATATCGAAGTTTACCCAAGTCTTTGGTCTGAAAGTGAAGAGAGAGATGTTGTTTTAACTTACATATGCCATGGTGGTCACTTCCAGTGATAACAATGTCGTCAACATACACAACTAGATAAATACACCTTGGGCTGTGTGGCGATAAAACACGAGTGATCTGCTTCACTTCGAATCATACCAAATTGCTGAATCACAGTGCTGAATCGTCCGAACCAGGCTCTAGGAGACTGTTTGAGACCATAAAGAGACCTGTGGAGACGACATACCAGGCTAGAAGACTCCCCCTGAGCAACAAATCCAGGAGGTTGCTCCATATATACCTCTTCTTCTAGATCACCATGCAGGAATGCATTTTTAATATCAAGTTGATGAAGAGGCCAGTGTCGAATGGCAGCAATGGACAAAAACAACCGGACAGAAGCCATTTTAGCCACGGAGAGAAGGTATCCCCATAATCTAAGCCAAAAATCTGTATACCCTTTCGCGCTACAAGACGAGCTTTGAGACGATCAAATTTACCATCGGGACCCATCTTGACCGTATAAAGCCACCGACAACCAACAACAACGAGATTTCCCAGGAGGAAGAGCAACCAGTTCCCAAGTACCATTATTGTGAAGCGCACTCATTTCATCAATCATTGCTTGTCTCCATCCGGGATGGGACAAGGCGTCACCTGGAGATTTAGGGATGGAAACAGAAGACAAGGAAGAAAGACAAGCAAAGTGCAAAGAAGAGAGGCGGTGATAACTTAAAGCAATATAATGAGGAGAAGGATTACGAGTAGACCGGATACCTTTTCGCATGGCAATGGGGAGATCAGAGTCGTCTGACAGTGCCGGAGCTGGTAAATGAGTTGGTTCCGGAGAAGAGTCTGCAATGACCTCAGTAGCAGTATCCAGAGGAGGGACACGGGGTACAGGAGGTTGTGGTCGGCGGTGATAAGTGTGGAAGAAACGGTCAGTGGTGCTTGGGGACCTGTATGGGTAGAGGGTGGGGCGGCTCAGACTCGACAAAGGACAGGGACAAGAGGTACCGGAAGGAACGTAGAGATTGGCTCGGGAGGCGAAGGAGACGACTCAAAGAAGGGTATAGACTCGAAGAAAGTAACATCGGTAGAGATAAGGTAACGTCGTAGAGTAGGAGAATAACAACGATAACCTTTTTGGGACCGAGTGTAACCAAGGAAGACACATTTGAGGGATCGGTACGTAAGTTTGTCTAGACCGGAGAGAGATTATGGACAAAACAAGTGGACTCGAAGACATGAGGCGGAAGAGAATGAAGAGGCGATGTGGAAACAAGACGGAATGAGGGACCCGGTTATCAAGCACAGAGGATGGCATGCGATTAATAAGGTAGCATGCGAAAGGACAACATCACCCCAAAAACGAAAAGGAACCTGACTATGGAGTAAGAGGGTCCGAGTTGTTTCAATAAGGTGTCTATTTTTACGTTCAGCTACCCCATTTTGTTGAGGTGTATGGGCACAAGATGTTTGGTGAAGAATGCCATGAGAAGCCATAAAAGTCTGAAATTGATTAGATAAGTATTCACTAGCATTATCACTACGCAGAGTACGAATAGGAACACCAAATTGAGTTTTAATTTCTTGGTAAAACTTTTGAAATATGGAGAATAACTCAGACCTGTTTTGCATTAAAAATAACCAAGTACATCGAGAGTAATCATCAATAAAGGTAACAAAATACTTGAACCCTAAAGTAGAAATAGTACGACTAGGACCCCATACATCAGAATGAACTAAGGTAAAAGGAGACGCAGCTCGAGTACCAAAACGATCAGGAAACGGACTACGGGTGTGTTTCCTAACTGACATGACTCACAAGGAAGACTCGATAACTTGGAGAGGCTCGGTACCATTCTCTCGTAGTTTGGCAAGGCTAGGATGACCCAACCGAGCATGGATGGTAAGAGGGGAATCAGTGGCGAGCAAACATGAGAAGGGTTGGAGAGAGCCGGTAGAGGCCATGGGACTCATATCCGGTGCCAATCATCCGTCTCGAACTCCTGGTCCCGCAGAGAAACAGAATTTTTAGTGAAAGTAATGGAACAATCAAGAGAATAGGTTAAACGACTAATAGAAAGTAAATTAAAAGGACACCAGAATATAGAGAACCGAATCAACAAAGTGAGGAAGGTAGGGGATTAGCAAGTGCCAATCCCTTGAGATTGTGTCTCGAGAACCATTAGTCAAGTAACCATAGGCAAATAACCGTAAGTAGAGAGTTGAGAAAACAAAGCCTTATTACCGAAAATGTGGTCGGATGCACCGAATCAAGAACCTAAGGGCAAGGGGGTGACCGAGAGAGACAAGCATAGGAAGTACCGGTGTGCGCAATGTAAACAAAGGAACCGCAGGATCGACGCCGCTCAAACCACTTCGTAATTTTGCATAATCACCGGGAGAGGCTCTAGGTGGTTCGAAGGCTCAAGAGTGTTTGGTGGAGTAGACGTGCAACATTAGCAAGACGGGAGGACGGCCATGTAAAGTCCAACATTTATCAATGGTGTGACCCAAACGATGACAATGATCACATTTCGGACGAGGTTTGGAACCCGAGTGACCCCACGAGAACGGCCACGACCGTTGGTCCGAGAGGCAAGGCGGATGTGTCACCTGGTGATGGGAGCAACAAGAGAATCAATCGTGCTTAGCCGGAACCCGAAGCAAGGTAGAACACGTTGCAGAAAGAGTGGGAATAGTAGGAGATCCCAAAATCTGATCACGGATGGTGGAGTAATCCGCAGTAAACCATAAAGGCCCAAAAGCATGAAGAAGGTGTTCCGTTGTTCAAGTTCCTTTGCCTGGGTATCTCGCTGGAGGCAACAGTTCATTGAAATTGTGGAGAGCACCATGAAGTTTGCCCAAGTAGGTAGACATAGAGCCATCAAACCTCCTTGGGGCAATAAGATTCATAAGATCATGACAAACCCCATACAATCGCTGAGTATCATTGGTGTAGAGGACCTTGGCCTGCGCCCACACGGATTCATAGGTCAAATGAGCCCGAAAAATCTGCTTCAAAGAGGAGTGGATGGTGGACTTAAGCACACTGCACAACTGAGCATCAATCTTTTTCCACCTGGGACGGTCGGCTTCAGGCACAGAATCAACCGTGGTAGTGAGATGAGTCTCGTACCCTTGACCGGTAAGCCAAAGTTTGACGTCGGAGGCCCAAGAATCATAATTAGTGCCATCTAATTTGTCAGTGGAAAGAGAGGCACTGATATAATTACTGAAAACACCAGGTTCTACCTTCGGAGCATCTGGAGGACTCAAGGAAGCCATGGATCAGATGACAAATAACCCAAAAAACGCAATGAACAGTACCTGAAACGTATACGGAAGGTGTACGACACGTCTTATGGGTGCGGTTGGGGAAGTGGAGGACTGGGCTCAACAGAGGAGAGGCCGGCGACCACGGTGGGACGAACGGCGGCCGGAAAGAAGGCCTGACGCGCCGTCACGCGCGGCCGGAGTGAAGCGCGTGGGTGCGAAACGCAGCCCACTGTACTCGTGCGTATGGGCGCGTGGATGGGCGGCTGGGCCTGTACTTCGGGGATCGGGCCGAGCAGAGGGAGGCGCTCCGAGCGGTGGTGGCGGTGGCCGGAAAGGACGTCGGCGGTGGTGGCCGGAGAGGACGTCAGCGGCGGCGGCAGGGGCTGAGACTGGCCGGAAAGGAGCACGGCATAGGAGATCCGGTACCCGGAGTGATGACACGATTTGCCCGAAAAAAAAAAATTTTGGCACCGGGGGACAGTGGGTCCTCCGGGTAGGCACGGTTCTAGGATTTGCCTTTTTCTAGACTCTAGATACCATGTTGAGAGAGAGAAAGAAAAAGAAAGACATATACTGAACCGTGTGTTTCAACTACACAACGGAGACTGAATATATATTCAATAAGTAATAAATAATTACACAATATACATGATGTGGGACTAACAACTGTACTAACAATTTACACCTAATTACATATATTTCCAACAAGCACATTGAACATATGTCATTATTCTTAACATCTATGTTAGAATTCCTCCTTCCCCTACCTCTTTCACATGTAGTGACTGTGTGCCATTGCTACAATATCTTTATCAACTTTGTTACTTTATTCTATTGGTTTGTGTCATGAACCAACTCTCCTAAAAGTTTAGGTTATTGAGTGAAGGCACATGAGTGGTTTTATTACTTCTCTAACACGCCCCTTGACGTAGGAGCCATTTGGGCTTGAAGCGTGGATAATGCACAGGCCCACCTACCTTGTGCTTAATTTCAACTTTTTATTAGAAGAATTGGGGGCGACAAGAATCGAGCTCTAAACCACTTGATCATAGAGGCTCCGATACCATGTCATGAACCATCTCTCTCAAAACTTAAATTGTTGAGTAAAGGCACATGAATGGTTTTATTATGTTAGAGAAGTAATAAAACCATTCATGTTCCTTCACTCAACAGCCATTCATGTGTTAAGTGAAGGCGCATGAATTGTTTTATTACTTATGTAACAGTTTGTATGCTAATCACTGTGTTTACGTTGCTTGCAACATGCTGTAGACATAGAATCTTTGGGCTCTGTTGTCTGAACACATCACATGTGATAATTTTAAATTTCTTGAAGTTTGTTTTGCTTTCGGGTGATATGTGCATAGAAACACTTGGTTACACATTTTGAGCTTCATTATAACTTATTCCCATTTTGCAGATTTTCGCTACCCCTGAAGTTCTTATTGGATTCCACCCTGATGCTGGAGCATCTTTTTACCTTTCACATCTACCTGGTCACTTAGGTATGATAAAGTGTATATTATATATTTGTAGAAATATATGAAGGTGAATTATAGGTTTAGGGTTAGGGAAAGAGGGAAAAGAGAGAGATGGCTAACTGTAAATAAGAGGAGAAGAAGAGAACACACAGGTTCTCGTATATTTGCATAAAACCAAAATAATGTTAACAGAATATAAATAGAAGAGAAGAACCAAAGTCAAACCCTAAAAATACATAAAATCAGGGATTGATTTATTCTCCCCTTAATCATAGGAAATCTATTTTCCTAACTTATTGTGAATATAACACCTAAATCTTATCTTTCCTAATTTAATTTATCGACAATCCTCCTTAAGTTGGTGCAAAGATATCAATCATGCCCAACTTGCTAACTAGAAGTTCAAATGGCTGTCTTAACAGCCCCTTAGTTAGCACGTCTGCCACTTGCTGTGTAGTGGGTACAAATGGAGTGCAAATTATTCCCTCTTCAAGTTTTTCCTTTATGAAATGTCTATCAATCTCAGCATGTTTCGTCCTGTCATGTAGAACCGGGTTATAAGCGACGCTAATAGCTGCCTTGTTATCGCAGTACAACTTCATGGGAAAACTCACTGGCCTCTTAAGCTATTCTAAAACTCTTTAGCCAAAGAACTTCACAAATTCCTTGAGCCATTGCTCTAAATTCAGCCTCAGCACTACTTCTAGCAACAACACTTTGCTTCTTGCTCCTCCAAGTGACCAAATTACCCCAAAGAAACGTGCACTACCCGGAAGTTGACCTTCTGTCCGTAGATGATCTTGCCCAATCAGCGTCAGTATACACCTCAACTCCTCTCTTCTCATTTTTCTTGAAGAAGAGTCCCTTTCCTGGTGTGCCTTTTAGATACCGAAGAATTCGATACACAGCTTCAAGATGTACTTCATAAGGGGAATGCATAAATTGACTCACCATGCTGATAGCAAAAGCAATGTCAGGACAAGTGTGTGATTGGTAAATCAATCTCCCAACCAACCTTTGGTATCTTCCCGTGTCAACAGGTACACCATCTTTGACTTCTCTGAGCTTAGTATTTACTTCTATTGGAGTATCTAAAGGTTTACAACCACTCATCCCAGTTTCTTTCAAGAGATCAAATGTACTTCTGTTGTGACACCGCGATGCCCTTTTTTGATCTTGCCACTTCCATTCCAAGAAAGTACCTTAGTTGGCCTAAGTCATTAATCTCGAATTCCTTGGCTAGGCTCTACTTCAGTCTGCTCATCTCTTCTATATCATCCACAGCCAAGATTATGTCATCCACATAGACAATCAAAACTGAAACTTTGTCTTTGGTGGAACTCTTCATAAAAAGAGTTTGATCAGATTGTCCTTGACTATATCTTTGGCCTTTAACAAATCTTGTGAATCTTTCAAACCATGCTCTGGGAGACTGATTGAGCCCATATAGAGATTTTTTTAGCTTGCATACCTTAGTTCCAAATTTCTCAGAGAAACCAGGTGGAGGCTCCATATATACTTCTTCTTCCAAGTCTCCATGCAAAAAAGCATTCTTCACATCTAACTGATTCAGAGGCCAATCAAGATTAGCTGCAACTGATAAAAGTACCTGAATTGTATTTAGCTTTGCCACAGGGGAAAACATCTCATAGAAATCCACTCCATATGTTTGAGTAAAGCCTTTAGCTACTAGGCGAGCCTTGTATCTTTCCAAGGATCCATCTGAGTTGTATTTTACGGTGAAAACCCATTTACAACCAACAATTGTCTTCCCAAATGGTAGATTCGCTTTCTCCCAAGTAGCATTCTTCTCCAGAGCTCTCATCTCCTCAAGAACAGCTTCTCTCCACTCATAAACATTTAGAGCCTCCTAGATATTGTTAGGAATAGCTATACTAGACACTTGTGAGATAAAGGCACAATATGAAATTGAAAGATTATTGTAAGATAAAAATTTGACGGAGGATTTTTTGTACAAGACCTAACACCTTTCCTAAGAGCAATGAGAAGGTCAAGTTGACTTGAAGAACATGAGTCAGAAATACCTAGAGCATTATTTGCAAAAGTCTTTGAAGAATTATCACGATCCAACCTCTGATTAGATTCTTGGTGATGCTGCTGAATGATGCCTCTCCTTTTCTGTGCTTGATATTCCTTTGAATAGACAAGACCTTTATACCGTTTCGCACACATCTCTGTAGTTTCAACATTTCCATTTTGAGATGGCATTTGAATATTAGAAGACATTTGAATCTTAGAAGATTCATCATTTTCAACATTTAATTCATTTGTTTCCAGTAATTCTGGTGATCCTGTGTGAGGAATATTATTATAAAACTAAAAAATTAAATCAGAACCATCAAGAGAACCATCTTCACTAGTGTTGCTCTCCCCTTGAAGATGGGAATTGTTGTAGTATGAGGTTCCTTCAAAGAAAGTGACATCCATAGAAATAAACATTTTTTAAAAAATTGGATCAAAACATTTGTAACCTCTCTGAGTAGAAGGATAGCCAACAAAAATACATTTATGTGCCTTTGGATCAAGTTTTGAGCGTTTTGGGTCATGATTATGAACAAAAGCCACACTGCCAAAAACTTTTAAGGGAATATCTATTGTGAGCTGAGTGTTTGGGAAATAAGTCATAAAAACTTGTAAAGGAGTTTTAAAGCCCAAAATCCGTGTAGGAAGTCTATTAATCAAGTAATTGGCTGTTAAAACAACATCTCCCCATAGATACTTAGGAACTTTAGTTTTAGAACTTAAAGCTCTAGTGACTTCTAGGAGATGTTTGTTTTTTCTTTCAGCCACCCCATTTTGTTGAGGTGTATTATTACACGAACTTTGGTGAACAATTCCTTTCTCAGCAAAAAAAGTCCCTAACACATTGTTAAAAAATTCCTTTCCATTATCACTTCGAAAAATTTTAATCTGAGTCTGGAATTGTGTTTGAACCATATTATAAAAAATTTTGAACACAATTTCAGCATCAGATTTATCTTTCAAAAGAAAAACCTAAGTGACCCTAGTATGATCATCAATAAAAGTAATGAACCAACGTTTTCCAGAAAAGGTTGTCACTCTAGAGGTACCCCAAACATCACTGTGAATCATGGCAAATGGTTTAGATTTTTTATATGGTTGAGATGGAAAAACAGCACAATGGTGTTTTGCTAATTCACAAGATTCACACCAAAAAGACAAATGATTTTTATTCATAGATAACTTTGGAAACAAATGCTTTAAATATTGGGATGTCCTAATCGATCATGCCATAACATAATTTCACTGTCACTAGGCACAAAAATAGAATTGAAACAAGTCTGCCGGTCTTGCCTTCCAAAGGGTTGATCCTTGATGGAGAAAGTAGAGGCCACCATCCTGTTTAGCACTCCAAATCATCTTCCCCGAGGTTAAATCCTGAAATTCACAATGGGAGGACCAAAAATTAATTTGACAGTTATGATCAAAGGTTAATTTACTGACAGATAGAAGATTATAGGGTAGATGAGGAACATGCAGAACATTGTTAAGGGTTAGATAAGAGGAAATAGGTACAGTTCCTTTTCCAGCAACAGTAGCAAAGGAACTATCTGCAATTTTTACCTTTTGATTCCTTGCACAAGGTGTATATGAAGAAAAAATTTGCGAAGTGCCGGTCATATGATCGGTGGCACCTGAATCTAATATCCAGTAGCCATTAGATTTTGTACAAGCAATAGCTGCAGTAAAAAAAATTACCTGACTGGGCTAAAGAACAAGATGGATTAGAGTTTCCTAAAGATTGAGATTGAAACATTTTATATAAATGCGCAATTTGTTCCTTTGTGAAGGGAAGAGATTCTGAGGATGATTGTTGCCCTGTTTCCAAATTGCTCACTTGAAATGCCCGGATAGCACCCCCTGAAGTGCGATCACCACTTAGGTTTTTCTTGAGTTTGCTAGTTTCCCATGTAGCTTCCAGCAGGTTTCCCTAGTATGCCACGATCTTCTACAATGATCACACCAAGGCCTCTGCTTTCCTCCTCGCTTTTCTCCTTCTGAGTCTGCACCTGCACCACAGACCACAAGAGTTGATCCCTCGTTATCTATTTTTATTTCATTGGGATGCTTCAGCATCACTTGCCTCCGGGCTTCTTCTTTATGCACCTCGGAGAAGACCTCTCTGATAGTCGGCAAAGGTGTTCGCCCTAAGATGCGACCTCTTACTTCATCAAGATCCTTATTCAATCCTGCCAAGAAGACAAATACCCGGCTTCTCTTTTTCTTCTTTTTATACTGAGCACTGTCATTCAGACTCTCCCATGTTTCAGCATCAAATAAGTCCAACTCCTGCCAAACAATCATCATCTCATTATAATACGCTGTTACTTCACGTGCTCCTTGCTGCATTTTCCACATCTGGGTGTTCATTTCAAACAATTGAGAGTGATTGTCTAGATCGGAATAGGTTTCCTTACATCTTCCCACACGTTGCGAGCCATGGGCAAGAACATGAAAGGTTTTCCAATCACCAGATCCATAGAGTTGATTAACCAAGCCGTGACCATTGAGTTTTCGGAACGCCACTGCCGGTATTTTGGATCGGTGGTGGCTGGTGGTTTCACTTCACCGTTCAAATAGCCGAGTTTCCCCTTGCCTTCGATCACCAAGCACACAGACTGAGACCATTCAAGGTAATTCTTTCCATTCAATTTATGAATGGTAATATTTAGAGAGTTCTCAGACATAGAGACTGTCGCTGGCTGCTGATTTCCTCCCACCGAAGTCGTCATGCCACTGCTAGCATCTGAAGGGGTTGAACTGGAGCCAACCATGGTGGCCTTAAAGTTCATGATCGAAACCTTAAAGCTCGTGATACCATGTAGAAATATATGAAGAAATAAGAGGAGAAGAAGAGAACACACAGGTTCTCGTATATTTGCATAAAACCACAATAATGTTAACAAAATATAAATAGAAGAGAAGAACCGAAGTCAAACCCTAAAAATACATAAAATCAGGGATTGATTTATCCTCCCCTTAATCATAGGAAATCTATTTTCCTAACTTATTCTGAATATAACACCTAAATCTTATCTTTCCTAATTTAATTTATCAACAATATTCATTCCTCATCATTGGCTTTTAGTTACTCAAAATCGTTCCACATGAATAGGGAGATTCTATATAATTCATTCAAACAGAGATGGATAGATGTTTAATGTTGCACTTGTGACCCTGGTATGTTGCACTCCCCGAGGGGGGAATAGTAGCAAGTTTTGACAATTACGTACTGCAAAGTTGTTAAAAAATGTCATTCCGAAACAATTCGTGGTTCCCTTGGTCAAAGATAAGATCCTCTTTTATAAACTTTGTCTATTCAAATGATAAAAGGGTCTTGGTAAAATTTTGGTACAATCAGAATTTGGTGAGAATTATAATTCTCAAGTTTGATTGTACAGATATTTGCAATTCATAACTGCTACTCCATCACAAACTGATGGTTTTTGCCTTTGCAAAGGGTAATTAGGGCCATTATTGGTGATCAATGGTAGTCATTACCGATAATCAAGGGCTCATATAATTTGTGATTATTAGTTTAGTAGAAATTTGAGTGATATAGTGGTGAATTACATTTCCTTTTGCTTTTACTTGAGAGTTGAGTCTATTCACTTCTCTTCAAATCCTGACAGAAGAATTTGGAATCTGGATTCTTCTGGCTCGTTCTCTTGTAAATCCCTTTAAATTTTTTTAGTCAATCCCATAGGCATCCAAGATTCTTTCTTGACAAATCCTGGAAATGTGTGTCATGTGCAATTCAAGTTCAAAAACAGTGCAACACATTTCTGCATTGCAAGGCTGGAACCTTTTTGTGGAGCTACATGTTGGGGATATTTTATCAGCACTGGATGTGTCCCTCTACTTGAGCAGTTTTGATGGCTCAGTTTAAAGGTTTGGCAAGAACTGAAGAGGCCAAAATTCTGTGGCAATGTGCTTCCTTTGCCATTCTTTGGTGCATTTGTTTGTGTTGAAAACTATGTAAATAGTGTCTAGATTCATTGTATAAGCTAACCAAATCATAACCAAATCATGTAATTACGACAATTAGGAATTTTGTGATCTTTGTATTTATTACGATAACTCCATATAATTCAGCCTCCATTGTATAATTGAGACACACGGTTTTCATCATGTCTTTCTTTTCTCTCTTCACT
The DNA here is from genome assembly GCA_029884595.1 of Ormosia semicastrata. NCBI lineage: Eukaryota > Viridiplantae > Streptophyta > Magnoliopsida > Fabales > Fabaceae > Ormosia > Ormosia semicastrata. The sequence goes on along the minus strand of JAQQTO010000047.1, from coordinate 36,131,755 downwards.
CTCAACATGGTATCAGAGACTAAAGAGAGGCAACTCTAGAACTGTGTATGTCTGGTAGGCCCACTTCCCTCTTGTGAAAATTTTCTAGTCAGCTGTGTTTACATTCTAGTTTGTCGGATCTCCTCCATTGTGATCTCTCTTCCATGGGTCCACTTTGTAATTGCCACCGCCTACCATAGCTGTCCGCCACTGCACTTTCCGACTGGCGACCTCACCGGATGAATTGCTGCCCCTTGTCCGGCCAGCCACCTGAAATCCACTGCTAGACTTCGGCTCACGTGCCCTCACGCGCGACTCGCCTTCTCTGTGCTCAGCTCCGCGCGCTACCGCTTCAGTCGCATGTGCATGGGCGTTCGACCGCCATTCCAGCTGCTGGCTTCACTGTTAGACTCGTCTCTCTCTCCTCTATATAGATCTGTCCTCACCTCCTTTGTTCGTGACCTCAGTTAAAATGTTTAGGTACCTTGTGGTTGTGTTTTTTTTCCCTTTGTATTTTGACCCATGGTTGGTTTTGCCTCCTCAGATGGCTCTAAAGACACCTCGAAGGATGAGCCTCCCGTTTTCACTAGTTACGTCAGTGCCCCTTTCTCTGCTAACAAATTGAATGGCAGCAATTATGATACCTGGGCTTCGGACATCAAATTGTGGCTCAACGGCTAAGACTATGATGAGCACCTCACCACGAAACTCGCATCTGTGCTTGAGGCTGACAAACCCAGGTTGAAAAAGTTGATGCCCAGTTATGCAGTGTCATCAAATCCACCATTCATCCCTCAATCAAGCAGATCTTCCGCGTTCATATCGCTTGTGATTTTGTTTGGCAGCAGGCCAAGGTTATTTTCACAATTGACACTCAGCGACTATATGGGGTTTGTCATAACCTCATGAGAGTCGTTGCTCCTTGGAAGTTTGATGGTCCTATGTTTGCCTGTTTGGGGAAGGTTCATGGTGCTCTCCATGATTTCATTGAGCTGCTACCCCCTGTGATATCTCGGTGAAAGAACTTGAGCAACGCAGTACCTTCTTCATTCTTGTATGGTTTGCCTCCGGAATATTTTGCCAACCGTGATCAAATTTCAGGTTCTCTCACTACCTGTACTCTGGCCACGGCTTAGTCCACTTTGCTTCAGGTCCCGGCCAAGCAGCCTTCTGATTCTGTCATTGCTCTGGTTTCGGTTGATGCCTCTACCCTTGTCTTCCAGAGCACCAATCGTGGCCATTCTCGTATTGGCAACTTGGGTAGAGCCTGTCCAAAGTGTGATGACTGCAACAAGTTGGGTCATACCATGGATAGGTGTTAGATTTTACATGGCCGTCCTCCTCGAGCTACCAATGTTGCCCAGGCTGCTGCACCTGAGCCCTTTGCCCAACTAACCGCATCATTTGAAGTGGTTTGAGCAACATCAGGCCTCTAGTTCCATTGCGTCTATTGAGTACACTAGTAATGCATTTGCTTGTCTTTCTCAGTCACCATCATTGGGTCCTTGACTCTGGTGCCTTTGATCATGTCTCTGGTAATAAGCACCTTTTCTCTAAAATTTCTAAATTTGGTTATTTACCTATAATCACTTTAGCAAATGATTCCTAAACACAGCCCCAAGGGATTGACACTATCCATGCTCTCCCTTCCTTGTCTGTTGATTTAGTGCTTTATGTTCCTGAGTGTCCTTCTAATTTATTGTCATTTGTCGTTTAACACGTTCTTTAGATTGTTGCATTACATTCACTAAAGACTCTATTATTTTGCAGGGCCAGAGTTCGGGACAGATGATTGGCACTGAATGTGAGTCTAATAGCCTCTACCAGCTCTCTGCCACCTCTTGTGTTTGCTTTGTCACAGATTCCCCTCTCACCATCCATGCTCAGTTAGGTCTTCCTAGCCTTGTCAAACTACAACGAATGGTGCCAAGTTTATCCAAGTCATCCAGTTTACCTTGTGAGTCGTGTCAACTTGGGAAACACACCTAACGCCATTTCCTGATAGAGTTTGTCGTCGAGCTGCGTCTCCTATTGCTTTAGTTCATTCTAATGTTTGGGTTCTAGTCGTATTGAGTGCACTTTAGGATCAAAATACTTTGTTACTTTCATTGATGACTATTCTCAGTGTACTTGGTTATTTTTAATGTATAACAGGTCTGAGTTGTTTTCTATCTTTCAAAATTTTTATCATGAAATAAAAACTTAATTTGGTGTTTTAATTCATACTTTACATAGTAACAATGCTCGTGAATTTTTATCTCAGCCTTTTTAACATTTTATGACATCTAATGGCGTTCTTCACCAAACATCTTATACATATACCCGTCAACAAAATGGGTTGTTGAGTGTAAAAACAGACACCTAATTGAAACAACTCGAACCATCTTGCTTCTTGGTTGCATTTCTTTCTATTTTTGGGGCGATGCGGTTCTTACTGCATGCTACTTGATTAACTGCATGCCTTCTTTTGTGCTTGATAACCAAATACCCCACCTTTTCCTCATCAACCCCTCCTTTTCCTTTCACCTGGTGTCTATAGGTTGACATGTTTTGTCCACAATCTCATTTTCGATCTTGACAAACTTTTTGCCCGCTCCATCAAATGTGTTTTTCTCAGTTACAATCGGTCCCAAAAGGGTTATCGTTGTTTTTCACCTACTCTCCAATGTTACTTGATCTCTGTTGATGTGACACTCTTCGAGTCTGTTCCCTTCTTTGAATCTTCTAGCTTGACTCTTGAACCCATTACTAAGGTCTTCCTTGTTCCTCCTCTTCTTGTCCCAGTTGAACCATATACACCACAACCTCCTCTTGTTGGTGGACCGACAACTACCACTCGCCCCTTCCAGGTCTATCGTCGTCAGCCATAGCCACCTCCACCAGAGGTTGAAGAGGTCACTACGGACTCTCCTCCGGAACCAACTCCTTTAATAGCTCCGGCACTGCCTCCTGAGCCTGACCTTCCTATTGCTTTCCGAAAAGGTATACGGTCTACTCATCAACCTTCTCCTCACTATGTTACTTTGAGTTATCATTGCCTATCTTCTTCACATTATGCTTGTCTTCTTCACATTATGCTTGTCTTTCTTCCTTGTCTTCTGTGCCTATTCCTAAGTCTCCAAGTAACGCTTTATCCTATCTTGGGTGGAGATAAGGTATGATTAATTAGATCCATGCCCTTCAGAATAGTGGTACTCAGGAACTTGTTCTTTTTTCTCTTGGGAAGTCTGTTGTAGGTTGTCGGTGGATTTATACGATCAAGGTTGGACGGATGGCAAGCTTGATTGCCTTAAGGCTCATTTGGTGGCAAAAGGGTATACTCTGATTTTTGGCTTGGATTATGGGGACACTTTCTCACCGGTGGCAAATATGGATTCTGTTTGGCATTTTTTATCTATGACCGCTATTCGCCATTGGACCCTTCATCAGCTACACATCAAGAATGCTTTTTGCCATGGTGATCTAGAAGAAGAAGTTTACATGGAGCAACTACCAGGGTTTGTTGCTTAGGGGGAGTCTTCTGGCCTTGTTTGTCGTCTTCACAAATCCTTGTATGACCTCAAACAATCTCCTCGAGCTTGGTTTGGTCGATTCAGTATTGTTGTTCAGTAGTTTGGTATGACTCGGAGTGAGGCTAACCACTCTATCTTCTTTCGCCATATAGCCTGAGGCTGCATTTATTTGATCATGTATGTGGATGACATTATTATCACTAGCAGTGATCACCAGGGCATAACTTTGTGAAGGACATTGGAATGCAGTCATTCGTATCCTGAAGTATATTACAGGAGCTCCAGGAAAAGGTCTCGTCTATGAAGATAAAGGTCATATTTCTCGTGGTTTGTAAGATTTCCAAGCGGTTAGATAGTTGGAAAGGTGCCTTTTTTTCTCTAGGGGGTAGGATCACTCTTATTCAGTCGTGTTTGTCTAGCATCCCTTTATATTTTCTTTCCCTTTTTCGCTTTCCTGTGGTTGTGGCACAAAAAATAGAGAAAAGGAGGTGGGGTTGGGTCTTGGTAACTCGGTGTCTAAGAATATTGCTTTGGCAGCTAAGTGGCTTTGGCGTTTTCCTCTTCAACCGTTTTCTTTATGGCATCAGGTGATTAAAAGTAAATATGGTTTGCATTCGAATGGGTGAGACACCAACTTTGCAGGTAGAGCAACTCATGCTAGTGCTTGGAAATTTATTATTTAGGGATTGCCTTCTTTTTCTTCTCTTTTATCCCTGCATCTGGGTGATGGATCTCGTATAAAGTTTTGGGAAGATGTTTGGGTTGGTAGTGTCCGTCTTTTTGAGACTTTTCTGAGGCTTTGTCGCCTTTCTTCCTTACACAATGCTCCTGTCTGTCAATTTATTCTCAAACTAATCTCTCTTGGAATTTTCATTTTTTCAGAAACTTGCTTGATATAGACGTTACGGAGCTTCAAACTCTCTTGTCTTTGCTTGAATCTATCCATTTTTCTTCTCTTCCTGATACTAGAACTTGGACTCTTGAATCTTCTAGATATTTCTCTTGTAAATCTTATTTTCAGTTCTTGACTCTTTCACCTAATAGAGAAAGATTCCTTTTGGAAAAACCCATTTGAAAGTCTGAAGTTCCCTTAAAGGTTAAAGCTTTTGTCTAGATTGCTATTCTTAATAGAATTAACACTAACAACATGCTTCAGAAGCGCAGACCTATCACTGCTTTGTCTCCTGATTTGTGTTTAATGTGCTGCTCTGCTTCGAAATCAGGGGATCACCTCTTTTTGCATTGTTTTGCAGCAAATTATCTCTGGAATAAGTTGTTTGGTTTTTTTGGAGAGGCTTAGGTCTGCGCTAAGGATTTGCATCATTTTATTCTAACTAAGTTTAGAGGTTTTGACTCCCGCAAAGAAGCAAAGATCCTTAGGCAGTGCTCTATCTTCGCTATTTTGTGGTGTTTATGGTTAGAAAGGAATGCTAGAATTTTTAAGGGGCTTTCCTCAAGTTTAGACTTCATTTGGGATAGGGTTCTCCTTTTGGCTTCTCTTTGGTGTTCAGCTCATGGTTTCTTTGTTGGTGTTTCTTTGGTAGACATGCAAAGAGATTGGCTTGCTTTGTTGCATGATACAATCTTATAGGTTTTCGCTGTGTTTTTTGAGAGGATTACTTATCCTCCTTTGTACTTTTCTTCTCTCTTCTAATAATAATTCTTTTTCTATCAAAAAATATATATTTGGATTGTTGGATATTCAGATGTTAGTTGGGCAGACTCTTCTACTGATAGAAGATCCACTTCTTGGTAGTGTATTCATCGGGGGTAATATGATATTTTAGAAGAATAAGAAACAAAATGTGGTAGCAAGATCGAGTGCCAAATCAAATAATCGAGCATTGGCTTCTGCCACTTGCGAATTCATTTGGTTAAAATAGCTACTTAAAAAGCATTGATTTGGGAAGATTATGCAAATGTCGTTCATTTGTAATAATCAAGCTGCATCGCATATCTCTTCCAATTTAGTGTTTCATGAGAGGACCAAACACATTGAGATATATTGTCATTTTATTAGAGAGAAGATCTTATCTGGAGACATCATCACTAGCTTCGTCAATTCAAATGATCAACTAGCGGATGTTTTCACTAAGCCCTTGAGAGGTCTTCGGATAAGCTATATTTGTAACAAGCTTGGTGCATATGACCTATATGTTCTAACTTGAGGGAGAGTGTTGAAAATTATGTATTTAGTGTCTAGATTCATTATATAGGCTAACCAAATCATAATCAAATAATGTAATTATGGTAATTAGGATTTTTGTGTTCTTTGTATTTATTACGATAACTCTATATAATTTAGCCTCTGTTGTGTAATTGAGACACGGTTTTCATCATGTCTCTCTTTTCTCTCTTCACTCTCAATAGTCTGGAACAGAGTACACGCATCGTTTAAGGTGTCTTGTTGGCTTCAAATTTGCTTTGGGGTAAGGTTATATTCTTGGCCCCTCTTTCATGTTTCTCCTAAGCCCCAAGGTTGTTTTATGGGAGCAGCCATCTTTGATATGCAGTGGGATTGGGCAGCCTTGCTGCATTCCTAGTTTCCTTTATTATTTTTTGTTTAGATTTTTTCTGCTGTTTAGGATACCTTATCTGTACCCCGCTTGTAGTTACTTCTCTTCTCTCTAGTAATACTTCTTTCTCTATACAAAAAATTGGCTATAATCAAGTGTGACTCTGGGGTTGGCCCGAGGTTGGTGTTATTTATGGTGGAATTTTAATTGCTACTTAAGACAGCTTGGAATTGTAGTCATGTAATAATTTGGTCCATCCTTCAAAATTGAGTTTTATTTTTATTTATTTATTTTTATTTTACAAGTTCTTGGAAACATAGGAATTCCAAATTATACATAAAATATGGATATTGATTTTCAGAGGCCCAATTCCTATTCTTACTCCCATTGAAATCAAATTTTATAGATCAATGCTACTGTCTAGCCTTCTTATTTATCACATCAAGTATTTGACAAAACATATAATTGGTTGACGAAGGAATTGGTTGAACAGAGATTCATGGGTTCAGAACTAATGATCAATTGAAAATATGATTGATGAACTTCTTGTATCTAGTCTTGCTTTGTTTTATAGGTTGTTATTGTATGCAGGTGAATACTTGGCTCTAACAGGGGAAAAGCTCAGAGGAGTAGAGATGATTACTTGTGGGCTTGCTACACACTACTCACTAAGTGCAGTTTAGTAGTTCTGTTAGACCCTGCCTGCTCGTTTTATTTCAACTTTAATGGACTTTTCAGGCTCTATAACATTCAAAACCATTGTTTGTTTTGTCCCATAGAGGCTCCCATTAATTGAAGAACAGCTGGGCAAATTGGTTACTGATGACCCGTCTGTCATTGAAACCACTTTAGAACAGTATGGTGACCTTGTGCACCCAGATAGCGGAAGTGTACTTCAAAGGTTTGTCCTGTCATACATGCTCTCTAAGGGCAGTCTTTTTTTATTTTGGAATAAAGAATAAAAAATATGAAGAACTTATAGAAGTTACAAGAGAGGAGGACAAGGAATTCCTCCTATATAAAAAAGCGAGCAAGGAAGAAACTGAAAAGTACACTATGTCAGAAGAACGATTCCCTCTGTAAATCAAACAAAGAAATTCCCCCTAAAGGTTACCAATAACAGAAGCCATCAAGAAGAAAAGTAAACAGTCCCATGAAAAATAAGTTGTTGGGATGCTCTCTTTTGTTACTTTGTTTCTCTTATATTCTGACTCAATATAATAAAACCCTTATTTCTACTTTTCATTTTCTTCAGGATTGAAATTCTAGATAAATGCTTTCGCCATGAAACAGTTGAAGAGATTGTTGATGCTTTGGTGAGATTTTCATCTTTCTTTATATTTGAGAGCCTTCGACACAGTTCTACATTGAGAATTTCATTTGTTCTTCTGCTGCAACTAGCTAGCTACTGTCTTCACTAAAACCCTTAGTTGTAATCTGCCTAACTATATTTGTACCAGCTGGGGATAAAAATTAACATCTATGCTCAAGATTGTGAGAAGTGTTAAGAGTCCAATAAGTATATGTGGGCTGACATGTATGGGTTGGGCTTGTGTACCAACTTGTAATACGGGTTGGGCTTGTGTACCAACTTGTAATACGGGTTGGGCTTGTGTACTACCTTGTGCTATTTGTAATTTTATGTTGACAATCCGGGGCTCCTCATATTAACTGTTTCCAGGATTCATAAAAGGATAAGTGCCCCAAATTTTATATCCGTTCTTTCAGACATGAAACTGATGTCATTTGAGAATCAAAAGAAAATACTTGAAATTAGAGGAGAAACTATTGTGATTGAATTGCTTGAGAGAAAACCCTCTCAACATTGTATATATATAATTACAAGATATAAATCCTAAACTAAATCTCTAAGATTTGGATTGATATCTCTATTTACAGTAATTAAATATTCTACTTCCTATATTCTAATTACAACTGATATGACAAGATACACTATTAAAAGCATATGATATGATATAATATTAAAAGATATTCAACACTCTCCATTAAGTTGGTGCATATATATCATATGCACCAAGCTTGTTACATATGTATGTTACCCTTGGACCCCGGAGAGACTTAGTGAAGATATCTGTTAGTTGATCATTAGAGTTCACGAATGAGGTGGTGACTTCTCCAGAGAGAACCTTTTCTCAAATGAAATGGTAGTCGATCTCTATATGTTTGGTTCGCTCATGAAAGACCGGATTGGAGGCGATGTGTAAGGTTGCTTGATCATCACAAACGAGCTCCATGAACCCTAGTTTGCAAAATTTCAACTCTTGGAGTAGTTGTTTCAACCATATAAGGTCACACACAGTAAGAGCCATAGCTCGATATTGCGCTTCTGCACTTGATCTTGCTACTACTTTCTGCTTTTTGCTCTTCCATGAGATAAGATTACCACCAATGAGAATACAATAACCTAAAGTCGATCTCCTATCACTGGGAGGTCCTACCCAATCAGCATCTGTATAAGCAACAATGTCTGTATGACCCTTATTTTCATATATCAACCCCTTTCCGGGAGAACCCTTAATATATCTCAAGATTCGAATCACAACATCCAAATGACTATCCCAAGGAGAATTAAGAAAATGACTCACAACACTTGCAGCAAAAGGATATGTTTGGTTTGGTTATAGTGAGATAATTTAACTTCCCAACTAACCTTCGATATCTACCAAAGTTTGAATAGGGCTCCCTTTGATCTGGTAGAAATTTAACATTCGGATCCAGAGGAGTATCAACTGGTTTACAATTTAACATACCAGTCGCTTCCAAAATGTCAAGGGCATACTTCTTTTGCGAGATGGCGACACCTGTTTTTGATTGAGCTACTTCAATCCCAAGGAAATATCGCAGACGGCCCAAGTCCTTAGTTTGGAAGTGTAGAAACAGATGTTTTAGGACTCTAACGTCTTCATGGTCATCACTTGTAATAACAACATCATCTACATAGATAACAAGATAGATACATTGATTAGAAGAAGAATGTTTAAAGAATACCGAATGATTTGCCTCACTATGGATCATACCAAATTGCTGTATGACCTTGCTAAATCTTCTAAATCATACCCGAGGAGATTGTTTAAGACCATATAAAGACTTGTACAAATGACAAACTAAACCAGACTCCCCCTGAGCAACAATCCCAGGTGGTTGCTCGATGTAAACCTGCTCCTCTAAGTCACCATGTAAAAATGCATTTTTAATGTCTAACTGATACAATGGCCAGTGGTGCATGGCTGCCATGGATAAGAAAAGGCGAACAAACGCCATTTTAGCAACAGGAGAGAAGGTGTCACCATAATCAAGGCCAAAGATCTGGGTATAGTCTTAGCTATTGTTAAAAGAGAGAGAAAACAGAAACATAGAGATTGTGAAACCGCGTGTCTTAACTACACGATGGAGAGCTGATTATATAGAACTATGGCAATAAATACAAATAAATACAAAGATTACTGTTATGATTTGATTAGCCTATACAAGGAAACTATATAAATACAAAATATATTTATATGTTTTCAACACTCCACTTCAAGTTGGAGCATATAAGTCATATGCACCAAGCTTGTTACAAATATAGTTTACTCGAGAACCTCTCAAAGACTTAGTGAAAACATTTGCCAGTTGATCATATGAATTGGCAAAGCTAGTGGTGATGTTTTCAGACAAGATCTTCTCTCAATATAGTGACAGTCTATCTCAATGTGTTTGGTCCTCTCATGAAACATTGGATTGGAAGCGATATGCAATGCAGTTTGGTTATCACAAATAAGAGTCATTTGCATAACGTTTCCAAACTGAAGCTTTTTAAGAAACTGTTTTAACCAAATGAGCTCACAAGTAGCTGAGGCCATGGCTCGATATTCTATTTCGGCACTTGATCTTGTAACCACATTTTGTTTTTTACTCTTCCAGGATGTCAGATTAGCCCCAATGGATACACAATAACCAGAAGTGGATCTCCTAACAGTAGGAGAACCTGCCCAATCAGCATCTGAGTATCTAATAATCTGAGTGTGTCCTTTGTCTAGACAAGGCCTTTTCCTAGAGCTCCCTTAATATATCTAAGAATACAAATCACTGCATCCCAATGTCCTTCACAAGGTGAGTTTAGAAATTGGCTTACTACACTCACCACAAAGGAGATATCTGGATGGGTAACAGTAAGATAATTAAGTTTTCTAACCAATCGTCTATATCTTCCTGGGTCTGAAAGTGGCTCCCACTAATTCGGTAAAAGTCTAACATTGGGATCTATAGGAGTGTCAACTGACTTTGCATTCAATAGTCCTGTTTCCTCAAGAATGTCCATAGCATACTTCCTTTATGAGATAACTATGCCATCATTGGATTGTGCCACTTCAATTCCCAAGAAATAATGAAGTTTGCCAAGATCTTTGGTCTCAAAGTGATGACAGAGGTGCTGTTTTATCTGAGTTATACCTTGGTGATCGCTGCCTGTGATAACAATGTCGTCCACATACACAATCAAATAGATACAGCCTCAGATTGTATGGCGATAGAAGACAAAGTGGTCAGCCTCACTGTGAGTCATACCAAACTGCTTTGATCTATTTTTCATTAAAAATAACCAAGTACACTTAGAATAGTCATCAATGAAAGTAACAAAGTATTTGGACTCAAAAGTAGACTCAACACAACTAGGACCCCAAATATCAGAATGCACTAAAGCAAAAGGAGATGCAGCTCGACGACACACTCTATCGGGAAACGGATTACGGGTGTGTTTCCCAAGTTGACACGACTTACAAAGTAAACTAGATAACTTAGAAAAGTTTGGCACCATTTGCTGTAGTTTGGCAAGGCTTGGATAACCCAACTGAGCATGGATGGTGAGAGGGGAATCCGTAACAGAGCTCACACAAGAGGTGGCAAAGAGCTGGTAAAGGTCATTAGACTCACATCCAGCACCAATCATCCGTCTCGAACTCCGGTCCTACAAAATGACAGAGTCTTTAGTGAAACTAATGCGACAATCTAAAGAATGTGTCAAACGACTAATGGACAGTAAATTAAAAGGACATCCAGGGACATAAAGAACAGAATCAACAGACAGAGAAGGGAGGGGATGGATAGTTCCAATCCATTGGGGCTGTTTTTGGGAACCATTTGCTAAAGTAATCATAGGTAAATAGCCAGAGTTAGAAATTTTGGAGAGAAGACACTTATTACTAGAGATATGGTCAGATGCACCAGAGTCAAGGACCCAAGGACCTAAGGGTGGTGATTGAGAGAGACAAGCAAATGCATTACCAGTATGCTCAACAGATGCAGTAGAGTTAGAAGTCTGTTGTTGCTTAAACCATTTCTGAAAGTCTGCATAGGCAGTCAGAGATGGGGTCGGTGGTGCAGAAGGCTCAGGTAAATCAAGTACAGCAGTCTGGGCAACATTGGCAGCTCGTGGAGGACGGCCATGTTTAGTCCAACATCTATCCTCTGTATGACCCAACTTGTTACAGAATGTACGCTTTAGTCGAGGCCTACTCGTGGCGCTAGTGCGAGAACGACCACGATTGGCACTTTGGGAGATGAGGGCAGAAGTATCAATCGGAGCCGAGGCTAGGACAAAGTCAGTGGGGTGCTTAGCCGGGACTCAGAGCAAAGTAGACCAAGTAGAGGACAGAGTAGGGATAGTAGGCGAACCCAAAATCTCATCACGGTTGGCAAAATATTCCGAAGGTAAACCATACAAGGCCATGAGCATGAAGAAGGTGCTACGTTGCTCGAGTTCTTTCGCTGGGGTAGCAGTAGGGGGTAGCAACTCATTGAAATCATGGAGAGCACCTCATTGAAATCATGGAGAGCACCATGAACCTTTCCCAGGTAAGCGGACATAGGTCCATCAAACCGCCGAGGAGCAATAACACTCATGAGATTGTGACAAACTCCATATAGCTGCTGAGTGTCATTAGTGTAAAGAACCTTGACCTGCTCCCAAACAGAGGCACAAGTGTTTTGAGCATGAAAGATCTGCTTGAGGGATGAGTGAATGGTGGACTTGATGACAACGCACAACTGTTTATCAATCTTCTTCCACTTGGGTTGTTCTTCCGCAGGCACAGAGGCAAGGTCCGTGGTGAGGTGGTCTTCATATCCTTGACCCTCAAGCCACAACTTGACATCTGAAGCCCAAGTATTACAGTTGCTGCCATCTAATTTATCAGCAGAGAGAGGAGCATTGAGGTAACTCGTGAAAACAGGAGGCTCAGCCTTTGGGTTGTTTTTAGAGCCATCTGGAGAGGTAGAACTAGTCGTGGGTCAGAATACAAAGTGTAAAAAAGTGAAACCACAAGGTACCTGAAAGTCCCAACGCAAGTGAACAAGGGGACAGAGATGTCTGATGGAGGATATGAGGGTAGATCGGTGTAGAGGAGACAGAGACGAGTCAGGAGAGAGAAGTGGCGGTCGGACGAGCCGTCACGCGCCGGAGAACGAGTTGCAAGATGGTTGTTTGGCTGCAGTGGTGGGCGGCACGTGGGGGTGTGTCTCGGCGGCGTTGGGGCTGGGCTTCTAGGGATGGGCCGATCGGCGGGAGACGATCTCGTTGGTGTGGTTGTCGGTCAGAAAGGAGATAGCGGACGGCGGCGAAAAAAAGGAGAAAAAAGGCCGGAAAGATGTCATGGCAAGGGAGAAAGGCCGACAAATCGAAATGAAAACACGGTTGACCGGAAAAAATTTTCACGGGAGGGTAGTGGACCTACCGGGTGTGCGCGGTTCTAGGATTGCCTCTGTTTAGGTTCTAGATATCATGTTAAAAGAGAGAGAAAACAGAAGCATTGAGATTGTGAAATCGCGTGTCGTAACTACACGACGAAGAGCTGATTATATAGAACTATGGCAATAAATACAAATATTACTATTATGGTTTGATTAGCCTATACAAGGAAACTACATAAATACAAAATATATTTACACGTTTTCAACAGCTATGTTAGAATAGTTTAGAATATTTTAAATATAGCAGTATATTGTGTATATATGCTAGGATCAATTAGGATTGTAGCATATCAGGATTGTATCACTGTGATTAATTGTAAATAATATTAACATCTATATATAGAGATTATGTGTGGTCTGATTAGACACATAATTCAACAATAATCCCTTTTTCTTCAAGTTGGTTTCAGAGAGGGTTTTGACCTGTCTCTGTCTAAATCCTAATCCGTTGCGCCCACTGCTCAGTGGCAAATTTCCCTTCCTCTCCGTGACTCAATTCCGGTGAGCCATCACTGTCGCGCCTCTTTCTGGCAGATTTTTCTGCAACGATCACTTTTCGACGACCGTCCGACCTACAGATCTAGGTGCAAAATCTACTGTATCAGAATCGCACCACCCTAACTGTCTAGATCCCGAAACGGCGTCGTCGTCTACCTTACCACGCGTCGCCATAAGCCGCTGCATCAAAACCATGCGCTGGTGCGTAAGAGAGCGTGAGAGCTCTTTCCAATACTGTTCTTTCACAAACTTGGACAAAATTCATTGTAGAAGACGTCCTAAGCCTTTTCAGGTCTCATCTTGGTCGTTTTTGTGATGTTTCAGATCGTGGGTGCCTCAGCCACCGTATTTTTGGGCATTTTGCTATGTTCCTTTCCTGCGTTTTGTTGATTCCAGACTTGCCCAGTCCTTTTTGGACCTATTCCAGGTCTTTCCTTTATTTTCTAGTTATCTTACTTTGATTTCTCACAATGGGCGATGCTGTCTCAGGCGTTTCAGGACACTCATCTGCTTCTTCTAATTCCAAAAGCCTTATCATGTTGACCAACATCAGCGTCTCGTCAATTACAACTAAAAAATTGATTGGATCAGCCACAGACAAGTCTTGGGCGACTTTGGTAAAGGTTTGGTTTGCAGGACAAGGGTAGCTAGAGCATCTTACCACGAAACTTGCAGATGTCCCAAAGGTTGATCTTTCTGAATGGAAGAAGCTTGACGCACAACTTCTGAGTGTCCTCTGGCAGTCCATTGATCCTGAGATCGTGGATCTTTCCCAACCATTCGAACTTGCTATGAGGTCGTAGTCAACGTTGAAAAGCGTGGAGAGGGACGCACTGGTTGGGAGGAAGGTATCGTCCCATATGGGATCGAAAGAATAGAGGCAGGTGGATCAAGGTGAGGAATTGGTAAGACTTGAGAGATAGAGGTTGGTTCAGTTGGTGAGAAGAAGTAAGGAGTTTCCTCAAAAAAGGTGACATCGGCAGAGATGTAAGTGTGAAGTGTGGAAGGAGAATAACACCGATACCCTTTCTGAAATTGAGAGTATCCAAGGAAAATGCACTTAATAGCACGAGCAGACAATTTATGAGACTTGGAGAAAGATCATGCATAAAACAAGTAAAGCCAAAAACTCAAGGAGGAACAGTATAAAGAGAATCATTAGGGAACAAAAGAAAATGAGGCACTTGGTTATTTAGAACAGAGGATGGCATTCGATTCATCATGTAACCTGCAATGAGAACATCTCCCCAAAACTTTAAAGGTGCATTAGCATGTAACAAAAGTGTACGAGTTGTCTCAATAATATGACAATGTTTTCTTTTTGCTATCCCATTTTGTTGTGGGGTGTATGGACAAGTTGATTGATGAATCATGCCATGTGATGCCATAAAAGAATCAAAAGGCGTAGAAAAGTATTCTTTTGTATTATCACTATGTAGAGTATGAATAGGGTGCCTAAACTAACTGTGAATTTCTTTGCAAAGTTTTGAAAAACAGTAAACAACTCTGAACGATATTTCATTAGAAATATCCAAGCACATTTGAAAAATCATCAATGAAAGTAACAAAGTACCTAAATCCTTGGACAGTATTGATACGGCTAGAACCCTAGGCATCAAAATGAACAATATCAAAAGGAAATGTTGCACGATTATTGACCTTGCTTGGAAATGATGCCCGAACATGTTTTCCAAGTTGACACGACTCATACTCTAAAGACTTCAAATAAGAGAGATGAGGGACCATCTTCTTCAGCTTATTGAGACTTAGATGACCCAGACGACGATTAAGGAGACTAGGAGATTCTGTGATAGCACATATGGTAGAGGAAGAAAGTTGAAGATAATAGAGTCCCCGCAATTCAGATCTTGCTCCAATCGTCTACCTAGTACTCCGGTCCTGTATAAAGAAAGTGTTGTAACCGTCTCCTTTATGTGTATTCATTTTTTAATTATTGTAAATTATTATGAGTATCATTAGTTGCCATACGTTGTATATTGTAGGAAGTCCTGAAGTCTATATATTGTAAGTATATATGTACAAAAGTCGTCAGGAAAATATACAGTTTTTTTTCCTTTCAAGTTGGTATCAGAGCTCCCGATATGGGAGACTCTGCTTTCACATTCAACCCTAGGCTAGCTTGCCTTCATTGCAGCTGCCTCCGCCTTCATCGTGGTTGGTTTCCTTGGTCTTTTTGTGCCTTAATCGCGCCCAACGCCACCGTCCGCCGCCAGTCACCGTCACCGTTCACTCCGGTGACCCTACCGGACGGATCGCTGTCCCTAGTCCGGCCGACCACCGAAAGCCCACCGCCAGAAGCACTCCCACGTTCTCTCATGCGCGGCCTCCCTTCTCTGTGCGTGAACCCACGCGCCGCCAGTCTAGCCGCAACGTGGCGACACGTCCGGCATTTGTTCCCGACGTGGTTTGTCTCCTCTGACTCGTCTTATCTTTCCCTACTAGAGTCTACCACCACCTTGCCCAAACAGCAACCTGTTACTCATCCTATCAGCCAAACAGCAACCCGTTACTCATCCTATCAGCCAAACAGTGACCCTAGACCACCATGTCAGACACCGAGACCACCATCACCTCCACCACCACCCAGACAACCACTCCCTACATCACCACGTCTCTTAATCCCAATGACCTACCTGTTTTCCATCCTACCTATCGTCTAACAAGCAAGAACTATTTACAGTGGGCTTAAGTTGTTTGTACCACGCTCAAAGGTCGTTGAAAATTAAGTCACATCGAAGGTACAGCCCCTAGTAAGACTGACCCGACATTTGAAGAATGAGATAATGAGGACTCTCTCATTATGACATGGTTATGGAATTCTATGACACCGGAGGTTAGTAGAAATTGTATGTTCTTGCCTACTGCCCGAGATATTTGGGACAACCTTCGTCAGACATATTCCATGAAGCAGGACATAGCTACATGCTGAGTTGAAAACCAAGATTTTTTCCACTAAGCAGGGGGCTTTATCGGTCACAGACTACTATGGGATCCTCAATGGGTTATGGATTGAGCTGGATCAGTATCAAAATTTGACAATGGAGTGCAGTAATGATGCTTTCACTTTGGCCAGTTTCATTGAACGAGACCGCATCTTTGAGTTCCTCTCTGGTTTGAACTCAGAATATGACCCTATCAGAGTTCAGATTCTAGGTAAGGAAAAGCTTCCCTCTCTTTTCGAGGTCTTCTACACTGTTCGTGGAGAGGAGAGTAGACGGGCTGTTATGCTTGATGACAAACCCTCTAATGGGTCAGCCTTGATCATGGGCAAGCCTCCTAAACCCGGCTCTTCCTCTTCCTCTTCTTCTAGACCTAACAAAGACAGCCGCTGGTGCACCCATTGTAAGAAATTTGGTCACACCAAGGAAACCTGTTTTAATCTCCATGGGAAGGACCAGGTTCTTTGGCGTACAGGTGGATTCAAGGGTATTCAGCGTGGGCAGGCCAACCTGATGGCCTAAAATGAAGTCTCACATGTGACAAATGGAGTTCCTGCTCTCAGTCAGGATGAACTGGAGCGCTTACGGTCTCTTATTGACTCTCTCAGTAAGCCTTCGGATACTTGTTTTCTAGCCATGACTGGTAAGAATTTATGTTTTTAGTCCTTTAATGCTTCTAGTATTGCTTCTGAAGAATCATGGGTTGTTGATTCTGGTGCTACTAATCATATGGTCTTTTCTTCCTCACATTTGTTGTCTTATAAACCACCTTTTGGTATCCCTACCATCGCTGTGGCTGATGGCTCACACACCTCAGTCGCTGGCTATGGTAATATTAACCTCACCTCCTCCATCCACTTAACCAACGTTCTTCATGTTCCTAAATTGTCCACTAATCTTATATCTGTTCATAAACTTACCAAGGATTTAAATTGTGTAGTAACATTTTTCCATTTTCATTGTGTCTTTCAGGATCTTGCCACGGGGAGGACGATTAGAGTTGCTAAGGAACGAGGAGGGTTGTATCGTCTCCTCAATGGTCTAGGTGGCTCCAGTCAGAGGTTGCTACTTTCATGTCATCAGTCTAGCCTTGAGATTTGGCTTCAACACAAGCGTCTTGGACATCTTCCTTTCTCTTTACTTAGGTATATGTTTCCATCTTTATTTTTAAAAGAGTCAGTGGAGTCTTTTCATTGTGATGTCTGTGAGTTTGCTAAACATCATCGTGTATCTTTTTCTCCTAGCATTAAGAAAAGTGTTGAGCCTTTTGCTCTTTTTCATTCCGATATTTGGGGACCTGCATCTATTTCTAATATTTCTGGGGCCAAATGGTTTGTTTCATTTATTGATGATTGCACTCGTACAACTTGACTTTTCCTCATGAAAGACAAATATGAAGTGCCAAAATTATTCGTTCAGTTTTATCTATGGTTCAGACCCAATTTGGAAAACCCATTAAAAGACTGCGCTCTGATAATGGTAGGGAGTATGTCAATCAAACACTTTCTAACTTAAAGAGCATGGTATTATTCATGAGCTGATATGTGTTGATACTCCTCAGCCAAATGGGGTTGCCAAGAGAAAAAATCGTCACTTACTTGAAATAACCAGGGCACTGCTTTTCCAAATGTTTGTTCCACATTCATATTGGGGGGAAGCTGTTTTAACTGCTACTTATCTGATAAATCGATTACCATCTCGTGTCTTTGGTAATGAAAGTCCTGTTCAACTCATGACATCCTTTTTTCCTTCTGTTCCTATTATGCAGAGTCTCCAGTCTCGTGTTTTTGGTTGTGTGGCCTTCGTACATGTCCATCGGCAGTATCGTAGTAAACTTGATCCTCGTGCTGTCAAGTGTGTCTTCCTAGCTTATGCTCTTGACAAAAAAGGGTATAAATGCTATCATCCTTCGAGTCATCGTTTCTTTGTCTCCATGGATGTCACTTTTCATGAAGTCGAGTCTTATTTTTCTTGTCCTTAGCTTCAGGGGGAGAGCTTTCTGGAAGCTGAGTGGTCTGAGTCCTTTTTTCCAGAGCCTTTCGTTCCTTTGCTGCATAGGTCCAAATCTGTCCTAGACCCTATCTCTCCTAATCCACAGGAGTTAGCATCCTCTTCTGGTACCCCATTTGAACCAGTTAAGGTCAAGACCAAGGCTGGCACACCGAAACTGGTGTATAAAAGGAGACATGAACCCGATCTAGCTCAATAGCAACTCCTGTTGTCCGAACCTATGGTAAGTACTGAAAGTATAGTTTCCCATATTTCTGACCCCAATACTTTCAATAATATTCCTTTGGATAATTGTGATCCTGACCTAGATGACTTACCCATTGCCTTGAGAAAAGGGAAAAGGTCGTGTACTTAATACCCTATTTCTCAATTTGTTTCCTCCAAAAATCTTTCTTTGCAGCACAAGAGTTGCATTTCATCCCCTGATTCTGTTCAAATTCCAACATCAGTACAAGAAGCATTGAAGGATAATAACTGAGTTCAAGCCATGAATGAGGAGATGAGTGCCGCTGGATCTATACCTTGAAATATCGGTCTGATGGTACACTAGATCGATATAAGGTAAGGTTAGTTGCAAAAGGATACACTCAGACTTATGGAATTGACTATCAGGAGACATTTGCTCCAGTAGCAAAGATGAATATTGTAAGAATCCTACTCTTTCTTGTTGCACTCCTTGGTTGGGAATTGCATTAGTTTGATGTTAAAAATGCATTCCTTCATGGAGACTTGGAGGAAGAAGTTTATATGATTCCACCTGGTTATGACTCCACCAATGGAAGAAATAAGGTATCCAAGTTAAAAAAGGCTTTGTATGGGTTAAAGCAATCTCCCCGAGCATGGTTTGAAAGGTTTACAAAGGCAATGGTGTCCTTGGGATACAGGCAAAGTCAAGGTGATCATACCCTCTTCTTTAAACATTCACAAGAAGGTAAACTCACTGTTCTACTTGTGTATGTGGATGGCATTATTATCTCTGGGGACGACTTGGTTGAGCGACAGTTGCTAAAGGAAAAATTAGCAACTGAGTTTTAGATAAAGGATCCTGGGAGACTAAAGTATTTCCTTGGGATTGAAGTTGCTTACTCCAAACAAGGCATCTTTATTTCCCAAAGAAAATATGTTCTTGATCTTCTCAAAGAAACTGGTAAGCTGGGTTGAAAGTCTACTGGTGTTCCCATTGAGCAGAATCACAGAATAGGAAACGATGAAGAGAGTCCCAAGGTTTATAAAGCTCGATATCAGAAGTTAGTAGGGAAATTGATATACTTAGCACACACTAGACCAGATTCGGCATATGCTATCAATGTTGTTAGCCAGTTTATGCGTTGTTAGCCAGTTTATGCATGACCCAAGGGTAAGACATTTACTGGCCGTGGACAAAATTCTACAGTATCTTAAAACTACACCTAGAAGAGGGTTGCACTTGAAAATAAAGAAGAACCATAAAACTGATTATGGCTGAATTGCTTGAGTAAATTTCACTCAGCATACATGTATTTATATACATAAGAAAATAAATACAACTTCTATTTACAAGAAGAATAATTAAAGACTAAAACTATTCCCCATGATTTTATTCTTTCCAAAACTAACTATCATATTTCCCATGTTAACTAATTCAATATTCAACACTCCCCCTCAAGCTGGAGCATATAAATCATATGCACCAAACTTGTTACATATGAACTGTACTCGAGGACCCCTAAGAGATTTGGTGAAAATATCTGCGAGCTGATTATTTGAGCTGACAGAGGCAGTCACTACTTCTCCACTTTGTATCTTCTCTCTCACAAAATGACAATCAATTTCTATGTGTTTGGTCCTCTCATGAAACACCGGGTTAGAGGCGATATGGAGGGCTGCCTGATTATCACATATAAGCTCCATCTTACCTGGTTCACACAATTTGAGTTCATTAATTAATTGTTTTAGCCATATTAGTTCACATGTTGCAAGTGCCATAGCACGATATTCTGCTTCTGCACTCAATCTTGCTACAACACTTTGTTTCTTCCTTTTCCAGGATATTAGGTTTCCACCAAAAAGAACACAATAATCTGATGTAGAACGTCTATCGAATGGAGAACCTGCCCAATTTGTATCTGTGTATCTCACAATCTGAGTATGTCCTTTGTCTTCGTACAGTAGGCCTTTTCCTGGAGCCCCTTTGACATATCTAAGAACTCTAATGGCTGCATCCCAATGTCCTTCACATCGTGAGTCGAGAAATTGACTAAGGATGTTCATAGCAAAGGATATATTTGGTCGGGTAATAGTCAAATAATTTAATTGGCCAATCAACCTGTGATATTTGGCTGGATCAGATAATGGTTCTCCTTGATCTAGACTGAGTTTGGCATTTGGATCCATTGGTGTATCTATTGGCCTAGAATCCAACATTCCAGTTTCCTTGAGAATGTCTAATGCATACTTTCTCTGTGAGATACAAATTCCTGCATTAGATTGTGCCACTTCTATTCCTAGGAAATATTTCAACCTTCCGAGATCCTTAGTCTGAAAGTAACTAAATAGGTGTTGTTTTAACTTCACAATACCTTCTTGATCATTTCTAGTGACAACAATATCATCGACATAAACAATCAGATATATGGAAGTTTCAGAGGAGGAATGACGATAGAAAATTGAGTGATCGGCCTCACTATGAACTATACCAAAATCTAATATAATAGTACTGAATTGACCAAACCAAGCTCGAGGAGACTGTTTCAAGCCATATAAAGATTTGCGCAAACGATAGACCAAGCCAAACTCCCCCTGAGCAACAAACCCCGGAGGTTGCTTCATGTACACCTCTTCTTGGAGATCATCATGTAAGAATGCATTCTTAATATCAAGCTGATAAAGTGGCCAGTGGCGGATGGCTGCCATGGAAAGGAAAAGACGAATGGACGCCATTTTTGCAACCAGAGAGAAAGTATCATCATAATCAAGGCCAAAAATTTGAGTGAAACCCTTAGCAACAAGACGAGCTTTCAATCGATCAACAGCTCCATCAGATCCCACCTTAACTGTGTAAATCCATCGACATCCCACAGTAGATTTGCCAGGTGGCAATGGGACAAGTTTCCAAGTACCATTGGCATGTAATGCAGACATCTCTTCTAACATTGCCTAGCGCTAGTTTGGATGGGAGAGGGCATCGGCTGTTGTTTTTGGTATAATCACAGAAGACAAAGAAGAGATAAAAGCATAATGGGAAGAAGACAAGCGATGATAACTCAAAATTATAAATGGGATGAGGATTGCGAGAAGAACGAATACCTTTTCGGGTAGCACTGGGAGAACTGGAGATAACATCCGGAGCAGGATCTGAGGAGGGTTCAGCCACTGGTTCTGGTTGTGAATCAGCAAGAATTGCATTTGGACCATTAGCCATACGAGGTCGACGATGATAAACTTAGAGAGGTTTATCTGCAAGGACAAATGGGGTAGAAGCCGAAGTGGGGACAGGAGGTCCGTCTAAGTAAGGAATAGGTAAAACCTCAGTGACAGGAGGAGAGATAATATCAGATGTAGAGAAAAAAGGAGTATTTTCAAGAAAAGTAACATCTGCAGACACAATAAAACGGTTAAGTTCAGGGGAAAAACATCGATATCCTTTTTGGAATCTAGTATATCCCAAGAAGACACACTTAATAGAACGAGCAGTTAACTTATCTTTCCCAGGTGTAAGATCATGAACAAAACAAGTGCAACCAAATATGCGTAGTGGAAGAGAGAAAATAGGCTCGTGAGGAAATAAAATCGAATGAGGGATTTGATTTTGCAAGACAGAGGAAGACATTCGATTAATAAGGTAGCATGCTGTAAGGATAGCTTCACTCCAAAACCGAAGGGGAGCATGAGTATGAATAAGCAGAGTGCGAGCGGTTTCTTGTAAGTGATGGTGTTTGCGCTCAACAACTCCATTTTGTTGTGCAGTGTGTGGACAAGAAGACTGATGGAGAATACCCTACGAAGCCATAAAAGATGAAAAGGATGCAAAAAAATATTCACGAGCATTGTCACTACGCAAAATTTTAATAGTAGTATTGAACTGTGTATGAATTTCAGAACAAAAAGATTTGAAAATAGAAAACAATTCAGATCTTTCTTTCATTAAATATAACCAAGTACAACGAAAATAGTCATCAATAAAGGTAACAAAATAACGGATACCTTGACAAGAGGGAACACGACTTGGACCCCAAACATCTAAATGAATAATGACAAATGGAGACGCAGCTCTCTTATTGACACGATTAGAAAAGGAAGTGCGAACATGTTTTCCCAATTGACAGGACTCACACTCTAAGTTATTAAGACTCGATAAGCTAGGAACCATAGTTTGGAGCTTGGATAGGCTGGAATGTCCCCAGCGACAAGGAATCAATTTTGGAGACTCAACAGCGGCACAAGATACTGATGAACTTGGTATGGTCAAATGATACAGTCCTTGAGATTCACATCCGGTACCAATCGTCTGTCCTGTTCCCTAATCCTGCACAATAACGGAATCAGCAGAAAAGGTAACAGAACAATTAAGAGAACGAGTAAGTTGGCTAACAAAAATTAAATTAAAGGGACAATTAGGCATATAGAGAACAAGTTTTAAAGGTAACGTGGGAAGAGGATTAGCTTGCCCTATCCCTTTAACACTAATTTTAGAACCATCAACCAGAGTA
The DNA here is from genome assembly GCA_029884595.1 of Ormosia semicastrata. Taxonomy (NCBI): domain Eukaryota; kingdom Viridiplantae; phylum Streptophyta; class Magnoliopsida; order Fabales; family Fabaceae; genus Ormosia; species Ormosia semicastrata. Next base: position 36,108,845 of record JAQQTO010000047.1, on the reverse strand, counting down.
ATGGATGGAAGAAAAGCAGGTTGTTCAAGTTTAGAAAGGACAGAAGAAGTACCAGAAATGTGATCAGAAGCACCTGAATTAAGGACCCATGGTCCAAGAGAGGAAGAATGAGAAATACAGGCAACAGGATTACCAGAATGTGCAACCGAAGCAATGGAAGTAGAAGCCTGCTTAGATACTTGGTACTTGAGAAACTCATTATAGTCAGTTCCTGAAACATAAATACCATGTGTTTCCTGTGGGTTGGAAGGAGCTTCAGAAGTCTCATTAGATTGTACCATATTAGCGACCTTTGGAGGACGACCATGAAGTGCATAACACCGGTCTTGGGTATGGCCTACTCGATGGCAATAGGTACAAGTGAGTCGTGAAACACGATTACCACGACTGTTACCACGACCACGACCACTTACACGTCCTCCTCGAGTGGAAACCTGGGAAGAGGATTGGGATGCTAATGCAGCATGATCAACATTGCTAGCTTCAAGTGAGGGGCCTGATTGCAAAAGTCGTGCAAAGACATTTTCAATGGAGGGAATAGGCGTGGTGCCCAAGATTTGTTGCTGAAGAGATTCAAGTTCTGTTGGAAGCCCCAACAGAGTAATTATCAAAAATAATTTTTGTTGTTGAGCACTATGAGCATTAGCATCAGTAGCATAGGGAAACAAGTTTGAATATTCTTCCATAACAGCTTCTACAGCTCCAACATATGATTCCATATCTGTACCTTCAAGTTTTAAACTATGCATTTTTTGGATAATGTTATACATCCTTGCAATATCATTTGAATACAAGGCTTTAGCACGATCCCATACCTTTTTGCATGTCTTGTACGCCCGAAACATTGAAATTTTCTTTGGATCAATAGACTGCCACATCATATTACATAATTGGGCATCAACTTTCTTCCAAGTTGCCCGATCAGCTGCTGGAATATCATCTTCTTTCATAGAAAGATGATCTTTATATCCTTGGCCCATGAACCAAAGTTCCACAGAATCAGCCCATGCTAGATAATTCTTACCATCCGTCAATTTTTCAGTAGTCATAGTAGTACTTCCAGAAACAACGGAGGTCAGTATAGGTGATTTCTCACTATTGAAAGATGTTACCTCTGATCCTGACATGCTGGAACAGGAATAAAAAGACTGGGTGGAGGTTTATAAGGGCCAAAAATAACCTGGAAAGACGCACAACAGAGGCACAACAACAGAGGCGCAATAGAGGGCCAAACAGAGGATTTGTGCAAGACAGAGGCCAAACAGGTCATGGAAGAGGCTGGGCTTTACCGGAAATGGCACGGCGAGATAGCCGGTGGAAGTAGCTGCCAGAAATACGACCTCACGCGCTCCCACGCCCGCAAAAGACTGAAGCTGGGCAGATTCCGGCGAACATAGTGGTGTGGTCGGCCGGAGGAAAAACGGAGTGCAGAGGCGCAGATTGGAGAAGACAACTGCGGGAGGAAAGAGAAAATAGACACGCGATGGGAAAAATGGACAGCCGTGAGAGAAAAACTAGAGTCAGGTCGGAACCCGCTCTGATACCAACTTGAAAATAAGGAAGAACAGTAAAACTGATTATGGCTAAATTGCTTGAGTAAATTTCACTCAGCATACATGTATTTATATACATAAGAAAATAAATACAACTTTTATTTACAAGAAGAATAATTAAAGACTAAAACTATTCCCCATGATTTTATTCTTTCCAAAACTAACTATCATATTTCCCATGCTAACTAATTCAATATTCAACAGTTACTATTCAAGAAAGGTGGAAGTTTATCCATGAAAGTATATACAGATGCTGATTATGGAGGATCAATCATTGATACAAGGTCAACCTCTGGTTATTGTACATTTTTAGGGGGAAACTTAGTGACTTGGAGAAGTAAGAAGCAAAATGTGGTAGTTCGGTCAAGTGCAGAAGCTGAATTTCGGGCTATGGCACAAGGAATTTGTGAAGTGCTATGAATGAAAATTATATTGGATGATCTGAAGATAAAGTATGAGACCCCTGTGAAATTGCTTTGCGACAATAAGTCTGCCATTAACATTGCTCACAACCCGGTTCAGCATGACAGAATAAAGCATATTGAGATAGACCGACACTTTATCAAGGAGAAGTTAGATAACGGGTTGATAACAACAACATATGTTCCCTCTGAACTGCAGATTGCTGACGTGTTGACTAAAGGGTTAACCACGGAGAGGTTCCAAGATCTTACTAGCAAGCTGGGAATGATAGATATCCATTTACCAGCTTGAGGGGGAGTGTTGTAACCGTCTCCTTTATGTGTATTTATTTTTTAATTATTGTAAATTATTATGAGTATCATTAGTTGCCATACGTTGTATATTGTAGGAAGTCTTGAAGTCTATATATTGTAAGTATATATGTACAAAAGTCATCAGGAAAATATACAATTTTTTATCCTTTCAAGTGGATTCAATAGTAAATGTTATGGAACAGTAAGAGTGCGAGTAAGTTGGCTGATAGAAATTTAATTAAAAAAGATAGCAGGTACAAAAAGAACAAAATTTAAGGAGAAAGATGGGAGAGGTGTGGCTTGACCAATGCTAGTGGACTTAGCTTTAGAGCCATTGACGAGAGTAATGTGATGTGTTGTCTTAGGACAAAATAATTTTGAGAAAAGGGAAGGATTACTAGCTATGTGATCGGAAGCACCAGAATCCAAAATCAAGAATCTAACAGATAAAGAATGAGAGAGACAAATCGTAAAATTACCAGTATGGAATACAGTGGTTGACGATGAGGCTTGTTGGGTTGCCTTGAGTTGAAGGTATTTCTTATATTCATTATCTGAAAGAATATTTTTATTGTCACTTCTAGACTCATTCTTTTTCTCAATCTTTGGCCCCTGAGACTGTGTTAAGTAGACTTCTCTGGAAAACCATGTAGAGAATAACACCAATTTTGAGTATGTCCAAAGCGTTTGCAATGAAACCAGTAAAGGCAAGTACCAAAACCATGGCCTCCTCTACCCCATGACCACGGCCTCGGCCTCCACGGTTAGCTGTATTAGAGACGAATGCTGAGGATTCTGAACTTGTTTGAGAACCAATTCCAGTTGATGCCTCCGACAGGAGAACTTGTAGCAGGCAATCAATGAGATCCTCTACCGAAAGGATATTTGGATTTGTCAGGACTTGGTTCCAAACAGATTCGAAATCCATATGAAGACCATGGAGAACAAAGACCATGTACATGTTATCAAGCTTATACAACATTTTCCCAAGGTTATCACTATTGAGGATCAACTTGATTTGTGCAATGGTGGTCTGTGCTTTGTTGAGATACGAAGGTAGGTCATGATCTATCATCTGGGGCGTTGCCAAGTTATGAACTGAGTCATATAGACGCTGTATATCATTAGCATAGACACTTCGAGCTTTCTTCCATACAACATAGCAAGATTTATAAGAGCGATAGTGCACCAACAACTTAGGGTCAATGGATTGCCACAATAAGGACACCAGCTGATAATCGGCTCTCTGCCATCCTCCCTTATACTGGCATCGATTTCTTCAGCCTTCTTGGTTAGATGGTCCAAGAGCCCCTGACCTAAAAACCACACATCAACAGCAGCATACCAATCCAAATAATTCTTAACGTTTAGTTTCTTAGACATAATTGTGGGAGTTCCCGAAAAAGCAAAGGAGAGAAGACTCTGCTTCACAAGTTCAGAATTTTCATTGTGGGAACCTATGTTAGTAGAGGAAGAATCAGTGCTGGAAGACATGATTCAGATGAGAGAGGACGTAAAATCTGAGCAGAAACCGAATCTGAAACAGTAGAGATGATGGGTGAAAAGTACCCCCACTATCTATCTGAACAATCCTCGAAATGGCCATTTGACCCTTGAAACAGGACCAGAAGACGCCGGCGAACAGAACAGCGATGGCGGCGTGTCGAACGGACTCCGAGAAGGTGGCACGTAGCTTACACGCTTCGGCGGCTGTTGCTGTGTGTGGCGACACGTTGGACGACTGACAGTGATGGCACTTCATGGTCTTGATGACCGGCCCTCTTTGAACACGGATCTGAGGTCGGTTTGACGTGGGTCGAACTTGAGACAGTGACTAAGATTGTCGCGCAGTTGTTTTTCAGTCGGAAAGACGAAGAACAAACAGAACTGGGTCGAAACCTGGCTAGCTGGCTCTGATACCAACTTGAAATTAGAGGAGAGACTATTGTGACTGAATTGCTTGACAGAAAACCCTCTTAGCATTGTATAGTTATAATTGCAAGATATACACTTAAACTAAATCCCTAAGATTTGGATTGATATCTCTATTTATGGTAACTAAATATTCTACTTCCTATATTCTAATTACAGCTTATATGACAAGATACACTATTAAAAGCATACAATATGATACAATATTAGAAGATATTAAACAAAAATCAAAATATATTCATTTGCAACATCAAGCTTGTTGAGGGATTTGTCAAGAGGTGCAGAAATATATTTCACGTTTTTTAGAGGAAGCAAGTTTCATGTGTATCCTCACAAGTCTCCACCACTCTCCTCTTTTTCTTTATTTGGTTTTTATTTTGTTTTGTTTTTCAGTTTTTGTTTCAAAAGGAGAGTGGAGAAAATTAAATAATGTGAAGGAAGTTTATTTGCACCCTTCTACTGTTTTCTTTTCTATGTATCAGCAGTTGGAAAATGTGTTTTGGTATCTCTTACATGTCCTTCCTTTCTTTCTTGTGTGTGGGGCTTGAATTTTTGGTTAACATTTTATTGTTTCTTTTATACTTAATATACTTAAATTTCCATTAGGAAATTGCGGCAAGTGAAACAAATGATGCATGGTGCATTTCTACCCTAAATAGACTTAAAGAAGCTTCTCCATTGAGCTTGAAGGTTTCCTTGAGATCTGTGAGTTTCTTTTGCTTCTCTAAACCCTTTGAATTCTTGTTTACTTTGCTATCTTCTTTCCTAACAAGAAATCACTTTTTGTAATGTGATCTATCTCATCGGTGCAGATACGAAAAGGTAGATTTCAGACCCTTGATCAGTGCTTGTCGCGTGAGTACCATATGTCTTTACAAGGAATATCTAAGCAGATATCTGGTGACTTTTGTGAGGTATTAAGCATTGTGAATTTCTGGCAAATGAAGCAAACTTATTCTATCTTTCTTAACATGAATTGATTTGAATTCTTCTAAGGGAGTGAGGTCACGCGTGGTGGACAAGGACTTGGCACCAAAGGTACGAATTGTTTGTTTTATCTTCTCAAAATGAGAATTTCGCAAAATTGCCTATATGTCATCTGTCAATAACAACCATTGTATTACAATTTTTTTTTTTCAGATTTGAAATTCATTGGCTTAATGCAATTCTTCATTGCAAAGAAATGTTGTCAATGGTTTTCTTCCTATTTATCTTTAAAAGCTAAATCCAGATCTTTACTCGATTGTCTGTCAAATATATGCAGTGGGATCCTCCAACCTTGGAAAAGGTGTCTCAAGATATGGTGGATCAGTACTTCTTACCTCTAAGTGAATTTGAACCTGGTCTAGAGCTGCCCACAAAAATTCGAGAAGCATTTTTGTAGTTTCCCTTTCTTTCATAGTGCTTCCAGAACTGGACAAATAGATATACACCATTGGTATTTTGCAGGGCATCAGTCAAGGTTGTACGTATTGACAATCTGATGGTAGCTTCTAGTGGATTACCACACTAATAATATGTAGGTTGTACCTGCTTTGGATTGTGAAACAGCTCTGGAATAACAGAATAGATATGCACACGAGCAGTTCTTAATCTTCCGGAAATTCTATAGGTGTTATAACCTAGCATTTTTGCTTTACCCCCAATTTGTGATAATGATTGATGACTGTATGGATAGAGCTAACAGTCTTTTGTTTTCATTTTTATATTATTTATTTTTATGACGGAATAGTAAAAGAATTCTTTGGTTTCTTAAATAAAATTTGTTACCAGAGAAGATTACATTGTAAGAGGATTTGGACCTGGATAAGTAAAAAGCACTAGGTTGATGTTCTGCAATTGCTGGTCTTATCTTCCGTGAAGGTGTGCTCTTGTTACTGCAAACTGAGTGCTGCTCTACTAACTCTTGGTGATCATGATTGGGTAAATGTGCTGGTTGCCATTTTGATAGAAGGCATAACAAATGAGCCCAATCAGGTGGCATAAAGAAAAGTGGATAATCCTTGCTCCTACCAAAGTGACCTATGATAGATTCTTGGAGACAAAACAGGCAACTGAACTAATATTTGATATGCTCCTTTTGTTCCCTCCATTGGCCCAGTGAGAATTAAAATGTCTTATTTGTCTACAATTCATACAAAGTTCTTGGACTTTAAACAAAACAGTTTTGGTCAAAATAGCTTTTAAAACATTCAAATTCTTACCAAGACTGGCCCGTGTAGTATTTGGTTCTTCGAACTCCGACTGCTTCCAAGCAATACAACCGATTCTCGATGGTTACTTTATACGTTTCCAATGCTTGAATTTGCATTGGTAGATTTCGAAGCTTGAACTCGACCTATAAACTTTTTTTTTTTAAACGCAATTTGAGAGGATAACCTTAGTTGCTGTAACTTTAGCTGCATCCACAGATTCCACTAGAAATCATTTGTGTAAAATTGTCTTGGGAGTGGCCAGGAAGGCAACATCACAACCTTGCTTATTACAACAAATCACCGGTGGCAGTTATATATTTCTCAATACAACCATCTTTGAATGCATGCAAAGCAGCAATGAGAGATGGCCAATCTTCTCCTAAAGATGTCCACAACTCCTTGAGATGAGTTTAATCCCCAAGACAAGCAAACTGACTAGGTAAAGGCTGCTTTAGGAGTTTTTCCTTCTACAATTGTTCTCTCCAATCATCCTTCCTAGCCAATGTGCGCTTTCTGTGCCCAACAAAAAAAAAAAAAAGCTTTCCTCCGTCCCAGGTATTTCTTATCAAACCCTAATATCACATTTGATACATGGAATGGTTATTCCATAGAATAGGAATAAATCAGAATGGAATGGAAATGAATGACTATAATAGAATGACGATTCCCAATTTACAGTTGGGTAGCTTTTAGAATGAAATAACTTTGCAAGCCATTCAATTGCTTGGTACATGGAATCAATACATAATATAAACGAATTTGATTTAAATGATATAGTTATCCCTCATGAAAACAACAAAGAATGTTAACTTTTCTCATATATAATGCTCAGATTCAATTTTTTTTATAACAATAATAAAATGTTGTGTTAAGACAGAACAAATAATGTTTTATTTCTGATAAGAAAAACTAAAAGGCATATAATGATTCAAATACTCCATATATTTTTTTTTTATTATATTTTCTTTAAGATACTTAAGATAATAACTGTGTATCATTGCACTATTATTTTGTTTATGATTCTTTACATACTTGCATAATTATTTTTTCTTTAAAATTTCACATGCGCAATTTAAAATTAGATCATAAGAGATGAATTATAGGTTGAAAATAAAATTAAGATTTAGAAAGGATAAACTTAATAAAGGATAGTAATTGTTATTCTATAAAATAAATGAGGGTATGTTAAGAAAAAAAAAATTAAATCCCATTCCATAGAGCATGGAATCACTAATCCCATTTCTTTAGGATGGAAAGGTGATTTCTAGTTCTATGGAATGAGCCATTCCATGCCTCTTTTTTGCTAACAAACACAAATGCTCATTTCATGGGGGGAGGAGGGGGGGGGGTGAAGACGTGGAATAGAATCATCATTTCATGTACCAAATGTAACATAAATCTTTAAGTTGTGTTTGGAATGATAAATTGAAAATGATTTGATTTGATTTATAAATCAAATTTGAGGAGATTGGACTTGAATTGATTGGAAATCAATTCTTATATTTGGCACTCATTAAAAATGGAATTGGTTTGATTCAATTTTATTATTTTATATTTTACTCTTATAATGTAATCTCTCTCATTGTGAAGTTAGGTTGCTAAGTATGAGAGATAAAATAAAAAAGTTAATACAGGTAAAACAGTCTATTTATTTTAAAATTAAATTAAATCCTAATAAATCCTACCATATTTGATAGGATTTTTAAATATAATCCATTGAAATTCATGGAATTTTTAAAAAAAATCACTTCTTATTTTTTAACATTTCAAACATAAGATTTAATTTTAAATCAAATACCATTTTTCATTCCAAACACACTAGTAGGCCACTATAAAAGGGCTTGTGACAAAGTGAAATGATGACTCTATCTTCCTTACGTAGTGCTACACATATAATATCATCACAATAATTCTAATTGTTTCGGGGAAATCAAATTAGTATTAAAAATATCATAGAAAGATGACATAAGCCAAAAACTATTCTTTTCTCTTCTCGAGGCAGATAATTCAATTATTACTATGGCTCAATTATCTCATAATCAACCATTTATAATAAATCATCACTATATCAATAGATCATTGAAATCACAAGTATATGAGTTAAATCTAAGTTATAACTCACGATTACTCAACAATCATATACTCTCTTTGTGTAAACGTTCATAATGTAGATCCATGATCTATATATATAGCTAACATCTCTGTAATGATACAAAAATACTCACACAAGGGTAAGTCTCATACTAATGTTCATATAATGTCTTATGCTTATGCTTATGTAATGTCACATGTTAGTGCTTATGAAATGTTATATGCTAATGCTCATGAAATGTCTTGCCTCTTGCATATTCTCAAGAACCTAGTTCCTTGTATTTCTAGATAAGGAGAGAATGTTACCTCCTCACACTACCGATAACCCTGATCCTATTGATGAGGAAACATATTGGGAAAACTCATACTAGGAATTTAGGATCCTCTTCCTCATCAAGGATCTTTTCTTACAATTCCCATCTATGATAAGGAAACATATTGAGAAATCCCACATTGAGAATTTTGAATCTCTTTCTTTATCAAGGATCATCTCCTACAATTCTCTAGTCAAATGATTGTGCACATCATAATAAGGTTATTGTAACACCCCTATTCTGATATCCTGATATATCTGACATATATGAGAATAATCAGGAATAGCAACGTTACTTCTAACTTAAAACAACAATCTAATTCCATAATATTCATTCATTCATATAAGTAATTATGGAGAGCCACGACAAGCTAAAAGTTATATACATACCTCATAAACCTCACAAGGCACATTGTAATATATAACCTTATACAAACTTAAAGCAGTGTAAATAAATACAAGCTTTAATTACTAAGCATAAAAACTACTCTAGTTTTCAAACTTCTTATTTCCTTTGGAAGAGCTCCCACCTGAATTTACATGGCAACACACAGGGTGAGAATTCACAATTCTCAATATAAGTAACCAATACCAGTGTTTATTCATTTACAATGAATAAACTACACTATAAACATAAGATTATTCCTGCAATAGATAAATGAGCCATTGCTCAACACTAACAGAATATACATATAACTCTATGTAACATTCATAAGGCAAGTCATAATCTTAACTCACAAGGATAAGAATAAATGATGTTGAACAACTGTCCATACAATTGAACAATATCATTGAGCAAGCAAGGCAACCGTCCATATAGTTGTCAACAAATGCAATGCTTTATGTTATGATATATGATTATGCTCACACAATGTCTTAATAGTATGATTATGCAATGCTAAAGTAGATTTTAGTTTTTGAAAATACATGTTACTTGCTCATTCCCAGGAACTGCGTCCCCTTGTACATACTGGGTAGGATATGCACAAAAGCCCTGACACTACCCTGTGATGTGTGGACTCGTTCCCCTCACAATGGTAGGAGTACTAATACCAACCCCATACATCGGTAACCCTGACCATAATGAGCCTCTGCTCTAAGAACTTGGATCAAATACCACATTTTCCAGCCACATGGTTGTGCACACCATCTAAGGTTACAATATATAGGAAAAAACAAATAGCAAGTTTGAAAACAAAACATGCAAAGTTATTTTAAAAACATACACACTAATCACAAGGTTCACAACAACCAAGTGAAAAGCAATACTAGTAACTTAAGGCTTTACCTCAACTTATCACATAAGCAGTATAATTCACATCACTAGTGTTCTTATATCTAGCACCTTACACCATCACTTTGCAAGTGATTTCAAGGCAACCTCAAGTTGCCCAAGGTTCTAAACATTACCTTATAGCATTCCACAACACTTGGATGCCTAAGGTTTCACCAAATCCTATCACAAGGTTCACCATAACCAAGTGAAACAACTATAACTAGAAAACATACACTCTTGACTCAACTCTATCACATAAAGGAACCAATCCATGTCTCTAGCAATACACAAAGCTTAACCTTGACAAACAAGGAAGCATACACCATTTATATATTTAAAGCTCAACTTTAACTCTAAAGGAGTAACCTATGCATATAGGTGGGCATACTAGGCCAAACAAATCCGCATTAGTTGTTTCTAGTACACCTTCTCATCACTTTCCAAGTGATACCAAAAGCAACCTTATGTTGATTAAGGTCCTAGGTACTTTCCTTTGGCATTCTACATCTCAAAAGATGCCTAAGGTTTCTCAACACTACCCTATGGCATTCTACCACACTATAAATGGTTAAGGTTTCTCAACTCTATGATATGGCATTCTACCACACTATGAATGCCTACAGTTTGTCAAATTTCCATTTATGTTAAGAGGTTATTCTCTCCAAGAAATACCTCTATTAGTGTCTCAACACTAACACACTTGTATCTAGAACCTCACGCCATCACTTCACCAGTGATTCCATAGTCAACCTCATGTTGAACAAGGTTTTAAGTACTCATCCATGGCATTTCCACTACTCGTGGATGCTCCAGGTTCTCATCAACCAAAAGGAAGAAGAAAATCTAGCAAACTTACAAATCATGCTAACCCTTATCACACAAAGGGGCAAGATCATATTTCTAGAACTTCCTATCGCTCAACCTTAGCAAAAAAAAAAGAGTAGTTGTCTCACACATGCTTTCTAGCTTAACTTCACTCATGAAGGAACATTCTAAGCACCTAGACAATCGTAATTGGCTCAACTTTATCACATAAAGGAACTAACCCCTTTTTATCACAAATGCCTAGCTCAACCTTACCCACAAAGAGAGCAAAACATGGCTCACACACCATGCAAGCTCAACCTCAACCTATAGGGAAGTAACTAGGGCTTTAAGCATTGTAAAATACCCTCTAGGAGGATTTTACAACTGTGCCACAGCCTCACATCTCAAATCATCAATCTCATATCATGACATCATGCATGTTAAAAGAGAGAGAAAATAGAAGCATAGAAATTGTGAAATTGTGTGTCTCAACTACACGACGGAAAACTGATTATATAGAACTTTGACAATAAATACAAATAAAAACAAAGATTACTATTATGATTTGATTAGCCTATACAACCAAACTACATAAATACAAAATATATTTACACGTTTTCAACACTCCCCCTCAAGCTAGAGCATATAAGTCATATGCACCAAGCTTGTGACAAATATAGTTTACTCGAGGACCTCTCAAAGGCTTAGTGAAAACATCTATCAGTTGATCATTTGAATTGAAAAAGCTAGTGGTGATCTCTCCAGACAAGATCTTCTCTCTAATAAAGTGACAGTCTATCTCAATGTGTTTGGTCCTCTCATGAATCACTGGATTGGAAGCAATATGCAATGCAGCTTGGTTATCACAAATAAGAGTCATTTGCATAACATTTCCAAACTGAAGCTCTTTAAGAAGCTGTTTCAACCAAATGAGCTTGCATGTAGCTGAGGCCATGACTCGATATTCTATTTCAACACTTGATCATGCAACTACATTTTGTTACTTACTCTTCCAGGATATCAGATTACCCCCAGTGGATACACAATAACCAGAAGTGGATCTCCTATCAATAGGAAAACCTGTCCAATCAGCATCTGAGTATCTAACAATCTGAGTGTGTCCTTTGTCTTCATAGACAATGCCTTTTCCTGGAGCTCCCTTAATATATCTAAGAATACGAATCACTGCATCCCAATGTCCTTCACAAGGTGAGTTTAGAAATTAGCTTACTACATTCACCGCAAAGGAGATATTTGGACGAATAACAGTAAGATAGTTAAGTTTTCCAACTAATCGTCTATATCTTCCTGGGTCTGAAAGTGGCTGCCCCTGATCCAGTAAAAGTCTAACATTGGAATCCGTAGGAGTGTCAACTGACTTTGCATTCAATAGTCCTGTTTCCTCAAGAATGCCCATAGTATACTTCCTTGGTGAGATAACTATGCCATCTTTGGATTGTGCCACTTCAATTCCTAAGAAATAACGAAGTTTGCCAAGATTTTTGGTATGAAAGTGATGATAGAGGTGCTGTTTTATCTGAGTTATACCTTGGTGATTGCTGCCTGTGATAACAATGTTGTCCACATACACAATCAAATTGATACAACCTCAGATTGTATGGCGATAGAAGACAGAGTGGTCAGCCTCACTGCGAGTCATACAAAATTGCTGAACAACAGTACTGAATCGACCAAACCAAGTCCGAGGAGATTTTCTGATACCATACAAGGACTTGTGTAGACGACAAACGAGGCCAGAAGACTCCCCTTAAGCAATAAACCCTAGAGGTTGCTCCATGTAGACTTCTTCTAGATCACTATGGAAAAAAGTATTTTTGATGTCCAGTTGATGAAGGGGCCAGTGGCGAATAGTGGCCATAGATAAAAAAAGCTGAACATAAGCCATCTTTGCCACTGGTGAGAAAGTGTCCCCATAATCCAAACAAAATATCTGGGTATACCCTTTTTCCACCAAACGAACCTTTAGGCAATCAAGAGTGCCATCAGGGCTAACCTTGACCGTATAAATCCACTGACAACCTACAACAGACTTCCTAGCAAGAAGAGGAATAAGTTCCCAAGTACCAATGCTCTGAAGTGCACACATTTCATCAATCATTGCTTGTCGACATCCAGGATGGGATAAAGCTTCACCTAGAGATTTAGGAATAGACACAGAAGACAAGGTAGAAAAATGAGCATAATGCAATGAAGAGAGGCGATGGTAACTTAGAGTAACATAGTGAGGAGAAGGGTTTTGAGTGGATCGTATACCTTTTCGTAGAGTAATGGGAAGGTCTGAATCGGGAGGTAGTTCCGGAGCTGGTAAAGGAGTTGGTGCTAAAGGAGAGTCCACAAGGGACTCAGTAACCTCTACAACCTTTGATGGTGGTGGTGGCTGTGGCCAGTGATGATAGACCTGGATGGGGCGAGTAGTAGGGACTGGGGCACCAACAGGAGAATGTGGTGATGGAGCAGGGTCAACTGGGACAAGAGGAGGAAAAATAGGGAGGACTTCAATAATGGGTGTAAATGGAAGGTCAGGAGACTCAAAGAAAGGAACTGACTCGAAGAATGTGACAACAACAAAGACTAGATAATGCTTAAGAGTGGGTGAAAAATACCGATAACCTTTTTGAGACCGATGGTAACTAAGAGAAAAAATTTGATGGAGCGAGCAGACAGTTTGCGTAACGTCCCGAGACTGGCTGCAGGATCGATGAGTGTTCCCATAAACTAACACGAGTCTTTTTAGCGTGCTTTGTCCTTACTCATACGCATCCTAGGAAACTTCCTAGGATGTCACCCATCCCACAAGTGCTCCAAGTTAAGCACGCTTAACTATGGAGTACTTATATTCTTGGCTTCTGAAAAGAAGATGCATCTTGTTGATATGGGTGGTGCTAATCAATTCCTTTAAACCATCCTCAATTATGCAGTCCCATACCTGCACAGTCTTTGGATCCCTCTCAATCCGGTGTGTATTCAGTTCATTCATGTGTCACTCCGCCTAAAAGCCTAGCTAGAGTCGCTCCTTGTCCGTGCTTCATGTAACACCCCAAAAATTATTTATTTTATCGTTTATCATCGTTTTATAATATTTATAAAATTTGAGAATTTTTTTGGATTTTTCCGGAAATGTCAAATATTTTAATATATTTCTCGTTTTACGTAAATATATTTCTCGTTTTACATGTATACTGACCAGAGTTTGTAACATCCCGAAAATTGCATATTTCATTATAAATAATTATTTTATAATATTTGTGATTTTTGGTGATTTTTGTGAAATTTTCTGGAAACGTTGAATATTTTAATATATTTCTCGTTTTGCGTATGCACTGAGCGGAGCCGGGATAACGAAATGTTCTCCCTGAGGCTGGTAAACCTTGGACTGTCAACGTGTCAACGGGGGATCTTACTAAACCCGAGGCCAGGCACAGTTTGCGAGGTTTGCATTTTTCAAGGTTTTATCTGCTAGATAAAATCGCGGTATCATAAAATTATCGGATGAAGAATAAAATATTATTTTCATCACTTGTAATTTTATTCACTGAGAAAATAATTCTACAATGTAATTGATCATCTATCAGATGTATTTAATTCGAGACTAGCTTACTATACACTTTATCGAGGAGCGCGCGAAGCTTCTCAAGGAAGCTTCTTCCAACTATTATTTTATTATTTCTCTCTCCCCCTATTTTGTGCTGCACATTTGAATTAAGGGATCTAATTCATTTTTCATCCACACATTTTCATCCTCCTGTACGTAGCAGATCACTATTCACTCATCTTTCTCTCTTTCCATTTCTCCTTACAAGAACCATCCACCCACATTCACATTTTTATCTTCCAATACCGTCACACTCCTAGCACCATTTCGTGTTTGGAGAAACACCATATCTGAGGGAATCATCTTCAAAGTTCTACATTTTCTTCATCTTCATCTTCTCCACTGTTGAAGCTTAAAGGTTGGAACTTTAAGGTAAAGTCCTTAGCTTTTTCCTCATCTCTTCTCATTTTTGTAACCCACTTGTCATTTTGATGACCATGGGTATCCATTTCAACACTTGATTCTGATTTTGGTGAGCTTGAATGTTCAAGGATTTCTTGGGAGCTGAAAACATAATTTCTGACCAAAAAGGAGCAGCCTTTCTTTGTGCTTCTCCAAGGTAAGAGGAAGACACTCCTCCTCAACCTCTCTTAGCATTTAGGAACGTCTGTGATTTGTGTTAAGGGTCTTTCTGCTTTTGTATGTTGTTTGGGTTGTATATGTGCTATTTGATTGTTTGAGTTTTGAATGTATATATATATATATAAATATAAACTGGATGTATTGGAATGTGTAATATTGAAGGGAATGAGTTCCGAGTGATTCTCGGATAGTTACTGGTGTTGAGCCCAATTTGGAAACTTCATGTGGAAACTAGTAATAGTATGAAAACCGGCCAAACTCGTCGAATACAATACCTTGATCTTTTGGTGATATGTCAAAATCCGTCGAATGAAGATTTCGACCATTTTCGTCGAATGTTAAAATCAGTCGAGTAAGGACTCATGGCCAAACTGTCGAATTTAATATCCTAATTACTTAGTGAAATGTTAAAATCCGTCGAGTAAGGACTCATGGCCAAACCTCGTCGAATTTAATATCCTAATTACTTAGTGAAATGTTAAAATCCGTCAGTAAGGACTCATGGCCAAACCTCATCGAATTTGATATCCTAATTACTTAGTAAAATGTTAAAATCATCGAGTTAGACTTCGACCATTTCCGTCGAATGTCAAAACCCGTCGAGTTTAGATTTTTGACCACTAAACACAATGTCAAAATCCGTCGAGTATGAACCCCGATCATGTCCGTCGAGATTGATCTTCCAACCAAAACCCGTCGAATAGAGTCCCTAGGAACTTGAGAGAAAATGCCCCAAAGTCAATAATCGTCGAGTTTGAGAAACAATGCCTGTCGAGTAGATGAATTTCTTCGACCGTCGAAATTAGAGATTTCGACGAGTGTTTCGTCGGTTCGACACTTGGGAGATTTTCTCCAACGTCGACACCTATACCCGTCGAATTGAGGCTTTTGCTTGACCTTCCTGGAGGGTTCGACGCTTTGATTTTCGTTCGACAGAACCCCCATCCAATCCGACGAAATTGATTTCTTGCCAATCCTATTATAAAATGTTTTCCCCATTCCTCCTGTTACATTATTCTTCGTCGAATTCAAAAGTATACCTATCACCCAACACCTAGTAATTGAAATCTGTGACTCGGTTGTGATTCCGACCGTGTATTTTCCTCGGACCCAAAACCTTGGGACTAATAGAGGCATATTGATTAGAAATAAATGGGATGAGTAGAAATTACTTAGGGATGCATAAACAGGGGAAGAACATGAGAGTGTGAGATTTTGAGATCTTAGAATAACCTTCTAAGGGCATATGAATAAATTACCTAAGAGAATTCCTTTAGAGATAAACTCGTAAGTAAAGCTAAACCTAAGTAAGAATTCATAATATGCTTTAAAATGTATTAATTTATTTAACAACAATATCATGCTATTGTGGGGTCCATGTGGGTGACCATTGATTGGGTTAATTCTTACTTGGGTAAATTGTGACGTATGATGGAATAGTATGTAATGATGATCATACATGATTATGCATAGAGTCTGTATGCATTGTGGATAAATCATATGACATGCATTTGAGGCATGATTGACCGAGTTGTCATGAGAAGCATGATAGAGTCATGCATTGCACAAAAGAACGAGAATGTCCGCTGGACTTTGTTAAGGCCGAGTTGCCTAGGAGTTGAATCACACCTTAGTGCGGGTGCGAATAGACACGTGGGGTCCTCGTAGATGACCTTGAGGGCGTCGGGCGCGGGCGTCTCGCGAGGGAGCGATGGTAGCTCCTCGGACCGTGGAGACAGACCGATACACACGCACCGACGATCCTAACTGGCCACGATCCTATATCGAGATCTTGTGAGAATGCCGCTGTATAAAGCCTTGTTGCGCAAAATGACTGATTATTTTCTGGAAAGCACTTATTTTTATGGCTGACGAGATACTGGCATGTCTCCCTGAATCATTCTCTCCGACTGTTTTGTGTCTAGCTCCATGGAGTAGGATCTTGGTTATTGAGGGCACATGTGCATAGTGAGTCCATGAATTATCTGGCATACATTGTTATTATAATTGGAACTGTTGTATTTCTGACATATCCATATCTATATATGATTGCCTGAAACTGTCTGGTTGAATATAACTGCTACTAAATGTTTATTACCATTATTGCTGTCATAAATGCTAAGGCGCCGTTTGGTTTCTTGATGCTATGACTGGTAATGATGGTAGGATGTCTTACCTCTTTCTTGTACTTTTCTTGCTCTATGTTAATTTTTGGTTAAAGACTATAAGTGGGAGCAAGTTGGATTCCTTTGGATTTTATTGGTTTGACCTACGCATTCGGTGATGCCGTCGCGAAGGGAGCTCTTTTGGGGTTTGTTCGAATTGTGTTCGCTTTGATACCAAGACCTGTAGAGTCGACCGAACCGACAAGCGTATGTGACATCTTTGGGATCGACTTTGACCATGAAGAGGACCGTGATTGAAGACCTTATCTTGTATTTCTCACTACACCTGGTGAGCTTTAATTGCCTCACGCATTCGGGATACGATGGAGTGCCCAACTCCTTAGTCGTAGATATATTATGGGTAGTTTATATTTTATTTTGCATTAGCTATATAAAATGTATTTTTGAGTACATGTATGCTTCAAGGCAATCATCCAGACTTAACTGTTGTAAATTGAGTACATATTATAATTCATAATTTAACTGGTTGTATATGTAACTACTCATTCGTGACTCTTATTTTCCTCATATGAGAAATGTTTAATATTTATGATAAATTTGTTGTTTGACAATGTTAGCACGCCGACATTTAGTGACCGTGACATAATGACGATTGTGCATTGGTTATTAAATCGAGGGGTGTGACATTAAGGTGGTATCGAGCGCTCATCCTGTTGAGCGGGGTATGGACCGACTATGCTTAGACATATTAGAAGTTGTTGTGTACTTCCTTGTCTCTTGATTGAGATGTTGGGAAAGGAAGGCATGGCTTGCCGTAGGTTGAGTATTGGTAGCTACTGTTGTACAATTACGTGACATTGAGTACTGGCCCACTCAATGTGTAATGTTCTGTGACTACAGGAAACTATGACTTCACCTTGGCATATTAAGGTAATAGGAGTTCTTTAGAGAGAAGCTCAGCTAAGATGACTGAACTTGCTTAGGGCTTGTTTGCATTTATACCCTTGTAGTGTTACCTCTAGAATTGTTTGAGCCTATGGGTTAGAAAAAGGGTAGTTGAATAAGACTTGCAAGGTTAGTGGACTGAGGTGTCCAAGAGGTTTTCGAAAATCGATTCTCTTTGGAAAGGAGTATCTGGCATAAGTTTGGTTCGAGGAGCTACATAGGAGTCAATGACTTACTGGAGATCGCGCCGCAGAAGGCAGAATAAAGGAGCTCAAATTATAGTCTTTTGGGTTGTCTTGATTGGGTTATGTGACTTTTGTGCTTGGTTTCCAAAAAGAGATAATATTGTTTGGAATGAATGCTTTTGATTTTCCCTTATTACTTGACTTGTTTGTTCTTGAAGGAAGACAATGACTCGAGGTAAATATAAGCACGTGAACGCAGGGAGTGACAATGATGACACAACTGAGGCAACCGAAGAAATACAAAGAATGGTTAATGTAACTACACACCAAGATCAGAGAGCCGCACAACAGCAGGAATTGGAAGTTGAGGTTAGGAATTTGAAGGAAGAAAGTCGACTTTGGGGTAACTCTGGATTACCAAAGTTCCAAAGGAGGAACCGTGGGAAGGCCAAACAGTTTAAGCAGAAACCATATATACTACGACCAAGGGAACAACAGCGACAACCAATGCCTGAAGGAGGTACGAGTGGTAGTAAGTCCAATCCAACTGTGGTACCATTGTCAATGTGTAAGAAGTGCGGAAAGGACCACTTCACGAGGGACTGTAAGATCGAAGGAAGAATTTGTTTCAAGTGCAGAAAACCAGGACATGTGTCAAGAGATTGTCCTTTACATGAGACAAAACCTCCAAATGCGATCAAACGGGCAATCTGCCTCAAATGTGGAAAGGACCATTTAACCAAGGATTGTACGAACGGTGGGATAATTTGTTTCAAATGCAAAGAGCTAGGACATGTGGCTAAGAACTGTACTTCGCAAAGGACGAAGCCTTTTGTTGGTGATGCACGCACTTCACAATCTCACGAAGAAAGGAGAGTTAATTTCTCAAGTGGAGTGGAAACGTCCAAGACTGACGGCCTAAGCGAGGAAGCTTGTACTACGGTGGATGACCCTGTGATTATACTGTATAATTCGGGGGTAACCCGCTTTATGACGTATGAATGTATGAATTCAATAGGGATATTCATACCCTCGTTATCTTTTGACTAAGTTATTTCTATTTTGGCTACTAAGAACTTGTTGATGGTAGCCAAGTTGTTTAAATTATCCAATGACTTGTTAAAGACCAATCTTTTGGTGATCTGATTTGTTTACTTCTCTTACAAATTAGATGTAATGTTAACAAAAGGGATTGGTTATCTTTCAACCATATCTGTTGAAATATTCCATGAAATTCTAAGAGTTCGTTTATGGAATTGAGTTGTTTGTGTATTTACTTCCTTTCGACTCAATGATACTCTTGTTCTCGTTTGTAAGACTACTCTCATTACAATAGGTCTGTTTAGAACTATCCTATTGTTGTTAGAAATTGAAACCCTTTTTACCAATTCAATCACCTACTTTCTTCATGAATAGGCTTGATCTCGGAAAGAGATTGATCGTTTTAAAATGGGTCTCATCATTCGGTTTCAACGGAAACTTAGTGTTTCTTGAGACAGAAATTTCCTAGATGTAAATCCATGAAACTCGCTCCTAAGTTTTATTGGACCATATCATACTCTTCGTTAGGCGGGCCCAGTGGTAAATCAAGTAACTTCCCTATTTTCTTTCTGACCTTCATAACGTTTCTAGTATACTTCGATTGAGTAAATGTGTTCCCGAATCTGAACCATAACAATGTGCTAAGCATAGCACGATAAAGTGAGAACTTACCCTATGAGACATTTGTTCGAATCAAGGAAAGACGATTTGGCAAATCAATTGAAGGACGCTGCTACTTTCTCCAAGATCATTGTGGGTTCTCAACTATCATTAAGATCATTTGAGAGAAGGGTATACTTCCAAGGTAACTTTCTCGATACACGTAGTGAATACCACGGGTATTTCGTAATGTCGTTCCAAGTAATGAACACTTCGGTAGTAACCATCGACTACACAAACAAGACCTTTCTTCCCTATTGAGACAGAATTGTCATGTTGTTCTTCAAATTCAGAAGAAGAACGAGGAGTTACGCTAGAAGTTGTTCAAGTGTGAATTTCGGTTTGAGGCACTTTAACTTTTGAGTCAAGTGATCTTTAAAAGAAGGAACTATCGAAGATCCGTCGCAAGTTGGAGCAATTCTTCAATGGGACAGACCAAAGACTGTATTGCAGATTTGTAATTTTAAAGGATCAGCTGAATAGTACGGGGGACTCACTATAGAATTCTTTAAAATGGCAAGACTTCTCATCTAACTCATGTATGAGGGTCAAGTTTTGTATGGACTGATGTATACGAGGGGAATTTTCAAAGATTTAAGAGACACTCGATTTCTTCGCCAAAGATGATTCTCGCCCAACCCCAATGAACTTTTTGGGATACCTAGTGATGCTTCGCATTGGAAGTTTAGACCGTGTGCTTGATCAGAATAGAAGGAATGGTAACGTGCGCTTAGAGACAATCGAGAATACATGGGAAGGATTACCTTACACCAACTCAGAATTAGCTCTGTAATTGCATTGAAGGTCTAGAGGCATTTTCTACAAGGAGAAATTCTCAATGCCTATAGTAATCGTAAGAGCCAAAGGTATTTTGGTTTATTAGAATGAGTTGAATATGAGGCAGAAACGATGATTAGAAGTTCCAAAAGATTTTGATTTTTGTTTTGGTATAATATCAGAGGAGGCGAATGTCGTAGAGGACGCCTTAGGAAGAAAATACGTTTAGTTGTCTACAACAGTGAGCAAGAAGAGTTAGTTCGATAGAGACACTCAGCGGTGTACAATTGTTTTGGGAATTGGCTGTTGGATGGCTGAAGACTCAAGGAACGTAAAATCTTTTGTTGATCGGCCTATGACGTCAACGCATTTTTGCTCGTTAATATAAGATGCTCAGGGAAGGAAGCAACCTTATTGCCTGTGATTTGGATTGATGCAACTGAAGATACAACACGAGAACTAAGAGACGAAATGAAAGAAACACAGTCGCGTTTGTTCTAAGATATGATGAATTTCGAGGACGAAATTCCTTTTTAGAAGGGGAGTGTTGTAACATCCCGAAAATTGCATATTTCATTATAAATAATTATTTTATAATATTTGTGATTTTTGGTGATTTTTGTGAAATTTTCTGGAAACGTTGAATATTTTAATATATTCCTCGTTTTGCGTATGCACTGAGCGGAGCCGGGATAACGAAATGTTCTCCCTGAGGCTGGTAAACCTTGGACTGTCAACGTGTCAACGGGGGATCTTACTAAACCCGAGGCCAGGCACAGTTTGCGAGGTTTGCATTTTTCAAGGTTTTATCTGCTAGATAAAATCGCGGTATCATAAAATTATCGGATGAAGAATAAAATATTATTTTCATCACTTGTAATTTTATTCACTGAGAAAATAATTCTACAATGTAATTGATCATCTATCAGATGTATTTAATTCGGAGACTAGCTTACTATACACTTTATCGAGGAGCGCGCGAAGCTTCTCAAGGAAGCTTCTTCCAACTATTATTTTATTATTTCTCTCTCCCCCTATTTTGTGCTGCACATTTGAATTAAGGGATCTAATTCATTTTTCATCCACACATTTTCCTCCTCCTGTACGTAGCAGATCACTATTCACTCATCTTTCTCTCTTTCCATTTCTCCTTACAACGACACCATCCACCCACATTCACATTTTTATCTTCCAAAACCGTCACACTCCTAGCACCATTTCGTGTTTGGAGAAACACCATATCTGAGGGAATCATCTTCAAAGTTCTACATTTTCTTCATCTTCATCTTCTCCACTGTTGAAGCTTAAAGGTTGGAACTTTAAGGTAAAGTCCTTAGCTTTTTCCTCATCTCTTCTCATTTTCGTAACCCACTGTCATTTTGATGACCATGGGTATCCATTTCAACACTTGATTCTGATTTTGGTGAGCTTGAATGTTCAAGGATTTCTTGGGAGCTGAAAACATAATTTCTGACCAAAAAGGAGCAGCCTTTCTTTGTGCTTCTCCAAGGTAAGAGGAAGACACTCCTCCTCAACCTCTCTTAGCATTTAGGAACGTCTGTGATTTGTGTTAAGGGTCTTTCTGCTTTTGTATGTTGTTTGGGTTGTATATGTGCTATTTGATTGTTTGAGTTTTGAATGTATATATATATATAAATATAACTGGATGTATTGGAATGTGTAATATTGAAGGGAATGAGTTCCGAGTGATTCTCGGATAGTTACGGTGTTGAGCCCAGAATTTGGAAACTTCATGTGGAAACTAGTAATAGTATGAAAACTGGCCAAACTCGTCGAATACAATACCTTGATCTTTTGGTGATATGTCAAAATCCGTCGAATGAAGATTTCTGACCATTTTCGTCGAATGTTAAAATCCGTCGAGTAAGGACTCATGGCCAAACCTGTCGAATTTAATATCCTAATTACTTAGTGAAATGTTAAAATCCGTCGAGTAAGGACTCATGGCCAAACCTGTCGAATTTAATATCCTAATTACTTAGTGAAATGTTAAAATCCGTCGAGTAAGGACTCATGGCCAAACCTGTCGAATTTAATATCCTAATTACTTAGTGAAATGTTAAAATCCGTCGAGTAAGGACTCATGGCCAAACCTGTCGAATTTGATATCCTAATTACTTAGTAAAATGTTAAAATCTGTCGAGTTAGACTTCTGACCATTTCCGTCGAATGTCAAAACCCGTCGAGTTTAGATTTTTGACCACTAAACACAATGTCAAAATCCGTCGAGTATGAACCCCGATCATGTCCGTCGAGATTGATCTTCCAACCAAAACCCGTCGAATAGAGTCCCTGGGAACTTGAGAGAAAATGCCCCCAAAGTCAATAATCGTCGAGTTTGAGAAACAATGCCCGTCGAGTAGATGAATTTCTTCAGACCCGTCGAAATTAGAGATTTCGACGAGTGTTTCGTCGGTTCGACACTTGGGAGATTTTCTCCAACGTCGACACCTATACCCGTCGAATTGAGGCTTTTGCTGACCTTCTGGAGGGTTCGACAGTTTTGATTTTCGTTCGACAGAACCCCCATCCAATCCGACAGAAATTGATTTCTTGCCAATCCTATTATAAAATGTTTTCCCCATTCCTCCTGTTACATTATTCTTCGTCGAATTCAAAAGTATACCTATCACCCAACACCTAGTAATTGAAATCTGTGACTCAGTTTGTGATTCCGACCGTGTATTTTCCTGGACCCAAAACCTTGGGACTAATAGAGGCATATTGATTAGAAATAAATGGGATGACTAGAAATTACTTAGGGATGCATAAACAGGGAAGAACATGAGAGTGTGAGATTTTGAGATCTTAGAATAACCTTCTAAGGGCATATGAATAAATTACCTAAGAGAATTCCTTTAGAGATAAACTCTGTAAGTAAAGCTAAACCTAAGTAAGAATTCATAATATGCTTTAAAATGTATTAATTTATTTAACAACAATATCATGCTATTGTGGGTCCATGTGGGTGACCATTGATTGGGTTAATTCTTACTTGGGTAAATTGTGACGTATGATGGAATAGTATGTAATGATGATCATACATGATTATGCATAGAGTCTCAGTATGCATTGTGGATAAATCATATGACATGCATTTGAGGCATGATTGACCGAGTTATCATGAGAAGCATGATAGAGTCATGCATTGCACAAAAGAACGAGAATGTCCGCTGGACTTTGTTAAGGCCGAGTTGCCTAGGAGTTGAATCACACCTTAGTGCGGGTGCGAATAGACACGTGGGGTCCTGTAGATGACCTTGAGGGCGTCGGGCGCGGGCGTCTCGCAGAGGGCAGTGGTAGCTCCTCGGACCGTGGAGACAGACCGATACACACGCACCAACGATCCTAACGGCCACAGTCCTATATCGAGATCTTGTGAGAATGCCGCAGTATAAAGCCTTGTTGCGCAAAATGACTGATTATTTTCTCGGAAAGCACTTATTTTTATGGTGACGAGATACTGGCATGTCTCCCTGAATCATTCTCTCCGACTGTTTTGTGTCTAGCTCCATGGAGTAGGATCTTGGTTATTGAGGGCACATGTGCATAGTGAGTCCATGAATTATCTCGGCATACATTGTTATTATAATTGGAACTGTTGTATTTCTGACATATCCATATCTATATATGATTGCCTCGAAACTGTCTGGTTGAATATAACTGCTACTAAATGTTTATTACCATTATTGCTGTCATAAATGCTAAGGCGCCGTTTGGTTTCTTGATGCTATGACTGGTAATGATGGTAGGATGTCTTACCTCTTTCTTGTACTTTTCTTGCTCTATGTTAATTTTTGGTTAAAGACTATAAGTGGGAACGAAGTTGGATTCCTTTGGATTTTATTGGTTTGACCTACTGCATTCGGTGATGCCGTCGCGAAGGGAGCTCTTTTTGGGGTTTGTTCGAATTGTGTTCGCTTTGATACCAAGACACAGTAGAGTCGATCCGAACCGACAAGCGTATGTGACATCTTTGGGGATCCGACTTTGACCATGAAGAGGACTGTGATTGAAGACCTTATCTTGTATTTCTCACTACACCGGTGAGCCTTAATTGCCTCACGCATTCGGGATACGATGGAGTGCCCAACTCCTTAGTCGTAGATATATTATGGGTAGTTTATATTTTATTTTGCATTACCTATATAAGATGTATTTTTGAGTACATGTATGCTTCAAGGCAATCATCCAGACTTAATTATTGTAAATTGAGTACATATTATAATTCATAATTTAACTGGTTGTATATGTAACTACTCATTCGTGGCTCTTATTTTCCTCATATGAGAAATGTTTAATATTTATGGTAAATTTGTTGTTTGACAATGTTAGCACGCCGACATTTAGTGACCGTGACATAATGACGATTGTGCATTGGTTATTAAATCGAGGGGTGTGACAGAGTTAGTGTAACACCCCGGAAATGATTTGTTTCATCATGAATAGTCATTTTCTAATATTCATGATTTTTAGAGATTTTTCTAGAATTTTCTGAAAATGCTGAATATTTTAATATATTCCTCATTTTACGTGCACACTGAGCAGAGTTAGTCAAACGCTCCGAAAAATTGTTTGTTTTGTGATGAATAGTCATTTTTTAATATTTGCGATTTTTAAGAATTTTTGTGAATTTTTTTTGAAAATGTTGAATATTATAGTATACTCCTCATTTTGCATGCGCGCTGAGCGGAACCGGGATAACGAAATGTTTTCCCTGAGGCTAGTAAACCTTGAATTGTCAACGTGTCGACAGGGGATCTTACTAAATCCGAGGCTGGGCACACTTTACGAGGTTTGCATTTTTTGAGGTTTTATCTAATAAATAAAATCACTGTATCATAAAATTACCCGATGAACAATAAAATATTATTTTCATCAACTGTAATTTTTATTCACTGGGAAAATAATTCTAACAGTGTAATTAATCATCTGTCAAGTGTATTTAATTAAGGAGACAAGCTTACTATGCACTTTAATGAGAATTGTGCAAAGCTTCTCAAAGAAGCTTCTTGGAAATTTCCTCCAAGCTTCCCATGGAAGCTAATCACTCCCTCTCTCCTCTCTCATAGCTCATAGCTGCAGCACCATGTGGGGGGGGGGGGGGAATGTGTGCTTTTCATTTAATTAATCATACTACACAAATTTTCAAAATTCAAAAGCTACCACTTTATTTTTCTATTCACTTTCTCTCTCTACCTTCATATTCTTCAAGCTTTTTCTCCTCCTTCTCTCTACCAAGCCATTCGTCCAAAGAAGCCCTCTCCCCCCTCATCCATCATAAAATTTTCGTCCAACCCCATTTTTTTAATCCTCTCCATCTCCTAAACACTTTTCTAGTTGGTGGTTCTTTGAAAATCCACCATTTTCACCATCTTCTCCAAGCTTCAAGCTTAGGGTTCTTTGGGTAAGTTCTTGATTCTTCACTTCTCTCTTCTTATTTTCGTTTCTATGGTCTTCTTAGTGACCATCCATGCCTTATTTTTCAAGCATTGGTGCTATTCTAATGAGATTGAAATTTTAGGGTTCTTGGAGGGTGCAAATCCAAAAATTGCAAGGTGATTTTAGGAGGGTTCTCTCGTTTTCTTCACTTAGGTAAGAGGAAGACACTCCTCCTCAACCTCTTTTAGCATTTACAAACCTTGTTTGTGGTTGATTGTGAGAAAACCCTAATGAGGGTTATTCTTTGTTTGCATGATTAGTATGTTTGCATGTTGTTTATAATGTGTTTATACTATTAGATTATTTGGTTGTATATATTGATGTATTTGAATGGATTGGAATGCATGAATTGGAAGAAAATGATGTTGGATTAGTTCTTGGATGGCCACGATTTTGGGGTCCAAATTTTAGGGTTCTTTGTGAACAATTGTAACAATTGAAATTCATAATTAATCAAGTGTACATTAGGAAATTAATGGAATGAAAAATTTGGGAATTTAATCCCTAGGGAGGCCACGGCCTCTAGGGCCTTTTTGGGGCTTAATTATGCAATTTTAGTAACCTTGAAACTTAATTAATCAAGTGATTAAATCATTGGTAATAGGATAGAAAATTAGCAAATTGGGAGAATTGGATAAACTTTGAGATTCATAAATTTTAAAGAACCAAGAATGAAATTTTCATAAGACTTAGGATAATTTTAATTAGGATAAGAATAAGAGAGTGTGAGACTTTGAGATCTTAGAATAACTTTCTAAGTGTATGAGAATAAATTACCTAAGAGAATGTAATTATTTAAGAGAATTCCTTTAGAGACAAACTTTGTAAGAAAAGCTAAACTTTAGCAAGAATTCATAATACACCTTAAAAATGTATTAATTTATTTAATAATAATATTATGTTATTGTGGGTCCATGTGAGTGACCAATGATTGTGTTGATTCTTACTTTGGCCAATTGTGGCATATTGTGGAATAGTATGTAATGATGATCATACATGATTATGCATAGAGTTTGTATGCATTGTGTATGTCCGTTGGACTGTTGTTAAGGCCGAGTTGCCTAGGAGTTGAACACACCTTAGTGCGGGTGCGAGTAGACTAGTGTAGGTCATATTGTTGACCATGGGGACGTCGGGGTGCGGGTACCTCGCAATGGACAGTTGGTAGCTCTTCTGTCCGTGGGGCAGACCGATGTAAACGCACCGACGATCCCGTCTGGGCACTGTCCTATATCGTTGTCTAGTGTAGACTGTTTGTACAATGCCATGATGTGCACGTGGATAAACTGATAAATTATAGCACTTTGGCCGCGACAGTCGAGTTGCAGACATGTCTCCTGATCTTTCTCTCCGACCGTTTGTGTCTAGGTCCATGGAGTAGGATTTTGACTTTGTATGCATGTGCATAGTGAGTCCATGTATTATCTGGAATTTATTATTATTATAATTGAAATTGCTATATTATTGGTATATATAACTGCCTAGAACTGTCTGATTGATTATTACTGCTGCTTAATGATTATCACATTTATTGCTATCAAATATGCTATGTGGGCGCCTTGCGCCGTTTTGTTTCTTGCTGCTATAACTGGTAATGATGTTAGGATGTCTTACCTCTTTCTTGCATTTTTGTTATTTCTATCTGTATATTGTGTCCCATCGAAGACGACAGTAAGGAAGTTGGAGCTCCCGATTTCCCTGGCTTCTGGCCTGATTACGATTAGCATCTACTGTGGAGCATGGAGGCACACATGCGTGGATTTCTAGGTGATGTGCGTCTAACCTTCCTTGGAGGGCCAGAGTGTTAGCATATTAACCTGAATTTCAACCGCTGTGTCTACCTGGGAGACGTGTCGATCGCTTTGGCTTGGAGGCGTCATGAGCCGCCGATCTTTACCTGCTGCATCAGCCTGCGTCTGGAGTTTTATCTGCCCATCCTGGAGATGTGGGGTAACCGCTTCTACACCCCGCAGGAGGACTCTTTTGATTCCACTGCTCGGGCTTCGGCCCGCAGCTCTATGGCTCCTATGGTGGTTTCCTCAGATGAGGAAGACCACGAGGAGGTCCCCGAGGAGGACCTCGCAGAGGATCCTGAAGAGGATCCTGGCACGATTCCTCCTCATCTGAGGGACTGATATTGTTGGTAGCTACTGATGGCTGCCAGTGTTTTTATTTTGGGGGCCTGATGTCTTTTGTAGTAGACTGTATATTTCTGATATCTTGGGGATGTGTATGTATGATCCTTTGGGGCAGGTATAGTTTTACTTTTTGGTATACCAGGCTTTGTAACCAAACAGTTTGATAAATATATATATATGAATATGCAATGTTAGTTCCAATATATGCTTTACTTCTGTTTGCTCTTTATTTCCATTTATGTTCCGTCACTGTGTTTATTAATCATCGTTATTATAACGAAAAAAAATATTCGCCAATTTAATTACATGTCTAATAATCAAGTAAATTTTATATTATATTATAATGAATCAGGTCTTAACTTATATAACTTCATTTCCACATTGTAATTGACAATGTGACGTTCCCTCCCAAAAAGGGGCATTAAATTAAGTTGGTATCAGAGCCCCGGTTTATGTTTCTTTGGGTCTTGTGTTTGAGTCTGTCTTGTTTGTGCTGTGTGTTCTCTGAATAGTAAACGCAAAGGTGTATTGTTTGGTATTCCTAGTGGATGCAACTGACTTTTCTATGTTTTTAGTTAATCCGATCTGAGAAAGTAAGATGGTGCGAAGGAAAGACATGGCAGCTGCTATAGCAGCGATGCAGAGGATGGCTGAGGCCGTCGCACAACAGACTGAGAAAGCTATGCAGTAGCAAGAGAGGGTTGCATAACAACAAGAACGGGCTGCACAATAGCTCGAGGCTACTGCAGATGCTCAGAATTTGGTGGAGTTTCGACGCCACAACCCTCCTCAATTCAAAGGAGAATTTGATCCGGATAAGGCTA
Organism: Ormosia semicastrata; assembly: GCA_029884595.1. Classification (NCBI taxonomy): domain Eukaryota; kingdom Viridiplantae; phylum Streptophyta; class Magnoliopsida; order Fabales; family Fabaceae; genus Ormosia; species Ormosia semicastrata. The sequence continues at coordinate 36,079,608 of JAQQTO010000047.1, read as the reverse complement.
GTTTGTGGATCAAGGAGTTAGAAAAAGTCTTTCGAGGGATGAACTGCATTGAGAACAAGAAGGTGACCTATGCAGCTTTTATGCTGGTGGGCAATGCTGAAAACTGGTGGAATGGAGTGCAGAGAATGTTGGAAGCTGCAAACCACGAGATTACTTGGGACTTATTTAAGCGGAAATTCTTGGATAAGTATTTTCCTGCAAGCTCAAGACACATGAAGGAGTCAGAATTTCTCAACTTACGACAAGGGAATATGACCGTTAGTGAGTATGCGGCCAAATTTGAAAACTTGTCACAGTTTTCAACATACTCTCAGCATTAACCAAATGAAGCATGGAAATGTCAGAGATTCATAGAAGAACTGAGGTATGAGGTGAAGAAGGCTGTGATCACCCTGAAGATTAATGATTTCTCAGAACTACTGGATACATGCTGTGACGTAGAGGCTCTAGAGTAATCTAGAGATACGAGGAACAGAAACTTTGGGCCTACGAGGTTCCAAAGAGGCGGAGGTAACAGTTCTAACCGCTTCCAGAAGAAGCCATACTCCCGACCCACAGGAAATCAGCAACAAACCACGGGTGGAAGCTCTGGGGGAGGTTCTACTGGGAACCGAACTGGTCAGAACACGGCGTATCCTTCTAAATGCTTGAAGTGTGGAAAAGACCATCTCACGAGGGACTGCACCATAAAGGGAGTCATCTGCTTCAGATGTGGCAAACCTGGCCACGTGTCTCGAGATTACAATCAAGCGAAAGCTGAACCTTCGATTAATGCTACAAGAGCCAAGAAACCACAAGCTGGAGGGCGTGTTTACACCATGAGCGGAGCTGAAGCCTCCAAATCCGAAGATTTGAGACAAGGGGAAGACACCATAGAAGGTAATATTTTAACTGTACTGTATGACTCTGGGGCAACCCATTCTTTCATATTGTATGACTGTGTACAAAGACTTGGTTTACCAGTGTCCACTTTATCTTTTGACTTAACTGTTTCTACCCTCACTGATAAACAGGTAGTTACTACCAAAGTCTGTCTAAATTGTCCATTGATTGTTGAAGGTCGAACCTTTCCGGTCGATCTGATCTGTTTACCCCTTTCCTAACTAGATATAATCTTAGGGATGGACTGGTTGTCTTCCAACCATGTTCTATTAGATTGTTCTAGAAAAACCATAGTTTTTCCCAGATGAGGATTCTAGATTTCTGACAGCCATCCGAGTTCAAGCTCTCTTGAAAGAAGGAGCTCACGGATATATGTTACTGTCTTCTTTGAAGGTCGAGACTGAGGTTGATGTGAACACAATTCCAGTGGTGAATGAGTTTCCCGAAGTCTTTCCTGAGGATGTACCTAGTTTACCACTGGCGCGAGAAATAGAGTTTGCTATTGACCTAGTACCGGGAGCTGGTCCTGTGTCTATAGCACCTTACAGGATGGCACCGACGGAATTAGCTGAGCTCAAGAAATAGCTAGAGGAGCTTTTGGAAAAGCAATTTGTCAGACCGAGTGTGTCACCATGGGGAGCACCAGTACTGTTAGTTCGCAAGAAGGATGGTACATCAAGATTATGTGTGGACTACCAGCAGCTGAACAAAGTGACGATCAAGAACAAATATCCACTCTCGAGAATTGACGATTTAATGGACCAACTGAAGGGAGCAGCGGTGTTTTCAAAGATCGACTTGCGATCTAGGTATCATCAGATACGAGTGAAGACGGATGATGTGCCCAAGACTGCTTTTCATACCCGATACAGTCATTACGAATATCTCGTGATGCCGTTTGGCGTGATGAATGCACCAACTATCTTTATGGACTACATGAACCGAATCTTTCGTCCTTACTTGGACAGATTCGTTGTGGTATTCAGTGATAACATTCTGGTAATCAGGACGACCACGCTGAACACCTCAGTATAGTTCTTCAGATTCTAAAGGAGAAGGAATTGTATGCCAAACTGTCAAAATGTAAGTTTTGCCTGGAAGAAGTTAAGTTTTTGGGTCACGTGATCTCGAAGGATGAGATTACGGTGGATCCATCGAAGATGGAGGCAGTGCTATAATGGGAAAGGCCTACGTCAGTGACAGAGATCCGAAGCTTTTTGGGTTTGGCTGGATATTATAGGAGGTTCATTGAGGGATTCTCCAAGATTGCTGGACCTCTTACTCAACTCACGAGGAAGAACCAAGCTTTTGAGTGGACCGACAGCAGTGAGCAGAGTTTCCAAGAGTTGAAGAATCAGCTAACTACCTCGCCAGTGTTAGTGCTACCCGATCCGAATGAACAGTTTGAGGTGTACTGTGACGCTTCATACCAAAGGCTAGGATCTGTACTTATGCAACATGGAAGAGTAGTGGCTTATGCTTCGAGGCAATTATGAGTGCACGAGAAGAACTACCCGATGCACGACTTGGAGTTGGCGGCTGTAGTTTTTGCTCTGAAAATATGGAGGCATTTTCTCTACGGAGCGACGTTCAACATCTTCAGTAATCACAAGAGTCTGAAGTATTTGTATGATCAGAAAGAGTTGAACATGAGGCAGCGAAGATGGCTAGAGTTCCTGAAGGATTACAATTTCCAACTTCTGTATCACCTCGGCAAGGCAAATGTTGTGGCAAACACCCTGAGCAGGAAGATGATCAGTGTCTCTGCCTTGATGATCAAGGAAAAGGATATGCTAGAGCAGTTCAGAGGTGTATAGTCTTTTGTGGAGTTAGAACCAGGGAAGATTTGCATGAATATGGTTACCATCTCAAGCGAGCTAATGGATGACATAAGGGAAAAGTAGAAGGTTGACAAGTTCTTACAAGAAGTGAGAGAGCAAATGAAGCAAGGCGATGAAACAGCGTTTGCAGAAGGAACAGACGAAATTTTGAGATTCCATAGGAGAGTTTGTATTCCCCGTGACCAAGAGCTTAGAGAATATATCATTAACCATGCTCACACAAGCCAGCTGAGTATACATCCGGGCATAACAAAGATGTATCAAGACTTGAAGAAGTTGTTCTGGTGGCATGGAATGAAGAGTGACGTCACTAGACGTGTATCGACTTGTTTGGTTTGTCAGAAAGCTAAAGTGGAACATCAGATACCAGCGGGATTGCTGCAACCATTGTCTATTCCTGAATGGAAGTGGGACAATATTGTGATGAATTTTGTAGTCAGATTTCCAAGGACAAGAAAGGGTCATGACTCAATTTGGGTAATCGTGGACCGACTCACGAAATCAACACATTTTCTCCCGATCAACATAAGATACAAACTGGAGAGACTGACTCAGATCTATATTGCAGAGATCGTTAGACTGCACGGTGTGCCTAGGAGTATTGTTTCGGATAGGGATCCGAGATTTACTTCACAGTTCTGGAAGAGTTTGCAAGAAGCGTTAGGGACAAAGTTACGTCTGAGTTCTGCTTATCACCCATAGACCGATGGTCAATCAGAGAGGACAATCCAATATTTGGAAGATTTGCTTAGAGCTTGTACCATAGAACAGACTGAAAGTTGGGATGACGTTCTACCGTTGATAGAATTCACCTACAACAACAGTTATCATTCAAGCATAGGGATGGCACCCTATGAGGCTCTGTATGGATGACGGTGTCGAACGCTTCTGTGTTGGTACCAAGACGACGAGCGCCTTATTATTGGACCAGATATTATGCAGCAGACAACTGAAAAGGTTAAGATGATTTAGGAAAAGATGAGGACGGCTCAGAGTCGACAAAAGAGTTATGCAGACCAAAGGAGAAATCCTCTTGAGTTTCAGAAAGGCGAACATGTATTCCTGAAAGTCACACCTACGACTGGGGTAGGCCGAGCCTTAAAATCTAGAAAACTCACTCCAAAATTTCTTGGACCATACCAAATCATTCACCGAGTAGGTCCTGTAGCCTATCAAATAGCCTTACCTCCTTTCCTTTTAAACATTCATAATGTTTTCCATGTGTCACAACTTCGAAAATACCTACCTGACCCAAGTCACGTTATAGCACCGGATACAGTACAATTAAAAGAGAACTTAACTTATGAGGCATCTCCTGTAAGAATCAAGGATAGAAGGATAAAGCACCTCAGAGGCAAGGAGATCTCATTAGTGAAGGTAATCTGGAATGAGATGACTGGAGATGCAACTTGGGAGCTGGAAGACAAAATGAAGGAGCAACACCCACAGTTATTCTAAGGTATACAAATTTCAAGGACGAAATTCCTTTTTAGAAGGGGAGTGTTGTAACACCCCGAAAATTATTTATTTTATCATTTATCATCGTTTTATAATATTTATAAATTTTGGGAATTTTTCTGGATTTTTTCGGAAACGTCAAATATTTTAATATATTCCTTATTTTGCGTGAATATATTTTTCATTTTACGTGCACACTGACCAGAGTTAGTGTAATACCCCGGAAATGATTTGTTTCATCATGAATAGTCATTTTTCAATATTCATAATTTTTGGAGATTTTTTTAGAATTTTCTGGAAATGCTGAATATTTTAATATATTTCTTATTTTACGTGCACACTGAGTAGAGTCAGTCAAACCCTTCGAAAAATTGTTTGTTTTGTGATGAATAGTCATTTTTCAATATTTGTGATTTTTAGGAATTTTTGTGGATTTTTCTGAAAACGTCGAATATTATAGTATATTTCTCATTTTGCGTGCGGGCTAAACGGATCCGGGATAACAAAATGTTTTCCTTGAGGCTGGTAAGCCTTGAACTGTCAACGTGTCGACAGGAGATCTTACTAAACCCGAGGCTGGGCACAGTTTACGAGGATTATGTTTTTCGAGGTTTTATCTGATAAATAAAATCACTGTATCATAAAATTACCCGATGAATAATTAAATATTATTTCCATCAACTGTAATTTTTATTCACTGGAAAAATAATTCTAATAGTGTAATTAATCATCTGTCAAGTGTATTTAATTAAGGAGACAAACTTACTATGCACTTTATTGAGAATTGTGCAAAGCTTCTCAAGAAAGCTTCTTGGAAATTTCCTCCAAGCTTCCCATGGAAGCTAATCACTCCCTTTCTCCTCTCTCATAGCTCACGGCTACAGCACCATGTGGGGGGGGGGGGAATGTGTGCTTTTCATTTAATTAATCATACTACACAAATTTTCAAAATTCAAAAGCTACCACTTTATTTTTCTATTCACTTTCTCTCTCTACCTTCATCTTCTTCAAGCTTTTTCTCCTCCTTCTCTCTACCAAGCCATTCGGCCAGCAGCCCCTCTCCCCCTCATCCATCATAAAATTTTCGTCCAACCCCATTTTCTTAATCCTCTCCATCTCCTAAACACTTTTCTAGTTGGTGGTTCTTTGAAAATCCACCATTTTCACCATCTTCTCCAAGCTTTAAGCTTAGGGTTCTTTGGGTAAGTTCTTGATTCTTCACTTCCCTCTTCTTATTTTCGTTTCTATGGTCTTCTTAGTGACCATCCATGTCTTATTTTTCAAGCATTGGTGCTATTCTAATGAGATTGAAATTTTAGGGTTCTTGGAGGGTACAAATCCAAAAATTGCAAGGTGATTTTAGGAGGGTTCTCTTGTTTTCTTCACTTAGGTAAGAGGAAGGCACTCCTCGTGAACCTCTTTTAGCATTTAGAAACCTTGTTTGTGGTTGATTGTGAGAAAACCCTAATGAGGGTTATTCTTTGTTTGCATGATTAGTGTGTTTACATGTTGTTTATAATGTGTTTATGCTATTAGATTGTTTGGTTGTGTATATTGATGTATTTGAATGGATTGGAATGCATGAAATGGAAGAAAATGATGTTAGATTAGTTCTTGGATGGCCATGGGCTCCGGCCTGTAGCTCTGTGGCTCCTATGGTGGTTTCCTCAGATGAGGAAGACCCCGAGGAGGTCCCCGAGGATGACCTCGCAGAGGATCCTGAAGAGGATCTTGGCACGATTCCTCCTCATCTGAGGGACTAATATTGCTGGTAGCTACTGATGGCTGCTAGTGTTTTTATTTTGGGGGCCTGATGTCTTTTGTAGCGGGTTGTATATTTCTGATATCTTGGGGATGTGTATCTATGATCCTTTGGGGCAGGTATAGTTTTGCTTTTTGGTATACCAAGCTTTGTAACAAAACAGTTTGATAAATATATATATATGAATATGCAATGTTAATTCCAATATATGCTTTACTTCTGTTTGCTCTTTATTTCCATTTATGTTCCGTCACTGTGTTTATTAATCATCATTATTATAACGAAAAAAAAATATTCACCAATTTAATTACATGTCTAATAATCAAGTAAATTTTATATTATATTATAATGAACCGGGTCTTAACTTATATAACTTCATTTTCGCATTGTAATTGACAATGTGTCGTTCCCTCCCAAAAAGGGGCGTTACACTTCATCTTTTGCATCAGCGACCACTCCCCGCCCTCGTCAGCCCCGGGTGTCACATGCCCACTAGCTTCCGCATGGTTCGTCCCCAAACCACACTGTACTAGGAGAGGTCCCGTCTCTGATACCATTTGTAACGTCTCGAGACTGCTTGCAGGATCGATGAGTGTCCCCAAAAACCAACACGAGTCTTTTCAACATGCTTTGTCCTCACTCACACGTATCCTAAGAAACTTCCCAGGAGGTCACCCATCCCACAAGTGCTCCAAGTTAAGCACGCTTAACTTTGAAATACTTATGTTATTGGCTCCCAAAAAGAAGATGCATCTTGTTGATATGGGTGGTGCTAATCAATTCCTTTAAGCCATCATCAACTATGCAGTCCTATACTTGCACAGTCTCTGGATCTCTCTCATTCCGGTGTGTATTTAGTTCATTCATGTGTCCCTCCGCCTAGAAGCCTGCCTTGAGCCGCTCCTTATCCGTGCTTCATCTTTTGCACCGGCTACCACTCCCCGCCCTCGTCGGCCTCGGGTTTCACAGTTTGTCAAGACCTGGAGTGACATTATGGAAAAAAAACATGTTAACCCGAAGACACGAGGTGGAAGAGAATGGAGGGGCTAGTGAGGGAACAAAATAGAATGGGGTACCCGGTTATCAAGCATAAAAGAGGGCATACGATTAATCAAATAGCAGGCAGTAAGAATCGCATCGCCCGAAAAATGCAAAGGAACATGACCATGATACAAAAAGGTCTAAGTTGTTTATAGAAGATGTCCATTTTTGCGCTCAGCAACCCCATTTTGTTGAGGGGTATAGGCACAAGATATTTGGTGAAGAATGTCGTTAGATGCCATAAAAGTTTGAAAATTCTAAGATAAAAATTCCCGAGAATTGTCACTACGCAAAATACGAATTGGATCACCAAACTGAGTTTTTATTTCATGATAAAAGGTCTCAAAAATTAAAAACAACTCTGATTTGTTTTTCATTAAAAATAACCAAGTACACCTAGAATAGTCATCAATGAAAGTAACAAAGTATTTGGACCAAAAAGTAGACTCAACACGACTAGGACCCCAAATATCAAAATGCACTAAAGCAAAAGGAGACGTAGCTCGATGACAAACTCTATCGGGAAATAAACTACGAGTGTGTTTCCTAAGTTGACACAACTCACAAGGTAAACTAGATAACTTAGAAAAGTTTAGCACCATTTGTTGTAGTTTGGCAAGGTTAGGATAACCCAACTGAGCATGGATAGTGAGAGGGGAATCCATAACAGAGTACACACAAGAGGTGGCAGAGAGTTAGTAAAGGCCATTAGAATCACATCTAGTACCAATCATCCGACTCGAACTCTGGTCCTGCAAAATGACAGAGTCTTTAGTGAAACTAATGTGACAATCAAAAGAACGTGTCAAACAACTAATGGATAATAAATTAAAAGGACATCTAGAGACATAAAGAACAGAAATAATAGACAGAGAAGGGAGCGGATGGACAGTTCAGATCCCTTGGGGCTGTGTTTAGGAACCATTTGCTAAAGTAATCATAGGTAAATAGCCAAAGTTAGAAATTTTGGAGAAAAGACGCTTATTACCAGAGGTATGGTCAGATACACTAGAGTCAAGGACTCAAGGACCTAAGGGTGGTGATTAAGAGAGACAAACAAATGCATTACCAGTGTGCTCAATAGATGCAGTAGAGTTAGAAGCCTGTTGTTGCTCAAACCATTTCAGAAAGTCTGCATAGGCAGCCAGAGATGGGGTCGGTGATGCAGAAAGCTCAGGTAAATCAGGTACAACAGCCTGGGTAACATTGGCAGCTTGTGGAGGACGGTCATGTTTAGTCCAACATCTATCCTTTGTATGACCTAACTTGTTACAGAATGTACACTTCGGACGAGGCCTATTCGAGGCACCAGTGCGAGAACGACGATGATTAGCACTTTGGGAGACGAGGACAGAAGTATCAACTAGAGCCGAGGCTAGGACAGAATCAGAGGGTTGCTTAGTTGAGACTCGGAGCAAAGTAGACTAAGCAGAGGACAGAGTAGGGATAGTAGGCGAACGCAAAATCTGATCATAGTTAGCAGAATATTCCGAAGGCAAACCATACAAGGCCATGAGCATGAAGAAGGTACTGCGTTGCTCAAAGTTTTTTCACTGGGGTAGCAGTAGGGGTTAGCAACTCATTGAAATCATAGGGAGCACTATGAACCTTTCCCAATGAAGCCGACATAAGTCCATCAAATTGTTGAAGAGTAATAACACTCATGAGATTGTGACAAACTCCATATAGCCGCTGAATGTCATTAGTGTAAAGAACCTTAGCCTACTCCTAAACAGAGGCACAAGTGGTATGAGCACAGAAGATCTACTTGAGGGATTAGTGAATAGAGGACTTAATGACAATGCACAATTGCTTATCAATCTTCTTCCACTTGAGTTGTTCTTCCGCAGGCACAGAGGCAAGGTCCGTGGTGATGTGGTCTTCATATCCTTGACCCTCAAGCCACAACTTGACGTCTGAAGCCCAAGTATCATAGTTGCTACCATCTAATTTATCAGTGGAGAGAGGGGCATTGAGGTAACTCGTGAAAACAGGAGGCTCAGCCTTTAGGTTATCTTTAGAGCCATCTGGGGAGGTAGAACTTGCCATGGGTCAGAATACAAAGTGCAAAAAAATAAAACCACAAGGTACCTGAAAGTCTGAATGCAAGTGAACAAGGGGACAGAGATGTCTGATGGAGGATTTGAGGGCAGATCGGTGTAGAGGAGACAGAGACGTGTCAGGTAAGAGAAGTGGCGACTGGAGAGGTGGCCGAACTTTTCGTCATACAGTGGAGAATGGGTCGCACGGTGGCTGTTTGGTTGCAGCGGTGGCGGCGCGTGGGCGCGTGTGTCAATGACCTTGGGGCTGGGTTTCTAGGGTTGGGCCGATTGGCGAGAGACGATGCCATTGGTATGGTCACCGGCCAGAAAGGGGATGACGGATGACAGAGGACGGCAGAGATAGCGGTGGAAAAAGGAGAAAAGAGGCTAGAAAGACGTCACGGTAAGAGAGAAAAGCTGACAAACTAGGATAAAAACACGGTTAGCAGGAAAACAATTTTGTCGGATGGTAGTGGACCCATCGGGTGTGCACAGTTCTAGGATTACCTCTATTTAGGCTCTAGACACCATGTTAAAAGAGAGAGAAAATAGAAGCATAGAGATTGTGAAACCTCGTGTCTTAACTATACGACAGAGAACTGATTATATAGAACTATGGCAATAAATACAAATAAATACAAAGATTATTGTTATGATTTGATTAGCCTATACAAGGAAACTACATAAATAGAAAATATATTTGCGTATTTTCAACAATGCATAATGATCAAAAATCACACAAGAAGACAAGTCTAGGCAAAACTCTATAGGGGTGTCGCGACTTCACTTCCAAGAGTGTTGCGGCTCCCTATTTGTTTTGGTTTGTGCCACAACACGTACACCTTTTTGTCGTGGCTTCCTGCTCTCTGGTTGCAAATCCTTGTGTTCTAGAAGATGGAGTGTCATGACTCTCCCTCAAATTCTGGGTTCCCTAGAATTTTTCCAGAACACAACTCGAGCTTGACTATGTTCAATCATTCAAAGGGTTTCTAATCATAAACATGATCTTTAAATACCTCTAAACATCAAATACACCACACGTATGATTTCTAAACCATCTAAGCATGATTTTTGAAACCAAAACCCTAACTCTCATTCCTATTTTATAACCTTCAACCCAAGTAGCTTCATGAGTACAACTAGGATTCAAGCCATAATCATGCATAGCTCAACTCAAAAATAATTTTATTTCAAAATTCCTAAGAGTTCCTTCAACTCAAACTCAAAGAAACTCATCCAAATCCATATCCTATTCCAATCTCACATGACAACATACATGAAGAAAAGAAAAAGAAGATGGAGGAACAATAGAGAACACCCCCTACCTTTTGAAGATGAAGCTCAACTGTGGCCTTCCCTTTGATCTACTTCTTCCTATTCTCTTCCTCTTCTTTCTCTCCTTTCTTTTCTCCTCTGCCTTTAGCTCCCTCAGCTGTGAGAAAAAAGAGAGATTAGAAGGAAAAGTCAAGGCTATTGGCTTTTTAAAGAGCCGTGGGTCACTTGCCAAAAATAGATATTTTGGCTGGAACTTATACCTGTTAAGAACACTTAAATTTTATCAAATTCAAGATTCCTAACTTCCAACAACTTTAGAATAAATCTTATGATTCATCTAATTTATTGTTTCACCTTTATCTTATCTTTCCATATCTGCGACTAGTCAATCCGGCATTAAAGCACACCCACAGTATGCTTAAAAATACCAAATGACCTCAGTTAACTCTAAAAAATTAACCATGTCGTATTTCATACATTTGTAACTTAGAAATAAATTCTCTATATTTATTTCCATCAGAAAAGTCATTTATGCTAACATCTGAGTCAATTTAAGCTACTTTTCACTTTCTGTATTGTACAAAGTATCTAAACCAGCTCAAATTGTCATAAAATTTAACAAGAACGTTAAGTTAGCATTTCGTTACCTCTGTAACTATATACAAGCCTAACATGTTATTGAGGGTGTTACAGTTACAATACGTAAGGAATAACAAGTATGGATCACTTCTACTCATGGTTCATATCAATTAATGCCATTTATCTTGAGCACACACCACATCATTTTAATATAAACTCAACTTTAATAATGTAAAGGACCAAGCACAATAAAACATTCAATATTGGCTCAACTTTAACAAATAAAAGAGCAACTTAGGTTTCTAGTATACTTTCATGGCTCAACTTGTTGGTGTATGCCCTAGAGGCCAATACATTTTCTGTATTTACATACATTCTATTATGCTATTTTTATATATGAGGCATTTCATTTATTGTGTTCTTTTTGATAAACATAATAAAGTCCTTAGAATAGTAAGTTTGATGCCATAGGACATCAAGTGGATGACTTGATCGTGAGATCCTTTTGGTTACAACACTATTCTTAAATATCCCTAGTCAAGTATTATTGTTAATTAGGACAATAATAATACATTGAGACTAGTATATGCATAGACTGATGACCATATCTCATGGGTCATGGATATGAGATATCAAGTCTTCACATGGGTACATATTAGAGTAATGATGTACTGGACTGACCCACCATGAGAACGCTACATGGATCGTTACATGAGTGTCATAAGCGATTCTTATAGTGACAATGGTGTTTATGGTCCTTTGACCTGAAATCACTATGATTCCTACATGAGGAGTTGTGTGTTTTAATGCCATCAAACGTCATTTGTAACAAGGTGATTATAAAGTTGGTTATTGGACATACCGCGAATCATGCAGAGGGATGTGAGTGACCTAGATGGGATTTGTCACTCCTACATAACAGGAGCAATATCTTCGGGCCCCCTGATTGAGTGAGACTGCGAAATGCATGGTCATACTCAAATGAGTCAATATGAGATATTGATCTCATTTGTTGTTACAAAGTCTACTCGAATATCAGGAAACGAATGATTGGACTATACAAGGGTGACGCATTCCATGTCTTGTGTTCAATCTAGATATCTTGACAAAGGGATGAAACAACACGAAAACATTGATCACGGAAAGGTTATGTCAAATCACTGACATTCTTATTACTTGGGTAGCAGTAATGTGTTGCTAGATACCGCTCACTGCTTGTAATATTAAAATAAGATTTTAATATTACTGCCAACGTAATAAGAACTTGCAGGGTCACACACATAGAGCAGACTAAAATTGGAGCAATGGATCCAAGTTGGACTCGAATTCAAATATGGGCCAAACTCATAACAGATGGGTCTAGGGTTGCACAGCTTACCTTGTTGCTACTTACACTCGCTTAAGGCAGTCACTATTATAAATAGTACTGCTAAGGGGCCTGCTAATATACACAATTCAGAACCCTAGCTGCACCTACAGAAAAGTGAGTGAGAGAGCGACAGGTTTATTCTCTTCTCTACGCAGCTAGCACTATGTGAGAGACGTGAGGCTTCTCTTTGCGGACTTTGGACGTTCGTGAGTCTGTTCGTGTGGATACCGCAGAGACATCGTTTCTATTACGGTGTTGGTGATTCACGCTTCAAGAGGTAAATCATTTAAAAACTTGGATTATGGCTTTTTCGCATGGATCCTCGGTGGGAATCCTTGTTTTCCACTGTGTGATGTATCCGCAAAAATTCCCAACACAACTTTAGCAATTGAAGGAGCAATTCATGTTTCTAGTACACTTCTAGTACACTTCACAAGGGAATTTCTTTCTTTGGGCGATTGATCGCCCAAAACTCACCGATTGATCGCCCAATGACAGCAGAAATCCCACTGATTTTCTGTCATTGACCGATCAATCGATCACTTCTTGAGCGATTAATCACTCAACACTAGCCGTGGCTACCATTGACCGATTAAGCGGTCAATTTCTGGGTGACTAGTTGCCCAGCAAAAAGTTCTCTTTGCCACTGACCAATTAAGCAGTCAGTTTTTGGTCGACTAATCGCCTTGAGGCAGACTTCCCAGAATCAGTTTCTATGAGATGGTAACCAATTTCTAACTCCCATAATCAATTTTTAAATGGTTTCAACATCAATATATGGTTCCTAAACATGGTTCCTAAATATGTTAAAACTCATATATACATTATCAAATCATCATCATAAGGATCTAGGAATAATGAACAACCCAATAAACCCATACTTACAAACTCAAGAATATGGAGTTATATGGATGTACATAAGTTCAAAATCCATAACCATGCATGTGTCAACACTTTGACATACAATTTCTCATTTCCATCCAAGTTCTCTAACACAAGTTTTGAAACAAGGAGACGAAGAATAAAGAAGTATCAACCATAAGTTCATGGAGTATCAAAGCTAATTCTAAGTTCAAAACCATAAATATAATCATACACATATCATTTAACTTCAACACTCAATCCTTCCATACCAATTCCATACACACAAACTCTTGGTAACATAAGAGAAAAGAGTGAAGTGGAGAAACAACACCTATCTCAACTCTCTAGTGGATAGTATTCATGTAGTCTTCTTATTTTTCTTTAGTTCTTTCTCTTCTTCCTTCTTCCTCCCATTCTTCTTTCTTTTCCCCTTGCTCTTCTTGCTTTTCCTTTTCTTTTCTTTCTTTCTTTTTATTTTTTCTTTTTATCTGTTGAACCGTGTAAGAGAGTGAATGAGATGAGAATCAAAGAAAAGTCAAAGAATTGAGAAGATAGGGGTGGTGGAGTAGCTGAAGAGATAAGGATGGAAGACTTTCAAGGCTTCTTGGAAAACCTGTATCACTTAAGGATATTTTAATCTTCCATTGATTTTTCTACTTTCCCTAAGTGTTAGGCAAATTTTTAGGACTTATTTCAATTTTCATACTCATCATTTAATGATTATCCTTAGACACTGTTAGCAGCTACTAAGCTATATTACACTTTTTGTGTAGGAAAAAATACTAAACTAGTTCAGTTGATTCTAAAAAATTTACAGCATCTCATTCTAAGTATTTGTAACCTAGAAATAAAGTCTCCATATTTATTTCTATCATCTAAGCAATTTATGCTACGTTCTAAGCTAATATAAGCTATTTTTCACATTTAGTGTTATAGCAACATATCTAAACTAACTTAGACGGTCACAAAAATTAACAGGTAACTCATACATATGTTACTAAACTTCTATAACTATGATTAAGACTAATAGGTTAGGGAGGATGGTACATTTCTCCCCTTCTTTTTAAATTTTTGTCCTCAAAATTGCTTATCTCATGTAAAAAGTTCTGGATAATCTTGCACCATGTTAGACTCCAGCTCCCAGGTGGCGTCCTCTGTGTCAATCTCATCTCATATCACCTTCACCAAAGGAATCTACTTTTCTTTGAGCTCTTTGACTCCTTTATCCATGATCCTTGCAAGTTTTATCACATATGTTAAATCATTACTTAATTGCATTGATTCATTTTCCAAAATGTGTGAAGGATTTGGATTGTATTTTTTGAGTTGTGAAACATGAAAAACATTGTGAAGGTTAGACAGTTTGGGTGGAAGGGCTATCTGGTAGGTAACAAGTCCAATTCTTTTCATAATTTGGTAAGGATTAAGAAGCTGAGGGTTTAACTTTCTACTTTTCAAAGATCTATCAACCCCTGTAGTAGGAATGACTCTCATAAATACATATTCTCCTTCCTCAAACTTTAGAGGTCTCCTCCTTTTATCTGCATAACTCTTTTGCCTACTTTGAGCAATAACCAACCTTTCCTTAATCATTTTTATTTGTTTTGTGGTTTGTTGTACCAACTCAAGACCTAAGATGGTTCTTTCTCCTATCTCATACCAACATAGAGTTGCTCTACATTTCTACCATACAAAGCCTTTTATGGTACCATTCTTATGTTGGTGTGGTAGCGATTATTATAGGCAAACTCTACTAAAGGGAGAAATCTATCCCAACTACCATATTGTTCAAGGACACATGCTCTAAGCATATCCTCTAGAGTTTAGAAAATTTTCTCAGTTTGTTCGTCAATCTGTGGATGATAAGTTGTGCTAAAGTTTAACTTGGTCCCAAAGGCCTTTTTCAAGGCTCCCCAAAATCTAGAAGTGAATCTAGGGTCTCTATTAAATACTATGCTGGAGGGGATTCCATGCAATTTAACAATCTCTTGAAAATACAATTGAGCTAATTTTTATCTAGAGAATAGTTAGCACTTATTAGTAAGAAGTGAGTAGATTTTGTTAATCTATCCACTATGACTCATATGGCATCATAACCTGGCTGGGTTCTAGGTAGTCCCATTACGAAATCCATTAAGATACATTCCCATTTCTATTCAGGGATTTCTAATGGTCATAAGGGACCAGAAGTTTTTTAGTACTTTATCTTAACTTTCTAACAAACCAAATATTTAGACATATACTTAGCCATGTCTTCTTTCATTCTAGACCACCAAAACAATTTCTTGAGATCTTGATACATCTTTGTTACCTCAGGATGGATGATGTATTTACCCTTGTGAGCCTCTTTCAAAATCCTTTCTTTGATTTCAACTTCTTTTGGAATACAATGCCTATTTCTAAACATAATGATTCCATCATCCACTTTACTAAACTCTCTTTGTTCTCCCAACAAGATTTGCTCACTTATTCCTTTTAAGAATTCATCTATTTCTTGAGCTTTTCTAATTTAAGTCTTTAAGTCACTAATTATGTCTACTTTGCTCATACAAAGACTATGTGGTAACACAGTCACTCATAGACTCAAGTTCCTAAAACTCTCCAAAAGATCTATTTCTTGGATCATCATTTAGAACACATGTAAGAATTTCCTACTTAGTGCATCAGCCACTTCGGCTTTACTCAGATGATATTTCAACTCAAAGTCATAATCCTTCAAAAATTCCATCCACCTTCTCTATCTCATATTCAACTCTTTTTGGTCAAACAAATATTTTAAGCTTTTGTAGTCACTAAAGACTTCAAACTTAACTCCACAGAGATAATGTCTCCAGATTTTCAAGCTAAACACAACAATTGTCAATTCTAAATCATGAGTAGGATAGTTCTCTTCATGAGGTCTCAACTGCCTAGAGGCTTAGGCAACTACCATTCTATTCTGCATTAAAACACACCCTAATCACTTCTTTGAAGCATCACATTATACTTCAAAGTTCTCTTGAGGGTTTGGAATCACTAACACAGGTGTTGTGGTCAGTCTTTGTTTCAACTCTTAGAAACTATCTTCATATTCTTGTGTCCACTCAAAAGAACTACCTTTCCTAGTTAACCTAGTCAAGGGTAGAGCTATTTGATAAAATCCTTGGATAAACCTTGTATAATACCCAGCCAATCCTATGAAGCTTCTAATCTCTGTCACAGTGGCAGGCCTTTCGCATTGCAACACTACTTCTATCTTACTAGGGTCTATTGATACCCTTCCTTGGCATACCACATGACCTAAAAATTGTACTTCCTTTATCTAAAATTCATATTTTTCCAATTTGGCAAACAATTATTTCTCTTTAAGGATTTCCAAAACCATCCTAATGTGCTTCTCATGTTCCACTGTTGTCTTTGAGTAGATAAAGATATCATTTATAAAGACAACCATAAACTTGTCTAGGTATGGTCTAAAGATTTTGTTCATGTAGTCTATGAACACTGCGGGTACATTAGTTAAATCAAAAGACATTACAAGATATTCATAATATCTATACCTAGTCCTGAAAGTAGTTTTAGGGATATCCTCTTCCCTAACTCTAGATCTTAAATTAATTTTTGAGAAAACTGAGGCTCCTCTTAATTGATCCATCAGATAATCTACTATGGGGTAGAAGGTACTTATTCTTAATGGTTACTTTGTTTAACTATCGATAATCTGCACACAGCCTCATGCTACCATCCTTCTTTTTCACCAGGAGCACTGGTGCTCCCTAAGGTGAAACACTAGGTCTAATGAATTGCTTATCTAATAATTCCTCTATTGTTTCTTGAGTTTTGCCAACTCTAAAGGTGACATCTTATAAGGTACTATAGATATAGGTCTGGTGCCTGGTACCAAATCTATAGTGAACTCTGTTTCCCTCTCAAGTGGTAATTCAGTTATTTCAATACTTTTGGGTACTCTCTCACCACAAGTATATTCTCTAAGTCCTGCTCAACTTCAGAATTTAAGGAGAAAGGAGAACATATCCTTGAACCCCTTCTACTAAATAGTTGATAACTTGATTAGCATTTAAAAACACAGACTCAGAAGAAATAACCATAGAAAGAATCTCAGACATAAACATCAAAGTTTTATTTGAACAATTGAAAACAACATGATTTGTCGGCAACCAGAGGCAAACAAATAAGATTCACAAAGAAAATTATATCGTCTACTTGTACACAACAATCCAAACAAACATGGGAAGTTGTTACAAGTTTTCTTGTTAGTATAGACACAGACAAAACATATGGAAGCTCAGATATAGGTAAGTCTAGCATCTTCACATAATCATAGGAAATCAAAGAGTAACATCCTCTTGAATCATGCAATATAGTTAAGAGATTATCTTTAACTATACATTTACCTTGTATGAGATCGAGAGATTGAGCCGCCTCCTTACCACTCAGAGTATAAACTCTTCCTTTGGTTTGAGGCCTAGGGTTGAGTGTCACTCCCTGTCTCTGAGGACACTCCCTAGCAAAGTGCCTTGGATTGCCACATGCATAGCACACTGACTAGCCCTCCAAACAAGGCTTGTTACCATGTTATTTCCCACATTTTGGACATTGTGGCCCCTTTTGATCCATCTAAGTCTATTTTCCTTTATCTTGTAGATTTTTGGGTTGAGAAGAAGAAATACCTCTTTTAAACCTCTCATTTATCCTTTTTTTCTTTTGGAAATTTTATGGTCTTTGGTCCTGTGGAAGCTTGACATCATAGCCCTCCACAATTATACACTTATTTAGTAAAGTAGGAAAATCCTGAATTTCTAAATGCCCTATGACCCTTTTTATGTCTCCTCTCAATTAGGACTCAAATTTTACACATTTTCAATTTTCATCCATATTGTATCTAAAGAAGGAAGAAAATTTAGACAACTCCTTAAACTTGGCCATATATTAGCCCACTAACAAGTATCTTTGTTCAAGCTTCAGAAACTCAAACTCCTCCGTATTCTATAAGTTCTTAGGGAAATATTTGTCTAGAAGGGCTGTCCTAAACACTTCCTAGGTAATTGTTTGTCCCTTTTTAGGCTGCAAGTGCACAAATAGAACAAGTAATACAGTTTAGGAGTAGGATATCATTCCCACGAGGACAATGTTACTTGTAATGTTAAATATCAATCAATAGCTTAAATAATTCTATTCAAGAACATAAAAATTTGGAAAAGTGCATTTAAACTAAATCTAAAGACTGAAATGTAATAAAATGAAAATAAAAGATAATGTTTAGAGTTTAGGGAATCCTTCTTCACTCCTTACTTCAACTGATAATATGCAACCCTTACAAGCAACATGAATAAATTGTTTATTTAGCTTGAGAATCTACTTTAATTAAAATTCTATGTCTAGGTTAATCAGCCATGCTTTATTTGCCTAATTCACTATGTTTCCATGAGAACTAGTGCAAACTCCACTCATTAAGGTCTATTCTCAAATATTTGCTATGTATGACTAAGAGGTATATTTCTATCCTGTTAGCGAGTCAACTTATCCCACCATGAGAATGAAATCGAACATGCATCAACCATATATATGATCTCAAATCCAAATTCCTATGTCTAGGTTCATTAGATTTCAATAAATCACTTAAAAGTTGGTCAAACAATCAAGTGCATTAAGATCAATATGATTGAACAAAACCAAATATCAATATAAACTTAACAAAGTCATTAATATCCATAGAAGGATCCAAAGTAATCCCTAAATATAGTTTAGCTACTCATTGAACACGAAAATATAACACAAAAATCATGTTCATGATACAAGGAAGAGAAGAAAGTAAAGGGAAAAGGAAGGAAGCTCATGGATGTGATATTTGATACTTGAATCTCCTTCCATGAAGAAGATGGCCTCCAACCTTGGTCCCTTTGGCTTCCTCTCAGCCTAAAACGTGAAACCTAGCCGCAGCTTCTCTAGCCTAAAAATCCTTTCTGACTAAAATTAATAAAATAGTATTTATTGACTCAGAAAATAGGTTCATGCCGCGGCATGACACATCTTATGCTACGACACGTGTATAAATTAGGGCCCCACGCTGCGACATACATTCCTTTGCACCGCGGCATTCAAGCCTCGGGTCCTCTATATGCTGAAGCAGGGGAATGCACCACGCCGCGGTATGAACATGCCTGCACCGTGGCATGAGTTGTTGAATTGCTCACTTGGCTTTCTCTTCCACTTTTGGTCCAAGTCTTCCACAAATCCACTTGCTTGGAACCCTTCCTACAATAGAGAAATCACTAAATTAATAACAGTTGCAAATCCACTCAATCACTTGAAGAATATACAAGATTTGCTCAATTTCATATAAGAAGATATCAAGATGGAATTTGACAAATATAAACCTAAAACCTTCTATATATGCATAATAACAAGGACTAAGCTATCATTAGGGCATAGATATAGGGCACAAATTGTGATTGGCTATGCTACAGTGAAGACTAGTTTTGATGATAACAAACATGAAGATGATAAGAAGACTAAGTCCAAGAACTTCAAGATTAGCTTTAGCACTTAGAGTCTTTTTGTACAGATACTTTTTGGATATCTCATTGTTTTTACAAGATAAGATAAAAATGGTTTTAAACTAAAATCCCAAAACTGAAAATAGTCTTGAAAATAAATTAAAAGGTTTTGGTATTTTGAAAATCATCTGGGCTTTTTCTACAAGTATTTACAAATATTTTTTTAACAGGGTTATTCAAATAAAGGTCTCTTTATTCGAATAAACCAAGCCTAGAAAAATTGTCTTTTAACTGAGTTATTCGAATAACCCAAGAGTTATTCGAATAATGTTTTCAAAATCCAACTGCACGCCTCTGTTTTCATAACTGCTATTCGAATAGCACCTCTGCTATTCAAATAAAAAGTTTTTAGAATGACTTCTTTTAAATAAGCTATTCGAATAACCCCAAAGTTATTCGAATAGACCTGTTTCTCAGAAAATGTTTTAAAGCAGCATTATTCGAATAACCCTCATGTTATTCGAATAACCCATATCAGAACTGATTATTTAAAAATGTGTTATTCGAATAACACAAGAGTTATTCGAATAAATATGGGTTTCAGATTTAGAAAGAAACGACCATATTCATATTAATTACGAGAATTAATTCTTCCAACAGCTATTTTCTTCAAAGACTCTATAAATAGTGACCGTGGGTCACCTTTGAACATAGCCCAACTATCTGAATTATTCTTTGCTTGCTTTAAAATGTGATTTATAATTTTTACATATTATCTGTGCTCTTTTCGCCAAAACTTTGAGATATCCTTAAAAAGCTTTCTAGTGCTTCAATTTGTGATATTTACTCTTAGTGAGAGTTTCTCGTCATCTATTTTCTGCTTCTTTGTAATGGGGGTGAGGTATCCCTCAAGATTTGCAAAAGGGTGAGGTATCCTTGAAAGTTGAGGCTTTAGCACAAGGGTAGAGTTTTCCTGTGTGTGAAAAGTGCTCTAGTTTGTAACAGTAGCAAGCACCTGTTTAAACTTGTATTCATAGTGAAAAATCTCAGATAATTTTTCGAGGGCTAGACATAGGCCATAAGTGGTTTGGTGGCTGAATCAGGATAAATATTGTGCCTGCTCTTCTCATCTTAATCTCTTTATTTACTGTAATTTATTTTCTATTGCTTAACTGTTCATTTTATGTTCCTAAGGCTTTTTATCCTCTCTTTGTATCCACATCTTTTATTAAATAGCTTCAACGAATTTTGTTTTAAAAGCATTTGTGAAAATTTTTCTATACTCGATTCACCCCCTTCTTGAGTACTGGAGCCACTTGGTAACACAAACAACTACATTTCATGGAGTTATCACACCCCCACACCTAGATTTTTGCTAGTCCTCGAGCAAAATAAAGTATGACTAAGTAAACCTGCTTGACAATTATGCTTAAACATTCATTCAACATTTAACATAACTTTAATTTTCAATTAACCACAACTAATGCATAATGATTGTATAGCCCTCAAAATGTGCAAATGCCTCATAATCAGCTCCACACATACACAATCCTTAATATGTTAACAATCCAGGCACCCTTTTATGCAATTCATATTTTCCACAAACATGCAAGATAAACTTCTCCTAGTCAAGTCATACTCATCCAAATAAGTTTATGAGCATACATGTATATGAATTATATAATCCACAAAATTGAGTCTAAACTCTCTCTCCACTAATGTAAATCACACACAACTGAGAATCAAAAGGGACTTTAACAGCTTGTAATGTAAGGCCAATGGTAATGGGCGTATGAACAGAAATGGAATGGATACAATACAAACATTGAGAAACATAACATGCTATTTCAAGACTTGAGCCTCCAATTGATATTAGTAGGGCATTCAAAAGTGAAAGAATAAAACTCGCCAGAACCATTCAATGCTTTTTGTACTTTTCTTCTCTTATGTCATTCCCTTACTTGTTAGTTATATATATATATATATATATATATATATATATATAATATATATATATATATATATATATATATATATATTGCAATGCTTTTTCTTTGACTACATCTGGTTCCTTCAGGCTCATTTTGTATTGAATATGCATTAATACCCCTAATCACTAGACTCACTTCAAGAAATAACAAGTCATGCACTCAACAAACAATGATGGTAGGAAGACAATACAATGCTTTCACATGCATTAGAATGGTTACAGGGTAAGGAATACAAAGGTGATGAAAAACATATAAGGCCAAACATTTATAAAGTTTCAAAAGGGGACCTATGATAAAATCACATCAGGGTAAGCTTGAAAGGCTCAATCAGTCCAAACAATGCCCTAATCATTACCTCAATCATGCATAATCTAGGATTTCGCCTCAAGAAAGTTTAAAAATAATTTCTAGGATTATCGAAACTCTACATGTACATCCATAAACTTTCTCTAGACATGCACTCTTATCATTTTCAAAGTTACACATGCATATAAGTGGGATGTAAATCTTGTATAAAAAGTGACTAAATTGTTTCATATGCTTCATGATCCCATAAGGTTTTGCCGTAAAGGGGGCAAATAGTAACCTTTTATATCATTGGACAACCAAAATTGCACCAACTATTGGCAACATGTCATGCATTCAAATAGATCCAACTTTCTAAATTCAAGTATGCATAACATCATACGCATAATGTTAAAAATTGAAAGAAAAAAAAATTTCTCACAACCCCATCAGTAATGGCCAAAGTAATATAGAAACATGACAATATGGTGGCTATCACTACTACATACAGTAAACATCATCATATGTTATACATTCCATATTATAATATCCAAAACATGTAATGATACTCCCCCAAACCAAAGTGAGACAACGTCCTTACTATACATGGTGCATAGGGTACCTAAATCTGTCAAAAATATTTACACTGTTAGTCTAACCATACTAAAATATAGAAAAATATGAAAAATAAAGGAAATATGTACAAAACAGGATTGTACGCCACGACATAAAACAGCCACGCTGCGGCACACACAAAAAACCCAATAACGTCGTGGCATCAAACAGCCACGCCACGATATTCTTAAACTTTCAAACTTACGTCGTGGCATTAACAACTATGTCGTAGCGTCTTTCATCATCAAACTTTTGTTTTTTGGTTTTACAGGCACGCTGCGGCGCAAATGTGTGCACGCCGCAGCGTTGAGCTCCTCTGGATTTGTCCTGAAATGCCAGTGCGTCGTGGCGTGACAAGGCTTACGCCGCGGTGTGAGGAGATTGTCTACAGAATTTTGCAGCAAAATCAGTTTTTGTGTTGGTTCTGCTCCAAAGAGGTTGCCAACACCAATAAAACTTGTCCAAAAGGCTAAATTATAGTATGTACAACAAAAATATAATAAAACTACAAAATCAACATACTACCTATTTAATGCAAAAAGCAAAGAAAAAAAACATAAACTTGGGTTCCCTCTCAAGAAGAGCCTGATTTATAGTCCCGGCAAGACTTAGCACGGATGGGAGGCCTTCTTATACTTGATTGTAAATTCTCCATTTAAGGAGTCATGAATTCCCTCAAAGGCCTCGTATGACTATGATCATCCGCCATTGTTATTATACCTAAAACACAAAAGATTGCTAACTTAAATTAAAATAAACTATACAAAACTTGAATTAGAACTAAATAAGCCCGTTGTCAATATTAGCAATACAAAAATTAATCGTTATTCCTGGAAATGGTGCTAAAAACTTGTTTATCCCTTTTTAGGCCGCAAATGCACGGATTGAACAAGTAATACAATTTAAGAGTAGGATATCGTTCCCACGAGGACAACGTTACTTCTAATGCTAAATATCAGCCAATAGCTTAAATAATTCTATTCAAGAACATAAAAATTTGGAAAAGTGCATTTAAACTAAATCTAAAGACTGAAATGCAATAAAATAAAAATAAAAGATAATGTTTAGAGTTTAGGGAATCCTTCTTCACCCTTTACTTCAACTGATAATATGCAACCCTTACAAGCAACATGAATGAGTTGTTTAGTTAGCTTGAGAATATACTTTAGTTAAAAGCTTATGTTTAGGTCAATTAACAATGCTTTATTTGCCTAATTCACTATGTTTCCATGAGAACTAGCTCAAACTCCACTCATTAAGGGCTATTCTCAAACACCTGCTATGCATAGCTAAGAGGTATGTTTCTATCCCATTAGCGAATCAACTCAGCCCACTATGAGAATGAAATCAAACATGCATCAACCATATATATGATATCAAATCCAAATTCTTATGTCTAAGCTCATTAGATTTCAACAAATCACTTAAAAGTTAGCCAAACAATCAAGAGCATTAAGATCAATATGATTTGAACAAAATCAAACATCAATATAAACTCAAAGAAGTTCAAAATCATCAATATCCATAGAAGGATCCAAAGTAATCCCTAAAGACAGCTTAGCTACTCATGTTCATGATACAAGGAAGAGAAGAAAGTAAAGGGAAAAGGAAGGAAGCTCATGGATGTGATCTTTGATGGTTGAATCTCCTTCCATGAAGAAGATGGCCTCCAACCTTGGTCCCTTTGGCTTCCTCTCAGCCTAAAATGTGAAACCTAGCCACAGCTTCTCTAACCTAAAAAGCCTCTTTAACTAAAACTAATAAAACAGTATTTATAGGTTCAGAAAATAGGGTCACGCCGCGGCATGACACATCTTACGCCGCGACACGTGTGTAAATTAGGGCCCCACGCTGCGGCATACATTCCTTTACGCCGTGGCTTTCAAGCCTCGGGTCCTCTGTATGCTGAAGCAGGGGAATGTACCACGCCGCGGTATAAACATGCCTGCATCATGGCGTGAGTTGCTGAATTGCTCACTTGGCTTTCTCTTCCACTTTTGGTCTAAGTCTTCCACAAATCCACTTGCTTGGAACCCTTCCTATAATAGAGAAATCACCAAATTAATAACAGTTGCAAATCCACTCAATCACTTGAAGAATATACAAGATTTGCTCAATTTCATGTAAGAAGATATCAAGATGGAATTTGACAAATATAAGCCTAAAACCTTCCATATATGCATAATAACAAGGACTAAACTATCATTATGGCTAGATATAGGGCACAAATAACTACATTTCATGGAGTTATCAGTAATTTGAGTTTTTGCTGCCTCCATTAACTTTTTTGCATCCATCCACCAACCTTCTGTCTCCCCCACCAACATATAGGAGGCAAAGGATACTATCTGCTCATCAGTGCATCCTATGATAGCAAAGATTTTCTCCATTTCCCTCAGCCATCGTAACAATATTGTACTCTCCTCGGAAAGACAAAGGATTAGCCTTTCTGAATTCAGAGAGATCATGGAAATGTTGGTTTCTTACCAAAGCTGCATCATCTACCGATGATGGAGGAGGATTCGCCCCTATTATTTTGAGTACTCTATTGGTGACGACAGTCTACTCCCTCATAGTAGCTGCCATATCTCTAAACATTTTTGTCATACCCACCGTATTATCCCTGGCAGGTTCCCTATTACCACGAGTACGCCTAGGAGATGTCATAATTCCCTGTACACACAAAATACTACATATTGAGTTAATCAATTTTAATATCATGTAACAGTGCTACAGTAACTATTAACATTCATTCCTAAGACTGTCATGCAATTCTATTCATATATCTCACATCTAGATAATAAAATGCATAAGATATAACAGGAAAATCTAAACATGCTAAAAGCATAATTAGTCCACACTTCGGTTCAACGGGATGAACTATTCTGATACCATAATGTAATGCCCACAAATTAATACTATAGTATATCCGGAACATACATGAGTAAAAAAGATTAGGCATGTCACTTCTATCATAAAAACATCATACTAGCTTAATAATAACTATACATGTTATTATGTAGAGCCTTGTGAGGGAAATTAACTCGTACATGAATAAATATACAACTGAAAAGTCTGTTTCTTTCTGATACAACAAGTTCAATCAACTGGTACACCAGTGTTTAAGTATGTATAAACTAAGCCTCAAAGGCATAGGTATAGTACAACTTAAACTATCCATTGTATAACTATATAACACAAGCAATGGTAAAAAGAGTAAATAACTCTACTCTATATGATCCACTTCATTTCTTCTCCATGGGTTGATCTTGCACTAGAATTATCATGGAAATAAAGTAAAAGGGTGAGAATTTAAAAATCCTCAATAGTGCTAAACATATAATTTCATCACAATAATTCTAGCTGTTTCGGGGAAATCAAACCAGTGTTAAAAATACCATATAGAAAGGTGGCATAAGCCAAAAACTATTATTCCTTTCTCTTCCCAAGGTAGATAATTCAGTTATTATATGACTTAATTATCTCATAATCAACCATTTATAATAAATCATCACTATATCAATAGATAATAGAAATCACAAGTATATGAGTCAGATATGAGTCACAACTCACTATTACTCAACAATCATATACTCTCTTTGTGTAAACATTCATGATGGAGATCCATGATCTATATATATAGGAAACATCTCTTTAATGATACAAAAATACTCACATAAGTGTAAGTCTCATACTAATGTTCATGTAATGTCTTACGCTTATGCTCATGTAATGTCATATGCTAGTGCTTATGAAATGTCATATGTTAATTGTAACACCCCAAATTCTGACTATGTTAATAGTAATAACAGAATTACATTATTTTGTATTTTCTGTGTGTTATAAAAATAATTTGACTGTTCTGAGATCATTTTTGATTGTTTTGTGTGATTTGCTCCTGGTCAGGAAAATAATAATTTTTGGGCCGGGAAAATTCTTATCTGATTTATTCGGAGGCAGGGGATCTTACTAAACCCAAATCTGAGTGACACAGAAAAGAATATTTTAATTTTTAGAATTTATTTGTGAAATAAAAATATTTCATGGATAAATATCTCCTTTTTTATTTATAGTAGTTATTGCTATAAATTATTTGACCAGATAAATTTTAGTTGATAGAAAATGTGCTTAGAATATTTTCTCGTAAGCTAAATCAAAACGAACCAATAGGAATCAGTCAAAATAGGTGGCTGGACTTTTCTATCCAATAGGAAGTGGTCAAACAAAGGGGCGTAGAGTTTGTTGTGGATCATCGGATAAAAAGCTTGATTAAGATGTTTTCGATCATAACCGTTGATCAGATCAATGGTATGAAATGAATCCTGATAAAATCACTAAGTAATATCCACCGTAGATGAGATCAATGAATAGGAAACAAAGTTCATTTCAAAGGCTAGGATGGAGTCAAATATAGTGGCTTGACTTTTACTTAGTAGTTAATTAAGCCTAATTAAGTCATCTTAATGGCCTAATTAACAAACTAAGTAAACTAACCTAATTATTAATTAGTTATAATCTAATTACTAATTAGATATCCTAATTTTATTTAGAAGCTATGATATATATAATTTTTGATCGTTTTGTGTGATTTGCTCCTGGTCAGGAAAATAATAATTTTTGGGCCGGAGAAATTCTTATCTGATTTATTCGGAGGCGGGGGATCTTACTAAACCCAAATCTGAGTGACACAGAAAAGAATATTTTAATTTTTAGAATTTATTTGTGAAATAAAAATATTTCATGGATAAATATCTGCTGTTTTATTTATAGTAGTTATTGCTATAAATTATTTGACCAGATAAATTTTAGTTGACAGAAAATGTGCTTAGAATATTTTCTGTAAGCTAAATCAAAACGAACCAATAGGAATCAGTCAAAATAGGTGGCTGGACTTTTCTATCCAATAGGAAGTGGTCAAACAAAGGGGCGTAGAGTTTGTTGTGGATCATCGGATAAAAAGCTTGATTAAGATGTTTTCGATCATAACCGTTGATCAGATCAATGGTATGAAATGAATCCTAATAAAATCACTAAGTAATATCCACCGTAGATGAGATCAATGGATAGGAAACAAAGTTCATTTCAAAGGCTAGGATGGAGTCAAATATAGTGGCTTGACTTTTACTTAGTAGTTAATTAAGCCTAATTAAGTCATCTTAATGGCCTAATTAACAAACTAAGTAAACTAACCTAATTATTAATTAGTTATAATCTAATTACTAATTAGATATCCTAATTTTATTTAGAAGCTATGATATATATAATTATATATTTAATTAATTAGTTATGTAATTAGAATGTTAATTAAGTGTAATTAGGAAACTCAACCTAATTAATTAGCTATTTAATTAGCATGCAATTAGGTTTTAATTGAAAACAAATTAGGTCCCTAATTCAAGGAGGCCACAATGCTAAGTATCCTTGGGAGGCTTCTCCAAGGTTCTTGAACCATCATGCATGACCATTGCATGACCAAAAGATGACCAAGCCATGTGCAATTGCATGTGCACTCATATTGTGATATTTTGGCTCAAGTAAATCCTTTAATTTTCCTATGCACATCCCACGCCAGCCCACTCCAATTACTCTCTCAAAATTTCACTTTTCTCTCACCAAAAAGCAAGCATCATTTTCTCTCAAATTCCCAAGAACACCAAGCATCATTTTCCTTCCATTTTCTCTCTCTAGTTTCGGCTCCAACACCCACATACCCTATCCATCTTCTATAATTTTTGTTCTTAGCATTTCCTAAACTTAAACCACCTCCTAAACACTTTTCATTTAGGAAGTTTCATCAAAATCCTATCCTAAGTGCTTCAAAATCCAAGTTCTATCTTACTTCCCTAAAAGTAAGCTTTGGTTTTTATGGTTTAAAATTTAGTTTGTGATTTTCTAAACCATGTTTGTTCCATGGTTTATCATTATTAAGCCTTGTTTGTGATTTTAATAATTGTTTTAGAATTGTTAGGGATTTGTTTAAGGCCACACAAAATCAAGGAGAAGGAGAGGAGCTTGAAGGACTTGTCTTCAAGAGGTAAGAGGTAGATTTAACCTCACCAATCATGTTTTGGTGGTGAGAAGATGATTGTGTGTGGTGAAAAACCCATAAGGGTTTATTCACCTATTGTTTAATGCTTTTTTAATTTTGTTTGTGGTGTTTATGGTTTTATTTTTGTGATTGCATGTGTGCTAATATGTCTAATGCTTTGATATATGCTTGTATGGATAATTTTGAATGCATGCAAGTATATGTATAATTTAGGATATGAACAACATGATGAAACGATTGTATCAATGCTCCAAAGAGCAATGAGGCTCACGGCCATACTAGGGTAAAAAGGACCAAAGTCTTGAAAATGATGGATTCAAATGAGAACTAAAGATTTAAATGAAAAGGAACTGAATTTGGAAGAGTTTGAGGATAGAAAAGCAAAATGATTTTGGAAAACAATTTGATATAATTAAATAGTAGAGTTATAAAATGAAATGAGGGTCAATACTTGAAGTTTACTGACATATAGCTCACCCTACGGGTTTTGAAGTGCGTTAGTAAAATTTGAGCTGTAATATGTGAGGTAAAGGAAAGAAATACCATTTTTTGGAAAACAGTACAATTACTGATTTTTAGAGGGGTCATACTGTAATTTTTTATAAAAGAGGGACTAAATTATAAATATTATTTAAATGAGGGGCCATTATATAAATACTTATTTTTAGAGGGGTCATATTACAAATATCATTTTTAAAGGGGTCATATTACAAATATTTTATAAAAGAGGGACTATTTCATAAATATGAATTTTATAAGGAATTTGTTGAAAATATTATTTAAATGAGGACTATAATGTAAATATTATGTTTTTAAGGGTTTATTATGCAAATATGGAAAATAAAGTGAATTTTTAGTATTAAATGAGAAAAATAGTATTTTTGAATTTAAAACAAATGAAAAATATTTATGCAATTGAGAAACGTTGAAAAATTGCTACGAGATTTGAAAAGGCGACAGAATTAAGTCGCGATTAAGAAAATGTGAAAATATGACTACGCGATAAAATTACAGTAAAGGTACTGTAGGGTTAATGTATAAACCCCGAATATGTAATAATAATTGGAAATGTGAATAGTGCATAGTACATGCATTGGAAAGGTCAAATAAACTGTATAAGGCTATTTGCCTAGGAGAGACTACACCTCTTGAGTGGGTGCGATATGCGTAGTGTAAGTCACTCGTTGACCTTGGGGGCATTAGGGTGCGGGTTGCCTATAATGGGCAGTTGGTAGCTCTTCTGTACCGTAGGTTAGACCGACGCAACACACCAATAATCTTAATTGAGACACTATTCTTAATCAAGATCTGATAAAGACTGTCGTGTATATGCTAGATGTGCAAGATTGAGCACGTGGTCTGAGGCATGTTGGTACCAAAAAATCTTTTCGATCACTCTCTCCGACCTGAGTTTTAGCTCCATGGAGTAGGAAATTGAGTCTGTGTGCATACATATAGTGATTGAGGGCATTATCGTAATTATGGTTTATGATAATTAAACTATTGAATATTTGGTTATTGATGATGGCATGATTGTAATTATTGTATATTACATGTTTTGTGATGATAATGATGTTAGTGGCATAATTGTAATTATGGTATGATAGCTGTATGAAATATTGTATGTGTTTATCTTCATTGCTACCATACTGGTAATGGCATAGGTGATCTCACCTCTTTGTATGTTTATTCTGTATTGTATTTATAATTTAAAAGGCGTTGAGCAAGAAGTTGAGCGAGAAGCTGAGGAAGAGCAGATCCCTGTTGAGGACGCTGAGTTTTGAAGAAATGGAGATGCCTTGTTTCCTTGGTTATATGAGGTTGACGTTCCTTGGAGGATCAGAGTCATGGAACGTTGATTTGGAGAGAGAGTGTATTTACTACTTGGGTGACCTAAATATTAGACTGAGTAGACAACAACTAGGACATCATTACTTTAGTGTTAATATTTATGTACAACTAGAGTTTCCTATATCTATTAGGCAGTACTGGGGGACATACTACCGTACCCCTAGTGAGGTTAGTATTGTGTTGTCTGCTCGGACACCTGTCCGTAGGACTTCACGTCAAGCTGGATTCCTATATGCTGAGGAATCGGAGGAAGACCCGTCTGAGGGTTTTGCTGTCTAGTAGGACTTGGGCAATATGTTAGTTTAAGTTAAAGTTTAAATATTTTGAAAGTCTAGTTTGTAATTATCTAGGTATGACAATACTAAAGGCTTGTATGTATATATGATATAAATTATTTGTGACAATGTTGTTATATTTTTATTTTTTGCTGAGTTTATCTTATTATTATTATGAAATTTTCTAACTCGTATTTTTATTACAAGCACGAATACAAATAAAGGGGTAATTTGGTAACTAAGTATCATAAAATGTGGCGCCCTAGGGAGGGTGTTACACTAATGCTCATGAAATGTCATGCCTCTTGTATATTCCCAAGATCCCGGTTCCTTGTATTTCTGGATAGGGAAGGAATGTTACCACCTGACACTACCAGTAACCCTAGCCATATTGATGATGAAACATATTGGAAAAACTCATACTAGGAATTTAGGATCCCCTTCCTCATCGAGGATCATCTCCTACAACTCCCATCTATGACAAGGAAATAAATTGAGAAATCCCACACTAAGAATTTACGATTCCCTTCCTCATCAAGAATCATCTCCTACAATTCTCTGGCCAAATAATTGTGCACATCATAATAAGGTTACAATACTTAAGGAATAACAAGTATGAATCACTTCTGGTCAAGGTCCATATCAATTAGTGCCATTTATCTTGAGCACACACCACATCATTCAACATAAGCTCAACTTTAATAATGTAAAGGTGCAAATCACAATAAACATTCAATACTGACTCAACTTTAATAAATAAAGGAGTAACTCAGGTTCTTAGTATACTTTCATAGTTTAACTTTAGCAATTAAAGGAGTAATTCATGTTTCTAGTACACTTCATGAGATATGATGATTGTATAATGCAAAGGTATCTCATCATGCTTGATTCTAGTGCACCATGCCTTCACTTCACAAGTGAACTCATTGCACAATATCATTACTCTCCAATGAACTAGATGCATAACATTGTCACTCCACAATTAATTGAATGCACAATGTTAACATCCTTCAAAGATATGCTAGGTGTATGTTAATATCATAAAATACCCCTAATAGTGGCTTAACTCACATTATAAAGCACAAATATATAATCTCATCAATCAGAGTACTTTGTTTTCTCAAAATAGGAAACAGGGGAATTTCTGTCTTTAGGTGATTACCATCGATTGATCGCCTAATGACAGCAGAGATCCCACTGGTTTTCTATCATTGACTGATCAATCAGTCACTTCTTGAGTGATTAATCGCTCAGTACTAGCTGTAACACCCTCCTTAGGGCGTCACACTTTATGTTACTTAATTACCAAATTACCCTTCCATTAAAAATCGTGCTTGTATTATAAATACGAGTTATAAAATTTCTTAATGATAATAAAATAATCTTAGCAGAAAATAAAAACATAACAACATTGTCACACATAATTTACATCATATATATACATACAAGCCTTTAGTACTGTCGCACTTAAATATTTTACAAACTAGACTTCCAAGGTATTTAAACTTTAAACTTTAAAACTAACATATAGCCCAAATCTTACTAGACAAATAGTAGAACCCTCGGATGGGTCCTCCTCGATTCCTCAAAGATGTAGGAATCCGTCATGATGTGCGAGTCCTACGGACAAGTATCCGAAGCAGACGACACCATACTAACCGTATTAGGAGAACGATAGTAAGCTCCCAATACTTGTCTAATAGATATTGGAAACTCTATAATAGATACTCTCTCTCTCTCTATTTGAATGTAAATACGAGTCCATGCCTCATCTCCTCCAATGAATATCAGCTTCGTGGTAGCTAAGGGAACTAGGCATCTGCATCTCCTCGAACTCGACGTCCTCAGCAGGAATCTGCTCCTCCTCAGCTTGTCGCTCTGTTTCTTGCTCGACGTCTTAACAAATATAAATATAACACGGAACATACATACCAAGAGGTGAGATCACCTACGCCAATACCAAGATATGGCGTTTAATGAAGATAAACACATACAATATCTCATACGGTTATCATACCATAATTACGGTTATGCCACTAACATCAATATCATCGCAAAACATGTAATACACAATAATTACAAATCATGTCATCATTAATAATCAATAAATCAATAAATCAATTATCATAAACAAAAATTACGATAATACCCTCTATCATTATATGTATGCACACGAGACTCAATTTCCTACTCCATGGAGCTACAACTCAAGTCGGAGAGAGTGATCGAAAAGAAGTGTCGGTACCAACATGCCTTGGACCACGTGCTCGGTTTGCACATCCAAAGATATACACGGCATTTTATCGATCTTGATTAAGGATAGTGTCTCGATCCGGATCATTGGTGTGTTGCGTCGGTCTAACCCACGGTACAGAAGAGCTACCATCTGCCCATTGTAGGCAACCCGCACCCCAATGCCCCTAAGGTCAACGAGTGACTTACACTACGCATATCACACCCACTCGGAGGTGTAGTCTCTCCTAGGCAACTAGCCTCATACATCAGTCCATCGGACCTTTCCAATGCATGTACTATGCACTATTCACATTTCCAATTTATATCTCATAATCAGGGTCCACACAGTAATATAACAGTACTATTACTGTACTTTAATCGCGTAGTCACATTTTCACATTTTCTCAATTGCGACTCAATTCTGCCGCCTTTTCAAAATCGCGTAAATATTTTTCTTACGTTTTAAATCCAAAATACTATTTTTCTCATTTTAATACTAAAATTAGCTTTATTTTCCATATTTACACTTCAGTCCCTCAAAAACTCATATTCACAAAACAACCCCTCATAAAATCCATATTTACCAAATAGTCCCTCAAAATTTAATATTTACAGAAAAGTCCTTCAAAAATTAATATTTATAAAAAAGTCCCTCATTAAATTTATATTTACAAAATCACCCCTCCTTTATAAAATATTTACAGTTTGACCCCTCTAAAAATAATAATTACATTATGACCCCTCAAAAATCAATATTCATACTATGGCCCCTCATTTTGAGAAAATTTATAATTTAGTCCTTTTTTATAAAAATTTGCGGTATAACTCCTCTAAAAATCAATAAATGGTATTGTTTTCAAAAATCATTATTTCTTTTCTTTACTACTCATAAAATCATTTTATTTTACCATACTCAAATTTTTCTCAGATTCATTTAAATGTCTCAGTTCTCATTTTAATTCATCAGTGTAAGGACTTTGGTCCTTTTTCCATTGTATGGCCGTAAGCCTCAATACTCTTTGGAGTACACATACAATCGATTAATCATGTTATTCACATCCTAATTTACACATACAATCTCATGCTTTCATAATTACACATACATACAGAATATCAAAACTTTAAGCATTTAATCACACATGCAAGCATAAAAACTCAATCAAACACATCTCAAACACAATCAAATAATCGGTGAAGAACCCTTATGGATTTTTCACCGTACAAAACCATCCTCACACCACCAAAACTCGGTTGGTGAGGTTAAATCTCCCTCTTACCTCTTGTAGACAATTTTAATCGGTTGGTTCTCCTTCCTTCCTTCAAATTTGTGCTATCCACCAAACAAATCCCTAAAATTCTTAAACAATTAGTAAAAACACATACAAGGTACAATATTGAAAAACCATGGAACAATCATGGTTAGAAAAATTAAAAATTCCATTTTGAACCATAGAAACCAAACTTACCCTTAAGTAAGTAAGCAAGAAATGGAATTTTAGGCAAGATAGAGTAGGAATTTGGGAAAACTTTGTGAATGAAAGATGCTTAGAATGGTATTTGGCTTTAGGAAATATGATAGGAAAAAATTATAGAAGTTTGGTAGCACATGTAGTAGTCTTGGCCGAATATAGAGAGAAAAAGAGAAAGGAAAGTGTGCTTGGTTCTTGATAGCTTTTTGGAGAGAAAGTAGATGCTTTGATTTGTGATAAGTGTGAAATAGAAAATGAAGAGTGAATATGGAGTGCAGCTGCCGTGTGAGTTGTTTTAGGGAGGTTGAGTGAGTGAATTTGCATGCTAAATATCCTAAAGTGTTCACACTTGGTGCACATGGCTTATGCCATGTTGGATGGTTCTTGAACCTTGTAGATTCAAGCCCACTTGCCTCCTTGTTGCAGCCCCAATTTCGTGCAGCCCCCCCTCCATTTTAATAGCTTAATTGTTTCCAAATTAGTCCTAATTACATGCTAGTTAATTAGGTAATTTGTTAGGTTAATTATCCTAACCAAACTAAATTAACATACTAGTCACATAACTAATTAATTTAGTATATATTAACATATATTATAACCTTTAATTAATATTAGTATATCTAATTAGTATTTAGATTATAATTAATTAATAACTAAGCTAGTTCACTTAGTTTACTAATTAAGTAATTAGATTAGTCAAATTAAGCATAATTAGGTTACTAACCATTTTCAAGCCTACAATCTTTGACTAAATCCTAACCCTTGATTCATCTTTAATTTCTAGCCATAGATCACATCTAGGGTAGATATCAATTGGTCATAAAACTATCCTTCTAATCTCACCATTGATTAGATCAATGGCTAAGATTAAAGCTTCTAAAGTAAGCTTCACAATCCAATGGCTCACAAAGAAGTCAATGCTTCTTTTGTTGACTCTTTCTAATTGGTTTAGAAAGTCAAGCCTACCTATTTTGACCATTTCCTATTGGTTTAGATTTCTGTCCAGTCAGCATCGTTAACTGTTACACTAAACGTGGGTCCCACGAACTTTTTCGGGTCCACAAATAATTTTTCTACTATTTTTGAGACAAGTAGGTACTGTTGAATAAAATAATATTATAAAAATATAAAATTATTTTATTACACGCTTAAATTCTAAAAATTACGAGATTAATATATATATCAATCAGAATTGGGTTTAGTAAGATCCCCAAATCTAATTAATTAAAATAAGATTTTTCCCGGTCAAAAAATTATTATTTTCTTGACTCGGAGCAAATCACACAAAATGATCAAATATGATCTCAGAACAGTCAAATTATTTTTATAACATACAGAAAATGTAAAACAGTGTAATTCTGCTATTACTATTCACATAGTCAGAATTTGGGGTGTTACACTAGCCGTGGCTGCCACTGGCTGATTAAGTGGTCTAGTTGCCCAACAAAATTTTCTCTCTACCACTGAACGA
Source organism: Ormosia semicastrata (assembly GCA_029884595.1). Lineage (NCBI taxonomy): Eukaryota > Viridiplantae > Streptophyta > Magnoliopsida > Fabales > Fabaceae > Ormosia > Ormosia semicastrata. Next base: position 36,043,757 of record JAQQTO010000047.1, on the reverse strand, counting down.
TTAAGTGGTCAGTTTTTGGGTGACTAATCGCCTAGACACAGACTTCCCAGAATTAGTTTCTATGAGTTGGTAACTAATTTCTAACTCCCATAATCAACTTTTAAATGGTTTCAACATCAATACATGGTTCTAAAAATGTTAAAACTTATATATACATTATCAAATCATCATCATAAGGATCTAAGAATAATGACAACCCAACAAACCCATACTCACAAACTTAAGAATATGGAGTTATATGGATGCACATAGGTTCAAAATGCATAACCATGCAAGTGTCAACACTTTGACATACAATTTCTCATTTTCAACCAAGTTCTCTAACACAAGTTTTGAAACACGGAGAGGAAGAATAAAGAAGTATCAACCACAAGTTCATGGAGTCTCAAATTCGAAACTCAAAACCATAAACATAATCATGCATATATCATTTAACTTCAACACTCAATCTTTCCATACCAAGTCCATACACACAAACTCTTGGTAACATAAGATAAAATAGTGAAGTGGAGAAACATGACAACTCCTACCTCAACTCTCTAGTGGATAGTATTCATGTAGTCTTCTTGTTTTTCCTTGATTCTTTCTTTTCTTCCGTCTTCCTCTCCTTCTTTATCTTCCCATTACTCTTCTTGCTTTTCCTTTTCTCTTCTTTCTTTCTTTCTTTTTCTCTTTACTTTCTTTGCGGAACCGTGTGAGAAAGAGAGTGAGATGAGAATTAAAGAAAAGTCAAAGAATTGAGAAGATAGAGTGGTGCAATAGCTGAAGAGATAAAGATGGAAGACTTTCAAGGCTTCTTGGAAAAGTTGTATCTCCTAAAGATATTTTGATCTTCCATTGATGCTTTTTCTACTTTCCCTAAGTGTTAGGAAAATTTTTAGGACTTATTCCAATTTCCATACTCATCATTTAATGATTATCCTTAAACACCATTAATAGTCACTAAGCTTTATTACACTTCCTGTGTAGGTAAAAATATCAAACTAGTTCAATTGATTCTCAGAAATTTATCGCTTCTCATTTTATGTATTTGTAACCTAGAAATAAAGTCTCCATATTTATTTCTATCATCTAAGTAATTTATGCTAAGTTATGAGCTAATATGAGCTATTTTTCATATTTGGTGTTATAGCAACATATCCAAACTAACTCAAAAGGTCACCAAAATTAACAAGTAACTCATACATGTGTTATTGAACTTCTATAACCATGATTAAAACTAATATGTTAGGGAGGATGTTACAAATAAGATCTCACACATCTATTACTAAGTTAGCTCAAACACAATTCACTACTTATGAGACTTGCTAAAAAAAAGACACAATCCCTTCATGTTACGTCCACACTTCCAACTTGGTCACATAAACAATATAGTAATTCTTAAATTATTGTTTGATTTGTCTGTTTATTTATGGGCATGTCTATGTCTACATGTGAATGTTAGAATGGCTAGAAATTTATAATTATATTGTAGATCAATAACATGATTTATAATAATTTTTGGTAGGTTAAGTAATTAAATTTAGTAATTTTAGTGAGTTAAAAGTAGCATAGAAATTAGAATAAATAAGATAAAAATTATGAAAATAATTCTAGTGGTGGAGAAATTAAAGTAGATGGTGGGAGTAATATAATTTACTCATGAGCTAATAAAAATACAACAACAACCAAGTCTTTTCCCACTAGGTGAGGCCGACTACATGGATCAAACGACGCCATTGTGCCTTATCATAAACCAAGTCTTCAGAAATGTCATTCAAATCTATATTTTTTTAATCGTTTCACCTATAGTCTTTCTTGGTCTCCCTTTACCTCTAGCTATTTGGCTATCCTCCACCTGATCTACTCTCCTTATAGGGACTTCTAAGAGTCTTTTCCTTACATGTCCAAACTACCTAAGGCGAGATTCTCCCATCTTTTCCATAATAGGTGCTACCCCTACTTTCTCTCTAATGCATTCATTCCTAATATTATCTTGTCTTGTATGACCACACATCCATTGCAACATCTTCATATCCATGATACTGATATTATGCTCTTGCTGGCTTTTTACCACCCAACATTCAGTACAATACAATATCACAGGCCTTATAGTTATGCGATAAAATTTACCCTTAAGCTTGTGAGGAACGTTTTTATCACAAATAACTCCTGAAACACTCTTCTATTTCATCCATCCAACTTGAATCCTATGGTTTACATCTCCCTCTATCTCTTCATCATTTTGTATGATAGATCCAAGATACCTAACCCATGTAACTTGTGGTATGGTATGGTCTCCAATTTTCACCGCCAAGTTAGCACGCTTCTTACTGAACTTACATTCTATATACTCTGTATTACTCCTATTTAGATGGAAGTCATGTTCTTCCAAAGCTCGTCTCCATAGTTCTACCTTCTCATTTGTTTCCTCTCCCGACTTTCCAACTAAGACTATATCATCTGCAAAAAGCATGCATTATAGTATCGGCTCTTGGATATGCATAGTAAGCACACCCAAGACAAAGTTAAAAAGATATGGACTCAAAGTTGACCATTGGTGTAGTCCTATAGTTATAAGAAAATCTTCTGTGACCCCACTTTGTGTTCTCACACTAGTTTTAGGCCTATTATACATATCTTGAATTATTCGAATATAAGCGATACGAACTCATTTCTTCTCCAAAGTCTTCCATAAGACCTCTCTCGATACCCTATTGTAGACTTTTTCCAAATCAATGAAAACTAGGTATAGGTCTTTTTACTTCCTCCGATACCTCTCCATTAATCTTCGTAGAAGATAAATTACTTCCATAGTTGATTTTCCAAGTATAAAACCAAATTGATTCTCTGAAATATGAGTCTCTTGTTTTAATCTCCATTCAATTACTCTTTTCTATAACTTCATGGTATGACTCAAGAGCTTAATCCTTCTGTAATTTGCATGGTTTGTATATCTCCCTTGTTCTTATAAATAGGGATTAAAGTGTTTATCCTCCATTCATTTGACATTTTCTTATACATCATTATCTTGTTAAACAGCTTTGTGGGCTAGCTTATACCTTTCTTTTCTAGGCACTTCCATACTTCAATAGGTATATTATCTGGTCTGACTGCTTTTCCATTATCCATCTTCTTCAATGCTTCTTTTACCTTAAACTTACGAATTCTTCGATAAAAGGTTTTACTTTGGTCATCCTCTCTAGTGATTAGAATGTCTGAGTCCCCTAAAGTCCCATGTCCCTCATTAAATAACTTGTGAAAATAACCCTTCCATCGATTCTTGATGTCTTGTTCCATAACCAAGACTTTGCCCTCTTCATCCTTAATGCATTCACTTGATCCAAGTCTCTTATCTTCCTTTCCCTACTTTTAGCAAGCCTGTAAATTTTTCTTTCTCTGCCTTTGGTGCCCAAAGATTGATATAACCCATCGAACGCTTTAGCTTTTGCCTTGCTCACTGCCATTTTAGTATCTTTTTTTGCTTCCTAATATTTTTCTCAATTTTCATCATTTTTACTTATGTGTCAAGCTTTATTACATTCGTTTTTAACCTTAACCTTATCTTGTACACTTGTGTTCCACCACAAAGATTCTTTATCCTTGGGTCCAAAGCCTCTTGATTCATTGAGTGTCTTCTTTGCTACATTCCTAATCTCTTTGGCTGTCTTGTCCCACATATCATTAGCACTCTATTGTACTTCCCAAATCTCTTCTTCCATAATCCTCCTCTGAAAGAGCATTTGTTTTCCTCCTTTTAGTTGCCACCATTTGACCATTGGGTAGTCAAGCTAATAAAAATGCATATGAGCAAATTAGATTATTAAAGAAAGCTTAGAGATTTATTTAAATAAAATCTAGAGTAATCATTACTCTTCAACCACTAGAATTTCATGCAAAAAGAGAAAAGTACTTATCTTGAATGGATTAGAGCTTGATAGGACTTAAACAAATGAAATTGCATTCATGTAGGTTAATTGTACACCAAATTAATAACACATTGGTAAGAACTAGGACCTAATTAGTACCAATTGGCCTAAACTAAGGTTTTTTTTTAATAAAAAAAGAAATATTAATAGATGAGAAGAAGAGAGTACAAAGAAAGAGGATAAGGAATCCTCACAAAAAACAAAAAAACAAAAAGAAACAACTAAAACTTATGTGGGAAAATCATGGAACAAAGCATGTCAATCCCTTTGCATGTCAACCAAAGAAACATCACTAAAAAGACCATAAGCAGAACACCAAAAGGATGCCAAAAAAGTAACCCTATCCCAAATGAAGTCTAGAGCCAAAAAAGAGTCCTTGAAGATTCTAGCATTCTTTTCCAACCAAATACACCAAAGAATAACGTAAACAGAGTACTACCATAAGAGCTTTGCATCTTTACGAGCACCAAAACCTCTAAACTTGGTAAGGAGAAAAAGATGCAAATCCATTGGGCAAACCCAAGACTCTCCAAAGATCCCAAATAGTCTATTCCAAAGATAATTAGTCACAGAACAATGTAAAAAGAAATGAGCCCCGAATTCCACATTAGAACCACACATAATACACATATTAGGAGACAAAGCAGTGAGAGGCCTGCATTTCTTAAACATGTCATTAGTGTTAATCCTATTAAGAACTGTAGTCCAGACAAAAGCTTTGACCTTTGAGGGAACTTTGGATTTCCAGATGGGTTTATCCAAGAGAAATCTATCCTTATTATGAGATTGAGTCAAGAACTGAAAATAAGATTTATAAGAGAAAACTCCTGATGATTCAAGGGTCCAAATTCTTGAATCAGGCATAGAAGAAATATTAATAGAATCAATTAAAATTAGGAGAGACTCTAACTCACCAACCTCTTTATTATACAAGTTTCTAAAAAAATAGAAGTTCCAAGCGAAGTTATCATGATAAAAAAAATTGGCAAATAGGGGCATTATGTAAAGAAGAAATAGCCTTGGAAAAGCCTCAGAAAGAGGGACAATGCCAACCCAAATATTTTCCCAAAAGTTAATACGGGAGCCGTCACCTAGATGCAAGGATAAGAGAGAATTAAAGGAAGGAAGACCCTGAGAGATAAATTTCCAAGGACTAGCATGAGAAACTCTACTTGTAGAATTGGTGTCCCACCCATTCGGATGCAAACCATACTTACTTCAAATAACATGATGCCATAAAGAAGAAGGTTGTAGAGGAAAACGCCAAAGCCACTTAGTTGCCAATGCCTTGTTCTTGGACACCAAATTACCGAGACCCAACCCTCCCTCCTTATTAGGTCTACAACAAACCTCCTAGCTAACAAGGTGGTCTCTACTAGAATCTCCCGCCCCCGACCAGAGGAAATCTCTCATAACTCTCTCTAATTTCTGAGCCATAGCCACAAGAATATGAAAAAGGGAGAGAAAGTAAAGAGGGATACTAAACAAACAAGACTGAATTAGAGTGATTCAAAGAGAAAAAGGAACCTTTCTAACAATCTAACCGCTTAGAGATCTTACAAACCATTGGGTCCTAAAAGGAAACAACACAAGGATTACCTCCCAAAGGAATCCCAAGGTAAGTGAGAGGCCATTGAAGAATTTGACAACTTGCTAAAGTAGAAAAAGTGGACAAAATTTGATTATCCACATTCACACTTGCTAAACCACTTTTTTTCCAAATTAATCTTAAGACTAGAAATGACCTCAAAGAACCTCAAAATAGTCAAAGTATTAACAAAAAAATCAACATCGGGTTCTAAAAAGAATACTGTGTCATTGACAAATTGAAGATGAGAGACTAAAACCTCCTTTGAACTACCAATTAGCCCCTAAACTAAGGTTCTAAGTGTTACCAAGTGGCCTCAATACTCAAGAGGGGGGGTGAATTGAGTATGAAAACTCAGTTCACAAATCTTTCACAAATCGTTTGATAACTTATTTTTGTTGAAGCTATTGAATGATTAGAAATAATTGGAAGGACGAGATAAACACTTTTACTTATAACAGAAATAGTCTATGAAGACAGTATCCAAGAAAATCAATAAAACAATATACAAAATAAACAGGGGAGGGTTTAGAGACAACAAACACAGTCATTTATCCTGGTTCGATCACCAATCCACTTGTGATCTACATCCAGTCCCCAAGCAACAACTTGAGATTTTCCACTATATCTTCAAGCTTCAATGGGTGCTTGATAACCACTACAACCTTGAGCACTCTACTCTTTTGGGATACCTCACCCTTGGAGCTTGAGTCTCTTCAACTAAGGAATACCTCACCCTTTACACTTTTGGAGGGATGCCTCACCCTCTTTACAAAGCAATAATGATAGATAGAATGAAGCTCTCAATAGAGCAGATGAATACAAATTGAAGCTCTAATATGCTCTCAAAGATTTTTCACGTTTTTGACAGAAAACAGAGTAAGAAAATGATTTAAGGATTGATTCACGTTTGGACGTATTGGTAATCAGTTTTTGGTTTAAGGTCAACCTCAAATAAAGACCCAACTTTGGTATTTATAAGTTTCTCATTTAATAGAGCCGTTGGGGTTTTCTGGGCATGCATTAAATGCATTAAATATAGCCGTTGGACGTTGTCAAGATTCTTGTAATCGATTACTCAGCTCAGGTAATCGATTACATATGTTATTCCAATGTTCTTGACTTTCTGGGCTCTGTGTAATCGATTACATTCCTTATGTAATTGATTACATGACTTCTGACTTGTGTGTAATCGATTACATTCTTGATGTAATCGATTACATGGCTTCTGACTTGTGTGTAATTGATTACAATATCTGTGTAATCGATTACATGACTCTTTGAACGTGTTCATGCTTTTCTGGGCTTGATGTAATCGATTACATATATTGTGTAATCGATTACATGGCCTCTGACTTGCTTGTAATCGATTACATTGCTCATGTAATCGATTACATGCCTTCTGTTTGCTGTGTAATCGATTACAAACGTCGTGTAATCGATTACATTGGCCATTGAACACATTTTTCAAGTCCAATAAAGCTTGTAAGTCATTTCTAACACCTTGAGACAATTGTTTAAACATGAATCTTTTTAAGAGTGTTAGTTTTAAGATTGAAACACAAGTTTTCTTGAAAGCCATGTTTATCTTTGAAATTTCCCATTTATTTTGAAATCATATATTGAAAAACTATTTGAGAAATCTTGAGAGCATTTAACATTAGTGTCCTAAGTCTTATAACTAAATAAACCTTCTTGTCTTCTTTCTTTGATCTTGATTTTTCCTTTTGCGCTTGATTTTCACTATTGCACTTGATCTTCACTTTTGTCTTTGTTATCATCAAAAACCATTTGACATGCCTTAGAGACATAAGCATTCACATTCTCCCCCTTTTTGATGATGACAAACTGATCATAGGAAAAAGAAAGAATTTTTGCAATTTTATATAATAGACATTTAGGCGCAATGCTCCCCTGGAGTTTATGCATGATATTGGGTTAGATTTCATATAAAAAGCTTAAGAGCGCAAAAGCTCAATAACTCCCCTGTACTCATGCAGCCTTAATTACTCATGCAACCTTTATTTCATTTTTCCTTATTTTCCTTATTTTCTCCCCCGTTGGCATTATCAAAAAGACATAAGCAAAAAAAAAATGGACAGCAAAACAGCTATAGTTTATGATTCCCTAAATTTTGCCAGAATAACAATGCCAAGGATATCAATTAGTTCATGCAATATTGACAAACAGCCAAACATTCAAAGCGAAAACAAGTTCATATTTTATTAATCAGCTATGGACAAAGTAATGTTATCACAGCCAGTATACACAATAATCAAAGAACACCATAAATGTATACCAATGAAATATAATTAGAGTCAAAACAAAATAAATACATGGTGTTTATCAAAACAAATATTAAGGCAAGGAGCCATGATCACTGTCAGTGGCCTCGCTGCCACAAAAGACATCACCCTCTGGATCCGCAGCAGTATCATCGTTATCATCATTGTCATCGCTGGGCATAAGATCATCGTCAGAGTCCAAAGGCTCCTCATCATCAACAAGAACTCCAGATGGGCCAGCGAAGGAGAGGGGAACCGGAGAGGCAGGGGATGTGCGAGGTGCAGCAGCAGCGCTCTGAGGAATAGGAGGTCTACCTAGGAGAGATCGGATGGAGGCAAGCTCCTGATCAGAGTAGTCCATCCTCAGCTCAAGATGGTCAATCTTCTGCTCGATATGATCCATGCGTGTGTTTATATTAGTACTCAGGTTGCGCATTTCTTGGAGCAGGAGATCAAGAGTAATAGGAGTGGGAGCTGGAGCAGGATGCTGAGCCTCCGCATCCTCGTCACTATCTGGGTCGTGATGGATATGGCCAAAAGTGCCATGAGCGATGTAATGCCATCTGTCATCCACCTTATAGAGTTAGAGCTTCCTTAGAGTATGCAGCCAATTGATTGTGGTCCCTTGGAGCTGGTGTCCGTAGACTCTTCAGCCAGCAAAATGCGATAGTGCTCAAGTATAGTGGTTACCAACATGGCGAAGAGAAGAGCAGAGTTCTTTTTTTTCTTGACGTCCAGTATGTGCTCTAAGATATAATAATCCTAATTAATAGGCCTCCCTGTAGTCATTACCCATAGTGCAATCACATCATCCTTGAGGACTTGGGAGTAATTCCCTCCCCTGGGAATCAAGCCACGGACCAAAAGATAGTGGAGAACCCTGTTCTCCATGGTGAGGCCAGTAGCCATAATTCTTCGTTTAGGATCACTCGGGGGGTGGTAGCCAGTCCTAATCAAAGAGAGAAGAGTAGCCTTGTGCTCAAACTCATGTCCCCATACATTGGCATTCCCACAGAACTGAGCTCCATCTGGAGTGAGCTTTGTCAGCCTATACCACTCGCCATTGATAACTTTGATTTGTTACTTTTTCACTTCAGAAATGATATAGTTATCCTCAACCTTCAGGTTCGCATAAAAGACACGTACAAGATTAGGGTAGATGGCTTTCTCTATGCTCAGGAATCCCAGCAAGCCTAAGTTTTCTATTGTCCTAAAGCTCTCTAATGGTTCACTCTCACAGAAGGTAATGGGTAGATACCTAGGAGAGATGATTTTGCGAAGCTGGAAGTTCTTCCAGAACAATTCAGCTCATTTTACAAAGGAGAAGTGCCTCATGAGGTCCAGGCCGGATATGTTACGTGAAGAACCACCAGAAGACCCTGCAATGGCAGCCCCTGTTCTTGGGTGCTTTGAACGATGAGAAGATTCAGCCATTGAGGAGTAGGAGTGGAGTGGGAGGAGTGGAAATGGTTGGGGATGAGTGAGGCGAGAGAAAGGGACGAAATTAGGTTAGAGAAACGGAGATGGGGTTCGTGAGAGAAGGTGGGGAGATTTGGGTGAGGGATGTGAGGAGATTTTGAGAGATGGGTTGTGTGGAGAGGGATTCCGATATTAAGAGAGGTAAAATGAGGGATTTCGATGGAGATTTGAGTGAGAAATGAGAGATTTTGAGGTTTGAGAGGTTTAGGGTGTGTGTAAGCAGAGGAGGAGGACGAAGAAGATGAACAGGTTCTGAAAAAAAATGAGCTCTACGCGCGTCAGAAACCTTTTTAAAACACTCTGTGTAATCGATTACATTGAGTGTGTAATCGATTACATGAATTTTGGTGGGTGTGTAATCGATTACATTTTGGTGTAATCGATTACATTCTTTCTGGGAACCTTGTAATCGATTACATGGATATTGTAATCGATTACCTGAGTTCTGAGTTGATTGTAATCGATTACAAAGGCACTGTAATCGATTACCAGTACTTTTTAATTTAGATTTTTGCATTCTAGACAGCATATAATCAACTTTAATCAATCCAAATTAGTTTCAAAACAGCTTAGATCAATTCAAAGCATCATTTAACCATATAATCTAATCATATTATGATTCAACTCACGTAATTTATCAAAAATTATTATTTTTACCAAGATTTTTAGCATTTTTGGTGAAATTTTGAGGATGTTGAGTTGCTTGTGAGTCTTGGTCATGAGGGAGCACCTGCAAAACAACTTAGGGGAAATCTCCGACGCTCAAGTCAGTATTGGATTCAAATATAATGAAAAATTCAGAGATTATGCAGCAATTTGGCGTGATTATTCAGAAAAAAGCAAGGTTATGCATTAGATTCAGGGATTATGCAAAGCAGGTTAATTTATGCATGAATGATCCAATATACCAAGTTCATTTCTTATGTAGAAAAATGCTTCTTTTGCTAGGGGTTTAGTGAAAATGTCAGCTAGTTGCTTAGTGGTTTCTACAAACTCAAGCATACAGTCACCCTTTTGAACATGATCTCTAATGAAATGATGTCTTATTTCAATATGTTTAGTCCTAGAATGCAAAATGGGATTTTTAGACAAGTTGATTGCACTAGTATTATCACATCTTATGGGGATGTGATCAAGTTCAAGACCATAGTCCAAGAGTTGTTGTTTCATCCAAAGGATTTGAGAACAAAAAATCCCAACTGCAATATATTCAGCTTCAACTATAGACAATGCCACACTATTTTGTTTCTTGCTATGCCAAGAAACTAGTGAGCTTCCAAGTAAGTGGCATGTCCCACTAGTGCTCTTTCGATCCATTTTGCACCCAGCAAAATCAGAATCAGAATACCCAATAAGACTACATGAGGCACCTTTAGGGTACCATAAACCCATTTGTGATGTGCCTATTAGATATTTCATTATTCTTTTAATAGCACTTAGGTGTGATTCTTTAGGATTAGCTTGATATCTAGCACACATGCATACACTAAACATTATATCAGGCCTACTTGTAGTAAGATAAAGGAGTGAGCTAATCATACCTCTATATTTTGTAATTTCTACTGATTTACCTCCTTTATCCTTGTCCAAATAGCAAGAGGTGCCCATAGGAGTAGCCATATGCTTGACATTGTCCATTCCAAACTTCTTGAGCAGCTCCTTGCAATACTTGAATTGGCTTATGAATGTTCCTTATCTTGTTTGCTTGATTTGGAGACCAAGGAAGAAGTTGAGTTCACCCATCATAGACATTTCAAACTCATTTTGCATAATATTTGAAAATTCTTTACAAAGAGAGTTGTTAGTAGCTCCAAATATAATGTCATCAACATAGATTTGAACTAGAAGTATGTCATGCATTTTATGTTTTATGAAAAGGGTTGTGTCAACTTTGCCTCTAGAAAATCCTTTTTCTAAAAGAAATTTGCTCAACCTTTCATACCAAGCTCTAGGAGCTTGTTTCAAGCCATACAAGGCCTTTTTCAGTTTAAAAACATGGTTGGGCAATTCAAAATCTTCAAAACCAGGAGGTTGTTCCACATACACCTCTTCTTGTATAAAACCATTTAAAAAGGCACTTTTGACATCCATTTGATAGAGTTTGAAATCCATGATGCAAGCATATGCAAGTAATATTCTAATGGCCTCTAATCTAGCTATGGGAGCATACGTTTCTTCACAGTCTATGCATTCTTCTTGATTATATCCCTTAGCTACAAGCCTAGCTTTATTTCTTATTATTAAGCCCGTTTCATCAAGTTTATTCCTAAAGACCCATTTGGTACCAATTATTGGATGATCATTGGGCCTTGGAACTAATTCCCAAACTTGATTTCTCTCAAATTGGTTTAGTTCTTCTTGCATGACCAAGATCTAATGCTCATCATTAATGGCCTCATTTATGTCTTTAGGTTCAACTTGAGAGACAAAGGCTAGGTGATTACACGCCTCTCTAAGTGAGTTTCTAGTAATTACCCCTTTTGATATATCACCTATCACCTTGTCAAGAGGATGATATCTTGAAGTCCTCTATTCCTTGGGTAGATTCACAATTTCTGAATCTTCTTGCTTTTGGATTCTTTCTCTTGATTTTCCAAGTGTGTTTTTGTCAAGATTTCTGCAACATCATCAACAAGCTCCTTTCTCGGCTCATTTGGGTTAGTTTCATCAAATGCAACATGTATGGACTCTTCTATGATCATAGTTCGTTTATTATAGACTCTAAAGGCTTTACTATGAATAGAATAACCTATGAATATTCCCTTATCAGATTTTGCATCAAACTTCCCCAAGTTATCTTTTCCATTATTCAAAACAAAGCATTTACATCCAAAGACATGAAAATGTGACACATTGGGTTTCCTTCCTTTGTACAATTCATATGGGGTTTTCTTTAAAATTGGCCTTATTAGGGCTCTATTCATAACATAACACGCGGTATTGACCGCATCATTAAAAATACTTAGGAAGGTTGGCCTCATTGAGCATAGTTCTTGCCATTTCCTCTAAAGATCGATTTTTTCTTTCTACAACACCATTTTGTTGTGGTGTCCTAGGGGCAGAAAAATTGTGCTCAATGCCATGTTCATCACAAAAAGTTTCAAATTCATGATTTTCAAATTCACCACCATGGTCACTTCTTATGGATGCAATACAAAAACCTTTTTCATTTTGGATAACTTTGGCAAGTTTTCTAAATGATTGAAAAGCATCATTTTTGTGGGCCAAGAATAATGTCCATGTAAACCTAGAAAAATCATCCACAATCACTAATGCATAGTAATTTCCACCAAAGCTCATAGTTCTAGAGGGACCAAAAATATCCATGTGCAAAAGTTGTAAAGGTCTAGAATTTGAAACTAAGTTTTTAGCTTTAAAAGAGACCTTTACTTGTTTTCCCTTTTGACATGCATCACAAAGTTTGTCTTTTTCAAATTTGAGCTTTGGAAGACCAATTACTAGTTCTTTAGAAACCAATTTGTTTAAGTGATCCATGTGAATGTGAGTAATTCTTCTATGCCATAACCATGAATCATTTTCTTTACTCATAAAGCATTTAGCATCATTTGAGGAGATATCATCTAGACTAATCATGTATATATTATTGACTCTATGACCAACAAACTTAACTTGCCTATCATCTTTTCCCTCAATTATGCAACAAGAAGAATCAAATATAACTCTATTGCCTTTATCACACAATTGACTAATACTAAGCAAATTATGTTTAAGTCCTTCAACAAGTAAAACATTATCAATAGATGATGAAAGGATCTTACCAACTTTGCCAATTCCAAAAATCTTCCCTTTGTTGTTATCACCATATGTGACATGACCATATTTCTTGTGTGTAAGGGAGGAGAACTTGGAGCCATCACCGGTCATGTGCTTGGAGCAACCATTATCAAGATACCAACTTGAGCTCTTGGTCTTCAAGCACACCTACAACACACATTCAAGTTTTAACTTTTGGTACCCAAATTGTCTTGGGTCCTTGTGTGTTAGAATTAGGCATGGTGCCTTTAGGAGCCCAAACTCTTTTTATTCCAACCTTAGTGTTTATGTTCTTTCTAACATTACAAGTTGATGCACTATGCCCTTTCTTACCACAATGAAAACATTTGACAAAGGGACTACTTGAGGTATTTGAGGAAACAAAGAAATTCTTATAAGACTTTTAGTGATTGTTTGGATTAAATCCCAAGCCAGCTTTTTGAAAAACACATTTTTGTCTCCCTAACAACACATTCAAGTTATCTCTTCCAAAAGTGAATTTTGCAAGAGTGTTGTTTAAGTCTTCAATTTCTTTTTCAAAAGCTTTACATGATGAACAAGGTAATGATATGGATGCACTATCATGTGAGGAACAAGTCATGCATAATGAATTAGCGTCTATGAGTCCTAATGTCTCATTTTCGATTTTAAGTTCATTTATCTCCTTGGTTAAAGCAGAAACTTTCTTTGTCAATAGGGAGATTGTTTTATTGGAAGACAAAATTATTTTTGTGAGCCTCAAAGATTCATCATGCAATTCTTGAAAGGCATCTTGCAATTCATCATAAGAAGGTGAAGGTTCTAGGTTAGAGGAGGTTACCTCGGTGTCTCTTTCTTCACTTTCTTCTCCTTGAACCATGAGGTAAAGATGGGCTTCTTCATTCTCCGAATCGTTGGAAGAGCTTAAGCCATTGTCCTCCCAAGCTATATATGCTCTTCTTCCTTTCCTTTCCTTAGAAGGCCTTTTCTCAAACTTCTCCGTCTTCTTGAGATACATAGGACACTCCATTTTCATGTGTCCCGATTTTTCACATTCATAGCATTTTGGAGGAGTAGAGGATCCTTCTCCTTTGTGATATGCTTTCTTTTGAGGAAAGGGTGGCCTTCTTTGAAATCCCTTGTTCTTTAGGAATCTTCCAAATTTTCTCACAAGGAGACTAAGATTCTCCTCACTTAGCTCCCCACTTTCACCATTCTCTTCACCATCTTCATCATCATCTTCAATTGTAGAGGAAGTAGCTTTGAGTGCGATTCCCTTCTTCTTTTTGTCATGCTATTCATTTTGGTTGAGCCTATTTAGTTCCAGCTCATGTTCTTGAAGCTTTCCAAATAAGGTGGCTAAAGACATTGTTGATAAATCTCTTGATTCCGCAATCGCCGTCACTTTGGGTTGCCAATTCCTGCTTAGACATCTCAACACTTTGTTAATAAGATCCTCATTAGGAAATGTCTTTCCCAATGAGATAAGATGATTAACAATATGAGTAAACCTCTTTTGCATATCTTGAATACTCTCACCTTGGTTCATTCTAAACAATTCATATTCATGAGTAAGAGTGTTTATTCGAGATCATTTTACCTCACTAGTACCTTCATGAGTTACTTGTAGAGTATCCCACATTTCTTTTGCGGTTTTACAATTTGACACCCTAAAGAATTCATCATACCCCAAAGATGTGGTGATGATGTTCCTGGCTCTCAAGTTGTATTGAACCTTCTTTTTATCATCATCGGTCTATTCATTTCTAGGTGTATTAATTTTCACACCATCTTTAGTTTGTGCTGGGACAAAAGCACTATTTTCAACGGCGTCCCACACATCTAAGTCAATAGCTTCAATAAAAATTTTCATCCTTTCTTTCTAATAGGCATAACCATCCCCATTGAAATAAGGAGGTCTGTTTATAGAAGAACCTTCATTTGAAAAATCATTTGAAGCCATTACTTCTCTTGAAGCTGCTAAGCTCTTTATACAAGAGTCTAGCTCTGATACCACTTGTTACCAAGTGGCCTCAATACTCAAGAGGGGGGTGAATTGAGTATGAAAACTAAGTTCGCAAATCTTTTACAAATCGTTTGATAACTTATTTTTGTTGAAGCTATTGAATGATTAGAAATAATTGGAAGGACGAGATAAACACTTTTACTTATAACAGAAATAGTCTACGGAGACAGATTCAAGAAAATCAATAAAACAGTATACAAAATAAACAGGGGAGGCTTTAGAGATAACAAACACAGTCGTTTATCCTGGTTCGATCACCAATCCACTTGTGATCTACGTCCAGTCCCCAAGCAACAACTTAAGATTTTCCACTATATCTTCAAGCTTCAATGAGTGCTTGACAACCACTACAACCTTGAGCACTTAACTCTTTTGGGATACCTCACCCTTGGAGCTTGAGTCTCTTCAACTAAGGGATACCTCACCCTTTACACTTTTGGAGGGATGCCTCACCCTCTTTACAAAGCAATAATGATAGATAGAATGAAGCTCTCAATAGAGCAGATGAATACATATTGAAGCTCTAATATGCTCTCAAAGATTTTTCACGTTTTTAACAGAAAACAGAGCAAGAAAATGATTTGAGGATTGATTCACGTTTGGACATATTGGTAATAAGTTTTTGGTTCAAGGTCAACCTCAAATAAAGACCCAACTTTGGTATTTATAAGTTTCTCATTTAATAGAGCCGTTGGGGTTTTCTGGGCACGCATTAAATGCATTAAATATAGCCGTTGGACGTTGTCAGGATTCTTGTAATCGATTACTCAGCTCAGGTAATCGATTACATATGTTATTCCAATGTGTTCTTGACTTTCTGGGCTCTGTGTAATCGATTACATTCCTTATGTAATTGATTACATGGCTTCTGACTTGTGTGTAATCGATTACATTCTTGGTGTAATCGATTACATGGCTTAACTTGTGTGTAATCGATTACAATATCTGTGTAATCGATTACATGACTTCTGACTTGTGTATGTCGATTACAATATCCATGTAATCGATTACATGACTCTTTGAACGTGTTCATGATTTTCTGGGCTTGATGTAATCAATTACATATATTGTGTAATCGATTACATGGCCTCTGACTTGCTTGTAATCGATTACATTGCTCATGTAATCGATTACATGCCTTCTGTTTGCTGTGTAATCGATTACAAACGTAGTGTAATCGATTACATTGACCATTGAACACATTTTTCAAGTCCAATAAAGCTTGTAAGTCATTTTTAACACCTTGAGACAATTGTTTAAACATGAATCTTTTTAAGAGTGTTAGTTTTAAGATTGAAACACAAGTTTTCTTGAAAGCCATGTTTATCTTTGAAATTTCCCATTTATTTTGAAATCATATATTGAAAAACCATTTGAGAAATCTTGAGAGCATTTAACATTAGTGTCCTAAGTCTTATAACTAAATAAACCTTCTTGTCTTCTTTCTTTGATCTTGATTTTTCCTTTTGCGCTTGATCTTCACTATTGCACTTGATCTTCACTTTTGTCTTTGTTATCATCAAAAACCATTTGACATGCCTTAGAGACATAAGCATTCACACTAAGCTAATCCTATGAAGTTCTAAAACATATCAAGAGACATAAGATCGAAGATCAAAATCATCCTAGGAGTTATGGAGCTTACTAAACCGCCCCCACCTTCTAACAACTTAACCATTAAGTTGTTCTTCTTCCTTATTTCTCTACTCTCTCTCGATGCCACTCTCCAAACACACATAACCATTATTTTCTCTTATATCTCTCGTTCGGCTACATGAAGGAAAGGAGAAAACTCCATGGAAGCCGAAGCTTAGAAGCTTTGCATGGTGGCCTGCAAAAAAAGTGACCATCTCATCTTAGCTTAGTTGAAGAAGTTGATCCCCACTTCCTCCTCTTTCCATCGGTACCACCCTACCTCATCTCTTCTCTCCTCCATCACCGCGAGCTAGTGGAAGCAAAGTAGAGGTCCTTGATTCTCTTTACTCCTTCTTCTTCCTTGCTCTAATGATTTATGATCATATATGTTGTTGATGGTTGTGAATTTGATGAAATTTTCCTGTGAGGTACTCTTGGGTTTGGTGGGTGAGAGGCTGGCATACTTGATTTCTTTTTCCTCTTTCTTTGTTTCTTGAATATATGAACTTGCATGATTATGTTTCTATGATTGCATGTTGGATTGGATTGAATTTTGGTGGTTTGGGGTTGAAGCTTGGTCTCGGGTTCATGAGGGGTATTGCACCATAAGCTTGTTACCATGTTGCTGATGTGTTGTTGTTATTTAAATTCAAATAAGTGAATTAATTTGATAAAAAATTGGATAGTTGGATAGGGTAATGGTCTCGGGTTCATGGAGAAATTAGGAGTTGATTTCACTTCACGATTCATTTTGTTGTGCTTGAGCAATTCATGACTTGTATGGTCTTGAAAAGATGAATTTATGAGCTCCTTTCATGGAGGTTGTCCTTAGGTTCATTATTTTGTACCACATATGTGCTTGGGTTTGTATTAGGCTTAGATATGCCTATTAGTTTAGTTGTAATAATGACTCTGACTTAGATATAGCTTGATGTAACTAGACTGTATAGGGTACCAATGCCCTTGACTTTATTTTGTTTTGTATGTATCTATGGGCCTGAGGCCCAAATGGATTTTTGTGTAGTGTAGGTACTGACGCATGCATTTTATATATATATATATATATATCTGTATGATGGAATAGTTTCTGTATGCTTTGTGAATTCATACCTTGAATTATGAATATGATCTGTGTAGTATAAAATAAATTGCTGGAGATCTGCCAAAGTGAACTAGCTTGCACTAAATGGATTAGTAAAAAAGAAATGGACTAGTTTTACCTTACATGTGAATAGCCTTGCTCATTAAAATGAGCTAAAGTTTCCTGTTACGACCTTTTGTACCGCAAGTGCACGGGTCTCAAGTAACACAGTGATAAACAAAGTTCGTTCCCATGAGAACATTGGCTTCCATAACCAAGTATCAACCAATAGCTTAGCTATTTCTATCCAAGGACATAAAAATAGAGAAAACATAAATTAACTAAATCTAAACTACAAAAGCAATAAAGATAATGGTTTAGAGATCTAGGGAATCCTTCTTCACCTCCTATTTCATACTAATGACATGCAAACCTTTCAAGCAACATCAATGAATTATTAAGTTAGCTTGAGAATCTGATTTAGTTAAAAGCCTATATCTAGGTCAATCAACCATAGTTTCATTTACCTAATTCACTATGCTTCCATGAGAACTAGTGCAAACTCCACTCATAAACGATCTATTCTCAATCACACACTATACATGGCTAAAAAGTATATTTTTATCCAATTAGTGAATTAACTCATCCAAGCCAATTGAACTCATCGAACATGCATCAACCATACATTAGATCTAAAATCCAAATTCCTATGTCTAGGTTCATCAGACTTCAACAAATCAATCAAAAGCTGATCAAACCTTCAAAAGCATTAAGAACCATATGATTGAACATAACTAAACATCAATAAATACTCAAAAGATAACAAAATCATCATTATTCATAGAAAGGATTCAAAGTATCCCTAAACATAGCTCAACTAATCCATGAACACGAAATTACATCACAAAAACCATGCTCAAAAGATAAGGAAGAGAAGAGAAAGAGAAAGGAGAAGGAGGAAACTCATTAGATGTCATCCTTGAAGCTTAAATCATCTTCCAAGGAAGATGACCTCCATCCTTCACTCTTCTAGGCTCCTCAGCCTCCAAAACCTAAGTTCCAGCCACAGCTTCTCTAAACTAAGTAAAACATAAACCTAAAATCTAATAAAATAGTATTTTTAGGCATAGAAAAATAAGAGTCACCGCAGCGCTAAACATGCCATGTCGCGGTGCGCATACTATTAGGTCACCAATGCCCAAGGCTTTGAATCTTCATGTCGCGATGCCTTAGCCTCGGGTATTTTCTACTGATGCAGGGGATGCACCACGTCGCGACGCTCATTTGCCCATGTCGCAACGTTGCCTGCTGAGATGCAGATTTGCCTTTCTTTTCCACTTTTTGCTCAAATGCTCCATATATCATCTTGTTTAGAGCTCTTCCTATCACAGAGAAATCACCAAATAATAACAGATACAAATGCACTCAATCTCTTACCAAATACGCATAGTTTGCTTAATATTGTATAGGAAGACATCCAGATTAGAATATGACAAATATAAGCACAAAACCTTCCAAATATGCATTATAGACAAGGACTAAACATTCTTTCTAGCACAGAGATAAGGCATCAATAACTACATTTTATGTAGTTATCACACCCCTAAACTTACATTTTGTTAGTCCTCAAGTAAAATCAAATAGGACTAAGTAAACCACTTAACAATTCAAACTCAATTATTCATTCAGCTTCAATATTTCAATCTTTCTTTTCTTTCAATTAAACCAAAACCAGTGTATAATGATTGCATAGTTTCCAAAAAGTACAAATGCCCCAAAACCAGCTTCACACATACATAATCCTTCACATGCTAACAATCCAGCTTCCTTTCATGTAACTCACATTATCCACAAACATGCAAGATAAACTTCTGCTAGTCAAGTTATATACATCCAGATAAATTTGTAAGCATACATGTATATGAATCATAGAATTCACAAAGTTGTAATCCAACTCTCTCTCCACTAATGTAAATCACACAAGATTGAGGATTAAAAGGGACTTAATTAGCTTGTAATATTAGGTCAATGGTATAGGTTAAAGAACAGAAAGGATAAGATACAATACAAACATTGAGAAACATAAACATGCTATTTCAAGACTTGAGTCACCACATAATTTTCGTAGGGTATTCAATAGTGAATGCTGAAAACTTTCTAGAATTATTTTCGATGCTTTTTACACTTTACTTTTCTTAAGCTTTGCTTTTCTTTTTCTTTTTCTCTTTTTTTTTCTTTTCTTTTTTTCTCTTTTTTTTTCTACAAAGTAAAAACTTCTTTTCTTTTACTGCATCTAGTTCCTTCAGGCTCATTTTGTATTGAATTTTCATTAATGCCCCTAATCACAAGACTCATTTCAAGAAATAACATACTATGTACTCAACAAACAATAATAGTAAGAAAAAAATGCAATGCTTTCACTTGCATTAGAATGATTAATAGGTTAACGAACACAATGGAGGTGAAAAACAAATAAGGCCTAACAATATAAGGCTTCAAAAGGGGACCTATGATAAAATCATTCAGGATAAGTTTGAAAAGGCTCGATCGGTCCAAACAATGCCCTAATCATTTCCTCAATAACGCACAACCTAAGATTTCGCCTCAAGAGAGTTCAAAAATAATTTCTAGAATAATCGAAACTCTACATGTACATCTATAAACATTCTCTAAACATGCACTCTTATCATTTTCAAAGTTACACTTGCATCTAAGTAGAATGTAAATCATGCATCAAAAGTAACTAAACTGTTTCACATGTTTCAAGATCACATAAGGTTTCACTCAAAAAGGGGCAAATAGCAACCTTCTAAAACAACGAATAATCAAAACAATACTAGCAATTCACATTATGTCATAAAAATTGAAATATCTTCATCACAACCCCTTAGTAATAGCCAAAGAAATAGAAAATCATGAAAACATGATGACTATCACAACTGCATCTAGAAAATATCATCACAAGTGTTCAAATAGATCATAACATCCAAACATGTAATAATACTCCCCCAAACCTAAGTGAGACAAAGTCTTCACTTTCTTTGGTTCATTAGCTACCTAAACTTATTAAATTAAGCACACTATTAATCTGAGCATATTACAATATGGAAAAATAACAAAAGCAAAAGAAATATGTACAAAATAGAGCACAACACCACAGCATTAAACTACCAACATCACGATGTTGAGCTCGTCTGCAGAATTCTGCAGCAGCGACGTGAAGTGCCTTACGCCGCGGCGTGAGAGATCAGATAGAAAAATTTAGCAGCAAACACAGTTTTGCTACTGGAATTGATTCAAATGGGTCTCCAGCACCAGCAAAACTTGTTCAGAAAGCTAAATTATTAAAAACATAACACAAACATATTATATCACAAAATCAACATATTAACATATTTAATACTTAAAACATAAAAAACAATCAAAATCATAAAACTAATATATTTACATACTAACCTATATATAAGTACTAACATATTTAAGATCTAAGACTTCATAAAAACATAAAAACTAACTAAAAGCTTAAACTGCCTAATGAACATACTAACATATATTACCTATTAACATATTAAAAAAACAACATAACAACACAATTAACATCAACATATTAACACATACACATTAACATACAAAACTCAACATACTACCTATTTATGTAAAAAGTAAAGACAAGAATTTAACATAAACATTGGATTTCCTCCCCAAGAAGGGCCTAGTTTATAGTCCTGGCAGGACTTTGTCACCAAAATGGGTTATGCAGATGAATAGTCTTCTAGAACTTGATTCGAAGATTATCCTTTCCAAGAGTCGCGAATTCCTTGAAAAGCCTCGTATGATTAAGATCATCTGACTTCTTTATTGAACCTAACACTTACATAAAAGAAAGTTTCATTAAATAAACTATATACAACTTGAATTAGAACTAACTAAACTCATTATTGATATTAGTCATACAGAATTAAACCATATCCCCGGCAACGGTGCCAAAAACTTGTTATAACCTTTTGTACCGCAAGTGCACGGGTCTCAAGTAATACAGTGATAAACAAAGTTCGTTCCCACGAGAACATTGGCTTCCATAACCAAGTATCAAACAATAGCTTAGCTATTTCTATCCAAGGACATAAAAATAGAGAAAACATAAATTAACTAAATCTAAACTATAAAAGCAATAAAGATAATGGTTTAGAGATCTAGGGGATTCTTCTTCACCTCCTATTTTATACTAATGACATGTAAACCTTTCAAGCAACATCAATGAATTGTTAAGTTAGCTTGAGAATCTGATTTAGTCAAAAGCCTATGTCTAGGTCAATCAACCATAGTTTCATTTACCTAATTCACTATGCTTCTATGAGAACTAGTGCAAACTCCATTCATGAACGATCTATTCTCAATCACACACTATACATGACTAAAAGGTATATTTCTATCCAGTTAGCGAATTAACTCATCCAAGCCAATTGAACTCATCGAACATGCATCAACCATACATTAGATCTAAAATCCATATTCCTATGTCTAGGTTCATCAGACTTCAACAAATCAATCAAAAGCTGATCAAACCTTCAAAAACATTAAGAACCATATGATTGAACATAACTAAACGTCAATAGATACTCAAAAGATAACAAAATCATCATTATTCATAGAAAAGATTCAAAGTATCCCTAAATACAGCTCAGCTAATCCATGACCATGAAATTATATCACAAAAACCATGCTCAAAAGATAAGGAAGAGAAGAGAAAGAGAAAGGAGAAGGAGGAAACTCATTAGATGTCATCCTTGAAGCTTAAATCATCTTCCATAAGGAAGATGACCTCCATCCTTCACTCATCTAGGCTCCTTAGCCTCTAAAACCTAAGTTCTAGCCGCAGCTTCTCTAAACTAAGTAAAACGCAAACCTAAAATCTAATAAAATAGTATTTATAGGCGTAGAAAAACAGGGGATGCCGCGAAGCTAAACATGCCACGTCGCGACGCGCATACTATTAGGTCACCAATGCCTAAGGCGTTGAATCTTCATGTCGCGACGCCTTAGCCTCGGGTATTTCTACTGATGCAGGGGATGCACCACGTCGCGGCGTTGCCTGCGGAGATGCAGATTTGCCTTTCTCTTCCACTTTTTGCTCAAATGCTCCACATATCATCTTGTTTAGAGATCTTCCTATCATAGAGAAATCACCAAATAAATAACAGATACAAATTCACTCAATCTCTTGCTAAATACACATAGTTTGCTCAATATTGCATAAGAAGGCATCCAGATTAGAATATGACAAATATAAGCACAAAACCTTCCAAATATGCATTATAGAGAAGGACTAAGCATTCTTTCTAGCTCAAAGATAAGGCATCAATAACTATATTTTATGTAGTTATCAATTCCCTCAATAAGCTTGGGTAACAAATAAAGCTGAAATAATATAGTGGAAAGATGATAGATTAACTGAAATAAGATAGGAAATGGGTTGATAGTGACATGTGACATGCCTAAGCCTAGTTGCTTCAATATAAGCTTGGGTATAGTAAGGTAGTTAGTCTTGGGGCATTATATATAGGTGGTATCCGAGCAGTTCATCCGTATTAAGCCTAATGTATGGACTGACTATGCTTTTAACATAATTAGATGTTCCCATTGTATATTATGCATTGTAAATTCTTGTCTCTGATGATAAGATGCATGGTTAGATAGAAATGCATAACTACTTTGGTGTGTATGTTAGAAGTTTTTCCCACATTATTTGCATGATATTGAGATTAATTAACTCAATATATATTGTTCTGTGTGTACAGGAGCCTATGACATCCACCAGGAAAACTTCTGCAAATAGGAATACTGCTAATGGGGATATAGCAGGGATGATGGAAACTTTTAGGAAGATATCTGCTGCTATGAGGGAGTAGACTGCCACTGCTAATAAGATGCTAGAAACGATGGAAGCTAATCTACCTAGACAATCATATAAGAAGGTCAATGTAGGACTGGCAGGCAGTTAAAATTTCCATGACCTTTCTGAGTTTCGGAAGTCTAACCTTTTGTCCTTTAAACAAGAATATAATCCAGTTAAAGTTGAGGGATGGATTAAGGAAATGGAGAAAATATTTATAGTAATGGCGTGCACTGATGCACAGATGGTTGCTTTTGCCTCTTATATGCTAGTAGAAGAGGTAGATTGTTGGTGGACTGATGTTAGGAGACTGTTAGAGGCTGCAAGTACTTAGATTACATAGGAGGTGTTTAGGAATGCTTTCCTGGAGAAGTATTTTCCTAGAAATTTGCAGAAGGCAAAGGAATTGGAGTTCTTGAAACTTGAACAGGGAAATATGTTAGTAAAAATTGAGAAGCTGTCTAAGTTTTCTACTTACCTTAGGCATAATCCAGATGAAAATTAAAAGTGTGTAAAGTTTGAGGCATGTTTAAGAGAAGATACTTTGAGGGTTGTAGGACACTTGGAGATAAGAGATTTCCCCACTCTGGATAACAAGAGCAAGATTATAGAGGGGTATGATCTAAAAACTCCATCTAATTAGAGGTCACAAAACTTCCAAAATAGAGAAAGAATGGATGGCAAGTATAAAGGGAATGCTTCATAGTTTAAGCAATCACAAGATAAAGGAAAATAGGTTCAAGCAGGAAACTGGGGTCCATAGTGTGCCAAATGTGGTAGACATCATGGGACTAAACCTTATTGGCTCGACCATAATGTGTGCTATACATGTGGTAAGTCAAGACACCATGCTAGGGACTAAACACAGGGACAAGAAGTGAAACCCAATCTTAGGCCACAAACTAAAGGAAGAGTGTTTACTCTGAGTGAAGAGGAGGCAACTCAATCTCCTGAACTTATATAAGGTAAATGTGTAATTAAAAATAATTTCTTTATTGTACTGTATGATTCTAGAGTATCTTACTCCTTTATTTCCTATAATTAAGGGTGGGCAGGGTTCAGTTCGGTATAAAAAGTCGAATGGAACCTAACAGAACAGTTAAAACGATTCAATTCAAAAACCAAACCAGTTTTCTTTTGGGGCTGAACCGGTTTTGGTTTGGCGAACCGGTTTAGAACCGATTTAGGTTTTAGAAAACTAGTTCAAAAACCAGTTCAAAAAATTGGTTCAAAAACTAGTTCAAATCCTAAACCAGTTTAGGTTTTAGAAAACTAGTTCAAAAATAGTAATTCCCGACATACCAAAGGATAGACTATTGATAGACTATTTTGGTATTTACTTTATAGACCACCAAATATCAGAGAGCACAATTTATACAACCAATTTGATACTTTTTACTGCATATGTAGACTTAAAAGAATTTTTGCATCAAGCATCAATCTAATAACTCCAAAAATCTAATAACTACATGGACTTCACTTTGCCTTACATGGAATTTGGGCAAATTATTTGAGCAAATTATTAAAGGAAATTACTACAAACAGTAACCATTCATAAAAGATCATCTTCCTTACTTGAGCAAATTATTAAAGGAAAAAAAGTCTTTTGTTTTCATAAAGTCTTTTGTTTTCCCTAACACAAGCCAAATTACAGCAACAAAAATAATAAAGTCTTGTTAATATTATCTGAAAACCAGTGCAGGCCCATCTTTGAAGCAAACACTAAGATAAACTATGTTCTTTATAATTATCTAAAAGATTATGTGAGATATATAAAAACATGACAGTGAGTAAAAATATTTTGATCTAATACGACCATCATCTTTAGGCATGTCTTTCTTCTTATCCTTCTTCCATACTAAGCAATGGGAAACTGTTTACAAAATCATGCACATGATTATAAAATTGCCCAAAATTTCTCACTAACAAGTAACTAGGATATCAAAACGCATGAACTAACAACTTCGTGTAAATTCCAATTTAAGTTAAGAAATACAGGAGAAAATGAAGCTCCTAGTCTCCCACATATGGTCAATAATGCAACATATAAAAGAGATACAAACCTATACTTGAAGCTGAAGCTATTTAAGGTAATCAATAGCTTCATGGAGCATTGAAGACTTATCAGTCTGCCACACACATAAAACAATCCACTACAGTGAGAACTATGAATCATAAAGTGCACCTTATAAACTAAGGTTGAAGAAAGTTATGTACCTTGTTAGAATTTGGAATTAGATTTTGCAAAGCCCTCATTTTCTCGTTGATCCTACTCCTTCTTCGCTGCTTAACGAGTCCCACGCCAGACGTAAAAGGCCATAAAAAGAATTATATAAGCATGATTGCATGAATAAAATCAAGCCATCACCATAAATTCAGAAACCTTGTCAGACAAATTATGAATTTCCGCTGCTCTGCTTCTTTTTGATGAACTCCTAGAAGGAACAGACTTTGTTGGAACTTCTTCGGCCAATGCTTCAAGACCCTCCTACATTCACAATTTGTCAAGCAATTTTACTTCAAAAGTGAATGTAGCAAAAGATGCAGTTTTTTTTTTTTTACTTCAAATCCCAGCCAAAACAACAAATGTAACTTTTTTTTTAACCCCAATCAAAAGGTTTCACAAAGATTAAGACTATACACAGACCAAGAATCAAATTTCTATTCTCTTTACCCACACTCTCAGTTAACAACCAGAGACCTTGCCAAAATACAAATAGAACACATTAGCATTAAAACTTAGAAAGTCAGAACGCATTCCTGTAACACCCCCTCTGAAGGGTATTACATTCATACCAACTCCTTATAAATAATTAATTACCCAAGTTATAAAATATTTAATCTCATTTAAATACAGGTTTCAAAATTTCTTTTCGCGAAAAACATCAATTGATCAAATTAAAGTAACTCAAAAGAATATAATTGAATAAAGTACTTTTCATTTAAACAGAGTTTATTACAACCACACCTTCATTATCTATACATACCCAAAAACATAATACCTAATATATGAGCCCTTGTCAGAAGACAAATTCCCTAGCTGGGAATGTCTTGACCGATAAAAATTTGACCTAAGGATGTATCGAAGTTCTTTCTAGGAGTATAGTGAAATTCATTCCACAACTCCCTAATAGGTAAAATAACCTCTACATAAGCAACCGTATAAAATGAAGTAACGACCCCATGGCGAGTCTTGCTTACTGATAGAGTAATGTCACCATAATACTCTATATGCCCTGCGTCTCAATGAACACGCCAAGCAGTAGCACCTTCAAGAAACTGTGGTCTAAAGAAACCTAACTGGTCCTTCCTTGCAGCCATCGCCGTCTTCACAAACGTAGGCATAAAAATAGAAACAGACAGAATAAAATAGCAAAGAAGTGAGATCCCCTACATCGCATACCAATATGGTAGCAAAGAAATGATAAACATATACAACATATCATACAGATACATCATGCCATAATTACAATTATGCCATCAACATTATTTATCATTACAACAGATGTAATAAATAATAATTACGATCATGCCCTCAACAATATCCAAATATTCAACAATTCAATTATTATAAATAATAATTATGATAATGCCCTCAATATTTTCCAAATATTCAACAGTTCAAATATCCCACCGATATAAATACTCAATAAATATGCATGGCCACGTAGACTCAATTTCTTACTCTATGGAGCTAAAACTCAGGTCGAAGAGAGTGATTGAAAATATCTGTCTGTACCAACATGCCTTAGACCACGTGTAACACCCCGAAAATTGTTTATTTCATTATAAATAATTATTTTATAATATTTATGATTTTTAGGAATTTTTTGGAAAATGTTGAATATTTTAATATATTTTTCGTTTTACGCGTGCACTGAGCGGAGCTAGGGAAAATGAAATATTTTTCCTGAGGTTGTTAAACTTTGGACTGTGGAAACGTTGACGGGGGATCTTACTAAACCCGAGGCTGGACACAGTTTATGATGTTTTTATTTTTTAAGATTTTATCTGATAAATAAAATTGCAATATATTTTATCATCTGTGGAATAATAAAATATTATTTCTGCTAACTATAAATTTTGTCTACTGAGAAATAGCTCTAGTAGATTATTTTTATCTAGTCATTTTTACGACATCATTTAAGTGACCACACATTTTACTTTATCAAGAAGCGTGCGAAGCTTCTTAAGGAAGCTTTAAGGAAGCTTCTAGGAAGTTTCCTCCCTACCCACTTTTCACTCACTCTCTTCCCTCTCATTGTGCAGCACGGTTTTGGGGGGAATATCACAATTATTCCCTCCCATTTTCTCTCATTCACGCTGGTCTCTCTCTCCCTCACGCAGCTCACTCTCTTCCTCTCTTCTCCCACACCCACATACTCCTTTGCTAAGCTTTCAAGCTTTCCATACTCAAGCTAACTCAAACCATTGCTTCCCCTCTCCATCCTCAAGCTTTCCTCTTTGTGGAACTCACCTTGGCTCCTTCATTTTCGTGGTTGGCAGCCCAGCTCAAAGCTTGGAGCTTCAAGGTAAAAGCTCTCAACTTTCTTCTCCTCTCCTCCTCATTTTCGTGTTCCATGGTCGCCTTGGTGACCATGGCTACCATTTCCCCTCTTTGATCTTGATTTTTATGGATTTGAACACCCAAGGATCTTGTGGTGGAGAAGCACAAAATTTCAAGGACAAAAGGAGCTTGCTTTTCCTTGTTCTTCACTAAGGTAAGAGGAAGATTATTCTTTTCAACCTATTTTGGTGGTAAGAAACTCTTTGTTTGCATGATTAGTATGTTTGCATGTTATTTATAATGTGTTTATGCTTTTAGATTGTTTGTTTGTGTATATTGATATATTGGATTGGATTAGAATGCATGGAATGGAAGAAATTGATGTCAGATTTTCCCTTGGGTGGCCACGATTTTGAGGCCCAAAATTTGGGGTTCTTTGTGAACAATTGTAACAATCGGAATTCATAATAAATCAAGTGTACATTATGTAATTAATGAAGAGAAACTCTTCCAATGACAATATCCGTCGAATTAGAATTTCTGACCATTTAGTACTTTCGTCAGTTCAACACGAGAGAAACTCCTCCAACGTCAATATCCGTCGAATTAGAATTTTTGACCATTTAGCACTTTCATCGGTTCAACACGAGAGAAACTCCTCCAATGTCAATATCCGTCGAATTAGAATTTCTGACTATTTAGCACTTTCATCGGTTCAACACGAGAGAAACTCCTCTAATGTCAATATCCGTCGAGTTAGAATTTCTGACCATTTAGCACTTTCGTCGGTTCAACACTTAGAAGATTTCTCCAACGTCAACACCCATCCATCAAATTAGGATTTCTACTGATCTTCTAGTATATTCAACAGCTTTATACATCATTCGACAGAACTGACCTTCTAGTATATTCGACAGCTTTATGCATCATTCGACAGAACTGATCTTCATTCGATAGAATCTTCATTCGATAGAACTTGACTTTTAGCCATTCTTGTCAAATAACGTTTTTCCTATCAATGTTGATTCCGTCAAATTGAAACTTACCCATTTCCGTCATGAAATCACATTATGGCTAACATCTTTCATCATTCTGTCATATTATTTTTCATCGAAAGGTAGCCTCACATTTGTACACTAGAGGCATTTTCTCCATCGAATCCAAAATTAAAATTTATCACCTAACACCTAGTGATTAAATTAATGGTACTAGGATGCAAGAATTAGCAAATTGGAAAATTAAATTATACTTTGAGATTCATAAATTTTAAAGAACCAAAAATGGAATTTTCATAAGACTTAGGATAATCTTAATTAGGGTAAGAACAAGAGAGTGTGAGACTTTGAGATCTTAGAATAACCTTCTAAGTGTATATGAATAAATTGCCTAAGAGAATTTAATTAAGTAAGAGAATTCTTTTAGAGACAAACTTTGTAAGAAAAGCTAAACCTAAGCAAAAATTCATAATGCACCTTAAAAAAATGCATTAATTCATTTAATTCCAATATTATGATATAATGGGTCCATGAATTATTTGACATTTATTATTATTGTAATTGGAACTGTTGTATTACTGATATATATAACTACCTGGAACTGCTTGGTTAATTTTTGTTGTAACTATGGATGAGGTTGTGTTTATCCTTAAAGTTCGTTATTGGCTTGATATGGATCCGTGAATGGACCAAACCTTGTTGTTAAATGATATGATTATGATTTCATATATGAATGTACATATATGCATTGAAACCACATGCATTTGAAGCATGATTGACATAGTTTGTCATGATGAGCATGATTGAGTCATGCATTGAAAAGGTCCGTTGGACAATTTGTTAAGGCCATTAGCCTAGGAGTTGAATTACACCTATGTGCGGGTGCGAAAAGACAAGTGTAGGTCCTGTGGTTGACCTTAGGGGCGTCGAGGCGCGAGCGTCTCACAACGGGCTGTAGGTAGCCCTGTTGGACCATGGGACAAACCGATGCAAACGCACCGACGATCCTGACTAGACACTGTCCTATATCGAGATCTGTGTAGAATGTCTTGTAAAATGCCATTATGTGCACATTGATAAATTGAGAATCTTAGCACTTGAGGGCCTCGGCAGCCAAGAATACAGACATACCTCATGATCGTTCTCTTCGACTATTTGTGTCTAGCTCCATGGAGTAGGGTTTTTGGCATCATATGCATGTGCATAGTGAGTCACCATATCATTCAATATTTGCTTATTCATATGACAGTTGAAACTGTTGTCTTATTACTTTTGTATCTACTTGTAATTACTAAGTTGTTCACTATCTGCTTAAATACTGCTTATTATTATTGAATTGTTATGTGGGCATCATGCGCCATTTTGTTTCTTTACTGCCATCATAGGTAATGAAAGTAGAATGTCTTACCTCTTTTCTGTATTTATTGCTATTTTGTGTGATTTTTGGTTAAAGTCTGAAAAGGGAGCGAGGTCGAATCTCCTAGACTTCACTGGGTTTGATTTTCTGCATTCGGTAAGGACACCTTGAAGGGACCTTATTGGTTTCATCGTAACTGAGTTCACTAAAAGTGCTAAGACTTGGTGAGTCGACTGGACCAACAAGTGTATGTGATATGTTGGGGGCCTGACCTTGACCATGAAGAGGACTGCGATTGAAGACCTCCTCTTGTATTTCTCACTACATCGGTGTGCCTGGAGTGGCCTTACGCATTCGGGATCCAATGAAGTGCCCAACTCCATGGTTGTGGATATGTTGTGGGTAGTTTATATTTTATTTTGCATTACCTGTATAAAGTATATTTTGGGTATATGTATGTTTTAAGGTGATTATCCAGTCTTAAAAGCTGTAAACTAAATATATCTTATAATTCATATCTTTTAACTGGTTGTATTTGTAACTATTCATTTGTGGCTCCTACTTCCTCATATGTGAAATGATTAATACATTTTGGAGAATTTATTGTTTGATAATCGTAACATGTCAAAATTTAGTGACTGTGACATAATGACGATTATACCGTGGTTATTAAATCGAGGGGTGTTACATTTGGTGGTATCAGAGCTCAGTTCATCCTGTTGAGCCGGGGTATGGACTGACTATGCTTAGACATGTTAGAAGTTTATTTATATATTGTGTACTTCCTTGTCTCTTGATTGAGATGTTGGGAAAGGAAGGCATGGCTTGCCATAAGTTGAGTGTTAGTAGCTACTGTTGCACAATTACATGATATTGAGTACTGGCCCACTCAATGTGAAATGTTCTGTGTCTACGGGAAACTATGACTTCACCTAGGCGTAATAAGGTAATAGGAGTTCTTTGAGAAAGAAGCTCAGCTGGTATGACTGAACTTGCTTAGGATTTGTTTGCATTTACACCCTTGTTGTGTTACCTCTAGAATTGTTTGAGCCTATGGGTTAGAAAAAGGGTAGTTAAATAAGACTTGCAAGGTTGGTGGACTGGGGTGTCCAAGAGGTTTTCAAAAATCGACTCTCTTTGAAAAAGAGTATTTGACGTAAGTTTGGTTCGAGGGGCTACATGGGAGTCGAAGACTTACAGGAAATCGCGTCGTAGAAGACAGAGTGAAGAAGCTCAAGTTAGAGTCTTTTGGGTTTGTCTTGTTGGGTTGTGTGACTCATTGTGTTTGGTTTCCAAAAGGAGACAATATTGGTTGGACTGAATGTTTTTGATTTTCCTTATGGTTGATTTGTTTGTCCTTGAAGGAAGATAATGACTCGAAGTAGACGTAAGCATGTGAACGTGAGGAGTGACAATGATGGTACGACTGTAGTAGCTAGAGTAATGCAAAGAATGAGCGATGTAACAACACACCAGGATAAGAGGGTTGCATAGCAACAAGAGTTAGAAGTCGAGGTTTAGAATTTGTTGGGAGAAAGTCAGTTTTTGGGTAATTCTGAACTACCCAAGTTCCAAAGGAGGAACAAAAGGATGATCAATCAAATTAAGTGAAAACTGTATTCACGACAACCGAAGGGACAACAGCAATAGCGAACGCATGACGGAGGTGCAAGTGGTAGTAAGTCCAATCCAATCGTGGTACCGTTATCAAGGTGTAAGAAGTGTCGAAAGGACCACTTCACGAGGGATTGTAAGATTGAAGGAATAATTTGTTTCAAGTACGGAAAGCAAGGACATGTGTCAAGAGATTGTACCTTGTATAGGACGAAGCCTTATGTCAGAGATGTACGTACTTCGAAATCTCATGGAGAAGGGAAAGTTAATTCCTCCACCCAGACTGAAGATCGAAATGAAGAAAGGGACTGTGCTACAGTGGATGACCCTGTGACTTCATTGTATAATTCTGGGGATAAACATTACTTTATAACCCATGACTGTATGAGTATGCTAGGGTCGTATGTACCTCTGACGTCTTTTGACTAAGTTATTTCTATTTTGGCTGCTAAGAACTTATTGATGGTAGCCAAGTTGTTTAAATTATCCTATGACCTGTCAAGGACTGAATCTTTTTGGTGATCTGAATTGTTTACTTCTTTTACAAATTAGATGTAATGTTAACAAAGGGATTGGTTATCTTCCAGCCATACTCTGTTGAAATTTCTAATGAAATTCTAAGAGTTCGTTTCTGGAATTGAGTTGTCTGAGTACTTATTTCCTTTCGACCTGAATATTACTATCCTCGTTTGTAAGCCTGCTCATTGCAACAAGTTTATTTAAAACTATCCTATTATTGTTAGAAATTGGAACCCTTTTACTAATTCAATTATCTACTTTCTTCATGAATAGGCTTGATCTCAGGAAGGAGATTAATCATTTTCTAAACAGGTCTCGTCATTCAGTTTCAACGGAAACTTAGTGTTTCTTGAGACAGAAATTTCCTAGATGTGAATCAATGAAACTCACTCCTAAGTTTTATTGTATCATATCATATTCTTCGCTGGACGGGTCCAGTGGTAAATCAAATGACTCCCCTACTTTTCTTTCTAACCTTTATAACGTTTCTAGTATACTTTGATTGAGTAGATGTATTCTCGAATTTGAACCATAGCAATGCGCTAAGTGTAGCATAATTAGGTGAGAACTTATCCTATAAGACATCTTGTTTGAATTAAGGAAAGATGGTTTGACGAATCAATTGAAAAATGCCACCGTTTTCTCCAAGATCAACTTGTATTCTGGACTATCATCGAGTTCGCCCAAAGATTTGTCGTTGTCCTTGTTGGCGACATTCTGATCTATTCTTGACATTTGGAGGAATGTACCAAATCTTTCAGAGTGATTCTTAAAATCCTGAAGAACAAGAAGAAGTTATGTGTAAAGATGTCTAAGTACGAATTCTAGTTGGAGGCAGTTCAACCTTTGGGTTACGCGATCTCAAGGGAAGGAATTGTTATAAACCCATCAGAACTCGCAGTATTTCTTTAATGGGAAAGACCGATGACTGTAACAAAGATTCGTAACTTTATAGGGTTAGCTGATTAATATGGGAGACTCGTCACAGAATTCTCCAAAGTGGCAAGATTTCTCGTCAAACTCATGCATGAGAGTCAAGTTTGTAGGATTGGTGCATATAAGGAAAGATTTTCAAGGATTGAAGAGACACTCGACTATGTTGCCGACGATGATTTTGCCCAATCCCAACAAACCTTTTGGGATGCCTAGTGATGCTTCACATTGGAAGTTTAGAACGTGTGCTTAATCAGAATAGAAGGAATGGTAACGTACGCTTAGAGACAATCGAGAATACATGAGAAGGATTACCTTACACCAACTCAGAGTTAGCTTTGTAGTTGCATTGAAGATCTAGAAGCATTTTCTACAAGGAGAAATTCTCAATGCCTATGGTAATTTTAAGAGCCAAAGGTATTTTGGTCTATTGGAATGAGTTGAATATGAGACAGAGACAATGATTAGAAGTTTCGAAAGATTTTGATTTTTTTTTCGTTTTAGTATAATCCCAGAAGAGGCAAATGTCGTAGCGGATGCCTTAAGAAGAAAATAAGCTTAGTTGTCTACTATAGTAAGCAAGGAGAATAAGTTCGATAGAGCCACTCAACGATGTACAGTTGTTTGGAGTGTTGGCCGTTGAATGGCTGAAGACTCAAAAGGCGTAGAATCTTTTATTGATCGACCTATGACGTCAACACGTTTTTGCCCATTAATATAAGATACTCAGTGGAAGGAAGCAACCTTATTGCCAGTGATTTGGATTGATGCAGTTGAAGTTACAACACGAGAACTGGAAGACAAAATAAAAGAGCAACACCCACAACTATTCTAAGGTATGAAAATTTTGAGGACGAAATTTCTTTTTAAAAGGGGAGAGTTGTAACACCCCAAAAATTATTTATTTCATTATAAATAATTATTTTATAATATTTATGATTTTTAGGAATTTTTATGAAATTTTCTAGAAAATGTTGAATATTTTAATATATTTTTCGTTTTACGTGTGCACTGAGCGAAGCTGGGGAAAATGAAATATTTTCCCAGAGGCTGGTAAACTTTAGACTGTGGAAACATCAACGGGGGATCTTACTAAACCCGAGGCTGGACATAGTTTACGAGGTTTTTTTTTTCAAGATTTTATTTGATAAATAAAATCGCAGTATATTTTATCATCTGTGGAATAATAAAATATTATTTCTGCTAACTATGAATTTTGTCTACTGAGAAATAGTTCTAGTAGATTATTTTTATCTAGTCATTTTTACGACATCATTTAAGTGACCACACACTTCACTTTATTGAGAAGCGTGCGAAGCTTCTCAAGGAAGCTTCTAGGAAGTTTCCTCCCTGCCCACTTTTCACTCTCCTCCCTCTCATTGTGTAGCACGGTTTTGGGGGGAATATCACAATTATTCCCTCCCATTTTCTCTCATTCACGCTGGTCTCTCTCTCCCTCACGCAGCTCACTCTCTTCCTCTCTTCTCCCACACCCACACACTCCTTTGCTAAGCTTTCAAGCTTTCCATACTCAAACTAACTCAAACCATTGCTTCCCCTCTCCATCCTTAAGCTTTCCTCTTTGTGGAACTCACCTTGGCTACTCCATTTTTGTGGTTGGCAGCCCAGCTCAAAGCTTGGAGCTTCAAGGTAAAAACTCTCAACTTTCTTCTCCTCTCCTCCTCATTTTCATGTTCCATGGTCGCCTTGGTGACCATGGCTACCATTTCCCCTCTTTGATCTTGATTTTTGTGGATTTGAACACCCAAGGATCTTGTGGTGGAGAAGCATAAAATTTCAAGGACAAAAGGAGCTTGCTTTTCCTTGTTCTTCACTAAGGTAAGAGGAAGATTATTCTCTTCAACCTATTTTGGTAGTAAGAAACTCTTTGTTTGCATGATT
This sequence comes from Ormosia semicastrata, assembly GCA_029884595.1. Lineage (NCBI taxonomy): Eukaryota > Viridiplantae > Streptophyta > Magnoliopsida > Fabales > Fabaceae > Ormosia > Ormosia semicastrata. The sequence continues at coordinate 36,008,282 of JAQQTO010000047.1, read as the reverse complement.
AGTATGTTTGCATGTTGTTTATAATGTGTTTATACTTTTAGATTGTTTGTTTGTGTATATTGATATATTGGATTTGATTAGAATGCATGAAATAAAAGAAATTGATGTCGAATTTTCCCTTGGGTGGCCACGATTTTGAGACCCAAAATTTGGGGTTCTTTGTGAACAATTGTAACAATCGAAATTCATAATAAATCAAGTGTACATTATGTAATTAATGAAGAGAAACTCCTCCAATGTCAATATCCGTTGAATTAGAATTTTTGACCATTTTGTACTTTCGTCGGTTCAACATGAGAGAAACTCCTCCAATGTCAATATCCGTCGAATTAGAATTTTTGACCATTTAGCACTTTCGTCGGTTCAACACGAGAGAAACTCCTCCAATGTCAATATCCGTCGAATTAGAATTTCTGACCATTTAGCTCTTTCGTTAGTTCAACACTTAGAAGATTTCTCCAACGTCAACACTCATCCGTCGAATTAGGATTTCTGCTGATCTTCTAGTATATTCAACAGCTTTATACATCATTCGACAGAACTGACTTTCTAGTATATTCAACAGCTTTATGCATCATTCGACAGAACTGATCTTCATTTGACAGAACTTGATTTTTAGCCATTCTTGTCAAATAATGTTTTTCCTATCAACATTGATTCTGTCAAATTGAAACTTACCCATTTCTGTCATCAAATCACATTATGGCTGACATATTTCATCATTCTGTCATATTATTTTTCGTCAAAAGGTAGCCTCACATTTGTACACTAGAGGCATTTTCTCCGTCGAATCCAAAATTAAAATTTATCACCTAACACCTAGTGATTAAATTAATGGTACTAGGATGTAAGAATTAGCAAATTGGAAAATTAAATTATACTTTGAGATTCATAAATTTTAAAGAACCAAAAATGAAATTTTCATAAGACTTAGGATAATCTTAATTAGGGTAAGAACAAGAGAGTGTGAGACTTTAAGACCTTAGAATAACCTTCTAAGTGTATATGAATAAATTGCCTAAGAGAATTTAATTAAGTAAGAGAATTCTTTTAGAGACAAACTTTGTAAGAAAAGGTAAACCTAAGCAAGAATTCATAATGCACCTTAAAAAAATGCATTAATTCATTTAATTCTAATATTATGATATAGTGGGTCCATGAATTATTTGGCATTTATTATTATTGTAATTGGAACTATTGTATTACTGATATATATAACTGCCTGGAACTGCTTGGTTGATTTTTGTTGTAACTATCGATGGGGTTGTGTTTATCCTTAAAGTTTGTTATTGGCTTGATATGGATCCGTGAATGGACCAAACCTTGTTGTTAAATGATATGATTATGATTTCATATATGAATGTACATATATGCATTGAAACCACATGCATTTGAAGCATGATTGACATAGTTTGTCATGATGAGCATGATTGAGTCATGCATTGAAAAGGTCTGTTGGACAATTTGTTAAGGCCATTAACCTAGGAGTTGAATCGCACCTATGTGCGGGTGCGAATAGACAAGTGTAGGTCCTGTGGTTGACCTTGGGGGTATCGAGGCGCGGGCGTCTCACAACGGGCAGTAGGTAGCCCCGCTGGACCATGGGACAAACCGATGCAAACGCACCGACGATCCTGACTGGACACTGTCCTATATCGAGATCTGTGCAGAATGTCTTGTAAAATGCCATGATGTGCACGTTGATAAATTGAGAATCTTAGCACTTGAGGGCCTCGGCAGCCAAGAATACAGACATACCTTATGATCGTTCTCTCCGACTGTTTGTGTCTAGCTCCATGGAGTAGGGTTTTTGACATCATATGCATGTGCATTGTGAGTCACCATATCATTCGATATTTGCTTATTCATATGATAATTTAAACTGTTGTCTTATTACTTTTGTATATACTTGTAATTACCAAGTTGTTCACTATCTACTTAAATATTGCTTATTATTATTGAATTGTTATGTGGGCGTCATGCACCGTTTTGTTTCTTTACTGCCATCATAGGTAATGAAAGTAGAATGTCTTACCTTTTTTTGTATTTGTTGCTATTCTGTGTGGTTTTTGGTTAAAGTCTGAAAAGGGAGCGAGGTCGAATCTCCTAGACTTCACTGGGTTTGATTTTCTGCATTCGGTAAGGACACCTTGAAGGGACCTTATTGGTTTCATCGTAACTGAGTTCACTAAAGGTGCCAAGACTTGGTGAGTCGACTGGACCGACAAGTTTATGTGATATGTTGGGGACCTGACCTTGACCGTGAAGAGGATTGCGATTGAAGACCTCCTCCTGTATTTCTCACTACACCGGTGTGCCTGGAGTGGCCTTACGCATTCGGGATCCAATGGAGTGCCCAACTCCATGGTTGTGGATATGTTGTGGGTAGTTTATATTTTATTTTGCATTACCTGTATAAAGTATATTTTGGGTATATGTATATTTTAAGGTGATTGTCCAGTCTTAAAAGCTGTAAACTAAATATATCTTATAATTCATATCTTTTAACTGGTTGTATTTGTAACTATTCATTCATGGCTCCTACTTCCTCATATGCGAAATGATTAATACATTTTGGAGAATTTGTTGTTTGACAATCGTAACACGTCGAAATTTAGTGATCGTGACATAATGACGATTATGCCGTGGTTATTAAATCGAGGGGTGTTACACCACGTGCTATAATTTTCATATGTATTTGCACATCTAGCATATACACGATAGTCTTTATCAAATCTTGATTAAGAATGGTGTCTCGGTCAGGATCATCGGTGTGTTGCATCGATCAAACTCACGGTACAGAAGAGCTACCAACTGCCCACTGTAGGCAACTCGCACCCCAATGCCCCCAAGGTCAACAAGTGACTTACACTACGCATATCACACCCACTTAAGAGGTGTATTCTCTCCTAGGCAATTGGCCTTATCCAGTCCATCGGACCTTTCCAATGCATGTACAGTGCACCATTCTCAATTCAAATTCATCATCTCATATTCAGGGTTCACACATTGGCCCAACAGTATCTTTATTGTATTTTCATTGCGTAATCATATTTTTGCGTTTTCTCAATTGCGTAGCTAAAATTACTACTTTTAAATCGTGTAAAATATTTCTAACGTATTTTAAATCCAAAATAAGATTTTTCTCATTTAATATAAAAAATTAACCTTATTTTTATTATTTGCATATTAGTCCTTCTATACGATAATATTTACATAATAGCCCCTCTTCATAAAATAATATTTACATAATAGCCCCCATTAAATAATATTTACAATAAAGTCCATTTTTAAAGAATATTTTTAATATATTCCCTCAAAAAATATAATTTTCAATATAGTCCCTCTAAGAATCAATATTTCTACTGTTTCCCAGAAAATTATATTTCATAGTTTTACTTAGGATATTACAGCTCAAAACAATTCTAAAAAAAAATCAATCCTCTTTAAAATAAATTGAGGTTCAAAACACTTTCAACCTCTCTTTTCCATTCATATACGAAAATTCCATTTTTCAAGTGACAAAACACTTTATTTCCATTTCTTTAATCCTTGTACTAAATCAATTAAATTTTCACTTTGAAATCACTTTGTCTCACAAAACCAAGGCAATACAAGCCTTCAAAATTCATATATAAATCATTTCTTAACACCTTCATTCCTTATAAAATTACTTAATTGAATTTCTTATCATAAAATCATTTAATCCTCAATTTGAAAAATGATTTAGAATCCTTAGTCCTCTTGATACATCTTAAATTACACAGAAATTATCATGCTTTCCAAATCACACATAGTCAAATATACTGTCAAAGCTATAAGCATATCAAACACATATACAACTCATGCATACTTATCAAAGCAATAAAACAATCACATAATATAATCTAACAAACACAAACTAATAATTACACAATCGAGTGAATAAATCCTCACATGGATTTTTCACTCACAAACACAAACAATTCTATTTCTTCACCGCCAAATTTGGCCGATGATGTTAATCTCCCTCTTACCTGGTTGATGCTTCCTAACTCTTTGTATAACTCTCTTTGTATCAATCTTTCACCACCCAATAGATCTTAAAATCACAACAAACACATACAAATTAGTATCTAAAGCTTGATTAAGATGACCATAGATCAAACATGGTCTTAGGATTCTAAAAATCAAATAAAAAGCCAAGTTTCAAGATTTTTACCTTGAAACCCTAGAACTTAAATCCAAGATTCAAGCATAAAGATGATGGATTTAAACCAAAGTCTCAACATCAAAGAGTCTTAGAATGATGTAAGGATTCAAGAAATATGGTTGGTTAAAATTAAACAAACTTGGATAGTGATGCTTGAGTGGTTGGCCGTGAGCCACTCTAAGAAACAAAGCAAGGCTTTTTTATCTTTAACTTGAAGAATAAGGTTGAAAATGATAGAACTAGGCCAAGATCTTAACTACAAAGTATATTAGGATTGTGTATAGGTTCTAGATCTATGGTTGAATAAAATTATTGAAGCTTGGACGTGAGATTTAGAAGTGGAGACCGAATGGGTTAAGAGAAAAAGAAAATGGAGTTTATGGTGTTTGTTCTTGGTGTTCTTGAATAATTGGAAGAGAGAGAAAAGAGAAAATGGTTTAAGTGTTACAAAATGTGAGGAAATGAAAATGAAATAGCCAATTCATAAGTGTGCAGCTGTGGGAGTGCTTGTGTAGGAGATTCAAGGCTTGTTTTGCAAGATTAAGCATAAGCACATGGGCTCACATGAGTGTACATGGCCTTGGTCATCAAGTTGTCATCAAATGATCATCAAAGATGAATCAAGAACCTCCTAGAAAACACTAGGCAGCCGTGGAGTTCACTTAGGATAGCTAACCAAATCTTAATTCAATTAGCTTTCTAGTTACATTTAGTTAATTTAATTAGTTACCTAGCTTACCATTTAGTTACAATTGAATTAATTTAGTTAAGCCATTTGGTTACATTCTAACTAATGAATTACATTATTATGTCATTGCATATGTCATGCTTAAATCATGTTTCTAAATAAGTAGATATTTAATTAGTAACTATCTTTTAATTATTTGGCAACTAAATTAGTTCATTTGATTACTAATTAAGCTATTAGGGTAACTAAGTTAGATTATCTAGTTACTTAGTAACTAATCAATCTAGCCATTTTTATTGACTAAATCCTAACCATTGATTAAATCTAAGGTTGATATCATAAGCTTCTTTATCAAGATTGCTCACACACCATTGATTAGATCAAAGGTGAGGATCTAAAGCTTTTCCATCAAGTTTTCCATCCGACGGTTCACAACAAAGTCCTACCACTATGTTTGACCAATTTCTATTAGTTAGTCATAAAGCTTAGTAATAATGAGTCATCATGATCCTTAAGATATTTAATTGAGATATTTTCAGCTTTCATAATTACACTTGAGATATTTTATTAAGATATTTTCTCAGTAGATATTTATTCTTGGATATTTACTAGGTGAGTCATCATAGAATTTTCTAGAACAGCTGAGTCAGTATGGTGAGTCGTAGTGCAGAGTCACCAATTAAGTCAGCAAGATATTTTTCTAACATATATTACCCAATAGATAACAGCTACTGCTATTATTACATAATGGATAATAGAAAACTCAGATATAGAAAATCCCTGTTAACTGTTCCCGGTTTCGAGTTTAGTAAGATTCCCCGATCCCGCCTTGATAGTCCGGAACTTTCTGGCCTAGGAAAAATTTTTATTTTTCCGGGCTCGCCTCGGGTCCACCTCGGACTCACACACAACTCAAAATAACACTAAAATAATCAAAAACTCAGAAAATTCTACAAAAATTCACAAAAATCATAAAAATTATAAAACTTATATATTTTCAGGAAAAATGAAATTCGGACATACAATTTTCAAGATAATATTAAAACATCAAAATAATATTAAAATATTCAAAATAATTAAAAATTCTAAAAAATTCACAAAAACTCTTAAATATTATAAAACTCATTTATTTCAAGAAAAACAAAAAATCGGGATGTTACAATTCCAACCAAGGCATTCAGCTAATAATGTCAAATTGGGAACCTATAGTGTTATGATAACAAATTAACAATTTTTGGTGAGAAGCAAAATATAGTAGCTAAGCTACCCCCTATCCCTTAGTAGAATTATTATTGCCAGCGTCATATTATTTTTGGTACTATATATCAGCATAATAATTTTAATACCATCAATTTCTCCAATAATTAAATTATGTAGGGTTCACTTTTGAATAATCATAGCCATTATTCTTAAAATTTAACCAAGAAAAATGTCAAATAGATTTAAAAAGCAGAAAGATAAAACAAAGAAAATGGCGTATTTGAATACGAGCAAGAAAATAATTGATCAATTGACCAAGTTTATAAAGTTGCACCGTACATGACAATTCCCATTAAGAGCCCACAATTTGCATTTCAATCTATTTATTTATATAATATTTTAGTATCAAGAACTTCATACCCCAATGCAAATTGCCAAGTAATTATCAACATTTGTGGACTTGACATTTCATCAACAATGAACATGCAACTAGAACAAACAATAAAGAAAGCAAGTTAATACCAAGCCGGCCTCATTAACCATTTTCAATTCAAATAATCAGTAATGTGGGAAATCATCCAAATGCAAGAGGATGCGTATAACATAGCGAAAAACAACTACGCTGCTCAAATATTTTCATTCATCAAGAATTCTGTTAGCAAGCCAAGCCTCTAACATCACCCAACTAACAGTATCACCAAGCTTACATTATACTCACAAGACTGCAAAATCAAAAAATCAAATGCGTACATATATATATATATATAAATCAACTTACAATGAATTTGTAGGAATTAGGAACTGATGATATAGGCTTCAACAAAAAATACAACTTCTACTGAAGGTGACCATGAAAATCAAAAGTGAAAATGTGATCTTAAAAACAAAAACAAAATCAAGGTCTAATGACCCCAAAAGAAGACAAAGAAATGAAGAAATATTTTTTTTATTTTTTTCTATATTGTTATTATAAGTATTCTGATGCCTTCAACCATACAGCCACTAGTACTTTATAAGCAAGGTGTAACACCCTTGTGGGGATGCCACATTTATGAATGCAATGAAATAAAATAAAATAAAACTCTTACCCAAGTTGTATTTGATACTTACATAATATTTGTGGTAATTTTTTTTTCTTTTATAGTTATAACTGTAAGTAAAATAACATAGAACACAAAATTAAACAAACATAAACTCACCATAATATACATATGATCCTCTTTTAGTACACACATAATTTACAACTACATGTATTTAATAAAGCAGTAGAGAGTTGACATAAAGCTAAAACATAGTACTGCCCAAGTGCATCTCGAGATATATAACCCTCCGATGGATCATCTTCCAGAACCTCCAGAATAACCATCGAAAAGTTCACATCTAAGAGATCTCATAGCACGACGGACACGAGTCCGAGCTGTTGACTCGCTACTGAACTCACTAGGCGCATGGAATATTCCCTGCCAATAACGCCTAAGAGTCAGAGGTAACTCTAAATGTAAATATAATACAATAGTGAATATGACCTCTCCGTCATACTCTCTACATAGGGACACGGTCAAACGTCCCACATAAACAACTGTCCCTCGGTCCACATGCATACGCCATGCCTCGGAACCCCCATGAAACTCCAGTCTCACGAACCCGAAGAATCCTAGCAATGCCATGATCTCAAGATCAGTCTTGACGATTAGTGTGATCTACCAGCTCCTCCTCCTCGTATACTTCGCCTGACTGTTGCTCGTCAGGATACTGTATCTCAAGAGGCTGATCCTATTCTTCCTCTAACTCTTTACGAATATAATATAATAATTTCGAGAAAACATATAGAGAGGTGAGACAATCTACATCACTACCCGCATGGCAATAAAGAAAACGACAGTACAAAACAGTTATCACAAAAGTATATACCAATATATCATGCATATTATATCAAGCAATATATATAACAATAATACATACCATTATATCATGCATAATATATTAAAGCAATAAATCATACAATTTATCACAGATTATGATAAGCAATAAAATGCAGGTAATGCATGAACACACACCGACTCGTTCCTACTCTATGGAGCTAAACACGGATATCTGAGAGAATGATCCGATTAGAAACTAATAATACTTTATGGCTGCCCAACCAAACTATTACACTTTGTCCAATCTTTGTGTCTATAGCCCACAAATCCAAAACATCGTGTAGTAGTACACACCCAACATCGTGTACCACAGCATAGTACTTAATAGTCCCCTCAAGATCTCGACTAAGAATAGTGCTTGTCAAGATCATTAGTGTGTTGCCCGTTACCACGGCCCAGAGAGCAACCCACTGTCCGCATGTGGAATTCTCCGCACACTAACGCCTCCAAGTTCATAAATGAACCACACTACGCTTATCACAGCAAAACACGGTGTAATTCGCCTCGTCAATCAATCACCAATTATAACCCAAATTGGCATAACACTCTAAGCATGATCTAAAATTACAAAAATACCCTTATTATCTAAATTTTACCATAATTACAAAAAATTACCAAAATACCCTTAGTCACAAAATAACAGAGTATAGTACGTCCCACCTGACAGTACTACACTGCAATATGTCTGGGTCCACCACTTTGGCCCGACAGTAAAACTCACAGTATTGTTCAATCGCGTAGGAATTTTATCGCGTTTTCACAATCTCATTGTTTTCACAAATGTTTTTAAATCGCGTAAAGATATTTTGATGTTTTTAAACATCGTAAAATGTTTTTAAATCATTTTCTCAATCGCGTAAGATTTTTAATTCATTTTCTTAACCGAATAGCTTAAAATCATCATTTCTGCTATGTGTAAAACTATATCTAGTACTTTTAAAATACGTAGAGTATTTTCCTTATGTTCTAAATATAGTATGGAATCTTTTCATTTTATGCGTCTGATTTTAATAAATTTCGGCAAAATTTTGCCTATAAAATCAAGATAAGGTATTTTCAATGTTTTCCACTAAATATAGTTCATTTTATTTTTACCCAATAATTACGCTTTGAAAGTTGCTAACGCGCTTCAAAATTTATAAAATGAGCTTTACGTTAGTATTTTTCTAGCGTCTGTTTTATTTCTTACTTAAACTAAATTTTGCTAAGTTAAATTTCTAGAACTGAATTTATTTCTTTTATTTTTCTCAATGAATCATTGGAATCCATTTATGTTGTAAATCACTTACCTAACCTATCTTAGCAAATAAAATGACATGTTGGCCAAATCAAAATAAAATGGTATTTGATTATACACTAAATGGCATATTAGCCACAATTAACTTAAATCATTTTCAAATCCATTATTTTACCTAGGTTCATTAAATCATTGATTTAGAAAATTGTGGAGAACATTTTGGTTCTCTAATTTCATGAGAAGGTTGTGAGCCTCAATGTGTTCTTTGGAACACTCATGCAAATCGTTACATGTTATTCACATCCTACTTTAATAATTATGCAATTATAGACACATACAATTATTTAATCACATATAATATACATACAATATATTTAAAGCCATAAACATGCATAACAAAAATAATAATAACTATAAACATGCATAGCAAATTAAATCACAAATAGGAAAACATTTAAACAATCACAAAAATAATAAAAACCATAAACAATCACACAAATGAATCCTTATGGATTCTTCATACACAATCAATCCATTTTCTCATCACCACTTAGGGTTGATGAGATTAAATCTCTCTCTTACCTCTTGAAGACAATTTAATCGGTTAGTTTTCCTCATTTCCTCCAAATTTCGTGTGACTCCCAAACAAATCCCTAAAATTCTTAAACAATTAGTAAAAACACATACAAGGTACAATATTGAAAAACCATGGAACAATCATGGTTAGAAAAATTAAAAATTCAATTTTGAACCATAGAATCAAGACTTACCCTTAAGTAAGTAAGCAAAAGGTTGGATTTTGGACAAGATAGAGTAGGAATTTGGAAAAACTTTGTGGACAAAAAGTGTTTAGAATGGGATTTGGGTTTAGGAAAAATGATGAGATGAAATTATGAAGGTTTAGTTGTGTGGGTGTGGGTGTTGGCCGAATCTAGGGAGAGAAAGTGAAGAAGAAAGTGTTGTTTGGTTCTTGATAGTTTTTGGAGAGAAAAGATGACTTTGATTTAGGATAAGTGAAAAGTAAATATTGAATGTGTAATTTGAGGGGCTGCAGCCGTGAGGTTGAGTGTGTAGGGAGTTTGAGTGTTTGATTTTGCATGTAAATATCCTAAAGTGTTCACACTAGTTAAGCACATGGCTTAGGTCATTGGATGGTTCAAGAACCATGTAGAACCAAGCCACCTTGCCTCCTTATTTGCAGCCCAAAACTGTGCAGCTCTTCCTCTTTTTAGTGTCTTAATTGTTCTCCAATTACACCTAATTACATGCTAATTAATTAGGTAATTAGTTAGGTTAATTATCCTAACCAATCTTAATTAACATACTAATAATATAACTAATTAACTTAACATATATTAACATATATTATAACCTTTAATCAATATTAGGATATCTAATTAGTATTTAGATTATAATTAACTAAGAACTAAACTAGTTCACTTAATTTACTAATTAAGTAATTAGATTAGTCAAATTAAGCTTAATTAACTACTAACCAAATTCAAGCCTACAATTTTTGACTTAATTCTAACCATTGATTCATCTTTAATTCTTAGCCCTAGATTAGATCTAAGGTAGATATTAATTGGTCATAAATCTATCATTCTAATCTCACCATTGATTAGATCAACGGCTTAGGTTAAAGGCTTCCTAACTAAGTCTTCATCCAATGGTCCAAATGAAAGTCTATGCTCCCTTCGTTGACCAATTCCCATTGGTTCAGAAAGTCAAGCCACTTTTGTTGACTTGCTCACATTGGCTAGAATTTGTACAATCAGCACAATTGACTATTTTTCCTAAACGCGGGTCCCACGGTACTTTTAAAGATCTGTGGTCAAATCGAAGCAGATTTTTACTGTTTTTGAGACAAGAGTGGAATCTTGTAATATAAAATAATATTATAATAATATAAAATTATTTTATTGCACGCTTAAATCTGAAAAATTATGAGATTAATATATATATCAATCAGAATTGGGTTTAGTAAGATCCTCCAGCTCCAATTAATTAAAATAAGATTTATCCGGCCAGAAAATTATTATTTCCCTAGGTCGGAGCAAATCACATACCACAGTCAAGTACACTCACGAAACAGTCAAATTAAATTTACTGCTCACAGAATTCACAAAACAGTACATTTCAGGACTATATTATAATTATCCCAAAAGTTGGGGTGTTACACAAGGAAAAAATTGAACCCATCCATCCTAATTAAGGAAGCACCCACTTATTTTTAGGGAATCCAATGACCAATAAATAGTTGTAGGAAACCCACAAAATTATTAAAACCCATAAAGCTAATAACTAATAATTATTGTTGTAACATTCCCCACTCCTTCGAAAAAGGCCTTGTCCTCAAGGCTGAAAGTCTGGAAACTTTTGCTTGATTTTGAAGGCATCTTGCCAAGTTGCATCTTCAGGAAAGGAATTACACCAATGGATGAGCCATTAAGCAATAGGCCTGTTGTTCCTCTTAATCATGTGCCTATCCAGAACAGCTAACGGTTCCAACTGTATTCTTCCATCTTCTTGGAATGTAGGGAGTGCTGTTTGATGAACATTGGCAGCTCCTATCTTTCTTTTCAAGCATGAAACATAAAAAAATAGGATGGATCTTAGTTTGAGAAGGCAAATCTAAATTGTAAGCTACCTGGCCAATCTTTTGTAGGATTTTATAAGGGCTATAAAATGAGGAGCTAATTTTTTATCAGTTCTGAGAGCTAATGAGGTTTTCTTAAAGGCCTGTAGACGAAGATAGATCCAATCACCTATTTCAAAAGTTCGTTCTGATCTATTTTTGTTGACCATTTTCTTAATTCTGTTTTGAGCTTGTTGTAAATTTTCCTTAAGAAGACAAATCATTGACTCTTTATCCTTCAAAACTTGGTCAACTGCTGCCACTAAGGATTCTCCTGGAATGTATGAAGTAAGTAAGAGGTTTTTGACCATATATAACCTCAAATGGCGTCATTTTTGAAGAAATATAGAATGAGGTATTGTACCACCATTCAGCCAAAGGCAGCCACTTACTCTACTCCTTGGGTTTATCTCCGGTCATACACCTCAAATATTGCTCCAAGCCTTTATTAACAATTTATGTTTGTCCGTTCGTTTGAGGATGGTAGGCAGTACTCATCAATAATTGAGTTCCTTGGAGGCTAAAAAGATGTTTGCAAAAGTGGCTAGTAAAAATACGATCCCTATCACTTACAATGGTTTTCAGCAGTCCATGTAATTTGTAGATATTATCTAAGAACAATTGAGCAACATCTTTGGTTGAGATAAAGCTAAGAAGTTAGCATACTTGCTTAATCTGTCCATAACAACGAAAATAACCTCCTTTCCATGAGACCTTGGAAGGCCCTCGATGAAATCCACAGATATATCAAACCAGATTAGTTCTGGAAAAGGGAGTGGTTGCAAGACGCTAGGAGATGCAACATGTTCATATTTATTCCTCTGACAAGTATCACATTTTGCCACAAATTTACAGACCTCTATCCTCATCTTTTTTTAATAAAAAGTCATTCTTATCCTTTACAACATTTTTTTAGTACCAGAGTGACCACCTTCCACTCCGCTATGCATCTTGTAGTATCTTCAATTTAAGGACAAATTTTTCCCCTAGCCATAGCCTCCCTTTATATCTCAACTGATTATTTACTCATGAAAACTTGGAGTATGAGTTTGGATCTATTATCATCTCTTGAATGAGTTGTTGAGTCTTTTCATCCTTCTTCCATTCATCTTAGAGAGTGCTCAACCAATCCATTACAGGATAAGATAAAGCCATAATGACAGATTCTTCTTTCTCTTCAGGAAGCCTAGGCAAAGCATCCGCTGCCTTATTTTCCTTTCCACCACGGTAGATAATCTCATAGTCATAACCAGCCAATTTAGTAAGCCATTTCTACTGCATTAGAGATGAAATTTACTGATCTGATAAATATTTTAAGTTGAAGTGGTCGGTGACTATTTTGAAGTGCCTTCCTATTAGATATGGTCTCCATTTTTGTACAGCTATTACAATTTTCATCATCTCTTTTTCATAAGCTGAAAGACCTAAATTCTTAGGTGCTAATGCCTTGCTTATGTATCCTATAGGTCTGCCCTTTTGTAGAAGTATAGCACCAACCCCAATTCCGGAGGCATCACACTCGATCACAAAGGATTTCTAGAAATTTGGCATTGCTAACACCGGTGCATTGCACATAATATGCTTGAGCTACTCAAAGGAATCCTCAGCTGATTGTGACCATAAAAAATTATCCTTTTTCAATAGTGAAGTTAGTGGTTAACTAACCTTGCTATAATCTTTGATAAATTGTTAGTAGTACCTAGTCAACCCCAAGAATCCTCTTAAGGATTTTAACGAATTAGGTCTAGGCTATTGGAGCATTGTCTAAATCTTTATTGGATTAGTAGCTACTCCTTTGTCTGAAATTATGTGTCCCACATATTCAATTTATGTCCTGCAAAAGACATATTTTGATTTTTTGACTTACAACTGATGTTGGGACAGCACCTTAAACACCAATTGTAAGTGCTCCAAATGTTCCTTCCAACCACAACTATAGATTAAAATATCATAAAAAAACACGAGAATAAACTTTCTCATAAATGGCTTAAATATAGCATTCATCAAACCCTGAAAAGTGGATGGAGCATTAGTCAACCCAAAGGGCATGACTAGAAATTCATAATGCCCTTCATGGGTCCTAAAGGCAGTTTTATGACTATCAAAAGTATGCACCCTGATTTGGTGAAAGCCTGATCGAAGGTCTAATTTAGAGAAATATTTTGCTCGATACAATTCATCCAATAACTCATTAATAACAGGTATAGGAAACTTATCTTTGATGCAAATTTTGTTGAGGGATCTACAATATCCTCCATGTACCATCATTCTTTTTCACCAATAACACCAGGGGAAGAAAAAGGACTCACATTTCTTTGAATGATTCCAACTTCCAACATTTCTTGTACTAGCCTTTCAATCTCATTCTTTTGTATATGAGGATACCTGTAAGGCCTAATATTGGATGGAATTGATCCAGGTTCAAGAGGAATTTTGTGGTCATATTCCATTTGTGGAGGCAATCCTTTTGGTTTAACAAAAACGCCTGAGTGTTGTTGTAATAACTGAATTAATTTTGCTGGCTCATCTCCTTCTTCCTCTTCCTTTTCTTCTCTTTCCACTTGTATGGAATAAATATGGGCAATAGATGCTTGAGATAGATATTTTAGCTCTCTTTGAATATGGTTAGTAGAAACCATCTTAATAGAAGCTGTCGTGGCACCGCTTAACAAAAACCTTCTACCTTCAATAGTAAATTCCATTGTCAATTTCTTGAAATCCCACAATATTGGCCCCAACTCTGCTAGCCACGGAATTCCCAAGACCATATCACAACCTCCCAAAGGTAAGAGCCTTAAATCAGCTTGAATTTCCTTCCCTTGCATACTCCATCTCAATTTTCTACAGATTGCATCACTCATGATTTTGGTTCCATCTGCTATAGCCACCTTTATAGGACTAACATTTTTTATTAGGCAGCTTGTTCTCTTTGCAACAATTGGGTCAAGGAACTTATGGGTACTCCCCAAGTCAAGGAGTATGGTGATAGCCTTCTTCTTGATATTCCCGCAGACCCTCATGGTTTGATAGGAGGCAGAACTAGATATTGCAAGAAGAGAAACAATAAGATCGCCTTAAGATTCATTTAGAGTCTCCTCCTCACCTTCTTTTCCTTCTAAGAGGTAAATTTTTTTTCTTTTGCATTTATGGCCAGGCTTAAATTTTTTTATCACAATAATAGCATAGCTTTTTGTCTCGCCTTTCTTGCATCTCAGCTGTAGAAATCCTCTTGACCACAGGTAAATGCCCATCATCAGTCTTGCTACTCCTATTCATTCCCTTGGCCTCCATAAGAATCACCTCCACTGTGCTTTCCTAGAGTAAAGCTAGACCAAGGGCTTTCACCAGATGAAGACGTAGCATTGCAGCAGAAGCCAATCAATGGCACGAGCACTTTCTCACCAGTCACCATGCAGCCATTTCATCACAATAGCAAGCGAGGAGCAACATACAACGCAGCAAATTGGTCCTCCACGCAGAAGCTTGAAGATGTCACCAATTAAGGAAGTTGTGGTGCTCGATTTGGGGTTAGGGTTCAGTAATTTAAGGTTAGGGTTCATAAGGCTGGAGATGAATTTCTGAAATTTCAGTGGAAGTGGAGAGTGAGATTAAGAGATGAGATCTGGTTTTGTTACATAAGTTTTCTAAGATGTGAAATGGATTAGTTTAGTGATAAAGTGATTATATGAATTAGAATTAAAAATGGTTAACCGAACCATTTAATAAAACAAATCAGTTCAAGGTTTTATAAAATAAACTAGTTTAGGTTATTTTAATATTGGTTTAGTTTGGTTCATGGATCAGTTTAGTTCATTTGGTTTTTATGCACAGGCCTGCCTATAATCGTGTGAAGCCGTTAGACTTGCTTATGTCTGAACTTCTTTATGATCTGTCTGTTTCTACACCAATAGGAAAGTCACCAATAGTCATTTGTTTCTACAGATAGAGAGTGGATTTTTTGTTGTGAACCTTATTTATATACCTCTTGTTGATATTGATGTCATTCTTGGTATAGAATAGTTATCTGTCAATCATGTTGCTTTAAATTGTTTCGATAAAATTTTGATGTTCATGTCTGATTCCCCTGCTGTACCTATTTCATCCGAGTTTATGTATTTAAATGCCACCTAGCTCAATAATAGTTTGCTAGATGGAGATTAGGGATATGTTCTCCTATTCTCCTTAGATTCTGAAGTTGAGCAGACCTTGGATAGCATACTTGTGGTGAGGGAATACCTAAAGGTATTTCCAGAGGAGGTAGCTAGTTTGCCACCAAAAAGAGAAATAAAGTTTACCATAGATTTAATGTCAAGAACTGGACCTATATCTATAGCACCTTACATAATGTTACCTTTAGAGTTGGTAGAGCTTAAGAAGCAAATAGAAGAGTTGTTAGATAAGCAATTCGTCAGATCCAATGTATCACTTTTGGAAGCACCAATGCTCCTGGTGAAAAGAAAAATTGTAGTATGAGGTTGTATGTTGTTTATAGCCAGTTGAATAAAGTGATAATTAAAAATAAATATCCTTTACCCAAGATAGATGACCTAATGGACCAATTGAGATGAGCCATTGGTAGAGAATTTTTAAGTAATAAAATTACCCTTTACTTTTAAATGCACAGGATTAATGTAATATTTGACAAATATAAGGGTGATATATCCACACGGAGTGACAAGATTAACTAAAATATAATATCTACCTAAATTAATTTAAAAAAAGAGATTTTTATTTTATTTAATTAAATTGGGAATATAAATTACGTACTAAACTAAAACTAAAATCAAATAATAAATCTAAATAAAATGACTCAAATTAAAATGTAAGAGTAATTAAAGAACAATTTTAGGACCTCAAATCCACCATTAATCATGCAAAGATGAATTTAACTTGAATGAGAAATAATCTTGTTCTATGGAGTGTCTACGGCTACAAACTTTGATCACTACTAAAGATTATTGAAATCTATTATATGACATAATTCATCTAAAATAATATAGCATATTCAAATTATGACATAAATCATTTAATAGAGCATGAACTATTCAATTCTTAAATCACAAAAGCATTGAATAATATTGCACAACCCATACCTAAGACTACAAGAATTAGGTATGCAATTAAAATATATAATTGAAATTTATTAATTGACTACAAGACAATCAATAAAAATTAAATTAAATAATAATTAAAGATCAATAATCATCAATATTGTGCAATTATAGAACAAAGAAAAATATCTCAAACAAAGTTAAATAATCTAAAACAAAGATTAAGATTTCATTTTAATTCTAAAAAATAAAATTAATTACTCATAACAAAAATATCAAATACAAAGAGGGAAGAAAAATTCATAAAAGATAAATTTTTTCCTTATCCTCGTACTGTGTCGCTGCTGCATTATTCTTCTTTTCTTTCTCCTCATGCGGCTCGTGCCGCGTGTGTCCGTCTTTTCTTAGCTTTTTTACCAAACTGTCACTATTAGCAAAACTATTTACCAATTTGCCATCTTTTTCAAATTATTTATCAAACTGCCACTATTTTTCCCATGTTGGAATTTTTTATTATTTTTCGGTCCACGTAGACTACGCAAGAGGAAATGGCCCTGCAAACTAGGATGCGCCAATACAGTTGGCATATCCCACATGGATACGCCAACAAGCATGGTGTTTTCCATGTGGTAACACCACAGGTGATGGCGTTTATACATAGAAAACGTCACGCATGTTGGCGTATCCATGTGGGATACGCCAACCATGTTGGCGTTTCCCACGTGGAGAAAAAAATAAATAAATATGTCACATTGCATGTGCAGGGCACTTAACCCTTTCCACGTGAATCTCTTTAGAAATGGCGCCCAGAGACACATATAATTTACATGTCTATTAAAGAGTGCACAATAATATTGAAAGACATCAGTTTCAATTAGCTTATTTATAAGCTAAGTATTTGCTTCTTATCTGTAAAGTAGTCGATGTGAGACTTTGGTATTAGCAAGGGAAAGCAACTAAGTAAGGCAACGATGTACCTTTATTTGATGTGGGACTTTTGTATTGGCAAGGCAAAGCAACAAAGTAACAAAACAACTTGGAAAATGGCTTTGATTTCTTGAAAAATGTTGATTTTTATTGTTTTTTTTATTTTCAGCTTGGCGCATCAAATCTTAAGCACATGGTTACTTTTCTTCCTAATTAGAGATCACAATAAGAAAAAAAGTTCATCCTAATTTTGATTAATTCAAGATGTTAAAATGACAGAGAAATTGGAAACCAAACAGACTACTTGTGTACAAGTTGAATGCAATATATGTTTGTTACTTTAACTTATATTGATATAAATCACTTTTGAGTCCTCTATGAAGTAATTTAAAGAACAAAGAATCTCCATCTAATGTAAATTCTGCTTATTGTTGAAGAATCAACCTGGACTCCATTGTTCACGAGGAACAAAAACTTCAATATTACAGTCCTCAAAAGTTGTTGATAAAGTGAGAGATTTTCAATAGAAACCTGGTCTCTGCCACCATGAACCACAAGGTTTCTTCTCACTGCTTGATTTCACGAAGATTCATATGTTATGTCAACTGAATTTAATCCTCGTGATGATTTGATACAATCACGTGGACAACACCTATTCTCCATTTGACTTTATGAACAGCTATTAGCAAGGTGAGTGATAAGATGGATGAATTCATTGGCCAACTAGGGTATTTGCTCACACGTCCCTGAAAAATGGCTTTTTCAAGTTGCTTAGCTGCTTTGTCACTTTGCCTTACTAATATCAAAGTCCCACATCGAACAAAGGTACTTTGTTGCCTTACTTAGTTGCTTTCCCTTACCAACACCAAAGTCCCACATCGACTACTTTACAGATCAGAAGCAAATACTTGGCCTATAAATAAGTTAACTGAAATTGATGTCTCTCAATATTATGGTGCACTCTTTAATAAACATGTAAATTGTATGTGTCTCTAGGCGCCATTTCTCAAGAGATCCATGTGAAATGGGTTAAGTGCCCTGCACATGCAATGTTACTTTTTTTTTCACGTGGGAAACGCCAACACGATTGGAGTATCCCACATGGATACGCCAACATGCGTGGCATTTTTTATGTGTAAATGCCATCACCTGTGGCGTTACCACGTGGAAAACGCCATGCTTGTTGGAGTATCCACGTGGGATACGCAAACCATGTTGGCGTACGTAGTCTACGTGAAACGAAAAATAATAAAAAAATTTAACATGCCAAAAATAGTGGTAATTTGATAAATAATTTGAAAAAGATGACAAATTGGTAAATAAGTTTGCCACTGATGACATATTAGTAAAAAAACCCATCTTTTCTTTCTCCCACTCTCTTATGCTACGCTGTCCCTCCTCTTTTCAATTTGAAGTACTACTTTTATAATGGCCTGTATCCTTTTTCTTTCTAATTTTCAATCCACTTGAATTGAGCATAGGCCAAGCTGTGGCCCACACATTGTTATTATTATTATTTTTTCTTTCTTCTCTTGCTTTTTGGCTTTAGTGATTATGGGCTACACATTGTAACATGATTCTCCACATCATTAAAAGTTATTACTTTCCTTAAATTCTACAATTATAATGATAATTAAATAAAATTAGTTTCTCTCAATAATTAAATAATAAAATAAAAAAATCACTAAAATTAATTATATTGAGTTATAATAATGCTTACTTTTTATAGGAAAAATATGTAAAATTAGGCTATTATCACAACCCCCAATCAGTTTATTGCTAGTCCCTAGCAATGAAGGCGACTTAAAATGAAACTTAAAGTGAGGAATATCTCCAATCAATTCAATCAAAATTTATCTCAACTCAGGAATATTAGTCATGCCTCATAACACCACAAATGCCACAAAAGAAATTCAAACATTATCAAACTCAGACTATGTGAATAATATAACTGCTATGACATATACCAAATGTTTCCAAATATCATAACTAGAATCTCCATTAGAAAACATATTTTAACCACATGCAATTCTCATAGCTGTTACCCTCAATAATGAAAATCACTTAGAAGTATGACATAACTCATAACAAATATATGTGAGAAGAATAGTTGGCACAAATAAAAAAAATATGTCACATATAAAATAAATGAAAGAACATTGAGGAAACAAAACAAATATCGTTTCATGGAAGGATGCCAAGAAAAAACTTTACATCACACCTTTAGATTAGCCATGTATATTGAAAGAACCAAGTAATTCATCGAGATCAAATAGGACTTTATTAAGCTTGTAATGCAGGTAATGGGAAAATATGAAGGGTAAAGAGTAATAATGATAATCAAAAGTGTTTCAAGAATATTTTAAGGCACATATTTACACTTTTAACATCTCTTGTTCATTTCTTTAAATCACTTTATTCTCTTACTCGCAATACCAATATTTTCTTCTTCGCACCTTTTCTCAAGTTTTTCAAACTTCACATTTTTCTATTTGTTTTCTTTTCTAACTTTTCAAAATAAAAATTGTATTTTTTTCACTTCATTTTTTTTCATAACACTCTTCATATCACCCTATATTACAATCGCAATGCTTCTTTCATAAAACACTTTGAAAAAGGATTAAGAAAGAAATACTTAATAAATAGGCTCAAACCAACCAGCGATAAAATGTGAAAGAACAAAAAATATTATTTCAAGGCTCAAAATAAGAAATATGGCCTAATATCATCTCTTAAAAAAATACATAACTCAATCAATTTCATTGACATCAAATTAAATGTAAGCGTAACATAAAACTTCTCTTTAGCCAAAAATAACAATAATGAAATGATCTAGTGAGAAAATAAAATAAAAAAATTATGAGCACTAACAATAAATATTGGAAGGTCAAGAAAATACTCTCACAATAAAAATGAATGGCTCAAAACTTACTAGGTAAAAATAGTATCCACATGTTCTCATTAAGTTCTTTTATGTTCTGGACTGTGATTTGGACCACGTATAGTGGATCAACTTGGCACGCATCCAACCAGTATCCGCCATGGCCAACCCAGCCAAGCTCTGATGACATATTGTCGAGACTTCGGTACCACGTAGGTCGGACCATGACATTGGGCAATAACATCATGATCACGAGATTTATACAGTGGGTAAATCCTAAATTATACATAATTGCCAATCACGATCTTACATAATTATAGCATCCATAATCGCTTTTAAATGCTCATAGCTGCAGTACCAATATTTTCATATTATAGGAATTTTCTGCTACTATTAAGGGAGACGAAACCCTAATTACACTCTATAAATGTCATGCTTATCCACCTTCTAGAGGTAACTTATTGCTTACTGCATAAACCCTTCTTGTGCACAGCCTGACTTGAGCGTTGGAGTCCTTTTATAGGTACCAACCACCCTTGTTGACCAAGCTCTGCAACTGCTCAAGGAGGAAGCCACTGCGTACGTGCCTATCTCAGGTACATCTCAGTATCTACTACTGAACATTGGCGTTGTATGCGAGAAACCATAAACTTCTATCCACACTCAATCATGATGAACACGAGACAAAAATCAAGAGGGGGAAAGGCTACGCAAACCTCTGCAGGCCGAAGGTGAGGACCAGCGATGTAACACCCTAACCTTAATACAGTAGTATATTCAAAATATACCATAGAAAAGAGAGTTAAGCATGTCACTTTTACTTTAACACATCGATAAAGTATTCCATAATAACTATATAAGCTATTAAAGAGAGCCAAGAGGGATGAAAAGTTAATATATACATCACTTGCCACAAGAGGGCTCATTGTCATATACAAACTTTACAAGAAACAAAATAAGCTACTCTAGGTCTTTTGCTTCTTCTTTTTCTTCTTTCCCTTTTTAGGGTCTTGACTTGGATTTACATGGAAATACAAACGGGGTGAGAATACACAATTTCTCAGTATAAGTATCCCAATACCAGCATTCACAAACATATCAACTGAAAATAAGAGAAATTACAAGCAACCGAAAAGACAACTGCTCATACAATTGTCTAACATTTCAATGTGTGGTATGCCATATGATTATGCCTAAAGAATGTCCTAGTAAAATGCTTATGCAATGCTTGTGCAAGTTTTTGTTTTAGAAAACCATGACACTTACATAATTCCCAGGAATCATATTCCTTTGTATTTACCTCAGTAGGATAGGCAAAGAAGCCTTTAAACTACTTGGTCATCGGTGGATTCTTGCCCTTCACTAAAGTAAGAGTACTACTACCACCCCATGAACTGGTAACCCTGTACATAATAGCATAAATGTTAGGAGAATTTAGATCATACACCTCATTCTCAAGCCATATTATTGTGCACACCATCTAAGGTTACAATACGTAGGAAAAGTAAGTTAAGAAAACATGCAAGGATATTTCTACATTTTACACAACACAAGGTTCTCTATAACCAAGCAGAAGGGCAATACCAATAACTTAAGATTCTAGCTTAACTTATCACACAAAGTAAGGAGAATCAAGTTACTAGTATTTTGGTGTTCAGTACCTCGTACCATCACTTCACAAGTGAATTTAAAGTCAGCCTCAAAGTAGACAAAGTGCTAGGTACCACCCTAAGGCATTCCAACACACATGGATGCTCAAAGTTTCTCACAAATCCCATATGTAATACCCTTAATGACATATTAGACTTGTATATGTGTACAAAAGTAGCATATGACTTTCTTAACCTGCCTATTTTATTTTGTGACAAACTGAGTTAATTTAGGCACTTTGTTACAACTTCGAAGGTGAAAAGTAGCTTAAAATGATTCAGATAATAGCATAAATTGCTTAGATGAAGGAAATAAGTGTGGATAATTTATTTATAGGCCAGAAATATATGAAACAAGATGTGTTTAAAGTTTCAAGGTAAACTGAGTTAGTTTGACATTTTTAGGCATACAAGTTGTGCATTTTTATGTCGGATTGACTAACAACAGATATGAAAAAATAAGATAATGGTGAAACAACAATTTTAATGAATCTTAGTATTTATTTTAAAATTGTTGGAAGTTAGAAATCTTGCTTTAGCTAAATCTAAGTGCTTTTAGCAAATCATGATTTATCAGTTATGGCCTTAAGGGCTTGATGAGTCTTTTGGAACCTCTTTTTAAACCTTCATTCACAGATCCATTTTCTGCACAAATAGAAACAGAAAACATGAGAGAGCAAAGGGAAGAAGAGGAAAGAAATGAGAAGAAAGAGGAGGAGAAAAAGAGGAAAGCCAAAGGAAAATCCAAGGTGTGCTCATCCAAGCTTGAATCTCCATTTCAGCTGCCAAGGTATGGAATTAGAGTTATTTTCACTTCTTTTCTTCACTTTCTCCATTGATGCACTTTTAGTACATGATAGGTCAAATTGAGTTTTAGAGGTGTTTGATGTGTGTTAATTGTTTAAATGTGTTTCAATGGTTGTTTATGACTTGTTCATAGCATGATTTTGAGTTAGAAACTTAGAACACCTCATTTAGACCATTGATGCACAAAGTAATGTTTTAGGTCAAAACATGTGTGATTTTGGTTCACAATCCAAAATTAGTGGTTTAAGTTAGTGATTGATGATTCTTATATGTTAATGAACTGATTAGGGACTTAGAATCACCTAGAAACTGTTTTGGAATGGCCAAGTCTCAAGAAAAGAACCAATGGAATAGTGCACGATTTTGTAGAATTCTACAAAACCCAGTTTCTACTATTTGTGCCATGGCGTGAGGAGGTCACGTTGAGTCGTGCATTACAAAGTATGTGCACCTGAGAGTAGCACACCGCAACATAAGATGCACCATGTCGAGGCATGAAAACCAGAGAGCTACGCACCGCGGCTTGACAAGGTATGCACTGAGGCGGTAGCTCCAAAATTTCTCAAAAATGAGATTTTGATGTATTGATGTTTCCTACTAGTTGGAATCATTTATGTATGTTTTCTAAAGTATGTTAAGACACAAACAAGGATATTTCAAGAGGGAAATTATCTCCTAGCATGTATTAGAAAACTTAAGCCTTTGAGCATCCAAGAGTGATGGTTTGCCTTAGGTAGACATCTAGCACCTTAGGCCACTTTATGTAGTATTTGTATCACTTAAGATGTAATGAGTGGTGTATTAGACGCTAATGAACTAGGATGGATTGGTAGTGTTTTCCCACGAATGTGAACTTACTTGATATTTATTATCAGATTGGCAAGAAGGAAAAGAATCAGAAGTTCCTTAGGGAACAAGTTATTCCTGACCAACAGCTAGGGTTACATGTAGTATGAGGACAAGGTTTTTTGTAACACCATTGTGGGGATGTCACATTTATGAATGCAATAAAATAAAATAAAATGAATACTTACCCAAGTTATAAAATGTTTGGTCCATAAATAATATTAGTGGTAAAATTTTTCCTTTTTATGCTTATAATCTTAAATAAAATAACACGAAGCACAAAATAAAGCAAACATAATCACATATCATAATATACATATGATTTTTCTTTAGTACACACATAATTTACAACGACAAATATTTAACAAAGCAGTAAAGAGTTGACGTAAAACTAAGACACAGTATTGCCCAAGTGCACCTCAGAGCTCTCTAATCCTCCGATGAATCATCCTCAGAAAGATCCTCGAAATTCAGAGCTCCTGGAGGTCCCATAGTTCTAGGTCCCATAGTACTACGGACACGAGTCCGAGCGGTTGACTCGCTACTGAGCTCACTAGGCGCATGGAGTATTCCTTGCCAGTAATGCCTAAGAGTCAGCGGTAACTCTAAATGTAAATACAACATAGTAGTAAATATGACATCTCCGTCATACTCTCTACATAGGGACACAGTCAAACTTCTCACATAAGCAATTGTCCCTCTGTCCACATGCATACGCCAGGCCTCAGAACCTCCGTGAAACTCCAGTCTCACAAACCCGAGGAATCCTGGCAACGCCATGATCTCAAGATCAGTCTTGATGATTAGTGTGATCTACCGGCTCCTCTTCCTCGCATAGCTCGCCCGACTGTCGCTCGTCCGGATACTGTATGTCAAGAGGCTGTTCCTCTCCCTCTTCCTCAAACTCTTTACGGAAATAATATAATAATATCGAGAAAACATATCGAGAGGTGAGACAATCTACACCATTACCCGCATGGCAATAAAGAAAACGACAATACAAACAAATATCCCAACAGTACATACCAACATTTCATGCATAATATAACAAAGTAATACATATTAAAATAACACATACCATTATATCATGCATAATATATTAAAGCAATAAATATTAAAATAACACATATCATACATAATATATTAAAACAGTACATCATATATTTTATCACAGAATATGATAAGCAATAAAGTGCAGATGATGCATGAACAGTAAAATGCAGGTAATGCATGAACACACACTGACTCGTTCCTACTCCATGGAGCTAAACACGGATATCTGAGGGAATGATCCGAATAGAAACTAATAATACTTTATGGCTGCCTAACCAAACTATTGCACTGTCCAATCTTTGTGTCTATAGCCCACAGTCCAAAACATCGTGTAGCAGTACACAGTCCAACATCGTGTACTACAGGCATAGTACTTAATAGTCTCCTTAAGATCTCGATTAAGAATAGTGCTTGTCAAGATCATTAGTGTGTTGCCCGTTACCACGGCCCAGAGGTGCTACCACTGTCCACATATGAGATTCTCCGCACACTAATGCCTCCAAGTTCAATAAATGAACCACACTATGCTTATCACACCAAACATGGTGTAATTCGCCTCGTCAATCAATCACCAATTATAACCCAAATTGGCACAACACTCTAAGTATGATCTAAAATGACAAAAATACCCTTATTATCCAAATTTTACCATAATTACGAAAAATTATCAAAATACCCTTAGTCACAAAATATCAAAGTATAATACGTCTCACCTGACAGTACTACACCACAACATGTCCGGGTCCACCACTTTGGCCCGACAGCAAAACTCACAGTATCTTTCAATCGCGTAGGAATTTTACCGCATTTTCACAATCTCATTGTTTTCACTAACGTTTTTAAATCGCGTAAATATATTTTGACATTTTTAAACATCGCAAAATCTTTTTAAATCATTTTCTCAATCGCGTAGGATTTTTAATTCATTTTCTTAACCGAATAGCTTATAATTATTATTTTCAATATGGGTAAAACTATATCTAGTATATTTAAAATACGTAGAGTATTTTTCTTGTGTTCTAAATATAGTATGAAATCTTTTCATTTTATGCGTCTGATTTTAATAAATTTTGGCAAAGATTTTGCCTATAAAATCAAAAGATAAGGTATTTTTAACGTTTTCCTCTAAATATAGTTTATTTTATTTTTACCCAATAATTTCACTTTGAAACTTACTAACGCGCTTCAAAATTTATGGAATGAGCTCTACGTTAGTATTTTTCAAGCGTCTAATTTAATTCTTATTTAAACTAATTTCTGCTATGTTAAAATTCTAAAATGAATTTATTCCTTTTATTTTCTCAATGATTCATTGGAATCAATTTATGTTGTAAAACGATTACCTAACCTATCTTAGTAAATAAAATGGCATGTTGGCCAAATCAAAATAAAATGGCATTTAATTATACACTAAATGACATGTTGGCCATAATTAACTTAAATCAACTTTAATTTGATTATTTTACCTAGATTCCTCAAATCAGTAATTTAAAAAAATTGCTGAGAACATTTTGGTTCTCGGTTTGGATGTAAGGCCGTGAGCCTCATAATGTGTTCTTTGGAACACTCATGCAAATCGTACATGTTATTCACATCCTACTTTAATAATTATATAATTATAAACACATGCAATTATATAATCACATACAAAATACATACAATTTATTTAAAACCATAAACATGCATAGCAAAAATAATGAAAGCTATAATCATGCATAGCAAAATAAATCACAAATAGGAAAGCGTCTTAACAATCACAAAAATAATAAAAGCCATAAACAATCACACAAATCGAATCCTTATGGATTCTTCATACACAATCAAATCCATTTTCCCATCACCACTTAGGGTTGATGAGATTAAATCTCCCTTTTACCTCTTGAAGACAATTTAATCGGTTAGTTTCCTCCTTTACTTCAAATTTCGTACAATCTCCCAAACAAATCCCTAAAATTCTTAAACAATTAGTAAAAACACATACAAGGTACAATATTGAAAAACCATGGAACAATCATGGTTAGAAAAATTAGAAATCAAATTTTGAACCAAGAAATCAAAACTTACCCTTAGGAAAGTAAGCAAAAGGTGTGATTTTGGACAAGATAGAGTAGTTTTTTGGCAAAACTTTGTGAATGAAAATTGTTTAGAATAGGATTTGGGTTTAGGAAATATGAAGAGATAAAATTATAGAAGTTGGTTGGTGTGGGTTGGAGGTCTTGGCCGAATATGGAAAAGAAAATGGAAGAGAAAATAAAAGAGAAAATATGCTTGGTGTTCTTGGGAATTTTGGAGAGAATAAAAGCTTTTAATTAGGATAAGTGTGAAACAAATATTAAGAGGGAAATGGGAGGGGCTGCTGCCGTGTGGTTATTTTTGGGTGAGGTTGAGTGTTTGAATTTGCTAAGTAAAGATCTAATTGAGTTCACATGGTGTGCACATGGTTTATGACATTTGGAGGGTTCAAGAAGGTAGTAGAACTTAGCCACCAAGCCTCTCAAGGCTGCTGCCCAAACCGTGTGCCCTCCTTAGATTTTAGGGGTTTAATTGTTTTCCATTTACACCTAATTATATGCTAATTAATTAGGCAATTAGTTAGGTTAATTATCCTATTAAAACTAAATCAACATTCTAATCATATAATCAATTAGTTTAATATATATTAACATATATTATAACCTTTAATCAATATTAGGATATCTAATTAGTATTTAGACTATAATTAATTAATAACTAAGCTAGTTCACTTAGTTTGTTAATTAGGTAATTAGATTAGTCAAATTAAGCTTAATTAACTACTAACCAAATTCAAGCCTACTATTTTTGACTTAATTCTAACCATTGATTTCATCTTTAATTCCTAGCCATAGATGTCATCTAAGGTAGATATGAATTTGTCATAAATCTTGAATTCTAATCTCACCATTGATTTGATCAACGGTTGAAATCAAAGGTTTCCTAACTAAGTCTTCATCCAACGGTCCAAACCAAAGTCCATGCTCCTTTTGTTGACCTTTTCCTATTGGTTTAAAATGTCAAGCCACTTTCGTTGACTTGCTCTCATTGGCTAGAATTTGTCCAACAAAGATAGTTGACTCGCTTTTCCTAAACGCTGGTCCCACAAGACTTTTAAAGATCCGTGGTCAAATCAAGCGATTTTTACTATTTTTGAGATAGTAGGTATCTTGTAATATAAAATAATATTATAAAAATATAAAATTATTTTTTTACACAGTTAAATCCTAAAAATTACGAGATTAATATATATATCAATCAGAATTGGGATTAGTAAGATCCCCCAACTCCAATTAATTAAAATAAGATTTTTCCAGCCAAAAAATTATTATTTCCCTAGCTCGGAGCAAATCACACACAACAGTCAAGTACACTCACGGAATAGTCAAATTTAATTTACTGCTCACAGAATTCACAAAACAGTACATTTCAGGACTATATTGTAATTATCCCAAAAGTTGGGGTGTTACATTTTTCCTCTCTATAATGGGTAAACATAAAAAGCCAGAGTTCCTAGTAAAATATGTTGGGTCTTAAATGAAAGTATGAATGAATGCATGATTAACTTGGTTTATCTAATTATTTAAGTTAAACCTAGTTAAGACTTTAAACATATCTTATTAGTGGCATATTTTAAGATTATGTTACTTATACTATGTATGGCTGGTTTTGGTTTACTTATACTGAGAATTATTGATTCTCACCCTGCTATGTTATCATGTAATTTCAGGTGAAAGTTTTTCAAAGAAAACAAAGAAAAAGGAAGCTAAAGATTAGACTAGTTCTAGTTTTTATGGTTTATATTACAATTGTTGTATCTATTTGTACCTCTTTTGTAATGTAAAGAATTATATAATACTTCAAGCCATTGCTAAGGCTAATGTTGTATATATATGCATTTTGCTATGAGTTTTATGTTTTCTGCATTTTATATGGCTCTTTATAATGTCTCTAGTGTACATTATGGATATATGATCAAGTTTTTATGTATGTAGTGACGTTGTAATGCTATTTATCTCTTTAAATGTTATTTATATCGAGATATTAGTATTAGGATGTTACACTATATATGCTAGGTAGATATTTCCTTCATGAAATACCCCTATTAGTGTCTCAATACACTTAAAAACGCATAAAGGAAGGATTCCATCAAGTAGGGAACTCTAATTTTCCAAAGCAAACACTCTGGAACTTTCTGTGTTTGGGTGATTAAGCACTCATTTTCTCAGCGACAAAGTGCCCTATAGTAGAAACACTCCCCTATTTCATTTGTAGACTTGTGCAACTAATCGGTGACCTCCAGAGCCTTCTGGCCTTAGGTGTTGAGGTGCTCACAAACTGGGCGATTAAACGCCCTATACACAGGAGCTCTCTGGCCTTCACCGATTAAGCGGCCAAAAATTAGGTGATTAAGCACCCAGCACCTGGAACTTCACTCACTATTCCATTGGTTTCCAAACCTGATTTTAACACCTAGAATCAGGTTCTAAGAGTCCTTCAACACCATTAAAGGCCACTAAGCTGAAATAAACTATCATACAACCTATCCACTCATCACCTCAAAGCAAATGGTTCAACTAACTAATCATAACGTCCATTTTCTCAACTCATAGATATGAGGTTCCAAGGATGCAACCAAGTTTCAAACAACCAACCAATACATTCTAACTCAGTTTGAGACATCAATCAAGTTCTCAACCAATTTCAACATCTCAAATCATAGAAAACACCAAAAACCTAATTTTCTATCATTCAACATGCATCAAACAACACGAAGAGAAGAAAGATGGAGTTTGTAGATGAGAGACAAGACCCCTAACTCTTGTAGTATGGATGATGGATTCAAACTTTTGCTTTGCCTTTAGCTTTCCTTTTCTTTTCCTTTTCTTCCTTCTCCCTTTCCTCTTATTTTCCTCTCATTTTATCTTCTCCCTTGGCTGCCTATGGTTTGTAGAATGTGAGAGTGATGAGAATGAGAGAAAAGTCAATGAAATGGGATATATGAAGGTCGTAGAACATAAGGAAAACTTAAAACCAAAAGATATTTTGCAACAAACATTAAATTTGTTAAAAATACTTAGATTTCTCAAAATCTAATTTTGTAACTTCCAATAAGTTTAAAATAAATCATAGAATTCATTAAAAATCTTGTTTCACCATTTCCATAATTTTTCATATCCGTGACTAGTCAATCTGGCACTAAAACACACAACCAGAATGCTTAAAAATACCAAACCAACTCTGATTATTCTCAAATTTTAACCCTATCATAGTTCACATATTTTTGACCTAGAAACAAATTATCCATATTTATTTCCATTAGCTAACTCATTTAAGCTAAAATCTGGGTCCTTTTAAGCTAATTTTCACATTCTGGGTTGTAGCAAAATGCTTAAACTAACTCAGATTGTCACAAAAATAAACAGGCATGTTAAGAAAATATTAAGCTACCACTATAATTATTTACAAGTCTAACATGTTTTAGAGAATGTTACAAAGTCTAGTTACTAACTCTTTTGAGACTAACTTATTTAAGTGATCCATGTGAATGTGAGCAATTCTTTTATGCCATAACCATGAATCATCTTCCCTACTCATAAAGCATTTTGCATCATTTGAAGATATATCATTAAGGCTAATCATGTATATGTTATTGACCCTATGATCAACAAACTTAACTTGCTTATCATCTTTTCCTTCAATTATGCAACAATTTGAATTAAATATAACTCTATTTCTTTTATCACATAATTGACTAATGCTAAGCAAATTATGTTTAAGCCCTTCAACAAGTAAAACATTATCAATAGAAGAGGAAGAAATTTTACTAACTTTACTAACTCTAAGGATCTTCCCTTTGTTGTTGTCACCATATGTTACACGTCCATTCTTCTTGGGGACAAGGAAGGAAAACTTGGAGCCATCTCCGGTCATGTGCTTGGAGCATCCACTATCAAGATACCAACTTGAGCTCTAGGCCTTCAAGTATACCTACAACACACATTTAGATT
The DNA here is from genome assembly GCA_029884595.1 of Ormosia semicastrata. Lineage (NCBI taxonomy): Eukaryota > Viridiplantae > Streptophyta > Magnoliopsida > Fabales > Fabaceae > Ormosia > Ormosia semicastrata. The sequence goes on along the minus strand of JAQQTO010000047.1, from coordinate 35,977,168 downwards.
TTAACCTTTGGTACCCAAACTTTCTTGGGTCCTTGTGTGTTAGCTTTGGGCAAGGTGCCTTTGGGGACCCAAACCATTCTAGTCCCAACATTGGTGTTGATATTCTTCCTAACATTGCATATTGAGGCACTATGTCCTTTCTTCCCACAATGAAAACATTTGATGAAGAGGCTATATGATGTACTTGAGCAAACAAAGAGATTTTTGTAAAACTTTTGTTGGTTATTAGGATTATACCCTAAACTGGCCTTTTGAAAAATACATCTTTGTTTCCCTAGCAACACATTCAAGTTGTCTATTCTAAAAGTAAATTTTGAAAGTGTGTTTTTCAAATCCTTAATTTCTTTTTCAAATGTTTTACATGATGAGAAAGATGAGGATGTGGATGCATTACCATGTGAAGAACAAGTCATGCATGATGAGCTAACATTAATTAGTCCTAGAGTCTCATTTTCAATTTTGAGTTCTTTAATCTCTTGTTTTAAAATAGAAATTTTGTTTTCCAAAGAGGAGATTGTTTTCTTGGAAGATGAAACTAATTTTGTGAGCCTCATGGACCCATCGTGCAACTCTCCAAAAGTGTCTTATAATTCACTATAGGAAGGTGAAGAGTCAAGGTTGGAAGAAGTTACCTCCATGTCACTTTCTTTATCTTTTTCTCCTTTGTCCGTAAGGCATAGATGTGCTTCCTCATTGTCCAAGCTATCGGTGGAGTCCATGTCATTGTCATCCTATGCAATGTAGGCTTTCTTTCTTTTCTTTTCTTTAGAAGGTCTCTTTTCAAATTTCTCCATCTTCTTTTGATAAACGAGACACTTCATCTTCATGTGCCCTAGTTTTCCGTATTCATAGCATATTGGTGTATATGAGGTTCCTTCCCCTTTATGATAAGTCTTCTTTGGAGAGAAATGTGACCTTCTTTAAATTCCCTTCTTCTTAAGGAATCTTCCAAACTTACAAGAAGACTAAGGTTCTCCTCATTTAGCTCAATGTTCTCTATGTCATCTTTATCATCTTCGTCATCATCCTCAATTGTGGAGGAGGTGGCTTTGAAGGCAATCCCCTTTTTCTTCGTGTCATGCTCTTCATTTTGATTGAGCCTATTTAGCTCCAATTCATGTTCTTGGAGCTTCCCAAATAGAGTGGCTAGTGTCATTGTTGATGGATTTCTTGATTCCATAATAGCCGTCACTTTGGGTTGCTAATTCCTACTTAAACACCTTAAAACTTTGTTAATAAGGTTTTCATTAGGAAATGTTTTCCCAATGAAGCAAGATGATTTACAATGTGTGTGAACCTCTTTTGTATTTCTTAAATGCTTTCTCCTTAGTTCATTCTAAACAATTCATACTCATGAGTGAGAGTATTTATTCTTGATCTTTTTACTTCACTTGTGCCCTTATGGGTCACTTATAAAGTATCCCACATTTCTTGGGCAGTCTTACAATTTGACACCCTAAAGAACTCATTAGACCCCAAGGAAGTGGCAATGATGTTCTTAACTCTCAAATTGTATTGAATATTTTTCTTATCTTCATCGGACCATTCATTTCTTGGTGTATTAGTTTTTACACCATCAACTATATGTGTCAGAACAAAGGGACCATTTTCAATGGCATCTCACACATCAAGAATAACAGCTTCAATAAAAATTTTCTTCCTTTCTTTCTAATAGGCATAACCATCTCCATTGAAAAAGGGATGTCTATATTGTTGGGAAATGTGGTTACATCACACAGCGGGAAAATTAGGATTCCCACCGAGGATCTATGCGAAAAATCATAATCCGAGTTTTTAAATTATTTACCTCTTGAAGCGTGATCAAAAGGAAGGACGTGAATCACCAACACCGTAATAGAAATGATATCTCTGCGGAATCCACACGAACAGACTCACGAACGTCCAACATCTGCAAAGAGGAGCCTCACGTCTCTCACACAGTGCTAGCTGAGAAGAAAGGAGAAGAAACCTATTGCTCTCTCACTCACTTTTCTGTAGGTGTGCCTAGGGTTTTTAAAATTGTGTGTCTTAGCATCCTTTTAGCAGTACTATTTATAATAGTGACTACCTTAAGTGAGTGTGAGCAGCAGCAAGGTAAGTTGTGCAACCCTAGACTCATCTGTTATGAGTCTGACCCATATTTGAATCTGAGTCCAACTTGGATCCATTGCCCCAATTTTAGTCTGATTTATGTGTGTGACCCTACAAGTTCTCATTACATTGGCAGTAATATTAAAATCTCATTTTAATATTATAAGCAGTGAGCGGTATCTAGCAACACATCGCTGCTACCCAAGTAATAAGAATGTTAGTGATTTGACATAACCTTTACGTGACCAATGTTTTCGTGTCGTTTAGTCCCTTTGTCAAGATATCTAGATTAAACACAAGGCATGGAATGCGTCACCCTTGTATAGTCCAATCATTCATTTCCTGATACTCGAGTAGACTTTGTAACAACAAATGAAATCAATATCTCATATTGACTCATTTGAGCATGGCCATGCATTTCGCAGTCTCACTCAATCAGGGGGCCTGAAGATATCGCTCCTGTCATGTAGGAGTGACAAATCTCATCTAAGTCACTTATATCCTTCTGCATGATTTGCGGTATATTCAATAACCAACTTTATAATCACATTGTTACAGATGATGTTTGATGGTATTAAAACACACAACTCCTCATGTAGGAGTCGTAGTGATTTCAGGTCAAAGGACCACAGACACCATTGTCACTATAAGAATCGCTTGTGACATCCATGTAGCATTCTCATGGTGGGTCAGTCCAATACATCATTACTTTAATATGTACCTATGTGAAGACTTGATATCTCATATCTATGACCCGTGAGATGTGGTCATCAGTCTATACACATACTAGTCTCAATGTATTATTGTTGTCCTAATTAATAATAATACTTGACTAGGGACATTTAAGAATAGTGTTATAACTAAAAGGATCTCACGATCAAGTCATCCACTCGATAATCTATGGCATCAAACTTACTATTCTAAGGACTTTATTATGTTTATAAAAAAAAAACACAATAAATGAAATGCCTCATATATTAAAATAAGCATAATAGAATGTATGTAAATACAGACAAATGTATCAGCCTCTAGAGCATACACCAACAATCTCTCACTTGCACTAGAGCTAATCAGACATATGTCTAATGCCTAAAGACCTAGTGTGACCTTCATACTTCTGCTGTGCAAGAGGCTTTGTCAGTGGATCAGCAATGTTATCATCTGTTGGTACTCTGCATATCTTCACATCTCCTCTATTGATGATCTCTCGAATAAGATGGAAGCGCCTAAGTATATGTTTGGATCACTGGTGAGATCTAGGCTCCTTAGCTTGTGCAATGGCTCCATTATTATCACAATAGAGGTCTACTAGGTCCACAATGCTAGGAATAATGCCAAGTTCAGCAATGAACTTCCTAACCCAAACGGCCTCCTTTGCTACATTGGAGGCAGCAATATACTCAGTCTCTGTGGTAGAATCGACGACTGTCTCCTGCTTTGAACTCTTCCAGCTCACAGCCCCACCATTTAGGCAAAAAAAATAACCCGATTGCGATCTAGAGTCATCCTTATCGGTTTGGAAGCTAGCATCAGTGTAACCCTTTACAACCAGCTCTTCCTCGCCTCCATATACCAAGAACGAATCCTTAGTCCTTCTCAAATACTTAAGGATGTTCTTGACAGTAGTCCAGTGACTCTCATCGGGATCAGACTGGTACCTACTCGTCATGCTCAAAGCATACGAGATGTCTGGTCGAGTACATAACATGGCATACATGATAGATTCAATTGTAGATGCATATAGAATCTTGCTCATGCGATCCCTCTCATCCTAGGTGGAAGGGGATTGAGCCTTAGATAGGCTTGCACCATGTGACATAGGCAATAGTCCTTTCTTGGATTCATGCATGTTAAACTGTCTTAACACTTTGTCTATGTATGTACTTTGACTTAGGCCAAGCAGTCTCAGTGATCTATCTCTATAGATCCTGATACCTAACACATAGGTGGCTTTGCCCCAAGTCTTTCATAGAGAAGCAGTTCCCTAACCAAGTCTTTATGGACCATAGGGTAGGGATGTCATTTCCGATAAGTAGTATGTCATCTACATACAATACTAGAAAGATAATAGTGCTCCCACTAACCTTCTTGTAGACACAAGATTCTTCTTCATTCTTGATGAAACTAAACTATTTTATTGTATCATTAAAATAAAGATTCCAGCTTCTGGAAGCTTGTTTCAATCCATAAATAGATCATTGCAACTTACACACCTTTCCAACATCCTCTAGAGTGGCAAAACCCTCAGGTTGTGTCATGTACATATCCTCGAGAATATTTCCATTAAGGAAAGCAGTTTTGACATCCATTTGCCAGATTTCATAATCATGGTATGCTGCAATAGCAAGCAAGATCCGAATAGATTTAAGCATCGCAACTGGGGAAAGAGTCTCATCATAGTCTACACCATGAATTTGTTTGAAACCTTTAGCCACCAATTGCACCGTAAATGTATGCACATTACCATCTATGTCAGTTTTCTTCTTGAAAACCCACTTGCACCCAATGGGTTTTACCCTTTCAGGTGGGTCAACCAAGGTCCATACTTGGTTGGCATACATAGAATCCATTTCAGATCTTATGGCCTCAAGCCATTTCTCATATTCTGGGCCAATAATGGCTTCTTGGTAAGTCATAGGCTCATCTTGATCCATGAGCAATACATCACCTTGTTAGGTCATAAGAAATCCATATCTCTCTGGTTGATGACGTATCCTGTTAGACCTACGCAGGTCTTGTGCTACTAAAGCAGGTTGTTATTCCATAACATTTTGTGGAGGCTGCTCTATTTCCACCATTGGTTCATTGCTGCTTTATGAAACTTGAACTTCTTCAAGTTCTACTTTTCTCCCACTGGTTCCTTCGGAGATAAACTCCCTTTCTAGAAACACAGCTGTCCGTGCGACAAACACTTTGCCCTCGGTAGGATTATAGAAAAAGTATCCCTTGGTTTTCTTTGGATACCCTACAAAGAAGCATTTATCTGATTTACGTCCAAGCTTATCAGAAACTTGATGTTTCACATAAGCTTTGCAGCCCCAAATCTTCAAGAAAGACATACTGGGCCGTCTCTGTTGGGAATTGCGGATCAAAATATCTTGCAGCGGAATAATAGGATTCCCACTCAGGATCCATGCGAAAAGTCCATAATCCGAGTTTTTAAAATTTACCTCTTGAAGCGTGAAAACCACAAGCGAGGTGAATCACCAACACCGTAATAGCGACGATGTTTCTGCGGTATCCACACGAACAGACTTGCAAAAGGAGTCACGCCTCTGTTTCGCAGTGCTAGCTGCGAATAGAATAGAAGAGAAGAACCTTTCACTGTCTCTCACTCACTTTCTTAGGTGCGGCTAGGGTTGTGATGTAACATCTATAGCAGCCCCCTTAACAAGACTATTTATAATAGTGACCCTTAAGTGAGTGTGAGCAAGAAGGCAAGGTAAGTTGCACCCTAAAACCCATCTGTCATGAGTTAGGCCCACAATTGAATCCGAGTCCAACTTGGATCCTTATTGCTCCAATTTAGTCTGTTCTAAGTGTGCGACCTGCAGTTCTCATGACGTTGGTAGTAATATTAAAATCTCATTTTAATATTACAAACGATGATGGTATCTAGCAACACATCACTTGCTACCCAAGTAATGAGAATGTCGGTGATTTGACATAACCTATCCGTGATCAATGTTTCCGTGTAGTTTAGTCCCTTTGTCAAGATATCTAGATTGAACACAAGGCATGGAATGCGTCACCCTTGTATAGTCCAATCATTCGTTTCACGATACTCGAGTAGACTTTGTAACAATAAATGAGATCAATATCTCATATTGACTCATTTGAGCATGGCCATGCATTTCGCAGCTCACTCATTAGGGGGCCCGAAGATATCGCTCTGTTATGTAGGAGTGACAAATTCCATCTAGGTCACTCACATCCCTCTGCATGATTTGCGGTATGTCCAATAACCAACTTTATAATCACCTTGTTACGAGATGACGTTTGATGGCATTAAAACACACAACTCCTCATGTAGGAATCGTAGTGATTTCGGTCAAAGGACCACAAACACCATTATCACTATGAGAATCGCTTATGACACTCACGTAACGATCCATGTAGCGTTCTCATGGTGGGTCGATCCATACATCATTACTCTAATATGTACCAATGTGAAGACTTGATATCTCATATCCATGACCCGTGAGATGCGGTCATCAGTCTCTACACATACTAGTCTCAATGTATTATTGTTGTCCTAATTAACAATAATACTTGACTAGGGACATTTAAGAATAGTGTTGTAACCAAAAGGATCTCACGATCAAGTCATCCACTTGATGTCCTATGGCATCAAACTTACTATTCTAAGGACTTTATTATGTTTATTAAAAAAGAACACAATAAATGAAATGCCTCATATATAAAATAGCATAATATAATGTATGTCAATACAAACAAAATGTATTGGCCACTAGGGCATACACCAACAATCTCCCACTTGCACTAGAGCCAATCGCATATATCTAATGCCTAAAGACCTAGTGTGACCCTCATGCTTCTGTGTGCAAGAGGCTTCGTCGGTGGATCAAAGAATGTTATCATCTCGTTGGTACTGCGCATATCTTCACATCTCCTCTATCGATGATCTCTCGAATGAGATGGAAGCGCCCTAAGTATATGTTTGGATTGCTGGTGAGATCTAGGCTCCTTAGCTTGTGCAATGGCTCCATTGTTATCACAATAGAGGTCCACTGGGTCCACAATGCTAGGAATAGTGCCAAGTTTAGTAATGAACTTCCTGATCCAAACGGCCTCCTTTGCATTGGAGGCAGCAATATACTCAGCCTCTGTGGTAGAATCGGCGATTGTCTCTCCCGCTTTGAACTCTTCCACTCACACCCCCACCATTTAGGCAAAAACATAACCTCGATTGCGATCTCGGAGTCGTCCTTATCGGTTTGAAAGCTAGCATCAGTGTAACCTTTTACGACTAGCTCTTCCTCGCCTCCATATACCAAGAACGAATCCTTAGTCCTTCTTAAGTACTTAAGGATGTTCTTGATAAAATGACTTTCACCGGGATCGATCGTACCTACTCGTCATGCTCAAAGCATACGAGATGTCCGGTCGAGTACATAACATGGCATACATGATAGATCCAATTGCGGATGCATATGGAATCTTGCTCATGCGATCCCTCTCATCCCGGGTGGAAGGGGATTGAGCTTTAGATAAGCTTACACCATGTGACATAGGCAAGAGTCCTTTCTTGGATTCATGCATGTTAAATCGTCTTAACACTTTGTCTATGTATGTACTCGACTTAGGCCAAGCGATCTCGGTGATCTATCTCTATAGATCCCGATACCTAATACATAGGTGGCTTCGCCCAAGTCCTTCATAGAGAAGCGGTCCTAACCAAGTCTTTACTTGACCGTAGGGTAGGGATGTCATTTCCAATAAGTAGTATGTCATCTACATACAATACTAGAAAGACAACTGTGCTCCCACTAACCTTCTTGTAGACACAAGATTCTTCTTCATTCTTGATGAAACCAAACTGTTTGATTGTATCATCAAAACGAAGATTCCACTTACGGAAGCTTGCTTCAATCCATAAATAGATCGTTGCAACTTGCATACCTTTCTAGCATCCTGTGGAGTGGCAAAACCCTCGGGTTGTGTCATGTACACATCTTCGAGAAGATTTCCATTAAGGAAAGCAGGTTTGACATCCATTTGCCGATTTCATAATCATGGTATCTTTGCAACAAAGAAAGCAAGATCCGAACAGTTTAAGCATCGCAACCGGGAAAAAGTTTCATCATAGTCTACACCATGAATTTGTTTGAAACCTTTAGCCACCAATCGCGCCTTAAAGGTATGCACATTACCATCCATGTCGGTTTTCTTCTTGAAAACCCACTTGCACCCAATGGGTTTTACCCTTCAGGTGGGTCAACCAAGGTCCATACCTGGTTGGTATACATGGAATCCATTTCAGATCTCATGGCCTCAAGCCATTTCTCAGATTCTGGGCCAATAATGGCTTCCCGGTAAGTCACGGGCTCATCTTGATCCATGAGCAATACGTCACCTTGTTGGGTCATGAGAAATCCATATCTCTGGTTGATGACGTATCCAAGACCTACGCAGTCTTGTGCTACTAGAAGCAGGTTGTCGTTCCACAATATTTTGTGGAGGCGCTCTATTTCCACCATTGGTTCATTCTTTGCTTTGTGAAACTTGAACTTCTTCAAGTTCTACTTTTCTCCCACTTTGGTTCCTTTGGAGATAAACTCCCTTTCTAGAAACACAAATGTCCGTGCGACAAACACTTTGCCCTCGGTAGGATTATAGAAAAAGTATCCCTTAGTTTCCTTTGGATACCCCACAAAGAAGCATTTATCTGATTTAGGGCCAAGCTTATCAGAAACTTGACGTTTCACATAAGCTTCGCAACCCCAAATCTTCATGAAAGACATACTGGGCCGTCTCCCAGTCCATATCTCATATGGTGTCTGTTGAACCATCTTAGATGGAACACGGTTAAGTGTGAAAGCTGCTGTTAACAGAGCATGTCCCCAGAAGGAGCCTGGAAGGTCTGCATGACTCATCATGGATCGGACCATGTCCAACAAAGTCCGGTTCCTCCTTTCAGAAACACCATTCCATTGTGGTGTTCCAGGTGGAGTGAGTTGAGATATTATCCCACACTCTTTCAGATGATCATCAAACTGTTGGCTTAAGTATTCTCCTCCTCGATCTGATCGAAGGATTTTAATACTCTTGCCAAGTTGGTTTTGTACTTCATTCTTGAACTCTTTGAACTTTTCAAAGGATTCTGATTTGTGCTTCATAAGATATACAAATCCATATCTACTGAAATCATCAGTAAATGTAATGAAGTATTGAAAACCACCTCTAGCCATCGTGTTTAGTGGCCCACATACATCACTATGTATAAGGCCTAAAAGATCACTAGCCCTTTCACCTTGTCCAGTGAATGGGGCCTTTGTCATCTTCCCTAATAAACAAGATTCACATATCTCATATGATTTGAAATCAAATGAGTCCAAGAATCCATCTTTATGGAGTTTGGAGATGCGTTTCTCATTTATGTGGCCCAAACGACAATGCCAGAGAAAAGTTGGGTTCAGATCGTTTGATTTAAACCTCTTTGTATTTATGTTATAAATGGGCGTTTCGAGATCAAGTACATAAAGTCCATTACTCAACTGCGCACTACCATAAAAAATATCATTCATATAAATAGAACAACACTTGTCCTTTATTATAAAAGAAAAACCTTTCTTGTCCAAACAAGAAACAGAAATGATATTCCTACTAATAGCGAGGCACAAAATAGCAGTTCTCTAACTCTATTACAAGCCCAGTGGGCAGAGATAATAAATAAGTCCCTACAGCTAATGCAGCAACTTTTGCTCTATTTCCAACTCGTAGGTCGACTTCGCCCTTCGTCAATGGTCTACTGCTCTTTAGATCCTGCACATTTACACAAATGTGAGATCCACATCCGATCTAATACCCATGATGCGAAGTAGATAAATTGACTTCAATAACAAAAATACCTGAACTTGGCACGAGTTCCTCTTCCAATGTCCGGTCTGACCGCAATGGAAGCATGTACCTTCCTTAGCCACTCCACCCACTGGTTTCAAGCCAGAAGTGCTAGGCTTCGACTTGTCCTTGCCCTTGCCCTTCCAGTTGTCCTTGGGCTTTTCTGCTGTTTCTTGCCCTTATTCTTTTGGACCATCATTATGGCCTTCCCTTTACCTTTGTTGATGTTCTGCTCAAAGCGATTCTCAACATGCCTAGCAAAACTGGTAGTGATTTGTCAATCTCATTCATGTTGTAGTTCATGACAAATTGATCAAACTTTTCGGCAACGATTGCGGGACTAAGTCGGTGGCCAACTCTTGGCCCAAAGGAAAACCAGTCTCTCTAGGTTTTCAATGTACCCAATCATCTTAAGTACATGAGCACCAACGGGGCTTCCTTCTACTACCAGACTTGAGAAAACAGTTGCTTTAGAGACCTCGAATCTCTCATGCCTGGCCTGCTCTTGATAGAGCTTCTTAAGGTGTACGATCATATCGTATGCATCCATGTTCTCATGTTGCTTTTGGAGCTCAGAGTTCATGGTGGCCAGCATTAGACATCCAATGTCCAAGGCATCATCTTGATGCTTCTTATAAGCATCTCTTTCGGTTCTAGGGGCATTAGCGGCAGTGGCTCAGAATAGGTGCTTCCAAAACATACAAATTTTTCTCTTGCTTGAGGACAATCCTCAAATTCTGTACCGATCTAGAAAATTTGTTCCAGGACAACTTGTCCTTCTCAAGGACGGATCGCAATGATAAAGTACCCGATGTGTTTGTTGCCATGGTTATCTATTAACGAAACATGCAAAAATATAAGTATCATGCCATAAACATATTTAATGAGGTCTTTTAATTAAATATGCCTCCCACTATTTTATTCAAGTCAATGACCCTCAAGATTGACTCGGAAAATCCCATCGAAAGATTTTCTAGTGGGCCAAGATCCATATTTTACCTAGCTTTGAGTCAGCTTTGGCTGATCGCCCAAAATTCGGTTATTTAGGTAGGAAACTCTTTCCAATTACATCACATGCAACTCTTGGATAGTTGGGTGAATAACACTTATTCTAATCCATCTAATGGACTAAAGCCCAACTTCATGCCTCTAAGCCTTCAATCCTATTGAAATGGCCTAGTTAAGTCGGACCCAATGGTTGGCATTTGGATATTACTCTTATCCCATCGCATCTTACTAATATAGATAAAGGCACTCTGCTTTGGCAAGACCTACACTTAATCGATATTAGTCTTGATGAAATGCCATGCATTGGAAGGCATCACATAATGACTTAATATTTTCTTTGAGGGAATTTTATTATTAGATCTCACCATTTATTAAACTTGTTTAACATACCATAAACATCATCCATGCATCTCATACATATAAAGCAAATAATAAATGTGACATGGTTATGGCCTCTAAGAGATTAGCTTTAAAAAGCCGGCTTCTAAGCGTCTCCCACCAACGTCCTCACTTGATGCCATCTACTTGTCTCCACATGATGATTACATTATAGAAACCTCTTTTACATTCGAGGGGAGTTAGATGAGAAGAGAATGTACAATCGAATGTAGAGAAAAGGCACGACACGCAGTCGTATTTAAAATAACCAAAATAGCATAAAATAAAGACTAAGGCCATAACCATGCACCATGCATCTCTAAGAATACATAAACACAAAGAAATAACACATTATTATTTTGTGAATTATAAAACAAAGATTTGAATATCGCGCTTTCGAATATCACACACCACGCATCTGGGGGTTCGGGCGGCGCTACTCACGGTTGGAGAAAAATTCGAGTTGGACCCTTACGCCTCCATGACGGCTAGGGCAACAACATTTGAACCCTAAGGCCCATAAACAGATGAACGCTTCATGTGCCGCAGGTAACTCACACCGCCATCACCTATCCAGAAACAGGGTTTCCAGAATTCGTGAAGACATGAACACTTCATGTCACAAGGAAGCTTCATAGCCGTCGCAAAACGGAAACAAGGTTTCCAAAACCTTGTGTCGAGCTAACAGTGTATATCGCATTCATAATCGTTTTTCGCGAGAATCATACATATCACATATACGAGATATCGAAAAAACGCAAGAACAGAAAGCATTCAAAACCGTTTTCGCTTATAGATATCGAAAAAACGCAAAAACAGAAAGCATTCAAAACCGTTTTCGTAGAATTATATGAACATCTTCATGGTTTCAAAAACATCAACATGTTTCGTAAACAACAAATAAAAACAGAACACGGTTTCATACAAAGATTATTTCGATTTCGAAATAACATATAAAGATCATATCTTTTATGAAAGGAAAGCAACGAATCATGTTATCGCATATAACAAGAAAAGCGAAAAAACCGAATCATAGTTTCGCAAGTGGCTCGATACCCCATTGGGAATTGCGGATCAAAATATCTCGCAGCGGAATAATAGGATTCCCACTCAGGATCCATGCGAAAAGTCCATAATCCGAGTTTTTAAAATTTACCTCTTGAAGCGTGAAAACCACAAGCGAGGTGAATCACCAACAAGTAATAGCGACGATGTTTCTGCGGTATCCACACGAACAGACTTGCAAAAGGAGTCACGCCTCTGTTTCGCGGTGCTAGGCTGCGAATAGAAGAGAAGAACCTTTCACTTTGTCTCTCACTCACTTTCTTAGGTGCGGCTAGGGTTGTGATGTAACATCTATAGCAGCCCCTTAACAAGACTATTTATATAGTGACTCATTTTAAGTGAGTGTGAGCAAGAGTGCAAGGTAAGTCAGGCTGTGCAGCCCTAAAACCCATCCATCATGAGTTAGGCCCACAATTGAATCCGAGTACAACTTGGATCCTTATTGCTCCAATTTAGTCTGTTTCTAAGTGTGCGACCTGCGAGGTTCTCATGACGTTGGTAGTAATATTAAAATCTCATTTTAATATTACAAACAGTGAGCGGTATCTAGCAACACATCACTGCTACCCAAGTAATGAGAATGTCAGTGATTTGACATAACCTATCCGTGATCAATGTTTCCGTGTAGTTTAGTCCCTTTGTCAAGATATCTAGATTGAACACAAGGCATGGAATGCGTCACCCTTGTATAGTCCAATCATTCGTTTCCTGATACTCGAGTAGACTTTGTAACAATAAATGAGAAGGTCTTAGATGGAACACGATTAAGTGTGAAAGCTGCTGTTAACAGAGCATGTCCCCAGAAGGAGCCTAGAAGGTCTGCATGACTCATCATGGATCAGACTATGTCCAACAAGGTTCGGTTCCTCCTTTCAGAGACACCATTCCATTGTGGTGTTCCTGGTGGAGTGAGTTGAGATATTATCCTATACTCTTTCATATGATCATCAAACTGTTGGTTTAAGTATTCTCCTCCTCGATCTGATCAAAGGATTTTAATACTCTTGCCAAGTTAGTTTTGTACTTCATTCTTGAACTTTTTGAACTTTTCAAAGGATTCTGATTTGTGCTTCATAAGATATACAAATTCATATTTACTAAAATCATCAGTAAATGTAATGAAGTATTGAAAACCGCCTCTAGTGAGTGTGTTTAGTGGCCCACATACATCACTATGTATAAGGCCTAAAAGATCACTAGCCCTTTCACCTTGTCCGGTGAATGGGGCCTTTGTCATCTTCCCCAATAAACAAGATTCACATATCTCATATGATTCAAAATCAAACGAGTCAAAGAATCCATCTTTATGGAGTTTGGAGATGTGTTTCTCATTTATGTGGCCCAAATGACAATGCCAGAGAAAAGTTGAGTTCAGATCGTTTGATTTAAACCTCTTTGTATTTATGTTATAGACGGACGTTTCGAGACCAAGGACATAAAGTCCATTACTCAATTGTGCACTACCATAAAAAATAGCATTCATATAAATGGAACAACACTTGTCCTTTATAATAAAAGAAAAACCTTTCTTGTCCAAACAAGAAACAGAAATGAAATTTCTACTAATAGCAGGCAAAAAATAACAGTTCTCTAACTCTATTACAAGCCCAGTGGGCAAAGATAATAAATAAGTCCCTACAGCTAATGCAGCAACCTTTGCTCTATTTCGCACTCGTAGGTCGACTTCGCCCTTCGTCAATGGTCTACTGCTCTTTAGATCCTGCACATTTACACAAATATGAGATCCATATTCAGTATCTAATACCCATGATGCAGAAGTAGATAAATTGTCTTCAATAACAAAAATACCTGAAGTGGAAGTCTCACTTCCCTTCTTCTTCTTGAGCTCCTCCAAGAACTTGGCACAATTCCTCTTCCAATGTCTAGTCTGACCACAGTGGAAACATGTACCTTCCTTAACCACTCTACCCACTGGTTTCAAGCCAGAAGTGCTGGATTGAACTTATCCTTGCCCTTGCCCTTCCAGTTGTCATTGGGCTTTTTTTACTGTTTCTTGCCCTTATTCTTTTGGACCATCATTATGGTCTTCCCTTTGTCTTTGTTAATGTTCTGCTCAACAGTTCTCAACATGCCTAGCAACTCTGGTAGTGATTTGTCAATCTCATTCATGTTGTAGTTCATGACAAATTGACTAAAACTTTAAAGGAACGATTGCAGGACAAAGTCAGTGGCCAACTCTTGGCCCAAAGGAAAACCAAGTCTCTCTAGGTTTTCAATGTACCCAATCATCTTGAGTACATGAGCACCAACAGGGCTTCCTTCTACCAGCTTGCACTGAAACAGTGCTCTAGAGACCTCGAATCTCTTATGCCTAGCATGCTCTTGATAGAGCTTCTTAAGGTGTACGATCATATCGTAGGCATCCATGTTCTCGTGTTACTTTTGGAGCTCAGAGTTCATGGTGGCCAGCATCAGATATCTGATGTCCAAGGCATCATCTTGATGCTTCTTATAAGCATCCTATTCAATTCTAGGGGCATTAGCAGTAGGTGGCTCAGGAATAGGCTATTCTAGTACATATAACTTTTTCTCTTGCTTAAGGACAATCCTCAAATTCCTGTACCAGTCTAGAAAATTCATTCTAGATAACTTGTCCTTCTCAAGGATGGATCGCAGTGATAAGTTACTTGATGTGTTTGTTGCCATGGTAATCTATCAACAAGAATATGCAAAATATAAGTATCATGCCATAAACATATTTAATGAGGTCTTTTAATTAAATATGCCTCCCAGTAATTTGCTCAAATCAATGACCCTCAGCATTAACTCGAAAAATCCCATCGAAAGATTTCCTAGTGGGCCAAGATCCATATTTCACCTAGTTTTGAGTCAACTTTGGCTGATCACCCAAAATTCAGTTATTTTGGTAGGAAACACTTTCCAATTACATCATATGTAACTATTAGATAATTGGGTGAATAACACTTATTCCAATCCATCTAATGGACTAAAGCCTAACTCCATGCCTCTAAGCCTTCAATCCTATTGAAATGGCCTAGTTAAGTTAGACCCAATGGTTGGCAGTTGGATATTACCTTTATCCCATCGCGTCTTACTAATATAGATAAAGGCATCCTGCTTTGGTAGACCTGCACTTGATCGATACTAGTCTTGACGAGTGCCACACATTAGAAGGCATCACGAAATGACTTAATATTTGCTTTGAGGGAATTTTTATTATTATTAGATCTCACCATTTATTAAATTATTTATCATACTATAAACATTATCCATGCATCTTATACATAAAAGGCATATAATAAAAGTGACATGGTTATGGCCCCCTAAGAGAGTAGCATAAAGAAATCCAACTTCACCAAGTATCTCCCACCAACGTCCTCACTTGATGCTATCTTCTTGTCTCCACATCATAATTACATTATATAGAAACTTCTTTTACATTCGAGGGGAGTTAGGTGAGAAGAGAATGTACAATCAGAATGTAGAGAGAAAGGCATGACACGCAGGTCGTATTTATAAAAACCAAAAAGCATAAAAGGAGGACTAAGGCCATAACCATGCACCATGCATCACAAAGAACATGCAAACTCAAAATAATAATATATTATTATTTTCATGAGTCATAAAATTGGATAGAAAATATCGCGCTTTTGAAAAACACACTGCTGGGAGTGCTGTATCCCAGTATGTGGCCGGGGGTCAAGGGGAGGCCGCCCCTTTTGCACCTCCCTTGACGGCTAGGGTATCAACACTTGAACCCTAAACCCGAAAACACATGAATGCTTCATGCACCGCGGGGAACCCTTATGCCACTGTTCAACACTTGAACCCTTGCGCCTCCTTGACTGCTTGACATCAACACTTGATGCTACTGCCGCAAAATAGGAGTAGGGTTTCCAAAACCCCTTGCGCTGCATCGCTTATGCAGAAATAAGGATTCCATAACCCTTGCTGCCGTAAACTAAGAACAAGGTTTCCTAAACATTGTACGTATCACATACATACCAGAAAGCTTCATAAAAACATACATCTTGAAACAAAACAGTTTTCACAGAACATATGAACATCTTCATGGGTTTTTGAAAACAACATCATAGTTTTACATACAACACATAAAATAGAATATGTTTTCGCAAAGGGGTTTCATTCGTTTTCTGAAATAACATATTAAAGATCATATCTTTTATTAAAAAACAAGAACAACAAACATGCTATCTTATGCAAAAACGAAAATAGAAAATCAAATCATGGTTTCGCAAGACGCTCTGATACCATTATTGGAAATTGTGGTTACATCATGCAGTGAAAAAATTAGGATTCCCACCGAGGATCCATGCGAAAAGCCATAATCCGAGTTTTTAAATTATTTACCTCTTGAAGCATGATCAAAAGAAAGGACGTGAATCACTAACACCGTAATAGAAATGATGTCTCTGCGGTATCCATACGAACAGACTCACGAACGTCCAACGTCCGCAAAGAGAAGCCTCACGTCTTTTACACAGTGCTAGCTGCGAAGAGACGAGAAGAGAAGAGAAGAAACTTGTCGCTCACTCACTCACTTTTCTGTAGGGGCGGCTAGGGTTTTTAAAATTGTGTGTCTTAACAGCCCCTTAGCAGTACTATTTATAATAGTGACTGCCTTAAGTGAGTGTGAGCAGCAGCAAGGTAAGCTATGCAACCCTAGACTCATCTATTATGAGTCTGGCCTATATTTGAATTCGAGTCCAACTTGGATCCATTGCTCTAATTTTAGTCTGCTCTATGTGTGTGACCCTGTAGGTTCTCATTACGTTGGCAATAATATTAAAATTCCATTTTAATATTACAAGCAGTGAACGATATCAAGCAACACATCGCTGCTACCTAAGTAATAAGAATGTCAGTGATTTGACATCACCTTTCTGTGACTAATGTTTTCGTGTCGTTTAGTCCCTTTGTCAAGAAATCTAAATTGAACACAAGGCATGGAATGCATCACCCTTGTATAGTCCAATCATTCATTTCCTGATACTCGGGTTGACTTTGTAACAACAAATGAAATCAATATCTCATATTGACTCATTTGAACATGGCCATGTATTTCACAGTTTCACTCAATCAGGGGGCTCGAAAATATCGCTCCTGCCATGTAGGAGTGACAAATCCCATCTAGGTCACTCACATCCCTCTGCATGATTTGCGATATGTCCAATAACCAACTTTATAATCACCTTGTTACAGATGACGTTTGATGGTATTAAAACACATAACTCCTCATGTAGGAATCGTAGTGATTTCAGGTCAAAGGACCACAGACACCATTGTCACTATGAGAATCATTTATGACACTCACGTAACGATCCATGTAGCGTTCTCATGGTGGGTCAGTCTAATACATCATTACTCTAATATGTACCTATGCGAAGACTTGATATCTCATATCCATGACCCGTGAGATGTGGTCATCAGTCTATGCACATACTAGTCTCAATGTAGTATTGTTATCCTAATTAACAATAATACTTGACTAGGGACATTTAATAATAGTGTTATAACCAAAAGGATTTCACGATCAAGTCATCTATTCGATAACCTATGGCATCAAACTTACTATTCTAAGGACTTTATTATGTTTATCAAAAAGAACACAACAAATGAAATGCCTCATATATTAAAATAAGCATAATAGAATGTATGTAAATACAGATAAATGTATCAGCCTCTAGGACATACACCAACATATATATGGAAGAACTTTCAAAAGAAAAACTATTTGAAGTCATCACTTCTCTTGAAGCTGCTAAACTCTTTACACAAGAGTCTAGATCTGATACCACTTGTTACCAAGTGACCTCAATACTCAAGAGGGGGTGAATTGGGTTTATAAAATATTTTTTCAAATCTTTCACAAAACACTTAATTATCAATTTTTATTAAAGCTATTGATTGATAGAGATGAATGGATAGAGAAGATTGAATACTTTCACTCACAAATGAATCAGCCAAGAAAGATAATATTCAAGCAAGCAAATAAAAACTAATGCACAAAAGTAAAGGAGTAGAGTTTAGAATATCAAACACAAGATTTATCTTGGTTCAACACTTCCTTGTGACCTACGTCTAGTCCTCAAGTAATCACCCAAGATTTTTCACTAAAACTTCAAGCTTGAATAGGTGCTTGCTATCTTTACAAACTAGAGCACTCAATTAACACCTTGGGATACCTCACCCTTTGTGCTTGAGCCTCAACTTCAAGGGATACCTCACCCTCTTTACAAGATAATCAGAGTATGAATGAAATGAAACTCTCTCAATAGTGGATAATGCAAATTGAAACTTAATGGGTATATGGATTCATACTTTGAAGCTCAAACTAGAGGATTTTAATGAAATGGCTATAAAAGCTCGTATTAATGCTCAACAATGATTTTCATATTGATTTGCTAACCCCCTTTAATGCCTAACAACTTGTATTTATAGCCCATTAAAGATTAGAGTCGTTGGGAGTTGGTTGGAGCATTAAATTCTTCAAACTAGTCATTAATTCTTTTTCTGGAATACACATTTATTCAAATAACATCTTTATTATTCGAATAAAGCATCAAATAGCACGTAGACAATTTGTTTATGGAACATGTTATTTGAATACCACTTGTGTTATTTAAATAAATCATTCAGAACTGGTTTTTAGAAAAACGTGTTATTCGAATAACACTTGTGTTATTTGAATAAAGCATTAAAAATTGGTTTTTGGAAAAACATATTATTCGAATAACAATTATGTTATTTGAATAAAGCTGAAGCACCAAGACTTGTTTTAAAAGTTTATTCAAATAAAGTAGGGCTTTATTCGAATAAAGCTTAGCCAGATAGAATTCTTGACTTTTCTGACTTTGGTTATTTAAATAAGAGATCCTTTATTTGAATAAACTAGTTGAAAAACATTCCATACAACTTTTAAACATTGCCAATTGATTCCAAAAGATCTAATAAGCTTTTAGGCACTTAGTGGTGGTTTCTTTGGAAACCAAAAAGTTTTTTGAAGTCTTGAAAACATGTGTGCTATTTGGATTCTTTGAAAAATAAGTTTTAGAGCATTAATGTGAACCTCTTTATACCTTTACACAATTATCTAAGTCCTAAAGCTATTTGAAGGTCTTGGACTTAATCTTGCAACACCTTCATGTTTGTTATCATCAAAACAAAGTATTCAAAGGTCAATAGCCAATTATAATATTTTATGCATTCTGTTTTCATAGTGGACCAATAATAACCACTCCTTAAAATTTTTTGCACCATCATATGACTATTAGCATGAGTTCCACAGATTCCTTCATGGACTTCAATCATGATTAAGCGAGCTTCATGAGCATCCACACATCTAACCAAGGTGCCATCATGACTCTTTTTGTACAAAACCTCCTCGCTCAAGAAAAAAAGTCATTTCCAACCGACGGATAGTCTTCTTATTCACCTCATTTGCCCTAATTGAGTATTCTCTATGTTGAATGTACTATTTGATATCATGATACCAAGGTTTACCTTTTGGCTCGCCTTCCACATTGGCACAATACGCAGGCTCACTTTGTGTCTTCACTTGGATGGGTTGGACATTATTGTGAATATCCAATTTGGTCATTACAGCCAAAGTGGCCAAGGCATCTGCAAACTGATTCTTGTCTTGAGTCAAACATGAGAAGGTCACCTCCTCAAACTTCTCAATCAACGAAGTCAAATACTTTTGATAGGGCACCAATTTTGGATCTTTAGTTTACTATTCGCCATTCACCTGATAAATGATGAGTGCTGCATCTCCAAATACTTTTAGCTGTTTCATCCCTAAGTCAATTGCAACTTGTAAACCACTAGCACAAGCTTCATATTCTACAACATTATTGGTGCATTCAAAATTCAACTTGATAGCAACTGGGTATTGCTTTCCAATTGGTGAAACAACCATAACTCCTATGCCACTACCATACATGTTGACTACTCCATTAAAATGCATCTTCCAAACATGCTTATCCTCTCCTTCTTCTTCTCCTTCCACTGTCAATATTTCTCCATCAAGGAACTCGAATGTTATTAGTTCTCCACCCTCAAGAGGGTTTTCAACTAAATGATCAGTAATTACACTTCCTTTGATGGATTTTCGAGTCATGTACTTGATGTCGAATTTTGATAATACTGCCATTTTGAAACCCTTAATGAAACATGAGGTTTTTCAAATATATACTTCAGAATGTCCATTCGGGAGATCAACCAAGTGGTGTAATGTAACATGTATTGCCTTAGCCTTCTTGAGGTCTATACTAGAGCACAACAAGTCTTCTCAATTGCTATATAACAGGCTTCACAGTCATTAAACTTTTTATTTAGATAATAAATTTCCTGCTCCTTCTTTCTTGATTCGTCATGCTACCCCAGCATTGCTCCCATCGAGGTTGGCAGTACAGGTACAATATCAAAGGATAACCCAACGTAGAAGGTACAAACATAGGAGGATTCATTAAATAAGCCTTTATCTTGTCAAAAGCTCCTTGACATTCTTCATCCCATTCACCCGACTAATGCTTCTTCAACTACTTGAATATAGGCTTATAGGTGCTAGTTAAGTTAGTAATTAATCTAGCAATGTAGTTAAGTATCATGAGAAAACTTCTCACTTCACGCTCCATCTTAGGAATAGGCATCTATTGTATTGCTTTCACCTTATCTGGATCCACCTTTATTCCTTCTCTACTAACGATGAACCTGAGTAATTTTCCAGTAGATGCTCTAAAAATACATTTAGTAGGATTAAGTCTTAACTTATACTTTTTGAGTCTTTCAAATAACCTTTGTAAGACTGCTATATGGCTTTCCCCTTCTATAGATTTGGCCACCATGTCATCTATATAAACCTCAATTTCTTTATGCATCATATCATGGAATAATGCAACCATAGCACGTTGATATGTAGCCCCAGCATTCTTTAATCCAAAGGACATTACTGTGTAACAAAAAGTTACCCAAGGGGTAATAAAAGTCATATTTTCTTTTTCATTAACATCTATGGGGATCTGATTAAACCCAGAATAACCGTCCATAAATGAGAACCTATGATTTCCTACTGTATTGTCAACAAGAACATTAATATGAGGGAGCAGGAAATCATCTTTTGGACTGGCCTTATTTAGATCCTTGTAATCCACACACATCCTGACCTTCCCATCCTTCTTAGGTACTGGCACAATATTAGTTACCCATTCCAAGTGTCTTGACACCTCTAAAAATCTAGCTTCTAATTGTTTGGTCACTTCTTCCTTGATATTTAGTGACATATGAGGATGCATTCTTCTCATCTTTTGCCTTTTCGCTTCTGCATCTAGGTATAATGGGATTTTATATGACGCCATCTTAGGGTCTAATCCAGGCATATCTCTGTAGGACCATGTAAACACATCAAGATATTCCTTAAGTAGTGCCACCATGTCTGTGCGCTCTGGATTATCTACTATTTTCAACTCTTTCTTGTCTTCTTTAGTTCCCATGTTAATTAATTCTACTACCTCATTTTTCACACTAAATTCTCTCTCTGAGTATTCCAGTAATTTTTCAAATATTTCTACAACTTCTTCCTCTTCACTAGATCTAGGGTCTTCTTCATCAAATGTCATAGGGGAATCAATTGATGAGTTTTCAAGGTCCCTTTTATGAGGCGACCTTTCTACAAGACTCATATCCCTAGAAAGTAATTTGTATAGAGTTGTAAAGGTAAAATAGAATAGAAATGACCAAGCAAGAATTATATTAATGGACCAAGAACACGATATTATACAAAAACATAAAAAAAAGAAAGCTGGTAAATGCAAAAGGACAAGCCAAAAGTGTAACAAGGAGAAATGCTAAATAAACATGCAAATTCATTTAGTTAATGTCTCAAGTAACATAAATATAAGCTCAAAACATAACTAGTCTTAAATATTTGCTTAGTATAGTTTGACTAGACAATAACTTGGAAACAATCATATTAATCATTGGTTCTGATTGCTAGTTCCTCGGTGGCTCTTTATCAATAAAAGGATAGATTGCCTTGCACTCTTCTGGTCCTCCTTCATGCAATGCTTTAATAGTGAAATGATATCAGGGGTGAATGACTTCTTCAAGCATGACTATCTTGGCTGGTGCTGGGAATGTTTCCCTCAGGTGAGGAATGTGTTTCATCTTGCCCTTATCATTTTTTTCCCAATGCCATGTTCCCTATTCTTTCCTCTAGGGATGCTTCGTATCCTAACCCAAACTTGTCTAACTTTTATGGGAATGACACTGGCGACCGAGTACCTTGCAGTTGTGAGCCTAAGCCTTTTCCTTCATGGTATCCATTATTAGCCATAATCCGGGCCATCACCTAATTGACATTTTGTGTCGAAAATTCATTCCTACCAAGCTCAGTCTCAACTACTTCAAAACTGTGCCACAATTTCTCCGTATTTTTCTCTGTACTCTCCACTTACAACACTGAAACTAGTTTTGACAGCATAATTTCTTCTTCTCCGTGAATGGTAATGATCGACCCATTTTCAACATATTTAATACTCTGATGCAGGGTGGAAGGAACACCAATGGCATGGATCCATGGTCTCCCCAGGAGCATGGTGTAACTAGGCTCAATATCCATAACTTGGAATAGCACTTGAAAATCACTTGGACTAATCTCTAGCGGCAACGTCATCTCTCCCAAAATGCCTCTCCTATTTCCATCAAAAGCTCGCACCACCATTTCTCGAGGGAACAGTTCATCCTCACTTATTGATAATGAGGTTAGAGTTGACTTGGGTATGATATTCAGTGCAGACCCCCTATCAGTCAAAACCTTTGCTATTTATATATAACATCCCAAAATTAATAACAACAATATAATCTGTATCATACCACCATAATTAGATCTAGGCATGCTACTAACTACTAAACATTTCTAATATAACATAATAACATATATATATAAAGTATGAGCCACGAGTGAAAGAATATATACATAACATCTGTATTTCTCATAAAATCAAAAATATGTACAGAACTAACAAACTAGGCCTCTCAAGGCATAATATATACAATCTTTGTCTATGTAAAGCATATAAACTACACTAGTCTTCATACATCTTCTTCTTACCTTTTGAAGTACTTGTACCTGGATTTATATAGCAACATAATCAGGGTGAGAAATCACAATTCTTAGTAGAAATATTCCAAAACTAGCATTTTATACATTCATAAAGAATACGCAACAGCCCATACAATTGCAATGTCATGAATTTAAATGTCATGATGGCAACTGCCATGCGTATGCTAAATTATGCCTTAGTTCATGCCTATGCAAGTCCTAAGAGTGAATGTAATTTAAGTATGTCATGATTCCTCAGACGTATTGAGGATATTACCCACCTCGAACACTTTTGGATATGCTATGCTATATCATGAGTCTTCAGGTGTAGTGAGGATATGACCCACCTCAACTACCCATCAGACGTCGAGAGGATATTACCTACCTTAACTACTTTGGAATCCTTGCTTCATATCTCTCCAAGAGTAAAAAAGGGAAGTCTATCTTCAACTACTCTTCGATAGTGAGGAGCTGTCCATCCTCAAACTATCAAAGGTCTAGGATCACCTCCGGTAGTGAGGATATAACCCACCTCAGATACCTTCCCTCTAGGATAACATTTAGTAAAGAGAGAGAATATGACCTACCTTAGCTCAACTACTAGAACAATGAGGGAGGATAAGACTATCCACAGCTCATCACTATAATACAGAGGGCGTCGTCCTACCTCACACTATTATAGATTATCCCCAAATGTGAAGATCAAACCAAGAAAGGTCCATAAACATATTGTAATTTTTATACAACTTTGAATCCACTCAAACAAGGATCAATGAATTCATCATCAACCCTAAAAGCCTAAATCCCCATTCTTAACTCAAATGGAAAGAAAAGGTGTTTAAGGGATGAAAACTCATCTCCAAGCATCCAACAAGCCAAAACCAAGCCATCCTCAAGTTCTCCAACAAGATTCAAGCCAAGAACACAAAAATTATTCTTAACACCTCTCCCACATAAAGTCCTCTCATGAAAAAAATGAAGGAAAGGAATAAAAGAGTTCAACACAAAGTTTCCCCTACCTCTAATGACCAGAAATGAAGTCACTAAGTAGCTCCTTTCCACCTCTATCCTCTTCCTCCTCTTTGGTTGATGATCCTCCTCCTCTAGTTCCTTTTTTTGCTTTTCCTTTGAGCTTTCCAACTGCAGTCATGAGAAGAGAAGGAGAAATAAGAAAATATATCATTTTGGACTTAAAAAAATCAAGGCAGCAAAAAGAATGAGGAACCGTGTCTCACTTTGTCACTTAAGTGACTACCTCTAATTCTCGATCTGCTAAGAACACTTAGACTTCAGCAAATCAAGTTTCCTAACTTTCAAAAAGTTTAAAATAAGTCCTAAGATTCATCAAAAATCTTGTTTCACCATTTTCATATTTTTCCATATTTACTAGTAGTCAATCTAACATGAAAACACACACTCAGTATGCTTAAAATTGCCAACCTAACTCCAATTAACCTCAAATTTTAACTAGACCATCTTCCTCACATTGTGACCTAGAAACAAATTGTCCTTATTTATTTCTACTAACTAAGTAGTCTAAGCCAATTCTAGAGCTAATAACAGCTATTTTTCACACATAGTGCTACAACAAAGTTACTAAATGTGCTTAGAAGGTCACAAAATTAAACTAGCATGTTAAGAAAGCATTAGGATACCTTTGTAACCATATGCAAGTCTAACATGATATTCAGGGTTTTACATTACTCCCCTCCTTTTTAAAATTTTGTCCCCAAAATTTGATTTACCAAAGGTAAGAAGTCCTAACCAACTCACATGCAAAAGCAGGTACAACTAAATCTCAAGAAAACAAAATTACTCAACAAGGACAACCATGTACTCACCTTTTCTTGATTCATAAGACTGTGTTATTTTTTTGCCTTGTAAAATGTACACGGCCATGGATTGAGCAATAGCTTGAAGAAGCAAAAGAGAAACTCCCGATCGTGGAATGTTCCACGGCCGTGGAATTCAAGCTGAGGCAGAATGGTTATGTGGCAGAGAGATCCACGACCGTGGATCGCAGTACGAGTCAGATTTTACATTTTGTTTTTATTTCTTTTTATGGCCGGGACCAGTTGAAACCCTAGGGGTATAAATAGATGCTCTAAATACAATCTGGGGGTTCCAATTTAGTTTGAAGGAGGGACATTTAGAAGCTTTAGATCTTCATCTTCTTCCTCTCTTCTCCCTTCGCTACGGGTTTAGATGTTCTTAAATATGTTTTCTTATTTCTTCTTCTCCATGTCTGATTAGTTCTCTTTGTTTCTAGGATTGGGCAATGCCCATTTGATACATTGATGATGATTAATTGATTTGGTTTACCCTTTTTATTAATCTTGAATGTTCTTTAATTCAATCCTTATTGCGCTTATTCATGTGAATTTGCTGGCTATATATTCGCATCTCATAGATATCTAGGGACGTACTGAGAGGTGAACCTAGGTGTTGGAACCATAAGAATTGAACTTAAGGTCTAAATCACGAGAGTAGGTTTAGCCTTTCGAGGATTTAATGAATTACCATAAAGCGTAATGGGTTCAATTTAAATTCAATTACCACGAGAGTAGGAATTGGTTTAATTGGGTACGGTTCTTGTCTCTTGAGAAAGAACATTAACTAATTTAAGGTAATTCACCTTCAATTGAATTTCAATTTTAATAAAAGGGTTGTCAATTAGGATTTGTCTTTTATCATTATGGTTACCCCCAATCTTGGAAGCTTTCTTGAATATGAAAAACCTCTCTTAATAACTTGCTGTTTTTGTTCTCAATTATGCACTTTAGTATTTATTTATTTAATTGCTTGGTTACTACATTATTATCACTCAATAATTTTATCCCCTTTATTTAATTTAATTAATTAATTAATTAATTAGTATTCATAGACACAGTCCCTGTGGATTCGATCTTTTTATTACTTGACGATGAAACCGTACACTTACGGATTTCACACACCACTTACTAGTTGATATTACAATTATACCTATTGTTTTGCGATATCCTTATAATAATGTGATTATGTTTGTTATTTTGTAATATTCCTGTATCGACATGATTATGTAGGCTTTCATTTGATGTTGATGTGTGTGAAAGGCATCATTGTCTTTCGTTGTGTTTCTTGCTACCTGATGGTAATGATGTAGGATATCTCACCTCTTGTTTATACTATTCTTGTTCTATGTGATTTTGGTTAAAGACCGTAAAGGGGACGAGGTTGAATCTCCTAGATTTTACTTGGTTTGATCTCCTGCGTTCAGTGATGGCGGCAAAAAGGGGCTCTATTGGTTTCGTCAGGAATGTGTTCACCGGGGGTGCCAATGCTTGGCGAGTCGACTGGGCCGCCAAGCATATATGGTATGTTGGGGATCTGATCTTGACCATGAGTGTAACACCCCTCGTTTTAGTAACCATAGTACAATCATCATTATACCACAGTCACTATATTTTTGGCGTGCTACAACACAAATAACAAGTTTCCAATTTTAATCATTGTGCACATAAAGAAAATATGAGGCACGAATGAATAGATACACATGCTGTATTTTAAAAATATAATTCAACAAGATATACTCAAAATACAGCATATAAGACTGGATAATTACCCTAAAGCATACATAGAGCGGCGCATTGCTCATACCGCTCAAAAAATATACACCAAGTTATACTTCAAAATACAATTATACTCAAAAGAACCTTTATACAGGTAACGTAAAAGAAATATAAACTACCTATAACGATGCCCACGTTTAGGGAGTTGGGCACTCCATTGGATCCACTTTGAGATCCTCCCCCGGTTCATCTGAAGACACAAGGACAGGATAGAGTGCGGTCTCATGGGCAAGTGCCCTAGCAGCTGATGCCATAGAATCCTCGTCCTTTCTAGGGGTGTGAAGCGGATCACCTCATAGCTCCCGAATGGGCAAGGCAAACTCCAGATGCACTGATGTAGCGAGAGTCAGGATAGGATCTCCGTCGCGGGTCCTCCTCACAGTCAAGATCAGATCCCCAACATACCATATACGCTCGTCGGCCCAGTCGACTCGCCAACATTGGCGCCCCCGGTGAACACAATCCTGACGAAACCAATAGATCCCTTTCTTACCACCATCACCGAACGCAGGAGATCAAACCAAGTAAGATCTAGAACATTCAACCTCGTCCCTTTTTCAGTCTTTTAACCAAAAATCACATAGAACAAGAATAGTACAAACAAGAGGTGAGATATCCTACATCATTACCTACAAGGCAGTGAAGGAAAATAATATGAATGATGAAGTCTTTCCATACATACAGAGATCACAGATATATTCAAGTTATCAATTTTATAGATATCATCAGAAAGCATATCCTATAATAATATAAATATTAACAGTACCATAACAACAGATATCTACCATAGATGTATAAATAATGAATATGACACCACAACATGTATGTTGACCATGCCATGACAATGTGTGAACTGACTATGCATATCCACAATGCATATGCTGACCATCTTTGTGCACGATGTACTCAATTTCTACTCCATGGAGCCAAACACAAAATCAGAGATGAGCGTTCCAGAAGATCTGTCCCCCCTCAAAAGACAGTCTATGCCAGACCACGAGTATACAATATGACAAACAGGTCACTAAGTGGATCGCCACACACAGACGCCCCATGAGATCCATCATGGATCGCACTATCCTGTAAGTTCTCGCTCACTCTTTAGGCATAAAACGCCACAACAGCCACGACTGTATGATGGTTAAATGCATATTTCAAGAATCATGCAAGCTTTCACAAAGTAATCTCAATTGTGCAAATTCAATAGTCATCATTCATGTAAGACTGTAATCTCACTCTAGGCTATAGGATAATGTTGTGTTCTTTATTCGTTCCACGTTATGAACTCCTAATTAAGTGTCTAGTCATTTAATTAACTAAGTTCTAGCTTGATACAAAGTCTCATATTGAGTGCCCAATGAGACCGTGAGCCTCCACGGGACTAAAAAACCCAACCATTTCTCCTTAGCTCAATTACATGGCCGTGACAAATTTCACGGCCTACCCTACACGGCTGTGTCATATTACACGGCTTGGGCCGTGTACTCCTCTGGAAGGACTTGCAAACATGTGAAATCTAGACTACTCGATTACAGGGCCGTGTAACGCTCTGTCCTGTGGCGTGTGAGCTATGTTTTCCAGTGTGAAACATGGCCTGGGCTGTGTAAAGCCACGCGGCCCGTGGATCTGGCACCAGAAACTTGAAAATATGCCTCCACAAGCCTCCAAATCAATTGGGTATGAATCCCTTACTTTCCATATACATATCTAAACATTTAAGCATTCCAAATATGTCAAAATATACAATAACAAGTATTAAAATCTTACCACACAATCAATCACAACATTTCTAAAAGTCACACAACAAGGTGAGCAACCCACACATGGATTCCTCACCATCAACACAAAAACGTGTTCCTCACCATCATGAGTGGTTGATGAGGTTAATCTCTCTCTTACCTCAAGAGACAACAAAGAAAGCAAGCTTCTTGATGCTTCCTTGAAAGATTTTCGTCCACCCCTACCAAGAAAACCCTCAAAGTTTCAAGCTTTAAGGCTTGATAGAAAATGATAGAGATAGATGAATCAAATGATGCTCACCAAAGGGAAAGGTGACAACTTGTCGAGATTATCAAATTTAAATCTATTTATAACCGATTTACCAAAACTACTTGTAGCATAAGGTAACACCGGGTCGAGCCCGTAGATCACTCTAATTATGAAGTCAGATTAAGAGGTTAATAAACAGGGGGGAAAAGTTTTGCAAGATTAAACAACAAAGAACAATTAAAATGAGTAAACAAGATTGAGAAAACAACCAATCCAAGAGAATTAACAAATCTTGATTTTAATCTATCCTTGATCTTTATAGATCGATTCAACTATCAACCAAATCCTTGGTCTTAGATCACATCAAGACGCCTCTCAATGATCCATGGATCTTCTACTACAAATGCTTCTAGAATTCAATTAATTAAGGTTAGACAAATTAAGTATCCATCCAAAACCCAAATTAACTTAAAAATCAAGATCCAACCAAGCTAAATATTTCATCAAACACCTTTAATAAATTATTTAACCTCTAAATTCATCTCTTGACATATGACAATTACGCAATTAACATATGCAAATTCCAATCAAATTAAGCATTAAATCAGAATTTAAACAAGAGAAGAAGAGAAAGAGAAACTTGATTAATAGATGAATATATAACAATTAAAACAAAATCTCAAGATTAATCATCAAGACTGTCAATCTCTTGGATTGATTAAAGAAGTTTAGCTCTCCATAGCCATCACCATTGGAGAACCTTCAACAACCATACAAAATAAAAATAACAAAGAGAGAGAAGGAGAGGAAGAGAAGAAGAGAATTCTCAAAAATGAAACACTAAAACTTTAATTATAACAACACTTCTACATAAAAGCTCTACATCCTACAATGATCTGCATAGCCTCCCTTTTATAGAGGGTTTAGAGGTACAAAATGTCAAAAGGGGCTGAGTCATGGTGGTTGAGTGGAGTAGGTGGATGAGTAGAGTAGGTGGATGAGTGGAAAATGTTGAATGACTTTTGGTGAGTGGAAAATTATGGAGATTCTTTGTCTCCGAAATCATGCAGCTCTGAAGTCATTGTATTCGTCATTTTTGAGCCAAGTGGTCTTCATGAAATTGTAGGTCTGGATCTTAGCTTTTAAATGGCTTTAGTTTGAGCCCAATATCATTTCTATAGCTCCAGTTATGTTCAAATTACTGCACACTATTCAGGCCCAATCGCAGCTCCTCTGTTCAGACTTCCAAGCCCAATATCACCTCCAAGGAGTCTGAATCGGGAAAAGTGTTCAACATGAAAGTTGTAGATTTGAGTCTTAACTATCAACCATCAAAATTTCAGCCTATTCTACAACTTTCACTATGAGCAGTGTAATGAACAGTACACATAGGTCATTCTGCCAGGAGCAACACTTTAGTTCTTGATTCAATGCCAATTTGAGCCATCCAAACGTGTGATTGAGTCTTTGATGTCTTCATGAAGATTGTAGAGCTCTCTCTTATCTTTAGAATGACATAAGTTTCACCTTAAACATCCACCTACAGCCCAAGATATGACCGAAATACAGAATTAGTGTAAGATGTAAATTATGCTGAAAAATTCAATTAAATCCATTTTGAGTTCAAAACATACAAAACATAACCAAACTTAATTTATTAAGTGCACGGAGAGTGTAAATAACTAAAAATGAAGGCTTATTAATGCATCAAATATGTGAACATCAAATTCTCCCACACTTAGCATTTTGCACTCCTGGGCAAAACACACAGAAACAAAATAAAACAGACTCAAAAGTCAAACATTCTAAAAGACTCAATTTCTAATAATATTTAAGAATGAAGAGCAATTGATAATTCAAGTGATCAAAACATTTATGAGGTAACAAATCTTCACATCTTAAATCAACAAGCAAGGATACTTCAATTGAAAAGCATGAGTAAAGAATGATAGATCCTCACAGAATTCACTCTCAATCTCTCAAGTGTTTAAAAGGTAGGTATTACACTCAATTCAACTCATGAAAATTGCACTACCATAAGCTTGCTTATCTTCTACTTCTCCACTACTCGAGAACACATGCACACACAAATCATGAGGACTTTATTCAAGGTTGTAATGGGGTCAAGGTAAAGGAGAAGGTAATATGGATATGACAAGTTAAACACCAAAGAGAATAAAAAGAACATGAAAAATTTGAGTTCAATTATCGATCATGAAAGTTCATCTCAACTTCATCTAATACAAATTCCCTTTACATATTATTTTCCATTCCTTTATTGCCTTGTTGACCTTTTTTTTTTTTTTTTTTTACATATATATATATATATTTTTTTTTTTTGAATTTTTTTTTATATGTATATATTTTTTTTTCTTTTTTTTTTTTTTTTTTTATTACAAAAAGAACATCATAAATACATTTTTCAACCATTCTGCATACACACCCCCACACTTGTTCATGAACTCATCCAATGGCAAAGCTAATGTTCTCTTATTCCCTAAGACTAAGTAAGAACATGGTTTTTTTTTTCATTTAAGAAACATAATGAGTTCGAGATAAAGAATAATCAAATAAGCTCAAAGGGGTTAAGCAAGGGGAAATATGCAAGGTTGGCTGTTTGGTTAAACTAGCTAATTAAGAAAGAGGGCCTCAATCATGTTCATGCATGCAAGTGAAACGTAGCCTCAAAAAGAGTCAAAGCAAGTTCTAGAGTGATCATTAACATGAGTGAAAATCACACAAGAAAGAAAAGAATGGCATAAATGTTGAATCCATCCATTAGGCTCAAAATCTCACAAGGTATGCATCTATCAAACTCAATTCATCAATTCAATCATCCATAACCAAGCATATCAGTTCAAGAAGGAAGAAAAGTTATTCAATCATGCAATGAACCCTTTTTTTTTTTTTTTTTTTTTTTTTTTTTAACAACAAAACAAAACAAAAAATGCTAAAATCTCTTCCCCACACTTAATATAACATTGTCCTTAATGTGAAAGAGAGAGATAGAAAAGAGCAACACAACCTGATAAGAAGTGAATCAACGCCAAGCAGGAAAAGAAGCACACTGTCAGTGCCACATCAGACCTCTGCCACCAATTAAGATGCGTCTCAAGAGTAGAATTACTCCTTACTCTGCCATCCTTAACTGGTTAGAAAATTACTGACAAACATATAAACACAATAAACATATTAATACATACACACATTTTTTTTTCACAACTCTACACACGACAAACATAAACACACTTACTAAATTTTTTTTTTTTTTAGTCACACAACTATCCTTCCCCCCAACTAGATCATAACATTGTCCTCAATGTTAAAAAAAATAGAAAGGAAAAAGATAGAGGATAGTACCATTCTTTGCAATTACGGAAAAGAGAAACCTTACACAAATATAAACGAAACAAAGTACGATGAATAAAACTAAAGATAAAGGAAAGTCATAGATGAAGTGTCGGTCGACATGTTTTTCTTCTTTGCCTCCCTTGTTGTTGTCTCGCTTCTTCTTGTCTCCCGACCAATCTATCTGGGTCATCATTGGATCAGTTCATAAACAAAGGCTTCCAATTTATCAATTAACTCATCAACAAGTGGAAGCCGAGATAAGGAGTTGTCTTGCGAGAAGGTGTGACAAATTTACTGTTCCACAAAGATGGTCAACAAAAGATAACAAATTATCAAAGAAATTATTAACATTCAACAAACCTATGGGTTTATGGTGGATGTTCAGTTGGGCCCAAGAAACAATTTGAAAGACTTCTTCCAAAGTACCAAAACCACCAGGTAAGGCTATGAAGGCATCAGAGTTTTCAAGCATTGCAGTTATTCGTGCATGCATAGATGATACTTGAATTTCCTGTCCAATTGTCTTTCCAACGAAGTTCCTTCAAGTTAAAGGTTCAGGAATGACACCTAAAACTTGACCACCTCTTAGAAATGCAGACAGTGATACAGCTCCCATTAACCCAAGGCAACTTCCCCCATATACTACACGGATGTTCCTCGCAGTAAGTGTTTTACCAAGAGTGCTTGTTGCGTTGACAAACTCTAAACTCTTCCCATAATTTGTTCCACAAAATACACAGATACTGACAAGTCGACGGACAGAAGAAGAAGAAGCTCCCTCCATTTCTACACTCACACTCTTTTTGAATGATTAAGAGTTGCAGGAAAGTGAAGAAAATGGAGTGTTTAAATAGGGAAGAGAATAGAAAAAGTAATAATAGCTCCTATATGAGTAGGTTGGCTGTTGTCAGAAAACTTTTGAAATTTTTTTTTTGTTTTGTTTTTTTTTTATGTTTTGTTTTTTTTTAAATAATAAATGCATAAGATAATATATACAGATTGTTGTGATTGTGGCTCACATCTTCCTCTGGTTTTACGTCCAGAAACGGCTTAAACGCCTTCTATGAGTCGGGGATAGGCTTCCCATCCAATTTTCTTATAAATTGGCAAACACGATCTTTTTGAGTCGATTCGAAGACTATAACGCTCTTGCTCGTCCTTGAAGAGATTCCACAAACGAAGAAGTTCACGCTGCACAATTCCACAAGAATGCGTCTCAAGAGTCAATAAGATATTATCTAATGACTCCTTACTCAGTCCATTCTTGATGAAGAATATTTTATCTTCTCTGTTTACAGAAACCATTCCCAAAGAACGACATCGCGTGTTGCAATTCCATCGTGCACACTTGTAACAAACGTGCATTCTTTTTGCTCTTCTCTTTTTCGAAAATGAACTTTTACCGAGACCAGGCATGTATCGGACAAATGAATCGGAAGATTCACCAGCTAAACGAACCTTTGCTTCGATTATCCAGCGTATATCTTCTGGGATGCCCTTGTACATTAACAGTCTCAATCTCTCACACCTAGCTTTGTAAATTTTGGTTAGAACATTTTTATGAACAGAAGGGAAATACTTTTTTAGATTTGAAAGAATGACATCCATTTTGAAAGAGAAGAAATCAGTTATTATGGGAAACTGAAAGACAAACCGACTCGAGAGTCACGGAGTACCGTTATCCGCCGTTTAACCGGGAACTGAAAGAACTGCAAAAAGAAGAAACAAATTAAAATAAATTCTACTCATAACAAGGATTAGAAAGGGAGATGGATTCTACCTCAACAGCTTGATGTTCCAGAAATGGTTTGAGTCTTTTTGCTTTATAATTTTTTTTTTTTTTTTATTTTTTTTTATTATTTTTTTATGCATCATTTATTGATTCCGCAAGTCATGCAAGTGCAATTTGCGTAACTTGGAAGCATCATTTTTCTTTCAGAAATGGACCCCAATTTTTGACAATGTTCGCAACTTTTGTAAAAAGTATAACTGCCCTTGAATAATATGGCCAATAAAATTCATACTGCAAGATTTTGCAGCTGTTTTCTTTGAAGAAAAATGACCTCCACATGCTTCTGAATGACAAAATTCAATGACACTACTTACCTCATTGTCGGGTACAAATCTCCAAAAGATTTGATCAGGACAATAATTGAACAAATATGGGTCAGCACAATAGAAAAAAAAAATTTTTTTAACTCAATCAATTTTTTTTTTTGTCCATTGAGGCGGCATCTTACTTATCAAGTGGGGTAGACGACTTCTTGCAAGTGGACCTCCTCCAAAATATCCTCTTGAGCTCCCTCATAAAATGGTTTGAGGCGATGTCCATTGACTGTGAAAGCTTTTGTAGTAGTCTCACTTGTAACTTGCACAGCACCATAAGGAAAAATCTTAGTAACAACAAATGGACCAAGCCACCTAGATCTGAGCTTTCCGGGCATGAGTTTGAGGCGGGAGTTATAAAGGAGAACTTTTTGACCAATCTTAAATGTTTTTCTCATGATCTTCTTATCATGGAAGGCTTTAGTCTTCTCTTTATAAAGTTTGGAACTCTCATAAGCCTCCATGCGGATCTCCTCCAATTCCTGCAACTGTAGCTTCCGCTCTATGCCTGCTTGATTTAGGTCCAAGTTACACCTTTTTACTGCCCAAAATGCACGATGCTCAATTTCCACTGGCAAGTGGCATGCTTTGCTAAAAACAATCCGATAAGGAGACATCCCAATCGGAGTCTTATAGGCGGTCCTATAAGCCCATAAAGCATCCTCAAGCCTTTTGCTCCAGTCCTTTCTGTTAGGTTGAACTGTTTTCTGAAGTATATGCTTGATCTCTCTATTGGAAACCTCGGCTTGCCCATTAGTCTGGGGATGATAAGGTGTAGAAACTCTATGCAAGACTCCATACTTTTTCATCAAGGCTTCCATGCTTCGATTACAGAAATGTGAACCCTGATCACTAATGATGGCTTTTGGGACTCCAAACTGCAGAAAATATGTGATCTAACAAAATCCACAACAACCTTGGAATCATCAGTCAGAGTGGCTTTTGCCTCCACTCATTTAGATACATAATCCACAAAGCAAGCAAAATGTAAACAAAACCAAATGACACAGAAAAGGACCCATAAAATCAATACCCCAAACATCAAATATTTCACGAACAACAAAGGTTGTTGGGGCATCTCATTCCTACGAGAAATATTCC
The DNA here is from genome assembly GCA_029884595.1 of Ormosia semicastrata. Classification (NCBI taxonomy): domain Eukaryota; kingdom Viridiplantae; phylum Streptophyta; class Magnoliopsida; order Fabales; family Fabaceae; genus Ormosia; species Ormosia semicastrata. The sequence continues at coordinate 35,941,783 of JAQQTO010000047.1, read as the reverse complement.
CTGTTCTCGGCATTGTTCACAAGATTTACAAAACAAATATGCATCACGAAATAGAGTGGGCCAATATAATCCAAAGTCCAAAACTTTCCTAGTATGCGAGTAGGTCCAAAATGTCCCCCACAGAGCAAGTGCATGACAAAAACTAAGAACAGAATCAAACTCATGATCGGAATACATCTCCTAATGACTTGGTCACTACAAAATCTCCACAAATAAGGGTCATCCCACACATAATATTTTGACTCACTTTTCGGTTTATCAATCATGCCTTAGTAAAATGTGCAGGTAGTGCTCTAGCAACCAAGAAATTAACCAAATCTGCAAACCAAGGGATGTTACCTTGCATCTTGAAAAGTTGTTCATCAGGGAAGGCATCATGGATAGGAGAAGAATTTGCCTCTCTTTCAATCAGACTCAAGTGATCTGCCACCAAGTTATCTGCTCCACTCTTATCTCTGATATCAATATCAAACTCCTGTAAGAGCAACATCCACCTAATCAACCTTGGCTTTGCATCGGGCTTTTTCAGGAGAAACTTCAAAGCTGCATGATCTGAAAATACAACCACTCTAGAACCAAGCAAATATGATCAAAATTTATCTAAAGCAAAAACAATTGCTAAAAGTTCCTTTTCGGTTGTAGTGTAGTTGGCTTGTGCAGCATCTAAAGTCCTCGAAGCATAGGAAATGACATGAGGTACTTTGCCGACTCTCTGTGCAAGGACAACTCCCAATGCATAATTAGAGGCATCACACATGAGTTCAAATGGGAGTGTCCAATCTGGTGGTTGGATGATATGAGTGGTGGTCAAAGCTCCTTTAAGGCAATCAAAAGCCTCTCTGCACTTGCCATCAAAATCAAAAGCAACATCTTTCTGCAACAAGTTAGACAGGGGAAGGGCCTTTTTGCTGAAATCCTGAATGAACCGCCTGTAGAAACCATGGCCAAGAAAAGAACGAACCTCTCGCACGCAAGAGGGGTAAGGCAATTGGGAAATAACATCAATTTTAGCAGGATCTACTTCTATACCCTTCTGAGAGATGATATGGCCTAAGACTATGCCCTGTTCTACCATAAAATGACACTTCTCATAATTAAGAACAAGATTAGTCTCAATGCATCGATGCAAGACTCTATCCAGACTATCTAAACATGCATCAAAGGAAGAGCCATAGAGAGTAAAATCATCCATAAACACATCCATGCAACTCTCTAAAAATTCGAGAAGATACGACCATACACCTTTGAAAGGTTCCCTGAGCGTTGCACGACCAAAGGGCATTCTCCGTATGCAAATGTTCCAAATGGACAGTGAAAGTGGTCTTCTCTTGGTCTTCTCGGGGCTATATGAATCTGAAAATAGCCCGAATATCCATCCAAGAAATAGTAATGCGACTTGCCAGCCAGGTCTCTCCAACATCCGATCAATGAAAGGCAATGGAAAATGATCTTTCCTAGTGGCCTGGTTAAGCCGCCTATAATCAATGCACACCCGCCAACTGTTCTGGATTCTTGTGGGTAGGAGCTCATTGTTCTGATTTGCAATTACTGTGACTCCAGATTTCTTTGGAACCACTTGCACTGGGCTCACCCATTTACTGTCAGATATGGGATAAATAATGCCAGCTTGCAGTAGCTTGGTCACTTCCTTCTTCACCACATCCAGAATCAAGGGATTTAGTCTCCTTTGGGGTTGCCTCACTGGCTTGGTATCTTCCTCCAATAAAATCCTATGCATACATGTGGAGGGACTAATACCAGGAATGTCTGCAAGTGTCCATCCAATAGCACGCTTATGTTGCCTCAAAACCTGCAGTAATTTTTCTTCTTGTTCAGGTTGCAGATTCTTAGCGACAATCACTGGCAGCTTCTCACCATCTTCCAAATATGCATATTTAAGATGGTCTGGCAAAGTCTTTAGCTCTAAGGATAGGGGATGCACAATAGAAGGCAGCAAGCTATTTGAAACAAGCAACTCAGCAGCATTAAATTCGACATAATTTTGACTCATATTTTCATATGCTACATCAGTCAAACAAGCACCTGCATCATCACTCACAACTGCATAAATCTCAGCACATGCAGCACATGGTTCAGTATCACAGTTAACACATATATCACAAGTGACAGAATCCAGAAAGTTAGCAATATCAGGGAATTCAACACTCATATCAAAGATAAGTATCATCAACCAAACATTTCAATCACATCAACATGAAAAAGTGAATGCTCCTCAAGGGATGTCTCATGGCATCAAAAATGTTAAATCAGACACATCTCCACCAAATTCCATAGAAAGGGTGCCGGCATGCACGTCTATCTTGGTTTTGGTCATTTTGAGGAATGGTCTCCCTAGAATCAATGGAGCATGATTTGTTGAAGACTCATCTTTCATGTCCGAGAATGTAGAAGTCCGCTTTGGAAAAATTAGCTCATTTACTCGCACCAACACATCTTCCAAAGCTCTGCGGGGTGAGCGGTAGTCTTGTTTGCCGGTGAATCACTATACCAGTGGGGTGTAAGGTGCCAATGTTCAAAGACTTATACACTGACGTAGGCATGACATTAATAGAAGCGCCCAAATCTAGCATTGCATGGTCAAACCTAGAATTACCTATAGTGCAAGGGATTGTGAAAGTTCCAGGATCTTTACATTTCTTTGGAATGCTTGGCTGAATCATCGCGAAACATTTACGCCCATACTTGACTTTCTCAGTACCCTTAAGTCTTCTCTTGTGAGTACACAACTCCTTGAGAAATTTGGCATACTTGGGAATTTGTTTGATTGCATCTAGGAGGGGAATATTGATTTCCACCTTCCTGAATGTCTCCATGACTTCCTTCTCTATTTCTGCGTGCGCTATCTGCTTGGACTGTGTCACTCTGTTTGGGAAGGGTAGTGGAATGTTCAAGTCTGAATTACCTGCACATTTCTTCTGGACTGGGGCATCTAGTTCATGCGAATTTTTTTGTGTCTGATCAATCTCTGGCTGCTGCAATGGGAGCTCTGGTTGTGGCAGATTAGGACCATCAATTTCTTTGCCACTTCTCAAGGTAATGGCACTTACATTGCCTCTTGGGTTGTTGACTGTTTGTGAAGGCAATTGGTTCGATCCTTGGCTTTTCAATTCACTCACGGTGGTGGCCAGCTGCCCAATCTGAGTTTGCAGGTTCTGAATGGTGGCATTGACATTCTGTTGGAGTTGAATATTATTTGTGGCCATTTGTTTCATCAAATCTTCCAATGATGGCTCGGATGGATTGGTTGTAGGACTTGGCAACATAAGGGGCTGCTGCAATGGGAGCTCTGGTTGCACAGTTTGTTGTTGTCTGAATACAGGTGGTTGGTATTTGTTGCTAGGACCTACAGCTTGGTATCTGAATTGCTGCTACTGGGGTTGTTGTTGCTGACTAGAATTCCCATATCTCAAGTTAGGATGGTCCCTCCAACCAGGGTTATAAGTATTAGAAAATGGATCATATCTTGGCTGTTAGGATTGCTGATATTGAGGTCTACTAGGGAAAATGCCAACTGCTGCAACTGACTGTTCTGGAAACGCGGAACCACCGTCCTGAAGTGTGGGGCATGCATCAGTAGGATGAGATGAGCAAGAGCAAATGCCACACACCCTTGCAGGCTCTTGTACAGAACCTGGTACATGTTGTCCCACTGCTAATTACCTTACCAAAGAAGTCAATTCATCAAGTCTGTGTTCCATTCTCTGTTGATCGACTTGAGATGATTGAATTTCATTGACTCCTCTGGTGGACATAAGGACTCTTGTGCCAAATTGTTGAGCATTGGTTGCCATATTTACTATCAAATCTCTTCTTTGCGATAGGGGTTTTATCCACTAATGCACCTCCGGATGCGCGCATCCACCATACTTCTATCCATTGGCGGAAGCCTTCATAGAAATATTGAATCAAGAGCGATCACTAATTTGATGGTGGGGACAACTCGAACACGAAATTTTTTGAATCTCTCCCAATACTCATGCAAGGTCTCACCAGTCATTTGCCTTATACCACAAATGTCTTTTCTAATGGCGGTACTCTGGATGCGAGGGAAGAACCTCTCCAAGAATAATTTCTTCATATCATCCCAACTCGTGACGAACCTGGTGAAAGGTAGAACAACCAATCCTTGGCTACATCGAAGAGAGAAAGGGAATGCCCTTAACTTGATATGCTCCTCGGAGATTCCATGTGACTTCATGGTTGAACAGACCACATGGAACTCCTTTAAGTGCTTATGGGGATCTTCACCGTAAGACCATGAAACTTGGGCAACAAGTGTATCAATCCAGATTTTAACTCGAAGTCGGCATCAAGATTAGGATATTGAATGCACAAAGACCGTAAGTTACATCGGGAGCAACAGTTCTTTAAGGGTCCTATTTTGCTCATTATCGGCCATGATTTTAGAATCACTTAAGATCTCAAGTGCACTTTCGAGATTCAATGTCACAACTAAATTCAGACTCAATTCTTTCACTTAGCCTATGAGTTCTAATCAACCTATGCAATGTTCTATCAATCTCGGGATCAAATTCAAGCAAGATATCGGGATTAGACCTAGTCATGCACTAATCAAATCAAAACATAAAATAAAATAAAATAAAATAAGTAAACAAGTAAAATACACTAGACAACTCTAAAAATATACCAAAATAAATCTAATTGACTAATGAAATGATTTTTAAAAATTATAGGACTTGTACAGCATGAAAACTATACAAAAATGAAACTAAAAAATGCAATAAAAAATATTAAAAAATTGAAAAAGTGGTCTAAACGATGGATTTTGGAAAAACCAGGGGTGACCTCAGAGTTTACTGTGAGTCTTGTTTATTAGGCCGTTTTCCTTCAACTGACCAAGTTTCAGCTCATTCTGGGCACATTTTATGTCAATACGAAATTCTGCAAAATGACCCGTAATCACCTGTTTTCTCCTAAAAATCACCAAAACACAGCAACACAAAGGTTAGTTAGGGATTAGTAGTTAAATATACTCTTAATAAGATTGAACAAAATCAGAATGATCCCCGGCAACGGCGCCAAAAATTTGACAACTTGTCGAGATTATCAAATTTAAATCTATTTATAACCGATTTACCAAAACTACTTGTAGCATAAGGTAACACCGGGTCGAGCCCGTGGATCACTCTAATTATGAAGTCAGATTAAGAAGTTAATAAACAGGGGGGAAAATTTTTGCAAGATTAAACAACAAAGAACAATTAAAATGAGTAAACAAGATTGAGAAAACAACCAATCCAAGAGAATTAACAAATCTTGATTTTAATCTATCCTTGATCTTTATAGATCGATTCAACTATCAACCAAATCCTTGGTCTTAGATCACATCAAGATGCCTCTCAATGATCCATGGATCTTCTACTAGAAATGCTTCTAGAATTCAATTAATTAAGGTTAGACAAATTAAGCATCTATCCAAAACCCAAATTAACTTAAAAATCAAGATCCAACCAAGCTAAATATTTCATCAAACACCTTTAATAAATTATTTAACCTCTAAATTCATCTCTTGACATATGACAATTACGCAATTAACATATGCAAATTCCAATCAAATTAAGCATTAAATCAGAATTTAAATAAGAGAAGAAGAGAAAGAGAAACTTGATTAATAGATGAATATATAACAATTAAAACAAAATCTCAAGATTAATCATCAAGACTCATCAATCTCTTGGATTGATTAAAGAAGTTTAGCTCTCCATAGCCATCACCATTGGAGAACCTTCAACAACCATACAAAATGAAAATAATAAAGAGAGAGAAGGAGAGGAAAAGAAGAAGAGAATTCTCAAAAATGAAACACTAAAACTTTAATTATAACAACACTTCTACATAAAAGCTCTACATCCTACAATGATCTGCATAGCCTCCCTTTTATAGAAGGTTTAGAGGTACAAAATGTCAAAAGGGGCTGAGTCATGGTGGTTGAGTGGAGTAGGTGGATGAGTGGAGTAGGTGGATGAGTGGAAAATGTTGAATGACTTTTGGTGAGTGGAAAATTATGGAGATTCTTTGTCTCCGAAATCATGCAGCTCTGAAGTCATTGCATTCGTCATTTTTGAGCCAAGTGGTCTTCATGAAGATTGTAGGTCTGGATCTTAGCTTTCAAATGGCTTTGGTTTGAGCCCAATATCATTTCTATAGCTCCAGTTATGTTCAAATTACTGCACACTATTCAAGCCCAGTCGCAGCTCCTCTGTTCAGACTTCCAAGCCCAATATCACCTCCAAGGAGTCTGAATCGGGAAAAGTGTTCAACATGAAAGTTGTAGATTTGAGTCTTAACTATCAACCATCAAAATTTCAGCCTATTCTACAACTTTCACTACGAGAAGTGTAATGAACAGTACACATAGGTCATTCTGCCAGGAGCAACACTTTAGTTCTTGATTCAATGCCAATTTGAGCCATCCAAACGTGTGATTGAGTCTTTGATGTCTTCATGAAGATTGTAGAGCTCTCTCTTATCTTTAGAATGACATAAGTTTCACCTTAAACATCCACCTACAGCCCAAGATATGACCCAAATACAGAATTAGTGTAAGACGTAAATCATGCTGAAAAATTCAATTAAATCCATTTTGAGTTCAAAACATACAAAACATAACCAAACTTAATTTATTAAGTGCACGGAGAGTGTAAATAACTAAAAATGAAGGCTTATTAATGCATCAAATATGTGAACATCAAAAGGCTCCAAGATGATGAGAGGGGGAAAATTCTAGATTGGCTTAAGTAAATGAGCTTGAGTGGCCATCCATGGAGGTTTGGCGGTGTGAATGAAGAGGGGAGGAAGAAGAGAACATGAGGGAGAGAAAAGAGAGAAAAGAGGGCGTGAGAGAGAGATGAAAGGTAGAGAGAGAAAGTGATATTTTGTTTGATAATATAAGGTGATAGGAAATGTGAAAAGATGATGACTTTTAGTCAGCTTTTCCTTCATGGCCGTGTAGCCCACATGGGAGGAGAGAGAGTGTGAAGCTTCCTTGAGAAGCTTGGTAGGAAGCTTCCTTAAGGTTTCCTTGAAAAGCTTTGCACACTTTTTGATAAAGTGAAGGGTGATGATGTCATTAAAGTGCTCTTCTAGAAAAGATGACTATAACTCTATTAGAGCTATTATTCAGTGGAAAAAAATTACAGTTAGCAAAAATAATATTTTATTATCCCACAGATAATAAAATATACTGTGATTTTATTTATCAGATAAAATCTCAAAAAACAAAAAATTCGTAAACTGTGCCTAGTCTCGAGTTTAGTAAGATCCCCCATCGACAGTCCCACAGTTCAAAGTTTTCAGGCCTCAGGGAAAATATTTCATTTTCCTGGCTCCTCTCTGTGCGTACGCAAATCAAGAAATATATTAAAATAATCAAACAATTCAAATTATTCCAAAAAAATTCAAAAAAATCTCAAATATTATAAAATGAGTGTTTATCATGAAGAAAGGAATTTTTGGGACGTTACAACTCTCCCATTCAAAAAAGAAATTTCGTCCCTAAAATTTAGTCTATGTTAGAACACATACGGATATTATTCCTTGTAGAATGTTTTTAGATCTTTAACGCAATCCCAACGACTAACTTTGAGTTTTCGTGTAGAGTAACTCTTCTCATGTGCTTTCAGTTGTCTTGAAGCATACGCTACTACTCCTTCCATCCCATACGAGCTTGTGTTCTAAACTCCAACGTGAAACATCATGAGTCGTCTTAAAAGGCTGGTTGGGATTCAGCAGAATCAACACTGGTAAAATAGTTGAGTGTCTCTTCAATTCTTGAAAACTTTCTTCACATGCCTTGGTCCATAAGAAAGCTGGATTCTTCCTCGTAAGCTGAGTGAGAGGTCTTGCTATCTTGGAAAATCCTTCGATGAATTATCACTAATAACCAGTTGATCCCACAGAGCTACGAACCCGTTTTACGGTCTTTAGTATTTCCCATTGTAAAACTGTTTTGACTCTTGACGGACTCTCAGAAATTCCTTCCTTTGAATTTACGTGCCCCAAAAACTGAACTTCCTCCAACTAACTCGCATCTTGACCTCCTGGCGTACAACTTCTTATTCTCTAAGATTTGGAGAACCATACCGAGATGTTTAACATGTTCCTCTTGATTTTGAGAATAGATCAGAATGTCATCAATTAAGACAATGACAGATCTGTCTAGATAAGGATGAAAGATCCGATTCATGAAATCCATGAATACGGAAGGAGCATTTGTTACTCTGAACGACATCACAAAATACTCATAATGCCCATAGCGTGTTCAAAGGGTTGTTTTGAAATCATCCTCTACTTTCGTGCAAATTTAATGATATTCAGAGTGTAGATTAATCTTGAAGAAAATAGCGACTCCCTCCAGCTGATCCATCTAATCGTCTATCTTTTTTCGAGGATACTCATTCTTGATCGTAATCTTGTTCAACAGGCGGTAGTCCACATATCACTAAGAAGTTCCATCCTTCCCCTTAACTAGCAGCACTGGATCTTGTCATGAGAAACTTATTGACTACAAGAGTGACATTCACATTCTCCTTATTCTTGACCTCTAAAGAAGATAATAACATGCATCCTTGGGCTCCTTTCCTCAATAAACTTCAATTGGTTGGTCGCTAGAATCCAGAAATCTCAGTTTTCAGAGACACTAAGGTTTTATCGAAACTATCTCACAGGATATGATTAGAAAATAACTAATACATTCCTAAAGTTACGAATATTTGAGAAAGAGGTAAATAAATCAATTTAACAAAAATGATTTAGTCTTTAACAAAAATAGAACAGTTTAATCAACTGGATAATAACAATAAGTTTAGTGATAGAAGTAGAAATAAACAAGTCAAAAGGTAACAAAAACACCGATAACTCTAATCGATCCACACAGTTATAAGCCATAAAGGAATGGGTTGCCCCTTGAGTTGTACAACATAGTCAAAGGATCACCCTCTGAGGCACGATCTCCATTGATTTGGTCTTCAGATTAGGACACTTCTGCCCTACTCAGAGTATAAATTCTTCCTTCAGTTTGAGGTCTTGAAGCACGTGCATCACTAACAGGAGATTTCTTCTTTGGTGAAGTACAATCTTTAGAAACATGTCCAGGCTTTCCGCACTTGAAGCAGATTACCCCCTTGATCTTACACTCCCTCATTGAGTAGTTCTTTCCACACTTCTTACATTTTGGTAAAGATACCATGGTCAAATTGGATTTATTACCATTCACACTTCCTTCATGCGTTTGTTGCTGCTATTGCTCCCTCGATCGTTGTGAATATAGTTTTAACTTAAACTGATTAACCTTTTCTATTATTCTTTCTTTGGAACTTATGCAGTCCAGAGTTACCCCAAAATTGACTTTCTTCCAACAAATTATGAACCTCGACTTCCAACTCCTGCTGCTGTGTGGCCCTCTGATCCTGGTGTGTTGTTACATCAGCCATTCTTTGCATTACTTTGGCTGCCGCAGTCGTATCATCATCATCACTCCCTGCATTCATACGCTTATGTCTACCTCGAGCCATTGCCTCTCTTCAAGGATAAACAAATCAAAACATAAGAAAAATCAAAAGCAATCAATTCAAACAATATTATCTCAATTCGAAAACCAAACACAAAGAGTCACACAACACAAGACAAACCTAACCACCAAACCCAAAAGACTCTAAATTGAGCTCCTTCATCCTGCCTTCTATAGCGTGATCTCTTATAAGTTTTTAACTCCCAAGCAGCTCCTCGAACCATACTTACGCTAGATATTCTTTTCCCAAGAAAATCGATCCTTCAAAACCTCTTGGACGCCTCAGTCCACAAACCTTGCAAGTCCTATTTAACTACCCTTTTTCTAACCCATTGGCTCAAACAATTTTAAAGGTAACATAACAAGGGTGTAAATGCAACCAAATCCTAAATAAGTTTACTCATACCAGCTGAGCTTCTTACTAAAAGAACTCCTATTCCCTTAATACGCCTAGGTGAAGTCATAGTTTCCCATCCACACAGAACATTACACATTGAGTGGGACAATACTCAATATCATGTAACTATGCAACAGTAGATACCAACATTCAACCTATGGCAAGCTATGCCTTCCTTTCCTAATTAAGAGACAAGGAAGTGCACAATATACAAAGAAACTTCTAACATGTCTAAGCATAGTCAGTCCATACCCCAACTCAATAGGATGAACTGCTCTGATACCACCTAATGTAACACCCCTCGTTTTAGTAGCCACAGCATTATCGTCATTATACCACAATCACTAAATTTTTGTCGTGCTACAACTCAAATAACAAGTTTTCAAATTTAATCATTGTTCATATAAAGAAAATATGAGCCACGAATGAATAGATACACGTGCTGTCTTTTGAAAATATAATTTAACAAGATATACTCAAAATACAGCATATAAGACTGGATAATTATCCTAAAATATACATAGCACGGCGCATTGCTCATACCGCTCAAAAAATATACACCAAGTTATACTTCAAAATACAGTTATACTCAAAAGAACCTTTATATAGGTAATGCAAAAGAAACATAAATTACCCATAATGACGCCTACGTCTAGGGAGTTGGGCACTCCATCGGATCTACTTCGGGATCCTCCCCCGGTTCATCTGAAGACACAAGGATAGGATAGAGTGCGGTCTCACGGGCAAGTGCCCTAGTAGCTGATGCTATAGAATCCTCATCCTCTCTAGGGGTGTGAAGTGGATCACCCTATAGCTCCCGAATGGGCAAGGCAAACTCTAGATGCACTGATGTAGTGAGAGTTAGGATGGGATCTTTGTTGCGGGTCTTCCTCACGGTCAAGATCAGATCCCCAACATACCGTATATGCTCACCGGCCTAGTCAACTCTCCAAGCATTGGCACCCCCGGTGAATACAATCCTAACGAAACCAGTAGAATCCCTTCTTACCGCCATCACCAAACACAGGAGGTCAAACCAAGTAAGATCTAGAAGATTCAACCTCGTCCCTTTTTTAGTCTTTTAACCAAAAATCACATAGAACAAGAATAGTACAAACAAGAGGTGAGATATCCTACATCATTACCAACATGGCAGTGAAGGAAAATAATATGAATGACGAAGTCATTCCATACATATAGATATCACAGATATATTCAAGTTATCAATTTCATAGATATCATCAGAAAGAATATCCCACAATAATATAAATATTAACAGCACTATAATAACAGATATCCACCATAGATGCATAAATAATGATTATGCCACCACAATATGTATGTTGACTATGCCATGACAATGTGTGAACTGACTATGTATATGCACAATGTACTCAATTCCTACTCTATGGAGCTAAACACAAAATCAGAGATGAGCATTCCAGAAGATCTGTCCCCCCTCAAAAGACAATCTACGCTGGACCATGAAAAGCAAAAGTGTTTATCGGGTCCTCGTCATGCATTGCAATGGATCACCATGGCTAGGGGTATACAATGTGACAAACAGGTCACTAAGTGGATCACCACACACGGACGCCCCCTGAGATCCATCATGGATCGCACTGTCTTGTAAGTTCTCGCTCATTCCTTAGGCATAAAACGCCATAACAGCCATAACTATATGATGCTTGTAACACCCTCCCTAGGGCGTCACATTTTAAAATAAAAACTTAAACCAATTATAATTATTTTATAAAAGCTTGAGTTTCAAAATACAAATTTTAAAATTTCTTTTTCGCAGAAATATAAACTTACCAAAAATTAAGAGTAACAATGAAATTAGATTGAACTGATTAACATACATATGCTATATACATCACAAAATAATCAACAATAAATTAAAACATGAAAATTACAGACTCGTCAGAAACAAGTAGTAAACCCAAGAAAGTTACTACTAATAGCACTAGTAATAACACTAACGAGGAAGAATAAAACTCAACTAAAAAAAAAAAATTCCATTTCTTCACCAATGCATCATGTTGAAACTTGGAAGATTACTTCTTGACGTTTGTCACCATCTTCGAATATTGTCTCCAATAAGCCTCAAAATACGCTTATACTACACGAATTTAAACAATACAAACCAAACAAAACAATACAATAAAGAGGTGAGATCCTTCACCTTTACCAAGATCGTAGCAAAGAATGATACGAATGACTAGATCATTCCATACACACATCAATACATGAATTTAGTCATATTATCGATTTACAATTAATTCTAATAAGCATATATTGTAATCGAATAAACCACAATAACATTACCAGGGATAGACATAACAATTCACACTATATACAATGCCATAACAATAAATCATAATAATATAGAATAAAGATTAAATGCAATATCAACATATAATATCCCAAATAAAAGATCATAGGTAAAAGATAATAATGTACCACATATAAACATATACAATGTGACACAATCCTACTCCATGGAGCTACAATACACACAACGATATCAGAGAGAATGAGTTGAGACTTCTATTAGTACTGCCCAGCCAATCCAGCTATTGCACTGTCAAAACTTTGTGTCTATAGCTTTGCTACCCCGACCAATTGCCTTGTCAAAACTTTGTGTCTATAGGTTGACCGTTGTGATTAGCTATTACATTGTCAAAACTTTGTGTCTATAGCCCACGAAAAATAATATAATGGCATAGCATACAACCCATACACAGTCAATTAATTGTATACTACGAGCGGTCGATAGTCCTCTCAAAACTTGATTAAGGATAGTGTTCGTCGAGATCATAAGTGTGTTATCACGCACAAGACAGAAGAAGCTACCTCCACGTCACATATGGAATAGTGCACACTATGAACTCCAAGTCCATATCGAGGACCGAACACACTATGCCTATCACATCGACAACACGATGTTATTCATCTCACAATTAAATCACCAATTTGGCACGACTCAATGCATGAACAAATGCGTAATTACCAAAATATCCTCGGGTTTCAATTATTTATATATGTGCCATCAATTTCCAATTATTTACAAAAATACCATCAAATCTCCATTATTTACAAAAACGCCACTAAACTTCCATTATATACAAAAATGCCATCAAACTTTTCATTATTTACAAAAATGCCATCAAACTTTAAATAATCACAAAAACACCCTCGATTTCAAATAATATCAAAAACGCCTCAATAGCGAAAATAATTACGTAAATGCCCTCATGGCATAAATCTCAAAATACAAGATGCACTCCCACTTGGCGCCTATCTTTTTCATAAAACCAAATCACAATACGCACCCACTTGGCGCAACATAACTTCTCATATATCTGGGTTCACCACATTGGCCCAATAGTAAAATTTGCTATTTTTGTCAATCGCGTAGAAATTTTATTTTATTTTCAAAATCTTGTCGTTTTCACAATATATATCACATTTCCAATCGCGTAAATATAATTTTGTCTTTGTTTCCTCAATCGCGTAATAATTTTATATCATTTTCTCAATCACATAAGCTTTTAAATCATTTTCTTTTACTGTTTTCCTCAAATAAACAGCTTTTAACTAATAAACAAAATTATTAAGCAATTTAAAACCATTTAAAATATTTTTCAAGCTACCGTAAAATATATTCAAATTAATGTATAATCTTTGTAAATACTAACAATACTTAAATTAGTTTCTAAAATTCAATTCGACCATTTCATTTTTAATAATCAAAACATTTTGATAAAATTTCCTTTAACATGCTTACTTACCTTAGATTATTTAGAATCCAATTTTTCTCACTTTTTGGCATGTTGGCGAAAATCTCATAGTATAAATAAAATTCCAAAAATTCATTTCTTTGTTCTAATTCACTTGAATTCACTTGATATTCATTAAAAACATTGTAAATCACCTTAATTCCTTCCATTCAATGGTATGACCGAACCTAGGGTTTTGCATTCTTTGGAATACTCATGCATTTCTAACATTATAATAACACATACAATACATATGCCACATATTTCAACACTATAGGCATGCAAAATATTCTAAAGCTATAATCATGCATATAAAAATAAATAAATCACCAACCAAAAAAACACTTAAATAATCAAATAATTAACACAAGCCACAACAATTCAAACCACCACAATTACACAAACCGAATCCTCATGGATTCTTCATACACAGAACAAAAACATTCCTCACCACCAACACATGGTTGATGAGGGTAATCTCCCTCTTTACCTCTTGAAGCAAAATAACCTAGGTTAGTCTCCTCTTTCTCCTTGAAATTTCGGGTAGCCTCCAAACAAAATCCTAATAATTTAAAACAATTAGTAAAAACTCATACAAGGTTTAATATGGAAAAACCATGGAACAATCATGGTTAGAAAAATTAGAAATCTAATTTTGAACCATAAAATCAAGACTTACCCTTAAGTAAGTAAGCAAAAACTTGAATTTTGGACAAGATAGAGTAGGATTTTGGAAAAACTTTGAGAAGAGAAAGTGTTTAGAATAGGATTTGGGTTTAGGAAATATGGTTAGATAAAATTATAGATGCTTGGTGTTGTGGGTAGTGTATAGGCCGAATAGGGTGAGAGAGAAAATGGAAGAGAAGTGTTCTTGGTTCTTGGTGTTTTAGAGAGAGAAAATGGATAATTTTTCTAAGATATGTGTGAAATAAAAGTGAAGAGTGATAGAGAGAGAGCTGCTGCCGTGGGGGAGTTTTGAGTGCAATTAAGTGATTAAATTCACATGGAAACTATCCTAACCATCCATCCATTCAATGGTTGGGATTACATCTAGTTGGTGTGCTTAGGAAGCTTTGTAAAGCTTATCCAATAAGCCTCCAAAGGCCTGCTTCAGTAGTGAATCACTTGAGAAAAAGTGAGAAATAATTATTGTTTTGCTTCTTTAAATGATAGCTAATTAGAAAAGTGACTAAATATATTTAAATAGGTAAATTAACTTTGATTTAAATGCATGGCGGAATGCATTTGTGAGAAAAGTAAATATAACATGAATTGGCTAATTATAGGATTCCTCCAAAAGTGAAATGCCGTGGAAGCACATGCAAAAAGGCCACCAATTTTGACTCTCCAAGACTCCATCTAAGCCTTAGAATCCACCAAGGGTCAAGATTAAATCTTAATCACTAAGCTTGTTTCCTATTGGCTACTCAAGCCTTGTCACATGTTCTTGAATATTCCATTTTGCCTCCAATATTGCAGCTGCCCAACCGTGTAAATCCTTCACTAATTAAGTATAAAAATTGTTTTCCATATATATCTAATTATATGCTAATAAATTGGTTAATTAGTTAGGTTAATTATCTTAACAAATCTTAATTAATATACTAATCACATAACTAATTAATTTAACATATATTAACATATATCATAACCTTTAGTTAATATTAGTATATCTAATTAACATTTAGATTATAATTAGTTAAGAATTAAACTAGTCTACTTAATTATTTATCTAATTACATAACTAATTAATTAGACACATAATTACATATTTTATAATCTCTAAACAATATTAGCACATCTAATTAATATTTAGATTATAATTATTTTATAACTAAACTAGTTTAATTAGTTTGCAAATTAAGTAATTAATCTAGTCAAACTAAGCAATTAATTACTAATCCTAAAGTCAAACCTACAACTTTTGACTTAATCCTAGCCATTGATTCATCTTTAAATCCTACCCATTGATCAAATCCATGGTCATCTTCAAAGCTTATCCATCAAGATTCAATCCTAGCCATTCATCAAATCTATGGTCATCATTCAAGCTTATCCACCAAGATTCAATCTAATGGTCCAAAATGGTCAAGCCACTTTTGTTGACTTCTCTTTATTAGTTTGACTTCTAGGTGTCTTATTTCTATTGGTCCAAGTTTCTTGTTTCTATTGGTTACTTTATTTATACGTGGGTCCCACACACAGATGTCGATCTCTCCATGTCAAAATTTATATTGAGTAATAAAATAATACTAAAAATTATTTTATCGCACGCTTAAATTCTAAAAATTACTGAAACTAATTTATATATCAATCAATTGGGTTTAGTAAGATCCCCAACTCTAATTAATTAAAATAATATTTTTTCGACCCCGAAAAATTATTATTTTCTGTCCGAGCAAATCTCACAAAAAGTCCAAATAAAATCACAGACAATAATATCAAACACTGTATCATGTAGAAAAACCAAAAATAGTACATTCGGAATGAAATGGTCATTTTTCCATTTTTCCCCATCACGAAGCAAAACACTCAAAACGGTCAAATAAAATAACAGACAATTATTATATGTCCATCTGAAAAAACAAGAAACAGTAAAATAAGGATACATCGATCTTTTACCCAAAAATTGGGGTGTTACAATGCTCAAATGCATATTTCAAGAATCATGCATGCTTTCACAAAGTAATCTCAATTGTGTAAATTCAAGAGTCATCATTCATGTAACACAGTAATCTTACTATTACTTTAAATTATGAGATACCTTCATTAGCTAACATTCTTCCCAATATTTGTATTGTTCTCATTTTAATGAAGCCCCTTTCCATCCTTAATATTATAAATCCTTAATTGAACTTCTCGATTATCCAGTCAACCAGATTCACCACTAATGATTCATCTCCTATTATTCCAATTATTCTCAATTTATTCCCACTAGTATTTCTAAATGTTGGTACTCCTCAAACCATAACATTATGATCATCTTCCCTTAATTCTAAACATAGCCCCCTTAAACTAATTATTTGAGCTCCTCACAACCTCACCTACACTCATGTTCTTTCTTTGTCCAAACCTTACTCTAGGCTATAGGATAAGGTTATGTTCTTTATTCGTTCCACGTTATGAACTCCTAATTAAGTGTTTAGTCATTTAATTAACTAAGTTCTAGCATGATACAAAGTCTCATATTGAGTGCCCAATGAGGCCGTGAGCCTCCAAGGGACTAGAAAACCCAACCATTTCTCCTTAGCTCAATTACATGGCCGTGACAAATTTCACGGCCTGCCCTACACGGCCGTGTCACATTACACGGCCTGGGCCGTGTATTCCTCTGGAAGGACTTGCAAACGTGTGAAATCTAGACTACTCGATTACACGACTGTGTAACGCTATGCCCTGTGGCGTGTGAGCTATGTTTTGCAGTGTAAAACATGGCCTGGGCCTTGTAAAGCCACACGACCCGTGGATCTGGCACCAAAAACTTGAAAATATGCCTCCACAAGCCTCCAAATCAAATGGGTATGAATCCCTTACTTTTCATATACATATCCAAACATTTAAGCATTCCAAATACGTCAAAATATACAATAACAAGTATTAAAATCATACCACACAATCAATCACAACATTTCTAAAAGTCACACAACAAGGTGAGCAACCCACACATGGATTCCTCACCATCAACACAAAAATACGTTCCTCACCACCATGAGTGGTTGATGAGGTTAATGTCCCTCTTACCTCAAGAGACAACAAAGAAAGCAAGCTTCTTGATGCTTCCTTGCAAGATTTTTGTCCACCCGAACCAAGGAAACCCTTAAAGTTTAAAGTTTTAAGGCTTGATAGAAAATGATAGAGATGGATGAATCAAATGATGCTCACCAAAGGGAAAGGCTCCAAGATGATGAGAGGGGAAAAAATTCTAGATTGGCTTGAGCAAATGAGCTTGAATGGCCATCCATGGAGGTTTGGCGGTGTGAATGAAGAGGGGAGGAAGAAGAGAACGTGAGCGAAAGAGAAGAGAGAAAAGAGGGTGTGAGAGAGAGATGAAAGGTAGAGAGAGAAAGTGATATTTTGTTTGATAATAGAAAGTGATACGAAATGTGAAAAGATGATGACTTTTAGTTATCTTTTCCTTCATGGTCGTGTAGCCCACATGGGAGGAGAAAGAGTGTGAAGCTTCCTTGAGAAGCTTGGTAGGAAGCTTCCTTGAAGTTTCTTTGAAAAACTTTGCACACTTTTCGATAAAGTGAAGGGTGATGATGTGATTAAAGTGCTCTTATAGAAAAGATGACTATCACTCTACTAGAGCTATTATTCAGTGGACACAAATTACAATTAGCAGAAACAATATTTTATTATACTACAGATAATAAAATATACTACGATTTTATTTATAAAATAAAATATAAAAAAAAAATCTCGTAAACTGTGCCCAGTCTCGGGTTTAGTAAGATCCCCCCGTCAATGCTCTGATAGTTCAAAGTTTTTCGTCCTTAGGGAAAATATTTCATTTTCTTGGCCCCTCTCAACGCGCGCACGCAAATTGAGAAATATATTAAAATAATCAAAAAATTCAAATAATTCTAGAAAAATTCACAAAAATTTCAAATATTATAAAATGAGTGTTTATCATGAAATAAGAAATTTTCGGGGCGTTACAATTCTCCCCTTTTGAAAAGAAATTTCGTCCTCAAAATTTAGTTTATCTTAGAACACATGCAGATATTATTCCTTGTAGAATGTTTCCAGATCTTTAACGCAATCCCAACAACTAACTTTGATTTTCGTGTAGAGTAACTCTTCTCATGTGCTTTTAGTTGTTTTGAAGCATACGCTACTACTCCTTCCATCCCGAACGAGCATACGTTCTAAACTCCAACGTGAAACATCGCGAGTCATCTTAAAAGGCTGGTTGGGATTCAGTAGAATCAACACTGGTGAAATAGTCGAGTGTTTCTTCAATTCTTGAAAACTTTCTTCACATACCTTGGTCCATTGAAAAGCTGGATTCTTCCTCGTAAGCTGAGTGAGAGGTCCTGCTATCTTGGAAAATCGTTCGATGAATCGTCACTAATAACCGGTTGATCCCATGGAGCTATGAACCCATTTTACAGTCTTCAATTTTCCAATTGTAAAACTGTTTCGACTCTTGACGGACTTTAAAAAAGTCCTTCCTTTGAATTTACGTGTTTCCTTAAAGTTTCCTTGAAAAGCTTTGCACACTTTTTGATAAAGTGAAGGGTGATGATGTCATTAAATTGCTTTTCTAGAAAAGATGACTACCACTCTACTAGAGCTATTATTCAGTGGATAAAAATTACAGTTAGTAGAAATAATATTTTATTATCCCACAGATAATAAAATATACTTACTTTTTTATTTATCAGATAAAATCTCAAAAAAAAAATTCTCGTAAACTGTGCCTGATCTAGGTTTAGTATGATCCCCCGTCGACGCTCCCACAGTTCAAAGTTTTTCGGCCTTAGAGAAAATATTTCATTTTTTCGGCCTCACTCAGCGGACATGCAAACTGAGAAATATATTAAAATAATCAAATAATTCAAATAATTCTAAAAAAAATTCACAAAAATCTCAAATATTATAAAATGAGTGTTTATCATGAAATAAGAAATTTTTGGGGCGTTACAGTGAGGAGGACCCACAATGGAGATCCTATGCTGACTCTCACTACATCGGTGCATCTGGAGTTTGCCTTGCCCATTCGGGAGCTATGGGGTGATCCACTTCACATCCCTAGAGAGGACGAGGATTCTATGGCCTCAGCTGCTAGGGCACCTGCTCGTGAGACTGCACTCTGTCTTGTCCTTGTGTCTTCAGATGAACCGGGGGAGGATCCCGAAGTGGATTTGATGGAGTGCCCAACTCCCTAGACGTGGGCGTCGTTATGGGTAGTTTATGTTTCTTTTGCATTACTTGTATAAAGGTTCTTTTGAGTATAACTGTATTTTGAAGTATAACTTGGTGTATATTTTTGAGCGGTATAAGCAATGCGTCGCGCTATGTATGTTTTAAGGTAATTATCCAGTCTTATATGTTGTATTTTGAGTATATCTTGTTGAATTATATTTTCAACAGACAACATGTGTATCTATTCATTCGTAGCTTATACTTTCTTTATATGCACAATGATTAAATTTGGAAACTTGTTATTTAGGTTGTAGCATGCCAAAAATTTAGTGACTATGGTATAATGACGATTGTGCCGTGGTTACTAAATCGAGGGATGTTACAGCATCCATCTTTGCATCTTTCTTCTGAGGACAAATCTTGACATAATGTCCCAACTTGCCGCACTTAAAATGGATTATCTAGTTAGTTGAGTAGGCTTTGCCCTCATGGTACCTACCAAACTTGGTACAACTTTGCTTGTAATCGTCTCTTTGAACTTGCCTCCCTTTGTCCTGCTGATCTCTAGGATGTGGAGCACTCCTCTTAGATCTTTCATCCACTTTCTCCCGTTTGTAGTAATCTTGTGATTGATGCTCCTGTTGTGGCCTAAAATTGAGGGGTCTACCACTCTACACTTGTTAACCAAGGTAGGGTAATCTAAAATCTCAAAAGGCTTCACTATCATTTTCATACTATCTCTTAGGTCAGTTTCAAACTTTACACACTTCAACTATCATCTGGGTTGTACCTAAGGGTAGAAGAAAACTTGGACAATTTCTTAAACCTCACCATATACTGCTAAATAGTTATATTGCCTTGCTCCAATTGCAAAAACTCCATGTTCGTATCCTTTTGTCCTTTTTAAGGAAATTTTTTCTCTAAGAAAGCAATCTTCAATACCCCCAAGTAACTTGAGTCCCTACCACTTCCATCATTCTCCTCGCACCAGTCCACCAATGCTCAGTATCTCCCTTCAACATGTACACAGCAAAAGACATCTTCTAATCTCCTAAACACCTCATCACAGCAAAGATCTTCTCCAACTCTGTTATCCACTCCTCGGCCTTCGCCCGATCATACTCCCCTCAAAAGGATGGAGGACTAGCCTTCTGAAACTCTGACAAATCATAAAAATCCTAGTTCCTTTCAACCTATATCACTTGTGCTGGCTGAGGTTGCGCCGATTGTGTCGCTTGATTGTTCCCCATTTACTCAAACATCCTTGTAGTTACAGCTTCTTGCTCCCTCATTGCATTAATAGTTGCAATCATCTGTTCTCGCATCGCATTGGCTATGTCCATCACGGCCTCGGCCATATTTAAACCTTCATTAGCTAAGTTCCTTGTCTCATATGTTTTCCTTGGTGGTGTCATAGAGTTCTGTACACATCGAACAATACATATTGAGTTAATCAGTCCTTAATATCATGTAACCGTGTAACAGTAGCTAATAATAATCCAACCTAAGGAAAACCATGCAACTTATTTAAACATATCAAACAAGAGACAAAGATATGCATATCATACAAGGAACTCCTATTCATGTCTAAGCATAGTCAGTCCATACCCCAGCTCAACAAGATGAACTGCGTTGATACCATAATATAACATCCCAAATTTAATAACAACAATATAATTTGTATCATACCAGCGTAATTAGATCTATACATGATACTAACTACTAAACATTTCTAATATAACATAATAACATATATATAAAAAGTATGAGCCATGAGCAAAATAATATATACATAACGTCTGTATTTCTCATAAATACAAAAAATATGTACAAAACTAATAAACTAGGCCTCTCAAGGCACAATATATATAATCTTTGTCTATTTAAAACATATAAAATATACTAGTCTTCATACATCTTCTTCTTTCCTTTTGAAGCACTTGTATATGGATTTACATAGTAACACAATCAAGGTGAGAAATCATAATTCTCAGTGGAAGTATTCTAAAACTAGCATTTTATGCATTCATAAAGAATACACAATTGTCCATATAATTGCAATGTCACGAGTTTAAATGTCATGATGGCAACCGCCCATACAATTGCCATACGTATGCCAAATTATGCCTTATGTTCATGCCTATGCAAGTCCTAAGAGTGAATGTAATTTAAGTATGCCATGAGTCCTCAGATGTATTGAGGATATTACCCACCTCAAACACTCTAGGATATGCTATGTTATATCTTGAGTCTTCAGGCGTAGTGAGGATATAACCCACCTCAACTACCTATTAGATGTAGAGAGGATATTACCCACCTAAACCACTCTAGAATCCTTGCTTCATATCTCTCCAAGAGTAAAGAAGGGAAGTCCATCACTAACTACTAACCAATAGGGAGGAGTTGTTCGTCCTCACACTATCAAAAGGTCTAGGATCACCTCCAATAGTGAGGATATAACCCACCTCAGATACCTTTCATCTAGGGTAACATCTAGTAAAGAGAGAGGATATGACCCACCTCAGCTTAACTACTAGAACAATGAGGGAGGATAAGACTATCCACAGCTCATCACTATAATGGCTTATGATGCCTACTATTTGCATTGTCTTATTATACAATAATTTTTTATTTTTTTATTTTTTAAATATCTATGCTTGAAGCAGATTAAGAGAATTGCTTAAAGTGTTCACTGTTTATATTATATATAAAAGATAGGTTTCTTTATAGTAAAAGGATGGAATGACCTAGTTTCTTTTACAGAAGATGAATTTTATTGTATTATTGTTTTAATTTTTATCTTTATTGGCAATTAGCCTAACACAATACTAGTAGTTCATAGTAAAGTGAAAAAGATCATAATATGGGATGAAATTGTCTAACTACTGTTTGCTAGCATAAATATGCTAAGAGGGTACGTATAGTTTCTGGTATTTGTTCTGTATTCAAATCTTTTATTTTCATTTGTTATCAATTGCATGTTTGGAATATTAGACATATGTCCATTTGGGCATAATTCCATAAAACTACCTAACGTGATTGTCTTCAAGTAGAGTTTCAGTCCCAAAAGTGCTTTTATGATGGATTCTATAATTATGTCTAATTATGAGAAATGGGTTCTCAAAAGTTTTCAATCCATATGATATTTAGCATCGGTTCTAAATATCATTAGTGTTCAGGATTTGATGGGTTGTAAAAAAACAATTTTACCTTTATTTGTAGTCTTATAGCACATCATAGTCTTATCACACTTTACGATGCACTACAATTTAGTAGATAATTATATATGAAGTTATAATTATAAATGACTCAATTTTTTTTTTAGGAACCTGAATGTTTGTCATTGTGCTTTTCAAAAGATATAGCCATGTGACTGTAGAAACACTTATATCCTATTGCCTTTAAAACTCATGACTTAATTACATATATATATATATATATATATATATGTGTGTGTGTGTGTGTGTGTGTGTAATATCAATTTTTTATATGTATATGTTTATATGTTTAATATACTATTTAATATCATCGTTGGTTTATCATATAGAAATAAGAGCAATTTTTTATTAGTTTAAGTGTGTGTCTGAATTTTTTGTCATCTAGTTGGTGAGGCCAAACTTGGAGGCCCAGTACATTATCGATGGATGTATCCAATTGATAGGTAAATATCTAATTTCTTTGTTGTAGGTTATTCTTTAAGGTAAATATCTCATATCCCTTAATTAATTCTCAATGTTACAACCTCTTAGGTATTTGGGATACTTAAAGTCCTTTGTACGAAACAAGGCACAGCCAAAAGGTTCCATTGTTGAAGGATACATAGCTAAAGAGGTTCTTACCTTTTGCTCTCTCTATATAGAAGGGATTAAGACACGAATTAATAGGCATGCACGAGTTAATGATTATCCTGGTGATAGAGACCCTTCACATTTGCCTAACATTTTTCCACCAATGGGTAGAGCAGTAGGAGCTTACTCAACTTTTGAGTTGTCAACTATGGAGAAAAGACAAGCACATTGATATGTGTTACTAAATTGTGCACAAGTCATGCCATACATTGAGTGAGTACTTAGGCAAACTCTACATAACATTTATGACCAAGATGAAAGTACTTATTTAAGATGTAGTATTAATATTAATTATTTATATAGTGAATTTAAGGATCAAGTCTGGAGGCGGTCTAAGGGGCGAAGGCCTACAGCTACAGAGTTAGAGAAGATAGTTAATAAAGACTTCATTGATTGGTTTCCTCGTAAGGTGGGTTCAAAATGTAATGAAATTGTGTTTGTTATATATATTTTTTTGTTAATATAGGTTTGTAAATTTGAAACTACAACTAAGACTTTTCATGCTATTGTTTTAGCTTATGAACCCAGACATTGCGAATGATGTGTTAGATGATATAAAGAGTCTAGCAAAAGGTCCAACACGACATGCTAAAAGGTTATCTACATTTAATATTAATGGGTTCAAATTTCAGACAATAGCTCGGGAACATAAGTTGAAAACCTAAAACAGTGGAGTTTTTCTAACTTCTTCCATATCTTGTGTTACTAGTGGTGTTGATGGGAACTTAAGGCAAGCTGATCTGTCATATTATGGTAAATTAGAAGACTTCATTGAGCTTAACTACTATGCTTAATTTAGGGTGACACTATTTAAATGTAAATGGGCTGACGCCACTAGGGATAGAGGGTTTACAAAGGACACATGGGGTTTTACTTCTGTTAATTCTCGATTGATTCATATAGGTGACCGTGAAGAGCATGATCTATACATTGAAGCTTCACAAGCTCAAATGGTGTATTATGTGGATGATGAGGTGAATAAAGGTTCGAGTGTTGTTGTGCATTTGAAGCCAAGAGATTTGTACGATATGGGAGAAGAAGGAGATAATGAACCTTATGAGAATGAGCCATGCCCAGAGCATGACTTAGATCAATTCTTTGGAGATGTTAATGATCTACCATTGTTAAAGGAGGATGCAGATGATGAATTATTAAGTGAGTGGAATGATAATGATGAGGTTGGGGAAGATGAACATATGTCAAAGTAGTCAACAGAGTGAATATATTTATGGTATGACTTTGTGGTGTGCTAAGTCTATCACCTATTTATGTATGTGTTAGTTTTTAATAAAATACTCCTATGTTTAACTTTATCATACACTAATATAAATTAATTATATTTGATTGCTTCATTTATATATACAGATATGCCAAAAACCAAAGCGAATTAAGAATCTTCTCAAACAAGAAGCTGTGGGCTCCTCAGCTACTGATCCAGTTCACACTCCACAACAGCCACCACAGGTTTGTACCTCAGCACCATTTGCTCCTACTACTTTGCAGCCATTGACTAACACTCCACTGCAGCCGCCACAGGCCTGTCCTTCAGCACCAGTTACTCCTGCTGCCTCACAGTCATGTAACCAAGCCCCATCATAATCTACGCAGTCTGATGCCCCATCTTCATCATGTAAACATAAATTCAGACATGAATCCAGTCATTATTGGTTTGTGGATATTATAGGTATATATAGATGTAAAATGATGTAGTATTTTGTTTATTTTTATCTTTTCTTGATTAACGTATTTAACTTGATCTTTATTTGTTACAGATGAAGAACAAGAAGTAACTAAGAAAATAAGGTTGAAGGTCCATGATGTCCATAACTTGTCTGATGGAGTGCATGAAGTGGTGGATTTTGATGAGTTTTTTTGTCCTATTGGAGAGGCAGCTGGCCTACTTGCAGGAGTTTGTGGACAATTGGCAACCGATTCTCTTTTTTTTCCTATTAACATCGAAAAGTGGTCAAATATGCCTGATACTTTCCTTGACTGCCAGTGGGATCATTTCTTTATGGTAGAACCATTTAAATTTTTTGCTTGTTCTATTTTTCAAGTTTGTACGTATAAAAGTATAATAATCTAACATTCTTTTTGTTTGAAGCGTCGATTTGATTTCAAGGTCAATGATAATAATATTGCAAAGAGATATATTGACCAATTCATTGGCAAAAAGTGGAGGGAGTATCATCATAAGTTGTGGAATGCATTTTATGACTCAACAATGAGTAGAAATGATATTGTCAATAATGTCCCGGAGGGCATTAACATAGAGCAATAGACTTCTTATGTTGACTATCACTTAAGGCCTGAGACGATGGTACTCACTTCATATTTATTGAATTGTTGATTATAAATAGTTTTCTATTACACTAAATAAATTTATCTATTTTCATTTGTAGGCACTTTGTAAGAGAAATCAAGAGAATCGAAAGAAATAAACTATTCCTTACACTTGTGGTGCTAAAACTCTGGCTAGGAGAAGGGATGATTTGGTAGTTTAAGTTCTTATCCTCGATGGATTCATTATTTATACAAAGTACATCTTTAATTGATTATTACTTATGTTATATGTTGAAAATTTTAGAGGAAAGAGATGGGAAAGACTATTAGTCAAGGCCCGATGTGGAATATAACTCATAAGAAAAAAGATGGAAGCTTTGTAAATGATGAGGTTGAGAAGATAGGGGTAAATATCAATATTATTCTTTACTAATATATGTTAAATAATGATATAATAGATTGTCTTTGCAAGTTTTCACTATCTTTTTTGGTCTTTAATGTAGAAAGAAATTGATGAACATTTGAGTCAAAGGGAGGATAATTATTCTGAAATTTCTCCAAATGATGCTATTGGTGTGGTATTTGGAAAAGAGCACTTTGGCAGTGTTCGAGGGTTAGGCATGGGAGTGGTTCGTACCATTGCATTCAAGCATACTACCACATGGCCTAGAGTTATGAACTTAGGTTCATCTAGTGCTAACACTTCCTCTCCTGACTTACGACAAAAGGTGGTGACTTGGAATCACAATTACAAGCATTGTGTGCCTACATTGCTACGAAGGAAGGAGGAAGGCTCCCTGAGGAGTTAGCTGCCTTATTTCATAATCCTATACCACAGGTATCTCATCTAACAGTCAAATGTGTATTGTGTTAGTCATGTTGATTTAATCTTGATTCCTACTTGTCATTTCTTTATGTTGGTTGCTTTGTACTTGTGATTTCTTCATCTCCCTCTTTCTTCATCTCCCTATTTCTGGTTTGAGTCCTGTGCTGGTTACTTCCTACTTGTGATTTCATATTCCTTTATGTTAGTAATGATTGAAATGTATGCTTAATTTAATTTTTAGTTTGCTTTCTATTTTTTAACTAGAGTCACTGAATTTACTCCAAGCTAAGTAGATTAATTATGATGTGTGTTATGGTTAAGTGTCTTGTAAATAAAGTTAGTGTTTTGAAAATCCTAATAATACTATTATAATAGAAGTGTTTTGTTAACAAAAAGGATACTGAAAAATAGTTTAATGAAGTTGGTATGATGCTGGAATGAGGATTATAAGCTCAGAATGAACATATAAGTAAAGGGAGAGAGTGTTGTAGTTGTTTTGAATGAATGCCACAACAGGTTCAATTTGTAACGCTCAGGTAGATTAAATATAATCTAGCAAAAAGATAAGCCGTGTGGACATGGTCACTTTCTTACAAAGCAAAACGCAAAACCATCACAGCATTTTCCACAGAACATGTGTACCTAGTTTTCACATGAAAATTACAATTTAGAACTTACAAGTGATTTATATGTAACTTGGGGGATTAGTGGAGATTTTAGTAGAGGTAGTAGGTTTATGTGGTAATAACGATTTTTAGATGTGTATTGTAAGATCATTTTGACCAAAGACAAATTATTGTAAAATCAAAGAGGGTCCTAGTGAAGATGCTAAAAAACCACCAATTGAAGAAGGTAAGTTTATGCCCCTTCTCTTTGGGATCAAACTCATCCAATTGGTCAGCACCAATGGTTAATATTGGGCTTGGTTCCACCAGTTCCCACAGCTAGAGTGTAGAGTGCACCATAAAAAGCACCTAGCTGTAGTGTGGACGCTTTTTTGCAGTTTATCACATCAATTTGAATGCAGCGAGGTGGCTTTAGGCTAGGAAGGGAAACTGAAAGTGTAAGCAAAGACATTCCCTGCCAATGCCAATACACATGAATCATTCAACCGACACTAACAAAGTGTTAAGAAGACAACTCGTCCTAAACATTAAACAGGATGCCATAACCATCAATATGATCGTTACAATTTTTTCATGCTATGATGTGTGTTATGGTTAAGTGTCCTGTAAATAAAGGACAAATGTAATACTACGTATAAATTTTGAGCATCAAATATAGTTAATATTCTTTGCACCAACAAATAGAGATGCTTACACCTGTAATGTGAATGACTGATGTTTTGAAGTTCTAATCGCTTCTCTATTGTATTACCATGTTACAGTTTAGAAACATGGACGTTTGAACTAATCGTTGCTCTATTGTATTACCACTACTGTGATTTGGGTTTTAAATTTTGAACCATCAAAGTGACTTGAGATTAAGTATATGGGTCCTATTTTGTTTAATTATGAGTCTTGTCTGCATGCTTATGGTTAGATATTTTCATTTGTATTTTGATTGGGTAATTTTGGATCTATGAAATTATTGCTATGTTTGGAGAATCTCAAGCATAAATTTGTTCTTCTTGTAGGTACCAGATGAAGGTAGTGGGGCTCTATCGCATAATGACCCAAAAAGATCATGCAATGGAAGTAACATTCATCAATGAGTGAATATTTCGAGTCTTCATTAATTAATTTACTAATTGTTGCCAAATGAATTACTATTTAGGATGTTATTTCTCAAAACTTTTAAGACTTATATGTAATTTGGAGTTATTTGACTTGCATACTCATGTTACTATTTAGGATGTTATTTCTCAAAACTTTGATGATTTATAATTTGCAGTTATTAAGCTAATGTACTTATGTTAAATTTGATATTTGGTTAATTAACTTAATGAGTATTTCTTTTTACATTTCATTAAGAAAAATTATTATTTTTATATTTGTTGGTTTTGACAAATAAGAATTGTCATAAACATGAAAAATAGCTTGCATTGTGTCAGTCATGGTGGGTTTATACATATCATCACCATTTAGCGCATTAGGGCGGTTAAGAACCACCTTAATCATCAAAGTAAATTGTAATTTTTTTTGTGAATTATGATAGTTCACTATCGTGATTCGTTATAAATTACAACGAGTACTATTATTTGGTGCAAAATTAACCTGTATTTTTAGGTGGATTACGACAGTTCTAAATTGTCGTAATTATTAAAAAATTACGATAGTCATACAACTGTCATAATAATCTATAAATTATGGCAGTCCAAAAACTGTCATAATTATCTGTAAATTATGACATTTTGAAACTACCGTAATTCACTATAAATTATGGCAGTTCAAACTGTCATTTTATACACAATTAAACAGTAATTTTTAGGTAAATTATGGTAGTCATAAACTGCCATTTTATGCACCACGAAATCGCTATTTTATACACGATAAAATTATGGTAGTTGTCATGGAGGTTAATGAAAAATTACCATATTATACCGAATGGTGAAGTTAATTACGGCCATTTTGGAAACCGTTGCTGATGTAAAAAATGGCAGTCAAAACTGCCATAATATGTAAAATAAACTACCGTAATTTATGCATTTTTTTGTAGTGAGGTTCAAATAGGAACAAATGTGTCAGCTGTAAATAACAAGAACTCCCAACTAAGTGTAAGGACCCTGACACATTCACCATACCATGCACTATCAGTAACGCAAGGTTTGAGAGGGCAATGTTGGATTTAGGTGCATCTATAAATGTCATACCTTATTCCATTTATGCATCTTTGTATCTAGGTCCTATAGAGCTAACTGATGTTATTATTCAATTGGCAGATAGACTTAACGCATACCCTAAGGGTGTTGTTGAGGATGTTTTAGTGCAGGTGAATGAGCTAGTCTTTCTGGCAGACTTCTATGTGCTGGACATGAAAGAGGATAAATCCCCTAACTCTGCTCCTATTTTGTTGGGAAGACGATTCTTGAAGACTGCATGGACAAAAATTGATGTGCACTCAAGGACATTGACCATGGAATTTGATGGGGAATTGATTAGATTCAATATTTTTGAGGCTATGCGATACCCGAGTGATGTGCACTCTGCCTGTTTGATTAATTCTTTTGATGCTTTTGATTCCTTAATTGCTGTAGCTTTTGAGTCTAATCATTTTAATGCTCCTGATACAGTATTGACTCACAGCTTAGATGTACAGGAAGAAAAGAGAAATAATGAAAGAGAGCCATGGAGCGAGGACATTCATGATATAGTAACAGCGTTGCATGAGCTCTCCTCCATTTCAGAAGGATATGAGGTTTCGCATGTTGAGCTACCAGTTGCTAATGATGCTCCTAAACCCTCTATTGTGCAAGCACTAGAGTTAGAATTAAAGGAATTACCTGATCATCTCAAGTATATATTCTTGGGGGAGATGAACACACTTCCAATGATAATTGCTAAGTCACTCACCCAAGAACAAGAGGAGAAATTAGTGATTGTTTTAAAGGAGCACAAGACAGCCATTGGTTGGACTATCCCTAACATCAATGG
Organism: Ormosia semicastrata; assembly: GCA_029884595.1. Taxonomy (NCBI): domain Eukaryota; kingdom Viridiplantae; phylum Streptophyta; class Magnoliopsida; order Fabales; family Fabaceae; genus Ormosia; species Ormosia semicastrata. The sequence continues at coordinate 35,911,633 of JAQQTO010000047.1, read as the reverse complement.
TATTAGTCCCTCCATTTGCATGCACAAAATCTTAATGGAGGAGGGAGCTAAACTAGTGAGAAATCCCTAGAGGAGGTTGAATCCTCCTATGATGGAAGTTGTAAAGACAGAGATCATGAAGCTCCTAAGTGTGGGGGTGATCTACCTTATATTTGACAGCAAATGGGTAAGGCTGGTCTAGGTAGTACCAAAGAAATCTAGAATCACTGTGGTAAGAAATGTCAAAAATGACCTTATTCCCACTCGACTACAAACAGGGTGCCATGTTTGTATAGACTATAGAAAATTAAATGCTGCCACTAGAAAAGACCACTTCATTTTACCTTTTATTGATCAAATTGGAAAAATTAGCTGGTTATTCTCACTATTATTTTCCAGATGGATTTTCTGGTTATAATCAGATTGCCATTGCTCTAGAAGATCAGGACAAGACCACTTTCACTTGCCCCTTTAGTAGCTTTGCATATAGGTGAATGCCTTTTGGACTTTGCAATGCACCAAGAACCTTTCAAAGATGTATGGTAAGCATATTTTTTGATTATATAGAGAACATTATAGAAGTCTTCATGGATGATTTTAGTTTGTTTAGGGATGGATTTGATAATTGTTTAGAACATTTAAAATTGGTTCTAAAAAGATGCATTGACACTAACATTGTGTTGAATTGGGAAAAATATCATTTTATGGTGGAAGAAGGTATTGTGTTAGGAAATGTAATTTCTGCTAGGGGAATTGAGATTGATAATGCTAAGGTAGAGCTTGTGCATTCCATACCCCCGCCTACTAGTGTGGGAAATTCATTCTTTTCTTGGTCATGCAAGGTTCTACGGAAGATTCATCAAGGATTTCTCCAAGATATCTCTGCCTCTTTACACACTTCTGAAAAAAGACATTCCATTCCATTTTGATGAGAAGTGTTTGGAAGCTTTCACTAAACTCAAGGAGTTGATGACTATGGCGCCTATCATTAGGCCACCAAATTGAGAGTTACCATTCGAGTTGATATGTGATGCTAATGATTTCGCGGTACGGGCTGTCCTAGGACAACGAGTTGATTGGGTGCCTTATGCTATTTACTATGCACCCAGGACCCTAAATGATGCTCAACTTAATTACTCTACAACTGAAAAAGAACTTCTGGCTATGGTTTTTGCGTTAGAAAAATTTAGATCATATTTAATTGGTTCTAAAGTAATTGTTTTTTATGATTATGCAGCTTTGAAGTACTTACTTACAAAGAAGGAAGCGAAGCCTAGATTGCTCCAATGGATTTTGCTGCTCCAAGAATTTGATTTGGAGATTAAAGACAAAAAAGGGAGTAAAAACTTAGTGGCAAACCATTTGAGTAGGTTAGTGACTGAAGAAGAAGAGATTCCTATCCAAGAGAATTTTCCAAATGAACATCTCTTGGCCATCCAGACTACAATTCCTTAGTACGCTGACATTGCCAACTACGTGGCCACCAAGGACTTTCCGGAGGGCTTGACCAAGGCACAACGAGATAAACTCAGGAGTGATTACAAATATTATATCTAGGATGATCCTTACCTCTAGAAGTGTTGTGCAGATCAAGTGATTAGGAGGAGTATTCCAGATTCAGAAACTCATTCCATACTCTCTTTCTGTTACACTTAAGCATGTGGAGGACATTTTGTTGGTGTATGCCCTAGAGGCTGATACATTTTATTTGTATTTACATACATTCTATTATGCTAATTTTAATATATGAGGCATTTCATTTATTGTGTTCTTTTAATAAACATAATAAAGTCCTTAGAATAGTAAGTTTGATGTTGTAGGACATCAAGTGGTTGACTTAATTGTGAGATCCTATTGGATAAAGTTAGAACACTATTCTTAATTGTCGCTAGTCAAGTATTATTGTTAATTAGGATAACAATAATGCATCGAGACTAGTATGTGCGTAGACTGATGACCAGATCTCACGGGTCATGGATATGAGATATCAAGTCTTCACATAGGTACATATTAAAGTAATTATATACGGGACTGACCCGCCATGAGAATGCTACATAGATCATTACGTGAGTGTCATAAGCGATTCTCATAGTGGCAATGGTGTGTGTGGTCCTTTGACTTGAAATCACTATGATTCCTGCATAAGGAGTTGTGTGTTTGAATGCCACCAAACGTCATCTATAATAAGGAGTTTATAAAGTTAGTTATTGGATATACTGCGAATCATGCAGATGGATGTGAGTGACCTAGATGGGATTTGTCACTCCTACATAACAAGAGCGATATCTTTGGGCCCCCTGATTGAGTGAGACTGCGAAATGCATGGTCATGCTCAAATGAGTCAATATGAGATATTGATTTCATTTGTTGTTACAAAGTCTACTCGAGTATCAAGAAACGAAGGATTGGACTATATAAGGGTGACGCATTCCATACCTTGTGTTCAATCTAGATATCTTGACAAAGTGACTAAACGACATGAAAACATTGGTCACGGAAAGGTTATGTCAAATCACTAACATTCTTATTACTTGGGTAGCAGCGATGTGTTACTAGATACCGCTCACTGCTTGTAATATTAAAATGGTATTTTAATATTACTACCAACGTTATGAGAACTTGCAGGGTCATACACATAGAGCAGACTAAATTGGAGCAATATATCCAAGTTGGACTCAGATTCAAATGTAGGCCAGATTCATAACAGATGAGTCTAAGGTTACATAACTTACCTTGCTGCTGCTCACATTACTTAAGGCACGAATTACAAACCCTAGCCGCACTTAACAGAAACAGTGAGTGAGAGAGTGACATGTTCTTCTCTTCTCTTAGCAGCTAGCACTATGTAAGAGATGTGAGACTCCTTTTGCGGACGTTGGACGTTCGTGAGTCTATTCGTGTGGATACCGCATAAATATGGTGTGGTGCATAGGACTTCCACTCCCTACCATCCACAGGAAAATGGGCAGACTGAAGTATCCAATCGGGAAATCAAGTTCATCCTTGAAAAAATAGTGAATCCAACGTGTAAGGATTGGAGTACTAGACTTGATGATGTGTTATGGGCTTATAGGACTACATATAAGACCCCCATTGGCATGTCACCATTTTGGTTAATGTATGGGAAGCCTTGTCATTTACCAGTGGAGTTGGAGCATCGATCTTATTAGGCTATTAAGCAAGTCAACCTGGATTTGGAGGGCACTGGAAAGCAGAGGAAGCTTCAATTACAGGAGTTGAAAGAATTGAGGAATGAAGCCTTTGAGAGTGCACTTACATATAAGGCAAAAACTAAGGCAATCCATGACCAAATGATGTCCAAGAAGAGCTTTAACAAAGAACAAAGAGTGTTACTTTACTAATCCATACTTATAATGTTTCCAAGTAAACTACATTCTAAATGGATTGGACGTGGTGATAGATGTTTTTCCTTCTGGTGCAGTGGAGATCATGAATGAGGCATCTGGCAAAACATTCAAGGTCAATGGACACCGTCTCAAGCCTTATCATGAGCTTCCGGATAGTGCAGAAGTGGAAGAAATGACTTTTCTCCATCCACATTATGAAGAACACTAAGGAGTGTCACGATGTCAAGCTGAGGACAATAAACCAAGCACTTTTTGGGAGGCAACCTAACCAGATTTGCTTTCTTTATCCCTTTTTATCTTATGTTTATTTACTATTTCTTGATTAGTTTTGTAGGTAACATAGATCTAGATGAGTTTCTTTAATAATTGTCCATGAATATTTAGAAATCCTTGTGTTTTGGAAAGCTAGATTTGTGCTTGAATGCATCATTTAATTGTTTGATGAATGTATGGAGCCTTTATAAGAATTTAGGAAGATGAGAGACTTTGAAAGTTGGTCACTTTGTGGGGTGTTAGTGTGGTTTTATGGGCTGCTAAGTCAGTGGAAAACATAGGGGAAGGTGTGTTTCAAGACACACCCCATGTCCTCAGCCATCTGCAGCCCCTAGTGCTCACCGAGCATTACAGGGGGCCATATCATCAGACACGGCCCATGTCCCCATGACATAAGCCTCTGTCATTCACAGAGAGGAATACGGGGTGTCCTGTGTCAAGTGACACGGCCCGTGTTTTAGTGGAAAAGGGAGGCATGTCCCTTCCAGAGACAAACACCAGGTGGGCCATGTTAAATGACATGGCCCATGTCTATGTGCCAGCAGCCCTATCTCTTACAAAGAAGTACACTAAGGGAGCCGTGTCATACGACACGGCCCATGTTGACGCACCAGAAGGTAAAACCCTCATTTAGGGTTTCTTTTCCCTAATTTTTCTTCATAACTCATTCTTCCCCACCTCCCTACGCAGCACTCTCCCCTACCATTCACGATTTCTCCCATTTCTCCTATTCTTCACTCTTCCCCTAACTTTCTCTATTTACTGTCCTAATGGTTCCAAGCCAATTTCCCACTCCCCTTCGTAACCCATCTTCCATTACTACCACCATTCACGTCCCCTTTCCACCATAACCATCCTCCTTCACCATTTCCCAATCTCTCCCCTCTCCCATTCCTATTTCCCAATTTCTATCCAAACCCCACCACACCCTCTTCTACTTTCTTCTCGTTCAGCACGGTTCACCATGCCTCCAAAGAAGCGCACGAAGATGCAGGCAAGGAAGGAGGTCCCACCTCCCCTCCACGTGTTGCACCTCCACCACAGGTACCTGTTCATCCTATTGATAGGAAAGACATAGTTGCCACTAGGTTTTTGGATGGGGATACCTTGAGGGCTCTTGGTTTGTATAATGAGTTCTTTTCCTTATTAGGTAGAATAGGCTGGGTCGAGTTCACAAATTTACATAGGCCTACCTATACTGATTTGACTCGTGAATTTATTTCTACTTTTGATTGTAAGTTGTTCCCTTTGAGTGACCAAGCTGAGTGGCTTGGTGAGATTACCTTCAAGCTTCTAGGCACTCCCTACACCTTAGACATTCACCAGTTTAGTGCTATATTTGGCTTTCCTATGGGGGACAATTGTTTGCCCTGTGATTTTAATCTGGAAAATGTTTGGTCTACTTTGACTATGGCCGGGTCTGGTCATTATGATCCCAAATCCTCTAAGGCCTCCAACTTCGATCCCCTGCCCATAGGTACTTTCAAAAATGGTTAGCTAATACCATTAGTGCTAGAGGAGAAATTTAGCGAACCCTTAGTAGGCCTGAATTGTTTTTTCTTTATTGTATGGTCACTGGGGCACCAATGAATAGGGGTTATTGGTTGTGTAACCACTTTAAACATGTTGGGGCCGCTAAGGCTGGCTATATCTTAATTGGTGGTTATGTCACTGTTATTGCTGAGCACTGTGGCCTTGATATGGATTTGCCCATGGAGGAGAATCCGGTGAAAGGTTCTAGTGCTGTTGATGGGACCATTCTGGTAGCCATGGGCTTGTGTGTAAATTAGAATGGTGCCTTACTTTTGGTTGGAGCTGATGGTGAGGTCTTACCTAGGAGAGCTCCGCCACCTGAGCCCCAAGAGCAGGTGACAGCCCCCACACCCCAGAGTATGCTTCTCAGTTTGCAGTGGAGGAAGGTCTATCATCCTCTCGAGCTGCTTCTTATGATGACGTTCTGGACCGTCTTGATTGTCTAGAGTTGGATCATGCCACTCGATTCTAGTGCTTAGATGACCGATTCTAGGCATTGGAGGACTTCACTACTCGGAGGATGGATAGCATCAACAACAAATTAGATGCTTTGCTTCAGAGATTGCCATTCCCCCTTCCCCTATTTTGATGTATTCCCCTTGTATTTTGGGCCTTTGTTCTTTTGGGACTCTAATTTGATTTTATATGGATATTTGGGAATTGTATTGGATCCTTGTTTGGACATTTTGATTAATGGTTATAGATCTAATTTCTTACTATTTTTGCTATGCACTGCTAATTTTCTCTGATTTATTTATGTGTATACGTTGACATTAGGGACAATGTATGGTTTAAGTGTGGGGGGGTCATGTTCTTAATTGCTTATCTAGTGAATATTGGTCTAATGGGTTTTTAAAGTGATTTGAATGGTGAGTAAAGGATAAAAAAATTTTTTTTTATCTAATTTGATAAGTTTTTAAACATGAAGGACTGGATTTTCTTGAATTCAAATTTGTTGAGTATGGTTTTGAAAAATTGAAGGGTTAATTCAAAAATGATAAGTTAAAACCTAAGTGAGATTTTGTGCCTTGATGTGAATGGCTAATTTTAGGCCATTTTGGTTCTTTGTTGTGTGATTCCACTCATGATTATGTGTTCTTCAGAACTTGTCTTGACTCTCTTTTAAGCTGCAAATGATCACTGCACACATTTGAAATGAAAAAGGCATTTCTTTCAAATAGCTACTGGCGAAACAACCGTCCTTGCATTTTATCCATTGTTTACCCCCTTTGAGCCTAATTGACTTTTTCTTCATTTCAGCTCAATACAAGCTTAAAAGCAAAAAAAAACATTACGCTACCCTACCTTAGGGAGTAGAAGAGCTTGGTATTTGTGTTAGGAATTGGTCTTGAATAAGTGAGGGGGATTTAACAATATGTTTGCTTAGCTATGTATGCATATAAGAAATGAATATTGGCAAAACAAAAGATGCTTGGATGTGATGAAAAAAAAGAGAGCTCAAAAGTGAGAAAGAAAGAAATGAAGAAGAAAAGCAAAAAATTGACTATTGTATGGAGAAAGGGCTAGAAAAAGGAAAAGTTTCTGAAAGAAAATTGAAGTTAAAGAGTGTTTGGGTGACTTTTATTGTAATGATTGAATATATTCCCATTTGCTCTTCTAATTCTTATGGTTTAACTTTGTTTATCATTGATGTATCCTACCTTGACCCTAACCTCATTACAACTTAAATAAAGACCTTTTGATCTTTGTGTGCATGTCGCTTAAGTGGTGGAGAAGTAGAGGCTTGCCATGCTTATGGTAGGGCATGTTTTCATGAGTAGGTTGAGAGTAAACACAAGCCCAAGACACGTGAGTGGAAGAGTATACCAGTGAGGACTTATCCTGTTGATTTAACCCTAATAATTGATTGACTTTACTTGCTGATTTGGATTGTTGAGGGAGGAAATTCCTGATTGCTTAGATTCTTTGGAAAGACTAAGAGGTGTAGGTCTTTACTCATTATTCTGCACTTTCATTGCCTGTTGAGATACATGTGCCTGATTATATATTTTTGTCCAGGAGTGCAAAAGACTAAATGTGGGGGTATTTGATCGGTCGATTATTTCTATATGTTGACTACCTTATCTTTGATCTAATTGGACTTTGTATATGCTTAATTGTTAACTTTTAGCTGACTTTCTAAATATGAAGCCTAATTGAAGTCTTATTGCGAAACTTTGCTTAAGTATAATTATAAGCACTCATAATTGCATTGTGTTTTTTAGAAATCTTTGAGTGTCTCAGTCCATTGGATTCAAAACAAGCTCAATATTCACTTGAGGAGAGAGCTAAGGAGATCAATATCACCCCCTAGAATCAAGGAGAGAATATTATATATGAACAATCAGGGTGAACATAAAGGAACTAAGTGACACATGTAACACTCCAAATTTTAGACTATGTTACAGAAATGACAGAATTACACTGTTTTGTGTTTTCTGTGCATTATAAAAATAAATTGATTGTTCTGATACTGTTTTTGATTGTTTTGTGTGATTTCCTCTGGGTAAGGAAAATAATAATTTTCTGGCCAAAAAAATCTTATTTTAATTATTCGGAGTTGGGGGATCTCACTAAACTTAATTCCGAGTGATATATATATATATATATATATATATATATATATATTAATCTTTTAATTTTTAGGATTTATCTCATGCAATAAAATAATTTTATATTATTATAATATTATTTTATTTGACAGTACTTACTGTTTCAAAAATAGTATAAATCTGCTCCAAAATGACTATGGACCCTGAAAAGTCTGTGGGACCCACATTTAGAAAAGCAGTCAACGATTCTGGCTGGACTAGATTCTAAGCCAATAGGAATAAGTCAACGAAAGTGGCTTGACTATTTTAAACCAATAAGAAGTGGTCAAATAAAGAGGCAAAGACTTCTTTGTGGACCATTGGATGAAAAGCTTGATTAAGATGCTTTTGATCATAACCATTGATCAAATCAATGGTGTGAGAGCAATTCTAGTTAAATCACTAAGTGATATCCACCTTAGATTAGATCAATGGATAGGAAACAAAGTTAAAATCAATGGATAGGATTGAGTCAAATATAGTGGCTTGACTTTATTTAGTAGCTAATTAAACCTAATTTGGTTAATCTAATTATCTAATTAAGGAACTAAGTAGACTAACCTAGTTATTGATTAGTTATAATCTAATTATTAATTAGATATCCTAATTTTATTTAGAGGCTATGATATATGCAATTATATATTTAATTAATTAGTTATGTAATTAGAATGTTAGTTAAGTGTAATTAGGAAACTTAACCTAATTAATTAGCATGCAATTAGACTTTAATTGAAAACAAATTAAGCCCCTAAACCCCTTGAGTCCCATGGCCAAGGAGACAAAATTTCTAAGTTCCACAAGTTTCTCGAACCATCCAAGTGACATAAGCCATGTGCTTCAAGTGTGAACACAAATGGATATTTACTATCCAAGCTTATCACTCAATCTCTCCTACAAACTCACTCACGGCAGCCCCCTCTCATTTCACACTTGATATTCACTTTTCATTTACCTAAAGGCTTTACTTCATTTTCTCTCAAATTCTCAAGAACACCAAGCAACTTTTCTTTCCATTTTCTCTCTCAAATTCGGCCTCTCACCCTAAACCCACCATCAATCTTCTATAATTTTACCTCTTCACATTTCCTAAACCAAAACTATCTCCTAAACACTTTTCCTTTACAAGGTTTTGTCAAAAACCTACTCCTTCTAGTTCAAAATCCAAGCTCTTGTTTACTTCCCTAAAGGTAAACTTTGGTTTTTATGGTTTAAAATTTGATTTGTGATTTTCTAGACCATGTTTGTTCCATGGTTTTCCATTATGAAGCCTTGTATGTGATTTTGCTTATTCTTTAAGAATTTTAGGGATTTGTTTTGGAATCTACATGAAAATCAAATGAGAGGAGGAGACTAGGAGATCCTTGTCTTCAAGAGGTAAGAGGGAGATTTAATCTCATTAACCTTGTATGGTGATGAGAAAATGGATTGTTTGTGTGTTAAGAATCCATAAGGATTCATTTATGTATTTGTTTAATGCTTTCCTATTTTGAGATTGATTTTATTTGCAAGCATGTCTATAGTTTTAAAATATATTGCATGTGTTTATAGATATATGATTATTAATGTAGGATGTGAATAACATGTAAGGATTGCATGAGTGTTCCAAAGAACACAATAGAGGCTTTCGGCTTCTCCAAGAAAATGAGAACCAAAATGTTCTCAACCATTTTCTAAAACAATGATTTAAAGAATCTAGGTAAAACAATGAGGTTGGAAACAATTTAGAAGTTAGATAATGATTTAATGATTAGTTGTGAAGGATAGGTTAATTATGGCCAACATGCCATTTAATGTACAATTGAATTCCAAAGTTATTTTCTAAGGTAGGTTAAGTAACTAATTTACAAAAGAATTTGATTCCAATGAATCTTTGAGAAATAAAATGAATGAACTTAGTTCTAGAATTCTAAATTAGCAAAATTTATTATAAGTAAGAAATAAAGAAACGCTTAAAAAGTACTAACGTAAAGCTCACTCTCTGAGTTTTGAAGCCCATTAGCAAGTTTCAAGGTGTAACTGTTGGGTAAGGTTAAAATGAATAGTATTTAGAGGAAAATGTCAAAAATACCATATACTGATTTTCTAGGCAAAATGCTGCCGAAATTTACTAAAATCAGACAAATAAAATAAAGAGATTCCATAATATATTTATAATGTAAGGAAAATATTTTACGTAGTTTAAAAGTACAAAATAAAGCCTATGCATGGTTAAAATAAAGACTTTAAGCTATATGGTTAAGAAAATGATTTAAAAATCTTACGCGATTGAGAAAATGATTTAAAAACATTACGCGATGTTCAAAAATGTCAAAATATATTTACGCAATTTAAAAACGTTTGTAAAAGTGACGCGATTGTGAAAATGAGATAGAATTTCTACGCAACTAAATGGAACAATAAGTTTTACTGTCGGGCCAAAGTGGTGGACCCGGACATGTTGAGAGATAGTAATGTCAAGTGGAGACATACTATATTTTGGAACATTGAGATTGAGGGTAATTTCATAAATATGATAATATATTGAGACTAAGGGTATTTTGGTAATTCTTGATCATGCTTAGAGAGTTGTGTCAATTTGGTTGATAATTGACGATTGATTGATGAGACGAATTACATTGTGTTGTGGGTGTGATAGGTGTAATGTGGTTCATTATTTGAACTTGGAGGCGTTAGTGTGCAAGGAATCCCATATGTGGATAGTAGGTAGCGCCTCTGGGCCGTGGTAACGGGCAACACACTAATGATCTCGACAAGCATTATTCTTAATCGAGATCTTGTGGAGACTATTTAGTACAATGCCTGTAGTGCACGATGTATTGGACTGTGTACTACTACACGATGTTTTGGACTGTGGACTATAGACACGATGTTGGACAGTGTAATAGTTTGGTTGGGCAGCCTGAGGTACTATTAGTTCTCTTTGGATCATTCTCTCTGATGTCTGTGTTTAGCTCCATGGAGTAGGAACGAGTCAGTATGTGTTAGCATTCATGATCTGCATTTTAATGTTTATTATAATTTGTGATCGAATGTATGATGTTTTAATTTGATGTACTGTATATGATATGACGATATGCATTATTGTGATATCTGTTTGTATTGTCATTTTCTTTATTTCCATGCTAGTAATGATGTAGATTGTCTCACCTCTTTACTGTATTGTTTTGTCTATTTCTATTTTATGTTTATATCTTCAAAGACTACAATGGCGGCAAGGAGAGGTCAATTAGGTTTCTTTAGACTACAGTTTCTCGAAGGCGCTGAGGCTTGGTATGTCCATTGGGACACAGGACACATAGAATATAGTGGTGACATTACTTTATCAGTAAGTAGAACTCGACATGGGATCGTTACTTCATTTTATACAGTTGCTTTCGTACAGGCTATTTTACCTATTAGGGAGTTGTGGAATGAATTTCACCACACTCTTAGAGAGAACTTCGATATATTTTTGGGTCGAATTTCTATTGATCAAGACATTCCCAACTAGGGAATTTGTCTTCTGACAAGGGCTCATGTATTAGGTATTATGTTTTAGTATTATATTGACTTTTTACTGCTTTATTAAATATTTGTAGTTGTAAATTAATTGTATACTTCAGACAAAAATCATATGTATATTATGGTGTGTGATGATGTTTTATATTATTTTGTGTTCCGTGTTATGTTATTTAACGTTATAAGTATAAAAAGGAGAAAATTTTACCACTAATATTATTTATGTACCAAATGTTTTACAACTTGGGTAAGAATTTTATTTGATTTTATTTTCTTGCATTAAAAATGTGACATCCCCACAAGGGTGTTACAACACAACCCGTGTCATCAGACACTATGGGTCTGTGTCCTTCTCTGGTATCTCTAGAAGGATCAAAATCTAAGTGTACTAAGTGACACGGCCCGTGTCATCAGACACCAGGGGGACCGTGTCCTTCTCTGGCATCATAAATTGGGATCAATTTTGAATTTACCCGAAGACACGGCCCATGTCTTAAGACACGGGGTAGGCCGTGTTTCTCTCTAACTTTCAATTATGTGGCATTTCAACTAGTAGACTCAGACACGGGGTGGGCCGTGCCATATGACACGACCAGTGTTCGCGAATCAAGAAATCAATTTCGAATCTTAATGAAGTATTAGGTTTCCCAAGGTTTATATAAGATTGTTTAGGGCTCCATGTAATGCCCCCTTTTGGGAGAGAACGTCACATTGTCATTTACAATGCAAAAAATAAAAATAAGGTTAAGCCCCGATTCTTTCCATTACCATTTCATTTATCTTATTATAGTTGCATAAGTAAAATGGCGACTATTTGTTTTTGTTATAATTAATCAAATATAGTGACAAAACATAAATGGCATTAAAAGGGCAAGATAGAAGTGAGACATATATTTGATCAACATGCATATTCATATATATATAATTAAATCAAATCTGTTTAATTACAAGCCCGATGTACAAAAAACAAAACTATACCTACCCAAAGGATCATACATATACAACCCGCCAAAATAATAAAACATCAAGCCCCAAAATAAACACTGATAGCCAACAGTAGCTACCAAGAGTATCAGTCCCTGAGATGAGAAGGAACTGTGTCAGGATCCTCCTCGGGATCCTCCTCGGGGTCTTCCTCATCTGAAAAGACCCACATAGGAGCCACTGAGTTATGGGCCAGGGCTCGAGCAGTGGAAATAAAAGAATCCTCCTGTGGGGTGTAATAACGATCACCCCACATCTCCCTGATGGGCAAGTAGAATTCCAAATGTAAGCTGACATAGCATAAATATATACAGAAATAATAGAAATACAGAAAAGAGGTAAGACATCTTACCATCATTACCAATTATGGCAACAAGAAACAAAATGGCGCAAAGTGCCCACGTAGCATTTCAAAAGTAATAATAATAAGCATCGAATGGCAGTGATAAGTAATTAAGTAGTTCCAGGCAGTTATACATCAGTAATACAACAGTTCCAATTATAATAAGGGTTGAATGCCAGACAATATATGGACTCACTATGCACATGCGTACAATGTCAAAATCCTACTCTATGGAGCTAGACACAAACAGTCAGAGAGAAAGATCAAGAGACATGTCTGCAACTCAGCTGTCGTGGCCAAAGTGCTATAACTCATCAATTCATCCACATGCACATCAAGGCATTGTACAGACATTCTATACTAGATCACAATATAGGATAGTGTCTCGATCCGGATAGTCGGTGCGTTTGCATCGGTCTGCCCCATGGACAGAAGAGCTACTAACTGTCTATTACGAGCTATCCGCACCCCGACATCCCCAAGGTCAACAGTATGACCTACACTAGTCTACTCACACCTGCACTGTAACACCCCTTTTCGGAAGGGAATGTCACATTGTCAATTACAATGCGGAAATAAAAATTATATGAGTTAAGACCCAGTTCATTTTAATAATACGTATATGTACTCGATTATAGTTGGGTATTTAAATTGGTGAGTATATTATATATTTTTTTTTCGTTGTTGTTATAACAATCATAATTAATAACCATGTTGACGAAGCATAAATGGGACAAAGAATGAAACAGAAGTAAAGCATACATAGGAATTAATGTTGCATCATTATATGTATATATATATATATATATATATATAAATTGTTTAGTCACAAAGCCTGGTACATCAAAAAGCAAAACTATACCTGCCCCCAAAGGATTATACATAAGTATCCCCACGGTATCAGAATATACAGCCCACTATAGACAAAACATCAGGCCCCTAAAATAACATACTGGTAGCCCTCAGTAGCTACAAGCAAAGTCAGTCCCTCAAGTGAGGAGGAATCGAGTCAGGATCCTTTTCAGGATCCTCTTCGGGGTCGTCCTCAGGAACTTCTTCGGGATCTTCCTCAGGATCTTCTTCGTCAGAGGAAATCACCATAGGAATCGCAGAGTCACGGGACGGGGCCCGAGCTGTGGAACGAAAAGAGTCTTCCCACGAAGTGAAATAACGGTCACCCCACATCTCGCGTATCGGTAGTTGAAACTCCAAACATAAACTAATACAGCAGGTGAAGACAGGCGGCTCGTGGCATCTCCAGGCTAGAGATATCGATACATCCCCCGTATAGACGCAACGCTCAGAACCATAGTTGATGTACCGGTACTCTAGCCCTCCCAAGAAAGTCAGGCGCACATCTCCCAAAAATCTTTGCATGCGTGGCTCCATATTCTTCTACAGTCGCTCAGTCGAGATAAGGCCAAAAACCAGGGAAGTCGAGAGCTTCCGGTTCCTTGCCGTTATCTTCTATGGAAAGCAGTATACGGATAAAACAGTAATGGAGAGACAGAGAAGAGGTAAGACATCCTACCATCATTACCAATTATAGCATTGAGAAACCAAACGGTGCAAAGCGCCCACATAGCATTTATGACAGCAATAATGGTAATAAACATTCAATAGCAATTATGATCAACCAAACAGTTCCAGGCAGTCGTATACATATAGATATATCAGAAGTACAACAGTTCCAATTATAATAACAATGTATGCCAGATAATTCATGGACTCACTATGCACACGTGCCCTCAATAACCAAAATCCTACTCCATGGAGCTAGACACAAAACAGTCGGAGAGAACGATCAGGAGGTATGTCTGTATTCCTTGGCTGCCCAAGCCCTCAAGTGCTATAATTCTCAAATTATCATCGTGCACATCATGGCATTTTACAAGACATTCTACACAGATCTCGATATAGGACAGCATCCCAGTTCGGATCGTCAGTGTGTTTGCATCGGTCTGCCCCATGGACAGAGAGCTACCAACTGCCCATTGCGAGGTACCCACACCCTGATGCCCCCAAGGTCAACGAGTGACCTACACTTGTCTATTCGCACCCGCACAAAGGTGTAGTTTAACTCCTAGGCTACCGGCCTTAACCAAGTCCAACGGACAATCTCTTTCTTTTTGTTCAATGCATGACACAATCATACTCTTCATGACCAACTAGGTCCATCATGCTTCAAATGCATGTCATATCATTTAACAACAAGAATTGATCCCATTCACGGATCCACAACAAGCCAATAGTACATTTTAAGGATAACCACAATTTCCATTCATAGTCATGATAGAAGTCAACCATTAAATTCATTATGTGCCTCACAAGCTCACCCATACTCATGTTCTTCCCTGTTTATGAATCCCTAATTAATTTCTAGTCATCCAATTATTTATGATTTATGTGCTTTTATTAATCCAAGGGTTTTGAGTCTAGGAAGATACACGGCCAGAATCACCAACAAAGTCACAGATTTAATTGCTAGGTATTGGGTGATAAACCATACTTGTGAATTCGACGGAGACAATGTATTTAGTGGAGGATTGAGGCTGCCACTTGACGAAAAATAACATGGCAGAAGGATGAAAGATGGGAGAACATTTTATAACAAGATTGGATAAAAATCAATTTCTGTCGGATGGAGGTTCTGTCGAACGGAGATCAAAACTGTCGAATTTTTCCAGAAGGTCAGCAGAAATCCTAATCCGACGGATGTGGGTGTCGACATTGGAGAAATCCCCCAAGGGTCGAACCGATGAAAAACACTATGGTTAGAAACTCTAATTCGACGGATCTTGACATTCTACTCGACGAATATTAACTTTGGGAAGCTTCTGTTAAATGGACAGGAAATCTACTCGATGGGTATGTCTCTCGATGGGTATTGGCATTCTAACTCGACGAATATGTCACTCGACGGATGTGGTCATTCAAATTCGACGAATTTTTGCATTGGAGGAGTTTCTCTCCTAAGTGGTCAGAAACTCTAATTCGACGAGTTTGGCCTGAAGATTAATTTCGACGGACATGGTCAGGAGTTCATACTTGATGGATTTTGACATTGCACTAAATGACCAGGAATCAAATTCGACGGGCATGGCCAGGGGTTCATACTCGACGGATTTTAACATTTCACTAGATGATTAGGATATCATATTCGACGGGTTTGGCCAGGAGTTCATACTCGACGGATTTTAACATTTTACTAAGTGATCCAGACATCAAATTCGACGGGTTTGGCCAGGAGTTCACACTCGACGGATTTTAACATTTCACTAGATGATTAAGATATCATATTCAACGAGTTTGGCCAGGAGTTCATACTCGACAGATTTTAACATTTTACTAAGTGATCAAGACATCAAATTCGACGGGTTTGGCCAAGAGTTCACACTCGACGGATTTTAACATTTCACCAGATGATTAGGATATCATATTCGATGGGTTTGGCTAGGAGTTCACACTCGACGGATTTTAACATTTTACTAAGCGATCAAGACATCAAATTCGACGAGTTTGGCTAGGAGTTCATACTGTTACTAGTTTTCACATGAAATTTCCAAATTTCTGGGCTTAACACCGTGACCATCCGAGAACCAATCGGAAGTCATTCCCTTCTATATTACATGTTCCAATACATCCAGATATATATCAAAACACACAAACAATCAAATAGCACACATACAATACAAACAACATTCAAAAACAGAATGACCCTCAACACCAATCACAGACGTTCCTAAATGCTAAAATAGGTTGAGGAGGGGTGTCTTCCTCTTACCTTAGAGAAGCACAAAGAAAGGTTGCTCCTTTTTGGTCAGGATTTCGTTTTCAGCTTCCAGGAAATCCTTAAACATTTAAACTTGCAAAATCAGGACCCAATATTGAAATGAATACCCATGGTCATCAAAATGACAGTGGGTTACGAAAATGAGAAGAGAGGAAGAAAAAGTTAAGAGCTTTACCTTAAAGCTCCAACCTTTAAGCTTCAAAGACATAAGAGAATGAAGATGGAGGAAATGCAGAACTTTGAAGATGATTTCCTCTATGATGGTGGTCCTCCAAACACAAAATGGTGCAAGGGGTGTGACGTTTTTGAAGAACAAAATGGAAGTGTGGGTGGGCGGTGTTCTTCTTGTGGGGTGAAAGAGAAGAGAGAATGATCGGTGAATAGTAGCTGCATATTGGGAGGAGGGAAATGTCGGGAAGAAAATGAATTAGACCCTTAATTCAATGTCTTTGCACAAAATGGGAGGAGAGAAAATAATAAAAATAATGGTTGGAGGAAGCTTCCTTGAGAAGCTTCGCGCGCTCCTCGATAAAGTACATAGTAAGCTTGTCTCCAAATTAAATACATCGATAGATGATTAATTACACTTGTGAAAATTATTTTCTCGGTGAATAAAATTTACAATTGATGAAAATAATATTTTATTATTCATTAGATAATTTTATGATACTGCAATTTTATTTAACAGATAAAACCTTGAAAAATACAAATCTCGCAAACTATGCCTGGCCTCGGGTTTAGTAAGATCCCCCGTTGACACGTTGACAGTTCAAAGTTTACTATTACCTCGGGAAAATATTCTATTTTCCCAGGCTCTACTTTCACTCGATGTACATGTAAAACGAAGAATATATTAAAATATTCATCATTTCCAGAAAAATCCACAAAAATTCCTAAAAAATCATAAATATTATAAAATGATCGTTTATAATGAAATAAAGAATTTTCGGGATGTTACACGCACTAAGGTGTGTTCAATCTCCTAGGCAACTTGGCCTTAACAACAGTCCAACAGATTTTCACAATGCATGATGACTCAATGCATAACCATGTATGTTGATCATCACATACTTCTCCACAATATGCCTCAATTGGCCAAAGTAAGTATCAACACATCATTGGTCCCTCACATGGACCTACAATATCATATTATCAGAATTTAAATGAAATAATACACTTTCAAGGTTTATTATGAATTCTTACTTAAATGTAGCATTTCTTACAAAGTTCGTCTCTAGAGGAATTCTCTTAATTAATTGAGTTCTCTATTGTAATTTATTCACACACACACTTAGAAAATTATTCTAAGGGTCTCAAAGTCTCATACTCTCTTGTTCTTTCTTTAATTAAAATTACCCTAAGTCTTATGATAAATTTCATTCTTTATTTTTTCCAATTTATGAATCCCAAATTATTTTCAATTCTTCTAATTTGCCAATTTTTCCACCCTATTACCAATAAATTAATCACTTGATTATTTAAGTTCCAAGATTACCTAAAGTTACAAAATCAAGCCCTAAATGGTCCTAGAGGCCGTGGCCTCCTTAGGGGATTAAGTACCCAAATTTTTCATTCCATTAATTACATATTGTACACTTGATTAGCTATGTCTTCCACTTGTTATAATTGTTCATCAAGAACCCTAATTTTTGGGCCCCAAAACCGTGAGCCTCCTAAAGGGGATCTAGGTCATTTCCTTCCATTTTAAGTTTTCCAATCCATCCAAGTATATCAATATACATAACCAATCAATCAAATAACTTAAACAAATTAAAAACAATATGTAATCATACAAATCATACATACAAAGAGAGTAACCCTACTAGGGTTTTTCACAACCAATCACAACACAAGATTCCTTACTACCAATAGAGGTTGAGGAGGAGTATCTTCCTCTTTACCTAAGAGAAAATAAACAAAAGAACCTCCCTTGAAGCTCCTTAAGATTTCGGCCACACCACTAAAAAACCCTAAAATTTCAACTTCAACCAATCAATACCATGACTTGAAAAAGAATGAATAGATGGTCATAATGAAGGCATTGAATACAAAAATGAAGAGAAAAGGGTGAGGAACTAAGAACTTTACCCAAAAGCTTGAAGCTTGTAGCTTGAAGAAGATGGTGAAAATGAAAGTTTTTCAGGGAATCACCAACTAGAGAAGTGTTTAGATGATGGAGGAGATTAAGAAAATGTATTTGGTTGGAATTTTTGTGATGGTGGAGGCATGGGAGAGGGGCTGGCCATGAGGTAGAGCTAGAGAGAAGGAGGAGAAAAATGCAAAGGAAGATGAAGGTAGAGAGAGAAGTGAATAGAAAAATAAAGATGATAGCTTTTTAAGATTTTTGAAAATTTGAATAGATTGATTAATTAAATTGATGCACAATTTTGGCTCCCAAGAAAATGCAGCAGCCATGTGGTTGAGATAGGAGAGAAGGAGTGAGTAACTTCCTTGAGAAGCTTGGGAGGAAGCTTCCTTGAGGCTTCCTTGATAAGCTTCGCACGTTTCTCGATAAAGTGAAAAGCAAAGTTATCTCCTAAATGAACACTCTAGAACAGATGATTAATTACTCTACTAGAATTATTTTTCAGTGAACAAAAGTTACAGTTAATGAAAATGGTATTTACTATTCATCAGAAAATTTTTTGATATAGTGATTTTAATTATCAGATAAAATCTTAAAAAATGTGAATCTCGTAAATTGTGCCCGACCTCAGGTTTAGTAAGATCCCCTGTTGACACTTCCACAATTCAGGGTTTACTAACCTCAGGGAAAACATTTCGTTTTCCTGGCTCTGCTCAGTGCGCACGTAAAATGAGGAATATACTAAAATATTCAACGTTTTTAGAAAAATTTAGAAAAAATTTCAAAAATCATAAATATTGAAAAATGACTATTCATCACAAAACAAACAATTTTTGGGGTGTTTCACTGACTCTGCTCAGTGTGCACGTAAAATGAGAAATATATTAAAATATTCAATATTTCCAGAAAATTCTAAAAAAATTCTCAAAAATCATAAATATTATAAAATGATTATCTATGATGAAATAGATAATTTTTAGGGTGTTACATTCCAAAAGAGAGATCTCTGAACTGTAAGCTGCCGAAGAACTAGGAGAGAAAGGTTAGATCGAAGATTAAAGATTCGGGTTCGAATTATTCGAGATCAACTAATCGTGATCATTGGAAATCAGTTTGAAATTCAGTTTTTCTTTTACACTTGTGTTCTTGATGATGACTTTCTTTAGTTTTTCTTTTGATTTTGAATTTTCCATGTGTGACTAAGTTCTTATTTGGTTAAGGGAAGATAAAACCCTAGTTTTGATTATGTGAATCCTTCATATTCCTTTATTTTCAATACAGTTATGTTTTTTATTCATATATTTTAGTTCTTAATTCGGTATAAAGGTTTTTATACTCTTTGCTATTTTTGAAAGTGGTAAAACTAGTATTGTTATGTGCGGTTGCGGTGGTAAGACTAGTGAGACATATGATCTATATAATTCAATCTCGGTGTATGATTGGACCTTAGTGTGATTGGTTTTCTAAATCTTAATGCTTTCATTGGATAGATATAAAAGAGGTTGCTTTACAGCTAAATATTGATCAAGGATTAATTTGAGCGGTTGCTAAATTAACCAAAACCTAAGGAAAACAGAAAATTAATCTCACAATTGCATAAAGACATAACTGATCATGTTGAGATAAAGGATATGTAGGTTAGGATTATCATATAAATCTAGTGGTGGATTCCATATCTTAACCAATGTCTTTAACTTGGTAAATCAAATTGTGTTTACTACTGTTGCTTTAGATTCAATTTCTGTTCTTAGTTTTAATAAACAAAACCCTTTTTTTATTGTTTAATGTTCATCAGAGTTTAAATTTGGAATCGATTGATAGTGTCAATTGAATTAGTTTTCTATGGATCGATCTTTACTAACTATAATTGGTTGTAAGGTTTTTATATTTTTGGTGGAACTTAACAATTGTTTTTAATTACAATCCATAGCACGCCAAAATTTTGGCGTCATTGCCGTGGAACTAATTTTTCAATTGCGCTATTTATTTCTTTCCTATTTTCACACTATTTTTGTTTTATTTTTTTTACTGTAATTAGTTCTTTCTAACTATTTTGTAGGTGTCTATGTCCGTTGAAGAATTGAAAGAGAGAGTAAGGGATTTAAGGCACTACATTGATCAAATCAGCTTACATCCTCAATTTTCTTTCCATCCATCTAATTTTCAATTCACACCTGTTGACATTGAAGCTGCCCGCCATATAGATCTATCAAGTTTTGAAACATCTAAAGAGACATCTAAAGAAGTGGTGATGGCAGAAAATACTCTAAGGGCGTTGGGTGCTCCAATCTTGGACCAATAGCCTTCGTGCATAGAAATTCCAGAAAATGAAGAGGCATTAGAATTAAAGTCCAGATTAATCCACCTTTTACCATTTTTTAATGGATTAGCCAAGGACGACCCCAACAAGCATCTGAAGGAGATCTATGTGGTTTGTTCTAGCATGAAGCCAATGGGAATTTCAGTAGAACAAGTCCAGCTGCGAGTTTTTCCATTCTCACTTAAAGATTCTACAAAGGAGTGGCTATACTATTTGCCACCCGGATCCATCAATTCATGGCAGGACATGGCTCGAGCTTTCCTAGATAGATACTTCCCTACCTCAAAGGCTGCAACCATAAAAAAAAAAATTTGCAGCATCCAACAAAGGCATGGGAAGTCACTTCATGACTATTGGGAGAGGTTCAAGAGACTGTGTGCTAGCTGCCCTCAACATCAAATCAGTGAGCAACTTTTGGTTTAGTATTTCAATGACGGTTTATTAGTGATGGACTGTAACATGATTGATGCTGCTAGTGGAGAAGCTTTGGTTGATAAGACTCCTCAAGAAGCTAGAAATTTGATATCAAGGATGGCTGCAAACACTTAATAATTCTTCACCAGGAATGACATTGGAGTGAGAGCAGTTAAAGTGGTAGAAACAACCAATTTGCACCAGCAAATGACCCAATTAACTGCCATGGTTCAGCAGTTAATCGATCATGGGAAAGCACTAGTAAATGCTTGTGGGATCTGTTGTTCTCTTGGACACCTCACTGATATGTGTCCCACTCTACGTGAGGACACAAGCAAAGAGGTAAAGGTAACAGGGGGATATTCTGGACCTTCCAAAAACTACAACCCCTACTCTAATACATATAATCCGGGATTGAGGGATCATCCTAATTTGAGTTATGGAAAGTAGCCCCAGAATCAACCTCCAGCCTATGGACCTCCTGGATTTCAATAGAGGCAAGCACCTTTCCCTCAGAGACAATAACAAGCTCAAGCTGGTAGGCAACCTGAGCCTTCGTTGGAGGAGCTAATGAGACAAATGGCCACTAATAACATTCAATTTCAACAAGAAACAAGGGCCACTATCAGTAACTTACAGAACCATGTGGGGTAATTAGCCGCAGAAATCAATATGGTTCAGAGTCAACTTTCTGGGAAACTTCCCTCCCAACCGAAGTGAAGCTGAGGGAAAATGCTAGTGCTATCACACTAAGAAGTGGGAAGACATTAGATGAACCAACATCATCTTCACAAGTCACTAAAGAGAAAGATGAAGGGCTTGAGAAGGTAAATGAGGAGGGGCAAAACTCCAAATCTCCTAAGGTAAGTATTTCTAAACCTCTTCCTAAGCATGTCACTAAGGCCTCATTCCCTAATAGGTTAGTTAAGAAAAAGAATGATGAAATAGAGAAAGAGATCTTAGAGACCTTTAGGAGAGTGGAAGTTAACATTCCTTTGTTAGATGCTATTAAGCAAGTACCTAGGTACGCCAAGTTTTAAAAGGAATTGTGCACTAACAAAAGAAAGTTAAAAGGTAATGAGAAGGTTCAAATACGAGCAAATGTGTTAGTTGTAATTAATAAGAAACTCCTAACTAAGTGTAAGGACCCTGACACATTCACCATACCATGCACTATCAGTAACACAAGGTTTGAGAGGGCAATACTAGATTTAGGTGTATCTATAAATGTCATGCCTTATTCCATTTATGCATCTTTGTATCTAGGTCCTTTAGAGCTAACTGGTGTTATTATTTAATTGGAAGATAGATCTAATGCATACCTAAAGGGTGTTATTGAGGATGTTTTAGTGCAGGTGAATGAGCTAGTCTTTCCGGCAGACTTCTATGTGCTGGACATGGAAGAGGATAAATCCCCTAACTCTACTCCTATTTTGTTGGGAAGACCATTCTTGAAGACTGCACGAATAAAAATTGATGTGCACTTAGGGACATTGACCATGGAATTTGATGAGGAATTAATCAGATTCAATATTTTTGAGGCTATGCGATACCTAAGTGATGTGCACTCTGCCTGTTTGATTAATTCTTTTGATGCTTTTGATTCCTTAATTGCTATAGCTTTTGCGTCTAATCATTTTAATGCTCTTCATACAGTATTGACTCATAGCATAGATGTACAGGAAGAAAAGAGAGATGATGACGGAGAGCCATGGAGTGAGGACATTCATGATATAGTAATATCGTTGCATGAGCTCTCCTCCACTTTAGAAGGATATGAGGTTTCGTATGTTGAGCTACCAGTTGCTAATGATGCTCCTAAACCCTCTATTATAAAGGCACTAGAGTTGGAATTGAAGGATTTACCTGATCATCTCAAGTATATATTCTTGGGAAAGATGAACACACTTCCAATGATAATTGCTAAGTCACTCACCCAAGAACAAGAGGAGAAATTGGTGGCTATTTTGAAGGAGAATAAGATGGCCATTGGTTGGACTATCGTAGACATCAAAGGTATTAGTCCCTCCATTTGCATGCACAAAATCTTAATGGAGGAAGGAGCTAAACAAGTGAGAGATCCCAGAGGAGGTTGAATCCTCCTATGATGGAAGTTGTGAAGAAGGGGATCCTGAAGCTCCTAAGTGTGGGGGTGATCTACCCCATATCTGACAGTAAGTAGGTAAGCCCAGTCCAGGTAGTACCAAAGAAATCTAGAATCACTGTGGTAAGAAAGGCCGAAAATGAGCTTATTCCCACTCGGCTACAAACAGGGTGGCGTGTTTGTATAGAATATAGAAAATTAAATGCTACTACTAGAAAAGACCACTTCCCTTTACCTTTTATTAATCAAATGTTGGAAAGATTAGCTAGTCATTATCACTACTATTTTCTAGATGGATTTTCAGGTTATAATCAAATTGCCATTACTCTAGAAGATCAAGATAAGACCACTTTCACTTGTTCCTTTGGTACCCTTGCATATAGGCGAATGCCTTTTGGACTTTGCAATGCACTAGGAACCTTTCAAAGATGTATGGTAAGCATATTTTCTGATTACATAGAGAACATTATAGAGGTCTTTATGGATGATTTTAGTGTGTGTGGGGATGGATTTGATAATTGTTTAGAACATTTAAAATTGGTTCTAAAAAGATGCATTGACATTAACCTTGTGTTGAATTGAGAAAAATGTCATTTCATGGTGGAAGAAGGTATAATGTTAGGACATGTAATTTCTGTTAGGGGAATCAAGGTTGATAAAGCTAAGGTAGAGCTTATGTGTTCTTTACCCCCGCCCACTAGTGTGCAGGAAATTAGTTCTTTTCTTGGTCATGCAGAGTTCTACCGAAGATTCATCAAGGATTTCTCTAAGATATCTCTGCCCCTTTGCGCACATCTGAAAAAAATGTTCCATTCCATTTTGATGAGAAGTGTTTGGAAGCTTTCACTAAACTCAAGGAGTTGATGACTAGCGCCTATCATTAGGCCACCAAATTGGGAGTTACCATTCAAGTTGATGTGTGATGCTAGTGACTTCATGGTAGGGGCTGTCCTAGGACAGCGAGTTGATAGGGTGCCTTATGCTATTTACTATGCATCCAGGACCCTAAATGATGCTCAACTTAATTATTCTACAACTGAAAAAGAACTTCTGGTTGTGGTTTTTGTTTTAAAAAAATTCAGATCATATTCAATTGGTTCTAAAGTAATTGTTTTTTCTGATCATGAAGCTTTGGAGTACTTACTTATGAAGAAGGAAGTGAAGCCTAGACTGCTCTGATGGATTTTGCTGCTCTAGGAATTTGATTTGGAGATTAAAGACAAAAAAATGAGTAAAAACTTAGTGGCAGACCATTTGAGTAGGTTGGTGACTAAAGAAGAAGAGATTCCTATCTAAGAGAATTTTCTAGATGAACATCTCATGGCCACCAAGGACTTTTAGGAGGGCTTGACCAAGGCACAACGAGATAAACTCTGGAGTGATTACAAATATTATATCAAGGATAATCCTTACCTCTAGAAGCATTGTGCAAATAAAGTGATTAGGAGGTGTATTCCAGATTCAGAAACTCATTCCATACTCTATTTCTGTCACATTTATGCATGTGGAGGACATTTTGGCATGAAGAGGACAACCAACAAAGTGCTCGACAGTGGTTTCTATTAGCCTACAATTTTTAAGGATGCTTATAACTTCTGTAAGTCTTGTGATCGCTGTCAAAGAACAGGTAACATTGGTCCTACAAATCGAATGCCTCAAACTCTGATAATTTTTGTGGAAATCTTTGATGTTTAGGGTATTGACTTTATAGGACCATTCCCTTCCTGATTTGATTTTTCCTATATTCTTCTAGCTGTTGATTGTGTCTCCAAATGGGTGGAAGCTAAGGCCACCAAAACTGATGACTCTAACATTGTTGTGGATTTTGTGAAGTCTAACATTTTTTCCAGGTTTGGAACTCCAAGGGCCATCATTAGTGATCAAGGGACCCCTTTTTGCAGTAGAACATTTAAGGCTCTCTTGAAGAAATATGGTGTGGTGCATTGGACTTCCACTTCCTACCATCCACAGAAAAATGGGCAGACCGAAGTATCCAATCAAAAAAACAAGTCCATCCTTGAAAAAATAGTGAATCCAACACGTAAGGATTGGATACTAGACTTGATGATGTGTTATGGGCTTATAGGACTGCATATAAGACCCCCATTGGCATGTCACTATTTCGGTTAGTGTATAGGAAACCCTGTCATTTACCAGTGGAGTTGGAGTATTAATCTTATTGGGCTATTAAGCAAGTCAATCTGGATTTGGAGGGTGCTGGAAAGCAGAGGAAGCTTCAATTACAGGAGTTGAAAGAATTGAGGAATGAGACATTTGATAGTGCACTTACTTATAAGGCAAAAACCAAGACATTCCATGACCAAATGATCTCCAAGAAGAGCTTTAGCAAAAGACAAAGAGTGCTGCTTTACCAATCTAGACTCAAAATGTTTCTAGGTAAACAACATTGTAAATGGATTGGACCATTTGTGGTGACAGATGTTTTTCCTTCTAGTGCAGTGGAGATCATGAATAAGGCATCTGGAAAAACATTCAAGGTTAATGGACACCATCTTAAGCCTTACCATCAACTTCCAGACAATGCAGAAGTAGAAGAGATGACTTTTCTCCATCCACATTATGAAGAACACTAAGGAGTGTCACGATGTCGGGCTGAGGATAATAAACCAAACACTTTTTGGGAGGCAACCCAACCAGATTTGCTTTCTTTATCCCTTTTTATCTTATGTTTATTTACTATTTCTTGATTAGTTTTGTAGGTAACATAGATCTAGATGAGTTTCTTGAATAATTGTCTATGATTCTTTAGAAATCCTTGTGTTATGGAAAGCTAGATTTGTGCTTGAATGCATCATTTAATTGTTTAATGAATGTATGGAGCCTTTATAAGAATTTAGGTGGATGAGAGACTTTGAAAGTTAGTCACTTTGTGGGGTGTTAGTGTGGTTTTCTGGGCAGCCAAGTCAGTGGAAAACATAGGGGAGGGTGTGTTTCAGGACTCAGCCCATGTCCTCAACCATCTGCAGCCCCTAGTGCTTACCGAGCATTACAGGGGGCCGTGTCATCAGACACGGCCCATGTCCCTATGACAGAAGCCTCTGTGTTTCATAGAGAAGAACACGGGGTGGGTCATGTCAAGTGACATGGCCCATGTTTTCTTGGAAAATGGGGGCATATCCCTTTAAGAGACAAACACTAGGTGGACTGTGTCAAATGACACGGCTCGTGTTTGTGTGCCAGCAGCCCTATCTCTTACGGAGAAGTACACTAGGAGGGTCGTGTCATATGACATGGCCCGTGTTGACACAGAAGAAGGTAAAACCCTCATTTAGGGTTTCTTTTCTCTAATTTTTCCTCACAACTCATTCTTCCACAACCTCCCCTGTGCAGCACTATTCCCCTACCTTTCAATGATTTCTCCCATTTCTCCTATTGTTCACTTTTCCCCTAACTTTCTCCATTTATGTTCCAAGGGTTCTAAGCCAATTTCCCACTCCCCTTCGCAACCCCTCTTCCATTACTACCACCATTCACGTCCCCTTTCCACTATAACCATCCTCCTTCACCATTTCCTAATCTTTCCCCTCTCCTATATTCCCATTTCCCAAATTTTGTCCAAACCCCACCACACCCCTTCTTCTACTTTCTTCTCGTTCAGCACGATTCACCATGCCTCCAAAGAAACACACGAAGATGTAGGCAAGGAAGGAGGTCCCACCTGTAACACCCCCTCCGGGAGGCATCACATTTACAGACCGGCTCTTATTTTAAAATTTATCAAACATCACACTTACACTTTAAAATGACTCTTTTTGTGTAAAAACTTATCAAACTACGAAGTAGTAAATATTATAAAATGTGAGATTCAATAATTACCTTTTAACGGATGATATAAGTTGACTGAAATAAATAAAAGACTCAAGTCATAAGAACTGAATAAAAGGCTTTTCATAAAATAAAGTTTACTACATCCTCAAGTACCTCAATACATATTCCAAAAGCATAAAACTTAAGTACTACAAAATAGACATACTTACACATATAACTACCAAATGAAAATTGAGCCTTGACTAAGTCCAAACACCAGAAAAATGGGCTCCTGCATCCGTCCTTCGCCCAGATGCCCTTCGGGATCCCTAATAGACAAAGCCCCTAGTTAGGGCATGTCACTACGGATAGGAGTTCGAGTAGTTGACTCCATAGAGCCCTCCCTATAGGAAGCTCTCTGATCATCCCAGAGCTCCCCAAGGGGCATGTAGAACTCCAAGTGAACATTTGTATCCATAGTAAACGAGACCGCCTCATGCCTTGTCCTACTCCAACTCAACGAGACAACTCCATCATACCGAGCACACCCAGTGTCCCAGTGAATACTACATGCTCCGATGCCTTCATAGAACTATATCCTGGTGGAAACCTCGCAGGTCTGGTCTCGCCACCATCACAATCTTTTCCAACATAAGTATAAAGACAGAAACAAGCATAATAATACAGTAGAAGAGGTGAGATCCCCTACATCAATACCATCATGGTAGCAAGAAGCACAACGAAAGAGAATAGTGCCTTTCATACACGACAACACCAAGTAATAGCAGATATGATCATGTCAATACAGGAATATTCATAGAATAACAAACATAATCATGTTATCAACTAATAAGTAAATCAGTAAGGTAAATCAAGACATATATATGTGTGTGTATGGATCATGTCACAATAACAGATGTGCAGACTATGCATATACACGATGTGTATGCTGACCATCCTCATGCACAATGTGACCAATTCCTACTCCATGGAGTTAAGATTTAGAGATGAGTGTTCCAGAAGATCTGCCCTCTCAAAAGACAGTCTACGCCGGACCATGAAAAGGAATAGTATTTTATCGGGCTGCCAGTGCATTGCAACGATGTTCACAGCTAGGGGTATACAATGTGACAGTGGCCACTGGTGAATCACCTGCCCCGGGCCCCCAAGATCTATCAGAGATTGCACTATCTAGTAAGTTCTCGCTCACTCCTAAGCATTACAAGCTGACAGTCTATTGCTTAATTGCATGGTCAAAGAATCAAACCACCATTGTACCATCCCCAACAGTATTAAGGCAA
Organism: Ormosia semicastrata; assembly: GCA_029884595.1. Classification (NCBI taxonomy): domain Eukaryota; kingdom Viridiplantae; phylum Streptophyta; class Magnoliopsida; order Fabales; family Fabaceae; genus Ormosia; species Ormosia semicastrata. The sequence continues at coordinate 35,883,278 of JAQQTO010000047.1, read as the reverse complement.
CTGCCTATACGATTGTCTAATATAATTAGTATCAATGATATTATATAGCTACCCATAATAATACTAATGATCCACTCGGGTCCAACACTTTGGCCCAAAACCACAAGGTTCACATCCATAATCCACTTGGGTCCAGTACGTCGGCCTAAGGCACAATGTCAATGCATGCTATCACAAATGATTTCAGTTGAGCAATTTCAAGAATCATTATTATCGAGTCACGTGGAGCATTTTCACAAATTTCTGTAGCATATAGAAACATTACGTCTTCTTTAGTCTTTAATTTTCATACTCTCGAGAATGAAGATAGAAATTAATCCAAATCACTAGCTTTTTCTAACTAAGTTCCTCGAATAACCTATCCTCATATCATTTGTGAATCCTAAAAAGAAATCACAATGTTCTTACCTCACCATTCTTTTCTTTTTTATCTAAGTCTTTCAAATTTTCTCTATTTCTTTCACAAGCTTGTTTTTCCTCTCAAGACCGTAAGTCACTCTTTTGCTTAAGAATCAATTTTATTCTCTTCTATTCTTATCTTATAATCCTTAATTAATTTTCTTAATTGTCAAGTTACCTAGATTTACTACTAATAAATCCTTTTCCATGATTCCAATTATCTCCAAGATTTTTTCTATTTGGTATATTTAAAAGTTATTACTCCTCAGATTATGATGTTATAATTATTTCTAATCTTACTTATAAATCCTTAAACCCTAATTTGTCTTCCAAATCATCTAAACAATATTCTTTAACATTCTTTCTAAAACTTCTATTTATTCAACTTCTAAATAAAATTTGTTCCACCCTAATTACTCTTCCAACTCATTATCAAATATTTTAGATCTCCGATTCACTCTTGCTTCTAATTATCAATTTTCATGTCTTTATCACCTAATCTTCTAGGTCCTTAATAACCAAATATTTTTCTCATTGATATCTCTTTTTGGACTAAGGTGGCCGTGAGCCTCAAGGATTCAAAGGAACCAATTATTTCATTCTTCCACAACACAATCATGGCATGCCACTTACTATGTTCATCATATATCAATCAAATTCATGTTCACCATCAAAATCACATAATATCCATTAAGTCATCAAAATCATCTTTGCATACCACAACATCATATAACCATACCAAATCAAATAAACATAAATCAAAATCACACAATCGAGTGGATGACTCCTCATGTGGACTCTCCACTCCGAACACAACCATCCGTTCCTCACCACTATAGCATGGTCGATGAGGTTAATCTCCCTCTTACCTCAAGTGTAGCTTCCTAGCCCCTTATAAGTCCTTCTGTATCAAACTTTTTCCACCAATAGGTTCTTAGAATCAAAGTAAACATACAAAAATTAGTACCTAGGGCTTGAATGAGGTTACCATAGATCAAAGTATAGTTTTACATTCTTTAAAATGAAGCAAGAAAGAATATTCAAGAACCTTACCTTAAGATTCTCAACTTGAGATTTGAAGCAAAGCTTAAAGCAATACTTGAAGATAGATGAACTAGAGATCGATTTCCACACAAGAGTGTCTTAGAATGTTGTAGAGACTCAAGATTGAAGGTTATCTTGAATTATTGAGGATTTAGTGATGTGTTTTGCGGGTTGGCCATGAGTCTATAGAGAAGAAGATGAAGATAAACTAAACAACGGAAGAAAAATCAAATCTTGGGTCGTCCAAATGGGTCAATGACCGTGAGGTGTAGAGGAAAATGAGAGAAGAAAACAGAAATCAAAGTCTCACCTTAAGAGCTTCAAGTTAGGGTTTTTGAAAGAATATGATGAAGATGAGAGAACTTGATGCTGGTCTTAACATAGAAAATCATCCATGAAATGTATAGATCCAAGAAACATGATTGAATGGAGGAAAAAAAATGGAAGACGAGGATGAAGGTAGTAGTCGTGAAGTTGAGAGAAAATGGAAGATGAAAGCTTTAGGAAGTGATTTCCACAAGAAAATGTCTTCAAGCAACATATAGTTTCAAGCAATGTGGTTGCTTGAAATTAAGCAAACATGGAGGGTGTAGAAGAAGGTATGGCCATGTGGTTTGGAGAGGAGAGGAAAAAGATAGAAAATGAGAGAAAATGAGATAGAAACTTTAAGGTAGAGAGAGAAAGTGATAAAAAATTTTGAAATTGAAAAGATGATAGCTTTTTGGGTAAAGGTGATAGATGATGGCTTGTGAAAATATGACATATTGTCATGATTTTCCTCCCTAAAATCGTGTGCCTCCCTAGGAAAATGGAGAAAAACTTCCATAGTAAGTTTCTCCTAAAGCTTCTTTGAGAAGCTTCGCACGTTTCTCAAAAATATCCAATTAGGTTGTCATGTAGTGATGTGACGATGTCACTTAGATGATATCATAAAAGTGACTAAATAGAAATAATCTACTAGATGTTTACTGCAAGCTATTATCCAATGGATAAAAGTTACAGTAAATAATATCGGTATCTATTGTCCGATGGACAATAGGGCGCACCCAAATTTTATCCGTCAAATAAAATCTCAAAAAATGAAAACTTTGTAAACTGTATTCGACCTCGGGTTTAGTAAGATCCCCAGTCACCGTTTCAATAGTCCAAGGTTTTTCGGCCTCGGGAAAATATTTCATTTTCCCGGCTCCGTTTAGTACACGTAAATTGAGAAATATATTAAAATAATTAAACAATTCAAACAATTCTAGAAAAAATTACAAAAATCACAAATATTATAAAATGAGTATTTATCATGGAATAAGCAATTTTTGGGGTATTACACCACCTCCCCCTCCACCACGTGCTGCACCTCCACCACAAGTACCTGTTCATCCTATTGATAGGAAAGACGTAGTTGTCACTAGGTATTTGGATAGGGATACCTTGAGGGCTCTTGGTTTGTATGATGAGGTTTTTGCCTTATTGGGTAGAATAGGCTGGGTCGAATTAGCAAATTTGAGTAGGCCTACCTATGCTGATTTGACTCACGAATTTATTTCTACTTTTGCTTGTAAGTTGTTCCCTTTGAGTGACCAAGCTGAGTGGCCAGGTGAGATCACCTTTAAGCTTCTAGGCACTCCCTACACCTTAGACATTCACCAATTTAGTGCTATATTTGGCTTTCCTATGGGGCACAATTGTTTACCCCGTGATTTTAATCCGAAAAATGTTTGGTCTGCTTTGACTATGGCCGGGTCTGGTTGTTATGATCCCAAATCCTCTAAGGCCTCCAAACTCTGATCCCCTGTCCATAGGTACCTTTAAAATTGGTTAGCTAATACCATTTGTGCTAGGAGAGAAAGTCAGGAAACCCTTAGTAAGCCTGAATTATTTTTTCTTCCCTGTATGGTCACTAGGGCACTAGTGAATGGGGGTTATTGGTTGTGTAACCAATTTAAACATGTCAGGGCCACTAAGGCTGGTCGTATCTTAATTGGTGGTTATGTCACTGTTATTGCTGAGCAATGTGGCCTTGATATGGATTTGCTCTTAGAGGAGAATCCTGTGAAGGGTTCTAGTGCTGTTGATGGGACCATTCTGGTAGCCATAGGCTTGTGTGTGAACCAGAATGGTGCCTTACTTTTGGTTAGAGTTGATGGCAAGGTCTTACCCAGGAGAGCTCTGCCACCTGAGCTCCAGAAGCACGCAGCAGCCCCCACACCCCCAGAGTATGCTTCTCAGTTTGTAGCGGAGAAAGGTCCATCATCCTCTCAAGCTACTTCTTATGATGACATCCTAGACCGTCTTGATCGTCTGGAGTTAGATCATGCCACTTGATTCCAACGATTAGATGATCGATTCCAGGCATTGGAGGACTTCACTACTCGGAGGATGGATTGCATCAACAGCAAATTAGATGCTTTGCTTCAAAGATTGCCTTTCCCCCTTCCCCCATTTTGATGTATTCCCCTTATATTTTGGGCCCTTGTTCTTTTAGGATTCTGATTCGATTTTATATAGATATTTTGGCATTGTATTGGATCCTTGTTTGGACTATGGATTTTGATTAACGATTATAGATATGATTTCTTACTGTTTTTGCTATGCTCTGCTAATTTTCTCTGATTTATTTATGTGTATGCGTTGACATTAGGGACAATGTCTGGCTTAAGTGTGGGGGGTCATGTTCTTAATTGCATATCTGGTGAATATTGTTCCAATAGGTTTTTTAAAGTGATTTGAATAGTGAGTAAAGGATAAAAAAAAATTTTTTTGATCTAATTTGATAAGTTTTTAAGCATGAAGGAGTGGATTTTCTTGAATTCAAATTTGTTGAGTATGGTTTTGAAAAATTGAGGGGTTAAATCAAAAGTGATAAGTTGAAACCTAAGTGAGATTTTGTGCCGTAATGTGAATGGCTAATTTTAGGCCATTTTGGTTCTTTGTTGTGTGGTTCCACTTATGATAATGTGTTCTTCAGAACTTATCTTAACTCTCTTTAAGCTGCAAATGATCACTGCACACATTTGAAATGAAAAAGGCATTTTTTTCAAATAGCTACTGGCCAAATAGTCGTCCTTGCATTTTATTCATTGTTTACCCCCTTTGAGCCTAATTGACTTTTTCTTCATTTCAACTCAATACAAGCCTAAAAGCAAAAAACCATTGCGCTACCTTACCTTAGGGAGTAGAAGAGCTTAGTATTTGTGTTGGGAATTGGTCTTGAATAAGTGTGGGGGATTTAACAATATGTTTTTCTAGCAATGTATGCATATAAAAAATGAATATTGGAAAAACAAAAGGATGCTTGGATGTGATGAAAAAAGAGAGCTAAAAAGTGAGAAAGAAAAAAATGAAGTAGAAAAGGAAAAAATTTTATTGTTGTATGGAGAAAGGACTAGAAAAAGGAAAAGATGCCAAAAGAAAATTAAGGTTGAAGAATGTTTGGGTGACTTTTATTGGAATGATTGAATATATTCCCATTTGCTCTTCTAATTCCTATGGTTTAACTTTGTTTATCCTTGATGTATCCTACCTTAACCCTGACCTCATTATAACCTAAATAAAGACCTTTTGATCTTTGTGTGCATGTGGCTTAAGTGGTAGAGAAGTAGAGACTTGCCAAGCTTATGGTAGAGCATGTTTTCATGAGTAGGTTGAGAGTAAACACAAGCCTAAGACACGTGAGTGGAAAAGTATACCAGTGAGGACTTATCCTGTTGATTTAACCCTGATAATTGATTGATTTTACTTGTTGAATTGGATTGTTGAGGGAGGAAATTCCTGATTGCTTAGATTATTTGGAATGACTAAGAGGTGTAGGTCTTTACTCATTATTCTGCACTTTCATTGCCTGTTGAGACACATGTGCTTAATTATATATTTTTGCCTAGGTGTGCAAAAGGCTAAGTGTGGGCGTATTTGATCGGTTGATTATTTCTATATCTTGAATACCTTGTCTTTGATCTAATTGGACTTCTTATATGCTTAATTGTTAACTTTTAGCTGACTTTCTAGATATGAAGCCTAATTGAAGTCTTATAGCGAAACTTTGCTTAAGTATGTTTATAAGCACTCATAATTGCATTGTGTTTTTCAGAGATCTTTGATTGTCTCAGTCCATTGGATTCAAACTAAGCTCAGTATTCACTTGAGGAGAGAGCTAAGGAGTTAAGGAGATTAATATCACCCCCTAGAAGCAAATAGAGAAGATTATATATGAAGAATCAGGGTGAATGTAACACTCTCCTTAGGGTGCCACATTTACACACTAAAACATTAAAAACTTAACAAAACACGGTAAGGGTTTAATCTTGGAAAATATGAATATCAAATTTTCTTTCTCAAAGGCATAAACTTAAACAAAACATAAATAACACAGGATGTAATTACTGAATAATACACACCAAAAAGAACATATACACAAGTGGCATGGATCACAGTCCACCTAAAATACACAAGACATATACAACTATTTGACAAAACATAAACTAGCCCAAGTCTATATGCCTAGGGAGTAGGGTCCCCCACTAGATCCTCCGTTGGATCCTCCATCGGGTCCTCCTCCTTAGACTCCTCACCAGACAGATCCCTCAGCTGGGGCAAGAGCTCGCGGATAGGTGTCCTAGTAGATGACACCATAGAGTCTGGATCCTCCCTCGGGTGTAATGCAAATCACCTTATAACTCCCTAATCGGCATAACGAACTCCAGACGTACCGAGACATCAAGAGAAAAGAAAGGATCCCTATCGCGGTTACTACGAACATACAGGGTCACATATCCTACATATCTAACTCGTTTAGTATCTCAATCGATATGCCAAGCATCCGCACCTCCATGGAACTGAACTCTAACAAAACCAACAAACTCTCTTATAGTCGCCATCATAGAAAATAAAATAACAGGAAAGCTACAATATTCTTCGTCTTCCTTTCAGTCTTTATCAACGTGTACACATAAAACAAAATAACATAACAGAGAGGTGAGATTCCCTACATCAATACCAACATAGCAGCATAGAAACAATAAAGAATAGTAATTGTAGTTATGGCATCAAGTATCAGATAATTTAGAAGATATAAAATAGCACGATGATATGTAGACAGACTATGCATTTGTACAATAGACTAATTCCAACTCCATGGAGCTAAACACAATTTCAAAGAGAATGATCTAGAAGAAATGTTTGTATCTCGTTAGCCTCTAGTTAAGTTCTATAATTTCTCAATTTATGCATAATGGCTTATACAAGACAGTTTACACCAGATCGTGAATAGAATAGTGCCTAGTCAAGATCGTCGATGCGTTGCTCAGTCACCATGGCCCAGTGGAGCTACCAACTGGCCACTTATGGGATACCCGCACCCCGACGCCTCCAAGTTCAACAAGTGATCCACACTATGCAATTCGCACCCGCACTAAGGTGTAGTTCAACTCCTAGGCAAAAAGCCTCAACAGACACTGTCGGTACAATGCATGATCAATGACTCAATACATGCACACATATTAATATCATGATTTTCCATAAACATGAGCTACTCATGAGCCAAGCCAGTCATTAACATCTATGGGTCCCTTTCGAGGGCCCGATAGTACAACACTGTTATTTCCAGTCACAAAGTATCTTTATCGCGCAAATTTAGGAATCATCATTTTTAAATTACATGAAACATCATCATAAATTTTTCTAACATGTAAAACTTTTATTTCACTTTTTAGCTTAATTTTTTTTTGAAACCTTCAAGGCTTAATTAGAAAATTAACTTTAGTTACAATACTCTTCTAGCTAGGCTCCTCTAGGTAATACCTCCTAATATTTTTCACGAAGAACATAAAAAGAAAATCACATTGTCTTAACCTCATGGATTCTTTTCCTTTCCTTAAACCCTAAAAGTACCTCAAGTTTTCATTATCCCTCTCTCAAGCTTATTTTTCCACTCAAGGCCGAAATCCCTCTCTTATTAAATGACTAAATCTTATTTTATCACTCCTTCATTATTATAAATCCTTAATCCAATTCCTTTTTCACTTAAGCATCTAAGTTCTAAATCAACACAAAAGTTTTATCTTGGATACCCTATTTAGGGTCACTTGGCTGTGAGCCCTAAGGTCTTTGGACCTCAAAATTTTCATCTTCAATAACAAAATTCCAAGCAAACAACATATTTTAATTATCAAAATTTTTTATTCTACCAAGATTATGCAGAACTTTAAGCCATAAAATCATATAGGGCAAATGATTACAAAATCACCAAAGTCAATACAACCAAATGAACATCCCTTACATACATTCTTCATTTTCAATACATCAATTCATTTCTCACCACCATGAAAGGTTGATGATAGTAATCTCCCTCTTATCTTAGATGATGACCAACCACTTCTTGTGTGCCTTCTTGAATCAAGCTTTCTCTTCCAAAAGGCTCTTGAAAACGAAAATAACAAACAAAAGAGATCAATATCTAAGGCTTGGAATAGAATGACCATGGATCAAAATCATGGTCTTAGAAAGTAAAACAAAGAGAAAGATGAAGATGGAGGAATTTCACCTTAAAATCTTTCAAACCCTAAATTGAAGAAGCACTTGAAAATGGATGAACAAGGTCAAGATCACAACACCAAAGTGTCTTAGAATGAGGTTTGGATTCAAGAAATCTGGATGGTTGAAATTAAAGAAGATTGGAGAGTGGGTTTTGGGGGTGTGGCCATGAGCTTCAAAGAGAGAGAGAAGAGAGAGTTTTATTTTTGGTTGTTGGCAGAAAGATGAAAGGAAATGATAAAAGTCAGTTAAATGAAAGCTTACTCTAGAAGCCTCTTGGCTCCCACTTGGCCGTGCACTTCTTCTTAGGAGGGTGTCCGAAGCTTCTCCAACAAGCTTCAAGAAGCTTCCTTCCTAAAAGCTTCCTTAGGAAGCTTCATTCCTATTGGTCCATATTTGATGAGACATAAAGGTGTGGGTCCCAAGGGTGATGTCATAAAGAGAAAACTCTAGAAAAGGTGACTAGCCTCATATCTAGAATCATCTACTAGATCTTTACTAAAAGTTATTACTCAATGGACAAAATTTACAGTTAACAAAATCAGTATCTATTGTCCAATGGATAATAGAATGTACCCAAATTTTATTTTGCCAGATAAATCTCAGACAAGGAAAACTTCAAAAATTGTCTCTAGTTTCAGGTTTAGTAAGATCCTCCGGCTTCATTTCAATAGTCCAAATTTTTTTAAAAATAATATTAAAATAATCAAAATAAGTCAAATAATTCATAAAAATCCACAAAAATTCACAAAAATCATAAATAATCGAAAAGCAAGAAAGAAAAAAAATTGGGGTATTATAGTGAACATGAAGGAACTAAGTGACACGGCTCGTGTCATCAGACACCAGGGGGGCCGTGTCCTTCTCTGGTATCTCAAGAAGGATCAAAATGTAAGTGTACTAAATGACACAGCCCGTGTCATCAGACACCAGGGGGCCCGTGTCCTTCTCTGGCATCATAAATTAGGATTAGTTCTGAATTTACCCTAAGGCACGGCCCGAGTCTTGAGACACGGGGTAGGCCATGTTTCTTTCTAACTTTCAATTATGTGGCTAACTAGCAGACTCAAACACGGGGTAGGCCATGTCATATGACACGACTAGTGTCTACGAATCAGGAAATCAGTTTTGAATCTTAATGAAGAATTAGGTTTCCAAAGGTTTATATAAGGCTGTTAGGGTTCCAAAAGAGAGATCTCTGGACTGCAAGCTGGTGAAGAACTGGGAGAGAAAGGTTGGATCGAAGATTGAAGATTCGTGTTTGAATTATCAGAGATCAACCAAACGTGATCATTAGAAATCAGCTTGATATTCAGTTTTTCTTCTGTACTTGTGTTCTTGATGATTACTTTCTTTTGTTTTTCTTTTGATTTTGAATTTGCCATGTGTGGCTAAGTTCTTATTTAATTAAGGGAAGATGAAACCCTAGTTTTAATTATATGAATCCTTCATATTCCTTTATTTTCAATACAGTTATATTTTTATTCATATGTTTCTGTTCTTAATTCTGTATAAAGGTTTTTATACTCTTTGCTATTTTTGAAAGTGGTAAAACTAGGATTGCTATATGCGGTTGCGGTGTAAGACTAGTGAGACATATGATCTAAGTAATTCAATTCCAGTGTATGATTGGACCTTAGTGTGATTGGTTTTCTAAATCTTAATGCTATCATTAGGTAGATATAAGAGTGCTTGCTTTATAGCTAACTATTGATTACAGATTAATTTGAGCGGTTGCTAAATTAACCAAAACCTAAGAAAAATAGAGAATTAATCTCACAATTGTATAAAGACATAACTGATCATGTTGAGATAAAGAATATGTAGGTTAGGATTATCATATAAATCTAGTGGTTGATTCCATCTCTTAACTGATGTCTTTAAATTAGTAAATCAAATCATGTTTACTGCTGTTGCTTTAGATTCAATTTTTGTTCTTAGTTTTAATAAACAAAACCCTCTTTTTACTATTTATTGTTCATCAGAGTTTAATTTTAGAATCGATTGATAGTGTCAATTGAATTGGTTCTCTATGGATCGACCTTTACTAACTATAACTAGTTGTAAGACTTTTATATTTTTAGTGGAACTTAACAACTATTTTTAATTACAATCCGTAACACACCACACCACCATGGCATTGTGGCACCAAGCTCTCTGCCTCAGACACGCTTAGGCATGGTTCTCAGTCACACCATGGTGTAAGCCTGCAACAGAAACTAGTCTGCAGAATTCTGCAGATAGCCAATGTTCCATTTGAAAATAATGGTCTTCCAACCACTCAAACCTCAAATCCAAGTGATTTCCAACCTCACATAAGATCCATAAACATATTATAACTATTATACAACTTTGAATCCACTCAAACAAGGATCAATGACATCAACCCTAAAAACCTAAATCCACATTCTTGACTTAAATAGAAAGAAAGGTGTTTAAGGGATGAAAACTTATCTCCAAGCATCCAATAAGCCAAAACCAAGCCATCCTCAAGTTCTCCAACAAGATTCAAGCTAAGAACACAAAATTTACTCTCAACACCTCTCCCACATATAGTCTTCTCATGAACAAAATGAAGGAAAAGAAGAAAAGAGTTAAACACAAAGTTTCCCTTACCTCTAGTGGCCAGAAATGAAGTCACTAAGTAGCTCTTCTCCCCCTCTATCCTCTTCCTCCTCCTTCTCTTTGGTTGATGATCCTCCTCCTCTGGTTCCTTTCTTTGCTTTTCCTTTGAGCTTTCCAACTGCAGCCATGAGAAGAGAAAGAGAAATGATAAAATATCTCATTTTGGACTTAAAAAGATCAAGGTAGCAGAAAGAGTGAGGAACCGTGTCTCACTTTGTCACTTAAGTGACTACCTCTAATTCTCGATCTGTTAAGAACACTTAGACTTCAATAAATCAATTTTCCTAACTTCTAACAAGTTTAAAATAAATCCTAAGATTCATAAAAAATCTTGTTTCACCATTTCCATATTTTTCCATATCTGCTGGTAGTCAATCTGACATGAAACACACACCTAGTATGCTTAAAAATGTGAAACTAACTCCAATTAACTCAAATCTTAACTACATCATCTTCCTCACATTTGTGACCTAGAAATAAATTCTTCACATTTATTTCTACTAACTAATTAGTTTAAGCCAATTCTAGGGCTAATAATAGCTATTTTTCATACATAGTGCTACAGCAAAGTGACTAACCGTCCTCAAAACGTCACAAAATTAAATTAGCATGTTAAGCAAGCATTAGACTATCTTTGTAACCATATGCAAGTCTAACATGTTATTCAGGGTGTTACAATATACCCTTTGTATTTGAGGGTTATGTGCAAGGCCTGTAGATTTTTCTCAAACAGAGAAGTGATCTCTTCATCGGTAAATATGATCATGTTGACATGCTTCACTAGGTCCACCATGTTAACAACATTTTTAGGGGTAACATTGGGTTTGACATAAGCCTCATTCAGAACTCTTAGTAATGTCTTCCAATGCAACTCAGATTTCAAGATGAATGACTAATCTATTAATAACTTTAGTATCTTAAATGCCTTTTGTTTGATCTAATTGGACTCCATATGTGCTCAACTGTTGACATTTATCTAAGTTTCTGCTTTAGAGCTTAATTGGATGTTTATTGCGAAACTATGCTTAAATGTGGTTATAAACACTCATAAATGAATTATGTTTTTCAGGATATCTTTGAGTGTTTGAGTCCATTGGCATCGAACCGAGCTTGATGACCATTTAAGGAGAGAGATGAATGCTTAAGAAGATCAGTTTTATCCCTAGAGGCAAAGAAAGAAGAGCAGTTATGAAGAATAAGGTCGTATTTGAAGAAAGTGGTCAACACGACCCGTGTCATATGACACGGGGTGGGTCATGTACTCCTCTAACTATTTCAAGATGGGTCAAATCCTATTTTTGGACAACACGGCCCATGTCATATGACACGGGGTAGGCTGTGTATATCTCTGTCTTCACAAGGGAATTCAGTTTTAAGCCTTGACTGATAACACGGCCCGTGTCACATGGCACGGGTTAGGCCGTGTTCTTCTCTGACTTTGAAATTAGTTAGAATTGTGTTACCAGATTCAGACCCGGGTAGGGCCGTCTTATATGACATGGCCTGTGTCATCGGTTCAGAAATTTAAATTCAAATTTTAATGCTAAATTAGGTATCCAAACATATAAATAGGGTTGCTTAGAGCCCTTAAAGGAGATCTGGACATAGACAGCCGTCAAGGAAACTAAGGGAAACTCAAAGACCAAGAAAGAGAGAGATTCGATTGAGGATTGGAGACTTGAATTCGAGCGATCGAAGATCAATCATTCTTAAACTTTGGAAACTAGTTTGATCTTTAGTTTTCTTTTCTTTTTTTATTCTGAACAATGTCTTTCTTTGATTCTTCTTCTATTTTTGAATTTGCCATGTGTAGCTAAACTTCTTAATTAGTTAAGGGAAGATGAAACTCTAGTTTTGATTATGTGAATTGTAACATCCCAGAAATTATTTATTTCATCATGAATCATCATTAATATTTAAGATTTTTAGGAATTTTTTTGGAATTTTTCGGAAACGTCAAATATTTTAATATATTTCTCATTTTACGTGCACACTGAGCAGAGTCAGTAAAACACCCCGAAAACTGTTTGTTTCATCATGAATAGTCTTTTTCTAATATTTGTGATTTTTAAGAATTTTTCTAGAAACGTTGAATATTTTAATATATTTCTCGTTTTACGTACACACTGAACGGAGCCGGGAAAATGAAATATTTTCCTTGAGGCTAGTAAACCTTGAACTATGGATGTGTCGACGGGGCATCTTACTAAACCTGAGGCTGGGCACAATTTATGAGGTTTATATTTTCCAAGGTTTTATCTGATAAATAAAATTATTGTACCGAAATTTTTTTTGATGAATAGTAAATAACATTTTCATTAACTGTAACTTTTGTTCACTGAAAAATAATTCTAATAGAGTAATTAATCATCTGTTCTAGAGCGTTTAATTAATGAGACAACCTTACTTTTTACTTTATCGTGAAACGTGCAAAGCTTCTCAAGGAAGCCTCAAGGAAGCTTCTAGGAAATTTCCTCCCAAGCTTCCTAAGGAAGCTACTCACTTCCTCTCTTCTCCCTCTCACTCACAACTGCTGCACCAAATTAGGAGGGAAAAATTTGTGTTTCACAAATTTAATTATATCACATTAATTTCAAAAACCTAAAAGCACTTTTCATTTTCCTATGCACTTTCTCTCTCTACCTTTTTCTTCATTTGCATTTTCTCCTCCTTCTCTCTAGGAGAGGCTCACGGCCAGCAGCTCCTCAAGCCCTCCATCATCACAAAAATTTCAACTAACCCCATTTTCTTGATCCCTTCCATCATCTAAACACTTCTCTAGTTAGTGATTCTTTGAAAAGCTTTCATCTTCACCATTTTCTTCAAGCTTCAAGCTTAGGGTTTTTGGGTAAGCTTCTTGATTCTTCACTCTCTTATACCCATTTTTGTTTTTATGGTCTCCTTTGTGACCATCTATACCTTATTTTTCAAGCATTTGTGTTATTTTGATGAGATTGAAATTTCTAGGGTTTGATTGGGGGTGAATCCGAAAATCCAAGGAGCTTCAAGGGAGTTCTTTGTTTGTTCTTCTCTTAGGTAAGAGGAAGATACTCCTCCTCAACCTTGTTACCAAGTGGCCTCAATACTCAAGAGGGGGGGTGAATTGAGTAGTTAAAAATAAGTTCACAAATCTTTCGCAAATCGTTTGACAATCAATTTTCGTTGAAGCTATTGAATGATTAGAGATAATTGAATAGATGAGTTAAACACTTTTACTTATACACGTAATAGCCAAGGAGACAATATCCAAATAAAACAATGAAACAGTGCACAAAGATAAGCAGAGGAGGGTTTAGAGAAACAAACACAGTCGTTTATCCCGGGTCAATCACCACTCCACTTGTGATCTACGTCCAGTCCCCAAGCAACAACTTGAGATTTTCCACTATATCTTCAAGCTTCAATGGGTGCTTGAAAAAACCACTACAACCTTGAGCACTCAACAATATGGGATACCTCACCTAAAAGCTTGAGCCTCTATTTTTCAAGGGATACCTCACCCTTACAATACTTGAGGGATACCTCACCCTCACTAATCAGAATGTATAAGATTGAAGTAGAAGAGACTCTCTCTAGAGCAAGTGTTTACAAATTGAAGCTCTAATATGCTCTCAAGGATTTTTCACGTTTTTAACCAGAAAACAGAGCAAGAAATGATTTTAAGGATTGATTCACGTTTTGAAGTATGATGATCAGTTTTTGATTCGAGGTCAACTGCAAATAAGGACCCAACTTTGGTATTTATAAGTTTCTCAATTAATAGAGCCGTTGGAGGTAGTTGGGCATGCATTTAATATAGCCGTTGGACATTGTCAGGATGCGTGTAATCGATTACATATCTCAGGTAATCGATTACATTGTTGTTCCAACGTTTTATGAACTTTCGGGCTCTGTGTAATCGATTACATTCTTGGTGTAATCGATTACATAACTTCGACTTTGCTTGTAATCGATTACAATGCCCATGTAATCGATTACATGACTTCGACTTCTTTGTGTAATCGATTACAATATACATGTAATCGATTACATGACTTCGTCGAACGTGTTCTTTGAGTTTCTAGGTTTTGTGTAATCGATTACATTGCCCATGTGATCGATTACATGACTTCTCGACTTTGTTTGTAATCGAATGATACAATATCCAGGTAATCGATTACATGACTCGTCGAACGTGTTCTTTGCCTTTCTGGGCTTTGTGTAATCGATTACATATATTGTGTAATCGATTACATGGCCTCGACTTGTTGTCGATTACATTGTTCATGTAATCGATTACATGCTTGTTGATGTGTAATCGATTACAAACATTATGTAATCGATTACATTAGCCTTTGAACACATTTTTCAAGTCCAATAATGCTTGTAAGTCATTTCCAACACCTCAAGATACTTGTTTAAACATAAATCCTTTTTAAGAGTGTTAGATTTAAAGTTGAAACTCAAGTTTTATTGAAAGCCATGTTTATCTTTGAAATTTCTCATTTATTTTGAAATCATATATTGAAAAACCATTTGAGAAATCTTGAGAGCATTTAACATTAATATCCCAAGTCTTATAACTAAATAAACCTTCTGTCTTCTTTCTTTGATCTTGATTTTTCCTTTTGTGCTTGATCTTCTCTTTTGCTTTTGTTATCATCAAAAACCTTTTGACATGCCTTAGAGACATAAGCATTCACATTCTCCCCCTTTTTGATGATGACAAACTGATCATAGGAAAAAGAAAGAGTTTTTGCATTTGTATATAATAGTCATTTAGGTACAATGCTGCCCCCGGAGTTTATGCATGATGTTGGGTTAGATTTTGCATATGAAAAGCTTAATAACTTAAAAGGTCAATAACTCCCCCGTACTCATGCAACCTTTAATTTCATTTCATTTCATTTTTCCTCGTTTTCTCCCCCGTTGGCATTATCAAAAAGACATAAGCATTTAAGAAAAAATAGACAGCATGACAGCTATATTTCATGATTCCCAAATGTTTGCCATAACAGAAAAGCCACAAAGATCAGTCCAATCAATATTCCAAAAGCCAACCATTCAAGGTGAAAACAAGTTCATGCATTAATAATCAGCATGTACAAAGAAACGTATCACAACCAGTAGGCAATAATCAAAATATAACCATAAAGGTATACCAATTTTATATAATCAAAGTCAAAACAAAATAAGTACAAGGTGGTCATCAATACAAGAAAATATCAAGGCAATAGGCCATGATCACTATCAGTGTCCTCGCTGTCACAAAAGACTTTACCCTCTGGATCCGCAGTAGAGTCTCCTAGATCAATGTTATCATCGCTGGGCATAAGATCGTCGTCAGAGTCCAGAAGCTCCTCATCATCACCAGGAACTCCAGATGGACCAACGAAGGATAGGGGAACCGGAGGGGCGAGAGGATGTGGGAGGTGTAGCGACGGCGGGACACTCGGGAATAGGAGGTCCACTTAGGAGGGATCGAATGGAGCTAAGCTCCTGGTCTGAGTAGTCCATCCTCAGCTCAAGATGGTCAATCTTTTGTTCTATATGATCCATGCGTGTGTTTACGTTGGCGCTCAGGTTGCGCATTTCTTGGGGCAGAAGATCAAGAGAAGCTGGAGCAGGAGCAGAGGCAGGGTATTGAGCCTCCTTATCATCACTATCTGGATCGTGATGGATATGACCAAATGTGCCGTGAGTAATGTAATGCCACCTATCTTCCATCTTGTAGAGCTGAAGCTTCTTCAAAGTATGCAACCCAATTGATTGGGGTCCTTTCGAGCTGGTGTCCTTGGACTCTTCAGCCAGTGAAATGCGACAGTACTCGAGGATTGTGGTGACCAACATGGCGAAGGGGAGAACAGAGTTCTTCTTTTTCTTGACGTCCAGCATATGCTGTAGAATGTAGTAACCCCAGTTTATTGGGTGCCCTGTGGTCATTGCCCATAATGCCACTACATCATCCTTGAGGACTTAGGAGTAATTCCCTCCTCTGGGAATCAATCCACGAACCAAGAGGTAGTGGAGAACCCTGTTTTCCATAGTGAGGCCAGTGGCCATTATTCTGCGTTTAGGATCACTGGGGAGGTGGTAGCCAGTCCTAATCAAAGAGAGAAGAGCAGCCTTATGCTCAAACTCATACCCCCAGACTTTGGCATTTCCATAGAACTGAGCTCCATCAGGAGTGAGCTTGGTAAGCCTATACCACTCTGCCATTGTTAACCTGATTTGTTATTTTTTTACTTCAGAAATTATGCAATTATCCTCAACCTTTAGGTTAGCATAAAAGACTCGGACAAGGTTAGGGTAGATGGCCTTCTCTATGCTCAGGAATCCCAGCAAACCTAAGTTTTCTATTGTCCTAAAGCTCTCTAAAGGTTCACTCTCACGAAGGTGATGGGAAGATACACAGGAGAGATGATTTTGCGAAGCCGGAAGTTCTTCCTTCCCGGAACAACTCGGCTTTCTTCACAAAGTGGAGAAGTGCCTCGTGAGGTCCAGGCCAGATATATTAGTTGAAGAGCCACCAGAGGACCCTCCAACAGCAGTCCCTGTTCTTGGGCGCTTCGAGCGATGGGAGGATTCAGCCATTGATGAGAAGGAGAAGCAAGGGATGAGTGATTGATGATTGGGGATGAGAGAGGGACGAGATTAGGGCGAGAGAAAGGAGATGGGGTTCGTGAGAGAAGATGGGGAGATTTGGATGAGGGATGTGAGGGGATTTTGAACGATGGGTTATGTGGAGAGGGTTTTCCGAGATTGAGAGAGGTGAAATGATGGGTTTTGATGGAGATTTGAGTGAGAAAGGAGAGTTTTTGAGATTTGAGGTACGTGGGAGCAGAAGGAGAGAACGAAGAAGATGAACAGGCTCAAACAGAAATGAGCACTACGCGCATCAAAAAGCTTTTAAAAAACCCTGTGTAATCGATTACATTGAGTGTGTAATCGATTACATGCATTCTGGTGGGTATGTAATCGATTACATTTTTGCTGTAATCGATTACATGCTTTCTGGGAACCTTGTAATCGATTACATGGTTTATGTAATCGATTACCTGAGTTCTGAGTTGGTTGTAATCGATTACAAAATGTGTGTAATCGATTACATGCGTGACAGAACCTGTGTAATCGATTACAAAGGCATTGTAATCGATTACCAGCACTCTTTAACTCAGATTTTGCGTTCCAAACAGCATATAATCAATTTTAATCCATCCAAAATAGTTTTTTAAAGAAACTTAAATCAATTCAAATCATCATTTAAACATATAATCAAATCATGTTATGATTCAACTCATATAATTGATCAAAATTATCATTTTTACCAAGAATTTCACCCTTTTTGGTGAAATTTGAGGTTGTTGAATTTCTTGTCAACATTGGACATGAGGGAGCACCTACAAAACAACTTAGGGGAAATCTCCGACGCTCAAGTTAGTATGGGATTCAAATATAATGAAAATTTAGAGATTTTGCAGCAATGTGGCATAATTATGCAGAAAAATACAAGATTATGCAGCAGAAATTAATTTATGCAGGAATGATCCAATATACCCAGTTCATTTCTAATGTAGAAAAATGATTCTTTTGCTAGGGGTTTGGTGAAAATATCAGCTAGTTGCTTAGTTGTTTCAACAAATTCAAGTATGCAATCACCTCTTTGAATATGATCTCTAATGAAATGATGTCTTATTTCAATATGCTTAGTTCTAGAATGCAAAATGGGATTTTTTGACAAGTTAATTGCACTAGTATTATCACATTTTATGGGAATGTGATCAAGCTCAAGACCATAGTCCAAGAGTTCTTGTTTCATCCAAAGGACTTGAGCACAAAGAACTCCCAAATTTGCAACATATTCACTTCACTGTGGACAATGCCACACTATTTTGTTTCTTCTTTGTGCCAAGAAACTAGTGAGCTTCAAGCAAGTGGCATGTCCCACTAGTGCTCTTTTTCGATCCATTTTGCATCCAAAGAAAAATCGAGAATCGAGTACCCAATAAGACTACATGAGGCACCCTTAGGGTACCATAAACCCATTTGTGATGTGCCTATTAGATATTTCATTATTCTCTTAACAAAGACTTAGGTGTGATTCCTTAGGATTAGCTTGATATCTAGCACACATGCATACACTAAACATTATATCGAGGCCTACTCAAAGTGAGATAAAGGAGTGAGCCAATCATACCTCTATATTTTGTAATTTCTACCGATTTACCTCCTTCATCCTTGTCCAAATAGCAAGAGGTGCCCATAGGAGTAGCCATATGCTTGGCATTGTCCATTCCAAACTTTTTGAGCAGCTCCTTGCAATACTTGGATTGGCTTATAAATGTTCCTTCTCTTGTTTGCTTGATTTGTAGACCAAGGAAGAAGTTGAGCTCACCCATCATGGACATCTCAAACTCACTTTGCATAATATTTGAAAATTCTTTACAAAGAGAGTTGTTAGTAGCTCCAAATATAATGTCATCAACATAGATTTGAACTAGAAGAATGTCATGCATTTTGTGTTTTATGAAAAGAGTGGTGTCAACTTTACCTCTAGAAAAGCCTTTTTCTAAAAGAAATTTGCTCAACCTTTCATACCGAGCTCTAGGAGCTTGTTTCAAGCCATACAAGGCCTTTTTCAATTTAAAAACATGGTTGGGCATTTCAAAGTCCTCAAAACTAGGAGGTTGTTCTACATACACCTCTTCTTGTATAAAACCATTTAAAAAAGCACTTTTGACATCCATTTGATAGAGTTTGAAATCCATGATGCAAGCATATGCAAGTAGCATTCTAATGGCCTCTAATCTAGCTACGGGAGCATAAGTTTCTTCATAATCTATGCCTTCTTCTTGATTATATCCCTTAGCTACAAGCCTAGCTTTATTTCTTATTATTAAACCCATTTCATCAAGTTTGTTCCTAAAGACCCATTTGGTGCCAATTATAGGATGATCATTGGGCCTTGGAACTAATTCCCAAACTTGATTCCTCTCAAATTGGTTTAGTTCTTCTTGCATGGCCAAGATCCAATGCTCATCATTAATGGCCTCATTTATGTCTTTAGGTTCAACTTGAGAGACAAAGGCTAGATGATTACATGCATCTCTAAGTGAGTTTCGAATGATTACCCCTTTTGATACATCACCTATCACTTTGTCGAGAGGATGATATCTTGAAGTCCTCCATTCCTTGGGTAGATCTAAGATTTCTGAATCTTCTTGCCATGTATGATCAAGGAGTCTCTTTTCTTCCTTCTTGGGCTCTATCTCTTGATTTTCCAAGTGCGTCTTTGCCAAGATTTCTGCAACATCATCAACAAGTTCCTTTCTCGGCTCATTTGGGTTAGTTTCATCAAATGCAACATGTATGGACTCTTCTATGGTCATAGTTCGTTTATTATAGACTCTAAAGGCCTTGCTATGAATAGAATAACCAATGAATATTCCCTCATCAGATTTTGCATCAAACTTCCCCAAGTTATCCTTTCCATTATTCAAAACAAAGCATTTACATCCAAAAACGTGAAAATGTGACACATTAGGTTTCCTTCCTTTGTACAATTCATATGGGGTTTTCTTTAAAATTGGCCTTATTAGGGTTCTATTCATAACATAACAAGCAGTGTTAACTGCATCCACCCAAAAGTACTTAGGAAGATTGGCCTCATTGAGCATAGTTCTTGCCATTTCTTCTAAAGATCGATTTTTCCTTTCTACAACACCATTTTGTTATGGTGTTCTAGGGGCAGAAAAATTATGCTCAATGCCATGTTCATCACAAAAAGTTTCAAATTCATGATTTTCAAATTCACCACCATGATCACTTCTTATGGATGCAATACAAAAACCTTTTTCATTTTGGATAACTTTGGCAAGTTTTCTAAATGATTGAAAAGCATCATTTTTGTGGGCCAAGAATAATGTCCATGTAAATCTAGAAAAATCATCCACAATCACTAATGCATAGTAATTCCCACCAAAGCTCATAGTTCTAGAGGGTCCAAAAAGATCCATGTGCAAAAGTTGTAAAGGTCTAGAAGTTGAAACTATATTTTTAGCTTTAAAAGAGACCTTTACTTGTTTTCCTTTTTGACATGCATAACGAAGTTTATCTTTTTCAAATTTGAGCTTTGGAAGACCAATTACTAGTTCTTTAGAGACCAATTTGTTTAAGTGATCCATGTGAATGTGAGTAATTCTTCTATGCCATAACCATGAATCATTTTCTCTACTCATAAAGCATTTAGCATCATTTGAGGAAATATCATCAAGACTAATCATATATATGTTATTGACTCTATGACCAACAAACTTAACTTGCTTATCATCCTTTCCCTCAATTATGCAACAAGAAGAATCAAATATAACTCTATTGCCTTTATCACACAATTGACTAATACTAAGCAAATTATGTTTAAGTCCTTCGACAAGTAAAACATTATCAATAGATGATGAAGGGATCTTACCAACTTTGCCAATTCCAAGAATCTTCCCTTTGTTATTATCACTATATGTGACATAACCATGTTTCTTGTGTGTAAGGGAGGAAAACTTGGAGCCATCACCGGTCATGTGCTTGGAGCAACCACTATCAAGATACCAACTTGAGCTCTTGGTCTTCAAGCACACCTACAACACACATTCAAGATTTAACTTTTGGTACTCAAATTGTTTTGGGTCCTTGTGTGTTAGAATTAGGTATGGTGCCTTTAGGGACCCAAACCCTTTTGATTCCAACCTTGGTGTTTATGTTCTTTCTAACATTGCAAGTGGATGCACTATGCCCTTTCCTACCACAATGAAAACATTTTACAAAGGGGCTACTTGAAGTTTTTGAGGAAACAAAGAAGTTCTTATAAGACTTTTGATGGTTGTTTGGATTAAATCCCAAACCGGCTTTTTGGAAAACACATTTTTGTCTCCCTAACAACACATTCAAGTTGTCTCTTCCAAAAGTGAATTTCGCAAGAGTGTTGTTCAAGTCTTCAATTTCTTTTTCAAAAGCTTTGCATGATGAACAAGGTAATGATATGGATGCATTATCATGTGAGGAACAAATCATGCATGATGAATTAGCATCTATGAGTCCTAAAGTCTCATTTTCAATTTTAAGTTCATTTATCTCCTTGGTTAAAGTAGAAATTTTCTTTGTCAATAGGGAGATAGTTTTATTGGAAGACAAAATCATTTTTGTGAGCCTCAAAGATTCATCATGCAAGTCTTGAAAGGCATCTTGCAATTCATCATAAGAAGGTGGAGGTTCTAGGTTAGAAGAGGTTACCTCGGTGTCGCTTTCTCCACTTTCTTCTCCTTGAGCCATGAGGCAAAGATGGGCTTCTTCATTTTATGAATCGTCGGAAGAGCTTAAGTCATTGTCCTCCCAAGCTATATATACTCTTCTTCCTTTCTTTTCCTTGGAGGGTCTTTTCTCAAACTTCTCCGTCTTCTTGAGATATATAGGACACTCCATTTTCATGTGCCCCGGTTTTCCACATTCGTAGCATTTTGGAGGAGTAGAGGATCCTTCTCCTTTGTGATATGCTTTCTTTTGAGGAAAGGGTGGTCTTCTTTGAAATCCCTTTTTCTTCAAGAATCTTCCGAATTTTCTCACAAGAAGACTAAGATTCTCCTCACTTAGCTCAATATTTTCAGCATCCTCTTCACCATCTTCATCATCATCTTCAAGTATGGAAGAAGTGGCTTTGAGTGTAATTCCCTTCTTCTTTTTGTCATGCTCTTCATTTTGATTGAGCCTATTTAGTTCCAGCTCATGTTCTTGAAGTTTTCCGAATAGAGTGGCTAAAGACATTGTTGATAAGTCTCTTGATTCCGCAATAGCCGTTACCTTGGGTTGCCAATTCCTGCTTAGACATCTCAAGACTTTATTAATAAGATCCTCATTAGGAAATGTCTTTCCCAATGAGATGAGATGATTAACAATGTGAGTAAATCTCTTTTGCATATCTTGAATACTCTCACCTTGATTCATTCTAAACAATTCATATTCATGAGTAAGAGTGTTTATTCGAGATCTTTTTACCTCACTAGTACCTTCATGAGTTACTTGTAGGGTATCCCACATTTCTTTTGCGGTCTTACAATTTGACACCCTAAAGAATTCATCATACCCCAAAGATGTGGTGATGATGTTCTTGGCTCTCAAATTATATTGAACCTTCTTTTTATCATCATCGGTCCAATCACTTCTAGGTGTATTAATTGTCACACTATCCTTAGTTTGTGTAGGGACAAAAGCATCATTTTCAACTGCGTCCCACACATCTAAGTCAATAGCTTCAATAAAAATTTTCATCCTTTCTTTCCAATAGGCATAACCATCCCCATTGAAATAAGGAGGTCTATTTATAGAAGAACTTTCATTTGAAAAATCATTTGAAGCCATCACTTCTCTTGAAGCTGCTAAGCTCTTTATACAAGAGTCTAACTCTGATATCACTTGTTACCAAGTGGCCTCAATACTCAAGAAGGGGGTGAATTGAGTAGTTAAAAATAAGTTCACAAATCTTTCACAAATCGCTTGATAATCAATTTTCGTTGAAGCTATTGAATGATTAGAGATAATTGAATAGATGAGTTAAACACTTTTACTTATACACGTAATAGCCAAGGAGACAATATCCAAATAAAACAATGAAACAGTGCACAAAGATAAGCAGAGGAGGGTTTAGAGAAACAAACACAGTCGTTTATCCTGGTTCAATCACCACTCCACTTGTGATCTACGTCCAGTCCCCAAGCAACAACTTGAGATTTTCCACTATATCTTCAAGCTTCAATGGGTGCTTGAAAAAACCACTACAACCTTGAGCACTCAACAATATGGGATACCTCACCCAAAAGCTTGAGCCTCTATTTTCCAAGGGATACCTCACCCTTACAATACTTGAGGGATACCTCATCCTCACTAATCAGAATGTATAAGATTGAAGTAGAAGAGACTCTCTCTAGAGCAAGTGTTTACAAATTGAAGCTCTAATATGCTCTCAAGGATTTTTCACGTTTTTAACCAGAAAACAGAGAAAGAAATGATTTTAAGGATTGATTCATGTTTTGAAGTATGATGATCAGTTTTTGATTCGAGGTCAACCGCAAATAAGGACCCAACTTTGGTATTTATAAGTTTCTCAATTAATAGAGCCGTTGGAGGTAGTTGGCCATGCATTTAATGCATTTAATGTAGCCGTTGGACGTTGTCAGGATGCGTGTAATCGATTACATATCTCAGGTAATTGATTACATTGTTGTTCCAACGTTTTCTGAACTTTCTGGGCTCTGTGTAATCGATTACATTCTTGGTGTAATCGATTACATGGCTTCTGACTTTGCTTGTAATGTCGATTACAATGCCCATGTAATCGATTACATGACTTGACTTCTTTGTGTAATCGATTACAATATACATGTAATCGATTACATGACTCGTCGAACGTGTTCTTTGAGTTTCTGGGTTTTGTGTAATCGATTACATTGCCCATGTGATCGATTACATGACTTTTGACTTTGTTTGTAATCGATTACAATATCCAGGTAATCGATTACATGACTCGTCGAACGTGTTCTTTGCCTTTCTGGGCTTTGTGTAATCGATTACATATATTGTGTAATCGATTACATGGCCTCTGACTTGCTTGTAATCGATTACATTGTTCATGTAATCGATTACATGCTTTCTGTTTGATGTGTAATCGATTACAAACATTATGTAATTAATTACATTAGCCTTTGAACACATTTTTCAAGTCCAATAATGCTTGTAAGTCATTTCCAACACCTCAAGATACTTGTTTAAACATAAATCCTTTTTAAGAGTGTTAGATTTAAAGTTGAAACTCAGGTTTTATTGAAAGCCATGTTTATCTTTGAAATTTCCCATTTATTTTGAAATCATATATTGAAAAACCATTTGAGAAATCTTGAGAGCATTTAACATTAATATCCTAAGTCTTATAACTAAATAAACCTTCTGTCTTCTTTCTTTGATCTTGATTTTTGCTTTTGTGCTTGATCTTCTCTTTTGCTTTTGTTATCATCAAAAACCTTTTGACATGCCTTAGAGACATAAGCATTCACAAACCTCTATTAGTAGTAAGGAACCTTGTTTGTAATTGATTGTGAGAAAATCGTATTGAGGGTTATTCTTTGTTTGCATGATTGGTACGTTCACATGTTGTTTGTAATTTGTTTTAAGTTATTGGATTGATTGGTTATGTATATTGATATATTTAAATGGATTGGAAGGCATGAAATGGAAGGAAATATTTTGGATTCCCTCTAGGATGGTTCACGATTTTGGGGGCCCAAAATTAGGGTTCTTGATGAACAATTATAACAAGTGGAAGACATAACTAATCAAGTGTACAATTGTAATTAATGGAATGAAAAATTTGGGAACTTAATCCCCTAGGGAGGCCACGGCCTCTAGGGCCATTTAGGGCTTGATTATGCAACTTTAGGTAATCTTAGAACTTAAATAATCAAGTGATTAAATTATTGGTAATAGGATGGAAAATTAATAAATTGGAAGATTAGAAGAATAATTTGAGATTCATAAATTTGAAAGAACCAAGAATGAAATTTATCATAAGACTTAGGGTAATTTTAATTCGAGAAAGAACAAGAGAGTGTGAGACTTTGAGACTCTTAGAATAATTTTCTAAGTGTGTGTGTGAATAAATTACAATAGAGAATTTAAATTAACCAAGAGAATTCCTCTAGAGATAAACTTTGTAAGAAATGCTACATCTAAGTAAGAATTCATAATAAACCTTGAAAATGTACTATTTCATTTAAATTCAGATATTATGATATTGTGGGTCCATGTGAGCGACCAATGATGTATTAATACTTACCTTGGCCAATTGAGGCATATTGTGGAAAGGTATGTGATGATGAACATACATGGTTATGCATTGTGAAAGTCCATTGGACTGTTGTTAAGGCTAAGTTGCCTAGGAGATGAACACATCTTGGTGCTAGTGCGAGTAGACTAGTGTGGGTCATACTGTTGACCTTGGGGACGTCGGGGTGCGGGTACCTCGCAATGGACAGTTAGTAGCTCTTTTGTCTGTGAGGCAGACCGATGCAAACACACCGACGATCCGAACCGAGACACAGTCCTATATCGTGATCTAGTGTAGAATGTCTGTATAATGCCTTCATGTGCACATGGATAAACTGATAAGTTATAGTACTTTGGCGGTGGCAGCCGAGTTGCAGACATGTCTCCTGATCTTTCTCTCTGACTATTTGTGTCTACCTCCACGGAGTAGGATTTTGACAATTGTATGCATGTGCATAGTGAGTCCATCTATTATCTGGCATTTAATCCTTATTATAATTAGAACTGTTACTTTACTGATATTTAATTGCTTGGAATTGCTTAATTGTCTATTACTGCTATTTAATGCTTATTATTATCATTATTTTAAAATGCTATGTGGGGGCTTTGCGCCGTTTTGTTTCTTGCTGCTATAATTGGTAATGATGGTAGCATATCTTACCTCTTTTCTGTATTTCTATTATTCTGTTTGTACTTATGTTCCATGGAAGACGTTGGTGACGGAGGTGAAGTTCCCGAATTTCTCGGCTTCTGGCCCGATCGCGATTAGTACCTACTTTGGGATCATGGAGGCACGCCTGCACAGATTCTTAGGTTATGTACGTTTGGTCTTTCTCGGAGGGCCAGATGCTGGTACATAAACCTAAATTCTGAGTGTTTCATCTATGAGGGAGACGTGTCGATTACACTAGCTTGGGGGTGCCATGATCCTCCTATCTTCACTAGCAGCGTCAGCTTACGTCTAGAGTTTTCCTACCCATCAGAGAGATGTGGGGTGATCGTCACTACACCCCACAGGAGGATTCTTTTGTTTCTACTGCTCGAGACCCGGCCCGTAACTCGGTGGCTCCTATGGAGGTTTCCTCGGAAGACGAAGACCCCGAGGAAGATCCCAAGGAGGACCCTGACATGGTTCCTTCTCAACTTAGGGACTGATACTGCTGTTAGCTACTGATGGCTACCAGTGTATTATTTTGGGGGCCTGATGTGTCTTTATTTTGGTGGGCTGTATATTCCTGATCTCCTGGGGGCATATATGTATAAGTTTTACATTTTATAAATCAGGCGCTGTAATCAAACAAGTTAATATAATGATATATATTGTTGTACATGTATGTTGTATCGATGTATGCTTTACTTCCATTTTACTCTTCATTGTAATCATTGTTATTATGCCTTATCATCATTTTATTAATTATAACAAAAAAAAATACTCGCTAATTTAATTACACGATTATAACCAAGTAAGTTTATATTTATATAGAAAGAATCGGGTCTTAACTTTATACTTTATTTTCCACATTGTAAATGAAAATGTGACGTTCCCTCCCAAAAAGGGGCGTTACATGAATCTTGCATATTTCTTTATATCAATACAATTATATTTTTATTCATATGTTTCTGTTCTTAAATCAATATAAAGGTCTTTATATTCTTGCCAAATTTCAAGAGTGGTACAACTAGGATTGCTATGCGCAGTTGCGGTGGTAAAACTAGTGAAACATATGATCTAGGTAATTTAATCCCGGTGTGTGATTAGATCTTAGTGTGATTGGTTTTCTAATTCTTAATGCAATCATTAGGTAGGTGTAAAAGTGGTTGCTTTACAAATAATTAATGGTTAGGATTTGATTTGAGCAGTTGCTAAATTAAGCGAAACTTAAGGAAAACAGGAGATTTATCTCACAATCACATGAGAACATAATTGATCATGTTGGTATAAAGAGTATGTAAGTTAGCATAATCATATAAATCTAGTGGTGGATTCCATCTCTTAACCAATATCTTTAACTTGGTAATTTAATTTGTGTTTACTATTTTTGTTTTAAGTTTAATTTATACTTTTAATTTTAATTAACAAAACCCCCTTTGTACTTTTTACTGTTTATTGTTCATCAGAGTTTAATTTACGAATTTGATTGATAGTGTCAATTGAATTGGTTCTCTGTGGATCGACCCTTGCATACTACAACTGGTTGCAAGATTTTTATATTTTTGGTGGAACTTGGCAACTGTTTTTGATATAAATCTTAATCATATTCCACATTACACCATATTTTTGGCGCCATTGCTGGGGAACTAATTGTCCAATTACGCTATTAACTTGTTTCCTATTTTTCTCTCTATTTTTTTGTTTTAATTTTAATAGTTTCAGTCGTTCTTTTCAAATGTCTTGCAGGTGTTCATGTCTGGTGAAGACGTGAATGAGCAATTGAGAAATTTAAGGCAATACTTTGAACAAATCAGCTCGCAACATCAAATCCCCCTCCAATTCACACCTGCTGACGTTGAAGCTGCTCGTCATATAGACCTTTCAAGTTCTGAGGCATCTGAGATATCTGAGCCACCTGAAGAAGTAGTGATGGCAGAAAATACGTTAAGGATGTTAGGTGCTCCAGACTTGGACCAACAACCTCTGTGCATAGAGATTCCTGAGAATGAGGAGGCATTTGAGTTGAAATCTGGTCTAATCTATCTTTTGCCATTTTTCAATGGACTAGCTGGAGAAGACCCTACTAAGTATATGAAGGAAATCCATGTTGTGTGTTCTAGCATGAAGCCCACAGGAATTTCAGTGGAGCAAGTCAAGTTGAGAGCTTTTCTGTTTTCCTTGAATGATTCTTTAAAGGAGTGGTTATACTATTTGCCACCTGGATCCATCCAGTCGTGGCAGGACATGGCTCGAGCTTTCTTGGATAGATATTTCCCTGCTTCAAAGGCCGCCACTATCAGAAAAAAAATTTGCTACATCTAACAAAGGCATGGGGAATCACTTCATGAGTATTGGGAGAGATTTAAGAGATTGTGTGCTAGTTGTCCTCAACATCAAATCAGTGAACAACTTTTGATACAGTACTTCTACGAAGGTTTGCTAATGATGGACCGCAACATGATTGATGCTGCCAGTGGAGGAGCTTTGGTTGATAAGACTCCTCGAGAAGCTAGAAACTTGATATCTAGAATGGCTGCAAACACTCAACAATTTTTCACTCGGAATGACACAGGAGTGAGAGCAGTTAAAGAGGTCGACACAACTAGTTTGCAACAACAAATGATCCAGTTGACTGCCATGGTTCAGATGTTGATGGACAACGGGAAAGCACCGGTACAAGCATGTGGGATTTGTTGCTCTTCAGGACATCCCATCGATATATGTCCCACTCTGCAAGAGGACACAAATGAGGAGGCTAAGGCAGTGGGGGGATTTTTTGCACCATCCAAGAATTATAATCCCTACTCCAACACATATAATCTGGGGTGGAGAGATCATCCCAACTTTAGCTATGCAAAATAGCCCAAGCTCAACCTCAAGCTTATGGACCTCTAGGGTTTCAACAAAGGCAAGCACATTTTCCTTAGAGGCAGCAACAAGTTCAAGCTCCTAGGCAACCTGAGCCTTCGTTGGAAGAGTTAATGAGACAAATGGCCACCAATAATATTCAGTTTCAATAAGAAACAAGGGCCACAATCAGTACCTTGCCAAACCAAGTGGGACAATTAGCCACTGAGATCAACAAGGTTCAGAGTCAGATTTCTGAGAAACTTCCCTCACAGCCAGAGGTGAACCCAAGAGAAAATACTAGTGTTGTCACCTTGCGAAGTGGGAAAACACTTGATGAACCCACATTTTCCCAAGTCACTGACGAAAAAGCTCAAAAGCCTAAGGAGGTAGAAGAGGAGGGGCTCAATTCTAAGACCCCTAAGGTAAGTTTTTCGAAACCATTCCCTAAATATGTCACTAAGGCCCCTTTTCCGAGTAGGTTGGTTAAAAATAAGAAAGAAGAGGCAGATAAAGAGATCTTAGAAACTTTTAGGAAAGTGGAAGTTAACATTCCTTTGTTAGATGCCATTAAGCAAGTGCCTAGATATGCTAAGTTCTTAAAAGAATTATGCACTAACAAAAGGAAGTTAAAAGGTAATGAATGGGTCCAGGTGGGAGCAAATGTTTCAGCTGTTTTTAATAAGAAACTCCCAACTAAATGTAAGGGTCCTGGCACATTCACTATACCATGCACTATCGGTAATGCCAGGTTTAAGAGGGCAATGCTAGATTTAGGTGCATCCATTAATGTCATGCCCTTTTCTATTTATGCATCTTTATATCTAGGACCTTTAGAACTAACTGAAGTTATCATTCAACTGGCAGACAGGTCTAACACATACCCTAAGGGGATTGTTGGAGATGTTTTGGTGCAGGTAAATGAATTAGTATTTTCGGCATATTTCTATGTGCTGGACATGGAGGAGGACAATCCCCCAACTTTGCTCCCATTCTGTTAGGGAGACCATTCTTAAAGACTGCACGGACTAAAATTGATGTGCATTCGGGAACATTGACAATGAAATTTGATGGAGAGTTGATCAGATTCAACATCTTCGAAGCCATGAGATACTCGAGTGATGTGCACTCCGCTAATGTTATTGATTCCTTTGATGTTTTTGAGTCTTTAATTTCTGTTGTTTTTAAGTCTAATCAATTTGATGCCCTTGATACAATTATGACTCAGTTTAGATTCCCAGGAATCAAAGAAGGATGACGAAGGAGAGCCATGGAGCTAGGAGGTTGATGGTGTAGTAGCAGTTGTTGGTGTATGCCCTAGAGGCTGATATATTTGTCTGTATTTACATACATTCTATTATGCTTATTTTAATATATGAGGCATTTCATTTACTATGTTTTTTTTTATAAACATAATAAAGTCCTTAGAATAGTAAGTTTGATAACATAGGACATCAAGTGAATGACTTGATTGTGAGATCCTTTTGGTTATAACATTATTCTTAAATGTCCCTAGTCAAGTATTATTGTTAACTAGGACAATAATAATGCATTGAGACTAGTATGTGCATAGACTGATGACCACATCTCACGGGTCATGGATATGAGATATCAAGTCTTCACACGAGTACATATTAGAGTAATGATATATTAGACTGACCCACCATGAGAATGCTACATGAATCGTTACGTGAGTGTCATAAGCGATTCTCATAGTGACAATGGTGTTTGTGGTCCTTTGACCTGAAATCACTACGATTCCTACATGAGGAGTTGTGTGTTTTAATACCATCAAACGTCATCTATAACAAGGTGATTATAAAGTTAGTTATTGGATATACCGCAAATCATGCAGAGGGATGTGAGTGACCTAGATGAGATTTGTCACTCCTACATGACAGGAGCGATATATTCGGGCAAGGAGACTGCGAAATGCATGGCCATGCTCAAATAAGTTAATATGAGATATTGATTTCATTTGTTGTTACAAAGTCTACTCGAGTATCAAGAAATGAATGATTGGACTATACAAGGGTGACGCATTCCATGCCTTGTGTTTGATCTAGATATCTTGACAAAGGGACTAAACGACATAGAAACATTAGTCACGGAAAGGTTATGTCAAATCATTGACATTCTTATTACTTGGGTAGCAGCGCTGTGTTGCTAGATACTGCTCACTACTTGTAATATTAAAATAGGATTTTAATATTACTACCAACGTAATGAGAACTTGCAAGGTCACACACATAGAGCAGACTAAAATTGGAGTAATTGATCCAAGTTGGACTCAGATTCAAATATAGGCCAGACTCATAACAGATGAGTCTAGGGTTGCACAGCTTACCTTGCTGCTGCTCACACTCACTTAAGGTAGTCACTATTATAAATAGTACTGCTAAGGGGCTGCTAAGACACATAATTTCAGAACCCTAGCCGCACCTACAGAAAAGTGAGTGAGAGAGTGATAACTTTCTTCTCTTCTCTTTGCAGCTAGCACTGTGTGAGATACGTGGGGCTCGTCTTTGAGGACGTTGGACGTTCATGAGTCTATTCGTGTGGATACCGTAGAGACATCGTTTCTATTACGGTGTTAGTGATTCACGTTCTTCCTTTTGATCACACTTCAAGAGGTAAATAATTTATAAAAAAAACTCGAATTGCTTTTCGCATGGATCCTCGATGGGAATCCTATTTTTTCACTGTGTGATGTAACCGTAATTTCCAACAGTGGTATTAGAGAGTCTTGCGAAACCATGATTCAGTTTTTTATTTTTATTTTTGCATGAGATAACATGTTTGCTGCTCTTATTTTTTGATTAAAAATATGATCTTTAATATATTATTTCAGAAAACAAATGAAACCCCTTTGTGAAAACATATTCTATTTTATGTGTTGTATGCAAAACTGTGATATTGTTTCCAAAAACTCATGAAGATGTTCATATGTTTTGTGAAAACCATTTTGTATGAATATGTATGTTTTTACGAAGCTTTCTAGTATGTTTGTGATACATACAACATTTTAGAATCCTTATTCTCAATGCCTGGCGCAAGGGTTTAGGAAACCTTGTTCTTGGTTTGCGGCAGTGAGGGTTACAGAATCCTTGTTTCTGCATGAGCAGCACAGCGTAAGGGGTTTTGGAAACCCTATTCCTATCTTGCGGCAGCAGCATCAAGTGTTGATGTCAAGCCATTAAGGAGGTGCAAGGGTTCCCCGCAGTTCATGAAGCGTTCATGCATTTTTTGTTTAGGGTTCAAGCCGTCAAGGGAGGCACAAGAGATTCAGCTCTTGTTTTCAATTCAATTTTTCGGGCCGGGGCGCTGCCCTGTACCTCGCAAGGACCCCCATGCTACCTCTACGTAGTGTGTTATTCGAAAGCGCAATATTTTCTATCCAATTTTATGACTCATAAAAATAATAATGTATTATTGTTATGAGTTTATATGTTCTTTGTGATGCATGGTGCATGGTTATGGCCTTAGTCCTCTTTTTATGCTATTTTGGTTTTTTATAAATACGACCTGCGTGTCGTGCCTTTCTCTCTACATTCTGATTGTACATTCTATTCTCACCTAACTCTCCTTGAATGTAAAAGAGGTTTCTACATAATGTAATTATGATGTGGAGGCAAGAAGACGACATCAAGTGAGGATGTTGATGGGAGACGCTTGGTGAAGCTGGCTTAGTTAATGCTACTCTCTTAGGGGGCCATAACCATGTCACTTTTATTATATGCTTTTTATGTATAAGATGCATGGATAATGTTTATGGTATGATAAACAGTTTAATAAATGGTGAGATCTAATAATAATAATAATAAATTCCCTTAAAGCAAATATTAAGTCATTATGTGATGCCTTCCAATGTGTGGCACTCGTCAAGACTAGTATCGATCAAGTGCAAGTCTGCCAAAGCAGGATGCCTTTATCTATATGAGTAAGACGCGATGAGATAAAGGTAATATCCAACTGCCAACCATTGGGTTTGACTTAACTAGGCCATTTCAATAGGATTGAAGGCTTAGAGGCATGAAGTTGGGCTTTAGTCCATTAGATGGATTTGAATAAGTGTTATTCACCCAACTATCCAAGAGTAACATGTGATGTAATTGGAAAGTGTTTCCTACCTAAATAACTGAATTTTGGGTGATCAGCCAAAGCTGACTCAAAACTAGGTGAAATATGGATCTTAGCCCACTAGAAAATCTTACGATGAGATTTTCCGAGTCAATGCTGAAGGTCATTGACTTGAATAAAATAGTGGGAGACATATTTAATTAAAAGACCTCATTAAATAAGTTTATGGCATGATACTTATATTTTACATATTTCTATTGATAGATTACCATGGCAACAAATACATCAAGTAACTTATCACTGCGATCCATCCTTGAGAAGGACAAGTTGTCTGGAACGAATTTTCTAGACTGGTACAAGAATTTGAGGATTGTCCTCAAGCAAGAGAAAATGCTGTATGTACTAGAACAGCCTATTCCTGAGCCACCTGCTGCTAATGCCCCTAGACTTGAAAATGATGCTTATAAGAAGCATCAAGATGATGCCTTAGACATCGGATGTCTAATGCTGGCCACTAGGAACTCTGAGCTCCAAAAGCAACACGAGAACATGGATGCCTATGATATGATTGTACACCTTAAGAAGCTCTATCAAGAGCAAGCCAGGCATGAGAGATTCGAGGTCTCTAAAGCACTGTTTTAGTGCAAGCTGGTAGAAGGAAACACTGTTGGTACTCATGTACTCAAGATGATTGGGTACATTGAAAACCTAGAGAGACTTGGTTTTCTTTTGGGCCAAGAGTTGGCCACTGACTTAGTCCTGCAATCATTGCCGAAAAGTTTTAGTCAATTTGTCATGAACTACAACATTAATGAGATTGACAAATCACTACCAGAGCTGCTAGGCATGTTGAGAACTTCGGAGCAGAACATTAACAAAGGCAAAAGGAAGGTCATAATGATGGTCCAAAAGAATGAGGGCAAGAAACAGCAGAACAAGCCCAAAGACAGCTGGAAGGGCAAAGTCAAGGATAAGTCCAAGCCCAGCACTTCTGGCTTGAAACCAGTGGGTGAAGTGGCTAAGGAAGGTATATGCTTCCACTGTAGTCAGACTGGACATTGGAAGAGGAACTGTGTGTTGGTGTATGCCTTAGAGGCTGATACATTTATCTGCATTTACATACATTCTATTATACTTATTTTATATATGAGGCATTTCATTTATTGTGTTCTTTTTGATAAACATAATAAAGTCCTTAGAATAGTAAGTTTGAGCCATAGGACATCAAGTGGATGACTATATCGTGAGATCCTTTTAGTTATAATACTATTCTTAAATGTCCCTAGTCAAGTATTATTGTTAACTAGGACAACAATAATGCATTGAGACTAGTATGTGCATAGACTGATGACCACATCTCATGGGTCATGGATATGAGATATTAAGTCTTCACATGGGTACATATTAGAGTAATGATGTACTGGACTGACCCACCATGAGAATGCTACATGGATCATTATGTGAGTGTCATAAGCGATTCTCATAGTGACAATGGTGTTTATGGTCCTTTGACCTGAAACCTCTACAATTCCTACATGAGGAGTTGTGTATTTTAATGCTATCAAACGTCATCTTTAACAAGGTGATTATAAAGTTAGTTACTAGACATACCGCGAATCATGCAGAGGGATGTGAGTGACCTAGATAGGATTTGTCACTCCTACATAACAGGAGTGATATCTTCGGGCCCCCTGATTGAGTGAGACTGCGAAATACATGGCCATGCTCAAATGAGTCAATATGAGATATTGATCTCATTTGTTGTTACAAAGTCTACTTGAGTATCAGGAAATGAAAGATTGGACTATACAAGGGTGACGCATTCTATGCCTTGTGTTCAATCTAGATATCTTGACAAAGGGACAAAACGACATGGAAACATTGGTCACGGAAAGGTTATGCCAAATCACTAACATTCTTATTACTTGGGTAGCAACGATGTGTTTCTAGATACCGCTCACTACTTGTAATATTAAAATGAGATTTTAATATTACTGCTAACATAATAAGAACCTGCAGGGTCACACACATAGAGTAGACTAAAATTAGAGCAATGGATCTAAGTTGGACTCGGATTCAAATATGGGCCAGACTCATAACAGATGAGTCTAGGGTTGCACAGCTTACCTTACTGCTATTCACACTCACTTAAGGTAGTCACTATTATAAATAGTACTGCTAAGGGGCTGTTGATAGACATAATTTTAAAACCCTAGCCGCACCTACAGAAAAGTAAGTGAGAGAGCGACAGGTTTCTTCTCTTCTTTTCGCAGTTAGCACTGTGTGAGAGACGTGAGGCTCCTTTTTGCGGACGTTGGACATTCATGAGTTTGTTCGTGTGGATACCGCAGAGACATCGTTTCTATTACGATATTGGTAATTCACGTCGTTCCTTTTGATCACGCTTCAAGAGGTAAATAATTTTAAAAAAAAAACTCAGATTATGGCTTTTCACATGGATCCTCGATGGAAATCCTATTTTTCCACTGCATAATGTAACCACAATTCCTAACACTGTGCCAAGTTCCTGGAGGAGCTCAAGAAAAAGAAGGGAAGTGAGACTTCCATTTTAGGTATTTTTGTTATTGAAGTCAATTTATCTACTTCTGCAACATGGGTATTAGATACTGGATGTGGATCTCACATTTGTGTAAATGTGCAGGATCTAAAGAGCAATAGACCATTGACGAAGGGCGAAGTCGACCTACGAGTGAGAAATAGAGCAAAGATTGCTGCATTAGCTGTAGGGACTTATTTATTATCTTTGCCCACTGGGCTTGTAATAGAGTTAGAGAACTGCTATTTTATGCCTGCTATTAGTAGGAATATCATTTTTGATTCTTGTTTGGACAAGAAAGGTTTTTCTTTCATTATAAAGGACAAGTGTTGTTCCATTTATATGAATGATATTTTTTATGGTAGCGCACAATTGAGTAATGAACTTTATGTACTTAATCAAGAAATGCCCATCTATAATATAAATACGAAGATGTTTAAATCAAATGATCTGAACCTAACTTTTCTCTGGCATTGTCGTTTGGGCCATATAAATGAGAAACGCATCTCCAAACTCCATAAAGATGGATTCTTGGACTCGTTTTATTTCGAATCATATGAGATATGTGAATCTTATTTATTAGGAAAGATGACAAAGGCCCCAATCACTGGACAAGGTGAAAGGGCTAGTGATCTTTTAGGCCTTATACATAGTGATGTATGTGGGCCACTAAACACACTCGCTAGAGGCGGTTTTCAATACTTCATTACATTTACTGATGATTTCAGTAGATATGGATTTGTATATCTTATGAAGCACAAATCAGAAACCTTTTGAAAAGTTCAAAAAGTTCAAGAATGAAGTACAAAATCAACTTGGAAAGAGTATTAAAATCCTTCAATCAGATCGAGGAGGAGAATACTTAAGCTAACAGTTTGATGATCATCTGAAAGAGTATGAGATAAAATCTCAACTCACTCCACCAGGAACACCACAATGGAACGGTGTCTTTGAAAGGAAGAATCGGACCTTGTTGGACATGGTCCGATCCATGATGAGCCATACAGACCTTCCAGGCTCCTTCTGGGGACATGCTTTATTAATAGCTGCTTGCACACTTAACCGTGTTCCATCTAAGACAGTTCAAAAGACACCATATGAGATATGGACTGGGAGACAGCCTAGTATGTCTTTCTTGAAGATTTGCGACTGCGAAACTTATGTGAAACATCAAGTTTCTGATAAGCTTGGACCTAAATCAGATAAATGCTTCTTTGTGGGGTATCTAAAGGAAACCAAGGGATACTTTTTCTATAATCCTACCAAGGGCAAAATGTTTATTGCACGGACTGCTGTGTTTCTAGAAAGGGAGTTTATCTCTAAAGGAACCAGTGGGAGAAAAGTAGAACTTGAAGAAGTTCAAGTTTCACAAAGCAGCAATGAACCAATGGTGAAAATAGAGCAGCCTCCACAAAATGTTGTGGAACAACAACCTGCTGTAGTAGCACAAGACCTGCGTAGGTCTAACAGGATACGTCATCAACCAGAGAGATATGGATTTCTCATGACCCAGCAAGGTAATGTATTGCTCCTAGATCAAGATGAGCCTGTGACTTACCAGGAAGCCATTATTGGCCTAGAATCTGAGAAATGGCTTAAGGCTATGAGATCTAAAATGGATTCCATGTATGCCAACCAAGTATGGACCTTAGTTAACCTAACTGAAGGGATAAAACCCATTAGGTGCAAGTGGGTGTTCAAGAAGAAAACTGACATGGATGGTAATGTGCATACCTTTAAGGCGTGATTGGTGGCTAAAGGTTTCAAACAAATTCATGGTGTAGACTATGATGAGACTTTTTCCCCAGTTGCAATGCTTAAATCCGTTCGGATCTTGCTTGCTATTGCAACATGCCATGATTATGAAATCTAGCAAATGGATGTCAAAACTACTTTCCTTAATGGAAATCTTCTCGAAGATGTGTACATGACACAACTTGAGGGTTTTGCCACTCCAGAGGATGCTATAAAAGTATGCAAGTTACAACGATCTATTTATGGATTGAAGCAAGCTTCCAGAAGCCGGAATCTTCGTTTTGATGATACAATAAAATAGTTTGGTTTCATCAAAAATGAAGAAGAATCTTGTGTCTACAAGAAGGTTAGTGGGAGCACTATTGTCTTTCTGGTATTGTATGTAGATGACATACTACTTATCGGAAATGACATCCTTACCCTACAGTCCGTAAAGACTTGGTTAGGGAATTGCTTCTCTATGAAGGACTTGGGCGAAGCCACCTATGTGTTAGGTATCAGGATCTATAGAGATAGATCACTGAGACTGCTTGGCCTAAGTCAGAATACATACATAGACAAAATGTTAAGACAGTTTAACATGCATGAATCCAAGAAAGGACTCTTGCCTATGTCACATGGTGTAAGCCTATCTAAGGCTCAATCTCCTTCCACATAGGATGAGAGGGATCGCATGAGCAAGATTCCATATGCATCTGCAATTGGATCTATCATGTATGTCATGTTATGTACTCGACCAGACATCTCGTATGCTTAGAGCATGACGAGTAGGTACCAGTCTGATCCCGGTGAGAGTCACTGGACTGCTATCAAGAACATCCTTAAGTACTTGAGAAGGACTAAGGATTCGTTCTTGGTATATGGAGGTGAGGAAGAGCTAGTTGTAAAGGGTTACACTGATGCTAGCTTCCAAACCGATAAGGACGACTCCAGATCGCAATCGAGTTATGTTTTTTGCCTAAATTGTGGGGCTGTGAGCTGGAGTTCAAAGCAGGAGGCAATCGCTGATTCTACCACAGAGGCTGAGTATATTGCTGCCTCCAATGCAGTAAAGGAGACCGTTTGGATTAGGAAGTTCATTGCTGAACTTGGCGCTATTCCTAACATTGTGGACCCAGTGGACCTCTATTGTGATAATAATGGAGCCATTGCACAAGCTAAGGAGCCTAGATCTCACCAATGATCCAAACATATACTTAGGCACTTCCATCTCATTCGAGAAATCATCGATAGAAGAGATGTGAAGATATGCAGAGTACTAATAGATAATAACATTCCTAATCCACTAATGAAGCCTCTTACACAGCAGAAGCATGAGGCTCACACTAGGTCTTTAGGCATTAGACATATGCCTGATTGGCTCTAGTGCAAGTGGGAGATTGTTGGTGTATGCCCTAGAGGCTGATACATTTGTTTGTATTTACATACATTCTATTATGCTTATTTTAATATATGAGGCATTTCATTTATTGTGTTCTATTTTGATAAACATAATAAAGTCCTTAGAATAGTAAGTTTGATGACATAGGGCATTAAGTGAATGACTTGATCGTGAGATCCTTTTGGTTATAACACTATTCTTAAATGTCCCTAGTCAAGTATTATTGTTAACTAGGACAACAATAATGCATTGAGACTAGTATGTGCATAGACTGATGACCACATCTCATGGGTCATGGATATGAGATATCAAGTCTTCACATGGGTACATATTAGAGTAATGATGTATTGGACTGACCCACCATGAGAACGTTACATGGATCATTACGTGAGTGTCATAAGCGATTCTCATAGTGACAATGGTGTCTATGGTCCTTTGACCTGAAATCACTACAATTCCTATATGAGGAGTTGTGTATTTTAATACCATCAAATGTCATCTATAACAAGGTGATTATAAAGTTAGTTATTGGATATACTGCAAATCATACAGAGGGATGTGAATGACCTAGATGGGATTTGTCACTCCTACATGACAGCAGCGATATCTTCGGGCCCCCTGATTGAGTGAGACTGCGAAATGCATAGCCATACTCAAATGAGTCAATATGAGATATTGATTTCATTTGTTGTTACAAAGTCTACTCGAGTATCATGAAACAAATGATTGGACTATACAAGGGTGATGCATTCCATGCCTTGTGTTCGATCTAGATATCTTGACAAAGGGACTAAACGACACGGAAACATTGGTTACGGAAAGGTTATGTCAAATCACTGCCATTCTTATTACTTGGGTAACAGCGATGTGTTGCTAGATACCACTCACTGCTTGTAATATTAAAATGAGATTTTAATATTACTGCCAACGTAATGAAAACTTGCAAGGTCACACACATAGAGCAGACTAAAATTGGAGCACTGGATCCAAGTTGGACTCAGATTCAAATATGGGCCAGACTCATAACAGATGAGTCTAGGGTTGCACAGCTTACCTTTCTATTGTTCACACTCACTTAAGGCAGTCACTATTATAAATAGTACTGCTAAGGGGCTGCTAAGACACATAATTTCAGAACCCTAGTTGCACCTACAGAAAAGTGAGTGAGAGAGCGACAAGTTTCTTCTCTTCTCTTTGTAGCTAGCAATGTGTGAGAGACGTGAGGCTCCTCTTTGCGGATGTTGGACATTCGTGAGTCTGTTCGTGTGGATACCGCAGAGACATCGTTTCTATTACGGTGTTAGTGATTCACGTCCTTCCTTTTGATCACGCTTCAAGAGGTAAATAATTTAAAAAAACTCGGATTATGGCTTTTCGCATAGATCCTCAGTGGGAATTCTAATTTTTTCGCTGTGTGATGTAACCGCAATTCCCAACAGTAGCCTTGCATATGCTCTTTTCCATTTCAGAAGGACATGAAGTATCGTATGTTGAGCTACCTATTACCACTGATATACCTAAACCTTCTGTTGTGCAGGCACCAAAATTGGAATTGAAGGAATTGCCTGCCCATTTGAAATATATTTTTCTGGGTGAGAAGGAGACATTCCCAGTGATAATTGCTAAATCCCTTAGCCAAGAGCAAGAGGAGAGATTAATTTCTTTGTTGAAGGAACACAAAACAGCCATTGGATGGACTATTGTGGACATCAAGGGTATTAGCCCCTCCATTTGCATGCACAGAATCTTAATAGAGGAGGGGGCTAAGCCAGTGAGAGAACCCCAGAGGAGGTTGAATCCTCCGATGATGGAGGTTGTAAAGAAGGAGATACTGAAGCTCCTAAGTGTGGAGGTCATCTACCCCATTTCTGATAGCAAGTGGGTAAGCCCGGTCTAGGTAACACCAAAGAAATCAGGCATTACTGTAGTAAGAAATGCTGAGAATGAGCTTATTCCCACTAGAATATAGACAGGGTTGCATATTTGTGTAGATTATAGAAAATTGAATGCCGCCACCAGAAAAGACCACTTCCCTTTACCCTTTATTGATCAAATGTTAGAGAGATTAGCTGGTCATTCTCATTATTGTTTTCTGGATAGATTTTCAAGTTATAACCAGATTGTTATCGCTCTAGAAGCTCAGGATAAGACCACTTTTACTTGTCCTTTTCACACCTTTGCTTATAGGGGAATGCCTTTTGGACTTTGCAATGCGCCAGGGACTTTTCAGAGATGTATGGTGAGTCTATTTTCTGATTATATAGAGAACATCATTGAAGACTTCATAGATGATTTTAGTGTATTTGGGAATAGCTTTGAGAATTGCTTGGAACATTTAGCATTAGTTTTAAAAAAATGCATTGACACTAACCTTGTTTTAAATTGGGAAAAATACTATTTCATGGTAGAATAAGGTATTGTGTTAGGTCATGTAATCTCTGCTAGGGGCATTGAAGTCGATAAAGCTAAGGTAGAACTTGTGCGTTCATTACCCCCGCCCACTAATGTGCGGAACATTTGTTCTTTTCTTGGTCATGCAGGTTTCTATCAGCGATTCATCAAAGACTTCTCCAAGATATCAGCGCCCCTCTGCACACTTCTCCAAAAAGATATGTCATTCCATTTTAATAAGAAGTGTATGGAGGCTTTCACCAAACTTAAGGAGTTGATGACCAAGGCAACTATCATTAGGCCACCAAATTGGGAGCTTCCATTCGAGTTAATGTGTGATGCAAGTGACTTTATGGTAGGAGCTGTCTTAGGGCAGTGAGTTGATAGGGTTCCTTATGTTATTTACTATGCATCAAGGACCCTAAATGATGCTTAACTGAACTATTCCACAACTGAAAAAGAACTTCTTGCTGTAGTTTTTGCTTTAGAGAAATTTAGATCATATTTAATTGGTTCTAAAGTAATTGTTTTTTCTGATCATGCAGCATTGAAGTACCTACTAGAAAAGAAGGAGGTGAAGCCAAGATTACTCCGATGGATTCTATTGCTCCAAGAGTTTAACTTGGAGATTAAAGATAAAAAAGAGAGTGAAAACCTGGTGGCAGACCATTTGAGCAGGTTGGTGATTGAAGAGGAGGATATACCTATCCAAGAGAGCTTTCCGGATGAGCATTTAATGGCTATCACAACCATCATTCCGTGGTATACTGATATTTCCAATTACTTGGCCACCAAGGACTTTCTGGAGGGCTTGAACAAGGCGTAGCGAGATAAGCTAAGGAGTAATTACAAGTATTACATCTGGGATGATCCTTACCTTTGGAAGCATTGTGCGGATCAAGTGATTTGGAGGTGCATTTCGGATTTTGAGATTCACTCCGTTCTCTCTTTTTGTCATACCTATGCCTATGGAGGACATTTCGGCATGAAGAGGACAGCCAATAAAGTACTTGACAGTAGTTTCTATTGGCCCACAATCTTTAAGGATGCTTATAACTTCTGTAAGTTATGTGACCGCTGTTAAAGAACAGGTAATATTGGTCCACGAAATCAAATACCTCAAACTCGAATAATCTTTGTGGAAATCTTTGATGTTTGGGGCATTGACTTCATGGGACCATTCCCTCCTTCTTTTGGTTTCTCCTATATTCTTTTAACTGTGGATTATATTTCAAAATGGGTGGAAGCTAAGGCTACTAAATATGATGATTCTAAGACTGTTGTGGATTTTGTGAAGTCTTATATTTTTTCCAAGTTTAGTACTCCCAGAGCTATCATTAGTGACCAATGGACACATTTTTGCAACAGAATCTTTGAAGCCCTTTTGAAGAAATATGGTGTGGTGCACTAGACCTCTACTCCTTACCATCCTCAGACGAATGGCTAGACTGAGGTGTCCAATTGGGAGATCAAGTTTATCCTTGAAAAAACTATGAATCCAATGTGCAAGGATTAGAGTACTAGACTTGTTGATGCTTTATGGGGCTTATAGGACTGCATACAAGACCCCGATTAGAATGTCGCCATTCCGATTAGTGTATGGGAAGCCCTGTCTCCTGCCAATGGTGCTGGAACATTGATCTTATTGGGTTATCAAGCAAGTTAACTTGAACTTTGAAGGTGCTGGAAAGCAAAGAAAGCTCCAATTACAGGAGTTGGAAGAACTAAGGAATGAGGCCTTTAAGAGTGCCCTCATTTACAAGGCCAAAACCAAAGCATTCCATGATCACATGATCTCTAGGAAAAAGCTTCAACAAAGGCCAAAAAGTGTTACTATACCAATCCAGACTCAAATTATTTCCAGGTAAGCTACGTTCTAAATGGATTGGACCATTTATAGTAACTACTGTTTTTCCTTCTGGTGCAGTGGAGATCATGAATGAGGCATCTAGAAAGACATTCAAGGTCAATAGGCACCATCTCAAGCCTTACCATGAACTTTCAGAGAATGCAGAAGTTGAGGACATGCCTCTTCTCCATCCATCTTATGTAGAACACTGAGGAGTGTCGCAATGTCTGGCTGAGGATAATAAACCAAGCGCTTATTGGGAGGTAACCTAACCAGATTTGCTTTCTTTTCCTTTTCTGTTTTATATTATTTAGTTTCTTAGTCCAGCCCATTTTAATGTATTTCTTACCTGATGATACCTGCATCTTTATCGCTATTTGTGTTTTGGCTTGCTCAGTTTTGGTTTGATTGCATGAGTTCATGGTTTGTTAAGTGCGTGCACTCATGAGGAGCAAATTGGAGTGATTTTATAAGTCAGAAGCCAACACGGGGTGGGTCGTGTCAAGTGACACGGCCTGTGTTCCCATGATAGTAACCCCAGCTGCTTACAGAGAGGTACACGGGGTAGACCGTGTCACATGACACGGCCCGTATTTTCGTAGGTGGTAGGTTTTGTTTTCTCATAGAAAGGTACACGGGGTGGGCCGTGTCAATTGACACGGCCCGTGTCCTTATACACCCAAGCTATTCTTTATAGAGAGGTACACGGGGTGGGCCGTGTCATGTGACACGGCCCGTGTTGTTGTTCCAGTAATTCTAAAACCATGACTTAGGGATTTTGATAATCACATATTTGATACAATAATAAACCCTCATTTTTAGTCATTTACACTCTCCATGTACTTAATTGATTGAGTTTGGTTATGTTTTGTAAGTTTGGACTCAAATTAGACTTAATTAAATTTTTTAGCATGATTTACATCTTACACTGTTTCTGTATTTGGGCCATATCTTGGGCTGTAGGTATTATTTTGAGGTGATTTTAGTGGCATTTGAAAGATAAGAGAGCGCTTTACAACTTTCATAAAGACCTCAAAGGCCAATCATATGAGTATATAACTCAAATTGGGGTTGAACCAAGAACTAGAGTGCTATTCTTGACAGCTTAACCTATGTGTGTTGTTCATGTCATATTTCAGGCTAGAGGTTGTCAAATAGGCTAAAATGTTGATGCTGAATAGTTGAGACTTATATCTACAACTTTCATGTTGAACACTTTTCAAGAATCAGAGGTCTAGTAGGTGATATTGGGCTTGAAAGTCAGAAAGAAGGTGCTGGAACTGGGCTTGAATACTTTGTAGTAATTGGCCCATATCTTAGGCTATAAATAGCCAAATGAGGTGATTCTGGTGTCCATTTTGAAGCCAAGATCAAGCCCTACAACTTTAATGAAGATCATATTTGCTTATTCTGAGGCATTCAATGACTTCAGGGCTAAATGATTTTGGAGACAAGGAATCTCCATAATTTTTCACTCACCAAAAGTTATTTGGCATTTTCTACTCATTTTCCACTGATCCACTCACTAATGACTCAGCCCCCTTGTCATTTTGTATCTCTAATCCTCTATAAAAGGGGGCCTTGGTAGATCATTGAAGGTGTTAGGTGTTAGGTACTAAA
This sequence comes from Ormosia semicastrata, assembly GCA_029884595.1. NCBI lineage: Eukaryota > Viridiplantae > Streptophyta > Magnoliopsida > Fabales > Fabaceae > Ormosia > Ormosia semicastrata. The sequence goes on along the minus strand of JAQQTO010000047.1, from coordinate 35,838,715 downwards.
ATGATGCTAGTTTGTTACTAGGTTTTCTTATAGTAATTTTCCTTTGTTCTAAATTGAAGTCATGTTCTTCTTCTTCTTCTTCTCTCTTTCTTTCTTCTTATCTATGAGTAACTAAGTTTCATTTTGCTTGGGTGAAAGAGTGAAGCTCTTGGTAATGAAATAAGGTTAGATTAATTTCTCTCTTGTGCTTAAATGATATATTTTCAAGTAGTCATTATATGTATTATATTTTATTTCCAATTAATTTAAAAACCCTCCTTGTAAAGTGGAGTTCTTGATTTGTTGTAGACAAGAGATTCACACAATGAATGCTTTAACCCATTTACAAGTGGTGGTGCTAGAAACTCTCCTTATAAAGTGGAGATCTTGATTTGTTGTAGATAAGATTTTGGCACAATGAATGCTTGATCCCATTTATGAGTGGTGGTGTTAATAGATGATTAAAGGAATCATAATATAATTATGTATATAATTTTTGATGAACTTTGAACGTTGTATTTTTTGATTGGAACCTCTGTTATATGTGGATTCTAATTGAGTTATAAAAGAATTAATCTTGTCCTTAATTTATTTACCAAGAGTGGATCTCCTAGCCCAAGCAATTCCTTTTTATTTGTGACCAAGTTTTTATCACCTTTATTGTTGTAACAAAATATTTTCCTTACATCAAATAAATTTTTCTTCATCAATTTCCTATGGATCGACCTCAGACTTCCGAGAAATTTATTACTTGAGATAACCTGCACTTGGGTTTGCAACCTTTAATCCCGCATTAGTTTTTGTTCCCAAATTTTCCCAAAATCTTCTTCTCCCATGCAACCACCACGCAATAGCTCTCATCCTTCTCCACCTTCTCCTCTTCCAAATCTTCCATTTTCCCCACCTACATCCACTATTTTCAACCATTTTTCACTATCCAACTGTCAAATCTCTCTTCCCTTTTCCTTTCTCCATCCATTTTCCCACCATTGTCTCCATCATTCTCACCACCCACGTGCCTACCATAGCCACCACAACAATCTTCCATTGCTCTTCCATTTTTAACCCTACACCCACTCTATGATTCACTTCTCCCTACATTTCTTCTCACCCAATTACCTCATTTCCATACCCTTTCCTTCAAACTCCCTATCTCCATACCTCCCCACCATTCCAAAGTTCACGGTTCCACGCCATTTTCTCCTTTTCTCCATTTCTTTTGATTTCCTCAATAAAGGGTCCCAAGAAGCGCATCAAGGTCACCACTGCTTCCTGTTCACACCACCCCCATCATACCTCCTCTAGGCGCGCACAGTCTTCTCCATCACCCCCACGTGAGCCATCTCTACCTCAAGTACCAGTCAATCCCATAGACAGAAAAGTAGTGGTTCCCACCTGATTTTTGGATATGGATACCCTTAAGGCTATAGGGTTGCATGATGAGGTTTTTGCTTTATTGAGTAGGATTAGTTGGGTAGAGTTTGCATTGTTGAATAGGCCTACATTTGCTGAGCTGACCAGGGAATTCATTTCTAGTTTTAACCGTAAGTTATATCCACTATGTGATCAGGAAAAGTGGCCTGGTGAGATCACATTTAGGATGTTAGGCAACTCTCATACTGTTGATATTCACTTGTTTTGTGTCATTTTTAATTTTCCTGAGGGGCACAATATGCTACCCTGTGATTTTAATCCTGATCGTGTTTGGTCTGCTCTAACTATGGCTGGGTCTGATAGTTACGACCCTAAGATGTCTAAGACCTCTAGGCTTAGGTCCCCTACAAATAAATATATTCATAAATGGTTAGTTAATACCATCTGTGGTAGGGGGAAAGTCAAGGCACTATTAGCCGTTCTGAGTTATTTTTCCTACATTGCATGATTGAGGGGGAACCTGTAAATGGGGGGTATTGGCTTTGTAATCAGTTTCACCATATAGGGACCACTTTAGCTGGCCGTATAGTGATTGGGGGGTATGTCTTTGCTATTGCTGCTCATTTTAATGATCTGGACTTGCTGGAAGAGGCTCCGGTCCAGGGTCTTAATGTTATTGATGGGGCTATTTTGGTGTCTATGAAGCTGTGCACCCGTCAACATGGTGCTCTCCTCTTGATCGGAGCTGATGGAGTTGCCCTGCCTAGGCCAACTTCAATCCCTAAGTCTCATGAGGATGCTACAGTATCACCACCTCTAGAGTTTACTAATGATGCAGGACCTTCCACTCAGCCTGGCGATGCTTCCTATGATGATGTTTTGGCTCGTATTGACTTTCTGGAGTTGGACCATGCTGCTTGCTTCCAGCTATTAGAAGACCGATTTCAGCAATTTGATGACTGCTTTCAGGCATTGGAGGCCTCTTGTGATTAGAGGATGGATGCCATTGATGGCAAGCTTGATCTCTTGCTTCAGCGTTTCTCCTATCCCCCTCCCCCATCTTGATGTATCTCCCTTTTCTTTTGAGATATTGTATTTGATTTTGACTGGCTTAGTGGACATTGTATTGGTTCCCATTTTGGATTTGACTATGCTTCATGATACTAGAATCAATGTCTTCCTATGTTTTTGCATATGCTTTGTTGATTTACTCGTGTTCATTTTCTATGTTGTATACTTTGACATTAAGGACACTGTCTGTTTTAAGTGTGGGGGGGTCTAGGTTTGACCTTAATTACATATTTTGATCTTAATTGCATATCTGGTGCATGTCTTTCTAACTGGTTTTTAGAGTATGTTGAGCAATGAGCAAGCGATTGATTTTTATTAATAAGTTTTTATGCCTAAAGGAGCTGACTTTCTTGCTTCTAAACCTATACTGAGAGGTTTTGAAAATTGAAAGGGTTGATTAAAAAATATGATAAAATTAAGATCTAGTGAGTTTTTTGGGCCTTGATGTGAATGACTAATTTTAAGTCATTTCTGTTCTTTGTTGAATGATTCCACTTGTGATTATATGCCATTTAGAACTTGGTTTGACTTTCTTTTAAACTGCAAATGATCACTGCACATTTTTGAGATAATAAAGGCATTTCTTTCTTTTAGCTACTGGCCAAATAGTTGTCCTTGCATTTTGATCCATTGTTTCACCCCTTTGAGCCTGAATGACGTCCTTTCTTTTTATTATAGCTCAATACAAGCCTAATGGTGAAAAACCATTGCTACCCTACCGTAGGGAGTAGAAGAGATTGATAATTATGTTGGGAATTGTATTTGAATAAGTGTGGGGGTGATTACACTGTCATATTTCATTATTAAAAAAAAGACTCTCAAAAGAGAAAAGAAAGAAATAAAAAAAAGAATGGTAAAGTTGATTGTTGAATGGAGAAAGTCAAGCAAAAGATGAAGATGGATTGAAAAGTGCTAGGGTGATTATGCAAGCATGTTTGAATTTTATATTCCCCTTTGCTCTTCTATTTCCGATGGTCTAACTTTTTTTATCCTTGATATATCCTACCTTGACCTTAACCTCATTACAACCTGATTAAAGACCTTTTGATCTTTGTGTGCATGTGGTTTAGGTGGTGGAAAAGTAGAGGCTTGTCAAGCCTATGATAGGGCATGTTTTCATGAGTTGGTTGAGAGTAAATACAAGCCCAAAACACTTGAGTAAAAGAGAGTATATAAGTGAGGATTTATCATGCTGATTTAACCCTGATATTGGATTGACCTGACTTGCTGATTTGGACTGTTGAGCGAGAAAATTCCTAATTGCTTAGAATCCTTGAAAGGACTAACGTGTGTAGATCTTTGCTCATTGTTTAGTACTTTTATTACTTTTTGGGAAGTATGTGCTTGATTTTATATTTTGGCCCAGGAGTGCAAAAGGTTAAGTGTGGGGGTATTTGATTTGTTAATAATTTTAGTATCTTAAATGCCTTTTGTTTGATCTAATTGGACTCCATATGTGCTCAATTGTTGACATTTAGCTAAGTTTCTGCTTTAGAGCCTAATTAGATGTTTATTGTGAAACTATGCTTAAATGTGGTTATAAATACTCATAATGAATTATGCTTTTCAGGATATCTTTGAGTGTTTGAGTCCATTAGCATCGAACTGAGCTTGATGACCATTTAAGGAGAGAAATGAATGCTTAAGAAGATCAGTTTTATCCCTAGAGGCAAAGGAAGAAGAGCAATTATGAAGAATAAGGTCCCATTTGAAGAAAGTGGTCAACACGGCCCATGTCATATGACACGGGGTGGGCCGTGTACTCCTCTGACTATTTCAAGACAGGTCAAATCCTATTTTTGGACAACACGGCCTGTGTCAGATGACACGGGGTAGGCCGTGTACGTCTCTGTCTTCACAAGGGAATTCAGTTTTAAGCCTTGACTGATAACACAACCCGCGTCACATGACACGGGTTGGGCGTGTTCTTCTCTGACTTTGAAATTAGTTGGAATTGTGTTACCAGATTCAGACACGGGTAGGGCTGTGTTATATGACACGACCCGTGTCATTGGCTGAGAAATTTAAATTCAAACCTATAAATAGGGTTGCTCAGAGCCCCTAAAGGAGATCTGAACAGAGAGAGCCGTCAAGGAAACTAAGGGAAACTCAAAGACCAAGAAAGAGAGAGATTCGATTGAGGATTGGAGACTCGGATTCGAGCGATCAAAGATCAATCATTCTCAAACCTTGGAAACTAGTTTAATCTTTAGTTTTCTTTTCTTCTTTTATTCGGAACAATGTTTTTCTTTGATTCTTCTTCTATTTTTGAATTTGCCATGTGTGGCTAAACTTCTTAATTGGTTAAGGGAAGATAAAACTCTAGTTTTGATTATGTGAATTTTGCATATTTCTTTATATCAATACAGTTATGTTTTTATTTATATGTTTCTGTTCTTAAATCAATATAAAGGTCTTTATATTCTTGTCAAATTTCAAGAGTGGTAAAACTAGGATTGCTATGCGCGGTTGCGGTAGTAAAACTAGTGAAACATATGATCTAAGTAATTTAATTCCAGTGTGTGGTTAGATCTTAGTGTGATTGGTTTTCTAATTCTTAATGCAATCATTAGGTAGGTATAAGAGCGGTTGCTTTACAAATAACTAATGGTTAGTGTTTGATTTAAGTGGTTGCTAAATTAAGTGAAACTTAAGGAAAACAGGGGATTTATCTCACAATCACATGAGACCATAATTGATCATGTTAGTATAAAGAGGATATAAGTTAGCATAATCATATAAATCTAGTGGTGGATTCCATCTCTTAACTAATATCTTTAACTTGGTAATTCAATATGTGTTTACTGTTTTTCTTTTAAGTTTAATTTATACTTTTAATTTTAATTAACAAAACTCCCTTTTTACTTTTTACTGTTTATTGTTCATCAGAATTTAATTTAGGAATTTGATTGATAGTGTCAATTGAATTGGTTCTCTATGGATCGACCATTGCTTACTACAACTGGTTGCAAGGTTTTTATATTTTCAGTGAAACTTGGCAACTGTTTATAATATAAATCTTAATCATATTCCATATCACACCAGTGACAATAGAGATATTCTGGATGGAGTCTTCTTCAACTATTCATTCACGTCTTATTCACTTTGTTTCATGATCTTCAAGAATTCTTCTTCCTCTTCTTTCCATTTCTCCTTTTCTCTTCAGGCTTCCTCCATACTCCATTCTTTAACATTTTTCCTCTTCTCTGTTTCTCCTGGCTATAGCATCATCCATTCCTTGTAATTCCTCCTACTCTAACTATATTAGTCATTGACTCTTCCTCCTAATGTATTTCAGCAACACGGGCCCTTGAAGTCTCTTCCTTAACTCCCTTTATCTCTACCTTAGTTTAATAATTCCATGGCACTGTGTGAGTATCACTATAAGCAAATGGTATTGGCTTCTTGACTGTCACTGCTACTTTCCCTAGCGTTGAAGCTTGGTTGAGAGGTAGCGCCTTAAGCACAAAGCATTCAACCACATTGACCTATTCAGAGGAAGCTACCCATTGTCTAGCTTGTATTACTCCCAAAATGAGTTATCCCTGGATTCGAACCCTAAAGTCTCAACAGTTCTCGATATCATGTCTCATTCCTCCACACAATGATAAGCACAACTTGACTCTTCAACATACTTCTCCTCTTTTTTTATTGTTGTAGCTGGTGCAGTGATACTATAACCTTCTTTCTTCAACCCCTCAAATATTTCAACCATCGATGTACGCAAGCTCATGACATTTCTTGTTGGTGGTCCTTCCATCTCCAAAGCATTTGCCCCATTCCTTCCACCATGATTAGGAATTAGGTTATTGACAATACTAGGTCCAGCCTCCTCTTGAATGTCAAGCTTTCCACTAGCAATTCGCTTCTTTACTGCAGTCTTGAAAGATTCACAATCTTAGACTAAGTGCCTTGGGATATCCATGTGATATTTGCAAGTTAAATTTGGGTTATACCACGTTGGAAATAATGGTTGTAGGGGATGTACAAGATTTCTTGAGATGAGGTGAGCATCAAACAACTTTTAGAATAAGTTTGTGTTTGAAATGGATAATCTTGGGGAAAGGGGTAGGTTTTAGGGGTGGAAACGACCTTGATTTTGGAAGTTTGACTGAGGTTGTGGGTGACTCGGGCAATTTTATAAAGGTGCAAGTGGATATTGGGTATAGGTTGGGCGAGTTGGTACATATGGTTGTGGTGTGGGAACAATGTTGATGTGAAATTATGAGATTTAACATGTATTTATAGGTGGAGCGGTTAGGCCAGGTATATGAGAAAGTGCAAGTGTCTGATAAAAAGGGTAAGGGGTTTGGGTTACATGGAGGGGCTCAATAGACAGGGTAAGACGGTGGATAACGGGGTTGTGAAGGTTATTGGTTTTGCACGTAGCTCGTTCTGGTTCCTTTTTCTTAGGGGAAAACCCCTTCTTGAAACCACCTTCATTATTGCCAATTAGCAATTTGCCAACTTTTACCAGAATTTCAATCATCTCTCTATAAGATCCTAATACAGGCACCTTAGTATATCTAACATATACATGGATGAGTAGTATTAGCTACGTTACTTCTAATTTTAAACATCAACAAATCCATAACATTTATAAATTATTATGGAGAGCCATAACTAAAAAGACATATATATATATACATCACAGACTCAAAAGGGCAAAGAGTTACACATATAACTTTATACATACTCAAAGCAAATATAAATAAGTATACAAGCTTTATCTACTAAAAGTATTAAAACTAAACTAGTCTTCATGCTTCTACACCTTTCCTTTTGAAGGGTCTTCACCTAGATTTTCATGGAAACACAGCGGGGTGAGAAATCATATATTCTTGGTATAACCAATTCCAAAACCAACATTGGTAATATTCATACTGAACAACTAAACCAAATATACATACATTAATACTTGAACTAACTAACAATAGGCTATGAATTCATAAAGACATTGAATCTCTACTCAATATCACTAGAACATTCATATTTTCTTTTATGTAAAGGTTCCTTAAGCTAAAGCATAATCTATAAATATAAGTTCTTCAATCATATGATAATTACAACTATCTATACAATCGTAACATATCATAGCTAGTTCACTGGTAATCACATATTTTATACATTAATAAACCCTCATTTTTAGTTACTCTTCATATACTTAATTCATTGAGCTTGGTCATATTTTGTAAGTTTGGGCTCATATTGGGCTTAATTGATTTTTTCGAGCATCATTGAGGTTTGACACTATTTTTGTATTTCGGCCATATCTTGAGTTCTAGATGTCTAAAAATTATGTATTTTACCTTGTAGGAAAGATGAGAGAGAGCTCTACAACTTTCATAATAGTTCTAGGGCAGAATAGGATATCTAGCGGAGCTAATTGGGCCTGGAATTCAGAACACGAGTTTAGAAATCCTTTGAAAATGTTTTGTCCATAACTTGAGTTGTAGACCTCCAAATGACACGGGGTTTGGGCCCAATTACTCACAATGGACCCAATTTTGTAGCTAATGGGGTTCTAATGATGTGAGGCCAAAATTAGAGTTAGTTTATAGCTGTAGAGGTAGAAAACCGAGATTAGTTTTTCATTCCACACTTTTCTCACCTTCTCTCTCTAAATCTAGATCTTTCTCTCTTCTTCTTCCTTCTTCCTCAAGCTCCTTTGATTTTGGAAGTTTGAGTGAGGTTGTGGGTGACTTGGGAAATTTTATGAAGGTGCAGGTGGATATTGGGTATAGGTTGGGCGAGTTGGTACATATGGTTGTGGTGTGGGAATAATGTTGATGTGAAATTGTGGGATTTGACGTGTATTTGTAGGTGGAGCGGTTAGGCCAGGTGTATGAGAAAGTTATCTAATAAAAAGGGTAAGGGGTTTGGGTTACATGGAGGGGCTCAATAGGCAGGGTAAGATAGTTGATAACGGGGTTGTGAATGTTGTTGGTTTTGTACGTAGCTCACTTCTGGCACCTTTTTCTTAGGGGGAAACCCCTTCTTGAAACCACTTTCATTATTGCTAGTTGGCAATTTGCCAGCCTTTACCATAATTTCAATCATCTCTCTGTAACATTCTAATATAGGCACCCTAGTATATCTGACATATACATGGATGAGCAGTATTAGCTATGTTACTTCTAATTTAAAACATCAACTAATCCATAACATTTATAAATTATTATGGAGTGCCATAACTAAAAAGACATATATATATATATATATACATCACAGACTCAAAAGGGCAAAGAGTTACATATATAACTTTATACATACTCAAAGCGAATATAAATAAGCATGCAAGCTTTATCTACTAAAAGTATTAAAACTAAACTAGTCTTCATGCTTCTACACCTTTTTTTTGAAGGGTCTTCACCTAGATTTACATAGAAACACAACGGGGTGAGAAATTATATATTCTTGGTATAACCAATTCAAAAACCAACATTAGTAATATTCATACTGAATAACTAAACCAAATATACATACATTAATACTTGAACTTACTAACAATAGGCTATGAATTCATAAAGACATTGAATCTCTACTCAATATCACCAGAACATTCATATTTTCTTTTATGTAAAGGTTCCTTAAGCTAAAGCATAATCTATAAATATAAGTTCATCATTCATATGATAATTACAACTATCTATACAATCGTAACATATCATAGCTAGTTCACTGATAATCATATATTTTATACATTAATAAACCCTCATTTTTAGTCACTCTTCATATACTTAATTGATTGAGCTTGGTCATATTTTGTAAGTTTGGGCTCAAATTAGGCTTAATTGATTTTTTCCAGCATCTTTGAGATTTGACACTGTTTCTGTATTTCAGCCATATCTTGAGTTCTAGATGTCTAAAAATTATGTATTTTACCTTGTAGGAAAGATGAGAGAGAGCTCTATAAATTTCATGATAGTTCCAAGGTAGAATAGGACACTAATTGGGCTTGGAAGTCAGAACACGAGTTCAAAAACCCTTTGAGAATGTTTTATCCATAACTTGAGTTGTAGACCTCCAAATGACATAGGGTTTAGGCCCAATTACTCACAATGGACCCAGCTTTGTAACTAATGGGGTTCTAATGTTGTCAGGCCAAAATTGGAGTTAGTTTATAGCTGTAGAGGCAGAAAACCGAGATTAGTTTTTCATTTCACAATTTTCTCACCTTCTCTCTCTAGATCTAGATCTTTCTCTCTTCTTCTTCCTTCTTCCTCAAGCTCCTTTGTGGTGATGGCTATGGAGAGCTAAACTTCTGTAATCAATTTTGAGATTTTTGAAGAAATTTTGGTTTGGATTCTTGAGATCTTGGTTGTGTTTTTGTGTTTGAATTGCATTTGGATTCCTCTTCTCCTTCTTCTTCTTGATCTTGAATGCATGGATGGTGATTCTATTTTTGTTTGATTTGATTAGATCTTGATTTAAGATTAAGAATTGTGATGGGATTTAGGTTGATTGATCTAAATTAATCACAGAATTAAAGAGGTTATGAATTGCATTTGGATTCCTCTTCTCCTTCTTCTTCTTGATCTTGAATGCATAAATGGTGATTCTGTTTTTTGTTTGATCTGATAAGATCTTGATTTAAGATTGAGAATTGTGACGGGATTTAGGTTGATTGATCTAAATTAATCACAAAATTAAAGAGGTTATGTTACTGATTTGTGTCTAGGTTAATTGAATTTGGAGATCAAATTAACATAGATCTAACATGAATTGTGCGATTGCAAATTTGTGTGTCATTTGTTAATTGAATTCTAGATGATTGTCTAGTATGAATTCTAGATTTGATGTAAATATTTTGGTTGAATCCAAATTAACCATTCAAATGCACTTCAAATGTTTGTTGAATGATCTATAATAGAATCAACCCAATTTTGGATAGGTTTATGAATTGATTGTTCTTTTAATTGAATTTCTCACTTTAATTCTGTTATTTAGATATTTCGAGTTCTAAAATCCTTTCCCCCAATCTTGGCTTGATTTGATCAAATTGCATTTACAATCCTTGAAAGACGATCCGGTGTTGTTTCCTATGCTACAAGCCATAAGTATAACCCAGTTATAATTTTGATTGAGTTTGGCGCTCGTCATTCACTTATAAACTTGTTATAAGTACTACACATATAATCTTCTTCTATGAATTGTTACCAAGTGGCCTCAATACTCAAGAGGGGGGTGAATTGAGTAGTTAAAAATAAGTTCACAAATCTTTCGCAAATCGTTTGACAATCAATTTTCGTTGAAGCTATTGAGTGATCAGAAATAATTAAATAGATGAGTTAAGCACTTTTACTAATGAACGTAATAGTCAAGGAGACAATATCCAAATAGAACAATGAAACAGTGCACAAAGATAAACAGAGGAGAGTTTAGAGAAACAAACACAGTCGTTTATCCTGGTTCAATCACTACTCCACTTGTGATCTACGTCCAGTCCCCAAGCAACACCTTGAGATTTTCCACTATATCTTCAAGCTTCAATGGGTGCTTGAAAAACCACTACAACCTTGAGCACTCAACAAGATGGGATACCTCACCCAAAAGCTTGAGCCTCTATTTTCCAAGGGATACCTCACCACTTACAATACTTGAGGGATACCTCACCTCACTAATCGAAAGTATAAGATTGAAATAGAAGAAGCTCTCTCTAGAGCAAGTGTTTACAAATTGAAGCTCTAATATGCTCTCAAAGATTTTTCACGTTTTAGTCGAAAAACAGAGCAAGAAATGATTTTAAGAATTGATTCACGTTTTGAAGTATAATGATCAGTTTTTGGTTCAAGGTCAATAGTAAACAAAGACCCAACTTGGGTATTTATAAGTTTCTCAATTAATAGAGCCGTTGGAGGTAGTTGGGCATGCATTTAATGCATTTAATATAGCCGTTGGACGTTGTCGGGATGCGTGTAATCGATTACATATCTCGGTGTCGATTACATTATTGTTCTAACGTTTTCGAACTTTCAGTCTGTAATCGATTACATTCCTGGGTAATCGATTACATGGCTTCGACTTTGCTTGTAATCGATTACAATGCTCATGTAATCGATTACATGACTTCGACTTCTTGTGTGTAATCGATTACAATATCCTTGTAATCGATTACATGTCTCGTCGAACCTGTTCTTTGAGTTTGGGTTTTGTGTAATCGATTACATATATTGTGTAATCGATTACATTTCTTGTCGAACGTGTTCTTTGCCTTTCTGGGCTTTGTGTAATCGATTACATATCTTGTGTAATCGATTACATAACCTCGACTTGCTTGTGTCGATTACATTGATCATGTAATCGATTACATGCTGTTTGATGTGTAATCGATTACAAACATTGTGTAATCGATTACATTTGCCTTTGAACATATTTTTCAAGTTCAATAACTCTTGTAAGTCATTTCCAACACCTCAAGGTACTTGTTTAAACATAAATCCTTTTAAGAGTGTTAGATTTAAAGTTGAAACTCGGTTTTATTGAAAGCCATGTTTATCTTTGAAATTTCCCATTTATTTTGAAATCATATATATTGAAAAACCATTTGAGAAATCTTGAGAGCATTTAACATTAATGTCCTAAGTCTAAATAACTAATTAAACCTTCTCTTCTTTCTTTGATCTTGATTTTTCCTTTTGTGCTTGATCTTCTCTTTTGCTTTTGTTATCATCAAAAACCTTTCGACATGCCTTAGAGACATAAGCATTCACATTCTCCCCTTTTTGATGATGACAAACTGATCATTGGAAAAAGGAAGAGTTTTTGCATTTGTATATCATAGTCATTTAGTTACAATGTTTGTCCCAGGAGATTATGCATGATATTGGGTTAGATTTTGCATATGAAAAGTTTAATAACTTAAAAGTTCAATAACTCCCCGTACTTTCATGCAACCTTTAATTACCAATAACTTCCCCATACTCATGCAACCTTTAATTACATTTCATTTTTCCTTATTTTCTCCCCCGTTGGCATTATCAAAAAGACATAAGCATTTAAAAAAATGGACAGCATGACAGTTATAGTTCATGATTCCCAATTGTTTGCCATAACAGAAAAGCCACAAAGATCAGTCCAAGCAATATTCCAACAGCCAACCATTCAAAGTGACAACACGTTTATGTATTAATAATCAGCATGTACAAAGAAACATGTCACAACCAGTAGGCAATAATCAAAAGATAACCATAAAGGTATACCAATTTTATATAATCAGAGTTAAAAAAAAATAAGTACAAGGTGGAAAAACAAATCAAGGCATAAGGCCAGGATCACTTCTCCCGGTGTCCTCGGCTCACAAAAGACATCACCCTCTGGATCCGCAGAGTCTCCTAGATCAATGTCATCATCGGCACCGGGCATGAGATCGTCGTCGAATCCGAAGCTCCTCATCATCGCCAGAACTCCCGGATGGACCAGCGAAGGATATTGGATCCGAGGGACAGAGGATGTGGGGGTGCGGCGGCGAAGGCCGGGACTCTCGAGAACAGGGAGGTCCACGTAAGAGGGATCGAATGGAGGCAAGCTCTGGTCCGAGTAGTCCATCCTCGGCTCAAGATGGTCAATCTTTTGCTCTATATGATCCATGCGCGTGTTGACGTTGGCGCTCGGTTGCGCATCTCTTGGAGCGAAGATCAAGAGAAGAGCTGGAGCGGGAGCGAGGCGGAGATCTTGAGCCCCCTCATCATCAACATGCGGATCGTGATGGATATGGCCAAATGTGCCATGAGTAATGTAATGCCACCTATCCTCCATCTTGTAGAGCTGAAGCTTCTTCAGAGTATGCAGCCCAATTGATTGGGGTCCCTTGGAGCTGGTGTCCTTGGACTCTTCAGTCAGCGAAATGCGACAGTACTCAAGGATTGAGGTGACTAGCATGGCGAAGGGGAGAGCAGAGTTCTTCTTTTTCTTGATGTCCAGCATGTGCTGTAGAATGTAGTATCCCCAGTTTATTGGGTGCCCTGTGGTCATTGCCCATAATGCCACTACATCGTCCTTGAGGACTTGGGAGTAATTCCTCCTCTCGGGAATCAATCCACGAACCAAGAGGTAGTGGAGGACCCTGTTTTCCATAGTGAGGCCAGTGGCCATTATTCTGCGTCTGGGATCACTGGGGAGGTGGTAGCCAGTCCTAATCAAGGAGAGAAGAGCAGCCTTGTGCTCAAACTCATGCCCCCAGACTTTAGCATTTCCACAGAACTGAGCTCCATCGGGAGTGAGCTTGGTGAGCCTATACCACTCTGCCATGGTTAACCCGATATGTTGCTTTTTCACCTCGGATGATGCAATTATCTTCAACCTTCGAGTTAGCATAAAACACTCGGACAAGGTTAGGGTAGATGGCCTTCTCTATACTTAGGAATCCCAAAGCCTAAGTTTTCTATTGTCCTAAAGCTCACTAAGGGTTCACTCTCACGAAGGTGATGGGTAGATACACAGGAGAGATGATCTTGCGAAGGCTGGAAGTTCTTCTGAACAACTCGGCTTTCTTCACGGTGGAGAAGTGCCTCGTGAGGTCCAACCCGAGAGATATTGCGTGTAGAGCCACCGGAGGAACTTCCAACAGCAGCCCCTGTTCTTGGGCGCTTCAAGCGATGGGAGGATTCACCATTGATGAGAGAGAGAAAGCACGGGTTGAGTGGTAAATGGTTGGGGATGAGTGAGGAGAGAGAGGGACGAAATTAGGTCAGAAAAGTGGAGAGGGTGTTCGTGAGAGAAGATGGGGAGATTTGGATGAGGATTTGAGGGATTTAGAGATTGAGAGAGGCGAAATGATGAGTTTTGATGGAAATTTGAGTGAGAAATGAGAGGTTTTGAGATCTGAGGTGCGTGGGTGCGAGAGGAGAGAACGAGGAAGATGAACAGGCCAAACAGAAATGACCACTACGCGCGTCGAGCCTTTTAAAAAACCCTGGGTAATCGATTACATTGAGTGTGTAATCGATTACATGCATTCTAGTGGGTATGTAATCGATTACATTTTTGGTGTAATCGATTACATGCTTCTGGTAGGTATGTAATCGATTACATTTTTAGTGTAATCGATTACATGCTTTCTGGGAACCTTGTAATCGATTACATAGATGATGTAATCGATTACCTGAGTTCTAGTTGGTTGTAATCGATTACAAAATGAATGTAATCGATTACATGCGTGATGAGAACATGTAATCGATTACAAAGGCATTGTATGTCGATTACCGGCCTTCTTTAACTTCAGTTTTGCGTTCCAAACAGCATATAATCAATTTTAATCCATCCAAAACAGTTTTAAAGCAACTCAAATCAATTCAAATCATCATCCAAGCATATAGATTAATCACATTATGATTCAACTCATATAATTGATCAAAATTATCATGTTTACCAAGAATTTCACCCTTTTTGGTGACTTTTGAAATTTGTTGAATTTCTTGTCAAAGTTGGATTTGAGGAGCACACTGCAAAATAATTTAGGGAAACCTCCGACGCTCAAGTTAGTATGGGATTCAAATATATAAAATGAAAATTCAGAGATTGTGCAAAAAGCGGTGTGGCATAATTATGCGAGAAAAAGCAAGCTTAGGCTTTTGTTTTAGGATTATGCGACAAATATTTAATTTATGCATGAATGGTCCAATATACCCGCGTTTCTAATGTAGAAAAATGCTTCTTTTGCAAGGGGTTTGGTGAAAATATCACTAATTGCTTAGTTGTTTCAACAAATTCAAGTATGCAATCACCTCTTTGAACATGATCTCTAATGAAATGATGTCTTATTTCAATATGCTTAGTTCTAGAATGCAAAATGGGATTTTTTGACAAGTTAATTGCACTAGTATTATCACATTTTATGGGAATGTGATCAAGCTCAAGACCATAGTCCAAGAGTTCTTTGTTTCATCCAAAGGACTTGAGCAAACAACTCCCACAACATATTCAGCTTTGTGGACAATGCCACACTATTTTGTTTCTTGCTGTGCCAAGAAACTAGTGAGCTTCCAAGCAAGTGGCATGTCCCACTAGTGCTCTTTCGATCCATTTTGCATCCAGCAAAATCAGAATCGAAGTACCCAATAAGACTACATGAGGCACCCTTAGGGTACCATAAACCCATTTGTGATGTGCCTATTAGATATTTCATTATTCTCTTAACAGCACTTAGGTGTGATTCCTTAGGATTAGCTTGATATCTAGCACACATGCATACACTAAACATTATATCGTGCCTACTTGCGGTGAGATAAAGGAGTGAGCCAATCATACCTCTATATTTTGTAATTTCTACCGATTTACCTCCTTCATCCTTGTCCAAATAGCAAGAGGTGCCCATAGGAGTAGCCATATGCTTGGCATTGTCCATTCCAAACTTTTGAGCATCCTTGCAATACTTGGATTGGCTTATAAATGTTCCTTCTCTTGTTTGCTTGATTTGTAGACCAAGGAAGAAGTTGAGCTCACCCATCATGGACATCTCAAACTCACTTTGCATAATATTTGAAAATTCTTTACAAAGAGAGTTGTTAGTAGCTCCAAATATAATGTCATCAACATAGATTTGAACTAGAAGTATGTCATGCATTTTGTGTTTTATGAAAAGAGTGGTGTCAACTTTACCTCTAGAAAAGCCTTTTCTAAAAGAAATTTGCTCAACCTTTCATACCAAGCTCTAGGAGCTTGTTTCAAGCCATACAAAGCCTTTTTCAATTTAAAAACATGGTTGGGCATTTCAAAGTCCTCAAAACCAGGAGGTTGTTCTACATACACCTCTTCTTGTATAAAACCATTTAAAAAGGCACTTTTGACATCCATTTGATAGAGTTTGAAATCCATGATGCAAGCATATGCAAGTAGCATTCTAATGGCCTCTAATCTAGCTACGGGAGCATAAGTTTCTTCATAATCTATGCCTTCTTCTTGATTATATCCCTTAGCTACAAGCCTAGCTTTATTTCTTATTATTAAACCCGTTTCATCAAGTTTGTTCCTAAAGACCCATTTGGTGCCAATTATAGGATGATCATTGGGCCTTGGAACTAATTCCCAAACTTGATTCCTCTCAAATTGATTTAGTTCTTCTTGCATGGCCAAGATCCAATGCTCATCATTAATGGCCTCATTTATGTCTTTAGGTTCAACTTGAGAGACAAAGGCTAGATGATTACATGCATCTCTAAGTGAGTTTCGAGTGATTACCCCTTTTGATATATCACCTATCACCTTGTCAAGAGGATGATACCTTGAAGTCCTCCATTCCTTGGGTAGATCCGAGATTTTAGAATTTTCTTGCCATGAGTGATCAAGGAGTCTCTCTTCTTTCTTCTTGGACTCTATCTCTTGATTTTTCAAGTGCGTCTTTGCCAAGATTTCTGCAACATCATCAACAAGTTCCTTTCTCGGCACATTTGGGTTAGTTTCATCAAATGCAACATGTATGGATTCTTCTATGGTCATAGTTCGTTTATTATAGACTCTAAAGGCTTTGCTATGGATAGAATAACCAATGAATATTCCCTCATCAGATTTTGCATCAAACTTCCCCAAGTTATCCTTTCCATTATTCAAAACAAAGCATTTACATCCAAAGACATGAAAATGTGACACATTAGGTTTCCTTCCTTTGTACAATTTATATGGGGTTTTCTTTAAAATTGGCCTTATTAGGGCTCTATTCATAACATAACAAGCGGTGTTAACCGCATCAGTAAAAGTACTTAAGAAGATTGGCCTCATTGAGCATAGTTCTTGCCATTTCTTCTAAAGATCGATTTTTCCTTTCTACAACACCATTTTGTTGTGGTGTTCTAGGGCAGAAAAATTATGCTCAATGCCATGTTCATCACAAAAGTTTCAAATTCATGATTTTCAAATTCACCACCATGATCACTTCTTATGGATGCAATACAAAAACCTTTTTCGTTTTGAATAACTTTGGCAAGTTTTCTAAATGATTGAAAAGCATCATTTTTGTGAGCTAAGAATAATGTCCATGTAAATCTAGAAAAATCATCCACAATTACTAATGCATAGTAATTCCCACCAAAGCTCATAGTTCTAGAGGGTCCAAAAAGATCCATGTGCAAAAGTTGTAAAGGTCTAGAAGTTGAAACTATGTTTTTAGCCTTGAAAGAGACCTTTACTTGTTTTCCTTTTGACATGCATCACAAAGTTTGTCTTTTTCAAATTTGAGCTTTGGAAGACCAATTACTAGTTCTTTAGAAACCAATTTGTTTAAGTGATCCATGTGAATGTGAGCAATTCTTCTATGCCATAACCATGAATCATTTTCTCTACTCATAAAGCATTTAGCATCATTTGAGGAAATGTCATCAAGACTAATCATATATATGTTATTGAACTATGACCAACAAACTTAACTTGCTTGTCATCCTTTCCCTCAATTATACAACAAGAGGAATCAAATATAACTCTATTTCCTTTATCACACAATTGACTAATACTAAGTAAATTATGTTTAAGTCCTTCAACAAGTAAGACATTATCAATAGATGATGAAGGGATCTTACCAACTTTGCCAATTCCAAGAATCTTCCCTTTGTTGTTGTCACCATATGTGACATGACCATGTTTCTTGTGTGTAAGGGAGGAGAACTTGGAGCCATCTCCTGTCATGTGCTTGGAGCAACCACTTGTCAAGATACCAACTTGAGCTCTTGGTCTTCAAGCACACCTACAACTACATTCAAGATTTAACTTTTGGTACCCAAATTGTTTTGGGTCCTTGTGTGTTAGAATTAGGTATGGTGCCTTTAGGGACCCAAACCCTTTGATTCCAACCTTGGTGTTTATGTTCTTTCTAACATTGCAAGTGGATGCACTATGCCCTTTCCTACCACAATGAAAACATTTAACAAAGGGGCTACTTGAAGTTTTGAGGAAACAAAGAAATTTTTATAAGATTTTTTATGGTTGTTTGGATTAAATCCTAAACCGGCTTTTTGGAAAACACATTTTTGTCTCCCTAACAACACATTCAAGTTGTCTCTTCCAAAAGTGAATTTTGCAAGAGTGTTGTTCAAGTCTTCAATTTCTTTTTCAAAAGCTTTGCATGATAAACAAGGTAATGATATGGATGCATTTTCATGTGAGGAACAAATCATGCATGATGAATTAGCATCTATGAGTCCTAAAGTTTCATTTTCAATTTTAAGTTCATTTATCTCCTTGGTTAAAGTAGAAACTTTCTTTGTCAATAGGAGATTGTTTTATTGGAAGACAAAATCATTTTTGTGAGCCTCAAAGATTCATCATGCAATTCTTGAAAGGCATCTTGCAATTCATCATAAGAAGGTGGAGGTTCTAGGTTAGAAGAGGTTACCTCGGTGTCGCTTTCTCCACTTTCTTCTCCTTGAGCCATGAGGCAAAGATGGGCTTCCTCATTTTCAGAATCATCGGAAGAGCTTAAGTCATTGTCCTCCCAAGCTATATATGCTCTTCTTCCTTTCTTTTCCTTGGAGGTCTTTTCTCAAACTTCTCCGTCTTCTTGAGATATATAGGACACTCCATTTTCATGTGCCCGGTTTTTTCCACATTCATAGCATTTTGGAGGAGTGGTGGATCCTTCTCCTTTGTGATATGCTTTCTTTTGAGGAAACGGTGGTCTTCTTTGAAATCCCTTTTTCTTCAAGAATCTTCCGAATTTTCTCACAAGAAGACTAAGATTCTCCTCACTTAGCTCAATATTTTCAGCATCCTCTTCACCATCTTCATCATCATCTTCAAGTATGGGAGAGGTGGCCTTGAGTGCAATTCCTTCTTCTTTTTGTCATGTTCTTCATTTTGATTGAGCCTACTTAGTTCCAGCTCATGCTCTTGAAGTTTTCCGAATAGGGTGGCTAGAGACATGGTTGATAAATCTCTTGATTCCACAATCGCAGATTACCTTGGTTGCCAATTCTGCTAGACATCTCAAGACTTTGTTAATAAGATCCTCATTAGGAAATGTCTTTCCCAATGAGATGAGATGATTAACAATATGAGTAAATCTCTTTTGCATATCTTGAATACTCTCACCTTGATTCATTCTAAACAATTCATATTCATGAGTAAGAGTGTTTATTTGAGATCTTTTTACCTCACTAGTACCTTCATGAGTTACTTGTAGGGTATCCCACATTTCTTTTATGCTCTTACAATTTGACACCTAAAGAATTCATCATACCCCAAAGATGTGGTGATGATGTTCTTGGCTTTCAAATTATATTGAACCTTCTTTTTATCATCATCGGTCCAATCACTTCTAGGTGTATTAATTGTCACACCATCCTTAGTTTGTGTAGGGACAAAAGCACCATTTTCAACTGCGTCCCACACATCTAAGTCAATAGCTTCAATAAAAATTTTCATCCTTTCTTTCCAATAGGCATAGCCATCCCCATTGAAATAAGGAGGTCTATTTATAGAAGAACCTTCATTTGAAAAACCATTTGAAGCCATCACTTCTCTTGAAGCCGCTAAGCTCTTTATACAAGAGTCTAGCTCGATACCACTTGTTACCAAGTGGCCTCAATACTCAAGAGGGGGTGAATTGAGTAGTTAAAAATAAGTTCACAAATCTTTCGCATAAATCGTTTGACAATCAATTTTCGTTGAAGCTTACTATTGAGTGATCGAAATAATTAAATAGATGAGTTAAGCACTTTTACTAATGAACGTAATAGTCAAGGAGACAATATCCAAATAGAACAATGAAACAGTGCACAAAGATAAACAGAGGAGAGTTTAGAGAAACAAACACAATCGTTTATCCTGGTTCAATCACTACTCCACTTGTGATCTACGTCCAGTCCCAAGCAACACCTTGAGATTTTCCACTATATCTTCAAGCTTCAATGGGTGCTTGAAAAACCACTACAACCTTGAGCACTCAACAAGTATGGGATACCTCACCCAAAAGCTTGAGCCTCTATTTTCCAAGGGATACCTCACCCTTACAATACTTGAGGATACCTCACCCTCACTAATCGAGAAAGTATAAGATTGAAATAGAAGAAGCTCTCTCAGAGCAAGTGTTTACAAATTAAAGCTCTAATATGCTCTCAAAGATTTTTCACGTTTTTAGTCGAAAACAGAGCAAGAAATGATTTTAAGAATTGATTCACGTTTTGAAGTATAATGATCAGTTTTTGGTTCAAGGTCAACCGTAAACAAAGACCCAACTTGGGTATTTATAAGTTTCTCAATTAATAGAGCCGTTGGAGGTAGTTGGGCATGCATTTAATGCATTTAATATAGCCGTTGGACGTTGTCGGGATGCGTGTAATCGATTACATATCTCGGGTAATCGATTACATTATTGTTCCAACGTTTTACGAACTTTACGGGCTCTGTAATCGATTACATTCTGAGGTAATCGATTACATGGCTTCGACTTTGCTTGTAATCGATTACAATGCTCATGTAATCGATTACATGACTTGACTTCTTTGTGTAATCGATTACAATATCCTTGTAATCGATTACATGTCTCGTCGAACTTTGTTCTTTGAGTTTGGGTTTTGTGTAATCGATTACATATATTGTGTAATCGATTACATTTCTTGTCGAACGTGTTCTTTGCCTTTCTGGGCTTTGTGTAATCGATTACATATCTTGTGTAATCGATTACATGGCCTCTCGACTTGCTTGTGTCGATTACATTGATCATGTAATCGATTACATGCTTTTTGTTTGATGTGTAATCGATTACAAACATTGTGTAATCGATTACATTTGCTGCTTTGAACACATTTTTCAAGTTCAATAACTCTTGTAAGTTATTTCCAACACCTCAAGGTACTTGTTTAAACATAAATCCTTTTAAGAGTGTTAGATTTAAAGTTGAAACTCAGGTTTTATTGAAAGCCATGTTTATCTTTGAAATTTCCCATTTATTTTGAAATCATATATATTGAAAAACCATTTGAGAAATCTTGAGAGCATTTAACATTAATGTCCTAAGTCTAAATAACTAATTAAACCTTCTGTCTTCTTTCTTTGATCTTGATTTTTCCTTTTGTGCTTGATCTTCTCTTTTGCTTTTGTTATCATCAAAAACATTTCGACATGCCTTAGAGACATAAGCATTCACATGAATAAGCTTACTAACTTTGGATTTAGGATTTACAATAGGCAATGGAGTCTTTACTCGATGTCACTCAAATATTTACATTTTCTTACTCTATGCAAACATTCACTAAGCCAACCCATAACCTTAAACTCACAAATATATTATCAATGATATCGAATAACTGCCTATACAATTGTAAAATATCATTAACACTAGGCAACTACCCATACAATTGTCGAGGATTTGGAAATAAATATGTATGCAGTATGCTTGCGATTATGTAATGGTCGGGAATAATGATTATGTAATGCAACAGAATTGTGTAAGTGTAGAATTGTGTGTGTGTGTGTGTGTCACTTGCATATTCCCCATTTTCTCTTAAAATTGTAGTTAAGAAGACTTATTCTTCAAACCACCTGGTAATGAGTGGACTATTTCCTACTCACACTAGTGCGAATACTATTTTCACTACATAAAAACTAGAAATCCTGACACTATCAAGAAGTTGGGGCTAAATCCTCATTCGAAGAGACTTTTGGACTTTCCCATTTATCTCTTTTGGCCAAATGATTGTACATCATAAAAGATTACTCTACTTGGGAATTAACAAGTACAGGAAACTATGTGACATTATGTTTAACTCATACAAAACCACTACATTAACTCATCACATGATTCTCTCTAACCAAGTGAAGAACTAAAATCTAGCAAACATATACTCTCAACTCACTTCTAACTTATAAAGGATCATATTCCATGTTTCTAGTTAAGTAATCATACTTATGATACTTGCATCTAACTTGCCTCATTATCACACCACAAGTGGTAAACTATGTCACCCTAGTGTACTCAAGGTCCTAGATACCTTTTTTAGGCAATTCCTAACTTATGGAATGCTTAAAGACTAGAATTTCTATAATATCTCCACACTAAGTCCATTCATGCATCGCTAACTCCATTTTCTCTCTTAACAGCAACTCATGCACTATGGCTAGTGACTATTACTAACTGAACTCAACGTACTTGTATCTAATATACCTTATCCTCATCACCTCATATGTGATATCAAATGCAACACTATGTTGCCTAAGGAACTAGATACCTACCTATGGCAATCCATTACCATTAGATGCTTAAGGTCACTTACTTTTTCATATATGTAAGGTAATCATTTTCTCTACAAAATACACCTACTAGTGTCTCAACACACTCTACAAGGCATATATAAGGGATCTAAGCAAGTAGGGGACTCCAATTTCCAAAAAAAACTATCCTAGGAGAAACCACTCTAGGCACCTAGAAAGGCTAACTTTCATGAATAAGCCAAAAGTATATCATAATTTAAAATATTCTGAAATTTTATAGGCAAATATTCTTATCTCATATCTTTCAAATGAAAAAACCTCACTTCTTTTGACTTAGTGTAACTAAAGTTATGCCATAATATGCAGCAGCTAAAATAGGGCAACTAACTAACTTATCATATTCTGACCTTACTTTAAATTGAAACTGGGAACGCATAGAGAGTGCAAAATTCTTGAAATTTTTACCACTCATAGCCTTACATGTTACCTTCAAAATTCTATTAGTGTTATGTAGTTTACATCTCGAAGTAAGAAGTTATGCAATTTGGTTTACTAGGTGTCAGTCTTCCTATTTCTATAGAATCTGACTCATCTTCAAATCAAAATTGGTGCTACTTGGGTTATTCTAAAAATCTGAAAATTTTACTACAAGAATCCTTCCATCTTAGCTTTCAAATGAAATAAGTAGCAGGTTATTTCAATGACTATAGCTCAAGTTATGCTACAAACACTATAAGCTTTCAGGATTTAGGCACAGCTGCACCTAGGCGTGGTTCACTAGCGCCTAATGTAACATCCCAATACTGAGAACCTGATATATCTTCCATATATAAGGCGCACAGTACTAGCTATGCTACTTCTAAACTAAAACAACAAACTTGACCCATATCATTCATTCACATAAATAAATATGGAGAGCTTGAACAAGAAAAAGTTATATATATACATCACCAGCCTCACAAAGGCATTCTGTAATGCACAACTTTATACAAACTCAAAGCAGCAGGAAATAAATATGCAACATACTTATTACAAGAAACAAAATAAACTACACTAGTTCTTTTGCTTCCATTTCCTTGGACCTAGATTTACATGGAAACACAACTGGGTAAGAAATCACAATTTCTCAGTATAAGTAACCAACACCAGAGTTTAATCATTCACAATGAATAAACAACACTATAAACAAAAGGTTAAGCCTACAACAGACAATTCAGCCATAACTCAACACTATCAGGACATACATACACTCTATGTAACATTCATAAATCAATCTATAATTCTATCCCACATATACGATAATCAATGATATCAAACAACCGCCCATACAATCGTGAGATATCATCGAGCAAGCAACCAATAAGTAAGGCAACCACCCATACAGCTACCAACAAATGCAATGCTTCATGGTATAATGTATGGCATGCTCACACAATATTCTAATATTATGATTATGCAATGTTTATGCAGGTTTTGGTTTTAGAAAACACATGTCACTTACTCATTTCCTAAGAACCTCTGTTCCCTTGTATGTGCTAAGTAGGATAAGCCTAAAAACCTACACACCACTTCGTAATAGGTGACTACCTTCCTCTAACCAACATAAGAGTACTATTATCACCCCTATACCGATAACCTTGACCATAATCACGTTACCTGCTATGAGAATCTAGATCCAACACCTTGTTCTCTGGCCACATGGTTGTGCACACCATCTAAGGTTACAATACATAGGAAATAGCAATCAACAACTTTGAAAATAAGAGATGTAGTGTGTTTCACAAACACACACACTCATCACTAGGTTCTCCTTAACCAAGTGACAAAGGAAAATGAGCAAACCTTCCAACCAAGCTCACCTATCATATAAGTGGCAAAGTCACGTTTCTAGTACTTCTTATATCTCAACCTCGTCTCACAAGGGAGTAAATGTCATCCATGCATCTCTGACTCTACTTTCCATACAAAGAAACTACTTATGCATGATAACACATACAACTAACCAAGCACACTTAGCTTATAACACCTAGTACCTCACTTCATTGCTTCACAAGTGATACCACAGTCAACCTCATGTTGAACAAGGTTCTAAGCACTACCTTATTGCATTCCATCACACTTGGATGCTCAAGGCCACCCTTATGGCATTCTACCACACTATGGAAGCCTAGGTTTTCCAACACACTACCCCTTGACATTCTATCTCACTATGGTTGCTTGGGGTCTCTCACTTCTATCTTAAGGCATTTCCCACACTTTGGATGCCTAAAGGTTCTCCATCCTCATCCTAAGGCAAATCCCCTCACATTGGGTGCCTATAGGTTCACCAACTCCTCATATATACAAGGTAGTAATTTTCTCTAAGAATTACCTCCATTAGTGCCTCAATACACTTAAAAAGACATATGTGAGTGATCCCAACACTTAGGAAACTCCAAAACATCAAAAACACAATGTTGGAAAATCCTGGAGCCCACGTCATGGCACGACCTTGGCACGCCGTGGCGCCATAAGCTCGGGTTTGCAAGTGATACACCTCATGCCTCAGTGTGGCATCCTCACGCCGTGGTGCACGTAGCAAAAATAGCCTCACGCCTCTGCGTGACCACCCTCACGCCGCGGCGCACATAACTGAAAATGGTTTCTGTAAAATTCTATAGAAATCGAGCATTGTTCCATTAGAACAAGTCACAGATGTTGGCCACTCCAATTCATTTTCTAGGTGATTTAAGGTCCCTAACTAGTTAACTAACACATAGGAATCATTAATTACTAACAAAAACCACTAAATTGGATCCAAGGACAAAATCTTTCATTCATGACCTAACTTTCTCACTTTTAGCATCAAATGTCCAAATGACATGTTCTAAGTTTCTAACTTAAACTCATTCCATGAACAAGTCATAAACAACCATTGAAACTCATCCAAGCAAGAAAAATAGTCCAAACACCTCAAAAATAAAAAATGGCCTATTATGCATCACATATGCATAAATGGTGAAAATGGAAGAAAGAAGCTACAAGAACACAAAAACCCCTACCTTTAGCAAACCTTCTTCTATGAATAAACATAATAACTTTGGATTTAGGATTTGCAATAGGCAATAGAGTCTTTACTCGATGTCACTTGAGTATTTACATTTTCTTATTCTATGTAAACATTTACTAAGCCAATCTATAACCTTAAACTCACAAATATACTATCAATGATATCGAACAACTACCCATACAATTATAAAATATCATCAACACTAGGCAACTACCCATACAATTGCCAAGGATTTGGAAATAAGTATGTATCTAGTAAGCTTGCGATTATGCAATGATCGAGAATGATGATTATGTAATGCAATGGAATTGTGTAATTGTAGAATTGTGTGTGTGTGCCACATGCATATTCCTCATTTTCTTTTAAAATTTTAGTTAAGAAGATTGATTCTTTAAACTACCTGGTAATAAGTGGACTGGTTCCTACTCACACTAGTGAAAGTACTATTTCGACTACATAAAAACTAGAAATCCTGACACTATCAAGAAGTTAGGGCTAAATCCTTATTCAAAGAGACTTTTCGATTTTCCTATTTATCTCCTTTGGCCAAATGATTGTACATAATTAAAGATTACTCTAATTGAGAATTAGTAAGTACAGGAAACTATGCGGCATTATGTTTAACTCATACAAAACCACCACATTAACTCATCACATGATTCTCTTTAACCAAGTGAAGAACTGAACTCTAGCAAACATGTACTCCAAACTCACTTCTAACTCATAAAGGTGCATATTACGTGTTTCTAGTTAAGTAATCATACTTATGATACTTGTATCTAACTTGCCTCATTGCCACACCACAAGTGGTAAACTATGCCACCCTAGTGTACTCAAGGTCCTAGATACCTACTTTAGGCAATTCCTAACTTATGGAATGCTTAAAGACTAGAACTTCTATAATATCTCCACACTAAGTTCATTCATGCATCACTAAGTCCACTTTCTCTCTTAGGAGCAACTCATGCACTATGGCTATTGACTATTGCCAACTGAACTCAACATACTTGTATCTAGTATACCCTATCATCATCACCTCATATGTGATATCAAATGCAACACTATGTTGCCTAAGGAACTAGATACCTACCTATGGCAATCCATTACCATTAGATGCTTAAGGTCACTTATTTTCCCATATATGCAAGGTAATCATTTTCTCTATAAAATACCCCTACTAGTGTCTCAACATATTCTACAAGGC
Organism: Ormosia semicastrata; assembly: GCA_029884595.1. Lineage (NCBI taxonomy): Eukaryota > Viridiplantae > Streptophyta > Magnoliopsida > Fabales > Fabaceae > Ormosia > Ormosia semicastrata. The sequence goes on along the minus strand of JAQQTO010000047.1, from coordinate 35,811,902 downwards.
ATATATAAGGGATCCAAGCAAGTAGGGAACTCCAATTTCCCAATAAAACTATCCTAGGAGAAACCACTCTGGGCACCTAGAAAGGCTAATTTTCATTAATGTGCTAAAAGTACATCCTAACTTCCAAAATTTTGGAATTTTATAGGAAAATAGTCTTATCTCATATATTTCAAATGAAAGAAACCTCATTTCATTTTACTAAGTGTAGCTAAATTTATGCCACAAAATGCAGCAGCTGAAACAGGGCAACTAGTTAACTTATCAGATTCTGACCTTACTTTAAATTAAAACTGGGAATGCATAGAGAGTGCAAAATTCTTAAAAAAATTATCACTCATAAGCTTAAAGTTTAGCTTCAAAATACCATTAGTCTCATGTAGTTTACACCTCGGATCAAAAAGTTATGCAATCTGGTTTACTAGGTGTTAGTCTTCCTGTTTCTATAGAATCTGACTCAACTTCAAATCAAAACTGGTGCTACTTGGGTAGCTCTAAAAATATAAAATTTTTACTACATGAATACTTGTATCTTAGCTTTCAAATGAAATAAGTAGCAGGTTGTTTCGATGACTACAGCTCAAGTTATACTACAAACACTACAAGCTGTCGAGATTTAGGCATAACTGTGCCTAATCGTGGTTGCTTGCGGGTTTCACTTGTTCTGGTTCTGATCAGTGGGCACCTAGGCACCCAATACTGGCACTTAAGCACTAGTTGCACCATAAAGATAATAGAAACTAGTTTTCTGCATAACTTGTTTTCTAACAAAGTTCTAATCCTCAAATCATGGATTCTAAGTGATTTCCAATCCAAAACATAACCTCTAATCATATTAGAACCATCAAACACTAACTTTAACTCATTAAAGAATGGATTTCATGAACCTAAAGAACACTTTCTCTACCTATTTTCCAACTATCCACTCAGGTTATCAATGGAGGTTCCTAGGTTCATAAACTACATCTAAGCATAGGCTAGGTCATGAACCAACCAAACTTAGTTATTGGAAGCCATAACCAACCAAGAAAACATCATTTACCTCATAAACCCATTTTCATTCATCAAGAAAAACTAAGAAAACAAGATGAGGATGAGTAGAAAAAGATGAATTAAGTACTCTTACCTCTTGTAGACAAGATGATCTTTAAGCCTTGGAGTCCTCTTTGATCTTCCTCTTTGGTATTCCCTTCTTTCCCCTCTTCTTTCTCCTCTGTTTCCTTTCTTCTCTTCTTTTCTTTATTTTTCTCTAATTTCTACTAGTGGCTATCATACGAAAGAGAGAAAATAAGAAGGAAAAGTCCAAGTTTTCAACTTATAGGATAGGAACAAAGGCTTACTAAAACTTATATATCTTAGGAATACTTTGATTTTACTAAATCAAGTTTCCTGACTTCCAACAACTTTAGAATAAATCTTAGAATTCATTTAAATTCTTGTTTCACCATTATCCTATTTTCCCATATCTGCGAATAGTCAATCTAGCATTAAAATACATAATCAGTATGCTTAAAAATACCAAACTACCTCTGATTATCCTCAAATTTTAACTACATCCTCTTCCACCTATTTATGACCTAGAAATAAATTTGATATATTTATTTCCCTCAAACTTAGCAATTTATGTTACTGTTTGAGTCATTTTAAGCTACTTTTCACATTCTAGGTTGCAACAAAGTGCCTAAACTAACTCACTTTGTCACAAAAATAAGCAGACATTTCAAGCAAGTGTTATGCTACCTTTGTAACTATAAACTAGTCTAAAATGCTAAAAAAAGGATGTTACACTCTTCTACAGTAATTAGTTCAGCAAAGTCTCGATAAGCAGCACCCGCCATTGTCCTAATATAAATATGAGCACATTTCTGTCAACATCAGTGATGGTTGCCCTTGTGCTGCGAGAGCTCTCCATCTCTAGGCATACTGCTTGAAGGTTTCCTCATTTTTCTTTTGCAGTGTTCCTAACTGTTCCTGAGTTGAGGATGTATCTAGGTTGAACTGATACTGTTCCATAAATAAGTTTGCTCAGTCATCCCCAAAAGATATTTTGGAAAGGTCTTGTTGGATACAACATTCTATAGTGGGCCCAATCAAGCTTTCATGAAAGAAACTGGCAAGGAACTTCCAGTCTTTTAACCAAATTGATATTTTTCTTTTGCAGTGTTCCAAATTGTTCCTGAGTTAGGGATGTATCCAAGTTAAATCGATACTATCCTATAAATAGGTTTACTCAGTCATCCCAAGAAGAGATTTGGAAAGGTCTTGTTGGATACGTCATTCTAAACCGGGCCTAGTCAAGCTTTCATAAAAAGAAATTGACAAGGAACTTCCAGTCCTTTAACCAAATCGACATTTTGGTAATTTATATTTTCAGGAGGAAAATGGGGTTAGTACTCCCATCATATTTGTTGAATTCTGGAACCTAAAAGTCCTTTTGGATGATAATGTTATTAGTAGGGCACAACTCTTCTATCTCAAGGGGACCATAGATGCTAGGACCCTTGATTGCTTTGATTTGTTCTTCCATCTTTTCCATCCATTCTTCCTTTATCTTATCATTTTGAATGGCTGCATGACAAGTCCTAACAGGAAAATCCCATTGACACTAGGATGGACACATACAGTTGTTCCCATGTGAACTCAGCGTTACTATGAACATCATTTCGAGTACCTTCCGATGAACAATACCCGTCTCTGATAAGAATCACTAGCAGTGTAGTATTCGAGGTTCCTCCCACAAATGGTATCTTAGTAGTGACCCCAAGGTTTGTCTTCTTGGAAGTGATAGTTGGCGGGTGCAAATGTACCACACTCACTCCAATACCTCCAGCTACCACAATCAAGGTGAGGGTTGTAATACCCTTAATAACATGTTAGACTTGTATATAGTTACATAGGTAGCATATTACTTGTTTGACATGAAGGTGTAATTTTGTGACAAATTGAGTTAGTTTAGGCACTTTGCTGCAATACAAAAGGTGAAAAGTAGCTTAAAAAGACTCAGATAATAGCATAAATTACTTAGATGAGAGATATAAATATGAATAATTTATTTCTAGGTCAAAAATATATGAAACAAGATATATTTAAAGTTTCAAGATAATCAGAGTTAGTTTGGTATTTTTAAGCATATTAGTTGTGTGTTTTAATGCCAAATTGGCTTGTAGCAGATATGAAAAATTATGAAAAGGGTGAAACAACAATTTAGATGAATCTTAGTATTTATTCTAAAGTTGTTGGAAGTTAGGAAACTTGAATTTATGAGATTAAAGTATTCTTAAGAGGCATAAGTTTCATAGTATGGCCTAAATGGCCTTATAAGTCAATGGTTATAACTCCTCACTTACGACTCTTTCATTTTCAAAATAGAAACAGAAACGTGAGGGAAGAGAGGAAAGAAGAGGAAAGAAAGAAGGAGGAAGAGGAGGAGAAAAAGAGAAAAGCTAAAGGGAAATCCAAGGTGTAAAGTTTAGCTACACTTCAAGAGGTAGAGGAGTTTAACTTCATCTTTCTCTTACTCACCTTCACTTGTTCTTAGTTTTTTCTTTATGTATAAAAATGGGTTCGTGAGATGTTTATGAATGTTGAAGCTTGAATCTTGCTTCTATAGATGAAGTGAGTTTGATAGTAGCTTGTTTGATGCATGGTAGTTAGTTTTCATCCCTTGGAATCCATGAAATTCACTTGAGTAGTGAATTAAGTAATGGGTTTTTAGGTTTGTGTTGTTGGCTAAATCCATGTGTAAATAAGATAGAGTTAGTGTTTAATGATTCTAATATGATTAGAGATCATGTTTGGAATTAAATATCACTTAGAACCCATGATATATGAATTAGATTGAGTTTAGAAACAAGTTTTCTGCAAGAGACAACTGGTTTTCTGGTTTTCTGCAGGATGTAATCGATTACAAGAGCAATGTAATTTATTATCAGGTCTCTGGAAATGATGTAACTAATTACAAGAGAAATATAATTGATTACCAAGCTTTTGGAACATGAGAAGAAGCAAGATGTAATTAATTACAAGAGAGATGTAATCGATTACCAGGTTTATGGAATTTGATGTAATCGATTACAAGAGAGATGTAATCGATTACCAAGCTTTTGACTTGAGGTTTTCAGTTATTCTAATTGATTACAATATTGATGTAATCGATTACACATCTCCTATTTTTGGAAAAACAAAGTTTTAGTACCATTAGGGTTAAAAGTAACCCTAATAAACCTATGTATTGTGATTAGTGATCCAATCAAGATAAATTAGAGAAGGTAGAAGCTCTAGAAGCTTTAGTTTCATCCTTATGGTTCAAAAAAAGTATATGCCTAAAAAGTTACCCTTTTTACTTTAATAGTTTGGGCTAACATAGAAAGTATGTACAAGTTTAAGCCTTAAAACATTCTAAAAGATGTGAATTGCTATAGATAAGTGTCTAGCACCCTTAGCAACTTATTGTTGTTTTAGTATCACTTGAGATGTAATGATGTGGTGTTTTAGATACAAGTAAACTAGGATGTATTGATAGTGTTTTGCCTATTAGTGTGACCATACATGGTAATCATTGCTATCTGGCCAGAACGAAGGGAGTCAGAAGTTCTTAAGGGAACAAGTCAATCCAGACCAAGAGTTAGAGTTACATGTAGTGTGGGATTTTAGTCTCCCTATCTACAGCAGGTAAACATGAGAAACTAGAGCTCCTACTGAAACATGCCTAGCTCTTAAATGAACTAAGTATATAAGAATGTATATATGTATATATGTTTAACTTGGTTTATCTAGTTATTAAAGTTAAACTTTGTAAGAATTTAAGCATGTCTTACTCTTTAACTGTTAAGATTATGTTTATCATGTTATGTATAACTGGTTTTGGTTACTCTTACTAAGAATTTATTGATTCTCACCTCATTGTGTTGCCATGTAAATCTAGGTGAAGGTTCTTCAAAGAAACAGAAGAAGAAGGAAGCTAATGGCTATGGCCAATGCAATGAGAGACCAGAGCCATGAGAGACTGAGTAGTTATAACGCCCTTTTTTGGGAGGGAACGTCGCATTGTCATTTACAATGCGAAAAATAAAATAAAGTTAAGACCCGATTCTTATTCTTGTTTTAATTTCATTTGTCTGATTAAAGTTGCATAAGTAAAATGGTGACCATTTTTTTATTATTATTATAATTAATAAAATATAGTAATGGAACATAAATGGCATTAAAGGGTAAGACAAAAGTAAGGCATACATTCGATCAACATTGCATATTCATATATATATAATTATATCATATCTGTTTAATTACAAGCTTGATGTACAAAAAGCAAAACTATAACTGCCCAAAGGATCATACATATATAGCCCACCAAAATAATAAAACATCAGGCCCCAAAAATAAATACTGATAGTCATCAGTAGCTACCAATAGTATCAGTCCCCAAGATGAGGAGGAATCGTATCAGGATCCTCCTCGGGATCCTCCTCAGGATCTTCTTCATCTGAGAAAACCTCCATCGGAGCCACCGAGCTACGAGCCGGAGCTCGAGCAGTGGGATCAAAAGAATCCTCCAGTGGGGTGTAATAACGATCACCCCACATCTCCCTGATGGGCAGATAAAACTCCAAACGTAAGCTGACGTAGCAAGTAAAGATCGGTGATTCACGACGCCTCCAAGCTAGTGAGATCGACACGTCTCCCAGGTAGACACAACGATCGGAATTTAGGTTGATGTGCCAGCAGTCTGGCCCTCCAAGGAAGGTTAAACGCACATCACCTAAAAATTTGCGTGAGCGTGCCGCCATGATCCAATAGTAGGTGCTAATCGCGGTTGGGCCAGAAGCCGGGGAAATCGGGAGCTTCACCCTCCTTGCTGACGTCTTCAAAGGGACACAATATACAGATAGAAATAATAGAAATAAAACGGCGCAAGGCGTCCACATAGCATTTATGGCAGTAGAGAAACAAAACGGCGCAAGGCGCCCATATAGCATTTCAAGATCAATAATAATAATAATAAGCATTAAGTAATAGCAATAAACAGTTAAGCAGTTCCAAGCAATTATACATCAGTACAGTGACAGTTCCAATATATCATAAGAATTAAAATGCTAGATAATATATGGACTCATCATGCACATGCATACAACATCAAAATCCTACTCCATGGAGCTAGACATAAATAGTCAGAGAGAAAGATCAGGAGAAACGTCTGCAACTCGGCTGCCGCTATTGGTGTATGCCCTAGAGGCCAATACATTTTCTATATTTACATACATTCTATTATGCTATTTTTATATATGAGGCATTTCATTTATTGTGTTCTTTTTTTATAAACATAATAAAGTCTTTAGAATAGTAAGTTTGATGCCATAGGACATCAAGTGGATGACTTGATCGTGAGATCCTTTTGGTTACAACACTATTCTTAAATGTTCCTAGTCAAGTATTATTGTTAATTAGGACAACAATAATACATTGAGACTAGTATGTGCATAGACTGATGACCATATCTCACAGGTCATGGATATGAGATATCAAGTCTTCACATGGGTACAAATTAGAGTAATGATGTACTCGACTGACCCACTATGAGAACGCTACATGGATCGTTACGTGAGTGTCATAAGCGATTCTCATAGTGACAATGGTGTTTGTAGTCCTTTGACCTGAAATCACTACGATTCCTACTTGAGGAGTTGTGTGTTTTGATGCCATCAAACGTCATCTGTAACAAGGTGATTATAAAGTTGGTTATTGGACATACCGCGAATCATGCAAAGGGATGTGAGTGACCTAGATGAGATTTGTCACTCCTACATAACAGGAGCGATATCTTCGGGCCCCCTGATTGAGTGAGACTGCGAAATGCATGGTCATACTCAAATGAGTCAATATGAGATACTGATCTCATTTGTTGTTACAAAGTCTACTTGAATATTAGGAAACGAATGATTGGACTATACAAGGGTGACACATTCCATGCCTTGTGTTCAATCTAGATATCTTGACAAAGGGATGGAAAGGTTATGTCAAATCACTGACATTCTTATTACTTGGGTGGCAGTGATATGTTGCTAGATACCGCTCACTACTTGTAATATTAAAATGGGATTTTAATATTACTGCCAACGTAATAAGAACCTGCAGGGTCACACACATAGAGCAGACTAAAATTGGAGCAATGGATCCAAGTTAGACTCGGATTCAAATATAGGCCAAACTCATAACAAATGGGTCTAGGGCTGCACAGCTTACCTTGCTGCTGCTCACACTCACTTAAGGCAGTCACTATTATAAATAGTACTGCTAAGGGGGCTACTAAGATACACAATTCAGAACCCTGGCCGCACCTACAGAAAAAGTGAGTGAGTGAGCGACACGTTTATTCTTTTCTCTACGCAGCTGGCACTGTGTGAGAGATGTGAGGCTTCTCTTTGCGGATGTTGGACGTTCGGGAGACTGTTCGTGTGGATATCGCAGAGACATCGTTTCTATTATGGTGTTGGTGATTCACGCTTCAAGAGGTAAATCATTTAAAAACTCGGATTATGGCTTTTTTGTATGGATCCTCGGTGGGAATCCCTGTTTTTCGCTGTGTGATGTATCCGCAAAAATTCCCAACAGTGGTATCAGAGAGTCTTGCGAAACCATGATTTGGTTTTCTGTTTTCGTTTACATGAGATAACATGTTTTCTGTTCTTGATTTTTACAAAAGATATAATCTTTAATATGTTATTTCAGAAAATCGTATGAAACCCTTTGCGAAAACATATTATGTTTTGTGTGTTGTATGCAAAACTGTGATGTTGTTTTCAAAAAACCATGAAGATGTTCATATGTTCTTTGAAAACCGTTTTGTATTAAGATGTATGTTTTTGCAAAGCTTTCTGGTATGTATGTGATACGTACAGCGTTATGGAATCCTTATTCACAATGCGCGGCGCAAGGGTTTAGGAAACCTTATTCTTGGTTTGCGGCAGCAGGGGTTATGGAATCCTTGTTTCTGCACAAGAGGCGCAGCGTAAGGGGTTTTGGAAACCCTATTCTTGTTTTGCGACAGTAGCATCAAGTGTTAATGTTCTGTGGCATAAGGGTTCCCCGCGGCACATGAAGTGTTCATGTTGTTCGGGCTTAGGGTTTCGCGTGGCACAAGGGTTCAAGGGAGGCACATGAAGTGTTCATGTTGTTCGGGACCCTCGTGCTACCTCTGCGTAGTGTGTTTTTTTGAAAGCGCGATATTTTATATCCAATTTATGACTCGTGAAAATAATAATGTATTATTGTTATGAGTTTATATGTTCTTTGTGATGCATGGTGCATGGTTATGGTCTTAGTCCTCTTTTTATGCTATTTTGGTTTTATAAATACAACCTGCATGTCGTGCCTTTCTCTCTATATTCTGATTGTACATTCTCTTCTCACCTAACTCCCCTCGAATGTAAAAGAGGTTTTTATATAATGTAATTATGATGTGGAGGCAAGAAGATGGCATCAAGTGAGGACGTTGATGGGAGACGCTTGGTGAAGCTGGCTTAATTAATGTTCCTCTCTTAGGGGGCCATAACCATGTCACTTTTATTATATGCTTTTTATGTATGAGATGCATGGATAATGTTTATGGTATGATAAACAGTTTAATAAATGGTGAGATCTAATAATAATAATAATAATAATAATTCCCTCAAAGCAAATATTAAGTCATTATGTGATGTCTTCCAATGTATGGCACTCGTCAAGACTAGTATCGATCAAGTGCAGGTCTGCCAAAGCAGGATGCCTTTATCTATATTAGTAAGACGCGATGGGATAAAGGTAATATCCAACTGCCAACCATTAGGTCTGACTTAACTAGGCCATTTCAATAGGATTGAAGGCTTAGAGGCATGAAGTTGGGCTTTAGTCCATTAGATGGATTAGAATAAGTGTTATTCACCCAACTATCCAAGAGTTACATGTGATGTAATTGGAAAGTGTTTCCTACCTAAATAACTGAATTTTGGGTGATTAGCCAAAGCTGACACAAAACTAGGTGAAATATGGATCTTGGCCCACTAGGAAATCTTACGATGGGATTTTTCGTCAATGCTGAGGGTCATTGACTTGAATAAAATAGTGGGAGGCATATTTAATTAAAAGACCTCATTAAATATGTTTATGACATGATACTTATATTTTGCATATTTCTGTTGATAGATTACCATGACAACAAACACATCGGGTACTTTATCATTATGATCCGTCCTTGAGAAGGACAAGTTGTCTGGAATGAATTTTCTAGACTGGTACAGGAATTTGAGGATTGTCCTCAAGCAAGAGAAAAAGCTATATGTTTTGGAACAGCCTATTCCTGAGCCACCTGCTACTAATGCCCCTAGAACTGAAAGAGATGCTTATAAGAAGCATCAAGATGATGCCTTGGACATTGGATGTCTAATGCTGGCCACCATGAACTCTGAGCTCCAAAAGTAACATGAGAACATGGATGCATACGATATGATCGTACACCTTAAGAAGCTCTATCAAGAGTAGGCCAGGCATGAGAGATTCGAGGTCTCTAAAGCACTATTTCAGTGCAAGCTGGTAGAAGGAAGCCCTGTTGGTGCTCATGTACTCAAGATGGTTGGCTACATTGAAAACCTAGAGAGACTCGATTTTCCTTTGGGCCAAGAGTTGGCCACTGACTTAGTCCTGCAATCTTTGTCGAAAAGTTTTAGTCAATTTGTCATGAACTACAACATGAATAAGATTGACAAATCACTACCAGAGCTGCTAGGCATGTTGAGAACTGCTGAGCAGAACATTAACAAAGGCAAAGGAAAGGCCATAATGATGGTCCAAAAGAATAAGGGCAAGAAATAGCAGAAAAAGCCCAAGGACAACTGGAAGGGCAAGGGCAAGGATAAGTCCAAGCCCAGCACTCTGGCTTGAAACCAGTGGGTGGAGTGGCTAAGGAAGGTACATGCTTCCATTGTGGTCAGACCAGACATTGGAAGAGGAACTGTGCCAAGTTCCTGGAGGAACTCAAAAAGAAGAAGGGAAGTGAGACTTCCACTTCAGGTATTTTTGTTATTGAAGTCAATTTATCTACTTCTGCATCATGGGTATTAGATACTGGATATGGATATCACATTTGTGTAAATGTGCAGGATCTAAAGAGCAGTAGACCATTGACGAAGGGCGAAGTTGACCTACGAGTAGTAAATGGAGCAAAGGTTACTGCATTAGCTGTAGGGACTTATTTATTATCTTTGCCCACTGGGCTTGTAATAGAGTTAGAGAACTGCTATTTTGTGCCTGCTATTAGTAGGAATATCATTTCTGTTTTTTGTTTGGACAAGAAAGATTTTTCTTTTATTATAAAGGACAAGTGTTGTTTTATTTATATGAATGATATTTTTTATGGTAGTGCATAACTGAGTAATGGACTTTATGTACTTGATCTCGAAACGCCCGTCTATAACATAAATACAAAGAGGTTTAAATCAAACGATCTGAACCCAACTTTTCTCTGGCATTGTCGTTTGGGCCACATAAATGAGAAACGCATCTCCAAACTCCATAAAGATGGATTCTTGGACTCGTTTGATTTCGAATCATACGAGACATGTGAATCTTGTTTATTAGGGAAGATGATAAAGGCCCCATTCACTGGACAAGGTGAAAGGGCTAGTGATCTTTTAGGCCTTATACATAGTGATGTATGTGGGCCACTAAACACAGTCACTAGAGGCGGTTTTCAATACTTCATTACATTTACTAATGATTTCAGTAGATGTGAATTTGTATATCTTATGAAGCATAAATCAGAATCCTTTGAAAAGTTCAAAGAGTTCAAGAATGAAGTACAAAACCAACTTGGCAAGAGTATTAAAATCCTTCGATCAGATCGAGGAGGAGAATACTTAAGCCAACAGTTTGATGATTATCTGAAAGAGTGTGGGATAATATCTCAACTCACTCCACCAGGAACACCATAATGGAATGGTGTCTCTGAAATGAGGAACCAGACCTTGTTGGACATGGTTCGATCTATGATGAGTCATGCAAACCTTCCAGGCTCCTTCTGGGGATATGCTCTATTAACAGCAGCTTTCACACTTAACCGTGTTCCATCTAAGATGGTTCAAAAGACACTATATGAGATATGGACTGGGAGACGACTTAATATGTCTTTCTTGAAGATTTGGGGCTACGAAGCTTATGTGAAATGTCAATGATCTGTTAATAATTTTAGTCCTTAAATGTCTTTTGTTTGATCTAATTGAACTCCATATGTGTTCAATTATTGACATTTAGCTAAGTTTCTGATTTAGAGTTGTCTTTTGATGTTTATTGTAAAACTATGCTTAAATGTGGTTATAAACACTCATAAATGAATTATGCTTTTCAGGATATCTTTGAGTGTTTGAGTCCATTAGCATTGAACCGAGCTTGATGACCATTTAAGGAGAGAGATGAATGCTTAAGGAGATCAATATCACCTCTTGAAGCAATGAAAGAAAAGTATTTGTAAAGAATCCAGGTTGAAAATGAAGGTGCCAAATTACAGGGCCCATGTCAAATTACAGGGCCTAGGCCGTGTCAAATTACAGGGCCCATGTCACCTGACAGGGGGTGGGCCGTGTCAAACGACACGGCCTGTGTCAAATTACGGGGCCTGGGCCGTGTTCTTCTCTGACTTGTGAAATACATGGAATTGGGCTGATAGAAAAGTACAGGGCCTAGGCCGTGTCATATGACACGGCCCGTGTCGTCGCATCAGAAATTTAAATTCGAGTTTTAATGTTAAATTAGGTTTCAAAACCTATAAATAGGGTTGCTTAGAGCCCTTAAAGGAGGTCTGGACAGAGAGAGCCGTCAAGGAAACTGAGAGAAACACAAAGACCAAGAAGGGGAAGGATTGGATCGAGGATTGGAGACTTGGATTCGAGCGATCAAAGATCAATCACTCTCAAGCCTTGGAAACTAGTTTGATCTTTAGTTTTTCTTTTCTTCTTTTTTTCTGAATAATGTTTTCTTTTAATTCTTCTTCTGTTTTTGAATTTGCCATGTGTGGCTAATCTTCTTGATTGGTTAAGGGAGGATGAAACTCTAGTTTTGATTATGTGAATCTTGCATACTTCTTTATATTAATACAATTATGTTTTTATTCATATGTCTCTGTTCTTAAATCGATATAAAGGTTTTTATATTCTTGCCAAATTTTGAGAGTGGTAAAACTAGGATTGCTATGCGCGATTGCGGTAATATGACTAGTGAGACATATGATCTAAGTAATTTAATCCCGGTGTGTGATTAGATCTTAGTGTGTTTGGTTTTCTAATTCTTAATGCAATCATTAGGTAGGTGTAAGAGCGGTTGCTTTACAAATAACTAATGGGTAGGGTTTGATTTGAGTGGTTGCTGAATCAAGCGAAACTTAAGGAGGACACGGGATTTATCTCACAATCACATAAGAATATAATTGATCATGTTGGTATAAAGGGTATGTAAGTTGGCGTAATCATATAAATCTAGTGGTGGATTCTATCTCTTAACCAATATCTTTAACTTGATAATTCAATTTGTGTTTATTGTTTTAGTTTAAGTTTAATTTATTTTGTTAGTTTTAATTAACAAAACCTCCCTTTTTACTTTTTACTATTTTATTGTTCATCAGAGTTTAATTTAGGAATTGGATTAATAGTGTTAATTGAATTAGTTCTCTGTGGATCGACCCTTGCTTACTACAACTGGTTGCAAGGTTTTTATATTTTTGGTGGAACTTGACAATTATTTTTAATATTAATTTTTAATCGTATTCCACACCACACCAAATTTTGGCGCCGTTCTTGGGAACTAATTTTCTAATTGCGCTATTAATTTGTTTCCTATTTTTAGTCTGTTTTTGTTTTTTTTATTTTAATTTTTGATTCTTTCTTTCTAAGTTTTTGTAGGTGTTGATGTCCATTGATCATGGAAGCTTGTGAGATTTGCTTATCATCTGGACATCCCACTGATTTGTGTCCCACTTTCCTAGTAGACACAAATGAGGAGGTAGAGGCAGTATGGGGATATTCTGAACCGTCTGACAACTATAACCCCTACTGCAATACATATTATCCAGGGTGGTGGGATCCTCCTAACTTGAGTTATGGGCAACAGCAAGTTCAAGCTCCTAGGCAACCTGAACCTTCATTGGAGGAGCTAATAAGACAAATGGTCACTAATAACATTCAGTTTCAGCAAGAAACAAAGGCCATGAGCGATGACCTGGAAAACTCTTTGGGGCAGTTAGCCACAGAATTCAGCAAGATGTCGAGCCTAATTTCTGGGAGACTTCCCTCACAACCCGAAGAGGATATGAATGAAGATCCTAGTGCTGTCACATTGCACAGTGGGAAGACGTTAGATGAACCCACCTTTCCTCTACAAGCTATTGAAGAGAAAGAAATCGAGCCTGAAGAGGTAAGTGAGGAGGGGGAAAACTCTAAGGTCCCCAAGGTAAGTATTTTTGAACCCCTTCCTAAGGTAGTGGAGAGACAGTATGATGAGTTGTGTGATGAATTTTTTGATTTTATTGGTTTCAATAATTATATTCATTGCCACTCATGTACTGATATCATATGTGCTAATCGTGCTGAGATTTCTGCAGACTTGAAAGTTGATGATTTTATTTACAAAGCAGAATCTAAGACCCAAAGGGAGGTGGAATTGCAGGACACTGAAGAGTTTTCAAAGGTGGAAGAAGAGAACCGGATGATGGTCACTACTGAAGTGGATTTTATTTTTGGACCATGGTTCACTACAAAAAATGCATATGAAGTGGATAAAGTACACATATTAGTTTCCAGTGGTGAAGCTAAGGAAACTAAGGAAGACCAATGGGACCCTGGTGGAAGCCCTCACGTTGCAAGCTTAATTTGGTCATTACACTTCAACCAGTGGGATCCCGGTGGAAGCCCTCATGCCTCAAGCTTAACTTGGTCACTACACTTCAACCAATGGGACCCCGGTGGAAGCTCTCATGTTATTTCAAGCATAAATTGGTTATTATGCTTTCGCCAATAGGATCTTGGTGGAAATCTCTTCATCTACCTCTGTTACTTCAGTTGATAAAGATGTTTCTTCCCTCTCTTCTATCTTACTTGTCCTAGATTTATTAATGATTGTTTATTGTTGAGGTTTACATTAAGGACAATGTAGAATTTAAGTGTGGGGGAGGAATTGACATTTTATTTTCTGTTTTATTTCTATTTTTATTTTAATTTCTGTTTTTTATTTTTGAAAAAAAAATTATGTTTTTATTTGATTTCCAATGATGTTTTGGGATTTGTGAAGTTTATGAGTTTGAAGCAATTGAAATTCAAGGTTATAATTTATAAATTTCTTCTTTCATCTTGAATTTTGCATGTTTGGTTTTGGATGTTTGATTGATGAATTGAGTTTGATAGATGCATACCTGGTGAGATTTTGAGCTTTTTGATGGATGGATTTAGCATTTATGCCATTCTCTTCTTTCTTGTGTGATTTTCACTCGTGTCATATTGATCACTCTAGAACTTGCTTTGACTCTTTTTGAAGCTACATTTTCACTTGCATACATGAACATGATTGAGGTATTCTTTTGTGATTAACTACTTTGGCCAAATAGCCAACCTTGCATTTTTTTTTCCCTTTGATTAACCCCTTGAGCCTATTTGCCTATTCTTTGTCTTTCCTCATTTATGCCTTATGTGAAAAACTATGATTTTACCTTACCTTAGGGAATGGGAGAGTATTGGTTCATTTTCATTTTCATTTGGAGGAGCTCTTTTGCTTGCAAGTGTTTAATAGGACAAGTGTGGGGGTTGTGCAAGTTGATGTGTAATATGCAAGGTCTTGGTGAAAAAAAAATATGCAAAGAAAAAGAAAAAAAATCAAGAAAGGTTGTAAAAGAAAAGAAAGAAAAAAGAAAGGAATATGTAAAGAGAATGTGCATTATATAGATTTGAGGGGATAAAAATTTCATGTTTGTCAATTGAGTTCCTCCCCAATGTTCTTTTATTCTCTTGGGTGCTCATCTTACCATATCCATATTATTTCCTTCCCTTACCTTGGCCCCATTACAACCTTAAATAAAGTCCTCTTGATTTGTGCGTGCATGTGTTTGAGTAGTGGAGAAGTAGAAGATAAGCAAGCTTATGGTAGTGCATTTTTTAATGGGTTGAATTGAGTGAAATACTTACCTTGTAAACACTTGAGAGATTGAGAGTGTATCTTGTGAGAATCTATCATTCTTAATTCATGCTTTTCAAATTAAAGATACCTTGCTTGTTGGTTGGAAATGTGAAGAATTGTTATCTCTTGAATGTTTTGATCCCTTGATTCTTTTCTTACTCTTCTTGCTCACAAACCTCTCTTGAATATCATTGGAAATTGAGTTCTTTAAATTGTTAGGTTTTGAATTTGTTTTGTTTTCTCTGTTCCTTGGTTTGGTCTTATGTTTTGCCCAAGAGTGCAAAAGGCTAAGTGTGGGGGTATTTGATCTGTTAATAATTTCAGTCCTTAAATGTCTTTTGTTTGATCTAATTGAACTCCATATGTGTTCAATTATTGACATTTAGCTAAGTTTCTGATTTAGAGTTGTCTTTTGATGTTTATTGTGAAACTATGCTTAAATGTGGTTATAAACACTCATAAATGAATTATGCTTTTCAGGATATCTTTAAGTGTTTGAATCCATTAGCATTGAACCGAGCTTGATGACCATTTAAGGAGAGAGATGAATGCTTAAGGAGATCAATATCACCTCTTGAAGCAATAAAAGAAAAGTATTTGTAAAGAATCCAGGTTGAAAATGAAGGTGCCAAATTACAGGGCCCATGTCAAATTATAGGGCCGGGGCCGTGTCAAGTTACAGGGCCCATGTCACCTGACAGGGGGTGGGCCGTGTCAAACGACACGGCCTGTGCCAAATTACAGGGCCTAGGCCGTGTTCTTCTCTGACTTGTGAAATACATGGAATTGGGCTGACAAAAAAGTACAGGGCCTGGGCCGTGTCATATGACACGGCCCGTGTCGTCGCATCAGAAATTTGAATTCGAGTTTTAATGCTAAATTAGGTTTTAAAACCTATAAATAGGGTTGCTTAGAGCCCTTAAAGGAGGTCTGGACAGAGAGAGCCGTCAAGGAAACTGAGAGAAACACAAAGACCAAGAAGGGGAAGGATTCGATCGAGGATTGGAGACTCGGATTCGAGCGATCAAAGATCAATCACTCTCAAGCCTTGGAAACTAGTTTGATCTTTAGTTTTTCTTTTCTTCTTTTGTTCTGAACAATGTTTTCTTTTAATTCTTCTTCTATTTTTGAATTTGTCATATGTGGCTAATCTTCTTGATTGGTTAAGGGAGGATGAAACTCTAGTTTTGATTATGTGAATCTTGCATACTTCTTTATATTAATACAATTATGTTTTTATTCATATGTCTCTGTTCTTAAATCGATATAAAGGTTTTTATATTCTTGCCAAATTTTGAGAGTGGTAAAACTAGGATTGCTATGCGCGGTTGCGGTAATATGACTAGTGAGACATATGATCTAAGTAATTTAATCCCGGTGTGTGATTAGATCTTAGTGTGTTTGGTTTTCTAATTCTTAATGCAATCATTAGGTAGGTGTAAGAGCGGTTGCTTTACAAATAACTAATGGTTAGGGTTTGATTTGAGTGGTTGCTGAATCAAGCGAAACTTAAGGAGGACACGAGATTTATCTCACAATCACATAAGAACATAATTGATCATGTTGGTATTAAGGGTATGTAAGTTGGCGTAATCATATAAATCTAGTGGTGGATTCCATCTCTTAACCAATATCTTTAACTTGATAATTCAATTTGTGTTTACTGTTTTAGTTTAAGTTTAATTTCTTTTGTTAGTTTTAATTAACAAAACCCCCATTTTTACTTTTTACTATTTTATTGTTCATCAGAGTTTAATTTAGGAATTGGATTAATAGTGTTAATTGAATTGGTTCTCTGTGGATCGACCCTTGCTTACTACAACTGGTTGCAAGGTTTTTATATTTTTGGTGGAACTTGGCAACTATTTTTAATATTAATTTTTAATCGTATTCCACACCACACTAGTTAAGTTTCTGATAAGCTTGGACCTAAATCAGATAAATGTTTCTTTGTGGGGTATCCAAAGGAAACCAAGGGATTTTTTTTCTATAATCCTACTGAGGGCAAAGTATTTGTTGCACGGACAGCTGTGTTTCTAGAAAGGAAGTTTATCTCCAAAGGAACCAGTGGGAGAAAAGTAGAACTTGAAGAAGTTCAAGTTTCACAAAGCAGTAATGAACCAATGGTGGAAATAGAGCAGCCTCCACAAAATGTTGTGGAACAGCAACCTGCTCTAGTAGCACAAGACCTGCGTAGGTCTAACAGGATACGTCATCAACTAGAGAGATGTGGATTTCTCATGACCCAACAAGGTGACGTACTGCTCATGGATCAATATGAGCCTGTGACTTACCAGGAAGCCATTATTGGCCCAGAATCTAAGAAATAGCTTGAGGCCATGAGATCTGAAATGGATTCCATGTATGCCAACCAGGTATAGACCTTGGTTGACCCACCTGAAGGGGTAAAACCCATTGGGTGCAAGTGGGTTTTCAAGAAGAAAACTGACATGGATGGTAATGTGCATACCTTTAAGGCGCGATTGGTGGCTAAAGGTTTCAAACAAATTCATGGTGTAGACTATGATGAGACTTTTTCCCCAGTTGCGATGCTTAAATCCGTTCGGATCTTGCTTGCTGTTGCAGCATACCATGATTATGAAATCTGGCAAATGGATGTCAAAACTGCTTTCCTTAATGGAAATCTTCTCGAAGATGTGTACATGACACAACCTGAGGGTTTTGCCACTCCAGAGGATGCTAGAAAAGTATGCAAGTTGCAACGATCTATTTATGGATTGAAGCAAGCTTCCTGAAGCTGGAATCTTTGTTTTGATGATACAATAAAACAGTTTGGTTTCATCAAAAATGAAGAAGAATCTTGTGTCTACAAGAAGGTTAGTGGGAGCACTATTGTCTTTCTGGTATTGTATGTAGATGACATACTACTTATTGAAAATGACATCCCTACCCTACAGTCTGTAAAGACTTGGTTAGGGAACTGCTTCTCTATGAAGGACTTAAGCGAAGCCACCTATGCATTAGGTATCAGGATCTATAGAGATAGACCACTGAGACTGCTTGGCCTAAGTCAGAGTACATACATAGACAAAGTGTTAAGACGATTTAACATGCATGAATCCAAGAAAGGATTCTTGCCTATGTCACATAGTGTAAGCCTATCTAAGGCTCAATCCCCTTCCACCCAGGATGAGAGGGATCGTATGAGCAAGATTCCATATGCATCTGCAATTGGATCTATCATGTATGCCATGTTATGTACTCGACCAAACATCTCATATGCTTTGAGCATGACGAGTAGGTAGCAGTATGATCCCGGTGAGAGTCACTGGACTGCTATCAAGAACATCCTTAAGTACTTGAGAAGGACTAAGGATTCGTTCTTGGTATATGGAGGCGAGGAAGAGCTAATTATAAAAGGTTACACTGATGCTAGCTTCTAAACCGATAAGGACGACTCCAGATCACAATCGGGTTATGTTTTTTGCCTAAATGGTGAGGCTATGAGCTGGAAGAGTTCAAAGCACGAGACAGTCACCGATTCTATCACAGAGGCTGAGTATATTGCTGCCTCCAATGCAGCAAAGGAGGCCGTTTGGATCAGGAAGTTCATTACTGAACTTGGCACTATTCCTAGCATTGTGGACCCAGTGGACCTCTATTGTGATAATAATGGAGCCACTGCACAAGCTAAGGAGCCTAGATCTCACCAGCGATCCAAACATATACTTAGGCGCTTCCATCTCATTCGAGAGATCATCGATGGAGGAGATATGAAGATATGCAGAGTACCAACAGATGATAACATTGCTGATCCACTGATGAAGCCTCTTGCACAGTAGAAGCATGAGGGTCACACTAGGTCTTTAGGCATTAGATATATGCCTGATTGGCTCTAATGTAAGTGGGAGATTATTGGTGTATGCCCTAGAGGCCAATACATTTTCTGTATTTACATACATTCTATTATGCTATTTTTATATATGAGGCATTTCATTTATTGTGTTCTTTTTTTATAAACATAATAAATTCCTTAGAATAGTAAGTTTGATGCCATAGGACATCAAGTGGATGACTTGATCGTGAGATCCTTTTGGTTACAACATTACTCTTAAATGTCCCTAGTCAAGTATTATTGTTAATTAGGACAACAATAATACATTAAGACTAGTATGTGCATAGACTGATGACCACATCTCACGGGTCATGGATATGAGATATCAAGTCTTCACATGGGTACATATTAGAGTAATGATGTACTGGACTGACTCACCATGAGAACGCTACATGGATCGTTACGTGAGTGTCATAAGCGATTCTCATAGTGACAATGGTGTTTGTGGTCCTTTGACTTGAAATCACTATGATTCCTACATGAGGAGTTGTGTGTTTTAATGCCATCAAACGTTATCTGTAACAAGGTGATTATAAAGTTGGTTATTGGATATACCGCGAATCATGCAAAGGGATATGAGTGACCTAGATGGGATTTGTCACTCCTACATAACAGGAGCGATATCTTCGGGCCCCCTAATTGAGTGAGACTGCGAAATGCATAGTCATGCTCAAATGAGTCAATATGAGATATTGATCTCATTTGTTGTTACAAAGTCTACTTGAATATCAGGAAACGAATTGTTGGACTATACAAGGGTGACGCATTCCATGCCTTGTGTTCAATCTAGATATCTTGACAAAGGAACTAAACGACACGAAAACATTGGTCAAGGAAAGGTTATGTCAAATCACTGACATTCTTATTACTTGGGTAGCAGCGATGTGTTGCTAGATACCGCTCACTGCTTGTAATATTAAAATGGGATTTAAATATTACTGCCAATGTAATAAGAACCTGCAGGGTCACACACATAGAGCAGACTAAAACTGGAGCAATGGATCCAAGTTGGACTCGGATTCAAATATGGGCCAGACTCATAACAGATGGGTCTAGGGCTGCACGCCATTTACCTTGTTTGCTTTCACACACTCACTTAAGGCAGTCACTATTATAAATAGTACTGCTAAGGGGGCTGCTAAGATACACAATTCAGAACCCTAGCCGCACCTACAAAAAAAGTGAGTGAGAGAGCGACAGGTTTATTCTATTCTCTACGCAGCTAGCACTGTGTGAGAGACGTGAGGCTTCTCTTTGCAGACGTTAGACGTTCGTGAGACTGTTCATGTGGATACCGCAGAGACATCGTTTCTATTACGGTGTTGGTGATTCACGCTTCAAGAGGTAAATCATTTAAAAACTCGGATTATGGCTTTTTCGCATGGATCCTCGGTGGGAATCCCTGTTTTTCGCTGCGTGATGTATCTGCAAAAATTCCCAACAGCTGCGGCCAAAGTGCTATAATTCATCAATTTATCCAGGTGCACATCAAGGCATTATACAGACAATCTACGCTAGATCACAATATAGGACAATGTCACGTCCGGATCGTCGGTGCGTTCGCATCGGTTTATCTCACGACCTAGTGGGGCTACCAACTGTCCACTGTGAGACGACCACGCCCTCACGCCCCCAAGGTCAACAGTATAACCTACACTAGTCTACTCGCACTCGCACAAAGGTGTGTTCAATCTCCTACGCAATATAGCCTTAATAACAGTGCAATGGACTTTCATAATGTTTGACGACTCAATACATAATCATGTATGTTTATTATTACATACTTTTCCACAATATGCCACAATTGGCCAAAGTAAGCGTCATAATATTATTGGTCCCACACTTGGACCCACGTTAAATAGTCTAAAGCCTTCCAATGGTACATTACATTTTTGGTACATTATGGAATTATTTAGTGCTCTCACTTACACTCATGTCCTTACTTTAATTGAAAATTATTCTAAGTTTTTTAGGTAAAGTTCCACTCTTGGTCCTTTCCATTTTATGAAATCCTAATTAATTCTTAATTGTCCAATTTAGTTAGGTTCCACTTCAATGTAATGTCTCTTATGAAATTCTTTTCATAATTAGGTTCCTTACTTTAAACTTAGTCTTATTCACTTAAAGAATTATTTTAAGTCTTATCAATGTCTCACACATCCTTAATGGTTCTTAAAGTCTAAAGAATTCCTTTAGGTTACTAAATTTGTTTCTGTAACACCCACCATAGGGTGTCACATTTATGTTACTTAATAACCCCCAAGTTCATATAAGGTGACGTTGTAATAAAAAGATAAGTCAATTTTTTTTTTGACGACCATAAAATAAACTTAGCGGAAAATAAAACATTATAGCAACCTCACACATAGATTACATCATATACATATTGCAAACGTACTGTTGGAATTATTTATTTTACAACCCATGTCTCAAACTAAAACACACTTAAATAAATTACACACATAGTTCATATCAGAGTTCAAACTTGCCCAAGTTTAACTAAGCAGCGGACCCCTCAGATGGGTCCTCCTCGGGATCCTCAGCAGGTAGGAATCCGTTATGACGAGTAGCCCTACGGACAGGTGTCCGGGCTGACGATACTATACTGATTTCCGTTGGGACATAATTCCTAGTGTCCCAGTGTCGCCTGATATGCAACAGAAATTCAACATGAACTAAAATAGTTACACAGAAAAATGGATCTCTACGAAACAGTCTGCTAATGCTAACAGTCAGATATCCCTCATAAATAAGTCCTCGCTCATTGGGACTTGTTCTCCATTCACCAGCTCCTCCGTGAAATTGTAGACGTACATATCCGAAGAAACTGGCTCTTGACGTCATACTGTCAGAATTCGGCGTTCCAAGTCGTGAGAAGTAACTCTTCTTCTGCTTCTTGTACTATTTCTTTCTCAACGTCTTCACCCAATTAAAATATAATAGGCAAATATACACATAAAGAGGTGAGATTATCTACGCCAATACAAGCATGATAGTACAGAGATAATACAAACAACACATCATGCAAAAATATCATATCATGATCACAATTATACCATCATCATAGTGCCAAATAATAATTACCATTATGTCACTATCACTGTTTAAATCATACAACAATTACAGTAACACCATCATATA
This sequence comes from Ormosia semicastrata, assembly GCA_029884595.1. Classification (NCBI taxonomy): domain Eukaryota; kingdom Viridiplantae; phylum Streptophyta; class Magnoliopsida; order Fabales; family Fabaceae; genus Ormosia; species Ormosia semicastrata. The sequence continues at coordinate 35,789,725 of JAQQTO010000047.1, read as the reverse complement.
GATATAGATGCTCAGTTTCATGCATGCGCACACAGACTCAATGTCCTACTCCATGGAGCTAATACTCAAGTCGGAGAAATTGATCGAAAAGAAGCTGGTATTTTGTGCTTCAGACAAGTGCTTATAATTATATCTTGCACATCTAGCACATACACAACAGTCTTTGTCAGATCTCGATTAAGAATAGTGTCTCGGTCCGGATCACCTGTGTTGCATTGGTCTAACCCACGGTGCGAGAAGAGCTACCAACTGCCCATTGTGAGCAACCCGCACCCCGATGCCCCCAAGGTCCACAAGTGACCTACACTACGCGTATCGCACCCACTCAAGAGGTGTATGTTTCTCCTAGGCAATTAGCCATATCCAGTCCATCAGACCATTTTCAATGCATGTGTAATGCACTAATTACCAACCAAAGGTAAATCACATAATTTCTAATACAAAGTTCAAATACTATTTTACGTTCATAAAATGGATTCATGCCAATTATAAGCAAATTGCCCAATTTCTTGTACAGTATTCACATACTGATTTTTAACTGTAAAGTTTATTGTATAATTAACAGCAACCTTATATTATTACATTTTTCTCATTCATAAAATATTTTTGTCACATTTTAATGGTCACGTCATATTTTATTACGTAAACAATGATTTGTAACATTTCTATTACGTAACAATTTTCTACTGTATTCTAAAATGCGTAAAAATATTCTTTAATTTTTAAATTGCATAGTAATTTTTCTACAACATTTCGATCGTGTAAAATATTTAAACGCTTTAAAAATTGTGTAGAAATATTTTAACATTTTTCAAATCGCATAATTTAAAAATTACGTTTTTGAGTTACATAAATCATTTTTTTCACCGTTTTTATCCTTCCTAAAATATTTCTTAACTTTAAAATATTATTTTGGATTTTTCTTAATATAATTTCTTACTTTATTTTCTTCCGATTCTTAAAAAAATTCTTTTCCATAATATATTTTCTAAACATCACTTTTTATTGATTTAATTTTACAAAATCACATTTAGTTGATTTAATTACTATTTCTAATTTTAAATTTCATAACGTTTTCCAAAACCCAATAAATAAATTCTACTTAGTAAATTTAAGTTACAAACATTTTCTTTTATATTTCTAAATAATTTTCAAAAATTAATTCTCCTTGAAAACAATTTGAAGTTTAGCACATTCAATCTCCCTTTTTCTTTTATTTATGAAAATTCCACTTGACAATACTTTAATTCCCTTTTCAAAAATCCTTATTAGAAAATTCTTATATTTTATAACATCAAAATATTTTTTCTAAATTATCAAAACCTTATAGATGGCCATTGGAACCATGAAATATTTTTCTTCTAACTTAAATAAATTACATTTTTATTTCTACGCAAAATTAATTAATATCAACATAACTAAAAAGAAAACGTGTGCGTTCTCTTTTGCAAAACCAAAATCCTTTTGTTTATTTCCTTTACTTCTCAAATCATAAAATTTTATTATTCATGAAAATATTAATTTGGTGAACACCTAATTTGAGGTGTCTTGGCCAAAAATCTTATTGTTCTAAGGACCCAAAAAAAATCAATTTCTTTGTTCATGAAAAATTTTCAACATGAACCCTAATTTTGGGCATCAAAACCGAACCTCTCCTTAGGCCATTGGAGCCAAAATTTTGCTTATTTCAACATACATCCATCATAATATATTTAACATATATCATCATGCATATTATAAGCATACCATATAAATAAGTAAAAATCATACTAAGCATGCATACACAATTAATTCATGCAAAGCATATCAAGCATAAATAAAATAATTAAAAACACATAACACAAATAATTTATTATATGACCATGGATATGAATCCTCACATGGATTCATCATCCATCAAATATAACCATCTCTCACCACCATGCTTGGTTGGTGAAATAAATCTCCCTCTTACCTCTTGAAGAACTCCAAAAGCTCCTTGCTTTGAATTTAGAACAAGATCTCCTCCAACAAAAGTCTCTTGAACATAGTACAAATACAAGAAAATTAGTATATTGAGCTTGATTAAGAGGAATCATGGATCAAACATGGTTTAGAACATGAAAAAGAAAAGAATAAAAGAAATTTCCTTACTCTTCACCAACTAAAGCTCTAGAACTTGATCTTAGTAAAAGTCTTTCAAGATGGAAGATTTAGAGAAATTCTTCAACATGAAAGTTGTTTAGAATAAGGTAAGGATTCAAGAAACTAAGTTGTATGAAATTAAAGAGTGATGGAGGGTGGACTTAGGTGCTTTGGCCGAATGCTTCTCTAGGGAGAGGAAATGGAGTTTTTCTCCTTGGTTGGTTCTTGAAGCATAAGTGAGAGAAAGAGGAAATGAAAAATGTGAAGTGTGGAAGTGAAATATTTGGTATCCTAACTATGCATGGCCGTGGATTTCATGGAGAGAAATGACAAAGTGAAGTTTTGAAAAGCATGCTCATTAATTGATCAATAGGAACTTGTCTTCATCTTTTCTTTGGCCTAAAAAGCCTATACTAGTTTTGTCTCCCATTCTCATTGCTCTTCAAAACCGTCCCCCCCTCCATGCATGATTCATGCAATTTTGTCATCTTTTCTATCAATTATGTAAAGCATTTCTAACCATTGATTCATTCAATGGTTAGGATTCAAGTTGATTTTGATTTTTAGAAGACAAAATCTAAGCCATTGGATCTTTCTTCTTTAAATCCTAGCCATTAGATATGTCTCCAAATGAAAGGTCAAGATTGCATCTTCAAACTTTACATCCAAGGGTCCAAAATGGTTGTTGAAATTTTTGATGACCAATTCTCCACCATTGATCAAAATCCAAATCCAATGGTCATTAATGGTCTATCTCCACCGTTGATTTAAATCCAAATCCAATGGTCATTAATGATCCATCTCCTCCATTGATTTATTTTACATCCAAGGGTTCATAATGGTCATATTCATTTTACAAGACTAAATCTCCACCCTTGATTTAATTTTCCATCCAACGATTATAATTAATCCTGTTTATTTTCAAGATTAAATCTCCACCATTGATTAAATCAAGATTAAATCTCCAATGATAATTAATTCGATGGTGGATATCCAAACCACCAATATTGACTTAACAGTATAGAATTTTATTTTTATCTGTTATAACCCCACGAAAGAATATACTTACTGTATTTTTATCATCCGATAATTAAATACGATAAAAAATACAATAAAGAAAATTTTCTAAAACTATTTCCGGATTCAGGTTTAGTAAGATCCCCTGTCTCCGTCTAAACAAGTACAAATTTTTCTATGCGTAGAAAATTTTTCACTTTGCGGGACCTACCTGAGCCCACGTATGGCCACCTGGGCCCACCTACACCTCGTGGGGCTCACAAATAGTAAAAATTTCAAAATCACACATAAAATTACAAAAATTAGAAAATTCACAAATATCAATTCAGATTACGTAAATTAATTAAGACTAAACAGTAAAAATTAATTTACGTAAATTTTTCTGGCCCAAAAAATTATTATTTTTCTGACACGGAGCAAATTACTCAAAACGATCAAATATGCAGACGGAATATTTAAAATAATTTTACAGTGCACAGAAATCACTAAACAGTAGAATTCTGCTAACTGTTAAAATTACTTATTTAATACACAGAAAGTTTGGGGTGTTACAATTCTCCCCCTCTACAAAAGTTTCATCCTCGAAACTTGACGAACTTGATGTCACATCCTCAGAATAAATAGGGATACTGTTCTTTTATCTTTTCTTCTAGTTCCCATGTAGCTTCCCCGCTTATATCATCCCAAATAATTTTAACCAATGAAATTTCCTTGCCTCGAAGTTGCTTTGTCTTTCGATCCTCAATCTTTACTGGAACAGTTTCATAGGTTAAATTTTCCTTCAGCTGTATTGTGTCTGGCTTGATAACATGAGTAGGATCAGAAATATATTTCCGTAGTTGTGATACGTGAAATACATTGTGAAGGTTTGACAGAAAATGTGGTAATGCAATCTGATATGCCACCGGACCTACCCGACGTAAAATCTGATATGGTCCGATAAACTTTGGAGTGAGCTTCTTGGACTTAAGCACTCGTCCAACACCTGTCATAGGCGTCACTCGCAAAAATACATGGTCACCTTCTTCAAACTCGAGAAATTTTCTCCTTTTATCAGCATAGCTCTTTTCCGAGTTTGACTCATTCTCATTTTGTCTTGTATCATCTTCACTTTCTCGGTTGTCTGTTGAACAATCTCTGGTCCTAACATAATACTCTCACCGTCTTGATACCAACATAACGGTGTTCTACATCGTCTTCCATATAATGCCTCATAGGGTGTCATCCCTATACTTGAATGGAAACTATTATTATATGTGAATTCTATCAATGGCAAGAATTCATCCCAACCTCCAGTTTCTTCCGAACACATGATCTCAACAAGTCTTCTAACGATTGAATCGTCCTTTCTGACTGACCATCGGTCTGTGGATGGTAAGCAGAACTTAAACGTAGCTTTGTTCCCATCGCTTCTTGCAAACTATCCCAGAATCTTGAGGTAAATCGCGGATCTCGATCAGAAATTATACTGGATGGTACACCATGAAGTCTAACAATTTCATTGATGTACACTTGAGCCAACTTTTCCATTGAGTATTTAATATTAATCGGCAAAAAGTGCACTGACTTAGTAAGCCGATCAACAATTACCCAAATGGCATCATGACCCTTCCGAGTCTTTGGTAGTCCCATCACAAAATCCATTGCTATGTCATCCCATTTCTATTCGGGAACAGGCAAAGGTTGCAACATTCCCGAAGGTCTTTGATGTTCCACCTTAACTTTCTGACAGATTAAACAGGATGATACATACTTAGCAACATCTTTCTTCATTCCTTGCCACCAATATAATTGTTTTAAATCTTGATACATCTTTGTGGCTCCCGGATGCATACTCAGTTTACTCCTGTGAGCTTCATTCAAAATCAATCTTTTAAGATTCGGATCATTAGGCACACAAACTCTTCCTTGAAACTTCAAAATTCCATTAACACCTTCGCTAAAATCCAACACTGCCCCTTGACTCTTTGCTTCTTTTGCTTCTTGCAAATATCGGTCACTGTTTTGTCCTTCACGGATTCTATCCATCAAATCATTTGAAATGGTGATCATATTTAAACACATCTTGCCCGGCGTCAATTTCACAGATAATCGCATATCCCGAAATTCTTCTATCAACTCCTTTTCTTTGATCATCATAACAGAAGCACTAAGTATTTTTCTACTCAACGCATCCGCTACGACATTTGCCTTTCCGGGATGATACTGCAATTGAAAATCATAATCCTTCAGAAACTCTAACCAACGCCTTTGTCTCATGTTCAACTCTTTCTGGTCAAACAGATATTTTAAACTTTTATGATAACTAAAAACAGTGAATGATGCTCCATAGAGAAAATGTCTCCACACCTTCAACGCAAATACCACAGCTGCTAACTCCAAGTCATGAGTCGGATAATTCTTCTCATGATTTTTCAACTACCTTGAAGTATAAGCCACCACCTTATGGTTTTGCATAAGTACACAACCCAATCCTTGGTACGAAGCATCACAATATACTTCGAAGGGTTCGTTTGGATCAAGTAGAATCAGTACTGGTGAAGTAGTTAATCATCTTTTCAACTCCTGGAAACTTTCTTCGCATGCGTCAGTCCACACGAATGGCTAATTCTTTCGTGTAAGTTGGGTAAGAGGTCCTACAATCTTTGAAAACCCCTCAATGAACCGTCTATAATAACCAGCTAATCCGATAAAACTACTGATTTCTGTTACAGTCTTTGGTCTTTCCCATTCCAAAACTGTCTCCACCTTGGAAGCATCGACTTTAATTCCTTCTTTTGATATCACGTGTCCTAAAAATTGAACTTCATTCAACCAAAATTCACATTTGGATAACTTGGCATATAACTTATTCTCCTTCAAAATTTGAAGAACCACCCTGAGATGTTCAGCATGTTCCTCCTGACTTCGAGAATAGATCAAAATGTCATCGATAAAGACGACAACGAACTTATCCAAGTATGAACGAAAAATTCTATTCATGAAGTCCATGAATATGGCTGGTGCATTTATCACACCAAACGGCATCACTAAATATTCATAATGCCCATAACGAGTTCGAAAAGCTGTTTTGGGAATATCCTCCACTTTCACACGTATTTGGTGATACCCAGAACGTAGATCAATCTTGGAAAATATTGCGGCTCCTCGCAACTGATCCATTAGATCATCTATTCTTGGAAGTGGATATTTATTCTTAATCGTGATTTTATTTAATTACCGATAGTCTACACATAGACGTGAAGTTCCATCCTTCTTCTTGACCAACAGTACTGGAGCTCCCTATGGTGACACACTAGGTCTCACGAATTGTTTCTCTAATAAATCCTCCTGCTGTTTCTTCAGTTCGGCTAATTCTACTGGCGACATCCGATAGGGCACTATAGATATCGGTCCAGCTCCAGGTATAAGGTCAATGGCAAACTCGATTTCCCTTACTGGTGGCAGTCCAGGTACATCTTCAGGAAATACTTCAGGAAATTCATTGACCACGAAAATATTCTTCAAGACATCTTCACATTGCACCTCTAAAGAAGATAACAACAGATACCCATGATCTCCTTCCTTCAAACAAGCTTCCACTTGAGTAGCCGTTAGGAATCTAGGATCCTTAGCCTCAGGAAACACTAACGTCTTATTCGAACAATCAATTAGGATATGGTTAGAAGACAACCAATCCATTCCCAAAATTACATTAATTTTGGAAAGAGGCAAACAGATCAAGTCCACATAAAAGATTCTATCCCTAACACAGACAGGACAATTCAGGCATACTGTTGATGTAACTGCAGACTTATTAGTAGGAGCAGCAACATTCAGATCATATGGCAAGGCAGTCACAGTCAATCCCAAACGTTCAACACTATCACATGCAATGAAAGAATGTGTTGCCCCTGAATCATAGAGTATGGTTAAAGGATTACCTCTAATAGTACCCTCCTCCATTATCAAGTTCTCATATTTAGCAGCTACTTCTCCACTCATTGTATAGACACGACCTCCCGCCTGTGGTCTTGCAGTTCGAACATTTCCCACAGAGGATTCCTTCTTTATCTGATCACAGTCTTTAGAGAAATGTCCAAGCTTTCCACACTTAAAACAAACAACCTCCTTATGTTGACAATCTTTCATGAGATGATCCTTCCCACATTTGAAACATCGAATAGGAGTCCCAGCTTGACTTGTCTTATTGCCGCTAGAACTTCCACCCACAAATTGCTTCTTAGTCTGACTTCCTGTAGGTTTCATATATGGCTTTTGCTGAGAGCGACTTGCTTGAGTACTCTTTCCTTTTTGGAACCTTGCAGGTCCAAAATTCTTGTTTCTTGCCGCTCGTTGATGATCAATCTCTTCAACTTTACGACATTTCTCAATCAAAGTTGGAAATTGATTAATCTCCAACATCAATACAGCTCTCTTAATATCCAGCTTTAATCCTTCTTCAAATTTCCTGCATTTCCAACCCTCTTCTGGATTCATCTGCAAATATCTCGAAAACTGAGACAGACTTTCAAATTTTGCCGCATACTCACTTACGGACATCAATCCTTGTCGTAAGCTCAGAAATTCCATTTCCTTCATATGCCTCACACTTGCTGGAAAATATTTCTCCAGAAACTTTTGCTTAAAAACTTGCCATGTCACCATCCTTCCTTCGGCTTCCAACAGTCTTTTAGCTCCTGTCCACCAACGTTCACCATCTCCTACCAGCATAAACGTTGCCAGCGTAAGCTTCCGTTCATCGGCCGAACCCATACCATCAAATATCTTTTCAAGTTCTTGGATCCAAAGTTCACTTTCTCCTGGATCAAACTCTCCACGAAATTTCGGTGGATTATTCCTTCGAAACTCAGACAAACTGTGCACATTTTCATTAGCCCGTTGATTTTGTTGTGCAACCACTTCTGCCATTCTCTGCATTGCTGCTACAGCTGCAGCCATGTTCCCATTACCATTCCCATTATCACTCCCATTAAGCTCCATATCGTTTCTATTATTGATACGTCCACGTCCACGTCCGGCCATTATTCTTTCCTATTCAAACTGAGCAACACAAGAAAGTCAAATTTAAGTTTCAGACCAAGAAACCACAAACAAAGAATCACACAACACAAACAAGACAGACCTAACCACAACCCCAAAAGACTCTAACTTGGGCTCTGATACCAACTAATGTAACACCCACCATAGGGTGTCACATTTATGTTACTTAATAACCCCCAAGTTCATATAAGGTGACGTTGTAATAAAAAGATAAGTCAATTTTTTTTTTGACGACCATAAAATAAACTTAGCGAAAAATAAAACATTATAGCAACCTCACACATAGATTACATCATATACATATTGTAAATGTACTGTTGGAATTATTTATTTTACAACCCATGTCTCAAACTAAAACACACTTAAATAAATTACACACATAGTTCATATCAGAGTTCAAACTTGCCCAAGTTTAACTAAGCAGCAGACCCCTCAGATGGGTCCTCCTCGGGTTCCTCAGCAGGTAGGAATCCGTTATGACGAGTAGCCCTACGGACAGGTGTCCGGGCTGACGATACTATACTGATTTCCGTTGGGACATAATTCCTAGTGTCCCAGTGTCGCCTGATATGCAACGGAAATTCAACATGAACTAAAATAGTTACACAGAAAAATGGATCTCTATGAAACAGTCTGCTAATGCTAACAGTCAGATATCCCTCATAAATAAGTCCTCGCTCATCGGGACTTGTTCTCCATTCACCAGCTCCTCCGTGAAATTGTAGACGTACATATCCGAAGAAACTGGCTCTTGACGTCATACTGTCAGAATTCGGCATTCCAAGTCGTGAGAAGTAACTCTTTTTCTGCTTCTTGTACTGTTTCTTTCTCAACATCTTCACCCAATTAAAATATAATAGGCAAATATACACACAAAGAGGTGAGATTATCTACGCCAATACAAGCATGATAGTACAGAGATAATACAAATGACACATCATGCAAAAATATCATATCATGATCACAATTATACCATCATCATAGTGCCAAATAATAATTACCATTATGTCACTATCACTGTTTAAATCATACAACAATTACAGTAACACCATCATATAGATATAGATGCTCAGTTTCATGCATGCGCACACAGACTCAATGTCCTACTCCATGGAGCTAATACTCAAGTCGGAGAAATTGATCGAAAAGAGTCACTTGGTATTTCGTGCTTCGGACCAAGTGCTTATAATTATATCTTGCACATCTAGCACATACACAACGATCTTTGTCGGATCTCGATTAAGAATAGTGTCTCGGTCCGGATCACCGGTGTGTTGCATCGGTCTAACCCACGGTGCAAAAGAGCTACCAACTGCCCATTGTGAGCAACTCGCACCCCGATGCCCCCAAGGTCCACAAGTGACCTACACTACGCGTATCGCACCCACTCAAGAGGTGTACGTTTCTCCTAGGCAATTAGCCATATCCAGTCCATCGGACCATTTTCAATGCATGTGTAATGCACCAATTACCAACCAAAGGTAAATCACATAATTTCTAATACAAAGTTCAAATACTATTTTACGTTCATAAAATAGATTCATGCCAATTATAAGCAAATTGCCCAATTTCTTGTACAGTATTCACATACTAATTTTTAACTGTAAAGTTTATTGTATAATTAACAGCAACCTTATATTATTGCATTTTTCTCATTCATAAAATATTTTTGTCACATTTTTATGGTCACGTAATATTTTATTACGTAAACAATGATTTGTAACATTTCTATTACGTAACAATTTTCTACTGTATTCTAAAATGCGTAAAAATATTCTTTAATTTTTAAATAGCATAGCAATTTTTCTACAACATTTCGATCGTGTAAAATATCTAAATGCTTTAAAAATTTTGTAGAAATATTTTAACATTTTTCAAATCGCATAATTTAAAAAGTACGTTTTTGAGTTACATAAATCATTTTTTTTCACCGTTTTTACCCTTCGTAAAATATTTCTTAACTTTAAAATATTACTTTGGATTTTTCTTAATATAATTTCTTACTTTATTTTCTTCCGATTCTTAAAAAAATTCTTTTCCATAATATATTTTTTAAACATCACTTTTTATTGATTTAATTTTACAAAATCACATTTAGTTGATTTAATTACTATTTCTAATTTTAAATTTCATAACGTTTTTCAAAACCCAATAAATAAATTCTACTTAGTAAATTTAAGTTACAAACGTTTTCTTTTATATTTCTAAATCACTTTCAAAAATTAATTCTCCTTGAAAACAATTTGAAGTTTAGCACCTTCAATCTCCCTTTTTCTTTTATTTATGAAAATTTCACTTGACAACACTTTAATTCCCTTATCAAAAATCCTTATTAGAAAATTCTTATATTTTATAACATCAAAACATTTTTTCTAAATTATCAAAACCTTATAGATGGCCATTGGAACCATGAAATATTTTTCTTCTAACTTAAATAAATTACATTTTTGTTTCTACGCAAAATTAATTAATATCAACATAACTAAAAAGAAAACGTGTGCATTCTCTTTTGCAAAACCAAAATCCTTTTGTTTATTTCCTTTACTTCTCAAATCATAAAATTTTATTATTCATGAAAATATTAATTTGGTGAACACCTAATTTGAGGTGTCTTGGCCAAAAATCTTATTGTTCTAAGGACCCAAAAAAAATCAATTTCTTTGTTCTTGAAAAATTTTCAACATGAACCCTAATTTTGGGCATCAAAACCGAACCTCTCCTTAGGCCATTGGAGCCAAAATTTTGCTTATTTCAACATACATCCATCATAATATATTTAACATATATCATCATGCATATTATAAGCATACCATATAAATAAGTAAAAATCATACTAAGCATGCATACACAATTAATTCATGCAAAGCATATCAAGCATAAACAAAATAATTAAAAACACATAACACAAATAATTTATTACATGACCATGGATATGAATCCTCACATGGATTCATCATCCATCAAATATAACCATCTCTCACCACCATGCTTGGTTGGTGAGATAAATCTCCCTCTTACCTCTTGAAGAACTCCAAAAGCTCCTTGCTTTGAATTTAGAACAAGATCTCCTCCAACAAAAGTCTCTTGAACATAGAACAAATACAAGAAAATTAGTATATTGAGCTTGATTAAGAGTAATCATGGATCAAACATGGCTTAGAACATGAAAAAGAAAAGAATAAAAGAAATTTCCTTACTCTTCACCAACTAAAGCTCTAGAACTTGATCTTAGTAAAAGTCTTTCAAGATGGAAGATTTAGAGAAATTCTTCAACATGAAAGTTGTTTAGAATAAGGTAAGGATTCAAGAAACTAAGTTGTATGAAATTAAAGAGTGATGGAGGGTGGACTTAGGTGCTTTGGCCGAATGCTTCTCTAGGGAGAGGAAATGGAGTTTTTCTCCTTGGTTGGTTCTTGAAGCATAAGTGAGAGAAAGAGGAAATGAAAAATGTGAAGTGTGGAAGTGAAATATTTGGTATCCTAACTATGCATGGCCGTGGACTTCATGGAGAGAAATGACAAAGTGAAGTTTTGAAAAGCATGCTCATTAATTGATCAATAGGAACTTGTCTTCATCTTTTCTTTGGCCTAAAAAGCCTATACTAGTTTTGTCTCCCATTCTCATTGCTCTTCAAAACCGCCCCCCTCCATGCATGATTCATGCAATTTTGTCATCTTTTCTATCAATTATATGAAGCATTCCTAACCATTGATTCATTCAATGGTTAGGATTCAAGTTGATTTTGATTTTTAGAAGACAAAATCTAGGCCATTGGATCTTTCTTCTTTAAATCCTAGCCATTAGATGTGTCTCCAAATGAAAGGTCAAGATTGCATCTTCAAACTTTACATCCAAGGGTCCAATATGGTTGTAGAAATTTTTGATGACCAATTCTCCACCATTGATCAAAATCCAAATCAAATGGTCATTAATGGTCCATCTCCACCATTGATTTAAATCCAAATCCAATGGTCATTAATGATCCATCTCCACCATTGATTTATTTTACATCCAAGGGTTCATAATGGTCATATTCATTTTACAAGACTAAATCTCCACCCTTGATTTAATTTTCCATCCAACGATTATAATTAATCCTGTTTATTTTCAAGATTAAATCTCCACCGTTGATTAAATCAAGATTAAATCTCCAATGGTAATTAATTCGATGGTGGATATCCAAACCACCAATATTGACTTAACAGTATAGAATTTTATTTTTATCTGTTATAACCCCACAAAAGAATATACTTACTGTATTTTTATCATCCGATAATTAAATACAGTACAAAATACAATAAAAAAAATTTCTAAAACTATTTTCGGATTCAGGTTTAGTAAGATCCCCTGTCTCCGTCTAAACAATACAAATTTTTCTATGCGTAAAAATTTTTTTCACTTTGCGAGACCCACTTGGGCCTACGTATGGTCACCTGGGCCCACCTATACCTCGTGGGGCCCACAAACAGTAAAAATTTCAAAATCACACATAAAATCACAAAAATTAGAAAATTCACAAATATCAATTTTGATTACGTAAATTAATTAAGACTAAACAGTAAAAATTAATTTACGTAAATTTTTCTGGCCCAAAAATTATTATTTTCCTGACACGAAGCAAATTACTCAAAACGATCAAATATGTAGACGGAATATTTAAAATAATTTTACAGTGCACAGAAATCACTAAACAGTAGAATTCTGCTAACTGTTAAAATTACTTATTTAATACATAGAAAGTTTGGGGGGTTACAGTTTCCTTCCATTACCTAATCCTCTTATTTATTTACTTGATTAATTAAATGCCATAATTGTATGAAATCATATGGTTAAGCCATTTTTAGCCATGAAGGCCATGAGCCTCTCTAGGTTTTAGGATTCTAAATTTTCCATTCTTTAATTACATATTGTCCACTTGATTAGTTAAGTCTTCCACTTGTCATAAATTTTCACCAAGAACCCTAATTTTTGAGTCCCAAAATCGTGAGCCTCCTAGAGGATATCTAGGTTATTTTCTTCCATTTCAAGTGTTCCAATCCATTCAAGTATATCAACATACATAACCAATCAATCAAATAGCTCAAACAAATTAAAGACAATATGTAGTCATACAAATTATACAAACAAAGAATAACCCTCAATAGGGTTTTCTCACAATCAATCACAACACAATGTTTCTTACTACCAAGAGAGGTTGAGGAGGAGTATCTTTCTCTTACCAAAGAGAAGAAAACAAGAGAACCCTCCTAGAGCTCCTTGCAATTTTTGGATTTGCACCCAACCAAACCCTAGAAATTTCAACCTCGTCAAAATAACACCAATGTTTGAAAAATAAGGTATAGATGGTCACAAAGGAGACCATAGAAACGAAAATGGGGAAAAGAGAGTGAAGAATCAAGAATCTTACCCAAAAACCCTAAGCTTGAAGCTTGAAGAAAATGGTCAAGATGAAAGCTTTTTCAAGAATCACCAACTAGAGAAGTGTTTAGATGATGGAGGAGATGAAGAAAATGTATTTGGTTGGAATTTTTGTGATGGATGAGGCAAAAATGAAGGGCTGGCCGTGTGGGTTTCTAGAGAGAAGGAGGAGAGAAAATTTGAGAAAGATGAAGGTAGAGAGAGAAGTGAATAGAAAAATGAAAGGTGCTTTTAAGGTTTTCTTTTTGAAATTTGAATAGGTTAGATAAATTAAATTGAAGCACAAATTTGAGCTCCAAATGGGTGCTGCAGCCGTGAGGTAGAGGGAGGAGAGAGAGAAAAATGGTTAGCTTCCTTGAGAAGCTTATGTGCATTTTCAATAAAGGAGATGTGATTAGACATAAAGTAGATTTCATTAGGATAGGATAATGTGATTTAATAGTTAAAATAATATGATAATTAGGATTTTACTACAAGCTATTACCCAATGGATAATTGTTACAGTGCACAAAGTCAGTATTAATTATCCAATGAATAATAGAGCGCATGGCAAAATTTTAATTAACAGTGCGTACGAAGATTTTATTTATCAGATAAAACCTCAAAAAATGAAAACCTCACAAACTGTACCCAGCCTCGGGTTTAGTAAGATCCCCCATCGACACATCAACAGTCCAAGGTTTACCAGCCTCAGGGAAAACATTTCGTTATCCCGGCTTCGCTTAGTGCGCACGTAAAACGAGAAATATATTAAAATATTCGATATTTTCAAAAAAATTCACAAAATATTTTAAAAATCACAAATATTAAAAAATGGATATTTAACAGGAAAAAAATAATTTTCTAGGGTGTTTTATTGACTCTGCTCAGTGTACACGTAAAACGAAAAATATATTAAAATATTCAATGTTTCCAAAAAATTCTAGAAAAATCTTCAAAAATCATGAATATTGGAAAATGACTATTCATGATGAAACAAATCATTTTTGGGGTGTTACACTGACTCTGGTCAGTGTGCACGTAAAATGAGGAATATATTAAAATATTCAATATTTTTAAAAAATTTCAGAAAAATTCTTAAAAATCATAAATATTATAAAATGATTATCTATGATGAAATAAATAATTTTTGGGGTGTTACAACTCTCCCATTCTAAAAAAAATTTCGTCCTCAAAATTTTCATACCTTAGAATAGTTGTGGGTGTTGCTCCTTCATTTTGTCTTCCCGCTCCCATGTTGCATCTCCAGTTACGTCATTCCAAATTACCTTCACCAATGAGATCTCCTTGCCTCTTAGTTGCTTTATTCTTTTATCCTCAATTCTCACAGGAGGTGCCTCATAGGTTAAGTTCTCTTTTAATTGTACTATATCTGGTACTATGACATGACTTGGGTCAGGAAGGTATTTTCGCAGTTGTGACACATGGAAGACATTGTGAATGTTTGAAAGGAAAGGGGTAAGGCTATTTGATAGGCTACTGGACCTACTTGGCGAATAATCTGGTATGGTCCAAGGAATTTTGAAGTAAGTTTTCTATATTTCAAGGCCCGGCCTACCCTAGTCGTAGGTGTGACTTTCAGAAATACATGCTCGCCTTCCTCAAACTTAAGAGGCTTTCTTCTTTTGTCTGCATAACTCTTTTGTCGGCTCTAAGCCATCCTCATCTTCTCCTGAATCATCTTAACCTTTTCAGTCATCTGCTGTTTAACATCTGGTCCAATAGTAAGGCGCTCGCCGTCTTGGTACCAACATAAAGGTGTCTGACACCGTCGTCCATACAGAACCTCATAGGGTGCCATCCTTATGCTTGAATGATAACTATTGTTGTAGGTGAATTCTATCAATGGTAGAACGTTATCCCAACTTCCAGTCTATTCTATGGTGCAAGCTCTAAGCAAATCTTCCAATGATTGGATCGTCCTCTCTAATTGGCCATTGATTTGTGGGTGATAAGCGGAACTTAGACGTAACTTTGTCCCTAATGCTTCCTGTAGACTCTGCCAGAACTTTGAAGTGAATCTTGGATCCTTATCCGAAACAATACTTGTAGGCACACCGTGCAGTTTAACAATTTCTCCAATGTACAGCTGGGTCAGTTTTTCCAGTTTGTACCTTATGTTGATCGAGAGAAAATGCACTGATTTCGTGAGTCGGTCCACAATTACCCAAATCGAGTCATGTCCTTTTCTTGTCCTTGGCAAACCCACTATGAAATTCATTGCAATGTTGTCCCACTTCTATTCAGGAATAGACAATGGTTGCAGCAATCCTACCGATCTTTGATGTTCCACTTTAGCTTTCTGATAAACCAGGCAAGTCGATACACGTCTAATGACGTCACTCTTCATCCCATGCCACCAAAACAAATTCTTCAAGTCTTGATATATTTTTGTTATGCCTGGATGCATATTCAACTGGCTTGTGTGAGCATGGTTGATAATATGCTCCCTAAGGTCTTGGTCACGGGGAATACAGACTCCACCTCGGAATCTCAGAATTCTGTCTGTTCCTTCCACAAATGCTATTTCGTTGCCTTGCTTCACTAGCTCTCTCATATCTTGGAAGAACTTGTTAACCTTCTGCTTTTCCTTTATGTCCTCCATTAGCTCACTTGAGATGATGACCATGTTCATGCAGATCTTTCCTGGTTCTAATTCCACAAAAGACCATACATCTCTGAATTGCTCTATTACATCCTTTCCCTTGATCATCAGGGTAGAAACACTGATCATCTTCCTGCTCAAGGCGTCTGTCACGATGTTTGCCTTGCCGGAGTGATACAGAAGTTGGAAATCATAGTCCTTCAGGAACTCCAGCCACCTTCGCTGCCTCATGTTCAACTCCTTCTGATCATACAAATATTCCAAGCTTTTGTGATCACTAAAGATATTGAACGTCGCTCCATAGAGGAAACGCCTCCATATCTTCAAAGCAAAAACCATAGCCGCTAATTCCAAGTCATGCGTCAGGTAGTTCTTCTCATGCACTCGCAATTGCCTTGAAGCATAAGCCACCACTCTCCCATGTTGCATAAGCACAGACCCTAGTCTTTGGTATGAAGTGTCACAATACATCTCAAAGGGCTCATTCGGATCAGGTAACACTAACACTGGCAAGGTAGTCAGCCATCTCTTCAACTCTTAGAAACTCTGTTCATAGCTGTCGGTCCACTCAAAAGCTTGGTTCTTCTTCGTGAGTTGAGTAAGAGGTCCTGCAATCTTGAAGAATCCCTCAATGAACCTCCAGTAATATCCGGCCAAACCCACAAAGCTACGAATCTCTATCACTGACTTAGGCCTTTCCCATTAAAGCACTGCCTCCACTTTTGATGGATCCACCGCAATCCCATCCTTCGAGATTACATGACCCAGAAATTTAACTTCTTCCAGCCAAAATTCACATTTTGACAGTTTGGCATACAGTTTTTTCTCCTTCAAAATCTAGAAAACTATATTGAGGTGTTCAGGATGATCCTCCTGATTTTGAGAATAGATCAGGATGTCATCGATGAAGACAACAACAAACCTATCTAAGTAAGAATGAAAGATCCGGTTCATATAGTCCATGAAGATAGCAGGCACATTCGTTACACCAAACGACATCACAAGATACTTGTAATGGCCGTATCGGGTACGAAAAGCAGTCTTGGGTATATCCTCCGTCTTTACTCGTATCTAATGATACCCAGATCGTAGATCGATTTTTGAAAATACCGTCGCTCCCTTCAGTTGATCCATTAAGTCATTAATTCTTGGGAGTGGGTATTTATTCTTGATTGTCATTTTGTTTAACTGCCGGTAGTCCACGCACAACCTTGATGAACCGTCCTTCTTTCGAACTAACAGCACTGGTGCTCCCCAAGGTGACACACTCGGTCTAACAAATTACTTTTCCAAAAGCTCCTCTAGCTGCTTCTTAAGCTCAGTTAATTCTGTTGGTGACAACCTATAAGGTGCTATAGACACGGGACCAGCTCCCGGTACAAGATCAATAGCAAACTCTATTTCTCGCGCCAGTGGTAAACCAGGTACATCCTTAGGAAAGACTTCGGGAAATTCATTCACCACTGGAATTGTGTTCACATCAACCTCACTCTCGATTTTCAAAGAAGACAGTAGCATGTATCCGTGAGCTCCTTCTTTTAAGAGAGCTTGAACTCGGTTAGCCGTCAAGAATCTAGAATCCTCATCCATAGGGAAAACTATGATTTTTCTTGAACAATCTAATAGAACATGGTTGGAAGACAACCAGTCCATCCCTAAAATTATATCTAGTTGAGAAAGGGGTAAACAGATCAAATCGACAGAAAAGATTCGACCTTCAACAATCAAAGGACAATTTAAATAAACTTTGGTAGTAACTACCGGTTTATCAGTAGGGGTAGAAATAATCAGATCAAAAGGTAAGGTAGACACTAGTAAACTAAGTCGTAGCACACAGTCATAAGATATGAAAGAATGGGTTACCCCAAAGTCATAAAGTACAGTTAAAAGGTTACCTTTTATGGTGTGCCTTCTCCTTGAATCAAGTCTTCTAACTCGGAGGCTTCAGCTCCACTCATGGTATAGACTCGTCCTCCTGCTTGCAGTTTGTTGGCCCTTGCAGCATTGACCAAAAGTTAAACCTTCGCTTGGTTATAGTCTCGGGATACGTGACCAAGTTTGCCACATCTGAAGCAGATAATCCCCTTTATGGTGCAATCTCTCGTGAGATGATCCTTCCCACACTTCAGGCATTTTGAAGGATAAGCCACATTTTGGTCGGTCCGGCTCCCAGTAAAACCACCACCAGAACTTCCACCCACTATTTGTTGCTGGTTTCTCGCTGGTCGGGAATAGGGCTTCTTTTGGAAGCGATTAGAACTATTGCCACTGCCCCTTTAGAACCTTGTAGGTCAAAAGTTCCTGTTTCTTGTATCTCTAGATTGCTCCAGAGCTTCCACTTCGCAGCACGTATCTAGCAGCTCCGAGAACTCGTTGATTTTCAGTGTGATAACAACTTTCTTCACTTCATATCTCAATCCCTCTGTAAACTTCTGACACTTCCAGGCTTCATTCACTTGGTGCTGAAAGTACATTGAAAACTGTGACAAGTTTTCAAATCTCACTGCATATTCACTAACGGTCATGTTCCCTTGCCTTAGGTTGAGAAACTCCATCTCCTTCGCGTGCCTCGCGCTTGTAGGAAAATACTTATCCAAGACCTTATCCTTGAATAAATCCCAAGTGATCTCACGATTTTCAGCCTCCGGCATTCTCGGCACTCTGCTCCACCAATTCTCAGCATTGCCAACCAACATAAAGGTAGCATAGGTCACCTTCTTATTCTCGGCGCAATTCATGTCTCGGAAGACCTTCTCCAGCTCTTTGATCCATAAACTAGCTTTGTCCAGATCGAACTCTCCTTTGAATTGGGGAGGATTGTGGTGACAAATTTCCACCAAATTTTGAGCATCAACAGTAGTTTCGAGCTGCTGATCAGTCCTCTCTTGTTGCTGAGCAACTCTATCTTATTGTTGAGTGGCTCGTTCAGTCTGTTGTGCGATGGCCTCAGCCATCCTTTGCATCGCCTCTATAGCAGCTGCAATGTCTTCTCTTTGTGCCATCTTGCTTCCTTAATTCAGATTAACTGAAAACACAAGGAAAGTCAGTTGTATCCACTAGGAATACTAAACACAGAGATTCACACAGCACAAACAAGACATACTCAATCATAAGACCCAAAGAAACATAAACCGGGGCTCTGATACCAACTTAAAGTAACACCCCTTTTTGGGAAGGAACGTCACATTGTCATTTACAATTCGAAAAATAAAATAAAGTTAAGACCCAATTCTTATTCTCGTTTTAATTTCATTTATCTGATTAAAGTTGCATAAGTAAAATGGTGACCAATTTTATTATTATTATTATAATTAATAAAATATATTAATGGAACATAAATGGCATTAAAGGGCAAGACAGTAGTAAGGCATACATTCGATCAACATTGCATATTCATATATATATAATTATATCAGATCTATTTAATTACAAGTCCGATGTACAAAAAGCAAAATTATACCTGCCCAAAGGATCATACATATATAGCCCACCAAAATAATAAAATATCAGGCCCCAAAAATAAATACTGATAACCATCAGTAGCTACCAACAGTATCAGTCCCCGAGATGAAGAGGAACCGTGTCAGGATCCTCCTCCGAATCTTCCTCATCCGAGGAAACCTCCATCGGACTGAGCTATGAGCCGGAGCTTGAGCAGTGGAATCAAAAGAATCCTCCTGTGGGGTGTAATAACGATCACCCCACATCTCCCTGATGGGTAGA
Organism: Ormosia semicastrata; assembly: GCA_029884595.1. NCBI lineage: Eukaryota > Viridiplantae > Streptophyta > Magnoliopsida > Fabales > Fabaceae > Ormosia > Ormosia semicastrata. Next base: position 35,769,795 of record JAQQTO010000047.1, on the reverse strand, counting down.
TAAAACTCCAAGCGTAAGCTGACGCAGCAAGTAAAGGTCGGTGGTTCATGACGCCTCCAAGCCAGTGAGATCGACATGTCTCCTAGGTAGACACAGCGATCGTAATTTAGGTTAATGTGCCAACAGTCTGACCCTCCAAGGAAGGTCAAATGCACATCACCTAAAAATCTGCGTAAACGTGCCGCCATGATCTAACAGTAGGTGCTAATCGTAGTCAGGCCAGAAGCCAGGGAAATCGAGAGCTTCACCCTCCTTGCCGACATCTTCAAAGGGACAAAATATACAGATAGAAAATAATAGAAATACAGGAAAGAGGTAAGATATCCTACCATTATTACTAGTTATAGCAGTAGAGAAACAAAATAGTGCAAGGCGCCCACATAGCATTTCAAGATAAATAATAATAATAATAAGCATTAAATAATAGCAATAAACAGTTAAGCAGTTCCAGGCAATTATACATCAGTACAGTGACAGTTCCAATATATCATAAGAATTAAAATGCCAGATAATATATGGACTCATCATGCACATGCATACAATATCAAAATCCTACTCTATGGAGCTAGACACAAATAGTCGGAGAGAAAGATCAGGAGACACGTTTGCAACTCGGCTGCCGCGGCCAAAGTGCTATAATTCATCAGTTTATCCATGTGCATATCAAGGCATTGTACAAACAGTCTATGCTAGATCATGATATAGGACAGTGTCACATCCGAATCGTCGATGTGTTCGTATCGGTATATCTCACGACCCAGTGGGGCTACCAACTGTCCACTGTGAGACGCTCGCGCCCCGACGCCCCCAAGGTCAACAGTATGACCTACACTAGTCTACTCGCACCCGCACAAAGGTGTGTTCAATCTCCTAGGCAACATAGCCTTAACAATAGTCCAATGGACTTTCATAATGCATGACAACTCAATGTATAATCATGTATGTTTATCATTACATACTTTTCCACAATATGCCACAATTGGCCAAAGTAAGCATCATAATATTATTGGTCCCACACTTGGACCCACATTAAATAGTTTAAAGCCTTCCACTAGTACATTACATTTTTGGTACATTATGGAATTATTTAGTGCTCTCATTTACACTCATGTCCTTACTTTAATTGAAAATCATTCTAAGTCTTTTAGGTAAAGTTCCACTCTTGGTCCTTTCCATTTTATGAAATCCTAATTAATTCCTAATTGTCCAATTTAGTTAGGTTCCACTTCAATGTAATGTCTCTCATGAAATTCTTTTCATAATTAGGTTCCTTACTTTAAACTTAGTCTTATTCACTTAAAGAATTATTTCTATGTCTTATTAATGTCTCACGCATCCTTATTGGTCCTTAAAAGTCTAAAGAATTCCTTTAGGTTACTAAATTTGTTTCCTTCCATTACCTAATCCTCTTATTTATTTACTTGATTAATTAAATGCCATAGTTGTTTGAAACCATATGGTTGAGCCATATTTATCCATGAAGGCCGTGAGCCTCTCTAGGTTTTAGGATTCCAAATTTTCAATCCCTTAATTACATATTGTCCACTTGATTAGTTAAGTCTTCCACTTATCATAAAATTTCACCAAGAACCCTAATTTTTGAGCCCCAAAACCGTGAGCCTCCTAGAGGAAATCTAGGTTATTTTCTTCCATTTCAAGTGTTCCAATCCATTCAAGTATATCAACATACATAACTAATCAATCAAATAGCTCAAACAAATTAAAGACAATATGTGGTCATACAAATTATACAAACAAAGAATAACCTTCAATAGAGTTTTCTCACAATCAATCACAACACAATGTTTCTTACTACCAAGAGAGGTTGAGAAGGAGTATCTTCCTCTCACCAAAGAAAAGAAAACAAGAGAACCCTCCTAGAGCTCCTTGCAATTTTCGGATTTGCACCCAACTAAATTCTAGAAATTTCAACCTTATCAAAATATCACCAATGCTTGAAAAATAAGGTATAGATGGTCACAAAGGAGACCATAGAAATGAAAATGGGGAAAATAGAGTAAAGAATCAAGAATCTTACCCAAAAATCCTAAGCTTGAAGCTTAAAGAAAATGGTCAAGATGAAAGCTTTTTCAAGAATCACCAACTAGAGAAGTGTTTAAATGATGGAGGAGATGAAGAAAATGTATTTGGTTGGAATTTTTGTGATGGATGAGGCAAAAATGGAGGGCTGGCCGTGTGGGTTTCTAGAGAGAAAGATGAGAGAAAATTTGAGAAAGATGAAGGTAGAGAGAGAAATGAATAGAAAAATGAAAGGTACCTTTAGGGTTTTCTTTTTGAAATTTGAATAGGTTAGATAAATTAAATTAAAGCACAAATTTGGGCTCCAAATGGGTACTGCGGCCATGAGGTAGAGGGAGGAGAGAGAAAATTTGTTAGCTTCCTTGAGAAGCTTGTGTACATTTTCAATAAAGGAGATGTGATTAAACATAAAGTAGATTTCATTAAGATAGGATAATGTGATTTAATAGTTAAAATAATATGGTAATTAGGATTTTACTACAAACTATTACCCAATGGATAATTGTTACAGTGCACAAATCCAGTATTAATTATCCAATGAATAATAGAGCGCATCGCAAAATTTTATTTAACAATGCATACGGAGATTTTATTTATCAGATAAAACCTCAAAAAATGCAAACCTCATAAACTGTGCCCCGCCTCGGGTTTAGTAAGATCCCCCGTCGACACGTCAATAGTCCAAGGTTTTCCAACCTCAGGGAAAACATTTCATTATCCCGGTTTCGCTCAGTGCACACGCAAAACGAAAAATATACTAAAATATTTGACATTTTCAGAAAAATCCATAAAAATTCCTAAAAATCACAAATATTAGAAAATTGATATTTGTCATGAAACAAACAATTTTTCAGGGCGTTTCACTGACTCTGCTCAGTGTGCACGCAAAATGAGAAATATATTAAAATATTTAACATTTCCAGAAAATTCTAGAAAAATCTTCAAAAATCACAAATATTAGAAAATGACTATTCATGATGTAACAAATCATTTTCGGGGTGTTACACTGACTCTGGTCAGTGTGCACGTCAAATGAGAAATATATTAAAATATTCGACATTTCCAGAAAATTCCAGAAAAATTCCTAAAAATCATAAATATTATAAAATAATTATCTATGATGAAATAAATAATTTTCGGGGTGTTACAACGCATGTGGCGTCCTAGGGCCGACGAGGGCGGGGAGTGATCGCCAGTGCATTGAAGCACGGACAAGGAGCGGCTCCTGGCAGGCTTCTAGGTGGAGGGTCTGTATGAATGAATTGAATACGCATTGGAATGAGAGTGATTCAGAGACTGTGCAGGTATGGGACTGCATAGTTGAGGATGGCTTAAAGGAATTAATTTGGCATAACCATATCAACAAGTTGCAACTTCTTTTCAGGAGCCTAGAACATAAGAACTCCATGGTTAAGCGTGCTTGACCTGGAGTAATTGTGGATGAGTGACCTCCTGGGAAGTTTCCTAGGATGCGTGTGATTGAGGACAAAGCATGCTGAAAAGACCCGTGTTGGTTTGTAGAGACACTCATCAATCCTGCAGGCAGTCCCGGGTCGTTACATTAATGGTATCAAAGACGGGACCTCTCCCAGTTCAGTGTGGTTTAGGGACGAACCAAGCAGAAGTTGGTGGGCATGTAGCGTCCCGAGGCCGACGAGGGCAGGAAGTGATCGCCGGTGCAATGAATCACGGACAAGGAGCGGCTCCTGGCAGGCTTCTAGGCGGAGGGTCTGCATGAATGAACTGAATACGCATCGGAATGAGAGGGATTCAGAGACTGTGCAGGTATGGGACTACATAGTTAAGGATGGCTTAAAGGAATTGATTTGGCGTAACCATATCAACAAGTTGCAACTTCTTTTCGCGAGCCTAGAGCATAAGAACTCCATGGTTAAGCGTGCTTGACCTGGAGCAATTGTGGATGGGTGACCTCTTGGGAAGTTTCCTAGGATGCGTGTGAGTGAGGACAAAGCACGCTGAAAAGACCCGTGTTGGTTTGTGGAGACACTCATCCATCCTACAGACAGTCCCGGGTCGTTACAGTAGTTGTAACTGTCAATGCTATGAGAGAGCAAGCAACTGTTACGGCTAGGGTTCTTGAGAGGATGGAAGCAAACTCACCTCACCAACCTACACAACTTGTACAACTAGTGCAAGAGGTACAAGTTGGGAGGAATCAGTATTTCTAAAACTTGTCAGCTTTTCATGAGACGAACCCTCCACCTTTCAGAGGCGAGTATAATCCCACTAAGGCTAAGGAGTAGCTCAATAAGATGGAGAATATCTTCGATGTGATGATTTGCTCGGATGAGCAAAAAGTGTCCTTCACCTCCTTTATGTTAAAAGGAGAGGCAGAGCATTAGTGAAAAAGTACAAAGAGGGTACTGGATGCCACTGGGACCCATATGTCATGGGATGTCTTCAAGACAACCTTTTTGGAGAATTATTTCTCACAGACTCTGCATGATGATAAGGAAGTGGAGTTCATGCAATTAGAATAAGGACGCTTGTCTTCGTATTTTCGTTATAATCTTGACAGGAATTAGGAAAGTTTGAAATTTAAAACTAGTTTGAGAGAGGACATCAAAAGTATGATAAGACCTATGGAGATTAGGGATTTTCCTTCTTTGGTCAATAAATGTAGAATTGTGGAGTTGAGTTTTCATAGGCCTTAACCAAAGATAAGGGCACAAGACTTTCAAAAGAGAAAGTATGATGATGATAAGAACAAGCAGGGTGCTTAAAAAATAAGCAACCCCAAGGAAAAAGGCAACAGGGACTCTAAGGTTCCAAGGTGCCCTAATTGTAAGAAAGTACATAGAGGCAGGCCATGCTTGGTGGTTTAGTTTGTGTGTTACTCGTGTGAACAACTAGGGCATTTCTCCAGGGATTGTCCTTTGAAGAAAGAGGATGTACCTATTCCAAAGCCGCTAGCCAAAGGATGAGTTTACACTCTAAGAGGAAAAGAGGTGGCCTAGTCTTCTGACTTTATCCAAGGTAAAGGCATAATTTGTAATCATCTTTTAAATGTCATGTATGATTTAGGAGCATCCCACTCCCTTGTTTCTTATGATTGTGTAAGGATTTTAGATTTGCCTATGTCAGAGTTACCTTATGACTTGTCTGTTTCCACACCCACTAGTAAACTAGTCATAACTTTGACTAATGCTCCAACAGTGTTCATGGATTACATGAACCAAGTTTTTAGACCCTATCTAGATAGGTTTGTGGTAGCGTTTATTGATGACATCCTTATCTATTCAAGGACAATGGAAGAGCATAAGCAGCATGTTAGAATAGTTTTGGAAATTCTTAAAGAGAAGAAGTTGTTTGTCAAATTATCCAAGTGTGAGTTCTGGCTAATGGAAGTCCAATTTTTGGGCCATGTAATTTCTCAAGGAGGAATATCAGTGGACCCCAGTAAAGTGGAAGCAATGTTACAGTGGGAAGAACCCACCACTATGACCTAGATAAGGAGCTTTTTAGGCCTGGCTGGGTATTATATAAGGTTCATCAAGGGTTTTTCTCAGTTAGCACTACCATTAACTAGGTTGACTAGGAAAGGTAGTACTTTTCAGTGGACTTAGGAATTCGAGAATAGTTTCCAAGAGTTGAAAAAGAGGTTGACCACTACGCTAGTGTTGGTGATTTCAAATCCTCATGAGAACTTTGAGGTATACTATGATGCTTCAAAGATGGGACTAGGGCGTGTTCTGATGCAAAATAAGAGAGTAGTTGCCTATGCATCAAGGCAGCTAAGGGCATATGAGGAGAACTACCCTACGCATGATTTAGAGTTAGCAGTTGTAGTGTTTTCCTTTAATATTTGGAGACATTATCTCTATGGAGTCCAATTTGAGGTGTTCAGTGACCATAAAAGTTTAAAGTACTTGTTTGATCAGAAGGAGTTGAACATGAGACAAAGAATATGGATAAAATTCTTAAAGGATTATTATTTTGAGTTAAAGTATCATCCGGGGTAAGCCAATGTAGTGGTTGATGCACTAAGTAGGAAATCCCTGCATGTGTCCCGAATGATAGTCTAAGAGAGCGAACTTCTCGCAAGTTTTAGGGATTTGAGTCTTGCAGTGACTATGAAGTCATATAGTCTTTTTGTGAGTAGAGTGGACATAGTAAATGACTTAAGGATTCAAATTTTAGAAGCTTAAAAGGAGAATGAAGCTCGAAAGGACATTAGTGAGCAGATCTTTTTAGGAACTCAAAAGGAGTTTGATATGAATGATGATGGAATGATTAAGTTTAGAGACAAACTTTGTATTCCAAGGGAGTCAGAAATTAGAGAGATGATACTAGAAGAAGCTCACAAGAGTAAGTATACCATCTATCTTAGAGCCAGTATGATGTATCAAGATTTAAAGAGAGTGTTTTGGTGGTCTGGAATGAAACGAGACATAGCAGAATATGTCTCAAGGTGTTTAACTTGTCGGAAGGTGAAGATTGAACATCAGAAACCTGTAGAACCTTTACAGTCTTTAAGGATCCCTGAGTGGATATGGGATAAGATCTCTATGGACTTTATAATGGGTTTACCTAGGACTCAGCTAGTATATGACACTGTTTTGGTCATAATGGATAGATTAACCAAATCTGCTCACTTTTTGCTGATGAGAGCTAGTTATTCTTTAGATAAATTAGGTCTTATATCTAAAAGAGATAGTTAGGTTGCATGGAGTCCCCATAAGCATAGTTTCATACAGAGATCCTAGATTTACATCTAGATTTTGGGGAGCCTCGCAAAAGACCTTTGAGACTAAGTTGAGCCTTAGCACAGCTTATCACCCGTAGTATGATGGGCAAACAGAAAGGACTATACAAACCCTTAAGGATATGCTTAGGGCATATGTTTTAGAGTAACAGGGTAGTTGGGCTAAGTTCTTACCATTAGTGGAGTTTGCTTATAATAATAGTTAACACACCAGCATAAGTATGACACCCTATGAGGCTTTATATGGAAGGAAGTGTAGATCACCTCTATATTGGTATGAGGTAGGTGAGAGAACCATCCTAGGTCTAGAGTTAGTCCAACAAACCACAGAGCAAATCAAAATAACTAAGGAAAGGTTAATTACTGCTCAAAGTCTGCAAAAATGTTATGCTGACAAGAGAAAGAGAAGGAGAGCTCTTGAGTTTGAGGAAGGAGAGCATATTTAAGAGCTACTCCTACTACAGGAATTAGAAAAGCATTGAAAATCAGAAAGTTACATCCTCATTTTCTTGGTCCCAACTAAATTATGAAGAGAGTTGGACCCGTAGCATACCAGAGAGCCCTTCCTCCTAGTTTGTCTAACCTTCATGATGTCTTTTGTGTCTCAGTTAAGAAAGTATAATACAAATCTTTTGCATATCATAGAACATATATAGTTAAGAAATGAATGTCTTATGATGTACTACCAGTAAGGATCGTGGACAGACAGGTCAAAGAGCTTAGAGGTAAGCAGATTCCTCTGGTGAAGGTTATATGGGGTGGCAGTGACACCGAGGAGGTTACTTGGGAGCTAGAGTCCCTTTTGTAGCAGGACTACCCGGAGTTGTTCTTATCATGTAAGCAATTTTAGGGTCAAAATTTTAAAAAGGAGGGGATAAATGTAACACCCTTAATAACTTGTTAGATTTGTATATAGTTACGCAGGTAGCATATTACTTGCTTGACATGTCGGTGTAATTTTGTGATAAACTGAGTTAGTTTAGGCACTTTGCTACAACACGGAAGTTGGAAAGTAGCTTAAAATGATTCAGATAATAGCATAAATTGCTTAGATGAGGGAAATAAATATGGATAATTTATTTCTAGGTCACAAATATATGAAACAAGATGTAGTTAAAGTTTCAAGATAATCATAGTTAGTTTAGTATTTTTAAGCATACTAGTTGTGTGTTTTAATGCTGAATTGACTTGTAGCAGATATGAAAAATTATGAAAAAGGTAAAACAACAATTTAGATGAATCATAACATTTATTCTAAAGTTGTTGGAAGTTAGGAAACTTGAATTTAGGAGATTAAAGTATTCCTAAGAGGTATAAGTTTCAGAGTATGGCCTAAATGGCCTTATAAGTCAATGGTTATGACTCCTCACTCACGACTCTTTAATTTTCAAAACAGAAACAAAAAATAATATAACAGAGAGAAAAGAAGAGGAAAGAAAGAACGGGAAGAGGAGGAGAAAAAGAGAAAAGCTAAAGGGAAATCCAAGGTGCAAAGTTTAGTTGCACTTCAAGAGGTGGGGGAGCTTAACTTCATCTTTTTCTTACTCATCTTCACTTGTTCTTAGTTTTTTTCTTTATGTATAAAAATGGGTTCATGAGATTTTTATGAATGTTGAAGCTCGAATCTTGCTTCTATAGATGAAATGAGTTTGATAGTAGTTTGTTTGATGCATGGTAGTTAGTTTTCATCCCTTGGAATCCATGATATTCACTTGAGTAGTGAATTAAGTAATGGGTTTTTAGGTTTGTGTTGTTAGCTAAATCCATGTTAAATGAGTTAGAGTTAGTGTTTGATGATTCTAATATGATTAGAGATCATGTTTGGAATGGGATATCACTTAGAACCCATGATATGAAAATTGGATTGAGTTTAGAAACAAGTTTGCTGCAAGAGATAACTAGTTTTTTGGTTTTCTACAAGATGTAATCAATTACAAGAGTAATGTAATCGATTATCAGGTCTCTAGAAGCAATGTAATCAATTACAAGAGTAATATAATCGATTACCAAGCTTCTAGAACACGAGGAGAAGTAGGATGCAATCGATTACAATAGAGATGTAATTGATTACCAAGTTTCTGGAATTTGATGTAATCGATTACAAGAGAGATATAATCAATTACTAAGCTTCTAACTTGAGGTTTTCAGTCATTGTAATCGATTACAATATCAATGTAATCAAATACATGTCCCCTATTTTTGGAAAAATAGAGTTTTAGTACCTTTATGGTTAAAAGTAACCCTAATAAACCTATGTATTGGTGATTAGTGATCCAATCAAGATAAATTAGACATGGTAGAAGCTCTAGAAGCTTTAGTTTCATCATTATGGTTCAAAAGAAGTATATGCTTAAAGAGTTACCCTTTTTACTTCAATAGTTTGGGCTAACATAGAAAATATGTACAAGTTTAAGTTTTAAAGCATTCTAAAAAATGTGAATTGCTATAGATAAGTGTCTAGCACCATTAGCAACTTATTGTTGTTTTAGTATCACTTGAGATGTATGTTGGTGTGTACCCTAGAAGCCAATTTATTTTGACCGTACTTATATACATTGTATTATGCTATTTATTTAATACATAAAATATTTCATTTATTGTGTTGTTTATTATAAACATAATAAAGTCCTTAGAACAGTAAGTTTAATGCCATAGGACATCAAGTGGATGCCTTGATCATGAGATCCTATTGGATAAAGTCATAACACTATTGTTGAATGTCCCTAGTCAAATATTATTGTTAATTAGGACAACAATAATGTATTGAGACTAGTATGTGCGTAGACTGATGGTCACATCTCACAGGTCATGGATATGAGATATCAAGTCTTTACATGGATACATATTAGAGTAATGATGTATTGGACTGACCCACCATGAGAACACTGCATGGATCGTTTCGTGAGTGTCATAAGCGATTCTCAAAGTGATAATGGTGTATGTGGTCCTTTGACCTGAAATCACTACAGTTCTTACATGAGAAGTTGTATGTTTTAATGCCATTAAACATCATTTGTAACAAGGTGATTATAAAGGTGGTTATTGGACATACCGCGAATCATGCAGAGGGATGTGAGTGACCTAGATGAGATTTGTCCCTCCTACATAACAGGAGCGATATCTTCGAGCCCCTTAATTGAGTGAGACTATGAAATGCATGGTTATACTCAAATGAGTCGATATGAGATATTGATGTCATTTGTTTTTACTAAGTCTACTTAAGTATCATGAAACGGAAGATTGAACTACACAAGGGTGACACATACCATGCCTTGTGTTCAATCTAGATATTTGGACAAAGGCACTAAACTATTCGAAAACTTTAGTCATGGAAAGGTTATGTCAAATCACTGACATTCTCATTACTTGGGTAGCAGCGATGTATTACTAGATACAGCTCACTGCTTGTAATATTAAAATAGGATTTTAATATTACTACTAATGTCATAAGAACCTACAGGATCACACACATAGAACAGATTGAATTGGAACAATGAGAATCCAAAATGGACTAGGATTCCATCATGGGCCAGACTCATAACAAATGAGTCCAAGGTCGCATTACTAACCTTACTGCTACTCTCACTCGCATAAGGCAGTCATTATTATAAATAGTACTAGTAAGGGGTAGTCAAAGGACACACATTACCAACCTTAGCTGCACCTTGTAACACCCCGATTTTTTATTTTTCTTAGTATTTATGAGTTTTATAATATCTGGGAATTTTCATGAATTTTTAGAAATTTTTAATTTATTTTGATTATTTTAATATTATTTTGGATTTTGTGTGTTGAGGCGGGCCCGAAAAAATAAATTTTTTTCCTGGATCAGAAAGTTTCGAACTGTTAATGCAGAGCGGGGGGAACTTACTAAACCCGAAATTGAAAACAGTTAATGAAAATTTTCTTTATTTGAGTTTTGGATACATTCTATTATCCATTGGATAATGTTATTATCCATTGGGTAATGCTTTTATCCATTGTGAAATGTTATTATCCATTGGATAATAATTAGCAGTAGCCTTTGTTTATTGGGTAATAGTTTATGAAAATATCTGGAAAATATCTAAGCTTTTGGAAAATATCTTAAGTGGTCAAATATGATGGTTATGACAACTTTATGCATGACCAATTAGAAACAAGCTTGGAAGAGAAGCTTTGCATATCCACCATTGATCTAATCAACGATTGTGAGGAGCAAGCTTAGTGAAGAAGCTTTGGATGTCCACCATTGATCTAATCAATGGTTGTGAAGGGTTAAAAGTGGTCAAGATTGTCACACTCCTTTCTCTCCTATCTCACGACCAAGGGGGGATTTTAGGAGACAAAAGTTTCATTTACTATCATAACACAAAGCTATCATCTTTTCTCACAAAAACCCTAACATATTTTATCTTATTTTCTCTCCTCTAGCTCACGGCCTCCTCACCCAAAACTACCTTCCAATCACTCATAATTCAAACAAACCATACCTCTTGATCCTAAACACCATTCTAAGCAACTTTCATGTTGTGATCAAGACCTAATTTCATCATCTTCAAGCTTGATTTTTGGATTCAAGTTCTAGAGTTTCAAGGTAAAGATCTTGAAACTTGATTTCTTATTTGATTCTTGAAATTCTGAGACCATATTTGATCTATGGTTGTCCTACTCTAGCCTTGGATGTTAATATATTTGTGTTTACTTTGATTTTAAGAGTTACTTGGTGGAGGAAGTTTATACAAAGGATCATACAAGGAGCTTAGGAGGCTACATCTAAGGTAAGAGGGAGATTAACCTCATCAATCACTTATGGTGGTGAGGGATATGAAATTTGTATGAAGGTGATGAATCCATGTGAGGATTTATTCACCATGTTTGTGTAATTGTGTGGTTTGTATTTATTTTGCTTATGTGATTTTATTGCTTTAATATTATGCATGAACTTGTTATAGTAGGATTTTGATGTTAAAGTATGTTGTATGCTATAATAATGTTAGAAAGGAAAGCAAATTTTGGCTCCAATGGCCATAGAGGCTCACAGCCTCCAAGCCCTCCAAAAAAGAAATCCAATGCAAAAATGTTTTATTAAATGTTAACTTAGAGGATTAGTGGTAATAAATTTAATTAAGGAATTACAAAATAAAAATGAAAATGGATATATTTTTATCACTAATTAAAATGTGATTTTCGGCCAATACAGTGGAAATAGGATTGGAAATTAAGTTTGAAACTTAAAGTATTTTAAGAAGATTTTTAATATGTAAGATGGAAAAGGTTTTATAAAATTAAAATATGTAAGATTTGGAAAGAATATTAGAAATATTATTTAGAGAAGTTTTATCAAGGAAATAATTTCTAAGGATAGTTCGGAGTTTAAAATATTTTATTTAATAAAGTTTTATTAAGAGTAGAGAACAAAGATTTTGAGATATCTTGAATTAATTTAGATGATATAAGTTTTTGTGGAAAACGTTAGGAAATATTATTTGGAAAAGGTTTAGTATAAAAATGTTAGAAATATTATTTAAAGTGATTTATTAAGGAAATATTGGAATTAAAGTCCAATTTTGATATTAAATGAGAAAAGTTTTAATTTGAGCTTAGAATATTGAGAAAATATTTTACGCGATTGAAAATACATAAAAAAAACTCTTACGCGATTTAAAAATGATGATTTTTAGCTACGCGATTGAGAAAACGTTTTAAAACTTTTACGCGATTGAGAAAACGTTGAAAAACTGTTACACGGTTTGAAAATGTAACAAAAGTGTTATGTGATTGTGAAAATGCGATAAAAATGTTACACAATTGAAAAATATAGTAATTTGCTGTCGAGCTAATGTATTGGACCTAAATATATATTAATGTATGGTTATAGCAGATAAAGGCTTGTAATATGCATAGAGTAATTGATCATGCATTATTTGTCAGACAGTGTTTGTTAAGGCTATTATTGCCTAGGAGTTGAATTACACCTAGTGCGGGTGCAAATTGCATAGTGAAGGTCTATGATGGATCTTGGAGGCATCGGGACGCGGAATTCCATATATAGCCAATTAGAAAGTGCTACTGTGCTGTGGCAACCGATGCAAACGTACCGACGATCTCGATGAGACACTATTCCTATTCTTGATATGGCATAGAATGTCTTGTATAATGTCTGATGTGCACATTGATAAATTATAACACTTGGTCTGAGGCGACCGATATACAGACATATCTTCTGGATCATTCATTCTGAAATTGTGTTTAGCTCCATGGAGTAGGAAATGGGTGCATTGTGCATAAGAATGGTTAGTATGCACATTGTGCATGTGCATAGTTGGTCATCATACTGTTGTGGTATATATGTGTTGTGGTAATTATCTGCTATTTGATGCAATAATTATATGATGCCATGAATATATTTATTAATGTTGTACATGAATTGTGCTATTGTTGTTATTATCTCTATGCTACCATGATGGTATTGATGTAGGAGATCTCATCTCTTTATTGTATTATTCTATTTGTTCTGTTCTATATTTATATTTTAAGATGTCTGCGATAGCGGTGAGGCAAGATCCACGAGGTTTCATTAGTGTACAATTTCATGGAGACATCAAAGCATGGAATGTCCATTGGGACACGGGATGCATTCAGTATGCTGGAGATGTTACTTTGCTTTGGAGTAGGACCCTGCGTGGGGTTGCTACATTTTCTTTGGATGATGCTGTTTGTTTAGAGTTTTATATGCATATTAGGGAGTTATGGGGTAACGTAGAACTACCCCTAGTGAGGATTCTGTGGAGTCGACTGCTCGGACTCCCGTCCGTAGTGATATGCCCCAATCGGGGAATTTGTCTGCTAGGGATCTCGAGGAGGATCTGGAGGAAGATCGGGTTCAGGACCCTACTCTTCAAGTTTTTGTGTGAATGCTTATGTCTCTAAGGCATGTCAAATAGTTTTTTATGATAACAAAGACAAAAGCGAAGATCAAGTGCAATAGTGAAGATCAAGCGCAAAAGGAAAAATCAAGATCAAAGAAAGAAGACAAGAAGGTTTATTTAGTTATAAGACTTAGGACACTAATGTTAAATGCTCTCAAGATTTCTCAAATGATTTTTCAATATATGATTTCAAAATTAATGGGAAATTTCAAAGATAAACATGGCTTTCAAGAAAACTTGTGTTTCAATCTTAAAACTAACACTCTTAAAAAGATTCATGTTTAAACAATTGTCTCAAGGTGTTAGAAATGACTTACAAGCTTTATTGGACTTGAAAAATGTGTTCAGAGGTCAATGTAATCGATTACATGATGTTTGTAATCGATTACACAGCAAACAGAAGGCATGTAATCGATTACATGAGAAATGTAATTAATTACAAGCAAGTCGAGAGTTATGTAATCGATTACACAATATATGTAATCGATTACATCAAGCCTGAAAAAGCATGAACACGTTCAAAGAGTCATGTAATCGATTACATGGATATTGTAATCGATTACACAAAGAAGTCGAAGTCATGTAATCGATTACACCAAGAATGTAATTGATTACACAGCAAGTCAGAAGTCATGTAATCGATTACACCAAGAATGTAATCGATTACACACAAGTCAGAAGCCATGTAATCGATTACACCAAGAATGTAATCGATTACACAGAGCCCGAAAAAATCAAGAACACGTTGGAACAACATATGTAATCGATTACCTGAGCTGTGTAATCGATTACAAGAATCCTGACAACGTCCAACGGCTATATTTAATGCATTTAATGCATGCCCAGAAAACCCCAACGGCTCTATTAAATGAGAAACTTATAAATACCAAAGTTGGGTCTTTATTTGAGGTTGACCTTGAACCAAAAACTGATTACCAATACGTCCAAACGTGAATCAATCCTCAAATCATTTTCTTGCTCTGTTTTCTGTCAAAAACGTGAAAAATATTTGAGAGCATATTAGAGCTTCAATTTGTATTCATCTGCTCTATTGAGAGCTTCATTCTATCTATCATTATTGCTTTGTAAAGAGGGTGAGGCATCCCTCCAAAAGTGTAAAGGGTGAGGTATCCCTTAGTTGAAGAGACTCAAGCTCCAAAGGTGAGGTATCCCAAAAGGGTTAAGTGCTCAAGGTTGTAGTGGTTGTCAAGCACCCATTGAAGCTTGAAGATATAGTGGAAAATCTCAAGTTGTTGCTTGGGGACTGGACGTAGATCACAAGTGAATTGGTGATTGAACCAGGATAAACGACTGTGTTTGTTATCTCTAAACCCTCCTCTATTTATTTTGTATACTGTTTTATTGATTTTCTTGGATACTGTCTCCGTAGACTATTCCTGTTATAAGTAAAAGTGTTTATCTCATCCTTCCAATTATTTCTAATTATTCAATAGCTTCAACAAAAATAAGTTATCAAACGATTTGTGAAAGATTTGCGAACTTAGTTTTCATACTCAATTCACCCCCCCTCTTGAGTATTGAGGCCACTTGGTAACAAGTGGTATCAGAGCTAGACTCTTGTATAAAGAGCTTAGCAGCTTCAAGAGAAGTAATGGCTTCAAATGGTTTTTCAAATGAAGGTTCTTCTATAAACAGACCTCCTTATTTCAATGGGGATGGTTATGCCTATTGGAAAGAAATGATAAAAAATTTTATTGAAGCTATTGACTTAGATGTGTGGGACGCCGTTGAAAATGGTGCTTTTGTCCCAACACAAACTAAAGATAGTGTGAAAATTAATACACCTAGAAATGAATGGACCGATGATGATAAAAAGAAGGTTCAATACAACTTGAGAGCCAAGAACATCATCACCACATCTTTGGGGTATGATGAATTCTTGAGGGTGTCAAATTGTAAAACCGCAAAAGAAATGTGGGATACTCTACAAGTAACTCATGAAGGTACTAGTGAGGTAAAACGATCTCGAATAAACACTATTACTCATGAATATGAATTGTTTAGAATGAACCAAGGTGAGAGTATTCAAGATATGCAAAAGAGGTTTACTCATATTGTTAATCATCTTATCTCATTGGGAAAGACATTTCCTAATGAGGATCTTATTAACAAAGTGTTGAGATGTCTAAGCGAGAATTGGCAACAACCCAAAGTGACGGCGATTGCGGAATCAAGAGATTTATCAACAATGTCTTTAGCCACCTTATTTGGAAAGCTTCAAGAACATGAGCTGGAACTAAATAGGCTCAACCAAAATGAAGAGCATGACAAAAGAAGAAGGAATCGCACTCAAAGCTACTTCCTCTACAATTGAAGATGATGATGAAGATGGTGAAGAGGATGGTGAAAGTGGGGAGCTAAGTGAGGAGAATCTTAGTCTCCTTGTGAGAAAATTTGAAAGATTCCTAAAGAACAAGGGATTTCAAAGAAGGCCACCCTTTCCTCAAAAGAAAGCATATCACAAAGGAGAAGGATCCTCTACTCCCCCAAAATTCTATGAATGTGGAAAACCGGGACACATGAAAATGGAGTGTCCTATGTATCTCAAGAAGACGGAGAAGTTTGAGAAAAGGCCTTCTAAGGAAAGGAAAGGAAGAAGAGCATATATAGCTTGAGAGGACAATGACTTAAGCTCTTCCGACGATTTGGAAAATGAAGAAGCCCATCTTTGCCTTATGGCTCAAGGAGAAGAAAGTGGAGAAAGCGATACCGAGGTAACTTCTTCTAGCCTAGAACCTCCACCTTCTTATGATGAATTGCAAGATGCCTTTCAAGAATTGCATAATGAATCTTTGAGACTCACAAAAATGATTTTGACTTCCAATAAAACAATCTCCCTATTGACAAACAAAGTTTCCACCTTAACTAAGGAGTTAAATGAACTCAAAATTGAAAATGAGACCTTAGGACTCATAGATGCTTATTCGTTATGTATGACTTGTTCCTCACATGATAATGCATCCATATCATTACCTTGTTTGTCATGTAAAACTTTTGAAAAAGAAATTGAAGACTTGAACAACACTCTTACAAAATTCACTTTTGGAAGAGACAACTTGAATGTGTTGTTAGGGAGACAAAAATGTGTTTTTCAAAAAGTCAGTTTGGGTTTTAATCCAAACAACCATCAAAAGTCTTATAAGAACTTCTTTGTTTCCTCAAAAACTTCAAGTAGTCCCTTTGTCAAATGTTTTCATTGTGGTAGGAAAGGGCATAGTGCATCAACTTGCAATGTTAGAAAGAACATAAACACTAAAGTTGGAATAAAAAGAGTTTGGGTTCCTAAAGGTACCATGCCTAACTCTAACACACAAGGACCCAAGACAATTTGGGTACCAAAGGTTAAAACATGAATGTGTGTTGTAGGTGTGCTTGAAGACCAAGAGCTCAAGTTGGTATCTTGATAGTGGTTGCTCCAAGCACATGACCGGTGATGGCTCCAAGTTCTCCTCCCTTACACACAAGAAACATGGTCATGTCACATATGGTGACAACAACAAAGGGAAGATTCTTGGAATTGGCAAAGTTGGTAAGATTTCTTCATCTTCTATTGATAATGTCTTACTTGTTGAAGGACTTAAACATAATTTGCTTAGTATTAGTCAATTGTGTGATAAAGGCAATAGAGTTATATTTGATTCTTCTTGTTGCATAATTGAGGGAAAGGATGATAAGCAAGTTAAATTTGTTGGTCATAGAGTCAATAATATATATATGATTAGTCTAGATGATATCTCCTCAAATGATGCTAAATGCTTTATGAGTAAAGAAAATGATTCATGGTTATGGCATAGAAGAATTGCTCACATTCACATGGATCACTTAAACAAATTGGTTTCTAAAGAACTAGTAATTAGTCTTCCAAAGCTCAAATTTGAAAAAGACAAACTTTGTGATGCATGTCAAAAGGGAAAACAAGTAAAGGTCTCTTTTAAAGCTAAGAACATAGTCTCAACTTCTAGACCTTTACAACTTTTACACATGGATCTTTTTGGGCCATCTAGAACTATAAGCTTTGGTGGGAATTACTATGCATTAGTGATTGTGGATAATTTTTCTAGGTTTACATGGACATTATTCTTGGCCCACAAAAATGATGCTTTTCAATCATTTAGAAAACTTGCCAAAGTTATCCAAAATGAAAAAGGTTTTTGTATTGCATCCATAAGAAGTGACCATGGTGGTGAATTTGAAAATCATGATTTTGAAACTTTTTGTGATGAACATGGCATTGAGCACAATTTTTCTGCCCTTAGGACACCACAACAAAATGGTGTTGTAGAAAGGAAAAATCGATCTTTAGAAGAAATGGCAAGAACTATGCTCAATGAAGCCAACCTTCCTAAGTATTTTTGGGCCGATGCGGTCAATACCGCGTGTTATGTTATGAATAGAGCCTTAATAAGGCCAATTTTAAAGAAAACCCCATATGAATTGTACAAAGGAAGGAAACCCAATGTGTCACATTTTCATGTCTTTGGATGTAAATGCTTTGTTTTGAATAATGGAAAAGATAACTTGGGGAAGTTTGATGCAAAATCTGATGAGGGAATATTCATTGGTTATTCTATTCATAGTAAGGCCTTTAGAGTCTATAATAAACGAACTATGACCATAGAAGAGTCCATACATGTTGCATTTGATGAAACTAACCCAAATGAGCCGAGAAAGGAGCTTGTTGATGATGTTGCAGAAATCTTGGCAAAAACACACTTGGAAAATCAAGAGAAAGAATCCAAAAAGCAAGAAGATTCAGAAATTGTGAATCTACCCAAGGAATGGAGGACTTCAAGATATCATCCTCTTGACAAGGTGATAGGTGATGTATCAAAAGGGGTAATTACTCGAAACTCACTTAGAGATGCATATAATCACCTAGCCTTTGTCTCTCAAGTTGAACCTAAAGACATAAATGAGGTCATTAATGATGAGCATTGGATCTTGGCCATGCAAGAAGAACTAAACCAGTTTGAGAGAAATCAAGTTTGGGAATTAGTTCCAAGGCCCAATGATCATCCAATAATTGGCACCAAATGGGTCTTTAGGAACAAACTTGATGAAATGGACTTAATAATAAGAAATAAAGCTAGGCTTGTAGCTAAGGGATATAATCAAGAAGAAGGCATAGACTATGAAGAAACGTATGCACCCGTAGCTAGATTAGAGGCCATTAGAATGCTACTTGCATATGCTTGCATCATGGATTTCAAACTCTATCAAATGGATGTCAAAAGTGCCTTTTTAAATGGTTTTATACAAAAAGAGGTGTATGTAGAACAACCTCCTCGTTTTGAGGATTTTGCAATGCCCAACCATGTTTTTAAAGTGAAAAAGGCCTTGTATGGCTTGAAACAAGCTCCTAGAGCTTGGTATGAAAGGTTGAGCAAATTTCTTTTAGAAAAAGGATTTTCTAGAGGCAAAGTTGACACTACCCTTTTCATAAAACATAAAATGCATGACATACTTCTAGTTCAAATCTATGTTGATGACATTATATTTGGAGCTACTAACAATTCTCTTTGTAAAGAATTTTCAAATATTATGCAAAGTGAGTTTAAGATGTCTATGATGGGTGAACTCAACTTCTTCCTTGGTCTCCAAATCAAGCAAACAAGAGAAGGAACATTCATAAGCCAATCCAAGTATTGCAAGGAGCTGCTCAAGAAGTTTAGAATGGACAATGCCAAGCATATGGCTACTCCTATGGGCACCTCTTGCTATTTGGACAAGGATGAATGAGGTAAATTAGTAGAAATTACAAAATATAGAGGTATGATTGGCTCACTCCTTTATTTTACTGCAAGTAGGCCTGATATAATGTTTAGTGTATGCATGTGTCCTAGATATCAAGCTAATCCTAAAGAATCACACCTAAGTGCTGTTAAAAGAATAATGAAATATCTAATAAGCACATCACAAATGGGTTTATGGTACCCTAAAGGTGCCTCATGTAATCTTATTGGGTATTCTGATTCTGATTTTGCTGGGTGCAAAATTGATCGAAAAAGCACTAGTGGGACATGCCACTTGCTTGGAAGCTCACTAGTTTCTTGGCATAGCAAGAAGCAAAATAGTGTGGCATTATCTACAGCTGAAGCTGAATATATTGCAGCTGGGAGTTGTTGTTCTCAAATCCTTTGGATGAAACAACAACTCTTGGACTATGGTCTTGAACTTGATCACATCCCCATAAGATGTGATAATACTAGTGCAATCAACTTGTCTAAAAATCCCATTTTGCATTCTAGGACTAAACATATTGAAATAAGACATCATTTCATTAGAGACCATGTTCAAAAGGGTGACTGTATGCTTGAGTTTGTAGAAACCACTAAGCAACTAGCTGACATTTTCACTAAACCCCTAGCAAAAGAAGCATTTTTCTATATAAGAAATAAACTTGGTATATTGGATCATTCATGCATAAATTAACTTCTGCTGCATAATCCTGAATCTAATGCATAACCTTGCATTTTTTTCTGAATAATCACGCCAAATTGCTGCATAATCTCTAAATTTTTCATTATATTTGAATCCAATACTGACTTGAGCGTCAGAGATTTCCCCTAAGTTGTTTTGCAGGTGATCCCTCATGACCAAGACTCACAAGCAACTCAACATCCTCAAAATTTCACCAAAAATGGTAAAAATCTTGGTAAAAATAGTAAATTTTGATAAATTACGTGAGTTGAATCATAATATGATTAGATTATATGGTTGAATGATGCTTTGAATTGATCTAAGCTGTTTTGAAACTAATTTGGATTGATTAAAGTTGCTTATATGCTGTCTGGAATGCAAAATCTAAGTTAAAGAGTACTGGTAATCGATTACAATGCCTTTGTAATCGATTACTCAGGTTCTGTCATGCATGTAATTGATTACACACCTTTTGTAATCGATTACAATCAACTCAGAACTCAGGTAATCGATTACAATATTAATGTAATTGATTACAAGATTCCCAGAAGGCATGTAATCGATTACACCAAAATGCAATCGATTACACACCCACCAGAATGCATGTAATCGATTACATGCTCAATGTAATCGATTACACAGAGTGTTTTAAAAAGGTTTCTGACGCGCGTAGAGCTCATTTTTTTTAACTTGTTCATCTTCTTCGTCCTCCTTCTCTGCTCCCACGCACCCTAAACCTCTCAAACCTCAAAATCTCTCATTTTTCACTCAAATCTCCATCAAAATCCCTCATTTTACCTCTCTCAATCTCGAAAATCCCCTCTCCACACAACCCATCTCTCAAAATCTCCTCACATCCCTCACCCAAATCTCCATACCTTCTCTCATAAACCCCATCTCCGTTTCTCTAACCTAATTTCATCCCTTTCTCTCTCCTCACTCATCCCCAACCATTTCCACTCCTCCCACTCCACTCCTACTCCACAATGGCTGAATCTTCTCATCGTTCAAAGCGCCCAAGAACAGGGGCTGCCATTGCAGGGTCTTCTGGTGGTTCTTCACGTAACATATCCGGCCTGGACCTCACGAGGCACTTCTCCACTGTGAAGCGAGCTGAATTGTTCCGGAAGAACTTCCAGCTTCGCAAGATCATCTCTCCCAGGTATCTACCCATCACCTTCTGCGAGAGTGAACCATTAGAGAGCTTTAGGACAATAGAAAACTTAGGCTTGCTGGGATTCCTGAGCATAGAGAAAGCCATCTACCCTAATCTTGTACGTGTCTTTTATGCGAACCTGAAAGTTGAGGATAACTATATCATTTCTGAAGTGAAAAAGTAATAAATCAGGTTATCAATGGCAGAGTGGTATAGGCTGACAAAGCTCACTCCAGATGGAGCTCAGTTCTATGGGAATGCCAATGTATGGGGACATGAGTTTGAGCACAAGACTGCTCTTCTCTCTTTGATTAGGACTGGCTACCATCCCCCGAGTGATCCTAAATGAAGAATTATGGCTACTGGCCTCACCATGGAGAACAGGGTTCTCCACTATCTTTTGGTCCGTGGCTTAATTCCCAGGGGAGGGAATTACTCCCAAGTCCTCAGGGATGATGTGATTGCATTATGGGCAATGACTACAGGGAGGCCTATTAACTGGGGTTATTATATCTTAGAGCACATGCTGGACGTCAAGAAAAAGAAGAACTCTGCTCTCCCCTTCGTTATGTTGGTAACTACTATACTTGAGCACTGTCGCATTTCACTGGCTGAAGAGTCTAAGGACACCAGCTCCAAGGGACCACAATCAATTGGGCTGCATACTCTGAGGATGCTCCAGCTCTATAAGGTGGATGACAGATGGCATTACATTGCTCATGGCACTTTTGGCCATATCCATCACGACCCAGATAGTGACGAGGATAAGGAGGCTCAGCATCCTGCTCCTGCCCCTGCTCCAGCTCCCACTCCTACTACTCTTGATCTCCTGCTCCACG
The DNA here is from genome assembly GCA_029884595.1 of Ormosia semicastrata. Lineage (NCBI taxonomy): Eukaryota > Viridiplantae > Streptophyta > Magnoliopsida > Fabales > Fabaceae > Ormosia > Ormosia semicastrata. The sequence goes on along the minus strand of JAQQTO010000047.1, from coordinate 35,747,682 downwards.
AAATGCACAACCTGAGCGCTAATGTAAACACACGCATGGATCATATCGAGCAGAAGATTGACCATCTTGAGCTGAGGATGGACTACTCTGATCAGGAGCTTGCCTCCATCGGATCTCTCCTGGGTGGACCTCCTATTCCTCAGAGCGCCTATCTTCTGCACCTCGTACATCCCCCGCCTCTCGGCTCCCTCTCCTTCGCCGGCCCATCCGGAGTTCCCGGCGATGATGAGGAGCCTTTGGACTCGATGATGATCTTATGCCCGCGATGACAATGATGATAATGATGATACTGCTGCAGATCCGAGGGTGATGTCTTTTGTGACAAATGAGGCAATCGACAAAGTGATCATGGCTCCTTGCCTTGATATTTGTTTTGATAAACACCATGTATTTATTTTGTTTTGACTCTGATTATATTTCATTGGTATACATTTATGATGTTCTTTGATTATTGGGTATACTGACTGTGAGAACATTACTTTGTCCATGGCTGATTAATAAAATATGAACTTGTTTCCGCTTTGAATGTTTGGCTGTTTGTCAATATTGCATGAACTGATTGATATTCTTGGCAGTGTTGTTCTGACAAAATTTAGGGAATCATGAACTATAGCTGTTATGCTGTCCATTTTTTTTAATGCTTATGTCTTTTTGATAATGCCAACGGGGGAGAAAATAAGGAAAATAAGGAAAAATGAAATAAAGGTTGCATGAGTAATTAAGGCTGCATGAGTACGGGGGAGTTATTGAGCTTTTGCGCTCTTAAGCTTTTTACATGAAATCTAACCCAATATCATGCATAAACTCCGGGGGAGCATTGCGCCTAAATGTCTATTATATAAAATTGCAAAAATTCTTTCTTTTTCCTATGATCAGTTTGTCATCATCAAAAAGGGGGAGAATGTGAATGCTTATGTCTCTAAGGCATGTCAAATGGTTTTTGATGATAACAAAGACAAAAGCGAAGATCAAGTGCAATAGTGAAGATCAAGCGCAAAAGGAAAAATCAAGATCAAAGAAAGAAGACAAGAAGGTTTATTTAGTTATAAGACTTAGGACACTAATGTTAAATGCTCTCAAGATTTCTCAAATGGTTTTTCAATATATGATTTCAAAATTAATGGGAAATTTCAAAGATAAACATGGCTTTCAAGAAAACTTGTGTTTCAATCTTAAAACTAACACTCTTAAAAAGATTCATGTTTAAACAATTGTCTCAAGGTGTTAGAAATGACTTACAAGCTTTATTGGACTTGAAAAATGTGTTCAGAGGTCAATGTAATCGATTACATAATGTTTCTAATCGATTACACAGCAAACAAAAGGCATGTAATCGATTACATGAGAAATGTAATCGATTACAAGCAAGTCAAAGGCCATGTAATCGATTACACAATATATGTAATCGATTACATCAAGCCCAGAAAAGCATGAACACGTTCAAAGAGTCATGTAATCGATTACATGGATATTGTAATCGATTACACAGTAAGTCAGAAGTCATGTTATCAATTACACCAAGAATGTAATCGATTACACAACAAGTCAGAAGTCATGTAATCGATTACACCAAGAATGTAATCGATTACACACAAGTCAGAATCTATGTAATCGATTACACCAAGAATGTAATCGATTACACAGAGCCCAGAAAGTCAAGAACACGTTGGAACAACATATGTAATCGATTACACTGAAATACATGTAATCGATTACAAGAATCCTGACAACGTCCAACGGCTATATTTAATGCATTTAATGCATGCCCAGAAAACCCCAACGGCTCTATTAAATGAGAAACTTATAAATACCAAAGTTGGGTCTTTATTTGAGGTTGACCTTGAACCAAAAACTGATTACCAATACGTCCAAACGTGAATCAATCCTCAAATCATTTTCTTGCTCTGTTTTCTGTCAAAAACGTGAAAAATATTTGAGAGCATATTAGAGCTTCAATTTGTATTCATCTGCTCTATTGAGAGCTTCATTCTATCTATCATTATTGCTTTGTAAAGAGGGTGAGGCATCCCTCCAAAAGTGTAAAGGGTGAGGTATCCCTTAGTTGAAGAGACTCAAGCTCCAAGGGTGAGGTATCCCAAAAGGGTTGAGTGCTCAAGGTTGTAGTGGTTGTCAAGCACCCATTGAAGCTTAAAGATATAGTGGAAAATCTCAAGTTGTTGCTTGGGGACTAGACGTAGATCACAAGTGGATTGGTGATTGAACCAGGATAAACGACTGTGTTTGTTATCTCTAAACCCTCCTCTGTTTATTTTGTATACTGTTTTATTGATTTTCTTGGATACTGTCTCCGTAGACTATTCCTGTTATAAGTAAAAGTGTTTATCTCATCCTTCCAATTATTTCTAATCATTCAATAGCTTCAACAAAAATAAGTTATCAAACGATTTGTGAAAGATTTGCGAACTTAGTTTTCATACTCAATTCACCCCCCTCTTGAGTATTGAGGCCACTTGGCAACATTTTGTACTTGGGCTAAGTTCTGTTTTTATATGGTAATTATGTGTTATTTGGAGTACGTAAGTTTTATGTAATTAAGTTGTTACCAATCTATGTTATGTACTAGAGGTGTATATTATTCAGTTCTTGTATCTTATGTTTCTATAATTTAGTAAGTTTATATTATCCACGAAAAAGTAATTTTATAACTTAGGTAAATTATTTAAAAGGAGTTAATCTGAAATGTAATGCCCAAAAGGGGATGTTACACACCCTAACAGAAACAATGAGTGAGAGAGTGACAAATTTCTCTTCTCTACACAACTAGCACTGTGCTAGAGACATGGGGCTCTAAGATCATGAATGTTGGACGTTTGTGAGTCTGTTCATCTGGACAACGTTGTTGCGGTGCTAGTGATTTATCTCGATTGTTTTTCGTCTACCTTCAAGAGGTAAACTCGAAAAAACACGTTTCATGGCTCTTTTTTTTGCATGAATCCTTGGTGGGAATCCTTTTTTCTGCTACAATTTTTTTGTTCATGAATTTCCCAACAATGTAATGATGTGGTGTTTTAGATACAAGTAAACTAGGATGTGTTGGTAGTGTTTTTCCTATGAGTGTGACCTTACATGGCATTCATTACTAATTGGCCAGAAGGAAGGGAGTCAAAAATTCCTAAGGGAACAAGTCATTCCTGACCAAGAGCTAGGGTTACATGTAGTATGGGATTTTAGTCTCCCTATCTATAGCAGGTAAACATGAGAAACCATAGCTCCTAGTAAAACATGCCTAGCTCTTAAATGAACTAAGTATGCAAGAATGTATGTATGTATGTAAGTTTAACTTGGTCTATCTAGTTACTAAAGTTAAACCTTGTAAATAATTTAAGCATGTCTTACTCTTTAACTGTTAAGATTATGTTTATCATGTCATGTATAACTGGTTTTGGTTACTCATACTGAGAATTTATTGATTCTCACCCCGTTGTGTTGCCATGTAAATCCAGGTGAAGGTTCTTCAAAGAAACAGAAGAAGAAGGAAGCTAAAGATTTAGTTTAGTTCTAGTTTACTTTGTTGTTATTACAAACCTTGAATATATTCATACTTCTTTTGTAATCTAACAGAGTTATGTATTACTTCATGCCTTTGTGAGAGGCTAATGTTGTATTTATACATATATGCATGTTTTCCACATTTCATAAGGCTCTTTGTAATGGTTTCATTGTGCATTATGGATATATATCAGATTATTATGTAGTGACATTGTAATGTTGTTTATCTTTGTAAATGTTTCATATATGGAGATGTCAGAATGTTGACCACAAACAGTGCATAAATCAATAGGCATGGGATATTCGTGAAAAAGACACACTCTAGATGAGGTTTTCGCAATAACCAAATAGGATGTACATCCAAAATTGCTACTACTACGCAATCTCTACCTAATTTAGGCTTCATTTAGACCCGAGTATAGGGCCCCACTTGGATGTGTGTGATAAATGTGTAGCTGCAGTGGGTGTAGGGAGCATACAAATTTTCATAATCTTAAGAACTACTAACATCCTGCAAAACAAAAACAAATGCAAAACAAAATTCCAAAAGAAATTCTCTATCCTAAGGTTTGCATAATAAAATAATTAACAATATAAACAAAATAATTAACAAACAATCAAAGGTAAGAAAAAGAAACAAAACAAAAAGGTAAAACAAACATACAAAGATCACAAAAATTTTGCACAACCAACTTATATGGGCTTGACTCTCAAGTATCCCCAGTAGAGTTGCCATCTTTCGTGACTGTGATCGTAGTGGAATAGCAACTTAAATTAAAAAATTAGGAGTCACAACCAATTTTATTTTTTTATTAGAAAAAATTGGAAAACCTAAGAAAAATGACCCATGTTCAAAAATTCAGATTTAGAAGTCGATTAATGTGTAGGGAAGGGTGGAGACCTAGCCCCACAACACCCCTAACACATTCATCGTAAGATGGTTACCCTAATACAATTGTGTAATTATTTAAAATTTTTAAATATTTATTTTAGCCCTTTTAATAAAATAAAATAAAGTAAAGTAAAATAAGATAAAATAAAATACGAACCATTGAATTAAGTAAAATTAATTTTTGGCTTGACTTGCATGCCTACGTATCCCCTAGTGCAGTGTAGAACTCAAAGTCATGTAGTTCTTTAAAAAATAATTGTGGGTTGGTTAATTTTAATTTAAAAAAATAATTTTATTTTTGATTTTGAAATTTTGAATTAAGAAGTCGTCGAGACTTAGTTAATCATGTTAAAGTTTGGATAAGTGAAGCTGGGCATCACACTAGAGATGTCACCTACTAATTATTGAGTTTGTTGCGATTGAATGAAATTTTATAAATTAAATTATTTAAATCCTAGGAAAAATCTTTTTTAGTAAAACTAACCTGCACACATATTTTTTAGGTTAAATTTTTTTTTCTAAACCCAAACTAACACCAGCCCAACCTAAACCATTTTAAATTTAAAAAAAAAGACAGAGAAGCTGAAAAGCAGAACAAGGCTCTATTACGCGCACACACAAATGGAGGAGTAGTGCGGCTGAGTGGTTGATTCGTGGTGCCACGTGGGTTGCAGCTGGGTGGTGCGCGGCTGGGTGGTGCGCAACTCTAAACGAAGGCCAAGTGTGGCATGGTGGCAGCTTGCGCGATGGTGCGTGTGGCAGAGGAAGATGATTCTTTTTCATGGATCTGGGGGCAGAGGAGTGGAGCTCGTAGGGATCGTCTAGTGCACGATGAATTTGGGTTGATGGGCATGACGCTGGTGGTGTGCAGGGGCTTTAAACGGACGGCCAGTCGTGGGGGTTGCAAGGAAGATTATGGTCGTGATCAGATGTGGACTAGTGACGCATGGTGATGATGTTTCTAGGTCATATGGCAGAGGTGTGAAACAGAGGCTGTGTGTGATGGTTCTAGGTCGCGTGGTAGAGGTGTGAAACAAAGCTGTTGCTGGTGTGGCCCGGTGGTGGTTCTTTGGGTGGGCATGGTTTGGGTGGTGCTTGTAACACCCCGAAATTTCTTATTTTTCAGTAGAATGTGATTTTACTGATTTTTGTGATTTCTGTGTACTGTAAATTTATTTTGACTGTTCTGTGACTGTTTTTGATCTTTGTATTTGATTTACTCCGAGCCAGGAAAATAATAATTTTCAGACCGAGAAAAATCTTTACTGATTTATTCGGAGCTAGGGGATCTTACTAAACTCGAATCCGAGAGATACGTTACTCAATCTTTTAATTTTTAGAATTTATCTAACCAATAAAAATTTTTTGTGTTTTATTATCCATTGGATAGTAATCGCTGGTATTTCGGCAGTATACTCTATTCATTGGATAGTAGCTTTCAGAAATATCTATTGGATAGTTATCCATAAGCCAAAATATATTGGGGCTCATCATGAGTAATCATGATAAGCTTTTGTGTTGCACCAATAGGAGACCTTGCTTGGTTAGCAAGTTGTTTGAAAAGTCAACAAAGGTGGCTTGCTCAAAGGTGGACCAATGGAGAGGTTATTTGGTGGCTAAGCTGGTGACTAGCGTATTCTAGAAGATTCTAGTAGCTGACTCACCTTGTATGCACCAATGAGGGGTTGGTCAAACTTGGCGGCTGTGACTCATCGTGGAGGACCAATAGAAGCTGGACACCTTGCGTGACACCTCAGCACCATGACTCAGCGTGTTCTAGAAGCTTGTAGAAGCGATGACTCACCATGTTCTAGAATGATGACTCACCACATTCTAGAAGGTTGTAGAATACTGACTCACCCTATGACTCGCCACAGTGGGTGACACGTTCTAGAGAATTCTCTGTGATGACTCATCTAGTAAAATATCTAAGAATAAATATCTAACAGAAATTTTCTTTATCTGAGTTTTTATTATTTGTTGGATAAAGCAATTATCCATTGTGTAATGTTATTATTCATTGGACAATAGCTATCAGTAATCTTTATCCATTGGGCAATAGTTTTTGGAAAATATCTTTTGGAAAAATATATTGACATAAGTCAACAAAGAGGCTATGACTTTGGGAAGGACCAATAGAAAGAAAGCTTACAAGTGAAGAAAGATGGAGTCAACAATAGTGGCATGGACTTTGATTTGTACCATTGGATGGCAAGACTTGGAGGAGAAGCTTTACATATCTATCATTGATCTAATCAATGGATATGAAAGCAAACTTAATGAAGAAGCCTTGGATGATCATCATTGATCAAATCAATGGTGTGAGAGCAAACTTAGTAAGGAAGCTTTGGATGATCACCACTGATCTCATCAACGGTTGTGAGAGTAAGCTTAATGTAGAAGTCTTGGATATCCACCATTGATTAAATCAATGGTTTAGGAAGCAAGCTTGCTTGCTTAGTTGTTGAATAGTCAATAAAAATGTCTAAGTGGCTAGCCAATGGGAGGAGAGCTTGGAGAGCAAGTTTTGACTTTCACAAAGCTTCTTGGAGAAGCTTTGACCTCTCCTTTGAGATGCACTCCATGGCCAAGCACCATTTTGAGGGAAAACCTTCACATTTCATGTCATAAATCAATATCACAAAGTAATCTATCCTTTTCTCTTGAAACCTCACGGCTAGCTTATGGTTCTAGCACACTTTCACTTCAATTTTCATAACACTTTGTGACATAAACCTATCATCTTTTTCTCTCTCTTCCAAGAATTCCAAGAACTAACACAAAAACTCCATTCTTCTTTCTTCTTGAAGCATTCGGCCTTCACACTCAAAACCAACATCTAAGCTTCTATAATTTTATCCAACATCATTTCCTAGACCTATACACCATCCCTAAACACTTCTATGTTATAGCTTTCTCTAAGTCTCTATTCTAATTCTTTGAAAAACCAAAAAGTTCTCTCCTTTTCTCTTCAAAGAGGCCCACGGCCAAGACCATTGAAACACCTTCCAAGCTTCAATAATTCTAAACAACCTTAGATCTAGAATCTATACACAATTCTAAAATACTTTGTAGTTGAAATCTTAGCCCAGATCATCCATCTTCAATCTTGTTCTTCAAATTGAAAATCAAAAAGTTCTTACCTTGTTCATCCAAGAAAGCTCACAGCTATACCTCTCCACCAACATTCAACCACTTTTGATTCAATCCAACCCCACTTCTTGAATCCTCACATCATTCTAAGACTCTTTAGTGTTGGGACTTTAGTCTAAATCCATCATCTTCTATCACTTTCATCAAAGCTCTAATCAAGAGTTTTAAGGTAAAGGTTATTAATGTTTGCTTTTCTATTCATTTTAAAGTTCTAGACTATGTTTTGATCCATAGTCATCTTAAATAAGTTTTAAATGTTAACTTGTATGTTGTCTTTGATTTTAAGTAAATCTTGGAGGTGGTGTACGAAATCTTCAAGAAGGACAATCAAGAAGAGTTTTTGATCTTTCTTTGAGGTAAGAGGGAGATTAACCTCATCGGCCATATGTGGTGGTGAGAGAATGGATTTGTTTGTGTTTGTGAATGAAAAATCCCTTAAAGGATTTATTCATTTGATTGTGTATGTTTAAGTGTTATGTGATTATATGTTATTTTATTGCTTTGATAATTGTGCATGATTTTATTAAGTAATTACTATGTAAGATGGTATAATTTTGATTGAACTGTGATTAGATACTTAATATGATTTTATTGCTTTAATAGTAAGCATGATTATGTAATAGTAAAAATATCATGAGTGATATGTTGTATATGATAAGAATCATGTGGAAAGGAAAACTATTTTGGTTTCAAAGAACTAAGAGGCACACGGCCTCCATGATTATTTTGGAGTAAAGCACTTAAAATATTTTATTAGTGTGGATTTTAGATGATTATGTAACAAGTAATTGTACTAAAGATTTTTACAAAGAAAAATGAGATAGGAAATGAATAAATATTTAGTTATGGAATATAAGTTGATTTTCGACCAACATGCCAAGACCAAAAATATTTTCTCAAGTGTAGTCTTAAAGGATTAATTAACAAGAACTCAATTTAGTAAATTTTGAGATATAAAAAGAAAGTAAACTATTTTTTTTTTGGAATTAATTCAACTAATGAATTGAGATTATGATGGGAAATAAATTTCTAAGTTAAAGTTTACTGACGTATAGCTCACCCTTTGAATTTTGAAGCGCGTTAGAAAACTTTGAGCTGTAATATTTGATTTAAATCATGAAAGTGTAAAATTTTATGAAGAAAATATTAGAAAGTATCATTTAGAGGAGTTTTACCAAGGAAATAATTTTTGAGGATGGTTTGGAACTTAAAGTATTTTATTTAAAGTTTTATTGAGAGTAATGAACAAATATTTTTGAGATATCCTGAGTTAATTAAAATAATATAAGTTTTATGGAAAACGTTTGAAGATATTATTCAAAGGTGATTTATTAAGGTAATATTAGAAATAAAGTCTAATTTTGAGATTAAATGAGAAAAGTTTTAATTTAAACTTAGAATATGGTTAAAATATTTTACGTGATTGAAAATACATAGAAAAACTCTTAACGCGATTTAAAAATGGTGATTTTTAACTATGCGATTGAGAAAACATTTTGAAATCTTTACGCAATTGGGAAAAAGTTTAAAAATCATTACGCGATTTGGAAACGTAACAGAAACTTTTTGCGATTGTGACAATGCGATAATATCGCTACGCGATTGAGAGGAACAGCGAGTTTTGCCGTAGGGCTGACGTATTGGACCCAAGTTGTAACACCCCAAACTTTCTAACTATTTAACAGTAATAACAAAATTCTACTGTTTAGTGATTTCTGTGTACTTTAAAATTATTTTGAGTATTTCGTTAATATATTTGATCGTTTTGTGTGATTTACTCCGTGTCAGGAAAATATTAATTTTCGGGCCGGGAAAAATCTACAGTAATTTAATTATTGATGTTGATTCTTAATTCTTTTTGCTAATCTGATTTGATTTTCATAAGTTTTATAATTTTTGTGATTTTATGGATTATTATGATATTTTTATATTTTTTTGATTATTTAATATTATTCTGGACTGTTTGTGGGCCCAAGGGGCTGTTGTGGGCCCAAGGGGGGCTGAAAAAGTGAAATTTTTTCCTGAGCCAGAAAATTCTGTACTGTTGAGACGGGGACGGGGGATCTTATAAAACTCGAAATCGAAAACAGTTCTGGAAATTTTTTTTTACTGTGTCATATACTATATTTAATTATCGGGCGATAAAAACTACAATTAACTGTGTCCGTATGGTAATAGCAGATAAAAATAAATATTATACTACTTAGTCAACATTAGTGGTTATGACGACTTTATAACGAACCAATAGGAAGCAAGCTTAATGTTGAAGCCTTTGGATATCCATTATTGATTTAATCAAGGATGGAGAATTGGTCTTACAAAGTGGCTATGACCATTTGTAACCATTGGATGTAAAGTATGAAGAGGAGATCTTGACCCTTCATTTTGGAGATACATCTAATGGCTAGGATTTCAAGGAGAAAGATCCAATGGCCTAAATTTGGTCTTATCAATATAGAAGCGATACTTAGAAGCTACAATAATGTGAACCATTGATCTAATCAATGGCTAATAATGCCCAAAATGGTGGCTAGTGAAAATTTGCTGCACATAGAGTGTACAAGAGGGGGGACAGTTTTTAGGAGGCTTAAGGCCATAGGGAATTTTCAAGACCACTTCATTTTCTCCAAAACATAAAGCTTTGACAAAAAATTTTCTCTCCTCTCTCTCCATGGTAGTTTCGGCCAAGGCACCCAATCCACTTTCCATCACTCTATAATTTTAACCAACCATATATCTTGCGTCCTTACATCAATCCAAGAACCTTTGTAGTTAAGCCTAAGCTCTAAATCTTTCATCTTGAAGGACTTTCTTCAAGATCAAGTTCTAGGTTTTTGAGGTGAAGTGTAAGGAAACTTCACTATTTGTCTTATTTCCATGTTCTAAGCCATGTTTGATCCATGGTTCTCCTTGTTCAATCTTAAGATGCTAATAAACTTGTGTTTTATTTTGTGTTTAAGAAGCTTTTGGTGGTGAATCACTCACTCAAGGAGCAAACCAAGAAGCTTGGGAGGTTCTTCAAGAGGTAAGAGGGAGATCAATCTCACCAACCAAGTATGGTGATGAGAGATGAATTTTGTATTTGATGGATGGTGAATCCATATGAGGATTCATATCCTTGGTTGTGTAATTATGTGTGAGTGTTTATGTGCTTTAAATTATTTATTTGTGTTTATATGCTTTACGTGATTTTTATTGCTTTAAGGTATGCTTGATTATATGATATGATGAATATATATATGTGTATGCATGATTTGATGATGAAAGGAAAATAAATTTTTGGTTCCAATGACTATGAGAATTTCGGCCTCAATACCTCAAAATAGGTGTTTCCAAACTAAAATTTTCATGAATGGTAAAATTGAATAAGTAGAATGGAAAGGAAAAATATATGATGGTTTCAATGGCCATGTACCATGGGTTTTAGAAGGCTTGTATTGCCTTGGTTTTGTGAGACAATGTGATTTCAAAGTGGAAGTATGATTAATTAAGTACAAGGATTAATGAAATGGAAACAAAGTGTTTTGTCACTTGAAAAATGAAATTTTCGTATATGAATGGAAAAAAGAAGTTGAAAGTGTTTGAACCTCAATTTATTTTAAAGAGGACTAATTTTTAGAATTGTTTTGAGAATTAAGGAGAATACATTGATAACTTGAAATTTACTGACGTATAGCTCACCCTTTGTGTTTTGAAGTGTGTTAGGAAATTTTGAGTTGTAATATCTCAAGTAACTGTAAGAAATACAATTTTTTGGAAAATAATAGAAATATTGATTTTAGAGGGACTATATTGAAAATACTGAATTTTAGAGGGACTATATTGAAAATATTAAATTTTAGAGGGACTATATTGAAAATACTAATTTTTAGAGGGACCGTATTACAAATATTCTTTAAAAATAGACCTTATTGTAAATATTATTTAATGAAGGACTATTTTGAAAATATTATTTAAAGAATGGCTATTATGTAATTATTATTTTATGGAAGGACTAATATGTAAATAATGAAAATAAGGTTGAAATGAAATTTTTGGAAGGTTGAAAAATCAATATGTGATTTGAAAATGTGACAGAAATGTTACACGATTGAGAAAACATGAAAATATGATTATGCGATGAAAATACCGTAAAGATATTGTTGGGCCAATATGTGGACCCTGAATATGAGATGATGAATTTGAATTGAGAATGGTGCATTGTACATGCATTGGAATGGTCCGATTGACTGTATGAGGCTAATTGCCTAGGAAAGAATACACCTCTTGAGTGGGTGTGATATGCGTAGTGTAAGTCACTTGTTGACTTTGGGGGCATTGGGGTGCGGGTTGCCTACAGTGGGCAGTTGGTAGCTCTTCTGTACTGTGGGTTTGACCGATGCAACACACCGATGATCCTGACCGAGACACTATTCTTAATCAAGATCTGATAAAGAATGTAGTGTATATGCTAGATATGCAAATACATATAAGAATTGTAGCACGTGGTCTGAGGCATATTGGTATAGACAGTTCTTTTTGATCACTCTCTCTGACTTGAGTTTTTGCTCCATGGAGTAGGAAATTGAGTCTATGTGCACATACATAATTATTGAGTATTGATATTAGTGTGATATTTGAACTATTGAATATTTGGTTATTGTTGAGGGCATTATCGTAATTATTGTTTATGATAATTGAATTTTTGAATAATTGGATATTGTTGAGGGCATGATCGTAATTATTGTTTATTACATTTATTGTGATGATAAATAATGTTGATGGCATAATTGTAATTATGGTATGATGCATCTGTATGGTATATTGTATGTGTTATCTTCATGCTACCATGTTGGTATTGGCGTAAGTGATCTCACCTCTTTGTATGCCTATTTTGTATTGTATTTATATTTGTAAAGACGTTTAGCAAGGAATTGAACAAGAAGGTGAACAAGAGCAGATTCCTATGGAGGAAGCTGAATTCTGAGAAGATGGCGATGCCCAGTTTCCTAAGATATATGAGGTTCCAGTTTCGTGGAGGTCCGGACGCGTGGCATGTTGACCTAGATAGAGCGTGTATTTACTATATAGGAGACTTGAAAATTACTCTAAGTAGGCTTTATCGATGTTTCAGTTGTCCATTAGGCAGTACTGAGGAACTTACTACCGTACTCCTAGTGAGATTAGTATCGTGTCATTTGCGTGGACACCTGTCCGTAGGACTTCGCGTCAAGTTAGATTCCTACCTGCTGAGGAATCTGATGAGGACCCGTCTAAGAGTTCTGCTGTTTAGTAGTACTTGGGCAGTATGCTAGTTTTAAATAATGTTCAAATACTTTGAGAACTTGGCCTATAAATATTTAAGTATGACAGTACTAAGACTTGTGTATATATGATGTAAATTATTTGTGATGATGTTGTAATATGTTTATTTTCCGCTAAGTTTATCTTACTGATATTATGAAATTTTACAACTCGTATTTACATTACAAAGCATACTATATAATGAAGGGGTAATTTAGTAATTAAGTAACATAAATGTGATACCCTACGGTGGGTGTTACACAAGTGGATTTGGTTTTAGCATTGTGCTTTTGGGCCGACGTACTGGACCCATGTGGATTGTGGAATCGAAGTACTAGACCCCAATGGATCATTGGTATTATGTAATTATATGGATGGTTATATAATATCAATGATACTAATGGTATTAGACAATTGTATAGGCAGTTGCCTTAATATCATTGGGAATAGTTCAACAGTGGTTTGATCTCATTGAATATGCATTTAAGCATTATACAGTTGGTGGCTGTTATGGCGTTTTATGCCTAGGAGTGAATGAGAACTTACAGGATAATGGGATATTTGATAGATCTTGGGGGACATCAGGGCGAGGTGATTCACTTAATGACCATGTTATCACATTATATACCCCTGGCCATGAAAAACCATTGCAATGCACTAACAGCCTGATAAATACTATTTCTTTTCGTGGTCCAGTGTAGATTGTCTTTTGAGGGGGAACAAAGCTTCTGGAACGTTCATCTCTGAATTTGAGTTTAGCTCCATGGAGTAGGAAATGAGTGCAATGTGCATAAGAATGGTCAGTATACTTATTGGGCAAGTGCATAGTCAGTATACATATTTGTCATATGTATAGTCAGCATTTATATTGTTATGATATAGTATTATTATAATATAATATTATTGTGGTATTATCATTGTGCCACATATTGTGTTGCAAGTTTATTGGATTATTTATTTATTAAATATCATGAATATATCTACTAATTTTATATTATTTTATAGATTGTATGTTGAACTGTGTTGGCATGTTTATCATTTCTTTGCTGCCATATTGGTATGTGATGTAGGGGATCTCACCTCTTTGCTGTATTGTTTATCTGTTATGTATTTATGGTTATGTTTGATAAAGACCGTAAGAAGGATGAGGTTGGATCGCCTAGATTTGAGTTGGTTAGACTTTGTTTGATTAGTTTGCAATGGCTGCAAGGAGGGATTTCTCTGATTATGTGCAAGCGCAGTTCCACGGAGGCACTGATGCCTGGTTTGTTGACTCAGATACTGAATGTTTTAGTTATATAGGAGAGGTGACTCTATCCCAGAGTATAACCTACCATGGAGTCCCTACTATTACATATAATGTTTGTGTATATGTAGAGTTCTCCATGCCTATTAGAGAATTGTAGGACATTGCTCACCGTTTGCCTAGAGAAGACTCTACGGAGTCAACTACTCGAACTCTTGTCCAAAGAGACACGTCCCTACCAGAGAATGTGCCTGTAGAGGATCCGGGAGAGGATCAAGTTCAGGATCTTACTCTCCAGGTTTTTGGGCTTATTCCAGGTCGAGTTTTTATATGGTAATTACTTATTATTTAAAGTACATAAGTTTTATATAATTAAATTGTTACTAATCTATAATGTGTATATGGATGTGTTTTATTCAGTCTTTATATCTTGTGTTTCCCTAATTCAGTAAGTTTATGTTATCCGCGAAAAAGAAATTTTGAAATCAGTATTACAATAATATTAAATATTTTATAACTTGGGTAAAGAATTAAAAAGAAATTGATCTGAAATGTGATACCCTAAGGAGGCTGTTACAGTACTGTTGAAGATGATGATGAGGTTGGAGTTATGGTGTGAGTTAGGTCATTTATGGGGCTAAGTCGTGGTAGTTGTTTGGTTGATGGGAGCTAGGCCATTTGGACGTGGTGGAGTGGTGATGGATAGGCTCAATTTGTTTGGTGATTGGTTGATGAAGGTTTATGTTGTGGTGTTGAAGGGTTGTTGTGTAGTGGTGTTGAAGGGTTGAGGAGATGGTTTTTTTGGTGTTGCAAGGGTTAGTATGTTGATGGTGAAGGAAGTTTATGGCAAAGGTTTGTCACTGAGTGAAGGCTACGTGATGAAGAGAAAAAATGTGGTTTGGGTGTTAGTTGTAGGCGAAGTGTGTTAGTGTGTGTAAGTGATGGGTTTTTATAGAATAAATTAGGGTTTGGAGAGTGATGGTGGCTAGGGTTTGGGATGAGTCTAATGGTGGCTACTAGAGTTTCTTTAGGTGTTAAGTGGTATATGGGTTATAGGTTAGATAATAGGTCAATGGGTCAGGTTATGAGTCATGGAAGAAAGTTGGGTCATTTTCTTTTCCTTTTTTTTTCTTTTTTTTCTATTTTTTTCTTTTCTTTTTGTTTTTTTAATAAAAAGGTGTTAATGATCTGGACAAAATTAGGTGTTCATAGTCATAATGCCCAAAATTCTAATCCATCAAGCCTTTATTCGAATAAGACAAGGCTTTATTCGAATAATAGCTTAAAACAATCTACGCGCCTCTTTGTTTTAAATAATTTATTCAAATAACACTTTTGTTATTCGAATAAAAGTGTTTTAGAAATAAATTTCCTTTGTGCTAAAAATGTGTTTATTCGAATAAGGATTTCTATATTCGAATAATTAGGTTTCCAGAATCAGAAAATAACGGCTAGTATGGCTACATTTAATGTTCCAACCACCCTCCAACGGATCTTTAATGCTTTGGGCTATAAATACAAGTTGTTGAGCATTGAAGTCTGTTAGGAAATCAATATGAAAAAGCTTGTTAAGCATTAATACAAGTTGTTGCAGCCTATATCTTTAAACCCCTGTTTTTGAGCTTAAAGTGTGATCAATCCATCTACCCATTGAGCTTTAATTTGTAATATATACTCTTTTAAGAGTTTATCATTCAATATTCATTTGATATCCTGTAAAAGAGGATGAGGTATCCCTCTAGAGATAAAATGGTGAAGTATTCCTTGAAAGAATAAAGGGTGAGGTATCCCTTGTTTGTAAAAAGAGTGAAGTATCCCTCTAAAGTTGTAAAGGGTGAGGTATCCCTATTTTGAAGCTCAAGCACAAACGTAAGGCATCCCAGAGGTGTGTTGAGTGCTCTCAGTTGTAAAAGTTAAAACACTTATTTAAACTTGAAGGTTTAGTGAAAATCTCAAGTGGTTTACTTGAGGACTAGATGTAGGTCACAAGGGGTGGCTGAACTAGGATAAATCATTGTATTTGCTTTTCTCAACTCTATCTCTTTTCTTTGATGCTTTATTTTTATATGCTAGCTTGAATATAATTCATCTTGGCTTATTTATTTGTGAGTGAAGTGATCAATCTCATCTGTTTATCTACTTCAATCAATTAATAGCTTCAATGAAAATTGATATTCAAGTGTTTTCTGAAAAGTTTGCAAAAAGTTTTTAAAAACTCTATTCACCCCCCTCTTGAGTTTGAAGTCACTTAGTAACACATGGATCATCTTAAGGCTTCTTGATGTAGACCAATAATCTTATTAGCAATTGAAAGGAAGAAATTAAGCAATGCATCAAAGGTGTTTGATGGATTGTTTAGCTTGGTTGAATTATGGATTTTAAGTTAATTTAGGATTAAATAGGTGCTTAATTCATTTAACCTTGATTAATTAAATTCTAGATGTTTATCTAGTAGATAATTCATTGATCATCTTAAGGCTTCTTGATGTGATCTAAAGCCAAGAACTATACTGAGGTGTTCAGCATGTTCCTCCTGATTTCGAGAATAGATCAAAATGTCATCGATAAAAACAATGACAAATTTGTCCAGATAAGATGAAAGATCCTATTCGTGTAGCCTATACGTATCGCATACGTATTGCAGGAGCATTTATTACTCTAAACGGTATCACCAGATACCTGTAACATCCATAACATGTTTGGAAAGTCATCATGGAATTATTCTCTACTTCTATGTGAATCTGACGATAGCCAGAGCGTAGATCAATCTAGGTGAAAACAACGGTTCCCTTCAACTGATCCATCAAATCATCTGTCTTCCTCCGAGGATACTCACTCTTGATCGTACCATTGTTCAACTAGCGATAGTCCACACATAATTGATGAATTTTATCCCTCCACTTAACCAACAACACTAGAACTCACCATGGGAAACTCATTGACTACAGTAATAATATTTTCTTCCTTCTCACTCTTGACCTCCAAAGAAGATAATAACATGTATCCTTGAGCTCCTTCCCTTAATAAAGCTTCAATCTTGGTTAGTCGTAAAAATCCATAAATCTTAGCCTTAGGAAACACTAAGGTTTATTTGTAACGGTCTAATAGGATATGATTAGAGAATAACCAATCCCTTCTGGAGTGCTTGTGATTCCTTTCCCTCGTATCGCTTCACTCTCCTGCCCTTGTTCTTAACATAAAGTGTCTTATCAATCAAGTTTTCTTTCAACGGTACCGTGTCTGATATTATGACATGGTTTGGACCAAGAATATTCTTTCTTACAATTGTAGTGCATGGGACAAACATTATGAAGGTCAAGAAGAAAAAAGATAACAAAACTATCTAATGTGTTACCGGACATATCCAACAAAGAATTTGATATGGCCCGATCTTTGAAATGAACTTCTAAAATTTCATTGGAACAATTTAACAGGATATGGTTGGGGGATAACTAGTCCATTTTCAAGATCACATCTAATTTATGAAAGAGGTAAACAAATCAAATCAAGAGAAAAGATTCAGTCCTTAACAGGCATAGGGTAATTTGGGCAACTTAGTCGTCAACAACAGGTCTTTGTAGTAGAAGTAGAAATAACTTGGTCAAAAGATAACGAAGATACAGATAACTCAAATAGATCCATACAGTCTTATGCCATAAAGAAATTGGTTATCCCCAGAGTTATACAGTATAGTCAAAGGATCACTTCCTGTGGCATAGTCTCCTTCGTCTAGGTTTTCAGTCTGGGATGCTTTTACTCCACTTAGGGAATTGACTCTTCCTTCTCCGTGAGATTTTGAAACACGTATATCACTAACAAAAGGCTTCGTGTTTGGTGAAATACAATTCCTAAACACGTGTCCTGGCTTTCCACATATGAAACAAAGTTTTGCCTCGATCGTACAATTTCTTGCTACATGACTTTTTGCATACTTCTTACATATCTGTAAAAGTGCCACGGGTTGAGTGGGTCTACTACCACTAACACTACCTCTATATGATTGCTATTGTTGTTGAGTTCCTGGTGGTAGCAAAATATGATTTCTGCTGAAATCACTTGACCTTGCAATTTCTTCTTTTTCGGAACCAATATGGTCCAATGTTATGTGGTCCTATATCTTGAGATTGATTCAATTCTAACAAAATCTGAGCCTCAGTTATCAATTCCTGCTGCCGCACGATCCTCTAATTCTGTTGTATTATTGCTTCAGCCATTCCTTGCATTGCTTCCACAGTCGCAACCATCCCTTCGTTGTTACATTCCACATTCCCACCCGTACGTCTACCGCGAGCCATTGCCTTTCCTTTGAAAATAGACAAGTTAAACACAATGGAAACAAGAAGTAACTATTTCAAACATTATTGTCTCCTTTCGGAGACCAAGCAATACATCTCTGTGTTTAGTTTATAGAGAAACACATAGCACAAACAAGGTAAACCTACCCACAAACCCAAAAGGCTTGGACTTGGACTTTACTCACACTAGAGGTACCACTTGAAGTCATAGTTTCCTGTCCACACAGAACATTACATATTGAGTTAGCTAGTCCTTAATATCATGTAACTATGTAGTAGTAACCACTAACATTGAACCTAAAGCAACTTATGCAATCTTCTTTCAACATCTCAAACAAAAGACAATGAAATGCACAACACACATATAGAAACTTCTACATGTTTAAGCACAGTTAGTCCATACCCCGGCTCAACAGGATGAACTGCTCTGATACCACCTAATGTAACACCCCTTCCGAGGGGCATTACATTTTAGACTGACTCTTTTGTTTTAAAATTCATCAAGTTGTGAAATAGTCAATATTGTAAAACACGAGTTTTAAAATTTCTTTTTAATAGATAATATAAGCTTATTGAATTAAATAAAAGACTCAAGTAATAAGAGCTGAATGGAGGACTCTTCATATAGCAAAGTTTACTACATACTTAAGTACATCATCACATATTCCAAAAGCATACAACTTAAGTACTCCAAAATAAACATACTTATACATATATCAACTAAATGAAGATTGAGCCTTGTCTAAGTCCAAACACCTGAAGAATGGGCTCTTGCACCCGATCTTCATCTAGTTCCCCTTCGGGATCCCTAACAGACAAAGCCCCCAGTTGGGGCATGTCACTGCGGATAAGAGTCTGAGCAGTCGACTCCACAGCGCCCTCCCTATAGGAAGCTCTCCGATCATCCCAAAGCTCCCCATGGGGCATGTAGAACTCCAAGTGATCAACTGCGTCCATAGTAAACATGACCGGGTCATGTCGGCTCCTGCTCCAACTCAAAGTGACATCCCCCTTCATACCGAGCGTGCCCCGTGTCCCACTAAACACTCCATGCTCCGATGCCTCCATGGAACTGTAGCCTAGTGAAACCTCGCGGGTCTTGCCTTGCCTCCATCGCGGTCTATCCCAACATAAGTACAAAATAGAAGCAGCCAGAATATTACAATAAAAGAGGTGAGACCCTTTGCATCGTTACCAACATGGCAGCAAGAAACAGCAGACAATAATAAAGTCAAAGAGTGCAACTAGTACAATTCACAGTTATAAAGTTGTCCAGCAGATATCTCAATGATGTATATTAACAGGAAAAATCCATAGTATAATAACAATTAATTTCACAGTTTAGATACATCACAGTAAAATGCTCAATTATATGTGAATGCACAACAGACCGACACCTACTCTATGAAGTTAAAAACCAACATCGGAGAGAATGATCAGGAGAACCACTGTCTATATATCGTTAGCCTCAAATAGTATGCTTTAGAATATATCAATATGTGCAACAAGGCTATACAAGACACTCTCAACCGGATCGGGAATAGGATAGTGCCTGGTCGAGATCGTCGGTGTGTTGCTCAGTCACCACAACCTAGTGGAGCTACCAACTATCCACTGATGGGATACACGCGCCTCGATGCCTCCAAGTTCAACAAGTGAACCACACTACGCAATTCGCACCCGCACAAAGGGGTAATTCATCTCCTAGGCATTCCGCCTTGACAACAAGTCATTTCGACTTTCACAATGCATGATCACATAATAATGAACCTAGGCATTCCGCCTTAACAACAAGTCATTCCGACTTTCACAATACATGATCACATAATAATGAACCTAGGCATTCTACCTTAACAACAAGTCATTCTGACTTTCACAATATATGATCATAATACAATAGTGCATAATATTCTTTAGCAATATTAATCTCATCAAGAGAAGCCATAACAAGGTTCCAATCAACCATTGACCACCTAAGGCCCAGTCTATTAGCTCAACAGGATAATAACATTATGTTCGATCACAAGGCATCTCAGATACACAATTCTCAGAAAATCATCCTCTTTAAAATTTCATGAAGCATTCTCCATAAACCACACTTATCAAAATGTTCAAGAATTAAAGTGAGATTGTACTTTAATTTTAAAACCCTCCTAGTTAAGTTCCACTAAGTAATGTTTCTTCACATTTTTTAAAAGGGCCTAAAAGAAACCACATGATATTACTTCACAATCTCACTTCCCTTTTTCCATAAGCCATCTCATTTTTTCTTCCTCAAGGTCGAAACCCTTCTCCAATAAAGGGACTAGATTTACTTTACCACTCATTCATTATTACCAATCCTTAATCCACTTCTTTTCTCACCTTGACACTTAGATTTCAATTTAACTTAATATTTTCATCTTGGATGCCTTATTTATGGCCTCTTGGCCGTGAGCTCTCTAGGGTGCTAGGGCTTCAAATTTCCCACTTCCACAAAGAATCTCAAGCAAGTAATATATATCAACCATTAAGAATTTCACTTACCACCAAAGACAAAAACATCACCTAGTCACAAAATCATCCATCTTTTTCCTCTCAAGGCCAAAACCTATCTCTAACCAAGTATCCAAGATTTTGTTTTTACCACTCCTTCATGATTATGAAGTCTCTAATTCAATCTCATTTCCATTCAAGTTTCCAACTTCCAATTCAATATAAAATTTTATCTTGGATACCTTATTTATGGCCTCTTGGCCGTGAGCCCTAAGGGTCCTTGGGCCTCAAAATTTTTCTTTCCATAATAGATTCTAAGCAAATAACATGTATCATATATCAAGCTTTCCATTCAAATAAAACTATACACAACAATAAGCCACAACATCACATAGAACAAAAATTACAAAAATCACCAAGAATCAAAACAACAAAGTGAGTAATCCCAGACATGGATTTCCTCACTTTTCATACACCAATTTCGTTCCTCACCACCATGGATGGTTGATGAGAGAAATCTCCCTCTTACCCTAGGAGATATCCAACCACTTGTGAAGAGCTTTTTGAAACAACCTTCCTCCTTCAAGAACCCCCTTGAAACTGAAAATGGCATAACCAAAGATCATCATTTTTTTGACTTCAAATGAATATCTAAGAACAAAAATCAAAGCCTTGGAAGGAATAATGGAAGGATGGTGAAAAAGGAGGAAAGTTTTATCTTAGAAATCACAAGCCCTAACTTGAAGGATTCTTGGAAAAGTGATGAACAACCAAAATCTTCACACTAGATGATCTTAGGGGGAATTATAGATTCAAGAAATAAGGTTGTTAGAATTTTAGAATGTGAGATGGTGGTGCATGGGGTGGTGGCTGTGTGGTGTTGGAGAGAAAATGGAGATAGATGATGAGAGAAAAATGATGAAACCTTTTTGGGTGAGGAGAGAGAAAGTGATAGGAAAGTGTGAAGGATGAAAAGATGATGGGAAGCTTGTCCAAGAAGCTCTCCACCCCCTCAATAGTCGTGCACTCTCCTTGGAAAAAGGGGAATCAAGCTTCTCTTGCAAGCTTATCCAAAGCTTGCTTGAGAAGTTTCTCACTTTTTCCAAAAAGGTCAATCAATGATGTGACGTGATGATATCACTTCGATGATGTCATAAAAATGACTAGATAAAAATAATCTACTAGATATTTACTACAAGCTATTATCAAATGAATAATAGTCTTAGTTAACTAAGTCGGTATCTATTGTCTAATGGATAATAGAGTGTACCCAAATTTTATCTGTCAGATAAAATCTCAAAAAATGAAAACTTAGTAAACTGTGCCCGGCTTCGGGTTTAGTAAGATCCACCGTCACTGTTTCCATAGTCCAAGGTTTTTCGGCCTCGGAAAAAATATTTCATTTTCCCAGCTCCGCTCAGTATGCACATAAATCAAGGAATATATTAAAATAATCAAATAATTTAAATAATTCTAAAAAAATTCACAAAAATCAAAAATATTATAAAATGAACATATATCATGAAACAAGAAATTTCTGGGGTGTTACAACCCTCCCCTTCTAAAAAAAAATTTCATCCTCGAAATTTGTTATACCTTAGAACACAAGCGGATATTGCTCCTTCATTATGTCTTCTAGATCTTCAATGCAGCCATATCAGCTAACTCCGAGTTTGTGTAGGGTTGTCCTTCTCACGTACTCTTAGTTACCTTGAAGCATATGTTACTACCCTTTCTATTCCGCGCAAGCACACATTCTAAACCCTAAAATACCTTAAGTTTTCATTGTTAACACTCCTCAAAATATCATTTGCAAAAATCCTTTCCAAAACTTACACTATTTTCAATTTAATGAAACCTTTTCCATCTTCCTTATTAAAGTCCCCTTAAATGAATTACGTTAAGTTTCAAACTTACTTCTCAATCTTATCCCTTAATACCAAGGCTGAAAATCACTCATTTGCTTAATGATAAAATTTATTCTTTTCCATTCTTATCTTATAAATCCTTAAATAATTTTCATAATCATTAAACCAACTAGATTCACCATTAATAAGTCATTTTCATCATTCCAACTATCCCCAAAATTATTTTCATTGACATAGCCAATAGTCATTATTCCTCAACTCACAACATTGTGATCATCTTCTCTCTTTTTACTTATAAATCCTCTTATTATAATTTAGTTACCAAATCGCCTAAGTAATATGCTCTAACATTCTTTACAAGACTTCTATCATTCAAATTTTAAGTAAGATCCTTTTCATTCAACTTATCGAAATCATCTTAACTAAAATACTTTAAGCCTCCAAATTGCTTCTCTACCCCATTATACCATGGCCGAAAACCAATCCTTTCTAATAGTAGAACTTTATTTCCTTCCTTTTTCAACTTATAACATTATAAATCATATTTTTGATACCTAATTATCTAAGTTCTTAATCAATGAAATATTTTTCTCATGGATACCTCCTCCAATTGAAATTCACACTTTGATGACTTGGCGTGCAGTTTCTTCTTTTTTTGAGAATTTAGAGAACATACTGAGGTGTTCAGCATGTTCCTCCTGATTTCAAGAATAGATCAGAATGTCATCGATAAAGACAATGACAAATCTGTCCAGATAAGGATGAAAGATCCTATTCGTGTAGTCTATGACTATCTTAGGAGCATTTGTTACTTCGAACGGTATCACCAGATACCCGTAATGTCCATAACTCATTTGGAAAGTCATCTTGGAATTATTCTCTACTTCTATGCGAATCTGAAGATAGCCAGAGCGTAGATCAATCTAGGAGAAAAAATAGTTTCCTTCATCTGATCCATCAAATCATTTGTCTTCATTTGAGGATACTCATTCTTGATCGTACCATTGTTCAACTGGTGATAGTTCACACATAATTGAGGAATTTTATCCCTCCCCTTTACCAACAACACTAGAACTCACCATGGGAAACTCATTGACTACAGTAATAATATTCTCTTCCTTCTCACTCTTGACCTCCAAAGAAGATAATAACATGTATCCTTAAGCTCCTTCCCTTAATAAAGCTTCAATCTTGGTTGGTCGTAAAAATCCATAAATCTTAGCCTTAGGAAACACTAAGGTTTATTTAGAACGGTCTAATAGGATATGATTAGAGAATAACCAATCCCTTTCAGAGTGCTTGTGATTTTCTTTCCCTCGTATCACTTCACTCTCCTACTCTTGTTCTTAGCATAAAGTGTCTTATCAGTCAAGTTCTCTTTCAATCGTACTGTGTCTGATATTATGACATAGTTTGGACCAGGAATATTCTTTCTTACAATTGTAGTGCATGGGAAAAACATTATGAAGGTCAAGAAGAAAAAAGATAACAAAACTATTTGATGTGTTACCGGACATATCCAACAAAGAATTTGATATAGCCTGATCTTTTAAATGAACTTCTAAAATTTCATTGGAATAATTTAACAGGATATGGTTGGGGGATAACCAGTCCATTTTCAAGATCACATTCAATTTATGAAAGAGGTAAACAAATCAAATCAACAGAAAAGATTCAGTCTTTAACAGGCATAGGGTAATTTGGGCAACTTAGTTATCAACAATAGGTCTTTGTAGTAGAAGTAGAAATAACTTGGTCAAAAGATAACGAAGACACAAATAACTCAAATCGATCCATACAGTCTTATGCCATAAAGAAATGGGTTACCCCCAAAATTATACAGTATAGTCAAAGGATCACCTCTTGTGGCACAGTCTCCCTCGTCTAGGTCTTCAATCTGGGATGCTTTTACTCCATTTAGGGAATTGACTCTTCCTTCTCCACAAGATTTTGAAGCACGTATATCACTAACGGAAGGCTTCCTTTTTGGTGAAGTACAATTCCTAAACACGTGTCCTGGATTTCTGTACTTGAAACAAATTTTTCCCTTGATCGTATAATTTTTTACCGCATTACTTTTTGCACACTTCTTATATATCTATAAAAGTGCCACGGGTCGACCTCCATATGGTTACTATTGTTGTTGAGTTCCTAGTGGTTACAAAATATGATTTCTTCTAAAATCACTTGACCTTACAATTTCTCCTTTTTCGGAACCAATATGGTCCAACGTTATGTGGTCCTATATCTTGAGATTGATTCAATTCTAACAAAATCTGAGCCTCAGTTATCAATTCCTGCTGCCACATGATCCTCTGATTCTGTTGTACTATTGCTTCAGCCATTTCTTGCATTGCTTCCACAGTCGCAGCCATCCCTTCGTTGTTGCGTTCCACATTCCCACGCGTATGTCTACCGTGAGCCATTGCCTTTCCTTTGAAAACAGACAAGTTAAACACAATGGAAACAAGAAGTAATAATTTAAACATTATTGTCTCCTTTTGGAGACCAAGCAATACATCTCTATGTTTAGTTTACAAAGAAACACACAGCACAAACAAGGTAAACCTACCCATAAACCCAAAAGGCTCGGACTTGGACTTTACTCACACTAGAGGTACCACTCCGAAATGTCTAGGTACAAACAATTCTGCACGAGTTCAGTCATCCAACTAGACTCTTACAAGAAGAACCCTTATTCTCTTGGTTCGCCTAGTTGAAGTCATAGTTTCCTGTCCACACAGAACATTACATATTGTGTTAGCCAGTCCTCAATATCATATAACTATGTAACAGTAACCACTAACATCCAACCTAAAGCAACTTATGCAATCCTCTTTTAACATCTTAAACAAGAGACAAGGAAATGCACAACACACATATAAAAACTTTTACATGTTTAAGCACAGTTAGTCCATACCCCGGCTCAACAGAATGAACTGCTCTGATACCATCTAATGTAACACCCCTTCCGAGGGGCATTACATTTTAGACTAACTCTTTTGTTTTAAAATTCATCAAGTTGTGAAATAGTCAATATTGTAAAACGCGAGTTTTAAAATTTCCTTTTAATAAATAATATAAGCTCATTGAAATAAATTTAAAGACTTAAGTAATAAGAACTGGATGGAGGACTCTTCATAAAGTAAAGTTTACTACATACTCAAGTACATCATCACATATTCCAAAAGCATAAAACTTAAGTACTCCAAAATAAACATACTTATATATATATCTACCAAATGAAGATTGAGCCTTGTCCAAGTCCAAACACTTGAAGAATGGGCTCCCGCACCCGATCTTCATCCAGATCCCCTTTGGGATCCCTAACGGACAAAGTCCCCAGTCGGGGCATGTCATTGCTGACAGGAGTCTGAGCAGTCGACTCCACAGAGCCCTCCTTATAAGAAGCTCTCCGATCATCCCAAAGCTCCCCAAGGGGCATGTAGAACTCCAAGTGAACAACTGCATCCATAGTAAACGTGACAGCGTCATGTCGGATCCTGCTACAACTCAAAGTGACATCCCCGTCATACTGAACACGCCTCGTGTCCTATTGAACACTCCATGCTCTAATGCCTCCGTGGAACTGTAGCCTAATGAAACCTTGCGGGTCTTGCCTTGCCGCCATCGCGATCTATCCCAACATAAGTACAAAATAGAAGTAGACAAAATAATACAATAAAAGAGGTAAGACCCTTTGCATCGTTACCCATATGGTAGCAAGAAACAGCAGACAATAATAAAGTCACAGAGTGCAACTAGAACAATTCACAGCTATAAAGTTGTCCAGCAGATATCTCAATAATGTATATCAACAGGAAAAATTGACAGTATAATAACAATTAATTTCATAGTGTAGATACATCACAGTAAAATGCTCAATGATATGTGAATGCACAACAAATCGACACCTACTCCATGGAGTTAAAAACCAACATCGGAGAGAATGATCAGGAGAACCACTGTTTGTATATCGTTAGCCTCAAATAGTGTGCTTTTCAATATATCAATATGCACAACATGGTTATACAAGACACTCTCAACTGGAACGGGAATATGATAGTGTCTGGTCGAGATCGTCGGTGCATTGCTCAATCACCACGGCCTAGTGGAGCTTCCAACTGTCCACTTGTGGGATACTCGTGCACTGATGCCTCCAAGTTCAACAAGTGAACCACACTACGCAATTCGCACCCGCACAAAGGTGTAATTCATCTCCTAGGCATTCTGCCTTGACAATAAGTCATTCCGACTTTCACAATGCATGATCATATAATAATGAACCTAGGCATTCTGCCTTAACAACAAGTCATTCCGACTTTCATAATGCATGATCATATAATAATGAACCTAGGCATTTTGCCTGAACAACAAGTTATTATGACTTTCACAATATATGACCATAACACAATAGTGCATAATATTCTTTGGCAATATTAATCTCATCAAGAGAAGCCATAACAAGGTTCCAATCAACTATTGACCACCCAAGGCCCAGTCCATTAGCTCAACTGCATAATAACATGATGTTCGATCATAAGGTATCTCAAATACACAATTTTCAGAAAATCATCCTCTTTAAAATTTCATGAAGCATTCTCCACAAACCACACTTATCAAAATGTTCAAGAATTAAAGTGAGATTGCACTTTAATTTTAAAACCCTCCTAGTTAAGTTCCACTAAGTAATGTCTCCTCACATTTTTGAAAATGGCGTAAAAGAAACCATATGATATTACTTCACAATCTCACTTCCCTTTTTCCATAAGCCATCAAGGTACTCTAATTTTTTTTGAATTCTCTTCCTCGTTCATTTTTTCTTCCTCAAGGCCGAAACCCATCTCCAATAAGGGACTAGATTTGCTTTACCACTCATTCATTATTACTAATCGTTAATCCACTTCTTTTCTCACCTTAACACTTAGATATCAATTTAACTTAATGTTTTCATCTTGGATGCCTTATTTATGGCCTCTTGGCCATGAGCTCTCTGGGGCACTAGGGCTTCAAATTTTCCCACTTCCACAAGGAATCTCAAGCAAGTAATATATATCAACCATTAAGAATTTCACTTACCACCAAAGACATAAACATCACTTAGTCACAAAATCATCCATCTTTTTCCTCTCAAGGCCGAAACCTATCTCTACCAAGTAGCCAAGATTTTTGTTTTTACTACTCCTTCATGATTATGAAATCTCTAATTCAATCTCATTTCCATTCAAGTTTCCAACTTCCAATTCAATATAAAATTTTATCTTGGATACCTTATCTATGGCCTCTTGGCCGTGAGCCCTAAGGGTCCTTGGGCCTTAAAATTTTTGTTTCCACAATAGATTCTAAGCAAATAACATGTATCATATATCAAGCTTTCCATTCAAATAAAACTGTACACAACAACAAGCCACAACATCACATAGAACAAAAATCATAAGAATCACCAAGAATCAAAACAACAAAGTGAGTAATCCCACGCATGGATTTCCTCACTTTTCATACACCAATTTCGTTCCTCACCACCATGGATGGTTGATGAGATCTCCCTCTTACCTTAGGAGATATCCAACCACTTGTGAAGAGCTTTTTGAAATAACCTTCCTCCTTCAAGAACCCCTTTGAAACTGAAAATGGCATAACCAAAGATCATCATTTTTTTGACTTGAAATGAATATCTAAGAACAAAAATCAAAGCCTTGGAAGGAATAATGGAAGGATGGTGAAAAGGGAGGAAAGTTTTACCTTAGAAATCACAAGCCCTAACTTGAAGGATTCTTGGAAAAGTGATGAACAACCAAAATCTTCACACTAGATGATCTTAGGGGGAAGTATAGATTCAAGAAATAAGGTTACTAGAATTTTAGAATGTGAGATAGTGGTGCATGGGGTGGTGGTCATGCGGTGTTGGAGAGAAAATGGAGAAAGATGATGAGAGAAAAATGATGAAACCCTTTTGGGTGATGAGAGAGAAAGTGATAGGAATGTGTGAAGGATGAAAAGATGATGGGAAGCTGTCCAAGAAGCTCTCCACCCCCTCAATAGTCGTGCACTCTCCTTGGAAAAGGGGAATCAAGCTTCTCTTGCAAGCTTCTCCAAAGCTTGCTTGAGAAGTTTCTCATGTTTTCCAAAAAGGTCAATCAATGATGTGACGTGATGATATCACTTCGATGATGTCATAAAAATGACTTGATAAAAATAATCTACTAGATTTTTACTACAAGCTATTATCAAATGAATAATAGTCTTAGTTAATATAGTCGGTATCTATTGCCTAATGGATAATAGAGTGTACCCAAATTTTATTTGTCAGATAAAATCTCAAAAAATGAAAACTTCGTAAACTGTATCCGGCTTCGGGTTTAATAAGATCCCCCATTACCGTTTCCATAGTCCAAGGTTTTTCGGCCTCAAGGAAAATATTTTATTTTCTCGGCTCTGCTCAGTGTACACGTAAATTAAAAAATATATTAAATTAATCAAACAATTCAAATAATTCCAAAAAAATTCCCAAAATTCACATATATTATAAAATGAACATATATCATGAAACAAGAAATTTTTGGGGTGTTACAAGGAGTGTTATTAACTTCTAACCCTTGTTTCCCTTGTTTTAGGTAATTTTCAACACAATTGTGGTCTTCAAATGCAAGAACAAGCGGCTTTTTACATCACTTGATCAGGATGTTTCTTCATTCTCTCCTTTATTTTACTTGTCCTATATTTGTTGATGATATTTATGGGATATTGACAATTTGATATTTTTAAGCTTTACATTGAGGACAATGTAGGATTTAAGTGTGGGGAGGAATTTATAGTTTATTTATCAAGCTTCTGCTTTTTAATCCTTTATTTTTCTACTATTTTTTTTAATTTTACTATGTTTATTTTATTTTTTTGTTTCAATTTTCTATTTTAATTCTATTTTTCTATTTTTTTATATTTTACTATTTTTGTTTTAATTTTACTATTTCTATTTTATATTTTTGCTATTTCTATTTTTTGTTTTTAATTGCTTTTTTTTGTTTTGTTTCAAATTTTATTTTACATTCTATTTTTCTTGTTTATATATATATATATATATATATATATATATATATATATATATATATATATATATATATATATATATATATATATATATCTGTGTGTGTGTTTTTAATTGCTTTTCAATGAAACTTTGAGTTTGTGAAAGTTGTGCGCATGCATAAATTGAGGCAATATAAGTGAATAAATTGTCTCTCATATTGAGAATAACTAGTTTGGTAAAGAAATTGAATTGGTAGATTAAAGTTTGATAGAAACATACCTTCTGAGACTTTGAGCCTTTTAATAAATGGATTGAGCATCTGTGTCATTCTTTTCTTTCTTATGTGATTTTCACTCATGGAATTGTTACTCTAGAACTTACTTTAATTCTTTTTTTGGCTGCATTTTCACATGCATACATGTACATGATTGAGGCATTTTTATTGAATTAGTCAATTTAGCCAAATAGCTAACCTTGTATATTTTTCCTTGATTAACCCCTTAAACTTATTTAATCATTCTTTATTTTTAGCTCATTACATGCCTTAAATGAAAAATCATATTTTTTTAACCTAATCTTAGGGAATAGGAGAGCATTGATATTATTATACAAAGAGTTCTTGAACAAATGTGGGGGTGTGTTAATTAGTGTGCAAAGTGTTTGGTGAAGAGGAAAGAGTGACCAATTAAAAAAAACAAAAGAAATGGTTGTTAAAAAAAAAGAAAGGAGAAATGAATATGTAAAGAGAATTTACATTACATGGAGTTAGGATAAACTTTCATGCTTGTTATTCGAATTCATCCCTAATGTTCTTTTATTCTCTTTGGTATTTAACTTGTCATCTTCATATTATTCCCTACCCTTACCTTGAGCCCATTACAACCTTGCATAAAGTTCTCTTGATTTGTATGTCCATGTATTTTGAGTAGTGGAGAAGTAGAAGATAAGCAAGTTTATGGTAATGCAAATTTTCATGCATTGAATTGAGTTCAACACTTACTTTCTAAACACTTGAGGGATTGAGAGTGTATCTTATGAGGTTCTATCATTCTTGATTTATGCTTTTCAATTGAAGTTACCTTGCTAGTTGATTTGAGATGTAAAGAAATGTTACTTCATAAATGTTTTAATTCCTTGAAGCTTTAGTTTCTTTTCTTGCTCATAGAATTTTGCATTCTTGAACATAATTGGAAAGTGAGTCTTTTAGAGTTTATAACTTTTGAGCTTGTGTTGTTCTTCCTTGTTTCCTATGTTGAATTTCTAGTTTTACCCTGGAGTGCAAATGCTAAGTGTGAGGGAATTTGATACACACAATTTTTATACATTAGTTAACCCTCATATTTAGTCTCTTAGACCTCTTATATACTTAATTAATTAGTTTTATCCACATTTTATAAGTTTGGGTTCAAATTAGGCTTAATTATTTTTTTCAACATTAATTAGAATTTTACACTATTTCTGTATTTTAGGCATAAATTGAGTTATAGACATCTAAAAATTATAAATTTTACCTTGTAGAAAATCTGAGAAAGAGCTCTACAACTTTGATGAAGAGCTCAAAGGCTAAATCAGATGTCTAGTGGGTCGGATTGGGCCATAAAGTTAGAATAGATATGTTGTCACTGGAACCTAGATGATTTGTAAAGATTGGGTCATAATTTGGACTGTAGGTATGATATTGACCTGAAACTGGTGATATTTGAAATCTAAGACATATATCGTCACTTATTATGAAGACTACTTATAAAAAAATGTGACGTTTTGATGGTATTTTTACCCTTTGAAGTTGGATGATAGGTTCAGAGAGCTGTTAAGAATGTTTTGGGCATAACTCTCTCATCCTAAGCCCAAATTATGCGAATTAGGTGTCCAATTAAAGCTAAGAGGAAGAGGATCAATCCTAAGATGAGAGAAAATTTGGATTTTAAATTTTAGAGATAGTTATTTAAGCAGCAGCAGCAATGATAAAACTCAATCCTAATTTTCTCCTAACAGCTCTTGCTTGCACTTTCTCTCTTCATCTTTCTTCTTATCCCTTCTCTCTAGGTTTCTTTCTTTTATGTTTCTCTTCCCTTTCATCATCGTGGATGAGAGGGAAGAACCTTTTAATCAATCTTAGGGATTTAAACATTTTTTATGTTTAATTTTGAGACCTTGTGATGAATGTTTACATTCTTCTTGTTAATCAAATTTCTCTCCTCCTTCTCTTGATTCTGCTGCATCTTCACTGAGTGCTTAACTCAGTTTGGGTGTTCATGCGATGATTGCTTAACTATTACATGTCTGCAGAAACTAAATAATGCATCAAAGGCTTCTTGAAAGTTGTTTGTTAAGCTTGGTTGAATTCTGGGTTTTAGATTAGTTTAGGATTAGATAGGTGCTTAATTCATTTAACCTTGATTAATTAAATTCTGGGTGCTTATCAAGTAGAGAATTCAAGTATCATCTTAAGACTTCTTGATATGATCTAAGACTATGAATCTGATTAGCAATTGAATGGAAGAGATTAAACAATGCATCAAAGGTGTTTGATGGACTGTTTAGCTTGGTTGAATTATGGATTTTAAGTTAATTTAGGATTAAATAGGTGCTAATTCGTTTAACCTTGATTAATTAAATTTTAGATACTTATCTAGTAGATAATTCATTTATCATCTTAAGGCTTCTTGATGTGATCTAAGAATTTTGTTAGCAATTGAATGGATTCTTAGTGATCAAGGATGGATTAAACTCAAGAATAATTGATTTCCTTAGATTGATTGTTTACTTAATTATGTTTACAATTTTTAATTACTCTCTATTAATAAAATTTGCAACCTTTTTCCCTCCCTTTGTTAACTTCTGATTTGATTACTTAAGTAGAGTGATCAAATGGCTCAACCCGGTTGTGTCTTATACTACAAGTATTTTGGTGAATCAATTTATAAATTGATAAAATATGATAGTTTTGACAGCTATCAGGATACTCTCATACTCAAGGTTATATCCTTTATTCATGTAGGATACTCTCATACTCGAGATTATATCCTTTATTCATTTAGGATAGTCTCATACTTGAGGTTATATCCTTTATTCATTTAGGATACTCTCATACTCGAGGTTATATCCCATATGTAATATTACATTAGCACTCATACTTTTTGATTCAAATTCTAACTCAACCTTATTGATCTAAGGGATCAATACAACTTTCTAATGCACGAGTGTACAATAGCATTCATTCATCATATTTCGTATGCATACAATGGTTACTTTACTACTCAAGCAATTATATGCATAAATTCATCATTTTCTCAAATTCAATGAATGCATAATTTCATTGTTCATCAATAATCTAGGTGCAAATTGTAACACCCTAACTTTTGGGATAAATATAATATTGTCCTGAATGCATTGTTTTGTAATTTCTATGAGTAGTAAATTGAATTTGACTGTTTAGTGAATGTATTTGACTGTTGTATGTGATTTGCTCCGAGTCAAGAAAATAATAATTTTCTGGCCGAAAAAATCTTATTTTAATTAATTAGAGCTGGGAGATCTTACTAAACCTAATTTCGATTGATATATATATATTAATCTTTTAATTTTTAGGATTTAACTGTGTAATAAAATAATTTTATATTATTATAATATTATTTTACTTGACAGTACCTACTGTCTCAAAAATAGTAGAAATCTGCTCCAAAATGACCATGGACCTTGAAAAGTCTGTGGGACCCACGTTTAGAAAAGCAGTTAACGATTCTAACTAGACTAGATTCTAAGCTAATAGGAACAAGTCAATGAAAGTGGCTTGACTATTTTAAACTAATAAGAAGTGGTCAAATAAAGAGGCAAAGACTTCTTTGTGGACCATTGGATGTAAAGCTTGTTTTAGATGCTTTTGATCATAACCGTTGATCAAATCAATGGTGTGAGAACAATTCTAATTAAATCACTAAGCAATGTCCATTAGATCAAATCAAGGGCTAGGAATTAAAGATAAATTCAATGGTTAAGATTAAGTCAAATATAGTGGCTTGACTTTACTTAGAAGCTAATTAAACCTAATTTAGTTAATCTAATTACCTAATTAAGGAACTAAGTAAACTAACCTAGTTATTGATTAGTTATAATCTAATTATTAATTAGATATCCTAATTTTGTTTAGAAATTATGATATATGCAATTATATATTAAACTAATTAGTTATGTAATTAGAATGTTAATTAAGTGTTAATAGGAGACTTAACCTAATTAACTAGCCATTTAATTAGTATGTGATTAGCCATTAATTAAAATCAAACCAAGCCCTAATCCTATCAAGGCCACATGGCCAAAGAGCTTGGGAAGCCTCTCCAAGTTTCTTGAACCATCTTGCATGCACATTAGGTGGCTAAATGGTGACATAAGCCATGTGCTTCAAGTATGAACACAAATGGATATTTACTATCCAAGTTAAACACTCAATCTCTCCTACAACACTCACATGGCAGCCCCTCACATTTTACACTCTCATTATTCACTTTTCACACATCTAAAGACTTAGCCTATTTTCTCTCAAAATACCAAGAACACCAAGTAACTTTTCTCTTCCATTTTCTCTCTCAAATTCGGCCCAAGCACCCAACACCACCATCCATCTTCTATAATTTTTCTTCTTAGCTTTTCCTAAACCAAAACTATATCCTAAACACGTTTCATTTAGAAGGTTTTGTCAAAAACCTACTCCTTCTAGTTCAAAATCCAAGCTTTTGTTCACTTCCCTAAGGGTAAGCTTTTATTTTCATGGTTTAAAATTTGATTTGTGATTTTCTAAACCATGTTTGTTCCATGGTTTTCCATTATGAAGCCTTGTGTGTGATTTTGCTTATTGTTTAAGAATTTTAGGGATTTGTTTTGGAGTCTATACGAAAATCAAAGAGGAGGAGGAGACTAGGAGATCCTTGTCTTCAAGAGGTAAGAGGGAGATTTAATCTCATCAACCTTGTATAGTGATGAGAAAATGAAATTGTATGTGTGCGAAGAATCCATAAGAATTCATTTGTGTGGTTGTTTATTGTTTTTCCTATTTGTGGTTGATTTTATTTGCAAGTATGTCTATAGTTTTTAAACTATGTTGCATGTGTTATTAATTGTATGATTATTAATGTTAGATGTTGATAACATGTAACGATTGCATGAGTGTTCCAAAGAACACAATAGAGGCTCTCGGCTTCTCTAAGAAACAGAGAACCAAAATGTTCTCAACCTTTTTCTAAAACAATGATTTTAATGAATCTAGGTAAAATAATGAATTTGAGAATGATTTAGATCGATTTTGGCTAACATGCCATTTAATGTATAATTGAATTCCTAAGTTATTTCCTAAGGTAGGTTAAGTAACTAATCTACAAAAGAATTTATTCCAATGAATCTTTGAGAAATAAAATGAATGAACTTAGTTCTAAAATTCTAAATAGCAGAATTTATTATAAGCAAGAAATAAAGCGAACACTTGAAAAATACTAACGTAGAGCTCACTCTCTGAGTTTTGAAGCGCGTTAGCAGGTTTCAAGGTGTAATTGTTGGGTAAGGTTAAAATGAATAGTATTTTGAGAAAAATGTCAAAAATACCATATACTGATTTTCTAGGCAAAATGCTGCCAAAATTTACTAAAATCAGACAAATAAAATGAAGAGATTCCATAATATATTTATAATGTAAGGAAAATATCCTACGTAGTTTAAAAGTACTAAATAAAGCCTATGCATTGTTAAAATAAAGACTGTAAGCTATATGGTTAAGAAAATGATTTAAAAATCTTACGCGATTGAGAAAATGATTTAAAAACATTATGCGATGTTCAAAAATATCAAAATATATTTATGCGATTTAAAAATATTTGTAAAAGCGACGCGATTGTGAAAACACAATAAAATTTTTACCTGACTAAATGGAACAGTGAGTTTTACTATTGTGCCAAAGTGGTGGACCCGGACATGTTGTGAGATAGTACTCTCAAGTGGAGACATACTATATTTTGGTATATTGAGACTGAGGGTATTTTCATAAATATGGTAATATATTGGAACTAAGGGTATTTTGGTAATTCTTGATCATGCTTAGAGAGTTGTGGCAATTTGGTTGATAATTGGCGATTGGTTGACGAGACGAATTACACCGTGTTGTGGGTGTGATAAGCTTAGTGTGGTTCATTATATGAATCTTGGAGGCATTAGTGTGCGGATAATTCCACATATGGACAGTGGGTTGCTCCTCTGGGCCGTGATAATGAGCAACACACTAATGATCTTGACAAGCACTATTCTTAATCGAGATCTTGTGGAGACTATTTAGTACAATACCTGTAGTGCACGATGTATTGGACTGTGTACTACTACACGATGTTTTGGACTGTGGACTATAGACACGACGTTGGACAGTGTAATAGTTTGGTTGGGCAGCCTGAGGTACTATTAGTTCTTGTCGGATCATTCTCTCAGATATCTGTGTTTGGCTCCATGGAGTAGGAACGAGTCAGTGTGCGTTATCATTCATTATCTGCATTTTAATATTTACTATAATCTGTGATAGTATGTATGATGTATTTATTGGATATACTATATATGATATGATGGTATGTATTACTGTGATATTTGTTTGTATTGTCGTTTTCTTTATTGCCATGCTAGTAATGATGTAGATTGTCTCACCTCTCTATATGCTTTTCTCTATATTATTATTATATTTCTGTAAAGAGTTTAAGGAAGAGGAAAAGGAACAGCCTCTTGAGATTCAGTATCTAGACGAGCGACAATCGAGTGAGCTGTACGAGGAAGGCGAGCCGATAGATCACCCCCACCATCAGGATTGATCTTGAGATCATGGTGTTACCGGGATTCTTCGATTTTGTGAGACTTCATTTCCATGGAGGTTCGGAGGCCTGGCGTATGGTGAGGATAGAGTATCAGTAGTCTACGTGGGACGTCTGACTGTGTCCCTGAGTAGAGAGTTTGATGGGGAGATTATATTTACTACTACTTTGTATTTACATCTTGAGTTGCCTCTAACTCTTAGGCGTTATTGGGAAGGAATTTTCCATGCGCCTAGCGAGCTTAGTAGTGAGTCAACAACCCAGACTCGTGTCCGTAGAGCTGTGGGACCTCCAAGATTTTTGTCTTTTGATGATCTCTCTGAAAATGATCCATCGGAGGGTTAGAAAACCTTTGAGGTGCACTTGGGCAATGTTATGTTTTAGCTTTATACTACTTTTTACTGCTTTGTTAAATATTTGTAGTTGTAAAATATTTGTATACTTAAGACAAAATCATATGTATATTATGGTGTGATTATGTTTTGCTTTATTTTGTATTCCGTGTTATTTTATTTAATGTTTTAAATATAAAAGGAAAAAAAATTTACCACTAATATTATTTATGTACCAAACGTTTTACAACTTTGGTAAGAATTTTATTTTATTTTATTTTATGCATTTTAAAAATATGACATCCCCACAAAGGTGTTACACAAATAATCCTCATTTGACAATTACATAGTAGTTTGGTTCATAATTTAGGGTTGTGATTGATCTCCATGGGTGAAGAACTCTATTTTCTCAAAATAGGGTGTACAAAAATCTCAAAACAAAGGCTTCATAATCGATTACCAACCCCTAATAATCAATTACTAGTTAGATAGAGGCTTGGTAATCGATTACCCATTTGTGGTAATCAATTATCAACTGGGATTTGTAGAAAACTGAGGTTTTTAACCAACCACCCAAAAAAATCAACCAATTATAATTTATTTACAACATAGGTACACCATAGGTATTCATTCAAATCATTCTAAAAATGAGTTACCAAATATGGGTAAGCAACAAAACCCATTTTGTCAATCATAAATTCATAGAATTCTAGAGTTAATGTCAAGTTCCAAAAACCATACACATTCACAAGCAAAACATCTCATTTTCATCAACAGAGTTTACACTTCAAATCATACACTCAAGCTACCAATTCAAAATTCTAGAGAAAAAAAAATAAGATAAGTAATGCAAAAGAAATCAACCCCTACTTCAATTCCTTTTGTTGATAGTTTTTTTTCTTCTATTTCTTTGCTTGTTTCCTTCTTGTTCCTCTTCTTTCTTTTCCTCTATTTCTCTATTTTATCTCATCTTGTTGTTGTTGGAACTGTAAAGTTGGAAAGCAAAAAATGAGAAAATAAAAGTCAAAGAAAGGGATAATGATGGAGAGAGGCAGTGGAAAGAAAGAAAATGAGAGATAAATATGAAACCCAACTGGGAATGTTGTATCTCTTAGAGATATTCTAATCTTCCATTAATGATTTTTCTAACCTTCATAGGTATTATAGAAAATTCTACGATTTCATTTTATTCTCATTTTCATTATTCAACAACTATCCTTATACACCTCTATCAGCCACTAAGCTTCATTATTCCTCCCTAAGTTAAGTTAAATCTAAGGAGTTAAGTGAATAGATTTACAAGTATCCATTTTAACCTATATCCATTCTCAAATTAACCTTCATCCTTTTTTTAACATTTTAAAAAAATCTTAAGCTCTTCTTAGCTACTTTTCTGTTTAATTTGGACTTTAAACACTCACTCAGTGTCATTAAAATTTGCCAAACTAATTCATTTGATCCTTCAAAATTTACTATAGCTCATTCCAATCGTTTGTGAGTTAGAAATAAATTTTTCATATTTATTTCTATCATCTTAGCTATTTATGCTCAAATATGAGTTTTTGTGAGTTATTTTTCACATCCAATGTTATAGAATTATACTTAACTAATCCAAACAATTATCAAATTTAACAAATAACTCATACTAGAGTTATTGAGCTTCTATAACCCTGATTAGGTCTAATAGGTTAGGGAGGATGTTACAATTTTGTTGTTGAAACTCGCAAAAAATTGCCTAGATTTACCAAAGTTGAAGAAGTAGGAAGCACAAGGAGTGAAAATGAACCATTCTCTTTGCCTCCCCCTTTTATAGGCACTACGCATCCTTAATTGTAGCCATTGATGAAGGGCACACTGGTCATTTTATAAGCATTTGAAAAGACAACGACGTGAAAACTAAAATGATGGTTACCACTCTCTATACAACAGGTGGTAATACGACACTTCAAAAGCAAATGAAACGACCTTGGCTCCCAAATGAAACATCTAGTGGAAGCCAAGTGTCAACTCTCCTAAAAACACACCTTACAGTAGCATGTGCTTGATCTCGGCACTAGTAATATATCTCTGAACATACCCACGATAAAAAATCCCATAAATAATTCCACAATGGGTCCTAGTCATTTAGGGGCATCATGACACTACACTATGGATCACAACTGACAACGCAAAGCCCCCATAACTGGGAGCAACCAAACAAAAATCATCAATACAGGATCATGGATGTTTACTACACATCCCTTCACTAAACAAATCTTTGCAATACTTCACCACATAACGAATCCTTGCGACTAGGACATTGCACATTCTTGTTGACCCCAATATATCGTACCTCAACGCTTCGCTGTTGCATCAAAGCACCGAGTTGGGGGCAACTATTCTAGCCCAGTATCCCAGACCCTAGCCCAACATAAGCAATCCATCTCGACTAGCCTAATCACGGCCTTGTCTTGTTGTGGATCTAATCATTAAATGGTCCACTTAACGAATAACAATCATATCTCATTTATATTGCAATGTCCTAATACTAATACTAGTAGCATATTTAGATTTACACAATAGTAATTAGGATTATGCACATCACAACTGAACTAATAACATTCTCTGTAGAACCTTTATAATATATATATATAATTATAAGCTTGGTGAGGGAAATATAATCTACATATAACTAAAATTCTCTTTTATACAAACTTGTACATCAATGTGTAATATATACAAAAGTAGAGATAAAACTATTCTACATCCATATTCTTCATCTTACTTTGAATAAGACTCCTTCCCTAGAATTATCATAGAAATACAAATACATGGGGTAAGAATTCTACAAATTCTTAGTAGATATATATATAGTGGCATCACAATAATTCTAGCTGTTTCGGGGAAATTATTTCAATATTTAAAAGATAACATAGAAAGGTGGCAAAAGACAAAACAAGTCATTTCTCTTCCCGAGGTAGAAATTCAATTATTACCATTACTAAATATTTTATAACATTCATCATCAATAGATCATAGGTTATATTCTCAATAAACAATTCAGATATGAGTTACAACTCATTATCACTATAATAATCTCAAATTTTCATAACAACTCTACGATCTTTATAAATAACATTATCATGATAATTCATTCATATATAATTGGCTTGCTAGTGCTCATTTAATTATCATCTTTCTAAGCTCATTCACAGAACCCATATCAATGTAACTTAGGGCCACCTTATATAACCGGGGTTCTGTATTCTGAAGGTAGGAAGTGAATTTGGGCCTTACACTACCAGTATACTTGGTGATAGTTTGCTTTCAGGTTAATGCACTTCAACCTATTTATAACAATTCATTTTGTTACACAGAACTATCCCAAGTAACCTTGATTCTAACTAATGAGGGAAACTATGGCCGAGAAAACTAATGAGGAATTTATATGAATTTAGGATCACCTTCCTCATAGAGGGTCATTTCCATGATTCATGACTAGAATTTTGGATCCTCTTCCCCCATACAACATCATTTCCAAAACTCACTAATGCCAAAATTGACTATTCAATTTAGAGGGTTCCCCTTCATGTGGGAATAGTAACTAAGGATCATTTTCCTCCCTTTTTCAAGAATAAATGTCCAATATGTCTTATTCCTTGAGCACTTATAATTTTAGATTCAAATACTAGCTTTACTTTATTAATTTAAAGGAGTAATTCTTAATTCATTATTCAATTCTAACTCAACTTTAATATTTCAAAGGAGCAATACAATTCTAGTACATCTCATAATCATAGCAAGTGTACATTCAATTATACTAAGTGCACAAGTGAACTAAGTGCACAATATTTTCAATTCATCATACACTATAGTACATAAAATGATTACTCTATTTCATAACTAACTAAATGCACAAAATCATCATTCTCAAAGAAACTATGTGTACAAAATCATTATTTCTCTAAGTCAATAAGTGCACATTCATAGTAAACATTGACCTAGTTAAAGATCTCATTCAATTTGATTCATATGGTACTATATATGACTCTGTTTTATGTTTTGCTAATCAATTAGCTCATTCTGCTAATCGATTAGCATCCAAAATCATCGCATTCTAGAAGTGTCTAATCGATTAGCACTCTTAGTCTAATCAATTAGCACTTAAAACTAAGTAATTCTGGAAAAGCCTAATTGATTAGCCCTCTTGGTCTTATCGATTAGCACCCAAAACATGGCATTCTGGAAGAGCCTAATCAATTAGCCTTGTAGGTCTAATTGATTAGCTCACACGAAATTACATTCTGGAAGTGCCTAATCGATTAGACCTCTTAGTCTAATTGGTTAGCACCCACGAAATTGCATCAGATACACCAGTGACTACCATTTTCTACCATTCTTCCATTCGCCATATCAACAAAATCACTATAAACATCTATTCAAACTATAAACCATGTAGTAAAGCAATAAAATCCACACATGGTATTCTATACATCACCAATATCGAACTCTAATGGTGGTATACATATGTGTGTGTGTGTGTGTGTGTGTGTGTGTGTGTGTGTGTGTGTGTGTGTGTGTGTGTGTGATTATATCGCATCAACCACACATATAAATATACAACCATTTTCTTATAAAAATTTATGAAAAACTTTCATTCAATCCTTCCATGTAAAAATTCAAGAAAAACAAAGAAGGATAAAGTTTAGTAAAACTAAACAACAACCCCTACCTCTACTCCTATGTGGATGGTGTTCTATTCTTTTCTTGTTTTTCCTTGGTTTCTTCCTCCTTATTCTTCCTTTTCTTTCTTCCTTCTTTCTTTTCT
Organism: Ormosia semicastrata; assembly: GCA_029884595.1. Taxonomy (NCBI): domain Eukaryota; kingdom Viridiplantae; phylum Streptophyta; class Magnoliopsida; order Fabales; family Fabaceae; genus Ormosia; species Ormosia semicastrata. The sequence continues at coordinate 35,705,958 of JAQQTO010000047.1, read as the reverse complement.
TTCTTCTGCCTTATATTTCTGTTATAGTTAGTTATGTGTGAATAGAAGCAAAGTGAGAAACGAAAAGCAAAAGTCAAGGGTGGTGGAGAAAGAAAATGGAGATAAGGTCATTTGACTTTCCTAACTTGTATCTCTTAGGGATACTTTAATCTTCTATTATCGAGTTTTCTAACTTTCATAAGTGTTATAGAAAATTTTGGGACTTCATTTAGTTGTTATACTCATTTTTCAATAACTTTTATATACTATTAACTATCACTCAAGCTCTAATACTCTTCATTAAGTTAAGTTAAACCTAAGAAATTAAGTTAATAGGCTTATAGGTATCTGCCTTAATCTATATTCATTTTCAAAATATTCTTCATCCTCTACTTGACATCTCCACAAAATCTCATAATTTTTGGAGCTACTTTCTTATTTAATTTGACTTTTAAACATTTATCCTGTGTTATTAAAAATGTCAAACTAGCTCAGTTAATTCTCGAAAATTTACCACAACTCATTCAATTATCTATGATCTAGAAATAAAATTTTCATATTTATTTTCATCATCTAAGCAATTTATGTCAAGTTCTGGGTTAATATAAGTTATTTTTCACATTCTGTGTTATTGCATTATGCTTAAACTAACCCAGAGGTCACTATAATTATCAAGAAAGTCACACAAGTGTTATTGAACTTCCATAACAATAATTAAAGCTATTAGATTAGGGAGGATATTACATATATATCTCTTATTTAATAAGGATATGTAGGGATCAAATCCCCTCATAACTCTTATCCTAATTATATGGAAACAATATCTCTTCAGATACTACTTCCTATTCAAGTAAACACGCTCTATCAATATAGGGTAAAACCACTCAAGTATGCATCTATATTCATGTACTTCTCCCTCCTAATGCACAACTATAACTTGAGCGTCAGAGTGTATTATAGGTACACCTTCCTCCATTATTGTCCTCTCTGCCACTACATGCATACAGAGGAACTACCATCTTCAACTACCTTCAACCATTTGGTAACGTGATCAGGTACCTACCTCTAATCTCAGTTCTGAATAAAACCATATCACTATATGAACATTTCTATAAATTGTCACTGTCAATACAAATTCCATAAATTTAACTTGAATATCTTCTAATATTACTCGAAAAAGGTTAACTATTTTATATAGTGGGTTTGGAAAATTTATAAAATATGGAGAACTTGATTTGATTTGTCGCTTCAGCAAAACTCATTAGCTTGCTAGCAAAATTTCTCTACTTTGCTAGTATCCCAGAAATAAGATCGAATTAACAACAAAGAAACAAAAGAAGAATATAACACAAGGTTTATATTTCTATTTCTTATGGAAATTAAAAATTTCCACTTTTCTTGTCTTTTTCACTAATTATCTAAGTTTATTAGTTGGCCCCAAACTGGTTATAAAGTCAAGAAAAAATTTATATCCATTAGAAAATTCTCAAAGCACGAAACGGGAAAAATTTTAAGAGAGAAACCAAGTGAAGAACAAGTAGATAGCAGTAGATTATTGTTATGCAATCAAGTAGGAAAACAACTACAAGCATATTTAGCTTTTAGTTTGCAAAAATTAGTTTGGATGAATGGAAAACCAAAAATTTCTTTCGTCTAAAAGAAAAATTATCGGATCTATTAATCCCAAAATTTATGACATATCAAACATTTATATAAAGAGTTTTAGGATTACCTTGAAAAGATGCCGATGGTGAAGTCATTGTTGAAACCCTTAAAAACAATCTCGATGAGAAAAAGATAATATTCCTATCCCACAATATTTGCTCACACGTCAGTATCAATGAGACAACTGTACGCACTAGAGCGGTTAAGAATAGGACATCTCCCTGTCTATATAGAATAACTAAAATGTATTAAACCTACCAACTGTAGCAAACTCATATACAGGACTTATAAAACAAAACCCATATATGAGTAGTACTTTAATAACAATAAGCCCATTAATAATTCTAATCATAACTTGGGCTAAACAAAATGCTCTAATAATTTTGACATCCAATTAATCTGGGTTTTATGAAATTATAATATGATTTATGCTAGTCCATAAATATAAATTCTAATATTCTCTCACTTAGACAACAAAAGTCATATTACATCACTTTAATAAGAAAACAATTCTCCAAATTAATCAAACAATATGTGGCCACAACATGATGTTAAAATCGAGCCAGCACTCTTAACAACTGGTTCAAAATGAGACTACAAGCATCTCAACAACGCAGAAAATCATACTCGAAAGAGTATTGATATCATACATGCAAGATACTCATATCTCGGTGACCTATCAAAATATGGTATATGGGTAATGGGAAAGCACATCCAAAATTGTATGTCACTATGTGATCAAAGTGCATTTCCTAACAAAATAGCCCCAAGCATCCATTCAAGATGCTTTCTGAGATTTAACAAACATCTCAACACAATAACAAAATAAGATTGTCCAAAATGTCTCGACAATATGCCATAATATGAACAAATAATATTGCGCAGATAATAATAACAACATAATTGTTTAAAGTCTTGAGACATAAAATGAGGTTACATTATAATCACAAAACAAACTCCCACTAACCCAAAACATCAAAAAACCTCACTATACTCATATGGGTCACATGATCAACAAAACTTTGACAGCTAAACCTTTAGTTAGGGTATCTGTAACCATAAGTTATGTAGGGATATACTCGACATGAGTTTGAAACTCCTAAATCTTCTCTCTAACAAACATATACTTTGTGTCAAAAGTTTTGAGCGCTTAAAGCTCTTATTGATTTGAGAGAAGCACAGTACGATAGGGTTATCATAATAGATAGTAAGAAGCCTAGAAATACTCTCCACAATATGAAATTCAATAATCAAATTTTTTAACTATACTGCTTAACATGTAGCCTCATAACAAGTTATATATTTTGTCTCCCTAGTAGAAGTACTTGTAATGTCTATTTAACATTCTTCCAAGAAACAGCTCCTCCTACCAATATAAAGATATAGCCTGATGTGGACTTGTGGTCATTTGGACAACCACCATAATTAGAATCAATATAACCTATCACCTCAAGGTGATCTAACCTTATATAAGTTAACATATGATCTTTGGTACCATTCAGATACCTCATGATTTGTTTTGCATCCTGCCAATAAGCTACACCAGGTTTGCTCAAATATCTCCCAAGTACACTTACAACAAAAATAATATCAGGACGTGTACAAACTTGAGCATGCATAAGGCTGTCAATAACGGAAGCATATGAGACCTCTCCGTTTAAGCAACATCTTTATCATTTTGAGGACACTAGGTATTAAAGAGTCTTTCACCCTTTTAAATAGGTGTAGCACAAGGATTACAAGATTTCATATTAAATCTATTCAGAATCCTTTCAATATAATCTTTCTGAGACAAGTCAAGAATACTACGAGATCTATCATGGTGAATCTCAATTCCCAATACAAAAGAGGCATCACCAAAATCTTTCATATTAAAATGTGCTGTCAACATTTAGTTAGTCTCATTCAGAAGATCAACATCATTACTAGCAAACAATATATTATCAATATATAAAACAAGAATGATAAATTTGCTCCCACTAAACTTCAGATAAATGCATTGGTCAACAGTATTTTCTTTAAAGCCAAGAGAGTCAACAATATAATCTAATTTCAAGTACCAATGCATAGAAGCTTGTCTTAATCCATAAATAGATCTTCTCAAATATCATATGATATTTCCATCTTCAACAAAATTATCAGGTTGATCCATATACACATCCTCATACAAATCACCATTTAGGAAGGCAGTCTTAACATCCATTTTAAGAAGCTGCAAATCGAAATGAGCAACCAAGGTCATCAAAACAAGAAAAGAGTCTTTAGTAGAGACTAGTGAGAAAGTCTCCTTATAATCAATGCCTTCCCTCTGATTATATCCCTTAGTAACAAGTCTAGCCTTATACCTCTCAATTTCACCTCTAGCATCACATTTGGTCTTAAAGACCCATTTGCAACTAACAATTTTTCAACCAATAGGCAACTCCACCAATTCCCAAACATTATTCTTTCTCATAAAAGTCAACTCATTCTCCATGGCACTAGTCATTGTGCACAATTAGGATAACTATGGCCTCTTGAAAGGAAATAGGATCAAAATCATCAACTAAATTAAACTCATACTCTTGTAGGTACACAACATAGTCCCTGAATCTAGTAGACTAAGTGAATATAGGAACCCGCTTGGATCTTCTCAGTGGAGTCACAATAATATCAGGAATCTATACGTTATTTTTGACTTGTTGAGGGATATCGACATTATCAACAAGATCAATAACATCATCATTATGGATCAAAGGAGATGACATTATCCCTGGAAAGAGATGAATAGGAATAGGAACAATAACATGCTCCTCACTGAAATCAACAATACGTAGCTCCTAAGTTCCACCATGTTCTAAGTCCACTTCAAAATAGACAGCCTGATCGGATTCAATAACTCTAGTAGTATGAGAAATACAATAGAACCTAGAACCCCTTGGGCCAATACAATAGCCAATGAAAAAACCACCAATGGTTTTGGGATCAAGCTTCTTTAAATATGGGTTATAAGATCTCACCTCTGCTCTACAAGCCAAAACACAGAAATGCTTCAAGGTAGGTCGTTTGCCCGTCATAAGCTCATATGGAGTCTTCAGCACATATTTACTTGGCACATAATTCAATATATAAGTAGCAATCTTCAAGGCATCTCCCTATTAAGAATTCTAGAAGAGTAGAATAAGTAAGCATACATCTCACCATATCCAAAAGAGTACAGTTTCACTTTTTTGCAACTCCATTTCGTTGTGGAGTGCCAGACATGGTGTACTGTGCCTCAATACCATAGTCTTGTAAGAACTTAGCAAAAGGTCCAAGATTTCTACCAGTTTCATCATACTTATCATAATACTCATCATTCCTCCTAGTAACCCCACTCTTCCTAGTTCCAGCTGTAAGTTTCCCTTTTATACAATCATCACAAGTATAAAAAATAGAGAAGTTCATATCATGAAGAATACTCTTCTTAATTAACCTCTCCATTCTTTCCTTAGAGATGTGCCCTAAACGTTTGTGCCACAACATAAAAGAGTTTTGAGCAACTTTATTATGCTTGTTCCTAACAACATTATTAATATCTAAACATTGTTAGATCAATAGAGAGGGGTTAATATTTAATATATAAAGTCCATTAGACGAAACTCCATAAATAACCAGAATGGAATCATAAGGAAGGGAAACTCTTTTATCACTAAATAGACATGATAGTACAACTATCCAAAATAGAAATCGAAACAAGTTCTTTCTTATATAGGACACATAGATGGTGCCTCTTAAACCTAAAGAATATCGAGTACACTGAACAAAGAAATAAGACCTATATACTCTACTTTGACACTACCTATATTTCCTATTGTGATCATCGATTCTCCTTCACTTGGCTTTCGCCTATTTTTGAACTCTAGTAATGAGCTTGTAACGTGAGTAGTTGCACCAATATCTAACCAACAAGTATTAGAAGGAACATTAACAAAATTAGATTCAAAACACAATAGAGTCAAGGGTTCAACTTCTTTATCCTTAATCCAATTATTAAACTCTATACAATTAGCTCATTTGAGCTAATCTGCAAATTTAGTGGCGCGTTCACGATCACCATTCACACCATCATGCTTAGTCTTGGTCACACACAAAGAGGTCACAGGCCCTTCTAGATGTGTCAATAGCCTTACAAAATTAGTTAACATTATCCGCTTCATGAAAAACTCTCTTCAATGACTTTGTACATGCTATACTTTATGGTTATGAGACGAACTTTATTTGAATGATCTCATATTTCATATTTTACCCCAATCGCAACAGAAAACATATCTATGGGCTTCAGGGCTTATCCACAGCGAGAGCAACATCAATAACAGAGATGACCAGAAATAAACTTATTGACTCAACCCAATCCTCATAATTGATTCCACACAGCTTTGTCAAAACATTTATTTTCATAAACAAAATTGAATTATTTTAAAGGGAGATTTTCTTGTCGAGTATTTCAATAAACAAGATGAACAACAACCATAATGGAGCTTTTTCATGCAATTGCAATCCCGCCTAAGGGTCCCAAATTACAACACATGAGTAAACTCCCCACAGATATCAAAATCATGTTCCTAAAGCTAGTACTGAGAGGATACTGAGAACTCTAAGGGCACAATCTAAATGCCTTTAACAAATCATCAGGAATTACATTAACAAAGGCAAACCGATAGGATAAGCACATTGGCACAATTGATCTCGCAAAAGCACTCACAATCATGCAAAGTGCCCTAAAATAGTGTCACTTAACAAATCACCAGAAATTACATTAATAAAGGAAAACCGATAGGGTAAGCGCATTATCAACATAATTCCTAAAGTAACATTATTAACAAAATATTAACAAAATGATACCTCAACATAATTAGTCCCGCGAAGGCGAGTTCACAATTATGAAAGGTGCCCAAAAGCTCCAACATTTTAAATAATTACTCTCAGAACAAAATTGCATAAAGAATAACAAAAAATAACAATATACAATATTTTATATAGCATTTTATGCACCAAATTACATTGAAAATTATTTCAATGATTAAACAATATCAAGTTTGAGAGTAAAGATTGTACAACACTCCAAGTATTGTCACAATCATGCTGGAAAAATTTCAGGTCAAAACTTGGAGAGTATTTTTAACATTGTGCAAGATTATATATATAAAACATAATATCAAAATTATTTAAATAATCAAATGACACCAAGTCCAAGAGTGTGTAATATATATCATATCTAGAAGCATCACAATAATACATAAAAATTTTTAGAGGCAAAAGAGGAGAGTATCATATATTTTTAACTATTTTAATCTCTAGAAATTTTGGAATAAAAAATACATAGGCATGAAAAAATAAATAAAATTTATCAAAAAATAAATCATGGCGCGTGGAGAACAATGCAAAAAATGGAATTGAAAAAATAATTTTCTATAGATCACACTCTTCTGTACTCTCCATGACCGCGAGTAGGCATGAGTGTGGGTAGAAGACCACCTTCTTCCTTACCCGTTTGATTGAATTCAGGTCATTTAACCCAGTTTTGACCTAGTTCATGGTATGATGGGTTTTTTTTGCGATATCTCTCTTGTTTTACATCTGTTTGATGCGATTCTTGCACGATTGGATTTAGAATTTTGAGATATACTAAACCCCTTAAAAAAATTTGAAATTTTCACATGAAATTTCTAGGCTTTTGACAGAAAAAGTGAGCACAAAAATATGGGTTCAAACGTGGTATTTTAGTGATTTCTCCATCGTTTCTTAATGAAAATCAACGATTTAAATGTCATTAAACTCAGAAAATTGAGATATATAAAACCCCTAAGACAATTTCTTAAATTGATCATCAAAAGAAAAAACAAATCATAAAATTTAAATGTTTTTGGGGTTCCATGGGTTTGAGTAAAATTCTTTGTGAATTCACAACATTTAATGCAATATACATATTTTTGAACTTAGGATAACCTGATCTACAAAACCCTTACCCAATTTTCAAAATAAAATTAATAATAAAAAATCTTGAATTGAACACCACATACGTTAGGATTTTAGGTTTCTTTAATTTTCAACCTCATAAGATTTTTAGGTAAAAAAAATTTAATAGTTATAATTAGGATTAAAACATCTCTAATACTAATTGAAAGAAAAATTATCGAATTTATTAATCCCAAAATTTATGACATGTCAAACATTTATATAAAAAGTTTTAGGATTACCTTGAAAAGATGCTGATGAGAAAGTCATTATTGAAACCCTTAAAAACAATCTCGATGAGGGAAATATATTATTCTTATTCTATAATAGTTGCTCACGCGTCAGTATCAATGGGAAAACTGTACACACTAAAGTGGTTGGGAATATGGACCTCTTCCTGTATATATAGAATAATTAAAATGGGTTACACCTACCCACTATAGAAAACTCATATACAGGACTCATAAAACAAAACCAACATATGAGTAGTGCTTTAAAAACAATAGGTCCATTAACAATACTGATCACAATTTGGGCTAAATAAAATGTTCTAATAATTTTGGCATCCAATTAATCTGGATTTTCTAAAATTATAATATGATTTATACTAGTCTATAAATAAAAATTCTAACATCTTCTTCTCAAACCATGGTTTTGTGATCAAAATCTAGTTACAAATAACTCAAAAGTAATTTTACCAAACATGTATGAGATAATTTTTCTCTTTGCCTCATGAGGATTATGTCAGTTTTAACTTCTCAACTATATAGGAAATATGGAGGAAATGCACTTGAATTTTTTGCTTTAGAGATGGAGATCACATGTGATTTAATTTGAAACTCTCCAAGCCTATCTATATATGAAGTGAAGGTTATAAGTTCAGCTCAGTGCTATTTTTGTTGTTGAATGTACCAAAGAGATTTTAGAAGCAAGACAAAGTAATTGCTTATACAGGTTAGGATTTTCCAACTAAAGACTGGATAAAATGTAATGTTTATGGCTGCATGGTTAAGTGAGAAATGAGAAATTCTTAGGTAGGCTTAGTCTCCAATATAATCTTTTATGCACTTAAATTATTATTTAACATGTTCAAAGCCATTTTTAAAGATTGGTGTATTTCAAACATGGTCCCCACGACCTTACATATGTCAAATAATAATTTGAGTGCCTATAGTATGTTAGAAATATAGGTGTGGGTACTAGTATTTAAGATGTAATTTTGAACCGAAAACAAGAAAAAATAAAATACCAACAAGAGAAATCAACAAGAACAAAGAAGGATTAGAATGAGTATACAACAAATCGTTGTAAGCACTGTTCTTAGGGGTTTATTTCAACCCTACGCAGAGCAATGTTAGGTAGAATGGCCTCAATGGGAAACCCTCTTTGATGCTCACACATTAAAATGGTGTAAAGGAAGAAAAAGATGATGGGAAACAAGTAGCAAAGGGTAGCATGAAGATAAGTGTATAATTGGGTTCTGATGGCATCCAATAAATAGACTAAGGTAGCTTATTAAGTAAGCTCCTCAACAGACAAGTCTCGGGAAGTTGAAGAGATATGAAAATGGGTTCTGATGGTATCCAATAAATAAAAGAAGGTAGTTTAATAAGTAAGCACCTCAGTGGACAAGTCACCAATAATCCATAAAGATATTTTAGTCTACAAGTGGGGTTGTAAAAGAATAGGCCCCCAAGGTAAAACCAGGTCAAGTCCACACATGCATATGTGTATTAAGTTAAGCCCAATTCCACAATTCTAACTCAATACCATAAGAACACTTCTGAAGGGTCTAGTTTTGGCAATGTGAGACTTAAGTCTTAGACAAAACACACACACATTGACACTCTAAGTTTGAAACACTCTCAATACTCATAAGTCTAACATAGTAGGCCGTCTAACAAAGAATTACAAGTGAGAAACTTGGGTTCCAGTGGATCTTGCTGAGTTGGTTTATTCCCCCCATCCTTGTCTGCATTGGGTGTTAGAGGACATGCATGGGGTTAGTTACCTTCGTTGTATTGTTGTCTAGCTGCTTGGGTTGTAATCCTTTATTTCACCAAAAAAATAAAAAAGAACAAACATTGTATAACATCAAAATATAGAATTGTAAAACTCCAAATAATTTTGTAGGTATTAGCATAATGCTTGCACATGGTGAATAATTTGAAAGAAATCAATTTAAAAGCCAGAAGATGTAGAAATGATTGCATAATCAACAAATAATTTGTTTCTTAGAAAACCAAAACATTTGTAAATTACTATGATCTCTCACCTTTGTGCTATTGATGTTGTGGTGGTAAAATAATAGCTAGCAAGTGCAAAGCAATAGTAAGCATTTCTCCCAAATAACTAAAACTGAAGCAAGAAATGAATGAACTTTCACAATTTCTTCTATTTGAAGGACTCCATTTTCGTATAAGAATACAATTAAAAACAATAATTTGACCACAATTTAGAAGGAAATAGAAACTCTCCCATTTTATTTTCAAGAGCCACAATTATTGAGTAGTTATTCTAAGTAAACATAGGTCGTCAATTGAGGCATGACTTAGCCAATGTTTTCTCCTCATTGAGCTCTTGGGCTGTTTTGTCCATCTTTTCCCTTGAGAATTGGTCGATCTTGAGCCCTGCCAAATTATCAGAGATTTTTCAGTAGGAAAAGGAAAAAAGATTAATGAGGATGTAATATGCAATATACAAATTTCTTATGTGAATCTCAGTTTATTTCCATATTATCAAATAAACCATGACATTGATAACTCTTTTTCTTGGTCATTTTTTTAAAGATTCAAAATCATCTTGGAAACTTTTGAATTAGAGGTTTTTAAGTAAGAAATGAGGAAAAGAAAGAATAGAAACTCAAAATAATATGAAATTAATATTGATTTGATGTGACGTTGATGTGATGACAATGTGTTACAAAAGACAAACTCAATAGTCCTATTTATACTAATACTAGACTCCTAATCTTAATTAAATAAGAAACAAATCATTAAATAATAAATAGAAAATAACTCTTAAGAGATTATCTAAGATACTAAAAAATATTCTCAGATACAATAAAGATATGATGAGATATTTTAAAGATATTCTAACACTCCCTCTCAAGCTAAAGCTTACTAAGATTTAAGCTTGTTACAAATAAACACTAAAAAAAAAATAACATAAAAATAAAGTAGGCTCAATAAAACATGATTGGAAAGGCAACTCAAGCATGCTAGAGACATCGGAGAGATGAGGCATTGCTGGAAAGATAACTCAGCAAGACGACTAGAATGATCATAAGCCTGACAGAAATTTCTTGGCAAGTAATCAAGCACAACAAGGCCCAAACTTCTCAAAATCACATTTGGAAGCTTCAAACAACAATGTCGAAGACCAAAAACATTTAAATTGAAACTAAGGCTGGCATGCATCCTAGCCATGGAGGATTCATCACCAACATGATTCATAAGTGAGATAGGAGAAATCACCACTAACAGGATTCATGATAGGAGGCTAGTATGAATCATAGTTAGTTTATCACTTAAAGACTCATTGATGAAAAAGAAGTCACTGGAGACTAGTGTGAGTCATAGCCAATATAAATCACCATCAGAATGATCATCGAAGGTAAGAGAAGTCACCACTAGTATCATTCATATATGGGAGAGAAACCATTACCAGAATGATCGTCCGTAAGAAGAGAAGTCACCACTAGTATGATTCATTAGTGGGAAAAGAACGCCATGACAAACACCAAACTAGAAATATTGTAATTGTGGGATTTGGACGGATAAGGGTTAGAGATGGATGGAAAAGGCTCGTTGGAGAGGGTTGACATGGCAGTGGCCAGAAAGAGGCCAAAAACTAAAATCAGACCACAATTGGAGGAGGTAAGGCTAAATTTGGACAGAGGGGATCAAGGCAGTTTTGACAATGAAGATGGCAGTCGAACACGCAATCAAAGGAGGTGAGGCCAGATTTGGACAGAGGAGATCAAGGCGAGTCAGACGGTGAAGACAGCAGCCGGAAAGGCAACTGGACGCTCTTGCATGCGTGACTAAAGCAACGGTACGTGCAATTGAGCACAGGGAAAAGGAGTCACACATGAGGGCGAGTGGGCCAGAGTCTAGCAGTGGGTTTCGGGTGGATGGCCAAAGAGGGGGCGGCAATTCGTCTGGTGAGGTAATTGATCGAGAAAAGTTGCGACATTAGGTAGCAATAACGATGAAATTGACCCCACTGAAGAGAGATCGTGATGGAGGAGATCCAACAAACTGGAGTGGAAACACGATTGGCTGGAGAGGATGGCGATGGCGGTGGGTTGAAAGACCCACTGATGAGAGGGAAACAACACTTACAAGCTTGGTGGAGAGAGAAAGAGAGGGTTCCGGAAGGAGAACATAATAGGAGAGGTGGCTATTCGAAGTTCCAGATATTTGGGAACAAGGCAGTAGAATAGTGATGAGATAGGTTACTAAGGAAGATACCTCTCTAATACCATGTTGAATTAGAGGATTTTAGGTAGGGAAGGAAGAAAAAAGAGAATAGAGATTCAATAATATGAGAATGATATTGATTTGATGTGATGATAATGTAATGACAATGTGTTAAAAAAGATAAACTCAATAGTCCTATTTATACTAAATACTAGATTCTTAATCTTAATTAAATAAGAAAATAAATTATTAAATAATAAATAGAAAATAACACCTAAGAGATTATGTAAGATACTAAAAAGTATTCTAAGATATAATAAAAATATTATGAAATATTTTAAAGATATTCTAACAAAAACTTAGAAACAAATGATCATAAACATAAATTTTTTGTGGTTGCAGATTACTATATCTAGGTTGACAAAATTAAGAGTCAGTTGAAATCATAAGCTAGAAAGAGCTGAAAGAAATTTAAATCCTACGTAGTATATAAGAGAAAAAAATGTACCTTGTACAATATTCCAGTCTCCTTTCTCACATGTAACAGGAAAAGAGTAAATGAGGCCAGGTTGGATGCCATAAGATCCATCAGAATACACTCCCATTGATACCCATGTTCCCTGAAGTAGATGCAAATGCAACAAAAGGTAAATAATATAAAGAGGTAGTACAAATTATAAGGAAGCAACAACTTGCAAAGGATGAAATTCTAGATTTCTAGTTGAGATGAAGAGAACCAACCTTTGGAGTACCTAGAACCCAATCACGTATGTGATCACAAGCAGCACTTGCTGCTGATAATGCACTAGACAGCTTCCTGGCTTTAATAATGGCAACCCCACGCTGCTGAACAGTGGTGATGAACTCAGTGTTTAGCCTAGGACAAATGATAAAGAAAATTACTTTCCTAATGAAGGAAATTGCACGAGTATGCTTTGAAAATAGAGATATTATTGATTTTTATCGGGGATATATATATAGACACATTGTTGATTGAATGGTCACAGATTTAGTTTGTCATTTGGTAACTTGGTAAGGATCAATATTTCCACGAGTCCTGCCGGGACTCCACATTCTAGGAATAGTTCCACAGATTCCAAAGAAAGTGTATGCCTTGGTGGAGATGCATTCAATGAATTTGCTAACAGATCTATAAAAGATTAAATAGACTGACTATATTCCTACTTTCTTTTCTTGGGGCCAAGGGAAGACGGTGGAAAGAATTTTATGTACCCTGTATTTTTACTTGGTGACGTTTGTTAGTTTAGCATGCAAACCCCAGAAATCAGGAATTTCGGTAATTTATTACCCCTTGACAAAGAAAAATAATTATAAATCCAAAATACTCAATCAAAACCCAATCATGTCAATGACATAATGCAGCAGCTATACAATAACAACAACAACAACCAAGTCTTTTCCCACTAGGTAATAATGTCCAACTAATTTATTTAGTCTTCTATATTATTGAAAAGACAAAATAACGGATGCCTAAAACATATCCAAAAACAAAACCAAAGGAAGTTAAATTGAGATGGTTTGAAAATTGAAACTGAGGTACCAGTTATCATCCGCAACTACTTCTCTGACTGGCTTCTGCCCACTGCTGGTGGTGACAGTTGCATGGTTGACGTCTGGATATTGGGTTGAGGAGTGATTGCCCCAGATGATGACATCTTTTACATCACTTACATGAACATTTAGCCTCTCAGAGATTTGGCCTAATGCTCTATTGTGATCAAGTCGTGTAAGACAGGTGATATTTTTCTCTGGGATTGAAGGAGCAAATTCCTTCAAAATAAGAGCATTGGTGTTTGCTGGATTGGCAACCACTAGCACCTGCATTCAGCAAGAATTGAAATGCATGAACATAAGACAACTGGGTGTTAAGAGGACTAGGATGCATAGTGATCCACAGGATAGAAGAAATTCATGAAGCTGTCTCTTACTCATTGTGATAGATACTATCAAGAAAAGTGCCAAATTAATTAATGTAGTTATCAAAAACTTTGTTTAAGAACCAGTAAAATGGACATTCTTAATAATAATAATAACATTAGAAAAGGATGTCCATCTCGTCATTTATATAAAGTATCGTCTACTAATAACACAGACAAAATGACATAACCCCAAAACAAAAACTACCAAGGAAGGGAAAACAAGAAGAGTCAGATTGTAATCGCCTAATTTTCTAATGAGGTACTATAATTACAATTACTGTTACTATTATTTTTTTATGATGCGTCGATATATAAGTCTGTTTAAACTGATAAAAGTATACACTAGTAATACAGATTGTAGTCTCTCGACCAGGAAATGTGTCCAAAGTCAGCATGGTAGAGGGCATGTCCAAGTACAGATAATATCAGACTTGAAAATTAAAAATGAAATAGGAAAACAAATTTCCTATAGTATTACATCAGTTTGGGCTTATTTAAAGCAAGTTCATGTAAAATCTTATATAAAAACATAATCACGGTTCTCTTGTTCTCAAGTATGCTAATGTCAAAATACCTATAACTCACAAGGAAGGTGAGGTGAAGACCAAGTAAGAAAGGGGGAATGTGGCTTGCCAGCCTACAAATGTGTTTTGGATTTTCACATATTCAGACAATTTTTTTTTAGTGTTAGCAACGGTGATATGTAGCCAACTATTTTCAAAATTAAAATTAGACTACTTAAACTGGAGAAAAAGTGCCTCTAAAGATGCTAACAAAGCAGCTGCTAACCTTACAATCTGCAGCAGCATGCTGCTCCAAGGCTGAAGCCTGAGCCTTGTAAATTGATACATTATTAGACATCACATCTTTTCTTTCCATTCCTTCCTTCCGTGGGAATCCACCTAGCATAACAGCAATGTTGACACCCTTGCAAGCTTCAACAACATCCGTTGTAGCAACAACACCTATTATATTTATATGCACAAACAATATCATGTGATCTCAACAATGTAATAAATTTTTTTTTTGTTGATAAAACAACAATATGTAATAATTCTACATAGGTCAGCATTAATTTTAAATAGCATGCCTCTAAGAAGTGGAAAAGCAGCATCAATAAGTTCCATCTTCACCCCTTTTAAGGCCTCTGCTGCTGGTTCAATGTCAAGCATATGCAGAATTACTGGCTGATTTGGGCCCAGCATGACCCCTCTTGCAATCATTGGAACAAGCGCATAACCAATTTGCCCTGTTGTCGATCCAAATCAGAATAAGGTACATTCCAATAAAGTTAAAATTCAATCAAATTTTACTATCCCAAATTTCCAATTATACGTTAGACTATAAATCCCCACATGGTTGAAATGCACATCAGCTATGGGTGGCAATAAAAACTGCAACCATGCAGACAATTTCGGATATCTATGTTAAAACCCAAAAACAAATGAAAGCAAGAGTGTTGGCAGTTTGTTTGTTGACAAATCACTAAACAGATTTAATAGTAAGACTAAGTATTTCAAGCAAGGGAGTATATGTTAATGATTTTGCAGAAAAATAATTCAATCTTATTCATATTTTAATCTGTACTGTTGGTTAATCATTATTGTTAGGATTATCCCAGTGATTGAACTTCAATAACTTAACTTTAGAAAGTATTTTGCTCTAATTTCAACATAATAAAACTGGATAAATGTAACGTATGCATTATGTCAACAATAGACAGAGCCATGTATTCTATAAATTAAAGGTCCAGTGAAATAACACCAAATAGAAAATGCATGAAATGAAATCGACTTGGAGATAAAGATTCACAAAGGATATTTAGATTTGACACGCACATTTCAGGATTTTATTACCAACCAGTGTAATAGAACATGATGAACATTTCATAAGGTTAGCCAATTTCAATTAAGAACTCCATAAATGTATCAAATATGAGTCAGCCATGAAATCAAACAAAATTATCTGGATATACGATTAGATTGTAGAATAATACTAATATATACAATGCAGTAAAGGGGATTTGAAAAGGGGGGAGGAAGACTAAATTGGTCGTGCCTGCAGCACCGGTGACCAATACTGTGACTGGTTCCTTCTCTGCATAGAGAAGACCACACATATATCTAATGATCTTCCAAAACAAAGAAATACAAATTAAAACAAGGAGAATTTTTTGAAGAACTGTATAGTCCACAATCTCCCATGTAGGCATTTCCATGATCAGTTTCTGTTAAGATCCACACCACAGGAAACAATCTACTTCATTATCTTTTATATATAACATCAATTTGAAAAGAATATATGCACATTCCTCTACAGCAAGGCAATCATATACCAAAACTCAGTCCACACGAAATGCAAGTGCAAGAGAACCACCTTAACAACAAAGAAAAGAACATTATTTAAAGTTTGGTCACCAAATAAACTAGGATGCAGGAAAATGAAATATAAAATCAAAATTAGAATCCTTACTCCTTACATTTTCTTAGATGCCAAACTAATAATGAATTCAAGTAATAAAATTAGTATTTTGTGTAGAAAATCAGATTACCAGCAGCACCAGTGACCAGAACTCTTACTGGGTCTGTGGCCACCATTGTCACCTAGAGTGGTTCTAGAAAGAAATGTAAGGTTCACACTAGTGATGAAAAATATTAAAATAAAGATGTAACAATAGCAGAAAAAGTCTGCTATATATATAAATGACAAAAATTGAAAGAAAAAGAGATAAACAAATGTGGTGAAGACGAGATAGCAGGAGTTAAGAATGACGGCAATTCAGGGTAGATAAGCCTAGAGATGAAACTGATACTGAAACTGTTAGAGGAATGTGTCACCAAGAAAGGAAAGAAAAAGTCTTTTCTTCCCATGTGATCTTCATGCTCTAAAAGGGTCTATTTATATACTTTACAGTGTTCCTATTTAACTAGTTAGACTGGAAACCGGTTATATGTTTCTGGTCTAATCATTCTTATTATGTTGTCTGGCTCAATCTAAAGTTAAACCATCAGTTTAACCAATTTAACAGGTTTAACTAATTGAATTATATTCAAAAACTAATTCGATATCCAGTTTAGTTTTAAAACATTAGTACTTTACGTGGTTGGCTGAAATTAGTGATATATGAGTTTATGGGTGAGTCATGTGTCACTCGAATCATGTCATGTTAATATATTATATATATATTGTATATAATAGTATTAGATAAGTGTGGATCTGCTTATAAAGAACCGGGGACAAGACAATTACCTTTTTTACTTATTTTTGATACATTCATTATGTAAAAGTTTTTTACACTATCACTTCTTTATCTATTGATATGTCATAAAAATTATTTTAAAAATTACATTCTTTAATAATATAATAATGCCTAATTGAGTAATAATATTAAAAAATTTATACTGATAATGTATCAAAAGTAAACTTAATATTTTTTAATTCAAAGTTTTTTAATAGGAATTTTATTTGCTTATTACATAAAATATTTGACATTGTCCTCATACTTTATATTGATTATAAAAAATGAAAGACATTTGTATTTTTATTAATATCTAAATGCGTTGATTGTGGCTAAGAATGTGGTTGAATTAAAATACATATTTGTATACCATCAAAGGTTAGATATAGTGGTAAGTAAGTTATACTTTTAGAAAGAAGATTAAAGTTTAAACTGAAAAAAGACAATTGTTCAGTAGTAGATACTAAGCTGTACTTGGATAGACACTGTTTTGGTGGTTTTCTCCTTGAGCGTGTTGGAACCGGGGGGAAGTTGGTAGCTGCAAAGGGATTCCAACACTCAAGTTAGGCTATGCACAAAAAAGGTTATACTGTAAGCAATAAGTTACCTATAGAAGGTGATTGAGCCTGATATTTATAGAGTGTAATTAGGGTTTAGTTTGCCATAATTGTAGCAGGAAATCCCTATAAGATCATAACATTGATACTACAGTTATGAGCAATTTAAGGTGGTTATAGGCGCTATAATTTCGTAAGATCGTTGTTGGCAATTACAGATATTTTGGGATTTATCCCCTGCACAAATCTCATGATCCTGATGCACTTGTTCAATGCTACAATCCAACATACATGGTACCGAGGTCTTGACAATGTGCCACTGATGCTTAGCTGGGATGTCAATGGTGGATTCCGGTGGTACGCGTGCCGGGTTGGTCCACTAGACGTGGTCCGGATCATAGTCTAGAACAGTTGCCCCTAGCTTGGCACTTAGATAGGACAATTAAATGTCAAGGTATCCAAGTGTGATAGAAGCACACGACACGTAGTGGACAAAGGGATCCAAGTTAGAGTTAACGCCAGATCTCACAATGATTTCCAGAGGGCTGAGGTCTGTGATACATTATAATATGCCCCCGAGGTTAATAAGTAAGGTCAGGATCCATATTGGATCGCTCTGCTCACGTCATCGACTTCTTTATCTGGGGTACGTCATAGGTCGCCCCATGTGTAGTTCACGGGTTTTTGTTGTCCTTTCTTACAGCCTTTACTTTGCAGTTTGTGGCAATTTGAGCTTGCTTGAGAACCGTCACTTTGACTTTATTGGGAATATAATTAAAAACCCCTTTTAAAAAGGAAAGTACTTTCAAGCTATTTCTTAAATGCCCGTTATTCTCGTGGCCAATCACAGAGAAGGAGCATTAAAACACAACCTCAAATGTGTAGTCAATTTATCTTCCTAGAGGCCAATCAGAATGTTTCATTCCCTCTATAAATAGGGAATGTTCGCATTGAGGTTGGCATTCCTTTTGTTCTCTAATTTGTGTTTAAGAGTGATTTTTTTCTAGAGGATGATATCTCTCCTATTTCTTGTGAACATGTGGAGGGTCTTGCTCCCTTCTGAAACCATTTTCTTGTTCTTCACCAAATTCTTAAAGGTGTTCCCTTTATTGCTACTAATTTTTTCGATGGAGACCTTTCTTTCTCGGCGTAACGGCTTGGTGAGGACCAAGTAACTGCCCTACGTGGCTGGGTCAACATGCTTGTAGGTAGCAGAAGCTTTTCTCTCCTGGTATATGTAGAAGTATGCGTCTTTCCTGCTCTTGCTGGGAAAGTCCATGTAATCCACGCACATTCTCCACTTCCCGTTTGACTTCTTCACCTGGACCAGGTTAGACAGCCATGTGGTGTAAGATATTTCCCTGATGAAGCTGGCATTGAGCAGCTCCTTAACGTGCTTTTCAATAACCTATTATCTTTCTTGGCCAACTTTCATTTTCTTCTGGGAGACTAGCCTTGCATCCTCCCTAATAGATAGGCGATGGTAGATGAAGGTGAGGTCAAGCCCAGGCATGTCGGAGGACGTCCAAGCAAAGAGATATTTATTTTTATGCAAGAACTCAATCAACTGGTGTCTCTCTCCTACTTCAGAGTTCACTCCAATCTTGGTGACATGATCTGGCTTGGCACCAAGTTGGAGTAGTTGTTGTTCACCCTCTGGCTGGGGTCTGATGCCCCAGATTTCTTCTCGTATATCTAACTCGATCATAAGGATGTTGACCTGATCCAGAGTCAGGCTAGATGTACCGACTTTCACTTTCTTGGGGATCCTACAGATCTTGAGGCTCTAGTTATAGCATTTTCGTTCTGTAATCTGGTCACCCTCGACCATGACAACCTCATCATTCTTGCTTAGGAATTTCATGGCCAAGTGGGTAGTAGACATCATGGCACCAAGGGCATTTAAGGCAGGATGACCTAAGATGATGTTATAAGTTAAGGGGCAGTCTACGACCAAAAACCTAACCTTGACAATTTTGAAAAGCTTGGTGCTCCCCAGGGTCAAGTGGGTCTCAAAATATCCTACTAGAGTGATCTTTTCACTAGTGAACCTAGTGCGCTCACCATCGTAGGGAGTCAACTTCGAGTGTGGGACTTCCAACTTTTAGTACAAGTCCATGAACATAATGTCTACTGAACTCCCTTGGTATACGAAGATGCGTCGGACCTCGGCATTGGAAATTATTCCTGAGATAACTAATGAGTCATCATGATTTGGGATAATTCCATCGTAGTCATCGTCTAAAAAAGTAATGGGGGTGCCATCCAACCTCTGGCCCGTGACTTGGGTGAGGAATGGGAGACACTCAAAACTACCATCCTGAGGGCTTTCTTCACGGCACCATTGGACGGACCACCACCAGTGAACCCACCAGCAATAGTGTTGATGGTTCGGTTAGGCTGGGCATGGTGGCTGTCATTGCCATCAAATGGAACGTCTTGATTCTGACTTTGCTGGTTACCAGTATCTTAGCGAGGTGGACTCTGGGAACTTCTCCTAGGACTTCGGGTCCTCTAACGCAAAGATGGGCTTCGCTTAGGGCTACGTCTCCTTTCTCTCCATCCATCGTTATGTCCATTGCTTTGGACATGGCTCATGTACTGGTCCAGCCGTCCTGCCCTAATTAGAGACTCAATAGTGTCGCAGAGTTGGAAGCAGTCTTCTGTTTCATGGCCGTAGCTCTTATGCCACGAACAGTGCTTTGTACGATCCTTCTACACATGTTTCTTCAATGGAGGCAGCCTCTTATATCTCGGAACTCGATATGAAGAACTTCCCTTAGAATTGTTTCACGCAGAGTTCTTAGATGAGTGTAATTTTAGTACTTAGGATGAGGCGGATCATTTTTGGAGGAGTTCTAGGGATGGGAGGAATTTTGGTTGTCTTTATGGTGGGAAACTCACCCTTTTCCAAGCTCTTCTTAGCCATAGTAGCCTCCTCCAAGTTAATATACTTCTGGAACTATGCTCAAAGTTCTTCCATAATCTTTGGCTTCTTTTTCGCCAAAGATTGGAAAAATTGAGAGTCAGTCGAGAGGCTGCTCCTGATGTAGTAGAGAGTAATCTTTGCGTTGAGGTTCTCGACGTTGATGCAAGCCATATTAAATCTCTTAAGGTATTCGTGAATGGGTTCATCGCACCCTTAACAAATCTAAAAAAGAGACTCCATAGACCTGAGTTACTCCTTGCTAGTAGTGTAGTGCTACAAGAAACGATGTCTGAGGTCTAGCCAATTAATTACAAATCCCCATGGTAGGGTCACAAACCATCTGAGAGCATCCTTCTTCAAGGAAAGGGGAAAGATGAAACATAGTAACTGAGAGGATCCCCTATGAAAGCACATAGATTGGATGTAAATGTCTATGTGTTCCTAAGGGTCCGTAGTCCCGTCATAGAGCTCTACATTGGTGGGAAACTTGAAGTTTCTTGAAACTCTATACTCCATGAGTTAGGCAGAGAAGGGTTACTCCTGATCACTGAGGTCCAAGCTGTTATTCAGAACATTGGACATTTCGACGTCAGCATGCGGTATTCCCCTCTGATCGTTACACACACTCCGCCTTCCATCATCACAGTGAGGTCCGGTCTGGCCCTCATACATAGATCGCTCTAGATTTT
The DNA here is from genome assembly GCA_029884595.1 of Ormosia semicastrata. Lineage (NCBI taxonomy): Eukaryota > Viridiplantae > Streptophyta > Magnoliopsida > Fabales > Fabaceae > Ormosia > Ormosia semicastrata. The sequence continues at coordinate 35,684,561 of JAQQTO010000047.1, read as the reverse complement.
TCAATCTGTGATGCTGCTCTTCGAGTATCACCATTTGTTATTGCAATAAGTCCAGGAGATGATTTTGTGGACATATTAGATTGGATCGTGCCCTTTGGACTAGACACACAGTCCTCTACATCATCGTTCCTGGGTCCTAGACATTGGTGCACTGGGATTCTAGGCCCTTAAACATCAGGATTAGCTCCATGCATGCGAGGACCAAGTCTATCCTTGGCAGAAACCCTGAGTGATGAGTGTGGGCTTTCTTCAAAAAGCAAAGTTTCATGTCCATCGCGTAGAGCTTCAGCGTTGGGTGCCTGGTTCCTCACGACAGAGGTTTCAGCAACTGGTGGTGGAACATGGTGGGGAGAATGGTGCGCCATTGGACCTCGTTATGGCAACTATCACCCAAGAGGGGGGTGAATTGGGTGATTACAAATTTTTACAACAACATTAAGAAATTAAACATTTTGAAGAACTCAATTAATAAATGCAACGGCACATGTATAACAAAGGTACAACAAATATAGATTACTCAAATACAACTTGGGTTATAGGATAAATCAAGCAAATAAGCTAGATATCAAGTTCTTAGAATCAAAACATCAAGATGATAAGCTATGCAATAAATAAATATACTGCACAAATACTGAAATTAAAGAGTGTAGGGAAGAGAAAATCAAACTCAAGAATTTATCATGGTTTAGTTACCAATCACTTATGGCCTACATCCAGTCCCCAAGCTTAACTTGATATTTTTTTCACTGTCTCCTAGACTTCACTGGTACTAGGAAAACCTTTACAACCAAGAGCACTCAACACACATTGGGATGCCTCATCCTTTGTGCTTAAGCCTTAAAAACAAAGGATACCTCACCCTTTACTCTATCAAGGGATACCTCACCCTTTTATTTATTGAGGGATACCTCACCTTCTTTTATAGAAAAACAAAGAAAAGATTAATTGAATGATAAACTCTCAAAATAGTAGATATTACAAATTGAAGTTCAATGAGTATCAAGGAATCACATACGAAAGTTCAAAATAGGGGTTTATGAGAAAAGAGAGTTAGAACTAGTATTCAATTCTCAAAAATGATTTTTAGATGTTTTTCACACTTTTCTTTAATGCCCAAACACTTGTATTTATAGTCCAATGCATTAAAAGAGTCGATGGGAGTAGTTGGAGCATTAAATGCAAGTGAACTAGAGGTTATTTTTCATTTTCTAACACCCAAATAACAGATTATTAGTTTCACATAACAAATTATTAGTTTTACATAACAGATTACTTGCGTTATCAAAAAACACTATTACAAGCGAAAATAGATTATTGATTTTACATAATAGATTATTTGTGTTATCAAAAAACACTCTTACACACAAATAACATATTATTGTGAAGCCATAATCGGTTAGGTAGTTTAAAAAATAAGAGGTGCACTACTGACTTTGTCAAATAACTTATTATGGATACTCCATAATTAGTTATTCCTTTTAAAACAACAAGAGGCGCACTACTGACTTGTTAAATAACTTATTATGACTTCTAAATAATTTGTTGTTAGTTCAAGATAATTTGTTATTGGTTTTAGATAATCTGTTATTGATTTCATATAATCTGTTATTGATTTCTGATAATCTGTTATTGGCTATCAAGAAAAAAGATTTCTAAAAGCCTTTGCAACCAAAGATTCCCAAAACCTTTCCAACCTTTCTAAAACCATTTTGCTCAAACTTGATAAATATTTTCACAAGTATTAAACATGATTTTTCATAGAGATTTAAGTTGAATAAAAATGAGATATGAGCTTAGTGTGATTTCTCTTTACCTTTACATAAGATCTAAGTCCTATAAACTAAACGTGAAGATCCTTGGGACTTTATCTTTGCACAACCATTTCTTTCTTGTTTGTTATTATCAAAACCATTGTCATTGCCAATGTTAATTACACGGAGGTTTGTGTTGCCTCTCCTCTCCTTGAGTTCTATCTCGTATTCACCATAGTTGAGTGGGAATAGAAGTTTATAGTTTCCCACACACGACGCCAATGTTCAGTAGTAGATACTAAGTTGTACCTGGATAGGCATGTTCTGGTGGTTTCCTCCTTGCGCAGTAGCAGCAAAGCATGTTAGAACGAGGGGTTGGTACTTGCAAAAGGACTCCAACGCTCAAGTCAGGTTGTTGATGCGTGAAATCCGCAAGTGTATGATTTCGTCGTCAAGTAATAAAAAGATCGAATTCACAGGGACTGTGTCTATGAATACCAATTAATTAATTAATTCAATTAAGTTAAACAAAAGGGAATATGATTGTTGATAAAGAAGAACGTAGTAACAAAATAATTAAATAAAATTAAGAAAACAGAATTCAAATCAAAAATAGCAAGTTATCAAGAAGGGGGTTTTCAGATTTAAGAAAGCTTCCAAGATTGGGATACCACTATGATACAAGATAAATCCTAATTGACAACCCTTTTATTAAATCTAAAATTCAATTGAAGGTGAATTACCCAAAATTAGTTAATGTTCTCTTTCAAGATACAAGATACGTGCCCAATTAAACCAATTCCTACTTTCGTGGTAATTGAATTTAAATTGAACCCATTACGCTTTGTGGTAATTCATTGATTCCTCGAAAGGCTAAAATTACTCTCGTGATTTAGACCTTAAGTTCAATTCTAATAGTTCCAACACTTAGGTTCACCTCTTAGTACGTCCCTAAATGCCTATGAGATGCAAATAAGTGGCCAACAAATTCACATGAATAAAAGTAATAAGAATTGAATCAATGAACAATCAAGATTAATAAAAGGGAAAAACAACGTCAATTAATCATTATCAATGTATCAAAGGGCATTACCCAATCCTAGAAACAAAAGTAACTACTCAGACATAGAGAAGAAGGAAACAGAAATCAAACTTAAAAACATCCTAAACCCGTAACAATGGAAGAAGAAGAAGAAGGATCAAGAACCCAAGCCTCCTTCGTGCCTCCTTTAGAACTAGGTTTCAATCCAAGCTAGAATCCCCTAATTGTAATCAGAACATCTATTTATAGCCTAGGGCTTCTATGGGCTAAAAGCCCCCAAAAGAAATAAAAATAGAAAAACTAAAATTCTGCTACGCTGCGAACCACGGCCACCACGGCCAGGCCGTGGTCAGTTCTGGACTCAGGATTGTTAAGCTGTCTCTCAACCACGGCCAGGCCGTGGTTGAGTCTGTTTCAGTTTTCTGCATTTTCTTGATTCCCTCGAACCATGGCCGTGGTAGAGACCACGGGCAGGCCGTGGATCCCTCTGGAATGGCCTTTCTTGCACCTTTATTGCTATCCATTAAGCTCCAACTTCAAACATGCAAGCATTTCATTCAATCCAAGGCCAATTCAACATTAATCCTGCACAAGAACACCAAAAACACCGCAGTTATCCGAACTAAGGAAAAAACAAACCAAAAGAAAAACTAAAATGCTTAAAATACTCAAGAATGCATGCAAAATAAGAACAAAACATGATGTTGTTTCACACACATCAAATTCCCCCAAGCTTAAGACTTTGCTTGTCCTCAAGCAAAAATTAAAGCCAAACCAAGAAGTGGGATCAAAAGAAAATAATGAATGAGGAACCCGAGAAAACAATATCCAAGCAATAGGCTAAGGCAAACAAAGAATCTGAGAGGTAATCAAAATCAAGTCCAATTAGAGGCTAAGTTCTCAGAAATCATGCATCCTCACTGATTGAATCAAGTTCACTCTACTAACCACACTCAAAGTGTTTAAGGGTGGAAACCATACGCTCAAAATCCATCAAAGAAAATGCACTTCCATATGCTTGATAAGAAACCAAATTTCCACTAATAATCAGCATGCATGCAAGAATCAAAAGGTCTTTCAAGGGTTATAATGGGGCCATGGGAATGATGATAAGTAAGGTAGAGAAAGGAAGGTATACACAAAGGGCTAACCAAATTTTCAATAATCACCAGAAATAAAATAGAACATAAATGGAGCAAAGGTATTTTTTTTTCCAAAAAGGATCATAACTCCACATTTCCAAGTATTTTCTTCCTTTCTTTTCCTTCTCTTCTTTCTCCTCTTTTTCAAGCTTTCATCTTATGATTTTCTTTTATTTGCCTTTTTCTTTTTTTCTTTTTTTTTTTAAGGAAGAGGAAGCTCAAATACATATAATTCTCAATACAATTTTCAAACAACTTTCACGCCCAATTCGCTCCATTTAATATTCTAAATGATAACCAACAATGTTTCAGCATAGGTATCAAGAAAACAAGTATGCAGTAGGTTCAAAATGGGCAACTAGTGGATGAAAGTGTAACAAATTCAGAAGGCTAGAAAAATACCTAAAATGCCTTAATCACATTCAAGCATGCAACCAAAAATTTTGCCTCAAAAAGATTTCAAATCAAGTTCTAGAGTACATGATCAATGAAGAATATCACTCAACACAAAGAATGGGAACAAAAATCATATAGTGCATATATCCCATATAGGCTCAAAACTCACATTTAGAGGTTTAAAATTTCAATGAGAAGCACAAATTTAGAGAACATTATGCTAATTATCAACTATCAAAAGATCACCTCTACTATCAATTAAAACAATGCCTGTAGCCTATCACAAGAATTAACAATTGGGTTCCAAATCAATACCATCTCAAAATCCTCAAAAAAGAGGGGCACAAGTTCAATCAAAAACCCAAGAGATATGATGGTGTGAAAATGCAACATGAAAATACAATGCAAAACAAGACATGAAAATGCATGAAACTAATAAAAATGAAAATGCCAATTATCTAAAATGAAAATACGAAAATATGAGAATAAATAAAAATATAAAAATATGAAAATATCCCTCCCAAGCTTAGAACCTACATTGTCCCCAATGTAAAAATCTAAAATAAGCGAAGGGATAAAAGAAAAGAAAAGAACTCACTACGGTGGTGGAAAAACTTCTGGTGTTCAATCCATGGCCATGGAATTTTTCATGAGCTGAGTGTGGAACCTTCTGATCTCTCTCTTCTTCTAAATATGACTTCAAGAAGGGGTCAAATCTAAATAAAATCCAAAAGACAAACATCAAAACAACAATCTATCACACAAAATTAAAATAAAAAAAAGAAATCAAAAGGAAAAACAAAAACAAAGAAACTTGGGTTGCCTCTTAAGAAGCGCTTGTTTAAAGTCTTTAGCTTGACTTTGGTCGGATTTTTGTGCTCAGGTGATGTCAATGGAGTAGTGCTCAGTCCCCACTCCTTCAAAGTGTTTCACTTTCTGGCTATTTATCATGAAAGGCTTATGACCTTCTTGCTGCACCTCAAGCACATCGTAGGATAAAATTCGAACAATCTCATATGGTCCAGATCATTTCGACCATAACTTACTAGGACAGAAATGTAGAAGTGAGTTATTGACAAGAACTTTATCCCCGAGTTTAAATTCACGCTTCTTGACACACTTGTCATTCTGCTTCTTAGGTTCTTTCTTGCGGGGCATAGCATCAGTCACTGATTCCTGTACACCTGAAAGCACAATACTATCCACAACATTAGTAGCATCTATGCGATGACATGAATTTAAGGAATTAAAATTATTTTCAAATTTAAAAACATCAAAAACTACTTCCTCATCATTCAATCACAAAGTCAATTTTCCTTCGTGGACATCAATGATCGCCCTTCCAGTGGCAAAGAATGGACGCCCAAGTATGATCGGCATTGTAGCATCAACTTCCATATCAAGCACAACAAAATCCACAAGCATATAAAATTTATTAACCTTAATGGGAACATCCTCCAAGATGCCTACGGGGTACTTGACTGATCGATCCGCCAATTGAAGAGAGATAGTTGTGGGTTTCAGCTCACCCACTTCTAACTTTTTACACACAGAAAGGGGCATAAGACTAACACTAGCCCCCAAATCACACAGAACTTTATCAAAACTGGTATTCCCAAACAAGCAAGGAATAGAGAAGCTACCTGGATCTTTTAGTTTAGGAGGCAACTTATTTTGAATTAAAGCGCTACACTCCTTAGTTAACGCTACGGTCTCATACTCCTCTAACTTTCTCTTATTAGACAAAATGTCCTTAAGAAATTTAGCATAGGTAGGCATTTGTTGCAACGCCTCAGTGAAGGGTACATTAATGTACAACTTCTTAAGGACCTCAAGAAACTTCCCAAACTGCTTATCTAGCTTGGCCGTGGCCAATCTTTGAGGGAAGGGAACTGGGGGTTGGTAAGGTTCAGGGAGTACATACTTAGACACTTTCTCATTTGTTTCCTCCTCACCTAAGGGTTATGTCTTAGTCTCTTTTTCCTCGCCCCCATCTTTGTCACTCTCCCCCTTACCCTTGGGATTCTCTAACTTCTCTCCACTCCTCAAACTCACAAATTTACAATGTTCATTCCCGGGTTTATTTCTCGGTTGACCAGAAACTTACCTTGTTGTCTATGTGAAGTGCTCGCTTGTGGGCAATCCGGGTTTCCAACATCTTATTATGAATGGCCAAATTGTCAACCTTAGTGACAACTCTCTAATGGCCTCAATAATAACTTGACCATGGTGCCTAAACTCTTCATTTTGCTTGGTTTGACTCTCTACAAAATTTTCAAGGAGAGTTTCGAGTTTAGACTTTTGTACCTGGGGGAAACCAATAGAGGGTTGAGCACTACCTTGTCCAGCTTGATTTTGATTGTTCCGATAGGAGAAGTTAGGATGAGACCTCCAACCGGGATTGTAAGTTTGTGAATATGGATCATTGCGCACCTTTGGTGGAATGTCATAGAAATTGTGGCGATTCCACTTGCTCCACCTAAGGCACCATGTGAGGATCCTATTCCAACTTGGCATTTAGCACCAATATGTCCCTGTGCTCCACAAATCTCACAAAAATTGTTAGAGGCACCTATGGCATTTACATGAGCTTTCTCAAGCATGTCAAAACGTTTATTCAAAGAATCAAACTTTGACATAATTAAATCAACACCATCTACCTCAAACTTACCTCCCGAGAGCTTTCTCGATTGTTACCTCTTTCACTGGCCCATTGGTGATGATTCGAAGCAACACTCTCAATAATCTCATAAGCCTCTGTCAGCCTTCTGTTCATCAAAGCTCCACCAGCTGCGGAGTCAAGAGACACATTCGAAGAATATTCCAAACCATTGTAAAAGGTGTGGACAATCAACCACTTCTCTAGTCCAAGATGCGGGCAAGCTTCCAACAGCCCCTTGTATCTATCCCAAGCTTCTGATAATGATTCTCCGTCTCTTTGAACAAAGCTTGTTATTTGAGTTCTAAGATGTGCAGTCTTAGAAGGAGGAAAGAACTTATTCAAGAATGCTTGCTCCAATTGATTCCATGTGGTTAATGTATCGGTGGGTACCGATTTCAACCAAACTCTAGCCTTGTCCCTTAATGATAATGGAAACAATCGGAGGTGAATGGCATCAACTGAGGCACCTTCAATTTTGAGAGTCTCACAGAATTCTAAGAACATCTCCACATGATCTTTTAAATCCTCCAAGGGTAATCCTCCAAACTGGTTCTGCCTTATCATAGAAAGTAAGGCAGGAGGTATGGTGAAGTGCCTGGCTTCATTGTCTGGCCGAGCAATTCCAGATCGCAAACCCCGAGCATTAGGGGCTGCATACTCTTTTAACGATTTGTTATCCTCAGTTGCTGCCATGACAAGTGGTAGTTCAGATATTTCTCTTACTCTTTGCCTTTGTTGTCTTCTCCTTCTACGTAAAGTTCTTTCAATTTCTGGATCTGCTTCAACAAGAGTCCCAGAACGTCTAGTACTTTGCAAAAACCAGAGAAATTACCTGCAGAGAGTCAAAGAGAAAATAAGAACGTAATAATATGGTAAAAATAAAAAGGTTTAAAATAATTAAATTAAAAATTAAACTGATATTCAAGAAAAACACAGTCCCCGACAACGGCGTCAAAAACTTGATGCGTGAAATCCGTAAGTGTACGGTTTCGTCGTCAAGTAGTAAAAAGATCGAATCCACAGGGACTGTGTCTATGAATAACAATTAATTAATTAATTCAATTAAGTTAAACAAAAGGGAATATGATTGTTGATAAAGAAGAACGTAGTAACAAAACAATTAAATAAAATTAAGAAAACAGAATTCAAATCAAAAATAGCAAGTTATCAAGAAAGGGGTTTTCAGATTTAAGAAAGCTTCCAAGATTGGGATACCACAATGATACAAGATAAATCCTAATTGACAACCCTTTTATTAAATCTAAAATTCAATTGAAGGTGAATTACCCAAAATTAGTTAATGTTCTCTTTCAAGATACAAGATCCATGCCCAATTAAACCAATTCCTACTTTCGTGGTAATTGAATTTAAATTGAACCCATTACGCTTTGTGGTAATTCATTGATTCCTCGAAAGGCTAAAACTACTCTCGTGATTTAGACCTTAAGTTCAATTCTAATAGTTCCAATACTTAGGTTCACCTCTCAGTACGTCCCTAAATGCCTATGAGTTGCAAATAAGTGGCCAACAAATTCACATGAATAAAAGTAATAAGAATTGAATCAATGAACAATCAAGATTAATAAAAGGGAAAAACAACGTCAATTAATCATTATCAATGTATCAAAGGGCATTGCCCAATCCTAGAAACAAAAGTAACTACTCAGACATAGAGAAGAAGGAAACAGAAATCAAACTTAAAAATATCCCAAACCCGTAACAATGGAAGAAGAAGAAGAAGGATCAAGAACCCAAGCCTCCTTCGTGCCTCCTTTAGAACTAGGTTTCAATCCAAGCTAGAATCCCCTAATTGCAATCAGAACATCTATTTATAGCCTAGGACTTCTATGGGCTAAAAGCCCCCAAAAGAAATAAAAATAGAAAAACTAAAATTTTGCTGCGCTGCGAACCACGGCCAGGCTGTGGTCAGTTCTGGACTCAGGATTGTTAAGCTGTCTCTCAACCACAGCCGTGGTGGCCACCACGGCCAGGACGTGGTTGAGTCTGTTTCAGTTTTCTGCATTTTCTTGATTCCCTCGAACCATGGCCGTGGTAGAGACCACGGGCAGGCCGTGGATCCCTCTGGAATGGCCTTTCTTGCACTTTTATTGCTATCCATTAAGCTCCAACTTCAAACATGCAAGCATTTCATTCAATCCAAGGCCAATTCAACATTAATCCTGCACAAGAACACCAAAAACACCGCAGTTATCCGAACTAAGGGAAAAGCAAACCAAAAGGAAAACTAAAATGCCTAAAATACTCAAGAATGCATGCAAAATAAGAACAAAACATGATGTTGTTTCACACACATCAGTTGTGCACAAGAAAGGTTATACTATAAGCAATAAGTTACCTGTAGAAAGTGATTGAGTCTTGTATTTATAGAGTGTAATTAGGGTTTAGTCTCCCTTAATTGTAACAAGAAATCCCTATAAGATCAGAACACTGATATTGTAATTATGAACAGTTTAAGGCAGTTATGGGTGCTATAATTTTGTAAGATCGTGATTGGCAGTTGCAGATATTTTGGGATTTATGCCTTACACAAATTTTGTGATCCTGATGCACTTGTCCAATGCTACAGTCCGACATACGTGGTACTGAGGTCTTGACAATATGTGATCAGAGCTTAGTTGGGATTTCCATGGAGAATTCTAGTGGTACACGTGCCGAGTTGGTCCACTAGACGTGGTTCAGATCACGGTCCAGAGCAACAATTGTTAAGAGAACTTTCTAATCACAACAATGCCTAAAAATTAATCTCATAGCATTACTAATGCATGTAGAATATTTATCAAATTCACCTGAATGAATTTATTTACTTCTATGACAGACTTGAATATGGGAACCTATAGTATCCTCGTCTTACATCATTGCCACCGTAAAAATTTCTAATGGGAGCAAATAATTTGTTGATAATGTTTTTGCATTTCCAAGCAGTAATAGGCACCATCAATAACAACTTTGTACATTATTCTAATACTTCTTAATAAATTCTATTTGAGATAGAGTTATTCTATCTATACACTATTACTTAATTATATATTGTTACATTTCAGTCAAACAAAAAAATTATATATTATCACATCATTAAAAAAGTGTAACTTTTGAAACATTTTTTTTGTAAAAGTCAAACTTTTCTAATGATGTGACAATATATAATTGGGTGATCAAAATTAAATCCAAGAAAAAAATACAAGTCTTTCATATCAAACTCTTTTTCTTAATAATAATAATAATAATAATAATAATAATAATAATAATAATTTATATCTATGCTACTAATAAAGGAAATTGGCCCTCACAAAAAAAAAAAAAAGAAATTGGTCTATTGGATCACAATTCATCATTCCCAAAATGCCATCACAATTATTTATAAAGCAATTAATAAAAAAGGGTAAAATTGAAAATTCACATGTTCCATTTATGTTATAGTTTTTATATGCACATAAATACAACTATTTCACCACTCTATCTTATTCTTAGCTCTTTCTTTCTCCCTCCCTTTCTATTCTCACACATCTGTAACTTCCATTCTTTCTATATCAAAAGCATATTGCTAGGCACATGACTGCTTGTCACTACACTAATAATAATAATTTCTTTTGGCCACGTATACCTTGGGTGGTCTTTTGCTGGCTTGGTCAGGGTGGAGGTTTGAGTGTAGGGTTGAGGGAGGTGGCAACGGTACATGCAAAAGATACTTCGACGCCCAAGTCAGTGTCTGAAAGAGAAGCCTATAGATGTATAGAGTAGAAAGAGAGTTCAGTTGATCACTTTAAAATCACTTCTATATATAGGGTTGAGAATAGAAATACCTTACCCCCTTTCAAGGTTGTCATGTTGATGGAGGCAATTTGTATTGTCCCAATGACGTATCAAGTGCTGCCACCTATCAATTCTGTTAGTAATGTATATTTTAGAGTAGACCCTCTATTGGGCGCGTGTGTTAGACATGTGTAGCCCAATAAAGCTAGGGTCCTCGTATGGTCAATTTTCTTGGGGCATGCCATGCAAGGTTTAATTAACTTTGAATTCCCCAGTGGCCAGGTGGGAAGGCAGATAACCCGGTGGGGTTATGAGGTAGATAGCTTAGTAGGGTTATTTTGTTGCCCGATAAGGTCCACAACCCCCTAAGCTTGAAGCTCAAATGAGCGTGCATGCTTGAGGATGTCATAAGCATTTTTGTTTGCCTAGTAAAGTCCAATAATAATATTAATAGTAATAGATAAATAAAAAATAAAATAATTATTTATTACCAAATAAATAAATAATTGATAATATTTTTATTATTTTAAAATGACATCACATCACCTTATGATCCTTTTATCCATTCTTCCCCTACGCAACCAACCATTGTCCTTCTCAGTCCACTTGCGAATGCTAATCACATTTGATAGTCATCATTGATACGACTTCTTGTTCGTAATTTATCTCTTCACAAAGCAGCATCAATTCACTCTAAGGCATAGTTATTAAATTAAAATTGGATCGATTGGTTTTCCATAAAACTGACGACTCAGATAGGTCTAAGGGACTTAATGGGTTATGAACACCAAATTTTGTCTAAGTCAAAAGTGAAAAATTTAAATTTTTAAAAAATACGAAAAAAATGAAATTAAAGCAACAAAGAAAAAGAAATGCAATAATAAAGTGCCCAGTTATCTATGTATCTCATCTTAGCACAAAAGCCCAATATGCATTAGATCCTAATATGATTGCCAACATTAGCCCAATTCAAAAGAAATAAAAAGAAAATCAAATTAATTTTCCTTCATTTTAAATTAAAAGAAAAATAAAAATATCAAGATTCTTTTTTGTAGATTTTTCTCACATGGCCAACATAATCACACTCATAATTTGGGGAAACATAACTATTTTGGTTTTTGGAGGGCGGAGGTCACTGTAACACCTTAATACAAATATCTCGATATATTTCTCATATACAAAGATATTTAGTATTAGTTATGTTACTACTAACTTATTATAACATTCTAGTCCCATATCATTTATACAAATAAATATGGAGACCCATGTTTAAGAAAGTCATACATAGTTACATCAAAAGCCTCATGGGCAAAGTGTAATATACACAACAAAATACAACTCAAAGTAACAAAATTACAAGAGTTGTCATCAAACAAAAACTAAAAACTAACTACTCTTGAAACATTTTCTTCTTTTTCTTTTTCTTCTTCTTTATTCCCTCGGAAGGGTTTTGTCCTACTAAACCATGAAACATAAACGAGGTGAGAACATAAAAATTCTTAGTAATAAAACATATATCTCATGGCACTAGTATAATGATACACATAGGTAAATTTATAAACTATAAACTTATAACTTGTTATCGATATTAAACAAGAGTCAACACAATTGTAAAATATCAATTTCACTTGGCAAAGTGTTTATCTCACTCCTTCACCTAGCTTAGCACTTAACTCATCCTATTGATGTGGGTATTAAGCTTGTCTCACTTTAATACCCTTGGTAGAGAGCTGAACAAACTCTTACTACCATTTACATGAGTGCTTTTCTCACTTCTCATGTTAATTAACAAAGAGCATAACTCACTACTTTGTCTAAGGTAGAGTGCTTATCTCACTCCTCTACCAATACTAGATAAGTGTTTTTCTCACTTATTTACCATAACAAGGTGCTTTTCTCACTCCCTTGTCTCATAACTCCATCCTTTGCAAAGTGTTTTTCTCACTCCTTTGCAAGGTCAAGGGGCTTGTATCGCTGCCTTAGTTAGGAATGTTGTGTGCTATGGTTCATCTTTAATGAATAAAGGAACCAAATCTTACTAAACACTCTAATCCAACCTAACTTAATGGATTAATAGAGCATTTCCCTAAAACTAGCATATACTTACTATGTTAACTCAAACTAATTAAAGTAAATGAGTAGCTTTCTATGTACATGCTTGTTTTCACCCACAAAGGTGTAACTAGAGCTTCTAGAGCTCATACTATTCTTAACTTAACTTGATTGGTTCACTAATCACCAATACATAGCCTTACTAGGGTTGCTTTTAACCCTAAGAATGATAAACTCTACTCTTGCTAGGCCTATAACCGGTTATGCTACTTGGATAATCAACTAAAGCCCTTAAAAATCTATTTTGGGCAAGCTCTTAACTGGTTATCGTGTTAAATAATTAGTTATAACTGCCTAAAATTTGTTTTTGGACACTGAATAATCGGTTAGCCCTTATTGGCTAATTGGGTATTGAGTTTTATAACTCACTGACTTAACCAAATAATTGGTTATCCACATAGAGTAATTGATTATTTTCGTGTGGTGTAACAGCAGCCTCTCTGCCATCACACAATAACTGATTATCCTTATGGGGTAATTGGTTATCTAGTAAGAACTTGCACTAGAAAATGGGGTCTCTGCACCCTTCCTCTCCAAGCTTCGTTTCTCTTTCATTTTACACTTTAAAAATTCAACATATGATGTATTCAACATAAGATTTAAGTGAAAGAAACAACTAGAATCAATCATAAACCATCAAGTTGAATAATAACATATGATTCTAGCTTTAAACTCAACTCTCTAATACCCATATTTCCAACCTCGTGCTCAAGGAGTTAAAAGGGTATTTCTCAAGTCAAGTACGACTCTCTTCATCCACTAGGTTGAAACTAACTTCTTACAACCATTGGGTACAAGTAATAATCAAAGAAAATAGTTTTTGCTTCTCAAAACCCATTTTCTCTGATTATCTAACTAGCTTCATACAAGATGAAATAAGAAAAATAAGTTGAGCAAGAAACTCCCCTACCTCAAGGTATTTGAATGGTAGACTTCAAGATCTGGCTTTTCTTTTTGTTTTCTTCCTCTTCCCTTCTTCTCCCTCTTCCTCTTTCTTTTTCCCTTCGTTTCCTCTGATTTGTGCTGCTGCAGCTGTGTGGTCATGAGACAAAGTGAGAAAGTTAGTGAGATAAGGAGAGAAAATGACTTAAAAGTTAAAGGAAACCATCTGTTATGTGAGTCCCCAGATGACTCTAAAATCCCACTGGAAACTTTATATCTCTTAAGAATAATTTCATCTTACTAAATTAAGTTTCCTAACTTCTAACAACTTTAGAATAAATCCTAGGATTCATCTAAATTTCTGTTTCACCCTTTTCTTAAGTTTCTACATTTGCTGCTAGTTAATCCAATATTAAAACACTCTCTCAGTGTGCTAAAAAATACCAAATTAACTCTGTTTGCTCTCAAAATTTAACTACATCCTCTTTCAAATATTTATGACTTAGAAATAAATTATCCATATTTATTTCCCTCAACTTAGCCTTTTAAAGCCATTTTTTAAGTCATTTTAGGTTACTTTTCACCTTCTGTGTTGCAGCAAAGTGCCTAAATTAACTCAGTTTGTCACAAAATTAAACAGGCATGTCAAGTAAGCATTTATGATACCTCTATGATCATACACAAGTCTAACATGCTAAAAGGAGGATGTTACGGTCACTCTTATTCTCAAACCCTCCTCACTCTCACTTAATGGATCCTCTCTCAAAGGACCTAATCACATTTTTTCTCGGATTCCATTACACACATTTATCATCCTTATCTCATTTTTGACACTCATCATGACTAGGGTTTTGGGCCTTATAAGGCCAAACCCAATGTTCCATAAGACAAAGAATCCACTCACCCTACAAAGGAAATGTTTCCCATAGGGAAACGAATGATAAGTCAGCAAATAGGCTAAGGAAGGTGTTGGATGTAACACCCCAAAATTTCCTATCTTGTAAACAGTAATTTTGACAGTTAATAGAATTTTACTATTTAGTAATTTTTGGATGCTGTAAAATTATTTTGATTATTCTGTCAGCGTATTTGATCGTTTTGAGTGATTTACTCCGTGTCAAGAAAATAAAAAAAATTTTGGCCGGGGACAACTTTACGTAATTTAATTTTTACCGTTAAGTTTTAATTATTTTACGTGATCTGATTTGATATTTGTGTGTTTTCTAATATTTGTGATTTTTGTGAATGATTATATTTTTTTTTACTGTATGTGGGCCCAGGTGGTCCTATGTGGGCCCAGGTGGCCATACGTGGGCCCAGGTGGGTCCCGCAAAGTGAAAAAATTTTCTACGCATAGAAAAATTTGTATTGTTTAGATGGAGACAGGGGATCTTACTAAACCTAAATCCAAAAACAGTTTTAGAAAATTTCCTTTACTGTATTTTGTACTGTATTTAATTATCGGACGATAAAAATACAGTAAATATATTCTTTCGTGGGGTTATAACAGATAAAAATAAAATTCTATACTGTTAAGTCAACATTGGTGGTTTAGATATCCACCATCGATTTTATCACCGTTAGAGATTTAATCTTGATTTAATCAATGGTGGAGATTTGATCTTAAAAGTGAATAGGATCAATTATAACTATTGGATGAAAATTAAATCAAGGGTAGAGATTTAGTCTTATAAATGGCTATGACCATTATCAACCCTTGGATG
Source organism: Ormosia semicastrata (assembly GCA_029884595.1). NCBI lineage: Eukaryota > Viridiplantae > Streptophyta > Magnoliopsida > Fabales > Fabaceae > Ormosia > Ormosia semicastrata. The sequence goes on along the minus strand of JAQQTO010000047.1, from coordinate 35,669,079 downwards.
TAGATTTAATCAATGGTGGAGATGGATCATTAATGACCATTGGATTTAGATTTATATCAATGGTGGAGAATTGGTCATCAAAAATGACTACCACCATTTTGGACCCTTGGATGTAAAGTTTGAAGGTATAATCTTGACCCTTCATTTTGGAGACACATTCAATGGTTAGGATTGCAAGCCAAAAATGATCCAATGGCTCAAATAAAGTCTTCCATATATAACCTAAACATAATAGCTATTTTAATCCAAACTATTCTTTTAATCAAGGGTTAGGATGGCTTAGGATGATGGCTATGAAATTTGTCACATTTTATGAAGCATGGAAGGGGGGGACGGTTTGGAGATGCAAGGGAGAGGGGAGACAATTTTGAATAGGCTTTTTAGGCCAAAGAAAAAGATGAAGGCAATAGCCAAGTGTCAAGACCATTAATTATTTTTCCTATTGATCATTAATGATCATGTTTTTCAAACTTCACTTTCCACCTCTCTCCAATGCAAGCTACGGCCATGCATAGCTTTGAAGATCAAGTAATTCATTTCTACACTTCATATTATCATATCTTCACCTATTTCACTTAAGTTTCAAGAAACAAACCAAAGAAAATTCCATTCTCTCTCCCTAAAGAAGACCATTCGGCCAAGCACCCTAAACCTCTCCTCCATCACTTTTTAATTTCATACAACCTAGTTTCTTGAATCCTTACCTTATTCTAAACAACTTTCATGTTGAAGACTTTCTCTAAATCTTCCATCTTGAAGGACTTTTACTAAGATCAAGTTATAGAGTTTTGTTGGTGAAGTGTAAGGAAACTTCATTTATTCTTTTCTTTTTCATGTTCTAAACCATGTTTGATCCATGGTTCCTCTTAATCAAGCTTAATATACTAATTTATTTATGTTTGTTTTATGTTCAAGAGACTTTTGTTGGTGGAGATCTTGTTCTAAATCCAAAGCAAGGAGCTTTTGTGGTTCTTCAAGAGGTAAGAGGAGATCCATCTCACAAACCAAGCATGGTGGTGAGAGATGGTTTTATATTTGATGGATGGTGAATCCATGTGAGGATTCATATCCATGGTCATGTAATAATTTGTGTGTGTTATGTGCTTTGATTATTTTTTTCTATGCTTGATATGCTTTGCATGATTTACTTGTGTATGCATGCTTAGTATGATTTTTATTTGCTTATATGGTATGCTTATGATATGCATGATGAAGATATATTGAATATATTATGATGAAAGTATGATAAAACAAGAAATTTTGGCTCCAAAGGCCATAGAAAAGGTCACGGTTTTGAGCTTCCAAAACTAGGGTTTTTATTGAAATTTTTCAAGAACAATGGAGTTAATTTTTGGCCCTTAAACTTAAACAAATTTTTGGCCAAGACACCAACCAATTTGGTGTTAAAAAAAATTATATTTTCATGAATGATAAAATTGAATGATTTGAGAAGTAAAGAAAATAAACAAAAGGGTTTGTTTTGCAAAAAGAATGCACACAGTTTTGAGTTATGTTTTCATGAATTTTTTTTTTGTAGAAACAAGAATGGAATTTATTTAAGTTAGAAAGAAAAAATATTCCATGGTTTCAATGGCCATCTATAAGGTTTTGATAATTTAGAAAAATGTTTTGATGTTATAAAATACAAGAATTTTCAAATAAGGATTTTCGAAAGGGAATTAAAGTGTTATCAATTAACTGAAGTGGAATTTTCATAAATAAAAGAAAAAGAAGATTGAAAGTGTTGAACTTCAAATTATTTTAAAGAGAATCAATTTTTAAAAGTGATTTAGAAATATAAAAGAAAATGTTTGTAACTTAAATTTACTAACGTAGAATTTATTTATTGGGTTTTGGAAAATGTTAGGAAATTTAAAGTTAGAAACAGTAAATTAAATCAACTAAATGTGATTTTGTAAGACTAGATCAATAAAAGTGATTTTGAGAAAATATATTAAGGAAAAGATTTTTGACTAAGAATAAGAAGGGAATAAAGTAAGAAATTATATTATTATAAGAAAAGTCCGAAGTAATATTTTTAAAGTTAAGAAATATAAATACGTATATGTATGCCATGATTTGATGGTGGAAAGGAAATTGATTTTTGGCTCCAAAGGTCAAGGGGGAGGGTACGATTTTGAGCTCCCAAAAATTAGAGTTTATGTTGAAATTTTTCAAGAATAAGGAAATTAATTTTTGGTCCCTAGAACTTAGTGAATTTCGGCCAAGACACCTCTAAATAAGTGTTCATAAATTAATAATTTCATGAAGGATGAAAATGGATGATTTGAAGAGTATAAAAAATAAACAAAGGGTTTGTTTTTCAAGAGAACAAGAATACGGTCTTTGAGGAATTTTTTATTAATTTATTTTGTGTAAAAAGATCCTAAGTGTTTTTTTAAATATGAGTTTTGAATGAAACGGGAAAACAATGATTTTAAGGATTTGTAAAGAAAGTGAACAAGGATTTGGAAAGAAAGTGAAAAAGGATTTGAACAAATGGGTTTGGTTTTTATAACCATCGGTATTTCGATTTTGAAAATAAATTTTTAATGGTTTTGTTTGTGTAAAACCATATCAATTTAGAAAGAAAAATATTTTGGTAATTTTCAATAGTCATGTCCACGTTTTCGAAAGCTTGTAATGCATTAATTTTGATGAAACAAAGTGATTTTCCAAGTAGAAATATAATTAATTTAATACAATGAATTCGGAAAGGGAATCAGAGTATTTTAGCACTTGAGAAATGATTTAGGAAAAATGGAGAATATAATGGTATTTTGAAAATTTACTAACGTATAACTTATTTTTGAGTTTTGAAGTACGTTAGAAAATGTTAAGTTTTGAAACGTTGATTTATATCAATGGAAAAGTGATTTTGTGAATTATATTTTGAAAAATGATTTCTTGAGTAAAGAAACGTGGAAAAAGATTTTCTTGAGTAAAGAAAATGTGTTAAATAAAGTATAAAGTCATATTATTTTGAGAAAAGTGGAAATGGAATTTTTGAAGAATGAGAAATATTTTCTGTAATGGAATTGTGGTGAAAAAAATTATTTACGTATCTTAAAAATGTAATTTTTAAAGTACGTGGTTTGAAATACAGTAAAATATTTCTAAGTGTTTGGAAATACAGTAAAATATTTTTACGCGATTTGAAATATGATAAAATATTACTACGCGATTGGAGATGCGTTGAAACATTTTAAGTGATTTGAATTACGTTTAAATATTTTATGTAATTTGAACTACTGTTGAAAAATCACTATGTGATTTAAAAGTGATAGAATATTTTTATGTGATTGTGAGAAAATGACATGTTTTGCTTGTGATTGGCATTTGGTGCATTATACATGCATTAGAAAGATATGTCTGTGATTGGATTTGATGCATTATATGTGCTTTGGAAAAATATGCATTGCAGCATATGATTACATTGAACAAATGAAATTGAAAAGATTTGGCCCTTTGGGGTTGGACTTACACTGATATATTCGTGCATTGTATAAAATATAGCTAATAGCTATTATGGCCCTTATGGTTGAAGAGGGAATGAGAATTGATAGTGAGGTCTATGATGGATCTTGGGGGCGTCGAGGCGCGGCGGTCGACCAGTGGACAGTTGGCGAGTACCCTGTGCCATTTGGCGATGCAGTCCGTTGCAACGCATTGACGATACCCGACAAGAACACGATTCTTTTCAATGACTGGGAGATTGTCTTTGGGCTAAGGCTGACAATTAACCAGAGCATTCTTCTCGAAATTGTGAAAACCTCCATGGAGTTATTTTTGATAAACTGAGTCTTTGTGCATATGCATAAATCTGAGCATTTATATTTGTATGATATATTAATTGAGGAATGTTGGCTATGACAATTGTTTTGAGTACTTGGATGATGATTGAACTGATAAATGATTAGATGATGATAGTTGATTTATGCTGATAGCATGATTATGGTATGATCTATCTGTATGATATGTTGTTTGTGTTATCTCTGTACTGCCATGTTGGTAGTGGCGTAGGTGATCTCACCTCTTTGTTATGCTGTTTTGCTGTGTCTGTACTATTAAAAATCAAATAGTAGAAGGATCGAGTTGTTTTAGACATAACGGGTGATGGATACTCTGAGATTGGTGACAACAATAAGGAGTGGACATTCAGGACTCGAAGGTGTGCAGTGTTGACAAAGGAACAGATGTCTGATGCATCAAGATGGACAGAAAAAGGAATAAGTATGTTAAAGTTTCTTGTTAGTGTTGTACCGTGCTATTAAGTAGGACCCGTCATAGGGTTTGCTACTGTTAAAAAAAATAAGTCTATTAATTTTATATTTCTCTTTAAATTGTGATATTAATTGGTGTCAATATTGCATAATGAATAGTTGAAATATGATTTTCAATATTACCTAATATTTTCAGTAAATTTACGTTTCAGTAAAGAAGAAATTTTGAAACCCATCTTTTATAACTCAAACTTTGTGCGAACTTCTTTTCAGATTATGAGTCGGGAGTCGGAAATGTGATGTCCTAAGGAGGGTGTTACATTGGAAAGCTTCCCATCACCACTTGATATAACCAATCTACCCTTACCTATTACTTGTTCCCCAAGGCACCCTCCCTCTTATAAATAGCTCATTATAGCCTTATAGTAAGGATCTTTTTCCTCATTTTCCACTAACTTGTGCCCAAGCTTACTTGAGCATTGAAGTATCTTATAGGTACCAAACCCCCCTACTCCAAACTTGAATGAAGCTATTGTAGTGATAATATTTTGCCTAAGGAGCTTGTAGCCTCCTCTTGGAACAAGATAGAACATTAGCACCATATGGGGGAATACAATAATCTATTATTCCCACCTTCTTTATAGCAAACACATGCAAAAGAACAACCACTAACCAAGAGTAGCCATAGGATGGTGCGGAAACCACCGTGACAGCAAGTCAAGCCCATGATAGACCACAATCCACTCCTCGTGAGTGTTATATGGTTAAAATAGTGCAAAATGCCACTTAGCAGCTTCCACGTTTTCTTACCCCAGTCTTCGTCGCCCAAGGTGCTGAACTTTAGCACATCTAAACCCAACCAACTAGGAGTTGTACCAAATGCTGACCATGCAATAGCAACAGATACCTAACCTCATATGCATTATGAACTAGGAGCCAGTGGTTGAGAATAATGTAGAAGTATGTGTGGATCCCAGACCTTTATGCCAAGACAGCCCTAGGTTAATAGAGAACTGCAAAAAAGGCATTAGCCTTCTGTGGCTTCAAGCCCCTCACACCAAGGGGCTAATTCCCAGTTCAATCATTTGTTCTCCTACTTCGTTATGGGAGTAATACTACTGAAGGGATCTAAAGTTCTGGCCATCGAGGCATACGATGGGACTACGGATCCTCACGAGCACCTAGAAGCTTTCGGATCGTCCATCTTGTCTGTGGGGGGAACCGACCACATATTGTGCCTAGCTTTCCAAGCTATGCTAAAGAAGGCTAGGCTAAAGTAGTTCTTCTCTCTTCCTCCCTAATCCATTAATTGTTAGCCATGGCAACCATCACCCAAGAGGAGGGTAAATTGGGTGATTACCGATTTTTAAAATACCATTAAGAAATTAATCATTCTAAAGCCAAGATGAATAATATTCAAGCAAGTATACAAAAGTAAAGCATCAAAGTAAAGAGATAGCGTTGAGAAGAGCAAACACAAAGATTTATCCTAGCTCAGCCACCAACTACTTGCGGCCTACATCTAGTCCCCAAGCTTAACTTGAGATTTTTTTATTATCTTCTAGACTTCATAGGTGCTAGGAAAACCTTTGTGCAAGGAAGAACACTCCTCACACCTTAGGATCCTCCACCCTTGTGTTAGAGCCTCCACCATTTCAAGTTTCACAGGTGCTTGAAAAACCTTTACATTCAAGAGCACTCACAACACCTTTGGGATACCTCACCCTTTGTGTTTGAGCCTCACTACAAGGGATACCTCACCCTTTTCTCTCTTGAGTGATGTAACACCCCTCGATTTAGTAACCACGGCACAATCGTCATTATACCACGAACACTAAATTTTTGGCGTGCTACAACTCAAATAGCATGTTTCCAAATTTAATCATTATGCATATAAAGAAAATATGAGCCACGAATGAATATATACACATGTTGTTATTTGAAACTATAATTCAACAAGATATACTTAAAATACAACACATAAGACTGAATAATTACCTTAACACATACATAGCGTGGCGCATTGCTCATACTGCTCAAAACAAAATACACCAAGTTGTACTTCTAAATGCAGTTATACTCAAAAGAACCTTTATACAGGTAATGCAAAAGAAGCATAAACTACCCATAACGACGCCCACATCTAAGGAGTTGGGCACTCCATCGGATCCACCTCGGGATCCTCCCCCGGTTCATCTGAAGACACAATGACAGGATAGAGTGCGGTTTCACGGGCAGGTGCCCTAGTAGCTAATGTCATAGAATCCTTGTCCTCTCTAGGGGCGTGAAGCGGATCACCCCATAACTCCCGAATGGGCAAGGCAAACTCCAGATGCACTGATGTAGTGAGAGTCAAGATAGGATCTCCATCGCGGGTCCTCCTCACAGTCAAAATCAGATCCCCAACATACCGTATACGCTCGCCGGCCCAATCGACTCGCCAAGCATTGGCACCCTAGGTGAACACAATCCTGACGAAACTAATTGAACTCCTTCTTGCCGCCATCACTGAATGCAGGAGATTAAACCAAGTAAAATATAGGAGATTCAACCTCGTCCCCTTTACAGTCTTTAATCAAAATCACATAGAACAAGAATAGTACAAACAAGAGGTGAGATATCCTACATCATTACTAACATGGCAGCAAAGGAAAAATAATACGAATGATGAAGTTATTCTATACATACAGATATTGCAGATATATTCAAGTTATCAATTTCATAGACATCATCAGAAAGCATATCCCACAATAATATAAATATTAATTATGCCACCATAATATATGTGTTGACCATGCCATCACAATATGTGAACTGACCATGTGTATGCACAATGCGTATGCTGACCATCTTTGTGCATAATGTACTCAATTCCTACTCCATGGAGCTAAACACAAAATTAGAGATGAGCATTCCAGAAGATCTGTCCCCCCTCAAAAGACAGTCTACGCTAGACCATGAAAAGCAGTAGTATTTATCGGGTCCTCGTTGTGTGTTGCAATGGATCACCACAGCTAGGGGTATACAATGTGACAAATAGGTCACTAAGTGGATCACCACACACGGACGCCCCCTGAGATCCATCATGGATCGCACTATCCTGTAACTTCTCGCTCACTCCTTAGGCATAAAACGCCACAACAACCACAACTGTATGATGCTCAAATGCATATTCAATGACACCAAACTACCGTTGTACCGTTCCCAATGGCATTAAAGCAACCATCCATACGATTGTTCTATACCATTTGTATCCATGACATTATATAGCCGTCCATACGACTACATAATATCACTAATATCTAGGTTTCTTATGATAACCAGTCCCATTTGACTCGATCGTCTATCTGATGTTTCTGGTTATAAAAACAAACCACATCTGACTCGATCGTCTACCTGATGTTTTTGGGTCTGGTACTTCATTTCCAAAAGCACAATGCCAAATACATGCTATCACAGAGGATTTCAATCGTGCATTTCATAACCATAAGCTATATTAAAATAAATGCTGAATCTTCAAAATTAGTATAAGAATATCACCTCAACTTCAACACTTTTCCTATTGAGCTTCACTAGGGAATATATCCTCCTATCTTTCACCGAATCCATTTTACTCTAATTCAAAAAGTTCTTCTCTTTGTCCTTAATAAAATTCAACTAAATTAAGTATTTTATATTTCTCAAATCTTCCCTTACACTCCTAATTCTTGTTTCTCTAATTCAATTAGTCTTTCTCTTTATTCTTAATAAAACTTATTTAATTAGATGTCTTATGATTCTCAAAGTCTCACTTACACTCATTTTCCTTTAAAGGTCAAGATCTACTCATAGTTTTATGGTAAAATTTCATTTCCTTTCTCTTTCCATGTTATGAATCCTTAATTGAATGTCTAATTACTTAAGTATTCAAAGTTCCATTTTAATACAAAATTTCCTATTAGTTACCCTAAATAGCTGTGAGCCCTAAGTTCATGCAATTCAACATTCATCTTCTTAATCCATCATTTTAATTCCTTAATCAATCCATTTTCTCACCTAAACTTCTAAGTTCCAATTCATCCCAATTTTAATCACAAGTTTTCCTAATTTGCCTCCTCTTGGTGGAGACACTCAACCATTGTCTCTAGGCCCAAGATTTCCATCAACTCATCAATTAGTTGCTTAAGTTCCATTTTAACACAAGGTTTGGTTCTTGATTCATCATTTAAGGCCACAAGGTCGTGAGCTCCCCTTCAACATAGGCAAGGATTACTTATCTTTCACACTTGATCTCAAGCACACAAAATATCACAATTTATCCATGTAACATAATAAAACAACATCAAGTAACAACATTATAGAAGCACATAATTACAAATCATCAAAAATCAAGCAATCAAGAGCAGAAATCCACACATGGATCCTCTAATTTCAATACACAATTTCATCCCTCACCACCATAGGTGGTTGATGAGGATGATCTCCCTCTTACCAAGAAAATAACAAGAAAAGCAAGCTCCTTTTTCCTTTTGAAATTTGTCCTCCACCACCATCAAAGACCCTAGGACATCAAACTTTCACAATGAATAAACCAAGCCATAAAAGAAGAGTTCTTGGTCACAAAGATGACCAAGAATCATGAAAATGGTGAGAGAAAATGGAAAAGTCATAAACTTTACCTTAAAACTCCAAATCTTAGGGCTTTATGGAAGAAGATGAAAATAGTGGATTTAAGAGATGGTCACAAAAGAGAAAAAGTTTAAGATGATGAGAAGATGTAAGAAACAAGGTTGGTTGAACAAGAAAATATGGGTGGCCAAAAATGGTGTCTTGGCCATGGAAGAGAAGAGAAAATGAAGAGGAAAATGTGAGCTCCTTGAAGGTGATTCTAACAAGAAGTGAAAGTCTTCAAAGAAAATGTGGATTCAAGAAATGTGTGAGCTTGAAATCAAGCAACCATGGAGGATGGAAGGATGTGGGGCTGCTGTGGAGTTAGAGAGAAAATGGAGAAGATGAAAGTGTGAAGAAAAAGTGAGAGAAGAGAAAATTCAGAGAGAGGAAGTGATAGAAAAGTTTGGAAATTTGAAAAGTGAAGTGAAAAGGTAATATTGGTGAAAAGGTGACAACTTTTGCCACCCATTTTTCTCTTCATTGCCATGGAGCTTCATAATGGAGAAGGGGAAATTGGCTTCTCCAACAAGCCAATAGGAAGGTGTTATGAAGTTTTCTCCTTCTTTACCTTTTTGAAAAGTCAACTTGATGTGACATAAAATAGATTTCCAGATAAGGTGATAAGGATTTTTACTACAAGCTATTACCCAATGGACAATTGTTATAGTTCACAAAGCCAATATTTATTGTCTAATGGATAATAGAGCGTACTGCAAAATTTTTATTTAACAAAACGTACCGCGATTTTATTTATCAGATAAAATCTCAAAAAACATAAACTTCATAAACTGTGCCCAGCCTCGGGTTTAGTAAGATCCCTTGTCGACGTTTCCACAGTTCAAGGTTTACCAGCCTCGGGAAAAATATTTTATTTTCCCAATTTCGCTCAGTATACACGTATATCGAGAAATATATTAAAATAATCAACAGTCTCGAAAAAATATAGAAAATTTAACAAAAATCATAAATATTATAAAATAACTATTTATCATAAAACAAATAATTTTCAGGGCATTACACTGGCTCTGCTCAACACGCATGCAAAACGAGGAATATATTAAAATATTCAACATTTTCGAAAAAATCCACAAAAATCCACAAAATTCACAAATATTATAAAATGAGTGTTTCATGAAATAAGAAATTTTCGGGGCTTTAGAAGTGATACCTCACCCTCTTACAATGGTTTTAAAATGAAGAGAAAGATTAGAAACTCTCATAAGAGTAGATATACAACTTGAAGAACAAAGGAATAGAAGGATTTTGCAATAAAAAACTCAAAATATGATTTTGATGATTCAAGGATCAAATCAAGTGTTTTGGAGTTGTAAAAGCTTCAAACATCACTTTTATATAGAGCCCAAGTGATAAAATAGTCATTGATAGTATTTAAAAATGATTTCTTATGAAAACTAGTCATTTATATCTGTTGGGAACGTTTCTGGGTGTGTTTTATTCGAATAACAAATCCTTTATTCAAATAAGTCACTTTGGTTAAGAAATCTGATTTTAAATAGTCATAATTTCTTCTTTTTCTCATCTATTTTAAGCAAATGACCACTCATTGGAAAGATATTTGAGTCCTATTTTCATATAGTATCAAATAAAGCTCATAGTATTTTGAAAGTTATGATCAAAAGAGTAACCAAAGGTCAACTTTTTAAAACTCAAAATTGACTATTTTTCATTATTTTTAACTACCACCATGACTAGCTTTTGAAAACATGTTTATTGGGTATTTTAGCATGTAAGAACCATTTGTAAAGATTTAAAAACATATTTAAGCTCTTTCCTTGTAAAACAGCTATCTTTACATATGAGAAAGCCTAAAAGGAAAATATATCAATTATGGTCCTTAGGCTTCTTGATGTAATCCAAGCTTCCAAAAAATTTATTCTCTTTAAATCTTGTAAATGCTTGGAACATCTTATCATTCTCATTCTTCTTGAGTTGAACATAATTATGATCTTTTGCTTTCTTGTTGCAATGCTCACTCTTGGTACTTGGACTACCCCACAAACTATTGCTCACTTAAACAGACATAGTTAGTCCAAATTCATAATTCAATATCTTCATATGCATGATTCATAAATGTATAACTCTAGTTAGTCTAACATGCATATAAGACTTTCATAGAAACATCTAATTAAAACATTTATCAATTACTAATAGATATGCTCTACATAGGATGCAACAAAGAACACTTAGCACATTTTTATTTAAATAGAGTCAAATCTAATATTAATTTAATATAACTTATATAACAAATTATTGGATATATTCTACAAAAGATGTTATGAAGAATGTGCATGATTCTTATATGAAATGTAACAAGATGGAGTGCATGATCATGCATAATCCATTAAGCACATCTTTGCAGCATAAATATCATTATTTTTATCTTGTATTTATCATCATCAAAACTTAACATATTAAACCATTAGGGCAAACTTATTTCCACAATCTCCCCATTTTTTATAATAAATCACCAAAGAAAAAATATGTTGAATAATATAGAAGAATAGATATTCTAATGAGAGCAAATAATTTGTTGATGTTGTTTTTGCATATCCAGGCGGTAATAGACACCATGTTTAACAACTTCGTACATTATTTTAATACTTAGTCAATTCTATTTGAGATAGAGTTATTCTATCTATATACTATTACTTAATTATATATTGTTACATTTCAATCAAACAAAAATTATATATTATCACATTATCAAAAAAGTGTAACTTTTGAAACATTTTTTTGTAAAAGTCAAACGTTTCTAATAATGCGACAATATATGATTGGGTGAACAAAATTAAATCCAAGAAAAAAATGCCAGTCTTTTATATCAAACTCTTTTTTCTTAATAATAATAATTTATATCTATACTACTAATAAAGGAAATTGGTCCTCACCAAAAAAAAAAAAAGAAATTGGTCTGTTTGATCACAATTCATCATTCCCAAAATGCAATCACAATTATTTATAAAGCAATTAATAAAAAGGGGTAATATTGAAAATTCACAGTTCCATTTATGTTATAGTTTTTATATGCACATAAATACAACTATTTCACCATTCTCTCTTATATTCTTAGCTTTTTCTTTCTCCCTCCCTTTCTATTCCCACACATTTGTAACTTCCATTCTTTTCTATATCAAAAGGCGATTGCTAGGCACATGACTACTTGTCACTACACTAATAATAATAATTGTTCTGGCCACGTATATCTTGGGTGGTCTTTTGCTGGCTTGGTCAACGCGGAGGTCTAAGTGCAGGGTCGACGGGGGTGACAAGGGTACTTGTAAAGGATACTTCGATGCCCAAGTCACTATCTGAAAGAGAAGGGTGTAAATGTATAGAGTAGAAAGAGAGCTCACTTGATCATTTTGAAATCACTTCTACATATAGGGTTGAGAATAGAAATACCTTACCCCCTTTCATGGTTGTCATGCTGATGGAGGCAATTTGTATTATCCCAATGACGTATCAAATGATGCCACCTATCAATTCTGTTAGTAATGTATATTTTAGAGTTGACCCACTATTGGGCGTGTAACACCCCAAAAATTTCTTATTTCATAATATATATTCATTTTATAATATTTGTGAATTTTGAGAATTTTTTTAGAATTTTTTGAATTGTTTGATTATTTTAATATATTTCTCGATTTGCTTGCACACTAAGCGGGGTTGGAAAAATGAAATATTTTTCCAAGGTCAGAAAACTTTGGACTGTAGAAACGTCGATGAGGGATCTTACTAAACCCAATGTCGGGCACAGTTTACAAAGTCTTCATATTTTGAGATTTTATCTGATAAATAAAATCGTGGTACGTTTTATTATCCATTGGACAATGGGTACTGATTCTGTCAACTATGACTATTATCCATTGGATAATAGCTTGTAATAAAAATTTAGTAGATTATTTCCATCTGGTTACTTTTATGATATCATCTAAGTGACCTCATCACCATTTACTTTATCGAAAAGCGTGTAAAGCTTTTCAAGGAAGCTTCAAGGAAACTTCAAGAAAGCTTCCTACTAAGCATCACACTCTCTCTCCTCTCACTTTGGCTCCACGGTTGGGAGGGAAAAGATGACCAAAGTCATCATCTTTTCCCATTTTTCCTATCACTTTTCATTTCAAACACATTTCACTTTTTCTCTCTCTCTATTTTCTCTTTCTCTTCCTCATGTCCTCCCTTCCTCCTCCCTCTTCTTCAACATGGCTACACCACCATTGGAGGCCCTTCAAGCTTGTTTGATCAAGCCAACCTAGGATTTTGACTCCCCTCATCATCCTGAAGCTTTCTTCCTTGGTGGACACCTCTTGATTCCTCCATCTTCACCATTTTCTATCAAGCCCTAAAGCTTGAGACTTTGAGGTAAAGATCTTGACTTTCTTCTTCTCATTTTTGTGGTCCTTGGTCACCATTGTGATCAAGGACTCTTCTTTTCAAGTTTTGGTAGTTGATTTCTTAAGTTGACCATCTTAGGGTTTTCTTGGTTGGTGGACAAAATCTTGCGAGGAAGCATCAAGAAGCTTGCTTTCTTTATTGTCTCTTAAGGTAAGAGGGAGATCATTATCTTCAATCTATCTTGGTGGTAAGGAGTGTGGGTTACCCTTTTAGTTGTGTGATTTTTAGTTGTGTTGTGATTGTTTGTGTGGTATGATCTTAACATATGTTATTGTGAAATTTAGTGAATTTGGAATGCTTGAATGCTTGATATGTTTGGATTTTTTCTGCACTTCTAGTGGGTTACACGGCCTAGGCTATGTAAGGGTACACGACCGTGTAATGTGACAGTCGTGACAGTGAGTGAACTGAAATGGAAATGGTGCTGTATTCCAGAGGAGTACACGGCCTAGGCCGTGTAATGTGACACAGCCATGTAGGCCAGGCCGTGTATTGTGACACACCCGTGTAATTTGGATATTAAAAAATGGTTGGGTTTCTAGTTTCTTTGGAGGCTCACGGTCTCTTTGGACACTCGATATGAGGCTTTTGTACTAAGTTAAAACTTAGTTAATGGAACGATTAGAGACTTAATTAGGACTTCATAAAATGTAAAGGATAAAGAACAAGCCTTTAATCTATAGCTTAGAGTGGTTATTAGACGAAGAAAGAACATGAGTGTGAGTGAGGTTGTGAGGAACTTAAGATAATCAATCTAAGTGAGCTCGATCTAAAACATAGGAAATGACTTATCTAATTAAGAGTGATAAAAGTTGGATGAGAAGTACTAGAGAATTTCCCTAGAAAGGTTAACAGAAAAATATAATGAAATTGAGGCGTGACTACCATATCAACTTTAAAAAGTATGTTTATATCTCTGAGATTTGGAATATGACTTTTTGTGGGTCCGTGAATGGGACCAAGGATTATTGATAAATGATTGGGCTTGATATGATATGTGATTTTAGACAAGTTATGCTATTATTGTGAATCTATATGTGTATATATGTATGCATTGAATCCACATGCATTGAGGCATGATTGAGAAAGTCTGACATCATGAGTATGATTGAAACAGACATTGAGAAAGTCCGTTGGACTATGTTTGAAAGGCTGTATGCCTAGGAGATGAATCACACCTATGTGTAGATGCGAATAGACAAGTGTAGGTCATTGGTTGACTTTGGGGGCGTCGGGGTGCGGGTACCTCACAATGGGCAGTTGGTAGCTCTTCTGTCCGTGGGGTAGACCGATGCAAACACACCGATGATCTGGACTGAGATACTATCCTATATCACGATCTAATGTAGAATGTCTTGTACAATGCCATGATTTGCACGTTGATAAATTGAGAAATTATAGCACTTGTTGGCCGTGGCAGCCGAGTTACAGACATGTCTCGTGATCATTTTCTCCGATGTTATGTCTAGCTCCATGGAGTAGGAATTTGGTACCATTGTGCACGTGCATAGTCTGTCAACAGGGACGAATCTACATGTAAATGAGTGGGGATGCATGCCCCTACTCTACTTTAGAACTTTTCTTTAATTTTATATATGTATATGTCTTTTTTATTTTTTTATATGTGTAATTTTTGCCCCCATGCCCTCACTTCTAATTATATTATTTTTGTTGAATGATTGTCTGGTTACACATATAGAGAAAGAAATATTTGATAGTAATGATAATGAAAAGATCATTCAATATTTTTAAAAAATGAAAATGCGAAAGGAACAATTATAAATTGATCTTTCATAATTTTGTATAAATATATATTTTAATATATAAATATAATTATTGAAAAAAATTTATGCTTCTATATTAATAGTATTATCTTTGCCCCCATTACTTAAAATTTCTGAATCCGTCACTGTCTGTCAACATATTCATTTGGAATAAATAAATGTGATTATGAGAATGTTTCTTTTAATGATAAGTATGATTATCTGCACTATTAAATTGTTTACTATTTGTACTCTGATGTTGTTTATTATGTATACTATGCTGTAAGGCGTCTTGCGCCGTTTCTGTTTCTTACTGCCATATCGGTAATGAAGTTGGATATCTCACCTCTTTTTGTATTTTGTTATTCTGTATTTTTCTATGTCTTTTAAAAGACCGAGGTGAGGAAGAGCCTGAGTTCCCTAGTTTTGGAACGCATTAGTCTTCTACTTGGCTATGGCATCCCGATGAGGCTTCCTAGGGTATGCCAGGCTGAGGTTCCATGGAGGCATGGATTACTGGCACGTTGATGTGAACACTGAGCACTGTGTCTAAGTAGGAGACGTGACGGTATCTTTGGCATGGGGTCGCTATGATCCTCCTATTTTCTCTTTGGTTGTGGTTGTATCGCTGGAGTTCTACATGCCGATATGCGAGGTATGGGGTGATCATGAGTACACTCCACACGAGGATTCTTTCCTATCTTCTGCACAAGCTCCTGCTCGTGAATCTGTTGCTCTTGTGAGGATTTCCTCTTCTGAGGAGGAGCCTAAGGAGGATCCAGCTGAGGTTCCTTCTTAGTAGCTGTTGGGGGCTTGATATTTTTTTGTAGTCTTGATGATTATTTGTACATAATAATTTTTGGGGTATATAAAGCTTCAGCTTCTTTTTTATGAGTCTTAATGTAATTAATGACTTACAGTCTGTATCTAAACATATATATATATATATATATATATATATATATATATATCTTTTGCATGAAAGTATGGGTTGATCTTTATGTTTTCGCTTACAATATATATATATATATATATATATATATATATATATATAATACATGTATATGAAAGAGACTTGCTACGTTAGGATACCTCATTGATGAACAGGTTGATAGCTATATATATATAATACAGAAACCAGGTTGATAGCTATATATATATAATACAGAAACCAGGTCTTAATAATTTTCTTTTCATTTTCCATCCGTTTGGTGTGACGTCCTCTCCTCCTCCTGTAGAAGGGGGCGTTACACTAGTTTAGTATCAGAGCCCCGATTTGAGTCTTTCTTTTGGGTTTGTGGTTAGGTCTGTCTTGTTTGTGCTGTGTGTTTCTCTAAAAACCAAACCCAGAGATGTATTGTTTGATTTCCGGAAGGTTACATCTAAATGTTCTTTGTGTTTTATTTAGTGATTCTAGAGAAAAGGAATGGCATATGGTAGAGGAGGACATGATAATGTAGCACGCGACAATGACATAATGACTGCAGCTGCTGAAGCTATGCAGCGAATGGTAGAAGTTATTGTACAACAGAATCAGCGAGTAGCGCAACAACAAGAGGCAAATACTGATGCCCAAAATTTGTCAGAATTTCGTCGAAACAACCCTCCACAGTTCAGAGGTGAATTCGATCCTGAAAAGGCAAGTTTATGGATTCAAGAACTAGAAAATATCTTTGAAGGAATGGGATATGCGGACGACCGCAAGGTGACTTATGCTGCATTTATGCTAGTGGGAGATGGTGAAAATTAGTGGAAAGGAACTCGAAGATTGGTGCAAGCAGAAGGAAGAGAAATTACATGGGAAGTATTCTGTGATGCATTTCTAGAAAAGTATTTTCGGATAGTGCAAGACATGCTAAGGAAATGGAATTCCTTGGGTTATGACAAGGCGCGATGATAGTCAATGAGTATGCTGCAAAGTTTGAGAACTTGTCAAAGCTCTCACGATATCTTCAAATTCAACCGGATGAAGTATGGAAATGCTGTAAGTTCGAAGAAGGTCTGAGAGTGGAATTGAAGCGAGGGGTACTGCCGATGAGAATGAACTAATTCTCAGCCTTGATGGATATGTGCTGCAGGCTTGAAGCATTGGAACCATCACAAGAGGCAAGGAATCACAACTTTGGACCATCTAGGTTCCAAAGAGGAGGAAGCAACAACAACCAGTTTCAGAGGAAGCCCTACTCCCAACCACCAGGAAGTCATCTAGTGGAAGCTTTAGTGGAGATTTTGGTGGAGCTGGTCAGACCGTGGCGTCTTCATCAAAGTGTATGAAATGTGGAAATGATCACCTGACGAGAAATTACACGATCAAGGGAATTATCTGCTTTAGATGTGGAAAACCTGGACATCTCTCCCAAGATTGCAACCAACCTAAGGCGGAACCTTCTGTCAACAATGCACGAGTTGCAAAGCCTCAGGTAGAAGGCAGAGTTTACTTAATGAGTGGAGCGAAAGCCTCCCAATCTGAAGATCTGATAAAGGGAGATGGTACATAGGAGGTAATCTTTTATCTATACTGTATGATTTGGGAGCGACCCATTCTTTTATTGCTTATGACTGTGTGCGTCGATTAGGTTTACCTGTGTCTTCTTTACCTTTTGATTTGAGTGTTTCTGCCCCTACTGCTGAACCTGTTGTTACCACCAAAGTTTGTTTGAATTATCCTTTATCTGTTGAAGGTCGAGTCTTCTCTGTTAATTTGATCTGTCTACCTCTTTCCTAAATAGATATAATATTAGGAATGGTTTTGTTTTCTTCTAACCATATCTTGTTAGATTATTCTAGTAAAACCATAATTTTCCTTACGGCTGAAGTTTCTAGATTTTTAACGGCTAACCAAGTTTAATCTTTCTTGCAAGAAAGAGCTCAGGGATACATGCTATTGTCTTCTTTAAAAATCGAGAGCAAGATGGATGTGAAAACTATTCTGGTAGTTAATGAGTTTCCCAAAATCTTTTCTGATGATGTACCTGATTTACCGTCAGAGCGGGAGATAGAGTTCACTATCGATCTTGTGCCTGAATCTGGTCCCATATCCATAGCACCCTACAAGATATCACCATTAGAATTAATTGAGCTCAAGAAGTAGTTGCTGGAACTCCTAGAAAAATAGTTTGTCAGGCCTAGTATGTCACCATGAGGAGCGCCAGTGTTATTGGTTAAAAAGAAGGATGGAACTTCATGCTTATGTGTAGATTATTATCAGCTGAATAAGGTCATGATCAAGAACAAGTATCCACTTCCGAGGATAGATGATTTAATGGATCAGTTGAAAGGAGTTTCTATTGTCTCTAAGATTAATTTGCATTCGGGATATCATCAGATCCGAGTGAAGATAGAGGATATTCTTAAAACGGTTTTTCGTACCCGTTATGGACATTACGAGTATCTTGTGATGTCGTTTGGAGTAATGAATGCACCTGCCATATTCATGGATTACATGAATAGGATTTTTTGTCCTTACCTAGATAGATTCATCGTCGTCTTCCATCGATGACATTCTGATCTATTCTCGAAACTAGGAGGAACATGCTGAACATCTCAGTATAATTCTCCAGATTTTGAAGGAGAAAAAGTTGTATGCTAAATTGTCGAATATGAGTTTTGGCTAAAAGAAGTTAATTTTTTGGGTCATGTAATTTCAAAGGATGGAATCGCAGTGGATCCATCGAAAGTTGAAGTAGTTCTGCAATGGGAAAGGCCAAAGACTATGACAGAGATTCGTTGCTTCGTGGGATCAGCTGGTTATTATCGAAGGTTCATTGAAGGATTTTCTAAAATAGTTGGACCTCTCACTCAACTTAAAAGAAAGAACCAAGCCTTTGTATGAACCAATGATTGTGAAGAGAGTTTTCAAGAATTGAAGAGACGACTGACTACTTCACCTGTTTTGGTTCTACCTGGTCCCAATGAACCCTTTGAAGTGTATTGTGATGCTTTGCATCAAGGATTAGGATGTGTGCTCATGCAAAATAGGAAGGTGGTGGCTTATGCCTCAAGGCAGCTAAGAGTACATGAAAAGAACTATCCTACGCATGACCTGGAGTTAGCGGCTGTGGTGTTTGCTTTGAAAGTTTGGAGACATTTTCTGTACGGAGCAACTTTCAACGTCTACAGCGATCATAAGAGTCTAAAATACTTGTTCGACCAGAAGGAGTTGAATATGAGGCAAATGAGGTGGCTAGAATTTTTGAAAGATTACGATTTCCAGCTCTAGTGTCATCCTGGAAAGGTAAACGTAGTGGCAGACGATTTAAGTAGAAAGATGCTAAGTATCTCTGCAATGATGATCAAGGAAAAAAAATTAATAGAACAATTTCAGAATATATGGACGTCCGTAGAGTTGACATTGGGGAAGATTTGTTTGAATATGGTTATTATCTCAAGTGATTTGATGGAAGAAATCAGAGAGAAACAAAAAGATGACAAGTTTCTACAAACTGAGAAAGAGCTGATGAAGCGAGACATTGTGTCAACAGTTCGAGAAGGAGATGACGGTATTCTAAAGTTCGAAGGCAGGGTTTATGTGCCTAGTGATCTGGAGCTGATGAAGTTAATTCTTGATGAAGCCCACATGAATCAGTTGAGTATACACCAAAGAATGACCAAGATGTACCAATATTTGAAGCGGTTATTTTGGTGGAATGAAATGAAGAGAGATGTTGCCAATTATGTGTCGTTTTGTTTGGTTTTTCAGAAAGCCAAGGTTAAACATTAGAGACCTTCAGGAATGTTGCAACCTCTAGCTATTCTCGAATGGAAATGGGATAGCATCACGATGGATTTTGTGGTTCGATTGCCGAAGACCCAAAAAGGTTACGACTCGATATGGGTAATTGTGGACCGGCTTACAAAATCTGCACACTTTTTACCGATCAACATAAGGTATTCAATGGAAAGGTTAGCTCAACTGCATATTGGAGAGATTGTTAGACTTCATGGTGTACCTTCCAGTATTGTTTCTGATAGAGATCAGAGATTTACATCAAGATTTTGACAGAGCCTACAACAATCCAGTTAGCTCAACGCGACTTTGTTTGAGTTCTGCTTATTATCCTCAAACCGAAAGTCAATCAGAAAGGACAATCCAATCTCTAGAAGATCTACTGAGAGCTTATACTCTGGAATAGATGAGAAGTTGGGATGAAGTTTTGCCCTTAATAGAGTTCACCTACAACAATATTTTCCACTCGAGCATAGGGATGGAACCCTATGAGGCTCTATACGGACGACGATGTAGAACACCTTTGTGTTGGTACCAAGATGGAGAGCACCTTACGATCGGAACTGATCTTGTGCAGCAAACAATAGAGAAGGTTAAGATGATTAGGAAAAGATGCGGACGACTCAGAGTCGACAGAAAAGCTACGCTGATAAAAGGAAGAAGCCTCTTAAGTTTAAAGAATGCAAGCATGTTTTTTTGAAAGTTACACCCATGATTGGGGTCAGCCTATTGGGAATTGCGGTTACATCATGCAGCAGAAAAATAGGGATTCCCATGGAGGATCCATACGAAAAGCCATAATCCAAGTTTTTAAATTATTTACCTCTTGAAGCATGATCAAAAGGAATGACGTGAATCACCAACACCGTAATAGAAACGATGTCTCTGCGGTATCCACATGAATAGACTCACGAACGTCCAACATCCGCAAAAAGGAGCATCACATCTCTCACACAGTGCTAGCTGTGAAGAGAAGAGAAGAAACCTGTCACTCACTCACTCACTTTTCTGTAGGTGCAGCTAGGGTTCTGAATTGTGAATGTTAGCAGCCCCCTTAGCAATACTACTTATAATAGTGACTGCCTTAAGTGAGTGTGAGCAGCAGCAAGGTAAGCTGTGCAACCCTAGACCCATCTGTTATGAGTCTGGCCCATATTTGAATCTGAGTCCAACTTGGATCCATTGCTCCAATTTTAGTCTGCTCTATGTGTGTGACCCTGCAGGTTCTTATTACATTGGCAGTAATATTAAAATCTCATTTTAATATTATAAGCAGTAAGCGGTATCTAGCAACACATCACTGCTACCCAAGTAATAAGAATGTCAGTGATTTGACATAACCTTTCCATGACCAATGTTTCCGTGTTGTTTAGTCCCTTTGTCAAGATATCTAGATTGAACACAAGGCATGGAATGCGTCACCCTTATATAGTCCAATCATTGGTTTCCTAATACTCGAGTAGACTTTGTAACAACAAATGAGATCAATATCTCATATTGACTCATTTGAGCATGGCCATGCATTTCGCAGTCGCACTCAATCAGGGGGCCTGAAGATATTGCTCTTGTTATGTAGGAGTGACAAATCCCATCTAGGTCACTCACATCCCTCTACATGATTCACGGTATGTCCAATAACTAACTTTATAATTACCTTATTACAGATGACGTTTGATGGCATTAAAATACACAACTCCTCATGTAGGAATCATAGTGAGTTCAGGTCAAAGGACCACAAACACCATTGTCACTATGAGAATCACTTATGACACTCACGTAACGATCCATGTAGTGTTCTCATGGTGGGCCAGTTCAGTACATCATTACTCTAATATGTACCCATGTGAAGACTTGATATCTCATATCCATGACCCGTGAGATGTGGTCATCAGTCTATGCACATACTAGTCTCAATGTATTATTGTTGTCCTAATTAACAATAATACTTGACTAGGGACATTTAAGAATAGTGTTGTAACTAAAAGGATCTCATGATCAAGTTATCCACTTGATATCCTATGGCATCAAACTTACTATTCTAAGGACTTTATTATGTTTATAAAAAAAGAATACAATAAATGAAATACCTCATATATATAAAATAGCATAATAGAATGTATGTAAATATAGAAGATGTATTGGCCTCTAGGGCATACACCAATAATCTCCCACTTGCACTAAAGCTAATCAGGCATATGTCTAATGCCTAAAGACCTAGTGTGACCCTCATGCTTCTGCTATGCAAGAGGTTTCGTCGGTGGATCAGCAATGTTATCATCTATTGGTACTCTGCATATCTTCACATCTCCTCTATCGATGATCTCTCGAATGAGATGGAAGTGCTTAAGTATATGTTTGGATCGCTGGTGAGATCTAGGCTCCTTAGCTTGTGCAATGGCTCCATTATTATCACAATAGAGGTCCACTGGGTCCACAATGCTAGGAATCGTGCCAAGTTCAGTAATGAACTTCTTGATCCAAACGGCCTCCTTTGCTGCATTGGAGGCAGCAATATACTCAGCCTCTGTGGTAGAATCAGTGACTGTCTCCTGCTTTGAACTCTTCCAGCTCACAGCCCCACCATTTAGGCAAAAAACATAACCTGATTACGATCTGGAGTTATCCTTATCAGTTTGGAAGCTAGCATCAGTTTAACCTTTTACAACTAGCTCTTCCTCGCCTCCATATACCAAGAACGAATCCTTAGTCCTTCTTAAGTACTTAAGAATGTTCTTGATAGCAGTCCAGTGACTCTCACCTGGATCAGACTAGTACCTACTCGTCATGCTCAAAGCATGCGAGATGTCTGGTCGAGTACATAACATGACATACATGATAGATCCAATTGCAGATGCATATGGAATCTAGTTCATGCAATCCCTCTCATCCTGGGTGGAAGGGGATTGAGCCTTAGATAGGCTTACACCATGCGACATAGGCAAGAGTCCTTTCTTGGATTCATGCATGTTAAATCGTCTTAACACTTTGTCTATGTATGTACTCTGACTTAGGCCAAGCAGTCTCAGTGATCTATCTCTATAGATCCCGATACCTAATACATAGGTGGCTTTGCCCAAGTCCTTCATAGAGAAGCAGTTCCCTAACCAAGTCTTTACGGACTGTAGTATAGGGATGCCATTTCCAATAAGTAGTATGTCATCTACACACAATACCAGAAAGACAATAGTGCTCCCACTAACCTTCTTATAGACACAAGATTCTTCTTTATTCTTAATGAAACCAAACTGTTTTATTGTATCATCAAAATGAAGATTCTAGCTTCTGGAAGCTTGCTTCAATCTATAAATAGATCGTTGCAACTTGCATACTTTTCTAGCATCCTTTGGAGTGGCAAAACCCTCAGGATGTGTCATGTACACATCTTCGAGAAGATTTTCATTAAGGAAAGCAGTTTTGACATCCATTTGCCAGATTTCATAATCATGGTATCTTTGCAAGCGACAAGCAAGATCCGAATGAATTTAAGCATCGTAACTGGGGAAAAAGTCTCATCATAGTCTACACCATGAATTTGTTTGAAACCTTTAGCCACCAATCACGCCTTAAAGGTATGCACATTACCATCCATGTCGATTTTCTTCTTGAAAACCCACTTGCACCCAATGGGTTTTACCCCTTCAGGTGGGTCAACCAAGATCCATACCTGGTTGGCATACATGGAATCCATTGTAAATCTCATGGCCTCAAGTCATTTCTCAGATTCTAGGCCAATAATGGCTTCCTGGTAAGTCACAGGCTCATCTTGATCCATCAGCAATACGTCACCTTGTTGGGTCATGAGAAATCCATATCTCTCTGGTTGATGTCGTATCTTGTTAGACCTATATGCAAGTCTTGTGCTACTAGAGCAGGTTGCTGTTCCACAACATTTTGTGGAGGCTGCTCTATTTCCACCATTGGTTCATTGCTGCTTTGTGAAACTTGAACTTCTTCAAGTTCTACTTTTCTCCCACTAGTTCCTTTGCAGATAAACTCCCTTTCTAGAAACACAGCTGTCTGTGCGACAAACACTTTGCCCTCAGTAGGATTATAGAAAAAGTATCCTTTGGTTTCCTTTGGATACCTCACAAAGAAGCATTTATCTGATTTAGCCCAAGCTTATCAGAAACTTGACATTTCACATAAGTTTCGCAGCCCCAAATCTTCAAGAAAGACATACTGGGTCGTCTCCCAATCCATATCTCATATGGTGTCTTTTGAACCGTCTTAGATGGAACACGGTTAAGTGTGAAAGCTGCTGTTAACAGAGCATGTCCCCAGAAGGAGCTTGGAAGGTTTGCATGACTCATCATGGATCGGACCATGTCCAACAATGTCTGGTTCCTCCTTTCAGAGACACCATTCCATTGTGGTATTCCTGGTGGAGTGAGTTGAGATATTATCTCACACTCTTTCAGATGATCATCAAACTGTTAGCTTAAGTATTCTCCTCCTCTATCTGATCGAAGGATTATAATACTCTTGCCAAGTTAGTTTTGTACTTTATTCTTGAACTCTTTGAACTTTTCAAAGGATTCTGATTTGTGCTTTATAAGATATACAAATCCATATCTACTGAAATCATCAGTAAATGTAATGCAGTATTGAAAACTGCCTCTAACGAGTATGTTTAGTGGCCCACACACATCAATATGTATAAGGCCTAAAAGATCACTAGCCCTTTTCACCTTGTCTAGTGAATTGGGCCTTTGTCATATTCCCCAATAAACAAGATTCACATGTCTTATATGATTCGAAATCAAACGAGTCCAAGAATCCATCTTTATGGAGTTTGGAGATGCGTTTCTCATTTATGTGGCCCAAATGATAATGCCAGAGAAAATTTGGGTTCAGATCGTTTGATTTAAACCTCTTTGTATTTATGTTATAGACGGGCGTTTCGAGATCAAGTACATAAAGTCCATTACTTAATTGTGCACTATTATAAAAAATATCATTCATATAAATGGAACAACACTTGTCCTTTATAATAAAAGAAAAACATTTCTTGTCCAAACAAGAAACAGAAATGATATTCCTGCTAATAGCAGGCACAAAATAGCAGTTCTCTAACTCTATTACAAGCCCAGTGGATAAAGATAATAAATAAGTCCCTACAGCTAATGCAACAACCTTTGCTCCATTTCCCACTCGTAGGTCGACTTCACCCTTCATCAATGGTCTATTGCTCTTTAGATCCTACACATTTACACAAATGTGAGATCCACATCCAGTATCTAATACCCATGATGCAGAAGTAGATAAATTGACTTCAATAACAAAAATACTTGAAGTGGAAGTCTCACTTCCCTTCTTCTTTTTGAGCTCCTCCAGGAACTTGGCATAGTTCCTCTTCCAATGTCCGGTCTGACCACAATGGAAACATATACCTTCCTTAGTCACTCCACCCACTGGTTTCAAGCTAGAAGTGTTGGGCTTGGACTTATCCTTGCCCTTGCCCTTCCAGTTGTCCTTGGGCTTGTTCTGCTGTTTCTTGCCCTTGTTCTTTTGGACCATCATTATGGCCTTCCCTTTGCCTTTGTTAATGTTCTGCTCAGCAGTTCTCAACATGCCTAACAGCTCTAGTAGTGATTTGTCAATCTCATTCATATTGTAGTTCATTACAAATTGACTAAAACTTTCCAGCAACGATTGCAGGACTAAGTCAGTGGCCAACTCTTGGCCCAAAGGAAAACCAAGTCTCTCTACGTTTTCAATGTACCCAATCATCTTGAGTACATGAGCACCAACAGGGCTTCCTTCTACCAGCTTGCACTGAAACAGTGCTTTAGAGACCTCGTATCTTTCATGCCTAGCCTGCTCTTGATAGAACTTCTTAAGGTGTACGATCATATCGTAGGCATCCATGTTCTCATATTGCTTTTGGAGCTCAGAGTTCATGGTGGGTTGATTACGGTATGTAATCATTCTGGTGCCAGAAAGCTTGATGAAGATAAGACATCCGATGTCCAAGGCATCATCTTGATGCTTCTTATAAGCATCCCTTTCAATTTTAGGGGCATTAGCAGCAGGTGGCTCAGGAATAGGTTGTTCTAGTACATACAACTTTTTCTCTTGCTTGAGGACAATCCTCAAATTCCTGTACCAGTCTAGAAAATTCATTCCAGACAACTTGTCCTTCTCAAGGACGGATCGCAATGATAAATTACTCGATGTGTTTGTTGCCATGGTAATCTATTAATAGAAATATGCAAAATATAAGTATCATGCCATAAACATATTTAATGAGGTCTTTTAATTAAATATGCCTCCCACTATTTTATTCAAGTTAATGACCCTCAGCATTGACTCGGAAAATCCCATCGTAAGATTTCCTAGTGGGCCAAGATCCATATTTCACCTAGTTTTGAGTCAGTTTTGGCTGATCACCCAAAATTCAATTATTTAGGTAGGAAACACTTTCCAATTACATCATATGTAACTCTTGGATAGTTGGGTGAATAACACTTATTTAAGTCCATCTAATGGACCAAAGCCCAACTTCATGCCTCTAAGCCTTCAATCCTATTGAAATGGCCTAGTTAAGTCAGACCCAATGGTTGATAGTTAGATATTACCTTTATCCCATCGCGTCTTACTAATATAGATAAATGCATCTTGCTTTGGCAGACCTGCACTTGATCGATACTAGTCTTGACGAGTGTCACACATTGGAAGGCATCACATAATGACTTAATATTTGCTTTGAGGGAATTTTTATTATTATTATTACTAGATCTCACCATTTATTAAACTATTTATCATACCATAAACATTATCCATGCATCTTATACATAAAAAGCATATAATAAAAGTGACATGGTTATGGCCCCCTAAGAGAGTAGCATTAACTAAGCCAGCTTCACCAAGCGTCTCCCATCAACGTCCTCACTTGATGTCGTCTTCTTGCCTCCACATCATAATTACATTATATAGAAACCTATTTTACATTCGGTGAGAAAAGAATGTACAATCAGGTCGTATTTATTAAAACCAAAAGGCATAAAAAGAGGACTAATGCCATAACCATGCACCATGCATCACAAAAACATATAAACTCATAACAATAATACATTATTATTTTCACGAGTCATAAAATTGGATATTAAATATCGCGCTTTCGAAAACACACTACGCAGAGGTAGCACGGGAGGCCGCCCCTTACGGGGTGCGGGGCAAGGCCCCAAACCAAAAAATTGGACCATAAACAAGAGTTGAATCTCTTGCGCCTCCCTTGAACCCTTGTGTGGCATGGAACCCTAAGCCCAAACAACATGAACACTTCATGTGCCACAGGGAACCCTTGCGTCGTCGATCAACACTTGAACCTCTGGCGCCTCCTTAATATATTTCTCAATTTATGTGCACGCTAAACGGGGCTGAGAAAATGAAATATTTTCCCAAGGCCGAAAAACTTTGGAATGTAGAAATGTCGACAGGGGATCTTACTAAATCTGAGGCCGGGCACCGTTTATGAGGTTTTGTTTTTTGAGATTTTATCTGATAAATAAAATTGCGGTACATTTTATTATCCGTTGGACAATAGGTACTGACTCTGTCAACTGTGACTATTATCCATTAGATAATAGCTTGCAATAAAAATGTAGTAGATTATTTTCATCTGGTTACTTTTATGATATCATTTAAGTGACCTCATCACCCTTCACTTTATCAAAAATGTGTAAAGCTTCTCAAGGAAGCTTCAAGGAAACTTCAAGGAAGCTTCCTATCAAGCATCACACACTCTCTCCTCTCACTTTCGCTCTATGGTTGGAAGGGAAAAGATTACCAAAGTCATCATCTTTTCCTATTTTTCCTATCACTTTTCATTTCAAACACATTTCACTTTTTCTCTCTCTCTATTTTCTCTCTCTCTTCCTCACGGCCTCCCTTCCTCCTCCCTCTTCTTCCACACAGCTACACCAACATTGGAGGCCCTTCAAGCTTGTTTGATCAAGCCAACCTAGGTTTTTGACTCCCCTCATCATCCTGAAGCTTTCTTCCTTGGTGGACACCTCTTGATTCCTCTATCTTCACCATTTTCTATCAAGCCCTAAAGCTTGAGACGTTAAGGTAAAGATATTGTCTTTCTTCCTTTTTCTTCTCATTTTTGTGGTCCTTGGTCACCATTGTGATCAAGGACTCTTCTTTACAAGTTTTGGTGGTTGATTTCTTGAGTTGACCATCTTAAGGATTTCTTAGTTGGTGGACAAAATCTTGCAAGGAAGCATCACGAAGCTTGCTTTCTTTGTTGTCTCTTAAGGTAAGAGGGAGATCATCCTCTTCAACCTATCTTGGTGGTGAGGAACACATCTTTGTGGTAATGGTGAGGAACCCATGTATGGGTTACCCTTTTGGTTGTGTGATTTTTAGTTGAGTTGTGATTGTTTGTGTAGTATGATCTTAACATATGTTGTTATGAAACTTGATGGATTTGGAATGCTTGAATGCTTGATATGTTTGGAGTTTTTCTACACTTCTAGTGGGTTACACGACCGTGTAATTTAGATGTTGAAAAACGGTTGGGTTTCTAGTTTCTTTGGAGGCTCACAGTCTCTTTGGACACTCAATATGAGGCTTTTGTACTAAGTTAAAACCTAGTTAATGGAACGATTAGACACTAATTAGGACTTCATAAAATGTAAAGGATAAAGAACAAGCCCTTAATCTATAGCTTAGAGTGGTTATTAGATGAAGAAAGAACATGAGTGTGAGTGAGGTTGTGAGGAACTTAAGATAATCAATCTAAGTGAGCTCGATCTAAAACATAGGAAATGACTTATCTAATTGAGAGTGATAAAAGTTGGATGAGAAGTACTAGAGAATTTCCATAGAAAGGTTAACAGAAAAATATAATGAAATTGAGGCGTGACTATCATATCACCTTTAAAAAGTATGTTTGTATCTCTGAGATTTGGAATATGACTTGTTGTGGGTCCGTGAATAGGACCAAGGATTGTTGATAAATGATTGGGCTTGATATGACATATGATTTTGGACAAGTTATGCTATTATTGTGAATCTATATATGTATATATATATATATGCATTGAATCCACATGCATTGAGGCATGATTAAGAAAGTCTACTATGATGAGCATGATTGAAACATGCATTGAGAAAGTCTGTTGGACTATGTCTGAAAGGCTGTATGCCTAGGAGATGAATCACACCTATGTGCAGGTGCAAATAGACAAGTGTAGGTCATTGGTTGACCTTGGGGTCATCGGGGTGCGGGTACCTCACAATGGGCAGTTAGTAGCTTTTCTGTCCATAGGGCAGACCGATGCAAATGCACCGACGTTCCGGACCGAGATACTGTCCTATATCACGATCTAGTGTAGAATGTCTTGTACAATACCATTGTGCACGTGCATAGTCTGTCAACAAATTCATTTGGTATAAATAAAAGTGATTATGAGAATGTTTCTTTTAATGATAAGTATGATTATCTGCACTATTAAATTGTTTACTATCTATACTTTGATGTTGTTTATTATGTATGCTATGTTGTAAGGCATCTTGCGCCGTTTCTGTTTCTTACTGCCATATTTGGTAATAAAGTTGGATATCTCACCTCTTTCTGTATTCTGTTATTCTGCATTTTTCTATGTCTCTTAAAAGACCGAGGCGAGGAAGAGCCTGAGTTCCCTGGTTTTGGAACGCATTAGTCTTTTGCTTGGCTATGGCATCCCTACAAGGCTTCCTAGGGTGTGCCAGGCTGAGTTTCCATGGAGGCGTGGATTGCTGGCATGTTGATGTGAACACTGAGCGTTGTGTCTACGTAGGAGACGTGACGGTATCTTTGACATGGGGTCGCTATGATCCTCCTATTTTCTCTTTGGTTGTGGCTGTATCGCTAGAGTTTTACATGCCGATATGTGAGGTGTGGGGTGATCGTGAGTACACTTCACACGAGGATTCTTTCCTATCTTCTGCACGAGCTCCTGCTCGTGAATCTGTTACTCCTGTGAGGATTTCCTCTTCTGAGGAGGATCCTATGGAGGAGCTTGAGGAGGATTCAGCTGAGGTTCCTTCTCAGTAGCTATTGAGGGCTTGATTTTTTTTGTAATCTTGATGGCTATTTGTACATAATAATTTTTGGGGCATGTAAAGCTTCGACTTCTTTTTGATGAGCCTTAATGTAATTAATGACTTACAGTCTGTATCTAAACACACATATATAATATGTATCTTTTGCATGAAAGTATGGGTTGATCTTTATGTTTTCGCTTACAAAAATATATATATATAATACATGTATATGAAAGAGACTTTCTACGTTAGGATACCTCATTGATGAACAGGTTAATAACTATATATATATAATACATAAATCGGGTCTTAATATTTTCTTTTCACTTTCTATCCATTTGGTGTGACGTCCTCTCCTCTTCCTGTAGAAGGGGACGTTACAAGGCGCGTGTGTTAGACATGTGTAACCTAATAAAGCTAGGGTCCTCGTATGGTCAGTTTCCTTGGGGCAGGCTATGCAAGGTTTGATTAACTTTGAATTCCCTAGTGGCCAGGTAGGAAGGCAGATAACCCAGTGGGGTTATGAGGCAGATAGCTCAGTAAGGTTATTTTGTTGCCCGATAAAGTCCACAACCCCCTAAGCTCGAAGCTCAGATAAGCGTGCAAGCTTGAAGACGTCATAAGCACTTTTATTTGCCTAGTAAGGTCCAATAATAATATTATTAATTTTAGAAAAATAAATAATAAAATAATTATTGATTACCAAATAAATAAATCAATGATAATATATTTTTATTATTTTAAAATGACATTACATCACCTTATGATATTTTTATCCTTTCTTCCCTTGCACAACCATCCATTGTTCTTCTTAGTCTATTTGCCAATGCTAATCACATTTGATAGTCATCACTGATACGACTTCTTGTTCATAATTTATCTTTTCACAAAGCTATATCAATTCACTCTAAGGCATAGTTATTAAATTAAAATTGGATCAGTTGGTTTTTCATAAAACTGACGACTTGGATAGGTCTAAGTGACTTGAAGGGTTGTGAAGACCTAATTTTGTCTAAGTCAAAAGTTAAAAATTTAAATTTTTAAAAAATAATAAAAAATTAAATTAAAGCAACAAAGAAAATTTAAAAAAAAATGCAATAATAAAGTGCCCAGTTATCTATGTATCTTATCTTAGCACAAAAGCCCAATATGCATTAGATCCTAAAGTGATTGCCAACATTAGCCTTATTCACAAGAAAATAAAAAGAAAATCAAATTAATTTTCCTTCATTTTAAATTAAAAGAAAAATAAAAATATCAAGATTCTTTTTTCTAGATTTTTATCACATGGCCAACACAATCACACTCATAATTTGGGGAAACATAACTGTTTTGGTTTTTGGAGGGCGGTGGTGGTCACTGTAACACCTTAATACAAATATCTCAATATATTTCTTATATACAAAGATATTTAGTATTAGTTATGCTACTACTAACTTATTATAACATTCTAGTCCTATATCATTTACACAAACAAATATGGAGAGCCACATTTAAGAAAGTCATACATAATTACATCAAAAGCCTCATGGGCAAAGTGTAATATATACAACAAAATACAACTCAAAGTAACAAAATTACAAGAGTTGTCATCAAACAAAAACTAAAAACTAACTACTCTCGAAACTTTTTCTTATTTTTCTTTTTCTTCTTCTTTATTCCTTCGGAAGGGTTTTGTCCTGCTAAACCATGAAACATAAACAGGGTGAGAACATAAAAATTCTCAGTAATAAAACATATATCTCATGGCACTAGTATAAAGATACAAATAGGCAAATTTGTAAACTATAAACTTATAACTTACTATCGATATTAAACAAGAGTCAACACAATTGTAAAATATCAATTTCACTTGGCAAAGTGTATATCTCACTCCTTCGCCTAGCTTTCGACTTAACTCATCCTATTGATATGGGGATTAAGCTTGTCTCACTTTAATACCCTTGGTAGAGAGAGCATAACTCACTCTTGCTACCATTTACATGAGTGTTTTTCTGACTTCTCATGTTAATTGACAAAAAGCTTAGCTCACTAATTTGTCTTAGGTGAAGTGCTTATCTCACTCCTCTATCAATACTAGGTACAGTGTTTTTCTCACTCCCTTATCATAACAAGGTGCTTTTCTCACTCCCTTGTCTCAAAACTCCATCCTTTGCAAAGTGCTTTTCTCACTCCTTTGCAAGGTCAAGGGGCTTGTCTCGCTCCCTTAGTTAGGAATTTTGCGTGCTATGTTTCAACTTTAATGAATAAAGTTATCAAATATTACTAAACACTTTAATCCAACCTAACTTAATGGATTAATAGAATATTTCTCTAAAACTAGCATATACTTACTATGTTAACTCAAACTAATTAAAGTAAATGAGTAACTCTCTATGTACATGCTTGTTTTCACCAATAAAGGTGTAACTAGAGCTTCTAGAACTCATACTATTCTTAACTTAGCTTGATTGGTTAGCTAATCACCAATACATAGCCTTACTAGGGTTGCTTTTAACCCTAAGAGTGTTAAACTCTGCTCTTACTAGGCCTATATCCGGTTATGCTACTTGGATAATCAGTTAAAGCCCTTAAAAATCTGTTTTGGGCAAGCTTTTAATCGATTATTGTGTGAAATAATCGGGTATAGCTGCCTTAAATCTGCTTTTGGACACTGAATAATCGGTTAGCCCTTACTCGCTAATCGGTTATTGAGTTTTATAATTCACTGACTTAATCAAATAACTGGTTATCCACATGGAGTAATCAGTTATTTTCGTGTGGTGTAATAGCAGCCTCTCTGCCATCACACAATAACCGATTATCTTTATGGGGAAATCGGTTATCTGGTGCGAACTTGAACCAGAAAATAGGGTCTTTGCACCCTTCCTCTCCATGCTTCTTTCCTCTTTCTTTTTACACTTTAAAAACTCAACATATGATGTATTCAACACAAGATTTATGTGAAAGAAACAAATAGAATCAATCACAAACCATATGATTCTAGCTTCAAACTCAACTCACTAATACCCATATTTCCACCCTCATACTCAAGGAGTTAAAAGGGTATTTCTCAAGTCAAGTATGACTCTCTTGCATCCACTAGGTTGAAACTAACTTCTTACAACCATTGGGAACAAGTAATAATCAAAGAAAATAGTTTTTGCTTCTCAAAACCCATTTTCTCTAATCATCAAACTAGCTTCATACAAGATGAAACAAGAAAAATAAGTTGAGTAAGAAACTCCCTACATCAGGTATTTGAATGGTAGACTTCAAGATCTAGCTTTCCTTTTTGTTTTCCTCATCTTCCCTCTTCTTCTTCTTCATTTCCTCTGATTTATGCTGCTGCTGCTGTGTGGTCATGAGAGATAGTGAGAAAGTTGGTGAGATAAGGAGAGAAAATGACTCAAAAGTCAAAGGAAAACCATCTGTTACATGAGTCACCAAATGACTCTAAAATCCCATTGGAAACTATATATCTCTTAGGAACACTTTGATTTTACTAAATCAAGTTTCCTAACTTCCAACAACTTTAGAATAAATCCTAGGTATTAAAACACTCTCTTAATGTGCTTAAAAATACCAAATTAACTCAATTTGCTCTCAAAATTTAACTACATCCTCTTTCACATATTTGTGATCCAGAAATAAATTATCTATATTTATTTCCCTTAACTTAACCTTTATATCCATTTTCTGAGTCATTTTAGGTTACCTTTCATCTTATGTGTTACAACAAAGTTAAATTAACTTAGTTTATCACAAAATTAAACAAGCATGTCAAGCAAGTATTTATGATACCTTTATGATCATACACAAGTCTAACATGCTAAAAAGAGGATGTTACAGTCACTTTTATTCTCGAACCCTCCTCATTCTCACTTCATGAATCCTCTCTCAAAGGACCTAATCACATTTTTTCTAGGATTCCCATAGACAGAACTCTTGCTGAAGAATAAAGACCTTTTCGCTTGGACGTCCTCTGACATGCCGGGACTCGACCCCAGCTTCATCTATCACCGCCTGTCCATCAGAGAAGACGTGAAGTCAGTTGCACAGAAGAAAAGAAAGGTCGACCCAGTGATAATCACATATTTTATACATTAATAAGCCCTCATTTTTAGTGATTTACACTCTCCTTGTACTTAATTGTTTGAGCTTTGTCATGTTTTATAAGTTTGGGCTTAATTGATAATTTCTAGCATTGTTGAGGTTTTATACTATTTCTGTATTTTGGCCATATCTTGAGTTCTAGATATCTGATAATTATGTATTTTACCTTGTAGTAAAGCTGAGAGGAAGCTCTACAACCTTGATGAAGAGCTCGAAGTCTCAATCAGATGTCTAGTGGACTGAATTGGGCCTGGAATTCAGAATACGAGTTTAGTAACTCTCTGATATTGTTTTGACCATAACTTGAGTTGTAGAACTCTAAATTGCTTGGGGTGTAAGCCCAATTGCTCATAATAGACCCAACTTTGTATCTAAGTCAATTCTAATCATGTGAGACCAAAATAGGAGGTAGTTTTAGTAATTTTAGGCAGAAATCTGAGGCTAGGTAGAGGGACCTCTGATTCCACACTTTTCTCACCTCTCTCTAGAACTCTCTCCTCTCTTTCCCCTTCTCTCTAGATTTTTGTTTTCTGAGTTCTCCTCTTCTTATGGAGGGCTAAACACCTTATAATCAATTCAGGATTCTTGAAGAAATTTCATTTTGGATTCTTGAAGAAATTTCAGTTTGGATTCTTGAGATCTTGTTCTGATTTCATTTTTCTTTGATTTATATTTGGATTCTTCTTCTTCCCCTTCTTTTTCTTAATCTTAATCTGAGTGGATCTTGATTTGAGATTAAGAATTGTGATTGAATTTAGTTGATTAATCTAGTTTAGTCACAGAATTAGAAGTTAGGTGCTGACTTGTGCTTAAGTTAATTGAATTCGGATCTAAAATTAATATAGATCTAACATGAATTATGCGATTGCGAATTTGTGTGTCAATTGTTAATTGAATTCTAGATGATTGTCTAGTATGAATTCTAGATTTAATGTAGAGATTTTGATTAATTCCAAGTTAATCATTCAAATGCAATTCAAATGTTTGTTTAGTGATCTATGATAGAATCCACCAAATTTTGGATAAATTTCTGAATTGATTACGCTTTTAATTGATTGTTCTTTCCTTAATTCTACTATTTCATATTCTGTTTCTCAACTCCTTCCCCCCAATCTCGACTTGATCTGATTAAGTTACAATTAAAAATTCTTGAGAGACGATTCGGTATTATTTCCTATGCTACAAGCCATAGGCATAGCTCGGCTGTAATTTTGATTGAGTTCAGTGCTCATCACTCAGAAAGACAACAGGGCATTGAGGAACAGCTTAAGGAGTTACAAAGCAGTAACTTCATTAGGGAAACTATCCAACGTGGTCCTAGTCAAGAAATCCAATGGGAAGTGGAGAATGTGTGTGGATTATATAGATTTGAACAAAACCTGTTCCAAGGATCCATACCCACTCCCCAATATAGATAAATTAGTGGATAGTTCCGCAGGTTTCAAGTGGTTATCGTTCATGGATACGTATTTCGGGTACAACCAATTCCCCATGTATCCTAGAGATGAGGATAAAATTGCCTTCATCATTGATAAGGTGAGCTACTATTATAGGGTTATGCCCTTCGGTCTGAAAAACGTAAGAGCCACCTATCAGAGGATGATGAACAGAGTCTTCGAGAACTAAGTGGGGAAGATGCTAGAAGTCTATATAGACAACATGATAGTGAAAATCCCACAAGGCGAATAGCATGTGACAAACCTTGAAGAAGTATTTGCCTAGGTCAGAAAGTATAACATGAGGCTAAACCCAGAGAAGTGTGCCTTCGGGGTCCAAGCCAGGAAATTCCTGGGTTTTATGCTAACCCACCGCGGGATTGAGGCTAACCCCAATAAATGTCAGACGGTACTTGACATGAGATGTCCTCAAAGTGTTAAGGAGGTACAATAGCTTACAAGTCGCATTGCAGCTCTCACGAGATTCCTTGCCAAAGCAGCCTACAAGTCCCTTCCCCTATTTAAGCTACTAAAGAAGGTGAAGAATTTCGAATGGACCCAGGAATATGAGGATGCCTTTCTATCTTTGAAGAACTTGTTATCCTCCCCTCTTATTTTGACAAGATCGGAGCCCGGTGAGACGCTCTACTTATGCCTCTCAGTTCATGAGGAAACAGTGAGCTTTGTGTTAATCCGGGAGACAAGTGAAGGGCAAAAACTGGTCTACTTTGTGAGCAAGGTTCTGCAGGGACCTGAGCTCCACTACCATAAAGTTGAAAAGGTTGCTTTCGCACTAATCATCACGGCTAGAAGACTACGGCAATACTTTCAATGCCACCTAGTGGTAGTAAGAACAGATTAGCCCATCCGCCAGGTATTACATAAGCTAGATTTAGCCAGAAGAATAATTGTCTGGTCAATTGAACTCTTTGAGTTTGGGATCACTTATCAACCACGACTAGTAATAAAAGCCCAAGCGTTATTTGATTTCATAGCAGAACTCATATCAGACCTTAGCAACCTAAAAAAAATCTCTTGGACCATCTTTGTTGATGGATCCTTCAACCACAAAGGGAGTGGCGCCGAGGTAATCCTAGAAAACTTAGAGGGACTAACATTAGAGCATTCCTTGAAGTTTGAATTTCCAACCTCGAACAACCAGGCTGAACATAAGGCGTGTATTATCGGGCTGGTAATGGCCAAAGATGTGAGGGCAGCCAGGATTACACTCTATAGTGATTCCTAACTTGTAACCTCCTAGATCCGAGGTGAATATCAAGCAAAGGAGCCCCTCCTGTAGAGATACTTGGTCAAAGTACAAGAGCTCCTCAAAAACTTTCAAGAGACAAAGGTTGAGCATATCCTGATAGAACAGAACTCCAGAGCAGACATTTTGTCTAAGTTGGCCAGTACTAAGGGTCCCGGTAATAACCGGTCAGTAATCCAAGAAACCCTCTCTCAGTATTCCATCACGAATCATGCCGTGTTTCAAATAGAAGA
Source organism: Ormosia semicastrata (assembly GCA_029884595.1). NCBI lineage: Eukaryota > Viridiplantae > Streptophyta > Magnoliopsida > Fabales > Fabaceae > Ormosia > Ormosia semicastrata. The sequence goes on along the minus strand of JAQQTO010000047.1, from coordinate 35,632,235 downwards.
GAAGGAGCCATCTTGGATCACCCTTATCATGGAATACTTGCAGACTGAGGCCGTACCCTCAGATCCCAAAGAAGCCTCTAAGTTACTTAAGACAGTTGTAAGGTACACCGTCTACGAGGGGCGGTTATACCATCATGGTTTCTCATCATCCCTTCTTAAATGTCTCACTCTGAAAGAAGCTGAATATGTCCTAGCTGAGATTCATGAGGGAAGTTGTGGACATCATTTAGGAGGCAAAGCCTTAGCCCTAAAAGCGCTAAGAGCAGGATATTATTGGCCAATGATAGAAGCTGACTCTCATATGCATGTCCAAATCTGTGATAAGTGTCAGCGTCACTCGGATCATTACCAGGCTCCCTCGGAAGAGTTATCTACAATGTCGGTACCTTGGCCTTTCTACAGATGGGGTATGGACATCCTCGACCTATTTCACCAAGCCCCAAGTCAATTAAAGTGCTTGGTGGTAGCAGTGGATTATTTTACGAAGTGGATTGAGGCAGAACCCTTGGCCGCAATCACTTTGTCATGAATTCAAAAATTTACTTGGCGTCACATTATCACTAGGTTTAGAATTCCGGAGTCCATTGTAATGGACAACGGAACCCAATTTAAGGATAAGAACTTTGGACCCAAAACGGATCATGCAAATAAAATAAATTAGCAAGGAAAAGTATTCACCAAAAGTAAAGAGTTAATTTAAAAACCTCAGATGCGGGGCAATTATCATTACAAAAATAAAAAACCCCACGCAGGGGGCAAGAAAGCAGAAAAAAGGAAAAATTCTAAGTATCAGGTTCCCCTTCTACTAGGGCCAGAGCAGCATCTTGGTTAGCAGCGGAATCGACTTGAGCAAGCTCCCTTACCTAAACAAGTTAACTGTCATGAAAGACTTTTTCTAAATTAAGCTCCTCCAAGGTAAGAGTGATGCCAAGGTTGAAATGTTGGATTTGGGCCACGACATTCTGGAATTGCTCTCCACCAATGTTTCCCGAAATGGTGTCTAGCTCCTCCATATCTTTTTCCAATTGAGTGACTCGAGCCTGGAAGGTGCTGATGGTATTGTTGGCTTGAAGACCCTTTGCCTCAAGCGCCTTCTTGGCCAGGTCGCAGGAAGCTAATACTGCCTCCAGCTCGGTAATCCGTGCTTGAGCATCCTCATTCAGCTTGAGAGCCGTAGTCAGTTTTCGAGTAGCCTCTTCATCTTTCTTCTTGTTTTCTTTTGCCATCTTCCTAGCAGTTGCCTCGATGGACTTTTCAATATAGCGGACCTCGACGACGGTCTGAAATGCAGAAATCTGAAGCTTGGGCAGGGTTTGGGCCATATTTCTTTCTGAAATATGTCCTATCACTTCGTCGCTCAGTAACAGCCCGTCTATAAACTGATCGGCATCAGACTGCCCTAAAATAACAAGCAAAGGGTCTGTCCTCTCTTCATTGTCGCTCTCCAAAGCTCCTTCCCTACCCTGGTCAGCAAAGCTCTCGATAGCTCTCATTTTCCTCCCTTGAAGGCTTTTAGTTAAGGAGTTTGTTTTTTCTGGGGTCTCTTCAATAACAACACCCCAGTTTGAGGACGCTGGAACGACAGCAATAGGGCACTAGTGGATCTTGCTCCTTTCCTCCTTAATCTCGAGGCTTGCAAAGCTACAAGCGAAGGTCCTAATGCCATGTTACTTACTGAAATAAGACAACAAAGTAAGATGAAAGTCAAACAAGAAAAATTGTGAAGTATAGAAACTTAAAGCGTAAAAAGTCCGGGGTAAGTTACGGGTAATAATATCCTAATTCCTATCTAACAAAACAAAGAAAAGATCATCACCAGGGGTATGAAGGATGTCCTTGATTTTGATAAACTCGTGTTCTTCAGAATACCGGTTTATAAAATTGATGCAGTCGACCTCGTCCGGAGTAAGGTCTCTCTCTTCTTTTTCAAGCAGCATGGTGGAAAACACCAAGCATCTTCAGTCTAGTATAATAGGAACTTTGGCTCCCCATCGTCTTTCAGAAGAAAAAAAAAAGGATGAAACCCCTCTGCTGCCATCAGCTTAAAGAATCTAGTCTTAAATCCTTTGAAACTATCCTGGAAAATATCAAAGGATTTGCGACCGGATCTTGACTGAATTGTGAGCCAACTCTTCTGTTTTGCTGACCCTTGGGGGTTTATCTGGGTGTAAAAATAGAAAAAGGCATTGGTCGAATATTGCAGCCCCATTATTCAGAAAAACCTTTCGAAAGCAATGATGTATCCCCAACCATTAGGATGAATCTGGGTAGGGGTCGCACACAAAGTCCGCAGAACTGCAATCTGGAATTCAGTAAAGGGTAACCGAAGCCCCAATTTAACGAAGAGGGGTTCATAAAAAAAATGAAATGTGAACCCACCTCCCGAGAAAAGCAAACCCTCTTGTTCCACTCCAGGCATAGAACGTGAAATTCTCTATCGCGAGCCCTTCCTTCTATCAGCTCCAGATATTGTACTACTTGTCTGAGCTCGTTTTTAGAAAAAAGCTCAGACAAACGCTCCCAGACATCGTCCCCTACCCACGGGTATACCAATCCCGGACCACATCGGATTCAGATTTGGTCCACTTCAGCCTGTTCATGAGCCTTGGCAACCGGTACTTGCGCTCTAGCTCCCTTTCTACCTCTAGCCACAAAGATCCTGAGAACACCCAAAGAGGCCAATAAGTAATTGGCAGTATCAATCAAATCAGAGATTCAGACACGGTGAAGGGTGAACGGAATGGTCCACACCTACACGCCGACCTCCTTTCCCTCGAAAGCCTGAAACTTCAAAATGACACCTCAGTCACGTTTACAATGGCAAAAAATGGTGTTCCAAGAGGATAAGGCCATGTGAAGAGGGTTGGAAATCCTAAATTTACTTTGTGAAATTTTAAAACAGAAACGCACTCCAGCGAGAAGCACGTAACTGCTCAGTTATTCAATTACAATAATAAAGGAAAAATAAGGGGAAGTACCGTGTGAGAGAAGCTCAGAATTACTGAAGATGGAAATGATTGAGAATCCCCTAGAGCTCCCGCTTCACCGCTGCATAGAGTTCTTTGAAAGATATTTGGAAACAGTAAAATAGAGACAATACATCCCTAAACCCCGATTTATAAAGACTAAGCGGTTAGGGGGCATTGTTGTCCTTACAGCCTAATTTTCAAAAGAACGCTCATCATGGCACACGAGGCACTATGCATGTCCTCCTAGTGAAAACGTGCCACGTGGCCCTTACAGTTCATAAAGCAGTCAACAAGATAGTTGTGCAGCAACTCGAACGTTGCATGACTTCTGAAATTTAAGTACGAAATTTTCTCATGAACCCCGGCTTTAACTGGGATATCTGTTCAAGTGCAGAGTTATCAGTTCAGACCACAGTTATTGAAGTGACAAAGTACTCGAACCCCGGACTAGAGACTTGAAGCCTGCTACTTTCTTAAGCCAAGCGCAAAGCCGGGGACTTCGCAATTTTATGCCGGAATAAGCATTGGACTTACCCCGGCAAAAATAAAAAAAGTGCGAACATTGATAAAAAGTTAAAGGAAGGAAGCATGCATCATGTAAAGTTCATAATGTAAAAGATTTTATTAATTTGTTCTCATTCCATACACCGTCTTACATCTAGAAAAGAGGAAAAATAAAATATTGAAACATGGAATATATAAGGAAAGAGCATCAACCTTTTCCTTTGTTGGACGGGGTGCAACCTTTCATGAAGAAGATCATTCCACTAACTTCATGATCACCCCAAGCTGCCTCAAATTGCGGAACTGCTTCAACAGTCCCTCCTGCTTATTTGAAAACTAGCAAAGCTCTAGAGGAAGCACTTGCTAAGTTCTCAGAAAGGAAGAGAAGTGTAGGCTCTGTTTCTCCAAGGAGGTCCGTCCAAACGATAGGAATCACAGATTTTCCCAGCAGTAGAGCATGTTTTAAATACTCCCTCATACGTTGGGAAAGAAAAGTGTCTGCCATTGCCACGCTGAGAAAGAAAAGTCCCCATTGGAAAAATTACTTGCAAGGAAAGGGAAAACATCTTCACAAATTTTGGGAAAAATAAGAAGATGATCTTCGTAGGGGGCAAAACCCTCTTTGAATATGAACAAAATGAGAAGAAAACCATGGAAGGTTATACTTTAAAACAAATTGCCAAGAAAAGAAGAATGCAGCAAAAGGAATGCCAACCTCAACGTGAACATTCCTTATTTTATAGACACATTGAAGCATTCTAATTGGTCCCTAGAAAAGCAAACTGATCATATGAGATGAACTGCATCCTTAATGCTCCTTGTTTCTGATTGGTAGAGAGGTAAATGACCAGTTGGGAAACAGCATGGATTTAATGCCCCTTTAATGGATTTTTAATTCTCGATAAAGCTAAGGCAGCGATTACCCAAGAAAGTTCAATACTGTCAAGGAGTGTGGAAAAAGTCAGAAACCCCCATGAACTTACATGCGGGGGCAAAGGATATACCTCAGATGATGGGATGATGTTGTATGCTAACCTCGGAGGTACTCCATAACAATGGACCTTAGCCTAAATGGATTTTTATCTATTGAGCGCCATGGGTTCTTCTCAAATTTTGAATCTTGACACTTAACTATTCCGCTTAAGCGCCAAGCTGGGGGTAACTGTTTTGGACCTTACCCTGGGCTCTCAATATGTAGTCCAACCCAGTACACATACAGGCACAGGTCCAAGGCTTCACTCCTCCGACTGAGTCAGCTTAACATGAAATCCCAATTTTGGATGGTAACAGTTTTACCGCAAGATCCGCGCAATGGATGAATCTTGTGATATATCCTAATTTCCAATTATGATCTTATGGAATAATTGTACTATAACTGTCATACCAATATTGCGATAATATATGAATTCTCTATAACTAAATAATGAACATATCTTCTCTTGTAATTATAATGTGAATATATCTCTTTATCAAAAGGAGGTATCAATTCAACCTCTATAAATGTCAGGTTAAGTCACTCAAATCAAGTATGAATTCTCCCATAACATAGACTCAATTGTTACACATCCTGATTTGAGCGTTGGAGTCTTTTACAGGTACCCACCCCTCTAGTTCAACAAGCTTGGTAACAATCGAGCATCAAAGGAGTCTATCGCATACGTGTCTATCTCAAGTACCCTCTAAATTTATTTCAAAACAGAATAGATAAGAGGCTTCTTGAGGAGGATTGGGATTTGTAATGTCTTTAACGCAGGACTTTGGGGTGTTCTCACTGGTCTACAATTGGCTTGGAATTGTGGTGTCAAAAATGTAATTGTCCAATGTGATTCTCTGGTTGTCATCCTCATGATTAACAACCTCCCCCTAGAAGCCACTTCCCCCAACAGCTTAGTAAACCGCATTCAGTTTTGGAGAAGGCAACCTTGGACGCTGGTTTTCAACCATTCTTGTCAAGAAGGGAATTTCTGTGCTGACCATTTGGCAAATTATAACTTTTGCCATGCCATTGGTTTACATGAATGGGATTCCCCTCCTCACAATTAATTAAATTTGATGTACAAATTAAATCATTTCTCATATTTTTACGTTCCAAACACACTAGAACTTCTTTTGTAGGCTGATGTTAGTTGGACATATTTGCCCAGAGGCTTTCGAGCCTAATTGTATCGTTCTTCTTGCCTTTTTTCTCTTGGCCTTAGGTATACTGCTTTTTTAAGTTAATCATGTGATGAGGCCTTTTTTGGGTAACTCTAACGTATTGAATCTACTATGGATCAAGATGGAGTTAACCCACAAGGACCCCTAACCCACATCTCATGAAATAAACAAAAAAAAACCCTAATTCCCAAATCAGAAAACCCAATCCCTAACCCACATCTCACGAAATAAACAAAAAAAAAACCTAATTCCCGAATCAGCAAACCCAATCCTTCTCAACCCTTCTCAACTCGCTCTTCTTCAAATCAGAAAACCTAATTCGCTCTCGCTCTTCTCTCGCTCCCTCTCAACTCTTGATCTCGGAGCTCGATCTTGGAGCTTGCTCAATCTAGCTCTCTTAACTCTATCTCGGAGCTCGCTCGGTCTCGCAGCTCATTCTCGCTCGATCTCAGCTCTCAATCTCAAAGCTCTCTCTCAATTTTACAACTACAGCTCAGGTTCTTCAATTGTTCTTCAATTATTTCAATTTGTTTAGCTATTGTTATGACTGTTTAATTATTGCTCTGTGAATCTGTGATGGTGTTATTTGATTATATCTGTGAATCTATGATGGTGTTATTTCAATTGTTCTGAAACATTGAGGATGGGATTAAATAGTCATGGCCAATACACAAAATTTGTTTTCATAACACAATGAATTGTTAATTATGAATATAAATTAATATTCTGAATTATCACAAGCAGAGAAGGTCAGTGAGACAAGACATTGAGTTTAGCTTCCAGGTTTTATATTTATGAGCTCACAGGGTAAGTTGGTGACATGGCAACTTCAATTACTTGAGTGAACAATAGAAATGTTTGAATTAACACACTTCCCTAAAATCACTTGTGATCATTTAGTTATGTTAACTTCAGTTTTTCTGCTACAAATCGTAAGAGTTTCTAGGAGCTTTGTTTGTGATGGAGCAAATGACACGAGTCTGGGTGCATTCAACTCCAATAGAAAACTGAGTCTTGTATATTTTAATGTAATTATCAACTTGAAACTTATCTAAAATGCATCCAAATTTCCACCTTGCAATATAGTTCTTATATGGATTTAATTTTAATTCACTGAAAATGTAAAAAGCTTTACATTGTTAATGAACCATATGCTACCACCTATTTTAAATTTTTTTTGAAAGTTTACTTCAAGTAGAAAATCTTAGTTAATACAATGATGTACACTTTACTGTTTACTGATTGTGAAAAGTTTTACATTGAGTGTTGATCAAATTTAAACTCTTCTTATCTATGCATTTTGTACTTTGGTGTAAACATACAAGAATTATTATACTCTTCTTGTCTGCCCCTCTCTCTTTCATCTATGTAGATTTTAACATATAGGAGTTAGGAATTAGTTATGTTACCAGCTCACTTTCCCATCAATATTTTATAGGTGACATAAAATTTCCTTTGTTAAAAAGCTTCTGACCTGAATTTCATTAATGGTCTCTGACAGCTCCAAAATCAAACTAGTGGGTTCTTCTTAAGCCCTGAACTGATCTTCACAGAGTGGCCATATTTGGTTTTATGCCCTGCACCTTTGTCATATTTATGGACAATATTAGATCCATGTTTACCGTTATTTCAGTAAAACAAAGATGTGCTTTTAGCAATTTGAGAAAAAGACAGTTTTTTCCCCTGTTGTAGTTTATATGTGCATGCCAGAAAATCTGGAATTGCATAAATTGTATGTCATATTTTGCATCTGCAGTAGGTTCAATAAAGTTCTCTTGGCATTTTATTTTTGTTCTGGATTTGTTTATTTCATTTAAAACTAACATGAACCAGCATATATTTGTCCAGATATGTGGCGACTGAGTTGGCAACTGATATAGTCATGAATGTTGGTGATGTAAAATTTTATCTTCATAAGATTCTATCTGACATTGAGATGATATAGTTATCTTAAATATAGCTCACATGAGAAATGAACTGCTAATCTTTCTTGTCGATTTTTGCATCTCTCCCTTTATTATTATTAGAGAAGTCTGTAATTCAATCCAAAATGCTACAAAGGTCTGATGATGGAGGGGAAGGATAACCATCTTAATATGTCCTTCAGTCAATAGTTAACAAATTTAAAGGAAGAATACGGATTCAAATGTTGTTCTTAATTAATCCAATTTGGTAAATGAGTCAACTTAATCTGGTACAACATTCTTTTCCTCTTGAATGCCATGGAGATTTTGACTCTTAATGTATTATAAAGACTATAATTTAGGGAACTCTGGGGTTTGTCTTTCATTTGTATGGCTTTAGGTCCGGTTTACATAATATGTGCTGATTTGTACATTATTATTATGTGAGGAAATTAGTAAAGTCAGTGTTGGTCGTATGTATATGGAGGTGTCTATATTCCATTAGCTCAAACATTTTTGCTGCTTGTTTAAATCCCACACATACACAAGGTTTGAAGTTTGATTCCTTTTTTTTTTTTTATAAGAATCAAATTATCATGTTATTCTATTTGGTTCTAAAACTTTGAATTACTCAGTAACTATAAGCTTAAAAGGATCAAATATATTTGTGAATCTGGTTCTTCAAATATTGCTACTTCTGGGAGTATAAAAATGTGTGCACAATAAAGATGGAAATGGAGGTTGTCATTAGATAGTTAATAATTCACTATGAGTAGAAATTAAAATAGGTGGTTCAAGTTATGTTTTAATGGGCCAGCCCATGGAGTGGGCTAGTACCAACACATAAAATACGTGGGTCAAATTTTTTAGTGGGCCAGCCTATAGAGTGGGCTAGGGCCATCCCATAAAATACGTGGGTCAAGTTTTTTTTGGTGGGTTAACCCATGGGTGGGCTAGGGCCAACCCATTAAATAAATGGGCCAAATTAATTTTTTTTATTGTGGTCCAGCCTATGAGCTAGTCCTAGCCCACCTGACCTTGTGGGCTTTTTGGCCCTAGCCCATGTGGGCTAGAGCTTGATGGGGTGGGCTGGGCCTTTTTGACATTTCTAAGTATATGTGAACTAATGAGTACTGTTATTCTTTCTGCACAGAATTAACTATGAAAACTTCTATATTGCTAGACACCTAGACACAACAAGATGCAATGGGAGCCTCCAGAGGTCAAAGGCTTTCGGGGATGCAGAAGCAAGTACTTAGCTTATATAGAGGGTTTTTGCGTGCAGCCCGTTCCAAATCTGATGAAGAACGACACAAGATAGAGTCAGTAGTATCAAAAGAGTTTCGCCGTAATTCCAAGGAAGTAGGTTGGAAAACTTTTCTCTACATTGAGTACTTACTTCACCGTGGCAAGAAACAGCCTGATCAGCTTAGGAACCCTGGTACCACTGGGTTATCTTCATTACAAGTTGATTTGTCTAAGACCAATAACACTAACCCTTAAAGCAAGCATTAAAATGCTTGTCATCATTATCACCGAAAAAATAAAACATTTGTCATTATATTTTTCATGCAGATATTCTCAATTTATTAATTGAAAATTATTTGAATATTGAGATGCATGCCTTTTTATAAGTAGAAAAAGAAATGAGATGCATACTGTGAACTCACGTTTGATTATATATTTTAATGACATCGTTTTCAGCTTTCACACACGAATTTCTCCATAATATGGTGCTCTAGTAGGCCAATAAATGATTGCCTGTTTCCTTGCCTTCAAGAAGGCCAATGAATTCATTTATGTTTGGATCAAGGTGTATTGGACTGCATACAAAAATGAGTGTGCATGTGGCATGTATAAAATGTTGCTTATACAAGTTTAATTATATGTTAGGAAGCACTGCATAATGACCAAATTTCAAGTTTAAAATTTCAACACATCAGTTGGGTATTTTAAATACTTCAATGTTCATCACTGCCCATGCAGCAAATCTCCCTTATTTTTCAAGCCATCAAACTTCAGAACAATTTGGTTCAAATGGTGCACCTAGATTTGGGAATGCTGTGTTTTTTTAGGGAAGTTTCAAGAAGTCGATTATGTGAGGAAGATGAGAAAAGTTTCATTAATTGGCAAAGAAGCATAAGAAGCAATAACTTCAGCAGAGGTGACACATCTCAACATATATCATTAGCAAGTAACAATCAAAATCTTGGAATTTGGAATAATGTTTCAGAGAAAGATCAAAAGCTTGATTTGTCTCCATTTGTAGATTTTTTTGTATAGAATTGGGATGAGATGATGCATTTCTCAGTGAGGTAGGGAGTTGCAGAACTGGTTTTTTGGGATAACTGATGTTGTTTGTCTTGGTTTAGAATAATGATTTTATTTTTTGGATTAATATTTGTACCTCACTTTCCAAAGCAAAAGCCTACTTTTCACTTTGGTTGTATTGCATGAATTGAAGGATTGAGATGAATATATATAATTTTTTTCTTTTTACTTTTGTTTTGTAATACTAAACAGGTACTAAATATGCTGGTTGCTTTGAGCCTAAAATCGTAAACTCACTTGAATCACCCAAAAACCCAACAACTGCAACTGCAACTGCAACGTACCTCATTACCTTTTATTCAGTTGAACTTGTAGTTTCACCCGCACAAAGCATAAAACTAGACAAATTCAGATTCTTCAGATCTAGTTGAGGTACTGCAACTTTAAAACCCACGACTCTATGCTCTTGGTGTATTAACATTTAAAATAGCTCTACTTTGGGTACGACTTTATTTTAGTAATACCAAATCCGCATATGATATCAACTCAGAAAGATACATCAAATTATAAATGCTTTCAAAGTGTTGACAACTGTAAACCATATAATTCCAACACTTACAGACGTAAAATTACCAACCAATTTTGGCATGGATCACAAGCGTTCAAGTCCTCAGGCCATAGCAGAACACTACTACATTAAAATTGCTAATTATTAGTTGTTAATCATATTTAGCAACGACAACTGATACAGATTGACCTTGTGATGGTAAACGTCCATGGACAAAACATAATGCTTCAAAAGTTCCAATTCTCAACCATAACGAGAGCATTTCCACATGATTAATACACCTTGACATCCTTATGAGTCATAACAATGTTCAACTCCCTCATTACTACTGATGACTCCAAGATTACTTAGAAAACAAATCACGTGCAAGTGAATTAGATCCATCAAATGAGTTGCACTTTATTTTCACCTATCTCACATTTCTTTTGTACCAACGAGTGTAAAGTAATTTAATTTACATTATCCACCTCCTCAAACAAGCACACCCTTGACCATCAAAAAAAAAAAAAAAAGAACAATTAATTAGGGAACCTTAAAAACCAATGGAATCACATGAACTTTTCAACTTGATATTTTTCCAGAAGATCAAAACAATCGTCATTTGTTTTGAAACCTTGAGTCAGATTAAATGTAATAGGAGATTATTATAAACATTCATTATCAATCCCCTTCACATGATGAATCAATCAACAAATGCCCTTTGGATGGAAATGAAATTATATGCCCAACTTCACATACATTACTAACATTTGAATTTTCCTAATGACTTCTTGCATGCACCATGATGAAGCACGAACGTACCGTTTATGAGGCGTGTTCGCGTGTCAGACATGTGCCCGTGTCAGACATATAAAGACACCCGTATGACACATGTGTCCTGCATATCTGAATGTATTTGATTAAAAAAATTATTTTTTTTCAATTTGGACACGCTTGGATACGCTTGGACATATCTAAGACACAGTCGATTAATATTTTTTTAAAAAAAATTAGTTTCTATGACTAACGTTCAATTAGTAAACCTGTAATTCACTCAAGCTCAATCACATGACTGACATCCTAAACCACTATTTTAACATACTAGTATTTTAAATTTTATCTTTTCACATGCCACTATTAGACTTTTAAGTTTTATCTTTTCACACACCACTATTTTCATCTGTTCCTTCTACCTCTATTCATACCAAGTTGTCTACTTCATCGTCATAGAAACTTGCCTCACGCTAATATTCCCTCTAGTTAACTTTTTTTCTATGCACATGTACCTGTACATGATTAACTCTATTAGGAGAAGTTAATTTATGAGATTTTTTAGAAAATGTTAACAGAAATTATGCTCCATATTTTTTAGGAGCTTACTAAGTAATAAATATTAATATATATGACATATATTAAAATATTATAAATCTTCAAGCTTATAGAAATGATATCAATAAATTATGAATCTTTTTCTTAAATTTTGTAATTATATATATATATATATATATATATATATATATATATATATATATATATATATATATACCAAGTTCTTGAATTTACTTTAATATTAATTTATATATATATATATATGTCATGTCCGTGTCCGTGTCTATGCTTCATAGATACACAATGAAGCCTCAACAAGCCTGTATCATTCTACATTGCCTCTTTATTTGCTTAATACTGAAATGACTTTGCTCAACCAAACTTAGCATTGGAATAAGATTGAATAGGAACCAGTGTTTGGATCTTTGACCACTTTAAAGTTGTCTACACTCATGGCAAAGCAACCCAAGACAAAATTGCCCATTTTTTTCATGCTGTGAAGAAATAGAATGCCTTTCTATATTATTTTGAAATAAAAGAAATCTTATGTGTGTTAATAAAAAAAGATATGAAATGACATTCTTATTCCTAATCTTATTCCACAAATTTATATAATCATATTCCTAAAAAAAGAATGTGGGATTGTGATTCCATATTTTCGTGGAATAGGATTCCATATATTTTTCTTAATATATCCCTTACCAATTTATAAAATGACACAAGTTACCTTTTTATAATTTATAGAATATTCTCCTTCCCTTTGATATGTGACTTCAGTGTTTACTTTACATTGTAATTCTCATTTTACATATCACCCTTCTTACTTGTATTCAACTTATCATACCCAGCGTAAAGATTTCAAATACTCTTAAATTCTTCCTCATTCACCCTTTTTCTATACTAGAAACCTTTTTGTCTAAACTCCTACTATGACTTTGAGTTCTCTGACTCCTCAATATTGTGTTTATTCATCACTATTGGAAAACTCTTTGATTTCTAGAGGCCTCACTATTCTTCTCAAACTTCACTTTGTACTACTCCATGGTTATATATCTTTGCTTAAATTTCCAAGAACTCCAACTCTTTCTCTTCTTGCAATTCCTTTTTAAAAAAAATACTTGTCCAAGAAAGTATCTTGAACACTCCCATGTTATCTCAATTCCTGGCACTTTTCTTTAAAGATCTGGCACTAGCCCACCAATACTCAACTTCTTCTTTTAACATATAAATAACAAAAGACACCTTTAGGTCATCTATGCATCTCATCACTACAATTATTTTCTTTAACTCCCTTATTCATTCCCCTGCTTTTACTAGATCATACTATCCTCTAATATTTTAGTGATCATAGCTACATGTTCTCTCACAACGTCAACTATGTTTTTAAAGGTCTCTAACATGTCTGATGCATTATTGCCAGCGAGGACTCTACCATCTCGAGTTCGCTTGGTCGATTCTAGAGTCTCTTATACACATAGCACATTATATATTGAATTGATCATACTCAATATCATGTAACTGTGTGACAATTAACTATGAACATACAAACTAAAGACTGTTATGCTATTCATCCTATGCATCTCATCATTAAGACAAGAAAAATGCATAACAAAGCATAACTAGTCCATACCCCGACTCAACAGGATGAACTACGTTGATACCATAATGTAACATCCTAATATTAGTACTAATAGCGTATCCGGAATTATGCACTAGTAACTAGAATTAAGTATGTCACGTATAACTAATAAAAATAATTTTAAATTTCATTTAAATGATATATAGAAAATATGAGCTGAGTGTGAGTGTAATAATATATATATATATATATATATATATATATATATATATATATATATTGGAAGAATTTATATACAAATGCATTTATCATAATACAAATTTTATAATATATGCCTTCATGGCATTATTTACACAAAATCTATACATAACTTTATCTAGCATTTACGACTAAACTCTGTCTTCATAACTTTGGTCTTTTCTTCTTTTGCTGGTACCTTCTTTGTTCTTGGAAATATTATGAAAAATACAAACATGTGGGTGAGAATTCTAAGAATTCTCAATAGTTTTATGAAAAATGAGTCATCGTAATGCTTTCAGATGTTTCGGGGGAAAACACATTTTTATTTAAAATTCAATATATATATATATATATATTATAAGTTAGAAAGGTGACAAACTGCCAAATCTAGTCCTTTCTCTTCCCAAAACAGAGGTTCAATTATTATATTTTATAAAAATCATTTGCACAATTCAATAAATCATAAAGTATCACATCTAGTTCTCTTTCAAAATCATTTACAAAATTAAATCAAGTATCACAATAAATCACATGTAATATTCATCATACTTAAACATCCTTCATAATAAAAACATAAAATACAATCCAAGTCAGTTATCCAATTCTCAACATACATCACAATTATTTATTCATCATTTCTTAGTATACTTCTCAAGTCTTATATTCTTCATACTTATTCATTTCTCAAAATATTTCATTATATTTCATCATTCGTTATTCAGTATAACCCCTTAATATATCTTATATTCATTATCCTTTCTTCATTCTTTGTATCTCTTTTCATCATTCTAGAGTATCATAAATCTTCATTTCTTATTCTTTGACAATTCTTATCATTATTCAAAAGGTATAGAAGGAATGTCCATCCTCACACCATTCCTTTCACATTCTCTTAGTAGTAGTCTACTTTCAGGTTGGTGCACTTCAACCTATTTATGACCATTCGCCAGTCACATAGAAATACTCCAAATAATGTTAAATTCAATATCAATTTCTTCTCAGTGCTCATTATGTAGTGCTAATTCTCACAGAACTCGGACAGCTCACATAACTTGAATTCTAACTTGATAATAGTCTGCTTTCAGGTTGACACACTTTAACCTATTTATGACAATTCACTTGTCACATAGAACTATTATGAGTATCTTATTCAGCAAGGCAATAGTCTACTTTCAAGTTGCTCACTCCATCCTATTTACGGCACTACAATTTGTGTCACGCAGAACTATTCCAGATATCATTACATACATGAGAGAAACTAGGACAAGCGAGAAAACTAATGAGGAATTTTAAGAATATAGGATCCCCTTCCTTACGGAGGATCATCTCAATAATTTTAATGGAATTCTGGATACCCTTCCCTCACAGAAGATCAACTCCAGAATTCACTAATACCCAAACAACTCAAATACAAGAGGATACTCATATGTTGGGAATCATTCTCTTGCAATTCAAGGAAAAATATTCACAATTCTCATATACAATCCAAATTCAATTCTCATGAGCACTGACCATTCAAACTCAATACAAATATCATTCTAGCTCAACCTTAAATAATTAAGGGAGCAAATTCTCATATTTAAATCAAATAGCTCAACTTTGCAATCAAAGGAGCAATATAATCTCTAGTACACAATAATTGTACAATACTATCTCATTTACCACTTACCATACAAACTTTTTAATTATCCATTCATAACAAAATTAACTACAATGGTCAATGTTGTAATCAACATATAATCAAATGATCTAATCAAAACCTAGCTTCAAAGCACAACAAAAATACACTCAAGTAAAGGTTACAATAAGGCAGAATTTAGCCTTTTTTTTTAATCACATTTCAAGCCAAAATATTATGAACAATTACAACGAAATTCAGATCTCAATGAGGCAGCGTTCTGCCGTGACCTTTCCACCCATTAAAGGCACCATTTCACATATTAAAAATAACCACATTCTGGTTAAAACAGGGCAGCATTCTGCCTTGTTAAATTCAGTCATACAAACCTTCATTTCATACTGAAAAACACTAAAAATTCAAGTCTCAAAACAGGCCGCAATCTGCTATAACAAATCAACATCATTCTACTAATAATTTCATGCATAAAAACAAGCTAGATCATGGTTACAAACAAGGCAGAAAGCTGCCAAAATAGTTCAGCTCAAGAAGCACAATAAATTCTCATTTTTCTTATCATTTTGAACTTCATAATTTCAAGAGAAATATTAATGGAATGAAAGAACAAATTGAAACAAAGGAACCTCTACACTTTCATGCTTTGGCCGTGAGCTTTGTCCAACCCATCAACACAAAGAGTTTTCATTTTTCTAATCACAAACAACATCACAAATCAACTCAAGAACCAATGGTAGAAAAGAAGCAAATTTAAGTAATTAAAACCTTATTTTAATTTCCTTGAAAATTTCTCCATTTTTATTCTATGTTTTGAGTCACTTTGCTATACTATTTCTGCTGTATTTTTGCTGCTATTTTTGGGGGCCTTTTAACCATGAGAAACAATGGACGAAAATAAGGAAAAATAAGATTACTTATAGGTGAAGATGGAAGGAAGAAAGATGGAGAACAGAGTGTGAAGGAATAAGCAGCGTGCTCTATTTTTGGGCTATGACGCAGTAGAGAAGCCAAAAAAACAAGAAAGGAATAGTCAAGAGTAGTGTAGAAAAATGAAGAAGTGAATGGCAGCGGTAGCTAAGAAATATGAATAAAAAATTTCATCCGGAAACTTTTATATCTGCTACGTACACTTTTAATCTTCCAAAGTTGAGTTTTCAAGCTTCCACAAGTGTTAGGGAAAATTTTAGGACTCATCTTAGTCCTCAGATCCATTTTTCCATAACTTTCCGCATACTGCTATTTATCAGTTAAGTTTCACTACTTTTCTCAAATTAAATCGAACTTGTAAAGTACGTAAATATATCTACCTTAATTATTTTTTATACCAAAATATTCTCCATATTCTACATGTCATCTTTATGAAATTTCATAATTTTCTAAGATACTTAGTTGTTCCGTTACTGTTCCCTTAAATCCTCATCGGTATCCTTAAAAATGCCAGACTTGTTCAATTGATTCTCCAAAATTTTTTACAACTCTTATCAATGGTTCTTAATTAGGAAATTAATTTTTCATATTTATTTCTATCATATCAACTAATTCTGTAGATACCTTAATTATTCTCTTGTATTCAGTATTGTAGAATTACACTCAAATAGGTTCAGAAAATCATCCAAATTAGCATATAACTCTTACCAGTGTTACTAAGCTACTATAACCTTAATTAGGACCATTAGGTTAGGGAAGATGATATAATTCTCCCTTTTAAAAATTTTGTTCTAAAGTGAATTCAGAGGATACCTGAGATAGGCACGTATGTGATGGTTTCCTCCTTTGGCAACAACGATCGAGTGTGTTGAGACGGGGGGTGGGTACCTGTAAATGAACTCCAATGCTCAAGTCAAGTTGTGCTCAAGTAAAGAGGAGTATATTGAGTAATTTACTAATACCTGATTATGGTTACTTAGCCTTGTATTTATAGAGCGTGTACAGAATCCTTATGTAATTTGTATCGAATGCAGGTATTTAGGATTAAGATCTTGATAGGAATTACTTTCCTTCTATTATTGGGATAAATCCCTATAAGTTAGGAACTCTCAATATAAGAGCTACTTATCAATTGAGACAATTATAGATCCTATAATATCATAAGTAGATGATTGGCAGTTACGGATATTTAGGGGTATATCCTTGCACATATCTTGCGTTCACATCAGCCTCGTTCTCGACCTTCAAGGAAGACAATAGCATGTATCCCTGAGCTCCTTCTTTCAAGAAAGCTCGAACTTGGTTGGCCTTCAAAAATCTAGAATCCTCATCCATGGGAAAAACTATGGTTTTACTAGAGCAATCCAACAGGATATGGTTGAAAGGCAACCAATCCATTCCTAAAATTACATCTAACTAAGAATGGGGTAAACAGATCAAATCAATAGAAAAGATTCGACCCTCAACAATCAACGAACAATTCAAACAGATTTTGGTAGTAACAACAGGTTTATCAGTGGGAGTAGAAACAGTTGAGTCAAAAGATAAGGATGACACAGGTAAACCAAGTCGTCGTACACAGTCATATGAAATGAAAGAGTGGGTTAACCCAGAGTCATATAGTACAGTTAAAAGATTACCTCTTATGGCACCTTCTCCCTGTATCAGATCTTTGGATTTAGAGGCTTCAGCTCCACTCATGGTATAAACTCAGCCCCCTTCCTGCGGCTTTGTAGCTCGTGCGGCGTTGACTGAAGGCTCAGCCTTAGCTTGGTTGCAATCTCTGGAGATATGTCCAGGCTTCCCACATCGAAAATAGATGATCCATTTGATGGTGCAGTTTCTTGTTGCGTGATCCTTCCTGCACTTCAAGCATTTCAAAGAAAATGCCACATTCTGTCCAGTTTGGTTCCCACCGGAACCTCCACTAGAACCTCCACCAGATGTCTGCTGCTGATTTCTTGGTGGTCGGGAATAAGGCTTCTTCTAAAAGTGATTCGCGTTGTTGCTGCCTCCTCTTTGGAACCTAGTAGGTCCAAAGTTTCGATTTCTTGTGTCCCGAGCTTGATCCAGAGCTTCCACCTGGAAACACGTATCTAACAACTCTGAAAATTAGTTGATCTTTAAGGTGATGACTGCTCTTTTCACTTTGTGCCTCAGTCCTTCCTCAAACTTTCGACATTTCAACACCTCATCTGGCTGGTGCTGGAAATATGTCAAAAACTTGGATAAGCTTTCGAACTTTGCGGCGTATTCACTGACAGACAAGTTTCCTTGCCTCAACCTGAGGAACTCCATTTCTTTTGCATGCTTGGCGCTCGCGGGGAAATATTTTTTCAAGAACTTATTCTTGAATACCTCCCAAGTGATTGCACGACATTCAGCTTCTAACACTCTTTGTGTCCCGTTCCATCAGTCTTCAGCATCCCCAACAGCATAAAAGCTGCATAAGTTACTTTCTTGTCATTGGCACAGTTCCTGCCTCTGAAGATTTTCTCCAGCTCCTTGATCCACAAACTAGCTTTCTCTGGATCAAATTCTCCTTTAAACTGAGGACGGTTGTCACGACAGAACTCTGCCAAATTTTGTGCATCAGTCGTAGCTTCGAGCTGTTGAGCAGCCCTCTTCTGTTGTTGGGTAGCTCTCTCAGTTTATTAGGCAATAACTTCTGCCATTCTTTGCATTGCTTCAATCGCTGCTGCCATATCTCTGCCTCGTGCCATTTCACTCTTTCAAGTAATACTAACTGAAACACACAATGAAGAATTAGATGTATCTTTTCGAAATACCAATCATAGAGAATCACACAGTACAAACAAGTCAGACCTAACCACAAAGACCCAAAGAAAACATAAACCGGGACTTTGATACCAACTTAATGTAACGCCTTTTTTTGGGAGGGAACGTCACATCATTATTTATGATGTGGAAAACAAAAGTATAAGTTAAGACCCAGTTCATTATATTATAATTAAACTTGTTTGGTTACAGTTGTATAAATAAAATGGTGAATAATTTTTTTTTTGTTAAAGTAAGAACATAATACGTGGTTATAACAGAAATTAACATGTGAAGTAAAACATACATCCATACAAGCATGCTATATATATATATATATATACTAACATCATGTCTGTTTAGTTACAACGCATGATATACAAAAAGTAAAACTATACATGCCCCAAAAGATTATATGTGTACAGCCTACCAAGAAGATAAATCATCAGGCCCTAAAAAGAATACAGATAGCCATCAGTAGCTATTGACCGTATCAGCCCCTAAGAAGAAAAAGAAGAAATCGTGTCAGGATCCTCCTCAGGGTCTTCCTCTTCAGAGGAGACCCTCATTGGAGCCACCGAGTTGCGAGCCGGGGCTCGGGCAGTAGAGAGGAATGAATCCTCCTGTGGGGAGTAATAATGTTCACCCCATATATCCCTAATAGACAGATAAAATTCTAAATGCAGGCGGACACTACAAGTAAAAATAGGCAGATTATATCGCTCCCAAGCTAACGACATCGTCACGTCTCCCAGATAGACATAGCGGTCCGAAGCCAAGTTGATATGCCAGCAATCTAGACCTCCGAGAAAAGTCAGCCTCACGTAACCCAAAAAGCCTCGAAGACGGGTCATCATGATCAAGCAGGTACTAGTCAAAGTCAGGCCAAAAATTGGGGAACTCGTGAACTTCACCTTCTTCGCTGATGTCTTTGATGGAATATAAATATATACAGAAATAGTAGAAATACAGGAAAAATGTAAGACATCCTACCATCATTACCAATTATGGCAGTAAAGAAACAGAATGGCGCGAAGCGCCTACATAGCATTTCAGAAACAATAATAATCAGCATTAAATAGTAATAGTAAACAACTAAACAGTTCTAGGCAGTCATGATATTAATAAAGCAACAATTCCAATCATCATGTAAATAAATAAATTCTAAATAATATGTAGACTCACTATGCATATATACATGTTATCAAAATCTTACTCTATGGAGCTCGACACAAACATTCAGAGAGAAAAATCAGGAGACGTGTCTGTAACTCAGCTAGCGCGGCCAAAGTGCTATAATTCAACAAATTATCCACGTGCACATCAAGGCATTGTACAAGACATTCTTCACTAGATCGCGATATAGGACAGTGTCTTGGTCCGGATCATCGGTGAGTTTGCATCGGTCTATCCCACGGTCTAGAAGAACTACCAACTGACCATTGTGAGACACCTGCACCCTGACGCTCCCAAGGTCAACATTATGACCTACACTAGTCTACTCGCACCTGCACTAAGGTGTGTTCAATCTCTTAGGCAACATGGCCTTAACAACAGTCTATCGGACTTCCACAATGCATGATGACTCAATGCATATATCATGTATATTCAGCAAAATATACTTTCCATAACATGCCACAATTTGGCCAAGATAAGCATCATCAAGTCTCCAAATAAGACACTGTACATTTAGGGTTCATTATGGAATTAAGCCTTAATCTTCTACATTCTTGTCATTAAGTTTCCCTTAAGATAATTTAATTTGAGTTATTTTACATCTCACTTACACTCATGTCCTTCCTTTAATTTAGAATTATTCTAAGTTTTAGGATAATATCTCATTCTTGATTCTTTCATTTTATGAATCCCTAATTAATTCCTAATTATCCAATTAATTAAGTTTCAGTTAAATTTAGTATTTCTTATGAAATTCTTTTCTAGAGGAATTATCTTAATTATTAGGTTCCTTGTTTTAAGTTTTATCCATACTCACTTAGAAAATTATTCTAAGGTTCTCTAAGTCTCACACACTCTTATTCTTCCCTTAAATTCCAAAAATCACTCTAGGTTATCAATTTAATTTTTGTAACACCCTAAATTTTTTAACTATTTGATAATAATAACAGAATTCTACTATTTAGTGATTTCTGTGTACTGTAAAATTATTTTGAGTATTCCGTGAATATATTTGATCGTTTTGTATGATTTACTCCGTGTCAAGAAAATAATAATTTTCGGGCAAGGAAAAATCTTACGTAATTTAATTATTACTGTTGATTCTTAATTCTTTTTGCTAATCTGATTTGATTTTCATAAGTTTTATAATTTTTGTGATTTTATCGATTATTATGAGATTTTTATATTTTTTTGATTATTTTAATATTATTCTTAAGCTGTTGTGGGCCCAGGCAGGGCCGGAAAAGCGAAAAAAATTTTGGAGCTAGAAAATTATGTACTGTTGAGACGGGGACGGGGGATCTTACTAAACTCGAAATCGAAAACAGTTTTAGAAATTTTCTTTTACTGTGTTTTGTATTGTATTTAATTATCGGGTGATAAAAACTACAATTAACTGTGTCCATAGGGAAATAGCAGATAAAAATAAATATTATACTGCTTAGTCAACATTAGTGGTTATGATGACTTTATGACGGACCAATAGGAAACAAGCTTAATGTTGAAGCCTTTGGATATCCACCATTGATTTAATCAAGGATGAAGATTTGGTCTAACAAAGTGGCTAGGACCATTTGTAACCCTTGGATGTAAAGTATGAAGAGGAGATCTTGACCCTTCATTTTGGAGATACATCTAATGGCTAGGATTTCAAGGAGAAAGATCCAATGGTCTAGATTTGGTCTTATCAATATAGAAGCTATGCTTAGAAGCTACATTAATATGAACCATTGATCTAATCAAAGGCTAACAATGCCCAAAATGGTAGCTAGTGAAATTTGACACTCATTGAGTGTACAAGAGGGGGGGGGGGGAAGGTTTTGTGATGGCTTAAGGCCATAGGAATTTCAAGACCACTTCATTATTCATCTTTGTCTTCTCCAAAATCCTAAAGCATTTATAAAATTTTCTCTTCTCTCCCTTCAAGTGAGTTTCGGCGAAGACACCCAAAACACTTTCCATCACTCTATAATTTTAATCAACCACATATCTTGCATCCTTACATCAATCTAAGAACCTTTGTAGTTAAGCCCAAGCTCTAAATCTTTCATCTTTAAGGACTTTCTTCAAGATCAAGTTCTAGGTTTTTGAGGTGTAAGGAAACTTCACTATTTGTCTTATTTTCATGTTCTAAACCATGTTTGATCCATGGTTCTCCTTGTTCAAGCTTAATATGCTAATAAACTTGTGTTTAAGAAGCTTTTGGTGGTGAATCACTTGCTCAAGGAGTAAACCAAGGAGCTTGGGAGGTTCTTCAAGAGGTAAGAGGGAGATCTATCTCACCAACCAAGTATGGTGGTGAGAGATGAATCTTGTATTTGATGGATGATGAATCCATGTGAGGATTCATATCCTTGGTTGTGCAATTATGTGTGGGCATTTATGTGCTTTAAATTATTTATTTGTGTTTGCATACTTTATGTGATTTTTATTGCTTTAAGGTATGCTTGATTATATGGTATGATGAATATATACATGTATACCATGATTTGATGATGAAAGGAAAATAAATTTTTGGTTCCAATGACCATGAGGGTTTCGGCCTCAACACCTCAAAATAGGTGTTTCCAAACTAAAATTTTCATGAATGGTAAAATTGAATGATTGGAAAGGAAATGAAAAAGAAAAGATGGGTTGGTTTCAAAGACCAAGTATTCACAGTTTTTGGAGGAATTTTAATGGTTTTGTTTGTGTAAAAACATGAATGGAACTTAGTTGATTTAGAAGGAAAAATATATGATATTTCAATGGCCATGTACCATGGTTTTTGAAGGCTTGTATTGCCTTGGTTTTGTGAGACAAAGTGATTTCAAAATGGAAATATAATTGATTAAGTACAAGGATTAAAGAAATGGAAACAAAGTGTTTTGTCACTTGAAAAATGAAATTTTCGTATATGAATGGAAAAGAGAGGTTGAAAGTGTTTGAACCTCAATTTATTTTTAAAGAGGATTGATTTGAGCTATAATATCTCAAGTAAAACTATAAAATACAATTTTCTGGGAAACAGTAGAAATACTAATTTTTAGAGAGACTATATTGGAAATATTCTTTAAAAATGGACTTTGTCGCAAATATTATTTAATGAAGGACTATTTTGAATATATTATTTGAAGAGGGGCTATTATGTAAATATTGTTCTATGAAGAAGGGCTATTATGTAAATATTATTTTATAGAAGGACTAATATTCAAATAATGAAAATAAGGTTAATTTTTTTATATTAAATGAGAAAAATCTTATTTTAAATTTAAAATATGTTAGAAATATTTTATGGTATTTGAAAATGTAACAAAAGTATTACGCGATTGAGAAAATGTGAAAATATGATTACGCGATGAAAATGCAGTAAAGATACTGTTGGACTGATGTATGAACCCTGAATAAGAGATGATGAATTTGAACTGAGAATGGTGCATTGTACATGCATTGGAAAGGTCCGATGGACTGTATGAGGCTATTTGCCTAGGAGAGAATACATCTCTTGAGTGGGTGCGATATGCGTAGTGTAAGTCACTTGTTGACCTTGGGAGCATTGGGGTGCAGGTTGCCTACAATGGGCAGTTGGTAGCTCTTCTTTACCGTGGGTTTGACCGATGCAACACACCGATGATCCTGACCGAGAGACTATTCTTAATCAAGATCTGATAAAGACTGTAGTGTATATGCTAGATGTGCAAATACATATAGCACGTGGTCTGAGGCATGTTGGTACAGACAGATATTTTTGATCACTCTTTCCGACCTGAGTTTTAGCTCCATGGAGTAGAAAATTGAGTCTATGTGCACATGCATAATTATTGAGTATTGATATCGGTGAGATATTTGAACTGTCAAATATTTGAAAAAATATTGAGTGCATTATCGTAATTATTGTTTATGATAATTGAATTTTTTGAATATTTGGATATTGTTGTGGGCATGATCGTAATTATTATTTATTACATCTATTGTGATGATAAATAATGTTGATGACATAATTGTAATTATGGTATGATGTATCTGCATGGTATATTGTATGTGTTATCTCCATGCTACCAAGTTGGTATTGGCGTAGGTGATCTCACCTCTTTGTATGCCTATTTTGTGTTGTATTTATATTTATAAAGACGTTGAGCAAGGAATTGAACAAGAAGGCGAAGAGGAGCAGATTCCTGTGGAAGAAGTTGAATTCTGAGAAGATGGCGCCACCCAGTTTCCTAGGATATATGAGGTTAGAATTTCATGTAGGACCGGAACCGTGGCATGTTAACCTAGATAGAGCGTGTATTTACTATATAGGAGACTTAAAGATTACCCGAAGTAGGCTTTATCGAGGGAACCCTTATTTCAGTGTAAATATTTATGTACACTTAGAGTTTTCATTGTCCATTAGGCAGTACTGAGGAGCTTACTACCGTACTCCTAGTGAGATTAGTATCGTGTCGTCTGCACGGACATCTGTTCGTAGGACTTTGTGTCAAGTCGGATTCCTACCTACTGAGGAATTTAAGGAGGACCCGTCTGAGGGTTCTGCTATTTAGTAGTACTTGGGCAGTATACTAGCTTTAAATAATGATCAAATACTTTGAGAACCTGGTCTGTAAATATTTAAGTATGACAATACTAAGACTTGTGTATATATGATGTAAATTATTTGTGATGATGTTGTAATATTTTTATTTTTCGCTAAGTTTATCTTATTGATATTAAGAAAATTTTACAACTTGTATTTACATTACAAAGCATATTTTATAATGAATGGGGTAATTTAGTAATTAAGTAACATAAATGTGATACCCTACGGTGGGTGTTACATTAGTTGGTATCAGAGCCCAAGTTAGAGTTTTTTTTGGGTTTGTGGTTAGGTCTGTCTTACTTAAGTTGTGTGATTCTCTGTGTTTGTTTTTCGAAAGAAAACAATATTATTTGAAGATTGACTTTAACTCTTCTTTGTGTTGTTTAGTTTAATTTGAGAAAATGTAATGGCTGGACGATGAAGAGGACGCGTGAATACTAGAGCAGAATTTGGAAATGTTAGCGATGATAACCAAAACATGGTTGCATCTGTAGTAGCAATGCAACAGTTGGCTGATGTCTTTGTGCAGCAAAACCAAAGAGCAACTGAGGATGCTCAAAGTTTGTCAGAATTTCGTAGAAACAATCCACCAAAGTTTCATGGAGAATTTGACCCAAAGAAAACTGACCTGTGGATCAAAGAATTAGAAAAGATATTTGAAGGTATGGGTTGTACCGATGAGCGGAAGCTTACTTTTGTAACTTTTGTGTTAGTAGGCGATGTAGAAGCTTGGTGGGCAGGAGACCGAAGATTGATTCAAGTTGAAGGAAGAGTTGTGATATGGTAGCTCTTTAAGTAGAAATTTCTGGGGAAGTATTTTCCTGCTAGTGTTTGTCATGCTAAACAGATGGAATTTCTTAGTTTGAGGCAAGGGGTGATGTCCATAAGTGAATATGCTGCAAAATTCGAAAGCTTGTCTAAGTTTTTGAGGTATTTTCAGATGCACCCGGATAAGGAATGGAAGTGCAGAAAATATGAAGAGGGGTTGAAATTTGACATTAAGCGAGCTGTAACAGCCTTAGACATTGACCAATTTCCAGTATCATTGGATAAGTGTCAAAAGGTTGAAGAAATTGATCGTCAACGTGAGGCAGGGAATAAGAACTTTGGACCTACACGGTTCCAAAGAGGAGAGAGTAATGGTGACAACCGTTATCAGCAGAAATCGTATACCAAAATGGCAGGAGGTCAGAATCGACAGCAATCTTTTGGAGGAAGTTCTGGTGGCAGTAACGCAAGTCAAGTTAGAACCTCTACACTTAAATGTTTCAAGTGTAGGAAAGATCATCTCACCAAAGATTGTCAACAGAAAGGAGTTATCTGTTATAGATGTGGAAAGCCTGGACATTTCTCCGGAGAATATGATCAATTGAAGGTGGAATCATCGATGGGGAGTGTTCGTACTGCGAGGCCACAGGTGGGTGGTCGTGTGTATACCATAAGCGAGGAAGAAGCCGCGAAATCTGAGGACTTGATTATAGAGGAGTGTGCCATCGAAGGTAATCCTTTAACAGTGTTATATGATTCGGGAGCAACACATTATTTCATTGCATGTGATTGTGTGGAGCATTTGGGATTGACTATGACTACATTGCCTTATGATTTGAGTGTTATTACTCCTACTGATAAGCCTGTAATAACTATAAAGGTATGTTTGAATTGCCCTGTATGTGTTAGGGATAGAATCTTGTATGTGGACTTGATTTGTTTGCCTCTTTCCAAGATTAATGTAATCTTAGGAATGAATTGGTTATCTACTAACCATATCCTGATAGATTGTTCTAGTAAAACGTTAGTTTTTCCTGAGGTTAAGGATTTTAGATTCCTAACGGCTACTCAAGTAGAAGCTTGTTTGAAGGAAGGAGATCAAGGGTACTTGTTGATAACTTCTTTGGAGGTTCAATGTGAAGATGTCTTGAAGGATATTTTCATAGTTAATGAATTTCCTGAGGTATTTCCTGAATATATACCTGGACTACTGCCGGAAAGAGAAATTGAGTTTTCTATTGATTTAGTTCCTGGAGCTGGACCTATATCTATGGCGCCTTACAGGATGTCGCCAGTAGAGTTGGCAAAGCTCAAGAAACAGCTGGAGGATTTATTGAAAAAATAATTTATGAGACCAAGTGTATCACCATGGGGAGTTCCAATATTGTTGGTAAAGAAGAAGGATGGGACTTCTCGTTTATGTGTAGACTACCGATAGTTGAACAAGATTACGAGAAAGAATAAATATCCACTTCCAAGAATCGATGATCTAATGGATCAATTACGAGGAGCCGCAATATTTTCCAAGATTGACTTACATTCTTGTTATCACCAGATACATGTGAAAGCGAAGGATATTCCCAAAACTGTGTTTTGGACACGTTATGGGCATTACGAATATCAAGTGATGCCATTTAGTGTGACTAATGCACCTGCCATATTTATGGACTTTATGAATAGGATTTTTCGTTCGTACTTGGATAAGTTTGTTGTTATCTTTATTGATGACATTTTGGCTATTCTCGAAGTCAGGAGGAACATGCTGAGCATCTCAGAGTGGTTCTCCAGATTCTGAAGGAGAATAGGTTGTATGCCAAGTTGTCCAAATGTGAATTTTGGTTAAGTGAAGTTCAATTTTTGGGACACGTTATATCGGAGGAAGGAATTGAAGTTGATGCTTCAAAAGTGGAAATAATTATTGAATGGGAAAGGCCGAAGACTGTATCGGAGATCCGTAGTTTTATCTGATTAGCCGGTTACTATCGACGGTTTATTGAGGGGTTTTTGAAGATAGCAGGACCTCTTACCCAACTTACACGAAAGAATCAACCATTTGTATGGACTGATGCATGGGAAGAAAAGTTTTCAGGAGTTGAAAAGATGATTGACTACTTCACCGGTTTTGATTCTACCTGATCCAAACGAACCTTTCGAAGTATATTGTGATGCTTCGTACCAATGATTGGGTTGTGTACTTATGTAAAATCATAAGGTTGTAGCATATGCGTCGAGGTAGTTGAAAGTGCATTAGAGGAATTATCTGACTCATGATTTGGAGTTGGCAGCTGTAGTGTTTGCATTGAAAGTGTGGAGACATTTTCTTTATGGGGTAACGTTTACTCTCTTTAGTGATCATAAAAGTTTGAAGTATCTATTTGACCAAAAAGAGTTGAAAATGAGACAAAGGCGTTGGCTAGAGTTTCTAAAAGACTATGACTTTCAGTTACAGTATCATCCCAGAAAGGCGAATGTTGTAGCAGATGCTTTAAGTAGAAAAATGCTTAGTGCTTCTGTTATGATGATTAAGGAGAAGGAACTGATAGAAGAATTTTGGGATATGTGTTTGTCTGTGAAATTGACACCGGAGAAGATATGTTTAAACATGATCACCATTTCAAATGCTTTAATGGATAGAATATGAGTAGGACAAAATAGTGACCAGTATTTGCAAGAAGCAAAGGAAGCAAGGAGTCAAGGAGTAGTATTGGAATTTAGCGAAGGTGTTGATGGAATTCTAAAGTTTAAATGAAGAGTTTGTGTGCCAAATGATCCAGAACTTAGGAAATTGATTTTGGATAAAGCCCACAGAAGTAAGTTGAGTATGCATCCAGGAGCCACAAAGATGTATCAAGACTTGAAATAGTTATATTGGTGGCAAGGAATGAAGAAGGATGTTGCTGAATATGTATCATCTTGTTTTGTTTGTCAGAAGGCTAAGGTGGAACACCAAAGACCATTGGGAATATTGCAACCTTTGCCTATTCCTGAATGGAAATGGGATGACATAGCAATGGATTTTGTAACAGGACTATCAAAGACTCAAAAATGTCACAATTCTATTTGGGTAATTGTTGATCAGCGTACATCAATGAAATTGTTAGACTTCATGGAGTACCATCTAGTATTATTTCTGATTGAGATCCGCAATTTACATCGAGGTTTTGGAATAGTTTGCAAGAAGCAATGAGAACAAAATTACGTCTAAGTTCTGCTTACCATCCACAAACAGATGGTTAGTCAGAAAGGATGATTCAATCATTAGAGGACTTGTTGAGAGCTTGTGTTCTAGAACAAATTGGTTGTTGGGATAAATTTTTGCCATTGATAGAGTTTACATACAACAACAGTTTTCATTCAAGCATAGGGATGGTACCCTATGAGGCATTGTAAGGGAGACGATGCAGAACACCGTTATATTGGTATCATGATGGTGAAAGTGCTGTTGTAGGGCCAGAATTTGTACAATAGACAACTGAGAAAGTGAAGATGATTCAAGACAAGATGAGGACAACTCAAACTCGACAAAAGAGTTATGCTGATAAAAGACGAAAACTGCTTGAGTTTGAAGAAAGTGACCATGTGTTTCTACATGTGACACCTATGACTGGAGTTGGACGAGTGATTAAATCAAGGAAACTCACTCCAAAGTTTATCGGGCCATATAAGATACTTCATCGGGTAGGTTCGGTAGCTTATCAGATTGCATTACCACCTTTACTATCAAATCTTCACAATGTATTTCACATATCACAACTACAGAAATATATTTCTGATCCTACTCATGTTATCAAACCAGACACCTTACAACTGAAGGAAATTTTAACCTATGAAAAGTTTTCAGTCAAGATTGAAGATCGAAGGACAAAGCAACTTCAAGGTAAAGAAATTGCATTGGTTAAAGTAGTTTGGAATGATGTAAGCGATGAAGCTACATAGGAAATGGAAGATAAGAAAAAAGAGCAATATGCATATTTATTTTGAGGGTATGAAATCAAGTTTCGAGGACGAAACTTTTTTTTAGAGGGGGAGAGTTGTAACACCCCAAAATTTCTAACTATTTGATAGTAATAATAGAATTCTACTGTTTAGTGATTTCTGTGTACTATAAAATTATTTTGAGTATTTCGTGAATATATTGGATCGTTTTGTATGATTTACTCCATGTCAGGAAAATAATAATTTTTAGGCCGGGGAAAATCTTACGTAATTTAATTATTACTGTTGATTCTTAATTCTTTTTACTAATCTGATTTGATTTTCATAAGTTTAATAATTTTTATGATTTTATGAATTATTATGAGATTTTTATGTTTTTCTGATTATCTTAATATTATTCTTGGCCTGTTGTGGGCCCAAGGGGTTGTATGTAGGCCCAAGCGGGGCCGAAAAAGTGAAAATTTTTTCAGAGCTAAAAATTTTTGTACTGTTGAGACGGAGATGGAGATGGGGAGGGGGGATCTTACTAAACTCGAAATCGAAAACAATTTTGGAAATTTTCTTTTACTGTATTTTGTACTGTATTTAATTATCGAGCGATAAAAACTACAATTAACTGTGTCTGTAGAGTAATAACAGCTAAAAATAAATATTATACTGCTTAGTTAACATTAGTGGTTTTGACGACTTTATGACAGACCAATAGGAAGCAAGCTTATTGTTGAAGCCTTTGGATATCCACCATTGATTTAATCAAGGATGGAGATTTGGTCTAACAAAGTGGCTAGGACCATTTGTAACCCTTGGATGTAAAGTATGAAAAGGAGATATTGACCTTTCATTTTGGAGATACATCTAATGGCTAGGATTTCAAGGAGAAAGATACAATGGTCTAGATTTGGTCTTATCAATATAGAAGCTATGCTTAGAAGCTACATTAATATTAACCATTGATCTAATCAAAGGCTAACAGTGCCCAAAATGGTGGCTAGTGAAATTTGACACTCATTGAGTGTACAAGAGAAGGGGGACGGTTCTGTGATGGCTTAAGGCCATAGGAATTTCAAGACCACTTCATTATTCATCTTTGTCTTCTCCAAAATCCTAAAGCATTTACAAAATTTTCTCTCCTCTCCCTTCAAGTGAGTTTCGGCCAAGATACCCAAAACACTTTCTGTCACTCTATAATTTTAATCAACCACATATCTTGTATCCTTACATCAATCTAAGAACCTTTGTAGTTAAGCCTAAGCTCTAAATCTTTCATCTTCAAGGACTTTCTTCAAGATCAAGTTCTAGGTTTTTAAGGTGAAGTGTAAGGAAACTTCACTACTTGTCTTATTTTCATGTTCTATGCCATGTTTGATCCATGGTTCTCCTTGTTCAAGCTTAATATGCTAATATACTTGTGTTTAAGAAGCTTTTGGTGGTGAATCACTTACTCAAGGAGCAAACCAAGGAGCTTGGGAGGTTCTTCAAGAGGTAAGAGGGAGATCTATCTCACCAACCAAGTATAGTGGTGATAGATGAATCTTGTATTTGATGGATGGTGAATCCATGTGAGGATTCATATCCTTGGTTGTGTAATTATGTGTGGGTGTTTATGTGCTTTAAATTATTTATTTGTGTTTGCATGCTTTATATGATTTTTATTGCTTTAAGGTATGCTTGATTATATGGTATGATGAATATGTACATGTATGCCATGATTTGATGATGAAAGGAAAATAAATTTTTGGTTCCAATGACCATGAGGGTTTCGGCCTCAACACCTCAAAATAGGTGTTTTCGAACTAAAATTTTCATGAATGGTAAAATTGAATGATTGGAAAGGAAAGGAAAAAGAAAAGATGGGTTAGTTTCATAGACCAAGTGTTCACAGTTTTTGGAGGAATTTTAATGGTTTTGTTTGTGTAAAAACATGAATGGAATTTAGTTGATTTAGAAGGAAAAATATACGATGGTTTCAATGGCCATGTACCATGGTTTTTGAAGGCTTGTATTGCCTTGGTTTTGTGAGACAAAGTGATTTCAAAATGAAAATATAATCGATTAAGTACAAGGATTAAAGAAATGGAAACAAAGTGTTTTGTCACTTGAAAAATAGAATTTTCATATATGAATGGAAAAGAGAGGTTGAAAGTGTTTGAACCTCAATTTATTTTTAAAGGGGATTGATTTGAGCTATAATATCTCAAGTAAAACTATGAAATACAATTTTCTGGGAAACAGTAGAAATACTGATTTTTAGAGGAACAATATTAGAAATATTCTTTAAAAATGGACTTTATTACAAATATTATTTAATGAAGGACTATTTTGAAAATATTATTTGAAGAGGGGCTATTATGTAAATATTGTTCTATGAAGAAGGGTTATTATGTAAATATTATTTTATAGAAGGACTAATATATAAATAATGAAAATAAGGTTAATTTTTATATTAAATGAGAAAAATCTTATTTTGAATTTAAAATATGTTAGAAATATTTTACGCGATTTGAAAACGTAACAAATGTATTACGCGATTGAGAAAACTCAAAAATATGATTACGCAATGAAAATACAGTAAAGATACTGTTGGACCAATGTGTGAACCCTGAATATGAGATAATGAATTTGAACTGAGAATGGTGCATTGTACATACATTGGAAAGGTCCGATGGACTGTATGAGGCTAATTGCCTAGGAGAGAATACACTTCTTGAGTGGGTGCGATATACGTAGTGTAAGTCACTTGTTGACCTTGGGGGCATTGGGGTGCGGGTTGCCTACAATGGGCGGTTGGTAGCTCTTCATGTACCGTGGGTTTGACCGGTGCAACACACCGATGATCCTGACCGAGAGACTATTCTTAATCAAGATCTGATAAAGACTGTAGTGTATATGCTAGATGTGCAAATACA
This sequence comes from Ormosia semicastrata, assembly GCA_029884595.1. Taxonomy (NCBI): domain Eukaryota; kingdom Viridiplantae; phylum Streptophyta; class Magnoliopsida; order Fabales; family Fabaceae; genus Ormosia; species Ormosia semicastrata. The sequence continues at coordinate 35,600,050 of JAQQTO010000047.1, read as the reverse complement.
TATAGCACGTGGTCTGAGGCTTGTTGGTACAGACAGATCTTTTCGATCACTCTCTCCGACCTGAGTTTTAGCTCTATGGAGTAGGAAATTGAGTCTATGTGCACATGCATAATTTTTGAGTATTGATATCAGTGTGATATTTAAATTGTTGAATATTTGAAAAATATTAAGGGCATTATCGTAATTATTATTTATGATAATTGAATTTTTTGAATATTTGGATATTGTTAAGGGCATGATCGTAATTACTATTTATTACATCTGTTGTGATGATAAATAATGTTGATGGCATAATTATAATTATGGTATGATGTATCTATATATATTGTATGTGTTATCTCCATGCTACCAAGTTGGTATTGGCGTAGGTGATCTCACCTCTTTGTATGCCTATTTTGTGTTATATTTATATTTGTAAAGACGTTGAGCAAGGAATTGAACAAGAAGGCGAAGAGGATCAGATTCCTGTGGAAGAAGCTGAATTCTGAGAAGATGCCGCTGCCCAGTTTCCTAGGATATATGAGGTTGAAATTTCATGGAGGACCGGAAGCGTGGCATGTTGACCTAGATAGAGCGTGTATTTACTATATAGGAGACTTGAAGATTACCCTAAGTAGGCTTTATCGAGGGAACCCTTATTTCAGTGTAAATGTTTATGTACACTTAGTGTTTTCATTGTCCATTAGGCAGTACAGGGGAGCTTACTACCGTACTCCTAGTAAGATTAGTATCGTGTTGTTTGCGCGGACATCTGTCCATAGGACTTCGCGTCAAGTCAGATTTCTACCTACTAAGGAATCTGAGGAGGACTCGTCTGAGGGTTCTGCTATTTAGTAGTACTTGGGCAGTATGCTAGCTTTAAATAATGTTCAAATACTTTGAGAACCTGGTCTGTAAATATTTAAGTATGACAATACTAAGACTTGTGTATATATGATATAAATTATTTGTGATGATGTTGTAATATTTTTATTTTCCGCTAAGTTTATCTTATTGATATTAAGAAAATTTTATAACTTGTATTTACATTACAAAGCATATTTTATAATGAAGGGGTAATTTGGTAATTAAGTAACATAAATGTGATACCCTACGATGGGTGTTACATTAGTTGGTATCAGAGCCCAAGTTAGAGTTTTTTTTTGGGTTTGTGGTTAGGTCTGTCTTGTTTAAGTTGTGCGATTCTCTGTGTTTGTTTTCTGAAAGAAAACAATATTGTTTAAAGATTGACTTAACTCTTCTTTGTGTTGTTTAGTTTAATTTGAGAAAACGTAATGGCTGGACGAGGAAGAGGACGCGTGAATACTAGAGCAGGATGTGGAAATGTTAGCGATGATAACCAAAACATGGCTGTAGCTGTAGTAGCAATGCAACGGATGGCTGATGTAACATCCCGAAAATTGCTTATTTCATTATAAATAATCATTTTATAATATTTGTGATTTTTGGTGATTTTTGTGAAATTTTCTGGAAATGTTGAATATTTTAATATATTCCTCGTTTTGCATATGCTTGAGATTGGCCGGGATAAACGAAATGTTCTCCCGAGGCCGGTAAAAACCTTGAACTGTCAATGCGTCGACGGGGATCTTACTAAACCCGAGGCCAGGCATAGTTTGCGAGGTTTGCATTTTTCAAGGTTTTATCTGCTAGATAAAATCGTGGTATCATAAAATTATCGGATGAATAATAAAATATTATTTTCATCACTTGTAATTTTATTCACTGAGAAAATAATTCTACTGATGTAATTGATCATCTATCGATGTATTTAATTTGGAGACTAGCTATACACTTCATAGAAAGCGTGCGAAGCTTCTCAAGGAAGCTTCTTCTAACTATTATTTTATTATTTCTCTCTCCCCCTATTTTGTCATTGCACATTTGAATTAAGGGATCCAATTCATTTTTCATCCACACATTTTCCTCCTCCATGTACGTATGCAATCACTATTCACTCATCTTTCTCTCTTTCCATTTCTCCTGTACAAATGACACCATCCACCCACATTCACATTTTTATCTTCCAAAACCGTCACACTCCTAGCACCATTTCGTGTTTGGAGAAACACCATATCTGAGGAATCATCTTCAAAATTCTACATTTTCTTCATCTTCATTTTCCTCCACGGTTGAAGCTTAAAGGTTGGAACTTTAAGGTAAAGTCCTTAGCTTTTTCCTCATCTCTCCTCATTTTCGTAACCCACTGTCATTTTGATGACCATGGGTATCCATTTCAACACTTGATTCGATTTTGGTGAGCTTGAATGTTCAAGGATCTCTTGGGAGCCGAAAACAAAATTTCGACCAAAAAGGAAGCACCTTTCTTTGTGCTTCTCCAAGGTAAGAGGAAGACACTCCTCCTCAACCTCTCTTAGCATTTAGGAACGTCTGTGATTTGTGTAAAGGGTCTTTCTGCTTTTGTATGTTGTTTGGGTTGTATATGTGCTATTTGATTGTTTGAGTTTTGAATGTATATATATATATAAATATAACTGGATGTATTGGAATGTGTAATATTGAAGGGAATGAGTTAAGTGATTCTCGGATAGTTACGGTGTTGAGCCCAGAATTTGGAAACTTCATGTGGAAACGTAATAGTATGAAAACTGGCCAAACTCGTCGAATACAATACCTTGATCTTTTGGTGATATGTCAAAATCCGTCGAATGAAGATTTCTGACCATTTTCGTCAAATGTTAAAACCCGTCGAGTAAGGACTCATGGTCAAACCTGTCGAATTTAATATCCTAATTACATAGTAAAATGTTAAAACCCGTCGAGTAAGGACTCATGGCCAAACCTGTCGAATTTAATATCCTAATTACATAGTAAAATGTTAAAACCCGTCGAGTAAGGACTCATGGCCAAACCTGTCGAATTTAATATCCTAATTACTTAGTGAAATGTTAAAACCCGTCGAGTAAGGACTCATGGCCAAACCTGTCAAATTTAATATCCTAATTACATAGTAAAATGTTAAAATCCGATCGAGTAAGGACTCATGGCCAAACTGTCAATTTAATATCCTAATTACTTAGTGAAATGTTAAAACCCGTCGAGTAAGGACTCATGGCCAAACCATCAATTTAATATCCTAATTACATAGTAAAATGTTAAAATCCGTCAAGTAAGGACTCATGGCCAAACTGTCAATTTAATATCCTAATTACTTAGTGAAATGTTAAAATCCGTCGAGTAAGGACTCATGGCCAAACCTGTCGAATTTAATATCCTAATTACTTAGTGAAATGTTAAAATCCGTCGAATGAAGATTTCTGACCATTTTCGTCGTATGTCAAAACCCGTCGAGTTTAGATTCTTGACCACTAAACACAATGTCAAAATCCGTCGAGTATGAACCCCGATCATGTCCGTCGAGATTGATCTTCCGACCAAAACCCGTCGAATAGAGTCCCCGGACACTTGAGAGAAAATGCCCCAAAGTCAATAATCGTCGAGTTTGAGAGACAATGCCTCGTCGAGTAGATGAATTTCTCTGCACTGGTCGAAATTAGAGATTTCGACCAGTGTTCGTCGGTTCGACGCTTGGGAGATTTTCTCCAATGTCGACACCCATACCCGTCGAATTGAGGCTTTTGCCGACCTTCCGGAGGATTCGATGATCCCGATCTTTGTTCGAAGAGAATCACATCCGACGAGAATTGATTTCTTGCCAATCCTATTATAAAATGTTCTCCCATTCTTCCCTCCTCCTCGTTACATTATTTTCCGTCGAATGGCAGATTCAATTATTCATAAAACGTATTGTCTTTGTCGAATTCAAAAGTATACCTATCACCCAACACCTAGTAATTGAAATATCTGACTCAGTTTGTGATTCCGACCGTGTATTTCCCTGGACCCAAAACCTTAGGACTAATAGAGGCATATTGATTATAAATAAATGGGATGACTAGAAATTACTTAGGGATGCATAAATAGGGAAGAACATGAGAGTGTGAGATTTTGAGATCTTAGAATAACCTTCTAAGGGCATATGAATAAATTACCTAAGAGGATTTAAGTTAACTAAGAGAATTCCTTTAGAGACAAACTCTGTAAGTAAAGCTAAACCTAAGTAAGAATAAAGCTAAACCTAAGTAAGAATTCAAAATACGCTTTAAAATGTATTAATTTATTTAACAACAATATCATGCTGTTGTGGGTCCATGTGGGTGACCATTGATTGGGTTAATTCTTACTTGGGCAAATTGTGACGTATGATGGAATAGCATGTAATGATGATCATACATGATTATGCATAGAGTCTGTATGCATTGTGGATAAATCATATGACATGCATTTGAGGCATGATTGACCGAGTTGTCATGAGAAGCATGATAGAGTCACACATTGTACAAAAAAAATGAGAATGTCCGCTGGACTTTGTTAAGGCCGAGTTGCCTAGGAGTTGAATCACACCTTAGTGCGGGTGCGAATAGACACGTGGGGTCCTGTAGATGACCTTGAGGGCGTCGAGGCGCGGCGTCTCGCAGAGGGCAGTGGTAGCTCCTCTGGACCGTGGAGACAGACCGATACACACGCACCGACGATCCTAACCGGCCACGAGTCCTATATCGAGATCTTGTGAGAATGCCGTATAAAGCCTTGTTGCGCAAAATGACCGATTATTTTCTAGAAAGCACTTGTTTTTATGGTGACGAGATCTCGCATGTCTCCCCGAATCATTCTCTCCGAAATTGTTTTGTGTCTAGCTCCATGGAGTAGGATCTTGATTATTGAGGGCACATGTGCATAGTGAGTCCATGAATTATCTAGCATACATTGTTATTATAATGGAATATTTGTTGTATTTCGACATATCCATATATATATATATGATTGCCTGTCTATGCAGTTGATTATAATCTGCTACTAAATGTTTACTACCATTATTGCTATCATAAATGCTATGTGGGCGCCTCGCGCGTTTGGTTTCTTGATGCTATGACCGGTAATGATGGTAGGATGTCTTACCTCTTTCTTGTACTTTTCTTGCTCTATGTTAATTTTTGGTTAAAGACTATAAGTGGGAACGAGTTGGATTCCTTTGGATTTTATTGGTTTGACCTACGCATTCGGTGATGCCGTCGCAGGGAGCTCTTTTTGGGGTTTGTTCGAATTGTGTTCGCTTTGATACCAAGACACAGTAGAGTCGACCGGGACCGAAAAGCGTATGTGACATCTTTGGGGATCGACTTTGACCATGAAGAGGATTTGTGATTGAAGACCTTATCTTGTATTTCTCACTACACCTAAGGTGAGCCGGAATTGCCTCACGCATTCGGGATACGATGGAAGAGTGCCCAACTCCTTAGTCGTAGATATATTATGGGTAGTTTGTATTTTATTTTGCATTACCTATATAAAGTGTATTTTTGAGTACATGTATGCTTCAAGACAATTATCCAGACTTAAATGTTGTAAATTGAGTACATATTATAATTCAGAATTTAACTGGTTGTATATGTAACTACTCATTCGTGGCTCTTATTTTCCTCATATAAGAAATGTTTAATATTTATGGTAAATTTGTTATTTGACAATGTTAGCACGCCGACATTTAGTGACCGTGACATAATGACGATTGTGCATTGGTTATTAAATCGAGGGGTGTTACAGCTGATGTCATTGTGCAGCAAAACCAAAGAATAACAGAGGATGCTCAAAGTTTGTCAGAATTTCATAGAAACGATCCACTAAAGTTTCATAGAGAATTTCAACCAGAGAAAGCTGATCTATGGATCAAAGAATTAGAAAAGATATTTGAAGGTATGAGTGTACTGATGAGCGGAAGCTTACTTTTGTAACTTTTGTGTTAGTAGGAGATGTAGAAGCTTGGTGGGTAGGAGCCCGAAGATTGATTCAAGCTGAAGGAAGAGTTGTGACGTGGTAGCTCTTTAAGCAGAAATTTCTGGGGAAGTATTTTCCTGCTAGTGTTCGTCATGCGAAGGAGATGGAATTTCTTAGTTTGAGGCAAGGGGTGATGTCCATAAGTGAATATGCTGCAAAATTTGAAAGATTGTCTAAGTTTTTGAGGTATTTTTAGATGCACCCGGATAAGGAATGGAAGTGCAGAAAATTTGAAGAAGGGTTGAAATTTGACATTAAGCGAGCTGTAACAGCCTTAGACATTGACTAGTTTCCAGTATTATTAGATAAGTGTCGAAAGGTTGAAGAAATTGATTGTCAACATGAGGCAAGGAATAGGAACTTTGGACCTACACGGTTCCAAAGAGGAAAGGGTAGCGGTGGCAACCGTTATCAGCAGAAATCGTATACCAAAGCGGTAGGAGGTCAGAATTAACAGCAATCTTTTGGAGGAAGTTCTGGTGGCAGTAACGCAAGTCAAGATGGAACCTCTTCACTTAAATGCTTCAAGTGTGGAAAAGACCATCTCACCAAAGATTGTCAACATAAAAGAGTTATCTATTATAGATGTGGAAAGCCTGGACATTTCTCCAGAGAATGTGATCAATTGAAGGTGGAATCATCGGTGGGGAGTGTTCGTACTGCGAGGCCACAGGCAGGTGGTCGTGTGTATACCATGAGTGGGGAAGAAGCCGCGAAATCGGAGGACTTGATTATGGAGGAGTGTGCCATCGAAGGTAATCCTTTAACGGTGTTATATGATTCGGGAGCAACACATTCTTTCATTGGATGTGATTGTGTGGAGTATTTGGGATTGACTGTGACTACATTGCCTTATGATTTGAGTGTTGTTACTCTTACTGATAAGCCTGTGATAACTACAAAAGTATGTTTTAATTGCCCTGTATGTGTTAGGGATAGAATCTTTTATGTGGACTTGATTTGTTTGCCTCTTTCCAAGATTAATGTAATCTTAGGAATGGATTGGTTGTCTACTAACCATATCCTAATAGATTGCTCCAATAAGACGTTAGTTTTTCCTGAGATTAAGGATTCTAGATTCCTAGCGGCTACTCAAGTAGAAGCTTGTTTAAAGGAAGGAGATCAGGGGTTCTTATTGATATCTTCTTTGGAGGTTCAGTGTGAAGATGTCTTGAAGGATATTTTCGTAGTTAATGAATTTCCTAAGGTATTTCTTGAAGATATACCTGTACTACCGCTGGAAAGAGAAATTGAGTTTTCTATTGATTTAGTACCTAGAGATGGACCTATATCTATGGCGCCTTACAGGATGTCGCCAGTAGAGTTGGCAGAGCTCAAGAAATAGCTGGAGGATTTATTGGAAAAATAATTTATGAGACCAAGTGTATCACTATGGGGAGCTCCAGTATTGTTGGTAAAGAAGAAGGATGAGACTTTTCGTCTATGTGTAGACTACCAACAGTTGAACAAGATTACGATAAAGAATAAATATCCACTTCCAAAAATCAATGATTTGATGGATCAATTGCGAGGAGCCGCAATATTTTCCAAGATTGACTTACGTTCTGGTTATCACCAGATACGTGTGAAAGCGGAGGATATTCCCAAAACTGTATTTTGGACACGTTATGGGCACTACGAATATGAACTGATGCCGTTTGGTGTGACTAATGCACCTGCCATATTTATGGACTTTATGAACAAGATTTTTTGTTCGTACTTGCATAAGTTTGTTGTTGTCTTTATTGATGACATTTTGATCTATTCTCGAAGTCAGGAGGAACATGCTGAGTGTCTCAGAGTGGTTCTCTAGATTCTGAAAGAGAATAGGTTGTATGCCAAGTTGTCCAAATGTGAATTTTGGTTAAGTGAAGTTCAATTTTTGGGACACGTTATACGGGAGGAAGGAATTGAAGTTGATGCTTCAAAAGTGGAAACAATTATTGAATGGGAAAGGCCGAAGACTGTATCGGAGATCCGTAGTTTTATCGGATTAGCCGGTTACTATGGACGGTTTATTGAGGGATTGTCGAAGATAGTAGGACCTCTTACCCAACTTACACGAAAGAATCAACCGTTTGTATGGACTGATGCATGCGAAGAAAGTTTCCAGGAGTTGAAAAGATGACTGACTACTTCACCGGTTTTGATTCTACCTGATCCGAATGAACCTTTTGAAGTATATTGTGATGCTTCGTACCAAGGATTCGGTTGTGTACTTATGCAGAATAGTAAGGTTGTAGCATATGCGTTGAGGCAGTTGAAAGTGCATTAGAGGAATTATCTGACTCATGAATTAGAGTTGGCAGCTGTAGTGTTTGCGTTGAAAGTGTGGAGACATTTTCTTTATGGGGCAAAGTTTACTATCTTTAGTGATCATAAAAGTTTGAAGTATCTGTTTGACCAAAAAGAGTTGAACATGAGACAAAGGCATTGGCTAGAGTTTCTGAAGGACTATGACTTTCAGTTACAGTATCATCCCAGAAAGGTGAATGTTGTAGCGGATGCTTTAAGTAGAAAAATGCTTAGTACTTCTGTTATGATGATTAAGGAGAAGGAACTGATAGAAGAATTTCGGGATATGTGTTTGTCTGTGAAATTGACACTGGGGAAGATATGTTTAAACATGATCACCAATTCAAATGCTTTAATGGGTAAAATACGAGTAGGACAAAACTGTGACTAGTATTTGCTAGAAGCAAAGGAAGCAAGGAGTCAAGGAGCAGTATTGGAATTTAGCGAAGATGTAGATGGAATTCTGAAGTTTAAAGGAAGAGTTTGTGTGCCAAATGATCCGAAACTTAGGAAATTGATTTTGGATGAAGCCCACAAAAGTAAGTTGAGTATGCATCCAGGAGCCAAAAAGATGTATCAAGACTTGAAACAGTTATATTAGTGGCAAGGAATGAAGAAGGATGTTGCTGAATATGTATCATCCTGTTTAGTTTGTCAGAAGGCTAAGGTGGAGCACCAAAGACCATCGGGAATATTGCAACCTTTGCCTATTCCTGAATGGAAATAGGATGACACAGCAATGGATTTTGTATCAGGACTACCAAAGACTTGGAAAAGTCACGATTCTATCTGGGTAATTGTTGATCGGCTTACAAAGTCGGCGCACTTTTTGCCAATTAATATTAAATACTCAATGGAAAAGTTGGCCCAAGTGTGCATCAATGAAATTGTTAGACTTCATGGTGTACCATCCAGTATTATTTCTGATCGAGATCTGCGATTTACATCGAGGTTTTGGAATAGTTTGCAAGAAGCGATGGCAACAAAGTTACATCTAAGTTCTGCTTACCATCCACAAACAGATGGTCAGTCAGAAAGGATGATTCAGTCATTAAAGGACATGTTGAGAGCTTGTGTTCTAGAACAAACTGGTTGTTGGGATAAATTTTTACCATTAATAGAGTTTACATACAACAACAGTTTTCATTTAAGCATAGGGATGACACCCTATAAGGCATTGTAAGGGAGAAGATGCAGAACACCGTTATGTTGGCATCATGATGGTGAAAGTGCTGTTGTAGGGCCAGAATTTGTACAACAGACAACTGAGAAAGTGAAGATGATTAAAGACCATATGAGGATAACTCAGACTCGAAAAAAGAGTTATGCTGATAAAAGACGAAGACCACTTAAGTTTGAAGAAGGTGACCATGTGTTTCTATATGTGACACCTATGAATGGAGTTGGACGAGTGATTAAGTCAAGGAAACTCACTCCAAAGTTTATCGGGCTGTATCGGATACTTCGTCGGGTAGGTTCGGTAGCTTATCAGATTGTATTACCACCTTTATTATCAAATCTTCACAATGTATTTCACGTATCACAATTACGGAAATATATTTCTGATCCTACTCATGTTATCGAACCAGACACCTTACAATTGAAGGAAATTTTAACTTATGAAACGTTTCCAGTCAAGATTGAAGATCAAAGGACAAAGCAACTTCGAGGTAAGGAAAATGCATTAGTTAAAGTAGTTTGGAACGATGTAAGCGATGAAGCTACATGGGAGTTGGAAGATAAGATAAAAGAGCAATATACATATTTATTTTGAGGGTATGAAATCAAGTTTCGAGGACGAAACTTTTTTTTAGAGGGGGAGAGTTGTAACACCCCAAATTTTCTAACTATTAGATAGTAATAACAGAATTCTACTGTTTAGTAATTTATGTGTACTATAAAATTATTTTGAGTATTCCGTGAATATATTTGATTATTTTGTGTGATTTACTCCATGTTAGGAAAATAATAATTTTCGGGCCGGAAAAAATCTTACGCAATTTTAATTATTGCTGTTGATTCTTAATTCTTTTTGCTAATCTAATTTGATTTTCATAAGTTTTATAATTTTTATAATTTTATGGATTATTATGATATTTTTATGTTTTTCTGATTATTTTAATATTATTCTTGACCTGTTGTGGGCCCTGGGGGCTGTATGTGGGCCTAGGCGGGGCCGAAAAAGTGAAAATTTTTTCGGAGCTAGAAAATTCTGTACTGTTGAGACAGAGATGGGGATGGGGGATCTTACTAAACCCGAAATCGGAAACAGTTTTGAAAAATTTCTTTTACTGTGTTTTGTACTATATTTAATTATCGGGTGATAAAAACTACAATTAACTGTGTCCGTAGGGTAATAGCAGATAAAAATAAATATTATACTGCTTAGTCAACATTAGTGGTTGTGACGACTTTATGACGGACCAATAGGAAGCAAGCTTAATGTTGAAGCCTTTGGATATTCACTACTGATTTAATCAAGGATGGAGATTTGGTCTAACAAAGTGGCTAGGACCATTTGTAACCCTTGGATGTAAAGTATGAAGAGGAGATCTTGACCTTTCATTTTGGAGATACATCTAATGGCTAGGATTTCAAGGAGAAAGATCCAATGGTCTAGATTTGGTCTTATCAATATAGAAGCTATGCTTAGAAGCTACATTAATATTAACCATTGATCTAATCAAAGGCTAATAATGCCCAAAATGGTGGCTAGTGAAATTTGACACTCATTGAGTGTACAAGAAGGGAGGGGGGACGGTTTTGTGATGGCTTAAGGCCATAGGAATTTCAAGACCACTTCATTATTCATCTTTGTCTTCTCCTAAATCCTAAAGCATTTACAAAATTTTCTCTCCTCTCCCCTCAAGTGAGTTTTGGCCAAGACACCCAAAACACTTTCCATCACTCTATAATTTTAATCAACCACATATCTTGCATCCTCACATCAATCTAAGAACCTTTGTAGTTAAGTCCAAGCTCTAAATCTTTCATCTTCAAGGACTTTCTTCAAGATCAAGTTCTAAGTTTTTGAGGTGAAGTGTAAGGAAACTTCACTACTTGTCTTATTTTCATGTTCTAAGCCATGTTTGATCCATGGTTCTCCTTGTTCAAGCTTAATATGCTAATAAACTTGTGTTTTATTTTGTGTTTAAGAAACTTTTGGTGGTGAATCACTTACTCAAGGTGCAAACCAAGGAGCATGGGAGGTTCTTCAAGAGGTAAGAGGGAGATCTATCTCACCAACCAAGTATGGTGGTGAGAGATGAATGTTGTATTTGATGGATGGTGAATCCATGTGAGGATTCATATCCTTGGTTGTGTAATTATGTGTGGGTGTTTATATGCTTTAAATTATTTCTTTGTGTTTGCATGCTTTATGTGATTTTTATTGCTTTAAGGTATGTTTGATTATATGGTATGATGAATATATACATGTATGCCATGATTTGATGATGAAAGGAAAATAAATTTTTGGTTCCAATGACTATGAGGGTTTCGGCCTCAACACCTCAAAATAGGTGTTTCCAAACTAAAATTTTCATGAATGGTAAAATTGAATGATTGGAAAGGAAAGGAAAAATAAAAGATGGGTTGGTTTCAAAGACCAAGTGTTCACAGTTTTTGGAGGAATTTTAATGGTTTTGTTTGTGTAAAAACATGAATAGAACTTAGTTGATTTAGAAGGAAAAATATATGATGGTTTCAATGGCCATGTACCATGGTTTTTGAAGGCTTGTATTACCTTGGTTTTGTGAGACAAAGTGATTTCAAAATGGAAATATAATTGATTAAGTATAAGGATTAAAGAAATGGAAACAAAGTGTTTTGTCACTTGAAAAATGGAATTTTCGCATATGAATGAAAAAGAGAGGTTAAAAGTGTTTGAACCTCAATTTATTTTTAAAGAGGATTAATTTGAGCTATAATATGTCAAGTAAAACTATGAAATACAATTTTTTGGGAAACAGTAGAAATACTGATTTTTAGAGGGATGATAACTCTGTAGAGTTAAGTTATTATTGCTCTATATCTGTGCAACATGGCAAGTTTAGTCCTTGTTTGTAAGCATTGATGGAAGGTTTTAGCATCATTTCTATCTGATTTCATTCTGATGACTTCCACTATAATCCTGAGTAAATACTTTCAAGATTATGATCAAATTGAGTATATTTGCATGATTTAAAGAATTGATAAATTCTTTTATATAGGCAGGTCTTAAAAGAAGCATGGAAATGAAGAAGTTGAAGCAGCTTTGGACCAGGAAGCCTAAGAGAAGCTCAAAAGTGCAGATCAGCACTCAACGACGCGACGTGGATATGGTTGCGCCGCGGCGCTCCCTTGCATTAGTAGATAAAATCCGAGGCTGAAGCGTCGCAACGTTGAAGAGTAGGCGCCTCAAGCGCCTGTGACCTAATTATACGCGCGCCGCGGCGGGACATGTTGGACGCCGCAGCGTGACCCTGTTTTATTCAGCTTATAAATAGATTTGCACCGAATTTCTACGAGAGTTTTCATCATTTTTGGAGAGCAGCTGCTGGTTTTTGGTTTTTTAGACCTAGAGGAAGCAGAAAAGGCTAAGGTTGGAGGCCAACCTTCCTATGGAGGGTGAATCAAGCTTAAAGGATACAATCTATTGAGCTTCCTTCCTTTCCTTTCTTCTTTTCTCTCTTTATTGCTGCATGATCATGATTTATATGTTTGTATTCTCATGATTCATGGCTAGCTAGGCTGTATATAAGTTTTACTTTGTAGTTTCATATAGATACTGAGAAATTTGTAATCTTTTGAGTATATATTGAACTTTAGTTGAGTTCAATCACAATCTATGTTTAATGCTTGTGGTTGGCTGATCACTAATTGCATGATGTTAATATTGACAAATGAACTAGACGTAGGGATTTGTTAATATGGATATGATGTGGTTGATACATGTTCGGCAAGTTCAATTGGCTTGGATGAGCTGATTCGTTAATAGGATAGAAATATACCTATTAGCCATGTATAGTGTGTGATTGAGAATAGATCATTAATGAGTGGAGTTTGCACTGGTTCTCAAGGAAACTTAGTGAACTGGGTAAATGAAACCAGGGTTAATTGACCTAGACATAGGCTTTTAACTAAATCAGATTCTCAAGCTAACTAAACCAATCTTTGATTTTGCTTGTAAGGATTGTAATTCATTAGTTGAAATAGGAAATGAAAAGTAATTATTATTTCTCTATTTATCTATTTATCCTAGAGTTATTGCTTTTCAGTCTTTACATTTCCTTAAAAATTCATTTATGAATTTTATTTGGATAGCATTAACTAGACTATTGGTTAATACTCAGCTTTACTTTGAAATACGTTTTCCTCATGGGATCGATCTCTTACTCTATAACTGTATTACTTGTGAGACCCGTGCACTTACGGTTAGCAAAAAGGGCAACACGTTTGCACCTCAACAAGTTTTTGGCGCCGTTGCCGGGGATTACAGTTATTTCTGTTTAGTTGATATTAGCAATGAGTCTAGTTAATACTATTTCAAATTCTGTCTTGTGCATATTAATTTAAGTTTTCAGATTCTTTTGTTATAGGTACTAAGATGGCAAACAATAACGCTGTGCTCCAGTTGGAGGATGATAGTCATACAAGACCATTAAGGGAGTTTGCAACCCTTCACATGGAGAACTTGCAGTCCAGTATTAGGCGGCCTGCCATCCGTGCTAATAATTTTGAAATCAAACCGGCCATCATTCAAATGATACAGACATCTGTGCAATTTGGCGGTTTGCCCAAGGAGGATCCTAATGCTCATCTTTTCAATTTTCTGGAGATCTGTGATACGTTCAAGCATAATGGTGTCTCTGATGATGCTATTCGCTTACGGTTCTTTCCCTTTTCTCTCCGAGATAGAGCCAAGAGTTGGTTGCAGTCTTTATCTGCGGGATCCATCAGCACTTGGAATGACTTGTGTGGTAAATTCCTAAATAAGTATTTCCCACCGGCCAAGACTGCTGAGATGGTGAATGATATCACATCATTCACTCAAGCTGATATTGAGTCTTTGTATGAAGCATGGGAGAGATACAAGAATTTTCTTCGAAGGTGTCCTCATCATGATATTCCACCATGGCACCAAGTTTATTCATTTCATAAAGGATTGTTACCCCACCATCGACCGATAGTTGATGCGGCTGCTGGAAGCTCTTTATTGAGCAAGTCATTTGATGATGCATTCCAATTGCTTGATGAATTGGCGGCTAACAGCTACCAATGGCCTTTGGAATGAAATACTTCAAGGCGAGTGGCTGGTGTGCATGAACTTGAACCAATGGCAGCATTATCAGCTCAGGTGGCAACAATTGCAAGTAAAGTGGATCGTTTGGGGATTAGCCATCAACAAAGCCCATTTGTGCTGTGTAACAAGTGTGGAGAGAATCATTCCAGTGATAGTTGCCCTTTCAGTACTGAAACTGCTCAATATGTTGGTAACTACCGCCCTCAACAAAGTAATCCATACTCTAACCAGTACAACCCAGGATGGAGAAATCATCCCAATTTTTCCTGGAGGGACAATCCAGGGGCTTCCTCATCTGCTCAAATTAATGACAGACCTTATAATTCATCAGGTTATCCTTCTCAATCAAGACAATAGGGCCAAGATCGAAAACCCTCTTTGGAAGACATGTTTTCACAGTATATGGTCAAGACGGATTCTTACATGACAAAGATCGACTCTCAGTTGGCAAAACATGAAGTGATGTTGCAGAGCCAAACTGCTTCCATGCGAGCCTTAGAAACTCAAGTAGGGCAGTTGGCTAGTGCTATCAATAATAGGCCTCAAGGCACCCTTCCTAGTGACACTGAGAATAATCCAAAGGGTGTCTCGAATGAGCACTGCCATGCCATTTCACTGAGGAGTGGGAGAACCATTCAAGGGAATCCGCGAACCAGGCTGCTTAAAGAGGATCATGCAGTTGTCAGAGAAAATGAAGTTGAGAGACCAGAAGTCAGGCAAAGTCAAGATATTGCCAATAGGAATGGAGAGGAGAAGAAGAAGGAGTTCAAGCCCTATGTTCATCCTTTGCCTTTCCCTAATAGGCAAGTGAGTAAAAAGCTTGAGCACCAATTTCAGAAATTTCTTGAAGTGTTCAAAAAGCTGCAAATCAACATTCCATTCGCAGAAGCTTTAGAACAAATGCCAAGTTATGTTAAGTTCATGAAGGAAATTCTATCAAAGAAGAGAAAGCTTGGTGACTTTGAAACGGTTACCCTGACAGCGGAATGCAGTGCAATTCTTCTTAACAGAATCCCTCCTAAGCTCCAAGATCCCGGAAGTTTCACCATACTATGTACAATTGGTGATAAGTTCACTGGCCATGCCCTGTGCGATTTAGGAGCTAGTATCAACCTTATGCCCTATTCTATCTATCAAAGATTAGGTTTGGGAGAAGTTTTGCGTACTTCAGTTACACTCCAGTTGGCGGACCGAACCCTTGCTCATCCGAAGGGGGTTATTGAGGACGTGTTGGTTAAAGTGGATCAGTTTATCTTCCCTGCGGATTTCGTTATACTTGATATGAAGGAGGATAACAAAGTCCCTTTGATTTTTGGCAGGCCATTTCTCGCAACAGGAAGAGCTCAGATCAATTTAGAGAATGGTGAACTCATCATGAGGGTTCAGGATCAAGAGGTGAAGTTTAATATATTTGATGCACAACAAAGCCCTCACGATCTAGCAGATTGTGCATTGGTGAACACTTTTGATGGGAAGAAGACATCCAAGGAAGGAGGTGTCAGTGAAACCTGTGTTCCTGCCCAAGGTCCAGTCATTTGTGATAGTGAAATGAACCAGATACAGGCTACTATGGTGGTACCTTTGTTAAATGCACCTGTTGAGCACACTCCAAACTTGGAGTTGCAAGTCTTGCCATCCCAACTGCATCAAACATATTTTTTAAATCAGGAGGAAGCTCCTCCTTACTGATAGAAATGCATTTAGAATAGTAGACAAGTCCTGCCGGGACTATAAATTAAGCCCTTTTTGGGAAGGAACCCAAATTTTTGCTTTTAAGATTTATATATATTTACATATTTCGCTTATTAAGTTTGTGTATCTCTATGTATTATATTTTGTAAATAACCCTTTTAGATAAGTTTTTCGGCTGCTAGAGGCCACATTTAAGTCAAAATCACAGCTGAAGTGAATTTGCTGCATAATTATGCAGTATGACTGATAGCGCCGCGGCGTGGCATTGATAGCGCCGCGACGTGATGTGTGTTGGGCTTCAAAACAGGGAGCTCAGCGCCGTGACTTTGCAGATCCTAACGTCGCGGCGCAATATGCGCAGCAGTTAAAAAAAATAGAAAAGAAAAAAAAAGGTAATTAGTAAATAGTAATAATTTAAATAATTAATTTAGGAGGGAATTAATGCACGCCGCGGCGCACTAGGTTTCACGCCGCGGCGCGTGTGGGCGGTGGTGTTTATTGCGAGGCGCTTGGGTATCTTCATTTTCTTACCCTTTTCTCTCTCATTTTCATTTTCTCTGTTCTTTCTCTTTCACATTACTGCGTAACTCGCCTTTTTCTCTCTTTTCACCACGCTCTCTCTCTCCTATAAGGTATGTTTTACCATTATTATTAGTTTTTGTCACTTGTTACTTTATTTTTTTTTTCTTCTTTCTTATTTTTTCTCGGTTGTTTTGGGTTTCTACTTATAATGTTAATTTTTACTTAGTTAGATAGTTAATATTTGTTAATTAGGTTTAGGTTTTATTAGCTTTTTGTGTTTCCCAATGCCTGTATGCATTATTGGGTTGGATTGGACGCCCTGAGGCGTGCGTTCCTGGAATTTTCAGAGCTGTGCGTCGCGGCGTGAGATTGAATGCCGCGGCGTTAGGAAGAACAGTTTGAATGTCGCGACGTGAGGTTGAATGTCGCAGTGCTGTGTTGTGTTTTGCACGCCGCGGCGCCATATGTGCATGTCGCGGCGTTGAGTCCTAAAAATTGGCACAATAGTTCATTTTTCCATATGCTTTCTGTTTTCTATTATTCCCTATTCTGATTTCTGCCATTTTTTGTTTCAGGTTATGGCTCCAAAACGAGGCTGCGTATTGCTTAGAGGTTCCTCCAGTCGTCCACCCAGGGAGCCTTCTCCCCCTTCTGCTGACTTTGACAGGAGGCGATTTATATCAGCTGAGGCTGCTGAGCGGTACACTCTTCTTATCACCCGTCCTCTCATATTGGAGCGAGGATTTGCCTTTACACGCGCTCTACATTCAGAGTTGGAGCGGCGATTGAACCACCTAAACTGGAGCACCTTTGCTCAACATCCAGAGTCATCTGCAGTGCTTCCAGTTGTTCGCGAGTTCTACGCGAATGCTGCTTTCCTAGCTGAGGGGAGTACCACGGTTCGAGTTCGTGGTCGTGTGGTTTCATTTTCTCCAGCTGCTATTCGAGCTGCGTTGGGACTTCCTCCACCTCCGGAGATTTGCGAATATACTGAGTTTTGTAGATGGGAGCCGGAGGAGGGTCTGGATGTTAATATGGTCACAGCACGGATTTGTTTGGCTGAATCTCAGCCTGTCATGTGGACCATGAGTATTCAGACGAACAGGCCTCGATATTTTGCACGTACTCATTTGACCCCGGAAGCTCGGGCGTGGTACCATTTCATCAGCACGTGCATCCTGCCATCTGCTAACCTTTCAGAGGTTACGCGCGATCGAGCCATTTTGATTTATGCTATTATGAAGGGTCGATCAATTGATGTTTCTATGCTCATCTTCCATCAGATCCAGCGGTCTGCTCGGGAGTATCGGAGTCTCTTCTTTCCATTTCTCATACATACCCTGTGCAGCCGACATCAGGTCCGCTGGGGGCCTCATGAAGAACTTACCGACGTTCGGCAGTCGCTGAACGATACATTTATTGAGCGAGTCGGGGCAGCTCCTGCTGCAGCACCAGCGCGCCAGAGGCAGGCTCGTGGAGAGCCTAGACCAGCATTTCAACCAGCTCCTGCTCCTGAGACTGTTGCTCCATCCCAGGCTGCACCTACTGACGATTCTGATTGGCGTGCTAGGATGGAAGCTATCTTGGTATATCAGATGCAGACACAGAGGTGGATGGCGGAGCGTCTAGGGCTTCCGTTGCATGATTATCCCGTTCCTTTGTTTCCACCCACTTCAGTCGCTGCACCCACTCAGGCTGGTCCTTCTCGTGCACCTGATGCTGATGTACCTGATTCTGATGATGATGATGATGAGGATGGTGATAGTTCTGATACCGAGAGTCCTGAGAGTGATGATCCATCTTTCTAGATCTGCATCCAGGGCATTATTTCTTTCATTGTATTTACTTTTTGCTTTCTGTATGTATCTTTTGTACAGTGCGGACACTGTTTCCCTCAGGTTTGGGGGGGTGTCTTTAACATTATGTTTTGATTATTTATGCAGTACATTATGTTTTCAGTATTATGTTTATATGTCTATGTTTTGTTATTATGTATGTTTATTAGTATTATATTTCTTGTGGAAGTTTATATATATGTTATAGTATTTTAGCTGAAATATTAACTTTAGGAGCAGTTATCTTGAAAGTTTTGATGAAAATTTCATTCAAGATACAATCGTTGTTCCTTTCAATTGGTGTGTTGTAATGTTTAAAGGCTAGTGTGTATGGTTGTTCCAATGATAGATTTGGATACATTTGACCTTCATTGTTCTATGAATTCATATGTAATCTTTGGTGCATGCTTAAGCATTCTAGTTTCTTTTTATACTTGGTGAATTTCCCAATTGCATGTTTTTTGAACTTTGGATAGGATAAGAAAGTTTGCTTGAAGAAAGTTTATGAATGATACATGTGAAAAATTTGATTATCCTTGAAATTGTTTGGCAACTCTCTTGAGGCGAAATCCTAGATTGTGTCTGATTGAGGAAATGATTAGGGCATTGTTTGGACCGATTGAGCCTTAAAAAGCTTACCTGATATAGTCCTATTTTGAAGTCTTATACTGTTTGGCCTTATTTGTTTTTCATAACCATTGTGATCGTTAACCTGTTAACCGTTCTAATGCATGTGAAAGCATGTCATTTTCTTCCTACCTTTATTGTTTGTTGAGTGCATTATATATGTTATTTCTTGAAGTGAGTCTTATGATTAGGGGTATAAATATTCAATTCAAAATGAGCCTGAAGGAACCAGATGCAAAACAAAGAAAAGAAAAAGCATTACTTTGCAAAAATAGAGCAAAGAAAAAGAAAAATGAAAAAATGAAAAAAAAAAAGCAAAGCAAAAGTGAAGTAAAGTTTGAAAAGCATCCAAGTGGTTTTGGCAAGTTTTCTGATTTCATTGTTGAATACCCTGCTATATCATTGTTGACTCATGAATTGGAATATCATATGTATGTATCTCAATGTTTGTGTTAATTCTATTCTGTTATTCTGTTACCCATTACCCTTGGCCTGACATTATAAGCTAATAAAGATCCTTTTGATCCTCAATCTTGCATGATTTACATTAGTGGAGAGAGAGTTGTATTACAATCTTGTGGATTTTGTGAATTATGTTCATTTGTATGTTTATAACCTCATTTGGGTGAATTGGAATTAAATGAAAGAGGTTTTTCTTGCATGGTTTGGGAAGAGTATCTTGTATGAAAGGAAGCTATGAATGCTAGCATGATGAGGATTGTGTATGCTTGACACTTATTCTAAGGTATCTGTATTCTTTGAGGTTTGTGCATTCATCATATACTAGCCTGAGTTAAGTGAAAATGGAATGTTTAAAAATGGCTGAAAATAGGTTGCCAGTTGATCTTTGTGAATGTACTTTGTTTTGCTTGAGGACTAGCAAAAATCTAGGTTTGGGGTGTGATAACTCTGTAGAGTTAAGTTATTATTGCCCTATATCTGTGCAACATGGCAAGTTTAGTCCTTGTTTGTAAGCATTGATGGAAGGTTTTAGCATCATTTCTATTTGATTTCATTCTGATGACTTCCATTGTAATCCTGAGTAAATACTTTCAAGATTATGATCAAATTGAGTACATTTGCATGATTTAAAGGATTGATAAATTCTCTTATATAGGCAGGTCTTAAAAGAAGCATGGAAATGAAGAAGTTGAAGCAGCTTTGGACCAGGAAGCCTAAGAGAAGCTCAAAAGTGCAGATCAGCACTCAACGCCGCGATGTGGATATGGTTGCACCGCGGCGCTCCCCTGCATTAGTAGATAAAATCCGAGGTTGGAGCGCCGCAACGTTGAAGAGTAGGCGCCTCAGGCGCCTGTGACCTAATTACACGCACACCGCGGCGGGACATGTTGGACGCCGCTGCGTGACCCTATTTTATTCAGCTTATAAATAGATTTGCACCGAATTTCTACGAGAGTTTTCATCATTTTTGGAGAGCAGCTGCTGGTTTTTGGTTTTTTAGACCTAGAGGAAGCAGAAAAGGCTAAGGTTGGAGGCCATCCTTCCTATGGAGGGTGAATCAAGCTTAAAGGATACAATCTATTGAGCTTCCTTCCTTTCCTTTCTTCTTTTCTCTCTTTATTGCTGCATGATCATGATTTATATGTTTGTATTCTCATGATTCATGGCTAGCTAGGCTGTATATAAGTTTTACTTTGTAGTTTCATATAGATACTGAGAAATTTGTAATCTTTTGAGTATATATTGTAGTTTAGTTGAGTTCAATCACAATCTGTGTTTAATGCTTGTGGTTGGCTGATCACTAATTGCATGATGTTAATATTGACAAATGAACTAGACATAGGGATTTGTTAATATGGATATGATGTGGTTGATACATGTTCGGCAAGTTCAATTGGCTTGGATGAGCTGATTCGTTAATAGGATAGAAATATACCTATTGGCCATGTATAGTGTGTGATTGAGAATAGGTCATTAATGAGTGGAGTTTGCACTGGTTCTCAAGGAAACTTAGTGAACTGGGTAAATGAAACCAGGGTTAATTGACCTAGACATAGGCTTTTAACTAAATCAGATTCTCAAGCTAACTAAACCAATCTTTGATTTTGCTTGTAAGGATTGCAATTCATTAATTGAAATAGGAAATGAAAAGTAATTCTTATTTCTCTATTTATCTATTTATCCTAGAGTTATTGCTTTTCAGTCTTTACATTTCCTTAAAAATTCATTTATGAATTTTATTTGGATAGCATTAACTAGACTATTGGTTAATACTCAGCTTTACTTTGAAATACGTTTTTCTCGTGGGATCGATCTCTTACTCTATAACTGTATTACTTGTGCGACCCGTGCACTTGCGGTTAGCAAAAAGGGCAACACGTTTGCACCTCAACAAGGGACTATATTGGAAATATTCTTTAAAAATGGACTTTATTGTAAATATTATTTAATGATGGACTATTTTGGAAATATTATTTGAAGAGGGGTTATTATGTAAATATTGTTCTATGAAGAAGGGCTATTATGTAAATATTATTTTATAGAAGGACTAATATGTAAATATTAAAAATAAGGTTAATTTTTTATATTAAATGAGAAAAATCTTATTTTGTATTTAAAATATGTTAGAAATATTTTACGTGATTTAAAAATGTAACAAAAGTATTACGCGATTGAGAAAATGTGACAATATGATTACGCGATAAAAATACAATAAAGATACTGTTGGACCAATGTGTGAACCCTGAATATGAGATGATGAATTTGAACTGAGAATGGTGCATTATACATGTATTGGAAAGGTTCGATGGACTGTATGAGGCTAATTGCCTAGGAGAGAATACTCCTCTTGAGTGGGTGCGATATGCATAGTGTAAGTCACTTGTTGACCTTGGGGGCATTGGGGTGCGGGTTGCCTACAATGGGCAGTTGGTAGCTCTTCTGTACCGTAGGTTTGACCGATGCAACACACCGATGATCCTGACCGAGATACTATTCTTAATCAAGATCTGATAAAGACTGTAGTGTATATGCTAGATGTGCAAATACATATAGCACGTGGTCTGAGGCATGTTGGTACAAACAGATCTTTTTGATCTCTCTCTCCGACATGAGTTTTTGCTCCATAGAGTTGGAAATTGAGTCTATGTGCACATGCATAATTATTGAGTATTGATATTGGTGTGATATTTGAACTGTCGAATATTTGAAAAATATTGGGCATTATCGTAATTATTATTTATAATAATTGAATTTTTTGAATATTTGGATATTGTTGAGGGCATGATTGTAATTATTATTTATTACATCTGTTTTGATGATGAATAATGTTGATGGCATAATTGTAATTATGGTATGATGTATCTGTATGGTATATGTGTTATCTCCATGCTACCAAGTTTGTATTGGCGTAGGTGATCTCACCTCTTTGTATACTTATTTTGTGTTGTATTTATATTTGTAAAGACGTTGAGCAAGGAATTGAACAACAAGGCGAAGAAGAGCAGATTCTTGTGGAAGAAGCTGAATTCTGAGAAGATGGCACTGCCCAGTTTCTTAGGATATATGTGGTTGAAATTTCGTGGAGGACCGGAAGCGTGGCATGTTGACCTAGATAGAGTGTGTATTTACTATATAGGAGACTTGAAGATTACCCTAAGTAGGCTTTATCGAGGGAACCCTTATTTCAGTGTAAATGTTTATGTACACTTAGAGTTTCCGTTGTCCATTAGGCAGTACAGGGGAGCTTACTACCGTACTCCTAGTGAGATTAGTATTGTGTTGTCTACGCAGACATCTGTCCGTAGGACTTCGCGTCAAGTCGAATTCCTACCTATTGAGGAATCTGAGGAGGACCCGTCTGAGGGTTCTGCTGTTTAGTAGTACTTGGGCAGTATGCTAGCTTTAAATAATGTTCAAATACTTTGAGAACCTGGTCTGTAAATATTTAAGTATGACAATACTAAGACTTGTGTATATATGATGTAAATTATTTATAATGATATTGTAATATTTTTATTTTCCGCTAAGTTTATCTTATTGATATTAAGAAAATTTTATAACTTGTATTTACATTACAAAGCATATTTTATAATGAAGGGGTAATTTGGTTATTAAGTAACATAAATGTGATTCCCTATGGTGGGTGTTATAATTTTCTTTCCAATCACAATGTTAATTACTTAACTCTTAATTACTATATATCCAAGGTTGCCCAAAAATTACACAATTGGACCCAAAATGGGCCTAGAGGCCGTGAGCCTCTCTAAAGGGTGAGAACCCAAATTTTTCTTTGATTCATTAATTGTTATTCACTTGATTACTCATCTCTTCACTGTTACCAAGTGGCTTCAAACTCAAGAGGGGGGTGAATTGAGTTTATAAAATATTTTCACAAATCTTTCGTTAAAACGTTTGTTTATCAATTTTTGTTGAAACTATTGGATAATTGAAGTGAAAGGAAAAATGATATTGTATACTTCACTCACAAATTAAACAAGCTAAGATAAATAACATTCAAGCTAGCATACAAAATAAATGCACAAATGTAAAGAGATGAGTTTAGAAGATCAAACACAAGGTTTATCTTGGTTCAGCCACCAATCCACTTGTGACCTACGTCCAGTCCTCAATTAACCGCTAGAGATTTTTCACTATATCTTTAAGCTTCATCAAGTACTTGACAACCTTTACAATTAAGAGCACTCAACATACCTTGGGATACCTCACCCTTGTGCTTGAGTCTCAAACAGGGATACCTCACCCTTTAGAACTTTTGAGGGATGCCTCACCCTCAAGGGATACCTCATTCTTTACTCTAGAGGGATACCTCACCCTCTTTTTTTCAGATTACACAAAGTGTAGAGGATAGAAACTCTCTTAAAGAGTAGATAATACAACTTGAAACTTATGGGTATCAAGGATTTACACATTAGGCTCAAAACAGAGATTTGGAGAAAAAGATGATGAAATTCGTTTTCAATGCTCAAGAATAATTTTCAGAATGTTCTCCAACCTTTAATCAATGCCCAAACACTTTCATTTATAGCCCATAACATTCTTGGAGACGTTTGAAGTAGTTGGGGGCATTAAATGCTCTCAATAGAGCCATTGGGGAAGTGTTCTGCATTTGAGCATAACCGGTTATGGGCTAAGCCATAATCGGTTATGACATCTTAGAAGGGATTCCAAGACTCCGTTTAAACAATATAACCTGTTATGCCAAATGCCATAATCGGTTATGGCTTTTTTAAATGAAATTCACGTTTTGGTTAAAAACATCATAACCTATTATGCAATTACCATAATCTATTATGAGACACTCATAACCTATTATGAAATATGCATAATCTGTTATGAATCAATTAGAAACCATAGGATTTTCAAAGAAGTTCTCAACCAAGAATGTCTAGCATCTTTCCAAACTTTCTAAAAACATTTTACTCAACGTAAACACAATTTTCATAAGATGAGAACATGATTCATGTAAAGCCATTTTAAAGATGAGATTCAAACTATGCAATGAGCTTTAGTATAGATCCAATATACCTCTACATATGATCTAAACCCTATATGCTAATCTTGAATATTCTTGGAGCTTGATTAATGCATTTCCATTCCTTTCTTGTTTGTTATCATCAAAACCATTCCTTTAGTCAATGCCAATTACATTCACTTGTTGCAAAATTTTAAACCATAAATACCCTATGGAGGGATTGTGGCCGTGAGCCTCAATGGGGAAAGCAAGGAATTCTTGCCCCCAAATTATGTTTCCAATCAATCAAAACCAATCCAAGATCATCAATTTATATATACATTCAATCAAATAAATCATACATGATAAAATCAATATATAGTCATCAAAATTACACATCACAAAGAGTAACCCTAACAAGGGTTTCTCATAACCAACACACAATACAAGTCTCCCACTACTAATAAAGGTTGAAGTGGATAATCCTCCTCTTACCTAAGGGAGAAAACAAGCAATGAAACTCCCTTGAAGCTCCTAGTGAATTTCGGTTTCACTCGTCCAAAACCCTAGAAATTTCAACTTCAATCAATCAACACCAAAACTTGAAAAAGAATGGATCAATAGTCATAGTGATGGCCATGAACACGAAAATGAAGAAGAAAAGGTGAGGAACTAAGAATCTTACCCTAAAGCTTTAAAGTTGAAGCTTGAAGAAGATGATGAAGATGGAAGCTTTTCAAGAAATCTTCAACTAGAAGGGTGTTTAGAATGTAGTGGAGATTAAGAAAATGTGGTTGCTTGAAATTTTTGTAATAGTGGAGGGCATGGAGAGGGGTTGGCCGTGTGGTGTGGTGGTAGAGAGAAGGAGGAGAAAATTTGAGAAAAGAAGAGAGAAGAAAATATATAGAGAGAAGTTGATAGTAAAGAAATGGTAACTTTTTAGATTTGAAATTAGAAAATGAAATGATAAATGAAAAGCCAATTTTTGGCTCCAAATGGCCTTCATGGCCGTGTGGTGAGGGGAGAAGAGAGAGAGAGTGTGTGTGTAACTTCCTTGAGAAGCTTCGCAAGCTTCTCGATAAAATGAAAAGTAAAGTTGTCTCCTAAAGTGAACACTCTAGAAAAGATGATTAACACTCTACTAGAGCTATTATCCAGTGAACAAAAGTTGCAGTTAATAGAAACAGTATTTATTATTCATCGGATAATTTTACGATGCAACGATTTTATTTATCAGATAAAATCTCAAAAAATATAAACTTCGTAAACTATGCCCCACCTCGGGTTTAGTAAGATCGCTCGTCGACGCTTCCATAGTTCAAGGTTTGCCAGCCTTAGGGAAAACATTTGGCTTTCCCGGCTCCGCTTAGCGTGCACGTAAAATGAAGAATATATTAAAATATTTGACATTTCTAGAAAAATCCACAAAAATTTTTAAAAATCATAAATATTAGAAAATGACTATTCATCACGAAACAAACAATTTTAGGGGTGTTACACTAGCTCTACTCAGTGTGTACGTAAAATGAGAAATATATTAAAATATTCAACATTTTCGAAAAAATCTAAAAAAATTCCCAAAAATCATAAATATTATAAAATAATTATTTATGATGAAACAAGTAATTTTTGGGGTGTTACACACTTTTCCAAGGACCAATCCGAATGCTTCACTGTGCCTATAAATTAGGGAATGTTTGTGTTTAAGCTAGCATTCATTTTGCTTCATTCTTCTCTTCTTGCCAATGCATTCTGGAATACAACCCTTCATAGATTTCTTCTCATTATATTCAAAGAGGGTTTCGCCCTCTGCGAAGATCATTTTCTTACTTTTTCCAAAATCTATGAAGAAGTTCTTCCTTTCATTAGCCAATAACTTTTTCAATGGGGACTTTTCTTTCTCAGCATAACAATGACAGGCACTTTTCTTTCCCAGCGTATGAGGGAGTATTTGAAACATGCTTTACTGCTAGGAAAATCAGTGACTCCTGTCATGTCGGATGGTCTTCCTCGAAGAAACAGAGCCTGCACTTTTCCTCATTTCCGAGAACTTAGCAGGTGCTTCGGTTTGAGCTTGTTCTTCAGATAAGTAGCAGGGATTACTGTAGCAGCTTTGCAATTTGAGGCAACTTGGTGTAGTCATGAAGCTGGTGGAATGATCTTCTTCATGAAAGACAACACCTCGTTCGACAAAGTAAAGGAGGAGCCGATGCTCTTCCCTTATACATTCCATGTCTCAATATTTTAGTTTCCCTCTTTTCCAGATATAAGATGATGTATGGAATGAGAGCAACTTAATAAAAATTCATTTATTTTGTGCGATGCCCATTTCCTTCTTTTAGGTTTTTATCACTGCTCACATCTTTTCCTTTTTGCCGGGGTACCTCCAACACTTATTCTGGCATCACATTACTTTGCCTCGACTTAGTGCTCGTTTTGAATAAGTAGCAAACTCTCTAATCTGGGATTCAGATAATTTACCATCTATAAAACATTGGCCAGAGTCTCACTCCGTTGCTTTAACAGCTGTGATCTAATGCAATAACCGTAACACCCCAGACATTCCTTAATTTCTGTTCTATATGCTTTTTATAATATTTGTGTTTTTTGTGAATTATTTGAGTGACTTTAATTATTTTATTATATTTCTCAATTTGCATGTGCGTTAAGTGGGGTTGAGAAAATGAAATACTTTCTCCGAGGCCAGAAAACCTTGGACTATGGAAACAGTGATGGGAGATCTTACAAAACCCGAGGCCGGACACAGTTTACGAAGTTTTTATTTTTTGAGATTTGATCTAATAAATAAAATTATGGTACGTTTTATTATCCGTTGGACAATAAATACTAGTTTTATTAATTATAATTTTTGTTCACTGGATAATAGCTTTAGTAGAGTGTTAGTCATCTTTTCTAGAGAGCACTTTAATGAAATCACCAAGATGACATCATCAAAGTGACATCGTCCTTGACTTTTTCCAAAAAGTGGACAAAGCTTCTCAAGGAAGCCAACTTTTCTCTCTCCTCCCTTGGAGACTCCACGACAATGAGGGGGGGAAGATGACACAAATTGTCATGTTTTCATCTAAACACCCATTCACCTTTTCACCTTTTCCATTTTCAAAAGTTTCTACCACTTTCTCTCTCCACTTTTCCTTTCTCTCCCTACTTATCCTTTTCTCTCACTTTTCTATCACATTTTCTCTTCTTCTTCTCCTCTCCAAACTCACGACCACACCCCCTTTCTTCACCCTCCATGCTTGTTTAATTTTAAGCAATCACATTGCTTGAGACTACATCTTGTTTGAAGACCTTTTCTTGTTGGAATCACCTCCTAAAGCTCTCATCTCCATTTTCTCTCCTCACTCTCACGGCCAAGCACCACCATTGATGGCCATCCATGCTTACTTGCTCAACCAACCTTATTTCTTGCATCTACTCATCACCTAGAAGCCTTTTCCTTTTATGACCATTACTTGATTCTTCCATCTTCATCTTCTTCCATAAAATCCTAAACTTGAAGCTTTGAGGTAAAGTTCTTAATTTTCTATTTTCTTTCCTTTATTTTCATGATTCTTGGTCACCTTGGTGATCAAGGACTCCTTTTTTCAAGCTTTGGTTGTTGATTATATGAGTTTGATCATCCTAGGGTTTTGGTGGAGGAGTTGAACGAATTTCAAGAGCCATAAAGGGAGTTCTTTTTTTTGTTATCTTCTTAGGTAAGAGGGGGATTAACTTCATCAACCATGCTATGGTGGTGAGGAACGAAATAGTTATGTTGTGAGTGGAGAATCAATATGAAGATTTATCCACTTGATTGTGTGACTTTTGATTTATATTTGTTTGACTTTGTATGATTATGTGATGTTATTGTATGCAAGAGATAGTTATGGTGGCTTAATGGTTATAAGTGATAATATACTTTTGATAGTATGCATGAACTTAATTAATTGTGGCAATTAAAGTATGTGGCATGCTATAATTATGTTGTAAAGGAATAATTTTTGGGTTCCATTGATCACTTGAGGCTCATGGCCTTTTGGCCTAGGAGGAGATATACATGAGGAAAATATCTTATTGATTAAGAACTTAGATGATTAGGTGAGAAGAACATGACTTATGAGGTTACAAGTTGAAAGAGGAAAGGAACAAAGTTTTTACCATTGAAAAGAATTGATTTTGGCCATGATATTTGATTATTGGATGAAAAAGTGAATTTGGAGACCTAAAATAATTAATAATAGGATGGAAGAGTAATTAGGATGGAAAATATTTTATTTAGAATTTGAATAATGGAAGTTTTAGAAAGAATGTTAGAAAATATTACTTAGATGATTTGCGGGACGAATTAGGATCAAAGGATTTATAAGTAAAAAGAAAAGATAATCACAATGTTATGATTTGAGGAGTAAAGACTCTTAGCTATATCAATGGAGATACTTTTGGGGGGTTGTTAGAATAATGAAAATAATTTATTAGTGGTGAATCTAGTTGGTTAATGATAAGGAAATAAGTATTTATAAGATAAGGATGGAAAGGAATAGTTTTTTTATTATTAAGCAAAAAGAGTGATTTTCGGTCTTGAGAGGAAAAACAAGCTTGAGAAAGAAATAGTGAAAACTTGAAAGACTCAGGGAAAAAAGAAAAGAATTGTGAGGTTAAGACAATGTGGTTTCTTTTTAGGTTTTATGTGAAAAATATGAGGAAAGGTCACTCGAGGAACTTAGTTAGAAGAGCTTGGTGAACATAGGTAATCTCTACTTTTATTCTTGAAAGTGTCATAATGAGAGCCTAAAAGTGAAATAATAGTCTTACATGTTAAAGAAATTAGTGAGAATGCTTCATGTGATTTGAAAATGATGATCCTTGAATTTGTACAATGGAAGTGCTTTGTGGCTAAATATAATAGCCTTGTGCTATGGGACCGATGTACTGGACCCGAGTGGATCATTGGTATTATGTAATTATATGGGCGGTTATATAATATCATTGATACTAATGGTATTAGACAATTGTATGGGCGGTTGCTTTAATACCATTGGGAACAGTACAACGGTGGTTTGATTTCATTGTTCATGC
Source organism: Ormosia semicastrata (assembly GCA_029884595.1). Taxonomy (NCBI): domain Eukaryota; kingdom Viridiplantae; phylum Streptophyta; class Magnoliopsida; order Fabales; family Fabaceae; genus Ormosia; species Ormosia semicastrata. Next base: position 35,570,427 of record JAQQTO010000047.1, on the reverse strand, counting down.
ATTTGAGCATTATACAGTCGGCTTTTGTTGCCTAGGAGTGAACAAAATTTGAATAGTATAATCCCTGATGGATCTCAGGGGGCGTCAGGGTAATGTGATTCACTTAGTAATCTGTTATCACATTGTATACCCCTGGCCATGAAAAACCATTGCAACGTACTGACGAGGACCCAACAAACACTATTCTTTTCGTGGTCCGGCATAGACTGTCATTGAGGGGGGCAGATCTTCTAGAATGTTCATCTCTGAATTTGAGTTAGCTCCATGTAGTAGGAACTAGTTCATTTGGCATACACATGGGTAGTGCACATATTGTTGTGACATGGTCAAGATAAATATTGTTGTAGCATGGTCAAAGTACACATTATGGTGACATAGTCATTATGCATACATTATTGATATATGTTGTCATGGTACTGTAAATGTTTATGCTATTGTGAGATATGTTTACTGCAAAATTATTTATAAATCTATAACATGAATATACTTGCGATATCTGTATGTGTGGAACGACTTTGTTGTTCGTATTGTTTCTATGCTGCCATAATGGTATTTGATGTAGGGGATCTCACCTCTTTTATTGTATTATCCTATCTGTTTCTGTTTTATGCTTATGCTTGTAAAGATTGTGATGGCGGCAAGATAAGATCCGCGAGGCTTCACTAGACTACAGTTTTATGGGGGCATCGAAGCGTGGAATGTACACTGCGATACAGGGTGCATTCAGTACATCAGAGATGCCACCTTACTTTGGAGTAGGACCCGGCATGACGCTGCTACATTTGCCGTGGATGCAGCTATTCACTTGGAGTTTTGTATGTCTCTTGGAGAGTTTTGGGATGATCGTAGAGCTATCCTTAGGGAGGACTTTGTGGAGTCAACTGCTTGGACTCCTGTCCATAGTGGCATGTGTTACCAAGTGGCCTCAATACTCAAGAGGGGGGGTGAATTGAGTATGAAAACTAAGTTTGCAAATATTTCGCAAATCGTTTGATAAACAATTTTCGTTGAAGCTAATTGATGATTAGAGATGAATGGATATGAGAGATAAACATTTTCACTTATAAATGCAATAGCCAAAGGTACCAATATTCAAGTAATTCAATAAAATAGTACTCAATGTAAAGAGAAGGGTTTAGAGAAAACAAACATAATGATTTATCCTGGTTCGATCACCAATCCACTTGTGATCTACGTCCAGTCCTCAAGCAACCGCTAGAGATTTTCCACTATTTCTTCAAGCTTCAATAGGTACTTGATAACCTTTACAACCTTGAGCACTCAACACTTTGGGATACCTCACCCTTGGAGCTTGAGTCTCTTCAACTAAGGGATACCTCACCCTTTACACTTTTGGAGGGATGCCTCACCCTCTTTACAAAGCAATATAGATTGATTGAATGAAGCTCTCACTAGAGTAGATGATTACAAATTGAAGCTCTAATATGCTCTCAAAGATTTTTTTACGTTTTTACAAAAAACAAAGTAAGAAATGGATTTGAGGATTGATTCATGTTTAGAAGTATTAGTAATCAGTTTTTGGGTCAAGGTCAACCTCAAATGAAGACCCAACATTGGTATTTATAAGTTTCTCAATAAATGGAGCCGTTAGGGGGTTTTAGCCATGCATTTAATGCATTTAATATAGCCGTTGGACGTTGTCAGAGTGCATGTAATCGATTACACAACAAATGTAATCGATTACATTGTTGTTCCAACGTGTTCTTGGCTTTCTAGGCTCTGTGTAATCGATTACATTATTAGTATAATCGATTACATGGCTTCTGACTTGCTTGTAATCGATTACAATATCCATGTAATCGATTACATGTCTTCTGACTTGTGGTGTAATCGATTACAATATCCATGTAATCAATTACATGACTCTTTGAACGTGTTCTTGCCTTTCTAGGCTTATTGTAATCGATTACATTTATTGTGTAATCGATTACATGGCCTCTGACTTGCTTGTAATCGATTACATTGCTCATGTAATCGATGACAAGGCCTCTGTTTGCTGTGTAATCGATTACAAACATCATGTAATCGATTACATTGGCCTTTGAACACATTTTTCAAGTCCAATAAAGCTTGTAAGCCATTTCTAACACCTTGAGACAATTGATTAAACATAAATTCTTTTAAGAGTGTTAGATTTAAGATAGAAACTCAAGTTTCTTGAAAAAACATGTTTAACTTTGAAATGATATATTGAAAAACCATTTGAGAAACCTTGAGAGCATTTAACATTAATGTTCTAAGTCTTATAACTAATTAAACCTCTTGACTTCTTTCTTTGATCATGATGTTTCCTTTTGCGCTTGATCTTCACTTTTGCATTTGATCTTCACTTTGGCCTTTGTTATCATCAAAAACTATTTGACATGCTTTAGGGACATAAGCATTCACATTCTCCCCCTTTTTGATGATGACAAGCTGATCATAGGAAAAAGAAAGAGTTTTTGCATTTGTATATAATAGACATTTAGGCGCAATGCTCCCCCGGAGTTTATGCATGATATTGGGTTAGATTTTGCATATAAAAAGCTTAAGAGCTCAAAAGCTCAATAACTCTCTCGTACTCATGCAACCTTAATTACTCATGCAACCTTTAATTAGATTTCATTTCATTTTTCCTTATTTTCTCCCCCGTTGGCATTATAAAAAAGACATAAGCATTTAAAGAAAAATGGACAGCATGATAGCTATATTTCATGATTTCCCAAATTTTGCTAGAATAAGAAATCCAAAGAGATTAATCAGTCCAATCAATTTGTCAAAAAGCCAAACTTTCAAAGAATAGAAGCAAAGCTGAAACAAGTTCATATATCATTAATCAGCATGTACAAAGTAACTTTTCACAATCAGTATAGCCAATAACCAAAAAACACCAGAAATGTATACCAATGTTATATAATCAGAGTCAAAACAAAAAAATACAAGGTAGTCATCAAAAACATTAGGGCAATGGGCCATGATCACTATCAGTAGCCTCGCTGTCACTGTCTAGATCCGCAACAATGTCTCCTAGATCAATGTTATCATCGCCGAGCTCAAGATCGTCCTCAGAGTCTAGAAGCTCCTTATCATTAGCAGGGACGCCAGATGGACCAACAAAGGACAGGGGAACCGGAGAGTCAGAGGATGTGGGAGGTGCAGCAACAGCATTCGGAGGAATAGGAGGTCCACCTAGGAGGGATCGAATGGAGGCAAGCTCCTGATCTGAGTAGTCCATCCTCAACTCAAGGTGATCTATCTTCTGTTCTAAGTGATCCATGCGTGTGTCTACAGTAGCGCTCAGGTTTCGCATCTCTTGGAGCAGGAGGTCAAGAGTAGCTGGAGCAGGGGCAGGGGCAGGATGCTGAGCCTCCTCATCATCGTCACTATCCGGATCATGATGGATATGACCAAAAGTGCCATGAGCAATGTAATGCTACCTATCATCCATTTTGTAGAGCTGGAGCTTCTTTAGGGTATGCAAGCTAATGGATTGTGGTCCTTTCGAGCTGGTGTCCTTGGACTCCTCAGCTAGGGAAATACGACATTGCTCTAGAATGGTTGTGACCAACATAGCAAATGGGAGAGTAGAGTTCTTCTTTTTCTTTACATCCAATATATGCTCTATAATGTAGTAACCCCAGTTTATTGGCTGCCCTGTGGTCATTGCCCATAAGGACACCACATCATCCTTGAGAACCTGGGAGTAATTCCCTTCCCTGGGAATCAATCCTCGGACCAAAAGGTAGTGGAGAACCCTGTTCTCCATAGTTAGGCTAGTGGCCATGATTCTTCTTTTAGGATCACTAGGGGGGTAGTAGCTAGTCCTAATCAATGAGAGAAGAGTAGCCTTATGCTCAAACTCATGCCCCCAGACATTGGCATTCCCACAGAAGTTAGCTCCATCAGGAGTGAGCTTTGTTAGCCTATACCACTCAGTCATTGTTATCTTTATTTGTTACTTTTTCACTTCAGATATTAGGCAATTATCTTCAAATTTCAGATTTGCATAAAAGACTCTCACAAGGTTTGGGTAGATAGCCTTCTCTATACTCAAGAAACCCAGCAAGCCTAAATTTTCTATGGTTCTAAAGCTCTCCAAAGGTTCACTCTCACAGAAGGTGATGGGAAGATACCTAGGAGAAATGATCTTGCATAGCTGAAAGTTTTTCCGGAACAACTCAGCTCACTTCACTGTGGAGAAGTGGCGGGTGAGGTCCAGGCCAGAGATGTTACGTGAAGCACCACCAGAGGACCCACCAATGGCAACCCCTGTTCTTGGGCGCTTTGAGCGATGAGAGGATTTAGCCATGTGATGAGAAGGAGTAGAGTGGGATGAGTGGTAAGTGGTTAGGGATGAATGAGGAGAGGGAGAGGAACGAGGTTAGGGCAGACGAGTGGGGATGGGGTTCGTACGAGGTGATGGTGAGATTTGGGTGAGGGATGTGAGGGGATTTGACAAATGGGTGTGGAGAGAGGAGATTTTCGTGTTAAATGGAGGTAAAATGAAGGATTTTGAGGGAGGTTTGAGTGAGAAATGAGAGATTGGGAGGTTTGGGTTGCGTAGGAGCAGAGGAGGAGGACGAAGGAGATGAAGAGGTTCTGAGAAATGAGCTCTGCGCGCGTCAGAAACCTTTTAAAAAACCCTGTGTAATCGATTACATTGGGTGTGTAATCGATTACATGCATTCTGGTGGATATGTAATTGATTACATTTTTGGTGTAATCGATTACCACGCTTCTAGGGAACCTTATAATCGATTACCTGAGTTTTGAGTTGATTGTAATCGATTACAAAAGTTGTGTAATCGATTACCAGCACACTTTAACTCAGATTTTGCATTCCAATCAGCATATAATCAATTTTAATCCATTCAAATCAGTTCCAAAGCAACTTAGATCAATTCAAATCATTATGCAAACATATAATCTAATCATATTATGATTCAACTCACATAATTGATCAAAATTACCATTTTTACCAAGAATTACACCATTTTTTGGTGAAATTGTGAGGATGTTGAGTGGCTTGGGAGTCTTGGGCATGAGGGAGCACTTGCAAAATAACTTAGGGGAAATCTCCGAAGCTCAAGTCAGTATTGGATTCAAATATAATGAAAAATTCAGAGATTGTGCAGCAATATGGCATGATTATGCAGAAAAATACAAGTTAGGCATTAGTTTTATGATTATGCAAATAGTTAATTTATGCATGATTGGTCCAATATACCAAGTTCATTTCTTATATAGAAAAATGCTTTTTTTGCTAGGGGTTTAGTGAAAATGTCAACTAGTTACTTAGTGGTTTCTACAAATTCAAGCATACAATCACCTTTTGAACATGGTCTCTAATGAAATGATGTCTTATTTCAATATGTTTAGTCCTAGAATGCAAAATGGGATTTTTGGACAAATTGATTGCACTAGTATTATCACATCTTATGGGGATGTGATCAAGCTCAAGACCATAGTCCAAGAGTTGTTGTTTCATCCAAAAGATTTAAGAACAACAACTCCCAGCTGCAACATATTCAACTTTACCTGTAGACAATGCCACACTATTTTGCTTCTTGCTATGCCAAGAAACTAGTGAGCTTCCAAGCAAGTGGCATGTCCCACTAGTGCTCTTTTATCCATTTTGCATCCAGCAAAATCAGAATCGAATACCCAATAAGGCTACATGAGGCACCTTTAGGGTACCATAAACCCATTTGTGATGTACCTATTAAATATTTTATTATTCTTTTAACAGTACTTAGGTGTGATTCTTTAGGATTAGCTTGATATCTAGCACACATGCATACACTAACCATTATATCAGGCCTACTTGCAGTGAGATAAAGGAGTGAGCCAATCATACCTCTATATTTCATAATTTCTACTGATTTACCTCCTTCATCCTTGTCCAAATAGCAAGAGGTGCCCATAGGAGTAGCCATATGCTTGGCATTGTCCATTCCAAACTTCTTGAGCAGCTCCTTGCAATACTTGGATTGGCTTATGAAAGTTCCTTATCTTGTTTGCTTAATTTGGAGACCAAGGAAGAAGTTGAGCTCACCCATCATGGACATTTCAAACCCACTTTGCATAATATTTGAAAATTCTTTACAAAGAGAGTTGTTAGTAGCTCCAAATATAATATCATCAACATAGATTTGAACTAGAAGTATGTCATGCATTTTATGTTTTTATGAAAAGGGTAGTGTCAACTTTGCCTCTAGAAAAACCTTTTTCTAAAAGGAATTTGCTCAACTTTTCATACCAAGCTCTAGGAGCTTGTTTCAAGCCATACAAGGCCTTTTTCAGTTTAAAAATATGGTTGGGCATTTCAAAATCCTCAAAACCAGGAGGTTGTTCTACATACACCTCTTCTTGTATAAAACCATTTAAAAAGGCATTTTTGACATCCATTTGATAGAGTTTGAAATCCATTATGCAAGCATATGTAAGTAACATTCTAATGGCCTCTAACCTAGCTACGGGAGCATAAGTTTCTTCATAGTCTATGCCTTCTTCTTAATTATATCCCTTAGCTACAAGCCTAACTTTATTTCTTATTATTAAGCCTGTTTCATCAAGTTTGTTCCTAAAGACTTATTTGGTGCCAATTATGGGATGATAATTGGGCCTTGGAACTAATTCCCAAACTTGATTTCTCTCAAATTGGTTTAGTTCTTCTTGCATGGCCAAGATCCAATTCTCGTCATTAATGGCCTCATTTATGTCTTTAGGTTCAACTTGAGAGACAAAGGCTAGGTGATAACATGCATCTCTAAGTGAGTTTCGAGTGATTACCCCTTTTGATACATCACCAATCACCTTGTCGAGAGGGTGATATCTTGAAGTCCTCCATTCCTGGGGTAGGTCCAAGATTTCTGAGTCTTTTTGCCATGAGTGATCAAGGAGTCTCTCTTCTTGTTTCTTGGACTCTTTCTCTTGATTTTCCAAGTGCGTTTTTGTCAAGATTTCTGCAACATCATCAACAAAATCATTTCTCGGCTCATTTGGGTTATTTTCATCAAATACAACATGTATGGACTCTTCTATGGTCATAGTTCAGTTATTATAGACTCTAAAGGCCTTACTATGTATAGAATAACCTATGAATATTTCCTCATCAGATTTTGCATTAAACTTCCCCAAGTTATCCTTTCCATTATTCAAAACAAAGCATTTACATCCAAAGACATGAAAATATGACACATTTGGCTTCCTTCCTTTGTACAATTCATATGGGGTTTTCTTTAAGATTGGCCTTATTAGGGCTCTATTCATAATATAACAAGCAGTGTTAACCGCATCCACCCAAAAGTACTTAGGAAGGTTAGCCTCATTGAGCATAGTTCTTGCCATTTCCTCTAAAGACCGATTTTTCCTTTCTACAACACTATTTTGTTGTGGTATTCTAGGGGCAGAAAAATTATGCTCAATGCCATGTTCATCACAAAAAGTTTCAAATTCATGATTTTCAAATTCACCACCATGGTCACTTCTTATGGATGCAATACAAAAACCTTTTTCATTTTGGATAACTTTGGCAAGCTTTTTAAATGATTAAAAAGCATCATTTTTATGGGCCAAGAATAATGTTCATATAAACCTAGAAAAATCATCCACAATCACTAATGCATAGTAATTCCCACCAAATCTCATAGTTCTAGAGGGACCAAAAAGATCCATGTGCAAAAGTTATAAAGGTCTAGAAGTTGAAACCATGTTTTTAGCTTTAAAAGAGACCTTTACTTGTTTTTCCTTTTGACATGCATCACAAAGTTTGTCTTTTTCAAATTTAAGCTTTGGAAGACCAATTACTAGTTTTTTAGAAACCAATTTGTTTAAGTGATCCATGTGAATGTGAGCAATTCTTCTATGTCATAACCATGAATCATTTTCTTTACTCATAAAGCATTTAGCATCATTTGAGGAGGTATCATCGAGACTAATCATATATATATTATTGACTCTATGACCAACAAACTTAATTTACTTATCATCCTTTTCCTCAATTATGCAGCAAGAAGAATCAAATATAACTCTATTGCCTTTATCACACAATTGACTAATACTAAGCAAATTATGTTTAAGTCCTTCAACAAGCAAAACATTATCAATAGATGATGAAGGGATCTTACTAACTTTGCCAATTCCAAGAATCTTCCCTTTGTTGTTATCACCATATATGACATGACCATGTTTCTTGTGTGTAAGGGAGGAGAACTTGGAGCCATCACCGGTCATGTGCTTGGAGCAACCACTATCAAGATACCAACTTGAGCTCTTGGTCTTCAAGCACACCTACAACACACATTCAATTTTTAACCTTGGTACCCAAATTGTCTTGGGTCATTGTGTGTTAGAGTTAGGCATGGTGCCTTTAGGAACCTAAACTCTTTTTATTCCCACTTTAGTGTTTATGTTCTTTCTAACATTGCAAGTTAATGCACTACGCCCTTTCTTACCACAATGAAAACATTTAACAAAAGGACTACTTGAAGTATTTGAGGAAACAAAGAAGTTCTTATAAGATTTTTGATGGTTGTTTGGATTAAATCCCAAACCGGCTTTTTGAAACACACATTTTTGTTTCCCTAACAACACATTCAAGTTGTCTCTTCCAAAAGTGAATTTTGCAAGAGTGTTGTTCAAGTCTTCAATTTCTTTTTCAAATACTTTGCATGATGAACAAGGTAATGATATGGATGTGTTATCATGTGAAGAACATGTCATGCATAGTGAATTAGCATCTATAAGTCCTAAGGTCTTATTTTCAATCTTAAGCTCATTTATCTCCTTACTTAAGATAGAAACTTTGTTTACCAATAAGGAAATTATTTTATTAGAGGACAAAACCATTTTTGTGAGCCTTAAGGATTCATCATGCAATTCTTGAAAGGCATATTGCAATTCATCATATGAAGGTAGAGATTCTGAGTTAGAAGAAGTTACCTCGGTGTCGCTCTCTTCACTTTCTTCTCCTTGAGCCATGAGACAAAGATGGGCTTCTTCATTCTCCGAATCGTCAAAAGAGCTTAAGTCATTGTCCTCCCAAGCTATATATGCTCTTCTTCCTTTCTTTTCCTTGGAGGGCCTTTTCTCAAACTTTTCCGTCCTCTTGAGATATATAGGACACTCCATTTTAATGTGCCTCGATTTTCCACATTTGTAGCATTTTGGAGGAGTAGAGGATCCTTCTCCTTTGTGATATGCTTTCTTTTGAGGAAAGGGTGCTCTTCTTTGAAATCCCTTTTTCTTTAAGAGTCTTCCAAACTTTCTCACAAGGAGACTAAGATTCTCCTCACTTAGTTCAATATTTTCAGCATCCTCTTCACCATCTTCATCATCACCTTCAATTATGAAAGAGGTGGCTTTGAGTGCAATTCCCTTCTTCTTTTTATCATGCTCTTCATTTTGATTGAGCCTATTTAGTTCCAGCTCATGTTCTTGAAGCTTTTCGAATAGGGTGGCTAGAGACATTGTTGATAAATCTCTTGATTCCGCAATAGCCGTTACTTTGGGTTGCCAATTCCTGCTTAAACATCTCAAGACTTTGTTAATAAGATCCTCATTAGGAAATATCTTTCCCAATAAGATAAGATGATTAACAATGTGAGTAAATCTCTTTTGCATATCTTGAATACTATGACCTTAATTCATTCTAAACAATTCGTATTCATGAGTAAGAGTATTTATTCGAGATTGTTTTACCTCACTAGTACCTTCATGAGTTACTTGTAGAGTATCCCACATTTTTTTGTGGTCTTGTAATTTGACACCCTAAAGAATTCATCATACCCCAAGAATGTGGTGATGATGTTCTTGGCTCTCAAATTGTATTGAACCTTTTTTTTATCATCATCGGTCCTTTCATTTCTAGGTGTATTTATTTTCACACCATCTTTAGTTTGTGTTGGGACAAAAGCACCATTTTCAACGGCGTCCCACACATCTAAGTCAATAGCTTCAATGAAAATTTTCATCCTTTCTTTCCAATAGGCATAACCATCCCCATTGAAATAAGGAGGTCTGTTTATAGAAGAACCTTCATTTGAAAAACCATTTGAAGCCATCACTTCTCTTGAAGCTGCTAAGCTCTTTATACAAGAGTCTAGCTCTGATACCACTTGTTACCAAGTGGCCTCAATACTCAAGAGGGGGGGTGAATTGAGTATGAAAACTAAGTTCGCAAATCTTTCACAAATCATTTGATAAACAATTTTTGTTGAAGCTAATTGATGATTAGAGATGAATGGATATGAGAGATAAACACTTTCACTTATAAATACAATAGCCAAAGGTACCAATATTCAAGCAATTCAATAAAATAGTACTCAATGTAAAGAGAAGGGTTTAGAGAAAACAAACACAATGATTTATCCTGGTTCGATCACCAATCCACTTGTGATCTACGTCCAGTCCTCAAGCAACCGCTAGAGATTTTCCACTATTTCTTCAAGCTTCAATAGGTGCTTGATAACCTTTACAACCTTGAGTACTCAACACTTTGGGATACCTCACCCTTGGAGCTTGAGTCTCTTCAACTAAGGGATACCTCACCCTTTACACTTTTGGAGGGATGCCTCACCCTCTTTACAAAGCAATATAGATTGATTGAATGAAGCTCTCACTAGAGTAGATGATTACAAATTGAAGTTCTAATATGCTCTCAAAGATTTTTCTACGTTTTTACAAAAAACAGAGCAAGAAATGGATTTGAGGATTGATTCATGTTTGGAAGTATTGGTAATCAGTTTTTGGTTCAAGGTCAACCTCAAATGAAGACCCAACATTGGTATTTATAAGTTTCTCAATAAATGGAGCCATTAGGGGGTTTTAGCCATGCATTTAATGCATTTAATATAGCCGTTGGACGTTGTCAGAGTGTGTGTAATCGATTACACAACAAATGTAATCGATTACATTGTTGTTCCAACGTGTTCTTGGCTTTCTGGGCTCTGTGTAATCGATTACATTATTGGTGTAATCGATTACATGGCTTCTGACTTGCTTGTAATCGATTACAATATCCATGTAATCGATTACATGACTTCTGACTTGTGGTGTAATCGATTACATGACTCTTTGAACGTGTTCTTCCCTTTCTGGGCTTATTGTAATCGATTACATGGCCTCTGACTTGCTTGTAATAGATTACATTGCTTATGTAATCGATTACAAGGCCTCTGTTTGCTGTGTAATCGATTACAAACATCATATAATCGATTACATTGGCCTTTGAACACATTTTTCAAGTCCAGTAAAGCTTGTAAGTCATTTCTAACACCTTGAGACAATTGATTAAACATAAATTCTTTTAAGAGTGTTAGATTTAAGATAGAAACTCAAGTTTCTTGAAAAACATGTTTAACTTTGAAATGATATATTGAAAAACCATTTGAGAAATCTTGAGAGCATTTAACATTAATGTTCTAAGTCTTATAACTAAATAAAACTCTTGACTTCTTTCTTTGATCTTAATTTTTCTTTTTGCGCTTGATCTTCACTTTTGCATTTGATCTTCACTTTGGCCTTTGTTATCATCAAAAACTATTTGATATGCTTTAGGGACATAAGCATTCACAGCATACCCCGACTAGGGGTTTTGTCTGATAGGGATCCCAAAGGAGATCTGGAGGAGGATCATGTGTAGGACCCTACACTTTAAGCGTTTGGACTTGGATTAGGCTCAATCTTTATTTGGTATTTAGATGTGTTCTCTGGAATATGTAAGTTTTATATTTTTGAACAAGTATAATGTACTCATGGATATAGTAACTTTGTTTTATGAAAAGTCTTTTATTCAGTTCTTATAACTTGAGTTTCTCTATTTCGGAAAGTTTATGTTATTCATTTAAAAAAAGATTTTGAAACTCGTACTTTATAACGTCAATTATTTCATAGTTTAAGTAAGGTTTTAGTTCCATTGGAAAAGGAGTTAGTCTAAAACGTAACGCCTTTTTTCTTATAGAATGGGGTGTTACATTAGGTGGTATCAGAGTAGTTCATCCTTTTGAGCCGGGGTATGGACTGACTATGCTTAAGCTTGTAGAAATGCCTATGTGTGTTGTGTAATTCCTTGTCTCTTGTTTGAGATGTTAAAAGAGGATTGCCTAAGTGATGTGTGTGAAACAACATTATATTCTATTCTTGTTTTGCATGCATTTTTAGGCATTTTAGTTTCTCTTTTTATTTATTTTTCATTTAGTTTGGATAATTATGGTGTTTGTGGTGTTGTTGTACAAGATTGGTGCTAGATTGGCTTAGAAATGGGTGGAAAGCTTGCATAGGTGAAGTTGGAACTTTACAGATAGCAAATAGGGGCAAAAAGCTCACTCTAGAGAGATCCATGGCCTGCCTGTGGAATTCCCCACGGCCATGGATCGAGCAACAGCTTGAAGAAGCAAAAGAGAAACTCCCGAGAGTTCTGTAGCCGTGGAATTCAAGCTTAGGCAGAATTGTCATGTGGCAGAGAGATCCATGGCCAGCCCATGGAATTTCCCACGGCCGTGGATCACAGTACGAGACAGTTTTTAAGTTTTATTTTTTTATTTCTTTTGGGGCCTTTAGCCAGTTAAAACCCTAGGGGTATAAATAGATGTTCTGAATAGAATTTTAGGAACGAATTTCCATTTGAAGGAGGCACATTTGGAGGCTCTTGATCTTCATCTTTCTCCTCTCTTCTCTCTTTGTTATGGGTTTGGATGTTCTCTATGTTGTTTTATTGTTTCTTCTTCTTCATGTCTGAGTAGTTCTCTGTGTTTCTAGGATTGGGCAATGTACTTTGATACATTGATAATGATTAATTGATTTGGTTTATCCCTTTTATTAATCTTGAATGTTCTTTGATTCAATCCTTATTGCGCTTATTCATGTGAATTTGCTGGCCACATATTTGCATCTCATAGATATCTAGGGACATATTGAGAGGTGAACCTAGGTGTTGCAACCATAAAAATTGAACTTAAGGTTTAAATTACGAGAGTAGGTTTAGCCTTTCGAGGATTTAGTGAATTACCATAAAGCGTAATGGGTTCAATTTAAATTTAATAACCACGAGAGTAGGAATTAGTTTAATTGGGCACCGTTCTTGTCTCAAGAGAAAGAACATTTACAAATTTAGGGTAATTCACCTTCAATTGAATTTTAATTTTAATAAAAGGGTTGTCAATTAGGATTTGTCTTGTATCATTGCAGTTACCCCCAATCTTAGAAGCTTTCTTAAATCTGAAAACCTTTCTTAACAACTTGCTATTTTTGTTCTCAATTTTGCACTTTGATATTTATTTATTTAATTGCTTTGTTACTACATTCTTGTTAATTAACAATTATATCCCCTTTGTTTAATTTAATTGAATTGATTAATTAATTATTATTCTTAGACACAGTCCCTGCGAATTCGATCTTTTTATTACTTGACGATGTAACCGTAAACTTGCGGATTTCACGCATCAAGTTTTTGGCGCCATTGCCAGGGACTGTGTTTTTCTTGAATATTAGTGTAATTTTTAATTTAATTATTTTAAACTTTTTTCTTTTTATCATATTCTTACGTTCTTGTTTTCTCTTTGACTCTCTGCAGGTAATTTCTCTTGTTTATGCAAAGTACTAGACGTTCTAGGACTATTCTTGAACCAGATCCTGAAATTGAAAGAAGTTTTCGTAGAAGGAGAACAAAATAAGGGCAAAGAGCGAGAGAAATCCTTAAACCAACGCTTATTAGGGCTGAACCTGAGGATAATAGACCGCTAAAAGAGTATGCATCCCCTATTGCTCGGTGTAACACCCCAAAAATTATTTATTTCAACATAGATAGTCATTTTATAACATTTAAGATTTTTAGGAATTTTTCTAGAATTTTCCAGAAATGATGAATATTTTAATATATTTTTCGTTTTACGTATGCATTGAGCGGAGCCGGGGAAAACGAAATATTTTTCTTGAGGCTGGTAAACTTTGAACTGTGAAAACGTTGACGGGGGATCTTACTAAACCCGAGGTTGAGCACAGTTTACGAGGTTTACATATTTTTTGAGATTTTATCTGATAAATAAAATCACAGAATAATTAATTATCTGAGAAATAATAAAATATTTTTTTACACTGACTGTAATTTTTGTTCACTGCGAAATAGTTCTAATAGAACTCTCCTTGGCTCTTCCATTTTCGTGGTTGGCAGCCCAACTTCAAATCTTGAAGCTTTAAGGTAAAGCTCTCAACTTTCTTCCTTTCTTCAACCCATTTTCGTGGTCCATGGTCACATTAGTGACTATGGACACCATTTCCACTCTTTGATTTTCATTTGTTGGATTTGAACACCCAAGGATCTTGTGGTGGTGAAGTACCAAATTCTAAGGACAAAAGGAGCTTGTTTTCCATGTTCTCCACTAAGGTAAAAGGAAGATTATTCTTTTCAACCCATTTTGGTAGTGAGAAACCCTTTGTTGTGTTGATGGGGTAAAACCCATTTGTGGGTACCCCTTTGTTTGAGTGATTTTAGTTGTGTATTGGTGTTTTGATTGGTAGGATTTAGTTGTATGTTGATAGATCTTGGATTGTATGAAGGTTGGACTAATTTCTGGGGAGTTTCTGCATTGCAGAGGAGTACACGGCCTAGGCCGTGTTATCATACACGATTGTGTACTCCAGCGTCCCAGAACAGAAACTCCCGAGGCATACACGGCCGTGTATTTTGGGCAAGCCGTGGTTTCGTGGCCGTGTACTCTCTCCAGGCCGTGTAATTGGGATAGGGAAAGATTTTGGACTTTTCTAGTCCCTTAGGGACTCCCGGTCTCCTTGGGCACTCATTGTGAGACTTTAGCACTAAGATAAGCTTATTAAACATAATAAATTAAATGATTAGAAGTCGATTAGGGACTCATAACATAGAAAGAACCAATAATGATAGTTTGCCTTATAGTTTAGAATAATTTTTGAACAAAAGAAAGAATATGAGTATGGGTGAAGTTGTGAGAAACATAATGAACTTAAGGTTTAACTTTTATCATACCTATGGATGGGGTTGTGTTTACCCTTAAAGTTCGCTATTGGCTTGATGTGGATCCGTGAATGGGATCAAACCTTGTTGTTAAATGATATGACATGTAATTCTAGACATGATATGATATGATTATGATTTCATATATGAATGTACATATATGTATTGAACCCACATGCATTTGAAGCATGATTGACATAGTTTGTCATGATAAGCATGATTGTAACATGCATTGAAAAGTCCGTTGGACTATTGTTAAGGCCATATTACCTAGGAGTTGAATCGCACCTATGTGCGGGTGCGAATAGACTAGTGTAGGTCCTGCGGTTGACCTTGGGGGCGTCGGGGCGCGAGTGTCTCACAGCGGGTAGTTGGTAGCCCCTCTGGACCGTGGGACATACTGATGCAAACGCACCGACAATCCTGATGGAGACACTGTCCTATATCAAGATCAGTGTAGAATGTCTTGTAAAATGCCATGATGTGCACTTTGATAAATTGAGAATTTTGGCTCTTGAAGGCCTCGGCAGCCAAGATACAGACATACCTCCTGATCGTTCTCTCCGACTGTTTGTGTCTAGCTCCATGGAGTAGGATTTTTGGTACCATATTCATGCGCATAGTGAGTCGCCATATCATTCAACATTTACTCATTTATATGACAATTTAATCTGTTACTTTATTACTGTTATGACTACCGGGAATTACTAAGTTGTTTACTATCTGTTTTTAATGCTGATTATTTATTATTATTAAAATGTTATATGGGCGTCCTGCGCCGTTTCGTTTATTTACTGCCATAATAGGTAATGATGTAGAATGTCTTACCTCTTTTCTATATTTTCTGTTACTCTGTATATATTTACGTTCTATCGAAGACGTCGGTGAAGGGGGTGAAGCCCATGAGTTTCTGAGTTTCTGGCCTGACTACGATTAGCACCTGCTCTTGATCATGACGGCCTGACCTCATGGATTTTTGGGATACGTGCATCTGGCCTTCCTTAGAGGTCCAGACTGCTGGTACCTTAACCTAAATTCGGATCGTTTCATCTACGTGGGTGATGTGTCGTTATCGCTGGCTTGGGGGTGTAATGAGCCACCGATCTTTACTTGCTGCATCAGCTTACATTTGGAGTTTTATTTGCCCATCAGGGAGATGTAGGGTGATCATTTTTACACCGCATAAGAGGATTCTTTTGTTTCTACTGCTCGAGCCCCGGCCCATAACTCGGTGGCTCCTATGGAGGTTTCCTCGGATGAGGAAGACCCTGAGGAGGAACCTGAGGAGGATCCTGACATGGTTCCTTCTCCTCTTAGGGGTTGATACTGTCGATAGCTACTGATGGCTATCCGTCTTTTTGGGGCCTTGATATTCTTTTGGGGGTCTGTATATCATTTTTGGGGGCTGGTAAAGCTTAGGCTTCTTTTTTATGAGCCTTGATATAATTATTGACTCATAGTTTGTATCTAAACAGTATATATATATATGATGTATCTGTTGCATGGATGTATGGTTTAGTCTTTATGTTTTCCGTCAAAGTTTATGTTTTCCACTTTCAATTAGACAAGATTATATATATATACGTACTTAAGAATCTTTTATAGATGTTAGTACTTTTTGAATACCAAATCGATGAGCAGGTTATTGATGTGTGTGAAATAACATCATGTTTTGTTCTTGTTTTGCATGCATTCTTAAGCATTTTAGGCATTTTAGTTTCCCTTTTGGTTTGTTTTTCCCTTAGTTCGGATAACTGCGGTGTTTTTGGTGTTCTTGTGTAGGATTAATGTTGAATTGGCCTTAGATTGAATGGAATGCTTGCATGTTTGAAGTTGGAGCTTAATGGATAGCAAAAAGGTGCAAAAATACCATTCCAGAGGGATCCACGGCCTTCCCGTGGTTTTTACCACGGCCATGGTTCGAGGGAGTCAAGAAAAGCAAAATCAAAATTCCAGAATCAACCACGGCCTAGCCGTGGAGTCCACCACGGCCGTGGTTGAGAGTCAGCTTGACAAACTTAAATCCAGAACTGACCACGGCCTGGCCGTGGTACCCACCACGGCCGTGGATAGCAGCGCGCAACAGTTTTTATGTTTTTCTTTTTATTTCTTTTGGGGGCTTTTTAGCCAATTAAAACCCTAGGGTTATAAATAGAGGTTCTGAATACAATGAGGAGGTCCTAATTTGGTTTTGGAAGAGGCACATTGGAGGCTTTGGTTCTTGATCTTTCTTCCCTCTTCTCTCTTGAGTTACGGGTTTGGATGTTCTTGAACATATTTTTTGATTCTTTCTTCTCTATGTCTGAGTAGTTTCCTTTGTTTCTAGGATTGGGCAATGCCCTTTGATACATTGATAATGATTAATTGACGTTGTTTCCCCTTTTATTGATCTTGAATATTCTTTGATTCAATTCTTATTGCTCTTTTTCATGTGAATTTGCTGGCCACTTATTTGCATCTCATAGGCATTTAGGGACGTACTGAGAGGTGAACCTAGGTGTTGGAACCATAAGAATTGAACTTAAGATCTAAATCACGAGAGTAGTTTTAGCCTTTCGAGAATTCAATGAATTACCACAAAGCGTAATGGGTTCAATTTAAATTCAATTACCACGAGAGTAGGCATTGGTTTAATTGGGCACGGATCTTGTATCTTGAGAAAGAACATTAACTAATTTAGGGTAATTCACCTTCAATTGAATTTCAGATTTAATAAAAGGGTTGTCAATTAGGATTTATCTTGTATCATTGTGGTATCCCAATCTTGGAAGCTTTCTTGAATTTGAAAATCCCCTTCTTGATAACTTGCTGTTTTTATTCTAAATTCTACACTTTGATTTTATTTAATTGCTTTGTTACTACGTTCTTCTTAACCAACAATCATATTCCCTTTTATTTAATTTAATTGAATTAATTAATTAATTGGTATTCATAGACACAATCCCTGTGGATTCGATCTTTTTATTACTTGACGACGAAACCGTACACTTGCGGATTTCACGCATCGATTATTAAGTATATATATATATATATATATATATATATATATATATATATATATATATATATATATATATATATATATATATAAAAAAAAAAATTCACCATTTTATTCCATCCAACTATAGTCAAATAAGTTTAATTATGATAACATGAACTGGGTCTTAATTTACGTTTTCATTTTCCGCATTGTATTTAAATGACAATGTGACGTTCCCTCTAGAAAAAAAAGGGGCGTTACATTAAGTTAGTATCAGAGCCCGAGTTTATGTTTCTTTGGGTTTTGTGATTGAGTTTGTCTTATTTGTGTTATGTGTTTCTCTAAAAACCAAACACAGAGATGTATTATTTGGTATTCCGCGAGGATACATCTGACTTTCCTTGTGTTTTTCAGCTAATCTGATTTAAGAAAGCAAGATGGCACGACGAGGAGACATGATAGCTGCTATAGAGGCAATGCAGAGGATGACTGAAGTCATACAACAGACTGAATGAGCTACTCAACAACAAGAGAGAGTTGCTTAGTAACAAGAGAGGGCTGCTCAACAGCTCGAAGCTACTGCTGATGCTCAAAACTTGGCGGAGTTTCGTCACCACAATCCTCCCCAATTTAAAGGAGAGTTCGATCCAGATAAAGCTAGTCTATGGATCAAAGAGCTAGAGAAAGTGTTCCGAGGCATGAATTGCGCCGAGAATAAGAAGGTGACTTATGCTACCTTTATGTTGGTTGGCAATGCCGAGAATTGGTGGTGCAGGACGCAGAGAATGCTGGAGGCCGAAAATCGTGAGATCACTTGGGATTTATTCAAAGAAAAATTCTTGGATAAGTACTTTCCCGCGAGCGCGAGGCACGCGAAGGAGGCAGAGTTTCTCAACCTAAGGCAAAGGAATATGACCATTAGTGAATATGCAGTGAGATTTGAAAAATTGTCACAGTTTTCAACATACTTTCAGCACCAATCGAATGAAGCCTGGAAGTGTTGGAGGTTTACCGAAGGACTGAGATACGAAATGAAGAAAGCCGTTATCACCCTGAAGATTAACGAGTTCTCGGAGCTACTAGATACATACTGCGAAGTAGAAGCTCTGGAGCAATCTAGAGATACAAAGAACAGGAACTTTGGACCTACAAGGTTCCAAAGAGGAGGCAACAACAACGTGAATCACTTTCAGAAGAAGCTTTATTCCCGACCATCGAGAAATCAGCAACAGACATCAAGTGGAGGTCCCAGTAGAGGTTTCGGGGGAAACCTAACCAGACCGAATGTGGCGTTTCCTTCAAGATGTATGAAATGTGGGAAGGATCACTTGACAAGGGATTGTTCCATCAAAGGAACCATCTATTTCCGATGTAGGAAGCTTGGACACGTCTTCAAAGATTGCAACCAAACTAAGGCTAAGCCTTCAGTCAACGCTACACGAGCTGCAAAGCCACAAGTAGGGGGCAAAGTCTATACCATGAGCGGAGCTGAAGCCTCCGAGTCAGAAGACTTGATTCAAGGAGAAGGCACTATAGGAGGTAACCTTTTAACTGTACTGTATGACTCTAGGGCAACCCATTCTTTCATATCTTATGACTGTGTGCTACGACTTGGCTTACCAATACCTTACCTTTTGATCTGATGGTTTCTACTCCCACTGATAAACCAGTAGTTACTACCAAAGCCTGTTTAAATTATCCCTTGATTGTTGAAGGTCGAACCTTTTCTGTCGATTTGATTTGTTTACCCCTTTCTCAGCTAGATATAATTTTAGGGATGGACTAGTTGTCTTCCAACCATGTTCTATTAGATTGCTCAAGAAAAATCATAGTTTTCCCCATAGATGAGGATTCTAGATTTCTGACGGCCAATCAAGTTTGAGCTTTCTTGAAAGAAGGAGCTCAAGGATGCATGCTACTGTCTTCTTTGAAAGTCGATTGTAAGGTTGATGTGAACACAATACCAGTGGTGAATGAATTTCCTGAAGTCTTTCCTGAGGATATACCCAAGACTGCCTTTCGTACCCGATACGGCCATTACGAGTACCTCGTGATGCTGTTTGGCGTGACGAATGCACCAGCTATCTTTATGGACTACATGAACCGAATCTTTCATCCTTACTTGGACAGATTCGTTGTGGTCTTCATTGATGACATCCTGATATACTCTTAAAATCAGGAGGATCATGCTGAACACCTCAGTATAGTTCTCCAGATTCTGAAGGAGAAAGAACTGTATGCCAAACTATCAAAATGTGAATTTTGGCTGGAAGAAGTTAAGTTTTTGGGTCACATAATCTCGAAGGAAGGGATTGCGGTGGATCCATCGAAAGTGGAGGAAGTGCTACAATGGGAAAGGCCTAAGTCAGTGATAGAGATTCGTAGCTTCGTGGGTTTGGCCGGATATTATCGGAGGTTCATCGAGAGATTTTCCAAGATTGCAGGACCTCTTACTCAACTCACAAGAAGAAAACCAAGCTTTTGAGTAGACCGATAACTGTGAACAGAGTTTCCGAGAATTGAAGAGACGACTAACTACCTCAACAGTGTTGGTTCTACCCGATCCGAATAAACTCTTTGAAGTGTATTGCAATGCTTCGTATCAAGGACTAGGAGCTGTGCTTATACAAAATGGAAAAATAGTGGCTTATGCTTCAAGGCAGTTACGAGCGAATGAAAAGAACTATCTGTAACACCCTCCTTAGGGCGCCACATTTTATGATACTTAGTTGCCAAATTACCCCTTCATTTGTATTCGTGCTTGTAATAGAAATACGAGTTGGAAAATTTCATAATAATAATAAGATAAACTTAGCAGAAAATAAAAACATAACAATATTGTCACAAATAATATACATCATATATACATACAACCCTTTAGTATTGTCATACCTAGATAATTACAAACTAGACTTTCTAAATATTTAAACTTTAACTTAAACTAACATATTGCCCAAGTCCTACTAGACAGCAGAACCCTCAAACGGGTCCTCCTCCGATTCCTCAGCATATAGGAATCCAGCTTGACGTGAAGTCCTACGGACAGGTGTCTGAGCAGATGACACAATACTAACCTCACTAGGGGTACGGTAGTATGTCCCCCAGTACTGCCTAATAGATATAGGAAACTCTAGATGTACATTAATATTAACACTAAAGTAATGATGTCCTAGTTATTGTTTACTCAATCTAATATTTAGGTCACCCAAGTAGTAAATACGCTCTATCTCTAAATCAACGTTCCATGACTCTGATCCTCCAAGGAACGTCAACCTCATATAACCAAGGAAACAAGGCATCTCCATTTCTTCAAAACTCAGCGTCCTCAACAGGGATCCACTCTTCCTCAGCTTCTCGCTTAACTTCTTGCTCAACATCTTTTAAATTATAAATACAATACAGAATAAACATACAAAGAGGTGAGATCACCTACGGCATTACCAGTATGGTAGCAATGAAGATAAACACATACAATATTTCATACAGCTATCATACCATAATTACATTTATGCCACTAACATCATTATCATCACAAAACATGTAATATACAATAATTACAATCATGCCATCATCAATAACCAAATATTCAATAGTTCAATTATCATAAACCATAATTACGATTATGCCCTCAATCACTATATGTATGCACACAGACTCAATTTTCTACTCGATGGAGTTAAAACTCAGGTCGGAGAAAGTGATCAAAAAGATTTGTCGGTACCAACATGCCTCAGACCACGTGCTCAATCTTACACATCTAGCATATACACGATAGTCTTTATCATATCTTGATTAAGAATAGTGTCTCAGTTAGGATCATTGGTGTGTTGTGTCGGTCTAACCTACAGTACAGAAGAGCTACCAACTGCCCATTGTAGGCAACTCGCACCCCAATGCCCCCAAGGTCAACGAGTGACTTACACTACACATATCGCACCCACTCAAGAGGTGTAGTCTCTCCTAGGCAAATAGTCTTATACAGTCTATTTGACCTTTCCAATGCATGTACTATGCACTATTCATATTTCTAATTATTATTACATATTCGGGGTTTATACATTAAACCTACAGTACCTTTACTGTAATTTTATCGCGTAGTCATATTTTTGCATTTTCTTAATCGCGACTCAATTCTGTCGCCTTTTCAAATCGCGTAGCTATTTTTCAACGTTTCTTAATTGTGTAAATATTTTTCTTTTGTTTTAAATTCAAAAATACTATTTTTCTCATTTAATACTAAAAATTCACTTTATTTTTCATATTTGCATAATAGCCCCTCAAAAATATAATATTTACATTATAGTCCTCATTTAAATAATATTTTCACAACAGTCCCTTATAAAATTCATATTTATGAAATAGTCCCTCTTTTATAAAATATTTACAATATGACCTCTTTAAAAATAATATTTACAATATGACCCCTCTAAAAAAGTATTTATACAATGACCCTCATTTAAATAATATTTATAATTTAGTCCCTCTTTTATAAAAAATTGTGGTATGATCCCTCTAAAAATCAGTAATTGTACTGTTTCCCAAAAAATGGTATTTCTTTCCTTTACCTCACATATTACAGTTCAAATTTTACTAATGCGCTTCAAAACCCGTAGGGTGAGCTATACGTCAGTAAACTTCAAGTATTGACCCTCATTTCATTTTATAACTCTACTATTTAATTATATCAAATTATTTTCCAAAATCATTTTGCTTTTCTATCCTCAAACTCTTCCAAATTCAGTTCCTTTCCATTTAAATCTTTAATTCTCATTTGAATCCATCATTTTCAGGACTTTGGTCCTTTTTACCCTAGTATGGCCGTTAGCCTCATTGCTCCTTGGAGCATTCATATAATCGTTTCATCATGTTGTTCATATCCTAAATTATACATACACTTGCATGCATTCAAAATTATCCATACAAGCATATATCAAAGCATTAGACATATTAGCATACATGCAATCACAAAAATAAAACCATAAACACCACAAACAAAATTAAAGAAGCATTAAACAATAGGTGAATAAACCCTGATGGGTTTTTCACCACACACAATCATCTTCTCACCACCAAAACATGATTGGTGAGGTTAAATCTCCCTCTTACCTCTTGAAGACAAGTCCTTCAAGCTCCTCTCCTTCTCCTTGATTTTGTGTGGCCTTAAACAAATCCCTAACAATTCTAAAACAATTAGTAAAATCACAAACAAGGCTTAATAATGATAAACCATGGAATAAACATGGTTTAGAAAATCAAAAACTAAATTTTAAACCATAAAAACTAAAGTTTACCTTTCGGGAAGTAAGATAGAACTTGGATTTTGAAGAACTTAGGATAGGATTTTGATGAAACTTCCTAAATGAAAAGTGTTTAGAAGGTGGTTTAGGTGTAGGAGATGCTAAGAACAAAAATTATAGAAGATGGATAGGGTATGTGGGTGTTGGAGCCAAAACTAGAGAGAAAAAATGGAAGGAAAATGATGCTTGGTGTTCTTGGGAATTTGAGAGAAAATGATGCTTGCTTTTTGGTGAGAGAAAAGTGAAATTTTGAGAGAGTAATTGGAGTGGGCTGCCGTGGGATGTGCATAGGAAAATTAAAGGATTTACTTGAGCCAAAATATCACAATTTGAGTGCACATGCAATTGCACATGGCTTGGTCATCTTTTGGTCATGCAATGGTCATGCATGATGGTTCAAGAACCTTGGAGAAGCCTCCCAAGGCTACTTGGCAGTGTGGCCTCCTTGATTTAGGGACCTAATTTGTTTTTAATTAAAACCTAATTGCATGCTAATTAAATAGCTAATTAATTAAGTTGAGTTTCCTAATTTTTACACTTAATTAACATTCTAATTACATAACTAATTAATTAAATATATAATTATATATATCATAGCTTCTAAATAAAATTAGGATATCTAATTAGTAATTAGATTATAACTAATTAATAATTAGGTTAGTTTACTTAGTTTGTTAATTAGGTCATTAAGATGACTTAATTAGGTTTAATTAACTACTAAGTAAAAGTCAAGCCACTATATTTGACTCCATCCTAGCCTTTGAAATGAACTTTGTTTCCTATCCATTGATCTCATCTATGATGGATATTACTTAGTGATTTTATCAGGATTCATTTTACACCATTGATCTGATCAACGGTTATGATCGAAAACATCTTAATCAAGCTTTTTATCTGATGGTCCACAACAAAGTCTATGCCCCTTTGTTTGACCACTTCTTATTGGATAGAAAAGTCCAGTTACCTATTTTGACTGATTCCTATTGGTTCGTTTTGATTTAGCTTACAAAAAATATTCTAAGTACATTTTCTATCAACTAAAATTTATCGGGTCAAATAATTTATAGCAATAACTACTATAAATAAAACAGCAGATATTTATCCATGAAATATTTTTATTTCACAGATAAATTTGAAAAATTAAAAGATTCTTTTCTGTGTCACTCAGATTTGGGTTTAGTAAGATCTCTCGCCTCCGAATAAATCAGATAAGAATTTCCCCGGCCCGAAAATTATTATTTTTTTGACCAGGAGCAAATCACACAAAACGATCAAAAATAATCTCGGAACAGTCAAATTATTTTTATAACACACAAAAAATACAAAACAGTGTAATTCTGCTATTACTATTAACATAGTCAGAATTTGGGGTGTTACAAATCTCCCCCTCTAAAAATAAGTTTCATCCTCGAAACTTGACACACACTAAAACAAAAACGGATACTGCTCTCTTATCTTCTCTTCCAACTCCCATGTGGCTTCACCACTTACATCATTCCAAACCACTATAACCAATGCGATCTTCTTTCCTCTAAGTTACTTTATTCTTCGATCTTCAATCTTGACTGAAAATATCTCATAGGTTAAATTCTCTTTCAGTTGTACAGTGTCTGGCTCGATAACATGAGTCGGATCAAAAACATATTTCCGTAGTTGTGATAAGTGGAATACATTATGAAGATTTGATAAGAATGGTGGTAGTGCAATCTGATAAGCTACCGGACCTACTCGACGAAGTATCTGATACGGTCCGATAAACTTCAGAGTGAGCTTCCTCGACTTGATTACTCGTCTAACTCCAATCAGAGGCATCACACGTAGAAATACATGGTCACCTTCTTCAAATTCAAACGGTCTTCGTCGTTTATCAGCATAACTCTTTTGCCGCGTCTGAGTTATCCTCATCTTGTCTTGGATCATCTTCACTTTCTCAGTTCTCTGCTACACAAATTCGGGTCCTACCACAGTACTTTCACTATCATGGTACCAACACAACGGTGTTCTACATCTTCTCCCATATAATGCCTCATAGGATGCCATCCCTATGCTCGAGTGAAAACTATTGTTGTAGGTGAACTCTATCAACGGTAGAAATTCATCCCAACAACCAATTTGCTCTAGAACACAAGCCCTCAACAAGTCCTCCAATGACTGAATAGTCCTTTCTGACTGACCATCTGTTTGTGGATGGTAAGCAGAACTTAAACGTAACTTTGTTCCCATCGCTTCTTGCAAACTATTCCAGAATCTTGATGTAAATCACGGATCTCGATCAGAAATTATACTGGATGGTGCACTATGAAGTCTAACAATTTCATTGATGTATACTTGAGCCAACTTTTCCATTGAGTACTTAATATTAATCGGTAAAAAGTGCACCGAATTTGTAAGCCGATCAATAATTACCCATATAGAATTGTGACCCTTTCTAGTCTTCGGTAGTGCAGTCACGAAATCCATTGCTATGTCATCCCATTTTCATTCAGGAATAGGCAAAGGTTACAACATTCCTGATGGTCTCTGATGTTCCACTTTGGCCTTCTGACAAATTAAACAGGATGATACATATTCAACGGCATCCCTCTTCATTCCTTGCCACCAATACAGTTGTTTTAAATCTTGATACATCTTCGTGGCTCCTGGATGCATACTTAACTTACTTCTATTAGCTTCATCCAAAATCAATCTACTCATTTCTGGATCATTTGGTGCACAAACTCTCCCTTTGAATTTCAAAATTCCATCAACACCTTCTCTGAATTCTAATTCTGCCCCTTGACTTCTTGCTTCCTTTGCTTCTTACAAATACTGATCACTGTTTTGTCCTTCTCGTGTTTATCTATCAAATCATTTGAAATAGTGATCATGTTCAAACACATCTTCCCCGGTGTCAACCTCACAGATAATCGCATATCCCAAAATTCTTCTATCAGTTCTTTCTCTTTAATCATCATAACAGAAACATTAAGCGCTTTCCTACTTAACGCATTCGTTACGACATTCACTTTCCCGGGATGATACTGTAACTGAAAGTCATAGTCTTTCAGAAACTCTAGCCAACATCTTTGTCTTATGTTCAACTCTTTCTGGTCAAACAGATACTTCGAACTTTTATGGTCACTAAAAATAGTGAATGTTGCCCCATAGAGAAAATGTCTCCATACCTTCAATGCAAACACTACTGCTGCTAACTCCAAGTCATGAGTCGAATAATTCCTCTTATGCACTTTCAACTATCTCGATGCATACGCTACAACTTTACGGTTCTACATAAGTACACAACCTAACCCTTGATACGAAGCATCACAATATACCTCGAAAGATTCGTTCGGATCAGGCAGAATCAAAACCGGTGAAGTAGTCAGTCATTGTTTCAACTCCTAAAAACTTTCCTCACATGCTTCAGTCCATGCAAATGGTTGATTCTTTCGTGTAAGTTGGGTAAGAGGTCCTGAAATCTTCCAAAACCCCTCAATAAGTCGTTGATAATAACCGGCCAATCCAATGAAACTACGGATCTCCGATACAGTCTTTGGTCTTTCCCATTCAACAACTGTCTCCACTTTTGCAGCATCTACTTCAATTCCATCTGCCGATATGACGTGTCCCAAAAATTGAACTTTGCTTAACCAAAATTCACATTTGGACAACTTGGCATACAACTTATTCTCCCTCAAAATCTGGAGAACCACTCTGAGATGTTCGGCATGTTCCTCCTGACTTCGAGAATAAATCAAAATGTCATCAATAAAGACAACAATAAACTTATCCAAGTATGAATGAAAAATCCGATTCATGAAATCCATAAATATTGCAGGTGCATTAGTCAGACCAAAAGGCATCACTTGATACTCGTAATGCCCATATCGCGTCCGAAACACAGTCTTTGGAGTATCCTCCACCTTCATACGTATCTGGTGATAACCAGAACGTAAATCAATCTTAGAAAATATTGCAGCTCCTCGCAATTGGTCCATCAGATCATCGATCCTTAGTAGTGGATACTTGTTCTTGATCGTAATCTTGTTCAATTGTCGGTAGTCTACACATAGACGAGAAGTCCCATCCTTCTTCTTTACCAACAATACTGGAGCTACCCAAGGTGATACACTTAGTCTCACAAATTGCTTCTCCAATAAATCCTCCAACTGTTTCTTAAGCTCTGCCAACTCTACTGGCAACATTCTGAAAGGCGCCATAGATATAGGTCTAGCTCCAGGTACTAAGTCAATAGAAAATTCAATTTCTCTATCTGGCGGTAGTCCAGGTATATCTTCAGGAAATACCTCAGGAAATTCATTCACAACGAAAATATCCTTCAAAACGTCTTCACACTGAACCTCCAAAGAAGACATTAACAAGTACCATTGATCTCCTTCCTTTAAACAAGCCTCCACTTGAGTAGTCGTTAAGAATCTAGAATTCTTAACCTCAGGAAAGACTAACGTCTTACTAGCACAGTCTATCAGGATATGGTTAGAAGATAACAATCCATTCCTAAGATTATATTAATCTTAGAAAGAGACAAACAGATCAAATCCATATGAAAGATTCTATCCCTAACACATACAGGGCAATTCAAACACACTTTTGTAGTTATCACAGGCTTATCAGTAGGAGTAACAACACTCAAATCATACGGCAATGTAGTCACAGTCAATCCCAAACGCTCCACATAATCACATGCAATGAAAGAATGTGTTGCTCCTGAATCATATAATACTGTTAAAGGATTACCTTCAATGGCACACTCCTTCATTATCAAGTCCTCGAATTTAGCGGCTTCTTCCCCACACATAGTATAAACTTGACCACCCGCCTGTGGCCTTGCAGTACGAACACTGCCCACTGATGGTTCCGCCTTCTGCTGATCACACTCTCTAGAGAAATGTCTTGGCTTTCCACGTCGATAACAAATCACCCCCTTATGCTGACAGTCCTTGGTGAGATGTCCCTTCCCACACTTAAAACATTTAAGTGCAGAAATTCCAGTTGAAACCCTCCTATTGCCACTAGCACTTCCTCCAAATGATTGTTGCCGATTCTGACCTCCAGCTGGTCTGGCATATGGTTTCTATTGGTAACGGTTGCCACCGTTACTCTTTCCCCTTTGGAACCGCGTAGGTCCAAAGTTCTTATTCCTCACTTCTCGGAGATGATCAATTTCTTCCACCTTTCGGGACTTATCTAATAATACCGAAAACTGATTAATATCCACAGTTGCTAAAGCTCGCTTGATGTCAAGCCTCAGCCCCTCTTCGAATTTCCTACACTTCCACTCCTCATCTAGGTGCATTTGGAAGTACCTCAAAAACTTAGACAAGCTTTCGAACCTTGCTGCATACTCACTTACAGTCATCACCCCTTGCCTCAGACTAAGGAATTCCATCTCCTTAGCATGTCGAACACTGGCTGGGAAATACTTCCCCAGAAACTTCTGATTGAAGAGCTGCCATGTCACAACTCTCCCTTCAGCTTGAATTAATCTCCGGGCTCCTGCCCACCAAGCCTCTCCATCACTGACTAGCACAAACGTTGCGAAAGTAAGCTTCCTCTCATCAGTACAACCCATGCCGTCAAATATCTTCTCCAGTTCTTTGATCCATAGATCAGCTTTCTCTGGATCAAACTCTCCATGAAACTTCGGTGGATTGTTCCTCTGAAATTTCGACAAGCTGTGAGCATCATCAGTTGCCCTTTGGTTTTGCTGTGCAACAACCTCAGCCATTCGTTGTATCCCAGCTACAGCTACAGCCATGTTCTGATTGTCGTTGCCACCATTGCCAGCTCCTGCCCTCGTATTCATGTGTCCTCTTCCTTGTCCAGCCATTTTGTTACCTCAAATAGACTGAACTACACAAAGAAGAGTTGAAGTTAATCTTCTAAACAATATTGTTTTCTTTCAGAAAATAAACACAGAGAATCACATAACTTAAACAAGACAGACTTAACCACAAACCCAAAAGACTCTAACTTAGGCTCTGATACTAATTAATGTAACACCCTCCTTAGGGTGCCACATTTTATAATACTTAGTTACCAAATTACCCCTTCATTTGTATTCGTGCTTGTAATAGAAATACGAGTTGGAAATTTTCATAATAATAATAAGATGAACTTAGCAGAAAATAAAAACATAACAACATTGTCACAAATAATTTACATCATATATACATACAAGCCTTTAGTATTGTCATACCTAGATAATTACAAACTAGACTTTCAAAATATTTAAACTTAAACTTAAACTAACATATTGCCCAAGTCCTACTAGACAGCAGAACCCTCAGACGGGTCCTCCTCCGATTCCTCAGCATATAGGAATCCAGCTTGACGTGAAGTCCTACGGACAGGTATCTGAGCAGACGACACAATACTAACCTCACTAGGGGTACGGTAGTATGTCCCCCAGTACTGCCTAATAGATATAGGAAACTCTAGTTGTACATAAATATTAACACTAAAGTAATGATGTCCTTGTTGTTGTCTACTCAATCTAATATTTAGGTCACCCAAGTAGTAAATACGCTCTCTCTCCAAATCAACGTTCCATGACTCTGATCCTCCAAGGAACGTCAACCTCATATAACCAGGGAAACAAGGCATCTCCATTTCTTCAAAACTCAGCGTCCTCAACAGGGATTTGCTCTTCCTCAGCTTCTCGCTCAACTTCTTGCTCAACGTCTTTTAAATTATAAATACAATACAGAATAAACATACAAAGAGGTGAGATCACCTACGCCATTACTAATATGGTAGCAATGAAGATAAACACATACAATATTTTATACAGCTATCATACCATAATTACAGTTATGCCACTAACATCATTATCATCACAAAACATGTAATATACAATAATTACAATTATGCCATCATCAATAACCAAATATTCAATAGTTCAATTATCATAAACCATAATTACGATAATGCTCTCAATCACTATATGTATGCATACAAACTCAATTTCCTACTCTATGGAGCTAAAACTCAGGTCGGAGAGAGTGATCGAAAAGATTTGTCGGTACCAACATGCCTCAGACCACGTGCTCAATCTTGCACATCTAGCATATACACGACAGTCTTTATCAGATCTTGATTAAGAATAGTGTCTCGGTTAGGATCATTAGTGTGTTGCGTCGGTTTAACCTACGGTACAGAAGAGCTACCAACTGCCCATTGTAGGCAACCTGCACCCCAATGCCCCCAAGGTCAACGAGTGACTTACACTACACATATCGCACCCACTCAAGAGGTGTAGTCTCTCTTAGGCAAATAGCCTTATACAGTCTATTTGACCTTTCCAATGCATGTACTATGCACTATTCATATTTCCAATTATTGTTACATATTCGGGGTTTATACATTAACCCTACAGTACCTTTACTGTAATTTTATTGCGTAGTCATATTTTTGCATTTTCTTATTCGCGACTCAATTCTGTCGTCTTTTCAAATCGCATAGCGATTTTTCAATGTTTCTCAATTGCGTAAATATTTTTCATTTGTTTTAAATTTAAAAATACTATTTTTCTCATTTAATACTAAAAATTCACTTTATTTTTCATATTTGCATAATAGCCCTCAAAAACATAATATTTATATTATAGTTCTCATTTAAATAATATTTTCACAACAGTCCCTTATAAAATTTATATTTACAAAATAATCCCTCTTTTAAAAAATATTTACAATATGACCCCTTTAAAAATAATATTTGTAATATGACCCCTCTAAAAATAAGTATTTATACAATGGCTCCTCATTTAAATAATATTTATAATTTAGTCCCCTTTTTATAAAAAAATTATGGTATGATCCCTCTAAAAATCAGTAATTGTACTATTTTCCAAAAAATGATATTTCTTTCCTTTACCTCATATATTACAGCTCAAATTTTACCAACGCGCTTCAAAACCCGTAAGGTGAGCTATACGTCAGTAAACTTCAAGTATTGACTCTCATTTCATTTTATAACTCTACTATTTAATTATATCAAATTGTTTTCCAAAATCATTTTGCTTTTCTATCCTCAAACTCTTCCAAATTCAGTTCCTTTTCATTTAAATCTTTAATTCTCATTTGAATCCATCATTTTCAGGACTTTGGTCCTTTTTACCCTAGTATGGCCGTGAGCCTCATTGCTCTTTGGAGCATTCATACAATCGTTTCATCATGTTGTTCACATCCTAAATTATACATACACTTGCATGCATTCAAAATTATCCATACAAGCATATATCAAAGCATTAGACATATTAGCACACATGCAATCACAAAAATAAAACCATAAACACCATAAACAAAATTAAAGAAGCATTAAACAATAGGTGAATAAACCCTTATGGGGTTTTTCACCTCACACAATCATCTTCTCACCACCAAAACATGATTGGTGAGGTTAAATCTCCCTCTTACCTCTTGAAGACAAGTCCTTCAAGCTCCTCTCCTTTTCCTTGATTTGGTGTGGCCTTAAACAAATCCCTAACAGTTCTAAAACAATTAGTAAAATCACAAACAAGGCTTAATAATGATAAACCATGGAACAAACATGGTTTAGAAAATCACAAACTAAATTTTAAACCATAAAAACCAAAGTTTACCTTTAGGGAAGTAAGATAGAACTTGGATTTTGAAGCACTTAGGATAAGATTTTTGTAACATCTCAAAAATTATCTCATTCATCATAAATAGTCGTTTTATAATATTTGAGATTTTTAGGAATTTTTATGGATTTTTTCAGAAACGATGAATATTTTAATATATTCCTTGTTTTACGTGCATACTGAGCAGAACTGGTATAACGCTCCAAAAATTATTTGTTTCATCACAAGTAGTCATTTTATAATATTTGTGATTTTTGAGAAAATTTCTGTATTTTTCTGAAAATATCAAATATTTTAATATATTCTTCGTTTTACGTGCACATTGCACAGAGTCAGTGTAACACTCCGAAAATTGTTTCTTTCATGACGAATAGTCATTTTCTAATATTTTTGATTTTTGAGAATTTTTGTGGATTTTTCTAGAAACATTGAATATTTTAGTATATTTCTCGTTTTACGTGAGTATTGAACGGAGCTAAGAAAACAAAATGTTTTCCCTGAGGCTGGTAAAGCTTGAACTGTGGATGTGTCGATGGGGGATCTTACTAAACCTGAGGTCGGGCACAGTTTACGAAGTTTATATTTTTTGAGGTTTTATCTGATAAATAAAATTTTACAGTACGCTCTATTATTCGATGGATAATTATTACTGGCTTGTGTATTAGCACAATTATCCATTGGGTAACAGCTTGTAGTAAAATCCTAACCACCTCATTATTTAATTACTAAATCACATTATCTTATCCAAAGGTAATCTCCTTTATGTCTAATCAAATCCTCTTTATTGAAAAATGCTACAAGCTTCTCAAAGAAGCTTCATTTTCCCTCTCCTCTCCCTCTCTCCCATATGGCTGCTGCCCACAATTTGGGAACCAAATTTGTGCTTCATTTGATTACTCAATTTATTCAAATTTCAAAAAGAAAGAAAATCCTAAAAGCTATTTCACTTTACTATTACTTTCTCTCTCTAATCTTCATCTTCTTCAAGTTTCTCCTCCTTCTCTCTACCCTCTACCCTCCTCCATAGCTATGAAATTTGCATCCCCTCCTCCACCATTTCTCTTCATCCTTTCTCTCCACCAAGCTCATTTCTATACTCCTCTCAACCTCCTCTACAACTTCTATTTGAAAGGGTTTCTTCAAAAACCAACTTTTCCTCCATTGTCATCCAAGACAAAGCTTCAAGCTTTGAGGTAAAGCTTCCATCCTTCTTCCTTTTTCTCTTCATTTTCGTGCTCTAGGGTCTCAATGGAGACCAAAGATCCATTCTTTACCATGTTTAATGTTGGTTCTTTGTGTTGGAAATTTTAGGGTTCTTGGAGATCCCAAAACCGAAATCACCAAGGAGGAAGTAGGAGTCATTTTCGTGATTCTCCCTTAGGTAAGAGGGAGACTACTCACTTCAACCATTTATGGTGGTGAGGGAACCTTGTGTGCTTGTTGATGGAGGAATCCATCTTTTTATGCTTACTTTGTTGGAGGATTTTGCATGTTTATGTATTCTTGAATCAGATTAATGCTTGAATGGTGATTTTAAATGTGTTAGATGTGTTGAAAATGCTTGATCATGTTAGGGTTGTTAAATGGAAAATTTGGAGTTTCCTACCATAATGTGAGGCCACGGTTTTGACTAGAATTTAGAGATATAAATTGGTTTTTGTATACAAACAGAATGAAGCTTATGTGATTAAATGTTGAATGGTGATATTAGAATAAAGGAAATGGAAAATTTGAGGGATTTCTACACTAGGGTGTGGTCACGGTTTAGACTTGGATTATAGGGGATTAGAGTGATTTTGGGTGAACTAAAATTTAAGTGATTATATATTAAGAGACTAAGGCATAATATGGAAAGAAATTGGAACTTGAAGACCTAATGTGAGGCCAAGGTTTTAGAAGAAAATTTTAGGATTCCTAACTTGGGAGGGGCCACGGCCTCAAGAGCCATTTAGGGCTCAACCATGTGACTTTTCACAACCTTGAGATTTAATTAATTAAGTGATTAAATGGTTAATAATGTGATGGAAGGAAACAAATTTGATAACTTAAAGGGGATCCTTGGACTCAAGAAAGTGAATAAGGATATGTGAGACTTGAAATAATTTTCTAAACGAATATCACCAAACTTAAAATATGGAACTAAATACTTAAAATAATTCCCCTAGAGAAGAATTTCGTAAGAAATACTAGATCAAATTGAAACTCAAATAAATTGAACAATTAGAATTTATTAAGAATTCGTAAAATGAAAATGATCCAAAAATGGAATTGTGTCATAAAACTTAGAATAGTTTCTATTCAAAGGAAGATCATAGTTATAAGTAAGAATCTTGAAGATCTCAATTTAAATCACTCTAATGCAACTTTATCTATAATTTGAAGGTGAACTTGTATAATTAAAGTAATAAAGACAAAAAGAATAATGTGAGGGGAACTTATTATAAGGGTATAGAAAGTTAAGCGCAAATTTCTTAATGTGCCTAAAAGTATAATGTATTAATTGATGACTAATTGAATAAGAGAAACAAAAATTAAGAGTGTAAGTGAGACTTTGAGAATCATAAGACATTTAATTAAATGAATCTTATTAAGGACAAAGAGAAGAACAATGATAAAACTTTATGAGATAATGGTAAGTCTTAAATAGATTATGAATGACGACTTTGTTAACGGGCCCATGAGTGGGACCCAAAATCTATTGATGCTTACTTTGGCCAATTGTGGCATATTGTGAAAAAGTATGTGATAATAGACATTACCTGATATATGCATGGAGTCATCATGCATTGTGAAAGTCCGATGGACTATTTGTCAAGGCCATGTTGTCTAGGAATTGAATCACACCTTAGTGCGGGTGCGAATAGACTAGTGTGGGTCCTGTTGTTGACCATGGGGGTGTCGGGGCGCGGGCGTCTCACAGCGGGTAGTTGGTAGCCCCGCTGGACCGTGAGACAAACCGATGCAAACGCACCGACGATCCTGACCGAGCACTGTCCTATATCGCGATCTTGTGAGAATGCCGCTGTATAGAGCCTGATTGCGCAAAATTATTGATTATGAATTCTAGAAGTACTTGGTCCTAGGCGGATGAGATACTGGCATATCTCCTTGATCATTCACTCTAATGTTCATGTCTAGCTCCATGGAGTAGGAATTTGATATCCTGTACATATGTATAGTGAGTCAATACATTGCTTGGCATTTAATTTATATGATAATTGGATTTGCCATCTTATTGATGATATACTGCCTGAAACTGTTAAACTGCTTAATATCTACTTCTCGATACTGTTTATCATTTTTGTTATGCTATGTGGGCGTCCTACGCCGTTTATGTTTCTTACTCTCATAATTGGTAATGAAGTAGGGTGTCTCACCTCTTTCTTGTACTATTCTTATTCTATGTGATATTTGGTTAAAGACTGTAGAGGGGATGAGATTGTTTTTCCTAGACTTTATTGGGTATTGATCATCTGCTTTTGAGGATGTCATCAAGAAGGGGTTCTATCGGTTTCGTTAGGATTGTATTCACCGGTGGCGCCAATGTGTGGTGTGTCGACTGGGTTGGACATCGCATATGATATGTGGGAGACCTGATCCTGACCGTAAGGAGGACCTGCGATGGAGATCCTGTCCTGACACTTACTACTTCAGTACATCTGGAGTTCATCTTGCCTATCCAAGAGCTATGGGGTGATCTGATTCACATCCTCAGAGAGGACGAGGATTTCATGGTATCAACTGCTAGGGCACCTGCCCGTGGGACCGCACTCAGTCCTGTCCTTATATCTTCCGACGACCCGAGGGATGATCCCGAGGTGGATCCAATGGAGTACCCAACTCCTTAGACATGGATGTCTTATGGGTAGTTTATGTTTTTCTTCTGCATTAATTATGTTATGATGTATTTTAATATATTTGCCTTTTTAAGTAAATCTTGATGTATTTATTTGTGAGTGGTATGAGAAATGCGCCACGCTCTGTATGCTTTAACTTAATTAATTTAGTCCTACGTACTGTATTTTATATATATATTCTCTTAAATCATATATGTTAATGACGACTTATGTATTATTGCATTCGTGGCTCATATTTCCTTTATATATACACAAATATATATATATATATATATATATATATATATATATATATATATATATATATTCAAATTTTGGGAAGATATTATGAAGAAGTTGCGAAAGACGCCGAAATTTAGTGACGTTATGTCGTGGCTATTAAATCGAGGGGTGTTACAATTTTGATGAAACTTCCTAAATGAAAAGTATTTAGGAGGTGATTTAGGTTTAGGAAATGCTAAGAACAAAAATTATAGAAGGTGGATAGGGTATATGGGTGTTGGAGCCAAAACTAGAGAGAGAAAATGGAAGGAAAATGATGCTTGGTGTTCTTAGGAATTTGAGAGAAAATGATGCTTGCTTTTTGGTGAGAGAAAAGTGAAATTTTGAGAGAGTAATTGGAGTGGGCTGCCGTGGGATGTGCATAGGAAAATTAAAGGATTTACTTGAGCCAAAATATCATAATTTGAGTACACATGCAATTGCACATGACTTGGTCATCTTTTGGTCATGCAATGGTCATGCATGATGGTTCAAAAACCTTGAAGAAGCCTCCCAAGGCTACTTGGCCGTGTGGCCTCCTTGAATTAGGGACCTAATTTGTTTTCAATTAAAACCTAATTGCATGCTAATTAAATAGCTAATTAATTAGGTTGAGTTTTCTAATTACACTTAATTAACATTCTAATTACATAACTAATTAATTAAATATATAATTATATATATCATAGATTCTAAATAAAATTAAAATATCTAATTAGTAATTAGATTATAACTAATTAATAATTAGGTTAGTTTACTTAGTTTGTTAATTAGGCCATTAAGATGACTTAATTAGGTTTAATTAACTACTAAGTAAAAGTCAAGCCACTATATTTGTCTCCATCATAGCCTTTGAAATGAACTTTGTTTCCTATCCATTGATCTCATCTACGGTGGATATTACTTAGTGATTTTATCAGGATTCATTTCACACCATTGATCTGATCAACGGTTATGGTCGAAAACATCTTAATTAAGCTTTTTATCCGATAGTCCACAACAAAGTCTATGCCCCTTTGTTTGACCACTTCCTATTGGATAGAAAAGTCCAGCCACCTATTTTGACTGATTCCTATTGGTTCGTTTTGATTTAGCTTACAGAAAATATTCTAAGCACATTTTCTGTCAACTAAAATTTATCGAGTCAAATAATTTATAGCAATAACTACTATAAATAAAATAGTAGATATTTATCCATGAAATATTTTTATTTCACATATAAATTCTAAAAATTAAAATATTCTTTTCTGTGTCACTCAGATTTGGGTTTAGTAAGATCCCTCGCCTCTGAATAAATCAGATAAGAATTTCCCCGGTCCGAAAATTATTATTTTCCTGACCAGGAGCAAATCACACAAAATGATAAAAAATGATCTCAAAACAGTCAAATTATTTTTATAACACACAGAAAATAAAAAACAGTATAATTCTTCTATTACTATTAACATAGTCAAAATTTTGGGTGTTACACTATCCAACGCATGACTTAGAGTTAGCAGCTGTGGTTTTCACTTTGAAGATATGGAGACACCTCCTGTATGGAGCAACGTTCAACGTCTTTAGTGACCACAAGAGCATCAAGTACTTAAATGACTAAAGGAGAACTTAACCTATGAGGCACCTCCTGTGAGAATTGAGGATAGAAGGATAACGCAACTAAGAGGCAAGGAGATCTCATTGGTGAAGGTAATCTAGAACGAAACGACTGGAGATGCAACCTAGGAGTTGGAAGACAAAATGAAGGAGTAACACCTACAACTATTCTAAGGTATGAAAATTTCGAGGTCGAAATTTCTTTTTAGAAGGGGAGAGTTGTAACACCCCAAAAATTATTTATTTCAATATAGATAGTCATTTTATAATATTTAAGATTTTTAGGAATTTTTTTGAATTTTTCTGGAAACGATAAATATTTTAATATATTTTTTATTTTGCGTGTGCACTGTGCGGAGCCGGGGAAAATGAAATATTTTCCCTGAGGCTGGTAAACTTTGAACTGTGGAAACGTCAATGGGGGATCTTACTAAACCCGAGGCTGAGCACAGTTCACGAGGTTTACGTTTTTTTTATTTGATAAATAAAATCATAAAATAATTAATTATCTGAGAAATAATAAAATATTTTTTTACACTGACTGTAATTTTTGTTCACTGCAAAATAGTTCTAATAGATTATTTCTATCTAAACTTTGAACTGTGGAAACG
This sequence comes from Ormosia semicastrata, assembly GCA_029884595.1. NCBI lineage: Eukaryota > Viridiplantae > Streptophyta > Magnoliopsida > Fabales > Fabaceae > Ormosia > Ormosia semicastrata. The sequence continues at coordinate 35,532,234 of JAQQTO010000047.1, read as the reverse complement.
TCAATGAGGGATCTTTCTAAACCCGAGGCTGAGCACAGTTCACGAGGTTTATATTTTTTTTAAGATTTTATCTGATAAATAAAATCACAGAATAATTAATTATCTAAGAAATAATAAAATATTTTTTTACACTGACTGTAATTTTTGTTCACTGCAAAATAGTTCTAATAGATTATTTCTATCTAGTTACTTTTATGGCATCATTTAAGTGACCACACACTTCACTTTATCGAGAAGCGCGCGAAGCTTCTTAAGGAAGCTTCAAGGGAAACTTCTAGGAAGCTTCCTCCCAACTACTTCACTCTCTCTCCTCCCTTTTTGGTGCTGCACAGTTGGGAAGGGGAAATATCCCATTCCACTCTCTCATTTTCTCTCATTCACGTAGCTCACTCTCTCTTTCTCTCTTCTTCACACGGCTGCACACACACACCTACCATTGTTGATTTTCAAGCTTTCTTTGTTCAAGCAAATATAGACCATTGCTTCCTCTCACCATCTTCAAGCTTTCTTCTTTGTGGAACTCTCCTTGGCTCCTCCATTTTCGTGGTTGGCAGCCCAGCTTCAAAGCTTGAAGCTTTAAGGTAAAGCCCTCAACTTTCTTCCTTTCTTCAACCCATTTTCGTGGTCCATGGTCACATTGGTGACTATGGACACCATTTCCACTCTTTGATTTTGATTTGTTGGATTTGAACACCCAAGGACCTTGTGGTGGTGAACCACGACATTCCAAGGGCAAAAGGAGCTTGCTTTCCTTGTTCTCCACTAAGGTAAGAGGAAGATTATTCTCTTCAACCCATTTTGGTAGTGAGAAACCCTTTGTTGTGTTGATGGAGTGAAACCTATTTGTGGGTACCCCTTTGTTTGAGTGATTTTGGTTGTCTATTGGTGTTTTGATTGGTAGGATTTAGTTGTATGTTGATAGATCTTGGATTGTATGAAGGTTGGACTGATTTCTGGTGAGTTTATGCATTGCAGAGGAGTACATGGCCTAGGCCGTGTTATCGTACACGGTCGTGTACTCCAGCGTCCCAGAACAGAAACTCCTAAGGCATACACGACCTAGGCTGTGTCTGTCCACACGGCCGTGTATTTTGGGCAGGTCGTGGTTTCGTGGCCGTGTACTCTCTCTAGGCCGTGTAATTGGGATAGTGAAGGATTTTGGACTTTTCTAGTCCCTTAGGGACTCTCGGTCTCCTTGGGCACTCATTGTGAGGCTTTAGCACTAAGATAAGCTTATTAAACATAATAAATTGAATGATTAAAAGTCGATTAGGGATTCATAACATGGAAAAAACTAAGAATGATAGTTTGCCTTATAGTTTAGAATATTTTTTGAACAAAAGAAAGAATATGAGTATGGGTGAGGTTGTGAGAAACATAATGAACCTAAGGTTTAACTTTTATCATACCTATGGATGGGGTTGTGTTTACCCTTAAAGTTCGCTATTGGTCTGATGTAGATCCGTCAATGGGATCAAACCTTGTTGTTAAATGATATGACATGTAATTCTAGACATGATATGATATGATTATGATTTCATATATGAATGTACATATATGCATTGAACCCACATGCATTTGAAGCATGATTGATATAGTTTATCATGATAGGCATGATTGTAACATGCATTGAAAAGTCTGTTGGACTATTGTTAAGGCCATATTGCCTAGGAGTTGAATCACACTTATGTGCAGGTACAAATAGACTAGTGTAGGTCCTGCGGTTGACCTTGGGGGTGTCGGGGCGAGGGTGTCTCACAGCAGGTAGTTGGTAGCCCCTCTGGACCGTGGGATATACCAATGCAAATGCATTGACGATCGTGATGGAGACACTGTCCTATATCGAGATCTATGTAGAATGTCTTGTAAAATGCCATGATGTGCACGTTGATAAATTGAGAATTTTGGCACTTAAAGGCCTCGGTAGCCAAGATACAGACATACCTCCTGATCGTTCTCTCCGACTGTTTGTGTCTAGCTCCATGGAGTAGGATTTTTGGTACCATATTCATACGCATAGTGAGTCGCCATATCATTCAACATTTACTCATTTATATGACAATTTAATTTGTTACCTTATTACTGTTATGACTGCCGGGAATTGCTAAGTTATTTACTATCTATTTTTAATACTGATTATTCATTATTATTGAAATGTTATATGGGCGTCCTGCACCGTTTCGTTTCTTTACTGCCATAATAGGTAATGATGTAGAATGTCTTACCTCTTTTCTGTATTTTCTATTACTCTGTCTATATTAACGTTCCATCGAATATGTCGATGAAGGGGGTGAAGCCCACGAGTTTCTGGGTTTCTGGCCTGATTACGATTAGCACCTGCTCTTGATCATGACGGCCTGACCTCATGGATTTTTGGGATATGTGCGTCTGGCCTTCCTTGGAGGTCCAGACTGTTGGTACCTTAACCTAAATTCAGATAGTTTCATCTATGTGGGCGATGTGTCGTTATCGCTGGCTTAGGGGCATCATAAGCCGTCGATCTTTACCTGTTGCATCAGCTTACGTTTGGAGCTTTATTTGCCCATCAGGGAGATGTGGGGTGATCGTTTTTACACCCCACAAGAGGATTCTTTTGTTTCTACTGCTCGAGCTCTGGCCCGTAACTCGGTGGCTCCTATAGAGGTTTCCTCAGATGAGGAAGACCCTGAGGAGGAACATGAAGAGGATCCTGACACGGTTCCTTCTCCTCTTAGGGGTTGATACTGCCGATAGCTACTGATGGCTATCCGTCTTTTTGGGGCCTTGATATTCTTTTGGGGGTCTGTATATCATTTTTGGGGGCTAGTAAAGCTTAGGCTTTTTTTTTATGAGTCTTGATGTAATTATTGATTCATAGTTTGTATCTAAATAGTATATATATATATGATGTATCTTTTGCATGGATGTATGGTTTAGTCTTTATGTTTTCCGTCAAAGTTTATGTTTTTTACTTTCAATTAGACAAGATTATATATATACGTACTTAAGAATCTTTTATAAATGTTAGTACTTTTTGAATACCAAATCTATGAGCAGGTTATTGAGTACATATATATATAAGAAAAAAAAAACATTCACCATTTTATTCCATCCAACTATAGTTAAATAAGTTTAATTATGATAAAATGAACTGGGTCTTAATTTACGTTTTAATTTTCCACATTGTATTTAAATGACAATATGACGTTCCTTCCCGAGAAAAAAAGGGCGTTACACTCGGAGTTTGTGATCTGGAATTGGTCGGCCAGAGATTGAAGCTAGACACTTCACCATACCACCTACTTTACTCTCTATGATAAGGCAGAACCAGTTTGGAGGATTGCCATCAGAGAACCCGAATGATCACGTGGATATGTTCTTGGAGTTCTGTGAGACCCTCAAGATTGAAGACGCCTCTATTAATGCTATTTGTCTCCGTTTGTTTCCATTATCATTGAGAGATAGAGCTAGAGCTTGGTTGAAGTCTATTCTCGTTGAGACAATCACTACTTGGGACCAATTGGAGCAAGCTTTCTTGGACAAATTCTTCCCACCTTCCAAGACTACTCATTTTAGGACCCAAATCACAAGCCTCATTCAGAAAGATGGAGAGTCATTGTCAGAAGCTTGGGGACCGATATAAGGCTTTACTGGAAGCCTGCCCACACCATGGGTTAGAGAAATGGTTAATCATCCATACCTTCTACAATGGTCTAGAATATTCTTCGAAGGTGTCTCTTGACTCCGCAGCTGGTGGAGCTTTGATGAATAGAAGGCTAACAGAAGCTTACGAGATCATTGAGAGTGTTGCTGTAAATCATCACCAATGGGCAAATGAAAGAGGTCATAACCCGAGAAAACTCTTGGGAGGTAAGTTTGAGGTAGACGGTGTTGATTTAATTATGTCAAAATTTAATTCTTTGAATAAACATTTTGACTTGCTTGAAAAAGCTCATGTTAATGCCGTAGGTGCTTCTAATAATTTTTGTGAGATTTGTGGAGCACAGGGGACACATAGGTGCCGAATGCCAAGTTGGAATTGGCTCCTCACAAGGTGCACCGGTGGAGCAAGTAGAATCATGCCACAATTTTCATGACTTCAACCAAAAGGGGAGGAATGATTCATATTCTCAAACTTACAACCCCGGTTGGAGGTCACTTCCTAACTTCTCCTATCGAAATAGTCAATACCAAGCTGGGCAAGGTAATGCTAAACCCTCTTCTGGACTCCAACAAGTACAAAAATCTAGACTTGAGTCTCTTCTTGAGAATTTTGTTGAGAGTCAGTCTAAGTAAAATGAGGAGTTTAGGTAACATGAGTAAGTTGTGACTGAGGCCATTAGAGAGTTGTCAGCTAAGGTTGACAATTTGGCTATTCATAATAAGATGTTGGAAACCCAGATTGCCCAATAAGCGGGCACTTTACATAGGCAATAGGGTAAGTTTCCTGGTCAACCTGAAATAAATCCAAGTAATGAACACTGTAAGGCTGTGAGTTTGAGAAGTGGAAAAAAATTAGAGGATCCCACGGGTATGGGGGAGTGTAAAAAAGATAAGGGAATTGAGAAAAATGAGACTAAGACACAACCCTTAGAAGAAGAGGAAACTACTGAGAATGTGTCTAAGTATGTACCCCCTGAACCATACCAACCCCCAGTTCCTTTCCCTCAAAGATTGGCTAAGGCCAAGTTAGATATGCAATTTGGGAAATTCCTAGAGGTCCTTAAGAAATTGTACATTAATGTACCCTTCACTAAGGCATTGAAACAAATGTCTACCTATGCTAAATTTCTTAAGGACATTTTGTCTAATAAGAGGAAACTAGAAAAATATGAGACAATAGCTTTAACTGAGGAGTGTAGTGCTTTAGATCAAAATAAATTGCCTCATAAGCTAAAAGATCCAGGTAGCTTCTCTATTCCTTGTTTGATTGGTAACACAAATTTTGATAAAGCTCTATATGACTTAGGGGCTAGTGTTAGTCTTATGCCCCTTTTGGTGTGTAAGAAGTTGGAGGTGGGTGAGGTAAAACCCACAACTATCTTACTTCAATTGGCGGATCGGTCTGTCAAGTACCTTGTAGGCATCTTGGAGGATGTTCCTATTAGAGTTGGTAAGTTTTTCATACCTGCTGATTTTGTTGTGCTTGAAATGGAGGAGGATTCCCAAATCCCCATTATTCTTGGTAGGCCTTTCTTAGCTATTGCTGGTGCTATAATTAATGTTAAAAATGGCAAATTATCTTTAACTGTTGGTGATAATAAGGTTGAGTTTGATCTTTCTAAATCTATTAAACAACCTTCTTTTGAGGACTCTTGTTACAGGATTGATTTATTGCACTAGGTGGTGAAAGAAGAATCCACCAAAATTCATTTGGAAGAAACATCGGAGAGATGCTTGGTTGGTGGCGGCTCTTTTGATTCTGGAGGAGAGGTAGCCGAGTATGCCCGCTTGTTGGAGGCAACCTCGAAAATTCCACCTTACAAAGCCAAAGTGAAAAAACTTGAGCCAAAGCCTAAGTCTGAAGATTGGGAAGATGAAAAGGCTCCTAAGGTAGAACTTAAAACCCTTCTTTCCACTCTCAAGTTTGAGTTTCTTAGTCCCAACTCTTCTTATCCTGTCATTGTTAGTGCTAGCTTGAATGAGTTAAAGACTGAGAAATTGCTAAAGGCTTTTAGAATGCATAGAAAGGTCATAGGATATACTCTTGATGATATTAAAGGCATAAATCCTTCCTTTTGCATACACTGAATTTTGATGGAACCTGACCATAAACCCTCTGTTAAGCATCAACATAGGTTGAATCCTAATATGAAAGAGGTTGTTAAAAAAGAGGTTCTTAAGTTGCTTGACGCTGGGGTAATTTACCCAATTTCTGACAGTGAATGGGTTAGTCTTGTGCATGTGGTTCCTAAGAAAAGGGGGATGAATGTAATTGAAAATGAGAAAAATCAATTAATTCTTACTAGGACAGTCACAGGTTGGAGGATGTGCATTGATTATAGAAAGCTGAATAATGCAACTAGGAAAGATCATTTCCCCTACCCTTCATTGATCAAATGCTTGAGAGGTTAGCTAGGCATACATACTTTTGTTAAATAGATGGCTATTCGGTATTTCACCAAATCCCTATCCATCCTAGTGACCAGGAGAAGACCACATTTACTTGCCCCTATGGCACTTTTGCCTATAGGAGAATGCCATTTGGTTTATCTAATGCCCATGCTACTTTCTAAAGATGCATGACTGCAATATTTTTTGAATTTATTGAAAACATCATGGAAGTTTTTATGGATGATTTTTCAGTATATGGAACTAACTTTGATGATTGTTTGTCTAATTTGTCTAAGATTTTGCAGAGATGTGAAGAAGTAAATCTTGTCTTGAATTGAGAGAAGTGCCATTTTATGATACAACAAGGCATAGTGCTTGGACATTTAGTTTCTGGAAAAAAAATTGAGGTGGATAAGGCAAAAATTGAAGTGATTGAGAAATTGCCTCCACCGATGAATGTGAAGGAGGTGCGAAGTTTATTGGGACATACAGGTTTTAACCGAAGATTTATTAGAGATTTTTCAAAAATTGCTAAACCTTTGTCTAATCTCTTCGTAAAAGATGTTCCATTTAATTTTGATAGAGACTATTTAAATGCCTTTTGCAGGTTGAAAGAAGCTTTGATCACTGCTCCCATTTTGCAAACACTGGATTGGAATCTGCCATTCAAGGTCATGTGTGATGCTAGTGACTATGCCATAGGAGCTGTGTTGGGGCAAAGAAAAGACAAGAAAGTGCATGCAATTTACTATGCTAGCAAGACACTTGATGGAGCTCAAGCAAACTATGCCACTATAGAGAAAGAATTGCTAGCGGTAGTATTTGCTTTTAAGAAGTTCAGGTCCTATCTAGTGGGTTCAAAGGTGATTGTATACACTGACCATTCAGCACTTAGGTATCTCATGAGCAAGAAGGAAGCAAAGCCTCGACTTATCCATTGGATACTTCTTCTACAAGAGTTTGATTTGGAGATTCTGCATAGAAAAGGGACAGAGAATCAAGTGGCAAATCATTTATTAAGGCTTGAGCAACCGGTGATTGGGAAGAGCGAATTACCTATTGATAATTCCTTCCTTGATGAGTAATTGTTTGCAGTTTCTACGAAGAATGCTCCTTGGTATGCTAACTATGCAAACTACTTGGTTAGCAAGGTTCTACCTCCTGAGCTTAACTATCGGCAGAAGAAGAAATTCTTCTCCGATCTGAAAAATTTTGTGTGGGATGACCCATACATATACCGGAGGTGTGCTGATGGTATTTATAGGAGGTGTGTCTCTGAGGAAGAGGCTCCGAGTATATTAAGTTATTGTCATTTCGCATCCTATGGAGGACATGCTAGTGCCTCCAAGACGGCAGCCAAAGTTCTTCAGTCTGGTTTCTTTTGGCCTCATATTTTCAGAGATGCTCGAAATTTTGTGTTATCATGTGATCAATGTCAAAGAGCTGGAAGTATCTCCAAAAGGCATGAGATGCCCATGAACACTATTCTTGAGGTAGAGATCTTTGATGTTTGGGGAGTTGACTACACGGGCCCTTTTCCATGCTCTTGCAACAACAAATTTATTCTTGTAGCAGTTGATTATGTATCTAAGTGGGTGGAGGTCATTCCATCCCCAACAAGTGATGCGAAGACCATGATCAAGCTATTCAAGAAGATCATCTTTCCGAGGTTTGGAGTTCCTAGGGCTGTGATTAGTGATAGAAGTTCACACTTCATTAAGAGACATTTTGAGAACCTCTTGAAGAAATATGGAGTTACTCATAAGGTTGCTACACCTTACCATCCTCAGACTAGTGGCCAAGTGGAGGTATCTAATTGAGAGATAAAGAGTATTCTGGAAAAAATTGTGTCTAGGTCAAGAAAAGATTGGTCATTGAAGCTTGATGATGCTCTTTGGGCTTACCACACTGTTTATAAGACTCCTATTGGGATGACACCATTTCGATTGATTTATGGGAAGCCCTGCCATCTACCCTTTGAGCTTGAACATAAAACCTTCTGGGCTATCAAGCTTCTAAATTTTGACTTACAAGCGGCAGGAGAAAAGAGAAAGCTTCAACTTCATGAGCTTGATGAGCTGAGATTGGACGCCTATGAAACTGCCAAGTCATATAAAGAAAGAACCAAGAGGTGGCATGACAAGCATATTCTTCGTAGAGAGCTTCGTGAAGGAGAACTGGTGCTTCATTTTAATTCTAGATTGAAACTCTTTCCCGAAAAGCCTAAGTCAAGGTGGTCTGGGCTATTTCTGGTGAAGAAAGTGTTTCCCTATGGTGCCATAGAGGTCTGGAATGAAGAGTGAGGAACTTTCAAGGTTAATGGTCAGAGATTAAAGCATTATCTAGTGGAGCAGCAACTTGAGAAGAGGATGAACATTGCCCTCCATAACCCAACTGCAGAAGGATGAATAAACAAAAGTCGAGCTAATGACTTTAAATAAGTGCTTTTTGGGAGGCAACCCAAGTTTCCTTGTTTTTCCTTTATTTTATTTCCTCTTTTTCTTTTGATTTTGTGTGTAGATTGTTGGTTTGATGTTTGTCTCACGGATTTTGTCTAGGTTTGACCCTTTTTGAAGCTAAATTTAGAAGGAGTGTGAAGTCAGAAAGTTCCACACCCAGCCCATGGAAAATTCCATGGCCATGGAATGAAAACTAGAGGAAAATATCAAAGTCAGAGAGTTCAACGGCATGGCCATGGAATCCCACATGGCCATGGAATTTAGGTAGTGCAAAAAATAGGGGGGAAGTTAGCAACGTCCACGGCCCCTCCCTTTCATCTATTTCATTTCACCACGACTCCTCTCCTTCATCTCCTTCATCTCCTTCCTTTCTCCCTTAACCTCCATACCCATAACCCCAAACCTCCATTACTCTTCCTTTCTCTCGCAACCACACAGAAACCACCTTCATCCACACTCTCAAAGCTTCCCCTTCAACCCCATTCTCCCTCCTTCTCCTTCTTCCTTCTCCACCATAGCCACCATAACCCACCATACTCAAACCTTCAAAACCATTTTTTCACTCCATAAACCACCCTTCTCTTCCACTTTTCTACCATTTCTAACCTCCCTAAACACTACCCAACCACTAATTCCTTCAAAAATTGAAAAACCCTAAATTTGACAAACCCTACCCCAAATTCAAAAATTAGCTCTACGAAGGAGGGGTTTTTGTTGTGTTGTTGCTGTGTAGTGTGGTTAAGCAGAATGAAGAATAAGCGTCAGAGGGGAGAAGCTGCTTCAAGCTCAAGGACACAGGGAAGAGGCACTGATGCTCCAAGAGGTAATCCCCCCAATCCCCATGGTTTTAACTTTAAGAATAATGAGCAGAGGGATCGGTACAATGTGCTTGTGAATAGAAGGATTGTTAGCACTAGGTATATGGATGACGCTGTCCTAGATACCTTAGGCTTGCGAGATGACTTTGATTGGATGCTTGACAGGGCAAGGTGGACTTATTTTTTGAATTTAAAATACCCCACATACACTGATCTTACACTAGAGTTCCTGAGCTCTATTGAGGCTCATATTATACAGGGGAAGGGCTGCACTGAAGGCCGGATCACTTTCCAACTATTCAATAATGACCACTGCCTAAACTTGGTAGAGTTTAATGATATTTTTGGATTGCTTGCTGGGGGGAAAGGAAGCACCCACGTGGTTTTTATATAATTTCTTTTTGGGCTGATATCTCTCGTGGGTCAGGCATATATGATTCCTCCAATTATAAGGCATCCTTTATGCCCAATCCTTGCCTTCGCTATCTCCACCGTATCATGGCTCATACTCTCTTTGGGCGTGGGGATAATGATGGCAGTGTCTGTGCTGACGAGCTTACTTTTATGTGGGCCATTCTTACTGATGTCAAAATGGACATAGGATCTTTTCTTGCTAGGCATCTGCTTAGGGTGGGTAGAGCCCAATCGGGGACCATTGTTATCGGTGGGCTTATCACAGCGATAGTCCATTTCTTTGAATATGACTTAGATGGTCTAGAGGTAGTTAGAGGTAACTCTAGGATTGATCTAGAGTCTTGTTTAGCTATTAAGATGATTGTCAAAGAGGATGAAATTTACTGCCTCCGCTTGAACAATAGAGCACACCCCTACCCCTTCCTAACCCTCCTGCTGCTATCACTGTGCGTAACCCTGAAAATTGGTGCACACCTGGGAGTGCAGTAGATGAGCCCATTGACGTTCAACGCCCCCTTTGCCCTCCACTAAAGGTAAGCACCTCTCGTCCTTTTTCTTCTTCTTTTGTAAGTCCTTTGGAGGATGCTCTCACACGAATTTATACTTCTCTGGAGGGACTTCATCCTGAGCAAGTGCAGCAATGCGACATGCTAGAGGAGCTTCATCAGCAGGGTCAAGCTACTGATGGTCGACTGCAGGCCTTGGAGGGCACGGTTCAGAGTATGGCGAGCATGGTCCAGGCCATTCATAGTTGGCATCTGAGTCAGCACCATTTTCCACCATCGCAGTGAGTTCTTTTCTTTTATCCCTTCTCTTATTATAGATTTTTACATTGGGGACAGTGTAAGTTCTAAGCTTGGGGGGTATTTTCATTTTCATTTTTATTTTCATTTTAGATCATTAGTTTCATGCATTTTCATGTCTCATTTTGCATTACATTTTCACACTATCATATCTCTCGGCTTTTTGGTTGAATTTTGTGCCCCTCTCTTTTGAAGATTTTGAGATGGTATTGATTTGGAACCCAATTTGTTGATTCTTGTGGTAGGCAATAGGCATTGTTTTAATTGATAGTAGAGGTGATTTCTTGATAGTTGATAATTAGTATATGTTCTCTGAACTTGTGCTTTTCATTTATTTTTGAACCTCTAAATGTGAGTTTTGAGCCTGTATGGGATTAATGCATTATATGATTTTTGCTCCCATTCTTTGTGTTGAGTGATAATTCCTCATTGATTTTATACTGTAGAACTTGATTTGAAACCATTTTGAGGTGAAATTTTTAGTTGCATGCTTGAATGTGATTAAGGCATTTTAGGTATTTTTTTGACCTTCTGAAATAATTGTCACCCTTTCAACCACTAGTTGCCCATTTTGAGCCTATTGCATAATTATTTTTCTTGATGCCTATGATAATATATTGTTGGTAATCATTTATTTATTTTTCATTTAGTTCAGATAACTGCGGTGTTTATGATGTTGTTGTGCAAGATTGGTACTAGATTGGCTTAGAAATGGGTGCAAAGCTTGCATGGGTGACGTTGGAACTTTACAGATAGCAAATATAGGCAAAAAGCTCACTCCAGAGAGATCCACGGCTAGGCCGTGGAATGTTCCACGGCCGTGGAATGTTCCATGGCCGTGGAATTCAAGCTTAGGTAGAATTGTCCTGTGGCAGAGAGATCCACGGCCAGCCCGTGGAATTTCCCATGGCCGTGGATCGCAGTATGAGATAATTTTTAAGTTTTATTTTTTATTTCTTTTTGGGCCTTTAGCCAGTTAAAACCCTAGGGGTATAAATAGATGTTCTGAATACAGTTTTAGGAATGAATTTCTGTTTGAATGAGGCACATTTGGAGGCTCTTGATCTTTATCTTTCTCCTCTATTCTCTCTTTGTTACGGGTTTGGATGTTCTTTATGTTGTTTTATTATTTTTTCTTCTCCATGTCTGAGTAGTTCTCTTTGTTTCTAGGATTGGGCAATGCCCTTTGATACATTGATAATGATTAATTGATTAGGTTTATCCCTTTTATTAATCTTAAATGTTCTTTGATTCAATCCTTATTGCGCTTATTCATGTGAATTTGCTGGCCACATATTTACATCTCATAGATATCTAGGGACGTACTAAGAGGTGAACCTAGGTGATGGAACCATAAGAATTGAACTTAAGGTCTAAATCACGAGAGTAGGTTTAGCCTTTTGAGAATTTAATGAATTACCATAAAGCGTAATGGGTTCAATTTAAATTCAATTATCACGAGAGTAGGAATTGGTTTAATTGGGCATAGTTCTTGTCTCTTGGGAAAGAACATTAACTAATTTAGGGTAATTCACCTTCAATTGAATTTCAATTTTAATAAAAGGGTTGTCAATTAGAATTTGTCTTGTATCATTGCGGTTACCCCCAATCTTGGAAGCTTTCTTAAATTTGAAAACCTTTCTTAACAACTTGCTATTTTTGTTCTTAATTTTACACTTTGATATTTATTTATTTAATTACTTTGTTACTACGTTCTTGTCAATCAATAATTACATCCCCTTTGTTTAATTTAATTGAATTAATTAATTAATTAATTAGTATTCTTAGACACAGTCCCTGTGGATTCGATCTTTTTATTACTTGATGATGAAACCGTACACTTACAGATTTCACGCATCACTATGTTGCTTTAGGTTGAATGTTAGAAGTTACTGTTACACGGTTACATGATGTTGAGGACTGGCTAACTCAATATGTAATGTTCTGTATGGATAGGAAACTATGACTTCAACTAGGTGGACTAGGAGAATATGAGTTCTTCTAGTAAGAGTCCAGTTAGATGATTGAACTCGTGTAGCATTGTTTGTACCTACACCCTTTGGGGTGGTACCTCTAGCGTGAGTAAAGTCCAAGTCCGAGTCTTTTGAGTTTGTGGGTAGGTTTGCCTTGTTTGTGTTGTATGTTTCTCTGTGTTTGGTCTCCGAAAGAAGACAATATTGTTTAAAAAGGTTACTCGTTGTTTCCATTATGTTTTGATTTATCTGTTTTTGAAGAAAAGAAAATGGATCGCTGTAGACATACACGTGTGAATGCGGAACGCGACAATGATGGGATGGCTGTGATTGCAGAAGTAATGTAGAGAATGACTGGCATAACAGTACAACAGAATCAGAGGGCCGCTCAGGAAGCAGGAATTGATAGCAGAGGCTCAGATTTTGTTAGAGTTGAATCAGTCTCATGATATGGGACCCAATAACGTTGGACCATATTGGTTCTGAAGAAGGAGAAATCATAAAGTCAAGCGATTGCAGCAGAAATCGTATTCGTGACCACCAGGAAATCAACAACAATAGCAACCATATGCAGGTTGTGCTAGCGATGGTAGACCCAGACAGCTAGTGGCATTTTTGAAGATCTATAAGAAGTGTGCAAAAAGTCATGCAATGAGGGATTATACGATCAAGGAAAAGGTTTGTTTCAAGTGCGAAATGTAACACCCCGAAAATTATTTATTTTATCATTTATCATCATTTTATAATATTTATAAATTTCAGAAATTTTTGTGGATTTTTTCGGGAACGTCAAATATTTTAATATATTTCTCATTTTGTGCGAATATAATCCTCGCTTTGCGTGCACACTGACCAGAGTCAGTGTAACACCTTAGAAATGATTTGTTTCATCATGAATAGTCATTTCCCAATATTCATGATTTTTGGAGATTTTTCTGGAATTTTCCGGAAATACTGAATATTTTAATATATTCCTCGTTTTGCATGCACACTGAGCAGAGTCAGTCAAACGCTCCAAAAAATTGTTTGTTTTGTGATGAAAAGTCATTTTTCAATATTTGTGATTTTTAGGAATTTTTGTAGATTTTTCTGAAAATATCGAATATTTTAGTATATTTTTCGTTTTACGTGTGCACTAAGCGGAGCTGGGATAACGAAATGTTTTCCCTAAGGCTGGTAAATATTGAACTGTCAACGTGTCGATGGGAGATCTTACTAAACCCGAGGCCGGACATAGTTTACGAGGTTTGCGTTTTCCAAGGTTTATCTGATAAATAAAATCACTATATCATAAAATTATCTGATGAATAATAAAATATTATTTTCATCAACTGTAATTTTATTCACTGGAAAAATAATTCTAATAGTATAATTAATCATCTGTCAGATGCATTTAATTAAGGAGACAAGCTTATTATGCACTTTATTGAGAATTGTGCAAAGCTTATCAAGGAAGCTTCTTAGAAATTTCCTCTAAGCTTCCTATGGAAGCCACACTCTCTCTCGTCTCCCCATGCACTCACGACTGCAGCCCTCATTTTGGAGGGAATGTGTGCTTTTCATTTAATTAATTATACTACACAAGTTTTCAAAATTCAAAATCTACCACTTTATTTTTCTATTCACTTTCTCTCTCTACCTTAATCTTTTTCAAGCTTTTTCTCCTTCTTCTCTCTACCAAGGCTCATGGCCAGCAGCCCTTCTCCCCCTCATCCATCACAAAATTTTCATCCAACCCCATTTTCTTAATCCTCTCCATCTCCTAAACACTTTTCTAGTTGGTAGTTCTTTGAAAATCGATCATTTTCACCATTTTTTCCAAGCTTCAAGCTTAGAGTTCTTTGGGTAAGTTCTTGATTCTTCACTTCCCTCTTCTTATTTTTGTTTCTATGGTCTTCTTAGTGACCATCCATGCTTTATTTTTCAAGCATTGGTGCTATTTTAATGAGATTGAAATTTTAGGGTTCTTGGAGGTACCAAATCCGAAAATTGCAAGGTGATTCTAGAAGGCTTCTCTTGTTTTCTCCACTTTGGTAAGAGGAAGACACTCCTCCTCAACCTCTTTTAGCACTTAGAAACCTTGTTTGTGGTTGATTGTGAGAAAACCCTAATGAGGGTTATTCTTTATTTGCATGATTAGTATATTTGCATGTTGTTTATAATGTGTTTATGCTATTAGATTGTTTGTTTATGTATATTGATATATTGGATTGGATCAGAAGGCATGAAATGGAAGAAAATAATGTTGGAATCTTCCATGGATGGCCACGGTTTTGATGCCCAAAATGTGGGGTTCTTTGTGAACAATTTTAACAAGTGGAAAACATAATTAATCAAGTATACACTATGTAATTAATGAAGAGAAAAAAATTGGGGTCTTAAATCACTAGAGAGGCCACGGCCTCTAAGGCTATTTAGGACATGATTATACAACTTTGGTAACCTTGGGACTTAATAATCTAGTGATTAATTTAATGGTAATAGGATGCAAGAATTAGCAAATTGGAAAATTAAATTATACTTTGAGATTGATAAATTTTAAAGAACCAATAATGGAATTTTTCATAAGACTTAAGGCAATTTAATTTGAGGAAGAACAAGAGAGTGTGAGACTTTGAGAATCTTAGAATAACTTTCTAAGTGTATGAGAATAAATTACCTAAGAGAATTTAATTAATTAAGAGAATTCCTTTAGAGACAAACTTTGTAAGAAAAGTTAAACCTAAGCAAGAATTCATAATACACCTTAAAAAAGGTATTAATTTATTTAATAACAATATTATGTTATTGTGGGTCCATGTGAGTGACCAATGATTGTGTTGATTCTTACTTTGGCCAATTGTGGCATATTGTGGAATAGTATGTAATAATGATCATACATGATTATGCATAGAGTCTGTATGCATTGTGAATGTCCGTTGGACTGTTGTTAAGGCCGAGTTGCCTAGGAGTTGAACACACCTTAGTGCGGGTGCGAGTAGACTAGTGTAGGTCATATTGTTGACCATGGGGGCATTGGGGTGCGGGTACCTCGCAATGGACAGTTGGTTGCTCTTTTGTCCGTGGGGCAGACCGATGCAAACGCACCGACAATCCTGATCGGGCACTGTCCTATGTCGTGATCTAGTGTAGACTGTCTGTATAATGCCATGATGTGCACGTGGATAAACTGATGAATTATAGCACTTTGGCCGCGACAGCCGAGTTGCAGATAGGTCTCCTGATCTTTCTCTCCGATCGTTTGTGTCTAGCTCAATGGAGTAGGATTTTGACTTTGTATGCATGTGCATAGTGAGTCCATGTATTATCTGCTATTTATTATTATTATAATTAGAACTGTTATATTACTGATATATATAACTGCCTGGTTGATTATTACTGCTGCTTAGTGTTTATTATTTTGTTGCTATCAAGAATGCTATGTGGGTGCTTTGCGCCATTTTGTTTCTTGCTGCTATAACTGGTAATGATGGTAGGATGTCTTACCTCTTTCCTGTACTTTTGTTATTTTTATCTGTATATTGTGTCCCATCGAAGACGACGGCAAGGAAGTTGGAGCTCTCGATTTCCTCGGCTTCTAGCTTGATTACGATTAGCATCTACTGTGGAGCATGGAGGCACGCATGCGTGGATTTCTGGGTGATGTGCGTCTGACCTTCCTTGGAGGGCCAAAATGTTGGCACATTAACCTGAATTCCGACCGCTGTGTCTACCTGGGAGACGTGTCGATCTCTTTAGCCTAGAGGCGTCACGAGCCGCCGATCTTTACTTACTGCATCAGCCTACGTTTGGAGTTTTATCTGCCCATCCGGGAGATGTGGGGTAACCGCTTCTACACCCCACAGGAGGACTCTTTTGATTCCACAGCTCGGGCTCCGGCCCGTAGCTCTGTGGCTCCTATGGTGGTTTCCTCAGATGAGGAAGACCCCGAGGAGGTTCCTGAGGACGATCTCGCGGAGGATCCTGAAGAGGATCCTGACACGATTCCTCCTCATCTGAGGGGCTGATATTGCTGGTAGCTACTGATGATTGCCAGTGTTTTATTTTGGGGGCCTGATGTATTTTGTAGTGGGCTGTATATTTCTGATATCCTTTGGGACAGGTATAGTTTTGCTTTTTGGTATACCAGGCTTTGTAACTAAACAGATTGATCTAAATATATATATATATATATATATATATATATATATATATATATATATATATGAGTATACAATGTTAATTCAAATGTATGCTTTACTTGCCTTTGCTCTTTTATTGCCATTTACGGTAATCATCGTTATTATGCCTTATCACTAAATTTTATTAATTATAAACAAAAAAAAATATTCACCAATTTAATTACATAACGATAATCAAGTAAATTTATATTATATTATGGAGAACTGGGTCTTAACTTATATAATTTTATTTTCGCATTGTAATTGACAATGTGACGTTCTCTCCCAAAAAAGGGCGTTAAACGAAAAGCCAAGACATGTGTTTCGGAATTGTACTTCACAAAAGACGAAACTTTCCATTAGTAATGTATGTGCTTCAGAACCTCACGTAGAAAGGAGAGTCAATTCCCTAAGTGGAGTAAAAGCATCCTAGACTAAAGACCTAAACAAAGGAGACTGTGTCACAGGAGATGATCCTTTGACTATACTGTATCATTCTGGGGGTAGCCCATTTCTTTATATCATATGACTGTATGGGTCAACTAAATTCTCTGTGTCTTCGTTATCTTTTGATCAAGTTATTTCTACTTCTATTGCAAACACCTGTTGTCGATGACCAAGTTGCTTAAGTTATCCTATGCCTGTTAAAGATTGGATCTTTTCTATTGATTTGATTTGTTTACCCCTTTCACAAATTAGATGTGATGTTGAAAATGGATTGGTTATCTTCCTACCATGTCCTGTTAAATTGTTCCAATAAAATTTTAGAAGTTCATTTCCAAAATCGAGCCATATCAAATTCTTTGTTGGATATGTCCAGTAACATATCAGATAGTTTTGCTACCCTTTTCTTCTTGACCTTCCAAGTGTTTTTCTATACACTGCAATTGCAAGAAAGAATATTCTTGGTCTAAATCATGTCAAAGTATCAGATATAGTACGGTTGAAAGAAAACTTAATAAGATACTTCATGTTAAGAACAAGGACAGGAGAGTGAAGTGATACGAAGGAAGGGAAATTACAAGCAATCTGGAAGGGATTGGTTATTTTCTAATCATATCCTGTTAGATCGTTCTGAATAAACCTTAGTGTTTCCTAAGACTAAGATTCCTGGATTTTTACGACCGACCAAGATTGAAGCTTTATTGAGGAAAGGAGCTTAAGGATGTATGTTATTATCTTCTTTGGGGTCAAGAGTAAGAAGAAGTTGTGTGCCAAGTTATCAAAGTACAAATTTCAGTTGGAGGAGGTTAAATTTTGGCTCATGTGACTTCAAAGGAAAGGATTACTGTGGATCCGTTGAAAGTTGGAGCAGTTCTTCAATGGGGAAGACCGAAGGCTGTAATGGAGATTCGTAGCTTTGTGGGATTAGCTGGTTATTATTGGGAATTCATCGAAGGATTTTCCAAGATAGCAGGACCTCTTATCTAGTTTACACGAAAGAGTCAAGCTTTTGTATGGACTGATGCATGTGAGGAAAATTTTTCAAAGGTTAAAGAGACACTCGACTACTTCGCCAGTGTTGATTCTACTCAATCCCAATGAACCTTTCGAGGTGTCTCGTGATGCTCCACATTA
The DNA here is from genome assembly GCA_029884595.1 of Ormosia semicastrata. NCBI lineage: Eukaryota > Viridiplantae > Streptophyta > Magnoliopsida > Fabales > Fabaceae > Ormosia > Ormosia semicastrata. The sequence continues at coordinate 35,513,996 of JAQQTO010000047.1, read as the reverse complement.
GAGTTTAGAATGCGTGCTTGTGCAGAATAGAAGGGACAATAGCATATGCTTTAAGACAATTGTGAGTACATGAGAAGAACTACCCTACACAAACTCAGAGTTAACTACTGTGGTTGCATTGAAGATCTGGAGACATTTTCTGCATGGAGCAATATTCAGTGTCTACAGTGATCATTAGAGCCTGAAGTATCTATTTGCTCAGAGAGAGCTAAATATGAGGTATTATATGGACGACGAATTCGAACACCTTTGTGTTGGCACCAAGATGGGAAAATATTTGCGTCAAGACTCGAGCTTGTACAACAAACAACGAATTAAATTAAGATGACTCAGGACAAGATATAAACAACTCAGAGGAAAAGAAGATTGCATCAGTAAAAGGGATTTGGAATGATGTAGTTGCAGACGCAACATGGGAGCTAAAAGATATAATGAAGGAGCAATATCTGCATGTGTTCTAAGGTATAACAAATTTCGAGGATGAAATTTTTTTTAGAAGGGGAGAGTTATAACACCCTAGAAATTCCCTGTTTTCTGTTCTATATGCTTTTTATAATATTTGTGATTTTTGTGAATTATTTTGGTGAAGTTAATTATTTTATTATATTTTTCAATTTACGTGCACATTAAGCCAGGCCAGGAAAATGAAATATTTTGCCTGAGGCCGAAAAACCTTGGACTGTGGAAACAATGATGGGGGATCTTACTAAACCCAAGGTCGGACACAGTTTAAGAAGTTTTCATTTTTTGAGATTTGATCTGATAAATAAAATCACGTTTTATTATCCGTTAGACAATAAATACTAGTTTTATTAACTGTACCTTTTGTCCACTGGGTAATAGCTTTAGTAGAGTGTTAGTCATCTTTTTTAGAGAGCACTTTAATGACATCACCAAGATGACATCATCAAAGTGACATCATCCTTGACTTTTTTCAAAAATGGACAAAGCTTCTCAAGGAAGCTAACTTTTCTCTCTCCTCCCTTGGAGATTCCATGGCAATGAGGGGGGAAAGATGACACAAATTGCCATGTTTTCATCTAAACACCCATTCACCTTTTCACCTTTTCCATTTTCAAAAGTTTCTACCACTTTCTCTCTCCACTTTTCCTTTCTCTCTCAACTTCTCCTTTTCTCTCAGTTTTCTATCACATTTTCTCTTCTTCCTCTCTTCTCCAACCTCATGGCCACACCCCTTTCTTCACCCTCCATACTTGTTTAATTTTAAGCAATCATATTGCTTGAGACTACATCTTGTTTAAAGACCTTTTCTTGTTGGAATCACCTCCTAAAGTTCTCATCTCCATTTTCTCTCCTCACTCTCACGACCAAGCACCACCATTGATGGCCATCCATGCTTACTTGTTCAACCAACCTTATTTCTTGCATCTACTCATCACCTAGAAGCTTTTTCCTTTTATGACCATCACTTGATTCTTCCATCTTCACCTTCTTCCATAAAGCCCTAAACTTGAAGCTTTGAGGTAAAGTTCTTGATTTTCTATTTTCTTTCCTTCATTTTCGTGATTCTTGGTCACATTGGTGATCAAGGACTCCTCTTTTCAAGCTTTGGTTGTTAATTATATGAGTTTGATCATCCTAGGGTTTTGGTGGAGGAGTTGGACTAACTTCAAGAGGCATAAAGGGAGTTCTTTTTCTTGTTATCTTCTTAGATAAGAGGGAGATTAACCTCATCAATCATGCTATGGTGGTGAGGAATGAAATAGTTGTGTTGTGAGTGGATAATCCACGTGAGGATTTATCCACTCGACTGTGTGACTTTTGATTTATGTTTGTTTGGCTTTGTATGATTATGTGATGTTGTTGTATGCAAGAGATAGTTATGGTGGCTTAATGGTTATATGTGATGATATACTTTTGATAGTATGCATGAACTTAATTAATTGTGACGATTAAAGTATGTGGCATGCTATGATTATGTTATAAAGGAATGATTTTTGGGTTCCACTAATCACTTGAGGCTCACGGCCTTTTGGCCTAGTGTTTGTGTATAATCCACAAGTGTACGGGTCAACAAGTAATATATGAGAGTTAGAGTATCGTGTTCCAAGGGATTGACAATTAGAGAAATGCTAAACTTAACCAATTTCCACAAAACCTTATCCAAGTAAACGAAATGTGAGAGAGGTTTGTAATTAAAATAACAACTTAAGAGAAACAAAACAAGAATGCACCAAACATCGAATACACAAGAGAAAGATGAGAATGATTAAGGCCTAGGAGTCCCTATTCACTTGCTACTTCAATGAATAACTTGCAGTTCACAAACATCTAACAATGAGTTGGTTTTGTTAGCTAAAACAAGCAATAGATAAAAGCCTATGTCTAGGACAATTATCCATGTGAAACCTAGTTAATTCACTATATGTCCATGTGAATTAGCATAAGAATCACTCATTGAGACCAATTATCAAACACTTGCTATGCATGACTAATGGGTATGTGTCCATCCCATTATCTAATCAACATATTCAATCCAATAGAATGTAATTGAACATACATCAACCATACCATATCCATATTCATAACACCTTATTTCTAGTTCAATTGGAATACTGAAATCATGCAATTGATGACCAATCAATAATAAGCATTAAGCATAGATATGGAAGAACAAAACCAATTTCATTGAAAGAATACTCAACTAATTTACAAGATATTCAAATTCATTGCAAGATTCTAGAGAGCTCCTAGATTAGGATTTAGTTATATATCATGAAAGAAGAGAAAACTAATGGAGTCATGAAACCCATTAAATTACAAATCAAGAGAGAAAATGGGAAGAATGAACACGAATGATGAGAATCCAATGTTTGATCTTCCTCCTTGATCTTGATTCTTTACTTGAATCACTTCAATTTTCTAAGGTATTCTCCTCCTCTCCTTTTTTCTATGAAGTTCATGCTTAGTGACAATCCAGAATCCTTTTCCAATCCCCAAAAATCAAATATTAAAAGATAATTTCATGAACCAGGATTTTTCCCACGTCTAGGCTTGGCTTTTCCATGCCTAGGCGTGGTTATGAGTCACGTGCTTGCATCTGCTGACCACACCTAGGCGTGTCTTTTCCATGCCTAGGCTTGGATGTCTCTGTTTGAAATTCCTGAAAACCTGAGAGGGCCACGCCTAGGCATGGGTTGGCAGTCCTTCCTTCTTTCTTGCATCCTTCTTCATTTGAGCTCCTCTTTGCTTCCTTATCCCTTCCAAGGTCTTTCCATCTTGAATATCTGCTTCAAAACAATGTTTAAATTCATCAAGCCATAATCCATCTCAATTTCTTAAATACAATCATCAAATATTCAATTCTTAAACATTTGAGATACAAAGCTTAAATCATCAAGATCATGTATGAATTGGACCATTGGACTTTAAAAACTTAAGGAAAGCATGCTCATATACATTCAAATTCATATGAAATAACTTCATTTCCAAAAGTTATCACACCCCCAAACCTAAAGATTTACTAGTCCTCGAGCAAACTAATCCAAGCAAAGGAAGAGGGAATACACTCCAATACAAAGAACAGAAAACATGGGGCAAATTGAACAAGAGCATATCCAGCTTCCAATCATCATTCATACCCTCAAAATCATGTCTCAACCTCACAGCAAGTTTCACACATGCAAGAGAAATTCCAATAATCATGATTACCCTTGAATGCAAGATTTGTGCATGAATAATTTTCCAAATTCATGTGTTTAAGATCATTTCCCAATCATGAAGAACAAGTTGGATGAATTTGTAAAATGCACATGCACTCTCATAAGAATGTCTTTCATCCCTTTCTCCACTAATGTAGGCAACACATGATCAAGGATCATAAGGGTCTTTTAAGCTTGTAATGTGAGGCTAAGGGTAATGGCTAAGAAGGAAGGGGAAGGATTTAAAAATCAAATATTAAACACATAATCACACACTTCTATTGAATCAAGCCAAGCATGCAAGATGTACAAAAGGATCCAATATGATAAATCAACTCTCTTTATTCCATTTCTTTTTTTTTAGAAGAACATACTCAACTAATTTCATTTTTCTTTATTCCATTTTTTTTAAAAGAACATATGTACACATTTGTTTTCTTTGCAAAAGAGAGCTGCATTTTGTTAAGCTCGCAAACATATTTTTTTTCTTATTTATTTGTACTTCTTCTTTTTTTTTTATTTTTTTTTCAAACAAGAGTTTGTTCCAAATAGATCCTGGTTTCCTAGTATTATGCAAAACCCTTTAGCTCAAACCAACAAAAAAATGCCTAATCATGTGTTCAACAAAGGACTTGTGACAAGGGTAGAAAGATTTTTCACAATCAGGGGTGAAGTAGGTGGAAATTTTAGGTTTGCAGAAGGAACAATTAGGCCACACACACACACACACACACACTAGGCTTCGAAGGGGAACTAAGGATATCATTCAATTAAGGTTAGCTTGAAAAGGCTCAATTGGTTCACAAAAAATTGCCCTAGTCATTTCCTTGAAAACACATCACCTAGGATTTCGCCTTGAAAGGGAATTGAACAAGCTTCTAAGATGCAGATTGACTATACACATGCCTTTTATAAATTTTCTCCAATCATGCATTTCATCTATATTCCAAGATCCACTACACATGCGACAGGGAAATACACTCATACACAAATATAGCAATAAATGTAAGCACAAAATTTGAATTTTTTACATGTGATTTCCTAAGCAATGAGGCATATCTGTGATCCACACAATCATCGAATAGTCAAATCAAAATTCCAGTTTGCACAAGTTCAACTTGCCTCACAACACACTCATCAATTTAGCACATATTTTTAGGCAGCCCACTAATCCTAATCAAGCTCACTCAAATCTGAAAAAGCAAAACAAGATCAAACTATCATAACAAAAATTATTAACAACCAAGATTTAAAACTTCAACAAAATGAATTGTTCTAACTTCAGTACCAAAGTCAAGAAATGAGAGGGAAATAATATACATCACCAAAAATAGCAAGGCATGAAGCTCAAAAAGATACTAATTTCCCCCCTAAATCTAAGGCATGCAGTGTCCCACTATATATAAAAAGAAAAGCAAATACTAACAGAAGTACAAACAGTGAAATGAAATGAATACATGGAAATGAAAATATAAAAGAAAGGAATATGAAAGGAAAAAGGCCCTAGCGCCTCAAAATAGATCAGCCTCATCAAACAAGTCATCACCCTTAGCGCCCATCTTCGTATCATCAGTAGGTGGTGGAAGTGGAGGTGGAGGTGAAGCTACAACAGGTGGAGCTGCAACTATTAGAAAAATCGGAAAGTCATCCATTAGGCATCCCTGACCCAAGGCTAACCAGTGGATGCTCTGATAAATAGTAGCCAGCATCGCCTGCTGCTGACCCAGGCGCTGATAAACTGAAGCCGCCTAAGCAGCATCAAACACTGGGGCAGGTGGTGGGACAGGTGCGGGGCGGTGTGGGGTTTCAAGGCGGTGCTCGGAGTCGAATCGTAGGGCCGGGCTAGACCATGCCTGCGCTCCTCCTGGGCAGTCATGATAGTATGCACTGCCCTCTCCATCATGGGGGTCTTTAGCTTCACTCGGACTTCAGTGTCCTTCCATGCCACCTTCGCTTGCTCACTTAACTTACATATGAGGAAGGAAAAAATAACGATTTGAGCTTTGAAGTGATGCAAAGCCAGATTTGATCATAAAGTATCTGAACAGTGTCCACTTGCAAAAGATTATGGATCGCATATAGTATATAGGCACGCTCGGTATAGATTTCTGACCTATGCTTAGTGGGCAGCAAGTAGGAACACACAAAGTGGTTCCAGGGGCACAGCTCACAGCGCAAACTTTCCTGTTTGATAAATCTGATTGAATTATCAATGTTCCTCTGAACCTGAATAGGAAAGGTAGAATCACAGATACTGTCCATGACGGTGCTAAAGGGGATATCCCCTTGCTTTTCTGGTAACTGTAATTTTCAATATGAACACACCAGCGGAGGGGGACCAAGGTCCATAACTTGCCGGATACGCTCAACAGAGTAATCAACTATCTTTATTCTAACTCTAGTAGTTATAAGAGATCACTGCTCAACATGTGCATTGGCATAGAACTCCTTAACAACTGCAACTACTAGTTCATCAGTGGGATGCTCAGCAAAAGTCTGCCAATGGAAAGCAGTTGTGGCGCGAGATATGGCCGGATAATGCACCACATTCAACTCATGGAACCCCCTTTCTGAAATGATGTTTATCTTTCTCAAGTGCTTCCAGAAGTGGTCAAAGGCCTTCTGAGAAATGAAAGTGGCTGGGTCAAAAACAGGGATGTCATCATGGTCATCTATGTTACTTGGCCTAGCTTCAACAGTTTTTCTTTGATGCTTTGACATGGTTGGTAAAAACTTGAAACGAAGATGATGCTAGTTAGTATCATTGAAACAGATAATGAAAAATACTTCCAACCAAATCATTCAAACTAAATGAGAACAAAATTTAAAGCAATCATATAGCCCAATTAAGAACAGGTGTCAACTCAAGCAAAGTCACATTTGGGAAGCATTGAGAATGAAGCTTATTCTAGCAGAAAACTCAAATCAGGCCACCCCAAACTGAGCTAGAAAATATCATGCCACCAGTAAGCAACCAAATATCAGATAAAAAGGTCATGAGAAAACAAAATATCAATTCAAAAATGCACAGGCTCAAACAGAACAAGTATGCCACCTGTAAGCCTCAATTATTATACACATTAAAACCTCCAAACCTACGCATGGTTCATTTACAGCCTAGCCAAATCACAACCCAACTAATATACAACGCAATCTGTTCAAAACCATCCTAACCAATTAACACAGGTTAACCATATTAATCCAATCAGAACATAGCATAATCAAGGCAAGCAAACTTGTAAGTATAGAAAAATGGAAAGAAAAGTAGGCTAACCTTGGATGAAGCACAAATTGAAATGGGCAACCAAAAGACCACCGAGCAGAGCAAACAGAACAAATTGAAATGGAGGAAGAGGAAAGGTGGCAGCAGATATGGAATGATGGCTATAGGTTGGGTGTGGGGAATGGTGGGAAGTGTGGAAGCTATGGTGGTGTGGAGTGAAAAATGGTGGGTCTCATGGAGGAAGAGAATGAAGGTGGGTGATAGAGAAGGGTGGGTAAGGAATGGTGTTAGGTTCGTGGAGGAGAAGGATGAAGGTGCGTGAGGGGAGGTGGCTACGGTTTAGAAGGGAAATGGTGAGAAAGAAGAAGGAGAGGAAGAGAATGCAAGGGGAGGGGTGAGCATCTGCGTATGAAGGAGAGAATGGGGGGGGGGGAATAGGGATTTAGGAAAAATAGGAAGGAGAGGAGTGCTGCGTTTTGTGCAACAACGGACCCATCACGCCTAAGCATGACGTATCCACGCCTAGGCGAGGATTTTTTTTTAATTTTTTTTAAATTTCTTTTGGAATGATTATTATTTTATTTTATTTATTTATTTTAATTTGAGCAACTAAAAACCCACGCCTAGGAGTGTAAGAGTCACGCGTAGGCGTGGTACTCGCAGAAAAATTGGACTGATAAGGCAGAGACCACCACGCCTAGGCGTGATAAATCTATGCCTAGGCGTGGATGTCTCAGGAAAACTCAGACTGATAATATTGAGAGCTCCAAGCCTAGGCGTGATAAATACACACCTAGGTGTGCCCTACTGGACTATAGAACTTAGCAGAAACAGCCCTATGATCCCATATTCATGTTTCCAACACCCCTTTCTCTCACTCAAACAACTAAGAAACATTAATGACAATATGTACACAAGCAAAGCATCAAATTGAGAAACAAAAGCTATAAAAGAATCAAAACAAAGCCAAAAACTAAGAAGAAAATGCATAATCATGCACAAAAATGTCCTAAACTAAGAGATAGGGTAAGAAATTGGGTTGCCTCCCAACAAGCACCTTATTTATAGTCCTAGTTGGACTTTGCAGATTTTTAAGATGGAGGAGTCAAGGTGAGTGAGGTTTTGTGCCTTTCCACCTCACCTAAGTAGAGTTTGAGCCGCTGGCCATTGACCTTGAAGGTTGACTTTGAAACTAGATCCTTTAAGGTTACAGCACACTGAGGAAACACTTCCACCACTAAAAATGGACCCGACCATCGGGATTTGAGCTTTCCAGGAAACAGTTTCAATCTTGAGTTGAATAAAATGACCTTTTGGCCTGACGCAAAGCTTCTTGGGATAATATGCTTGTCATGCCACCTCCTCACCTTCTCCTTGTACAGTTTAGCATTCTCATATGCTTGTAAATAGAATTTCTCTAATGCATTTAGTTGCAACAATCTCTTCTCCCCACAAGCTCTGGAATCCCAATTCAATTGTTTGATGGCCCAGTAAGCGTGATGCTCAAGTTCAACAGGAAGATGGCAAGCCTTGCCAAAAACCATTTGATATGGAGACATGCCAAGAGGGGTTTTGTAAGCAGTGCAATAAGCCCATAAAGCGTCATCCAACTTCTTAGAACAATCCTTCCTGGAAGAGCTCACAGTTTTTTCAAGAATCCACTTCAATTCTCTATTAGAAACCTCAGCTTGGCCACTAGATTGTGGATGGTAGGCTGTGGCTACCCTATGTGTCACGTCATACTTAGCAAGTAGAGTAGCAAAATGCCTGTTGCAGAAATGTGATCCTCCATCACTGATAATGGCTCTAAGGGTCCCAAACCTTATGAAAATGTTCTTTTTGAGGAAAACAAGAACCACCTTGGAATCACTAGTTAGTAAGGCATAAGCTTCCACCCACTTGGACACATAATCCACCGCCACAAGGATGTAGCGGTTACCAAAAGATGATATAAAGGGCCCCATAAAGTCAATGCCCCACACATAAAAGAATTCCACTTCCAGAATAGAGTTCAAGGGCATCTCATTCCTCCTAGAGATATTTCTGGTTCTCTAACATCTATCATACTTTGCTGCAAATGAGTGTGCATCGCGAAACAGAGTTGGCCAATAAAAACCAGATTACAACACCTTAGCCGCTGTTTGTTCACCCCCATAGTGACCTCCATAAGGTGAAGCATGACATTGCTCGAGTACAGCACTAGTCTCTTCCATAAGAATTCACCTTCGAAGCACCTGATCAGTACCTTGTTTAAAGAGATATGGCTCATCCCAAACATAGTATCTGACAACACGGAGGAATTTATTCTTCTGCTGATAAGACAATTCTGATGGTACCAATCCATTCACAATGTAATTAGCAAAATCAATATACCATGGATCTGAACTGGCAAACACAGTAAATAGTTGTTCATCCGGGAATGTCTCACAAATCAAAGCTGGGTCCTGTTGATATTTCTCATTTTCCAACTTGGAAAGATAGTTAGCCACCTGATTTTCAGTACCCTTTCGATCTTTAATCTCAAGGTCAAACTCTTGCAGTAATAACACCCAACCTTGGCTTAGCATCCTTTTTGCTCACTAGATACTTGATGGTCGAGTGATTCATGAAGACAATGACTTTAGTACTAACCAAATAAGCCCAAAATTTATCAAATGCAAAGACAACTACAAGGAGCTCCTTCTCAGTAGTGGTGTAGTTCAACTGAGCATCAGTGAGTGTTCGGCTCGCATAATAGATGGAATGAAAGATTTTGTTCTTCCTTTGGCCCAATACTGCTCCAATAGCATAGTCACTAGCATCACACATGAGCTCAAATGATAGGGTCTAGTCAGGAGTGGTGATAATAGGCGCCGAGACAAGTTTCTTCTTCAGCTCCACAAAGGCTTCCATACATGACTCATCAAACTTGAAGGGCACATCTTTTTCCAACAAATTACACAATGGTTTGGCAAGCTTGGAAAAGTCTTTGATAAACCTTTGGTAAAATCTGACATGCCCAAGGAAACTCTGAACTCCTTTCACTAAAATTAGTGGCGGTAGTTTCTCAATCACCTCAATCTTAACTCTATCCACCTCCATTCCCTTATGTGACACTCTATGGCCAAGTACTATGCCCTCTTGGACCATAAAATGACATTTCTCCCAATTAAGCATCAAGCTTGTCTCCTCACACCTTTTAAGCACAAGGGCCAAGTTAAGGAGACACTCATCAAAGGAATCACCAAATATCGAGAAGTTATCCATAAATATCTCCAAACAGTTCTCCACCATGTTAGTGAAGATAGCCATCATACATTTCTGAAAGGTAGCTGGGGCATTGCACAACCCAAAGGGCATTCTTCTGAAAGCGTAAGTACCATATGAGCAAGTGAAGGTTGTCTTCTCTTGATCATCCGGGGAAATGACAATCTGGTTGTACCCCAAATACCGATCCAAGAAATAGTAAAAAGCACGATCTACTAACCTATCCAGCATTTGATCAATAAATGGTAATGGGAAATGATCTTTCTGGGTTGTGGTGTTAAGCTTCCTATAGTCAATGCAAATGCACCATCCTATGACAGTCCTGGTGGGAATCAAATCATTATTCTCATTGGCGACCACAGTCATCCCACCATTCTTAGGTATGCATTGAACTGGGCCCACCTATTTGCTATCAGAGATAGGGTATATAATACTTGCATCCAGCCACTTAATGATCTCCTTCTTGACCACCTCCTTCATGATAGGACTAAGGTGCCTTTGATGTTCAATTGTTAGCTTATGATCTACTTTTAGCAATATTTTGTGCATGCATATGGTGGGACTAATACCTTTGATATCTGTAATAGACCACCGCAAGGCCCTTTTATATTCTCTAAGCACTCTGAGCAACTTGGATTCTTGCTCCTCTGACAAAGATGAAGAGATAATGACTAGCAATGTGAATGAATCCCCAAGTATGAATACCTCAAATGATCAGGCAATGGCTTGAGCTCTAACTTGGGAGGGGTGATTATAGAAGGCTAGAGAATGGGCTTGTCAGAAGGTATATGCAACGGTTCAAAGCCTGGTTTCCTAAAAAACTTAGCAGACGAGTCAAGCAGTTTAATACATTCCAAAACATCTTCCCTATCTACATGCTCATATATGGATATCAATGATAAAGCAAGGAAATCATTAGTGAAATTACCATGGAGTGCATTATTAACTACTTGATCAATCATACCTATGTAAGAACACTCTTCATGATCATTTGGGAATTTTATGGCTTTGTAAATATTAAAAGTTACTTTCTCATCATTGACTTGCATAGTGAGCTCACCTTTTTGAGCATCAATCATAGTATTACCGGTAGATAGAAAAGGCCTTCCAAGAATCAAAGGTACATTGCGGTCTTCTTCTATGTCTAGGACGATGAAGTCTGCTGGAAAGATGAACTCGTGGACCTTGACCAAGACATCTTCTATGACCCCCTTAGGATAAGTGAGAGATCGGTCGGCTAGTTGCAAGGTAACCGAAGTTGGCTTCACCTCCCCCAAACCTAGCCATTGGAAGATGGATAGAGGCATTAAGTTTATGCTTGCCCCTAGGTCACACAAAGCTTTTCCAAAGAATTGATTGCTAGTGGTGCATGGAATGGTGAAGCTCCCTGGATCCTTCAACTTAGGAAATAGCTTATCTTTGCAAGATGGCACTACATTCTTCAGTGAGAGCAATTGTTTCATAATCCCCAAGCCTTCTCTTCTTAGAAAAGATGTCCTTTATAAACTTCACATAACTAGGTATTTGTTCCAAACCCTCAGCAAACGGTATGTTTATGTGAATTTTCTTGAAAATATCCAAATACTTTTGGAATTGAGCATCCAGTTTTTGTTTAGCTAACCGGTTAGGGAAAATTGGAGGTAGTGCATAAGGTTTGTCCTCCTTCTTGTTGTCTTCAACCTTCCTCTTTGCTCGCTCTTCATTCTTGTCAACCTTATTGTTCACAACCAATTCATCTTGTGCAACTTCATCTTCTTTTTCAAGTAGCTTGGTCTTCACATTTCCTTCAATTTCTTTCCCATTCCTCAGTGTTATAGCCTTGCAATGCTCCTTGGGAGAACCTCCTAGATTGTTGATGGTGTCACTTGGAAAACTCCCTTAAGGCCTATTACTTAAGGCTTGGGCAAGTTGGCTAACTTGAGTCTCAAGATTCCTCAAGGAAGCTGCTTGACTTTACATCAAAGCATCATGGGAAGCAAGCCTTAAGTCAGTCTTGGTCATATACTCTTGTTGGCTAGTCATGAATTGAGCAAACATCTTCTCCAAATTAGAAGTTGAAGTTAAACCTTAAGATTAAGGGGAGCTCTGTTGTTGGAAACCTGGAGGGGTACGACGTGCTTCTCTAGTCTGATAAGAAGAGGAAGAAGAACCTTGAAATTTTCCACCCCATGAGAGATTAGGATGGTTCTTCCAACTAGGATTATAAGTATTGCCCAAAACATTATTGTGAATGAGCTGACGGAATTGATTTGCATATTGTACACTTTCCAGGCTAGCTGTACAATTAGAAGTTGAATGAAGGTCCCCATAATGATCACAAATTTCAGCTGAGTTACTGGCTCTACTTGCTACAGAATTGACTCCCAAGGAGTCTAACTTCTTAGAAAGAGTTGCCACTTGAGCTGTAAGCGATGTAAGAGCATCAACTTCATGAATACTTGCTGCTAATCTCTTGGGAGTAACTCTCTCAGCTGGCCACTGATAATTATTGTTAGCCATCTCCTCCAAAAGGTTATAGGCTGCATCAACGGTCTTGCTTATGAGATCCCCTCTAGCTGCTGCATCAATTATAGAATGAATGGAGGTTATCAAGCTGTTGTAGAAAGTATGTACCAACATCCATTTTGCTATGCCATAGTGGGGGCACTTCCTTAGCAAATATTTAAATCGCTCCCATGCTTCATATAAGGTCTCTTCTTCAAACTGCTTGAAGGGATAAAATGTCATTCCTATACTTCATTGCCTTCATGGGAGGAAAGAATCAGACTAAAAACTTCTGAGCTAGCTCTTCCCAAGTAGTGATGGAATGGTCAAGTAAGGATTGAAGTCAGGCCTTGGCCCTATCTCTCAAGGAAAAAGGGAAGAGCCTTAAGCGAGCCGCATCATAAGTCATTCCTTGGTGCTTGAAAGTATCACAAATCTCCAGAAAGTTGGCTAGATGAGCATTAGGATCTTCATGGGGTAGATCCATAAATTATAAATTATTCTGAACCATCTAGATAATAATAGGCTTGATCTCAAAAGTCTGTGCTTGTACAGTTGGTCTTCTAATGCTAGATCGAATGTCCCTAGCATTTGGAGTGGCATACTCCCTCAAGATTCTTTTAGCATTCACTTCTTCTACCATCTCTGATTCATTATCCAATTCAAGTGTCTTCCCTTGTACTAGTCGTTCTCTTAGCAATCTATGAAAAGTCCTCTTGATCTCAGGATCGTAAAGAAATCGAGATACACTTTGAGTCCTTCGTATACAAGAGCTAAGTACCTGAAAAACAAAATAAATAAATAAAACTTGAAATAAGAGTTGTGAATTGAATTAAAAAATAACACAAAATCTAAATTCAATCCCCGGCAACGGTGCCAAAAACTTTTTTGTGTGTAATCCACAAGCGTACGGGTCAACAAGTAATATATGAGAGTTAGAGTATCGTGTCCCAAGGGATTGATAATTAGAGAAATGCTGAACTTAACCAATTTTCACAAAACCTTATCCAAGTAAACGAAATGCGAGAGAGGTTTATAATTAAAATAACAACTTAAGAGAAACAAAACAAGAATGCACGAAACTCCGAATACACAAGAGAAAGATGAGAATGATTAAGGCCTAGGAGTCCCTATTCACTTGCTACTTCAATGAATAACTTGCAATTCACAAGCATCTAACAATGAGTTGGTTTTGTTAGCTAAAACAAGAAATAGATAAAAAACCTATGTCTAGGACAATTACTCATGTGAAACCTAGTTAATCCACTATACGTCCATGTGAATTAGCATAAGAATCACTCATTGAGACTAATTATCAAACACTTGCTATGCATGACTAATAGGTATGTGTCCATCCCATTAGCTAATCAACACACTCAATCCAATAGAATGTAATTGAACATACATCAACCATACCATGTCCATATTCACAACACCCTATTTCTAGTTCAATTGCAATACTAAAATCATGCAATTGATGGCTAATCAATAATAAGCATTAAGCATAGATATGGAAGAACAAAACTAATTTCATTGAAAGAATACTCAACCAATTTACAAGATATTCAAATTCATAGCAAGATCTTAGAGAGCCCCTAGACTAGGATTTAGTTACACATCATGAAAGAAGAGAAAACTAATCGAGCCATGACACCCATCAAATTACAAATCAAGAGAGAAAATGGGAAGAATGAACAAGAATGATGAGAATCCAATGCTTGATCTTCCTCCTTGATCTTAATTCTTCACTTGAATTACTTCAATCTTCCAAGGTATTCTCCTCCCCTCCCTTTCTCTATGAAGTTCGTGCTTAGTGATAATCCAGAATCCTTTTTCAATCCCCAAAAATTAGATATTAAAAGATAATTTCATGAACCAGGATTTTTTCCACGCCTAGGCTTGGCTTTTCCATGCCTAGGCGTGGTTATGAGTCACGTGCTTGGATCTGTTGAGCACGCCTAAGCGTGTCTTTTCCACGCCTAGGCATGGATGTTTCTGTCTGAAATTTCTAAAAACTTGGGAGAGAGGCTTGAATTTGTCACGCCTAGGCGTGGGTTGGTAGCCCTTCCTTCTTTCTTGCATCCTTCTTCATTTGAGCTCCTCTTGGCTTCCTTATCCCTTTCAAGGTTTTTCATCTTGAATATCTGCTTCAAAATAATGTTTAAATTCATCAAGCCATAATCCATCTGAATTTCTTAAATACAATCATCAAATATTCAATTCTTAAACATTTGAGATACAAAACTTAAATCATCAAGTTCATGTATGAATTGGACCATTGGACTTTAAAAACTTAAGGAAAGCATGCTCATATACATTCAAATTCATATGAAATAATTTCATTTCCAGAAGTTATCACCTAGGAGGAGATATACATGAGGAAAATATTTTATTGATTAAGAACTTAGATGATTAGGTGACAAGAACATGACTTATGAGGTTACAAGTTGAAAGAGGAAAGGAACAAAGTTTTTACCATTGAAAAGAATTGATTTTGGCCATGATATTTGATAATTGGATGAAATAATGAATTTGGAGACCTAAAATAGTTGATAATAGGATGGAAGAGTAATTAGGATGGAAATGATTTTATTTAGAATTTGAATAATGGAAGTTTTAGAAAGAATGTTAGAAAATATTACTTAGATAATTTGTGGGACTAATTAGGATCAAAGGATTTATAAGTGAAAAGAAAAGATAATCACAATGTTATGATTTGAGGAGTAAGGACTCTTAGGTATATCAATGGAAATAGTTTTGGGGGATTGTTAGAATAATGAAAATAATATATTAGTGGTGAATCTAGTTGGTTAATGATAAGGAAATAAGTATTTATAAGATAAGGATGGAAAGGAATAAATTTTTTATTATTAAGCAAAAAAAGTAATTTTCGGTCTTGAGAGGAAAAACAACCTTAAGAAAGAAATAAGAAAAATTGAAAGACTTAGGGAAAAAGGAAAAGAATTGTGAGGTTAAGACAATGTGGTTTCTTTTAAGTTTTATATGAGAAATATGAGGAAAGGTCACTCAAGGAATTTAGTTAGAAGAGTTTGGTGAACAAAGGTAATCTCTACTTTTATTCTTGAAAGTGTCATAATGAGAGCCTAAAAGTAAAATAATGGTCTTACATGTTAAAGAAATTGGTGAGAATGCTTCATATGATTTGAAAATGATGATCCTTGAATTTGTACAATGGAAGTGCTTTGTGGCTAAATATAATAGCCTTGTGTTGTGGGACCGATGTACTGGACCCGAGTGGATCATTGGTATTATGTAATTGTATAGGCGATTATATAATATCATTAATACTAATGGTATTAGACAACTATATGGCCAGTTGCTTTAATACCATTGAGAACAGTATATAGTGGTTTGATTTCATTGTTCATGCATTTGAGCATTATACAGTCGACTTTTATTGCCTAGGAGTGAATGAGAATTTGAATAGTATGATCCCTGATGGATCTCGGGGGGCGTCAGGGCGAGGTAATTAACTTAGTGATCTATTATCACATTGTATACCCCTGGTCGTGAAAAACCATTGCAACGCACTGACGAGGACCGGACAAACACTATTCTTTTCGTGGTCTGGTGTAGACTGTCATTGAGGGAGGCAGATCTTCTAGAACGTTCATCTTTGAATTTGAGTTAGCTCCATGGAGTAGGAACTAGTTCATTTGGCATGCACATGGTTAGTGCACATATTGTTGTGACATGGTCGAGATACATATTGTTGTAGCATGGTCAAAGTACACATTATGGAGACGTAGTCATTGTGCATACATTATTGATATATGTTGTAACGGTACTATGAATGTTTGCTATTGTGAGATACGTTTATTGCAGAATTATTTATAAATCCATAACATGAATATACTTGCGATATCTGTATGTATGGAATGACTTTATTGGTCGTATTGTTTCTCTGCTGCCATAATGGTATTGGATGTAGGGGATCTCACCTCTTTTATTGTATTATCTTGTCTGTTTTCGTTTTATGCTTATGCCTGTAAAGATTGCGATGGCGGCAAGACAAGATCCGCGAGGCTTCACTCGACTACAGTTTCATGGGGGCATCAAAGCGTGGAACGTACACTAGGATACAAGGCGCATTCAGTACATCAAAGATGTCACCTTACTTTGGAGTAGGACCTGGCATGACATTGCTATGTTTGTCGTGGATGCAACTGCTCACTTGGAGTTTTGTATGCCTCTTGGAGAGTTTTGGGATGATTGTAGAGCTATCCCTAAGGAGGGCTTTGTGGAGTTGACTGCTCGGACTCCTGTCCGTAGTGGCATACCCTGACTGGGAGTTTTGTCTGATAGGGATCCCGAAGAGGATTTGGAGGAGGATCAGGTGCAGGACCCTACTCTTCAAGTGTTTGGACTTAGACTAGACTTAATCTTTATTTGGTAGTTAGATGTATTCTTTGGAATATGTAAGTTTTACGATTTTGAACAAGTATAATGTACTCATGGATGTAGTAAACTTTGTTTTATGAAAAGTCTTTTATTCAGTTCTTATAACTTGAGTTTCTCTGTTTCGATAAGTTTATGTTATTTATTTAAAAAGAGATTTTGAAACTCATACTTTATAATGTCAATTATTTCATAGTTTGAGTAAGGTTTTAGTTCTATTGGAAAAGGAGTTAGTTTGAAATGTAACTCCTTTTTTCTTATAGAAGGGGGTGTTACAATAACTCTTCGTCAAGCAAGTATCATGGCTAAAGCTGGGGTTCGTAAAAATAATTCAAACTTAAACTTCAGAAGTTGTGTGACGTTCGAGTTGCTGTACCACTATCTTTTCAACTACCCTTATAACTGTAAGGGCCACGTGGCATATTTTTGCTGGAGGGACGTGCATAGTACTTCACGCGCCATGATGAACATTATTTCAAAAATTGGGTTGTAAAGACGACAATGGCCCCTAACCACTTAGCCTTTACAAATAAGGGTTTAGGGATTCACAGTCTCCATTTTACTATTACCAAACGTCTTCTAGAGAACTCTATGCAGCAATGAAGTAGGAGCCTTAGAGGATCTTCGATCATTTTCATTTTCAATAACTCTGAGCTTTTCTCATACGGTAATCTCCCTTTTTTTTCCTCATTGCTGTGATTAAATAACCGAACCATTATGCACTCTTTATTGGAGTACGTTTCTATTCTTTAATTCCACTAAGTAGATTTAGGATTTTTAATCCTCTTCTCCTGGCCTTATCCTCTTAGAACACCATTCCTGCCATTGTAAACATGGCAGAGGTGTCTTTCCGAAGCTTTAGGCTTTGGGGGGAAAGAGGTCAACGTGTAGGTGTGAACCATTTCGCTTACCCTTCACCGAGTCAGAATCTCTGATTTGATTGATTCTGACCATTCCTCAATGACCTCTTTGGGTGTTCTCAGGATCTTTATGGCCAGAGGCAGAAGGGGAGCCAGATCCTAAGCACCTGTTGCTAAATCTCATGAACCAAATGAGGAGGAGCAAATCTAGATCCGGCGTGGTCTGGGGTTTGTATACCTATGGGTAGGGGATGATGTCTGGGAGCGTACATCAGAACTTTCTTCTAAAAATGAGCTAAGACAATTAGTACATTTTTTGGAGATGACCGAAGGGAGAAACCGCGATAGAGAATTCTAGGTTCTATGCCCGGAATGGAATAAATGAGTTTGCTCATCAAGAGAGGCGGGTTCACATTTCATGTTTCTCTACGAGCCCTTTTTCATCAAATTGGGGCTTCAGTTGTCCTTTACTGAATTCAAATTACCGTACTCCAGACTCTGCGAGCAGTCCCTACCAAGATTCATCCTAATGGCTGAGGTTACATCATTGCTTTCGAAAAATTTTGTGGTATTCAACCAACACCTTCTTTTATTTTTATACCCAAATAAATTCCTAAGGGTCAGCAAAATAGAAAGGTTGGCTCACAATTCGATCCAGATCTGGTCACAAATCCTTTGATGTTTTTCAAGATAGTTTCAAGGGATTTAAGACTAGGTTCTTCAAACTGATGGCAGCAGAGGGGTTTTACCCCTTTTTCCTGAAAGATGACGAGGAGCCTAAGTTCCCTTTATACTAGACCGAGGATGCCTGGTGTTTCCCCGCTATGTTGCTTGAAAAAGAAGAGAAAGACCTTACTCCAGACGAGGTCAATTGTGTTAAATTTATAACCCAGTATAATATGGGTTTATCAAAATCAAAGATGTTCTTGATACTCCTGGTGATGATCTTCTCTTTGTCTTATTAGGTAGGAAGTAGGATATTATAACCCGTAGTTTATTCTGTACTCTTTGCACTTTGAATTTCACTACTTCACAATTTTGCTTATTTGACTTCTATCTGTTGTCTCATTTTAGTGAGTAACATGGCGTAAGGACCTTCCCTCGTAGCTCTGCAAGCCTCGAGGTTGAGAAGGAAAGGATTGGGGTCTAGTACCCCTACTACCATCATCCCGGTGTCTGCAAACTGAGGTGTTATTATTGAGAAGACCCCAGAGGAACTAGACTCCTTATCACACAGCCTTCAAGGAAGGAAGAAGAGGGCTATTGAGAGCTCTACTGACCGGGGTGAGGAAAGAGCTTTGGATAGCAGAAATCAAGAGAAGACAGACCTCTTGCCCATCATCCTAGGGTAGTCTAATGCCGAGCCATTCATAGATGGGCGGCTACTGAGCGATGAGGTAATGGGACATATTTCGAAACAGAATATGGCCCAAACCCTAGCCAAGCTTCAAACAACTGCACTTCAAATCGCCGTCAAGGTCTGCTATCTTGAAAAGTCCATCGAGGCGACCATTAGAAAGATGACAGAGGAAAACAAAAAAGAAAATAAATAGGCCGCTCGGAAGTTAACCGCGGCTCTTAAGCTGAATGAGGCCGCCCGAAAGTTGACCTCAGCTCTTAAGCTGAATGAGGACGCCCAATCTCGAATTACTAAGCTGGAGGTGGCATTGGCTTCCTCTGACCTAGCCAAGAAGGTGCTTGAAGCTAAGGGTCTTCATGCCGACAATACCATCAGCGCCATCCAGGCTCGGATAAATCAGTTAGAGAAGGATATGGAAGAGCTGGACACCATTTTGGGAAACATTGGCGGGGAACAGTTTCAGAATGCTATAGCCCAGATTCAGCATTTCAATCCCAACGTTACTCTTGCCTTGGAGGAGCTTAACTCAGAAAAAGTCTTCCCTAATAGTCAACTTGTTTGGGCACGGGAGCTTGCCCAAGTTGATTCCGCTGTGAACTCAAATGCAAATCCGGTTCCAGAAGGAGGAGGAGTTGACACTTAGGTTTTTTTCCTTTTTCTTCTTCTCTGCCCCCTGCTTGGGGTTCTTTTGTTTTTTGTAAGAATAATTGCCCTACATCCGGGGGTTTTTTTTTAAACCAAAAACTATACTTTCTGTGCATGCTTTTCCTTGCGAATTTAATTTACTTCCATGGTCCGTTTTGGGAATGCAGCAATTCCCTTATGCGGACTTAGGAGGTAGTTTTCTTATATTGGGGTGACCATGGTCTAGGATCCCACACCCATATAACAAGTGTATGACATTCCACTTGACTTAGGTAAAAATTACGCCTTAGTCTATAGTCCAGCGCTTATCATAATCAAGCGTTTTAGAATTTGAGACTTAGGCAAATATAATACCTTAATCCATCTAAGGTTCATACTAACGAACGTCTGGAATCTTAAGATTTAGGCAAATATATCACCTTTCCAGGGGCGTTTAGAATTCGTTTTGGCTTAGGTATAATTTAAAACCTTAGTCCAAGGTCTTGTGTTCATCTTATTGAACATATAGCATTCCAGTCTTAGGTATAATTTAAAACCTTGGTTCGAGACCTTATGCTTATCTCATCAAACATATGGCATTCCGGTCCTAGGCATAATTTAAAACCTTGGACCGAGGCCTTATGCATATCTCATCGAACATATGGCATTTCGGTCCTAGGCATAATTTAAAACCTTACCCGGGATCCCATTATGGTCCCATCTGGCTTAGGTATCATTGAGGACCACAGATATTAATTCCGTAATGTCTTTTGACTGTGTGATCACTTGATAGTCACTGCCAAGTGTCGAGGATGGGTATTGACCCTTCCCATGACTTGGGCTTGTTGACATGTCTCATAATGAATAAAATTCGCATAACTCTATTTTTATTAATGATTCTTTGGGGATCGAAGTCTGTACAGAGTGTAGAATTTAAAATGATGGATGGATTAGCCTTTAGCTTTACCAACAGACTAGGCCATTAAGGACATCTAACTATATTATCTTTTGAGTTTATCCCCATTCCAATAATTCTTGATTGGGGTGCCCGTTAGAGTCTCCAATATGTAGGCTCCTTTGCTAGTACTGACAATAATATGGTAGGGACCCTCCCAGTTAGGGGTTACTTTCCTTGAGAAGCATTTTCCCTCTGATATTTGCTCTTCTAAGCACTAAATCGCCTGGTTAGAACCTTCTAGGGACTACTTTTTGGTTGTATCTGGCCATTGTTCTTTGTTTGAGGGCAACATCGCGTATATGGGCCACACGTCTCCTTTCTTCGATCAAATTTAAGTTGTTCCTGATCAGACCGGTGTTATTGTCCTTTGAGAATTGCTGATTGCCTAGACTTGGGTCACCTATCTCTATCGGAATCATGGCCTAACACCTATAGGTAAGTTTAAAGGGAGTCTTACCCATAGTAGAATGGGGTGTGGTCCGGTAAGCCCAGAGAACATGATCAAGCTGCTCGGCCCAATTCCCCTTGACATTATCCAATCTTCTTTTAATTCCTCGTACAATAATTTTGTTGGCTGCCTCGGCCTGTCCGTTAGTTCTGGGGTTCTCCACGGAGCTACAATGGTATTTAATTTTTAAGCCTGCTAGAGGCTCTTCGAAACCCTTATCCTTAAACTGGGTTCCGTTGTCCGTTACAATGGATTTCGAAATTCCAAACCTGGTGATAATGTGGCACCAAGTAAACTTCTGGATCTGTGATGAAGTGATCGTGGCCAATGGTTCTTCCTCAATCCACCTCATAAAATAATCCACTGCAACGACCAAGTACTTCAACTGACCTAGGACCTGATGAAATGGGCCCAGGATGTCCATGCCCCATCTAAAGAAAGGCTAAGATATCGACATTGTAGACAGCTCTTCAGAGGGAGCCTGATAATGGTTCGAGTGGCGTTAACACTTATCGCAAACCTGGACGTGCGTATGGGAATCAACTTCCATCGTTGGCCAATAATATCCTGCCCTGAGCGCTTTCAAAGCCAAGGCCTTGCCTTCTAAATGATGTCCATAACTTCCTTCATGAATCTCAGTAAGGACATATTTGGCTTCTTTTAGAGTAAGGCATTTAAGGAGGAGTGAAGAGAAATCACGACGGTATAACCATCCACCATAGATGATGTACCTTACAGCTGTCTTGACTAACTTAGGGGCTTCTTTAGGATCAGAAGGCATAATCCCGGACTGCGAGTACTCCATGATTGGGGTGATCCAGGACGGATTCTCCTCCTGTACTTAAAACATTGCATGATCTGCGATGGAAGGCTAGCAGAGGGTTTCTTGAATTATTGACCGGTTATTTTCGGGGCCTTTAGTGCTGGCTAGCTTGGACAGAAGGTCTGCCCTAAAATTCTATTCTCTCAGCATGTGCTAAACCTTTGTCTCTTCAAAGTTCTTAAGGAGCTCTTACACTTTGACTAAGTATTTCTACAGGAGGGGTTCCTTAGCTTGATATTCACCCTGAATTTGGGAGGTTACAAGTTGGGAATCACTATAGAGTATGATCTTGGTTGCCCCCATGTCTTTTGCCATTATCATCCCGGTAATACATGCTCGAATGTTAGTCCCTCCGAGTTTTCCAAGATTACCCCAGTGCCACTCCCTTTGGGGTTGGCGGATCTGTCAACAAAAATGGTCTAAGAGATTCTTGCTGGGTTGCTGGGGTTCGATGTGAGTTCCACTACAAAATCAAACAACACTTGGGCTTTTATTGCTAGTCGTGGTTGATAAATGATCCCAAACTCAAAGAGCTAATTGACTAAACAATCATCTTTCCGGCCAAATCTGGCTTGTGTAATACCTAGCAGATGGGCTGATATGTTCTTACCACCACTTGGTGTCATTAAAAGTATTGTTATAACCTTCTAGCCGTGATAACCAGTGCGAAAGCAACCTTCTCAACTTTCTGGTAACAGAGTTCAGCTCCTTGCAGAACTTACTCACAAAGTAAACTAGTTTCTACCCTTCATTTGTTTCTCGGATTAACATAGAGCTCACTGCTTCCTCATGAACCGAGAGGTATAAGTAGAGCGTCTCACCGGGCTCCGGTCTTGTCAGAATAGGAGGGGAGGAGAGTAACTTCTTTAAAGATAAAAAGGCATCCTCATATTCCTGAGTCCATTGAAAACTTTTCTTTTTCTTTAGTAACTTAAAAAAGGGAAGAAAATTGTAGGCCGCTTTGGCAAGGAATCTCGTAAGGGCAATGATGCAGCCTGTAAGCTGTTGAACCTCCTTAACGCTTTGAGGACTTCTCATGTCAAGGACTGCCTGGAATTTGTCAGGATTAGCTTCAATCTCACGGTGGGTTAACATAAAACCCAGGAATTTCCTGGCTTGGACCCCGAAGGCACACTTATTAGGGTTTAGCCTCATGTTATACTTCTTGACCTAGGCAAATACTTCTTCAAGGTCTGTCACATGTGATCCACCTTGTGGGATTTTCACTATCACGTCGTCTATATACACCTCTAGCATCTTCCCCACTTGGCCTTCAAAGACTCTGTTCATCATCCTCTGGTAGGTGGCTCCTGCATTTTTTAGACTGAAAGGCATGACCTTATAGTAATAGCTTGCCCTGTCAGTGATGAAGGTAGTTTTATCCTCATCTCCGGGATGCATAGGAATTTGGTTGTACACGGAATACACATCCATGAACGACAACCACTTGAAACCTGAGAAACTATCCACTGACTTATCCATATTGGGGAGTGGGTAAGGATCCTTAAGACAGGCCTTATTTAGATCAGTATAGTCTACGCACATTCTCCACTTCCTATTGGATTTCTTGACCAGGACCACATTGGATAGCTATGTGGTGTAGGAGATTTCCCTAATGAAGTTGCCACTTAGTAACTCCTTAACCTGCTCCTCAATGACCTGTTGCCTTTCTAGGCCGACTTTTCTTTTCTTCTGAGCAACTAGCTTCACAACTTCTCAGATGGACAAGTGGTGACAGATGAAACTAGGGTCAAGCCTCGGCATGTCAGAGGTTGTCCAAGTGAAAAGGTCTTTATTTTTAGCAATAGTTCTTTCAGTTGCTATTTTTCTTTATCTTCCAAATGTGCTCCAATCTTAGTGACTGATTCGGCTTGGCCCCAAGTTGGAGAGGTTGCAACTCACCCTCCAGTTGAGACCTGGTACCATGGATTTCTTCTCTAACATCCAGTTCGGTCATAAGTATGTTGACTTGATCCAGGACTGGGCCGAGGGTGGTATATTTTCTGCCTTTGGTAACTCTACAAATCTTCAAGCTCTCGTTGTAACATTTCCTAGAGACTATTTGATCTCCTTTGATAGTAACGACCTCACTATTCTTGTTCAGGAATTTCATAGCGAGGTGAGTAGTGGAGACCACAGCACCAAGAGCATTTAGAGAGGGATGACCTAAGATAATGTTGTAAGCCGAAGGGCAATTTACGACCAAAAACTTCACTTTGATCGTCTTGAAGAGTTTGGATGATCCCATAGTCAGGTGGGTTTCGTAGTAGCCTACCGGGGTTATCTTCTTACCCATAAAACCTGTCAGTTCCCCATCGTGAGGAGTCAAATACGATTGTGGTAGTTCTAACTTCTGATAGATATCTACGAACATGATATCTGCCAAGCTTCCTTGATTCACAAAAATTCGGCAAACTTCGACATTTGATATTATTCCCGAGATGACAAGAGGATCATTATGTTTCGGGATAATTCCACCATAGTCCTCGTCTGAAAAAGTGATGCAGGCACTTTTGAGTTAGCAGTCTGAATTCTGGATTGGGAATGGGACACATTGAACACCGTCATCCTCAAGGCTTTCTTCCGGGCTCCATTTGATGATCCTCCACCAGTGAAGCCACTAGCAATGGTATTAATCATTCTATTTGGCTCAGAGCGTCTGTCACCATTATCATCGGCGGGGGCATCCCCATTCCTATCCTACCAGTTGTTGTTATCCCAGCATGGTGGAGTCCAGGATCTTCTCTTGGGACTACGATGTTCTTCATTTTGGACCCAGAGGATATACTGTTGTAGTCGTGCTGCCTTGATTAAAAATTCAATGGCATCACGGAGTTGATAGCAGTCTTCAGTATCATGCCTATAACCCTTATGCCATATGCAGTGCTTAGAATGGTCCTTCTGCTTGCCTTTCCTGATGGGAGGTGGTCTCCGTATATTTTGAAACTCAGTGTGCATTACTTCCCTCAAGATTATTTCTTATGGGGTATTTAGTGGTGTATAAATGGAGTATCCAGCCTGAGGTGGACTATCTTTGGAAGATTAGGGCCGTGAGGAATTACGGTTAGACTTCTAGTGAGAGGATTCAACTTTATCCCACCTCCTCTAGTCCACGGTAGCTTCCTCTACGTCCTCGTACTTCTAGGATCGCCTTTGGAACTCGCTCAGGTTCTCTAGTTTCTTTTTGACCAGAGAAGCAAAGAACTCAGAACCAACCCAAAGTCCACTTCCGATATAGTGGAGGGCTATTCTATTGTCAAAGTTTTCCATATTAGTGTAAGCCGTCATGAAATGCCTTACATAATCACGGAGTGACTCATCCTTCCCTTGGCGGAGTTTTGCCAGGGATTTAATAGATTTGAGTTATTCTATGCTGGTGGTGTATTGGAGCAGGAAACGTTATTTAAGATCTGGCTAGTTAGCCATGGACCTCCGTGGCAGGCTCAAAAACCATTTAAAGGTTCTTTTCTTTAAGGAGAGAGGAAAAGCACGGCATAGCAACTCCATGGATCCTCCGTGAAAATAGAGAGATTGCTCATAAGCATTGATGTGCTCTTGGGGATCCGTGGTTCCATCATAAATCTCAAAGTTTGATGGGAATTTAAAATTCTTAGGAACACGGTATTCCATTAGTTGGTCAGAAAAAAGGGTGCTCCCCGAATCTGCGGTGCGGGTTGTCATTTCGGATATTAACCACGGAAGCATTGGGATGTGCCCTCCTCTGATTGTTTCCCGCGCTAATACTACCATCATCACGGTGAGGTCTAGGTCAGTTTTCATGCATGGCTCGTTGTATGTTTTCCAATCTCTGATATTGCTCATTCAACATAGTCATATACTATTGAAGCATGTCTTGAAACTGGTGTTAGATGCCATGGATCGATTCGTCTGTTGAGAATGGGATGCATGATAGCCTATTTCACTATTAAGCATTCCCAAACGCTAGTGAGCTGGGATTCTGCGCTATTAGGCATGGAGTTGCCTCCTTGTGCTAGGATTCCAAGCCTATCTCTCACAGGAATTCTACGCGGTGGGTTTGAGCTTTCATCGGAAACTGAGGTGACATGCCCATCGCATTGGTTTTCTACATTGACTGTCTGGTTTCTCGCAGTAGAGGCCTCAGCAACAGGCGGAAGGGCAGGAAGAGGAGGGATTTGTGCGGCCTGATCCTGTCTTTGGTTGATGGAGGCTTGCCCAGCGTCTCTCCTAGAATTCTGTCTCATGTTTACCATGATTGGAGTAGGATTATAAGTTTATCTTCCCCACAAATGGCGCCAATGTTTTGAAGTGGATTCAAAGGGTACCTGAGATAGGCACATATGTGATGGTTTCCTCATTTGGCAACAACGATCGAGCGTGTTGAGATGAGGGGTGGGTACCTGCAAAGGGACTCCAACGCTCAAGTCAAGTTGTGCTCAAGTAAAAAGGAGTATATTGAGTAATTTACTGATACCTGATTAGGGTTATTTAGCCTTGTATTTATAGAGTGAGTACAGAATCCTTATGTAATTTGTATTGAATGTAGGTATTTAGAATTAAGATCCTAATAGGAATTACTTTCCTTCTATTATTGGGATAAATCCCTATAAGTTAGGAACTCTCAATATAAGAGCTACTTATCAATCTGAGATAGTTATGGATCCTATAATATCGTAAGTAGATTATTGACAGTTACAGATATTTAGGGGTATATCTGTGCACATATCTAGCAATCCTGATATTATGGCCCAATGTTGCTCAATGTATATAGCTATGAGGCCCTGATTACCTTTAAGGCCTGCCAAGGAGGAGTCCGTATACACGTGTACCGGGTTGATCCATCTAGACGGGATCCCAGATCACGATCTAGAATAAATTTTATCCTCAAAATTTGTTTACAATATGCAAAAAACCTCCAAGCAATTTCACATCATTCCAAATTTAAACTTCCATATAACCTCTTCCAAATAAATTCTCATTTCACATATCATCTTTCTTTCTTGTATTCAACTTATCATACCCAACTTAAAGATTTCAAATACTCCTAAATTCTTCCTCATTCACCATTTTTCTATACTGAAAACCTTGTTGTCTAAAATCCTACTATGACTTTGAGTTCTTTTACTCCTCAATATTGCGTTTATTCATCATTGTTGGAAAAATATTTGATTTCAAGAGGCCTCACTATTCTTCTCAAACTTCACTCTGTACTACACCATGGTTATATATCTTTGCTTAAATTTCCAAGAACTCCAACTCTTTCTCTTCTTACGATTCCTTTTTTAAAAAAATACTTGTCCAAAAAAGTTGTCTAGAACACTCCCATGTTATCTCAATTTCTGGCACTTTCCTTTAAAGATCTGGCACTAGCCCACTAATACTCAACTTCTTCTTTTAACATATAAAACAAATGACACCTTTAGGTCATCCACGCATCTCATCACAATAATTATTTTCTTTAACTTCCTTATCCATTCCCCTGCTTTTACTGGATCATATTATCCTCTAATATTCTGGTGATCATAGTTTCCTGTTCTCTCACAACATCAACTATGTTTTTAAAGGTCTCTAACATGTCTGACACACTATTGCTAACGGGGGCTCTACCATCTCGGGTTCGCCTGGTCGATGCCATAGTCTCCTATACACACAGCACATTATATATTGAGTTAATCAGGCTCAATATTAAGTAACTGTGTGACAGTTAACTATGAACATATAAGCTCAAGGCTGTTATGTTATTCTACCTATGCATCTCATCATTAAGACAAGACAAATGCATAACAAACTATAGTTAGTCCATACCCCGGCTCAACAAGAAGAACTGCTCTGATACCATAATATAACATCCTAATACTAGTACTAATAGCGTATTCAGAATTATGCATTAGTAACTAGAATTAAGTATGTCACGTATAACTAACAAAAATAATTTAAAATTTCACTTAAATGATATATAGAAAATGAGTCTGATATGAGTGTAATAATATACATGTATTGGAAGAATTTATATACAAATACATTTAACATAATATAAATTTTATAATATATGCCTTCATGGCATTATTTACACCAAATCTATACATAACTTTATCTAGCATTTACAACTAAACACTATCTTCATAACTTTGGTCTTTTCTTCTGCTTGCTGGTACCTTCTTTGTTCCTGGAAATATTACAGAAAATACAAACATGCATGGTGAGAATTCAAAGAATTCTCAGAAGTTTTATGAAAACTTGTCATCGTAATACTTCCAGCTTTTTCTGGGAAAAACATATTTTTATTTAAAATTCGATATATATATATATATATATATATATATATATATATATATATATATATATATATATATATATACATATATATTTATAAGTTAGAAAGGTGGCAAATTGTCAAATATAATCCTTTCTCTTCCCGAAACAGAGGTTCAATTATTATCTTTTATAAAAATCATTTGCACAATTCAATAAATCATAAAGTATCACATCTAATTCTCTTTAAAAATCATTTACAAAATTAAATCAAGTATCGCAATAAATAACATGTAATATTCATCATACTTAAACGTCCTTCATAATAAAAACATAAAATACAAACTAAGTCAATTATCCAATCTCAACATACATCACAATTGTTTATTCATCATTTCTCAGTATACTTCTCAAGTCTTATATACTTCATACTTGTTCATTTCTCAAAATATTTCATTATATTTCGTTATTCGTTATTTGGTATAACCTATTAATATATCTTATATTCATCATCCTTTCTTCATTCTTTGTATCTCTTTTCATCATTCTTATGTATCATAAATCTTCATTTCTCATTCTTTGACAATTCTTATCATTGTTCAAAAGGTATGGAGGGAATGTCTGTAACACCCATGAAAACATAATAGGCTTGTATATAGTTTCGAAGGTAGCCTAATACATGTTTATCACGCCTGTTAAGTTTTGTGGCCTTTTGAGCATGTTTAGTCACTTTGCTGTAATACTATATGTGGAATATAGTTGCTATTAGCCTCGGAAATGGCTTAACTGCTCAATTAATGGAAATAAGTCTGAGGTTAATCGGAGTTAGTTTGGCTTTTTTAAGCATACTGGTTGTGTGTTTTAATGACAGATTAACTACCAGGAGATATGAAAAAATATCAAAATGGTAGAACAAGATTTTTGATAAAGCTTAGAATTTATTTTAAAATAATAGGCATGATAACCAATGAAAACATAATAAGCTTGTATATAGTTTCGAAGGTAGCCTAATACATGTTTATCATGCTTGTTAAGTTTTGTGGCCTTTTGAGCATGTTTAGTCACTTTGCTGTAATACTATGTGTGGAATATAGTTGCTATTAGCCTCAGAAATGGCTTAACTGCTCAATTAATAGAAATAAGTTTGAGGTTAATTAGAGTTAGTTTAGCTTTTTTAAGCATACTAGTTGTGTGTTTTTAATGACAGATTAACTACTAGCAGATATGGAAAAATATCAAAATGGTGGAATAAGATTTTTGATAAATCTTAGAATTTATTTTAAACTTACTGGAAATTAGGAAACTTGGTTTGATGAAATCCAAGCGTTCTTAACATATCAGAGTTATGGTATGTCACTTGAGTGACTATGTGAAACATGGTTCTCACTTTTCTGTTGCCTTGATCTATTTAAGGCTAAAATGAGACTTTTCTCTCATTTCTCTCTTCTCTTTCATGGCTGCAGCTAGGGAGAGCAAAATGAAGACAAAGCAAGAAGCACAAGGAGGTGAATCAACCAATAAAGAGGAGGAAGAAGGGAGATGTGGCAAGAAGATGCTTAGTGACTTCATTTCTGGCCATTAGAGGTAAGGGGAAACATATTTTTGCTCATCTTCCTATTTTCTTCATCTTGTTCATGATAGTTGGCTTGATGTGGGAGATAGGTATTGAGTGTGATTTTGGTGTTTTTGACTTGAATCTTGATAGACAACTTGAGGATGGCTTGATTTTTGAGTTATTGAATATATTGAGATGGCCTTTAAGCTCTTAGACTCCCTTGGTATTCATTTTAGATGAAAATGGGGTTTTAAGGTTTAAGTGGTTGATTAATTCATGGTGGTTTGATTTTGTGAAATTGAAGTGTAACAAGAATTGCTATGTGTAGAAGGACCTTGTGTAAGGTTGGAAATCACTTGGATATGAGGTTTAAGTGATTGGAGGAGGGGTAAGTTCCAATGGAACAGTACTCGGATCTGTAAAATTCTGTAAAATCCATATTCTACAGCTTATGCCGCGGCATGCATGTGATGCTACTATTAGTTCTGAAAACTCGAGAGCAAGGTGCCACGGCGTGGCCGTGTGACGCCATGGCGTGAGTAGGGGCAAAGGCCAAGGCGCTGCAGCGTGGCCGTGGTGTGCCACGACATGAGCTCCAGTTTTTGGACAGAATTGTTGTGTGATAAAATGGAGCCTATGAATTGTGTAGTTTCTTCTTTTATGCTTCTTAGTGAATGTTGAGACTCTAATAAGAGTATTTAATGAAGTGAGATGGTGATGAATAAAAAATGATTTGTAATGATAATTGATAACATCGTATTTTATACATTTTATAATCCTCTTACTAGGCTTCTTAACGTTCAATTAGGTTTGATTAAGTTAGTTTTCACACATTTTATGATATTGAACCGAATTGGATCATTAAACAAATTATTGTATAAATTAGCCTTAATTATCTCTTTGGCAGTGTTTAATAAACTGACTGTAACTTGAGTTTCAAATATCTGATTGATGTGATTTTGATCTTGTAGGAAAGCCAAGACAATTCCCTACAACTTTCATGAAGAATACAAAACTCAGATCGGACTCCTTGGAGGTGATATTGGGCTTGCAAGTCAGAATAGAGGAGCTGAAACTGGGTCTAAACACTCGACAGTAATTGGACCATATCTTGAGTTTTAAGAATGATTTTGGACTCAAACTAAATCTATTTTAAAGCAAAGATCCTGACCTACAACTTTCATGAAGGCCACTTTTCTCAAAAATGAAAAAAACTGGACATACGACTGTGCATTTGCTCAATTATAATAATAATAATAATAATAATAATAATAATAATAATAATAAAAGTCAGAAACTTAATCATTAAGTTTCGTTCCTGTAGCTCCAAGTGCCATTTCACTGCAGATGCAATTTGCATTCCACTATAGCTCCAATTTATTTTCCCTATAGCAAATTTGCCTATAAATAGGCCTTCACATTTCAGAAAAAAGGTACATTCGGGAGAGGAGAGAGAAAGGAAGTTCTGGGCAGTGCCCAGCCTCTTCCTCCTCCCTTCACTTTTCTTTCTCTTTCTTTTTCTCTTTTTCTTTCTTCTAGTCTATATGTAAATAAGTTCTAGTCTACTTGGGTCAAAGTGTGAAGCTCTTGGTAATAAAATAATGTTAGATTTATTCCTCTTTTGTGCTTTAATGATTTATATTTTTAAGTAGTTATTATATGTGTTATATTTTGTTTCTGATAATTTAGAAACTACCTTTATAAAGAGGAGTTCTTGATTTACTGTAGACAAAATATGACACAGTGAATGCTTTAACCCATTTACAAGTGGTGGTAATAATTAAAGGAAACATAATATAATTACGTAATGGACGTTTCACGTATTTTCTGATTGGAACCTCTATGTTGCGAGGATTCTAATTGAGTTATAAAAAGAATTAATCTTACATTTACTTTATTTACCAAGAGTGGATCTTTTTACCCAAGTAAATAATTTTTACTGTAGTAATAAAATATTTACCTTACCTTAATTAATCTTCATCAATTCCCTGTGGATTGACCTCGACTCCCGAGAAATTTATTACTTGAGACAACTTGCACTTGGGTTCACAATGCAACAATTAATCCCGCATCAAGTTTTTATACTTGGTTGAAAAATTTGTGCATCAAGTTTTTGGCACCGTTGCCGGGGATTTGATTTGAAAAACAAATTTCTGGTGTAAATATTTTTGTACATATTAACGTACTAAGTAGTGTGGTTAAAAAAAATAGTGTATGAATAATGTGCATAAATAGTGTGTGAATAGTGCATAAATAGTGCATGAATAGTAAAAAAATTGAGTGAATAGTATTTTACAAAAAAAATATAATAGAAGTGGGGGACAACGCTGTCCCCCGTTGAAAAATGAAAAAAGGTGGTCACAGGTGTGACCACTAAAAAAAAAACATAAAGGACCCACATAAAAAATATATATATTAAGTTGGAGACAACCATGGTGTCCCATCCTTTTCATCTTTTTAGATTAAAAAAATGAAAAAAAAATAAAAAAAATGAAAAAAAAATATTAATAAAAAAACTAGCTTGAATTTCTGTATAGTGGGGATAATTATCCCTTTTATTTTCTTATACATATTAACAGTGGAGGAAATTCTCCCTTTTATTTTCTGTATATACTAACTTAATGGGGGAACCTTTTCCTTTTATTATTTTTTTTGTACATACTAACAATGAGGGAAACTCTCCCTTTTATTTTCTTGCACATACTAATAGTGGGGGAAACTATCCCTTTTACTTTTTGTACATCCTAACTCAGTGGGGGAAATCTCTCCCTTTTATTTTTTTGTGCATCCTAACAGTGGGGGAAACTCTCCCTTTTATTTTTCTGTAATTTACTTTTCGCATTTTATTTTCCGTATGTTATTTTTTTTATTTGGTGGTTGGTTTATTACCACACCTTTGTAAATATATATTTGGTGGTTGGTTTATACTTCATCTTTCTTAATATTTAATGGCAGGTTTATACCGCCTACTTGTTAATATTATTATTAGTAGTTATCATGACATTTATACTGCCTACTTGTTAATATTTATTTTTTTTTCTTTTTACCATGGCAGGTTTATACCGCCTACTTGTTAATATTTTTTTTTAGGTTGAGCTCTGTATATATTTTCTTATTTCTTCTTCTCTTTTGTCATGTGTAGTTAAATATGTGTGTTTTTAGGATGAAAACGTAACTTGATTCAATCGACATGTATTAAGATTGGAATTTTAATCAATTTTTTTTTCTATTCAATTTGAGTGCTTATTATGGTTCATAATACTTTTATGAATTAGCCACTCATAAATTGATCTAGTGGGTGTATGTAGAATCAGAAGGTTTGCATATGATCTAGACCATAAATAATAAAGTGCCATGATTTATAATTGTCTAGGAATGGAGGTTATAGGTTGTGTGGGAGAACTGTGGTATTTTCCATGAGAATCATAAGAGTAAAAGTCATGCCTTCAAGAATTAAGGTTTAGACTAAGGAATTAAATGAAAATTAATTACTGATTCTCCCCATCAATTGAATAATTAGAAATTGATTAGAAGGAAGATCCCAAAGCTACTCTATTGTCTATGATAGATTATTGAACCAAGTGAAGTCAAATCCCTAGTATTTTAATTTTATATGTTTTAAATTGTTCTCTAGTCTTAGGAATCTGACTCAAAAAAACCTTGTTTGCAAATTTATAAGAAAATTAGATGGGAAGCTTATCCTTGACTCATAGAAGACATTTAAGCCGTTACTGGATGTAAAACCAGAGGAAGATGTGAGCCATAATCACAACTACATGTATATATTTTGGCTTTGTTTAAATTTGTGTGAGGTTTCTCTTTTCAGTAATTGTAACAACAGGTACTATCTTCTATCATTTACCTTTCTATGTTTTAACATTGAGGACAATGTTGTGATCTGGTTGGGGGGAAGGATAGTTGTGTGAAAAAAAAATTTAGGAAGTGTGTTTATGTTTGTTGTGTTTATATGTTTGTCAATAATTTTCTAATAGCTAAACTAATTAAGGATGACAGAGTAAGGAGTAAATTTTGATGTGGAGGTAATTTTACTCTTGAGACGCATCTAGATTGGGGTAGATAACGAGTTTGTGTAGAAGTAGTAATTCAGATTCAAGGAAATTTGCATGATTGAGTAAATTGTCTTCTCTCTTAAACATCACATGCTTGGTTATGGATGTTGAAATTTTTGTGGATTGAGAATGATGGATATATGCCTTGTGAGATTTTGAGCCTATCGATAAATGGATTAAACTTTTGTACCATTCTCTTCTTTCTTGTGTGATTTTTTCTCATAGAATTGTTACTCTAGAACTTGTTTTGATTCTTTTTTAGACTACTTTTTTGTTAGTCATGGCAACCATCACCCAAGAGGGGGTGAATTAGGTATAAAAACTTTTCACAAAAGTTCTTAAAATGAACACAAATATTTAAACTATTAAATAAAAGAAAAGAAATTGTGAGATGAAGAAAAACTCTCACTCAGAGCAAATTATACAAATTGAAGTGCTAAGAGGCTCTCAAAGGATATCTCAGTTTCAGCAAGAAGAGCACAGAAAATAGGCATAAATTATAAATCACATTTTTCAAAGCAAGCGTAAACTAAACAGATAGCTGGGCAGCCAACAGATGAGACCCACAGTCTCTATTTATAGAATCGGAAAGAAAATTAGTCATTGTAGCAATTAATTCCGTAATTATTATGAAAATATGTCTGTTAGTTTCTATATCAGGATCCGTGTTTATTCGAATAAGCTTCTGTTATTCGAATAACATGTTCTTTTAAAAATATTTCTAAAACTGGTTATTCGAATAATGCAAGTGTTATTCGAATAATTTTGCCACAAAAACTTCCTTTAGAAAACTAGTTATTCGAATAAAGATAAGTTTATTCGAATAACATTTCTGGGAAAAGGTTCTATTCGAATAACTGATGAGTTATTCAAATAGCTGATATGAAACAAGCTATTATGAAAAACTCTTATTCAAATAATAGGAATGTTATTTGAATAACACTTTAAAAACAGAGGCACGCAGCATCTAATTTAAAAACTTTATTCGAATAAATAATAAGTTATTCGAATAATTCAGTTTATAAAATAGTTATAAATGTTTGAAAAACATCCCAGAAAGTTTATCAAAAACACCAAAATATTTTTAAGTTATTTTCAAGATCAAAACAGTTTTGGTATAAGTTTAAGGAAGCATTTTTGTTTTATCTTAATGCACTATAAGATAACTAAAGAGATCCTCGAACAGAGAGACTCTAAGTCCTAAAGCTATCCTTAAAAGATCTTGGACTTGGTCTTCCCATCATGTGTGTTATCATCAAAATAAATCTTCAAAGACATATGTTTAATCACATTCTCCTTGTGTTGAGCTTAATAGATATCTTTTGCTTTCTTGTTGCAATGCTCACTCTGGATACTTGGACTATCCTACAAAGTATTGCTCACTTTAAACAAGCATAGTTAATCCAAAATCATAATTCAATATCTTCATATGCATGATTCATAAATGTATAACTCTAGTTAGTTTAACATGTATATAAAACTTTCATATATACATCCAAATAAGATATTTATCAATTATTAATGGATATGCTTTATATAGGATGCAATAAAGAACATAAGCAAAGTATTCTTTTTGTCTTGTATTTGTCATCATCAAAATTTAACATATTAAATCATTTGGGGCAAACTTATTTCCATATTTTTCACATGGATACATAAACATAATTGAGGCAATTTTCTTGAATTAACTACTTTGACCAAATAGCCAACATTGCATATTTTCCTTTGCTTAACTCCTTTGAGCTTATTTGATCATTCTTTGTTTTGAACTCATTATGTGCCTTAAATGAAAAATCATGTTCTTACCTGACTTTAGGGAATAAGAGAGCATTGACTTTGTTATCGGATGAGTTTCTTGAATAAGTGTGGGGGTATATGTGCAAGTATTCCAAAAAAAAAAAAAAAAAAAGATGACTACTGGATGTTTGGAAATAATAGGAATAGAAGGAGAATGTTCAAGCCTAACAGTGAATTCAATCTACCATATTGGCATTGATCTTTAACAAAACCTTAGTCAAATATTCGTTATTGTCCTTTATGAGAAGGAAGCAAACAGAGAAGGAACTAAGAAATTCTTAGGAAATTTAGACTGAATGTACTGAAACATCTTCTCCACTCTAACTATATCATAATGCTCTTTTATTCTCTTTGGTATTTAACTTGTCATATCTATATTACTTCCTCCTTTACCTTAACCCCATTATAACCTTAAATAAAATTCTCTCTATTTTTGTGTGCATGTTGTTATTGAGTAGCGGAGAAGTAGAAGATAAGTAAGCTTATTGTAGTGTAATTATTTATGAGTTAAATAGAGTGAAATACTTACCTTTTTAAACACTTGAGAGATTGAAAGTGAATTCTGTGAGGATCTATCATTCTTGATTCATTCTTTTCCACTGAAACTTCCTTGCTTGTTGGTTTAAGATGTGAAGAAATGTTACTTTATGAATGTTTTGATCCTTGATTGTCTAGTTACTCTTCTTGAGTTATTGAATCCTTTAGAGTTTTTAGTTTTTGAGTTTGTGTCATTTTTCTTTGTTCCCTAGTTTTTGTTTCTTGTGTTTTGCCCAGGAATGCAAAAGTTAAGTGTGGGAAATTTGATAACACTATATTTTATACATTTTATAATCCTTTCACTAAGCTTCTTAAGGTTCAATTAGGTTTAATTAAGTTGGTTTTAACACATTTTATGATATTGAACCGAATTGGATCATTAAACAAATTATTGCATAAATTAGCCTTAATTATCTCTTTGGCAGTGTTTAGTAAACTGACTATAACTTGAGTTGTAAATATCTGATTGATGTGATTTTGGTCTTGTAGGAAAGCCAAGACAATTCCCTACAACTTTCATGAAGAACACAAAACTCAGATCGGACTCCTTAAAGGTGATATTGGGCTTGCAAGTCAGAATAGAGGAGCTGAAACTGAGTGTAAACACTCTGCAATAATTGGACCATATCTTGAGTTTTAGGAATGATTTTGGACTCAAACCAAATCCATTTTAAAGCAAAGATCCAGGCCTACAACTTTCATGCAGACCACTTTTCTCAAAAATGAAAAATACTAGACACATGACTGTGCATTTGCTCAATTATAATAATAATAATAATAATAATAATAATAATAATAATAATAATAATAATAATAATAATAATAATAATAATAAAAAAGTTAGAAACTTAATCATTAAGTTTCGTTCCTCGTAGCTCCAAGTGCCATTTCACTGTAGATGCAATTTGCATTCCACTATAGCTCCAATTTGTTTTCCCTGTAGCAAATTTGCCTATAAATAGGCCTTCACATTTCAGAAAAAAAGGTAAATTTGGGAGAGGAGAGACAGAGGAGGTTCTGGGCAGTGCCCAGCCTCTCTTCCTCCTCGTTTCACTTTTCTTTCTCTTTCTTTTTCTCTTTTTCTTTTTTCTAGTCTATATGTAAATAAGTTCTAGTCGACTTGAGTCAAAGTGTGAAGCTCTTGGTAATAAAATAAGGTTAGATTTATTCCTCTCTTGTGCTTTAATGATTTATATTTTCAAGTAGTTATTATACGTGTTATATTTTGTTTCTGATAATTTAGAAACTACCCTTGTAAATAGGAATTCTTGATTTATTGTAAACAAAATATTGGCACAGTGAATGCTTTAACTCATTTACAAGTGGTGGTAATAATTAAAGGAAACATAATATAATTATGTAATGGACTTTTCACGTTGTGTTTTCCGATTGGAACATCCATGTTGCGAGGATTCTAATTGAGTTATAAAATGAATTAATCTTACCTTTACTTTATTTACCAAGAGTGGATCTTTTTACCCAAGTAAATAATTTTTATCGTAGTAACAAAATATTTACCTTACCTTAATTAATCTTCATCAATTCCCTGTGGATCGACCTTGGACTCCCGAGAAATTTATTACTTGAGACAACCTGCACTTGGGTTCGCAATGCAACAATTAATCCTGTATCAAGTTTTTGGACTTGGTTGAAAAATTTATGCATCACTAATTATGTGAGGTAATTAGACATGGCTATATATATATATATATATATTGTGTATTGTGATATTGAGAAAATGAGTTTCTCTAAGTGTTGGAATCACTCATGTATGCTCTTTTAAGAGTGTTAAGGTACTTTTAGAAGTATTTGGATGAAATGTTTGTAAAATGAACTTGAGATGCATGTAAATAAATTGTGGTGATAATTATTGGAGGTAATTAATAATTATATTGCACGATATGATTGTGGAACATAGTTGAGGTGAGTGATATCCTCTCTATGTTTGTTGTGATATTGAGAGTGGATTTCCTTGTGAGTTGAGGATGGATTTCCTTGTTTATTGTAGATAACCGTGTAGTTGATGAAATTCACTACCCGGGGAGGATGGGTTTCCTCTGTGACAATGATGACTATGTAATTGATGGACTTCACTACCTAGAGAGAAAACTGCTGGAACTGGGTTCCAGTACTTGTTCAAGGTTATGGATGTGATTTCCATTACTTTGTTCAAGACTCGTGCATTCATGACATTTCCATGGATTTGGTATCAGAGCATTACTCATTTCATGCTTAGGATATTGTCTAGGCATAAACCCTAGACATAATTTGGCATAGTATGGCGATTGTAAGAGCAGTTGCTATTATGACATGAACTCATGACATTGCAATTGTATGGGCAATTACGTATCTCTGAAATGGAGATGTTGTGTACTTCTATGATTGAAGTGTTAATTTGATAGTTGTGAATTTTATATGAATGTATAAAATGCTAGTTTTGGAATACTTTTACTGAGAATTGTGATTTCACACCCTGTTTGTGCTGCCATGTAAATCCAAGTGCGAGTTCCTCAAAAAGGAAGCAGAAGGTGTATGAAGATTAGTATAGTTTATAGGCTTTATGTTGACAAAGCTTGTATATATTATACTAGATCTTGTTATTATAAAATTTTATGTATTACAATGTGCCTGTTAAGGCAGTGATGTATATATATAACTTTCGTTAGCGTGGCTTTCCATAATTATTTATATAAAAGTTATGGGTTTAGTTGATGTATGTTTTGAAGGAGAATGACTGGTATTTGCTATTCTTATATATGTCAGATATATCGAGATAGAAATATTGGGCTGTTACATGTTGGTATCAGAGCAGTTCATTCTGTTAAGCCGGGGTATGGACTGACTATGCTTAGGCATGTTTAGAGTTGGTTGTGCATTCTGTTTCTTACATGTGATGTTTGAGTGGAATTTCATAACGTGCCTTCTGTAGTGTGTTGTTAGCTACTGTTGCACGGTTACATAGTATTGAGACTACAGCTCAATATGTGTTGTTTCTATGTGTACAGGAAACTATGACACCTAAGAGGCAAACCAGAGAAACCTGGAACACACCTGGCGAAGGCACCGATATGGCCGCAACTATGATGGTAATGGCCAATGCTATGAGGCAGCAAACAGAGCAGGAAGCTGTAACTGCCAGTGCAATGAGAGAGCCAGCAATAGTAACTACTAGGCTGCTGGAGAGGTTAGGACCTCAGCAACTAGTACCACTACTAGCACAAAAGGTACTAGTTAGGAAAAACTAGAATTTTCTTGATATTTTGAAGTTCAGACAGATGAACCCTCCGATGTTCAGAGGCGACTACAATCTGGTGAATGCAGAAGAGTAGTTGACCGAGTTAGAAAAGATCTATAAGGTAATGGTTTGCTCAGATAAGCAAAGAGTTTCCTTCGCTTCCTTTATGTTAGGAGGGGAAGCGGAGTAGTGGTGGCGAAGTGCTAGGAGATTGCTGGAGGTAGCAATGACACTGATTACATGGGATGTATTCAAGGATACCTTTTTGGAGAAATACTTTCCAAGAAGCTTGCAGGAGGACAAAGAAATGGA
Organism: Ormosia semicastrata; assembly: GCA_029884595.1. Classification (NCBI taxonomy): domain Eukaryota; kingdom Viridiplantae; phylum Streptophyta; class Magnoliopsida; order Fabales; family Fabaceae; genus Ormosia; species Ormosia semicastrata. The sequence goes on along the minus strand of JAQQTO010000047.1, from coordinate 35,474,152 downwards.
GTTTCTTAGTCTTCAACTAGGGGACATGACGGTTAGGCAATATGAGGCTAAGTTTCATGAGTTGTCCAAGTTTTCTTCTAGTTTAGAATCAATCCAAATGACAACTGGAATTGTGTCAGGTTTGAATTCGGGTTAAGGGGAAATGTGAAAAGGGCAGTGAGGCCTTTGGAGATTAGAGATTTCCCATCCTTAGTGAATAAGTGCAGAATCATGGAGTCTAATAATCTCCAACTTCAATCAAAGCGAAGATTGCAAAACCTTCAGAAGAAGAAAAAGGTGGATGGTGGATATAGGGAATGTGTTTCTAAATCCAGCTACCCACAAGAAAAAGACGAGCAAGTCTAGAGGGATGATTAAGTTTTAAGGTGTACCAAGTGTGGCAGACACCATGGAAATAAAGTATGTATAGTGGATCAAATAACGCGTTACAAGTGAGGCGAGATGGGACACACACCAATAATTTTCCTCAGAGGAAAGAGGCTAAATCAAACACCAGGTCTACAGCTCAAGGAAGAGTCTACATTCTACAAGGCAAGGAGATAGCACAGTCTCCAGAATCAGGAAAAGGTGAGTACATGGTTGTACTTGTTGAGTAATTTTGTTTTCTTGGGATTTTGTTGTACCTATTGTTGTATGCGAGTTGTTTAAGACTTCTTATATTAGGTAAAACATTTTGGGGACAAAATTTTAAAAAGGACGGGAGAAATGTAAAACCCGTGAAAACATGATAGGCTTGCATATAGTTACGGAGGTAGCCTAATACATGGTTATCATGACTGTTAAGTTTTGTGTCCTTTTGACCATGTTTAGTCACTTTGCTGTAACACTAGGTGTGGAATATAGCTGTTATTAGCCTAGGAAATGGTTTAACTACTCAGTTAATGAAAATAGGTGTGAAGAATTTATTTCTAGGTTACAAATGTGTGAACTGTACTACGATTAAATTTTGAGATTAATCGGAGTTAGTTTGGCATTTTTAAGCATACTAGTTGTATGTTTTCATGCTAGATTGACTACCAGTAGATATGAAAAAAATATCAAAAAGGTGGAACAAGATTTTTGATAAATCTTAGGATTTATTTTAAACTTGTTGGAAGTAAGGAAATTGGTTTGGTGAAATCCTAGCGTTTTTAACATATCGTAGTTATGGTACGTCACTTAAGTGACTATGTGAGACACGGTTCTCACTTTTCTATTGCCTTGATCTATTTAAGGCTAAAATGAGACTTTTCTCTCATTTCTCTCTTCTCTTTCACAGCTGCAGCTAGGGAGAGCAAAATGAAGACAAAGCAAGAAGCACAAGGAGGTGAATCAACCAACAAAGAGGAGGAAGAAGGAAGAGGTGGCAAGGAGCTACTTAGTGACTTCATTTCTAGCCATTAGAGGTAAAGGGAAATAGGGGAAACATATTTTTGCTCATCTTCCTATTTTCTTCATCTTTTTCATGATAGTTGGCTTAATGTGGGAGATAGGTGTTGAGTGTGATTTTGGTGTTTTTGGCTTGAAACTTAATAGACAACTTGAGGATGGCTTGATTTTTTAGTTATTGAATATATTGAGATGGCCTTTTTAAGCTCTTAGACTCCCTTGGTATTCATTTGAGATGAAAATGGGGTTTTAGGGTTTAAGTGGTTGATTAATTCATGGTGGTTTAATTTTGTGAAATTGAAGCGTAACAAGAATTATTGTGTAGATGGACCTTATGTAAGGTTGGAAATCACTTGGATGTGAGGTTTGAGTGATTGGTGGAGGGGTAAGTTCCAATGGAACAGTACCCAGGTCTGCAAAATTCTACAGAATCCATGTTCTACAACTTGCGTCGCAGCGTGCGTGTGATGCTGCTATCAGTTCTGAAAACCCGAGAGCAGGGCGTCACGGCGTGAGAAGGGGCAAAGGCCAGGGTGTCGTAGCGTGGCCGTGGTGTGCGACGACGTGAGCTCCAGTTTTTAGACAGAATTGATGTGTGATACAATGGAGCCTGTGAATGGTGTAGTTTCTTCTTTTATGCTTCTTAGTGAATGTTGAGACTCTAATAGGAGTATTTAATGAAGTGAGATGGTGATGAATCAAAAATGATTTATAATGCTAATTATATGAGGTAATTAGACATAGCTATATATATATATATATATATATACACACACACACACACACACACACATATTGTGTATTGTGATATTGAGAAAATGAGTTTCCCTAAGTGTTGGAATCACTCGTGTATTCTCTTTTAAGAGTGTTGAGGTACTTTTGGAAGTATTTGGATGAAATGTTTGTGAAATGAACTTAAGATGCATGTAAATTAATTGTGGTGCTAATTTATTGGAGGTAATTAGTAATTGTATTACATGATATGATTGTGGAACATAGTTGAGATGAGTGATATCCTCTCTATGTTTGTTGTGATATTGAGGATGGATTTCCTTGTAAATTGAGGATGGATTTCCTTATTAATTATCGATAAACGTGAAGTTAATGGAATTCACTACCAGAGGAGGATGGGTTGATGGACTTCACTACCTGGAGGGAAAACTGCTAGAACTGGGTTCCAGTGCTTGTTCAAGGTTATGGATGCGATTTCCATTACTTTGTTCAAGACTTATGCATTCATGACATTGCCATAGATTTGGTATCATAACATTACTCATTTCATGCTTAGGATTTTACATAGGCATAAACCCTAGACATAATTTGGCATAGTATGGCGATTGTATGTGCGGTTGCTATCATGACATGAACTCATGACATTGTAATTGTATAGGCGATTGCATATCTCTGAGATGGAGATGTTGTGTACTTCTATGATTGAAGTGTTAATTTGATAGTTGTGAATTTTATATGAATGTATAAAATGCTGGTTTTGGAATACTTCTAATGAGAATTGTGATATCTCACCTCGTTTGTGTTGCCATGTAAATCTAATTGTGAGTTCCACAGAAAGGAAGTAGAAGGTGTATGAAGATTAATATAGTTTATAAGCTTTAGGTTGACAAAGCTTGTATATATTATACTAGATCTTGTTGTTATAAAAGTTTATGTATTACAATGTTCTTGTTAAAGTAGTGATCTATATATATAACTTTTGTTATCGTGGCTCTCCATAATTATTAGTATAAATGTTATGGGTTTAGTTGATTTATGTTTTGAAGTAGCATGACTAGTATCTACTATTCTTATATATGTTAGATATATCGGGATAAGAATATTGGGTTGTTACAATATCCATCATCCTCACAATACCATTCCTTTCACATTCTCATGGTAGTAGCTTGCTTTCAGGTTAGTGCACTTCAACCTATTTATGACCATTCGCCAGTCACATAGAACTACTGCAAATAATGATTAATTTAATATCAATTTCTTCTCAGTGCTCATTATGTAGTGCTAATTCCCATAGAACCTAGTCACCTCACATAACCTAAATTCTAACCTGGTAATACTCTGTTTTCAGGTTAGCACACTCCAACCTATTTATGACGATTCACTTGTCACACAGAGCTATTCTAAGTATCCTATTTAGCTTGGCAATAGTCTGCCTTTAGGTTGCTCACTCCAACTTATTTATGACACAACCATTTGTGTCACACAGAACTATTCCAGATATCATTACACACATGAGGAAAACTAGGGCAAGTGAGGAAACTAGTGAGGAATTTTAAGAATATAGGATCCCCTTCCTCATGGAGGATCATTTCAATAATTCTAATGGAATTCTGGATACCCTTCTCTCACAGAGGATCAACTCCATAATTCACTAATACCTAAACAACTCAAATACAAGAGGATACTCATACGTTAGGAATCATTCTCTTGCGATTCAAGGATAAATATTCACAATTCTCATATACAATTCAAATTCAATTCTCATGAGCACTGACCATTCAAACTCAATACAAATATCATTCTTGCTCAACCTTAAATAATTAAGGAAGTAAATTCTCATATTTAAATCAAATAGCTCAACTTTGCATTCAAAAGAGCAATATGAACTCTAGTACACAATAATTGTACAATACTATCTCATTTACCACTTACCATACAAACTTTCTAATTATCCATTCATAACAAAATTAACTACAATGGTCAATGTTGTAATCAACATATAATCAAATAATCTAATCAAAACCTAGCTTCAAAGAACAATAGAAATACACTCAGGTAAAGGTTATAATAAGGCAGCATTTAGCCTTATTTTTTTAATAACATTTCAAGCCAAAATATCATGAACAATTACAACAAAATTCTGGTCACAATGAGGCAGCGTTCTGCCGTGACCTTTTCACCCATTCAAGGCACCATTTCACACATTAAAAACAACCACATTCTGGTTTAAACAGGGCAGCATTCTGCCTTGTTAAATTCAGCCATACAAACCTTCATTTCATACTTAAAAACACTAAAATTTCAAGTCTCAAAATAGGCCGCAATCTGCTATAACAATTCAACATCATTCTATAATAAGTTCATGCATAAAAACAAGCTAGATCATGGTTACAAACAAGGCAGAAAGCTACCAAAATAGTTCAGACCAAGAAGCACAATAAATTCTCATTTTTCTTATCATTTTCAACTTTATAAATTCAAGACAAATATTAATGGAGTGAAAGAACAAATTGAAACAAAGGAACCTCTACACTTTCATGCTTTGGCCGTGAGCTTTGTCCAACCCATTAACACAAATAATTTTCATTTTTCTAATCACAAATCAACTCAAAAACCAATGGTAGAAAAGAAGCAAATTTAAGTAATTAAAACCTTATTTTAAATCACTGGTCAGCCTTGAATTAAAGACACAGAAAAATAGATTCTTGACTTAAGAAAATCATAGAGGAAGAGGAACAAATTGGAAGTAACAGCCCCTACCTCACTTCCTAGCTTCTTATAGCTTGGTTCCTTGAATTTCCTTCAATTTTTCTCCATTTTTCTTCTATGTTTTGCGTCACTTTGTTGCTGTATTTCTTCTGTATTTTTGCTACTATTTTTGGGGTCTTTTAACCATGAGAAATAATGGAGGAAAGCAAGGAAAAATAAGATTACTTATAGGTGAAGACGGAAGGAAGAAAGATGGAGAATAGAGTGTGAAAGAATGAGCAACATGCTCTGTTTTTGGGCTGTGACGCAGCAGAGAAGCCAAAAAAATAAGAAAGGACTAGTCAAGAATAGTGTAGAAAAATGAAGAAGTGAATGGCGGTGGTAGCTAGGAAATATGAATAAAAAATTTTGTCCTAAAACTTTTATATCTGCTACGTAGACTTTAATCTTTTAAAGTTGAGTTTTCAAACTTCAACAAATGTTAGAGAAAATTTTAGGACTCACCTTAGTCCTCAGATCCATTTTTCCAAAACTTTCTGTATACTGTTATTTATCAGTTAAGTTTCACTACTTTTCTCAAATTAAATCGAACTTGTAAAGTAAGTAAATATATCTACCTTAACTTATTTTTCATACCAAAATATTCTCCATATTCTACTTGTCATCTCATGAAATTTCATAATTTTCTAAGATACTTAGTTGTTCCATTATTGTTCCCTTAATTCTTCTTCGGTATCCTTAAAAATACTAGACTTGCTAAGTTGATTCTCCAAAATTTTCTACAACTCTTATCAATGGTTCTTAACTAGGAAATTAATTTTTCATATTTATTTTCATCATATTAACTGATTCTGTAGATACCTTAATAATTCTCTTGTATTCAGTATTATAGAATTACGCTCAAACAGGTTCAAAAAATTATATGAATTAATAGATAACTCTTACTAGTATTACTAAGCTACTATAACCCTAATTAGGACCATTAAGTTAGGGAAGATGTTATAATTCTCCCTTCTTTTAAAAAATTTTGTCCCCAAAATTTGTTTGCAATATGCAAAAAACCTCAAAGCAGTTTCACATCATTCCAAATTTAAACTTCCATATAACCTCTTCTAAATAAATTATCATTTCACATATCACCTTTTTTACTTGTATTCAATTTATCATACCCACCTTAAAAATTTCAAATACTCCTAAATTCTTCCTCATTCACCCTTTTTCTATGCTGAAAACCTTGTTGTCTAAACTCCTACTATGACTTTGAGTTCTTTGACTCCTCAATATTGCATTTATTCATCACTGTTGGAAAAATCTTTGATTTCTAGGGGCCTCATTATTCTTCTCAAACTTCACTTTGTACTACACCACGATTATATATCTTTGCTTAAATTTCCAAGAACTCCAACTCTTTCTCTTCTTGCAATTCCTTTTTAAAAAAATACTTGTCCAAGAAAGTTGTCTGGAACACTCCCTTGTTATCTCAATTCCTGGCACTTTCCTTTAAAGATCTGGCACTAGCCCACCATTACTCAACTTCTTCTTTTAATATATAAATAGCAAATGACACCTTTAGGTCATCTATGCATCTCATCCTTACAATTGTTTTCTTTAACTCGCTTACCCATTCCCCTACTTTTACTGTATCATACTATACTATAATATTCTAGTGATCATAGCTGCCTATTCTCTCACAGCATCAACTATGTTTTTAAAGGTCTCCCGCATGTCTGACACACTATTGCCAGTGGGGGCTCTACCATCTCGGGTTCGCCTGTTCAATGCCATAGTCTCTTCTACACACAACATATTATATATTGAGTTGATTAGGCTCAATATCATGTAACTGTATGACAGTTATCTATGAACATATAAACTCAAGGTTGTTATGCTATTCTACCTATGCATCTCAACATTAAGACAAGACAAATGCATAACAAAGCATAGCTAGTCCATATCCTAGCTCAACAAGATGAACTGCTCTAATACCATAATGTAACATCCTAATACTAGTACTAATAATGTATCCAAAATTACGCATTTGTAACTAGAACTAAGCATGTCACGTATAACTAATAAAAATAATTTTAAATTTCATTTAAATGATATACAGAAAATATGAGCTTGGAGTGAGTGTAATAATATATATATATATATATATATATATATATATATATATATATATATATATTGGAAGAATTTATATACAAATACATTTATCATAATACAAATTTTATAATATATGGCTTCATGGCATTATTTACACAAAATCTATACATAACTTTATCTGGCATTTACAACTAAACTCTATCTTCATAACTTTGGTTTTTTCTTCTGCTTGCTGGTACCTGCTTTGTTCTTGGAAATATTACAGAAAAGACAAACATGCAAGGTGAGACTTCAAAGAATTCTTAGTAATTTTATGAAAAACGTGTCATCGTAATACTTTCAGTTATTTTGAGAAAAAAATACATTTTTATTTAAAACTCAATATATATATTTATATATATATATAAGTTAGAAAGGTAGCAAACTGTCAAATCAAGTCCTTTCACTTCCCGAAAAAGAGGTTTAATTATTATCTTTTATAAAAATCATTTGCATAATTCAATAAATAGTAATGTATCACATCTAGTTCTCTTTCAAAATCATTTACAAAATTAACTCAAGTATCACAATAAAGAACATGTAATATTCATCATACTTAAACATCCTTCATAATAAAAACATAAAATACAAACCAAGTCAATTATCCAATCTCAACATACATCACAATTGTTTATTCATCATTTCTCAGTATACTTCTCAAGTCTTATATTCTTCATACTTATTCATTTCTCAAAATATTTCATTATATTTCATCATTCATTATTTGGTATAACCTCTTAATATATCTTATATTCATTATCCTTTCTTCATTTTGTATCTCTTTTCATCATTCTCATGTATCATAAATCTTCATTTCTCATTCTTTGACAATTCTTATCATTATTCAAAAGGAATGGAGGAAATGTCCATCCTCACAATACTATTCTTTTCACATTCTCTAGGCAGTAGCCTGCTTTCAGGTTGGTGCACTTCAACCTATTTATGACCATTCTCTTGTCACACAAAACTACTCCAAATAATGTTAAATTCAAAATCAATTTCTTTTCAATGCTCATTATTCAGTTCTAGTACCCACAGAACCAGGTCACCTCACATAACCTGAATTCTAGATTGGTAATAGTTTGCTTTCAGGTTGGCACACTGCAACCTATTTATGATGATTCACTTCTCACACAGAATTATTTCGAGTATCCTATTCAGTTTGGAAATAGTCTGCTTTTAGATTGCTCACTCCAACCTATTTATGACACTACCATTTGTGTCACACAGTACTATTCCAGATATCATTACATACATGAGGGAAACTAGGGCAAGTGAGGAAAGTAGTGTGGAATTTTAAGAATATAGGATCCCCTTTCTCACAGAGGATCATCTTCATAATTCTAATAGAATTCTGGATACCCTTCCTTCACAGAGGATCAACTGTAGAGTTCACTAATACCCAAACAACTCAAATATAAGAGGATACTCATACGTTGGGAATAGCAAATCAAAATCATTCTCTTGCCATTCAAGGATAAATATTCACAATTCTCATATACAATCCAAATTCAATTCTCTTGAGCACTAACCATTCAAACTCAATACAAATAACATTCTAGCTCAACCTTAAATAATTAAGGGAGCAAATTCTCATATTCAAATCAAATAGCTCAACTTTGCATTCAAAGAAGCAATATAATCTCTAGTACACAATAATTGTACAATACTATTCCATTCACCACTTACCATACAAACTTTCTAATTATCCATTCATAACATAATTAACTACAATGGTCAATGTTGTAATCAACATATAATCAAATAATCAAATCAAAACCTAGCTTCAAAGCAGAACAAAAAATACACTCAGATAAAGGTTATAATAAGGCAGCATTTAGCCTTGCTTTTTTTTTTTTATCACATTTCAAGCCAAAATATCATGAACAACAATAAAATTATTGTCACAATGAGGCAGCATTCTACCGTGACCTTTCCACCCATTCAAGGCACCATTACACACATGAAAAACAACCACATTTTAGTTAAAACAAGGCAGCATTCTGCCTTGTTAAATTCAGTCATACAAACCATCATTTCATACTTAAAAACACTAAAATTTCAAGTCTCAAAATAGACCGCAATCTGCCATAACAATTCAACATCATTCTATTCAAAATTTCATGGATAAAAACACGCTAAATCATGGTTACAAACAAGATAGCAAGCTGCCAAAATAGTTCAGCCCAAGAAGCACAATAAATTCTAATTTTTCTTATCATTTTCAACTTCATAAATTCAAGACAAATATTAATGGAATAAAAGAACAAATTGAAACAAATGAACTTCTACACTTTCATGCTTTGGCCGTGAGCTTTGTCCAACCCATTAACACAAAGAATTTTCATTTTTCTAATCACAAACAACATCACAAAACAACTCAAGAACTAATGGTAGAAAAGAAGCAAATTTAAGTAATTAAAACCTTATTTTAAATCATTGGTCAGCCGTGAATTAAAGAAACAAAAACATAGATTATTGACTTAAGAAAATCATAGAAGAAGAGGAGCAAATTGGAAGTAACAACCCTTACCTCACATCCTATTTTCTTGTAGCTTGGTTCCTTGAATTTCCTTCAATTTTTCTCCATTTTTCTTCTATGTTTTGCTTCACTTTGCTACACTATTTTTGCTGTATTTTTGCTACTATTTTTAGGGTCTTTTAACCATGAGAAATAATGGAGGAAAATAAGGAAAAATAAGATTACTTATAGGTGAAGATGGAAGGAAGAAAGATGGAGACTAGAGTGTGAAAGAATGAGCAACGTGCTCTATTTTTGGGCTGTGATGTAGCAGAGAAGCCAAAAAAACAACAAAGGAATAGTCAAGAATAGTGTAGAAAAATGAAGAAGTGAATGGCGGTGGTAGCTAGGAACTATGAATAAAAAATTTCGTATTGAAACTTTTATATCTGCTACGTAGACTTTAATATACCAAAGTTGAGTTTTCAAGCTTCCACAAGTATTAGGAAAAATTTTAGGACTCATCTTAGTCCTCAGATCCATTTTTCCATAACTTTTGGTATACTGCTATTTATTAGTTAAGCTTCACTACTTTTCTCAAATTAAATCGAAACTGCAAGGCAAGTAAATATATCTGTATTAACTTATTTTCCATACCAAAAGATTCTCCATATTCTACTTATCATCTATATGATATTTCATAATTTTCTGAGATACATAACTGTTTCATTACTGTTCCCTTAATTCCTCTTCAGTATCCTTAAAAATACCATACTTGCTCAGTTGATTCTCCAAAATTTTCTACAACTCTTATCAATGGTTCTTAACTAGGAAATTAATTTTTCATATTTATTTCTATCATATCAACTAATTCTATAGATACCTTAATTATTGTCTTGTATTCAGTGTCATAGAATTACACTCAAATAGGTTCAAAAAATTATTTGAATTAATAGATAACTCTTACCAGTATTACTGAGCTACTATAACCCTGATTAGGACCATCAGGTTAGGGAGGATGTTACAAAACTTCACTTTCTAACGAGAGCCCACACCCATCGCGTAGGGTCCCCATGAGGGAAAGACTTGGTACCCGTGTACAAGGAGCCAACTTTGATGTTCATGGATCCAGAATCCCTATGCACCAGCGCCTGGGACCTAGGAACAATGATGCAAGGGATCGTGTATCTCGTCCTGAGGACACGATTCAGTCTAAGCGACAAACGGCGTTGCTAGAAGAGCAACTTCATAGATTGGAAAACCTAGAGCGATCCATGCATGAAGGCCAATCTAGAACACAACATGATGATTGTAACGCCTCTTTTTGGGAATGAACGTCACATCATTATTTACAATGTGGAAAATAACAGTATAAGTTAAGACCTGGTTCAATAAATTATAATTAAACTTGTTTGCTTATAGTTGTATAAATAAAATGGTGAATATTTTTTTTGTTATAATTAATAAAATATAGTGATGGAACGTAAATGCAATAAAGAGTAAGGTAAATGTAAATCATACATTCGAACAATATACATATGCATATATATATATAATTATATCAAGCTTGCTTAGTTACAACCCCTGATGTACAAAAAGCAAAACTATGTATGCCCCAAAAGATTATAATTGTACAAATTTCACCAAAATAATATCATCGGGCCCAAAAAGAACACAATAGCCATCAGTGACTATTGACAGTATCAGCCCCTATGAAGAAAAGGAAGGAACCGTGTCAGGATCCTCCTCAGGGTCTTCCTCGTCGGAGGAAACCCTCATTGGAGCCACCGAGTTACGGGTCGGGGCTCAAGCAGTAGAGAGAAAAGAATCCTCATGTGGGGTGTAATAACGATCATTCCACATGTCCCTAATGGGCATGTAAAATTCTAAATGCAACCTAACACCACAGGTAAAGATGGGCGGATCATAGCGTCCCAAAGCTAACGATACTGTCACGTCCCCCAAGTAGACACAGCAATCTGAGCTAAAGTTAACGTGCCAGTAGTCTGGTCCTCTGAGGAAAGTCAACCGCACATAACCCAAAAATCCTTGTGGACGGCCCGTCATGATCAAAAGCAAGTACTAGTCGAAGTCAGGCCAAAAGCCGGGGAACTCGTGTACTTCACCCCCTTCGCTGACGTCTTTGATGGAACATAAATATAGACAGAAATAATAGAAATACAAGAAAGAGGTAAGACATCCTACCATCATTACCAATTATGGCAGTAAAGAAATAGAACAACACGAAGCGCCCACATAGCATATCAAAATCAATAATAATTAGCATCAAACAATAACAGTAAACAGTTTAGCAGATCCAGGTAGTCATGATACTAATAAAGCAATGGTTCCAGTCATCATGTAAGTAAATAAATTCCAAACAATATATAGACTCACTATGCATGTATACATGTCATCAAAATCCTACTCCATGGAGCTAGACACAAACATTTGGGGAGAAAGATCACTGGACATGTCTGTAACTCAGCTGCCGCAGCCAAAGTGCTATAATTCATTAAATTATTCACGTGCACATCAAGGCATTGTACAAGACATTCTTCACTAGATCGCGATATAGGACAGTGTCTCGGTCCGAATCGTCGATGCGTTTTGTTACCAAGTGGCTTCCAGTACTCAAGAGGGGAGGTGAATTGAGTATAAAACTTTTTCGCAAAACCTCTTTTTAATTAATATGAATATCAAAAGCTTAATAAATAAATGCACAGAAAGAATGAGAAGAAGAAAGGAAATAATAAAGAACAACGAAAAATAAATGTGCAGTAAATTAAATTACATAAAATAAAGAGATTAGGGAAAAGAGAAGCAGGCACAGTATTTATCCTAGTTCGACCACTAACCCACTTGTGGTCTACGTCCAGTCCTCGAAAGCCGAGATTTTTCACTAAGTATACAAGCTTCAATAGGTGCTTGCTACTATTACAAAATAGAGCACTTTTCACACACAGGGACACTCTACCCTTGTGCTAAAGTCTCAGCCTACAGGGATACCTCACCCTTATACAAACCTTGAGGGATACCTCACCCTCGATACAGAATATCAGAAAATAGAGATGAAGAGAAACTCTCACTCAGAGTAAGTAGTACAAATTGAAGTGCTAATGGAGCTCTCACAGAAATATCTCAAAGTTTCTAAACAAGAAGAGCGTAGAAAATAGTCTTCACAAAAATAGAGTAATCAGAAAATAGTTCAGAATTATGGGCACTGAAAAATGTGACCCAGACTTGCTATTTATAGGGAAAACCAGATGAATTAGCCGTTGGGTATAATTAATAGCAATTAACACAGATTGAAAATCTTGTCTGTTTCCATTTACGTAAGCACAAGTTCCGTGTTTATTCGAATAAAGCAAACACTTATTCGAATAACACTGTTTCTGAAAAACTCATCTGAAATGGGTTATTCGAATAACCAACCCATTATTTGAATAACTCTGTTAAAACCAGAGTTGTGAAAACGAACGTTTATTCGAATGATAGCTTATCTATTCGAATAACGTATTTAAAAGAAGTTCAGATAGAAAGGATTTATTCGAATAACGTATGAGTTATTCAAATAACTCACTTAAAGCATAGTTCTGAAAAACCTCATTTATTCGAATAAGGGAAGGTTTATTCGAATAGCCACTTACAAGACAGTTGTTTAGAAAGTCTTGGTTATTTGAATAACAGGGTAGTTATTCGAATAACACTTTTTAGAAAACAAACCACGTGAGGATGTTTATTCGAATAAGCAAAGCTTTATTCGAATAACTCAGTTCAAAAAGGGTTTTGAAAAAGATGTTTTCAAAGATACTGAGTTTAAAACCAAGTTTTTTTTTTCTTTCAAAAACAAAGAGATATCAATGTGAGCTCCGTACAATAGATCATAAGTCCTAATGCTAATCAAATATAAACTTGGACTTGGTCTATTTATCATCTTCATTTATACTTCACGTTTGTTATCATCAAAACAAGTCTTCAAAGGTATGCATCCAAACACATTCTCCCCCTTTTTGATGATGACAAACTATTAATGAGACTATCAATGAGAAAAGCGTTAGTGCATATAATTGGAATTCACAAAAAGGTATAAAAGCTTACTCCCATTCTTTAATTATAAAAGGTAATGTATATCAGATATGTGCGCAGCTCCCCCTTTCAATTTGAATCCAATCCCATGTTAAATTTACCTGTCTTTTCTCAATTAAAGTCAAATAATCAAATATTTCTCCCCCTTTTGTCATGAGCAAAAAGGTGGGGTAAGTCTCATCAGATATCATAGTGCATAACAGGAGACATACTCATATCAAAAGATCAACAGGAAATATTATTTATTCATTAATAAAAAGAGTCAAATACACAAGCCAGAAAATAAAACAACATAAAGTCAAAAACAAACAGCCTAAGAACAGAAGATCCTAAAAGTAAGCATCCGGAGGTGGTGGTGAAGAAGCTGGTGCAGGAGTAGGTGAACCAGATCGAAGTGCCGCAACCTCACGTTCAACGCCTTCTATTATGTTAAATAGAATAGAGAAGGTATGTTCCATGTAAGCTCGGTTGTCTTGCAAGGTGGCCATGATCTGTTCTAGAGTGACAGGAGCAGGAGTAGCAGAGGGTACGTCAGTAGGAGCAGTAGGGGCATCAACAGGAGCATCAGCAGGGTCGAGCTCGTCCTCAGCAACCTCATCTGGGTACACCCAACCTTCATCAGTTTGGATCATCTTCATCTTCCGTAAGGTGTGAGCTCCAAAGATGTTGTGGTGCGTCAGAGCAATGGCCCGCTCAGTCTCCAAGACCTGAGGATACTTGCTCAGCAAGGTTGTGACAAGAATGCCATAAGGCAAGTCAGATTTCTCCTTGCCCTTGGCCCTCATCATGTGCCTCATGATGAACACAGGCCAGTTGACCTGATGGCCATTCTTCAGAAACCACAGCATGAAAACATCTTCCTCGCTGAGATAGGCGTAGTTACCACCGCGAGGAGCCAGGATATGAGCATAGGCGTAATGCAGAAGCCTATCTTGGCTCTTCAGCATTCCACCCTTGAGACCCTTATCAGGCAGGGCTATACCAGGTTTCAGCAAGTCCTCAACTGCTTGAAGTTTGTTGAAGTCTTCAAGAAAGGGCGTGTCACCATCTTCAACAAGGGCGCCAGAGAACTGCAGCCCGAACAAAGTCGACCAGTCCAGCGGTGTGATCACGATGTTCTGATCACATACCTCGGAAAGAAGATTCTGGCCATCGAAAGCCAGATTGCAGAAGAACATCTTCACCAAAGCTGGATAGATGGTGGCCCAGTGAGAGCAGAGCTAAAGAACTCCCTGGTTTTGCAGTAAGGTCAGGAAGTCGAAGCTGCGGTGCTACTGGAAGAAAGAGAGATCCAGGTACTTGGGTTGAACCAAGTTGCACTCCCAGAAGTGCGAGATGAACCGTGCATGATGCTCTTCATTGGAAGAGAGCCTTCTCAGATCAAGAGGGTTGGTGCCTGGAACATTCTTCGTGCGGGGACGTTTGCTGGAGGAGGAGGCCATGGAGGAGAGTGAGAGAGAGTGAAAATATGTAGGGGTGAAAGAGTGTATGAGAGGCAGGAGTAAAGCAGTAGAGAAGAGTAGAGAGGATGGAGGGTGAAAAATGTTTTGGGCGCGCAGGGTTTATTTAAAGGAAACTCGTGTTTATTCGAATAAACGAGGTTTATTCGAATAAACTTTGGCTTTGGAAAAATTTGAATGACAGTAGCGCACGAGAACACGAACAGTGAAAATGGCTAGGGTTTATTCGAATAGGAAGGGTTCTATTCGAATAAAACAACTGGGAAAGCCAAACGTTTTGGCTAGCGGACGGGTTTATTCAAATAACTATGGGAGTTATTCGAATAGATCGAGGCCAATCGATCAACACTGATAGAAACAGTTCAGGTTATTCGAATAACCTTGGGATTATTCGAATAAGCAGAGGACAAAAGGAAACACTGATAAACGAAGGTTTCTGGTTATTCGAATAGAGAGGGGGTTATTCGAATAAATAGAGACTAAGAACAGAACCTGATAGAAGAGGGACTCTGGTTATTCGAATAAAGAGAGACTTATTCGAATAGACAGAGATGAAAAACAAGCAGTTTGTAACTCAGGGGCCAGTTTATTCGAATAAACTATGTTTTATTCGAGTAAAACTGATATCCAACATAAATTTAACAAGAAGTAAAAGGAGTTAATTTGAATAAAGCCTTGCTTATTCGAATAAAACTAACACAGAAGCATAGAAAAGGCATACGTTTATGAGATTGAAAGCATATAACCATGAAAATAATTAGCAATAAATAAGCAAATAAGCAATTCAAATATTTGATTAATCAATTATGCCCAATTCTCCTCGAATATAAAAGAATGTTTCTTTTGCTAAGGGTTTAGTAAAGATATCTGCAAGTTGCTTAGATGTTTCAACAAACTTAAGAATGTAGTCCCATTTTTGTACATGATCTCTGATAAAGTGATGTCTTATCTCTATATGCTTTGTTCTAGAATGCAGTATGGGATTCTTAGAGATATTTATTGCACTAGTATTATCACATCTTATCGGGATATGATCAAGCTGAAGACCGTAGTCTAAGAGTTGTTGCTTCATCCAAAGGATTTGAGCGCAGCAAACTCCCTCCTGTAACATATTCAAATTTCCTCGTGATGAGACAAAGCCACACTATTTTGTTTCTTACTATGCCAAGAAACTAAAGAACTACCAAGCAAGTGGTATGTCCCACTAGTACTTTTTCTGTCCAATTTGCACCCAGTAAAATCAAAGTCAGAATAGCCTATTAGGCTACAAGAGGCACCCTTAGGGTACCACAAGCCCATTTGTGAAGTGCCTACTAGGTATTTTATTATCCATTTAATAGCACTTAAGTGAGATTCCTTAGGGTTTGCCTGATATCTAGCACACATGCATACACTAAACATAATATCTGGCCTACTAGCAGTTAGATAAAGGAGAGATCCGATCATACCTCTATATTTCATTATTTCTACTGATTTACCTCCTTCATCTTTGTCCAAGTAGCAAGACGTGCTCATTGGAGTGGCCATGTGTTTAGCGTTTTCCATTTCGAATCTCTTGAGCAATTCCTTGTAGTATTTTGTTTGACTTATGAAAGTCCCTTCGTTCGTTTGTTTGATTTGAAGTCCGAGGAAGAAATTCAATTCTCCCATCATTGACATTTCAAATTCATTCTGCATTGACTTAGCAAAATCTTTGCCAAGGGATTCATTAGTAGCACCGAAGATAATATCATCCACATATACTTGCACAAGAAGAATGTCATGCTTTTTATTTTTAATAAAAAGAGTAGTATCGACTTTTCCTCTTGAAAACCTATTTTCCAAAAGAAACTTACTCAATCTTTCATACCAAGCTCTAGGAGTTTGCTTTAAACCATATAAAGCCTTTTTAAGTTTAAAAACATGGTTGGGCAGTTCATGATTTTCAAAACCTGGAGGTTGTTCAACATATACCTCCTCTTGAATAAAACCATTCAGAAAAACACTCTTGACATCCATTTGATATAATTTGAAATCCATGATGCAAGCATAAGCAAGTAATATTCTAATAGCTTCTAATCTAGCTACAGGTGCATAGGTTTCTTCATAATCTATTCCTTCTTCTTGATTATACCCTTTAGCAACCAATCTAGCTTTGTTTCTAGTTATTAACCCATTTTCATCAAGTTTGTTTCTAAAAACCCATTTAGTTCCAATTATAGGGTGATTATTAGGTCTAGCAACTAATTCCCAAACTTGATTTCTTTCAAACTGATTTAATTCCTCATGCATAGCTAAGATCAAATGTTCATAATCAAAAGTTTCAATTAAATCCTTAGGTTCAATTTGAGAAACAAAAGCTAAGTGATTACAAGTATTTCTAAGGGAGTTACGAGTACTTACACCTTTAGATACATCACCGATAATTTGATCAAGGGAGTGATATTTTGAAGTTTGCCATTCTTTGGGAAGTTCCAAAGCTTGCGAATCTTCTTGTCTTTGTTCATCCTCTTTCTCCTTGATTTCCTTTTCTTTATTGTCTAAATGTGTTTCCGCCAAGATTTCTGCAACATCATCAATAACAAGATCCTTTCTCCATCCACTTGGGTCAGTTTCATCAAATGCAACATGTATAGATTCTTCAATAGTCATAGTTCTTTTATTGTAAATGCGAAAAGCTTTACTATGATTTGAATAGCCAAGAAATATACCTTCGTCAGACTTAGCATCAAACTTGCCTAAATTATCTTTTCTATTGTTTAAAACAAAACATTTGCAACCAAAAACATGAAAGTGTGAGACATTTGGCTTTCTTCCCTTATACAATTCATATGGGGTTTTCTTTAAAATAGGCCTTATAAGAGCCCAGTTCATTACATAACAAGCTGTACTTATAGCATCCGCCCAAAAGTATTTAGGAAGAACAGCCTCATTAAGCATAGTTCTCACCATTTCTTCTAAAGAATGGTTTTTCTTTTTTACAACTCCGTTTTGTTGCGGAGTTCTAGGGGCAGAGAAATTATGATTAATACCATGTTCATCACAGTAATTTTCAAACTCATTATTTTCAAATTCGCCACCGTGATCACTTCTTATAGAAGAGATTTAAAAACCTTTTTCATTTTGAATAACTTTGGCAAGTCTTTTAAAAGCTATAAATGCATCATTTTTATTTGCAAGAAATAAAGTCCATGTAAACCTAGAAAAATCATCCACGATCACTAAAGCATAGTAATTCCCACCAAAGCTCATAGTTCTAGAAGGTCCAAACAGATCCATGTGCAAAAGTTATAAAGGTCTAGAAGTTGAAACTATATTTTTTACTTTAAAAGAGACCTTTATTTGTTTACCCTTTTGACATGCATCACATAATTTATCTTTTATAAAATTAAGCTTGGGTAGTCCAATTACTAGCTCTTTAGAGACCAACTTCTTTAAGTGATCTATGTGAATGTGTGCAATTCTCCTATGCCATAGCCATGAATCATCATTCTTACTTAAAAGGCATTTCGCATCATTTGAAGATATATCATCAAGATTAATCATATAGATGTTGTTTACTCTATAACCAATGAATTTAACATACTTGTCATTTTTATCTTCAATTATGCAACAGTTTGAATCAAATATAACTTTATTTCCCTTATCACATAATTGGCTAATACTAAGCAAGTTATGTTTCAAACCCTCAATAAGCAGTACATTTTCAATAGAGGAGTTGGGGTTCTTACCGACTTTGTCAATTCCAAGAATTTTACCCTTGTTGTTATCGCCATAAGTGACGTGTCCATGATTCTTGGAAATAAGCATGGTGAATTTTGAGTCGTCGCCGGTCATGTGCTTGGAGCAGCCGCTATCAAGATACCAATTTGAACTCTTGGCTTTCAAGCACACCTACAACACAAGTTTAGTTTTTAACTTTTGGTACCCAAACTTTCTTGGGTCCTTGTGTGTCAGTTTTGGGTATAGTACCCTTGGGAACCCAAACCATTTTTGTTCCAACTTTTGTATTTATATTTTTCCTTGCATTACATGTTGAAGCACTATGTCCTTTTCTTCCACAGTAAAAACATTTAATAAAAGGACTACTTGAAACATTAGAATACACAAAGAAATTTTTATAGAGTTTTTGTTGATTTTTCGGGTTATAACCTATCCCGGCTTTTTGAAAAATCACTCTTTGTCTTCCTAATAAAATATTTAAGTTATCCTTTCCAAAGGTGAATTTAGAAACAGTGTTCTTTAGATCTTTATTTTCTTTTTCAAGTATATGACATGAAGAACAAGATGGAGAAGTAGAAGCATGTGAAGAATGATTTGTGCATGCATCAATGATTCCTAAAGTTTCGTTTTCAATTTTCAATTCTTCTATTTCTTTATTTAAAACAAGAATTTGATTTTCTAAAGAAGAAATTGTTTTCTTAGATGAAGAAATAATTTTTGTGAGTTTTAAGGATTCTTCATGTAGTTCTTCAAAAGCATCTTGTAACTCATCGTAAGAGGGCAATAAAGTAGTATTAGAACTTACCTCGTTTTCGCTTTCTTCTTCATCTCCTTTTGCCATGAGACACAGTTGAGCCTCTTCGCTATCTGAGCTGTCAGTTGAGTCTGTGTCGTTTTCATCCCACGCTATATAGGCTTTTTTTCCTTTCCTTTCCTTGAAAGGTTTCTTTTCAAATTTCTCCTTCTTCTTTTGGTAAACAGGACACTCCATTTTCATGTGACCAGGTTTGCCACATTTATAGCAAGTTGGGGTCGATGAAGTTCCTTCGCCTTTGAAGTGAGTCCTTTTCGGAGGGAAGGGAGGTCTTCTTTGCGTTGCCTTTTTCCTGAGAAATTTACCAAACCTTTTAACCAACAAACTCAGATTTTCTTCACTTACCTCTATGTTTTCTGAACTTTCTTCATTTTCTTCATCATCATTGTCGAATGTTGATGAAGTGGCTTTGAGTGCTATCCCCTTTTTCTTTTTATCGTTCTCTTTGCTTTGGCTTAATCTGCTCAACTCCAACTCATGCTCATGAAGTTTTCCAAAGAGGGTAGCTAAAGTCATTATGGACAAATCCCTTGATTCGAATATTGCTGTCACTTTGGGTTGCCAAATCCTGCTAAGACATTTCAAAACTTTGTTAATCAAATCTTCATTAGAAAAGCTTTTACCTAAAGATGCAAGATGATTAACTATGTGAGTGAACCTCTTTTGCATTTCCTGAATGCTTTCTCCTTGGTTCATTCTGAATAATTCATATTCACGAGTTAGAGAATTTATTCTCGATCTCTTAACTTCACTAGTACCCTCATGGGTAACTTGCAAAGTGTCCCACATTTCTTTAGCAGTTTTACAATTTGAAATTCTAAAAAATTCATCATATCTCAAAGCAGTAGTAATAATATTTTTGGCTTTTAAATTAAATTGAACTTTTCTTTTGTCTTCATCAGACCATTTATTTCGTGGTGTTTCGGTCCTTACACCATCGACCTCATGTGTGGGTATAAAAGCACCATTTTCGACAGCATCCCAAACATCTAGATCAATAGTTTCGATGAAGATTTTCATTCTTTCCTTCCAATATGCGTAACCATCCCCATTGAAAAAGGGTGGTCGGTTTATGGAAGATCCTTCTGAAAGACCATTTGAAGAAGCCATATACTCTTGAAGCTGCTAAGCTCTTTATACAAGAGTCTAGCTCTGATACTACTTGTTACCAAGTGGCTTCCAGTACTCAAGAGGAGGGTGAATTGAGTATAAAACTTTTTCGCAAAACCTCTTTTTAATTAATATGAATATCAAAAGCTTAATAAATAATTGCACAGAAAGAATGAGAAGAAGAAAGGAAACAATAAAGAACAACGAAAAATAAATGTGTAGTAAATTAAATTGCATAAAATAAAGAGATTAGGGAAAAGAGAAGCAGGCACATTATTTATCCTGGTTCGACCACTAACCCACTTGTGGTCTACCTCCAGTCCTCGAAAGCCGAGATTTTTCACTAAGTATACAAGCTTCAATAGGTGCTTGCTACTGTTACAAAATAGAGCACCTTTCACACATAGGGACACTCTACCCTTGTGCTAAAGTCTCGGCTGCGCAGGATACCTCACCCTTATACAAACCTTGAGGGATACCTCACCTCGATCTGAGAATATCGAAAATAGAGATGAAGAGAAACTCTCACTCAGAGTAAGTAGTACAAATTGAAGTGCTAATAGAGCTTTCACAGAAATATCTCAAAGTTTCTAAACAAGAAGAGTGTAGAAAATAGTTTTCACAAAAACAGAGTAATTAGAAAATAGTTCAGAATTATGGGCACTAAAAAACGTGACCCAGACTTGCTATTTATAGGGAAAACCAGATGAATTAGTCGTTGGGTATAATTAATAGCAATTAACACAGATTGAAAATCTTGTCTGTTTCCATTTACGTAAGCACAAGTTCCGTGTTTATTCGAATAAAGCAAACACTTATTCGAATAATACTATTTCTGAAAAACTCATCTGAAATGGGTTATTCGAATAACCAACCCATTATTCGAATAACTCTGTTAAAACCAGAGTTGTGAAAACGAACGTTTATTCGAATGATAGCTTATCTATTCGAATAACGTATTTAAAAGAAGTTCAGATAGAAAGGATTTATTCGAATAACGTATGAGTTATTTGAATAACTCACTTAAAGCATAGTTCTGAAAAACCTCATTTATTCGAATAAGGGAAGGTTTATTCGAATAGCCACTTACAAGACAGTTGTCTGGAAAGCCTTGGTTATTCGAATAACAGGGTAGTTATTCGAATAACACCTTTTAGAAAACAAACCACGTGAGGATGTTTATTCGAATAAGCAAAGCTTTATTTGAATAACTCAGTTCAAAAAGGGTTTTGAAAAAGATGTTTTCAAAGATACTGAGTTTAAAACCAAGTTTTTTTTCTTTTCTTTTAAAAACAAAGAGATATCAATGTGAGCTCCGTACAATAGATCATAAGTCCTAATGCTAATCAAATATAAACTTGGACTTGGTCTATTTATCATCTTCATTTATACTTCGCGTTTGTTATCATCAAAACAAGTCTTCAAAGGTATGCATCCAAACACACGTTTGCATCGGTCTGCCCCATGAACAAAAGAGCTACCAACTGTCCATTACAAGGTACCTGCACTCCGACGCCCCCATGGTCAACATTATGACCTACACTAGTCTACTTGCACCCGCACTAAGGTGTGTTCAATCTTCTAGGCAACATGGCCTTAACATCAGTCTATCGGACTTCCATAATGCATGATAACTCAATGCATACACATGTATATTTAACAATAATATACTTTTCCACAACTTGTCACAATTTGGCCAAGATAAACATCATCAAGCCTTCAAATGAGATATTACACATTTAGGGTTCATTATGGAATTAAGCCTTAATCTTCTACATTTTTCTCATTAAATTTCTCTTAAGATAATTTAATTTGAGTCATTCCACATCTTACTTACACTCATGTCCTTCCTTTAATTTAAAATTATTCTAAGTTTTAGGATAAGATCTCAATCTTTATTTTTTCCATTTTAAGAATCCCTAATTAATTCCTAATCACCCAATTAATTAAGTTTCGCTTAAATTTAGTACTTCTTATGAAATTCTTTTCTAGAGGAATTCTCTTGATTATTAGGTTCCTTGTTTTAAGTTTATCCATACTCTCTTAGAAAATTATTCTAAGGTTCTCCAAGTCTCACACACACTTATTCTTCCCTTAAATTCTAAAAATTCGCTCTAGGTTATCAATTTAATTTTATTTCCAATTACAATGTTAATTACTTAACCTTCATTACTAAATATCCAAGGTTGCCCAAAAATTACACCATTGGACCCAAAATGGGCCTAGAGGCCGTGAGAGGCCGTGAGAGGCCGTGAGCCTCTCTAAAAGGTGAGAACCCAAATTTTTGTTTGATTCATTAATTGTTAATCACTTGATTTCTCATCTCTTCACTTGTTGTAAAATTTTAAACCATAAACACCCTATGGAGGGGGTGTGGCCGTGAGCCTCAATGGGGAAAGCAAGAAGTTCTTGGCCCCAATTCATGTTTCTAATCAATCAAAACCAATCCAAGATCATCAATATATATATACATTCAATCAAATAAATCATACATGATAAAATCAATACATAGTCATCAAAATTACACATCACAAAGAGTAACCCTAACAAGGGTTTCTCACAACCAACACACAGTACAAGTCTCCTACTACCAATAGAGGTTGAAGTGGATAGTCTTCCTCTTACCTAAGGGAAAAAACAAGCCAAGAACTCTCTTGAAGCTCCTAGTGAAATTCGGCCAAGCTCACCAAGAACCCTAGAAATTTCAACTTCAACAAATCAACACTAAGGCTTGAAAAAGAATGGATCCATGGTCATGGTGAAGGCCATGAAAATGAAAATGAAGAAGAAAAGATGAGAGATCATGAATCTTACCCTAAAGCTTCAAACTTAAAGCTTGAAGAAGATGATGAAGATGGAAGCTTTTCAAGAAATCTTCAACTAGAAAAGTGTTTAGAATGTAGTGGAGATTAAGGAAATGTGGTTGCATTAAATTTTTGAGATGGTGGAGGCATAGAGAGGGAGTGAGGTCGTGTGGGTGATAGACAGAAGGAGGAGAAAATGAGAGAAAGATGAGTGTAGAGAGAGAAGTTGACAGTAGAAAATGATGATGGCTTTTGATTTTTGAAATTAGAATAGAAAACTTAATTAAGTGAAAGCACATTTTTGGCTTCAAAAAGGGCCATGCAGCCGTGTGGAGAGGGGAGAAGAGAGAGAGAATGTAGCTTCCTTGAGAAACTTGGGAGGAAACTTCCTTGAAGCTTCCTAGAGGCTTCCTTGAGAAGCTTCGCACGCTTCTCGATAAAGTAAAAAGTGATGTGGTTACACAAAGTGAACATTCTAGAACAGATGATTAACACTCTACTAGAGCTATTATCTAGTGAACAAAAGTTACAGTTAATGAAAATAGGATTTATTATCCGTCAGATAATTTTACGGTACAGCGATTTTATTTATTAGATAAAATCTCAAAAAATGTAAACCTCGTAAACTGTGTCCAGCCTCGGGTTTAGTAAAATCCCCCGTCGACGTTTTCACAATTCAAAGTTTACCAATCTCGAGAAAAATATTTCATTTTCTCGGCTCCGCTCATCGCGCATGCAAATCGAGAAATATATTAAAATAAATGACAATTATGGAAAAATTCAAAAAAATTCTCAAAAATCATAAATATTAGAAAATGACTATTCATGATGAAACAAATAATTTTTGGGGTGTTACACTGACTCTGCTCAGTGTGCACGCAAAAATGAGGAATATATTAAAATATTCAAAGTTTCCGAAAAAATCAAAAAAAAATTTTAAAAATCATAAATATTATAAAATGATTATTTATGATGAAACAAATAATTTTCGGGGTGTTACAACTCTCCCCTTCTAAAAAGAAATTTCATCCTCGAAATTTTCATACCTTAGAACAGTTGTGGGTGTTGCTCCTTCATCTTGTCTTCTAGTTCCCATGTCGTATCTCCGGTCATTTCGTTCTAGATGACCTTCACCAATGAAACTTCTTTTTCTCTGAGTTGTTTTACTCTCCTATCTTCAATCCTTACAGGAGGAGCCTCATAGGTTAAGTTCTCTTTCAATTATACTGTGTCCGGTGCTAAGACATGGATCGGGTATGGAATATATTTTTGTAGTTGTGACACATGAAAGACGTTGTGAAGGTTTGAAAGAAAAGGTGGTAAGGCTATCTGGTAAGCTACTGGACTTATCCGGCGAAGGATTTGGTAAGGTCCAAGAAATTTGGGAGTGAGTTTTCTACATTTCAGAACTCGGCTGACCCTAGTCGTTGGTATGACTTCCAAAAACACATGCTCGCCTTCCTCAAACTCAAGAGGCTTTCTTCTCTTGTTCGCATAGCTCTTCTACCAACTTTGAGTCATCCTCATCTTTTCCTAAATCATCTTGACCTTCTCATTCATCTGCAATATAATATCAGGTCCAACAGTAAGGCGTTCTCCGTCTTGGTACCAACACAAAGGTGTTCGGCACCGTTGTCCATACAGAGCTTCATAAGGTGCCATCCCTATGCTTGAATGAAAATTGTTGTTGTAGGTGAACTCTACCAATGGTAAAACTTCATCCCAACTTCCAGTCTGTTCTAAAGGGCAAGCGCGGAGCAAATCCTCCAACGATTGGATCGTCCTTTTCGATTGCCCATCGGTTTGTGGATGGTAAGCAGAACTCAATCGTAGCTTTGTTCCCAATGCTTCTTGCAAACTTTGCCAAAACTTTGAGGTGAACCTTGGATCTCTGTTAGAAATAATACTGGTAAGTACACCATGTAGTCTAACGATCTCACTGATGTACAGTTGAGTCAGCTTCTCCATGTTGTATCTTATATTGATCGTTAGAAAGTGTGTTGACTTCGTGAGTCGATCAACGATTACCCATATCGAATCATAACCCTTTCTGGTCTTCGGCAATCCAACCACAAAGTCCATCGCTATACTACCCCACTTCTATAACAGTCCTAACGGTCTTTGATGTTCCACCTTTGCTTTCTGGAAAACCAAACAGGATGACACACATCTAGTAATATCACTCTTCATTCCATGCCTCCAAAATAACTTCTTCAGGTCTTGGTATATTTTAGTTATCCCCGAGTGCATACTCAACTTGCTCGTGTGAGCGTGTTTGAGAATATACTCTCTAAACTCTTGATCCCTAGGTATACAAACCCTACCTCAGAATCTTAGAATTCCATCAGTTCATTCCTCAAATGTTATTGAATTTCCTTGTCTCATTAGCTCCCTTTCCTCTTGTAAGAACTTATCAATTTTCTGCTTTTCCCGGATGTCTTCCATTAATTCGTTTGAGATAGTAACCATGTTCATGCAAATTTTTCCCAGTGCTAATTCTATGAAAGACCATACATCCCTGAATTGCTTTATCAAATATTTTTCTTTGATCATCATGGCTGATACACTAAGCATCTTCCTACTCAATGCGTCAGACATGACGTTTGCCTTTCCAGGGTGATACAAAAGTCAAAAATCATAATCCTTCAGGAATTCCAACCACCTGCGCTGTCTCATATTCAATTTTTTTGATCGTACAGATACTTCAAGCTCTTGTGGTCATTAAAGATGTTGAACGTCGCTGCATACAGGAAGTGTCTCCATATCTTCAAAGTGAAAACTATAGCTGATAACTCCAAGTCATGTGTTGGATAGTTCTTCTTATGCACTCGCAACTGTCTCGAAGCATAAGCCATCATTTTTCCATTTTGCATAAGCACAGCTCCTAATCCTTGATATGAAGCATCGTAGTACACTTCGAAGGGTTCATTCGGACCAGGTAGAACTAACACTGGTAAAGTAGTTAGTCGTATCTTCAATTCTTGAAAACCTTCTTCGCAAGCATCAGTCCATTCAAAGACTTGGTTCTTTCTTGTGAGCTGAGTGAGAGGTCCCGCTATTTTAGAGAATCCTTCAATGAAGCTCCGATAGTATCAGGCCAAACCCACAAAGCTTTGGATTTCTATTGCTGTCTTCAGTCGTTCCCATTGTAGAACTGCTTCCACCTTTGACAGATCCACTGCAATCCCTTCCTTCGAGATCATATGGCCCAAAAACTTGACTTCGTCCAGCCAAA
The DNA here is from genome assembly GCA_029884595.1 of Ormosia semicastrata. Lineage (NCBI taxonomy): Eukaryota > Viridiplantae > Streptophyta > Magnoliopsida > Fabales > Fabaceae > Ormosia > Ormosia semicastrata. The sequence continues at coordinate 35,447,523 of JAQQTO010000047.1, read as the reverse complement.
ATTCACACTTCGACAATTTGGCATACAGCTTCTTCTCCTTCAGAATCTGGAGAACTATACTGAGGTGCTCAGCACGATCCTCTTGATTTTGAGAGTAGATTAGAATGTTGTCAATGAAGACAACAACGAATCTGTCTAAGTAAGGATGAAAGATTCTGTTCATGTAGTCCATGAATATGGCAGGTGCGATCGTTACGCCAAACGACATCACAAGGTATTCGTAATGATCGTAATGGGTACTGAAAGCCGTCTTAGGAATATCCTCCACCTTTACTCGAATCTGATGGTAGCCCGATCGCAGATCGATCTTAGAGAACACTGTTGCTCATTTCAGTTGATCCATTAAGTCGTCTTTCCTCAGAAGTGGATACTTATTCTTGATCGTGACCTTATTTAGTTGGCGATAGTCCACACACAACCGCGAAGTACCATCCTTCTTCCGGACTAGCAACACTGGTGCTCCCCAGGGTGACACACTGAGTCTAACAAACTGCTTTTCCAAGAGCTCTTCCAACTTCTTCTTAAGCTCTGCTAACTTCGATGGTGACATTCTATAAGGCACTATAGATACAGGATGTAACACCCTGAAAGTTCGTATTTTATTTATTTCGGACAATTCTTAATTATTTTGATTAATCCAATTCGATTTCCGTGAATTTTATGATTGTTGTGATTTTTAGGAATTTTTTTGAAGTTTTTACATTTTTTATTATATTAATATTATTTTTGGGACTGTATATGAGCCTTCGTATTTTATTTATTTTTGTCAATCCTTAATAATTTTTACTAATCTGACTTGATTTCCATAAGTTTTATAATATTTATGATTTTGTGGATTATTGTGAGATTTTATATTTTCTTAATTATTTTAATATTATTCTCGGACTGTATGCGGGCCTGGGGCAGGTCCCCAAAAAAATGAAAATTTTTCTATGGACAGAAAATTTTGTACTGTTGAGATGGAGACGGGGAATCTTACTAAACTCAAAATCGAAAACAATTTTTGAAATTTTCTTTTACTGTATTCTCTACTGTATTTAATTATCGGATAATAAAAATACTGTAAAATTATGTCTGTAGGGTAAACCAATTAGAATCTAGTCTTCATTTGATGAAGCAATTAGAAGGCTATAGAAATAAGATCAACCAATAGAAATTGCTCATCAAAGAGGGCTTGACTTTGATTTGCACGCTTGGATAAGAAGACTTAGTTTTGAACATCAACCATTGATCTAATCAACGGTTGAGAAACAAACTTAATGAAGAAGCTTTAGATGATCACCATTGATTTAATCAATAGTGTGGGAGTAAACTTAGTTAGGAAGCTTTGGATGTTCACCATTGATCTAATCAATGGTTGTAAAGACAAGCTTAATAAGGAAGGCTTTGGATATCCACCATTGATTTAATCTACGGTGGAGATTGGTCTTACAAAATGGCTAGGACCATTTGTGACCATTGGATGGAAAGTGTATAGAGAAGATCTTGACCCTCCATTTTTGAAGATGCATCTTGTGGCTAGGATTTCATGGAGAAGAGATCCAATGGCTTAGATTTGATCATATCACTTGGAAGCTTCTACCAAACATCAACCATTGATTTAATCAATGGCTCTTGAAGTCTAAAATGGTGGCTAATGTATTTGGACAACTCCTAAGTGTACAAGGGGGGAAGGCCACAGTTTTGAAGACTAAAATAGCTATAGGAAAGTGTTCATTTCATTTCATTAATCATCTTTAACATTTCCTAAGCCAAAGCTTCACAAATTTTCTCTCCTTTGTCTTCCCCAAGCTCATGGCCAAGAGCCCTAGTTCATACCTCCACTCTTCAATAATTTCAACCAACCTTGTTCTTGAATTCTTACCTTATTCTAAGCAACTTTCATGTTGAAGACTTTCTTTAAATCATTCATCTTCAAGTACTTTTCCTAAGATCTAAGTTTGAAGGGTAAAGGTTGAAGTTCTTGATATTCTTTTCTAGATCTTAAATTTAAAGTTCTAAACCATGTTTTGATCCATGATTTTCTTATTCAAGCCTTAGATATTGATTATGTATGTTTACTTTGATTTTTAAGAAAGCTTTTGGTGGTGAAGGACTTGTACAAGAAGCAAAATAAGGAGCTTTAGAGGTTTCTCCAAGAGGTAAGAGGGAGATTACCTTCATCAACTATATGTTGGTGGTGAGGAATGAATGTGTGTGTGGTGAAAAATCCATAAGGATTATTTCACTTGTTTGTTTAAGAGCTTTCCATATTTATGGTTGTTTGGTGATTGAGATGTTTATTGCTTTGATAACATGCTTTAGTATGTCTTTAAGATGCATGATGAATTGTGTATGTTTTAAGATTGAATTACATGACAAAGGAAAATATGTTGGTTCCAAAGAACCATGGAGGCACATGGCCTCAAATTAATTTTTTGGGAGCAAAAGATTCTAAGTATTTTACTAATTATGAGTTTTAGATAAAAGAGTAATAAGTTGATGATTTTGAGGACTTGCAAAGAAAGTGGACAAGGAAATGAACAAAGATTTTTATGATGAAGGTATTTATGATTTTTGGCTAATATGCCAAGGATTGGTAAATTAAGAGTTTCATGAATGGTAAAATTGGATGATTAGAAAGAAAAAGGAAAAGAAAAGATATGATGGTTTCAATGACCATGTGGTTACAGTTTTGTGAGTTTAAAATGGTTTTACTTTATGTAAAACTTTGATTTAGAAATGAAAAGTTAATTGATTTAGTACAAGAAATTTATAAAAGGATTTAAGAAATGGAAGAGAAATACTATGTCACTTGAGAGATGAAGATTTCATTGATGAAAGAAAAAGAGAGGTTGGAAGTGTTTGAACCTTCACTTATTTTGGAGAGGACTGATTTTAGAATTGATTTAGAATTATGGAGAATACGTTGGTGACTTAAAATTTACTAACGTATAACTCACCCATTGGGTTTGAGGCGCTATAGAAAATTTTAAGTTGGAATAATTAATTTTGAAGGAATATTGATTTTGAGTGGAAATGATGAAAAATATTACGTAGAAGATTTTTAAGTAAAAAATACGTGGAAAATGAAGATGGAAATGGTATTAAGTTATGAAAATCCAAAACGATGTTTGGAATATTGAGAAACATTTTACGAAGTTGAAAAACAATGGAAAATGGTTATGAGATTTGAAAATGTAACAAAAGTGTTACGTGATTGTGACAACGCGTTAAAAATGATACGCAATTGAAAATACGGTAAAAATACTATAAAGAATGGATGTACTGAAAGTGAATCTTTTTAATGATGAAATTGAAAGATATGCATTGAGGCATATGATGAAATTGAAAGATATGCATTGAGGCATATGATGAAATTGAGACATGCATTGAGTTATTTGTCCATTAAATAGAACTTGCATTGAGATATTCATGCATTGAACGGAATATAGCTGATAGCTATTATGGCCCTTGTGGTTGAAGAGGGAATGAGAATTGAAAAGTGAGATCTATGATGGATCTTGGGGGTGTCAAGGCGCGACAGTCGATCTAGTGGGTAGAGGCAAGTACCTTGTGCCACGTGGCGACGCAATCCTTTGCAACGCATTGACGATACCCGACAAGAACACGATTCTTTTTGAAGACTAGAGATTGTCTGTGGGCTAAGGCTGGACAATTAACCAGAAAGACTGGAGATTGTCTGTGGGCTAAGGCTGGACAATTAACCAAAGCATTCTTCTCGAAATTATGAAAACCTCCATGAAGTGGGAAAATTGGTCTAGTATGGATACACATGAGTCAGAACACATATTATTGTGGCCTAAGAAATGTTCATATGATGTGACATCATCATTTTATATATTGAGGATATCTGTTATGATGAAACTAGTACTGGTGATTTAACTGAGATATATGTTTACTGGAATTATGATGAAATGATAACGAAGTATAATGAATTGATAGGGAATTGTGATGAATTGATAACATGAATGAAACTATGATATCTGTGCGTATGGAATGACTTTGTCATTCGTATCATTCCTTATTACCACTTTGGTATTGATGAAAGGGGATCTAACCTCTTTGTTATATTGTTTTGTTGTGCTTGTGTTGTTAAAATTATATATAGTAGATGGAACGAGTTTCTTAGACGTGATTAGAGGCAAATATTCTGAGTTTGGTGATAACATGGAGGAGTGACCACCCCGGATTGGTTGGTATGCAGTTTTGAGGATGAACAGATATATGATGTATCAAGAGGGATACAAGACGGAATAAGTATGTTAAGTTTTTCTCGTTAGTATTTTACTGTACTATTGAGTAGGACCCGTAATGGGGTTTGCTACTGTTTAGAATTGAGTCTGTAAGTTTTATGTTTCCTGAATAATTGTTAAATATTATGTGGTGTCAATAATGTATATTAATCAGTTTAAATCTATTTTTCAGTATTACCTATAAATTTCAATAAGTTTATGTTTCCGCGAAAAGAAATTTTAAAACCCATGTTTTATAACTCAAACCTTTTATGAAATCATTTTCAGATTATGAGCTTGTAGTCGAAAATGTGATGTCCTACGGAGGGTGTTACATTAGTTGGTATGAGAGCACGGTTTGAGTCTTTTGGGGTTTGTGATTAGGTCTATTTTGCTTGTGTTGTGTTCTCTGTGTGTTTGATTTCCGAAAGGAAACAATGTTGTTTGAAATGGTTACATCTAGTTTCCATTGTATTTTGATTTGTCCATCTTGGAAGAAAGGAAATGGCTCATGGTATACGTACACGTGTGGAAGCGGAATGTGACACTAATAGTATGGTTGCAACTACGGGAGCAATGTAGAGGATAACTGACGTAACAGTACAGTAGGAATGGAGGATCGCTGAACAGCACGAACTGGAGGTTGAGGTTTAGGATCTGATAGAGGAGAATTAGTCTTGAAATACTAGATCTCGTAACCTTGGAACTTGGGCATTCCAAAGGAGGAATAATAGGAAGGTGAATCGATTTCAACGAAAAACGTATTTACGATCACCAGGAAATCAGAAGCAGTAGCAAATGTGAGGAGAAAGTGCTTGTAATAGTAAATTCAGTCAGACCGTGACGTCTTTACTATTTTGTAAGAGATGTGGAAGAGGTCACTTAATGAAGGATTGTACGTTCAAGGAAATAATTTGTTTCAAGTGTGGAAAGCCTGGACACATTTCCAGAGATTGTGCTCCACCAAAAATGAAGTTTTTTATAGGTTACGTACATATTTCAAAATCTCAGGTAGTAGGGAGAGTCGATACCCCGTATAGAACAGGAGTGTTCCGAGCTGAAGACCTTTAAGCAAGGGAGATGGTACCACAGGAGGTAATCCTTTAACTATACTGCATAATTTCGGGGGCAACCCATTCTTTATGGCATATGATTGTGTGAATCAATTATATGTTATATGTGCTTTTGTTATCTTTGATCTAGTTATTTCTATTTCTCTTACTAAAAACCTATCGTTGATATTTACTAATTTAACTTGATTTCGATAAGTTTTATAATATTTATGATTTTATGAATTATTGTGAGATTTTATATTTTCTTAATTATTTTAATATTATTCTCGGACTGTATGCAGGCCCGAGACAGGTCCCGAAAAAAATGAAAATTTTTCTATGGACAGAAAATTTTGTACTGTTGAGATAAAAATAGGGGATCTTACTAAAACCGAAACCGGAAACAATTTTTGAAAATTTCTTTTATTGTATTCTGTACTGTATTTAATTATCGGGCAATAAAAATACCGTAAAATTATGTCTGTAGGGTAAACCAATTAGAATCTGGTCTTCATTTGATGAACCAATTAGAAGGCTATAGAAATTAGATCAACCAATAGAAATTAGTCAACAAAGAGGGCTTGACTTTAATTTGCACCCTTGGATAAGAAGACTTAGTTTTGAACATCAACCATTGATCTAATCAACGGTTGAGAAACAAACTAAATGAAGAAGCTTTGGATGATCACCATTGATTTAATCAATGGTGTGGGAGTAAACTTAGTTAGGAAGCTTTGGATGTTCACCATTGATCTAATCAATGGTTGTAAAGACAAGCTTAATAAGGAAGGCTTTGGATATCCACCGTTGATTTAATCTACGGTGGAGATTGGTCTCACAAAATGGCTAAGACCATTTGTGACCATTGGATGGAAAGTGTGTAGAGAAGATCTTGACCCTCCATTTTTGAAGATGCATCTTATGGCTAGGATTTCATGGAGAAGAGATCCAATGGCTTAGATTTGATCATATCACTTGGAAGCTTCTACCAAACATCAACCATTGATTTAATCAATGGCTCTTGAAGTCTAAAATGGTGGCTAATGTATTTGGACAACTCCTAAGTGTACAAGGGGGGAAGGCCACAGTTTTGAAGACTAAAATGGTTATAGGAAAGTGTTCATTTCATTTCATTAATCATCTTTAACATTTCCTAAGTCAAAGCTTCACAAATTTTCTCTCCTTTCTCTTCCCTAAGCTCATGGCCAAGAGGCCTAGTTCATACCTCCACTCTTCAATAATTTCAACCAACCATGTTCTTGAATTCTTACCTTATTCTAAGCAACTTTCATGTTGAAGACTTTCTCTAAATCATCCATCTTCAAGTACTTTTCCTAAGATCTAAGTTTGAAGGGTAAAGGGTGAAGTTCTTGATATTCTTTTCTAGATCTTATATTTAAAGTTCTAAACCATGGTTTGATCCATGGTTTTCTTATTCAAGCCTTAGATATTGATTATGTATGTTTACTTTGATTTTTAAGAAAGCTTTTGGTGGTGAAGGACTTGTACAAGAAGCAAAACAAGGAGCTTTGGAGGTTTCTCCAAGAGGTAAGAGGGAGATTACCCTCATCAACTATGTGTTGGTGGTGAGGAATGGATGTGTGTGTGGTGAAAAATCTATAAAGATTATTTCACTTGTTTGTTTAAGAGCTTTCCATATTTATGGTTGTTTGGTGATTGAGATGTTTATTGCTTTGATAACATGCTTTAGTATGTGTTTATGATTTATGATGAATTGTGTATGTTTTAAGATGTGAATTACATGACAAAGGAAAATATGTTGGTTCCAAAGAACCATGGAGGCACACGGCCTCAAATTAATTTTTTGGGAGCAAAAGATTCTAAGTATTTTACTAATTATGAGTTTTAGATAAAAGGATAATAAGTTGATGATTTCGAGAATTTGCAAAGAAAGTGGACAAGGAAATGAACAAAATTTTTTATGATGAAGGTATTTATGATTTTCGGCTAATGTGCCAAGGATTGGTAAATTAAGAGTTTCATGAATGGTAAAATTGGATGATTAGAAAGAAAAATTAAAAGAAATGATATGATGGTTTCAATGACCATGTGGTTACGGTTTTGTGAGTTTGAAATGGTTTTACTTTATTTAAAACTTTGATTTAGAAATGAAAAGTTAATTAATTTAGTACAAAAAAATTATAAAAGGATTTAAGAAATGGAAGAGAAATACTTTGTCACTTGAGAGATGAAGATTTCATTGATGAAAGAAAAAGAGAGGTTGGAAGTGTTTGAACGTCCATTTATTTTGGAGAGGACTGATTTTAGAATTGATTTAGAATTATGGAGAATACGTTGGTGACTTGAAATTTACTAACGTATAACTCACCCATTGGGTTTGGGGCGTAATAGGAAATTTTAAGTTGGAATAATTGATTTTGAAGGAATATTGATTTTGAGTGGAAATGATGAAAAATATTACGTAGAAGATTTTTAAGTGAAAAATACGTGGAAAATGAAGTTGGAAATGGTATTGAGTTTTGAAAATCCAAAACGATGTTTGAAATATTGAGAAATATTTTACGAAGTTAAAAAATGATGGAAAATGGTTATGAGATTTGAAAATGTAACAAAAGTGTTACGCGATTGTGGAAACACGTTAAAAATGATACGCGATTGAAAATATAGTAAAGATACTGTGAAGAACGGATGTACTGAAAGGGAACCTTTTTAATGATGAAATTGAAAGATATGCATGGAGGCATATAATGAAATTGAAAGATATGCATTGAGGCATATGATGAAATTGAGATATGCGTTGAGTTATTTGTGCATTAAACTGAACTTGCATTGAGATATTTGTGCATTGAACGGAATATAGCTGATAGCTATTATGGTCCTTGTGGTTGAAGAGGGAATGAGAATTGAAAAGTGAGATCTATGATGGATCTTGGGGGCGTCAAGGCGCGGCAGTCGACCCATTGGGCAGAGGCAAGTACCTTGTGCCACGTGGCGACGCAATCCGTTGCAACGCATTGACGATACCCGACAAGAACACGATTCTTTTCGAAGACTGGAGATTGTATGTGGGCTAAGACTAGACAATTAACCAGAAAGACTGGAGATTGTTTGTGGGCTAAGGCTAGACAATTAACCAGAGCATTATTCTCGAAATTATGAAAACCTCCATGAAGTGGGAAAATTGGTCTAGTATGCATGCACATGAGTCAAAACACATATTGTTGTGGCATGAGAAATGTTCATATTATGTGACATCATCATTTTATATACTGAGGATATATGTTATGATGAAATTGGTATTGGTGATTTAACTGAGATATATGTTTATTGGAATTGTGATGAAATAATAACGAAGTATGATGAATTGATAACGAAGTATGATAAATTGATAGGAAATTGTGATGAATTGATAACATGAATGAAACTATGATATCTGTGCATATGGAATGACTTTGTCATTCGTATAATTCCTTGTTACCACTTTGGTATTGATGAAAGGGGATCTCACCTCTTTGTTATATTGTTTTGTTGTGCTTGTGTTGTTAAAATTATATATGGTAGATGGAACGAGTTTCTTAGACGTGACTGGAGGCAAATATTCTGAGTTTGGTGATAACATCAAGGAGTGACCACCCAGATTGGTTAGTGTGCAGTTTTGAGGATGAACAGATATATGACGCATCAAGAGGGATACAAGACAGAATAAGTATGTTGAGTTTTTCTCATTAGTATTTTACCATGCTATTGAGTAGGACCCGTAATGGGGTTTGCTACTGTTTAGAATTGAGTCTGTAAGTTTAATGTTTCCTAAATAATTGTTAAATATTATGAAGTGTCAATAATGTATATTAATCAATTTAAATCTATTTTTCAGTATTACCTATAAATTTTAATAAGTTTATGTTTCTACGAAAAGAAATTTTAAAACCCATGTTTTATAACTCAAACCTTTTATGAAATCTTTTTCAGATTATGAGCTTGTAGTCGGAAATGTGATGCCCTATGGAGGGTGTTACACAGAACCAGATCCCGGCACAAAATCAATAGTGAACTTTATCTCCCGCTTCGGAGGTAAACTAGGTACATCATCAGGAAAGACTTCGGGGAACTCGTTAACCACTGGAATTGTTTTCACATCTGCCTCGCTCTCGACCTTCAAGGAAGACAATAGCATGTATCCCTGAGCTCCTTCTTTCAAGAAAGCTCGAACTTGGTTGACCGTCAAAAATCTAGAATCCTCATCCATGGGAAAAACTATGGTTTTACTAGAACAATCCAATAGGATATGGTTGGAAGATAACCAATCCATCCCTAAAATTACATCTAACTGAGAAAGGGGTAAACAGATTAAATCAACAGAAAAGATTCGACCCTCAGCAATCAATGGACAATTCAAACAGACTTTGGTAGTAATAACGGGTTTATCAGTGGGAGTAGAAACAGTCAAGTCAAATGGTAAGGAAGACACAGGTAAACCAAGTTGTTGCACACAATCATAAGAAATGAAAGAGTGGGTTACTCCAAAGTCATACGGTACAGTTAAAAGATTACCTTCTATGACACTTTCTCCCTATATCAAATCTTTGAATTTGGAGGCTTCGGCTCCACTCACGGTATAGACTTGGCCCCCTGCTTGTGGCTTTGTAGCTCGTGCGGCGTTGACTGAAGGCTTAGCCTTAGCTTAGTTACAATCTCTGGAAACATGTCCAGGCTTTCCACTTCAGAAACAAATGATCCCCTTGATGGTGCAGTCTCTTGTTGCCTGATCCTTCCCACACTTCAAACATTTCGAAGAAAGTGCCATATTTTATCCACTTCGGTTCCCACCAGAACCTCCACTGGTACCTCTACCAGATGTCTGCTACTGATTTCCTGCCAGTCGGGCATAAGGCTTCTTTTGGAAATAGTTTGCGTTGTTGCCGCCCCCCTCTTTGGAACCTGGTAAGTCTAAAGTTTTGATTTCTTGTATCCCAAGCTTGATCCAGAGCTTCCACCTGGCAACACGTATCTAGCAGCTCCGAGAATTGGTTGATCATTAAGGTGATGACTGCCCTTTTCACTTCATGCCTCAGTCCTTCCTCAAATTTTTGACATTTCCACACCTCGTCTGGCTAGTGCTGAAAATATGTCAAAAACTTGGATAAGCTTTCGAACTTCACAACGTATTCGCTGACAGACAAGCTTCCTTGCCTCAAGCTAAGGAACTCCATTTCTTTTGCATGTTTAGTGCTTACGGGGAAATATTTTTCCAAGAACTTATTCTTGAATACTTCTCAAGTGATTGCATAACCTTCAGCTTCTAGCACTCTCTGTGCCCCGTTCCACCAATCTTCAGCATCCCCAATTAGCATAAAAGCGGCATAAGTTATATTCTTGTCATTGGCATAGTTCATGCCTCTAAAGATTTTCTCCAGCTCCTTGATCCATAAACTAACTTTCTCCGGATCAAATTCTCCTTTGAACTGAGGAGGGTTTTTGCGATGGAACTCCGCCAAATTTTGGGCGTCAGCCGTAGCTTCGAGCTATTGAGCAACCCTCTCTTGTTGTTGGGCAGCTCTCTCCATTTGTTGGGCAATAAATTCTGCCATTCTTTGCATCACTTCAATCGCTGTTGCCATATCTCCGCCTCGTGCCATTTCGTTATTTCAAGTAATACTAACTAAAACACACGATGAAGAATCAGATGTATCTTTTCAGAATACCAATCACAAAGAATCACATAGCACAAATAAGTCAGACCTAACCACGAAAACCCAAAGAAAACATAAACTGGGGCTCTGATACTAACTTAATGTAATGCCCCCTTTTAGGAGGGAACGTCACATCATTATTGACAATGCGGAAAACAACAGTATAAGTTAAGACCTGGTTCATTAAATTATAATTAAACTTGTTTGATTATAGTTGTATAAATAAAATGGTGAATATTTTTTTTTATTATAATTAATAAAATATAGTGACGGAACATAAATGTAATAGAGAGTAAGGTAAATGTAAACCATACATTTGAACAACATACATATGCATATATATATAATTATATCAAGCTTGTTTAGTTACAACCCCTGATGTATAAAAAGCAAAACTATGTATGTCCCAAAAGATCATAACTATACAGCCCACCAAAATAATATCATCAGGCCCCAAAAAGAACACAGATAGCTATCAGTGACTATCGACAGTATTAGCCCCTATGAAGAAAAGGAAGGAATCGTGTCAGGATCCTCCTCAGGGTCTTCCTCATCGGAGGAAACTCTCATTGGAGCCACCGAGTTACGGACTGGGGCTCGAGCAGTAGAGAGGAAATAATTCTTCTGTGGGGTGTAATAACGATCACCCCACATGTCCCTGATGGGCATGTAAAATTCTAAATGCAACTTAACACTACAGGTAAAGATGGGCGGATCATAGTGCCCCCAAGCTAACGACACTGTCACGTCCCCCAAGTAGACACAGCGATCGAAGCTAAAGTTAACGTGCCAGCAGTCTGGTCCTCTGAGGAAAGTCAACCGCACATATAACCCAAAAATCCTTGTGGACAGGCCGTCATGATCAAAAGCAAGTACTAGTCGAAGTCAGGCCAAAAGCCAGGGAGCTCGTGTACTTCACCCCCTTCGCCAACGTCTTTGATGGAACATAAATATAAACAAAAATAATAGAAATATAGGAAAGAGGTAAGACATCCTACCATCATTACCAATTATGGCAGTAAAGAAACAGCACGGCGTGAAGCGCCCACATAGCATATCAAAAGCAATAATAATTAGCATCAAATAATAATAGTAAACAGTTTAACAGATCCAGGCAGTCATGATATTAATAAAGCAATGGTTCCAGTCATCATATAAGTAAATAAATTCCAAACAATATGTAGACTCACTATGCATGTATACATGTCATCAAAATCCTACTCCATAGAGCTAGACACAAACATTCAGAGAGAAAGATCAAAAGACATATCTATAACTCGGCTGCCGCGGCCAAAGTGCTATAATTCATCAAATTATCCACGTGCACATCAAGGCATTGTACAAGACATTCTTCACTAGATCGCGATATAGGACAGTGTCTTGGTCTGAATCGTCAGTGCATTTGCATCGGTCTGTCCCACGGACAGAAGAGCTACCAACTGTTCATTACGAGGTACCCGTACCCCGACACCCCCAAGGTCAACATTATGACCTACACTAGTCTACTCGTATCCACACTAAGGTGTGTTCAATCTCCTAGGCAACATGGCCTTAACATCAGGCCATCAGACTTTCACAATGCATGATAACTCAATGCATACACATGTATATTTAATAATAATATACTTTTTCACAACTTGCCACAATTTGGCCAAGATAAACATCATCAAGCCTTCAAATAAGACATTACACATTTAGGGTTCATTATGGAATTAAGCCTTAATCTTCTACATTTTTCTCATTAAATTTCTCTTAAGATAATTTTATTTGAGTCATTCCACATCTTACTTACACTCATGTCCTTCCTTTAATTTAAAATTATTCTAAGTTTTAGGATAAGATCTCAATCTTGATTCTTTCTATTTTATGAATCCCTAATTAATTCCTAAACATCCAATTAATTAAGTTTCGCTTAAATTTAGTATTTCTTATGAGATTCTTTTCTAGAGGAATTCTCTTGATTATTAGGTTCCTTGTTTTAAGTTTATCTGTACTCACTTAGAAAATTATTTTAAGGTTCTCCAAGTCTCACACACTGATGTGTGTGAAATAACACCATGTTTTGTTCTTATTTTGCATGCATTCTTGAGCATTTTAGGCATTTTAGTTTTCCTTTTAGTTTATTTTTTCCTTAGTTCAGATAACTGCGGTGTTTTCGGTGTTCTTGTATAGGATTAATGTTGAATTGGCCTTGGATTGTATGGAATGCTTGTATGTTTGAAGTTGGAGCTTAATGGATAACAATAAAGGTGCAAAAAGGCCATTTCAAAGGGATCCATGGCCTGCCTGTGGATCAAACCACGGTCATGGATCGAAGGACAACTTAAAGAAGGAAAAGAGAACTCCAGTGAGTTCCACGGCCTGGCCGTGGGACCATCCACGGTCGTGGATCGCAGTGCGCAATAGTTTTTAAGTTTTTATTTTTATTTCTTTTAGGGGCTTTTTAGCCAATTAAAACCCTAAGTTATAAATAGATGTTCTGAATAGAATGCGGGGGTTCTAATTTGGTTTTGGAAGAGGCACATTGGAGGCTTTGTGTAACACCCTAACTTTTGGGATAATTACAATATAGTCCCGATTTGTACTGTTTTGTGAATTCTCAATGAGCGATAAATTTAATTTGACTGTTAAGTGAGTGTACTTATTTGTTGTATGTGATTTGTCACCTAAGAAAATAAAAATTTTACTGGCGGATAAATCTTATTTTAATTAATTGGAGCTGGGGATCTTACTAAACCCAATTACGATTGATATATAAATTAATAGCGTAATTTTTGGATTTAACTATGCAATAAAATAATTTTATATTTTTATAATATTATTTTATATTACAAGACTCTTGTCTCAAAAACAAGTAAAAATCATGCCTTGATTTGACCACAGATCTTTAAAAGTGTTGTGGGACCCGTGTAGGAAAAGCAGGTCAACTATGCTGACTGTACAATTTCTAACCAATGAAAGCAAGTCAACAAAGGTAGGCTTGACTTTCTAAATCAATAGGAATTGGACACCTAAGGGAGCATGTGTTTTCATTTGGACCGTTGGATGAAGACTTAATGATGAAGCCTTTAATCTAAGCCATTGATCTAATCAATGGTGATATTAGAATGATAGGTTTTTGATCAAGTGATATCTACCCTAGATCTAATCAATGGTTAGGAATTAAAGATGAACCAAGGGTTAGGATTTAGTCAATAATTGTAGGCTTGAAAATGGTTAGTAACTTAATTAAGCTTAATCTAACTAATCTAATTACCTAATTAGCATACTAAGTGAACTAGCTTAGTAATGAATTAATTATAATCTAATTACTAATTAGATATATTAATATTAATTAAAGGTTATAATATATGTTAATATTTACTAAATTAATTAGTTATATTAGTAGTATGTTAATTAAGAATGGTTAGGATAATTAACCTAACTAATTGCCTAATTAACTAAAATATAATTAGGTGTAATTGGAGGACAATTAAGACATTATGGAGGGAGAGGGAGCACGGTTTTGGGCAGCAGGAGGCTTAGTGGGCTTGGTTCTACAAGGTTCAAGAAGGATCCAACATGACTAGGCCATGTGCTAGCTAGTGTGAACACATTTGTGATATTTTTACCAAGCAAATTCACTCACTCAAGCTCACCTAAAGGCCACTCACTGTCACCTCTTCATTTACTCTTCACTTTAGTTTTTCATCTTTATCACATTTTGGCTATTCACTTCTCTCTCTAAAAACACAAGAAACTCAAGCAAACTTTTCTCTCTCATTTTCTCTCTAAGGTTCGGCCAGCCCCCTTCCATACACATCCAAGCCTTCATAATTTTATCCAATCTCATTTCTTGAGCCCAAATACTATTCTAAGCATCTTTCATTCACAAACTTTTCCCAAATTCCTACTCTAACTTGCTCAAAATCTCACTTCTTGCTTACTTCCTTAAGGGTAAGTTTGATTTCTATGGTTCAAAATTTAAATTCTGATTTTTCTAACCATGTTTGTTCCATGGTTTTCCTATTTTGTACCTTGCATGTGTATTTGCTAATTATTTGAGAATTTTAGGAATTTTATTGGAGGTCACACGAAATTTGGAAGAAAGGAAGGAATCTTACCGATTGTTTTGTCTACAAGAGGTAAGAGGGAGATTTAATCTCATCAACCCTAAGTGGTGATGAGAAAATGGATTGTGTTTGTGTGTAGAATCCTTATGGATTCTATTGTATGGTTTATTTGTGATTTTATTGTTTTTGATTGTTTAAATGCTTTAATAATTGTGATTTTAATTTGCTATGCGGGATTATAGTTTTTATTATTTTTGCTATGCATGATTATGGCTTAAAATATATTGTATGTGTTTTATATGTGATTACATAATTGTATGTAATTATAATTGTGTATTTATTTAAGTAGAATGTGAATAACATGTATGCGAATGCATGAGTGTTCCAAAGAACACAATTGAGGCTCACCTTCTCACCAAAAATAGAGGACCAAAATGTTCTCACAATTTTCTAAATCAAGGATTTAATGAACCTAGGTAAATAATGGATTATTTAAGTTAATTGTGGCCAAAATGCCATTTAGTGTATAACCAAATGCAATTTTATTTTGATTTGGCCAACATACCATTTTATTTACTAAGATAGGTTAGATAATTATTTTATAACAAAAATCGATTCCAAAGAATCATTGAGAAAATTAAAGGAATTAATTCTGTTCTAAAATTTTAACTTAGCAAAATTCAGTCTAAGTAAGAAATAAATCAGACACTTCAAAAGTACTAAAGTAGGGCTCATACTATAAATTTTGAAGCGCGTTAGTAAATTTTAATGTGAAATTATTGGGTAAAAATAAAATAAACTATATTTAGAGGAAAACGTTAAAAATACCTTATACTGATTTTATAGGCAAAATGCTGCCGAAATTTATTAAAATCAAACGCATAAAATGAAAAGATTCCATACTATATTTAGAACATAAGGAAAATACATTACGTATTTTAAAAGTACTAGATATAGTTTTTCACATATTAAAAATGATAAATTTAAGCTATTCGGTTAAGAAAATGAATTAAAAATCCTACGCGATTGAGAAAATAATTCAAAAACAATTTACGATATTTAAAAATGACAAAATATCTTTACGCAATTTAAAAACATTTGTGAAAACGTCGAGATTGTGAAAACGCGATAAAATTTCTACGCGATTGAACAATATCGGGCCAAAGTGGTGGACCCGGACATTTTGTAGTGTAATCTTGTCGGTGGGACGTACTATACTTTGTTTTCTCGGTGACTAGGGGTATTTTGGTAATTTCTCGTAAATATGGTAAAATTTGAATAATAGGGGTATTTCGTAATTTTAGCTCATGTTTAGAGTGTTGTGCCAATTTGAGTTATAATTGGTGATTGATTGACGAGGCGAATTACAAGTATTTGGTGTGATAAGTGTAGTGTGGTTCATTTATGAACTTGGAGGCATTAGTGTGCGGAGAATTCCACATACGGACGGTGGGTTGCTCCTGCGGGCGTGTGTAACGGCAACACACTAATGATCTTGACAAGCACTATTCTTAGTCAAGATCTTGAGGGGACTATTAAGTACTATGCTGTGGTACACGATGTTTGACTTTGTGTCTTTGCTACACGATGTTTTGAATTTGTGGGCTATAGACACGACGTGTTGACAAGGTCAAATAGCTTGTTGGGCACCATAAAGTATTATTAGTTTCTATTCGGATCATTCTCTCGGATATCCGTGTTTAGCTCCATGGAGTAGGAACGAGTCAATGTGTGTATCATTCATCATCTGCATTTTAATGTTCATGCATTATCTCATTTCTTGCTTATTATAAACCTGTGATAAATTATATGATTTATTGTTTTAATATATTATGCATGATATTGTGATAGGTATTATTGTTATATACTATTTAATATATTATGCATGATGTATTGGTATGTACTTTGGTGATAATTGTTTGTACTTGTCGTTTTCTTTATTGCCATACGGGTAATGGTGTAGATTGTCTCACCTCTCTATATGTTTTCTCGATATTCTTGTGTTACTTCCGTAAAGAGTTTGAGGTAGAGGAGGATCACCTCTTGAGGTACGATACCACTCGACGAGCAACAATCGGGCGATTTCTACGAGGGAGGAGGAACCGGTAGAGATCATACCGATCGTCAAGATCGATCTTGAGGTCATGGCACCGCCAAGATTCTTCGGGTTCGTGCGGCGGAGTTCCATGGAGGTTCCGAGGCGTGGCGTATGCATGCTTCCGAGAACGATGGCGTATGTGGGACGATTGATTTGTGTCCCTATGTAGGGAGTATGACGGGAGGTCATATTCACTACTATGCTTTATCTTCATTTAGAGTTACCTTTAACCATTAGGCGCTATTGGCGGGGAGTTTTCCACGCGCCTAGTGAGTTGAGTAGCGAGTCGACAATCGGACTCGTGTCCTAAGTCTTGGGAGATCTCATAGATGCACACTTTTCGATGGTTATTCGGAGGTGACGGATGGTGATTCATCGGAGGGTTTGTTATCTATTGGGATGCACTTGGGCAGTACTATGTTTTAGCTTTGTGTCAACTCTTTATTGCTTTATTTAAATACTTGTAGTTTGTGAATTATGTTTGTATTAAAAGAGAATCTTATGTATATTATGGTGAGTTTATGTTTGTTATATCTTGTGTTTCGTGTTACTTTATTTAATGTTATAAGTATAAAAAGAAAGAAAAAAAAAAAAATATATTCCGCAAATTTTATATAAGTATCAAATGTTTTATAACTTGGGTAAGAGTTTTATTTTATTTTATTTCATTGCATTCATAAATGTGGCATCCCCACAAGGGTGTTACATTAGTTGGTATCAGAGCCCAAGTTAGAGTCTTTTGGGGTTGTGGTTAGGTCTTTTTGCTTGTGTTGTGTGAATCTCGTGATTTGTTTCCGAAAGGTTACATCGACATTGTTTTATCTTGTTGAAGAAAGAAGATGTCCGGAGGAAGAGGAAGGCGTGCAAACGTGGCACCTAATGTGGATCCAATGGTTCTTTATTCTTGAGGCTATTCAACAAATGGCAAAGAATGATTGCTCAACAAAATCAGCAAAATCAAAGAAAGCGACTCAACATCAAGATATGATCACGATGCTTTGAATTTGTCTCGAGTTCGACGCAAACAATCCGCCACGCTTTAGAGGCGAGTTTGACCACGAGAAGGCAAGTCTTTGGATTCAAGACTTGGAGAGAATATTCGAAGGAATGGGGTGCGCGAAAAATAAGAAGGTAACATATCTTTGTATATATGTTGAGAGGAGATCTTGAGCATTGGTGGAGAAATACGCGCCAAATGTTGCGAGTGAAGGAGGCCGAGATCACCCGGGAGGTGTTTTGTGAAGTATTTACGGAGAAGTATTTTCCCGTCTTGCTCGACATGCCAAGGAAATGGAATTTCTTGGTGCAATCAAGGGAGTATGATTGTTGGAGAGTATCTTTTGCAAATTTGAGAGTTTGTCACAATTCTCGAGGTATTTCCAGGAACCAAACATGAGGTATGGAGGTGCCAGAAGTTTGAGGATGGGTTAAGAATGGAGTTGAGACGTGCAGTGTTACCGATGCGAATGAGGGAGTTTCCTGTGTTGATAGACACTTGTCGAAGACTCGAAGCATTGGAGCCATCCCGAGATCAAAGGAATCGTAATTTTGGGCCGACTAGGTTCCAAAGAGGAAGTATGTTGATGGTGGTAGGTTTCAGAGGAAGCCTTATGCGAGACCGTCTGGGAGTCAACCTCAACGTCCATCTGTTGGGGGAAGTTTTGGTGGAAATCAAGCTAATCAGAATGTGGCGTTTACGCCGACCTGTTTCAAATGTGGCAAGAAAGGCCATCTATCTACAGATTGTCCGATAAGAGGAACGATCTGTTTTAAATGCAAAAAGCCTGGACATATTTCAAGGGATTGTACGCGCTTTTGCAGGTGAGGAATGTCCGTGCTACTCGACCAAGATCCGGAGGCGAGTGTATACAATGACCTAACCAAGCTTCTCGGTCCGAGGATCTTATACAAGGAAGGTGTCATTGAAGGTAATCACGACTTTGCTATATGATTCGGGTGCAACACACTCATTTATTGCATATGATTGTGTGGAACGTTTGAAACTGCCTTTGTGTCTTCTACGAGTTTTCAATTGATTGTTTCTACACCGACTGCCAAGCCTGTTGTTACATCCAAGATATGCATGAATTGTCCTATTGTCATAAAGGATCGTAAGTTTTCGGTTAACTTGATTTGTTTACCTCTTGTTGAGATAGACATAATATTAGGAATGGATTGGTTATCTTCTAACCATATCCTTATAGACTCGAGTAAGGCCATAGTTTTTCCTAAGGAAGAAAGTTCTGGATTCTTGACCGTTTGTAAAGGTCAAGTCATTGTTGAGGATGGAGCTCAAGGGTTTATGTTCTTTGTCTTTTTTGGAAGTCAAGTCCGAGAAGGATGTGAGCACTATTCCCGTCGTCAATGAATTTCCGCAGATTTTTCTGACGATGTACTGGTTTGCCACCTTGGGAAAGGAGATCGAATTCTCTATCGACTTAGTACATGGAGCCGGTCCTATTTCGATTGCACCTTACCGAATGTCACTGTAGAGTTGGCGAGTTGAAGAAGCAATTGGAGGAAGCTGTTGGAGAAGCGGTTGTGCGACCTAGTGTTTCACCATGGGGAGCACCAGTCTTTGCTAGTCAAGAAGAAGGATGGAACTTCGCGTCTTTGTGTAGATTATCGACAGCTTGAACAAGGTGACTATAAAGAACAAGTATCCGCTACCAAGGATTGATGACTTGATGGATCAATTGAAGGGAGCCGTTGTATTCTCTAAGATAGATCTGCGATCAGGTTATCATCAGATTCGTGTCAAGGCCGATGATGTACCCAAAACAGCTTTCCGAACTTGTTATGGACATTATGAGTATCAAGTAATGCCGTTCGGAGTGACGAATGCTCCTGCAATATTCATGAACTATATGAATAGGATCTTTCGTCCATACTTAGACAGATTTGTTGTTGTCTTCATCGATGACATTCGATCTATTCTCAAAGTCGAGAAGAGCATCTTTGAACATCTCGGTATAGTTCTCCGAGATTTTGAAGGAGAAGAAGCTGTTTGCGAAGTTGTCAAAGTGCGAGTTTTGGTTGGATGAAGTTCAATTTTTAGGTCACGTAATTTCCAAGGAAGGTATTGCGGTAGACCCATCGAAGGTGGAGACTTTTACGATGGGAAAGGCCTAAGACAGTGACCGAGGTTCGAAGTTTTGTTGGATTAGCCGGATATTACAGAAGATTTATTGAAGGTTTTTCCAAGATAGCTGGACCACTTACACAACTCACAAGGAAGAGTCAAGCTTTCGATTGGACGGAGGAACGTGAAGCGAGTTTTCAAGAACTGAAGAAAAGATTAACGACTGCACCAGTGTTAATTTTGCCGGATCCTAACAAATCTTTTGAGGTGTATTGTGATGCATCTTATCAGGGGTTAGGATGTGTGTTGATGCAAAATCGGAACGTGGTAGCTTATGCTTCAAGACAATTAAAGGTTCATGAGAGGAACTACCCAACGCATGATTTGGAGCTAGCTGCAGAGTTTTTGCGTTGAAAGTGTGGAGGCATTTTCTGTATGGAGCTATGTTTAATGTCTTTAGTGATCACAAGAGTTTAAAATACTTGTTTGATCGAGAGAATTGAATATGAGACAGAGGCGATGGTTGGAATTTTTGAAGGACTATGATTTTCGGCTTCAATACCATCCAGAAAAGCAAATGTGGTGGTGATGCCTTAAGCAGAAAAGTAGTAAGTGTTTCTACTATGATGATTAAAGAGGAGGAGTTGATGAAGCAATTCAGAGATTTATGGGTATCGATAGAATTGGTACCGGAAAGATTCGTTTAAGTAGAGTTGTGGTCTTGAATGACTTGTTGGAGATAATAAAGGAGAAACAAGATGTAGATGCGTTTTTACGAACGAGAAAGAATTGTTGAAGCAAGGTCATAAAGCAACGGTAGAGGAAGGATCTGATGGAATCATGAGGTTTCAAGGAAGAGTTTGTATACCTGATGATCCCGAACTCAAGAGAGCGATCTTGGATGAAGCTCATACAAGTAATTTGAGTATGCATCCAGGGATGACGAAGATGTATCAAGACTTGAAGCGACTGTTTTGGTGGCCAAGGATGAAGAGAGATGTAGCTGAACGTGTGGCGTCTTGTCTTGTTTGTCAGAAGGCAAAGGTGGAACACCAAAGGCCTGCTGGTATGTTACAACCTTTGACTATTCCAGAGTGGAAATGGGATAGTATTTCGATGGATTTCGTTACTGGATTTCCGAAGACGAGGAAAGGTTATGATTCGATATGGGTTATAGTTGATAGGCTTACGAAATCAGCACATTTCTTGCCGATCAATATTAAGTATCCGTTGGAACGATTAACCCAGATATATATCGACGAAGTTGTTAGACTTCATGGTGTGCCAGTAAGTATAATTTCTGATAGAGATCCGAGGTTTACGTCAAGACTCTGGCAAAGTTTGCAAGAAGCTATGAGGACTAAATTGCGATTGAGTTCTCGCATACCATCCGCAGACTGATGGTCAGACGAAAGAACGATTCAGTCGTTGGAAGATCATTGCGTGCTTGTGTGTTAGAACAACAAGGGAGTTGGGATGAATTTCTGTCTTTGATAGAATTCACCTACAACAATAGTTTTCACTCGAGCATAGGAATGGCGCCCTATGAAGCACTTTATGGACGACGATGCCGAACACCTTTGTGTTGGTATCAGGATGGAGAGAGTATGACTATTGGTCCTGAACTTGTGCAGCAGACTACAGAAAAGGTGAAAATGATACAAGAAAAGATGCGAACGACTCAGAGCCGTCAGAAGAGTTATGCTGATAAACGTAGACGACCCCTGGAATTTGAGGAAGGTGATCATGTATTCTTGCGAGTTACGCCTACGACGGGTGTCGGAAGAGTTCTAAAGTCAAGGAAGCTTACACCTAAGTTTATAGGACCTTATCAGATTATTCGTCGGATTGGTCCTGTAGCTTATCAAATAGCTTTACCGACTTTTCTATCCAATCTCCATAATGTATTTCATGTGTCTCAGTTGAGAAAATACATTCCCGATCCAACTCACGTGATACAACCTGATGAGGTACAGCTGAAAGATAATTTGACGTACGAAACACTTCCTGTTAGAATTGAGGACAGGAGAGTGAAACAGCTTCGAGGGAAGATGATTGAATTGGTGAAGGTAGTGTGGAATGATGTAACGGGAGATGCTACATGGGAGTTAGAGGATAGGATGAGGGAGCAATACCCTCAGTTGTTTGATGTATGATGAATTTCGGGGACGAAATTCTTATTAGTGGGGGAGAGTTGTAACACCCTAACTTTTGGGATAATTACAATATAGTCCCGATTTGTACTCTTGTTTTGTGAATTCGTGAGCAAAATTTAATTTGACTGTTCCGTGAGTGTACTTGATCATGTTGTATGTGATTTGCTCCGACCTAAGAAAATAAAAATTTTCATGGCCTGGATAAATCTTATTTTAATTAATTGGAGTGGGGATCTTACTAAACCCAATTCGATTGATATATAAATTAATAGCGTAATTTTTCAGATTTAAGCGTGCAATAAAATAATTTTATATTTTTATAATATTATTTTATATTACATTCCTCTTTGTCTCAAAAACAAGTAAAAATCGCTTCGGTTTGACCACGATCTTTAAAAGTGTTGTGGGACCCGCGTGTAGGAAAAAGCAATCAAGCTGTCGATGTACAATTTCTAACCAATGAGAGCAAGTCAACAAAGGTAGGCTTGACTTTCTAAATCAATAGGAATTGGACACCTAAGGGAGCATGTGTTTTCATTTGGACCGTTGGATGAAGACTTAATGATGAAGCCTTTAATCTAAGCCATTGATCTAATCAATGGTGATATTAGAATGATAGGTTTTTGATCAAGTGATATCTACCCTAGATCTAATCAATGGTTAGGAATTAAAGATGAACCAAGGGTTAGGATTTAGTCAACAATTGTAGGCTTGAAAATGGTTAGTAACTTAATTAAGCTTAATCTAACTAATCTAATTACCTAATTAGCATACTAAGTGAACTAGCTTAGTAATGAATTAATTATAATCTAATTACTAATTAGATATATTAATATTAATTAAAGGTTATAATATATGTTAATATTTACTAAATTAATTAGTTATATTAGTAGTATGTTAATTAAGAATGGTTAGGATAATTAACCTAACTAATTGCCTAATTAACTAAAATATAATTAGGTGTAATTGGAGGACAATTAAGACATTATGAAGGGAGAGGGAGCACGGTTTTGGGTAGCAAGGAGGCTTAGTGGGCTTGGTTCTACAAGGTTCAAGAAGGATCCAACATGACTAGGCCATGTGCTAGCTAGTGTGAACACATTTGTGATATTTTTACCAAGCAAATTCACTCACTCAAGCTCACCTAAAGGCCACTCACTTTTGCTGCACTCTTCATTTACTCTTCACTTTAGTTTTTCATCTTTATCACATTTTGGCTATTCACTTCTCTCTCTAAAAACACAAGAAACTCAAGCAAACTTTTCTCTCTCATTTTCTCTCTAAGGTTCGGCCAGCCCCCTTCCATACACATCCAAGCCTTCATAATTTTATCCAATCTCATTTCTTGAACCCAAATACTATTCTAAGCATCTTTCATTCACAAACTTTTCCCAAATTCCTACTCTAACTTGCTCAAAATCTCATTTCTTGCTTACTTCCTTAAGGGTAAGTTTGATTTCTATGGTTCAAAATTTAAATTCTGATTTTTCTAATCATGTTTGTTCCATGGTTTTCCTATTTTGTACCTTGTATGTGTATTTGCTAATTATTTGAGAATTTTAGGAATTTTATTGGAGGTCACACGAAATTTGGAAGAAAGGAAGGAATCTTACCGATTGTTTTGTCTACAAGAGGTAAGAGGGAGATTTAATCTCATCAACCCTAAGTGGTGATGAGAAAATGGATTGTGTTTGTGTGTAGAATCCATAAGGATTCGGTTGTATGGTTTATTTGTGATTTTATTGTTTTTGATTGTTTAAATGCTTTAATAATTGTGATTTTAATTTGCTATGCATGATTATAGTTTTTATTATTTTTGCTATGCATGATTATGGCTTAAAATATATTGTATGTGTTTTATATGTGATTACATAATTGTATGTAATTATAATTGTGTATTTATTTAAGTAGGATGTGAATAACATGTACGAAATGCATGAGTGTTCCAAAGAACACAGTTGAGGCTCACGGCCTTCTCACCAAAAATAGAGGACCAAAATGTTCTCACAATTTTCTAAATCAAGGATTTAATGAACCTAGGTAAATAATGGATTATTTAAGTTAATTGTGGCCAAAATGCCATTTAGTGTATAACCAAATGCAATTTTATTTTGATTTGGCCAACATACCATTTTATTTACTAAGATAGGTTAGATAATTATTTTATAACAAAAATCGATTCCAAAGAATCATTGAGAAAATTAAAGGAATTAATTCTGTTATAAAATTTTAACTTAGCAAAATTCAGTCTAAGTAAGAAATAAATCAGACACTTGAAAAGTACTAAAGTAGGGCTCATACTATAAATTTTGAAGCGCGTTAGTAAATTTTAATGTGAAATTATTGGGTAAAAATAAAATAAACTATATTTAGAGGAAAACGTTAAAAATACCTTATACTTGATTTTATAGGCAAAATGTCCTTTATTAAAATCAAACGCATAAAATGAAAAGATTCCATACTATATTTAGAACATAAGGAAAATACATTACGTATTTTAAAAGTACTAGATATAGTTTTTCACATATTAAAAATGATAAATTTAAGCTATTCGGTTAAGAAAATGAATTAAAAATCCTACGCGATTGAGAAAATAATTCAAAAACAATTTACGATATTTAAAAATGACAAAATATCTTTACGCAATTTAAAAACATTTGTGAAAACGTCGAGATTGTGAAAACGCGATAAAATTTCTACGCGATTGAACAATACTGTGAGTTTTGTTGTCGGGCCAAAGTGGTGGACCCAGACATTTTGTAGTGTAGTCTTGTCGGACGTACTATACTTTGTTTTCTTAGGGGTATTTTGGTAATTTCTCGTAAATATGGTAAAATTTGAATAATAGGGGTATTTACGTAATTTTAGCTCATGTTTAAAGTGTTGTGCCAATTTGAGTTATAATTGGTGATTGATTGACGAGGCGAATTACACCGTATTTGGTGTGATAAGTGTAGTGTGGTTCATTTATGAACTTGGAGGCATTAGTGTGCGGAGAATTCCACATACGGACAGTGGGTTGCTCTTCTGGGCCGTGGTAACGGCAACACACTAATGATCTTGACAAGCACTATTCTTAGTCAAGATCTTGAGGGGACTATTAAGTACTATGCCCGTGGTACACGATGTTTGGATCATTTGTGTCTTGCTACGCTACACGATGTTTTGAATTTGTGGGCTATAGACACGACGTGTTGACAAGTGCAATAGCTTGGTTGGGCATGCCATAAAGTATTATTAGTTTCTATTCAGATCATTCTCTCGGATATCCGTGTTTAGCTCCATGGAGTAGGAACGAGTCGGTGTGTGTATCATTCATCATCTCGCATTTTAATGTTCATGCATTATCTGCATTTTACTTTTTTATTATAAACTGTGATAAATTATATGATTTATTGTTTTAATATATTATGCATGATATTGTGATAGGTATTATTGTTATATACTATTTAATATATTATGCATGATGTATTGGTATGTACTTTGGTGATAATTGTTTGTACTGTCGTTTTCTTTATTGCCATGCGGGTAATGGTGTAGATTGTCTCACCTCTCTATATGTTTTCTCGATATTCTTGTGTTACTTCAGTAAAGAGTTTGAGGTAGAGGAGGATCGCCTCTTGAGGTACAAGATTCTGACGAGCAACGGGGCGGGCGATTTCTACGAGGAGGAGGAACCAAGAGATCATACCGATCGTCAAGACTGATCTTGAGGTCATGGCACTGCCAAGATTCTTCGGGTTCGTGCGGCGGAGTTCCATGGAGGTTCCGAGGCGTGGCGTATGCATCCGACCGAGGAACGAGGCGTATGTGGGACGATTGATCGTGTCCCTATGTAGGGAGTATGACGGGGAGGTCATATTCACTACTATGCTTTATCTTCATTTAGAGTTACCTTTAACCATTAGGCGCTATTGGCGGGGAGTTTTCCACGCGCCTAGTGAGTTGAGTAGCGAGTCGACAAATTTCGGACTCGTGTCCCAAGTCTTTGGGAGATCTCATAGATGCACACTTTTCGATGGTTATTCGGAGGTGACGGATGGTGATTCATCTGGAGGGTTTGTTATCTATTGGGATGCACTTGGGCGCAAGATTTATGTTTTAGCTTTGTGTCAACTCTTTATTGCTTTATTTAAATACTTGTAGTTTGTGAATTATGTTTGTATTAAAAGAGAATCTTATGTATATTATGGTGAGTTTATGTTTGTTATATCTTGTGTTTCGTGTTACTTTATTTAATGTTATAAGTATAAAAAGAAAGTAAAAAAAAATATATTTCGCAAATTTTATATAAGTATCAAATGTTTTATAACTTGGGTAAGAGTTTTATTTTATTTTATTTCATTGCATTCATAAATGTGGCATCCCCACAAGGGTGTTACACTTTGGCTCTTGATCTTCATCTTTCTCCCTTCTTCTTCCATTGTTACGGGTTTGGGATGTTTTTAAGTTTGATTTCTTGTCTCTTGTTCTCTATGTCTGAGTAGTTTCTTTTGTTTCTAGGATTGGGCAATGCCCTTTGATACATTGACAATGATTAATTGACGTTGTTTCCCCTTTTATTAATCTCGAATGTTCTTTGATTCAATCCTTATTGCTTTTATTCATGTGAATTTGCTGGCCACTTATTTGCATCTCATAGGCATTTAGGGACGTACTGAGAGGTGAACCTAGGTGTTGGAACTATAAGAATTGAACTTAAGGTCTAAATCATGAGAGTAGTTTTAGCCTTTCGAGGATTCAATGAATTACCACAAAGCGTAATGGGTTCAATTTAAATTTAATTACCACGAGAGTAGGAATTGGTTTAATTGGGCACGAATCTTGTATCTTGAGAAAGAACATTAACTAATTTAGGGTAATTCACCTTCAATTGAATTTCAGATTTAATAAAAGGGTTGTCAATTAGGATTTATCTTGTATCATTGTGGTATCCCAATCTTGGAAGCTTTCTTGAATCTGAATACCTTTCTTGATAACTTGTTATTTTTGTTCTAAATTCTGCACTTTGATTTTTATTTAATTGCTTTGTTACTACATTCTTCTTAATCAACAATCATATTCCCTTTTGTTTAATTTAATTGAATTAATTAATTAATTTGTATTCATAAACATAGTCCCTGTGGATTCAATCTTTTTATTACTTGACGACGAAACCGTACATTTGCGGAATTCACGCACCACACACTCTTGTTCTTCCCTTAAATTCCAAAAATTCGCTCTAGGTTATCAATTTAATTTTTTTTCCAATCACAATGTTAATTACTTAACCTTCATTACTAAATATCCAAGGTTGCCCAAAAATTACACCATTGGACCCAAAATGGGCCTAGAGGCCGTGAGCCTCTCTAAAGGGTGAGAACCCAAATTTTTCTTTGATTCATTAATTGTTAATCACTTGATTTCTCATCTCTTCACTTATTGCAAAATTTTAAACCATAAACACCCTATGGAGGGGTTGTGGCCATGAGCCTCAATGGGGAAAGCAAGAAGTTCTTACCCCCAATTCTTGTTTCCAATCAATCAAAACTAATCCAAGATCATCAATATATATATATACATTCAATCAAATAAATCATACATGATAAAATCAATACATAGTCATCAAAATTACACATCACAAAGAGTAACCCTAACAAGGGTTTCTCACAACCAACACATAATACAAGTCTCCTACTACCAATAGAGGTTGAAGTGGATAGTCTTCCTCTTACCCAAGGGAGAAAACAAGCCAAGAACTCCCTTGAAGCTCCTAGTGAAATTCGGCCAAGCTCACCAAGAACCCTAGAAATTTTAACTTCAACAAATCAACACTAAGGCTTGAAAAGGAATGGTTCCATGGTCATGGTGAAGGCCATGAAAACGAAAATGAGGAAGAAAAGATGAGAGATCATGAATCTTACCCTAGAGCCTCAAACTTGAAGCTTGAAGAAGATGATGAAGATGGAAGCTTTTCAAGAAATCTTCAACTAGAAAGGTGTTTAGAATGTAGTGGAGATTAAGGAAATGTGGTTGCTTGAAGATGGTGGAGGCATAGAGAGGGAGTAAGGCCGTGTGGGTGGTAGAGAGAAGGAGGAGAAAATGAGAGAAAGATAAGTGTAAAGAGAGAAGTTGATAGTAGAAAATGATGATGGCTTTTGATTTTTGAAATTAGAATAGAAAACTTAATTAAGTGAAAGCACATTTTTGGCTCCAAAAAGGGCCATGCAGCCGTGTGGTGAGGGAGAAGAGAGAGAGTGTGTAGCTTCCTTGAGAAGCTTGGGAGGAAACTTCCTTAAAGCTTCCTTGAGAAGCTTCGCATGCTTCTTGATAAAGTGAAAAGTGATGTGGTTACACAAAGTGAACATTCTAGAACAGATGATTAATACTCTGCTAGAGCTATTATCTAGTGAACAAAAGTTACAATTAATGAAAATAGTATTTATTGTCCGTCGAATAATTTTACGGTACAATGATTTTATTTATCAGATAAAATCTCAAAAAATGTAAACCTCATAAACTATGCCCAGCCTCGGGTTTAGTAAGATCCCTTGTCGACGTTTCCACAGTTCAAAGTTTACCAGTCTCAAGAAAAATATTTCATTTTCGCAGTTCCACTCATCGCGCATGCAAATCGAGAAATATATTAAAATAATCAAAAGTTCTGAAAAAATTCACAAAAATTCTCAAAAATCACAATATTAGAAAATGATTATTCATGATGAAACAAAATAATTTCCTGGGTGTTACACTGACTCTGCTCAGTGTGCATGCAAAACGAGGAATATATTAAAATATTCAACATTTCTGAAAAAATCTAAAAAAATTCCCAAAAATCATAAATATTATAAAATGATTATTTATGATGAAACAAATAATTTTCGGGATGTTACAATGATGGAAGGTGGAATGCGACTAATAAGCAAAGGGGAATACCACATGTTGATGTTGAAATGTTAATTGTTGTTAATAACAACAACTCGAACCTCGATGATTAGGAGCAACCCTTCTCTGCTCAGCTTATGGAATTTAGGGTTACAAGAAACTTCAAGTTTCCCATTAACGTGGAGCTCTGTGACAGGACCACGGATCCTCAGGAGCATGTAGACATTTACGTCTAGTCTATGCACTTCCATAGGAGATCCTCACAACTGCTATGTTGTGCCTTCCCCCTTTCCCTGAAGAAGGGGACCCTCAAATGGTTCATGACCTTGCCATCGGGATCCGTCACCAACTGGCTAGACCTTAGACAATGTTTCTTGCTCCACTATACCACCAGTAAAGAGCAGCCAGGTCCATTGAATCTCTTTCTGAAATTCGTCAAGGGTGTAACGAGCCCCTTCTCAAGTACTTTAAGAGATTGAATACAACTTGTATCAATATGGAGAACCTCGATGACAAGATTACTCTCCACTACGCCAGAAATGGCCTCTGGAACAATTCCTAGTTTTTTATATCTCTGGCAAAGAAAAAAACTAGATAGTATGGAAGAATTTCGACAACGGACCCTGAAGTACATAAACCTTGAGGAGGTTACTAAGGCCAAAGAGAGCCTAGAGAAGGGTGATCTCTCTCACCATAAAGGCAATCAAAACTCCTCACGGCCCTCGAACTCCTCTAAGGATGATCCACCCTGGACCAAGTACTCCAGTTACACTCCTCTGAATACTCTATATGTAACTATTTTGAGGGAAGTGTTGCAGACAGAGTTCTAGGATATTAAGATGCCACCCCCTCTGAAGAAACATGCACAGAAGAATCATACCAAACATTGTTCATATCATAAGAGTTGCGACCATGAAACTGAAGATTATTTCCAATTTCACCACGCTATTGAATCCCTAATTAAGGCAGGACGACTGGATCAGTCCATCAGTCATGTCCAAAATGATGGACACTATGGAGGGCAGAGAGAAAGAAGACGTAACCCTCAATAAAGCCCCTCTCCACGCCGAAGAAGAAGAACCCAGAGTCTTTGGAGAAGATCCTAAAATCCACATCGCTGTGAGACTGACAACCAATAGGATCGAAACTAGGACGCTCTATCTAACAAAGACGATTATTGTGCCTAGCCTAACCGAACCATCAACACTATTGCAGGTGGGTTCGTCAGCTATGGGTTATCCAACAGTGCTCGGAAGAAAGCGCTCAGGATGGCAATGTTGAGCGTCTCCCTTTTCACACCTAAGTCACTGGACGGAGATCGGAAGGCGGCCCCCATCACCTTTTCAAATGAGGACTTGCGGTAGAATTATTCCAGATCATGATGACCTGCTAGTTATCTCGGGAATAATTACCTTTGCCGAGGTTTGGCTCATCTTCATCGACCAAGGGAGTTCACTAGATATAATGTTTATTGACTTGTAGCAAAAGCTGGAAGTTCCGCACTCAAAATTAACTTCCTATAATAGTGAGCTTATCGAGTTCACTAGAGAAAAGATCACTTTGACAGGATATTTTGAGACTTACCTAACCCTGGGGAGCACTAAACTCTTCAGGACTGTCAAGGTCAGGTTTTTGGTCATGCCCCTTAGTGTATCACATCATCTTGGGTCATCTTGCTCTAAATGCCCTTAGCACCGTGGCATCCACTATCTACTTGGCCATGAAATTAGTCAACAAGAATAATGAGATCGTCATGATCAAGGGGGATCAAATCATGGCGCATAAATGCTACAACGAAAGCCTTAAGATCAGTCAGACGACCAAGAAAGCAAAAACTAGAACATCTAGCCTAGTTCTCGACCAAGTTAATATCCTCATGACTGAGCAAGTTGTTTGTGAAGAAATCTGGGGTACCAGGCCCTATCCAGAAGGAGAACTACTGCCCCTCCAAATTGGTGTCAAGCTAGATCAAGTCACCAAGATTGGAACAAATTTGGAAGAAGATGAGAGGCGCCAGTTGATTGAGTTCTTATAGAAAAACAAAGACCTCTTTGCTTAGATATCCTCCAACATGCCTAGGCTTGACCCTACCTTCATCTGCCATTGCCTATCCACAAAGAAGGATGTTAGGCCAGTCTCCTGGAAGAAGAGAAAAGTTAGCTCGGAAGGTAGCAGGTCATTGAAGAATAGGTCAAGGAACTGCTTAGTGCTAGCTTCATTTGGGAAGTAGCCTACACAACATGGCTATCTAACATTGTCCTGGTGAAGAAGTCTAATGGGAAGTGGAGGATGTGTGTAGATAACATAGATCTAAGCAAAGCCTGCCCTAAAGATCCTTACCCACTTCCCAATATAGATAAACTAGTTGATAGCTCCTCCAGATTCAGATTGCTTTCATTCATGGATATATACTCTGGGTACAATCAGATCCTGATATACCCCGAAGATGAGGACAAAATCACTTTCATCACTAAAAGGGCGAGCTATTGCTACAGGGTTATGCCCTTTGGTCTAAAAAATATAGGAGCCACCTATCGGAGAATGATGAATAGGGTTTTTGAAGGCCAAGTAGGGAAGATGTTAGAAGTATACATCAATGATATGGTAGTAAAGACTCCCCAAGCCGAATCACACGTCTCGGACCTCGAGGAAGTGTTTGTGCAGCTTCGAAAACATAATATGAGGCTCAATCCTTAGAAGTGCGCCTTCAAGATCTAAGCAGGAAAGTTCTTGGGTTTCATGCTGACTCAACGTGGGATTGAGGCGAATCTAAAAAATTTCCAAGTGGTGCTCAACATTTGTAGCCCATAGAACATTAAAGAAGTGAAACAGCTGACAGGATGGATTACGGCCCTCACACATTTTCTTGCAAAAGCTACTTATAAATCTCTGCCCCTCTTCAAATTGCTTAAGAAGGGGAAAGATTTTGAGTGGACTCTAGAGTGTGAAGAAGCCTTTACATCCTTGAAGAACCTTCCATCCTCTCCCCCAATACTGATAAGACCCAAACACAGTGAGACATTGTACGTGTACCTCTCATTCCAAAAAGAAGTCGTGAGTTTAGTGTTGATCTGGGAGACGGCAGAGGGGTAGAAGTCGGTCTACTTTGTGATCAAGGTATTACAAGGCCCCGAGGTCTGCTATCAAAAAATAAAGAAGACTTCTTTCGCACTCATCACTACAGCTAGAAGACTCAGACAATACTTTTAGTGTTATCTCGTAGTGGTGAGAACAGACCAACCTATCCATTAGATACTGCACGAGCCAGACCTATCAGGAAGAATGATTACCTGATCCATCGAGCTTTCTGAGTTTGGAATTATATATGAGTCCTAACTAGTAACAAAGACACATGTGCTTTCAGAATTTCTAGCAGAGCTCACTTCAGACCCCAGTGATCCTGAGGGGATTTCATGGACCGTATTCATTGATGGATCCTCGAACCCCAAAAGGAGTGGTGTCGGGGTAATTTTGGAAAATTCTGAATGAGTGACCATAGAAAACTCCCTAAAGTTTGAATTTCCCACTTCAAATAATCAAGTGAAGTATGAAGCATGCATCACCGAACCGGTAATGGCCAAAGACTTAGGAGTGGCAAAGATCACACTATGCAATGATTCCCAGCTTATGACCTCCCAGATTCAAGGTGATTACTAAGTTAAGGAGCCTCCCCTTCAGAAGTACTTAGGCAAAGTCCAAGGACTCCTCAAATATTTTTAGGCTGCTAAGATATAGCACATTCTTATGGAGCAAAACTCTAGGGACCTCTTGTCTAAAATGGCCAGCACTAAGAGCTCGGGCAACAACAGCTCTGTGGTCTAAAAGACCCTCTCTCAACCTTCCATCATGAACGCAACCATTTTTCAGGTGGAAGGAAAAGAGCGTACTTGGATCACCCTAATCATGGAGTACCTATAGTCTGGAGCCAAGCCCAACGATCCAAAGGAAGCCTCCAATTAATCAAAACTGCGGTCTAGTACACTATCTACGATCAGTAGTTATATCGATGTAGAGTCTCCTCACCTCTCCTTAAATGCCTCATGCCAAAAGAAACAGAATATATACTGGCTGAGGTCCACGAAGGGAGTTGTGGACACCACTTGGGGGGCAAAGCCTTAACTCTAAAAGCGAGGCTGGATATTATTAGCCAATGATGGAAGCTGACTCCCTCGCATATGTCCAAGTCTGTGATAAATACCAGTGCTACTTAGACCATTATCAGGATACCTTAGAGGAACTATCCATGACGTCTACACCCTAGCTATTCTATAGATGGGGTATGGATATCTTGGGCCTGTTCCCTCAAGCACCTAGACAATTAAAATACTTAGTGGTGGTCATAGACTACTTCACCAAATGGATCAAGGCAGAACCCCTGGTCATGATCACCTCTGCCCGAATCCAAAAGTTCACTTACCATCACATCATCACCAGGTTTGGGGTTCCGAAGTCTATTTTGATCGACAATGGGACCTAAGTCAAAGATAAGGATTTTGAAGAGCTAGTTGTTGGGTTAAAAATCAAGCACCATTGCAGTTTCGTTGAGAATCCCAAAACGAATGGACAAGTTGAAGTCGCCAACCGAGTTATTATCCGAGAAATTAAAAGGAAGTTGGACGAAGCTAAGGCAAATTGGGTGGAATAACTAGACCATGTCCTCTGGGCCTACCAGACTATGCCTTACTCTATAATAGGTGAAACCCCTTTTAAACTCACTTATGGGTGTGAGGCTATGATCTCGATAGAAATAGGGGAACCAAGTTGGTGTCACCAATAATTCTCGCCCGACACCAACCCCAGACTAATCAGAAAATACTTGGATCTTCTGGAAGAAAGAAGGTGTGTCGCTCATATACACGATGCCGCCATCAAACAGAAGACGACTCCTCGTTATAACTTGAAGGTTATCTTGAGGAAATTTCAGCCAAGAGATTTAGTACTCTAGAGAGCAGACATTGGTGGTAGGAATGCCTCCCAAGTGAAGTTAACCCTAAATTGGGAAGGCCCCTACCACATTGTGATCAGCATGGGCAAGAGAGCTTACACCTCGGAGACATTAACAGGAAAGTCAATAAAAAACTATTAGGATGCGGACTAATTTAGAAAGTACTATATCTAAGTGCCTCTTGAGGCCTGGTCTCTTAGTTTACTTTATGTTTAATCTATCCTAGTTTTTGTGGATATACACTGTATGAGTTTTGGTCCTTTGCTTAATCAATAAAATGATATTGAAATACATCTTATATCTAAAGTCTTAATAGACACTCAAGTCGGACTCCGTTTTGAGAATGTCTACAGAGGTCGTTCCTTATGGGATCCATAATTTCTTTTAACGATTCAAAGACCCTCAAGCTAGAAAATGTCTTGAGAATGTCTAGAGTTCGTTACTTATGGGATCTGAGGTCTCTTAGATTCCAGGTTAAGAAAAATAACCCACAAAATCCATTTGTGTGTTTTGTTCGCTAGTTATAGGCACATACTTATATCCTCAACACTTGGCCATATCCACTTTGTGGTTGTGAAATTGATTGGCTATATAGGTTACGACATCCGTTGTCCGCCATCAGGTACCTACCGTGAATGTCTTATGTTAAATCAGTTCAGAAGTTGAAAATTCCTAAGTGTAAGGAGATTTTCTGAACTAGACCATAAACATTAAAGACCCTGATTATAGATCACTTTAAATTTTGCCTAAGTCCTAAGTAGAATGTCGAGTGCTCAAATGATTTGGGCATTGAACCCCAGACTAAGGTTCTAATTAATTAAAATTCTCCTAAGTCCTTAAACGGTTACCAAGTGCATATTTATAATGGGCATTGGACCCAGTTCGGACCATGGAAAAGAAACAAGCATATAACGCTAAGTTATAAGGGCAAAAGAAATGTACTTAATAAACCCCGGTGATCGAGGCAATTGTCTTTACAAAAGTTAAATTTCCCATGTAAGGGGTGAAGGAATGCAATAAATGAAAAGAAAAAAGGGGAAAGAGCAAGTTAAGGTTCAGCTCCATCTCCCTCTGGACTCTGCTGGTCTTCATCTGATGCTCCACCATCACCTTCCGTTGAATCAAGCACACCAGTTGAAAGTCCGGTAGTAGGGACCCTAGCAGCAGCTTGATTAGCCTCCCCCGCCATCACCAGACGATCATCCTAGAATAGTATGTCAGGATTTAATCCTTCCAAGGTTAGGGTGACATCAAGATTGAAGTGTTGGACCTAGGCAACTGTATTATAGAATTGTTCATCACCAATGTTTGTGCAAATTGTCTCTAGCTCCGCATTGTCCTTTTCCAATTGTGTTATTTTGGTTTAGAGATCCTGAATCTAATCTTAGAGGTCAGTAGTGGTCTTTCCAGAGTTAGTCCTCTCTTTCTTGAGCTTGGACCTGGAATCAGCCAGCTTATTTTTTAGGTCATGGGCCTTTGATTCAGCCTCCTCCTTGTCCTTGAAGGCTAGTTCAAGATTTTAAGCTCCCTCTACCTCGACTGCCTTCAACTGCTCGACCAACTTCTTCTCAAATTCTACCAAGGTCCTCTTAAGACAACGGACTTCAGTAGTGGCCCTAGAGTGCGAAGGTCTAGAACCTCGACAAAGTCTCTAGCAGATTCCTCTGGGTAATGTACTTCACAACCTCATCGCTCAAGAACCGCTCATTGACGAACTTTTCGGGCTCTATATGTCATGTAATTATGGGCATTAGATCTTCTTTTTCCTCTTCGTCCACCTCTGTTGTTATCGTCTTCCCCCGATCCTCCGCCCTAGAGCCTTCAGTGGCCTTTCTCTTCCTCATCTGAAGAAGTTGTGCAGGAAAATTTGACTGATAAGAAGCGACTTCAATAATAGGATCTTGGGCAGCGAAAGCCAGAGTAAAGGGTGTAGGAGCATTGGAAGGTTCAGCCCTCCTTTCCTTGCCTTAAAAGTGTGAAGGGCGGTAAGAGATGATCTAAATGCCATGGTTTCTGCAACTAAACATAAAAAGCAAACAAGTTTAAAATAGTTGGAAAGAAAAATACCGAAAGCAAGAGGTAAAGATGAACTACGGACTATGACCTAATACCTACCTAGTATAAGCCGAAGAACTTCATCATCGGGGGTTTCCAGAAGATCCTTACAAGGAATCAACCCAACTTATCGAGCCCATGTATTCATGACCTCAATATACCCGGTGTCATCCCAATTAAGATCGTGCTTCTCATTTTCAATTAACCCAATGGGGGTGCTCTAAGCCAGGTTTATCCAGTACAAGTGAAACACAAGTTCCCCGTTGGCATCCAGAAAGAACAGATGGGTGCTTGGTGCCGCCATTAGCTTGAAGAACTTTCCCTTGAAGCCTTTGAAGCTATCCTGGAAGACTTCAAACACCTTCCGTCCAAACCGTGATTGGATCATGAGCCAGTTCTTTTGCATTGCTCCTTTCCCTTGGGGACAGCACTAAGTGAACAAGTAGAAAAAAAGCTTTGTAGTTTGACTACCTGGCAAAATCTTTTAAAAGCAAGAATATTTCCTCAGCTGTTAGGGTGAAGTTAGGACAGAGCCACATTGAGAGTACAGAGGATTGCTATTTGGAAATCGGTGAACAGAATCTAGAGTCCAAGCCAAATGAAGATATTTTTGTACATAAAATGAAGTGTGTGCCCGCCTCCCGACCTGAGCACACTCTCTCGTTCTCCTTCAGAACCAGAATTTCATACTCATGGTCCCCTACATCGTCTTCTGTCTGTCTCAAATACACTTTGATCTCCTTAAGCTTCTCCCTAATTTGAAATATGAACTCATTGTTCTAGACGTCATCTCCTACCAAGGGGTATACAGTCCTCTTAGGGCCAAGTACTAAAGGTCCATCAACAACTGGCTTCCTTTGCACCGCTGCTCTTCTCCTTGCCATTGAATCCTTGAAAACACTCATAGAGGCTGGTAAGACGCTATCAGAATCAAGAATACCTTTGACATGGGGTAGAAAAGACGTTGCTTTTTGTACCCAATCAGTTACACCTATTGCAAGTTCCGGCCTCTGCGCCCTAAAAAGTCCACGAGCCAGTAAGGGTGTCTCGACCGCTCACAGTGCGGCAGAGAAGGTGCTCCAGATAACAACACCATAGAGTTAGGCCTATAATCACTAGTATCCTAACTCATTTTGGATGAAGAAGAAAAGAAAATGCATAAAATACAAAAGATATGAATCTTCTACCTCCGGGTAATGCTAAAAATAGTAAAAAATAGAAAGTAAAGAGAGACATACCTTGAAGAAACGAAGAAAAGTTTATAATTGGAAGAAGACGAACTGTCAAAAATTACTGACAACTGCTTGAAACCATACTTCTCCTCCGAGAAAGGTCACTGAAAATCGTTTTAAGTCGCCAGAGTTTGGAAAGTAATAGTAATATATGGAAGAGGCGTCCTTAGCAGCTATTTATAAAGGCAAGATGGTTAGGGGGCAATTTTGTCCTAACACTTCAGATTTCAAAAGCCCCACATCATGGTGCACAGAACCCTAGCCACATCTATCCAGTCTGAATGCGCCATGTGGACTTCACAGGTGTTATAGTAGTTGAAAGGACGATTACTCAAAAAACCAAATATCATGCAAGCCTTGCTGTTGAGTCTGGATTTTTTCTATAGACCCTGGTTTAACACTGGAATGTCCACCTCTGATCGTCTAACACGTGGGTGGTTGCATAACCACGGTATGCACACGAATGTCAAATGACGACCTTGATCAACACCTCCAAATTAAAAGCTCTTAACCCTTTGGGGGTAGCACAGAACAAGGCTTCGTGTAAAGAGTGGATTCTGTCACCTGGGAGCATTGAGACTTACCTTGATACTTCACTATATTAGTCAAGCATCAAGTTGGGGGCAACATGAGCATAACAAGGTTAAACGATGAGTGTTGGACTTATCCCGATGAAAAAAGCAAACAATGGAAACTAGAAGATACAATATTCAAAAAATGAATTTTATTATTCTTATTCAAAACATTGTTAGTGTTAAAAAAGAGAGTACATAAACTACTCTACATCAAGAATACCCACTGGAGATAGCCAAGAAGGAATCCAGATATAGACAGTGATGATGATGATGATGATGACCACTGACCACAACCCCGGTTGGCCAATATGAGGAGAATGTTTTACTCTAAGTTCCTCCAAGAGATTGTTTCACCTTCTTGTATATCCAATTAAACTTAGGAGTAAAACCAAGGCACTTGGCTAGTGCCTCTAGAACAGTCAAGACAGGAGGAGGACGGAGTGTGGAGCATCTCTATGCATCACAGGAACTATAGCAAAAACTGGCATGCATAGAAAGGTTGCACACCCCTGCATATGCCTAGAAAGAAAGGCTTTTGCTACCCAGATGCATGTTAACCAACCCATGTAGGGCAGCTACTTGGTCCTCATAGAACCCTTACGCCTGGTAAGAAAAGCCTCCATCTGAGGAATGTGTTGGGGAAAAGGAAATACCTTCAAGAATTTTGGAAAGAACAAGAAGAAGATCTTAGAAAGAAACATGGCTCTCCACAAATTATAACCCCACTGCAAGCATCCCATATTTATAGAGGGAATAAAGCATTCAGATTGGTTCCCGAGAAGGCTAACTGATTGCACATTCGATGCCACATTTTAATGCCATTTCCTCACGATTGGCCACAAGAGTACAGGTAGTTGGGAAACAACTTGAAACTGCTATCATTTTTAAAAGGGTTTTTAATTCCTAATAAAGTCAAAGCGATGATTCCCAAGCAAATTCAGATTGCTACAAACTACAGGATTATGTTACAATAAAAGACAAGACAGACCCCGTGAACTACACATGGGGGCAATATACGTCAAACCACGAAATGGCGGAATGACAATATAAGCAAAGCGATCCAATTCAGATCCCGGCCTTACATGTTAACCCCGGAGGCATACTATGATGTATCACAGACCTTGACCCTTTGGAAAAAACATTGCGAGATCTGGTGTTTACACTGACTAGGATCCCTTTGTCTATCGCGTGCCTTGTGTTCCTATTAAACTCGAACTTCCAGACACTTAGTTGTCCCATCTAAGTGCTAAGCTGGGGGCAACTATTCTGGACTGCGATACAGACCACATCTAGTGGATCAACCCGGCACGCATACTACTAGTGTTCGCCACAGATATCCCAGCTAAGCACCGGTGACACATTGTCAAGATCTCGGTACCACGTATTTCAAACTGTGATATTGGGCAACTGCATTATGATCACGATATTTGCGCAACGGAGAAATCCCAAAATATCCCTAATTACCAATCATGATTTTACAAAATGATAGTGCCCATAACCGCCTCAAACTACTCATAACTGTAGTATCAGTGTTTTGAACTTGTAGGGATTTCTTGCTATAATTAAAGGAGACAAAGCCCTAATTGCATTTTATAAATATTAGGCTTATTCACCTTCTACAGGTAATTTATTGCTTATAGCATAAACCCTTCTTGTGCACAACCTGACTTGAGCATTGGAGTCCCTTTGTAGGTATCAACCCCCTCATTCCAACACACTTTGCTGTTGCTGCGTAAGGAGGAAACCATCAGAACGTGCTTATCCATGTACAGCTCAGTATCTACTACTGAACAATATTCGTAGAATTAGAATTTGGCAACATGTGTGCTCATGATATTAGTGTTCATAATGCAATAGGGGAGCACAAGCAATTATAAAAATTTGTCCTATAAATTCATTAATAACATCATGACATGTATAAAGATAAACAAAGTTAATTATTGTCATGTGAATAAAAAAAACATACCTTCTATAATTGTCCTCAGTGAGTTCTCATGCTCTGAAATCGTTGAATAATAAGCTCCTTGTCAATGCCAATGAATATATCATTCTCAATGTAAGTGATCAAAATCATTCTTCCAATCATCTCACATTTGATTTCTTAGACAGTTCTTCACAATCTTCATAGAGAACATAAAATTAATGCCAACTTCATTAATAAATACACCAATGGATAAACAAGATGCTTCCCAATTTCAACTAGTTTCTTTGCAAAGCTACAAATCCCCTTTAAATTTGAGAAATCATCATTACTTTGCACATTAATAATGTATATGTCCAACTGATTATCAAGAACTATCAAACTAGTGAGAGAAAAATCACATGGGTAGAATTTATCAAATTGAATCAATCTTTCCTTACAATTGCTATTTAAATTGAACTGGGATTTTCCATATATGACATTTGGCGAGTATAAAAATGTGAATTGAGAAAACAATTTATTAGGTTTAAACTTTAAAGGATATAAAGGAGAATAATATTATTATTTAGGCACACTTAAGTCTTAAAATTTTTAACTATTACTACAAAAAAAATTCAAAAATTCCAGGGGGAGCATGGCTCCACCACTGATCCTGATAAATTGTTGATTAGATTGTGCATTGTTCATGCTCATTAGAATTAAATGTAAAGAATGTGCTTGGCCCAAGATTTAGGTAAGGGAGTACCTTACCAAAGGCAAGGAATGATTAAACCACCTTACCAGGGATAGATTCCATGTGGCAAAGTATGGCTATGGAAAGTGAGCTCATGTCTGTCAAGTAGACTATCACCCAAGAGGTTGAGGATAAAGTAATTTCCTCTCGATATACAGGATTAAGTAACTTCCTCAAGAGTTAGAGGATAAAGTGATTTCCTTAGGGGATTAAGCATAAAATAAAGATAATGAAAGAATTAAGAATTGAGATTTGTAGTGGCATTACATTCGTATATGTTGGTATTGCTGATAGAATGTTAATCTTGCATATTAGTTTTATTGAAAATAAAATGAATTTCTATATCAGGAAATGAAAACTGTTTTGGCATGAGCCACATATCTGTTGAACTACTTTTTTGTATTCTAATGCAGCTGGAACTATCATGAGGATATTTTGCTTTACTTTAGTAGATTACTAGGGGAATTCCTAGAATTATCACCCTGTATTTCCATGATATTCCATATACTGAGCAAGCTACTAATTAGATCTAGTGCTGGTTACAATATACTTTGATATTGGTGAAGGGTGATGATATTACCCTCCAGAGACCAATTCCTACATTGTCTATGCCAATGTTAGGTTGGGCATCTAGTAGTAGCTTTTAGTGTTGTCTGTATTATATTTTGAGACTTGTACTTTGTATATAGTATGCTAGTGTCCATCTAGATATATGTATGTAGTTATTGAATTAGACTATGGACCATGATATGTATGTTATGCATGTATGAACTGGGCTGACGGTGGACTTTGATCTATCTATTATATGGATTGTAGTTCATAGGTACTGATGCATGTGACTTTAATATAATGTTTTTATATTATGGATATGTGTGATGATATTTCTATTGATTGTTGGATTGATTGCTCGTTTCACATAATAATTGAGTTTTGAGATAGAGTTCCACCTTGAAAGACTCTTGGAAAGTAACATAGTAACTTAAGATAATGTAAACAAGAATTAAGTGCTTTAGAGGCTTTCAGCCTAGCTCACCATGAGAGCTAAACAATTAAAAACAAGATTAAGAATCAATTAGAAAGATTTATTCTACTAATAACTAAGTCAAGCTTGGAAAGGAAACAAATCTGAAATACAAGATAGGTTATCAGATAATTAGTTTTAAAATTGAGCTTAACATGTAAAGATGTAGTATTGTGATGAACTTTGGCCGATCTTGTTCATCTAAGCTTAAGCCTACGAGGACTATATAGATTAGGGGGCATCACAACAATAATAAATGTATTCTTACAAAATATCAAATTTCTAGTTAAAGCATAACTAATGATGTAATACACAATTTTGGTAAGACCCTTCAAGGCAAACCATGAGAAATTTGTGGGGTTTGACGAAAATTACAATTAAAAGGAAACAATCAAAATTAAATGAAGAAGCATATAAAGATGGTGAAGTTTGAATTCTTTATTTTAAAAAATTGATAACAAAGAAACAAGGAGTGTGCACTCCTCTCAAATATAAAAATTACATCAACACCAATGGTGCAAAGTAAAAAAAAGAGGACACACAAATCAACATAAATAAAAAAAAGTGAAAACGTCCATTTTATTGATGTCTTAGTGGTGATGATGATAATAACATTTTGTCGATATTTATTTGTTAGTTGTGGTTGTGAACCTAAAGATCCTATTACAATCAATTTGGATAGAGATAGTGAGAAAGAGGAAGAAGAATGAGTGGTTGGAAGCAGTTCAAGATGTTTATTGTGATGAATATCTTACACCGTTCACTAGTTGTGAGACTGATGAGTATAATGATAAGATTTTCAAATGGATGATGTGATAGAAAGCACAAATAGTTGACACAGCTCCACCTCTTATGATGAGGAACTGATAAGTTGTAAGTTTATCATATATTTAATGCTTGATTTGCTATATTTATGGAAATAATTTCTATAAATCTATGTATTTTATTTCATATTTTGGTAAAATACCTCTTTTTATAAGTCAATAACTTTCTTTGTTATATTAGGTCTTATATAATAGATTTGGATCAATTAATTGAAAATTCAATGGAAGATTTTAAGAAAATTTATTTCTAAAGTAAATTAATTGCATATTTGTGCACTTTCTAACCCTACTACATTAAAACAACCATAACTTGAGTTACAGATATCAAAATTGAGTGATTCCAATGGAGTTGGAAAGCTAAAACTAAAAGCTATAACTTTTTGTTCATCTTGAAACCCAATTCCATCATTTCAAAGGTGAAAATTAGTGTGCATGTTATACATATCCTAACATGCAAAAATTGGCATATAGGAAGACCTATGCAAGCACTTGTTGGCAATCCGTAAGTGCACAAGTAGAACAACAAGTAGAGAGTGAGTGAAAAGTGTCGTATCCCAAGGGATTAGGGTAGTATTATCGATTAGTTAATTACTTTGTTTAGGCTTAAGTAACACAAACTTAAGAATAAAAAGAAAAATGGCAAAGACTTAAGGAAATCAGTGCAAAACACACCAAGGAAAAAAGGATAACAATGGTTAAAAGTCTTCCTTCACCCGTTACTTCACTTAGATTAAGCAAATCACATAAGTAAATGTTAATAAGCCCAAATTGTTAGCAGAAGCTTCAAGTATTCAAAATGTCTATGTATAAGTCACTTGAATTAAGATTCATCACCTAAGTTACAGTGTTTCCATATGAGATAGAATAATCTCAGCCCTTTAAGAACTTCTTTCAAACATAAGTTATACATGGCCAATGGGTATGTGTCCATTCCATTAGTAAATCAATACTCCCAACTCATGAAAGTGAGACTGAACATGTTATACCCAAAATCTTGGTCCCATTCTTTGATCCCTATGTCTATTTCTAGGAGAAGCCCCAAATTAGTTGGTGATCAAGCAATTGTAACATTTAAGAATAGAATTGGATAAACAAAATTATATTCATTAACAAATATCCATAAAATTCTACAATAATCCAAGATCCATTGGGGGATCCAACAGATCCCCTAGTTAAAGACTTAGAAACCCATGAAAAATAGAGAATCCATCACTACAAAGAGATCCATAGAAGAATATCAAAGAATAAGAACAAGATATGAAGAAGAACTAGAGATGGCGAACTTGAAGTGTGAGCTCCCCTCTTGAACCTTGATCTTCAATCTTGATTGGTTTCTCTTTCTAGATAAAAAATCTCACAAAACCAGAGTTTCTCTCTCTAAATTAGGATAGAAGACGGAATGAATCCGTAATTACATCATTTGGGTTTTAAAATATGAAGAAAGGTATAGATCCAAGTTGGTTGACCATGCCTTGGCGCAGAAATCCTTTTACAAGTGCTAGTTAACTCCATGCCTCGATATGCTTGAGTCATGCCTAGGCATGGAGCCCCTTCGAAATCTTCTCAGCTACAAGGGTGTGGTCTTCTCTGTCCAAAATGCTCTACCAGTTGCTAATGCCATGCCTAAACCATGTCTAGGCATGGCTTCTTGGTCCAAAATTTGCTTGCTTTCTTCCTTA
Source organism: Ormosia semicastrata (assembly GCA_029884595.1). Classification (NCBI taxonomy): domain Eukaryota; kingdom Viridiplantae; phylum Streptophyta; class Magnoliopsida; order Fabales; family Fabaceae; genus Ormosia; species Ormosia semicastrata. The sequence goes on along the minus strand of JAQQTO010000047.1, from coordinate 35,403,327 downwards.
ATTATCCTACTTAAGCTCCTAATTCTTTTACTTGGTCCTTCATTTAAGTCCACGATCTATATAAAGCTACAAATCATCACCAAAAAATTACATGAATTTCTCAAATTTGTTAAGCAGATTCAAATTTAATTGTTAAGGAACTAAATCTTAACCAAATTAAGATAAGAAGAATTATAATCTTAAAGTTTCCAAACTGAGTATAAAATCTATTAAAAACTATAGAAAACTTAGACTAACAATTGAATTAACAACCTAAAGAGAAGTATAATAACTCAATTTCCTATAGTTATTAACACTAGGCTAACAATTCAGTATAAGGAGAAGTGTTAGTAGGCTAAAAATAATTTTTACTTGTAACAGCTGATGACAGCTGTGATGATGGGTATATTTAACAAGGAACATTGCACAAAAAAAAAGTCAGCTTCTCAAGTTGTTGTAGAGAATAAGTATGCTCTTTCATCAAGAGAGAATCTAGTAGAAAAATCTTTTAACACGAATGCAATCGATTGAAAAGTGTAAAAGAAATTCAGCTTTTCTAGATATTGACATTTCTAGTTCCTATACAGATTCATTTAATGTGGATAATATTATTTTAAGAATTCTCATTTTATTACAAATAATAAGAAAAGCAAATTTGTCCCACTCACTACCACCATCACCATCAAAACCCCAACCTCAAATTTGTCCAAATTCTCCTGACATGAGATTTCCATGGCCGGCAACTCTCCAAAACTTATTAGATGAATGCAAGCAAACACGTTTCCAATGCCACCTGCAAGGCCAGTGGTCTTGGGACTTCTCATTCAACTACCCTAACCCAAGGATCTTATGCGCACTGTTTTAATAGACCTTTTCTCTCCACAAAATTGTGACACAATGTCATTTTCATTGTTAGCAGCTTTCTTTTTATAAGTTTTGCTTTCAGTTTCTCCACCTTTCTCCCCTACTTCTCCACCATGCGCCTTCTTTCATTTAGAAAAATTATTTCATAAGAATAAGCACATTTCCTATTCTGAAGCATAATACTTTTCTCTTTCCTCTTACCATATCTCCTTGCTTTCCCCTCCTCATCATAAGGGACAAAATTGTGTTACCTACTTGAGCTTTCTATCACACCATCCACTTGGAAATGTTGTCACTAGATTCATTGTGACATCCTAATAGCAATACCTTAGTATATTCCAAATATACAGTAGTAAACAATATTAGTCACATCATTTCTAACTTAAAAATAATATTCTAGATTCATAATAATCAAACACGTTATTATAAAGAGCCAAGAGGGACAGAAAAAATTATATATATCCAACATTAGCCTCAAAAGGGTATAGCATAATACATAAACCTTTATACAAACCCAAAGGTAATATATTCAAAATACAAGCTTTGTTCTAAAAGTAAATAAAAACTATCTATTTTATTTGCTTCTTCTTCTTCCTTTGGAAGAGTCTCGACCTGAATTTATCATGGAAATAACAAACGGGGTGATAATTTACAATTCTCTATAGTATATACACGTATATGACATCATGATAACTCCAGCAGCTTCGGGGAAAAACAAATCATTTAATAACATCTGGCAAGGTGGCAAAAGCCAAAAACTATTTCTTTCTCTTCCCGAGGTTGAACGTTCAATTTTATTATATTTATGGTACAATTATCACATAATTAACTATTCACAATAAATAAACTAAACAACAACAGATTAAGATTGTAACAAGTAATTAAGTCACTACTCAACACCACAGGAATGTTAACATACTCTCTCTATGTAACATTCACAAAGCAATCCATAATCCTTTTACATAGCTAATAATGATAAACAACTGCTCATACAATTGTAAGATATCATTTTTCCTTAGCAAAGGGTTTTTCTCACCCCTTTGCATGGCAAAGAGTCTTACTCACTCTTATTGCCCTTGGTAGAAAGCTTTTCTCACTTCTCTCACTCCTTTGTCTCACAAATCCATCCTTGGCAAAGTGTTTTTCTCACTCCTTTGTTTTAAGATAGATTGTGTTATGGATCAACTCTAACTAGTAAAGGAGCCAGTCTTAACAAACATGTAACTCTGGCTCAACTTTGTCATATAAAGGAGCAATTCATGCACTATGACAAGCAACTATTTCCAAACAAACTCATTAAACTTACATCTTGTACACCACATCATCACATCACAAGTGATATCAAGTGCAACATCATTACTCTTCAATGATTAGAAACTTACCTATGTCAATCTACTACCATTGGATACACAAAGGCCTATCCTTTTACATATACGCTAAGGGGTTATTTCCTCCATAAAATATCCATAATAGTGTCTTAACTCACACTAAAATGCATGTATAAAAGATCCCAACAAGAAAGGAACTCCAATTCCTCAAACTAAAAAGCATGTAACTCTCTGTCCTTGGGCGCTTAGTTACTCCATTTTCTAGAGATTAGGTGTCTCATGGCAACAAAGTTCACCCAATTTTATGTCATTGGGCACTTAAGCACCCAATTTCTAAGCGACTAATCACTCAGTACTTTGACATTCTAGTCTTGGGCGATTAAGTGCCCACTTTCTGGGTGATTAAGCACCCAACACCAGATTTACCAAACTCAACTTCTTTAAGTTGGCAACCAGTTCTTGACCTCCATAATCAAGTTCTAAAAGGTTTTCAACCTTAAACATGGTTTCTAAGCATGTTAAAACTCTCATGCACATTCTTAAATCACCATCATAGTGAAATAAGAGCAAAAAACAACTCATCCCAAACCCATTTTCTCAAACACAAGTTAATGGAGTTATATGCATGCTTACAAGTTCTAAACCACCAGTATGCATGTCTCAACTCATTGCATACCATTTTCTTAACTTCTAATCAAGTTCACCATCTCAAATCATTGAAATACCTCACAAAACCTATTTTCTACCATGTTCCATATGCACCATGCCCATCAACAAGATGTAGAAAATAGAAAAGGGTAGAGCATAGACAAACACCCCTACCTCAAGTCTCAAAGGATGATGCTTGAACTTGGTCTTCTTGCCTTTCCTTGGTTCTTCCTCCTCTTCCTTCTTCTTTTCCTTCTACTCTTCTCTTCTTTCTTTTTTTATCTTTTTTATGCTACCAACGTGAGAGATGAGAGAAAATGAGAGAGAAAAGTCAAAGAAGCAGAAAGATAAGGATGGTAGAAGCAAAGGGAAGATAAGGATGGGTTGAGATATTTAGCTGGAAACTTTATATCTCTTAGGAATACTTTGATCTTACAAATCCAAGTTTCCTAACTTGCTTAGGTGTTATGAAAAATCCTAGGATTCATCTCAATCATATTCTCATCATTGCTTTATTATTCACACACCTAAAACTGTAACTTAAGTTCTATTACTCTACCTTAAGTTACATTAAACCTAAGGAAATAAGCTAATAAGTTTACAGATATCTACCTTAATTTGTTCTCATTATCAAAAAATTCTTCATTCTTTATTTGATATATTCACAAATTCTCATAATTTTTTAAGATATCTGCCTATTTATTCTGGCTTTTAAACACTCACTCAGTGTTATTAATTAAAAATATCAAACTAACTCATATTAACCACATCATATTTTATTCATATGTGACCTAAAAATAAATTCTTCATATTTATTTCTCTCATCTAAGTAGTTTATTCTACTCTCTGGGCTATTAATAACTATTTTTTACATTCAGTATTATAGCAAAATAACCTAACTAATTTTAAAAGGTTACCAAAGTTAACAGATAACTCATACAAGAGTTACTGAACTTCTATAACTATGATTAAGGTTAAAAAGTTAGTGAGGATGTTACACTCATCATTCTCACAACCAATGAAAAATGAAATATAATTATTAGAGTCAAATCTCAAACTGCTTTCAGCCACTCAATGTTCATCTCCACTTACTTTCTCTATTTAAATCGATTATAACAGGGCTTTTAGGTTTACAATCACAACCAAAGAATAAAAGTCGTGGAAGTCCAATTACTTATCATCATCACTCTCATTACTTTGGAGGGAGATAGTGAGAGTGAGAAAGAACATCAAATGGTTGAAAACAATTCTAGATTCGACTCTGATAATTACCATTTATGTTTAGTGACAGTGATTATGATTGTAATGATGAAGACTTGTAAGTGGATGATATGATAGAAAGCTCGAGTAATGAATATAGTTTATAGATGGAATGCAAAAGTCATCGCTACCATTTATCGTCACTGGTATCACCTATGATTTGTTCCTTTGTTGTCAATCCATCGATGATTTATATTGCTTACAGGTCTTTTATATTTACTGAAGATTTCTTCCGTTGGTAGTTTGTGAATTTTTAGTACTGAGGTTACAAGTGCCACCAAAAGTGAGGGTCTTTGCTTGGTAGCAGGTGGCCCGTGACATTTTGCCCACAAAACAGCGTCTATGCCAAAAGGGTTATGCTCTAGATGATTGGTGTTATTTGTGTGGAGGAATGTAGGAAACTGTGGGTTATGTGTCATGTCTTAGAACATGTTCATACTATAATCCATTGCACTCGGCTGGAATAGACGTCCAATTGGGTCAGTTGGATGGGATGTCGTTAACTTGGGTGAGCATTATCTTACATAATCTTGATGTGGCGAGGAGAAACATAGTTGTTATGTGTTGGTACGAGGCCTGGCTTGAGAGAAAAGAGTATGGCAAAGCAAGCCACTTAGACTAAGCTCTCAAGTGGTAATAGGTGTCTTGCTGAATTTGCAAGCTTTCAAGTGGGCTTGGAAGGAGATGACAGAGCTGCAGCGATAGAACATTGTTCCTAAATGTTGTTCTAAACCTCGTGTTTTGCACCAAAGTTAATGTGGACACTGCTGTGTGGAGGAGGGAGCAGGAGTTTGGTATGAGGGTGGTACTTTGTGACTCTAGTGGAATGTTCTTGGCCGCAAAATCTAAAAGAGTTTGAAGCAATGGTGATGCGCATCAAGGAGAGTTGATAGTTGCATGAGAGGGTCTATTATTTGCAAGGGAATTGGGATCGAAAATTGTATTTCGTGAAGGTGATTTGAAGAGTGTCTGCTCAATTTTGAAGGATTTGATTGAAGCCTTGACTTTTCCTACAATGGAACTTTGTTCGGCGACAATTTTCTTTTCGCTTCTTGGTTTGACATATTTGATTGGGGGTATATTCCCAGGCATTGTAATAAGGTTGTTGACAGGTCAGCTATCTTGGCTAGGACTTCTAACAATGCTATTTGGTTAGAAGATCCTCCGTCATGTATTTTGATCTATTTGATTTTTGATGCTTATGATTAATGAAATTCAGTTTGAAGATCAAAAAAATAATATTTCTAATTTTAAAAAAATAAATTTAGCAACCATGGTAACAAATTATAACATAGTTACTACAAGAAATTAATGGAAGCTATGGACCAATCCGTAACTAATCCATAGCTAATCTCTAGTTAATCAATTTAGCAATGGAATAACTATGGATTAGTCCATAGTCAAATTCTCATCGCTAATTAGTTATAAAGTATTTGTAGCTAATTCTATAGCTAATATTTAACAATCTGGAGGAAGATTGTAGCAAATCCGTAACTATTGTGTTGCTAAATTGCTAATAATTCTATAGCTACTATAGCTATTTCCTAGTTATTAGTGTTGCTAAGTCCCTAGCGATTCCGTAACTATTTATTAGCTATTGTGTTGTTAAATCACTAGCAATTCCATAACTAATATGAAGCTAACCCGAATTAATTTTATAATGATAATTAGTATATTTTAAAATTATACATGTATAAATATTTCAATCCAAACAGAAAAACTCAGTAAATAAGTTGTGCAAAGCAACAAAATATCATAATTGCATTAATAAGTTTAAAACATGTTCTACAAAGAAAGCATAGCTACTCAATAAGTCTAAGTTAATAAAAATAGTTCAAAACAAGTTAGCCCCATTATCATCATCATCATCATCAATAAGCACAACTAATCAATCCAAGTTAGCCCTAGCCCTATCATCATTAACTTCATAATCCTCCCCAACTACATAGCCTTGTGATGGTGCCTGCAGCACACCACTCCTGCTTGGGAGCCAACAATCTTGTATAGAATTGACTCCAACATAGACATCAGCTGCGTCTGGAGAAACGAAGTCATTGCTTCATTAACAACTTCCTTTAGAGCTTCCTGTGTGGAGCAGTGCTGGAAGAACTAGCAACCTATGAGGATAAAGCTGAGCTAGATCCATGAATGTCGATATCTAAGTTGTAACTCATGCCATGGACCCGTCTCTTCTTGTTGGGACCCGTCACCTCTAACCACACATCCTAATCAACCATAGGATGCATTGAAGAGTCTTCTCCATACTTCTCTAACATTGTGGTGTCATAAGAGTCCAGAAACGAAAAATGTAGAAAACTTTACCAAAACAATCAACAACTTAACAAATATGATTAGTTTTAATTTTAAAAACACCTACAATGAAGTTCTTCGAGCACCGAGTGACATATTCTCCATTTTCCCTCTTATGAGCACTTTCATAATATTCTCTAAAAGGGACTAGACGCTTCAGCTCTATCTCTTATAATCAGTATCTATTAGAATATAAAATTCTAAAATCTTTACTACAAGAAACCTTGTGTCTTATTTATAAAGTGGGACCAACCTCATGCAATTTAGATTCATACAACCAAAGCTATAACACAAACCATACAAGCTGCCAGAACCTTATTTCACTTGTACTATAATTATACAATAGTATAAGATAGAATTATTAGGATGTAATTATTTATAAAATAGGACTAACCTCATGCAATTTAGATTCATACAACCAAAGCTATAACGCAAACTATACAAGCTGTCAGAACCTTAACTCACTTTTTACTATAATTATAACATGTTCTTTCTCAAACAGTTCTTGCCATGCAATGATCATAATCTGATGCAAATCGATATTTATTATAAAACAAAGCCATATTAGTATATTTCTCTATATAAATAATTGTATAATACAATGAGGCTAGAAACATAATTACTTACCATAAAATCCTGAAATAGTTCATTCTTTATGTTAACAGGATAATTTTTCCAATTTTCAGCCAAAATAGACATCCGTGTGATCATAGTGACCATAATCTCATGAGTCACAGACTGCAGGACAAACCTCCTCCTACAAGTCCAAGATATGTTAATAATCTAAAAGTAAAATAAACGTAATAAAACATGACATTCACTATCACTCACGGTTGAGAGATGTCCTCCACATATATAACTGGCCTTCTATTAATTTCTGTTTGGGATGTTCCACTTGAAGGCATCGAAATTGGGCCATTAGTTAGAGGCACAGTGAGGTGTGGGATAGGGACAGGGATAGTGGGGGTGGGACAGGGACATGGATAGTGGAGGGTGGGACAGCAATTGATGGGTCACCAGTGGTCAAAGGGCTAGTAGCCAAAGTAGCACCTAACATAATTATAGACAATCTGAATTCATAAATATGCTTACAAACACACACATGCACATAATTATAGACAATCTGAATTCATAAATATGCTTGCAAACACACACTCACGTACACACGCACGCACACACACACACATGCACGCGCGCGCACACACACACACAAAAAAAAACTTATTTTTGTCTCAATTATAGTAATCTTCTAACTTGCTACAGAATGGAGTATAGTGCGATGAACCAGTAAGAGAGGATTTTATCTGTATGACTGATGGGACCATGACAACTATACCGGATCGTCAAGTAATAAAAACAGTGAGATACCAGATATCGTTCTCAGGGATCGATGGTCAAATACCAATTCACGAAATTAACTACTATTTGAACTAAAATTTGGATCAAAGAGAGCTCTAATAAGACTAACACGAAAATGAATGATAAAAGCAATGACAAATTTTTTGGGTTTTTTTTAGCAATACAACGAACACTTAATATGCGAGATGACTAAAATTCAATTAATGAAAGAGTTGGGATCAAGCTTCATTTGAGTTCACTTGCTGCATATCAATTGGGATTAACACAAGTTATTATTTTTATTTTGTTACTGAATTCTCTAAAATAATCAAATCCTAATTCCTTAGGCAATTGATCCTTTATTCCCAAACAAAACCCCTAATTCCTTAGGCAATTCTAAAAAGAAACAAGCATTAGGATTTAGAATTCAAGAAGGTAACGACCAAATCAATGACTATTCCTAGCCTAAAGATAAGCAAGGTTCATAATCTCATAGCACGATTATACTTTAAATTTCTATTCAACATATAATCCTAAAATCATTCCAAAGAGAATCAATCTTTAGAAAGCAATAAGAAAAGATATTAAAACTCAAAATAGAATAGCAACTTGTATTAATTGAATCCAATGTCAAAAACAAACAAGATTCATAAAAATCCACCTAATCCCAACAAAGGGAGGTTTAGCAATACATGGTGCAAACAAAGGAAACAATAAGGAGAAAAGAAAACATCCTAGTTATCTGTGATGATTCGGATAGATTCCCGTTCCTCCATAGGTTGGAAAGCCTCTTTCTCCTTTTCCAGAGCAGGTTCATGTCTGCTTGTGTCTCCTCTGATGGACAAGTCCCCCTTAGGTTATGATAAGATAGCTTTTTATACTGATATGGGTGCCTAGGCGCTGCAGATAGGGCTCCTAGATGCGCGCTGCACAGCAACGTATTTTGAATCAGAGTTCAGCGCCTAAACGTTGAGGTTTGTAGCGCCTGAGTGCTGACCTTCCAGAAAGCATCCTTTTAGTATAGGTTTGGGCACCTAAGCGCTCAAGAAATAGCGCCTAGGCACTAACTGAATAGAGTGAGCTTCTTTATTTTGCTTCCAAAAAATCCTGCTCCTCCCTCCTTAGATGCTTTCCTATAAAAACACATTAGAATAGTGAGAATTCTTCTTCCTTTCGATCAACTATTCTCAATCACAAACTTAAATCAAATTTTGAAAAATACTTGAGCAGCAAGCAGTAAAAAGAGTAAATTAAGGGGAAATAATTCAAATTTTCAAGACATAAAACCACAACTTTTGCATGCTCATCTCTCCCCCAAACTTAACCTTTGCCACGTGCTCGGGCAAAGAAACAAAAATTAGTGCTACAAGTCATGAATACAAAGCTCAGATCACCAAAAGATATAACTCAAAGGATTGTTTTTCTCAAACACCACAACACCAAGAGCAGAGTAGCTTTACATGCACACAAATTCACATATGAACAGATTTAACAAATTTGCTCACTTCACTCAAGTGTTTGAGCTTGTATTTTCACTCCTTCACAACATAAGAACACATTACCATAGGCTTAGTTCCTTTCTACTAATCCATTATCTACATACATGCATGCCATAAGTCATGAGGTCTTTTATTCAGGGTTATAATTGGGCTAAAGGTGAGGGGTGGAATAAATATAGGGAATAATTAGGTTCAACCAAAGGAGTTATAGACCAAAAAGATCTAAATTTTCTCAAGAAACCTAATGAACTAGCACAAACTCCCTTGCTCCATCTTTCATACCCCACATCCACATTTATTCAGATTCACCTTTTTCTTTTTCTTTTCTTTTTCTTTTATTTTTTTTATTTTTTTTCATAATTTGACACCCTCTTTCAGAATATAAACAATTCAACCCATCATTCCCTAATGTCAACCTCTACACCCTTTTAAACCCTAAATCAATAATAGTCCATTGACTCCTTTGGTTAGTTATTTTCATGGTTTTATACTTAAGGGTTTAGTTGAGCTGAAAAGAATGGAATGGTGCTCAAGCTCAAGGGGCTGCACTAGGGAAAAATGTATGAGGTTGGCTTTTTGGGCAGAAGGTTATCAAACAAACAATGCCTCAATCATGCCTCATGAATGCATACATGCCAACAATTTCAAAAAGAGAGAAAACAAGTTCTGAAAAGTATTCATATGAGTGAAATGCACTCAATCACAAAGAAATGAGTGGGTGGATGTATCCCCCTCATGCATTAAGGCTCAAAACTCACTTTGGTTTCTCACTTATATGTGAATGTCATATACCAAGTTATTCTACCCTCGAAACTGTGGTGAAGAAGAGCTTACTCAAAGCTATTTCCTCAGTTACCTTGCTCCTTTTTCTTGATTAGCAACAATAGTTCACATTTTGTTATTTTTTATTTTTTTATTTTATTTTTTATTTTTATTTTTTTACCATGAAAGAAAACAAAAGGAACTGACAAAAGCAGGAAAAAATCATATGAGTTTGAATACAAAACAAAAGGTATCTCCCCTAAACTTACTCTTGTGCTTGTCCCCAAGCACTTGAGAAATGACCCCTAAATAAGCTAGACAATATAAAGAAAAGCTAACCAAACAAAAACAAAGACTAGCATAAAAACATAAAAACAAAAACAAAAGGAAATGACATAATAATATAATGACAAAGCAAGAAAATAAAAGCACAATAAATTTAGAAATATGAACGCCCCTTGTCAAGCATCGTTGTCTTCTCCATTCTCGCCATTGGATTCTGCTCCTTCCTCGCTCTGCGAGTCTTCCTTAGGAAGTGGAAAGCCACCTAGAGCATCAAGGCCAACTTGTAATTGGATGGCTAAGTTCCGCAACATAACTTTCAATGCCTAGTTGGACTGGACTATATAGTGTTCAAGACGCCTGATGCGTCTCTCTACTCCACTAGAGGATGCTTCAGGGTGCTGCCGTGGTGGCCTGGTTACCTAAGCTCGAGCTGCTGGACGGACCTGAGTGGGGTCATCCTCCTGAAGATAGTAGTTGATCATAGCTATGTCCATGGCTGGAGCTGGACTGATTGATGCATCACCGTTAGTCTCCACCCCTACTGCCTTGCATAATTATGTGATGAGGTAGGGGTACCATAACCTAGACCTCCGAGTCTGACTCTGTGCTAGAGAGTGGATGCTATGGGTGATCAGTGATCCTACATTCATAGTTTTCCCCATAACAATGGCAAAAATAAGCAGTGCCCAATCCTTCGTGACCTCATAATGGTGAGTTTGGGAAGAGGCCAACTTCAAAGAATGTACAACAAGTTTTAAGGATCGGGAGCAAGTCAGACTTCTTTAAAAATTTGGGATAGTTTAGACTGTCAAGCTCTCACTGAGCTCCAGGTCTACATAGAGTCCACATAACCCTATCAGGGTTTAGTGCCTCTCTCTTCAATTTTGTGTATCCACAATCTCCCATGTATGTGGATGTCTCAAGGAAGTAGTCTGGAGTTCTTAAATCAAATTGAATGCAGTGACCCCTGACATATGATTCATATTTATTGTACTCATCACCCTCCGACTGGTACACATTGGCATAAAATTCCTGGACTAATGAGGAGGATCCTGCTTCCGGTACCTTGCATAACTTGGACCAGTTTCTCCACAGGATTTGGTCAAAAACCTCATCAAAATCACCGTCTCCCAAAAGTATGCCTCACTCTGGTACAAATCCCCAATTACATAGGATTTCATTGAGGCATTTCTCATGCTCCTCAGAGAGAAATAAGTCAGCATTAAAGGCCGCCTGTCGGCGTGAGCTCTCATCTTGGGAAGTGCATTTTTGCTTAGGTTGGATCTTGGGTGTCATGAATCTACAAATGAAACATACATAGCATGAGTGTATGAATCCATAAATTCAGAACCTATCACACATTACCAGTCAGCTATCATTGTCACATTACACATTAAACATAGGATAGCATTTCACTAAAGATGCATCAAATCAAAACATGCAGAAAATTCATAGTGTATCAATGTGGATAGCCATGTGAATGCTCCCACCCAATACAGACATGCGAATTTCAAATAAACCAATGAAACCATAGAATCATACATGGTAAGAATTAGAACATACTAATGGAATCAGAAGATGTAGTTCAAATTACCCAATATTTTAATTTAATAATTAATCAAAATTACTCATGTCTAGGGCAAATTAAAAAGGGCAAAATGTTCAACGTTTCTCCCACCAAACACTCAATCCAAAATACGAAGTACCCCTCTTCCTAAATATGCAATGTACGCATTTCACCCTAACTCAAAATATGCAACATTTCAACACAAGCAATTTGAAAAGTATAAATTTAGAGTACCCATTGCAGGAAAAATGAAGCATTACGTGGAAAAATAAAAATACATACCTGGAGTGAGAGGAACAAACACGTGATGAAAGGAGAACGAGAGTGGGAGGGAGAGAGAATGAGGGAACAAAAGGGTGAGTTAAAGGGAAAGAACGAGTGATAAAGTGAGGGGGAATGTATGTGTAGGCCTCGGAAGAGAGAAAGAGAGGGACATGAGGGGTATAGGGTTTGAGAGGGTGAAGAGTGTGTGAGAAAGTGAGGGGGGAAGAGAGTGAGAGTTCTGCGTTTTAAAACACAGAATTTGTGTAGGCACCTAAATGCTATTTTTGTAACGCCTAGGCACTAGGTCAAACTTATTATTATTATTATTATTTTAAGGTGAGGCACCTAGGGGCTTAGTGTTAAGCTTCTAGGTGCTTAAGTGTTAGTGTGCTAGTGGAATGAAGTGCAACGAGCGCCAGGGCGCTATATAGGCAAAATGAACATGGAGTATAGTGCCTAAATGCTCCAAATAAAGTGTCTAGGTGCTTAAGTGGCAGTGCACAACTTAAATCTGAATGCCTTGGGCACCTAAGCCCTCAAGATACAGCGTCTAGGTGCTGGAATAGCAGTGTTGAAACTGTTACAAACCTATCTCCTCTTCTGAGTTCTCATTAAAAACACCTCAATCAAGCCCTCCTTTACCTGCTTTTCAATCTCAATCAATCCAACAAACAGTAAATACAAAAAGGAACAAGAAAAAGAAAATATAATGAAAATGAAAGAAAAACAAACTCGAGTTTGGGTTGCCTCCCAAGAGTGCTTGTTTAACGTCTCGAGCCTGACGGTGCGCTTCTCAAGTAGAGATCAGATCGATGGACTCCCTTCTTCGCTCAACATCTCCCCCAAAGTAGAATTTCAGCCTTTGCCCATTCACCTTGAAGCTTCTATCCGAGTTCGGATCCTTCACTTCCACTGCACCATTACAGAATACTTGCTTGATCTCAAAAGGGCCAGACCACCTAGACTTAAGCTTTCTAAGAAATAACTTCAATCTTGAATTAAATAAGAGCAGTAATTGTCCTTCTTGGAACTCTTTCCGCATAATCCTCTTGTCATGCCATCTCTTTGCATTTTCCTTGTAGATCTTGGCATTTTCATAGGCAAAATACCAGAATTCTTCAAGTTCATGAAGCTGCAAGATTCTTGACTCACCCACTTTGGCCAAATCGAAATTCAAATATTTTGTTGTCCATAGTGCCTTATGTTCCAACTCAAGAGGCAAATGGCAAGCTTTGCCATAGACCAATTGGAATGGAGACATGCCAATCAGAGTCTTGAAGGCTGTCCTATACTCCCAAAGAGCATCATCTAACTTCATTGCCTAGTCTTTCCTAGAAGAATTCACCGTTTGCTCCAGAATTTGCTTCAATTGGCAATTAGACACCTCAACTTGGCCACTTGTTTGTGGTTGATATGGAGTGGCGACTCTATGGTGAACATTGTACTTTTTCATCAAAGTCTCTAGCTTCCTATTACAGAAGTGGGTACCCTCATCACTTATTAAGGCCCGGGGCACCCCAAACCTTGAGAATATTTACTTCTTCAAGAAACTAATCACCACATTGGCATCATTGGTCTGAACAGCTGTGGCTTCGACCCACTTTGATATGTAATCGACAGCCACTAAAATGTATACCTTAGAGTATGAAGAGGGAAAGGGGCCCATGAAGTTGATACCCCAAACGTCAAACACTTCAAGTTCTAAGATGGGATTTTGGGGCATCTCATTCCTCTTTGATATGTTCTCAGTCCTTTGGCACCTATCACACCTCTTGACATATGCGAATTCATCTTTAAATAATGAAGGCCAAAATAATCCAGATTGGAGGACCTTCACTGCTGTTCTATCTTCGCTAAAATGCGCACTATACCCCGGAGTCATGACAATGTCATAGAATCTGTTCTTGTTCCTCTTTCGGTACACATCTCCTTAACAATCCATCAACACCTCTGTTGTACAAGAAAGGTTCATCCCATACATAAAATCTAGCCTCATGAAGGAATTTTTTCCGCTGTTGTGAAGTAAAATTTGCTGGTACCAACTTTCTAACTTTATAGTTGGCTATATTCGCATACCATGGCAAATTCGCCATGGCCAACAACTGCTCATCACAGAACTAGTCATTGATTGGCCTTTTTTCTTTACTTTATTCTGCACTTTCTAACCAAGACAAGTGATCCGCTATAGAATTCTCAGTCTCTTTCCTATCCCTTATCTCCAAATCAAATTCTTGCAGCAGTAAGATCCATCGGATAAGCCTTGGTTTCAAATCTTGCTTGGCAAACAAATACCGGATAGCTGCGTGATCCATGTACACAATCACCTTGGCACCTACCAAGTAAGAAAGAAATTTGTCAAATGCATAAACAACATCTAATAATTCTTTTTCAGTAGTTGCATAATTCAGTTGTGCAGCATTTAAAACATGACTCGCATAGTAAATTAAATGCAACAACTTATTTTTCCTTTGGCCTAAAACAACATCTACAGTAGTGTCACTAGCATCGCACATAATTTCAAATGGCAAATCCCAATCAGGTGCAACGATAATTAATGTAGTGGTCAGTTTATGCTTTAAAGTGTTAAAAACTAACATGTATGCATCATTAAAATTGAAGGGAGCATCTTTTACGAGGAGATCACTAAGAGGTTTAGCAATTTTTGAAAAGTCTTTTATGAATCTCCTGTAAAAGCCAGCATGCCCCAAAACAACTACGAGTGCCTTTTACATTGGTGGGAGGCAGAATTTTTCAATAACTTCAATCTTGGCACGATTAACCTCTATCCCTTTAACAGAGATACGGTGCCCTAAGACAAACCTCTCTCTCACCATGAAATGACATTTCTCCCAATTTAAAACTAAATTTGACTCTTCACTTCTTTTTAACACTAATGACAAGTTATGCAAACAATTATCAAAAGAAGAGCCAAAGATAGAGAAGTTGTCCATAAAAACTTCGATATGTTTTTCAATCATATTGGAGAAGATGGACATCATACACCTTTGAAATGTGGACGGTGCATTGCAAAGTCCAAACAACATTCTTCTATAGGCCAACACTCCATAAGGGCATGTAAAAGCAGTCTTCTCTTAATCTTCGGGAGCCACC
The DNA here is from genome assembly GCA_029884595.1 of Ormosia semicastrata. Taxonomy (NCBI): domain Eukaryota; kingdom Viridiplantae; phylum Streptophyta; class Magnoliopsida; order Fabales; family Fabaceae; genus Ormosia; species Ormosia semicastrata. Next base: position 35,388,112 of record JAQQTO010000047.1, on the reverse strand, counting down.
AGAATCTGGTTATAGCCAGAATATCCATCAAAAAAGTAGTAGTACTTATGGCCGGCAAAATGTTCTAACATATGGTCAATGAAAGGAAGATGGAAGTGATCCTTCCTTGTAGCATCATTCAGCTTCTTATAATCGATGCACACCCTCCATCTAGTCATAGTCTTAGTGGGAATCAACTCATTATTTTCTTTTTTGATCACTGTTGTCCCGCCCTTCTTAGGCACCACTTGGATGGGACTAATCCAAGGACTGTCCGAAATAGGGTATATAAGACCAACATCAAGGACCTTGAAAACCTCTTTTCGAACCACCTCCTTCATTACTGGATTAAGCCTCCTTTGTGGTTGCATGACTGTTTTATGGTTCTCCACTCCTCCATGAGAATTTTGTGCATACACAAAGATGGGCTTATCCCTTTTAAATCTCCAATCGACCATCCAATAGCTTTCCTATGATCCCGCAGTACTCTCAACAATTTTTCCTCCTCCAATTGACTCAACTCGGAGCTAATGATGATAGGATAAGAGTTGTGCTCACTAAGAAAAGAATATTTCAAATGTGAGGGAAATGGCTTGAGCTCAACCTTCGGTGCTTCATTCTTTTTCTGTTTGGCTTCCTCTTCTCCTCTCACTAATTCCTCCCATTCCGTTTGTGCATTCTTAGGATAGGGAGATGAAGCTACCAACAAGCTAAGTACTTCTCTAACCAATGATGTAACATCCCAAAAATTATTTATTTTATCATTAATCATTATTTTATAATATTTATAATTTTTGAAAATTTTTGTGAATTTTTTTTGAAATGTCGAATATTTTAATATATTTTTCATTTTACGTGCGCACTGAGCAGAGTCAGTGTGATACCTCGAAAATGATTTGTTTCATCATGAATAGTCATTTTCCAATATTTGTGATTTTTTGGAGATTTTCTGGAATTTTTTGAAAATGTTGAATATTTTAATATATTTCTCATTTTGCATGCACACTGAGCAGAGTCAGTCAAACGCCCTAGAAATTTGTTTATTTCATGACAAATGTCCATTTTCTAATATTTGTGATTTTTAGGAATTTTTGTGGATTTTTCTGAAAATATCGAATATTTTAGTATATTCCTCGTTTTATGTGCGCATTGAGCGGAGCCGGAATAACGAAATATTTTCCCTGAGGCTGGTAAACCTTGAACTATCAACGTGTCGACGGGGGATCTTACTAAACCTGAGGTCGGGTACAGTTTGCGAGGTTTGCGTTTTTCAAGGTTTTATCTGATAAATAAAATCGCTGTATCATAAAATTATCCGATGAATAATATAATATTATTTTCATCAATTATAACTTTTATTCACTGAGAAAATAATTCTAATAGTGTAATTAATCATCTGTTCAAGAGTATTTAATTTAGGAGACAAGCTTACTATGCACTTTATTGAGAAATGTGCAAAGCTTCTCAAGGAAGCTTCTAGGAAATTTCCTCCAAGCTTCCCAAGGAAGCCATGCACTCTCTCTCCTCTCTCCACAACTCACGGCTGCTGCACTTTTGAGGTGGGGGAATTTGTGCTTCATTTCATTTAATCAAATCTATTCAAGTTTTCAAAATTCAAAAGCTATCACCTTTAATTTTTCTATTCACTTCTCTCTCTACCTTCATCTTTTTCAAGCTTTTTCTCCTCCTTCTCTCTACCTCAACCCCATGGCCACCACTCCTTCCAAGCACTCATCTATCACAAAAATTTCATCCAACCCCATTTTCTTAATCTTCTCCACCTCCTAAACACTTTTCTAGTTGGTGGTTCTTTGAAAAGCTTCCATTTTCACCATTTTCTTCAAGCTTCAAGCTTAGGGTTTTTGGGTAAGCTTCTTGATTCTTCACTTCCTTTTTCTCATTTTCGTTTCTATGGTCTTCTTGGTAACCATCCATGCTTTATTTTTCAAGCATTGGTGTTGTTTTGATGAAGTTGAAGTTTTAGAGTTCTTGGTGGTGACCAATCCGAAAATTGCAAGGAGATTCTAGGAGGCTTCTCTTATTTTCTTCACTTTGGTAAGAGGAAGACACTCCTCCTCAACCTCTTTTAGCACTAAGAAACCTTGTTTGTGATTGATTGTGAGAAAACCCTATTGAGGGTTATTCTTTGTTTGCATGATTAGTATGTTTACATGTTGTTTGCAATTTGTTTATGCTATTGGATTGATTGTTTGTGTATATTGACATATTGGAATGGATTGGAATGCATGAAATGGAAGAAAATGATGTTGGATTCTCTCTTGGATGGCCACAGTTTTGGGGGCCCAAAATTGGGGTTCTTTGTGAACAATTGTAACAAGTGGAAATCATAATTAATCAAGTGTACATTGTGTAATGAATAGAATGAAAAATTTGGGAACCTAATCCCCTAGGGAGGCCACGGCCTCTAGGGCCTTTTGGGGCTTGGTTATGCAACTTTGGTAACCTTGGAACTTAAATAATCAAGTGGTTTAAATTATTAGTAATGGGATAGAAAATTAGCAAATTGAAAGATTTGGATATAATTTGAAATTCATAAATTTTTAAAGAACCAAGAATGAAATTTCTCATAAGACTTAGGGTAATTTTAATTAGGGTAAAAACAAGAGAGTGTAAGACTTTGGGAATCTTAGAATGACTTTCTAAGTGTGTGAGAATAAATCACAATAGAGAATTTAATTAATTAAGAGAATTCCTCTAGAGACAAACTTTGTAAGAAAGGCTAAATTTAAGTAAGAATTCATAATAAACCTTAAAAGTGTATTAATTCATTTAATTCTAATATTATGATATTGTGGGTCCATGTGAGTGACCATGATGTGTTGATACTTAGCTTGGCCAATTGTGACATATTGTGGAACAGTATGTAATGATGATCATACATGATTATGCATAGAGTCTTTATGCATTGTGAAAGTCCTTCGGACTGTTGTTAAGGCCAAGTTGCCTAGGAGATTGAACACACCTTAGTGCGAGTGTAGGTCATATTGTTGACCATGGGGGCGTCGGGGTGCGGGTACCTCGCAATGGACAGTTGGTAGCTCTTCTGTCCGTGGGGCAAACCGATACAAACGCACCGACGATCCTGACCGGGCACTGTCCTATATCGTGACCTAGCGTAGACTATCTGTACAATGCCTTGATGTGTACATGGATAAACTGATGAGTTATAGCACTTTGGCCGCGGCAGCCGAGTTGCAGACGAGTCTCCTGATATTTCTCTTTAACTGTTTGTGTCTAGCTCCATGGAGTAAGATTTTGACTTTGCATGCATGTGCATAGTGAGTCCATGTATTATCTGGCATTTATACATTATTATAATTGGAATTGTTGTGCTATTGATATAAATAACTGTTTGGTTATTTATTACTGCTACTTAATGTTTATTATTATTATTGTTGTTAAAAATGCTTTGTAGGCGCTTTGTGCCGTTTTGTTTCTTACTGCTATAACTAGTAATGATGGTAGGATGTCTTACATCTTTCTTGTATTTCTGTTATTTTCTATCTATATATTGTGTCCCATTGAAGACGACGGCAAGGAGATTAGAGCTCCCGATTTCCCCGGCTTCTGGCCAAGTCACGATTAGCACCTACTGACGGATCATGGTGACGCGCCCGTGTGGATTTCTGGGTTATTTAAGTCTGACCTTCCTTGGAGGGCCAGACTGCTGGTACATCAACCTAAATTCTGAGCGTTTTATCTACGAGGGAGAGGTGTCGATCTCACTAGCTAGGAGGCGTCATGATCCGCCCATCTTCACGGGCAGCATCAGCATGTGTTTGGAGTTCTACTTGCCCATCAGGGAGATGTGGGGTGACTGTACTATACCCCACAGGAGGATACTTTTGTTTCCACTGCTCGGGCCCTGACTCGTCATTCAGTGGCTCCTATAGAGGTTTCCTCGGATGAGGAAGACCCTGAAGAAGTTCCTGAGGAGGATCTCGCGGAGGATCTTGAAGAGGATCCTGATACGATTCCTCCCCATCTGAGGGACTGATATTGCTGGTAGCTACTGATGGCTACCAGTGTTTTATTTTGGGGGCCTGATGTCTTTATTTTAGTAGGCTGTATATTTCTGATACCTTGGGGATGTATATGTATGATCCTTTGGGCAGGTATAGTTTTGCTTTTTGGTATATCGGGCTTTATAACTAAACATATTTGATATAATTATATATATATATATATATATATATATATATATATATATATATGAATATGCAATGTTGATCAAATGTATGCTTTACTTCTGTCTTGCTCTTTTATGCCATTTACATTTTGTCGCTATATTTTATTAATTATCATCACAACAAAAAAAATAGTCACCATTTTATTTACGCAGCTTTAACCAGATAAATTTAATTATATTAAAAAGAACTGGGTCTTAACTTTATAATTTATTTTCTGCATTGTAAATGACAATGTGACATTCCCTCCCAAAAAGGGGCGTTACAAATGAGTTATCCCCTTCTTCAACTTCTACTTTTGATTCAACAAGGACTTTTTTAAGAGGCAAAGAGGGGCTGTTTTTCCTATATGACTTGGAAATAATAGAGTCAAGTACATTAATGCTAAAACACCCTTCTCTATCTCCCAGGTGTTTCATAGCCTTAAACACATTAAAAGTGACAGCTTCATCTTGGATCTTCAAGGTCAAATTCCCATCCGCTACATCAATAAGGGCTCTCCTGGTTGTAAGGAATGGCAGACCCAATATCAATGGATATCTCCATCCCCTTCCATGTCTAGAACAACAAAATCCACCAAGAAGATAAATTTGTCTACTTTCACCAAGACATCTTCAATTACTCCATATGGATACTTCACCGACCTATCCCCAAATTAGAGAGTTACCATGGTGGGTTTTATTTGTCCAATCCCCAATTGCTTGAAAATGGACAAGGGCATAAGACTAATGTTTGCACCAAGGTCGCACAATGGTTTCCCAAAGGTTCTATCTCTAATTGTGCATGGAATAGAGAAGCTCCTCAGGTCCTTAAGCTTTGGAGGGAGTTTCTTTTGTAAAATTACACTGCACTCCTTTGTAAGCATAATGGTTTCCTCATTCCCAATCCTTCTCTTCTTAGACAATAGCTCTTTTATAAATTTCACATAGGAAGGCATTTGTTCTAGAGTTTCGACAAATGGAATGTTGATTTGTAGCTTGTTAAACACCTCTAGAAACTTCCCAAACTGTTTTTTATCTTGCTTCTTCTTGTGTCATTGAGGGAATGGCAACTTGATAGTTGGTGGTGGCATCTTCATTTCTTGCACCTTTTGTGACTCTTTTTCATCAGAATCATTGGGTGAGTCACCTTGAGATATTTCAACTTCCTCATGAGGCACTTCTTCACTAGGCTCCTTCCCTTTACCTTCACTATTTTTCTCCTTCCTTGGTGGAGGCTCAATTACTTTCTCACTCCTAATTGTTATGGCTTTCACATGCTCATTTCCTCTAGGATTTAGGACTGTTTTACTTAGCAATGAACCTGGAGGTCTCTCTGAAATCTGTTTTGCAAGCTGACCCACTTAAGTTTCTAGATTACTGATTGAAGCATCTTGATTTCTAAACCCTGCTCTTGTCTCCTCTATAAAATCAGTAGTTTTTTTAACAAAAGACGAGGTTTGTGTAGCCAATTTCTCTAAGGCTAACTCCCAAGAAGCCTTCTTCTCACTAGGTAGAGGTTGAGATGAAGAACCTTGATATGAAGAATGTTAAGATGGACCTTGATATGTAAATTGTTGTCTTTGCGGAGCTTGGTTACCTTGATTACCTTGATTACTCCATGAAAAGTTCAGATGGTTCCTCCACCCCGAGTTGTAAGTGTTGGAGTAGGGGTTATTCTGTTGCCTTGGAAGGTTGTTCATGAAGTTAACTTGCTCTTGAGTCAGAGGTCCAAACATATTTCCTAGACAATCCACACTCCCATGTTCACCTCCACAGAAATCACAAGCTAAAGGAGTATTACTCATCGCATTTACACTAAGAGTGCCAACCTTTTTAGTGAAATTTTCAAGTTGTTAAGTCAAAATCTTGTTCTGAGCCAACAGTGCATTCATTGAGTCAATCTCTAAGTACCCTTTCTTTACCACGGCTCTTGTCCAATTTCTCTAGTAATCATTATTGGCCATCATTTCGAATAAATCCTAAGCTTCTTCTGGGGTTTTATAATTCAAGGCCCCACCTACTGCAACATCAACCATGGCTCTGGTCTAGGGTAACATGCCATTATAAAAACTCTGTACCTAGATCCAGAAGTCAAAACAGTGATGTGGACACTTCCTCAGTATCTCGTTATATTTTTCCCAGGCCTCACTCAGAGATTCCCTATCATGCTGTCTAAATGAAGTAATCTTGCTTCTCAACTTCGCAGTCTTGGACGAAGGAAAATACCTTGTTAGAAATTTCTAGACCAAGATAGCCTAAGTGGTAATGCTTCCCCTCGCCAATGAGTCCAACCAGTTGTTAGCTTTGTCCCTAAAAGAGAAAGGGAACAGCCTTAAACGAATAGCATCCTCACTCACCCCGTTCAGTTTCACAGTATCACAAATTTGTAAGAACCCCATTATATGTGCATGTGGGTCCTCATTGTCAAATCCTCCAAACTGATTGTTCTAAACCAAATGAAATAAAGTTAGCTTCAACTCAAAATTATTTGCTTGGACTGGAGGTCTTATTATGCTCGCTTCACACCCATCCATGTTAGGAATTGAGCAATCCATGAGAGTCCTAATAGGTGGATGTGGTGCTGGAGGATCCAGATTTTCTCATTATCTGCCATGTCTTCAACAACTATGTGAGTGCTACCCAACTTCCTTCGTCATTCTCTTGCTTGCTTCCTCAAAGCTCTTATGGTTCTTTCTATTTCAGAGTAAAAAAGAAGGTGGTCAAGATGAATGGTACCTCGCAAACAATAGAGATACAACGTTAGAACAAAAGTAACTAAATAAAATGCAAAAATTTAAATAGAAAATTCTGAACGTACTAAAAATAAGTAAAATAAAGAAAACTAAACACTGCAATAAATAAATGAAAGAAAAAAAAGTTTAAACTAGTAGCTGCCTTTGATATTACTGATATTGGTAAAATCGAATCCCCGAAAACGGCGCCAAAAACTTAATGAGACCACGGCAAGTGTATCGGATCGTCAAGTAATAAAAAAGGTGAGATACCGGATATTGTTCTCAGGGATCGATGGCCAAATACCAATTCGTGAAATTAACTACTATTTGAACTAAAATTTGGATCAAAGAGAGCTCTAATAAGACTAACACGACAATGAAAGACAAAAAGCAATGACAAAATTTTGGGGGGTTTTTTTTTTAGCAATACAACGAACACTTAATATGCGAGATGACTAAAATTCAATTAATGAAAGAGTTGGGATCAAGCTTCATTTGAGTTCACTTGCTGCATATCAATTGGGATTAACACAAGTTATTATTACTATTTTATTACTGAATTCTCTAAATTATTCAAATCTTAATTCCTTAGGCAATTAATCCTTTATTTCCAAACAAAACCCCTAATTCGTTAGGCGATTCTAAAAAGAAACAAGCATTATGATTTATAATTCAAGAAGGTAATGAGCAAATCAATGACTATTCCTAGCCTAGAGATAAGCAAGGTTCATAATCTCATAGCACGATTATACATTAAATTTTCATTCAACATAAAATCCTAAAATCATTCCAAAGAGAATCAATCTTTAGAAAGCAATAAGAAAATATATTAAAACTCAAAACAGAATAGCAACTTGTATTAATCGAATCCAATGTCAAAAACAAACAAGATCCATAAAAATCCACCTAATCCCAACAAAGGGAGGTTTAGCAATACATGGTGCAAACAAAGGAAATAATAAGGAGAAAAGAAAACACCCTAGTCATCTGTGATGATTCAGAGAGATTCTCATTCCTCTATAGGTTAGAAAGCCTATTTCTCCCTTTCCAGGACTGGTTTGTGTCTGCCTGTGTCTCCTCTGATGGCCAAGTCCCCTTAGGTTACGATAAGACATCTTTTTATACTGATATGGGCACCTAGGCACTATAGATAGGGCACCTAGACGTGCGCTGCACAGCAATGTATTTTGCATCAGAGTTCAGCGCCTAGACACTAAGGTTTGTAGAGCCTGAGCGTTAACCTTCCAGAAATCATCCTTTTTAGTATAGGTTTAGGTGCCTAAGCGCTCAAGAAATAGCACCTAGGCGCTAAGTGAACAGAGTGAGCTCCTTTGCTTGCTTCTAAAAAATCCTACTCCTCCCTCCTTAGATGCTTTCCTATAAAAATACGTTAGAATAGTGAGGATTCTTCTTCCTTTTGATTAACTATTCTCAATCACAAATCTAAATCAAATTTTACAAAATACTTGAGCAACAAGCAGTAAAAAGTGTAAATTAAGGGGAAATAATTCAAATTTTCAAGATATAAAATTACATCTTTTGTGTGCTCATCAATGACCAAGGCGGAACTAGGTAATTTAGTTTAGGGTGCAGTCATATATTTTATTAGCAAAATTTTCACCTAAATACATATAATATATATGGATAACTTTTTTAGTTCTGGACAACTTTTTCAGATCTGGGGATGAGTGGCCCCCTACAACATAAGATAGTTACACCCCTATGTATAACAAAAGAAATGTTTCTAGACTAAGAAAGCCAATAATAGTGGCAAGATAAAACTTCTCTACATAAACAAGTTGATGAGCACACTTCATAATCAACTTACCTTGGTGGCAAATTGAACTTCCAAAAACCATCTACGCTACCATAAGTACATTGGGCAGAATTAGAGTAATAATTTAGCAAAAAAAATTAAAGGAATAACCCAAAAAGTTCAAATGTTATCAAACAAACCCACATAAAAGTTGAGTGTTGAATGCAATGAAGACATGAAAAAGAGATTTAATGTTGAAGCATCTTCTATATTATTTGCAGTAAAATAACTCCTAACAAACACAACTTCACTTGTCCACAAAGAGAGAGAGAGAGAGAGAGAGAGAGAGAGAGAGATAGGAAAGAAAAATAAATTGAAGGAAAATCCTGCCATAGATTACTGCCCCTTTACTTGTTCACAACTTCACATTGCTGCCAAAGAAGCATGAAGGACAAGATGCCACCAAAGACAAGAAAAGAAAAAATTGACTGAAGAATAACATCAATTCCGAGTTTTAGTGTAATGAACGAAAATGTCTAGACAATGCTTTCACTATAGACCAACGAAGGATATAGGCAATGAACAATGTCATATGGAAAAAAAATAAAAATAAAAAATAAATTGAAAAATAAATATAATGAGAACAATTTATGTAATTGTAGTAGATCCAGACAGAAGAAGACGAAAAATAAACCCTAACTCACATTTGGGATTGGGTCACTATAGTGGTGGACGCTACTGCAGCCGACGCCGATGGTGGTGTGAGCGGCGATGGAGTGCAACCAAAGTAGTCCTACGGCGATGACATCACTACGAGAGAAGGGACGATGACAACTAAGATTGAGCGTGAGATAAGTTGATTTGACGGGGACGTCGCTGAGAGAGAAGGGACAATGAGGCAACGCCAGAGATCTGGGATGAGCGGTGCAGATCTAGGCTGAGTGAGCGGCAGATAGCAAACAACATACGACACAGCAGACGGCAAGCGGCACGGGGGATTTGGGAATTTGAGGGAGAAATTTGAGAATTGAGATTGAGAATTTGAGATTTGGGAAAGTAAGAGAGAGGGGCTGCTGCACACGCATGGGTAAGGGATTAAATAGGGTTGATTTGGTAAAATTACATAATTTATATTATTTTAATATTTTTAATTTTAAATAAATATAAATTTTAATAAAAGATGAAATTACTAAAATACATATTTTATTTATATAATAATATGTATATATATATATATATATATATATATATATATATATATATATATATATATCAATTATGCAGGATATTTTAGTAATTTAATGGGGATAGGGCCCCGCGGGACGGGGAGTATGGTCCTCGTCCTCGAATATGCCACGGGGAAACTTTGTCCCCACCCACATCCCCGCTGGGAGAAAAACCCCGCATTTGGGACAGTCTCCACGGGGATCTCAAACTCTGAGAATTTTTGCCATCCTTATTCGCGTTAAAGTTAGGGCAGAGCTGGTTCGCGTTGCAGAGAATGAGAAGGAATGGAACTGAAATTTTACCACATCACTGAGTTAGGGAAAGAATGAGAGGGAATGAAAAAAGAGGGAGAGAATGAAATTTTTGAGGGAAAAATGAATTAATGAATCAAAAAAAAGTTAGATAATTAGCTTTGGATTAGCTAAGCTTATTCCTAGCTAAAATTAACTTTGTGCTAAAAAATTTTAACTTCCAAATAATTCCTAGCTAACTTAGTTAGCTACAAAAAAAAATTTAGCTATAGAAATTTTTGTAACTAAATTGTAGTTATTCTGTAACTATTTACTTAATAAAAAAAATTTTCTTTATGCATTCAAAATTAAGCTAGGGAAACTTATTTCATAACTAATCTATAGCTATTCTGTAGTTATTTACTTAATAAAAAAAAATTCTTTAGCCATTCGAAATTTAGTTAGAGAAACTTATTTCATAACTTATCCATAGCAATCCGTAGCTAATTAACTACAAATTAACTACAAAAAATTTTCATAACTAAATTTGGTAGAATATTTGTAAAATTTTTATTGTGTTATTAGATTTTTATTTTAATCAATTGATCACTTGGCATTAATTATATTTTATTTACTTATTTTTTAGGCTCCAACCTAAATCAACCAATCGTAATTATTTCTATTAGTATTATCCTTATTTGATTATATTTTATTTGCTTATTTTTTTTGGCTCTTATTTTTTTTTTCTGTAACTCAAATCAAATATTAATCTGACTAATTTTGTTTGTATTATCGAGTAATTATATTTATTTACTTGATTGTTGGACTTTTATATTCTTTTATATATTTTTATCTTATTTCTTCTTGCGTAGTTTTTTGTGCCTTTTTTTTTGCTTAATTTTTTATATTGACATATGTTACTTTCTTCATTTGAGACACTTTCTTGTCCATATTAATTTACATTTCATTTATTTGGTTTTTAGGCTTAAAAATCACTTCCATAATCTTGATTGATTTTGTTGGCAATATCAGTGTGTGCTGACATGTAACACTTTTTTGTTACTTGATTTCTCATGGTAACCACTAACTTTAGCGGAGGTTTCCAGGGAGAATTACATATATATTGAATGGATATTGAAATAAATATGAAGGGCATTTGATCGCGATGAGACTCGAACTCAATCTCTCACTCCCGAGGCAAGCCCCTTATCCATTAGGCTATTCGATCAGATTATATATTCATTTACTTGAGTTTTAAACTCATAATTTTTCATTTTACTTTCTCCTTTTCCTTTGTATTGACATGTGTTACTAAATTCATTTAAAGACTTACCCAAAAGTGTTGTAATAGAAGTAGACTTAGGGATGTCAATTTTATCCATCCCCGCAGGTACCCATGAGTAATACCCTTGACGGGCGGATACAAGGGAGTATTTTTTCCCCGCAGGTACGGATACCTGTTTATTTGTTATCCTCGTTTAATAAATGGGACAGTGGTGGGAGTGGTTCCTCCTGCATACAGGGGTACCCGCAAATAAAATTACAAAAATATTCCTATATGAAATTATAAAAAAAAAAACCTCATTATATAAATTAAAATGTGGTTCACTAACTTCACTCTCATAGTCTCACTCAGTCACTCGGTCACTCACTCACTCTCTCAACTCCCAATTTCCAATCCCTACCACTAACACACATACCAACCCAAAGTCGATTTTAGAAAGTCCAAATTCCCAAACCTTCCTCTTTGCTCAACTCGTCACTTCTAGCTCTCTCCTAACCCAGGTATTTGTTCTTCCCTCTTTTCACTCAATTTAGGTTTTATCAATCTCTACACATTTCTTCTTTCCTTCAATTTTGGCAAAAATTTCACTAATTTTCTCTTACATTTATGCTCGCATAGTCCATTTCTCATTCTTGCGGGTGTTCATGGTGTCGAGCTCGGTGGAGTTCCTGTGCTCGAGTCAACCATTATTGAACTACTCAGATTCATTGTTCTTCTCTTCTAACTCGAGTTCAATGACTTCTTCCCCTTCTGTCAGCTTATAGGTATGTTTCTACTTGACACCAACTCCTCTTGCATCTCTAGTTTTCTTTCATCAACTTATGCCTTAAAAATTTGATGTTATTATTATGGGTTTTTTTCTCTTATGAGCATATATTTTCTTAAGACAGACAAACTGTTTACTAAATTGCTTAAGGAAAATAATCTCAGCACCACTAATTATATACATGATTTACAATCACTAATATTAAGAAACTATGTAAATAAGGAAACTAAATAATAGGACAAATTTACAAATCAAATCAGAAAATATACAGCTCCTAAATAGATGATGTTCTCCTTGATATTCTTCCTAAATAGGAGATACTCTCCAACACTTCCTCTCAAGTTGGAGCATTTAAATCATATGCACCCAACTTGTTATAAATGAACAGAATCTGAGGATCTCGAAGAGACTATATAAGGATATTCGCGAGCTGATCATTAGAGTTGACAAACTCAATAGTAATTTTCTTGGAGAGACCTTTCTCTCAGATAAAGTGACAATCAATTTCTATATGTTTGGTTCTTTCATGAAAGACTGGGTTTGACGCAATGTGTAGACCAGCTTGATTATCACAATATAGTTTCATTTGATCAACACTTCAAAACTTTAACTCACGAAGTAACTGTTTTACCCATATAAGTTCACAAGTAACCATTGTCATAGCTCGATATTTAGCTTCTGCACTTGACCGAGCAACTACATTCTACTTTTTACTTTTCCAAGATACAAGATTACCACCAATGAAGATACAATATTCTGAAGTAGACTTCTTATCAATAAGTGAACCAGCCTAATCTATATCTGAATACCCTACAACATGAGTGTTTCCTTTATCTTCATATAACAACCCTTGACCTGAAGCATTCTTAATGTATCGTAAAATTTAAACCACTGCATTCCAATGATCAACACATGGTAATTGCATGAATTGACTCACCACACTAACAGTGAAGGAGATATCTATTCTAGTTGTTATAAGATAGTTTAGCTTTCCAACTAACTTTCTGTACCTGCCTAGAATTCAAGGCTCCCATTGATCTGGTAATAATTTGTTGTTCGGATCCATTGGAGTATCAATAGGTTTACAATTTATCATTCAGATTCCTCCAGTATATCTAAAGCATATTTCCTTTGTGAAATTACAATACCATTCTTTGACTAAGCTACCTCAAGACCAACGAAGTATTTCAGCTTTCCTAAGTCTTCGGTTTGAAAGTGACTGAACAAATGTTTCTTCAATTGAAACATTCCCTCATAATCATTACCTGTAATCACTATATTTTCCACATAGACTACCAAATAAATACATCTGCTAACTGAAGAATGTCAATAGAAAACTGAATGGTGTGCTTCGCTCCGAGTCATACCAAATTCCTGCACAATGGTACTAAACTTACTGAACCAAGCTCGAGGAGACTATTTTAAACCATAAAAGATTGTTTCAACTTGCAAACTAAGCCTGACTCCCCCTAAGCAACAAACCCAGGTGGTTGCTCTATATATATATCTTCATCAAGATCACCATGAAGGAAGACATTTTTAATGTTCAGCTAATATAACGGCCAATGCCCAATAGCTGCTATGGCCAGAAAGATTCGAACTAAAGCCATCTTAGCTATCGGAGAGAATGTATCACCATAATCAAGACCATATATTTTGAGTGTACCCCTTTGCAACTAGGCGAGCTTTAAGACAATCAATTTTACCATCAGAGTCAACCTTCACAGTATATACCCATCGGCATCCAACAATTGTTTTCCTTGGAGGAAGAGGAACTAAGTCCCACGTGCGACTGTGCTCAAGAGCAATCATCTCATCAATCATGGCCTGCCTCCAACCTGGATGGGAAAGGGCTTCACTAAAGGTTTCAGGAAGCTGGATAGAGGACAAAGAAGACACAAAAGTATAATATGATGATGATAAATGATGAAAACTCAGGAAGTTATAAATGGGATAAGGATTTTTAGTGGACCAAGTACCTTTCGAAGAGCAATAGGAAGACCAACAAACTTAGGAGACTTGGACAAGTCCGTGGTAGAGGAAGCTAGTGGAGTCAGATATGATGACTAGGATGCTCGTCAATCTCTGTAGTTGCTGGAGTGGCCTCCCGTGGACGATACTGATAAGTGAGGAAGGGGTGCTAAGGTGGAGTTAACTGAGCCTCTCCAGATTGGATCTGCAAAGGAGATAGAGGTAGGCCAAAAAATAGAACAGGTAAAACCTCAAAGATGATACTAGGATCAACAAAAGAAGGGAAGTATGGTGTTTCTTCAAAAAATGTGACATATGCAGAAGTATACCAATGGTGAGTGATAGGAGAATAACAATGATATCCCTTTTGTACCCTAGAATAACTAAGAAAGACACATTTAATGGCACGAGGAGACAACTTATCTTGACTAAGAGAAAGATCATGAACAAAATAAGTGCAACCAAACACACAAGGAGGAACATGATATAAGGGACCTTTGGGGACTAATAACTCATGAGGGACTTGATTATTAGTAGCAAAAGAATCATACGATTGATTAAATAACAAGCTGTTAACATAGCATCTCCCCAAAAATGCAAAGGCATGTTTGCTTGCAACAACAAAGTATGAGCAATTTCAACAAGATGCCAATTTTTTCTTTCTACCACCCCATTTTACTAGGGTGTGTGGGGACATGTTGTTTGATGCAAGATACCATGAGACGACATAAATGATGAGAAGTCATGGGAAAAATATTCTTTTGCATTGTCACTTCTCAAGATCTTAATTGATTTGCCAAATTATTTTGAATTTCATAATAGAAAGACTTGAATATGGAAAATAACTCTGAACGTTCTTTCATTAAGAATAACTAAGTACATCGAGAAAAGTCATCAATAAAGGTAACAAAATACTTAAAATATGATAAAGTAGAGACACAACTTGGACCCCATATATCAGAATGAATGATAACAAAAGAGGACTCTATTTGACACTGAACCCGAGTGTAGAAAAGGAAGTACGAACATGCTTCCCAAGTTAACACGACTCACAATTCAAAGACTCTAATTTTACAAGACTTGGAACCATTTGCTGAAGCTTTTGCAAACTAGGATGTTCAAGACGCTGATAAAGGAGGCTGGAAGACTTAGTAGTAGTGCACACCTCGGGAGGCGTTGTCTGCAAATAGTAAAGTCCATGTGATTCATGCCTGATGTCAATCATATTTCCCGTACCACGATCCTGTATGACAAAAGAATCAAAATTAAAGGTTACTGAACAGTTAAGGGAATGAGTAAGTTGTGATAAGAGAACGCTAAGGATCATCTTGAAATAAGCAGAAAATAAATGGAACTTGACCCTAATCGTGACTTGCCGGTAGAACCAACGCTATAAGATTTAGTTCTTAGCCCAAAAACAAAAGGGAAGCTCTCATAATGAAGAAACACTCAAATTTCATTAATGTTCAAAAACTGCTTGTTGAAGTATATGAGTTTCCTATTTATAGGCTAAGCTAGAAGTTATTTACAACCCTTGAAACACAAGAATTAAATTCCCATTATCTTGCAATTACCAAGAAACTGACTTGGGAAAGACCAAAGGACATTATCACCTAGTAAATAAGCATAAACATGGTAATAAATTCCCACTAGCCATCATAGTGACTTAGAAACTGACTTGAGAAAGACCAAATGACATCTGAACTTATTCTATTAAAATTAAATATGAAAATATTAAAAAAAATAAAGTGGGCTAATTATTATTAGTTTATCAGACCCCTACTAATTGGCCTAATTACTAAAGAGATTGCAGCCCATGAATGCTTCTTAAGTAATGTGAATTGGGCTTTATTTGGCTCTCCAAGTTATTGTCTTCAAGTTGGGCTTAAATCATCTTCAAGTTGTAGAAAAGAGACCCACTTTGGTGCAGCCTCAATTTCATGTCGATCTTCTTTTTCTTTGATCCCCATAATTAAGTCTTGCAAAGCTTGCTTCATCCTCTTAGTCTTGGCCCTAGTCATTGGACCTCCAATTCCATGCAAAGGATCTTTAGGTTGGCTGGTTGCATCTCTATCATTCCCTCCCTCTTCGAAAGGATTGGTCCTCGAATCAAATCCATTACCTACATCAAAAAAAGATAGATCAGGCACATTAAAGATAGCATGTACATTACCATATTCACTTGGCAAATCTAGCTTGTAGGCATTGTCATTGATCCTTTCTAGAACTTGAAAAGGTCCATCTCCTCTTGGTTGCAACTTGGATTTTCTTTGAGTAGGAAACCTCTCCTTCCGCATATGAACCCAAACCCAATCTCTATGTTCAAAAACCACTTTGACGGGCCCCTTATTTGCTTGCTTTGCATATTGCTCATTTTTCCTCTCAATATTGGCGCGAACTCTTGCATGCAACTCTCTAATAAAGTCTGCCATACACTTACCATCCAAATTAGCATGCTCATTAGTAAGCAAAGGTAAGATATCCAAAGGAGTCAAAGGATTAAAGCCATACACCACTTCAAAAGGAGAATAAGATGTAGAAGAATGAACAGTTCTATTATAAGGAAACTTAACATGTGGCAAGCATTTCTTCTATTGTTTCAATATTTTTTGAATGATAGCACACAACAAAGTAGTAAGTGTTCGGTTTACTACTTCAGTTTGTCCATCCGTTTGAGGATGTACAATAGTAGAAAACAAGAGTTTAGTCCCTAACTTATTTCACAAAGTTCTCCAAAAATGACTTAGGAACTTCATATCTCTGTCACTTACTATGGTTCTTGGCAATCCATGCAAGTGCACCACTTCTTTAAAAAACAAATCAACAATATGTGTTGCATCATTGGTTTTAGAACGTGCAATGAAATGTGTCATTTTACTAAACCTATCAACAACAACAAATATGCTATCTTTTCCACTTTGAGATCTAGGCAATCCTAACATAAAAACCATTGAAACATTAGTCCAAGGTTGATTAGGCACAGGCAAATGTGTATATATACCATGGGGCATGACTTTAGATTTAGCTTGTTTGCATGTAATGCACTTATCAGAAATAGATTGTACATCATGCTTCATGTTAGGCCAATAAAAATGCTCATGCAGAATTTCTAAGGTCTTTTTCACACCAAAATGTCCCATCAACCATCCATCACGAGTTTCTCTAACTAGCATTTCACGCAAGGAACAAACAGGCACACACAATTTATTTTTCTTAAACAAGAAACCATCATGCCTATAATAATCCCCAAAAGCATGCTTAGAGCAAGAATCCCATACTTGGCCAAAATTAGAATCATTGTCATACTAGTCCTTTATAGACTTAAAACTAAGTGATTTAGTTTGCAAAGATGTAAGCAATGCAAACCTTCTAGACAAAGCATCAGCTACAACATTTTCCTTACCATTCTTGTACTTGATCACATAAGGAAACATCTAAATGTATTCCAACCACTTGGTATGTCTCCGTTGAAGTTTACCTTGAGATTTCAAAAACTTCAAACTTTGATGGTCAGAATGAAATATGAATTCCCTAGGCCACAAGTAGTGTTGCCAAGTTCATAAAGCTCTCACCAAAGCGTACAACTCCTTGTCATATGTAGGATAATTCAATGCTGCCCCACTATGCTTTTCACAAAAATATGCAATTGGTTTAGAGTCTCGCATCAATACAACCCCTATTCCAACACCAGAAGCATCACATTCAACTTAAAAAGCTTTATCAAAATTAGGTAAACAAAGCAAAGGTGCATTGGTCAGCTTATCCTTCAATGAATTAAAAGCATTTTCATGCATCTCATTTCATTTGAAAACAACATTCTTTTTAATAAGTTCATTCAATGGTGCAGCAATAGAACTAAAGTTCTTTACAAACTTTCTATAAAAAACTTGCTAAACCATGAAAACTTCTTACCTCATTTGCATTCTTAGGTGTAGGTCATTCCCTAATTGCCTTTACCTTCTCTTCGTCCACACTTATTCCCTTGGAGTTTACAACAAAACCTAGAAACACAACAGATTCAAGGCAAAACGAAAACTTTTTAATATTTGTATACAACTTATTTTCTCTCAAAACATCAAAAACATTATACAGATGTTCAACTTGTTCAGCCAAGGTTTTGCTATAAATCAAAATATCATCAAAATAGACTACAACAAATTTCCCAATGAAAGGACGCAAAACATGGTTCATTAATCTCATGAAAGTGTTGGGTGCATTCGTTAAGCCAAATGGCATTACTAACCATTCATACAAACCATATTCTGTTTTGAAAGCTATTTTCCATTCATCTCCTTCTTTCATGCAAATTTGATAGTATCCATTCTTTAAATCAATTTTAGAAAACACACACGAACCATGCAATTCATCAAGCATATCATCTAATCTAGGGATAGGATATCTATACTTTACAGTGATTTTATTTATGGCTCGGTAGTCAGTACACGTGTGTCATGTCCTATCTTTCTTCGGAACCAAGATCACAGGAACAGAACATGGACTAAGACTCTCCCTCACAAATCCTTTTTGCAGCAATTCATCCACTTTCCTTTGAATTTCCTTTGCTTCCTCAGGACTTGTTCTATAGGTTAGTCTATTTGGAAGTGAAGAACTAGGAATCAAGTCAATTTGATGCTCAATACCTCTTAAAGGAGGTAATCCATTGGACACTTCTTTTGGAAAAACTTCAACAAATTCCTGTAATAAGGAATCAACCTCACTTGGCAAAGAAGAGTTAAGATCATTAGTGAAATAAACATCCTTGTACAAGAGTACAAGTAGCTGCTCTCTAACTATCAAAGCACTTTGAACCTCTTTTTTTCTTGCAAATGCACTCATTCTCTTTTTTCTCTTTATTTTGCACACCAACCTTTGAATTTTTCTCTTTATAGGACTCAATTTTATTATTCTCTTTCTTTTGCTTATTCTCAGTTTTCCTATTTTTTTTCCTTTCCTTCTCTTGAATGCTCAATTGATCTTCTTTCAACTTACACTCTCTTGCAATCTTGATTTGGTTAGCATAAGCCTCAACAGGTTTGAGAGGTGTTAATACAATGATGCGATTATTCATAGGAAGCGAGTACCTATTTTTGTACCCATCATGAGTAACCTTTCTATCAAATTACCATGGACACCCAAGAAGTAGATGTCCAGCATGCATAGGTACCACATCACAAAGAACCTCATCCTTATATTTTCCAATGGAAAATGAAACCAACACTTGCTTAGTCACCCTTATGTCTCCACAATCATTCAGCCACTGTAGTCTATATGGATTAGGATGCTTTAATGTGGGTAAATTCAATTTCTCAACCAATAAGGTGCTAGCAACATTTGTACAATTTCGACTATCAATGATCAAACTACATACCTTGTCATTTATATGGCATCTTGTATGAAATATATGCTCACGTTGCTCCTCATCACCATCTACCTTAGGCTGTATGTTAAGAGCACGCCTAGTAACAAGTACATCTTTCACAAGTTCAGTAACTTCAACATCACTGCAATCCTCCAATGGTGGCATTTCATCATCGCTTGAGCTCATACTCTCTGTCTCCATTATCCAACAAAATCATTGCCCTTTTTATTTGGACATTGAGAAGCAATATGTCCAACTCCTTGACACATAAAACATTTGATATCACATGATCTAGAAGATGTATTAGTTTCAATTTTACCTTTAGGAGTAGCAACCGAATGTTTAGCCTTTGCATCTTCTTTAGGCTTTGACATAATTTTGTTATTATGTCAATTTGATTTCCATGAAGAACTAGAAGCAAATATAGAAGTACCCTTAGCTTTCAATTGCCTTTCCACCTGATTAGCTTTGTGTAGCAAATCCTCCATCTCCACATAATGTTACAATTCTACAACATCAGTTATCTCTCTCCATAAGCCCCTAATAAATCAAGCCATAGTTGCTTCACGATCTTCTTCTACATCAGCTCTAATCATGGCTATTTCTATCTCCTTATAATAATCCTCCACACTCATGGAACCTTGAGTTAGACTTTACAATTTTCAGTGCAATTCCCTATGATAGTGGCTAGGCACAAATCTCCTTCTAATGACAGCCTTTGTAACGCCTCCTTTTTCGAGAGGGATGACGTCACACCAAACGTACAAAATTCAAAAGAAACTATTTAAGACCTGGTTTATTTTATCCATAGGTATTAACCTGTTCATCAATAAAGTATTCTAATATAGCAATTCTCTGTTCATTAAAAGAAACTAGTGTAAGCGAAAAAACATAAAAATAAAACCACACATTTATACAAAATATGCATACCATATATATATAGCTCCATAACATAAGTCATTAATTACATCAAGCTCACAAAAAGAAGCAAAAGCTTTACATGCCCAAAAATTTATGTACCATCAGCCAATATGGCTACAAAAATATATCGAGCCCCTAACAACTACTGAGAAGGAACCTCAGTTGGATCCTCCTCAGGCTCCTCCATAGGATCCTCCTCAGAAGAGAAAATCCTCACAGGAGAAACAGATTCACGAGCAGGAGCTCGGACAGAAAATAGAAATGAATCCTCATGTGGAGTGTACTCTCGATCACCCCACACCTCGCGTATCGGCATGTAGAACTGCAGCGATACAGCTACAACCAAAGAGAAAATAGGGGGATCATAACATCTCCAAGCCAAAGATACCGTCACATTCCTACATAGACACAGCGCTCGGTGTTCAAATCAACGTGCCAGCAATCCACACCCCCATGGAACCTCAACCTGGCATACCCTAGGAAGCCTCACCGAGATGCCATGGCCAAACAGAACACTAGTTCGTCCCAAAGTTAGGAAACTCAGGCCCTTCCTCGCCTCGGTCTTTTAAGACACGTAGATAAATATAGAATAACAGAATAGCGAAAAGAGGTGAGATATTCAACTTCATTACTAATTATGGCAGTAAGAAACAGAAACGATGCAGGACGCCAAACAACATTGCAAACATGATAAACAACATCAAAGCACAGATAGTAAGCAATTTAATGGTACAAATAGTCATAATCATTATTAAAAGAAACATTCTCATAATCATATATATTTATGTCAAATAAATATGTTGACAGACTATGCATGTGCACAAGGTACCAATTTTCTACTCTATGGAGCTAGACACAACATCAGAGAGAATGATCACGGAGAAATGTCTGTAACTCAGCTATAATTCATCAATTTATCAACGTGCATATCAAGGCATTGTACAAGACATTCTACACTAGATCGTGATATAGGACAGTGTCTCGGTCCAGATAGTCGGTGCGTTTGCATTGGTCTGCCTCACGGACAGAAGAGATACCAACTGTCCATTGCGAGGTACCAGCACCTCGACGCCCCCAAGATCAACAAGTGACCTACACTTGTCTACTCGCACCCGCACATACGTGTGATTCATCTTCTAGGCACACAGCCTTTCAAACATAGTCCAACAGACTTTCTCAATGCATGATGATTCGATGCACATATATATACACATATATCAATTCTTAATAACAGTATGACTTGTCCATGATCACATGCCACATCATTTATCAACGATCCTTGGTCCCATTCATGGACCCACAACAAGTCAATATCCAAATCTCAAGGATGAATGTATACCTTTTAGAGTTGATGTAAAAGTTATGCCTCAATTACATTATATCTTTCCATTAACCTTTCTAGGAAAATTCTCTAGTGTTTTTCATTCAACCTATATTACTCTCAATTAGATAAGTCATTTCCTTCATTTTTTTAATCAAACTCACTTAGATTGATTATTCTAAGTTCCTTACAACCTTACCCGCATTCATGTTGTTTCATTATCCAAGGACAATTCTAAACTATAGGTTAAAGGCTTGTTCTTTATTCTTTTCATATTATGAAGTCCTAATTAAGAGTCTAATCATTCAATTAACTAAGTCTCATATTGAGTACCCAAAGAGACAGTGAGCCTCACAGGAACTAGAATTTCAATAATTTTTTCATCACCCCTCTAACACGGGCCATGTCCTCTAACACGGCCTGCCCAACATGGCTGTGTCACATTACACGGCCTAGGCCATGTACTCCTCTGAAAGTACAATAAATGTTTCAAGTCTGAACTACTCGATTACACGGCCGTGTCCTCACACACGGCCTAGGCCGTGTTCTCCTCTAACTCAAGAAGTCCATGAAAATTGTGTTTCCAGATAGCAACACGGCCTGAGCCGTGTCAAACTACACGGCCCGTGTATTTTCACCAGAAGGTGTTTTCCACATGTACATTCAAGCATTCAAGCATTCCAATCCATCAAGTTACACAATATTAAGTATTAGAGTCATACAACATAACTAAATCCCTTATTACCAAAGAAAATCATACAACAAAGTGAGCAACCCACACATGGATTCCTCACCATCAACCCAAAAACGTGATCCTCACCACTAAGATAGGTTGAAGAGAATGATCTCCCTCTTACCTCAAGAGATAACCAAAGAAAGCAAACTCCTTGCAAGATTTCATCCACCACCACCAACAAAAACACCCTAGGATAGTCAACTCACACAATCAACCACCAAAACTTGAAAAGAGAAGTCCTTGATCACAAAGGTGACCAAGGATCACGAAAATGAGAAGAGAATAGAAGAAAGTCAAGAACTTTACCTCAAAGTTTCAAGCTTTAGGGCTTAGTAGAAAATGATGAAGATGGAGGAACTAATAGATGCTCACCAATGAGAAGAGCTTCTATGTGACAAGGAGAATCAAGAATCAAGGTTGGTTGGAGCAAACAAACTTGAGTGGACAAAAATGGTGTAGTGGAACCATGTGGGTGAAGAAAAAATAGAGCAGAGAAAACGTCAGAAAGAGAAGAGAGAAAGGTGTTTGAAATGAAAAGATGATGGGAAAAGTGAAAAGATGATGACTTTGATCATCTTTTCCCTCCCAACCGTGGAGCCAAAAAGAGGAGAGAGGAAAGGTAAAGCTTCCTTGAGAAGCTTCACACAATTTTTGATAAAGTAAAGGATGATGTCATAGTGATGATGTCATTAAAGTGCTCTCTAGAAAAGATGACTAACACTCTAATAGAGCTATTATCCAGTAGACAAATATTACAGTTAGCAAAAATAATATTTATTGTCCCACAGATAATAAAACATACTGCGATTTCACTTATCAGATAAAATTTTTAAAAACAAAAACTTCGCAAACTGTGTCCAGCCTTGAGTTTTGTAAGATCCCCCATCGACGTTTTCACAATCCAAAGTTTTTCGGTCTTGGGAAAATATTTTATTTTTTCAGCTTCACTCAGTGCACACGTAAATCGAGAAAAATATTAAAATAATTAAATAATTCAAATAATTTCAGAAAAATTCTCAAAAATCACACATATTATAAAATGAATATATATCATTAAATAAATGATTTTCAGGATGATACAACTCTCCCTTTCTAAAAGAAAATTTCATCCTCAAAATTTTCATACCTCAGAATAAATGTGGATGTTGTTCCTTCATCTTGTCCTCTAGCTCCCACGTTGCATCTCCGGTTATGTCGCTCCAAATCACTTTCACTAATGGAATCTTCTTTCCTCTGAGTCACTTCACTCTCCTATCCTCAATCCTTACAGGAAGTGTCTCATAAGTCAAATTCTTTTTTCATTGTACTGTATCCGGTGCTATGACATGGTTTGGATCAGGAACGTATATTCGCAATTGCGACACGTGAAAGACATTGTGAAGGTTAGAAAGAAAAGGTGATAAAGCTATTTGGTAAGCTACTGGACCTATCCGACGAAGAATTTGATAAGGTCCAATGAATTTAGGAGTAAGTTTTCTAGATTTAAGAACTCGGCTGACCCCAGCCGTGGATGTGACTTTCAGAAACGCATGCTTACATTCTTCAAACTCAAGAGGTTTTCTTCTCCTATCCGCATAGCTCTTTTGTCTACTCTGAGCCGTCTGCATCTTTTCCTAAATCATATTAACCTTCTCCATTGTTTGCTACACGAGATCAGGTCTTATCGTAAGGTGCTCTCCATCTTGGTACCAACACAAAGGTGTTCTACACCATCGTGCGTATAGAGCCTCATAGGATGCCATCCCTATGCTCAAGTGGAAACTGTTGTTGTAGGTGAACTCTATTAAAGGCAAAACTTCATCCCAACTCCTCATCTGTTCTAAAGTACAAGCTCTCAATAGATCTTCCAGCGATTGGATCGTCATTTCCGATTGACCATCAGTTTGAGGATGATATATAGAATTTAATCGAAGTTTCATTCCTATTGCTTCTTGAAGACTCTACCAAAACCTTGAGGTAAACCTCGGATCTCTATCAGAAACAATAATGGAAAGTACACCATGAAGTCTAACAATCTCGCCAATATACAGTTGGGCTAACTTCTCCATCGAATACCTTATGTTGATCGGTAAGAAGTGTGCAGACTTCGTAAGCCGATCCACAATTATCTATATCGAGTCGTAACCTTTTTGGGTCTTCGGTAATCTAACCACAAAATCCATCGCAATGCTATCCCACTTCCATTCGGGAATAGCTAGAGGTTGCAATATTCTTGAAGGTCTCTGATGTTCAACCTTGGCTTTCTGACAAACCAGACAAGACGACACGTAATTGGCAATGTCTCTCTTCATTCCGTGCCACCAGAATAATCATTTCAGATCTTGGTACATTTTGGTCATTCTTGAGTGTATGCTCAACTGGCTCGTGTGGGCTTCATCTAGAATTAACTTCCTCAGCTCCAGATCACTAAGCACACAAACTCTGCCCTTGAACCTCAGAATACCATCATGTCCTTCCTAAACTATTGACACAATGTCTCGCTTCATCAGCTCCCTCTTAGTTTGCATAAATTCATCATCTTTCTGTTTCTCTCGGATTTCTTCCATCAAATCACTTGAGATAGTAATTATATTTAGACAAATCTTCCCCGGTGTCAACTCCACGGACGTCCACATATTCTGGAATTGTTTTATTAATTCCTTTTCCTTGATCATCATTACAGAGATACTCAGCATCTTTCTACTTAAAGCATCTGCCACTATGTTTGCCTTTCCAGGATGATACTGGAGTTGGAAATCGTAATCTTTCTAAAATTCTAACCACCTCCTTTACCTTATGTTCAGCTCATTTTGATCGAACAGGTACTTCAAACTCTTATGATCACTGTAGATGTTGAACGTTGCTCCGTACAGAAAATGCCTTCATATTTTCAAAGCAAACACCACCGCTCTAACTCCAGGTCATGCATAGGATAATTCTTTTCATGTATTCTCAGTTATCTTAAAGCATAAGCCACCACTCTCCTATTTTGCATGAGCACGCATCCTAATCCTTGATGTGAAGCATCACAATACACTTCAAAGTGTTCATTGGGATCAGGTAGAACCAAAACTAGTGAAGTAGTCAGTTGTCTCTTTAATTCTTGAAAACTCTCTTCACAATCATCGGTCCATACAAAGGCTTGGTTCTTTCTCGTAAGTTGAGTGAAAGGTCCGGCTATCTTAGAAAATCCTTCAATGAATCTTCGATAATAACCAACTAATCCCACAAAGCTACTAATCTTTGTTATAGTCCTCAGCCTTTCCCACTGCATAACTGCCTCAACTTTCGACGGATCCACTGCAATTTCATTCTTCGAAATTACATAACCCAAAACTTAACCTCTTCCAATCAAAACTCACATTTCGACAACTTAGCATACAACTTCTTTTCCTTCAGAATTTGGATAACTATGCTAAGATGTTCAGCATGTTCCTCCTAGTTTCGAGAATAGATCAGAATTTCATTGATGAAGACGACGACAAATTTGTCTCGGTAAGGATGAAAACTCCTATTCATGTAATCCATGAATATGGCAGGTGCATTCATCACTCCAAACATACTCATAATGTCCGTAACATGTACGAAAACCCATTTTAGGAATATCCTCTGCCTTCACTCGGATCTGATGATAACCCGAACGCAGATCAATCTTGGAGAAGACAGAAACTCCTTTCAGCTCATCCATCAAAGCGTCTATTCTGGGAAGTAGATACTTATTCTTGATCGTGACCTTGTTCAGCTGACGATAGTCTACACATAAGCGTGAAGTTCCATCCTTTTTCTTAACCAATAACACTGGCGCTCCCCATGGTGACACACTAAGCCTGACAAACTGCTTTTCCAAGAGTTCCACCAACTCCTTCTTGAGCTCAACTAATTTTGATGACAACATCCTGTAGAGTGCTATGGATATAGGACCAGATCCAGGAACAAGATCGATAGTGAACTCTATCTCCCGCTCCGGCGGTAAACTAGGTAAATCATCAGGAAAGATTTTGGGAAACTCATTGACTACCGGAATAATCTTTACATCCATCTCACTCTCGACTTTTAAAGAAGATAATAACATGTATCCCTGAGATCCTTCTTTCAAGAAAGCTTGAACTTAGTTAGCCGTCAAAAATCTAGAAACTTCAGCCGTAGGGAAATTTATGATTTTACTGGAACAATCTAACAGGATATGGTTAGAAGATAACCAATCCATTCCTAAGATTATATCTATTTGAGAAAAAGGTAAACAGATCAAATCAACAGAAAAGATTCGACCTTCAATAGATAAAGGACAGTTCAAACAAACATGCGTGGTAACAACAGGTTCAGCAGTAGGGGTAGAAATGCTCAAGTCAAAAGGTAAAGAAGACATAGGTAAACCTAATCGATGCACATAGTCATAAGCAATAAAAGAATGTGTCACTCCTGAATCATACAGTATAGATAAAAGATTACCTCCTACGATACCATCTCCCCTTATCAGATCTTCAGATTGAGAGGCTTCTGCTCCACTCATCGTATAAACTCTGCCTCCTACCTGAGGTCTTGCAACTCGTGCATTGTTAACAGAAGGCTCCGCCTTGGGTTGGTTGCAATCTCGGGAGAGATGTCCAGGTTTTCCATATCTGAAGCAGATAATTCCCTTGATCGCGTAATTTCTCGTCAGGTGGTCCTTTTCACATTTCATACACTTTGACAAAGACACCATAGTCTGACCAGCTCGATGGCCACCAAAATCTCCACTAAAGCCTCCACCAGATGATTATTGTTGACTTCCCGGTGGTCAAGAATAGGGCTTCCTCTGAAATCGGTTGATGTCATTTCCTCCCCTTTGGAACCTAGACGGTCCAAAGTTACGATTCCTTATCTCTCGTGATGGTTCTAACGCTTCAAGCCTGTAGCATATATCCATCAAGGCTGAGAATTGATTCATCCTCATTGGCAGTACCCCTCGCTTTAATTCAACCCTCAGACCTTCTTCGAACTTACGGCATTTCCATACTTTATCCGGCTGGATTTGAAGATACTGTGAGAACTTTGACAAGCTCTCAAACTTTGCAGCGTACTCATTGACAGTCATCCCTCCTTGTCGTAACCTAAGAAATTCCATTTCTTTAGTATGTCTTGCTGATGTTCACATATTTGATGCATTAATAAGCCTTCATTTTTAGTCATTTACACTCTCCTTGCACTTAATAAATTAAGTTTGGTTATGTTTTGTATGTTTTGAACTCAAAATAGATTTAATTGAATTTTTTAGCATGATTTACGTCTTACACTAATCTTGTATTTGGGTCATATCTTGGGCTGTAGGTGGATGTTTAAGGTGAATCTTATGTCATTTTAAAGATGAGAGAGAGCTCTACAATCTTCATGAAGACATCAAAGACTTAATCACACGTTTGGATGGCTCAAATTGGCATTGAATCAAGAACTAAAGTGTTGCTCCTGGCAGAATGACCTTTATGTACTGTGCATTACACTGCTCGTGGTGAAAGTTGTAGAATGGGCTGAAATTTTGATGATTGATAGTTAAGACGCAAATATACAACTTTCATGTTGTACATTTTTTCCGATTCAGACTCCTTGGAGGTGATATTGGGCTTGGAAGTCAGAACAGAGAAGCTGCGTCTGGACCTGAGCAGTGTGCAGTAATTTGAACATATCTGGAGCTATAGAAACGATATTGGACTCAAATCAAAGCCATTTGAAAGCTGAGATCCAGACCTACAATCTTTGTGAAGACCACTTGGCTCAAAAATGACGAATGCAATGACTTCAGAGCAGCATGATTTCGGAGACAAAGAATAGGCTGAAATTTTCTACTCACCAAAAGTCATTCAACATTTTCAACTACTCCACCTACTCCACCTACTCCACCAACCACCATGACTCCGCCCCCTTTGACATTTTGTACCTCTAAACCCTCTATAAAAGGGAGGCTATGCAGATCATTGTAAAGGGTAGAGCTTTTATGTAGTAGTGTTGTTATAATTAAAGTTTTAGTATTTCATTTTGGAGAATTCTCTTCTTCTCTTCCTCTCCTCCTCTCTCTTTGTTATTTTCATTTTTGTATGGTTCTTGAAGGTTCTCCAATGGTGATGGCTATGGAGAGCTAAACTTCTTTAATCAATCCAAGAGATTGACAAGCTTGATGATTAATCCTGAGATCTCGTTTTAATCGTTATACGTTCATCTATTAATCAAGTTTCTCTTTCTTTTCTTCTCTTGTTTAAATTCGATTTAATGCTTAATTTGATTAGGATTTGCATATGTTAATTGCGTAATTATCATATGCCAAGAGATGAATTCAGAGGTTATATAATTTATCAAAGATGTTTGATGAAATATTTAGCTTGGTTGGATCTTGGTTTTTAAGTTAATTTGGGTTTTTGATGGATGCTTAATTTGTCTAACCTTAATTAATTGAATTTTAGAAGCGTTTCTAATAGAAGATCCATGGATCATTGAGAGGCGTCTTGATGTGATCTAAGATTAAAGATTTGGTTGATAGTTGAACGGATTTATAAAGATCAAGGATGGATTAAAATCAAGATTTGTTAATTCTCTTGGATTGGTTGTTTTCTCAATCTTGTTTACTCATTTTAATTGTTCTTTGTTATTTAATCTTGCAAAACTCTTTCCCCCTATTTATTAACCTCTTAATCTGACTTCATAATTAGAGTGATCTACGGGCTCGACCCGGTGTTACCTTATGCTACAAGCAGTTTTGGTAAATCGGTTATAAATTGATTTAAATTTGGTAATCTCGACAGTTGTCAAATTTTTAGCGCCGTTGCCGGGGATCATTCTGATTTTGTTCAATCTTATTAAGAGTTTATTTAACTACTAATCTCTCACTAACCTTTATGTTGCTGTGTTTTGGTAGATTTCAGGCAAAAATGGGTGATTACGGGTCATTTTACAAGAATTTCGTATTGACAGAAAATGTGCTCAGAATGAGCTGAAACTTGGTCAGTTGAAGGAAAACGGCCTAATAAACAAGACTCACAATAAATTGTGAGGTCACCCCTGGTTTTTCCAAAATCCATCGTTTAGACCAGTTTTTCAATTTTTTAATATTTTTTATTGTATTTTTTAGTTTCATTTTTGTGTAGTTTTTATGCTGTACAAGTCCCATAATTTTTAAAAATATTTAGATAGGTGAATTATATTTATTTTGGTATATTTTTAGAGTTGTCTAGTGTATTTTACTTGTTTACTTATTTTATTTTATTTTTGTGTTTTTGTATGACTAGGTCTAATCCTGATATCTTGCTGAATTTGATCCCGAGATTGATAGAACATTGCATAGGTTGAATAGAACTCGTAGGCTAAGTGAAAGAATTGAGTCCGAATTTAGTTATGACATTGAATCTGAAAGTGCACTTGAGATCTTAAGTGATTCTAAAATCATGGTGATAACAGGCAAAATAGGACCCTTAAAGAACTTGCTCCTCTGATGTAACTTACCGCCTTTGTGCATTCAATATCCTAATCTTGATCTTGACTTGAGTTAAAATCTGGATTGATACACTTGTTGCCCAAGTTTCATGGTCTTACAGTGAAGATCCCCATAAGCACTTAAAGGAGTTCCATGTGGTCCGTTCAACTATGAAGCCACATGGAATCTCGAGGAGCATATCAAGTTGAGGGCATTCCCTTTCTCACTTCTTGATGTAGCCAAGGATTGGTCGTTCTCTACCTTTCACCAGGTTACGTCACGAGTTGGGATGATATGAAGAAATTATTCTTGGAGAGGTTCTTCCTCGCATCCGAGGCACGCCATTAGAAAAGACATTTGTGGTATAAGGCAAATGACTGGTGAGACCTTGCATGAGTATTGGGAGAGATTCAAAAGCTGTGTTCGAGTTGTCCCCACCATCAAATTAGTGATCACTCTTGATTCAATATTTCTATGAGGGCTTCTTTGTCGATGGATAGAAGTATGGTGGATGCCGCATCCGGAGGTGCATTGGTGGATAAAACCCCTATGCACAAAAAGAGATTTGATAGCAAATATGGCGCCAATGCTCAACAATTTGGCACAAGAGTCCTTACCTCAACTCAACCAGGAGGAGTTAATGAAGTTCAATCGTCTCATGTAGATCAACAGAGAATGGAACATAGACTTGATGAATTGACTTCTTTGGTGAGGCAATTAGCATGGGACAACATGTACCAGGTTCTGTACAAGAGCTCTGCAAGGGTGTGTGGCATTTGCTCTTGCTCATCTCATCCTACTGATTCATGCACCACACTTCAAGATAGTGGTTCCGCGTTTCCGCATCGATCGATTCTGCAAAGCGGTGGCATTTTTCCTAGTAGACCTCAATATCAAGGTCCCGGCCCAGACCAAGATATGATCCATTTTCTAATACTTATAACCCTGGCTGGAGGGACCATCCTAACTTGAGATATGGGAATTCTAGTCAACAACAACAACCCCAACAAAGAAGAAGAATTTAGATACCAAGCTGTAGGTCCTAGCAACAAATACCAACCACCTGCATTCGAGACAACAACAAAGCGTGCACCACCGTGCAAAGATCATGTTGCCAAGTCCAAGAACCACTCCATCCGAGCCATCATTAGAAGATTTGATGAAACAGATGGCTACAAATAATGTTCGGTTCCAACAAAATGTCAATGCCACCATTCGAACCCGCAAACTCGATTGGGCAGGTGGCCACCACCGTGAGTGAATTGAAAAGCCAAGGATCAAACCAATTGCCTTCACAAACAAATAACAACCCAAGAGGCAATGTAAGTGCCATTACCTTGAGAAGTGGCAAAGAAATTGATGGTCCTAGTCTCCTGAACGAGCTCCCATTGCGGCGACCCAGAGATTGATCGACACAACAAAATTCGCATGATGCCCCAAATCCGTAAGAAATGTGCGAGAGAATTCGACTTGAACATTCCACTACCCTTCCCAAACAGAGTGACACAATCCAAGCGAGATAGCGTAGCGTAAATGGAAAAGGAAGTCATGGAGACATTCGGAAGGTGGAAATCAATATTCCCCTCCTAGATGCAATCAAACAAATTCCCAAGTATGCCAAATTTCTCAAGGAGTTGTGTACTCACAAGAGAAGACTTAAAGTCTTGAAAGTCAAGTATAGGCGAAAATGTTTCTCGCGATGATTCACCCAAGCATGCCAAAGAAATGTAAAGATCCTGGAACTTTCACAATCCCTTGCACTATAGGTAATTCCAGGTTTGACCATGCAATGCTAGATTTGGGTGCTTCTATTAATGTCATGCCTACATAAGTGTATAAGTCTTTGAACATTGGCACCTTACACCCCACTGGTATAGTGATTCAGCTAGCAAACAGACTACTTGCTCACCCTGCAGAGTCTTTGGAAGATGTGTTGGTGCGAGTAAATGAGCTAATTTTTCCAAATGGACTTCTACATTCAGGACATGGAAGATGAGTCTTCAACAAATCATGCTCCATTGATTCTAGGAAGACCATTCCTCAAAACAGCCAAAACCAAGATAGACGTGCATGCTGGCACCCTTTCTATGGAATTTGGTGGAGATGTGGTACAGTTTAACATTTTTGATGCCATGAGACATCCCCTTGAGGAGCATTCAATTTTTCATGTTGATGTGATTGAAATGCTGGTTGATGATACTTATGCTGATATGAGTGTTGAATTCCCTGATATTGCTAACTTTCTGGATTCTGTCACTTGTGATATATGTGTTAACTGTGATACTGAACCATGTCTTGCATGTCTTGAGATTTATGCAGTTGTGAGTAATGATGTAGTCTTGACTTGAATGATGCAACATGTGAAAATGAGAGTCGAGTATGTCAAATTTAATCTTCTTTGAGTTGCTTGTTTCAAATAGCTTCTTTGCCTTCTATTGTGCATCCCCATCCTTAGAGCTAAAGACTTTGCCGGACCATCTTAAATATGCATATTTGGAAGATGGTGAGAAGCTGCCAGTGATTGTCGCTAAGAATCATGCAACTGAACAAGAAGAAAAATTGCTGCAGGTTTTGAAGCGACATAAGCGGCCATCGGATGGACACTTGCGGACATTCCTGGTATTAGTCCCTCCACATGTATGCATAGGATTTTATTAGAGGAAGGTACCAAGCCGGTGAGGCAGCCCCAAAGGAGACTAAATCCCGATTCTGATGTGGTGAAGAAGGAAGTGACCAAGTCGCTACAAGTCGGCATTATTTACCCCATATCCGACAAGAAATGGGTGAGCCCAAAGGTGCAAGTGGTTCCAAAGAAATCGAGTCACGGTAATTGCAAATCGAACAATGAGCTCCTACCCACAAGAATCCGAACGGTTAGGCGGGTGTGCATTGATTATAGGCGGCTTAACCAGGCCACTAGGAAAGATCATTTTCCATTGCCTTTCATTGATCAGATGTTGGAGAGACCGGTCAAGTCGCATTCTTGTTTCTTGGATGGATATTCGGGCTATTTTCGATTCATATAGCCCCGTGAAGACCAAGAGAAGACCACTTTCACTGTCCATTTGGAACATTTGCATACAGGAGAATGCCCTTTGTCCGCATAACGCTCAGGAACCTTTCAAAGGTGTATGGTCAGTATCTTCTCTGAATTTTTAGAGAGTTGCATGGATGTGTTTATGGATGATTTTACTGTCTATGGCTCTTCCTTTGATGCATGTTTAGATAGTCTGGATAGAGTCTTGCATCGATGCATTGAGACTAATCTTGTTCTTAATTATGAGAAGTGTCATTTTATGGTAGAACAGGGCATAGTCTTAGGCCATATCATCTCTCAAAAGGGTATAGAAGTAGATCCTGCTAAAATTGATATTATTTCCCAATTGCCTTACCCTCTTGCGTGCGAGAGGTTCGTTCTTTTCTTGGCCATGCGGTTTCTACAGCGGTTTATTCGATTTCACAAAAGGCCCTTCCCTGTCTAACTTGTTGCGAGAAAGATGTTGCTTTTGATTTTGATGGCAAGTGTAGAGAGGCTTTTGATTTCCTTAAAGGAGCTTTGACCACCACTCCTATCATCCAACCACCAGATTGGACACTCCCATTTGAACTCATGTGTGATGCCTCTAATTATGCATTGGGAGTTGTCCTTGCACAGAGAGTCGGCAAAGTACCTCATGTCATTTCCTATGCTTCGAGGACTTTAGATGCTGCACAAGCCAACTACACTACAACCGAAAAGGAACTTTTAGCAATTGTTTTTGCTTTAGATAAATTTCGATCATATTTGCTTGGTTCTAGAGTGGTTGTATTTTCAGATCATGCAGCTTTGAAGTTTCTCCGAAAAAGCCCGATGCAAAGCCAAGGTTGATTCGGTGGATGTTGCTCTTACAGGAGTTTGATATTGATATCAGAGATAAGAGTGGAGCAGAGAACCTGGTGGCAGATCACTTGAGTCGGATTGAAAGAGAGCGATTCTTCTCCTATCCATGATGCCGTCCCGATGAACAACTTTTCAAGATGCAAGGTAACATCCCTTGGTTTGCAGATTTGGTTAATTTCTTGGTTGCTAGAGCACTACCTGCACATTTTACTAAGGCACAGATTGATAAACTGAAAAGTGAATCAAAATATTATGTGTGGGATGACCCTTATTTGTGGAGATTTTGTAGTGACCAAGTCATTAGGAGATGTATTCTGATCATGAGTTTGATTCTGTTCTTAGTTTTTGTCATGCACTTGCCTCATGGGGGACATTTTGGACCTACTCGCATACTAGGAAAGTTTTGGACTCTGGATTATATTGGCCCACTCTATTTCGTGATGCATATTTGTTTTGTAAATCTTGTGAACAATGCCAGAGAACAGGGAATATTTCTCGTAGGAATGAAATGCCCCAACAACCTTTGTTGTTCAAATATTTGATGTTTGGGGTATTGATTTTATGGGTCCTTTTCTGTGTCATTTGGTTTTGTTTACATTTTGCTTACTGTGGATTATGTATCTAAATGGGTGGAGGCAAAAGCCACTCGGACTGATGATTCCAAGGTTGTTGTGGATTTTGTTAGATCACATATTTTCTGCAGGTTTGGAGTCCCAAAAGCCATCATTAGTGATCGTGGGTTCACATTTCTCATAATCGAAGCATGGAAGCCTTGATGAAAAAGTATGGAGTCTTGCATAGAGTTTCTACACCTTATCATCCCCACTAATGGGCAAGCCGAGGTTTCCAACGAGAGAGATCAAGCGAGATACTTGAAAAAGTTCAACCTAACGAGCGACTGGAACAAAAGGCTTGAGGATGCTTTATGGGCTTATAGGATCGCCTATAAGACTCCGATTGGGATGTCTCCTTATCGGATTGTTTTTGGCAAAGCATGCCACTTGCCGTGGAAATTGAGCATCGTGCATTTTGGGCGATAAAAGGTGTAACTTGGACCTCAATCAAGCGAGGCATGGAGCGGAAGCTACATTGCGAATTGGAGGAGATCCGCCTAGAGGCTTATGAGAATTCCAAACTTTATAAAGAGAAGACTAAAGCCTTCCATGATAAGAAGATCATGAGAAAAACATTTAAGATTGGTCAAAAGTTCTCCTTTATAACTCCCGCCTCAAACTCATGCCCTAAAGCTCGGATCTAGGTGGCTTGGTCCATTTGTTGTTACTAAGATTTTTCCTTATGGTGTTTGTGCGAGTTTACAAGTGAGACTACTACAAAAGCTTTCACAGTCAATGGACATCGCCTCAAACCATTTTATGAGGGAGCTCAAGAGGATATTTTGGAGGAGGTCCACTTGCAAGAAGTCGTCTACCCCACTTGATAAGTAAGATACCGCCTCAATGGACAAAAAAAAAAAAGTTTGTTTGAGTTAAAAAAAAAATTTTTTTTCTATTGTGCTGACTCATATTTGTTCAATTATTGTCCTGATCAAATCTTTTGGAAATTTGTACCCGACAATGAGGTAAGTAATGTCATTGAATTTTGTCATTCAGAAGCATGTGGAGGTCATTTTTCTTCAAAGAAAACAGCTGCAAAATCTTGCAGTATGGATTTTATTGGCCATATTATTCAAGGGCAGTTATACTTTTTACAAAAGTTGCGAACATTGTCAAAAATTGGGGTCCATTTCTGAAAGAAAAATGATGCTTCCAAGTTACGCAAATTGCACTTGCATGACTTGCGGAATCAATATATGATGCATAAAAAATAAAAATAAAAAATAAAAAAATAAAAAACAAATTTTATAAAGCAAAAAGACTCAAACCATTTCTCGGAACATCAAGTGTTGAGGTAGAATCCATCTTCCTTTCTAATCCTTGTTATGAGTAGAATTTATTTTAATTTGTTTCTTCTTTTTGCGTTCTTTCAGATTCCTGTTAAACGGCGGATAACGGTACTCGTGACTCTCGAGTCGGTTTGTCTTTCGATTTCCCATAATAACTGATTTCTTCTCTTCAAAATGGACGTCATTCTTTCAAATCTAAAAAAGTATTTCCCTTGTTCATAAAAATGTTCTAACCAAAATTTACAAAGCTAGGTGTGAGAGATTGAGACCGTTAATGTACAAGGGCATCCCGAAGATATACTGTTGGATAATCAAAGCAAAGGTTCGTTTAGTCGGTGAATCTTCCGATTCATTTGTCCGATACATGCCTGGTCTCGGTAAAAGTTCATTTTCGAAAAAGAGAAGAGCAAAAAGAATGCACGTTTGTTACAAGTGTGCACGATGGAATTGCAATACGCGATGTCGTACTTTGGGGATGGTTTCCGCAAATAGAGATGATAAAATTTTCTTCATTAAGAATGGATCGAGTAAGAGTCATTAGATGATATCTTATTGACTCTTGAGACGCATTCTTGTGGATTGGTGCATCGTGAACTTCTTCGTTTGTGGAATCTCTTCAAGGATGAAAAAGAACGCTACTGATCTTGGGAATCGACTCTAAAAGACCATGTTTGCCGCTTTATAAGAAAATTGGATGGGAAGCCTATCCCCGACTCATAGAAGCGTTCAAGCCGTTTACGACGTAAAACCGAGAGGAAGATGTGAGCCACAATCACAACAATCTGTATATACTATCTTATGCATTTATTATTTAAAAAAAAAACAAAACAAAACATTAAAAAAAACAAAAACCAAAAAAAAAAAAATTCAAAAGTTTTCTGACAACAGCCAACCTACTCATATAGGAGCTATTATTTTTTTCTATTCTCTTTCCTATTTAAACACTCCATTTTCTTCACTTTCCTGCAACTCTTAATCATTCACAGAGAGTGTGAGTGTAGAGATGGAGGGAGCTTCTTCTTCTTCTGTTCGTAGACTTGTTAGTATCTGTGTATTTTGTGGGACACATTATGGGAAGAGTTTAGAGTTTGTCAACGCAGCAACCACTCTTGGTAGAACACTTACTGCGAGGAACATTCGTGTAGTATATGGGGGAGGTTGCCTTGGGTTAATGGGGGCTGTATCACTATCTGTATTTCTAAGAGGTGGTCAGGTTTTAGGTGTCATTCCTAAACTTTTAACTCAAAGGAACTTTGTTGGAAAGACAATTGGACAGGAAATTCAAGTATCATCTATGCATGCACGAATGACGGCAATGCTTGAAAACTCTGATGCCTTCATAGCCTTACCTGGTGGTTTTGGTACTTTGGAAGAAGTCTTTCAAATTGTTTCTTGGGCCCAACTGAGCATCCACCATAAACCCATAGGTTTGTTGAATGTTAATAATTTCTTTGATAATTTGTTATCTTTTGTTGACCATCTTTGTGGAACAAAATTTGTCACACCTTCGCAAGACAACTCCTTATCTCGGCTTCCAATTGTTGATGAGTTAATTGATAAATTGGAAGCCTTTGTTTATGAACTGATCCATGACGACCCGGATAGATTGGTCGAGAGACAAGAAAGACAAGCGAGACAACAACAAGGGAGGCGTGAAAAACAACAGTGTGACGACACTTCATCTATGACTTTCCTTTTTCTTTAGTTTTATTCATCGTACTTTGTTTACATTTATATTTGTGTAAGGTTTCTCTTTTCGTAATTGCGTAAAATGTACTATCCTCATCTTTTTCCTTTCTATTTTTTTTTTAACATTGAGGACAATGTTATGATCTAGTTGGGGGAAGGATAGTTGTGTGACTAAAAAAAAAAAAAATTTTTAGTAAGTGTGTTTATGTTTGTCGTGTGTAGAGTTGTGAAAAAAAAAAATGTGTGTATATATTAATATGTTTATTGTGTTTATATGTTTGTCGGTAATTTTCTAACCGATTAAGGATGGCGAGTAAGGAGTAATTCTACTCTTGAGACGCATCTTAATTGGTGGCGGAGAGTCCGATGTGGCACGACAAGATGCTTCTTTTCACCTTGGCGTTGATTCACTTCTTATCAGGTTGTGTTGCTCTTTTCTATCTCTCTCTTTCACATTAAGGACAATGTTATATTAAGTGTGGGGAAGAGATTTTAGCATTTTTTGTTTTGTTTTGTTGTTAAAAAAAACAAAAAAACAAAAAAAACAAAAAAAAACAAAAAAAGGGTTCATTGCATGATTGAATAACTTTTCTTCCTTCTTGAACTAATATGCTTGGTGATGGATGATTGAATTGATGAATTGAGTTTGATGGATGCATACCTTGTGAGATTTTGAGCCTAATGGATGGATTCGATATTTATGCCATTCTCTTCTTTCTTGTGTGATTTTCACTCATGTTAATGATCACTCTAGAACTTGCTTTGATTCTTTTTGAAGCTACATTTCACTTGCATGCATGAACATGATTGAGGCCCTCTTTCTTAATTAGCTAGTTTAACCAAATAGCCAACCTTGCATATTTCCCCTTGCTTAACCCCTTTGAGCTTATTTGATTATTCTTTGTCTCGAACTCATTATGTTTCTTAAATGAAAAAAAAAAAACCCTGTTCTTACTTAGTCTTAGGGAATAAGAGAACATTAACTTTGTCATTGGATGAGTTCATGAATAAGTGTGGGGGTGTGTATGCAGAATGGTTGAAAAATGTATTTATGATGTTCTTTTTGTAAAAAAAGAAAAAAATATATACATATAAAAAAATTCAAAAAAATATATATATATATATGTAAAAAAAAAAGGTCAACAAGGCAATAAAGGAATGGAAAATAATATGTAAAGGGAATTTGTATTAGATGAAGTTGGGATGAACTTTCATGATCGATAATTGAACTCAGCTTTCATGTTCTTTTATTCTCTTTGGTGTTTAACTTGTCATATCCATATTACCTTCTCCTTTACCTTGACCCCATTACAACCTTGAATAAAGTCCTCATGATTTGTGTATGCATGTGTTCTGAGTAGTGGAGAAGTAGAAGATAAGCAAGCTTATGGTAGTGCAATTTTCATGAGTTGAATTGAGTGTAATACCTACCTTTTAAACACTTGAGAGATTGAGAGTGAATTCTGTGAGGATCTATCATTCTTTACTCATGCTTTTCAATTGAAGTCTCCTTGTTTGTTGATTTGAGATGTGAAGATATGTTACCTCATGAATGTTTTGATTACTTGAATTATTAATTGCTCTTCGTTCTTAAATATTGAGTCTTTTAGAATGTTTAACTTTTGAGTCTGTTTTCATTTTGTTTTTGTGTGTTTTGCCCAGGAGTGCAAAAAGCTAAGTGTGGGGGAATTTGATGTTCACATATTTGATGCATTAATAAGCCTTCATTTTTAATCATTTACACTCTCCTTGCACTTAATAAATTAAGTTTGGTTATGTTTTGTATGTTTTGAACTCAAAATAGATTTAATTGAATTTTTCAGCATGATTTACGTCTTACACTAATCTTGTATTTGGGTCATATCTTGGGCTGTAGGTGGATGTTTAAGGTGAATCTTATGTCATTTTAAAGATGAGAGAGAGCTCTACAATCTTAATGAAGACATCAAAGACTTAATCACACGTTTGGATGGCTCAAATTGGCATTGAATCAAGAACTAAAGTGTTGCTCCTGGCAGAATGACCTTTATGTACTGTGCATTACACTGCTCGTGGTGAAAGTTGTAGAATGGGCTAAAATTTTGATGATTGATAGTTAAGACTCAAATATACAACTTTCATGTTGTACATTTTTCCCGATTCAGACTCCTTGGAGGTGATATTGGGCTTGGAAGTCAGAACAGAGAAGCTGCGTCTGGACCTGAGCAGTGTGCAGTAATTTGAACATATCTGGAGCTATAGAAACGATATTGGACTCAAACCAAAGCCATTTGAAATCTGAGATCCAGACCTACAATCTTTGTGAAGACCACTTGGCTCAAAAATGACGAATGCAATGACTTCAGAGCAGCATGATTTCGGAGACAAAGAATAGGCTGAAATTTTCTACTCACCAAAAGTCATTCAACATTTTCAACTACTCCACCTACTCCACCTACTCCACCAACCACCATGACTCCGCCCCCTTTGACATTTTGTACCTCTAAACCCTCTATAAAAGGGAGGCTATGCAGATCATTGTAAAGGGTAGAGCTTTTATGTAGTAGTGTTGTTATAATTAAAGTTTTAGTGTTTCATTTTGGAGAATTCTCTTCTTCTCTTCCTCTCCTCCTCTCTCTTTGTTATTTTCATTTTTGTATGGTTCTTGAAGGTTCTCCAATGGTGATGGCTATGGAGAGCTAAACTTCTTTAATCAATCCAAGAGATTGACAAGCTTGATGATTAATCCTGAGATCTCGTTTTAATCGTTATACGTTCATCTATTAATCAAGTTTCTCTTTCTTTTCTTCTCTTGTTTAAATTCTGATTTAATGCTTAATTTGATTAGGATTTTCATATGTTAATTGCGTAATTATCATATGCCAAGAGATGAATTCAGAGGTTATATAATTTATCAAAGATGTTTGATGAAATATTTAGCTTGGTTGGATCTTGGTTTTTAAGTTAATTTGGGTTTTTGATGGATGCTTAATTTGTCTAACCTTAATTAATTGAATTTTAGAAGCGTTTCTAATAGAAGATCCATGGATCATTGAGAGAAGCGTCTTGATGTGATCTAAGATCAAAGATTTGGTTGATAGTTGAACGGATTTATAAAGATCAAGGATGGATTAAAATCAAGATTTGTTAATTCTCTTGGATTGGTTGTTTTCTCAATCTTGTTTACTCATTTTAATTGTTCTTTGTTATTTAATCTTGCAAAACTCTTTCCCCCTATTTATTAACCTCTTAATCTGACTTCATAATTAGAGTGATCTACGGGCTCGACCTGGTGTTACCTTATGCTACAAGCAGTTTTGGTAAATCGGTTATAAATTGATTTAAATTTGGTAATCTCGACAGTTGTCACTTGCACTATCCGAAAAATACTTTTCCAGAAATGCATCACAGAATACTTCCCATGTAATTTCTCTTCTTTCCGCTTGTAACATTCTCTGAGTTCCTTTCCACCAGTTTTCACCATCTCCCACTAGCATAAATGCGGCATAAGTTACCTTGCAATCGTCCATACATCCCATTCCTTTAAAGATTTTTTCTAGTTCTTGAATCCACAAACTTACCTTTTCTGGATCAAACTCGCCTCTGAACTATAGAGGATTGTTTCAACGTAATTCAGACAAATTCTGAGCATCAGCATTCGCCTCTTACTGTTGTGCGGCTCATTGATTTTGTTGTACCAGAACTTCTACCATCTACTGCATAGCCTCAGCCACTGCAGTCATCGCATCATTGTCACGTCCTACATTGTCATGTCCTCCTCTACCGCATGCCATTGCCTTTATCTAGAATCAACTAAACAAAACACAAAGAAAGTTTAGATGTAACCTTTTGGAAATCAAATAATACATCTCTGTGTTTGGTTTCAGAGAAACACACAGCACAAACAAGACAAACCTAACCACAAAACCCACAAGAAAGACTCAAACCAGGGCTCTGATACCAAACTAGTGTAACACCTCCTTTTCGAGAGGGAGGACATCACACCAAACATACAAAATTCAAAAGAAATTATTTAAGACCTAGTTTATTTTATCCATAGGTATTAACCTGTTCATCAATAAAGTATTCTAACATAGCAATTCTCTGTTCATCAAAAGAAACTAGTGTAAGCGGAAAAACATAAAAATAAAACCATACATTTATACAAAAGAAGTATACCATATATATATATATATATATATATATATATATATATATATATTATATAGTTACATAACATAAGTCAATAATTACATCAAGCTCACAAAAAGAAGCAAAATCTTTACATGCCCAAAAATTTATGTACCATCAGCCAAACATGGCTACAAAAATATATTGAGCCCCCAACAACTACTGAGAAGGAACCTCAGCTGGATCCTCCTCAGTCTCCTCCATAGGATCCTCCTTAGAAGAGGAAATCCTCACAAGAGCAATAGATTCATGAGTAGGAGCTCGTGCAGAAGAGAGAAATGAATCCTCATGTGGAGTGTACTCTCGATCACCCCACACCTCGCGTATCGGCATGTAGAACTCCAGCGATGCAGCCACAACCAAAGAGAAAACAAGGGGATCATAATGTCCCTAAGCTAAACATACCGTCACATCTCCTACGTAGACACAGCACTCGGTGTTCAAATCAACATGCCAGTAATCCACACCCCCATGGAACCTCAACCAACCATAGCCTAGGAAGCCCCGCCGGGATGCCATGGCCAAACAGAACACTAGTTCGTCCTAAAATCAGGAAACTCAGGTCCTTCCTCGCCTCGGTCTTTTAAGATACATAGATAAATACAGAATAACAGAATACCAAAAAGATGTGAGATATCCAACTTCATTACCAATTATGACAGTAAGAAATAGAAATGGCGCAGGATGCCAAACAGCATTGCAAACATGATAAACAACATCAAAGCACAGATAGTAAGTAATTTAATGGTACAGATAGTCATAATCATTATTAAAAGAAACATTCTCATAATCATATATACTTATGTCAAATAAAAATGTTGACAGACTATGCATGTGCATAAGGTACCAATTTCCTACTCCATGGAGCTAGACACAACATCGGAGACAATGATCACGGAGACATATCTATAACTCGGCTTTCGTGGCTAAAAGTGCTATAATTCATCAATTTATCAATGTACACATCAAGGTATTGTACAAGACATTCTACACTAGATCGTGATATAGGACAGTGTCTCGGTCCGGATTATCGGTGCGTTTGCATCGGTCTGCCTCACGGACAGAAGAGCTACCAATTGTCCATTGCGAGGTACCCGCACCCCGACGTCCCCAAGGTCAACAAGTGACTTACGCTTGTCTACTCGCACCCGCACATAGGTGTGATTCATCTCTTAGGCACACAGCCTTTCAAACATAGTCCAACGGACTTTCTCAATGCATGATGTTTCGATGCACATATATATACATATATATCAATTCTCAATAATAGCATGACTTGTCCATGATCACATGCCACATCATTTATCAACGATCCTTGGTCCCATTCATGGACCCATGGTAAGTCAATATCCAAATCTCAAGGATGAATGCATACTTTTTTTAGAGTTGATATAAAAGTTACGCCTCAATTACATTATATCTTTCCATTAAACTCTCTAAGGAAATTCTCTAGTGCTTTTCATTCAACCTGTATTATTCTCAATTAGATAAGTCATTTCCTTCGTTTTTTTATCAAACTCACTTAGATTGATTATTCTAAGTTCCTCACAACCTTACCCGCACTCATGTTCTTTCTTTATCCAAGGACTACTCTAAACTATAGGTTAAAGGCTTATTATTTATTCTTTCTATATTATGAAGTCCTATTTAAATGTCTAATCATTCAATTAACTAAGTCTCATCTTGGTACAAAATGTTGGGAATTGCGGATACATCACGCAGCAGAAAACAGGGATTCCCACCGAGGATCCATGCGAAAAAGCCATAATCCAAGTTTTTAAATGATTTACCTCTTGAAGCGTGAATCACGAACACCGTAATAGAAATGATGTCTCTGCGGTATCCACACGAACAGACTCACAAACGTCCAACATCCGCAAGAGGAGCCTCACGTCTCTCACACAGTGCTAGCTGCGAAGAGAAAAGAAGAAACATGTCGCTCTCTCACTCACTTTTATGTATGTGCGGCTAGGGTTCTGAAATTGCGTATATTAGCAACCCCCTTAGCAGTACTATTTATAATAGTGACTGCCTTAAGTGAGTGTTAGCAGCAGCAAGGTAAGCTGTGCAACCCTAGACCCATCTGTTATGAGTCTGGCCCATATTTAAATCCGAGTCCAACTTGGATCCATTGCTCCAATTTTAGTCTGCTCTATGTGTGTGACCCTGTAGGTTCTTATTACGTTGGCAGTAATATTAAAATCCCATTTTAATATTACAAGCAGTGAGCGGTATCTAGCAACACATCGCTGCTACCCAAGTAATAAGAATGTCAGTAATTTGACATAACCTTTTCATGACCAATGTTTCCATGTCGTTTAGTCCCTTTGTCAAGATATCTAGATTGAACACAAGGCATGGAATGCATCACCCTTGTATAGTCCAATCATTTGTTTCCTAATATTCGAGTAGACTTTGCAATAATAAATGAGATCAATATCTCATATTGACTCATTTGAGCATGGCCATGCATTTCATAGTCTCACTCAATCAAGGGGCACGAAGATATCGCTCCTGTTATGTAGAAGTGACAAATCCCATCCAGGTCACTCACATCCCTCTGCATGATTCGCGGTATGTCCAATAACTAACTTTATAATCACCTTGTTATAGATGACGTTTGATGGCATTAAAACACACAACTCATCATGTAGGAATCGTAGTGATTTCAGGTCAAAGGACCACAAACACCATTGTCACTATAAGAATCGCTTATGACACTCACGTAACGATCCATGTAGCGTTCTCGTGGTGGGTCAGTCCAGTACATCATTACTCTAATATGTACCTATGTGAAGACTTGATATCTTATATCCATGACCCGTGAGATATGGTCATCAGTCTACGCACATACTAGTTTCAATGTATTATTGTTATCCTAATTAACAATAATACTTGACTAGGGACATTTAAGAATAGTGTTGTAACTAAAAGGATCTCACGATCAAGTCATCCACT
Source organism: Ormosia semicastrata (assembly GCA_029884595.1). Classification (NCBI taxonomy): domain Eukaryota; kingdom Viridiplantae; phylum Streptophyta; class Magnoliopsida; order Fabales; family Fabaceae; genus Ormosia; species Ormosia semicastrata. The sequence continues at coordinate 35,343,620 of JAQQTO010000047.1, read as the reverse complement.
TGATGTCCTATGGCATCAAACTTACTATTCTAAGGACTTTATTATGTTTTTCAAAAAAGAACACAATAAATGAAATGCCTCATATATAAAATAGCATAATAGAATGTATGTAAATACAGAAAATGTATTGGCCTCTAGGGCATACACCAACACAAAAGTATCATATTGAGTGCCCAAAGAGACAGTGAGCCTCACAGGAACTAGAAATTGAACAATTTTTTCATCACCCCTCTGACACGGGCCGTGTCCCCTAACACAGCTTGCCCAATACGGCCGTGTCACATTACACGGCCTAGGCCATGTACTCCTCTAGAAGTACAGTAAATGTTTCAAATCTGAACTACTCGATTACACGATCGTGTCCTCACACATGGCCTAGGCCGTGTTCTCCTCTGACTCAAGAAGTCCATGTAAATTGTGTTTCCAGACAGTAACACGGCCTGAGCCGTGTCAAACTACACAGCCCATGTATTTTCACCAGAAGGTGTTTTCCACATGTACATTCAAGCATTCAAGCATTCCAATCCATCAAGTTACACAATATTAAGTATTAGAGTCATACAACACAACTAAATCCCTCATTACCAAAGAAAATCATACAACAAAGTGAGCAACCCACACATGGATTCCTCACCATCAACCCAAAAACATGATCCTCATCACCAAGATAGGTTAAAGAGAATGATGTCCCTCTTACCTCAAGAGACAACCAAAGAAAGCAAGCTCCTTGCAAGATTTCATCCACCACCAACAAGAAGACCCTAGGATAGTCAACTCACACAATCAACCACCAAAACTTGAAAAGAGAAGTCCTTGATCACAAAGGTGACCAAGGATCACAAAAATGAGAAGAGAAAAGAAAAAAGTCAAGAACTTTACCTCAAAGTTTCAAACTTTAGGGCTTGGTAGAAAATGATGAAGATGGAGGAACTGATAGATGCTCACCAATGCGAAGAGCTTCTATGTGACAAGGAGAATCAAGAAAAAAAAGTTGGTTGGAGCAAACAAACTTGAGTGGCCAAAAATGGTGTAGTAGAACCGTGTAGGTGAAGAGAAAATAGAGGAGAGAAAACATAAGAGAGAGAAGAGAGAAAGGTGTTTGAAATGAAAAGATGATGGGAAAAGTGAAAAGATGATGACTTTGGTCATCTTTTCCCTCCCAACCGTGGAGCCAAAAAGAGGAGAGAGGAAAGGTGAAGCTTCCTCGAGAAGCTTCACACAATTTTTGATAAAGTGAAGGATGATGTCATAGTGATGATGTCATTAAAGTACTCTCTAGAAAAGATGACTAACACTCTACTAGAACTATTATCCAGTGGACAAATATTACGGTTAGCAGAAATAATATTTATTGTCCCACAGATAATAAAATATACTGCGATTTCACTTATCAGATAAAATTTTAAAAAATGAAACTTCGTAAACTGTATCCGGCCTCTGGTTTAGTAAGATCCCCCGTCGACGTTTTCACAGTCCAAAGTTTTTCAGTTTCAGGAAAATATTTTATTTTCCCAGCTCCGCTCAGTGTGCACGTAAATTAAGAAAAATATTAAAATAATCAAACAATTCAAATAATTCCAAAAAAATTCTCAAAAATCACAAATATTATAAAATGAATATATATCATAAAATAAATGATTTTTGGGGTGTTACAGCCTTCATCTCTTCCCATGTACAAATAAGCCTCTCCCCATTCCTACGCCTACTACTCACAAATTGATCCTACCAAATACTAGCATAATCAGTTAATTCAACAATTGCTAGTTTAACCTTCTTCTCCTCTGAATAATTATGACAGTCAAACACATGTTCAACTTTTCTCTCCCACTCCAAGTACAATTCAGGATCATTTCTTCCTTGGAATGCAGGAATTGTCATCTTAATACTACCCAAATGATTGTCTCCTTTTGATTCATTTCTTCTTCTCCTTTCAGTACTTCTTCCATCTGAATACTCATTTTCCTCCTCTTCAAAAGTGGGTCGCCTTGGGGTTCTAGATCTCGATGGGGTTTGTAGACTATCCAATCTTGCATTCAGGGCCTGGAATTGTTCTTGAACAGACTTCACAAACAATTTGAGATCAACTTCTCCATCTCCTCCACTTATGATTAAAATGCTGCAAGAATTTGCGTTAGAAATTATTACAAATGGACAATAATATAGAGCAATTATGCCTTCAAGTATCCTCACACAAACACTCTCTCATGTGTTTACACTCAATTATATTTTTTTTCACTCGTGGTTCACTCTAGTTGGCTCTTTCCTTATGATAGTCTCACCACTGTTTGCCTTTTACCACTCTACTTATCCTTATGAGCTTTTAGGTAAAGAACCTTTATATGATTTCACACAACAAGAAGTTTCAAGGGATTGACGATAACTTTAGTGGAAAGTAATCCAGCAAGAAGTAATTGAAATGGAAACAATAAAGAATTCAATAAGAGATTTGAACGAACAAGATCAATGAAAGGGTTCTGAAATGCAACAAGGAATATTGAGTCCTCAATATATATATATATATATATATATATATATATAGATCTTTTTATATATATATATATATATATATATATATATATATTAGCAAGATTTTTTTTTAGATAATAGAACTTGAACACAATTATATAAAGGGATATTGATACTAGACATAATTTTAGAAATAAAATACGTGTATATGAAAAGAACTAGAGGAATTGACTTAGATGGATATAAGCAACAACATAAACAAAATTTATATATATATATATATATATATATATATATATATATATATATTTTTCTTTTTTAATTTGAAGAAGATGAACACACAAAGGATAGATATCACCTTATTTCAAGAGCCGAAGCTCTCTGATACCAAATGATAAGAAAACACTATGGATCATCTTGAAACAGGAAGAAAATAAATGGAAATTGACCCTGACCACGACTTATCGGTAGAACCAGAGTTATCAAGTGAAGCGTGACCCTAGCCTCAACCAACCGGTAGAGCCAACACTATAATATTTAGTTCTTAGCCCAAGAACAAAAAGGAAGCTCTCACAATGAAGAAACACTCAAATTTCATTAATGTTCAAAAACTGTTTGTTGAAGTACATGAGTTTCTTATTTATAGACTAAGCTAGAAGCTATTTGCAACCCTTGAAATACAAGAATTAAATTCTCATTATCATGCAATTACCAAGAAACTGACTTGGGAAAGACCAAAGGACATCTGAACTTATTCCATCAAAATTAAATATGAAAATATTAAAAAAAACAAAGTGGACTAATTATTATTAGTTAATCAGACCCCTACTTATTGGCCCAATAACTAAAGAGATTGCAGCCCATAAATGCTTCTTAAGTCATGTGAATTGGGCTTTATTTGGCTCTCCAAGTTATTGTCTTCAAGTTAGGCTTAAATCATCTTTAAGATGTAGAAAAGAAACCCACTTTGGTGCAGCCTCTATTCCATGTCGATCTTTTTTTTCTTTGATCTCCATAATTAGGCCTTGCAAAGCTTGCTTCATCCTCTCAATCTTGGCCCTAGTCATTAGACCTCCAATTCCATGCAAAGGATCTTTAGGTTGGCTGGTTGCATCTCTATCAAGTTGACTCAAGGAAATTAAATTAAAAGGATATCCAGGTATAAATAGGACAAATTTTAATGACACAGATGTAGTGGGAAATGCATGACCTATGACTAGAACAGGTACTTTAGAACTATTAGCAAGAGCGACAGAGTGAGAAAAATCAGGTAAAGAGAGAGAAGAGAAAAGTGACTGATTACTAGACACATGGTCGGAGGCACCAAATCAAGAATCCAAGAAGTTGGACTATTACTAGTATGAGATATACAAACTGTAGGATTACCCATATGAGCAATAGTGGTAGTGGCAGATTGAGTCTGTTTGGCTGCCTTTAATTGCAGATATTCCTGGAATTCAGTTTCAGAAAGAGAAATAGGTTGTTTTCCTGTCAGAGCTTCATATTTCTTTTCTTTTCCAGACCAGATGCAGATTGAGTAAGATTAATAGATTTCTCGGGGAACCCATGAAGGGAATAACATATCTCTTGGGTATAGCCTGATCGTTTGCAGTAAGTACATTGGAGACGACTTCCTCTATAGCCTCTGCGACCCCCTCGTCCTCCTCTGCCTCCACGATTGCCACATCCACCACAGAATCCTGAGGTAAACACCATGGCCGATGTGTTAGTAGTGTTAGGTGGGAATCTGAAACTTTAAGTGAATGAATTCTCAGACAACGAGGTATGAGGTTCTCCATGATAAGAACTTCCTAAGTAGTCAAAATTTAGTCTCGAATATGGTCGAAATCAGAATGCATAGCACGCAAAGCCAGTACCACATACAAGTTTTCAAATTTATTTAATAAGCCCTGAAGATTATTAGCCTGCAAAAACATTTTCAGTTCTTTGACTGCAGCCTGTGCCTGAGCAACAAAAGTGGTCATATCATGATCTGCTTGTCTGAGAGATGCCAATTTCTGAGTTGAGTCAGACAAGCACTGGATATCATTAGCAAACAAATTATATGCCTTGTTCCAAAAAGTGAAACATGTCTTAAAAGTTCTAAAATTGACTAAAATAGTGGGTTCCATAGATTATAATAGCAAAGCACACAACTGATAATCGAACCTCTCTTACTAACTTCGATTTTCTGAAGGAACATCAAGTGCTAATTTCTCAAGGTGATCAGAAAGACCCTGTCCTATAAACCAGAGTTCAATAGAGGCTGACTAGGCTAAGTAATTCTTACCATTCAACTTCTCTGAGGTAAGTGTACGTGTGCCTGAGAATGCATAAGTAATAGGAATGCCTTGAGATGAATGTTTGACAGCAAGAGGGGCATCCTTGCTTTCAGAATCAGATGTAGAAGACATTGACTTACTATGAAGAGATAGAATAGCACCAAAAGAATGGATTTCGAGTTGGGCGGCGGTGAAGAAACAAGACAGCACTGAAAACTGGTTTTGAGGCAGCTTCGACAACCAGGATGTGACTGGCAGTGTGACGAATAGCACGAGGAGGCTCAGTCGATCGGAACGAGACCGGCAATTTCACTAACAGAGGTCTAGAAAGTGGCGTGTGAACTGCATGCACTGTGACAGTGAGCGCGGGTGGCGGTGTGTGGCTGGTGTCGCAACCATCCCGAAGGGCGCCGCGAAAATAAAAAAAACAGGGAGGAAAAGACCTCGGGCTATTGGGAGTCACCACCAATCGCTTTATCCATTAAATGGAATGGTGCAATTGGACACCTAAAAGATGGTCTGCATTTCAGAGTTCGTGGTTCGGGGGTTGATTACGGGTAGGGAAGGTGTTAGCACCCTACACCGTCCGTTCTAAGAACGGTTACCTATTTAATCTAATGTTATTTGTAAGATTAATTAAATTGGTCCTTTATTATTAAAAAGAAAAGAATTTGTTTTTATTTTTATTTTGAAATGTCTCACTTTGTTAAGCATAATATCAAGAATGATAAATAACTAAGACTATAAATGGGTGGCTAAATTGCCATTATTTTGGAACAAATTCTAAGCCTGCAACATGTTGCATGAAAGTGGTGAACTAAAATTTTATTACTTTTTGCAAGGAAAAGAATTTTCAAAATATTTATTTTTTGTTGGGATAAAATGGTTTAAAATGAATTTTGCAAAATAATAATAATAAAATGAAATATTTTGAAAGTAACAAAGCAAGAGAAAGAAAAAAAAATTGAATTCACTACAATCATAAAGGTTGAGACTATGCGAAATTGTTTGCTTCTAATTGAGGATTTTTATTTTACAAAAAAGAAAATTATCTTAGTTTATAAAAAAAAGGTTGTATTTTAATTTATGTAATTATTTTAATTTTTATGTAGGGGATTAGATCTCGCCAGCGCTCTTGGAAAAATCCAATATAAAGCCTCAAGATTATCGAAAAGAGTGTATTTGATCGGCGCTCCGATCCTCTCCCAATTTTCCCATCGTCGGCCATTTTTAAATTATTTGATTAATTCAATAATGCAAAAAAAATTAGTGAGTTAAATTAAAATACATGTACAAATGTGTAATGACATATTTACAAAGAGCAATATGGAATAAGATTATTTAGAATTTATTTTGTACAAGTAAAAATAAAATGCCCCATGACTTCACCTAAGTGAGACACCCAATCAATAACTCAAAAAAAAAGTTTAAAAATTAATCTAAATAGAAGTAAAAAAAGAAATAAATAGTAAAAAAAAGGAAAGGAATTTAAAAAAAACTGAAAGAGACTTTTAGTCTCTCGAAAATGAAAACGAAACAGAAAAAAACAAATAGAAGGGAGACATTTGAGAATGGCTCATGGTGGATCTAGGTGGACGGCACGAGGGACGGCCTGAGGCCGTGTGGCAAAGCAGCGTGGTGGAGTATCGGCGACGAGACGAGAGGCAGCGTGAACAGGGGAGAAGGTGGTACGATCTGGGCTATGGGCAGCGGTGGAGCAATGGAGGAGGAAGCTTGACATGGTGGCCGAAGCTCTGGTTTGCGGTGGATGGCTCGGGTGGAGGCGCGAGTCGCAGTTTGACGGGCTTGCGCAGCGGTTCGCAGAGAGGCAGACCTGATCTCGTTAGCAGCGGTGCGGGATACGGTACTGACTGCCTGAGGAACGACAACGCGGAATAGTCGGTGACGAGCTCGGACCTGCCAGCTCGGACGGATCTCGTGGGGACTGGCCGATTCTAGTGCGAGCCGAGTCAGAGTGAGAAGCGGCAGCGGGTTACAGGGATGGTGGGTTACTGGGTGTTTGACGACGTTGTGCAGTGCGTGACCGAAGTGTGCAGTGTGATGCGGTTCTGGTTGGGTTTGGGTCGTGGTGGAGGTTGTGGGTGGTTTGGATTCTTGATGGGTTGTGATTGTTGAGGGTGGTGGTAGCGGTGATAATGATGAGGTGAGGATGGAGGGGCTATTTAGAGGGTGGTTTAATAGTGATTGGGTAATTTTAATGGTTGGTTTGGGTGGTTAATGGAGGTGGCTTGGTGTTGGTGAAGATGGAGGAGGCCGAGATGGTGTTGTGGTGGCTTGATTGAAGGTGGTGGTAACATTGGTAGGGATGATAATGGTTTACTGAAAGCAGAGGATTTTAGACCGTAAGTGTGCTCAGTGGGTCTGAGTAGCTCCCCCTCTTAGTTTCTACTTATGCCTTTTTATTCCTACTATGCTTGAGATTGATTACCATTTGATTTGTAATAATTTTCATTCAATTTGCAACGGTTGGAAGACAAATGGAAAAGAAAATTGTGAGAAGTTTTTAATCCAAATTAATGCAGCTGAGGCTAGGGTTTAAAGGCTAGGGCTACAGCAGCATGAAGAGAAAGGATTTGGGTTATGGGTTGAGATGAAAATTGGGTTATGGGTTGACCCGTAGTGATTTTTTTCCTTTTTCTTTTCTCTTTTTTTTTTTAAAAAGAAAGAAATTAAATAAAATAAATAAATCAAAAACAAAAATAAAAGAAAATGGATAAGATTGGGTATCAACAATTACCCCCCTTTGCATTACATTTAAAATAAATGGAAGGCAAAGGAATTAATTCAATTTTGTCCATGAAAGGGTAAAAAGCTTGCGAATTCAGGTGTCTGCTGAAACTTAAAGCCAAATGACTTGCGGGGTCAGGTATCCGTTGAAGCTTAACAGAAACAAGGTAAAAAGCTTACGGAATTGGGTATCCGTTGAAGCTTAACAAGAAACTTAAAAGCAATGGATACGGGGACCTGAAAATATAAAACAATGGGTGCAGGGACCTGAAAAGGTAAAAAGCTTGCGGAGTCTGGCATCCGCTGAAACTTAACAAAAAAACTTAAAAGCAATTGGTACGGGGACTCGAAAACATAAAATAAGGGGCACGAAGATCGAAAAAGATAAAAAGCTTGCGGAATCAAGTATCCACTAGAGCTTAACAAAAATAAGGTAAGAAGCTTACGGAGTCGAGTATCCGTTGAAGCTTAACAGAAATAAGGTAAGAAGCTTACGGAATTGGGTATCCGGTTAAGCTTAATAAGAAACTTAAAAGTAATGGGTACGGGGATCCGAAAACATAAAACAATAGGTGTCGAGACCCGAAAAAGGTAAAAAGCTTGCAGAGTCAGGTATCCGCCGAAGCTTAACAAAAACAAGGTAAGAAGCTTATGGAATTGGGTATCCGTTGAATCTTAACAAGAAACTTAAAAGCAATGGGTACGGGGACCCAAAAACATAAAACAATGGGTGCGAGCACTCGAAAAGGTAAAAAGCTTGCGGAATCAGGCATCCGCTGAAACTTAACAAAAAACTTAAAAGCAATGGGTACGGGGACTCGAAAACAAAAAATAAGGGGTGCGGGGACCCGAAAAGGTAAAAAGCTTGCAGAGTCAGGTATCAGTTGAAGCTTAACAAAAAACTTAAAATATGAAGATAAAAAGCTTGTGGAGTAGGGTATCCACCGGAGCTTAACAAGAAACTTAAAAGCAATGGGTACGGGGACCCGAAAACATAGAACAATGGGTATGGGGACCCAGAAAAAAAAAAGGTAAAAAGCTTGTGGAGTCAGGTATCCACTGAAGCTTAACAAAAACAAGGTAAGAAGTTTACGGAGTCAAGTATCCGCTGAAACTTAACAGAAAACTTAAAAGCAATGGGTACGAAGACCCAAAAGCAATGGGTACAGGGACCTAAAAAAGTTAAAGCAAGAAGAGATGGGTGCAAGTACCTATAAAAGGCAAAAAAAAAACTTAAAGGCAATGGGTACGGGGACCCAAAAAGGTAAAAAAGTTTGCGGAGTCAAGTATCCGCTGAAGCTTAACAAAAATAAAAAGGCAATGGGTACTAGGACCTAGAAACATAAAACAATGGGTACGAGGACCCAAAAGAGTAAAAAGCTTGCGGAGTCAAGTATCCGCTGAAGCTTAACAGAAAGCTTAAAGCATGAAAAGGTAAAAAGCTTGCGGAGTCGGATATCCATTGAAACTTAACAAAAAACTTAAAGGTAATGGTTACGGGGACCCGAAAACAAATGGGTACAGGGACCCGAAATCATAAAAGACAATGGGTATGTTGCCCTGACTTATCACAGAAACTAAAAGCAATAGGTGCGAGGACCCAAAAAGAAAAGGTAATGGGCATAAGGCTCTGATTTGACTGAAAATAGCAAGTTGGACCTTTGTAGGTCAAGGCTAGCAAAATAAAATAGTGCACTATGCATGCTTCAGATGTATGAGAGTACAAAAAACTCTTCTTTTTTTTTTTGCTTTTCTCTTTTTTTTGTCTTTTTTTTTTTGTGTCTCCACGACCCCTGTGGACATGATTGCAATCATTTTCAAAGATGAACTGGAATGGGATTTATTGACATCCTTTCATTTGTCTATTCAGCCGATGGTTGAAATGTCCAACTGGGATGGCCCTTGAGGTGTGCACTAAATGTGATAGTGACCTGACTATCCTTTCTTTTCTCATCAACACTCTTATCGAGAATTCATTGTGTTTCCCATGACCTCTAAATGCTTTTGCAATATTGTCACATGTTTCACATCTCAATATAAGCCTATCATGAGAAATGCATCAACAATAGGTTGCAGCGAAAAGGGGCTATCATTATGGAAAAGAAAAGTATAGGAAAAGCAATTCAAAAGGGATTAGAATTGAAAGGTTTACAAGAGAAATGTTTGGGTGGAGTTTTCCAACTCTTCCAATGATGCTCTCTATGATGCTCAGTGCTAATTTCCCATGTATGCAACCTTGAACACCCCTTTGTCTGTTTCCAAGAATATGATTTGACCCAGTTTTCACGCATTGAGAGCTTTTCATGACAAGACTTCTTATATTCAAACTGCCCCAGTTCGACCCAAGTCTTCATGTATTGAAGCATTTGATGACACATTCAGACTGTCCCAGTTTGGCCTTAATGAACTCAAACTGCCCCAGTTTGTGACTTGAGGTAACTCCACTTCTTCGGATATATCAGATACCATTTTTTATCTTAACTTTTGCCTAGGTCGCCTTTTCAGGTTTTCAACCTAGAGAGCCACTTTTCTTTTTTCTTTCTTTTTTCTTTTTTTTTTTTAATGTAGAAGCAAGGAATTGAAAACTCAGAAGAGCATGAACCTTTTGTCTCAAAATTAAAGTTAATGAAAATGTAAACAACCCTTCATTGATCAGAATGGACATTTTGAGGCTTGTAACGTGGCCAAGGTTAAGGGTTATGTAAGAAAGGATATAAGGTTCAAACAAGTGTTTGAGGGTTGAATGAGACTAAGGATCTTTAGAAAACTTTGTCAATTGCTTTTGGCATTGTCAAGAGTACTAAAACTTTTCATTAACTTTTGCTTTTTCATTTTCATCATTTGCTTATCTTCTTCTTTTCCTTTTTCCTCTTCCTTTTTCTTTTTATTTTTTTGCTAACCCCTAGTGTAGGCATGATCCTTGTCCGAGGTTCTTTAAAGAAAATTTTCAAGTTCAAAAAAGGTAACAATGAATATTACAAATTGTGAAAGATAAAGAAAGATGGTCAATCTTTATTTTCAAATCATGACTGTTTATTTTCAAAACTTTAATTTTGAGACCAAAAGTTAATGCACAAGTGATTACTTATTTGTTCCTTTTCAAAAATCTTGCTTCCAATTGCTTGGTGACTTCCTCATTTTATTTTAGGGTTGCATTCTCCTCAATTTCTACTTCTTCGGCTCAGCATTGGGGTATAGCAGAATTTTGCGGGAAGCCAAGCTCAGATTCATTCTTGGTACGACCATGCGAAAATGTCACAATAATCACATCAGAGCTTAACCAACTTGCTTCGCTCATTTTCTTTCATGGGAGTGCTAACTTTATCATCCACCCCTAAATTAATCACTTCAGTCGACTCTTCATGGGGTTGAATTTCTTTAGCCTTTTGTTCTATTGTTCCCAATTGTCACCATTATCTTTTTTAATGGGATGGTCAAAATCATATAATGGGGTCATAGCACTATCATTTTCAAGAGAATCCCTTTCAAATTCACACAAGTAAAAAGGTAATGAATGAATGTTGATGTAATGGTTGGACAAAAACTAAAAGAATGGCAAGAAAATGCATTTACTGATAGTAAATATTGAAAAGGAAACATGTGAACCTATTTTCTCAACATATCTTCCTAAAGCCTTTGGCAGAGCTATAGGATTACAAAATTACTTTGCATCAATCTCAAAAGTCATGGGAAAATTGATGATCTCCCAATTGTTCAGCTCTACATCTGGGGAACAAGGGCACACCAGATTAACACCATAATTGATGGGTTGATCATCCTCAATAGCGGTCACTGCACTTCAAAAGCTTTGTCGAATGTCATAGATGGGGATCCCCTTAGCTTTAGGTTCTCAATTTTTCAATCGGGCCAACCACTTCTCTTTTTTCTCTTCCATTATCCACCTTTATCAGTCTTGGTGGGTTTGTATTTGGGTTTTGGGTCCATGGTTGGGCTAGTGGAGATGGCATGATAGCGAGTGTTTGGTTTGGGATGAGAGGTTGTGTATGATAATGGATTATTGGGTGATAAGGTTAAGGGTATGGAGCTTGGGAGACATTAGCAATGTGTGGGTTGTAAGGCATGTAGGGAGATTGGAAAGATGGCTGAAGGTTAATAGGTGCTTGGCTAGGTTTTCCTTGGGCAAAACTTCTCTGATCGGAAGTAACAGCATGTGCTTCTTCTTCTCTTTTCTTCCTTATTGGGGACCTCTTAGCACTAATCATCCCTATTGAACTTTCAGCGATCTTCCTACTTCTCATTCCTCCCTCAACTCTTTCTCCAATGATGACCCTATCCGAGAAATTTGATGACACACTCCCTATCATCTTGTCATAGAAGGGAGATTGGAGAGTATTGATGAATGTAGTCACCATTTCTTTTTCTGTCAATAGGGGTTCAACCTGAGCAGCTATTTCTCTCTACAGTTAAGCATATTCCTTAAAGGTTTCAGCATCCTTTTTAACCATATTCTGTAACTGCAGTCTATCTAGTGCCATATCGATGTTGTATTTATATTGCCTTAAGAAAGCATCGACCAAGTCCTTGAAACATCGAATATGGGTACGTTCAAGGTGTGTATACCAGCTAGACGCTACCCCAGTTAAGCTGTCTTGGAAGAAATGGATCAACAGCTTGTCATCATGAGCATGCGAAGCCATCTTGCGTATGTACATGGTCAGATGATTCTTTGGGCAAGTGGTCCCCTTATATTTGTCGAAATCTGGGACTTTAAATTTCGGGAGAATCACTACATTTAAGACAAGGCAGAGTTCTGAGGCATTTAGAAGACCATAGCTACTTGCTCTTTCTACAGCTCGTAGTCTCTCTTCAAGAACTTCTAGTTTTTCCTTGGATTGAAGGCCTTCAGTTGAAGGGTTCAGCGGAGAAGTACCAGCAATCTTATGAGGAAAAAACTATGGCATGTAAAAAAGAGGTTGGGCCAGAGTTAAGCTTTGAGGCCCTGAAGTAGGTATTACCAATGATGAGCCGCTCTTAGGAGGGTTGGTAATTTGTGATAGCATAAAACCAGGGGGAAGGCCATAAGGTGGAATGGAAACAGGGTACTGAGGAATCTCACTGGTATTTGGCTGAGATCCTTGGATAGTATTTGGAGGATTTGAAGTTGTCGTGATTGTTAGTGCACTACCCTTAGGAGTATTGGTGGCTAATGGTGGCACATAACCAGGTGGAAGGCCATATGGTGGGAATGAAGATGCATGTGTTTCAGGATTATTTGAGTAGATGGTGAGTGGCATCATGGCCCCTTGAGAGGTGACACTAGGATACTGCCAAGGAATTAGCGTAAAGCCGGGCGGGTGAGCAGGCGTGGCTGAAGGATCATCATTTGCCCTTAAAGGAGTCCCCTCTGTATTCTTCGTTCTTTCCAAAGCTTGCAGAACTTCCAAGACCTTGGCCATTTGTTCCTTTAGCTGGCTTACTTCACTTCTCAACTCATCTTGTGACTGCCCCAGTTCATCCATGACTTTTGATTGAGAACGAGTCCTATATGGGTGTCGTAGAGACAATTTTTTTTTGTATTATTATGAATATGATAAAAAAATGCAAACATAAGTACACTAAAACAAGAGTAAATTTATACATGCGGAGACTTGGTCCTAAGCTTGGTACCTGTCCTAAAAGATGGGTTCTATGTACTAATAAGTGATAACTTTAGTTCTAGACCCCTATCGAACAAAAGGCCCCCAAATTGCTCATTGCTGTCACCAATACTTTGGCTAGCAAGAGTCCTCCATCCTCACCCATGATAGGTTATAAGCAGAAAGAGTTCAATTTGAGTGAGGGGTTTCATTGTGCCTAACCGGAGACCAAAGGTCTCACAAAGTAACACTACTTCGCCCTCTATCTAAACCTACAAGGTATTGAGCTCGGGTATAGAGCTTATGTGTGCAGGTGTACATGAAGGAGCATGCAAGCAAATTTATTCACAAAGTAGAAGTATAATACATATAATGCAAACAAAATGTACAGCAATATAAAACAAATAAACAAATGAAACAAAAAAAAATGGACCAATATAATTAAAGAGCAAATAACATGAGATTAAAATAAGGCTTAACCCTTTATGTCCCCAGTGGAGTCGCCAGCTGTCGCAACCATCTTGAAGGGCGCCGCGAAAATAAAAAAAAAAAAAGAGGAAAAGACCTCGGGTTGTTGGGAGTCGCCACCAATCGCTTTATCCATTAAATGGAATGGTGCAATTGGACACCTAAAAGATGGTCTGCGTTTCAGAATTCATGGTTCGGGGGTTGATTACGGGTAGGGAAGGTGTTAGCACCCTACACCGTCCATTCTAAGAACGTTTACCTATTTAATCTAATGTTATTTGTAAGATTAATTAAATTAGTCCTTTATTATTAAAAAGAAAAGAATTTATTTTTATTTTTATTTTGAAATGTCTCACTTTGTCAAGCATAATATCAAAAATGATAAATAACTAAGACCAGAAATGGGTGACTAAATTTCTATTATTTTGGAACAAATTCTAAGCCTGCAACATGTTACATGAAAGTGGTGAACTAAAATTTTATTAATTTTTGCAAGGAAAATAATTTTCAAAATATTTATTTTTTGATGGGATAAAACGGTTTAAAATGAATTTTGCAAAATAATAATAATAAAATGAAATATTTTGAAAGTAACAAAGCAAGAGAAAGAAAAAAAATGAATTCACCACAATCATAAAGGTTGAGACTATGCAAAATTGTTCGCTTCTATTTGACGATTTTTATTTTACAAAAAAGAAATTTATCTTAGTTTATAAAAAAAAGGTTGTATTTTAATTTACGTAATTATTTTAATTTTTATGTAGGGAATTAGATCTCGCCAGCGCTCCTGGAAAAATCCAATATAAAGCCTCAAGATTATTGGAAAGAGTGTATTTGATCGGCGCTCCGATCCTCTCCCAATTTTTTCATCGTCGGCCATTTTTAAATTATTTGATTAATTCATTAATGCAAAAAACATTAGTGAGTTAAATTAAAATACATGTACAAATGTGTAATGACATATTACAAAGAGCAATATGGAATAAGATTATTTAGAATTTATTTTGTACAAGTAAAACTAAAATACCCCATGACTTCACCCAAGTGAGACACCCAATCAATAACTCAAAAAAAGTTTAAAAATTAATCTAAATAGAAGTAAAAAAAAGAAATAAATAGTTAAAAAAAGGAAAGGAATTTAAAAAAAAAAAAGCTGAAAGAGACTTTTAGTCTATGTAAAAATGAAAACGAAACAGAAAAAAAACAAATAGAAGGGAGACATTTGAGAATGGCTCACGGTGGATCTAGGTGGACGGCACGAGGGACGGCGTGAGGCCGTGTGGCAAAGCAGCGTGGTGGAGTACCGGCGATGAGACGAGAGGCAGCGCGGACAGGGGAGAAGGTGGTTCGATCTGGGCTACGGGCAACGGTGGAGCGATGGAGGAGGAAGCTTGACATGGTGGCCGGAGCTCTAGTTTGCGGTGGATGGCTCGGGTGGAGGCGTGGGTCGCAGTTTGACGGGCTTGCGTGGCGGTTCTCGGAGAGCAGACCCGATCTCGTTAGCAGCGGTGCGGGATGCGGTACTGACTGCTTGAGGAATGACAGCGCGGAACAGCCGGTGACGAGCTCGGACCTGCCAGCTCTAACGGATCTCGTGGGGACTGGCCGATTCTGGTGCGAGTCGAGTCAGAGTGAGAAGCGGCAGCGGGTTGCAGGGATGGTGGGTTGCTGGGCGTTTGATGGCGCTGTGCAGTGCGTGGCCGAAGTGTGCGGTGTGATGCGGTTCTGGTTGGGTTTGGGTCGTGGCGGAGGTTGTAGGTGGTTTGGATTCTTGATGGGTTGTGATTGTTGAGGGTGGTGGTAGCGGTGATGATGATGAGGTGAGGATGGAGGGGTTTGTTTAGAGGGTGGTTTGATAGTGATTGGGTAATTTTAATGGTTGGTTTGGGTGGTTAATGGAGGTGGCTTGGTGTTGGTGAAGATGGAGGAGGCCGAGATGGTGTTGTGGTGGCTTGATTATAGGTGGTGGTAATATTGGCAGGGATGATAATGGTTTACTGAAAGCAGAGGATTTTAGGCTGTAAGTGTGCTCAGTGGGTCTGAGTAGCTCCCGCTCTTAGTTTCTGCTTATGCCTTTTTATTCCTGATGTGCTTGAGATTGATTACCATTTAATTTGCAATAGTTTTCATTCAATTTGCAACGGTTGGAAGACAAATGGAAAAGAAAACTGTGAGAAGTTTTTAATCCAAATTAATGCAGCTGAGACTAGGGTTTAAAGGCTAAGGCTGCAGCAGCATGACGAGAAAGGAATTGGGTTATGGCTTGAGATGAAAATTGGGTCATGGGTTGACTCGTAGTGATTTTTTTCCTTTTTCTTTTTCTCTTTTTTTTTAAAGAAAGAAATAAAATAAAATAAATAAATCAAAAACGAAAATAAAAGAAAATGGACAAGATTGGGTATCAACAGCTGGGACTTCCGGTGACAGTGCTTTCTGGGCTGGTTGGTCAGCGGTTTTTGGCCAGAGATGTGCCACGAATTGGTCGGTTGGAGATGGTTGGTCGGAAGCCCTAGCCTTGACGGCGGCTAGGGTGTCAAACTGCTATTAGGGTTTAGGCCCAAAACATTAGCTCTGGTACCATCTTACGATGGACAAACTATTTAATGAATTGTTTAAGGAAAATAGCCTCAGCACTACTAATTATATACAAGATTTACAATCACTAATATTAGGAAACTATGTAAATAAGAAAACTAAATAATAGGACAGAGATACAAATCAAATCAAAAAATATACAGTTCCTAAATAAATGGTATTCTCCTTGATATTCTTCCTAAATACGAGATACTCTCCAACATATTTGATTACCAGGATTCTGTGAGGATGTCTGTCATGCAAATTTGAGGTTGCTTTCCTATGTTTGAGATGAATCTGTTGGTATTATTAGAATTAGATTTTGAGATTTGAATATAGTTTTCTAAACACTAATATAGAAAAAAAGAAACTCAAATGTAAGAGTGGAGTTTGTTGTTCTAAATGGTGAAAATGCAAAACTACCTGATCTCAAAAGTAATCAAACCAAGGTCATAACAGTAATACACCTTCAGCTTAAGTTGGTGATCACTGATAGCCAAACAGTAATTCTCTACTATATAAACTACACCTGCACAGTAGCTTATAAAATATAATTAATCACCAAAAAGAAATAGAAAAGTACCCATCCAGTAAGATAAATGGACCAACTGTTTCCTTTTTCTCGCCTAAAACTTGAGCGGGATGGCTGCTTTTCTGTCCAGATAATTCCTTTCTGTCATATAACATGATATTAAGCTACAATTGAAAACCACATCCAATTTCAGGTAAGCATCTTGATTCTTGAACATAAAACCAAGATGACAAATGAACTTGTATATTCCAGCAAGCACAATAGGGGCATTACCCCATTTCTTTGAGAGAGCCTGTGCTCTTGACAAGAGAAAACGAATCTGAAACATTAAATATTTCAATCTTCAAGAGTATAGTAAGTTCTAGGGGAGCAATTAAAAATTTGATAATGAATGTTGAAAAATGAAGTGAAATTCATATTCCACTGGTATTTCCTAGATAATGCAAGCGCTTTCTTTATGGATTAGGCATTAGTAATTATCCCAACTGATCTGCTAGTAGTTTACTACTAGATGAAAAAGTGGTCAACTGAGATGATAATTGGCGAGAACTCCAAAGAAAAAAAGTGGAAGAGTTAATGGAAAGATAAGAAAAAGCACCACATGCAAACAGCATGTGAGCAATTGATGCTTCACATAGTTGTACATAACACAAATTTAGAATCATGAAGCAATCATGCAACAGTGTTCAAGAGATATAATATTTGTTGGAAAAAAATAATTGGTACTACGAACATAGTTGTAACTTGGAATCTTGAATTCTGGAATTTTCATTCTAGCTCAGTTAAATCTTGAATTAATTATACTATATGATTAATGGCATGATTATAATAAGGAAGATTGAAAAATAGCAATGCTTTACTTGTTATTTTAGTTTTCTGGGAAATCAAGAAGAAAGTGAATGTTGTTGCTGAATGCTGATATGGGTTTACATTATAGTTTCTTACTGATTAATATATACCTTTAATGATGGGATCAGTTTGATGGACCATGCCATGTTCTTGGTTATACTGGTTTGCATGCAGTGGATTCAGTTCTGCTCGTTGGACCATATTCGGTTTTTTTAAAAAAAACTTTACTTGAAGTTTTCATATTATCATGCCTTTTAAGACTTCTCATGGTTACCTGATACCTCTGTTCGTCCAATGTCAATGACAACCTGTGAATGCCTTTAAAATTGATGAGCTGTAAGCTTTACATATTTCACTATCATTTCTCTCCACCCTTTTCTGTTTTGAATCATCTCGTATTTGTAGATGCTAAATAAATAATGCATTAACTGTTGCAAAGATTGGATGCCACTTTTTTCCAGATTGAAAGATACTAAAACTATTTTAGTATATATTCTGTTTTTGTTATTTTGTTCTTCTATGTTCCAAGTCACATTAATGGTAATCAGAAAGCTCATACCTTTAGATTTAAGGGTTTAAATTGGAATCATTTACCATTATAGTGTAAATATATGTAAAATTTACTAAATAGGCAGTGCAACTTAGAAAATAATTATTAAAATGGTGTAAATAAATAGCATATGATAGTAATACATCTAATCATTTTTTTATTAATTTTTGAAAGTAAGTCTTTAATACAAATCACGATTTACTAATTATTAAAAAAAAAATTATTATGATACAATGAACTTGTGTCTTTCAAGCACAACTTAATTTTTTTTATTGAAGTCGTGATCGGAAACCATGACTTCTATTTTTGTTTTTAATTTCTAAGTGTTGTGGTTTTTAGCCACCACTTGCATAGGGTGTTTAATAATTTTTCTGCTTGTTTAGACTGTATTCTGCTGCTTCTACTCTGGCATTGATGTTTGAAGACCAAGTGTTTGGTGAAAGTCCTAAACTTGATGCCAATTTTGGGATAAATAGTTCAAGAGCCCGAGTTCCTGGAACAAAAAGCAAGTTGTTTCCTTTAGTGGTTAGGGTGTTTAAATAATTGAATTGGAAGGTTGCAAGAGAATTAAGGTTTGGGAATTGAGTTAAGAGTCATGGGTTTTCTCATTCAATCAATTCCTTTAGAATTATCATTCACACATTTGCTTCGGCGGGGATGCGTTTGGAAGTGTTTGCTTTGCTTAGAGATATTGTTGGATACTGTAACGAGGCCAAGTATGACACATTCCAATTGTTTTCGACTTTGCTAGATTCACCCCACCATGTGGAAAGATCAGTTGTGTTCGATATGCTCATAAAAGTATTTGCATCCAATTCTATGCTTGAAAATGCGCTCGATGTGTTTGTGAGTGCTAACCATATTGGGCTTGAGCCTGATATAATGTCTTGCAATTTCTTGTTGAAATGCTTGGTAGAAGCAAATAGAGTGGAGTTTATAAGACCTTTTTTTGAGGAGTTGAAAGACTCTGGTCCATCACCAAATATCTACAACTATACGATTATGATGAGCTTTTATTGTAAAGAAGATCTTGGGCAGGAAGCAGATATTAGAAGGGCTACTGAGATTCTAGGGAAAATATACAGGAGTGGGAAAACCCCAACTATTGTCACATATAGTACTTATATTCATGGACTTTGTAAAGTTGGTTCCGTTGAGGTTGCTCTGAAGTTAATTCGTAATTTGTGTTATAAAAACCAGCCTCTCAATAGCCATTGTATTAATGCTGTAATTTATGGTTTTTGTCAAAGAGGTGCAGTTCATGTAGCTTTGGAAGTTTTGAAAAAAATGAAGAGCTCTGGGTGGGATATTTATTTTAACACCCTATGCAAGTTGTGACTTTGAGCCATGACAATTGAAATTAAAAAAAATAAAAATAGAAGTCTCTCAACCACGACTTCATTGTGCCGTAATAAAAAAAATTAATAATTGACAAGTCGTGGTTTGTACCAACGACTTATCTTTAAAAATTAATAATAAAAAATGATCAGATGTAAGTCGTAGTTAATATTGTTATTTTGCACTACTTTAGTAATTATTTTTTAAATTGCACCTATTTAGCAAATTTTACTTCTATTTACACTATAATGGTAAATGAGTCGTTTAAATTACCTTCTTCAATTGATTTGATCCAATTTTATAGATTGCATGTTATACACTCTATATTCTAACATTTGTATTTTATATTTGTAGAATGTCTGCCTAGCAAACTTCTACTCCTATGGGCAATGCCAATAAGCAAGTTCCATCACCTATCGTAGATGAAAGTCAAAAACCATTATCCACTGAATCCAATACTGTTGGTGAATCACAAAAAAGTCTTTTCAATTTAGATAGTGTAACAACTCCAATTCCAACTCCAACTCCAACTCAAACTCAATCTGAGGCTCCTATTGGAGGTGATAAAAAATGAAAACTAACTTTAGATGTTTGGAATCACTTCACAAGGGAGGTGATAGATGGAAAAATGAAAGTCATTTGGAATTATTGCAAGGCAAAGCTCTTGGGTGATCCAAGGGAAGGAACGTCACACTTGCGTGAGCACTTCAAGAGTTGTAAACTTCGAACAACTCATGATATAAGGCAAGCATTCATCAAAACTGAGCAAAGAGGGAGTGAAACAGTTGTTGTTGGTACTTATTCATTTAATCAAGATGTAGCAAGGAGTAAGTTTGCCAACATGATTATTCTCCATGAGTATCTGTTGTCCATTGTTGATCATTTAAGTTTCAAAGATTTTGTGGTGCTCTCCTGCCTCTATTTAAGGTGGTTTCTCATAACACTATCAAGAGTGACATTATAAAGCTTTATGATAGTGAAAAAGAGAGGACAAGGACATTGTTGGCAAATAATCCAAGTTGGATTGCAATCACCACTGATATGTGGACTTCTAGCAACCAAAATAGAGGCTATATGGTTGTCACGACTCATTATAGTGATGATTCTTGGAACTTGCAAAGTCGAATTATGAGGTAATAATACCAAACTTATACTAATAACACTTTAATAGTTCTTATTGTTTTTTGTTTTGTTGTTGATACTTAATGTGTATTTTTAAAATCTTCATTTATGTCTTAGGTTCATTTATGTTCCTGCTCCCCATACTGCCTAAGTTCTTTCTAAAGTCTTGATTCAATGCTTGATGGATTGGAATCTAGATAGAAAGCTATCCATTTTGACTGTTGATAATTGTACTACAAATGATATTATGATTGAGCACATTTTAGATAAGATTTCACCTAGGTCATTCATTTTGAGTGGTCTGTTGTTTCACAAGTGTTGGTGTGCTCATATATTAAATTTAATTGTGAAAGATAGGTTGTCTATAATCTCGGATGCTATTGAAAAGGTTAGAGGAAGTGTTAGTTTTTGGACAGCAACACCTAAGAGGGAGGAAAAATTCAAAAGACGCATGTGATCAACTAAACATTCCATATGTCAAAAAGCTTACTCTTGATTGCAAAACCAGGTGGGATTCTACCTTTTTGATGCTTGATGTTGCTATACGAAACAAAGATGTTTTTGGTCATTTGGCACGATGTGAGAATCAATATAAATCTTTGCCTAGTGATGATGAATAAGATATGGCAAATGAAATTTGTAAAAGGTTGCAATTGTTTTATAGTGTAACTGAATTATTTTCTGGTACTAAGTATCCGACTTCAAATGTTTATTTTCCAAATATATGTTAAATTAGATTGGCTTTGAGAGAGTTGCTTGGTTCTCCTAAATTCATTATTCATCAAATGGCTTCAATAATGATTGCCAAATTTGAAAAGTATTGGAATGTGATCAATTGGGTGATGGCTGTAGGCACAGTTTTAGATCCTAGGTATAAAATGATGATGCTAATTTACTTTTTTCCTAAAATTTGTGGAGAGGATTCAAATTCTGAAATTGCAAAGGTGAAAGCTATTTGTGAAGATTTGATAATAGAGTATTATAGCAAGACCAAAAGCAAGGAGTCTACATCTTCATTTTCAAGGCCAAATGTGGTAGATAATGTGGGTTTAGTGGATATTGAAATGTTGACAGAATGGTCGCCAGACTATGATTTGTTTATTAGTCAACTGTTAGGGTCAAAATGTGTTGCCCATTTACTAACTGCAAGTGCACAGGTCGCACAAGTAATATAATTACAGAGTAAGATATCATTCCCACAATGATAAGTTTATTTCCAATGCTAAGTATTAACCGATAGCTTACCGAATTCTATTCAAGAACATAAAAATGGATAAAAGTAAAGAAAGTAAAGACAGAAAGCAATAAGGATAAACGGTTAGAGTTTAGAGAAATCCTCCTTCACCCTTTACTTCAACCAACAACAAGCAATCCTCCTCATAAATATGAATGCAATGATTAGGTTAGCTTGAGAATCTACATTAGTTAAACGCCTATGTCTAGGTCATCTAACCATGGTTTCAATTGTCCAACTCTCTAAGTGTCCTTGAGAGCTAACATAAAATCCACTCTTTAAGGTCTATTCTCAAATACGTGCTATGCATGGCTAAGAGGTATATTTCTATCTCATTAGCGAATTAACTCATCCCGTCATTGGAATAGAATCGAACATACATCAATCATACATATGATCTTAAACCCAAATCCCTATGTCTAGGTTCATTGGACTTTATCAAATCAACTTAAATGTTAGCTAAACATTCAAGAGCATTGAGCATAATATGATTGAACAAAATCAAAGATCCACACAAATTCAGAGAAGAACAAATCATTAATATTAATAAAAGGATCCAAAATCATCCCTAAATAAAGCTCAGCTATACAATAAACATGAGAACAAATTACAAAATACATGTTCAAGAAATGAGGAAGAGAAAAGAGAAAAGAGAGAAGGAGAAAGCTTATGAATTTCGCTATTGAAGCTCAGATCCTCCTCCAATGGAGAGTAGGCTTCCATCCTTAGCTCCCCAAGCTCCATCTCCACCTCCAATGGAGGTCTAGCCGCAACCTCTAACCCAGAAAACTAAAAACTTAAAACCTAAAAGAGAGAAAACTGAATGCGAGCGAAAGGGTGCGTGAAAAATAGAATAAATAAGCTCAGCTCACCGACGTGCACCGCGGCGTGCACATGTCCACGCCTTGGTGTGGAGTTGTCTGTCCTGTCAGTATGTGGTTGGCTGAGACCTTCACGCCGCGGAGTGCACATGTTTGCGCTACGGCATGGAACTCTGGAATGCTTCCTTGGCTTCTTTCCTCCAATGCTGGGTCTTGGCTTGCATCAATTTGTCTCTTTTGAGCCCTTCCTGCATTAGAGAAAGCACCAAGTTAAATATAATTACAAATCTACTTAATCAATTAACAAATATGCACAAATTGCTCAAAAACATAAACGAAGATCTCAAAATGGAATTCCATGAATATAAGTATAAAACCTTCCAAATATGCATAAGAACAAGGACTAAGCATGCCATGAAACATAAATATGAGGCATAAATAACTACATTTCATGGAGTTATCATCAACAAAATTCTGCTAATATAAGTGCAAGGACAGAGTTAGACCACTATTTAGAGGAGCCAATGTTGCCTAGATCAAGTGGAGAGTTTGACATCTTAAATTGGTAGAAGGCAAATAGGTTGAAATACCCAATCTTGCAGATGATTGCTAGAGATTTTCTAGCAATTCCTATCTCCACAATTTCTTTAGAATATGCATTTAGTACCAATGGTCAATTTCTTACTCCATATCGCAGTAAATTATTGCCAAATACATTAGAGGCATTGACGTGTTGTTAAGATTGGTTATGGTCTGACATAAAAAGGTAATAGAGTATTACTAGTCTTAATTGAACATCTATATTAATTCATAACTACAAATTTACAATTAGTTAATTTCTCTTCTTTCAAGCTCTTCAAAATCAAAAGTTGACGTGGACCATCTGAGTAGTGTATTTCTAGAAGATATCGATGATGACATTGTTAGTAGATTTTTTTTATATGCTTTCATTTTTAAGTTTCACAATAATGTTAATTTTTAAGCTTTCATTTATGTGATTTTGTTTTGTAGGAACCAAGTGGCCCTGACCCAAGTGGCGGTAGTAGTTCCATCATTAATTAAGGAAGCTGTGATGCTCAATATGATTCATCCTTCATGTAAGCTTTTGGGATATGCTTACTATGCTTGTTGGATTTATTGTTTGAATTTTGGTGTTTTGATGGTACTTGATTGTAATGATATTGCTAGATTTGGTGTTTGGATGTAGATGTTTGACATTGTATTGTCTGATGAATTTAGCCATTGGAATTTGGAATGTACTTCAAGTAAAAAATTGTGTTGCCATTTTGATTTTAAGTGTTTTAAGATGTTGGATCAAGTTATATTAGAATTCGACATTGTATTTGGATGTAGGTTGAATTTTAAGTGTTTTAAGATGTTTGATGTAGTTATATTGGACATTGTATTTGGATGTAGGTTGAATTTTAAGTAGTTTAAGTGTTTGAAATTTGAATTTCGGTGTTTGGCATTATATTTGGATTAAGTTGTATTGGACAAATTCTGACAAATTATGGTATTATACTTTATTTTTATTTAAAAAAAATTGTAATTTATATCGTAACCGTAGATATCCGTGGGTACCCGTCTACCTGCAAGAGAATGGGAAACGAGTACTCGTGTGAATATGGGGGCGGGGGCAGGGGCGAAGACGGATATTTATCCGCAGGGGCGGAAGGCTACTACCTGTCCTCACCCCGTTGCCATCCCTAAGTAGACTGTGACTTCAGGTGAACTTTATCTGTAATGTTAGGAGTTCGAATCTTAGAGATGTCATTTTAGAGAGAACTTTACCTAACTACCACATCCGACTTAAAATTGTATGAGCAATTACTTGAACTAAAAGATTCATTCAGAGACTTGATTATACTTGATTAATTATTTTTTTTACCTGATTTTTCATCCCAAAATTAATTCAATGAAATAATCTGGATTAATTTTGGTAGTATCAGTCTTAATTATAAGATTTTTAAAGATAATCCTTTCAAGAATAATTATTTCAATAGAAATATCATTGATTAATTATTTTTTTATTTAACCTTTAGACTCTAATTTTTTCTTATTTTATTTTATTTTTCATATTTTTTCTTACTTAATTTCTCTTGTAATGACATGTGGCATTTTTTTTTTCTTGTGATTTCTCATGTTTATACGCGTCATTCTTTAAAGATAACCATTTAAAGGATAATTCATTCAATAGTAATTTTTTTTAATTATTAGATATAATCCTTTGAAGGATAATCCTATCAATAGCAATATCTTTAATTGATTATATTTTATTTAATTAATTTTTAGGATCTTATATTTTATTTTATTTTTTATTTCTTCTTGTTTAATTTTTCATTTTGAGATGTGACATATTTTCTCTCTTAATTCTTCGTGTTGACACATGTTATTTATCTTCATTCGATGATATATATATAATTAAACTCAAATTAGTTGTTGTCTTTTTGTTTCAAAAAGGTTGATCATTTTAATTTCTTTTTTCTATTTTAATTAATATATATGAGATTTCCCTTCAACATTTTTTCTTTTTAGCTTTCATACTTCTAGTTGGCAACATCAATTACTATTGGATGATTGTCAAATAAATTTTAATACAAAACTCAATAGTGATTAAATGAATATGATACCTTTGCTTAATTGTGGGTTAGATGAGTCATGTTATATTTTATATTGTTAAAGTACTCTGTTTTGATTAATAAAAAAAAGTACAGTTTTCACATTTTTTTAAGCTATGTATAAAAATTATACCCTATTGTGCGCCTTTACGAAATCACTACTTTGTTTTTTTCTTTAAAATGACCACAATACGCCAATTCTCTATGTAAAGAACGAAAAATAGAAAAAATAATTATTTTTTTTGGAAAATTATAAAACGATAATTTTTTTTAAAAAAAATTCCACGAGTGAGTGAAGAATACAAGAAAATGTCTAAGAAAGAAGTCACGCATAAAATTTAAAGAAAAAATATGCTTAAATATCTCTTTATAACTCATGAGCTTTAGGTTTCAGATAATGTTACTGCTTGTTGAAGTATATTATGTCACACCTTACTTACGCATGCCCTGCGGGTAATCAAGTTGTCCCACCCCGCAGCCACAAATTTTTTATCCATCCCGTAGGGCTAGAAAGCAAGTTAAGACCTTATAGGGTGGGTTGGACTTGGCTGTGAGCTTTAGAGTCAATAATTGCTCCCTCGTACTCCGCATACTATATGCATAAAATCTCTAAATTAATTTTATCAGTTATTATTTATATTCTTAGTTTGTAAAATATCCTTTTCTAGTTAGTCAATTTTTAGATGGATGTGGTAACAGTTTTATATCTTTGATCAGTTATATGAAATGATTGGTTGATGTTTTTTTTTATATGAACCTCTAATTTTCAAACTGCAAATCCGAAAGTAAAATAGAAGAAAAACAATCTGGATTCATCTTGTAGCCAAATTTGGTTTTCAACCTCTCTAGCTAAATTAGATAATGAATCTGCTACTTTGTTGCATGTGCGAGGGACTAGAGCAACAACTGAACCTATCAAACCACAAATATGTTGATTTTTAAGATTGTGCTTAATAATGTTATTGATATAAATATATATTCAAAATTATCGTTAGAGGCATGATAAGGTGGATAGGGTGTGAATTTTAAGTATTTTTATATGGATGGGTTCAGGTTTAATTTTCGTGCCCAAAACTCATAAGGTAAAAATAGCGAGCGGATAGAGTGCTAATGTATGAAGTGGGTTTGGATTAAAACTTCACCCGATTGCAAATCCTATTCAAAGTCTAATTTAATACAAAGTAATGTTTAAAACATCAAATCGAATATTAAATCAACAAAATTTTTGGTTCTTAATTTAATTAGTTCAATCTATTAAATTTATAATTGAATCATTATTAAATCATAATTAAATGATTAATGTAAAAAATTATAGATATAATCTATATGATAAAACTTTTAATCTAATGATAGATTTAGTGATAAAATTATTTAATAAAAAGTTATTCAATCTAATGGTAGATTTCTGCACTTTTCAAGATTCCTTATGGTCTGAGGTGATTAGGAATAAATATAAATGTGGTACTGATTATATTTCGAAGATGGATTCTTGCAGAAGTGGGAGTAATTTTTGGAGAGGTAGGTGTTCTTCTTGGGGGAATTTCCTTGACAACACAATTTGGCACCTTGGTAATGGTCAGCTGACTAAATTTTGGGTGCATAGTTGGTTACCTAATTATGGGCCTTTCATTAATTATATTACGAGTACCCTTCCTGATTTTGAGATGTCAAAGTCGGTTTGTGATTACGTTAATAATCATGGGGAGTGGAATTTGTCAGTAATTTCTCAAATTTTGCCTCCTCATACTATCAATAAAATTCATGCTATG
The DNA here is from genome assembly GCA_029884595.1 of Ormosia semicastrata. Classification (NCBI taxonomy): domain Eukaryota; kingdom Viridiplantae; phylum Streptophyta; class Magnoliopsida; order Fabales; family Fabaceae; genus Ormosia; species Ormosia semicastrata. The sequence continues at coordinate 35,316,652 of JAQQTO010000047.1, read as the reverse complement.
GTTGCTCCTTGCAGTAATAATGTTGTTGACTATATTGCTTGGAAGCCTACGCCTGATGGTTCTTTTACAGTTTCTTCTGCTTATGAGTCCATCTAGAATTTTGAGGTGCACCCTAATAAGAAGTTGTTCTTGGCGGTGTGGAATTGGAAGGGGCCGGAGAGGATTAAATGTTTTCTTTGGAAGCTCTCCCATGAAGCATTATTAACTAATGAGAGAAGACATAGTAGAAATATGTCTTCTACTGATTGTTGTGGTTTTTGTGGCAATATGGTTAAGGATCATTTCCATGTTTTTAAAGATTGTGATTTGGTGAGGAATTCTTGGCTGGTGCTGGATCCAGCTACCTCCACTGAATTCTTTATACTGCAAAGTTGGGAGGATTGGATCTATAAGAACCTTGTGAATACTGAGCTTCTTCATGGCTTTCAGTGAAACTTAATTTTCGGTGTGTTATTGGACAAGATTTGGTAGTGCAGAAATGATAGGATTTTTAATAATGCTGCCTGGTTTGTACCCAAATTACTTCAGCAAGCTAAGCATTCGGTGGCGGCAATTTTAATGGTCTTCCAATACCATGATCGCATGCAGAATGGAGAAAGTGAATCTCACAAGGACAATAACATTTGGTGGCTGCCTCCTTTGCCAGGTGTGATTGCATTGAATGTGGATGGGTCGGTGATTGATAATGGAACAAATGCTTCATGTGGAGGTGTGGTAAGAGATGATGTGGGTAATTTTTTATTTGGTTTTTCTATGAAGCTTGGCGCATGTTCGGTGGTTGAGGCTGAGTTATGGGATATTTTTCATGGTCTTATTATTGTTTGGAGTAGAGGCTTTAGATGTATTCGAGTTTCTTCAGATTCTTCTGTGGCTCTGGGGCTTGTTACTAAAGGGTGTAGTAGAACTCATATTTGCTATTCTTTAGTCACTGCCATTCATGGTGTGAGCAATGGTTCGGGAGCTATTTCTTGGAATCATATTGTCAGAGAAGCTAATCAAGTAGCGGATGCTTTGGCCAAGTATGGGCTAACTATGGACAATAGAATTAGTGTTTTTGATTTTCCTCCTGGTTGTATTAATAATGCCTTAAGGGTAGATGCCTCTTGTATTGGGTTTCCTAGGGGCTTTTAGCCTGGTCTTGTTTGGGGTTTAACCCCCTTTTGTTCATCAAAAAAAAAAAAAAGAATAACTTTAACTTACACCAATGTAACTTGATCATTCCCCAAAAAGGGGAGAGATCAAGTTACACCGGTGTAAGACTTGACATACTTATATCACCCAATAACTTTTTATAGAATTTGATTTTTATCGATTCAACCGTTAAATTATAATTATCCAACGTCTTGATTATTTGTGTTAAATCTTGAAAAAATTAAACATCCATAAGAATGTAATCAAGTGGTTCTTATTTTCATATATTTCAAAAGTATATATTACATTAATCTTGACATATATCAATGAAGTACTAAACGATTTTGGATTAATGTTAAAATTTATAGATATGATTTATATGATAAAAACTTTCAATCTAATGGTAGATTTAGTGAGAAAATTATTCAATAAAAAGTTATTCAATGGTGTAAGAATGACTTTAACTTACACCAATGTAACTTGATCCTTCCCCAAAAAAAGAAGGGATCAAGTTACACCGGTGTAAGACTTGACATACTTACACCACCCAATAATTTTTTTATAAAATGTGATTTTTATCGATTCAACCTTTAAATTATAACTATCCAATGTCTTGATTATTTGTGTTAAATCTTAAAAAATTTAAATATCAATAAGAATGTAATCAAGTAGTTCTTATTTTTATATATTTTTAAAAGTATATATTACATTAATCTTGACATATATCAATGAATTACTAAATAATTTTAAATTAATGTCAAAATTTATAAATATGATCTATATGATAAAAACTTTTAATCTAATAAAAGATTTAGTAAAAAAATTATTTAATAAAAAATTATTTAATGGTATAAAAATAACTGTAACTTATACCGATATAACTTAATTATTTTTCATAAAAAAATGTTCAAATAAAAAATATAATCAATATACAGTTTAACTGGTTAATCCAATTCAATGTTTAAGAAACTAATTAGAAGGAGTTAGGCAAACAAAAATTTAGGTAAGGCGTACTTTTCCCTAACATCAATAAGATTACTGATTACCAGCCTTTTTGTCAAGCCGTTATTTTCTTACCATATTGCTGTCAATTAGGATGTCCAACACCAGGACTATACATCAGTGCCTGCACACATTTTCTTAGGCATCGCTTTCTGTCTTCTCAAAGTGATCAAACATTATTGTAAGATGAATGTGATTCAGCCAAGGAAGGTTCCTTATATAACTAGTTTCCACATAAGCCTATGAGTACCATTTAACTTTGCTCAACCGTTTTCACCTTCTAAATTTAAGTCTCCATTATATATATATATATACCTTCTAAATTTAAGTCTCTATATTTTATATATATAGATAATGGAGACTTAAATTTAGAAAGTGAAAACGGTTGAGCAAAGTTAAATGGTACTCATAGGCTTATGTGGAAGCTAGTTATACAAGGAACCTTCCTTGGCTATATAAATTTTAATTTTGATGTAATGTTAGTATAAAATTTTTTTTATTATCAATTAATATATATATAACTTTTGATATAATTATTGTAAAGAATCAAATATTTTAAATGATATCACAATATACTTATATATAATTTTTAGATCTGTTTTCATATCAGTTGTGAATTAAGTCTTTACGACCGATCTTAAAAGTGCACGTCTCACATTGACTTGATGTAACTAAGAATTAATTAATTTCCATAAATATTAGCTTAAGTTTCGAACCCGAATAATTAAAATACGGAGCACATCTACACTAACCCAACCCTTGGTTTGGCATAGATTTGTTCACCACATATATGTAGATAAACGAACAAGATAGAATTGCTAGTACAAATAAGTTTTCAACTTCATGGAAATTAACATTTACATAAGATGTATTGCAAGGGAAGTTGTTAAATATGGAAAAGGGGAACCCTACTTGTTCAGCCTTTTCCTTTTCTTTTATCTTGTTCTTTGTTCTCGTCATTTTCGGCCTTTTAGTTTCTTCAATTAGGTGATTTAACCTTTGGAGTGCTTCATTGGTGGGGCTTGTCCTGTCATGTTATAGCTTGTTACAATATGTGATCCAAAAAAAGAAAAAATAATCAATCAATATAATATAAAAAAGGAAGATATATAATTTGAAAAGTTCTCTTATGTCTTTCAAGTCAAGAATTAAATGATTTGGTTCATTGACATGTGACAAATACAATAATCAAAATTTCATCACATGTGATTTGATATGGTATTTTTTTCACGTATAAAATAATGTGACAATTGCCACATGTACAAAAAAAATATAATAAATTAATTAATCAATCAATTAATCAATCAATTAATCAATATATAATATAAAAAAAAGAAGATATAAGGCCTAAAAAACTACCATGTGTCTTCAAAGTCAACTACTAAATATTTTCGTTTATTGACATGTGGCAAGTATAATAGCTAAAATTCTCCCATGTATCATCTAGCGTGGTATTTTTTTTTTCTAGGTGTAAACTGATGTGGCAACTGCCATGTGTACAAAAAATATATAAAACATTAATAAAAAATGATAAATCAAACATAAATAAAGCTAACTTAAATAAAAAATAAAACTAAATGATTTTAATTATTTGCAAACATTTTCTTCCATCCCCAACCTTATATTTCTAGGTTCCAGTTGGCCCACACTTTCTTTCATATCCATTAAGTTGAGTAAGCCCAACAAGTTATTGTGAAAAGGATTAGAGATGTGCTCAAGAAGGTTTTGCACAAGACCTTTACCCGTCAGAGCTGCTTACATGTAAAAGTCTAACAAAGTAATCATTGCTAAGCGTCCATTTTTTATTTCTTTCACCTTCGGCTCCTCAAAAGCTCCATTTTAACTCAAATTGAATTAGTATCTTTATTGATGTAACTCAAATTGAGAACTCCATTGTAATTCAAATTGAGGGTTTCAAGCTGTTTTTCCCTTTGATTTAAAACTCTATTGTAACTCAAATTGAGACAGTGTCTTTGTCAATGTTTCAGCTGCCATGCTTGGTCCTTTTTCACCTAACGCTTTGTCTCAGTGGCCATGCTTTGGAACTAATCAAGTTCCAATGGCATTTTGGATGTAGTAGCGGCGTTTCATAATACTTTTTCGGATTAGTGTCGATGGAGTTACGACAATCAGGTACCCTCTGTGTCTGTATGATGTTGGTTTTTCCTCTGTTTATGGATGAAAACATCACATCCAAATGGCATAAAAAATTGAGTGATTTTCAATCCATTTCTTAAAAAAAATTAATGCAATTTATTATTTGACAATTGTTGTCAAATAATAAAATTAAATGGTGAAGGGTTGTTGTAAAATAATAAACAGTGAATCCATTTTATTATTTTAATAATAAAATGAATCTATTTCCAATAATAAAATAGTGAAGAATAATTGTCAAATAATAAAATTTAAAATAATAATTCAATCTACTGATTTTCTTTTTTTTTTGTCTAAATTAAAATTATTGTCAAATATGGAAATGAAAATGTATTTGGTGAAGTGTTTTAAGAATTGTGTTATAATAATTGACTTGTGTTATAATTGATTAATTGATAAAGGTTACTGACTATTATTAATCTAAATAAATTTGAATTGATTTCTAGTTTTTTCAAATATGGTAAGTTTTTATGTGATTCTCATATTTTATTATATCGATTATGTTATTTCCAATCTTTAATATAATGTTTAAATTATAATTTATTTTGATTTTTTCACTATAATCAATATAATTCTTTAAATAAATTTGAAGCATTTTCTATTTGTTTCAGTGGTCATCCTTTGAAACTAATCGAGTTCCAGTGACGTTTTGGATGCAGTAGTAGCATTCCATATTACGTTTACAGATTAGTGTCAATGGAGTTACGGCAACTAGGTACCCTCTATGTCTACATGACATTAATTTTTTCTCTATTTATGGATGAAAATATCATAGCCAAATGTTCTAATTTTTTTTTATTTTCAATCTATTTCCAAAAAAAAGAAATGAATGCATTTTATTATTTGACAATTATTATCAAATAATAAAACGATGAATCTATTTTTTTTATTTTAATAGTAAAATGAATCCATTTTCAATAATAAAACGGTGAAGAATAATTGTCAAATAATAAAATTTAAAATAATAATTCAATCATACTGATTTTTTTTGTCTAAATTAAAATTATTATCAAATATGGAAATAGAAATGTATTAGGTAAAATGTTTTACGATTTGTGTTATAATAATTGATTTGTGTTATAATTGATTGATTGATAATAAGGTTGCCAACTACTATCAATCTAAACAAATTTGAATTGATTTCCATTTCTTTCAAATATGATAAGTTTTTATGTGATTCCCATATTTAATTATATCGATTACGCTATTTTCAATCCTTAATATCATGTTTAAATTATAATTTATTTTAATTTTTTCACTATATTCAATATAGCTTTTGATATTTGATTCCTATCTTGAATATCTTCAATTTTAAATATATTTAAAGTGTTTTCCATTTGTTTAAAACATGAAAAGTTAATGTGTGTTTCCTATAGCTAATTTTGTCGAATATAAAATTTCTAAATATGAATATCGTTTTAATTTTTTTTAATATTATATTATGTGCTATATTTGATATTTGATAATTTATACCTATGCTGACTATCTTCAATCTTCTATTTTTAAATTAATTTGAATTGATTTTCATTAGTTTCAAACATGGAAAGCTATTATGTGATCCATATATCTAATTATATTGATAATGTTAATTACAAATCACAATAACTCTTATATTTTGGACACATATATCATAGCATCAATTTATATATGTACAGTCATGTTGCACGTCAATACATCTACAAATAGTTTTGATGAAGACTTCTTATATGATCTAAGTGACTAAAAACAATTTTGATGAAGGCTTCTTATATGATATTTGTTTTCCTATTTTGCTTTTTTTTTATTTTATATATTATTTATTATAATATATAAAAAGTGATTGCTTCATTACCTGAATTTTCTTCTATCCTAATTTCATTACATATTAATTTTCTCATACTCTTTGTTATCCATAAAATTGTGCAATACAAAATATTATTATTGTTTGTTACAGGGTTTCTGTAGTTATAATTATATTTATAGATTTATATAATTATAATGTATATATTTTATTTAATATTATTACTTTTATTTATAATTATTGTTCGGGACCGTGATTCGGGATCTCGCTCCATGGGATCAACCCGGCATGCACACTACCGGACTCCTCCTAGCTGGCGTAGAGGAAGACTCACGACGTATTCCGGACCACGGATTACAGCCCTAAAGCGAAGTTAGGATATGACATCATCGTTGATAAATTCACGCAGAGGATGAATCCCTAAATATCTGTAACTGCCAATCATCAACTTATGATATTGTAGGATTTATAGATATCTTTGATGGCTAGATACTTTCCATATCTTAATCCCAGATTTACAGGGACGTATCCTATAATAATGGAAAGATGATCCTCATCAGGATACTAATCCTAAATTACCTGCATTCAGTAAGGATCCCATTAGGATTCTGCATACGTTCTATAAATACATGGTTGAGTCATCTTAAGAAGGCAACTTAAAACCCAATCTCTTAAGCCTCCTTGTGCATTGCCTGACTTGAGCGTTGGAGTCCCTTTGCAGGTACCCACCCCCCTATGCAACATGCTCAGCTGCTACTCGAAGGAGAAATCACCGTAACGTGCCTACCTCAGGTACTCTCTGAACCCGATTCAGAACATTGGGGCCGACTGTGAGGATCCATAAAATTCTAATCCCACCCAATCATGGTGAATACGAGGCAAAACTCGAGAAGAGATGCTGCACAAACCTCTGTCAATCAGAGACAGGATCCTGACATGCAACGTCCACCACCACCACTGCCTCCACTTGTGGCTCAAACCTCCACTGTGAGAAATCAGGCACCCAGATCAGGAAGCCGACGTGATGGGCACTCCACCTCCTTTTCTGAGGAGTCTCCTAACCCATCACGTAGGATTTCTGTCAGTGAAAGACTTGAATTCCCAGCCTAGAGAGGTGACCAGAACCTTCAAGAGCGTAGGATTCCAGTACACCAACGTTTGGGAATCCCGAACAACGAGTTCGATGATCGTGCATCCCGTTCTGAACGCACACATCAATCTCGGGGTTCCCAACGCCAATTTCAAGATATGTTGTAGCAACATATGGATCTGCTCAATGACCAATTCAGGAGGATGGAAGACATGCAGCGCGCCATGCATGAAAACCAACCGAAGCCGCGCCGCCGTGATAGACGGACCGACGTGGAAAATAACAAAAGGAGGGCCCATGAAGATGAGGGAATTCCCAATACTGGGGACAATAACCGGAATCGTGAAACTATGGAACAACCTTTCTCCAATCAACTCATGGAGTTCTAAGTTCCGAGAAATTTCAAGTTTCCTCCAAACTTGAAAATTTACGATGGAACCACGGACCCCCAGGAACATATAAATGCCTATGAGCAGCCCCTATGTTTCTATGGCAGATCCATGGAATTGTTGTGCTGAGCTTTCCCTTTCTCCCTCAAAAAGGGGGCCTTCAAGTGGTTTACTAGCCAACCGCGGGAGACCATTGTGGATTGGTCGGACCTTAAACAGTGTTTTCTGCTACAATACACCACGAGCAAGGAACAACCTAAATCCATCGAATCTCTGGCTAAAATCCGTCAGGGAAAGGATGAGAGCCTCCGGGATTACGTTAGGCATTTTATGGCTGCCTGCACCAATGTAGAAAATTTTGAAGACAGAATAACATTGCATTATGCCAAAAGCAATCTCCGGATAGGCTCCGAATTCTTTAAGTCCCTAGCAAAAAAGAAACCAAACAATCTGACCGACTTCCAGAAACAATCCAAGAAGTATGTCTACTTGGAGGAGGCACAGAAGACCACAGGAGGTGGGACAAAGGCGAGCCCTCTCACCACAAGCCCAACCAGAATTCCTCAAGGTCGCGACCCTTAAAGGGTAGCCCACCACGGAGAAATTATTCTGACTACACTTCTTTGAACATGCCTCGAGAAACAATCTTGAGGTAAATGATGCACACGGAGTTTCAGAACGTCCGGAGACCACCCCCTATCAAGAAATACAAGCAGAAGGATCACTCCAAACATTGTACATGGCATAAGGCCTATGGCCACGATACAGAAGACTGCTATCAGTTGCGCGATGCCATTGAATTTTTAATCAAGGCCGGACGCCTGTAGCAGTATATCCTTCGTGTACAAAACAACGAAGGGGACAATAGATGCAAAGACAGCAGACGTACCCAGCGTCGGAGTCCGTCCCCTTTGCGCAGAAGAAGGACAAGAAGTCTTAGAAGAAGATCCCAGACTCCACCTCGCCGAGATAACATCGATCGGTAGGGTCGGACCAGGAACATTCCCCCCATTGATAATGACGACCATCGCACCAAGCCCAATAGGACGATCCATACCATTACCGGTGGCTTTGTCGGAGGAGGATCTTCCAATGGAGCTCGAAAGAAAGCCTTTAGAATGGCAGTCTTTAGCGTGGTCCACTCAGAACTAAGAACACAAGCGGAGATTAGAAAAGCACCTCTCATCACTTTCTCAGACGAAGACTAGGGCGGAATAATCCTGGACCACGACGATCCACTCGTCATCTCCGGGGTAATTTCCAATGCTGAGGTCCGCCGAATTTTCATCGATCAAGGGAGTTCAGCCGGCATTATGTTCCTAGATCTCTATCAGAAGTTGGAGCTCCCGCAGTCCGACTTGACTCCCCACGTAGGAGAATTGACGGGTTTCACCAGTGAGAAGATCACCCAGGTCGGATATTACGAAACTCACCTGACCCTCGGATCATCTAAACTCTTCAGGACTGTTAAGGTAAAGTTCCTGGTTGTGGACTGCCCTTCAGCTTATAACATAATCTTGGGTCGTCCTTCTCTCAATGCCCTCGGAGCGGTGGTATCCACCACCCACCTCGTGATGAAGTTCCTCAATAAAAACAATGACATCGTCACAGTAAAAGGTGACCAAGTTGCTGCCAGAAAATGCTATAATGAGAGCCTGAAGATTTGTAAAGTACCCCGGAGGTTGAGCCCCTCCGTCTCCACCCCGGCTATCGACCAGGTTAACATTTTAATGATCGAGTTGGACATTGTTAGCCAAGTGGCCTCAAACTCAAGAGGGGGGTGAATTGAGTTTATGAAATATTTTTGCAAATCTTTCGTAAAACGTTTGTTAAACAATTTTCGTTGAAGCTATTGGATAATTGAAATGAATAGATAAATGAGATTGAATACTTCACTTACAAATTAAATAAACCAAGATAAATAATATTCAAGCAAGCATATAAAGTAAATGCACAAATGTAAAGAGATAGGGTTGAGAGAATCAAACACAAGGATTTATCCTGGTTCAGCCACCCCTTGTGACCTACGTCCAGTCCTCAAGCGAACCACTCAAGATTTTCCACTAAACTTCAAGCTTGAACGGGTGCTTGAAAACCTTTACACAATAGAGCACTCACCAACACCTTGGGATACCTCACCCTTGTGCTTTGAGCCTCAAAAACAGGGATGCCTCACCCTTTACAACCTTTTGAGGGATGCCTCACCCTTAAGGGATACCTCACCCTTTTCTAACTTTGAGAGATACCTCACTCTCTAAGGGATACTTCACCTTTCACTCTAGAGGGATACCTCACCCTCTCTTTTTCAGATTACACAAAGTATAGAAGATAGAAACTCTCTTAAAGAATAGATAAATACAAATTAAAGCTCTTAATATGCTCTCAAAGATTTTTCACGTTTTTACAAAAAATAGAGCAAGAAATGGATTTGAGGATTGATTCACGTTTGGAAGTATTGATGATCAGTTTTTGGTTCAAGGTCAACCTCAAATAAAGACCCAACTTTGGTATTTATAAGTTTCTCATTTAATAGAGCCGTTGGGGTTTTCTGAGCATGCATTAAATGCATTAAATATAGCCGTTGGACGTTGTCAGAATTCTTGTAATTGATTACTCAACTTATGTAATCGATTACATATGTTGTTCCAACGTGTTCTTGACTTTCTGGGCTCTGTGTAATCGATTACGAATGTAATCGATTACATGGCTTCTGACTTGTGTGTAATCGATTACAATATCTGTGTAATCGATTACATGACTTCTGACTTGCTGTGTAATCGATTACAATATCCATGTAATTGATTACATGACTCTTTGAACGTGTTCATGCTTTTCTGGGCTTGATGTAATCGATTACATATATTGTGTAATCGATTACATGGCCTCTGACTTGCTTGTAATCGATTACATTGCTCATGTAATCGATTACATGCCTTCTGTTTGCTGTGTAATCGATTACAAATGTCGTGTAATCGATTACATTGGCCATTGAACACATTTTTCAAGTCCAATAAAGCTTGTAAGTCATTTCTAACACCTTGAGACAATTGTTTAAACATGAATCTTTTTAAGAGTGTTAGTTTTAAGATTGAAACACAAGTTTTCTTGAAAGCCATGTTTATCTTTGAAATTTCCCATTTATTTTGAAATCATATATTGAAAAACCATTTGAGAAATCTTGAGAGCATTTAACATTAATGTTCTAAGTCTTATAACTAAATAAACCTCTTGACTTCTTTCTTTGATCTTGATTTTTCCTTTTGCGCTTGATCTTCTCTTTTGCACTTGAACTTCACTTTGGCCTTTGTTATCATCAAAAACCCATTTGATATGCTTCAAGACATAAGCATTCACATTAATGAAAAGCACAAGCGGAGATTAGAAAAGCACATCTCATCACTTTCTCAGACGAAGACTAGGGCGAAATAATCCCGGACCACGACGATCCACTCGTCATCTCCGGGGTAATTTCCAATGCTGAGGTCCGCCGAATTTTTGTCGATCAAGGGAGTTCAGTCGACATTATGTTCCTAGATCTCTATCAGAAGTTGGAGCTCCCGCAGTCCGACTTGACTCCCCACGTAGGGAGAATTGACGGGTTTCACCGGTGAGAAGATCACCCAGGTCGGATATTACGAAACCCACCTGACCCTCGGATCATCTAAACTCTTCAGGACTGTTAAGGTAAAGTTCTTGGTTGTGGACTGCCCTTCGGCTTATAATATAATCCTGGGCCTTCCTTCTCTCAATGCCCTCGGAGTGGTGGTATCCACCACCTACCTCGTGATGAAGTTCCTCAATAAAAACAATGACGTCGTCACAGTAAAAGGTGACCAAGTTGCTGCCAGAAAATGCTATAATGAGAGCTTGAAGATTTGTACAGTACCCCGGAGGTTGAGCCCCTCCGTCTCCACCCCGGCTATCGACCAGGTTAACATTTTAATGATCGAGTTGGACGTCAGAGAAGAGATCCGGGGTATTCGACCCCAGCCCGAAGGCGAACTGGAATCTCTTCAACTCGGGACCAACCTAGAACAGGTCACCAAGATCGGAGCTCGTCTGGGTGAAAAAGAAAAACAACAACTCTCAAAGCTCTTGTTGAGAAACAAGGACCTTTTCGCTTGGACTTCCTCCGACATGCCCGGACTCGACCCCAGCTTTATTTGCCACCGATTGTCAATTAAAGAAGGCGCTAGGCCAGTCGCACAAAAGAAGAGGAAGGTTAGACCCGAGAGGCAGTAAGTCATTGAAGACCAAGTTAAAGAGCTACTAAATGGCAACTTCATCAGAGAAATTGTAACACCCCAAAATTTCCTATCTTGTAAACAGTAATTTTGACAATTAACAGAATTTTACTGTTTAGTAATTTTTGGATGTTGTAAAATTATGTTGATTATTCCATCAGCGTATTTGATTGTTTTGAGTGATTAACTCCGTGTCAGGAAAATAAAAACTTTTGGGCCGAGGAAAACTTTACGTAATTTAATTTTTACTGTTAGGTTTTAATTATTTTACGTGATCTGATTTGATATTTGTGTGTTTTCTAATTTTTGTAATTTATGTGTGATTATGAAAATTTTTACTGTTTGTAGGCCCGGGGGTGTATGTGGGCCCTGATGGCCATACGTGGGTCCCGCAAAGTGAAAATTTTTTCTACGCATAGAAAAATTTGTACTGTTTAGACGGAGACAGGGGATCTTACTAAACCTGAATCCAAAAATAGTTTTAGAAAATTTCCTTTACTGTATTTTGTACTGTATTCAATTATCGGATGATAAAAATACAGTAAATATATTCTTTCGTGGGGTTATAATAAATAAAAATAAAATTCTATACAGTTAAGTCAACATTGGTGGTTTGGATATCCACCATCAATTTAATCACCATTGGAGATTTAATCTTGATTTAATCAACAGTGGAGATTTGATCTTAAAAGTGAATAGGATCAATTATAACCGTTGGATGGAAATTAAATCAAGGGTAGAGATTTAGTCTTATAAATGGCTATGACCATTATCAACTCTTGGATGTAGATTTAATCAATGATGGAGATGGATCATTAATGACCATTGGATTTAGATTTAGATCAATGGTGGAGAATTGGTCATCAAAAATGACTACAACCATTTTGGACCCTTGGATGTAAAGTTTGAAGGCGTAATATTGACCCTTCATTTTGGAGACACATTCAATGGTTAGGATTGCAAGCCAAAAATGATCCAATGGCTCAAATAAAGTCTTCCATCTATAACCTAAACCTAATAGCTATTTTAATCCAAATCATTCTTTTAATCAAGGGTTAGGATGACTTAGGATGATGGCTATGAAATTTGTCACATTTTATGAAGCATGGAAGGGGGGACGGTTTGGAGATGCAAGGGAGAGGGGAGACAACTTTGAATAGGCTTTTTAGGCCAAAGAAAAAGATGAAGGCAATAGCCAAGTGTCAAGACCATTAATTATTTTTCCTATTGATCATTAATGATCATGTTTTTCAAACTTCACTTTCCACCTTTCTCCAATGCAAGCTACGGCCATGCATAGCTTTGAAGACCAAGTAATTCATTTCTACACTTCATATTATCATATCTTCACCTATTTCACTTAAGTTTCAAGAAACAAACCAAAGAAAACTTCATTCTCTCTTCCTAAAGAAGACCATTCGGCCAAGCACCCTAAACCTCTCCTCCATCACTTTTTAATTTCATACAACCTAGTTTCTTGAATCCTTACCTTATTCTAAACAACTTTCATGTTGAAGACTTTCTCTAAATCTTCCATCTTGAAGGAGTTATACTAAGATTAAGTTATAGAGTTTTGTTGGTGAAGTGTAAGGAAACTTCATTTATTCTTTTCTTTTTCATGTTCTAAACCATGTTTGATCCATGGTTCCTCTTAATCAAGCTTAATATACTAATTTATTTATGTTTATTTTATGTTCAAGAGACTTTTGTTGGTGGAAATCTTGTTCTAAATCCAAAGCAAGGAGCTTTTGTGGCTCTTCAAGAGGTAAGAGGGAGATCCATCTCACCAACCAAGCATGGTGGTGAGAGATGATTTTATATTTGATGGATGGTGAATCCATGTGAGGATTCATATCCATGGTCATGTAATTATTTGTGGGTGTTTATGTGCTTTGATTATTTGCCTATGTTTGGTATGATTTGCATGATTTATTGCTTTAATTATGGCATGTTTGTGATATATATTTAAATATGTATATGTATGCCATGATTTGATGGTGGAAAAGAAATTGATTTTTGGCTCCAAAGGCCAAGGGGGAGGCTACGATTTTGAGCTCCCAAAAATTAGAGTTCATGTTGAAATTTTTCAAGAATAAGGGAATTAATTTTTGGTCCCTAGAACTTGGTGAATTTCGGCCAAGACACCTCTAAGTAGGTGTTCATAAATTAATAATTTCATGAAGGATGAAAATGGATGATTTGAAGAGTATGAAAAATAAACAAAGGGTTTATTTTTTTCAAGAGAACAAGAATACGGTCTTTGAGGAATTTTTATTGATTTATTTTGTGTAAAAAGATCCTAAGTGTTTTTTCTAAATATGAGTTTTGAATGAAACGGGTAAACATTGATTTTAAGGATTTGCAAAGAAAGTGAAAAAGGATTTGCAAAGAAAGTGAAAAAGGATTTGCAAAGAAAATAAAAATGAATTTGAACAAATGAGTTTGGTTTTATAACCATCGGTACTTCGGTTTTGAAAATAAAATTTTAATGGTTTTGTTTATGTAAAACCATATCAATTTAGAAGGAAATATGTTTTGATAATTTTCAATAGTCATGTCCACGTTTTTGAAGGCTTGTAATGCCTAGATTTTGATGAAACAAAGTAATTTTCCAAGTGGAAATATAATTGATTTAATACAAGGAATTTGGAAAGGGAATCAGAGCATTTTAATCACTTGAGAAATTAAGTTTTTGTAAACAAAAATGTTTTCGAACTTCAATTTATTTTGAAAAAGGTTGTGTTTGGAAATGATTTGGGAAAAATGAAGAATATAGTGGTATTATAAAAATCTACTAACGTATAATTGATTTTTGAGTTTTGAAGTACGTTAGAAAATGTTAAGTTTTGAAACGTTGATTTATATCGATGGAAAAGTGATTTTGTGAATTATATTTTGGAAAAGGATTTCTTGAATTAAGAAATGTGGAAAAAGATTTTCTTGAATAAGGAAAATATGAAAAATAAAATACAAAGTTATATTATTTTGAGAAAAGTTTAAAAGGAATTTTCAAAGGTTAAGAAATATTTTCTGTAATGAAATTGTGATGAAAAATGTTTTACGTATCTTAAAAACGTGATTTTTAAGCTACACAATTTGAAGAATGTGTTGAAATTAATATTGATTTATTTAAGTCCAAAATAATGTTTGGAATATTGAGGAATATTTTATGTAATTGTAAAATATTAAAAAATATTTTACGTATCTTAAAAATAATTTGAAATACAGTAAAATATTTTTACGAGATTTGAAAAATGTTAATGTATTTCTACGCGATTTGAAAAAGGTTAAAATATTTCTACGCGATTTGAAAAGCGTTTAAATATTTTACACTATTGAAAATATTATTGAAAAATCACTACGTGATTAAATAATGATAGAATATTTTTACGTAATTTTGAAAATGGCAGAAAATCTTATGTGATTTGGAAAGTGTTTTAAATATTTTGAGAATGATGGAGAATGATTTACGCAACTTAAAAGAATGATTTTTAAGTTATGCAATTTTGAAAATAGTGAAAAATTGTTACGCAATTTGAGAAACGTATATTTTTATGTGATTGAGAAAAACATTAAAAAATTAAATATGTGATTCAAAAGTGCAACAGAAGTGTTGCAGTATTTTGAAAACATAACAGAAATGTTACGACATTTTGTAAGCATAACAGCAATGTTATGATGTTATGAAAACGTAATAAAAATATTTTAGAATTTTAAAAACATAACAAAAGTGTTACGGTATTGTGAAAATGTAAAAGAAGTGTTATGGTATTGTAAAAATATAACAGAAATATTTTTGAATTGTAAAAAAGTAACAGAATTGTTATGCGATTGTGAAAATATGGCAGAAGTGTTTTATGACTATAAAAACATGATAACATGATGATTATTGCCAAAACAGTGTTTGATCACTGTGTGAGAAAATGACGAGTTTGCCTACGATTGGCTTTTGATGTATTTTATATGCATTAGAAAGAGATGCCTGTATTTGGTATTTGGGGCACTTTACGTATTAGAAAAATATGCGTTGAAGCATATGATTACATTGAACAAATGGAATTGAAAAGATTTGGCCCTTTGGGGTTGGACTTGCACTGATATATTCGTGCATTGTATAAAATATAACTAATAGCTATTATGGCCCTTGTGGTTGAAGAGGGAATGAGAATTGATAGTGAGGTCTATGATGGATCTTGGGGGCGTCGAGGCGCGGCGGTTGACCAGTGGACAGTTGGCGAGTACCCTGTGCCATTTGGCGATGCAGTCCGTTGCAACGCATTGACGATACCCGACAAGAACACGATTCTTTTCAACGACTGGGAGATTGTCTTTGGACTAAGGCTGACAATCAACCAAAGCATTCTTCTCAAAATTGTGAAAACCTCCATGGAGTTGTTTTTGATAAACTGAGTATTTGTGCATATGCATAAATCTGAGCAATTATATCTGTATGATATATTAATTGAGGAATGTTAGCTATGACAATTGTTTTGAGTACTTGGATGATGATTGAACTGATAAATGATTAGATGATGATAATTGATTAATGCTGATAGCATGATTATGGCATGATCTATCTGTATGATATTGCTGTTTGTGTTATCTCTGTGCTGCCATGTTGGTATTGGTGTAGGTGATCTCACATCTTTGTTATATTATTTTGGTTTGTCTGTATTGTTAAAATTATACAGTAGAAGGAATGAGTTGTCTTAGACATAACGAGTGGTAGATACTCAGAGATTGATGGAAACATTGAAAAGTGGCTGTCTCAAGTTCGAAGATGTGCTGGGTAGACAAGGAGTAAAGTTTTGATGCATCAAGTTGATACAAGAGAAGCAACGAGTATGTTAAGATTTAATGTTAGTGTTGTACCGTGCTATTAAGTAGGACCCATCATGGGGTTTGCTACTGTTAAAAAAAATAAGTCTGTTAATTTTATATTTCTCTTTAAATTGTGATATTAATTGGTGTCAATATTGCATAATGAATAGTTGAAATATGATTTTCAATATTACCTAATATTTTCAGTAAATTTATGTTTCAGTAAAGAAGAAATTTTGAAACCCATCTTTTATAACTCAAACTTTGTGCGAACTTCTTTTCAGATTATGAGTCGGGAGTCAGAAATGTGATGCCCTAAGGAGGGTGTTACATTAGTTGGTATCAGAGCACGGTTTGAGTCTTTTGGGGTTTGTGGTTAGGTCTATTTTGCTTGTGTTGTGTTCTCTGTGATTGATAGTGAGGGAACCCTATTGAGGGTCACCCTTTGTTTGCATTTTGCTTGTTAGGTGTTTATGCTATTAGAATGTCTGTCTGTGTATATTGATATATTGGATTGGATTAGAATGCCTGAAATGGAAGAAATGATGTCGGATTGGTTCTCGGATGGCCACGGTTTTGAGCCCAAACTTTGGGGTCCCTTGTGAACAATTGTAACAATTAGAATTTCAAAATAGAATCAACTGTACATTATGTAATAAAGGCAGAGAAACTTCTCCAATGCCAAATCCATCGAGTTAGAATGCCAAACCCGTCGAGTAGAGTTTCTGACCATTTAGCAGAGAAACTTCTCTAAATCCCTCGAGTAGAGTTTCTGACCACTTAGGAGATAAACTTCTCTAATGCCAAATCCGTCGAGTTAGAATGCCAAATCCATCGAGTTAGAATGCAAAATCCATCGAGTTAGAATGCCAAACCCGTCGAGTAGAATTTCTGACCGTTTAATAGAGAAACTTCCCCAAATGTCAATATCCGTCGAGTGACATGTCCATCGAATAGAATTTCTGACCGTTTAATAGAGAAACTTCCCCAAATGTCAATATCCATCGAGTGACATGTCCGTCGAGTAGAATTTCTGACCGTTTAATCGAGAAACTTCCCCAAATGTCAATATCCGTCGAGTGACATGTCCGTCGAGTAGAATTTCTGACCGTTTAATAGAAAAACTTCCCCAATGTCAACATCCGTCGAGTTTGAATGTCAATATCCGTCGAGTGACATATCCGTCGAATCAGAATTTCTGACCATTTTGTGTTTTCGTCGGTTCAACACTGGAAGATTTCTCTAACGTCAACACCCATCCGTCGAATTAGGATTTTTGCTAATCTTCTAGCATATTCGACAATTTTTTATCTTCATTCGACAGAACCTTCATTCGACAGAAATTGATTTTTAACCACTTTTGTCAAAATTGTGACTCAGCTCTTTCCGTCACCAAATCACTTTATGACTGACCTCTTTCATCATTCTGCCATGTTATTTTTCGTCGAAAGGCAGCCTCAATTTTTTTTACTAGATACATTGTCTCCGTCGAATTCAAAAGTATAATTTATCACCCAACACCTAACTATTAAATTAAAGGTTTTGCTGGTGATTCCGGCCGTGTATCTTCCTGGACTCAAGGCTTTTGGACTAATATAAGCATATTAATCGTAAATAATTGGATGACTAGAAACTAATTAGGGATTCATAAAAAGGGAATGGCTCGGGATAGTTATACTTGTGTGGAAGTGGAACATGTTACTAGTAATGCAGCTGCAGCTACGGGAGCAATGGGAGCAATGTGGAAAGACGACTGCACGAACAAAGGACTGCTGTTCAGTGGAAACTGGAAGTTGAAGTTTAGGATCTGATGGAAGAGAATCAGTCTTGGAATATAAAATTTCATAATTTTGGAACCTGATATTTTTTTTTTAGGATATTGAGAAAGTAATTGATTTCGATGGAAGATGTATTTACAACCATTGAGGAAACCAAAAGCAGTAAGTGATGTGAAAGAAGGTACTTAATGAAGGAATGTACGTCAAGAAAACAATTTGCGGAAAAGTTGGACACATTTTCCCAGAGATTATGCTCTTTGAAAACAGAGTTTTCTATTAGTAAAATTTTAGATAGTAAGGGAAGTTATTACTCTGAATGAAACGGCAGTGTTCTGAGCGGAAGTTTTAAACAATGGAGATTGTGTCATTGGAGCTAATCCTATAAACCATACTGAATATTTCTATGAGTGACCTATTCTTTATAACATATGATTGAGTAGATCAATTATATGTTAGAGTTATTCGTTATCCTCTGATTTGTTTACTTCTGTTTCTATTCTTAGCTAATCGAGCTATTCAAGTTATTCAAATTGTTGTTATAGATCAAAACTTTGTGTTAGTTTGATCTGTTTCATAAACAGATGTGATCTTTGAAAATGGATTAGTTATTTTCCAACCATATCTAATGAGATTATTTCAACAGAGTGTGAGTAATCCAAAGAAAATTTATTCTTGAAAATCAGGTTACATCCAATTCTTTGCTGGATATGTTCAATAACAAGTTCGATTCATTTTGTTATCTTCCATGATGTTTTCTTTCATCTCATGCAATTGAACGAACAAGAAACGATATTCCTATTTAACTCTATGTCATAGTATTTGGTAGAGTGCTGTGGAAAGGAGAACTCGGTTAGTGAGACATTTCCTGTTAAAAGCAAAAATCTAGAATATGTAGTGATACGAGGATAAGGAAATTTTAAGTAATACATTACATTAGTTGGAAGTTGTCTGAGAAAAACTATTCTAGGCATGAATGAAGATTGGTTGTCATTATGTTGGTATCAGAGATATGGAAATTCTTTCTTTCTGGAATAATATTCAACATCTCCAGTAATTATAGGAGTCTGAGATATCTGTTTGATCAGGAGAAGTTGAACATCAGCAAAGAGATTTTGTTGGTTAGAATAGTATAGCAAGATGTAAGAGAGGAAGCTTCATGAGAATTGGAAAATAAGATAAAAGAGTAATGTTCATATTTATTCTGAGGGTTTGAAATCAAGGTTATTAAATTTCGAGGACGAAATTTCTTTTTAGAGGGGGAGTAATGTAACACCCCGAAATTTCCTATCTTGTAAAATGATAATTTTGACAAGCAATGTAATTTTACTTGTTTAGTAATTTTTGGATGCTGTAAAATTATTTTGATTATTCCATCAGTGTATTTGATCGTTTTGAGTGATTTATCTGTGTTAGGAAAATAAAAATTTTTGGACCGGAGAAAACTTTACGTAATTTAATTTTTACCATTAGGTTTTAATTATTTTACGTGATCTGATTTGATATTTGTGTGTTTTCTAATTTTTGTGATTTTACGTGTGATTATGAAAATTTTTACTGTTTGTGGGTCCGGGGTTGTATGTGGGCCCAGGTGGCCATACGTGGGCCTAGGTGGGTCCCGCAAAGTGAAAATTTTTTCTACGCATAGAAAAATTTGTACTATTTAGACGGAGACAGGGGATCTTACTAAACCTGAATCCGGAAACAGTTTTAAAAATTTTTTTTACTGTATTTTGTACTGTATTTAATTATCGAACGATAAAAATACAGTAAATATATTCTTTCGTGGGGTTATAACAGATAAAAATAAAATTCTATACTGTTAAGTCAACATTGGTGGTTTGGATATTCACCATCGATTTAATCACCGTTGGAGATTTAATCTTGATTTACTCAACGGTGGAGATTTGATCTTAAAAGTGAATAGGATCAATTATAACCGTTGGATGGAAATTAAATCAAGGGTAGAGATTTAGTCTTATAAATGGCTATGACCATTATCAACCCTTGGATGTAGATTTAATCAATGATGGAGACGGATCATTAATGACCATTGGATTTAGATTTAGATCAATGGTGGAGAATTGGTCATCAAAAATGACTACAACCATTTTGGACCATTGGATGTAAAGTTTGAAGGTGTAATCTTGACCCTTCATTTTGGAGACACATTCAATGGTTAGGATTGCAAGCCAAAAATGATCCAATGGCTCAAATAAAGTCTTCCATCTATAACCTAAACCTAATAGCTATTTTAATCCAAACCATTCTTTTAATCAAGGGTTAGGATGACTTAGGATGATGACTATGAAATTTGTCACATTTTATGAAGCATGGAAGGGGGGGACGGTTTGGAGATGCAAGGGAGAGGGGAGACAACTTTGAATAGGCTTTTTAGGCCAAAGAAAAAGATGAAGGTAATAGCCAAGTGTCAAGACCATTAATTATTTTTCCTATTGATCATTAATGATCATGTTTTTCAAACTTTACTTTCCACATTTCTCCAATGCAAGCTACGGCCATGCATAGCTTTGAAGACCAAGTAATTCATTTCTACACTTCATATTATCATATCTTCACCTATTTCACTTAAGTTTCAAGAAACAAACCAAAGAAAACTTCATTCTCTCTCCCTAAAGAAGACCATTCGGCCAAGCACCGTAAACCTCTCCTCCATCACTTTTTAATTTCATACAACCTAGTTTCTTGAATCCTTACCTTGTTCTAAATAACTTTCATGTTGAAGACTTTCTCTAAATCTTTCATCTTGAAGGACTTTTACTAAGATCAAGTTATAGAGTTTTGTTGGTGAAGTGTAAGGAAACTTCATTTATTCTTTTTTTTTTCATGTTCTAAACCATGTTTGATCCATGGTTCCTCTTAATCAAGCTTAATATACTAATTTATTTATGTTTGTTTTATGTTCAAGAGACTTTTGTTGGTGGAGATCTTGTTCTAAATCCAAAGTAAGGAGCTTTTGTGGTTCTTCAAGAGGTAAGAGGGAGATCCATCTCACCAACCAAGCATGGTGGTGAGAGATGGTTTTATATTTGATGGATAGTGAATCCATGTGAGGATTCATATCTATGGTCATGTAATTATTTGTGGGTGTTTATGTGCTTTGATTATTTGCCTATGTTTGGTATGATTTGCATGATTTATTGCTTTGATTATGGCATGTTTGTGATATATATTTAAATATGTATATGTATGCCATGATTTGATGGTGGAAAGGAAATTAATTTTTGGCTCCAAAGGCCAAGGGGGAGGCTACGGTTTTGAGCTCCCAAAAATTAGAGTTCATGTTGAAATTTTTCAAGAATAAGGGAATTAATTTTTGGTCCCTAGAACTTAGTGAATTTCGGCCAAGACACCTCTAAATAGGTGTTCATAAATTAATAATTTCATGAAGGATGAAAATGAATGATTTGAAGAGTATGAAAAATAAACAAAGGGTTTATTTTTTTCAAGAGAACAAGAATACGGTCTTTGAGGAATTTTTATTGATTTATTTTGTGTAAAAAGATCCTAAGTGTTTTTCTAAATACGAGTTTTGAATGAAATGGGCAAACATTGATTTTAAGGATTTGCAAAGAAAGTGAAAAAAGATTTGCAAAGAAAGTGAAAAAGGATTTACAAAGAAAGTAAAAATGAATTTGAACAAATGGGTTTGGTTTTATAACCATCGGTACTTTGATTTTGAAAATAAAATTTTAATGGTTTTGTTTGTGTAAAACCATATCAATTTAGAAGAAAAAATATTTTGATAATTTTCAATAGTCATGTCCACGTTTTTGAAGTCTTGTAATGCCTAGATTTTGATGAAACAAAGTAATTTTTCAAGTGAAAATATAATTGATTTAATATAAGGAATTTGAAAAGGAAATCAGAGCATTTTAATCACTTGAGAAATTAAGTTTTTGTAAACGAAAATGTTTTCGAACTTCGATTTATTTTGAAGAATGTTGTGTTTGGAAATGATTTGGGAAAAATGAAGAATATAGTGGTATTATGAAAATCTACTAACGTATAACTTATTTTTGAGATTTGAAGTACGTTAGAAAATGTTAAGTTTTGAAACGTTGATTTATATCGATGGAAAAATGATTTTGTGAATTATATTTTGGAAAATGATTTCTTGAATTAAGAAATGTGGAAAAAGATTTTCTTGAATAAGGAAAATATGAAAAATAAAATACAAAGTTATATTATTTTGAGAAAAGTTAAAAAGGAATTTTTGAAGGTTAAGAAATATTTTCTATAATGAAATTGTTATGAAAAATGTTTTATGTATCTTAAAAATGTGATTTTTAAGCTACGCAATTTGAAGAATGTGTTGAAATTAATATTGATTTATTTAAGTCCAAAATAATGTTTGAAATATTGAGGAATATTTTATGTAATTGTAAAATGTTGAAAAATATTTTACGTATCTTAAAAATGATTTGAAATACAGTAAAATATTTCTACGAGATTTGAAAAATGTTAACGTATTTCTACACAATTAGAAAAAATGTTAAAATATTTCTGCGCGATTTGGAAAGCGTTTAAATATTTTACACTATTAAAAATATTATTGAAAAATCACTACGTGATTAAATAATGATAGAATATTTTTACGTAATTGTGAAAATGACAAAAAATCTTATGTCATTTGAAAAGTTTTTTAAATATTTTGAGAATGAAAGAGAATGATTTACGCAACTTAAAAGAATGATTTTTAAGTTATGCAATTTTGAAAATGGTGGAAAATCGTTACGCAATTTGAGAAACGTATATTTTTATGTGATTGAGAAAAAAATTTAGAAATTAAATACGTTATTTAAAAGTGCAACAGAAGTGTTACATTATTTTGAAAACGTAACAGAATGTTACGAAATTTTACAAATGTAACAGTAGTGTAACGGTATTATGAAAACGTAATAAAAATATTTTGGAATTTTAAAAACGTAACAAAAGTGTTACGGTATTGTGAAAATGTAAAAGAAGTGTTATGGTATTGTGAAAATATAACAGAAATATTTTTTAATTGTAAAAACATAACAGAATTGCTATGCGATTGTGAAAATATGGCAGAAGTGTTTTATGACTATAAAAACATGATAACATGATGATTACTGCCAAAATAGTGTATGAACACTGTGTGAGAAAATGACGAGTTTGCCTACGATTGGCTTTTGATGTATTTTATATGCATTGGAAAGAGATGCCTGTATTTGGTATTTGGGGCACTTTACGTATTGGAAAAATATGCGTTGAAGCATATGATTACATTGAACAAATGGAATTGAAAAGATTTGGCCCTTTGAGGTTGGACTTGCACTGATATATTCGTGCATTGTATAAAATATAACTAATAGCTATTATGGCCCTTGTGATTGAAGAGGGAATGAGAATTGATAGTGAGGTCTATGATGGATCTTGGGGGAGTCGAGGCGCGGCGATCGACCAGTGGACAGTTGGCGAGTACCCTGTGCCATTTGGCGATGCAGTCCGTTGCAACGCATTGACGATACCCGACAAGAACACGATTCTTTTCAACGACTGGGAGATTGTCTTTGGGCTAAGGCTGACAATTAACCAGAGCATTCTTCTCGAAATTTTGAAAACCTCTATGGAGTTGTTTTTGATAAACTGAGTCTTTGTGTATATGCATAAATCTGAGCAATTATATCTGTATGATATATTAATTGAGGAATGTTGGCTATGACAATTGTTTTGAGTACTTGGATGATGATTGAACTGATAAATGATTAGATGATGATAATTGATTAATGCTGATAGCGTGATTATGGTATGATCTATCTGTATGATCTTGCTATTTGTGTTATCTCTGTGCTGCCATGTTGGTATTGGTGTAGGTGATCTCACCTCTTTGTTATATTGTTTTGCTTTGTCTGTATTATTAAAATTATACAGTAGAAGGAATGAGTTGTCTTAGACATAACGAGTGGTAGATACTCGAGATTGATGGAAACATTGAAAAGTGGTTATCTCAAGTTCGAAGATGTCTTAGGGTAGACAAGGAGTAAAGTTCTGATGCATCAAGTTGATACAAGAGAAGGAACGAGTATGTTAAGATTTAATGTTAGTGTTGTACCGTGCTATTAAGTAGGACCCGTCATGGGGTTTGCTACTTGTTAAAAAAATAAGTCTGTTAATTTTATATTTCTCTTTAAATTGTGATATTAATTGGTATCAATATTGCATAATGAATAGTTGAAAAATGATTTTCAATATTACCTAATATTTTCAGTAAATTTACGTTTCAGTAAAGAAGAAATTTTGAAACCCATCTTTTATAACTCAAACTTTGTGCGAACTTCTTTTCAGATTATGAGTCGGGAGTCGGAAATGTGATGCCCTAAGAAGGGTGTTACAGAAATGTCCTATACCACATGGCTTTCCAACGTGGTTCTGGTAAAAAAGTCCAACGGAAAATGAAGAACGTGCGTAGACTATACTGACTTGAATAAAGCCTGTCCCAAGGACCCATATCCACTCCCCAATGTGGACAAGTTAGTGGATGGCTCCTCGGGTTTAGATGGCTCTCGTTCATGGATTTATATTCTGGGTATAACCAGATTCCCATGTATGCCGGGGATGAGGATAAAACCGTTTTCATTACTGACAGGGCAAGCTACTGCTACAAGGTCATGCCTTTCGGCCTAAAGAATGCAAGAGCCACCTACCAAAGGATGATGAACAAGGTTTTTGAAAACTAAGTGGGAAAGATGCTAGAAGTCTATATAGATGACATGATAGTAAAGACCCCACACAGCGAATCGCACACGGTAGACCTCGAGGAAGTATTCGCACAACTCCAAAAGTACAACATGAGGTTGAACCCGGAGAAGTGCGCTTTCGGCGTCCAGGCCGGTAAATTCTTAGGGTTTATGCTAACTCATAGAGAAATCGAAGCCAATCCGGACAAATGTCAGGCCGTCCTCAACATGAGAAGTCCCCGGAACGTTAAAGAAGTACAACAGCTTATGGGGCACATAGCGGCCCTCATAAGATTCTTAGCCAAAGTCGCTCACAAGTCTCTTCCCCTGTTCAAATTGCTCAAGAAGGGAAAAAGTTTTGAATGAACCCAAGAGTGCGAGGACGCCTTCATATCATTAAAAAACCTCTTGTCCTCCCCTCCTATTTTGACGAGGCCGGACACCGGGGAGACACTCTACTTGTACCTATCCGTCCACGACGAGGCCGTAAGCTCAGTCTTGATCCGGGAAACTGACGAAGGATAGAAGCCTGTCTACTTCGTAAGTAAGGTCCTCCAGGGCCCCGAACTTCGATACCAAAAGGTTGAGAAAGTTGCCTTTGCGCTCATTATCACCGCAAGAAGACTTCGACAATACTTCCAGTGCCGCCCAGTGGTGGTAAGAATGGACCAACCTATCCGTCAGGTGCTACATAAACCAGATCTGGCCGGGCGAATGATTGCATGGTCGATTGAACTCTCAGAGTTTGGAATTATATACGAACCACGACTTGTAATAAAAGCCCAAGCGTTGTCCGACTTCCTAGCGGAACTCGCAACAGACAACGACGACCCTAAGAAAGCCTTCTGGACCATTTTTGCTGACGGATCATCGAACCCTAAGGGAAGCGAGGCCGGAGTGATATTGGAAAATTTGGAGGGTTTGACCTTGGAGCACTCCCTGAAGTTTGAATTCACAACCTCAAACAATCAGGCCGAGTATGAGGCCTGCATCGCTGGTTTGCTAATGGCAAAGGATATGGAGGCAATGCGGATCACACTCTGCAGTGATTCCCAGCTAGTAACCTCCCAAATCCAAGGTGACTATCAAGCTAAAGAACCCCTCCTGCAGAAATACTTGAGCAAGGTCCAGGAACTTTTGAGAGGTTTTGAAAAGGTCAAGATAGAGCACATCCCAAGAGAATAGAACTCCAGAGCAGACCTTCTGTCTAAACTGGCTAGCACGAAGAGCCCCGGCAATAACCGGTCTGCAATCCAAGAAACTCTCTCCCAACCCTCCATCACGGATCATAGCGTATCCCAAGTGGAGGACCATCAGCCATCTTAGATCACCCCTATACTGGGCTATTTGCAGCATGGAAACTTACCATCGGACCTGAAAGAGGCTTCCAGATTGGTAAAGACCGCCGTTAGATACACCATTTATAATGGCCGCCTATACCGACGTGGTTTCTCCTCCTCCCTTCTAAAGTGCTTAACCCCTAAGGAAGCAGAATACGCCCTAGCTGAAGTTCATGAAGGAAGCTGTGGTCACCATTTAGGAGCCAAAGCCCTAGCCCAAAAAGTATTAAGGGTAGGATTCTATTGGCCGACAATGGAAGCTGACTCTCAAACACATGTTCAAGTTTGCGACAAGTGTTAGCGTCATGCAGATCATTTTCAAGCCCCTTCTGAAGAACTATTCACGACGTCGATTCCTTAGCCCTTTTACAGGTGGGGTATGGACATTCTAGGTCCGTTCCCCCAGGCCCCAGGGCAGTTTAAATACCTGGTAGTAGCGGTAGACTATTTCACTAAATGGATCGAGGCCGAACCTCTGATCACTATCACCTCGGCTCGAATTCAGAAGTTTACTTGGCGCCATATTATCACCAAGTTCGGCATACCGAAATCTATCGTCACAGATAACAGTACCCAATTCAAAGATAAAACTTTTGAAGAGCTACTAGCCGGATTGAAAATAAAGCACCACTGCAGCTCTGTTGAGAGCCCCAGGACAAACGGACAAGCCGAGGCCGCCAATAGAATCATTGTGCGAGGCTTAAAAAAGAGGCTAGACGAAGCCAAAGGAAACTGGGTTGAGCAACTTGATCATGTTCTCTGAGCATACCAGACCACTCCCCATTCCACCACGGGAGAAACACCATTCAAATTGACCTATGGCTGCGAGGCCATGATCCCGGTGGAGATTGGGGAGCCCAGCTGGCGCTACCAATAGTTCTCGTCTGGAAACAACCTCGGTCTAATCAGAGAGGACCTGGACTTACTCGAAGAAAGAATAAATGTAGCTCACATACGGGATGCCGCCCTTAAGCAGAAGACAGAGGCCAGGTACAATAAGAAAGTGATCCCAAGAAAATTCCAACCGGGCGACCTAGTGCTTAGGAGAGCTGACATAGGAGGGAAAAATGCCTCCCAAGGGAAATTAGCCCCTAACTGGGAAGGCCCCTACCGTGTCGTCACCAATACAGGTAAGGGAGCATACACCCTGGAAACGTTATCCGGAGCCCCAATCAAGAATTATTGGAATGCGGATAAACTAAGAAAATACTACAGCTAAATGCCCGTAGCGGCTTAGCCCTCTAGTAGAATTATGTTTGATCCATCCTTGTTTTGAATAAACACGCTCTGTACAGACTTTCATCCTCCCAATATCATCAATAAAATAGTCATTCAGGTACCAAATTTGGTCCAACGCGCTGCACTAACTATTAAAATGTCAAATGGATAGGATGCAGTACGGATCATATGTACACTCTCCTTCGTTATACCTAAACCGTGAAAGGGTCCCAAAATCTATATGATTGTTAGAGTTGGGCCCCGGGCAAGGTTAAATAATGATGGTGCCTCAGGTAAAAGGGTTTTCGCGTAAAATACCCCAAACCAGGGCGTTACTCTTACCTATATCTACAATGCCAAACGCTTCCCATAACAAGCATTGGAATGTGGATTAAGATTTTACTTTGCCTAAGTCTAAAATTTCATAGACGTTTGATTGTTATAAACGTTAATTACAGACTAAGGCATTATTCCCACCTAAGTCAAGTGGAATGCCATCCACTCAACGGTATGAGTGAAGGATCCCAGACCATGGTTTTCTACTACCACAAACAGTTTTCTAAGTCCATTAAAATGACTATAAAAATGGACGTTGGACCCAAGTCGGACCATGAAAAACGAGGATGAACGGCGAAACAAAGTAATTAATTATAAAACCCCAATCACGGGGCAATTATCCATACAAGTATCAAAACCCCATGCAGGGGGCAGAAAACAGGAAACGAAAAAAGTAAGAAAAGCTTAAACACCGGCCTCTTCTCCTTCCGGGATCTGAATAACCTCCGGGTTGCCACCAAGAGCATTCGCGGCTAACTCCTCCGCAGCTACAAGACGGCCGTTATGAAAGATTTTATTCGGGGTAACACCCTCCAAGACAAGGGCGACTCCGGGATTGAAATGCTGGATTTGCGCCACGGCATTCTGGAACTACTCTCCCCCGACCTTTCCAGATACCTCGTCTAGCTCCTCCACCTCCTTTTCGAGCTCAGCCACCTCGGCCTTCAGTGTGCCAATGCTTTTGTCGGCCTCAAGCTTCTCGGTCTTCCTGGCAGCCTCAGAGTCCGCCAACGCCTTTTCCAGTCCGATGACCCTCTTTTCCAGTTCGAGGACCCTAGCCCTAGTATCCTCGTTTATTTTTAAGGACGCGGTCAACTTCTGGTTAATTTTCTCCTTTCTTCAAAGTTTTCAGCTCTTCCGATGCCTGCCTATCAACGTTCTCGATAGTCTCTTCGATTACACGAATCTCGGCCGCAGCCCGGAGAGCTTGCCTTTGAAGTACGGATAAGGTTTGAGCCAGGCCTTGCTCGGCAATATGGTGCCTCACCTCGCCGCTTAAAAATCTTCCAGCTATGAAGGGGCCGGGATCGGAGTGCCCCGTGATGATTGGCAAGAAATTCGCCTTTTCCTTATCACCACCCTCTGATGACCTTTCATTATGTTCAGAAGGTCCTTCGACAGCCTGCCTCTTTCTCCCTTCAAAATTGTGGGTAGGGGAACCCGGCTGATCTCTTTCTGCGATAACAATGCCCTGGTCGGGGGAGGCCGGAACGGCCGCGGAGGAAGAAGCCGCGGTTTTCTTTCCCTTCCTTCGGTTTCTTAAGGAATGCAAGATAACCATGGAAGACCCAGAAGTCATGTTGCTAACTGAAAGAAAACAGAAACAAGTACAATCAGCATATCACCAAAACATTGTTATATGAAGACAGAGCAAACACCTAGGGATACTACGGGTAATAACGCCCTAATTCCTACCTAATAAAGCATAAAGAATATCATCACCAGGGGTACAGAGAACATCTCTAATATTGATGTTCCCATGCTTCTCGGCATACCGGGTTATGGACCTGATAGACCTGAGCTCCTCGGGGTCGAGGTCTCCCTCCTCTTTTTCAATTAAATCGATGGGTACATCCCAGCAGCCTTGCGTCCAGTAAAGCAAAAATTTTGGCTCCCCGTCCGGCTTAAGGAAGAATGGTTGACATCCCTCATTGGCTTTCACCTTGAAGAATGCAGTCTTAAACCCTTTGAAGCTTTCTTCAAAAACATCAAAGGACTTATGACCAAGCCGTGACTGGATGACAAGCTAACTCGTTTGCCTTATTGTCCCTTGGGTGTTTATTCTTGTATAAAAATAAAAAAAGGTATTAACTGAGCACTTAAGGCTCATTAACCGGTAAAACCTCTCGAACGAGATGATGTAACCCCGACCGTTAGGATGGATCTACGAAGGGGCCACATGAAGAGTACGGAGAACGGCCATTTGAAAGTCAGAAAACGGCATCCTAAGCCCCAGCTTGAGAAAAAAGGGCTCATACAAGAACATAAAATGTGAACCGACTTCTCGGCAGGAACACACTCTCTCACTCTAGCTTGGACAGATAACTTGGAATTCGTCGTCCCGAGCTTTGTTCACAGTTAACTCCAAGGCAAATAAGTATTCTCGGAATATGGCTTCGCTCGAAAACTTGGACTGACGATTCCATACATCGTCCACCACCCAGGGGCATACTAGCCCGGGACCCCGCTGAATTCGAATCAGCTCGTCCTCTGCCGAGTCACGGACGTCGTGGAGTGGGGGCTGGACTCTAGCCTTTTTTCCTTTGGCCATGAAAATCCTGAGAACATCCAAAGAAGTTGGTAAGCAACTATCAGAATCAATAATCTCATAGATTCAGACATAGGGAGAGCGAAGCAATCCAGACCTCCCCTACCGACCTCCTGTCCCACCAAAAATAAAGCATTTAGGGGAACTCCTCCGCCGCGCATGGCGCAGCGAAGATGGTGTTTCAGGGAGGCAATAAAACCTACCTAAATCACTAAGGTCTACTTGAAAGAAAGCAAAACCAAAAATGCAAAGCTACTCTACTCTTTAAAAAGTTTTTAACATACTGAAAGTGCAAATAACGAGAGGGTTGAGAGAAAGCTACTTACTATGTAAAGGCAGAATGCTCGAACAATGGAGAAGTTGCGAGTGGTTGAAAAGCACCCAAAAGAAGCCAAAGCTTTCGCCGCACGGTGTTTTTAGTGAAGGAGGCCAAAAAATGGTAAAGTGAGAAAGATGAACCTTTGACTCTTATTTATAAAGGTTTGAATGGTTAGGGGACATTTTTGTCCTCTCCATCACAAGTTCAAAAGGTGCTCATCATGGCTCGTGGAGCTCTAGGCACGTCTCTCTGATGAAATCACACCACGTGGCCCACACAACTGTAATAGCAGTTAAAAGAACGGTTACGCAGTAATCCAAAGCGTCGTATGAATGTTAAATGAGAACCCGGTTTGTACCGCAGATTCCAGCTTCAAATCACTGTTAACATCACGGACTACGAGCTAACGCCGAGGTATAATTATTGTGGCGATTATGCCGGGTTGGCATTAGACCTATCCCGGCAGTGTCTTTACGGGATTATACCAGGATAAGCGTTGGACTCATCCCGGCAGCGTTACCTCGACAAAAAAAAGTAATATATCGTCATACATCCGAAAAGAAGGAAAAGAAAATATTGAGACATGGAATGTATAAAGGTATCCCGGGAAAGGGGGCAAATATCCCCGGCTGCCTGAATCATACCCCATCCACATCTCCAAACCTCGGTCTCTTGAAAAAGTGGATTGGCTTTGAAGAACATTGGAAAATCGGGATCATAATCCCGGAGAAAATACCAAAGTTCCTTGCACTGCTTCTCCGCGATGCAACTAAAGACCAAAATCTTCTTTCGCTTGTTGGAAGGGGTACGACCTCTCTAGCTGAAGAATCCTCCACCGGCATCAACCATTCCAAGTTGCCTCAAGTTACGGAACAGCTACAGCGGCCTTTCCACCCCGGAACAGACTAAAGCCAGTCCGGAGTAGAAATCCTCCGCTCACTCGTTCTTCTCCTATCTTCTCAACGGATAACGGCAGAAGTGGATACCTGCTGCTTCCTTGAAAGCAAGTCAAAGAAAGCAGACCACCCCTGTTTGCTCCAAGGGGGTCCTCGCTTCCTTCGACCCGGCATCCTTGCATATCCAGCCATTACTACGAAGAAGACCGGCCAGATGCTTTCAAATAGCCTGCCAAGAAGATGGAAAGAGGAACGGTGTGCTCCGTCGGGTCCCCATGCAATAGTAGACGAAGACATTGTCTCTTCCTGGCAACACGTTGGATCACACACTGCCGTGTACGCCAGGAGAGAAAGGCTTCTGCCTCTCTAAATGCATAGCAACCCAGTTTTACGCCAGGAAAGAAAGGCCCCTATCAGAGGGAAACAACGCCCGGGGAAGATCAAACATCTTCAAGAACTTTGGAAAAAATAAAAGTATAATCTCTGCAGATGATGAAGCTCTCTTCACAAAAGTGGAAAATGAAGAAAGAACTACACTCACTCTCCTGGAAGAAATCATCTCTATTCGAGAATGAAAAAGAAGGGAATGCAAGCTCACGGAGAAGTATTCTCTACTTATAACATGCATGAGAGGTTCTGATTGGTCCCGTAAAAGGTGACTTGATCCCATGAAGTCAGTTGAAATAAATGCTTCTGATCTCCGATTGGTCACAAAGATAGGGAGCAGTTGAGAAAATTCATATGAAACTGATATTGGGAATTAAAGAATCACTACTCCCAAATAAAGTCCAAGTATCAGTTTCCCAGAGAATCGCAGTCTGTTACCACTAGAGATCACGTTCAGAATTTATGTTGAACATATCTCCAGGAATTCCTAGTACTCCTACTTGGGGGTAGAAATCTTTACTCGTAATTGAATAGGACGAGGACATCGGTAATAACCCGGGGTCTAACACATATCCGTCGAATTACCATGATTAGCCATGTGATGGTTGATCCGTTCTAAACTTGACTCTGGTCTGTCTCATCCTAGAGCCAAGCTGGGGGTAACTGTTCTGGACCGTGATCCGGGATCTTGCTCTATGGGATCAACCCGACATGCACACTACCGGACTCCTCCTAGCTGGCGTAGAGGAAGACTCACGACGTATTCCAGACTACGGATTACAGCCCTAAAGCGGAGTTAGGATATGACATCGTCGTTGATAGATTCACGCAGAGGATGAATCCCTAAATATCTGTAACTGCCAATCATCAACTTACGATATTGTAGGATTTATAGATATCTTTAATGGCTAGATACTTTTCATATCTTAATCCCAGATTTACAGGGACGTATCTTATAATAATGGAAAGATGATCCTCATCAGGATACTAATCCTAAATTACCTGCATTTAGTAAGGATCCCATTAGGATTCTGCATACGCTCTATAAATACATGGTTGAGTCATCTTAAGAAGGTAACTTAAAACCCAATCTCTTAAACCTCCTTGTGCACTGCCTGACTTGAGCATTGGAGTCCCTTTGCAGGTACCCACTCCCCTGTGCAACACGCTCAGCTACTGCTCGAAGGAGAAATCACCGTAACGTGCCTACCTCAGGTACTCTCTGAACCCGATTCAGAACAATTATATTTACTTTTATTTAATTCATTGTCTTGTGCATCGCACGGAAGCAAAATCTAGTTGCATATAATTTACAAACTACAGATCAACAATAGGTAGCACCCAAGACATTGATAATAGCTACGGATTAAACCAAGTGGGGAAGCTATAGGGATATCTGCAATAATTTTGTAGTCATTGGAACCAGAAGGTTGGTTCAGTAAATTGCTAAATTGCAATCTGTTGAAATATGTAATTGATTTAATATTTTTCTTTGTGAATTGGTGTGAGCAAAACAATGGGTTAGTAAACAACACTTTTTTTTTCTCTACGTATTTATAATTTGAAATGGTATTGTATAAATAAATATCTCTTTTTTTTTTTTTACAATTAAAGTATCTAATATCAACTTGTCAAAATAAAGCATATGTTATCACGAATATATCCTTAATTATCTTGTATTATTAGAAGTTAAGAGAAAGATATTTTTTCAGTTTTTCATCATCAATATTTCATTCATATAATATATTATAAGTTGAATTTTATAATAATTATCTATTTTTGGAATCTAAAAGAAAAATAGTTACTTTTAATATACTTTAAGAGTATATAAAAAATTAAAAATACATATGCAATAATATAACTATATTCAATGGTAAAAAACTTCTTTGACTAACTCTCTCTTGTATTGAGCCCACGTGATTGTTTCTGGAATTCCGGTTGAATTTTGTTCGCATGGTGGTTTTTGGGGCAAGGAATGTCCCCACAGTTTGACTCTTAAATTGACACTTTTTCCTTCTTAATGTGGAAGCATGATCACCACAAGATATAAACCACGTCCACAAGCTGCTCCACTAATTACTGTGACAATTTCAGCATCTTCCCTTTATTCTCTCTCTTGCTTTCTTATTCTTACATTGCAATAATCTATGGTTTCTCAGTTTGAATTCCTTTTGATAAGTAAGCAAATGCCATGTTCTCCGTTCAGGCTTCAAAAATGGCCTCCAACCAACGAGCAGGGACATGAAATGAAGAGCTAGCTAGCTCGGTTAGAGGGAATAATATTGCCTGCGTGTTTGTCTAAGTACTATTCCTATATTGACATGTCACCAATTTGTTTGTTGCTGGAGTTAAAGAAGGCTTGGCCTGCATGGTCTAGTATAGCACAATGTCAACAGAGTATAGTACTGAAAATGCCTTAGTTTTTGTACTAAAAGAAGTGGAGAAATAATAACTGCTGAATGGATTTAGAATTACGGTATTTGAACATCAAATTTATATATTATTTTTTTTGTTTTGAAAAGAAAAAATAAAAAAATGTTAAAATATATGTTTTTCATTATGTAAAAAAATAATATAAAGAAAATAATGTACAAATATTGTTACCAAGTGATACTCAAACAATTGAGTAGTTAAAAATAAGTTCATCTTTCGCAGGATCAATTTTCGTTGAAACTTGGTTGGGATCATTAAGCACTTTTAAATGAAAATAATAGTCAAAGACAATATCCACATAGAACAATGAACACAAAGATACTTTTTTATCTTAATCATAACTTTTCTCTCCCAAGCAACACCTTGAGATTTTCCACTATATCTTCAAGCTTCAATTGCTTGAAAAACCACTAAACCTTGAGCACTCAATATGGGATACCTCACCCAAAAGCTTGATCTATTTTCCAAGGATACCTCACCCTTACAATACTTGAGGATACCTCACCCTCACTAATCGTCGAAAAGTATAAGATTGAAATAGAAGAAGCTCTCTCTAGAGCAAGTGTTTACAAATTGAAGCTCTAATATGCTCTCAAAGATTTTTCACGTTTTTAGTCGAAAAGCAGAGCAAGAAATGATTTTAAGAATTGATTCACGTTTTGAAGTATAATGATCGTTTTTGGTTCAAGGTCAACCGAAACAAAGACCCAACTTGGGTATTTATAAGTTTCTCAATTAATAAGCCGTTGAGGTAGTTGGGCATGCATTTAATGCATTTAATATAGCCGTTGAAAATCGAGGATCGCGTGTAATCGATTACATATCTCGGGTAATAACATTATTGTTCCAACGTTTTGAAAATTACATTCTTGAGGTAATCGATTACATAACTTTTCGACTTTGCTTGTAATCGATTACAATGCTCATGTAATCGATTACATGACTTCGACTTCTTTGTGTAATCGATTACAATATCCTTGTAATCGATTACATGGCTCGTCGAACATGTTCTTTGAGTTTCTGGTTTTGTGTAATCGATTACATATATTGTGTAATCGATTACATTTCTTGTCGAACGTGTTCTTTGCCTTTCTGGGCTTTGTGTAATCGATTACATATCTTGTGTAATCGATTACATGAAAATCTGACTTTTGCTTGTATCGATTACATTGATCATGTAATCGATTACATGCTTTCATTTGATGTGTAATCGATTACAAACATTGTGTAATCGATTACATTTGCCTTTGAACACATTTTTCAAGTTCAATAACTCTTGTAAGTCATTTCCAACACCTCAAGGTACTTGTTTAAACATAAATCCTTTTAAGAGTGTTAGATTTAAAGTTGAAACTCGGGTTTTATTGAAAGCCATGTTTATCTTTGAAATTTCCCATTTATTTTGAAATCATATATATTGAAAAACCATTTGAGAAATCTTGAGAGCATTTAACATTAATGTCCTAAGTCTAAATAACTAATTAAACCTTCTGTCTTCTTTCTTTGATCTTGATTTTTCCTTTTGTGCTTGATCTTCTCTTTTGCTTTTGTTATCATCAAAAACCTTTCGACATGCCTTAGAGACATAAGCATTCACAAATATTATTGATTCAAACAACATAGGATGGGCATAAATAAAAGAAAAATGATCTCACACCACTTTTTTTCTTATATAACTTTTTCTCTCATATCACATTTTACATAACTTTTTAATAATTGTGATTAAGTGAGAGAAAGTATTGATATGTGAATGTTGATCTCAAGGATATGAAAAATAATTTAAAAAATGATGTTAGAAAAAAATATGGTGCGAAAATCAGAGTTATAAATAAAACCCCCCAAAAGGTTGTATTTAAAAAAAATAAAAAAATAAAAAACTCAAAGTTAAACGGTAAGTTAGTCGGATGAAAATCGCCTGTCTATTTTTCTTGTCTCATTCCGTCTCCTCACTTAAATTTTGGTAAGTGAAGAATAAATTATATGTTATGTATTATAAAAATTATAATTACTTTAGTTTTGTCCAATTGACAAAATTTAAGTGGAAGAATAGAGAAGAAAACAAAAAAAAAGAACAGGTGATCCTCATCCATACTTTTCGTCATTGGAGGTTGTGCATATAAATAAGTACATTTTGGAGAATTTCAAACTAAAGATTAATTTAGGTAATTATAACTCTCGTATTAAATAATGACTTAGTGTATTTTTTAAATTTTTAAATTGAAGTAAATAACTTTTTATTAGTTATTTTAAAATTTTGATTTTTTCCAAGTTGATTTAATTTATAAAATAGTTAAACTTTCTTTTCCGTAAATATATATATATATATATATATATATATATATATTCTCACCCGAAAGTAACCGGTCAATCGAATATGACTTTAAGCAAACTTTACTTGTAATGTTAGATATTCGAATCTTAAACTAACTACTTTAAAGAAAATTTTATCTAATTACTACCCTCGACTTAAAAGTTAGTTAAAGATTATATATATATATATATAACGTATCTAGTGAGAAGTGTTTATTGTAAGAGGTGAGATGAGTGAATCTTGACTATTGTATCTTACATGAATGATCAAGATTAGAATATAAATGCATGTGACTTTTTTAAGTGGTCACATGATCTTTAAGTAACTTTTAATCTTGACCATCCATATATGGTTGTATGGTCAAAATTTACTCTTTTCACCCTCTCACAATAAAAGCTCTTTCTCTCTCTCTCTCTCTCTCTCTCTCTCCCTATATATATATATAGAGGAGCTTTTATTGTGAGAGAGTGAGAGAAGTAAATATTAACCATACAACCATACATGAATGATCAAGATTAAAAGTTACTTAAAGATCATGTGACTAAATAAAAAAGTCACATATATTTATATTCTAATCTTGATCATTCATGTAAGATTCAATGATCAATATTCACTCATCTCACTAAATATGTTACATATATATATATATATATATATATATATATATATATAGGGAGTGATCACTACATCAGTGTAAGTCTTTTTTCTCTTACACTCATTTTCAACCATTAGTTTCACTTTCATTTCATGGTTGAGATTATTTCATTAAAAATAACCATTAGATAAAAATAGAACTAACGGTTGTAAATGAGTGTAAAAGAAAAAGACTTACACTAGTGTAAATTGATCATCCCTCATATATATATATATATATATTCTCCTTTGTCGTTTTACATTCTTCAATAAGAAGTTATTAACAGAGGTTAAAGTTTTGACAACATTTTAACATATTCAAATTTGAAAAACCAACAACAAAAATAGAATTGCACTATATAAATCTTTTGTTTTATAATTTCGCTTACGTTAAAATATATTAAATGTTTGTTTTGAGAGTCCTTTACTCATTTGGCAAACTAGTTTATTGTTTTAAATGGTGATTTTGAAAATACATTCATTCTTGCAGTAATATTGCAAAAAGAAAAAGGCTTTCTGTTTAATTATATAGTCTATAAACCTGTTCATATTTAAGAAATCAAGTAAAATCTGATTTATGCAGTTATAAGTTTTTTACGTCCCCTTATTCTTGTGTAGTGCAGGATTTGCGGTGAAAATTCTTTTGTGGATTGAAACTGAATAAGACCACTTGAAATGAATTGAATAATGCATAATTCAAAACTAAAGGATTGAAACTAAACGAGATTATGTGTTGCTAAACTTTGTTTAGAACATCAATCATATGGCTTGAAACTTTACTAAACTCAATTAATACTTGAATACAGTTAAATTGAATCATTATAGAAATCAAACTGAACCATTAAGATAGTTTTTTATAATTCTAAATGAGTTTATGAACATCCCTAATTGTTCATGCATAAAGTTTGTTCAGAAGAACAATCACATGGCTTGAAACTTTAGTGTAAAAACAACATGCATTTACACTGAAATAATGAAACAGAAGCAGTTGCACTTACACTAAAGAGTCCCTTTCAAATGTTCAAAAACGAAATAAAGAGTGCGTTTTTAAAAGCAAGAAAGCGAAAATTCAAATAAGCAAGCACAAAATCCACCTAGCCATATATGAATTAATCATGACTATCTTCTTGCCTGGGCCACTGATCAAGTAGACCAAACCCAAAACAGATTGTGGGTCCATAAATTTAATGTCACCCTGTTTGGGATTAACCCGTTCTCACCCCTCCTCGCTATCTAGCTTCTCATTTTGTTAACTACTGGGGTTTCCTTCTTGTTTTATTAGTTTCTAATTTTCACATTACTAATTACTACTGCTACCGAAGACTGATCTGCTTCTTCCTCTAACTTATCTGGCTCTAAGCCAGAGTAATTGGACCTGTAGGAAAAGCTATTGATTTGCAATATGTGCATGTTCCATTGGATAAAAAGGTAAATTGAGCTCAACTCCTAACATATCCCAGTACAGATCACCACCAATTACCCACTGTCTGCACAAGCCGCTCATAAACTCAATTTCCCTCAAACTCACACACACACACTCACTCTCACTCGCCTAGAGAGAGAGAAAGAGCAAGAGTAACTTTTGTTTCTACAGAGAGATGGAGAAGGGGACAAAAGGGTTCAGCTTTTTGAGGTGAATGAGAGATTTTTTAAACACACATCCATTTAGAAGAAGAAAAAACTCTGAGACATAGGGAGAGAAAGAGAAAAAAAAAACTTAATATACATGCCATTAGAGTGTGGAAGAAGGAAATGAGCAAAGAGAGTGAGAAAGAGAGCCAGACATAGCTTCTGCAAATTAGGGTTTTTCGTCTTTTCAATCATATCCCACTTCTTCAGTGGGTTTGAAAACTGCCACAGGTGAGTTCTTCAAAAACCCTTCGAAACCTACACTAGTTATCACCACCAAAACCACCACAAACAATAAAAAAAAACCCGAATTTTTTTCCTCTCCTTTTGCTATCACTCACTCAGTCACTTATCTAACTTGCTTTTCACAGGTAGTGTAGAGGAAGAGGGAGAGAGACATGTTGGACTACGAATGGGGGAACCCATCAACCATAATGCTTACCGGAAACGAAGAAGGCTCCGCCGCAGGCTCCGACCAAACCCACCGGCAAATCTTCGACCACTACGCCTCTCACACCTTGCTACCTGACCACTTCCTACATGGGCCCACACCGACCACCACAACCACAACAACCACCAACACAAACACCATTGATTTCTCTCACCACCACCACCAACACCACCACCACCACCACCAACACCAACAGCACCACCACTTCCACCCACAAGCCCACCACCACGTCCACCACACCTTCTTCGACCCACGCGCCTTCCACGGCGCTTCCTCGACCTCCTTCCCTCCACCACAACCCCCCATGCTCTCCCTTGACCCGCTGCCTCACGTCAACGCCACCAATTGTGAGCCTGGGCCCGGCCTCCTGGTGGTCCCCAAGTCCGAGGACGTCGTTCGGCCCATGAACTTCGTGGGCTCACGAATTGGGCTCAACCTGGGAGGCCGCACGTACTTCTCATCCTCCGAGGACGACTTCGTGAGCCGGCTCTACCGCCGGTCCAGGCCAGCCGAACCGGGCTCAACGTTGTCGAACTCGCCGAGGTGCCAGGCTGAGGGATGCAATGCTGATCTGTCACAGGCCAAGCACTACCACCGCCGCCACAAGGTTTGCGAGTTTCATTCCAAGGCCGCCACCGTCATTGCCGCCGGGTTAACTCAGCGATTCTGCCAGCAATGCAGCAGGTGGTGGTTGTTGTTGTTGAAATGACATGAATGCCCCTCGGAGCTAATCATTGAGCTCTCCAAGTGCACGGGGTGATCCCAAGGGCATTCCCGTCCTTTCAATTGTTCCTCCTACTGTTTTGCCTTTTCTTCTTGTGGTAGTGCAGTTTATTTACAGAACAGTAAACAATACTGACTGACTGATTTAATTTAACTAAATTTAAGTTTTCATTGAATGAAAATATTTTTAATAAGCTTTGATAAGACGGAAAGATCCTTGGTTTGGGTGTGAATTTTTGTTTTCAACATCAGCAAATTATGTATGAAACAAGGGCAAGCACATTAAGCAGGACACAATGTAACTCTGTGATGATTTCCCAGAATGGTTGAAGGCTATGAAGTTGGGGTTGGAAAGACGAAAGTGCCCTTGGGAGGAATGTTGATAATGATTGAGTTGACCGTACACGGGGAAATCCCGAGGGCATTTGCGTCCCTAACATGTTTCTTGTTCGCTCTACTCCACTTTCAGTTTTACTTACGCACTGCACTGTTTTGCTCATTCTAGTTAGTACCATTAAAAGCATCAGGATTATATCACGAATTTAATTGTTATTATTTTTTAATATATATGTATATTTAATTATTTGATTTTGACATGCAGGTTCCATCTTCTTTCTGAGTTTGATAATGGAAAACGTAGCTGCAGGAAGAGACTGGCAGATCATAATCGTCGCAGAAGAAAAAGTCAACAGCCAACTCAAGAAATCCAGAACTCTCAGCCTACTTTGGATAATGTTGCAAGTACAACCTTTTCTTAATTTCTTTCTTCTTCCTTCTAAGTTCTAACTATCACTATATTAAATTATTAATTATTATCATTGATAATTAAGCACCAATTTAGAGCCAAAATATCTTAAATGATTTTCTTATCCAAACAAAATTTCTTAATTTTGAGTTAGAGAAAGGAGTTACTTATCAGTTATCATGAACATGATCATCATTTTTTTTTTGTTTAATTATTATTTTTTTCTATTAGCAACAACTTTGTATTTTTTTACAGGGTCCCCGCCAGACTCTGGAGCTCAGTCGTCATCGTCTGTGACGGTGGCAGTGTCGCCGCCGGATTATTTCCGGCGAAGGCCGTACCAAAGCACAAGCCCTTCAACAACTTCAAGCTCACTGTTTTTCTCAAGCGGGTAGTGCATGTAGGAGCAGTTTGCATGGCTAATATTTCCATGAAATTTAATGGAGGAGTATTAACAATAATATAGTGAACTTCCACTTGTAATTTTCTCCCCAAATTTAATTTCAAAGCTTTAATCTTGTGTTATTTGTAAGAATGGTGATTTAAAGCATCTATGTTAATTACCCTTTTTCTATATATAAATATTTTCGAGTGGCTCGATATTAATTATTGTCCCTTGGGTACTACTAGCAAGTAGCAAATGGAAATCTGCAATGGCCCTCTTCTTTATGATTTGTTGAGTTTTCACTGCTGTAAATTTTAGTTATGGTAAACCCTAGATGGGGAAATTGGCCCCCTCTATTTGGATTTTCCCGGAAATAGCACCTGGTTGGGTCTCAGAGAGTTGTGGCAGCTGAGCACGGGTGTTCAGGCCTACAGGCATTCATTTTCGGGCATTGAATTATTTTCCTTTTGTCTTGTCCTGGAATTTTTCCGGAAAAATGAAGGGATCATGCAAATTATGAATATAACCTATATAATGTAGAAAATGGACATCAATCTTAATTTGTAGCTAGGAACATTTATTGGAATCCCAAGCCGTCAAGCTGTCTCCTCTATGGAGGCTGTATAGCCTGTACTAAACCCAGTTATTATTGCCAATATCAACCTGCAGTGCAGATGCTCTCTCTCTCTCTCTCTCACACACACATACAATATCATCATGCATGTGTGGCTATTCCTTGTTAAGTACCTACCGGTTGGGTCTACCAAAACCAAAGTAGAGGAGGATGTCCTAATCTTTAAGGTGATTTTAGCATTTGATTGCATGGGGCCTCTTTCTCTTCTCTTTTTCTCTCTAGAATTTGTGTGTGTGTGGATGGGTTTGGTGGGGGACTTGGTCACTCATAGCTCTGAGTGGCAGATGGAAATGTGCCTAAAGATGCAACGCGTTTCAGCTCACCCACCCATGTGGCGCATGTATTTAATGGGTAGTGCAAACAATAAAAACGGCAAGGGTCAAGTATCTATATCTAGGCCTGAGTTACATCAAAATATCATTAAAGTGAGCCTGCCATTTCAAGTTTTCTGAGAGGATATTTCTTCATCAGTGTCAAGTTTTAGTACTCTGATCAAATTAGGCAATGTGTGAGAGGAGGTAGACAGCTTTTGTCGCAATTATAGGCAACAAATTATGCTCTATTCAGTGATTGATTTATGGTATAAATATCTGTAAAATTAATAAGCTAAATCACTAGCTAACTTGGGATGGTAGATCTAATTATAGTATCTGATGCGCAAGCCTAACTTAAATAGCTATATCATTTACATAAGCATGAAAAATGTTTTATCTACATTAAAATATATATATCGTATTTATATTATATATTAATGAGAGAAATGTTAAATTATTTTATATACGATTGTGATATTTTGTGACATATAAAATAATTTTATAAATAAATTAGATAAAATTAAATATATTTTAATTAAACGAATAACAAAACTGTTTACATAAAATCATTTTGATGTTGTGTTAGCTAAAATATTCGTAGCGCCTAGAATTTTAATTTTCGTTTTCCCTAGATACTACAAAATCCTACGTACTTTGTCAAAATAACATATATATATATATATATATATATATATATATATATATATATATATATATATATATATATATATATATATATGTATCTTCTTATATGTATGTATCTTCTTTGGAAGTTTGAATTATTGCTACTACTAAATCCTTCCTATACATTTTGTTAACGATAGTTAGCATCGTTAGAAAGAAAATATTTAAAACTACTTAAAATGACCTTTCCAAGCATATATATTTAAGTATTTGTGTTCGAAACATATTTTTGTGCCCATGGCTTCATACCTAAAATGGAAGACCAACTATACTTGGTTTCCTCTTCTGCTAATTTTCTTCTTAAGTAGCTTGAAAAAAAAAAATTCTGAATAGAGATATTTACAGAATTTGGAAATGGATCGGAGGGCTGTTTGTTCGTATAATTTCAACAAAATTGGAATATACCTTCAAATACAAAATTATTACAGAATTGCGCGCACAATCATATATCTAAATAAATTTATTAAGTTTCAATGGCACTTTTAATTAGCCAGTGATACTCTAGTATTGATATTTTAATTTTTATTCAAAACTCAAGAACGAGTTGTGCATTTTGTTAACATAATTTCTGTAAGAAAAAATGTAATTAAGAACAAATTTTCTAGTAAATTAGATTCAAAAGTTGAAAATTCAATAGTTACTTTTGAAATAAGAAAAATTATATATAATGAAATCTAATACTACGATCGCTCTCAGAAGGTGAATAGTGTAAAAATAATTAGCATACGTCAAGATAAATCTCTATAGACTTATACACTACACGTGGGTTCACCTCCAAGGAAATCGTTTTTTTTTTTTCTTGAGCTTCATAATTTATCATAGGCTAAAGTATATTAATGAAAACAAAGCTTAGCAAATTGGCAGAGAATAAATGAAACAAATATTAGGGCAAAAAGGGTTTCCCCTTGCACACGCTATAATAACGGGGGAACAGAGAAACAAGTTTGCGACATGAGGCATTGCATGCATGCCAAAATAAAATTTTTCAAATAGATTTTAATGATCCACAAGCACTATTATTTTGAAACAAGACATTGATTCTTTGATATTTCGTACCAAACGATGTAATGGTTTCGTAAACTCGAGTATTTAGCCTTTATTATGCCATGTTTTCTTTGTTGTTATTCTTGAAAGCTATTCGCAAAGAAGTGGATCGCTTTCTTCGTTTCTGGTTCACATGAAGTACCCACAATGAGAAGCCTCCTTCGCATGAACCTTCCAAGAAAATTATGGTGGGCCACGTAGCACTTTCATTGGGTCTGTAATTTACTTTACTTCCTTGAACTGTTTACTGTTTTGCTTTAATGGAATGAAAGCACATTATTTTGTAGTACAATAGCTAAGCTAGTTGCTAATACCAACTACAAAAATTTGAGATATCACTATCAGCACCCCTGTGGCTTGCTTTTGCTCAAGACTTTGTGTCGTGACAAAAGTTTAAAG
The DNA here is from genome assembly GCA_029884595.1 of Ormosia semicastrata. Lineage (NCBI taxonomy): Eukaryota > Viridiplantae > Streptophyta > Magnoliopsida > Fabales > Fabaceae > Ormosia > Ormosia semicastrata. The sequence continues at coordinate 35,272,391 of JAQQTO010000047.1, read as the reverse complement.
CAGTAATCAAACTCGACAACAAATTCTTGATTGGTCATGTGAGATGGGTTTTGTCTACGAAGCTTCGTACGAAATTAGGCTAATGTTCCTTTAATCAAAACGGCCAAACCTAGAAATGTTTTATACCGTTCAAAGTCACCGAAAATAAGTTGTTATTGAGTCAATTTATCCTATCAGTTTTTATTTTCATCAAAGATAAGCAAAAGTTTTAACATCTCCCTGACGTAGCTCACATACTTCATATCATCATCATCTATTTTTTTCCCCTTCTTTTTCTTTTTCTCTATCTTTATTTACACATTATCAATGGTTCATATATTTTAATGTAAATTATGTGAGTTACACATTATGCACAACAAATATTACACAAAGTTTTACTCAAGTAAGAAAATACCATTGACAAGAAAGTCTACAAGACTACGTCTAATGAGCCTACAGATCACATCATCAACAACTATTAATAGACATTGAAGCACAGGTGATGTTAATTACGGTTGTGTACAGAAGTAGAACCTCTTGAGTAGGAAATTAACAAACAAACTGTTCTCAGAAAAGGCTCTACCATCAAGGTTTCATATGTTAGCCATGACAATCATCACTCAAAGGGGGGTGAATTGAGTGATCACAAGCTTTTAAGACAACACTAAAAAATAAAACATTTTGAAGCACTCAATTAATAAATGCAGTGGAATATGCATAAATTAATTTAATATAGAATATAAAGAGTGTAGGGAAGAGAGAATCGAACTCAATAATTTATCTTGGCTCAGCCACCAACTATTTGTGGCCTACATCTAGTCCCCAAGTTTAATTTGATGTTTTCTTCACTATCTCCTAGACTTCACAAGTGTTAGAAAAACCTTTGTACAAGAAAGAACACTTCTCACACTTTGGGATACCTTACCCTTGTGCTAGAGTCTCAAACTCTTCAAACTTCACAGGTGCTTGAAAAACCTTTACATTCAAGAGCACTCACAATACCTTTGGGATACCTCACTCTTAGTATTTGAGTCTCACTATAAGGGATACCTCACATTTTTCTCTTTTGAGGGATACCTCACATTCTTACAATGATTTTAAAATGAAGAGAAAGATTAGAAACTCTCACAAGAGTATATATACAACTTGAAGAACAAAAGAATAAAAGGATTTTGAAATTAAGAGATCAAAATATGATTTTGATGATTCAAGGAGCAAATCAAGTATTCTAGAGTTGTAAAAGTTTCAAACATCACTTATATATAGAGCCCAAGTGATAAAATAGCCGTTGGTAGTGTTTAGAAATGATTTCTTATGAAAACTAGTCATTTATAGCTACTGAGAGTGTATTCTGATGTGTTTTATTAGAATAATCATGTGTCTTATTCGAATAAGCTAAGTGAATAATCGATTATTGCACTTAGGTTTTGAAAATTGACTTGAAATGGTCATAACTTCTTCATTTCTCACCCATCTAAAGCAACTAACCACTCATTAAAAATATCTTTGAGTCTATTTTCAAATGAAATAAGTTTCAGGATAAAACTCAAAGTATTATGAAAGTTATGATCAAAAGAGTAACCAAAGGTCAACTTTTCAAAACTCAAACTTGACTATTTTTCATAGTTTTTAACCACTATCATGACTAACTTTTCAAAACATGTTTGTTGGGTATTTTAGTGTATAAGAACCATTTGTAAAGATTTTAAAAACATATTTAAGCTCTTTTATTGTAAAACCTCTATCTTTAGATATGAGAAAGTCTAATAGGAAAATATACCAATTTTAATCCTTAGGCTTCTTGATGTAATCCAAGTGTAACATCCCAATACTGGTATCCCGATATATCTGACATATACAAGGATGACAAGCATTGGCTATATTACTTTTAACTTAAAACAACAACCTAAACTCATATCATTCATTCACACAAATAAATATGGAAAGCTTGAACAATAAAAAGTTATATACACACATCATTAGCCTCACAAAGGCATACTGTAAAACATAACTTTATATAATCTCAAAGCAGTGTAAATAAATACAAGCTTAAACTCAAAAGAAACAAAATAAACTACACTAGTTCTTCTGCTTCTGCTTCTTCTCTTTTTCCTTAGTAGGGTCTCGACCTGGATTTACATGGAAACATAAACGCGGTGAGAAATCATAATTTCTCAGTATAAGCATTCCAAAACCAGTATTTATTCATTCACAATGAGTAAAAAAACTAAATACATCAAGTTAATCTTGTAATAGATAAATGAACCACTACTCGTCACTATTAGAATATATACATACTCTTTATATAACATTCACAAGGCAAGGAATAACCTAACTCACATTTATAATGAACAATGATGTTAAACAACTTCCCATACAATCATAAGATATCATCAAGCAAGCAATATAACCGCCCATACAACTATCAACAAATGCAATGCTTTTATGTTATGATGTATGGTTATGCTCATACAATGTCCTAATAATATGATTATGCAATGCTAATGCGGATTTTGGTTTTTGAAAACACATACTACTTGCTCATTCCCAGGAACAATGTTCCCTTGTATATACTAAGCAGGATAGGCCTAAGAGCCTATACACTACTTAGTAATAAGTGAATACCTTCCCCTCACAATAGTAAGAGTACTACTACCACCCTCATACCGATAACCCTGACCATAATAACATTGCCTGCTAAGAGAAGTTAGATCAAACACCTTATTCTTTGGCCAAATGGTTGTACACACCATATAAGGTTACAATACGTAAGAATTAACAAATAACAAGTTTGAAAATAAAACATGCAAGGTTATTTTACAAACACTTACACTCATCACAAGGTTCATCCTAACCCAAGTGAAAAAGTATAAACTATCCAAGTAAACTTAGCTTACATTTACCTAGAACCTCACCTCATCACTTCACAAGTGATATCAAAGGCGACCACATGTTGGTCAAGGTTGTAACGCCCCTTTTTGGGAGGGAACGTCACATTGTCATTTACAGCGCGGAAAATAAAAATGATAAATTAAGACCCGGTTCTTTTGATTACGATTAAATTTACCTGGTTAAAGCTGCATAAATAAAATGGCGATAATATATTTTTTTAATTTTTTATTTGTTACAATAATTAATAAAATGTAGTGACGAAACATAAATGGCAATAAAGAGCAAGACAGAAGTAAAGCATACATTTGATCAACATTGCATATTCATATATATATATAATTATACCAAATCTGTTTAGTTACAAAGCCCGATGTACAAAAAAGTAAAACTATACCTGCCCAAAGGATTATACATATATATCCCCAAGATATTAGAAATATATAGCCTACTAAAATAAAGACACATCAGGCCCCCAAAATAAAACACTGGTAGCCATCAGTAGCTACCAACTATATTAATCCCTGCGGTGAGGGGGAATCGTGTCAGGATCCTCTTCAGGATCCTCCGCGAGATCTTCCTCGAGAACCTCCTCGGGGTCTTCCTCATTCGAGGAAACCTCCATAGGAGCCACCGAGCCACGGGCTGGAGCCCTAGCAGTGGAATGAAAAGAATCCTCTTGTGGGGTGTAATAGCGGGCACCTCACATCTCCCTGATGGGCAGATAAAACTCCAAGCGTAAGCTAATGCAGCAGGTAAAGATTGGCGGTTCATGACGCCTCCAAGCTAATGAGATAGACACGTCTCCCAAGTAGACACAACGATCAGAATCTAGGTTGATGTGCCAGCAGTCTGGCCCCCCAAGGAAGGTTAGATGCACATCACCTAAGAACCCGCGTGAGCGCGCCGCCATGAACCGATAGTAGGTGCTAATCGCAACTAGGCCAGAAGCCGGGGAAATGGGAGCTTCTCCCTCCTTGCCGACGTGTTCTATGGGACACAGTATACAGATGGAAAATAATAAAAATACAGAAAAGAGGTAAGACATCTGACCATCATTACCAATTATAGCAACAAGAAACAAAACAGCGCGAAGCGCCCACAGAGCATATCAAATAATAATCATAAGCATTAAATAGCAGAAATAGACAAATAAGCAGTTGCATGCAATTATATATCAGTAATACAATAGTCCCAATTATAATAATAAATAGATGCCAGATAATACATAGACCCACTATGCACATGTATACAAAGTCAAAATCCTACTCCATGGAGCTAGACACAAACAGTCGGAGAGAAAGATCAGGAGACACGTCTGCAACTCGGCTGTCGCGGCCAAAGTGCTATAATTCATCAGTTTATCCACGTGCACATCAAGGCATTATATAGACAATCTACGCTAGATCACGACATAGGACAGTGCCCGATCAGGATCGTCGGTGCGTTTGCATCAGTTTGCCCCACAGACAAAAGAGCTACCAACTGTCCATTGCGGGGTACCCGCACCCCGACGCCCCCATAGTCAACAATATGACCTACACTAGTCTACTCGCACCCGCACTAAGGTGTGTTCATCTCCTAGGAAACTCGGCCTTAACAACAGTCCAACGGACATTCACAATGCATGACAACTCTATGCATAAACATGTATGTTCATCATTATATACTTTTCCATAATATGCCACAATTAGCCAAACTAAGTATCAACACATCATTGGTCACTCACACGGACCCACAATATCATAATATTGGAATTAAATGAATTAATCATTTTTGAGGTTTATTATAAATTCTTACTTAGATTTAGCCTTTCTTACGAAGTTCGTCTCTAGAGGAATTCTCTTAATTAATTAAATTCTTTAAGGTAATTTATTCTCATACACTTAGAAAGTTATTCTAAGGGTCTCAAAGTCTCACACTCTCTTGTTCTTTCCCTAATTAAAATTACCCTAAGTCTTATGATAAATTTCATTCTTGGTTCTTTAAAATTTATGAATCTCAAAGTATATTCTAATCTTCCAAGTTACTAATTTTTTTCCATCCTATTACCAATAATTTAATCACTTGATTATTTAAATTCCAAGGTTACCAAAGTTGCATAATCAAGCCCTAAATGGCCCTAGAGGCCGTGGCCTCCCTAGGGGATTAAGTTCCCAAATTTTTCATTCCATTAATTACATAATGTACACTTGATTAATTATGTCATCCACTTGCTACAATTGTTCATCAAGAACCCTAATTTTGGGCCCCTAAAACCGTAGTCATTCAAGAGGGAATCCAAAATTATTTCCTTCCATTTCATGCCTTCCAATCCATTCAAATATATCAATATACATAATCAATCAATCCAATAGCTTAAATAAATTACAAACAACATGTAAACACACCAATCATGCAAACAAAGAGTAACCCTCAATAGGGTTTTCTCACAATCAATCATAAACAAGGTTTCTTATTGCTAATAGAGGTTGAGGAGGAGTGTCTTCCTCTTACCTAAGAGAAGAAAGCAAGAGAAGCCCTCCTAAAGCTCCTTGTAATTTCAGATTTGCACTCAACCAAACCCTAGAAATTTCAATCCCATCAAAACAACACCAATGCTTGAAAAATAAGGCATGGATGGTCACAAAGGAGACCATAAAAACGAAAATGGGTAAAAGAAAGTGAAGAATCAAGAAGCTTACCCAAAAACCCTAAGCTTGAAGCTTGAAGAAAATGGTGAAAATGAAAGCTTTTCAAAGAACTACCAACTAGAGAAGTATTTAGGTGATGGAGGAGATTAGGAAAATGGGGTTGGTTGAATTTTTAGTGATGGATGAGGCATGGAGGGGCTGCTGGCCGTGTGGTCCTTAGAGAGAAGGAGGAGAAAAAATTCAAAGGAAGAAGAAGGTAGAGAGAGAAAGTGCATAGGAAAATGAATGAACACTTAGGGTTTGTTTTTGAAATTTGAATTGATTAGATTAATTGAATTGAAGCATAATTTTGTGCTCCCAAGGTGCTGCAGCCGTGAGTGTGGAGAGAGGAGAGAGGAAGTGCATGGCTTCCTTGGGAAGCTTAGAGGAAATTTCCTAGAAGCTTTCTTGAGAAGCTTCGCACGTTTCTCGATAAAGTACAAAGTAAGCTTGTCTCCTTAATTAAACACTCTAGAATAGATGATTAATTACACTGTTAGAATTATTTTCCTAGTAATAAAAGTTATAGTTGATGAAAATAATATTTTATTATTCATCAGATAATTCTATGATACAACGATTTTATTTATCAGATAAAACCTTGAAAAATGCAAACCTCACAAACTGTGCCCGGCCTCGGGTTTAGTAAGATCCCCCATCGACACGTTGACAGTTCAAGGTTTACCAGTTTCAGGGAAAATATTTTGTTATCCCGGCTCCGCTCAGTGTGCATGCAAAACGAGGAATATACTAAAATATTCGACGTTTTCAGAAAAATCTACAAAAATTTCTAAAAATCACAAATATTAAAAAATGACTATTCATCACAAAACAAATAATTTTCCGGAGCGTTTCACTGACTTTGCTCAGTGTGCACGTAAAATGAAAAATATATTAAAATATTCAACATTTCCGAAAAATTCTAGAAAAATTTCTAAAAATCACGAATATTAGGAAATGCCTATTCATGATGAAACAAACAATTTTCGGGGTGTTACACTGACTTTGCTCAGTGTGCATGCAAAATAAGGAATATATTAAAATATTCGACGTTTCTGAAAAAATCCAAAAAAATTCTCAAAAATTATAAATATTATAAAATTATGATTAATGATAAAATAAATAATTTTTGAGGTATTACAAAGGTCTTAGATACTAACCTATGACATTCCATAACCCTTGGATGCTTAAGGTTCCTCAACTCTATTCTTTGGCATTCCACCACACTTTGGTTGCCTAAACTTTCTCAAATCCTATCATAAGGTTCACCCTAACCAAGTGAAGGAATTATTACTAGAAAACACGCACTCTTGGCTCAACTCTATCACATAAAAGAACCAACTCATGTCTTTAGCAAAACACAAAGCTTAACCTTGATAAACAACAAAGCATACACTAACTATGCATCTTAAGTTCAACTTTAACTCTAAAGGAGCATCTTATGCATATAAATAGGCATACCATACCAAACAAACCCCAATCTAATTGTTTCTAGTACACCTTGTCATTACTTCTCAAATAATACCAAAAGCAACCTCATGTTGATTATGGTTCTAAAAACTCACCTATGACATTCTCTACCTCAAAGGATGCCTAAGGTTTCCTCAAACTTTTCATATGAGTAAAGTGATAATTCTCTTCAAGAAATATCCCTAACAGTGTCTTACCACACTCTAAAAGACTTACATAAGTGATCCCATCACTAAGGGAATTCCAAAACATCAAGAATACAATTTTTGAAAAATTCTGGAACTCGCGCCTAGGCTTGACTTTCCCACGCCTCGGTGTGGCACTCTCTGGCTGATCTTGGATTGAAAATTCTCAGTCCACGCCTAGGCGCAGCTCTGTCATGCCTCGACGCCAAGCTCTCTACCTCACCCATACCTAGGTGTGTTTAGTCACGCCGCAGCATGACCCTGCGACAGAGTTTTCTGCAGAATTCTGCAAAAAAACAACCATTGTTCTATTAGTTCTAAATCAGTTTCTACGTGATTTTAAGTCCCTAACAAGTTCACTAACATATAGGAATCATCAGCCACTAACTCAAACCACAAAATTTGGTTGCATGAACCAAATCACTCATCCAAAATTCCCATTTCCTCACTTTGTGCATCAAAGGTCCAAATGAAGAGTTCCAAGTTTTTAACTCAAACTCATACCATGAACAAGTCATAAACAACCATTGAAAACACTTTCAAGCAAGAAAACACTGAAAACACTTCAAAAATCCAATTTGACCTATTATGCATCAAGTATACATCAAGGATAAAGATGGGAGAAAGAAGCTAAAAAAGGACTCTAATCTCCTACCTCTTGTGTAGCAAAGATGGAGATCAAGACTTGGATTTGCCCTTTGAATTCTTCCTCTTCTTTCCCTTATCTTCTTCCTCCTTTTCCTCCCTTTTCTCTACTGGTTTTTCTCTTCTATTTTTAGCCTTATTCTCAGTTGTGTAACGTGAGAAAATTGAGAGAATCAGAGTGAGGAAATATCCTAAGAAAGTCAAGAAAAGTGGCAGTAGTCATGAGACTCAAAGTGACTTAGATATTTAGCTGTATCACATACATCTGTTAAGAACACTTAAATTTCTCCAAATCAAGTTTCTTAACTTCCAACAAGTTTAAAATAAATCTTAAGATTCATCAAAAATCTTGTTTCACTAATACCATATTTTTTTATATTTGCGACTAGTCAATCCGGCATTAAAACACACATCCAGTATGCTTAAAAATACTAAACTAATTCCGATTAACCTCAATTCTAACTACACCATCTTTCACACATTCATGACCTAGAAATAAATTCTTCACATCTATTTCTACTAACTAAGCAGTTTAAGTCAATTCTAGGGCTAATGACAACTATGTTTCACACATAGTGTTACAACAAAGTAATTAAACTTGCTCAGAAAGCCACAAAATTAGACAGATATATTAAGCAAGTACTAAGCTACCTCTGTAACCATTTACATGCTTAACATATTTTCACAGGTGTTACACCAAGCTTCCACAAATTTCTTTTCTTCAAATCTTGTAAATGCTTGGAACATCTTATCATTCTCATTCTTCTTAGCATAATTATGATATTTTGCTTTCTTGTTACAATGCTCACTCTTGGAATTTAGACTATCCTACAAAGTATTACTCACTTAAAACAAACATAGTTAGTCCAAATTCATAATTCAATATTTTCATATGCATGATTCATAAATATATAACTTTTGTTAGTCTAACATATATATAAGAATTTCGTAAAAACATCCAAAGAAAACATTTATCAATTACTAATAGTTATACTCTATATAGGATGTAACAAAGAACACTTTGCACATTTTTATTTAAATAGAGTCAAATCCAATATTAATTTGTTATAACTCATATAAAGCATTATTGGATATATTATATAAAGAATGCTACACATATCTCATTGCATGATTATTAAGTGAAATATAACTAGATAAAGTACATAATCATGAATGATATAATATATCTCGTTAATCACATCTATGTAACATGATTAATATCCTTTTGTAATACATTTGTCTTCATCAAAACTTAACACATTAAACTATTAGGGTAAAGACAATTCTACAATCTCTCCCTTTTTTATGATGACAAATCACCAAAGAAAAATATGTTGAGAAAATAGAAGAATAGATATTCGTGTAAGCATATCAAATAATAAGTACAAGAACATATTTTTCTTTCTAATGCTTACTCCCCCTATTTGACATCAACAAAAAGGCTTACGAAAGAAAGATAATATTTTTTCTCACCTATAGATAAAACTTATGTTGCCAAAAAGAGTAGGATCATTAAAACCAAAAACTCCTTCAAGTTATTCAAAACATAACTATCTCCCCTTATTTGATTCTACATATATTTCAAGAATAGAGATATGAAACAAGCATACTTTCAAGATATAAAAATTATTCATACAAAGCTTGTCATATTTTGGTACATCAATATTTAGCATATGATAGCAATAAAATACTTTATGTCAAACAAGGATGTAAGTCAAGAGACATAAATAACTTAAGAGCTAGGCTCTCCCTCATTGAAGCACAAGATGCATAAAGTGAAATATGTAAGGCAAGACTATGTAAGCACATTACTATAAAGTAAAGCAAGACAAAAGATACTTATTCTTAATCCATCAATCAAAAACCATTTTCAGACTTCTCCCCATTGCAAAAAGAATTTTACAAGAACACATTATATTTTCAAAAGCATTTTAGAAGGGTAGAAATATTTTATATTAAAACCACATATTCCTTGAGAGTGATAAAACCCAAGTCAAAGGAACATATGAAAGCACATCTCCTCTCTTTCTCATTGAACAAGAGCCTTGAGAAAATAAAACACTTTGAAGAATAAGACTTATCTTTTGAAGTATCAAGATGAGCTCTATAGAATATTTCAAAATATTTATTTGAAAACTTTCTTAAACATTCTCTTAATATTTAATTAAACTTTTCAAAGCAAAAGAAGAGAGTACTACATTTATAGCACATATCCAATGATTTCTAAATTTTTAAGACAATTAGGAGGTGAAAATACTTTCAAGGTCTTAAGACAAGTTCAAAATATTCTCAATGATATAGAACTTGAAAAGCTTCTTTCAAATATGATAAGAGAGATTTTGCTTTACAAAACTTTTTAATCAAACCACAAACTCTTTTCAAAACAAGAGCATGATTCTCATAGGTGTTATACCACTAAGAAACCATAGATCAAGAGAAACATAGATATCAAACATTCACCTTGATGAAATATGCTATAAGGATCAAAGCATGTATAGAACTAATATCATTCACCCTATATGCACTGACAAAATTAGCAAGTTAATATCCAATTAGGCATTTTGTTAATGCTAAGCATACTTCTCATATAAGGAAAGCATCTAATTATTTAAGATCAATTTATCAATAAGTATCATACAGTCCATAATATATAGAATACCACAATAGCTTAGGGATAGAGGTACTTATTGATTTAGATAGAGAGTGATGCTATTTATTTATTGGTCCTTTAATTTTGAGATTTCTTCCTTTGAATGCTCCATTCCATTGCACTAGATGAAAGTCTCCTTTATCTTCCTCTTCATTTGAACTCCATTCAACTCTTCTCATTTATCCACATATCCTTATATGCAAAAAATTTGATGGATATATTTGAAACACATAGAGAAACTTACAAAGCTAACTTCAAAAGTTCTCTAAATCATAAACTATCATCAAATATCATTTAACCCCATTTATGAGCATAATTTAGGTTGATATATATAATGTAAAGCATGTACCACATTATCAACCATACAATGTTAGTTTTAACAAGAATGCATGAAGCACATATGCACTTGAATCCAAAAGCATAGTTTAAGAATTTTCAAAGAAAGATTCAAGTTTATCAAGAAAAACATGATTATCATCAAAAGTTTTATAGGCATTTTAGCAAATGCAATGATCATGTTAGGCATGTTAAGGCATAACACAAATCTCTTCTTCTCCAAGTATCACATGATATTCAATTTAAAGCATAAATAAGGATAATAGATTGACATCACCAAAAGTGTACTCTTTGAGTTTTTGTAGGTGACTCTAACTTCCATGTCTAAGGCTCCTTGAGAATGTTATGGTTCTCTATGCCATCATTTTATGTTTTCATTACTTTTGGAGAACTTGGACCATTTCAAATTTTTTCCAATTTCAAGTAGCATAGTTGTATTTCACTTCAATGCATGCTTGAGCTAGTAGTCACCCTACAACACATTTCAAAGTACTTTCTTTGGTATCCACTAATTTTAGATCCACAGAGGTTAATCATTGATTATTAATCCATTATGTTCTCATAAATATCAATTTTTTCATAGTATGTAAATTGAACATAACAAATTAAATAATCAATTACCATTAAACATATAGCCAATAACATGCTTACTTTCATGATATATAGATAATTCAAAATATAGCATGCATACATAGGCATTGTAGAACCTTATGTACCAAGATATATAACAAATTAATGAGTTATGGTACAATAAGAATGAACATAATCATGTGCTAAACATAATATTCAAATTTTACTAAGTACACATGATTCTATCAATCACTTAAGGCCTAAATATGCATAAGAGGTAAAAACTTTTGATACCTTGGCCTTGGTAATCAAGGAATTACTTTTTCTTACCTATTGATTTTTTTTTGGTGTTTTGAATTTTACAAGTTTCACATTATGCACGTGAGAAGTTTTAGTTGAAGGATCCTTGCCTTCTTGACCAAGAAGTCTACCATTGGATTTTAGAAGCATTTTACTTGATGATTCCTCTTTTCTTTGACCAATTAGTCCATCATTTTGAGAAATTTTCTACATAATTGAAATACTAAGAGGACATTTTGGTACCCACTTCATCTTTGGTTCTTGAATGTTAGTACTAGAGCCTTTAAGATTCTTAGGAACCCATACCATACTATTTTTCATATAAGAATTTCTTCTATAATTGTAAAAATGAGAAATATGTCCTAGATGACAACAAAAATTACAAACAATTGAATTTAATGATGACTTGGTCCTTTGAAGATCATCTTTGGAAAATTTAAGCCTTTTGTTGTTATTACATTCTATACTATTTTTACCATAAGCATTGCTTGAATTTTTATGTGGAATAACATTAATTTTATTCTCATTAACAACCATGTAATGTAAGCATTAGAATCATTAGCTTTGGCAAATTCGAAATATAAGTCCTCAACTTGATTTTCTAAATCAATGCACTTTTCACAAGAAGTTGAGGTTTCACATTTCAAAGACATTTTCTCATCAAGAAAAGCATAATCATTTTTCAAAGTCTCAATTTCATTTTCATTTTTAATGGAGGAAATATTTTTCAAAAAAGATAACTTTTTCTTTTCTAAATTCAACAAATCACCATACAATTCATCATATGCGCATTGTAGCTCATAATAGGAAGGACTATAATCTAGTTTAGCATTATTTACCTCAAAGTCCTTTTTAGCCATATAGGAAGTAATCTCAATTTCTAACATACTTGACTCTTTAAGGGAATCAACATCTTCATCATTGTTGTCCATCAAGGATTCAAGAACATCTTCTTTCTCAATTTTGTTTTGCTTTTCCTCTTCTTCAAATTGAGCAACATCATCACCAAGAGGTATTTGGCTCCCTTCAATAGTTTGAACATCTTTTTGAAGATATTTTTCATGACATGTTTCCTTCAATGACTTTTGCTCATCTTGCTTTCTATATACAACTTTATACATAAAATCATTGTTAGCAATATAAAGAGTATCAAGGGTGTCCAAAATTTCTTTGGCACTAGAACAATTCTTAATTTTAATATAAGTATCATCAATCAAACTACTTCTCAAGATTTGTGTTGCTTTATTTTCAAGGAAAAACGTTTCTTGTCAAAAACATTCCAAGTTTATTTTGATTTACAAGTAAATCCATCAAGCACAATATCCCACAAATCCAGATCAATAGTGTTGGGAATTGCAAATACATTACATAGCGAAAAAGCAAAATTCCCATTAAGGATCCATGTGAAAAGAAAAGCCATGAAATGTGATTTTCAAGTTTACCTTTTGAAGACAAATGAAAAACGAACAAACAAATCATAAGCACCAAAGTAACGACGGCGCTTCTATGTTGTCCACATGAACAGACTCAGAAACATCCAACATCTACGATCTTGGAGTCTCATGTAACACCCTCCTTAGGGTATCATATTTTTGACTCCCGACTCATAATATGAGAAAAAATTTGAACAAAGTTTGAGTTATAAAAGATGGATTTCAAAATTTCTTCTTTACTGAAACGTAAATTTACTGAAAATATTAGGTAATATTGAAAATCATATTTCAACTATTCATTATGCAATATTAACACCAATTAATATCACAATTTAAAGAGAAATATAAAATTAAAAGACTTATTTTTTTAACAGTAGCAAACCCCATGATGGGTCCTACTTAATAGCACGGTACAACACTAACGAGAAACTTTAACATACTTATTCCTTTTTCTGTCCATCTTGATGCATCAGACATCTGTTCCTTTGTCAACACTGCACACCTTCGAGTCCTGAATGTCCACTCCTTATTGTTGTCACCAATCTCAGAGTATCCATCGCCCGTTATGTCTAAGACAACTCGATCCTTCTATTATTTGATTTTAACAGTACAGACACAGCAAAACATCATAACAAAGAGGTGAGATCACCTACGCCATTACCAACATGACAGTACAGAGATAACACAAACAACATATCATACAGATAGATCATACCATAATCATGCTATCAGCATTAATCAACTATCATCATCTAATCATTTATCAGTTCAATCATCATCCAAGTACTCAAAACAATTGTCATAGCCAACATTCCTCAATTAATATATCATACAGATATAAATGCTCAGATTTATGCAAATATACAAAGACTCAGTTTATCAAAAACAACTCCATGGAGGTTTTCACAATTTCGAGAAGAATGCTCTGGTTAATTGTCAGCCTTAGCCCAAAGATAATCTCCTAGTCGTTGAAAAGAATCGTGTTCTTGTCGGGTATCGTTAATGCGTTGCAACGGACTGCATCGCCAAATGGCACAAGGTACTCGCCAACTGTCCACTGGTTGACCGCCGCGCCTCGACGCCCCCAAGATCCATCATAGACCTCACTATCAATTCTCATTCCCTCTTCAACCACAAGGGCCATAATAGCTATTAGCTATATTTTATACAATGCACGAATATATCAGTGCAAGTCCAACCCCAAAGGGCCAAATCTTTTCAATTTCATTTGTTCAATGTAATCATATGCTTGAACGCATATTTTTCCAATGCACGTATAATGCACCAAATCCAATCACAGATATATCTTTCCAATACATGTATAATGTACCAAATGCCAATCACAGGCAAAACATGTCATTTTCTCACAATCACGTAAAAATATTCTATCACTTTTAAATCACATAGTGATTTTTCAACAGTAGTTCAAATTACGTAAAATATTTAAACGTAATTCAAATCACCTAAAATGTTTCAATGCATCTCCAATCGCGTAGTAATATTTTATCATATTTCAAATTGCGTAAAAATATTTTACTGTATTTCTAAACACTTAGAAATATTTTACTGTATTTCAAACCACGTACTTTAAAAATTATGTTTTTAAGATACGTAAATAATTTTTTTCACCACAATTCCATTACAGAAAATATTTCTCATTCTTCAAAAATTCCATTTCCACTTTTCTCAAAATAATATGACTTTATACTTTATTTAACATATTTTCTTTACTCAAGAAAATCTTTTTTCATATTTCTTTACTCAAGAAATCTTTTTCAAAATATAATTCACAAAATCACTTTTCCATTGATATAAATCAATGTTTCAAAACCGAAAATAAGTTATACGTTAGTAAATTTTCAAAATACCATTATATTCTCCATTTTTCCCAAATCATTTCTCAAGTGCTAAAATACTCTGATTCCCTTTCTAAATTCCTTGCATTAAATTAATTATATTTCTACTTGGAAAATCACTTTGTTTCATCAAAATTCATGCATTACAAGCCTTTGAAAACGTGGACATGACTATTGAAAATTATCAAAACATTTTTCCTTCTAAATTGATATGGTTTTACACAAATAAAACCATTAAAATTTTATTTTTAAAACCAAAATACCGATGGTTATAAAAACCAAACCCATTTGTTCAAATCCTTTTTCACTTTCTTTACAAATCCTTTTTCACTTTCTTTGCAAATCCTTGTTCACTTTCTTTGCAAATCCTTAAAATCAATGTTTGCCCGTTTCATTCAAAACTCATATTTAGAAAAACACTTAGGATCTTTTTACACAAAATAAATCAATAAAAATTCCTCAAAGACCATATTCTTGTTCTCTTGAAAAACAAACCCTTGTTAATTTTCCATACTCTTCCAATCATCCATTTTCATCCTTCATTAAATTATTAATTTATGAACACCTATTTAGAGGTGTCTTAGCCGAAATTCACTAAGTTCTAGGGACCAAAAATTAATTCTCTTATTCTTGAAAAAATTCAACATGAACTCTAATTTTTTTTTTTTTGGAGCTCAAAACCGTAGCCTCCCCCTTGGCCTTTGGAGCCAAAAAATCAATTTCCTTTCCACCATCAAATCATGGCATACATATACATATTTAAATATATATCACAAACATGCCATAATCAAAGCAATAAATCATGCAAATCATACCAAACATAGACAAATAATCAACGCACATAAACACCCACAAATAATTACATGACCATAGATATGAATCCTCACATGGATTCACCATCCATCAAATATAAAACCATCTCTCACCACCATGCTTGGTTGGTGAGATGGATCTCCCTCTTACCTCTTGAAGATCCTCAAAAGCTTATTGATTTGCTTCTTTTTCCAAGTCCTTCACCACCAAAGGCTTCTCAAATATAAAACAAAATACATAGAAATTAGTATACTAAGCTTGATTAAGAGGAACCATGGATCAAACATGGTTTAGAACATGAAAAAGAGAGAAGAAATGAAGTTTTCTTACACTTCACCACAAATACCGTATAACTTGGCTCTTGAAGAAAGTCCATGAAGATGAATGATTTAGAGAAAGTCTCCAACATGAAAGTTGCTTAGAATATCATGTAGATTCAAGATCTATGGTTGGATGAAATTAAAAAGTAATGGAAGGTGTTCTTGATGGTCATGGCCGAAACATAGAGGAGAAGAGAAAGGAGAGAAAATTTTCTAAGTTTAGCTTATTGAAATTGACAAAGAAAGACCAAGAATGAGTAATAATAATGGTCTTCCACTTTGTCATCCTCTTAAGGCACCAAAAACCGTGCCCCCCCTCCAAACACTCTCCTAAGGATGCAAACAAACCAATAATAATGCATGTTGACCAAGACAAAGTGATAGAAAATGATAGGAATTGTTTTGTAATAATTTGCCTCACAAATGGATGCATTGCCGTGGAGAGTGAGTGAGAAATGAGTGAATTATTTGAACAAATAATTAGTACTAAGTCATTGAGAGAAATGGTGATAAAGTGAGATAGCAAATGAATGAAGTGATTTTTGGCCTCCCTTTTTCCTTGCATGGCTATAGGAACCAATTGGAGAAGCCACCAAATTTGACTTAGTCTTACTTTGTTCAATTAAATACATTCTACTATATATCACAAAGATATAATAATTTAGAGTAATTTTGCTCTCCATTGCCTTAGAGATGCAAAGGAAATGAGCCACCAAAATTGACTTACTTTTATTTAGCTTTCTTGAATTATTGTTAAAAGAATGACCAAGTAAAATGAGTAAAGGAATTAGCCCCCTTTAGAGTGCATGGCCGTAGCTTGCATGGAGAGAAAGAATAAAATATTTTTGCTTTAGGAAAATGACCAATAATTATGTATAATTGATCAAGACATCTAATAATGACATAAAGTTTTTTTTTCTTTAGCTCCAAAATGAATTTCAAAAACCGTCCCCCCCTTCATTCTTGCTTCTTCAAAGTTGTCATCTTTTTCAAGCCATTATTTGAAGCATTTCTAGCCATTGATTAATTCAATGGTTAGGATTTAGGTAGACTTTTGATTAGAAGACTCAATCTAGGCCATTGGATCTTTCTCCTTTAAATCCTAGCCATTAGATGTGTCTCCAAAATAAAGGGTCAAGATTACTCCTTCTTACTTTTAATCCAAGGGTTATAATTAGTCATAGCCTTTTTAGAAGACCAAATTTCCACCATTGATTAAATCCAAATCTAATGGTCATAAATGATCCTTGTTACTTTATAAGACTAAATCTCCACCGTAGATTAAATCTAAATCCAATGGTTATAAATGGTCTGTTTCACTTTTCAAGACCAATTCTACACCACTGATTAAATCAACGGTTGATATCAAAGCCTTCCTAACCAAGTTTATTCTTACACCATTGATTAAATCAATGGTGATTATCCAATGCTTCTTTATTAAGTTTGTTTCTTAACCGTTGATTAAATCAATGGTTAATCTTCAAACTAAGTATTCTCATCCAAGGGTACAAATCAAGTCAAGCCCTCTTTGTTGACTACGCAGTATAATTTTTATTATTTTTATTTGCTATAACCCTATGAATAATATTTTTTCTGTATTTTTATCACCTGATAAAAAAAATACAGTACAAAATACAGTAAAAGAAAATTATAAAAACTATTTCCAGATTCAGGTTTAGTAAGATCCCCTGTCTCTGTCTAAACAGTACAAAATTTTCTATCCGTAGAAAAAATTTTACTTTGCGGGACCCACCTGGGCCCACGTATGGCCACCTAGGCCCACATAGGACCATCTAGGCCCACATATAGTAAAAAAAATTCATAATCATCCACAAAAATACAAATATTAGAAAACACACAAATATCAAATTAGATCACGTAAAATAATTAAAACCTAATGGTAAAAATTAAATTATGTAAAGTTTTCCTTGGCCCAAAAATTTTTATTTTCCTGACACGAAATAAATCACTCAAAACGATGAAATACGCTGGCGGAATAATCAAAATAATTTTACAGCATCCAAAAATTACTAAACAGTAAAATTCTGTTAACTGTCAAAATTATTACATAAGATAGGAAATTTTGGGGTGTTACATTACTCCCCCTCTAAAAAGAAATTTTGTCCTCGAAATTTAATAACCATGATTTCACACTCTCAGAATAATTATGAACATTACTCATTTATCTTATTTTCCAATTCCCATGAAGCTTCCTCTCTTACATCTTGCTATACTATTATAACCAATAAAATCTCTTTGCTGATGTTCAACTTCTCCTGATCAAACAGATATCTCAGACTCTTATAATTACTGAAGATGTTGAATGTTACTCCAAAAAGAAAGAATTTCCATATCTCTGATACCAACATAACGATAACCAATCTTCATTCATGCCTAGAATAGTTTTTCTCAGATAACTTCCAACTAATGTAATGTATTACTTAAAATTTCCTTATCCTCGTATCACTACGTATTCTAGATTTTTGCTTTTAACAGGAAATGTCTCACTAACCGAGTTCTCCTTTCCACAGCACTATACCAAATACTATGACATAGAGTTAAATAGGAATATCGTTTCTTGTTCGTTCAATTGCAGGAGATGAAAGAAAACATCATGGAAGATTAACAAAATGAATCGAACTCATTATCGAACATATCCAAAGAAAGAATTGATGTAACCCGATTTTCAAGAATAAATTTTCTTTGGATTACTCACACTCTATTGAAATAATCTCATTGGATATGGTTGGAAAATAACTAATCCATTTCCAAAGATCACGTCTGTTTATGAAACAGATCAAACTAACACAAAGTTTTGATCTATAACAACAATTTGAATAACTTGAATAGCTCGATTAGCTAAGAATAGAAACAAGTAAACAAATCGAGGATAACGAATAACTCTAACATATAATTGATCTACTCAATCATATGTTATAAAAAATAGGTCACTCACGAAATATTCAATATGGTTTATAGGATTAGCTCCAATGACACAATCTCCATTGTTTAAATCTTCTGCTCAGAACACTCCCGTTCCATTCAGAGTAACAACTTCCCTTACTATAAAAAATTTTACTAACAGAAAACTCTATTTTCAAAGAGCATAATCTCTGGGAAAATATGTCCAACTTTTCCACAATTTGTTTCCTTGACGTACATTCCTTCATTTAAGTACTTTCTTTCACATCCTTTACTGTTTTTGGTTTCCTCAATAGTTATAAATACATCTTCTGTCGAAATCAATTACTTTCTCAATATCCTAAAAAGAAATTTCAGGTTCCAAAATTACGAAATCTTATATTCCAAGACTGATTCTCTTCCATCAGATTTTGAACTTCAAATTCCAGTTCCCACTAAATAGCGGTCCTTTGTTCGTGCAGTCGTCTTTCCACATTGCTCCTGTTGCTCCCGTAGCTGCAACTGCATTACTAGTAACATGTTCTACTTCCACACAAGTATAACTGAGGCGTGCAGATCGAAATACAATGGATCTAATATCCATTATAAACAACATTATTTCCTTTCAGAAAACAAACACAGAGAACACAACACAAGCAAAATAGACCTAACCACAAACCCCAAAAGACTCAAACCGTGCTCTGATACTAACTAATGTAACACCCTCCTTAGGGCATCACATTTCTGACTCCCGACTCATAATCTGAGAAGAAATTCGCACAAAGTTTGAGTTATAAAAGATGGGTTTCAAAATTTCTTCTTTACTGAAACGTAAATTTACTGAAAATATTAGGTAATATTGAAAATCATATTTCAACAATTCATTATGCAATATTGACACCAATTAATATCACAATTTAAAGAGAAATATAAAATTAACAGACTTATTTTTTTAACAGTAGAAAACCCCATGACGGGTCCTACTTAATAGCATGGTACAACACTAATGAGAAACTTTAACATACTTATTCCTTTTTTTGTCCATCTTGACGCATCAGACATCTGTTCCTTTGTCAACACTGCACACCTTCGAGTCCTGAATGTCCACTCCTTATTGTTGTCACCAATCTCAGAGTATCCACCGTCCGTTATGTCTAAGACAATTCGATCCTTCTATTATTTGATTTTAACAGTACAGACACAGCAAAACATCATAACAAAGAGGTGAGATCACCTACGCCATTACCAACATGACAGTACAGAGATAACACAAACAGCATATCATACAGATAGATCATACCATAATCATGCTATCAGCATTAATCAACTATCATCATCTAATCATTTATCAGTTCAATCATCATCCAAGTACTCAAAACAATTGTCATAGCCAACATTCCTCAATTAATATATCATACAAATATAAATGCTCAGATTTATGCATATATACAAAGACTCAGTTTATCAAAAATAACTCCATGGAGGTTTTCACAATTTCGAGAAGAATGCTCTGGTTAATTGTCAGCCTTAGCCCAAAGATAATCTCCTAGTCGTTGAAAAAAATCGTGTTCTTGTCGGGTATCGTTAATGCGTTGCAACGGACTGCATCGCCAAATGGCACAAGGTACTCGCCAACTGTCCACTGGTTGACCGCCGCGCCTCAACGCCCCCAAGATCCATCATAGACCTCACTATCAATTCTCATTCCCTCTTCAACCACAAGGGCCATAATAGCTATTAGCTACATTTTATACAATGCATGAATATATCAGTGCAAGTCCAACCCCAAAGGGCCAAATTTTTTCAATTTCATTTGTTCAATGTAATCATATGCTTCAACACATATTTTTCCAAAGCACGTATAATGCACCAAATCCAATCATAGACATATCTTTCCAATGCATGTATAATGCACCAAATGCTAATCACAGGCAAAACATGTCATTTTTTCATAATCACGTAAAAATATTCTATTACTTTTAAATCACATAGTGATTTTTCAACAGTAGTTCAAATTACGTAAAATATTTAAACGTAATTCAAATCACTTAAAATGTTTCAACGTATCTCCAATCGCGTAGTATTATTTTATCATATTTCAAATCGCATAAAAATATTTTACTGTATTTCCAAACACTTAGAAATATTTTACTGTATTTCAAACCATGTACTTTAAAAATTACATTTTTAAGATATGTAAATAATTTTTTTCACCACAATTCCTGTACAGAAAATATTTCTCATTCTTCAAAAATTCCATTTCCACTTTTCTCAAAATAATATGACTTTATACTTTATTTAACACATTTTCTTTACTCAAGAAAATCTTTTTCCACATTTCTTTACTCAAGAAATCTTTTTCCAAAATATAATTCACAAAATCACTTTTCCATTGATATAAATCAACGTTTCAAAATCAAAAATAAGTTATACGTTAGTAAATTTTCAAAATACCATTATATTCTCCATTTTTCCCAAATCATTTCTCAAGTGCTAAAATACTCTGATTCCCTTTTCAAATTCCTTGTATTAAATTAATTATATTTCCACTTAGAAAATCACTTTGTTTCATCAAAATCAATATATTACAAGCCTTCGAAAACGTGGACATGACTATTAAAAATTATCAAAATAATTTTCCTTCTAAATTGATATGATTTTACACAAACAAAACCATTAAAATTTTATTTTCAAAACCAAAATACCGATGGTTATAAAAACCAAACCCATTTGTTCAAATCCTTTTTCACTTTCTTTACAAATCCTTTTTCACTTTCTTTGCAAATCCTTTTTCACTTTCTTTGCAAATCCTTGTTCACTTTCTTTACAAATCCTTAAAATCAATGTTTGCCCGTTTCATTCAAAACTCATATTTAGAAAAACACTTAGGATCTTTTTACACAAAATAAATCAATAAAAATTCCTCAAAGACCATATTCTTGTTCTCTTGAAAAACAAACCCTTGTTTATTTTCCATACTCTTCCAATCATCCATTTTCATCCCTCATGAAATTATTAATTTATGAACACCTGTTTAGAGGTGTCTTGGCCGAAATTCACTAAGTTCTAGGGACCAAAAATTAATTCCCTTATTCTTGAAAAAATTCAACATGAACTCTAATTTTTTTTTTTGGAGCTCAAAACCGTAGCGTCCCCCTTGGCCTTTGGAGCCAAAAAATCAATTTCCTTTCCACCATCAAATCATGGCATACATATACATATTTAAATATATATCACAAACATACCATAATCAAAGCAATAAATCATGCAAATCATACCAAACATAAGCAAATAATCAAAGCACACAAACACCCACAAATAATTACATGACCATGGATATGAATCATCACATGGATTCACCATCCATCAAATATAAAACCATCTCTCACCACCATGCTTGGTTGGTGAGATGGATCTCCCTCTTACCTCTTGAAGATCCTCAAAAGCTTCTTGATTTGCTTCTTTTTCCAAGTCCTTCACCACAAAAGGCTTCTCAAATACAAAACAAAATACATAGAAATTAGTATACTAAGCTTGATTAATAGGAACCATGGATCAAACATGGTTTAGAACATGAAAAAGAGAGAAGAAATGAAGTTTCCTTACACTTCACCACAAATACCGTATAACTTGGCTCTTGAAGAAAGTCTATGAAGATGAATGATTTAGAGAAAGTCTCCAACATGAAAGTTGCTTAGAATATCATGTAGATTCAAGATCTATGGTTGGATGAAATTAAAAAGTGATGAAAGGTGTTCTTGATGGTCATGGCCGAAACATAGAGGAGAAGAGAAAGGAGAGAAAATTTTCTAAGTTTAGCTTCTTGAAATTGACAAAGAAAGACCAAGAATGAGTAATAATGATGGTCTTCCACTTTGCCATCCTCTTAAGGCACCAAAAACCGTGCCCCCCTCCAAACACTCTCCTAAGGATGCAAACAAATCAATAATAATGCATGTTGACCAAGATAAAGTGATAGAAAATGATAGGAATTGATTTGTAATAATTTACCTCACAAATGGATGCATTGCCGTGGAGAGTAAGTGAGAAATGAGTGAATTATTTGAACAAATAATTGGTACTAAGTCATTGAGAGAAAAGGTGATAGAGTGAGATAACAAATGAATGAAATGATTTTTGGCCTTCCTTTTTCCTTGCATGGCTATAAGAAGCACCTGGAGAAGCCACCAAATTTGACTTAGTCTTACTTTGTTCAATTAAATACATTCTACTATATATCACAAAGATATAATAATTTAGAGTAATTTTGCTCTCCATTGCCGTAGAGATGCAAAGGAAATGAGCCACCAAAATTGACTTACTTTTATTTAGCTTTCTTGAATTATTGTTAGAAGAATGACCAAGTAAAATGAGTAAAGGAATTGGCCTCCTTTAGAGTGCATGGCCGTAGCTTGCATAGAGAGAAAGAAGAAAATATTTTTGCTTTAGGAAAATGACCAATAATTATGTATAATTGATCAAGACATTTAATAATGACATAAAGTTTTTTTTTCTTTAGCTCCAAAATGAAGCTCAAAAACTGTCCCCCCCTTCATTCTTGCTTCTTCAAAGTTGTCATCTTTTTCAAGCCATTATTTGAAGCATTTCTAGCCATTGATTAATTCAATGGTTAGGATTTAGGTAGACTTTTGATTAGAAGACTCAATCTAGGCTATTGGATCTTTCTCCTTTAAATCCTAGCCATTAGATGTGTCTCCAAAATAAAGGGTCAAGATTACTCCTTCTTACTTTTAATCCAAGGGTTATAATTAGTCATAGCCTTTTTAGAAGACCAAATCTCCACCATTGATTAAATCCAAATCCAATGGTCATAAATGGTCTTTGTTACTTTATAAAGACTAAATCTCCTCCGTAGATTAAATCTAAATCCAATGGTTATAAATGGTCTCTGTCACTTTTCAAGACCAATTCTACACCATTGATTAAATCGACGGTTGATATTAAAGCCTTCCTAACCAAGTTTATTCTCACACCATTGATTAAATCAATGGTGATTATCCAATGCTTCTTTACTAAGTTTGTTTCTTAACCGTTGATTAAATCAATGATTAATCTTCAAACTAAGTATTCTCATCCAAGGGTACAAATCAAGTCAAGCCCTCTTTGTTGACTACGCAGTATAATTATTATTATTTTTATCTGCTATAACCCTACAAATAATATTTTTTCTGTATTTTTATCACCGATAAAAAAAATACAAGATAAAAATACAAGATAAAGAAAATTATAAAAACTGTTTCCAGATTCAGGTTTAGTAAGATCCACTGTCTCCATCTAAACAGTATAAATTTTTCTATTCGTAGAAAAATTTTTCCTTTGCGGGACCCATCTGAGCCCACGTATGGCCACCTAGGCCCACATAGGACCACCTGGGCCCACATACAGTAAAAAAAATTCATAATCATTCACAAAAATCACAAATATTAGAAAACACACAAATATCAAATCAGATCACGTAAAATAATTAAAACCTAATGGTAAAAATTAAATTACGTAAAGTTATCCTTGGCCCAAAAATTTTTATTTTCCTGACACGGAGTACTTCACTCAAAACGATCAAATACGCTGACGAAATAATCAAAATAATTTTACAGCATCCAAAAATTACTAAACAGTAAAATTCTATTAACTGTCAAAATTATTGTTTACAAGATAGGAAATTTTGGGGTGTTACATCTCACGTCTCCTGCACAGTGCTAGCTACGAAGAGAAGAGAAACCTGTCACTCTCTCACTCACTGTCTCTGTCAAGTGTGGCTAGGGTTTTTTTTTATGCGTGCCTTGACAGTCCCATTAGCAATGCTATTTATAATAACTGCTGCCAAAAGTGAGTAAGAGTAGCAGCAAGGTAAGCTACGCAACCCTATACTCATCTGTTATGAGTCTGGCCCACGATTGAATCCCACTCCAACATGAATCCTTATTACTCCAACTAAGTTTGTTCTAAGTGTGCAAACTTGTAGGCTCTCATGACATTAGCAACAATATTAAAATCTCATTTAATATTACAAACAATGAGCGGTATCTAGCAACACATCGCTGCTATTCAAGTAATGAGAATGTCAGTGATTTGACATAACCTTTTCGTGATCAATGTTACCATATAGTTTATCCCTTTGTCCAAATATCTAGATTGAACACAAGGCATGAAACATGTCACCCTTGTATAATTCAATCTTTCGTTTCCTGATACTCGAGTAGATATAGTAAGAACAAATGAGATCAATATCTCATATTGACTCATTTGAGCATGACCATGCATTTTGTAGTCTCACTCAATCAGGGGGCTC
The DNA here is from genome assembly GCA_029884595.1 of Ormosia semicastrata. NCBI lineage: Eukaryota > Viridiplantae > Streptophyta > Magnoliopsida > Fabales > Fabaceae > Ormosia > Ormosia semicastrata. The sequence continues at coordinate 35,247,062 of JAQQTO010000047.1, read as the reverse complement.
AAAGATACCACTCTTGTTATGTAGGAGGGACAAATCCCATATAGGTCACCCACGTCCCTCTACATGATTCGCAGTATGTCCAATAACTAACTTTATAATCACATTGTTACAGATAACGTTTGATGGCATTAAAACATACAACTCCTCATGTAGGAATCGTAGTGATTTCTAGTCAAAGGACCACATACACCATTATCACTATGAGAATTACTTATGACACTCACGTAATGATCCACATAACGTTCTCATGGAGGGTCTATCCAATACATCATTACTCTAATATGTACCCATATGAAGACTTGATATCTCATATCCATGACCTGTGAGATGTGGCCATCAGTCTATGGACATACTAGTCTCAATGCATTATTGTCGTCCTGATTAACAATAATACTTGATTAGAGACATTTACGTATAGTTTTCTGTTTCTATCCAATAGGATCTCATGATCAAGTCATCCACTTGATGTCCTATGGCATAAAACTTACTATTCTAAGGACTTTATTATGTATATCATAAATAACATAATAAATGAAATGCCTCATATGTTAAATAAATACCATAATGCAATGTAAGCTAGTACGGTCAAAATAAATTGGCCTCTAGGGCGTACACCAACAATCTCCCAGTTGTACTAGAGCCAATCAGGCATATGTCTAATGCCTAAAGATCTAGAGTGACACTCTTGCTTTTGCTGCGCAAGAGGCTTTGCTAGTGCATCTGCGATATTATCATCTATTGGTACTCAGTATATCTTCACATCTCCTCTATCGATGATCTCATGAATGAGATGGAAGTGCCTAAGAATATGTTTAGATCGCTGGTGAGGTCTAGGCTCCTTAGCTTGTGCAATGGTTCCATTATTATCACAATAGAGGTCCACTGGATCCATAATGCTAGGAACTACACCAAGCTCAATAATGAACTTCCTAATCCAAATGACCTCCTTTGCTGCATTGGAGGCAGCAATATACTTAGCCTCTGTGGTAGAATCGGTGACTGTCTCCTGCTTTGAGCTCTTCCATCTTATAGCCCCACCATTCAGGCAATAAATAAAACCCGATTGCGATCTGGAGTCGTCCTTATCGGTCTAAAAGCTAGCATCAGTGTAACCCTTTACAACTAGTTCTTCCTCGGCTCCATATACTAAGAATGAATCTTTAGTTCTTCTCAAGTACTTAAGGATGTTCTTGACAGCAGTCCAGTGACTATCACCGGGATCAGACTGGTACTTACTTGTCATACTTAAAGCATAAGAGATATCTGGTCGAGTACATAACATGGCATACATGATAGATCTAATTGTCGATGCATATGGAATCTTGCTCATGCGATCCCTCTCATCCTGGGTGGAAGGGGATTGAGCCTTAGATAGGCTTACACTATGCGACATAGGCAAGAGTCCTTTCTTGGATTCATGCATGTTAAACCGTCTTAACACTTTGTCTATGTATGTACTCTGACTTAGGCCAAGCAGTCTCTATGATCTATCTCTATAGATCTTGATACCTAATACATAGGTGGCTTCGCCCAAGTCCCTCATAGAAAAGCATTTCCCTAACCAAGTCTTTACAGACTGTAGGATAGGGAAGTCATTTCCGATGAGTAGTATGTCATCTACATACAACACCAGAAAGATAATTGTACTCCCGCTAACCTTCTTGTAGACACAAGATTCTTCTTCATTCTGGATGAAACCAAAATAATGAAGATTCCAGCTTTTAGAATCTTGCTTCAATCTATAAATAGATCATTGTAACTTGCACACCTTTCTAGCATCTTGTGGAGTGGAAAAACCTTCAGGTTGTGTCATGTATACATGCTCGAGAAGATTTCCATTAAGGAAAATAGTTTTGACATCCATTTGCCAGATTTCATAATTGTGGTATGTTGCAATAGCAAGCAAGATCTGAACGGATTTAAGCATCGCAACTGGGGAAAAAGTCTCATTATAGTCTACACCATGAATTTGCTTGAAACCCTTAGCCACTAATCGTGCCTTAAAGGTATGCACGTTACCATCCATGTCAGTTTTATTTTTGAAAACCCACTTGCACCCAATGGGCCCTTCAAGTGGGTCAACCAAGGTCCATACTTAGTTGGCATACATGGATTCTATTTTAGATCTCATGGCCTCAAGCCATATCTCAGATTCTAGGTCCATAATGGCTTCTTGGTAAGTCACAGGCTCATCTTAATCCATAAGCAATACGTCACCTTATTGGGTCATGAGAAATTCATATATATTTAGTTGATGACGTATCTTATTAGACCTACGCAGGTCTTATGCTACTACAGTAGGTTGTTGTTCCACATCACTTTGTGGAGGCTGCTCTATTTCCACCATCGGTTCGTTTCTACTATATGAATTTTGAATTTCTTCAAGTTCTAATTTCCTCCCACTGGTCCCTTTGGAGATAAACTCCTTTTCTTGAAACACAGCAGTCTGTGCGACAAACACTTTGCCCTTGGTAGGATTATAAAAATAATATCCCTTGGTTTTCTTGGGATACCCCACAAAGAAGCATTTATCTGACTTGGGTCCAAGTTTATCAAAAACTTGATGTTTCACATAAGTTTCGCAACCCTAAATCTTCATGAAAGATACACTGGGCCGTTTCCCAGTCCATATTTCATATGCTGCCTTTTGAACCGTCTTAGATGGAACACGGTTAAGTGTGAAAGCTACTGTTAATAGAGCATGTTCCTAGAAGGAGCCTGGAAAGTCTGCATGACTTATCATGGATCGGACCATGTCCAACAAGGTCTGGTTCTTCCTTTTAGAAACATCATTCCATTGTGGCATTCCAGGAGGAGTGAGTTGAGAGATTATCCCACACTCTTTCAGATGATCATCAAAATTGTTGGCTTAAGTATTCACCTCCTCAATCTGATCGAAGGACTTTAATACACTTGTCAAGTTAGTTTTGTACCTCATTCTTGAATTCCTTGAATTTTTCAAAGGATTTCGATTTGCGTTTCATGAGATACATAAACCCATATATACTGAAATCCTCAGTAAATGTAATGAAGTATTGAAAACCACCTCTAGCCAGTGTGTTTAGGGGGTGCACATACATCACTATGTATGAGGCCCAAAAGATCACTAGCCCTCTCACCTTGTCCAGTGAATGGGGTTTTAGTCATTTTTCTCAATAAACAAGACTCATATATCTCATATGGTTCAAAATCAAATGAGTCCAAGAATCCATCTTTATGGAGTTCAGAGATGTGTTTCTCATTTATGTGGCCCAAACGACAATGCTAGAGATAAGTTGGGTTCATATCAGTAGATTTGAACTTGTTAGTATTTATATTATAGATAGGCATTTCGAGATCGAGGATATAAAGTCCATTACTCAGTTGTGCACTACTATAAAAAATATCATTCAAATAAATAGAACAACTTTTGTCTTTTATTATAAAAGTAAAACTTTTCTTATCCAAACAAGAAACAAAAATGATATTCCTACTAATAGCAAGCACAAAATAACAATTCTTTAACTCAATAACAAGCCCAGTGAGCAAAGATAATAAATAAGTCCCTACAGCTAAAGTGATGCGAATTATAAGTTACAAATCCAAGTGCAGGTTATTTCAAGTAATAAATTCTCGGAAGTCTAAGGTCGATCCACAGGGAATTGATGAAGAAAAATTCTTTGAGGTAAGGAAAATATTTTGTCACAACAATAAAGGTAATAAAACTTGGTCATAAATAAAAAGGATTTACTTGGGTTAGGAGATCCATTCTTGGTAAGTAAATTAAGGACAAGATTAATTTTTTTTATAACTTAGTTAGAATCACGCATAATGGAGGTTTCAATCGAAAAATACAACATTCAACTTTCATTTAAGATTATATATGTAATTATATTATGGTTCCTTTAATTATCTATTAACACCACCACTTATAAATGGGCTCAAGCATTCATTGTGCCAATATCTTGTCTACAACAAATCAAGATCTCCACTTTACAAGAAGGGTTTCTAAAATTATTGGAAACAAAATATAATACATATAATAACCACTTGATAATATATCATGTAAGCACAAGAAAGAGATTAATATAACCTTATTTCATTACCAAGAGTTTCATCTTATTATCTAAGCAAAATGAAAATTATTTACTCATAGACAAGAGGAAAGAAAGAGAGAAGAAGAAGAAGATGGACATAATGCTAAAGGAGTTGTTTGATGAGGAGTACAAAATGACAATGGAGTTGTTTGATGATGAGTACAAAATGCTAAAGGAGTTGTTTGATGGTGAGTACAAAATGCCAAAGGAATTGTTTGATGATGATGAAAGAGTGGAAAATTATAGAGATTCTTGTCTCTGAAATCATTCAATACTGAACTCATGTAATGCATCAGAATCTTGCCAAGTGGTCTTCATAAGAGTTGTAGGATTTTACCTTAGCTTTCCAATGCCTTTAATTTCAGCCTAAAAGCATTCCTACAACTATAGATATAGCCCAATCACTGCACACTACTGAGGCCCAGCTATAGCTCTTCTATTCTAACTTCCAAGCCCAATATGACCTCCAAGCCGTCTGAACTGACTCTTATGTTCTTCATGAAAGTTATAGATATGGATCTTAACTTTTGAATGGCACTGGTTTGGGTTTAATTGAACTCTTATATCTTAAGATATGGTCGAATGAGTGCATAGAGGTCAAGCTGCTAGGATCAACACTCTAGATCTTGTTTCTAATCCAATTTAAATTATCCAAACATGTGATTGGGATCTTGAAGTCTTCATGAAAGTTGTAGAAAATTGTCTTAACTTTCCAACAAGACTAGAATCACATCAATTAAATATTTGAAACTGAAATTATAGCTAGTTTACTAAAAAATGCAGTTACCCAAATTAAGGACAATTCAAACAATAATTTCTTCAATGATCCAATTAAGCTCAATTTCATAAAATATGACAAAACTAACTTAATTAAGCTAAATTGAAACTTAAGAAGCTAAGCGAGAGGATTATAAAATGAATAAATTATATTGTTATCATAAAGCAGTAACTTTTGCTCTATTTCCAACTCGTAGGTCGACTTCACCCTTAGCCAACGGTCTACTATTCTTTAGATCCTACACATTTACACAAATGTGGGACCTATATCCAGTATCTAATACCCAAGATGTAGAAGTAGATAAATTGACTTTTATAACAAAAATACCTGAAGTGGAAATCTCACTTCTCTTCTTTTTCTTAAGCTTCTCCAGGTATCTAATGCAATTTCTCTTCCAATATTCGGTCTGACCACAGTGGAAGCACATACCTTCCTTAGCCACTTCGCCCACAAGTTTCAAGCCGGAAGTGCTAGGCTTGGATTTTTCCTTGCCCTTGCCCTTCCATTTGTCCTTGGACTTTTTCAGCTGCTTTTTGCCCTTAGCCTTTTGGACCATCATAGTGGCCTTTCCTTTTCCTTTATTAATGTTTTGCTTAGTAGTTCTTAACATGCTTAGTAACTAAGGTAGAGATTTGTCAATTTTGTTCATATTATAATTCATGACGAATTGACTAAAACTTTCTGGCAACGTTTGCAGGACTAGATCAGTGGCCAACTCTTGACCCAATGGGAAACCAAGCCTTTCTAGGTTTTCAATGTACCTAATCATTTTGAGCACATGAGCACCAACATGGCTTCCTTCTACTAGTTTGTAATGCAAAAGTGCCTTAGAGACTTTGAATCTTTCATGCCTAGCTTACTCTTGATAGAGCTTCTTCAAGTGCACGATCATGTCGTAAGCATCCATGCTCTCATGTTGCTTCTGAAGCTCAGAGTTCATGGTGGCTAGCATGAGACATTCGACGTCCAAGACGTCATCTTGATGCTTCTTATAAGCATCATTTTCAACTCTAGGGGCATTTGCAACTGGTGGCTCAAGAATAGGATGCTCTAGAACATACAACTTTTTCTCATGTTTAAGGACAATCCTCATATTCTTCTACCAGTCTGGGAAATTTGTCCCAGATAATTTGTCCTTCTCAAGGACGGATCATAATGATAAGTTATTTGAAGTGTTTGTTGCCATGGTAATCTATCGACAGAAAATATGCAAAGTATAAGTATTATGTCATAAACATATTTAACAAGGTCTTTAATTAAATATGCCTCTCACTATTTTATTCAAATCAATGACCCTCAGCATTGACTCAAAAAATCTAATCGTAAGATTTCCTAGTGGGTCAAGATCCATATTTCACCTAGCTTTAATTCAGCTTTGGCTGATCGCTCAAATTTGGTTATTTAGATAGGAAACTTTTTCCAATTACATCACATGCAAGTCTTGGATAGTTAAGTTAATAACTCTTATTCTAATCCATTTAATGGACAAAAGCCCAACTTTATGCCTCTAAGCCTTCAATCCTATTGAAGTGGCCTAGTTAAGTCAGACCCAATGGTTGGCAGTTGTATATTACCTTTATCCCATCATGTCTTACTAATATAGATAAAGGCACGTTGCTTTGGCAGACTTACACTTAATCGATACTAGCCTTGACGAGTGTCACGCATTGGAAGGCATTACACAATGACTTAATATTTGCTTTGAGGGAATTTTTTTATAATAATTATTAGATCTCACCATTTATTAAACTATTTAATATACCATAAACATTCATGCATCTCATACATGTAAAGCATAAAAAGAATGTGACATGGTTATGACCCTTAACGTATTGATTCTCCCAAGCCAATGAGAGTATCAATAACTAAACCTAGGGAGTAAACCAGCTTCACCAAGCGTCTCCCGCCAACATCCTCATATGATGCCATCTTCTTGCCTCCGCATCAAGATTACATTACAAAGTATAAAGAAACCTCATTTTACATATGAGAGGAGTTAGGTGAGAAGAGAATGTACAACCAGAATGTAGAAAGAAAGGCACGACACGCAGGCCATATTTTAAAATTAACCAAAAAGCATAAAAGGAGGACTAAGGCCATAACCATGCACCATATACCACAAAGAACATATAAACTCAAAATAATAATACATTATTATTTTGTGAGTCATAAAAACAAAATTGAATATCATGCTTTCGAATAACATATACTATGCAACGGGATTCGGGGTAGCGCCCCGTGTTGGTGTATGCCCTAGAGGCTGATACATTTTGTCTGTATTTACATACATTCTATTATACTAATTTTAATATATGAGGCATTTCATTTATTGTGTTCTTTTTAATAAACATAATAAAGTCCTAAGTTTGATGCTATAGGACATCAAGTGGTTGACTTGATCGTGAGATCCTATTGGATAAAATTAGAACACTATTCTTAAATGTCTCTAGTCAAGTATTATTATTAATTAGGACAACAATAATGCATTGAGACTAGTATGTGCGAAGACTGATGACCACATCTCACAGGTCATGGATATGAGATATCAAGTCTTCACATGGGTACATATTAGAGTAATGATGTACTGGACTAACCTGTCATGAGAATGCTACATGGATCGTTACGTGAGTGTCATAAGCGATTCTCATAGTAACAATGGTGTTTGTGGTCCTTTGACCTGAAATCACTACGATTCCTACATGAGGAGTTGTGTGTTTTAATGCCATCAAACGTCATATATAACAAGGTGATTATAAAGTTAGTTATTGGACATACCGCGAATCATGTAAAGGGATGTGAGTGACCTAGATGGGATTTGTTACTCCTACATAATAGGAGCGATATCTTTAGTCCCCTTGATTGAGTGAGACTACGAAATGCATGACCATGCTCAAATGAGTCAATATAAGATATCGATTTCATTTGTTGTTACAAAGTCTACTCGAGTATTAGGAAATGAAGGATTGGACTATACAAGGGTGATGCATTCCATGCCTTGTGTTCAATCTAGATATCTTGACAAAGGGACTAAATGACACAGAAACATTGGTCATAGAAAGGTTATGTCAAATCACTGACATTCTCATTATTTGGGTAGTAGCGATGTGTTGCTAGATACCACTCACTGCTTGTAATATTACAATGAGATTTTAATATTACTGCCAATGTTATAAGAACCTGTAGGGTCACACACATAGAGCAGACTAAATTGGAGCATTATATCCAAGTTGGACTCGGATTCAAATATGGGCCAGACTTATAACAAATGAGTCTAGGGTTGCACAACTTACCTTGTTATTGCTCACACTCACTTAAAGTAGTCACTATTATAAATAGTACTGCTAAGGGAGATGCTAAGGCACAAATTACAAACCCTAGCCGCACTTGACAGAAACAGTGAGTGAGAGAGTGATTGGTTCTTCTCTTCTCTTCGCACCTAGCACTGTGCGAGAGACGTAGGACTCCTATTTGTGGACGATGGATGTTCACTTAAAGCAGTCACTATTATAAATAGTACTGCTAAGGGGGCTGCTAAGGCACAAATTACAAACCCTAGCCGCACTTGACAGAAACAGTGAGTGAGTGAGTGATAGGTTCTGCTATTCTCTTCGCAGCTAGCACTGTGCGAGAGATGTAGGACTCCTATTTGTGGACGATGGACGTTCGTGAGTCTGTTCGTGTGGATACCGCAGAGACATCATCGCTATTACGGTGTTGGTGATTCACGTCACTTCCTTTTGATTACGCTTCAAGAGGTAAACAATTTTAAAAACTTAGATTATGACTTTTTCGCATGGGTCCTTGACAGCTAGGGCATCAACACTTGAACCCTCATAGCTGCAAGGACATGAACACTTTATGTCATGGGACCCCTTGTGCCGCTATCCAGAAATAACATTTCTAGAACCATTGCGTCGCACCATTATCCAAAAACAAGGTTTGCTTGACATCAATGTTTGATGTCACCACAGACTAGAAACAAGGTTTCCAGAATCCTTGCGTCACTACGTTGTATATATCACATATATATCAGAAAACTTCACAAAAACATACATGTATACAAAACGGTTTTCACAGAACATATGAACATCTTGATGGTTTCGAAAACAACATCATGGTTTCGCATATGACATATCAAACAGATTATGTTTTCGCAAAGGTTTCTTTCGATTTCTGAAATAGCACATTAAAGATCATATCTTTTACCAAAAAGAGAAAAACTAATCATGTTATTTCATACAACACGTAAACAAAAAAAATTGAATCATGGTTTCGCAACCAGTCTCTGATACCACTATTGGGAATTGCAGATACATCACGCAGCGGAAAAACAAAATTCCCACTAAGGATCCATGCGAAAAAGAAGAGCCATGAACATGATTTTCGAGTTTACCTCTTGAAGACAGAAAAAAAAATAATCAAACAATTCACAAGCTCCGAAGTAACGACGGCGCCTCTACGTTGTCCACACGAACAGACTCATAAATGTCCAACGTCTGCGATCTTAGAGTCTCACGTCTCCTGCATAGTGCTAGCTACGAAGAGAAGAGAAACCTGTCACTTACTCACTCACTGTTTCTGTCAAGTGCGGCTAGGGTTTTTTTTATACGTGCCTTGATAGCCCCCTTAGCAGTGCTATTTATAATAGCTACTACCTAAAGTGAGTGAGAGCAGTAGCAAGGTAAGCTGTGCAACCCTAAACTCATCTATTATGAGTCTGGCCCACGATTGAATCCCAGTCCAACTTGGATCCTTATTGCTCCAACTAAGTCTATTCTAAGTGTGTGACCCTGTAGGTTCTTATGACGTTGGCAGCAATATTAAAATCTCACTTTAATATTACAAGCAATGAGTAGTATCTAGCAACACATCGCTGCTACCCAAGTAATGAGAATGTCAGTGATTTGACATAACCTTTCATGATCAATGTTACCATGTAGTTTAGTCCCCTTGTTCAGATATCTAGATTGAACACATGGCATGGAACGTGTCACCCTTGTATAGTTCAATTTTTCATTTCCTAATACTCGAGTAGACGTAGTAATAACAAATGAGATCAATATCTTATATTGACTCATTTGAGCATGGCCATGCATTTCGTAGTCTCACTCAATCAGGGGGCCCGAAGATATCATTCCTGTTATGTAGGAGGGACAAATCCCATCTAGGTCACTCACATCCCTCCACATGATTCGCAGTATGTCCAATAACCAACTTTATAATCACCTTGTTATAGAAAACATACAACTCCTCATGTAGGAATTATAGTGATTTCAGGTCAAAGGACCACATACACCATTATCACTATGAGAATCGCTTATGACACTCACGTAATGATCCACGCAGTGTTGTCATGGCGGGTCTGTCCAAAACATCATTACTCTAATATGTACCCATGTGAAGACTTGATATCTCATATCCATGACCCGTGAGATGTGGCCATCAACCTATGCACATACTAGTCTCAATGCATTATTGTCATCCTGATTAATAATAATACTTGACTAGGGACATTTAAAAATAGTGTTCTATTTCTATCTAATAGGATCTCACGATCAAGTCATCCACTTGATGTCGTGTGGCATAAAACTTACTATTTTAAGGACTTTATTATGTATATCATAAATAACACAATAAATGAAATGTCACATATATTAAATAAATAGCATAATACAATGTAGGCTAGTACAATAAAAATAAATTGGCCTCTAGGGCATACACCAACAAATAGATTGCATATAAAATTTCATTCTAACTTTCCAATAAACAAAGTGCACACCATCAAAGAATGGTGGTTTATCAATTTCAAAACCTTCCATTTTGAAAAACTTTCAATGGTTGCCAATAAACAGGGATCTTTAACTCTAAGAGGTTAAACTTTCAACAAAGTACAAAGCTTTGATACCACTTGTTAGTTATGACAACCATCACCCAAGAGGAGGGTGAATTTGGTGCTCACAAGCTTTTAAGACAACATTAAAAAAATAAGCATTTTGAAGTACTTAATGAATAAATGCAACGAAACATACATAAATTAAATTAATATAGAATATAAAGAGTGTAGGAAAGAGAGAGTCAAACTCAAGAATTTATCCTAGTTCAGCCACCAACCATTTGTGGCCTACATCTAGTCCCTAAGCTTAGCTTGAGATTTTTTTCACTATCTCCTAGACTTCACGAGTACTAGGAAAACCTTTGTACAAGCAAGAGTACTCCTCATACCTTGGGATACCTCACCCTTGTGCTAAAGCCTCCAACTCTTCAAGCTTTATAAGTTCTTGAAAAACCTTTACATTCAAGAACACCCATAACACCTTTAGGATACCTCACATTTTTATCTCTTGAAGGATACCTCACTCTCTTACAATGATTTTAAGATGAAGAGAAATATTAAAAACTCTCACAAGAGTATATATACAACTTGAAGAACAAAATAATAGAAGGATTTTGTAATAAAGAGCTCAAAATATGATTTTGATGATTCAGGGATCAAATCAAGTATTTTAGAGTTGTAAAAACTTCAAATATCACTTATATATAGAGTCCAAGTGATAAAATAGCCGTTGGTAGTATTTAGAAATGATTTCTTATGAAAACTAGTCATTTATAGAAATTGGGAGCGGATTTTGATGTGTTTTATTCGAATAATTACGTGTCTTATTCGAATAAGCCAAGTGGATAATTGATTATTGCACTCAGGTTTCAAAAATTGACTTTAAATGGTCATACCTTCTTCATTTCTCATCTGTTTAAAGCAAATGACAACTCATTGGAAATATCTTTGAGTTGATTTTCAAATGAAATAAGTTTCAGGATAAAACTCAAAGTATTGTGAAAGTTATGATTATAAGAGTAACCAAATGTCAGCTTTTCAAAACTCAAACTTGACTATTTATCATAGTTTTTAACTACCACCATGACTAACTTTTCAAAACATGTTTGTTGGGCATTTTAGCCTGTAAGAACCATTTGTAATGATTTAAAAACATATGTGAGTTCTTTTCTTGTAAAATCTCTATCTTTACATAGGAGAAAAACCTAAAAGGAAAATATATCAATTCTAATCCTTAGGCTTCTTGATGTAATTTAAGCTTTCACAAATTTCTTCTCTTCAAATCTTGTAAATACTTAGAACATCTTATCATTCTCATTCTTCTTAAGTTTAGCATAATTGTGATATTTTGCTTTCTTGTTGCAATGCTCACTCTTGATACTTGGACTATTCTACAAAGTATTACTTACTTAAAACAAATATAGTTAGTCCAAAATCTTAATTCAATATCTTTATATGTATGATTCATAAATGCATAACTCTAGTTACTCTAACATGTATATAAGAATTTCATAGACACATCCAAATAAGAAATCTATTAATTACTAATAGATATATTCTATATATGATGCAACAAAGAACACTTTACACATTTTCATTTACATAGAGTCAAATCTAATTATTATTAATTCATTATAATTCATATAAAGTATTATTGGATATATTATATAAAGAATGCTAGATATATCTCATTGCATGATTATTAAGTGAAATATAACTAGATAAAGTACATAATCATACATGATACAGTATATCTCGTTAAGCACATCTATGTAACATGATTAATATCTTTTTGTAATACATTTATCATCATCAAAACTTAAAATATTAAACCATTAGAGTAAAGATAATTCTACATCATACTGTTCACAGAAACAAACAAGCTGTTATTGAGTCAGTTTATCCCACCAACATGTGTGTTTGAGATGAAGAAGTTACTCACTACTCCTTCACCTTGAAGTTTTTAATCAAATAATTTCTCTTAAGATAGAGTTTCAGAAGCAATAACTATTTTATGTATAAAGTAATATAATTTTGTTATTTTAAACATGTCATTAAAAACCTTTGATTAAATACCAGTTTTACTTTTAGTTAGTCAAGACTAAGCGTAGGCGGGAAAAAGTTTTTGATATATATGAAACACGAGTATCGGATTAAATTAATTTCTTATGTATGTTAAAATGACTTATATAGTTTTTTTCTAAGTTAAAGATTAGTTTAACAATAAATTGACCTGCAATTTTGTTTAAATTTTATCATATAAATTATTATTTTTATTTATTAATGTGAGTTATATATAATAGGAGGCAACCTTCTCCTTTTCGTGACTCATCTATCTCTGATAAAACATTCAATCTTAAGTCCTTACACTCTAAGAAAGATTATTAGCTAAGTTACCTAATAAGTTCACATATACATTATTTAATGCCTGAATAGTAGCAATAATGTATTATTTTAATATCTCATTTTTAGAAGGAAAGGAAAAAGCATAATTTAATGAGAGATTCTTATTTGCTCTTAGAGTAATAATAGAAGACTTTAAAGATAGAGATAAAAATTAAAAAAATAGAAGTTCTATTACTAGATTTAAGTTAAAAGCAAACATGTATAATTAAGCCATTTCGCTCTTGATAGTGAAAGTTGGTTTCCTGAAAAGAAGAAAAGATTTAGGCTTCTGAGCCGTGTAGCACCTACTGGGTTCGTGATGATATTTTTTGTGTAAGTATACACGTCGTTCAAGTAATAAAGTGAAAAGTACGAGTCGATCCCACGAGGACTAGAACTAATTTTCCAACTAAGTATTAGAATAGAAAGCTTTACTAATATCCAAACAACAATAAATTGAGGTGTAAAGAATAAAGACTTAGAGTAACCTAACTTGAAACAACAAATAACACGTAATAATATTAACTAAATATCAAATTTCCATAATGGTAAAAACCTAGGATTGTAACCCTTCTTGATATTTCACTTGGTTTAAATTATACTCATTAGCCCACTCAATGTTACTTGAAGAATTAATCTAGAACTTTAGTGTAAACATACCCCTCTCCCGATGGCAATATGACCTTTCCCTCTTAATCAACACATAATATCCCTATTAGGGTCAATTAACAAAGAAGCATTATATCGAACAAATTCTACGCAAGATTACACAAGGTCCTACGCATATCCCTATGTCTTAGAACAAAACCCCCAATTCAACCTTTGAGTTGGAAGTTCAAGTGTCACCCATTCTAGTTCTAGATTCAATTTCCCTTTTCCAAGTTCAAATCAAATCCAAATATCTATCAATTGGTGGCCAAACAATCAATAACATGAAGCATAAGAATGGATAACAACTTCTTATAACATTGAAATAGGTAAACAAGCATTAAATAAACCAAGCTACATATCAATAGGAGTTACAATCCTAGAAATGAATTTAGCTCATGTTCAACATTTGGGGACAATCAATTAAGTCAAATAATGCATCCGTCAAAGCCATAACACAAAAAAATGAGAAAACCACAAAGAAACCCAAGAGAAATGATGAAGAAGATGAAGGACAAGCAAGCTCTAATGGTGGATTGCAAGTAACTCTTCAAGAATCTCCTTGTTGCCCAAACTCTAAATCAAACTTCCTAGGTTTCTCCAGGTGTTTTACGGTTGCCAAGGCTCCAAGAATGTCCAGAGAATGTTTTCCAATGCATTCCTCATGAAATGGCTACCTTCTTTATTAAAAACCCTCTTTTTGGAGCCAAAACGACGTAGCAGAATTTTAATAGGATGCCGCGGCCTCCTGGAAGTGTGCCGCGGCCTCCTGCGATGTGTGCCTCTAAACTGAGAAACTATGCCTCAGCATCTGGGCAGGATGCCTCGGCCTCCTGCGAGAATGCTTCCCAAACTGACATACTATGCCGCGGCCTTGGAGAGGGATGCCGCTACCTCCTATGGTTTTCATTTATAAGCCATTTTCTTCCTCAGAATGCACCTAATACTTGACTTCTTAGGTACCTTATGTTGTTCCCTCAATTCAATTATCTTTCTTGAGCTTTCACACTTTTTCTTTTCTCCAATTCTTCATGAACCATGGAATTCAACCACCTATCAAGCATGAAAATTAAGTGATTACTAATTCCAAAAATAATTCATTAAAACTTGTTCATATTGATCAAAAGAGTTCTCAATAGGTTTCAACTCCACTAAAGCTCCTACAAAATTAACTTCAAGCTCAATATATCAAGAAAATATGAGGAAACTAACACAAATTAACACAATTGGTGATCATTTAACTCTACATTTGTAGAGTTATCAGTTCGGATCCAGTATTGGACTAGCTGGATAAACCAGGACCTAGATCCATAACCTGGCATCTAGCTCATCACTAATAGCTTCTTTGCAAGAAGCACACCACCCAAATCTAACAGAATCTGCTCGACATGTGGCATTATGCCAATGGAGAGGATTGTAATAGAATCACCACTCAAATCATATGGAAAACGGGTAATAAACGTGCCACCTCAAGGTATGACCGTCACGCCTACATCCCTATAAATATAGCACTCACTGTTCATCCTTTCTTTTTTTATATTCTTTCTCTTTGCTTAAAAGCAACTAAAATTTTTGTTAACTAGTGTTGGAATAGCTTTGCAAGTACTTCTACCACCATGGTGACCGACCTTGAAGGCATTCTGGTAGACCCAGGTCACCCTTGGAGTACTCAGATGGAGCAAAAGATTGAACAACTTCCATTTATTTAATTTGGTATGCTGTGTATTGATTTCTTCCAAATTGTAGTTGATCATTCAAAGTGTTTTGGACCGTGATTTGAGATCCTATCTCATCAGTTAACTCGGCACACATTCGGTCTGAGTTTATTGTTGACACCTTAGCAAGAATTCACTTAGCATGCAGTTGAGATCCCGGTACTATGTATGACGAACCATGACATTAGGTAGCAGCAACAAGCGTGTGAGATTTACGCAGTAGATAAATCCTATGATTATCCATAACTGTCAATCATGATCTCGCGTGATAATAGAACTCATAACCTCCTTTGATTGCTCATAATTACAGTATCAACATTCCGATCTTATAGGGATTCCCTGCAACAATTAAGGGAACGTATCTCCCTATTCCAACTCTATAAATATTAGACTCAATCGCCTTTAACGGGTATCTATTGCTCTTTAGCTTAAACCTTAATTGTGCACAACTTGATTTGAGTGTTATAGTCCCTTTGCAGGTACCAACCACCCCCGTTTCAACACAGTCTGCTGTTGTGCAAGAAGGAAAACACCAGTATGTGCTTATCCAAGTACACGTTAGTTTCCACTACTGAACATTGGCGCCATTTGTAGGAAACCTTAAATTCCTATTCCCACTCAACCATAGTGAGCACGAGACAAAACTCAAGGAGAAGAGGTGCTGCACATGCCCCTACAAGCCAACGATAAGGACCAGTGGCGCACCATCATCCTCACCTTGTCCTACCACCTCATGATGACCATGCAGCCCAAAATACACCATTTGTTGAAACCTCCGCAGCAAGGAACTAGGAGCCTAACAATAGGCACCTCCGCGATGGGCATGAAACCTCGTTTTCTGATGAAAGCCCTCATCCATCATGCAGGACCTCTATGAGGGAATGACTTGGTTCCCGTGTGCATGGAGCCAATTCTAATGGTCATGGGCATAGAATCCTAGAGCACTAGCGTTTGGGACATAGAAACGAAGAAGTTGATGATTGCGTGTCCCATCTAGAGGGCACGATTCAATCTGATATGTCCAGAAACTGTAACACCCCAAAAATTGTTTGTTTCATGATAAATAGTCATTTTATAATATTTGTGAATTTTTGTAGATATTTTTGAAAATGTTAAATATTTTAATATATTTTTCATTTTACGTGCACATTGAGCGCAACTGATGTAATACTCTGAAAATTGTTTATTTTATGATAAATAGTCATTTTATAATATTTGTACTTTTTTGATTTTTTTTAGATTTTTTCAGAACTATTGATTGTTTTAATATATTTCTCAATTTACGTGCACACTGAGCGGAGTCAGGAATATAAAATATTTTTCCCGAGGCAGTTAAACCTTGAACTATGGAAACTTTGACGGGGCATATTACTAAACCTGAGGTCGGGCATAGTTTATGAGGTTTACGTTTTTTGAGATTTTATCTGATAAATAAAATTACGGTATGTTCTGTTAAATAAAAATCTTGTAGTACGCTCTACTATCCATTGGATAATAAATAATGACTTTGTGAATTGTAACAATTGTTCACTGGATAATAGCTTGTAGTAAAAATCTTTATCACCTTATTTAGAAATCTACTTTATGTCACATCAAGTTGACTTTTCAAAAAGGTGAAGAAGGAGGAAACTTCCTAGCACCTTCCTATTGGCTTGTTGGAGAAGCCAATTTCCCCTCTTCCTTGTGAAGTTCCACGGCAATGAGGAGAAAAAATGGGTGGCAAAAGTTGTCACCTTTTCACCAATATTACCTTTTCACTTCACTTTTCAAATTTCCAAACTTTTCTATCACTTTCTCTCTCCAAATTTTCTATTCTCTCACTTTTTCTTCACACTTTCATCTTCTCCATTTTTTCTCTAACTCCACAGCAGCCCCACATCCTTCCATCCTCCATGGTTGCTTGATTTCAAGCTCACACATTTCTTAAATCCATATTTTCTTTGAAGACTTTCACTTCTTGTTGGAATCACCTTTAAGGAGCTCACATTTTCCTCTCCATTTTCTCTTTCCTTCCATGACCAAGATACCATTTTTGGCCACCCACATTTTCTTGTTCAGCCAACCTTGTTTCTTACATCTTCTCATCATCTTAAACCTTTTCTCTTTTGTGACCATCTCTTGAATCCACCATTTTCATCTTCTTCCAGAAAGCCCTAAGATTTGGAGTTTTAAGGTAAAGTTTATGACTTTTCCATTTTCTCTCACCATTTTCGTGATTCTTGGTCATCTTTGTGACCAAGAACTCCTCTTTTATGGTTTGGTTTACTGATTGTGAAAGTTTGATGTCCTAGGGTCTTTGATGGTGGTGGCGAATGAATTTCCAAAGGAAAAAGGAGCTTGCTTTTCTTATTATTTTCTTGGTAAGAGGGAGATCATCCTCATCAACCACCCACGGTGGTGAGGGATGAATTTATGTGTTGAAATTAGAGGATCCATGTGTGGATTTCTCCTCTTGATTGCTTGATTTTTGAAGATTTGTAATTATGTGCTTGTATGATGTTGTTACTTGATGTTGTTTTATTATGTTGCATGAATAAATTGTGATATTTTGTGTGCTTGAAATCAAATGTGAAAGATAAGAAATCGTTGCCTATGTTGAAGGGGAGCTCACGGCCTTGTGGCCTTAAATGATGAATCAAGAACTAAACCTTTTGTTAAAATGGAACTTAAGCAACTAATTAATGAGTTGATGAAAATCTTGGGTCAAGATACCATGGTTGAGTGTCTCAGGCAAGAGGAGGCAAATTAGGAAAACTTGTGATTAAAATTGGGATGAATTGGAACTTAGAAGTTTAAGCAGGAAAATGGATTGATTGAGGAATTAAAATGATGGATTAAGAAGATGAATGTTGAATTCCATGAACTTAGGGCTCACGGCAATTTAGGGCAACTTAGAGGAAATTTTGTATTAAAATGAAACTTTGAATACTTAAGTGATTAGACATTCAATTAGGGATTCATATGATGGAAAGATAAAGAAAATGAAATTTTACCATAAAACTATGAGTAGATCTTAACCTTTAAAGGAAAATGAGTGTAAGTGAGACTTTGAGAATCGTAAGATATTTAATTAAATAAGTTTTATTAAGAATAAAGAGAAGGACTAATTGAATTAGAGAAACAAGAATTAGGAGTGTAAGGGAGGATTTGAGAAATATAAAATACTTATTTTAGTTGAATTTTATTAAGGACAAAGAGAAGAACTTTTTGAAATAGAGTAAAATGGATTCGGTAAAAGATAGGAGGATATATTCCCTAGTGAAACTTAATAGGAAAACTGTTGAAGTTGAGGCAATATTCATATACTAATTTTGAAGATTCAACGTTTATTTTAATATGGCTTATGGTTATGAAATGCACGATTGAATGCTCTATGATAGCATGCATTTGGCATTGTGCTTTTGGAAACGAAGTACCGGATCCAGAAACATCAGGTAGACGATCAATCCAGATGTGGTTTGCTTTTATAACCAGAAACATTAGATAGACGATCGAGTCAGATGAGACTAGTTATCATAAGAAACCTAGATATTAGTGATATTATGTAGTCATATGGACGGTTATATAATGTCATGGATACAAATAGTATGGAACAATCGTATGGACGGTTGCTTTAATGCCATTGGGAAAGGTACAACAGTAGTTGGTGTCATTGAATATGCATTTGAGCATCATACTGTTGTGGCTGTTGTGGCGTTTTATGCCTAAGGAGTGAGTGAGAACTTACAGGATAATGCGATCCATGATGGATCTCAGGGGGCGTCCGTGTGTGGTGATCCACTTAGTGACCTATTTGTCACATTGTATACCCCTGACCATGGTGGTCCGTTGCAATGCACAACGAGGACCCGACAAACACTATTACTTTTCATGATCCGATGTAGACTGTCTTTTGAAGGGGGACAGATCTTCTGGAACGCTCATCTCCGATTTTGTGTTTAGCTCCATAGAGTAGGAATTGAGTACATTGTGCACAAAGATGGTTAGCATACGCATTGTGCATACACATGGTCAGTTCACATATTGTCATGGCATGGTCAATATACATATTGTGGCGGCATAATTATTATTTATATATCTATGGTGGATATCTGTTGTTATAGTGCTGTTAATATTTATATTATTATAGGATATGCTTTCTGATGATATCTATGAAATTGATAACTTGAATATATCTGCAATATCTGTATGTATGGAATGACTTCATCATTTATATTATTTTTCCTTCACTGCCATGTTGGTAATGATGTAGGATATCTCACCTCTTGTTTTTACTATTCTTGTTCTATGTGATTTTGATTAAAGACTGGAAAAGGGACAAGGTTGAATCTCCTATATTTTACTTGGTTTGATCTCCTACATTTGGTGATGGCGGCAAGAAGGGGTTTTGTTGGTTTCGTCAGGATTGTGTTCACCGGGGGTGCCAATGCTTGGCGAGTCGACTGGGCTGGCGAGCGTATACGGTATGTTGGGGATCTGATCTTGATCGTGAGGAGGACCTGCGATGGAGATCCTATCTCGACTCTCACCTCATCAGTGCATCTGGAGTTTGCCTTGCCTATTCGGGAGCTATGAGGTGATCCGCTTCACACCCCTAGAGAGGACGAGGATTCTATGGCATCAGCTGCTAGGGCACCTGCTCGTGAAACCGCACTCTGTCCTGTCCTTGTGTCTTCAGATGAACCGGGGGAGGATCCTGAGGTGGATCCGATGGAGTGCCCAACTCCTTAGACATGGGCGTTGTTATGGGTAGTTTATGTTTCTTTTGCATTACCTGTATAAAGGTTCTTTTGAGTATAACTACATTTTAAAGTACAACTTCGTGTATTTTTTAGCGGTATGAGTAATGCACCACGCCATGTATGTTTTAAGGTAATTATCCAGTCTTATGTGCTATATTTTGAGTATATCTTGTTGAATTTTATTTTCAAATGACAACATGTGTATTTATTCATTCGTGGCTCATATTTTCTTTATATGCACAATGCTTAAATTTGGAAACTTGTTATTTGAGTTGTAGCACGCCAAAAATTTAGTGTCCGTGGTATAATGATGATTGTGTCGTGGTTACTAAATCATTGGGTGTTGCATTAGGTGGTATCAAAGCAGTTCATCCTATTGAGATGGAGTATAGACTGACTATGCTTAGACATGTTAGAAGTTTCTTTGTATGTTGTGCACTTCCTTGTCTCTTAATTGAGATGTTTGGGAAAGGAAGGCATGGCTTGCCATAGGTTGAATGTTGGTAGCTACTGTTACATAGTTACATGATATTGAGTATTGGCCCACTCAATGTGTAATGTGTAACGACCCGGGACTGCCTTCAGGATTGATAAATGTCTCCACAAACCAACACGGGTCTTTTCAGCATGCTTTGTCCTCACTCACACGCATCCTAGGAAACTTCCCAGGAGGTCACCCATCCCACAATTGCTCCAGGTCAAGCACGCTTAACCATGGAGTTCTTATGTTCTAGGCTCCCGAAAAGAAGTTGCAACTTGTTGATATGGTTACACCAAATCAATTCCTTTAAAGCCATCCTCAACTATGCAGTCCCATACCTGCATAGTCTCTGAATCCCTCTCATTCTGGTGTGTATTCAGTTCATTCATGTAGACCCTCCGCCTAGAAGCCTGCCAGGAGCCGCTCCTTGTCCGTGCTTCATTGCACCGGCGATCACTCCCCGCCCTCGTCGGCCCCGGGACGCCACATGCCCACCAACTTTCGCTTGGTTCGTCCCCGAACCACACCGTACTGGGAGAGGTCCTGTCTCTGATACCATTAATGTAACGACCCGGGACTGCCTGCAGGATTGATAAATGTCTCCACAAACCAACACGGGTCTTTTCAGCATGCTTTGTCCTCACTCACACGCATCCTAGGAAACTTCCCAAGAGGTCACCCATCCCACAATTGCTCCAGGTCAAGCACGCTTAACCATGGAGTTCTTATGTTCTAGGCTCCCGAAAAGAAGTTGCAACTTGTTGATATGGTTACACCAAATCAATTCCTTTAAAGTCATCCTCAACTATGCAGTCCCATACCTGCATAGTCTCTGAATCCCTCTCATTCTGGTGTGTATTCAGTTCATTCATGTAGACCCTCCGCCTAGAAGCTTGCCAGGAGCCGCTCCTTGTCCGTGCTTCATTGCACCGGAGATCACTCCCCGCCCTCGTCGGCCCCGGGACGCCACATGCAGTTGTAACACCCCAAATTCTGACTATATGAATGATAATAACAGAATTACACTGTTTTGCATTTTCTGTGTGTATAATATTAATTTGACTGTTCTGAGATCATATTTGATCATTCTGTGTGATTGCTCCTGGCTAGGAAAAATAATATTTTTCAGGTCGTGGAAATTCTGATCTGTCTCATTTGGAAACGGGGGATCTTACTAAACCCGAATCTGAGTGATTCAGAAAAGAATCTTTTTATTTTTAAAATCTATCTGTAAAAATAATAATATTGTACGGATAAGTATCCGTGATTGTATTTATAGCAGTCGCTGCTATGAACGTTGGACACGATAAGTTTTAATTAATAGAAAAAGTGTTTAGAACATTTCTTGTAATTAAAATTAAAGTGAACCAATAGGATATAGTCAAAATAAATGGTTAGACTTTTCTAACCAATGAAAATTGGTCAAGGAAAGAAGTTTAGACTTCCTTGTGGACCATTAGATTTGAAGCTTGACTTAGAAGCTTTGATCTTCACCATTGATGCAATCAATGGTGTAAAACAAATCCTATCAAAATTATCAAGTAACATTCACCATAGATAAGATTAATGGATAAGATTGAGTCAACATAAATTGCTTGACTTTTGCTTAGGAAATTAATTAACCTTAATTTAGTTGTCCTAATTACCTAATTAAGCAATTAAGTAAACTAACTTAACTAAGGATTAGTTATAACTTAATCCTTACTTTAATGTCCTAATTCTAATTAGAGGTGATGATGCATGATTAATATGTATTAGATACAAGCTAAATATGTTAAACTAAAATTAGTTATGTACTTGAAGAATTAAGTAAAGATGGTTAGGAGATTAAATCCAATCAAATAGCTAATCAACTAACTAGTAATTAGGCTTGAACTAATGAGGAATTAAGGACTTAAACTCACCTAAATTACCATGGGCCAGCAGCAAATTTGGAGGCCCAACAGAAGCACCTAAGCTCACGGTCCAGCAGAAATTGGAGCAGCAGAATGGATGGCCTAACAGCAGCACAAAATGGCCCAGCAGTAGCAGAAGTAAACGTCCAACAGCAGCAGCAACCGTCCAGCAGATTTGTGAAGATTTCAAGTAATATTTGAAGGTTCAAATACCATGCAAAGTCAAGTGAGCAACCAATGAGAAGAGAGTATCTTTGTGCAATTAATGCATGGCTATTTGCTCAAGCAAATGTCACTCACGTCTATCACCAAGAACACAGCACGGCAGCAGCTGTAAATGGGAGAATTATCCAAGTAATTCTCTCCATTTTCTCTTCACCAATCACACGGCAAAAGCTCATGGTAGCAGCTGGAAGGATTGGACATTTAATCACTCAAATCTCTTTATTTATCCTCACAATTTCACTCACGGCAGCAGCTAGTTGGAGTGGATAATTATGCCATAAAATTCTTTATTTTCACCTCACAATATCACACGGCTGGCAGCTGTATTTTACACTCAAAATGAGATAAATTTTCAAGTGAAATTATCCACCTTTCACGTGTTATTACACGGCTAGACAGCAGCATTTCCACAACTTCACCCTTCATTTGTTACTTCTCAAACATAAGCCCATTTATCTCCCAAATATACACGGCCAGCAGCAGCCTTCTCATACGTCTCACTCTTCACTTTTCTACTTCTCAAACATAAGCCTATTTCTCTCAAAATACCAAGGGAACTCACGCATCTCTCTCCCATTTCCTTCTTCATATTCGGTCATCATCTAAACCCACACCATCAAACCTTAAAAAAAATTCATCTCTTGGATTTTGTTTTGACTCAAAGCCTACTCTAACCATTTCTCCTTCACAAGTTTGTCATAAATCTTTTCCTAAAGAGTAAGTTTGGATTTAATGATTCAAAATCTGATTTTTTGTTATTTTGTTTACCATGATTTCTCCATGATTTTCACTCTTGATTCTTGTATGATCCTTTACCAATTTTCTTGAAAATTTTAGGGCTTGTTTAGGAGATTAACAAAGTCTCAAGGAAAGGAGGAAAGCTTAGAAAGCTTGTCTTCAAGAGGTAAGAGGGAGACTCTACCTTACCACCCATGTTCTGGTAGTATGAGGATGGTTTATTCGGTGAAAAATCCTTGAGGATTTATTTACCTATTGTTTTGAGGTTAATTCCCTATTGTTTGAGATTCTTGGACTGTATTGGTTGGACTGTATTGAGATGTGCCTGATTGTGTTTGAATGTTTGGACTGTATTTGAGATGTGTCTGCTTGTGTTTCTAGGTTTGTATGTGTAGTATCTGTGAGATACGATTTTGTTTCAATACTTGTCTGTATGTTATAATGCTGAAGGAACTGATAATATGTGAGTATATAGAGTGTGTACTGTAGAGAAACTTATACTGTATGTGAGTGGAATTTATACTGTAAATTTCTGTAAATCTTATGAGAAAGGGATTTAATTGGAAATATTATGGAAATATGGGGTCATTATGTAAATAAAAAATTTTGTGGGACTAAAGTGGAAATACTCTGTTTTGAGGGACAAAAATGTAAATTATGTGTTTTTGAGGGACTATTTTGCAAGTATGAGAGAAATACAGTAAATTTTAATATTAAAATAAGTAAAACAGTAATTCTGATTTAATACATACGGAAAATATTTACGCGATTGGAAAATGTTGAAAAATCACTACGTGATTCGAAAAGGCGACAGAATTGAGTCGCGAATAAAAATATACGAGAATATGACTACGTGATTAAATTACAGTATTACTGCTGTTAAATTATTATATGAACCTTGTACATGTGATATTAATAGAAAATGTGAATGGTGCATAGTACATGCATTGAAAAAGTCCAAAGGACTTGTGTAAGGCAAGTTGCCAGGAGAGATTACACCTCCTGAGTGGGTGCGATAAGCGTAGTGTAGGTCACTGATTGACCTTGGGGGCATTGGGGTGCGGGTTGCCTACAATGGACAGTTGGTAGCTCTTCTGTACCGTGGGTTAGACCGATGCAACACACCAATGATCCGGACCGAGACACTATCCCTAATCATGATCTGATAAAGATTGTCGTGCATGTGCTAGATGTGCAGAAAATGAGCACGTGGTCTGAAGCATGTTGGTGCCGACAGATCTTTTCAGTTATTCTCTCCGACTTGAGTTGTAGCTCCATGGAGTAGGATATCGAGTCAGTATACATTGCATTCACATTTGCATTCATAACGGATATATCATTGTAATTTTACTCATGTGTAATTCTTGTTTTATTTCTTGTGTAATGATGATATATAAGATTAATGGCATAACTGTAATTATAGTATGACGTCTGTATAATATTTTGGGATGTGTTTATCTTCATTGCTACCATACTGGTATTGGCATAGGTGATCTCACCTCTTGTATGCATATGTTATATCATGTATATGTGTTTTAAGACACTGAGCCGGACGTAGAACGAGAAGTAGAGAAAGATCCAGATTCTGTTGAGAACTTCGAGTTCTGATGGTGGTAGAGATTCCTAGCTTCTTGGGTTACCTGAGACTGACATTCTTTGACGGGGACAATGCATGGACTGAAGATCTAGAGAGAGAGAGTATTTATTATTTGGGTGATGTAAATATTAGACTGAGTAGGTTACAGTCAGGAAATCCCTACTTTTCTATCACTATTTATGTACAGTTAGAATTTCCTATATCTATCAGGCAGCATTGGGGAGCATACTATCGCACTCCTCGAGAGAGTAGTGTCGTATCGTCCGCTCGGACATTTGCTCCACGGACTTTACGTCGGGTTGGAATTCCCTCACCCGGAGGGTCTGAGGAGGATCAATCTGAGGATCCGGCTACTTCTGAGGGCTCAGCTGCTTAGTTGTACTTAGGCAAAGATGTCAATGTAAATAGTGTTTAAACTTTTTGGAGTGACCAGTTTGTAATATTTCTAGTATGAGAGTGTTAAAGATTTATATATGTATAATAAGAGACTTGGATATGTATAAATGATGTAAATTATTTGTAATGATGCTGTGATGTTTTATTTTCTGCTAAGTTTATTTTCTTGTTATTAAGAAATTTTGAGATTCGTATTTTTCCTACAATGTACGTTATCTATATAAGGTTAATTTGGTAATTATGAACATAAATGTGGCATCCTAAGGTGGGTGTTACATTAGTTGGTATCAGAGCCCAAGTTAGAGTCTTTTGGGTTTGTGGTTAGGTCTGTCTTGTTTAAGTTGCGTGTTTCTCTGTGTTTGTTTATCGGAAAGGAAACCATATTACTAGAAGATTGATTTCAATTATTATTTGTGTTGTCCAGTTGACTTGAGAAAGACGAAATGGCTGGACGAGGAAGAGGGCGTGTTAATACTAGAGTAGAAAATGAGAACGCCGGCAATGACAATCAGAATATGGCTGCAGCTATAGCAGCAATACAAAGGATCGTTGAGGTTGTTGTACAGTAGAATCAGAGAGCAACTGATGAGGCTCATAGCTTGTCAGAATTTTGAAGGAATAATCCGCCTAAGTTTCATGGAGAGTTTAATCCAGAGAAGGCTGATTTGTGGATTAAGGAATTAGAGAAGATATTTAATGGTATGGGATGTACTGATGAGCAAAAACTTACTTTTGCGACGTTTGTGCTAGTTGGTGATGGAGAGGCCTGGTGGGCAGGAGCTCGAAGATTAATTGAAGCTGAAGGAAGAGTTGTAACATGGCAGCTCTTTAAACAGAAGTTTTTGGCAAAATATTTTCCAGCGAGTGTGCAACATGCTAAGGAGATAGAGTTCCTTAGTCTGAGGCAAGGAGCAATGACGGTGAGCGAGTACGCAGCAAGGTTTGAAAGCTTGTCTAAGTTTTCAAGGTACTTTCAGATGCATCCAGATGAGGAATGGAAGTGTAGGAAATTCGAAGAGGGGTTGAGGCTTGACATCAAGAGAGCGTTAGCGACAGTGGATATTGATCAGTTTCCAGTGTTATTGGACAAGTGCCGCAAGATTGAGGAGATCGATAACCAACGGGCGGCAAGGACTAAAAACTTTGGACCAGCACGGTTCCAAAAGGGAAGAGGTATCGGAGGTAGCGGTGGCAACCGTTATCAACAAAAACCCTACACTAAACCAGCAGCAAGTCAGAATCGACAACAATCAGTTGGGGGAAGTTCAAGTGGTAGTAAGACACTTTCAATCGAACTTCGCACTTAAATGTTTTAAGTGTGGGAAAGGACATCTTACCAGAGACTGTCAGCATAAGGGGGTGATCTGCTATAGATGTGGGAAGCCTGGCCATTTTTCCAGAGATTGTGATCAATTGAAGGCAGAGCCATCAGTGAGCAATGTTCGTACTGCAAGGCCACAGGCGGGTGGTCGAGTATATACTATGAGCGGGGAGGAAGCCGCAAAATCAGAGGATCTGATAATGGAGGAGTGTGCCATTAAAGGTAACCCTTTAACAGTGTTATATGATTCGGGAGCAACGCATTCTTTCATTGCATGTGATTGCATGGAACGTTTGGGATTGACTGTGACTACATTGCCTTATGATTTGACTGTGGTTACTCCTACTGATAAACTTGTGATAACTACAAAAGTATGCTTGAATTGCCCTGTTTGTGTTAGGGATAGAATCTTTCATGTGGATTTGATCTGTTTGCCTCTTTCTAAGATTAATGTAATCTTAGGAATGGATTGGTTATCCTCTAACCATATCCTGATTGACTGTTCGAGTAAGACGTTAGTTTTCCCTGAGGTTAAGGATTCTAGATTC
The DNA here is from genome assembly GCA_029884595.1 of Ormosia semicastrata. Classification (NCBI taxonomy): domain Eukaryota; kingdom Viridiplantae; phylum Streptophyta; class Magnoliopsida; order Fabales; family Fabaceae; genus Ormosia; species Ormosia semicastrata. The sequence continues at coordinate 35,219,684 of JAQQTO010000047.1, read as the reverse complement.
TTAACGGCTACTCAAGTGGAAGCTTGTTTAAAGGAAGGAGACCTAGGATACTTGTTGATATCTTCATTGGAAGTTCACTGTGAAGATGTTCTGAAGGATATCTTTGTAGTGAATGAATTTCCCGAAGTGTTTCCTGAAGATATACCGGGATTACCACCAGAAAGGGAGATTGAATTCTCTATTGATTTAGTACCTGGAGCTGGACCTATATCTATGGCACCTTACAGAATGTCACCGGTAGAGTTGGCCGAACTGAAGAAGCAATTGGAAGATTTGTTGGAAAAGCAATTTGTGAGACCAAGTGTATCACCTTGGGGAGCTTCAGTATTATTGGTAGAGAAGAAGGATGGGACTTCTCGGCTGTGTGTGGACTATCGGCAGCTGAATGAGATTACAATCAAGAATAAGTATCCCCTACCGAGGATTGATGATCTGTTGGATCAATTGCGAGGAGCCACCATATTTTCTAAGATTGACTTACGTTCTGGTTATCACCAGATACGTGTAAAGGTGGAGGATATTCCGAAGACTGCGTTCCGGACTCGATACGGGCATTATGAGTACCAAGTGATGCCTTTTGGTGTGACTAATGCACCTGCAATATTTATGGACTTCATGAACAGACTTTTTCGTTCATACTTGGATAAGTTTATTGTTGTCTTTATTGATGACATCTTGATCTATTCTCGAAGTCAGGAGGAACATGCTGAACACCTCAGAGTGGTTCTCCAGATTTTGAAGGAAAATAAACTATATGCCAAGTTGTCCAAGTGTGAATTTTGGTTGAGCAAAGTACAATTCTTGGGGCATGTCATATCGGCAGATGGAATTGAAGTTGATGCTTCGAAGGTAGAGACAGTTGTTGAGTGGGAAAGACCGAAGACTGTATCGGAGATCCGTAGCTTCATCGGATTGGCCGGTTACTATCGATGATTCATAGAAGGGTTTTCAAAGATTGCAGGACCTCTTACCCAACTTACACGAAAGAATCAACCGTTCGTGTGGACTGATGCATGCGAGGAAAGTTTTCAGGAGTTGAAACGACGACTGACTACTTCACCAGTGTTGATTCTACTTGATCCGAACGAACCTTTCGAGGTGTACTGTGATGCTTCTTATCAAGGATTAGGTTGTGTACTTATGCAGAACCGTAAGGTTGTGGCATATGCGTTGAGGCAGTTGAAAGTGCATGAGAGGAATTATTCGACTCATGACTTAGAGCTAGCAGCAGTGGTGTTTGCGTTGAAGGTATGGAGACATTTTCTCTATGGGGCAATGTTCACTGTGTTTAGTGACCATAAAAGTTTGAAGTATCTGTTCGACCAGAAAGAGTTGAACATGATACAAAGGCGTTGGCTCGAGTTTCTGAAAGATTATGACTTTCAGTTACAATATCATCCTGGAAAAGTGAATGTCGTAGCGGATGCTTTGAGTAGAAAATCGCTTAATGCTTCTGTTATGATGATGAAGGAGAAGGAATTGATAGAAGAATTTCGAGATATGCGATTATCTGTGAAGTTGACACCGGGGAAGATGTGTTTGAGTATGATCACCATTTCGAGTGATCTGATGGATAAAATACGAGAAGGACAGAATAGTGATAAATATCTGCAAGAAGCAAAGGAAGCAAGAAGTCAAGGAGCAAAATTAGAATTCAAAAGGTGTTGATGGAATTTTGAAGTTCAGAGGGAGAGTTTGTGTACCAAACGATCCAGAACTTAGGAGATCGATTTTGAATGAAGCTCATAGAAGTAAGTTGAGTATGCATCCAGGTGCCACGAAGATGTATCTAGATTTGAAGCAGCTGTATTGGTGGCAAGGAATGAAGAGGGATGTTGCAGAATATGTATCTTCCTGTTTGACTTGTCAGAAGGCCAAGGTAGAACATCAACGACCATCAGGAATGTTGCAACCTTTGCCTATTCCCGAATGGAAATGGGATGACATAGTAATGGATCTCGTCACGGGGCTACCAAGAACTCGGAAAGGTCATGACTCTATATGGGTAATTATTGATCGACTTACAAAGTCAGCGCACTTTTTACCGATTAATATTAAGTACTCAATGGAGAAGTTGGCTCAGATATATATCAATGAAATTGTTAGACTTCATGGTATACCATCTAGTATAATTTCTGATCGAGATCCGCGATTCACATCAAGATTTTGGACTAGTCTACAAGAAGCGATGGGGACGAATCTACATTTGAGTTCTGCTTACCATCCACAAACTGATGGTCAGTCAGAAAGAACAATTCAGTTGTTGGAGGACTTGTTGAGGGCTTGTGTTCTAGAGCAAACTGGTTGTTGGGATGAATTTCTGCCATTGATAGAGTTCACCTACAACAATAGATTCCATTCGAGTATAGGGATGGCACCTTATGAAGCCTTATATGGGAGAAGATGTAGGACACCATTGTGTTGGTACCAGGATGGTGAAAGTACTGTGATAGGACTGAATTTGTGCAGCGGAGACAACCGAAAAAGGTAAAGATGATCCAAGACAAGATGAGGACAGCTCAGACACGGCAAAAGAGCTATGCAGATAAAAGGCGAAGACCACTGGAATTCGAAGAAGGTGACCATGTATTTTTACGTGTGACACCTATGACTGGAGTTGGACGAGTCATCAAGTCGAGGAAGCTTACACCCAAGTTTATCAGACCGTATCAGATACTTCATCGGATAGGTCCGGTGGCTTATCGAGTCGCGCTGCTGCCATTTTTACCAAATCTTCATAATGTATTTCATGTATCACAACTACGGAAATATATTCCAGATCCGGCTCACATTATCGAACTAGACACTGTACAACTAAAGGAGAACTTGACCTATGAGACAGTTCCAGTCAGGATTAAAGATCGAAGGATAAAGCAGCTTTGTGGAAAAGACATTTCATTAGTTTAAGTAGTTTGGAACGATGTAAGTGGTGAAGCCACATGGGAATTGGAAGAAAAGATCAGAGAGCAGTATCCGTTTTTGTGTTAAGTGTATGTCAAGTTTCGAGGACGAAACTTTATTTTAGAGGGGGAGAGTTGTAACACCCCAAATTCTGACTATATGAATGATAATAGCAGAATTACACTGTTTTGCATTTTCTGTGTGTATAAGATTAATTTGACTGCTGAGATCATATTTGATCATTACTCAGTGTGATTTGCTTCTCGGCTAGGAAAAATAATATTTTTCAGTGCCGTAGGAAATTCTCGATCTGTCTCATTTGGAAACGGGGATCTTACTAAACCCGAATCTGACTGATTCAGAAAAGAATCTTTTTTTTAAATTTATCTGTAAAAATAATAATATTGTACGGATAAGTATCCGTGATTGTATTTATAGCAGTCGCTGCTATGAACGTTGGACACGATAAATTTTAATTAATAGAAAAAGTGTTTAGAACATTTCTTGTAATTAAAATTAAAGTGAACCAATAGGATATAGTCAAAATAAATGGTTAGACTTTTCTAACCAATGAAAATTGGTCAAGGAAAGAAGTTTAGACTTCCTTGTGGACCATTAGATTTGAAGCTTGACTTAGAAGCTTTGATCTTCACCATTGATGCAATCAATGGTGTAAAACAAATCCTATCAAAATTATCAAGTAACATTCACCATAGATAAGATTAATGGATAAGATTGAGTCAACATAAATTGCTTGACTTTTGCTTAGGAAATTAATTAACCTTAATTTAGTTGTCCTAATTACCTAATTAAGCAATTAAGTAAACTAACTTAACTAAGGATTAGTTATAACTTAATCCTTACTTTAATGTCCTAATTCTAATTAGAGGTGATGATGCATGATTAATATGTATTAGATACAAGCTAAATACGTTAAACTAAAATTAGTTATGTACTTGAAGAATTAAGTAAAGATGGTTAGGAGATTAAATCCAATCAAATAGCTACTCAACTAACTAGTAATTAGGCTTGAACTAATGAGGAATTAAGGACTTAAACTCACCTAAATTACCATGGGCCAGCAGCAAATTTGGAGGCCCAACAGCAGCACCTAAGCTCACGGTCCAGCAGAAATTGGAGCAGCAGAATGGATGGCCTAACAGCAGCACAAAATGGCCCAGCAGTAGCAGAAGTAAACGTCCAACAGCAGCAGCAACCGTCCAGCAGATTTGTGAAGATTTCAAGTAATATTTGAAGGTTCAAATACCATGCAAAGTCAAGTGAGCAACCAATGAGAAGAGAGTATCTTTGTGCAATTAATGCATGGCTATTTGCTCAAGCAAATGTCACTCACGTCTATCACCAAGAACACAGCACGGCAGCAGCTATAAATGGGAGAATTATGCAAGTAATTCTCTCCATTTTCTTTTCACCAATCACATGGCAAAAGCTCATGGTAGCAGCTGGAAGGATTGGACATTTAATCACTCAAATCTCTTTATTTATCCTCACAATTTCACTCACGGCAGCAGCTAGTTGGAGTGGATAATTATGCCATAAAATTCTTTATTTTCACCTCACAATATCACACGGTTGGCAGCTGTATTTTACACTCAAAATGAGATAAATTTTCAAGTGAAATTATCCACCTTTCACGTGTTATTACACGGCTGGACAACAGTATTTCCACAACTTCACCCTTCATTTGTTACTTCTCAAACATAAGCCCATTTATCTCCCAAATATCCACGGCCAGCAGCAGCCTTCTCATACGTCTCACTCTTCACTTTTCTACTTCTCAAACATAAGCCTATTTCTCTCAAAATACCAAGGGAACTCACGCATCTCTCTCCCATTTCCTTCTTCATATTCGGTCATCATCTAAACCCACACCATCAAACCTTAAAAAAAATTCATCTCTTGGATTTTGTTTTGACTCAAAGCCTACTCTAACCATTTCTCCTTCACAAGTTTGTCATAAATCTTTTCCTAAAGAGTAAGTTTGGATTTAATGATTCAAAATCTGATTTTTTGTTATTTTGTTAACCATGATTTCTCCATGATTTTCACTCTTGATTCTTGTATGATCCTTTACCAATTTTCTTGAAAATTTTAGGGCTTGTTTAGGAGATTAACAAAGTCTCAAGGAAAGGAGGAAAGCTTAGAAAACTTGTCTTCAAGAGGTAAGAGGGAGACTCTACCTTACCACCCATGTTCTGGTAGTATGAGGATGGTTTATTCGGTGAAAAATCCTTGAGGATTTATTTACCTATTGTTTTGAGGTTAATTCCCTATTGTTTGAGATTCTTGGACTGTATTGGTTGGACTATATTGAGATGTGCCTGATTGTGTTTGAATGTTTGGACTGTATTTGAGATGTGTCTGCTTGTGTTTCTAGGTTTGTATGTGTAGTATCTGTGAGATACGATTTTGTTTCAATACTTGTTTGTATGTTATAATGCTGAAGGAACTGATAATATGTGAGTATATAGAGTGTGTACTGTAGAGAAACTTATACTGTATGTGACTGGAATTTATACTGTAAATTTCTGTAAATCTTATGAGAAAGGGATTTAATTGGAAATATTATGGAAATATGGGGTCATTATGTAAATATAAAATTTTGTGGGACTAAAGTGGAAATACTCTGTTTTGAGGGATGAAAATGTAAATTATGTGTTTTTGAGGGACTATTTTGCAAGTATGAGAGAAATACAGTAAATTTTAATATTAAAATAAGTAAAATAGTAATTCTGATTTAATACGTATGGAAAATATTTACGCAATTGGAAAACGTTGAAAAATCACTATGTGATTCGAAAAGGCGACAGAATTGAGTCGCGAATAAAAATATACGAGAATATGACTACGTGATTAAATTACAGTATTACTGCTGTTAAATTATTATATGAACCTTGTACATGTGATATTAATAGAAAATGTGAATGGTGCATAGTACATGCATTGAAAAAGTTCAAAGGACTGTGTATGGCAAGTTGCCTAGGAGAGATTACACCTCCTGAGTGGGTGCGATAAGCGTAGTGTAGGTCACTGATTGACCTTGGGGGCATTGGGGTGCGGGTTGCCTACAATGGACAGTTGGTAGCTCTTCTGTACCATGGGTTAGACCGATGCAACACACCAATGATCCGGACCGAGACACTATCCCTAATCATGATCTGATAAAGATTGTCGTGCATGTGCTAGATGTGCAGAAAATGAGCACGTGGTCTGAAGCATGTTGGTGCCGACAGATCTTTTCCGTCATTCTCTCCGACTTGAGTTGTAGCTCCATGGAGTAGGATATCGAGTCAGTATACATTGCATTCACATTTGCATTCATAACAGATATATCATTGTCAATTTACTCATGTGTAATTCTTGTTTTATTTCTTGTGTAATGATCATATATAAGATTAATAGCATAACTGTAATTATAGTATGACGTCTGTATATTATTTTGGGATGTGTTTATCTTCATTGCTACCATACTGGTATTGGCATAGGTGATCTCACCTCTTGTATGTATATGTTATATCATGTATATGTGTTTTAAGACACCGAGTCAGACGTAGAACGAGAAGTAGAGAAAGATCCAGATTCTGTTGAGAACTTCGAGTTCTGATGGCGGTAGAGATTCCTAGCTTCTTGGGTTACCTGAGACTGACATTCATTGACGGGGACAATGCATGGACTGAAGATCTAGAGAGAGAGAGTATTTATTATTTGGGTGATGTAAATATTAGACGAGTAGGTTACAGATCGAAATCCCTACTTTTCTCGTCACTATTTATGTACACTTAGAATTTTCTATATCTATCGGGCGGCATTGGGAGCGTACTATCGCACCCCTCGAGAGAGTAGTGTCGTATCGTCCGCTCGGACATTTGCTCCACGGACTTTATGTCGGGTTGGAATTCCCCCACCCGGAGGGTCTGAGGAGGATCCATCTGAGGATCCGGCTACTTCTGAGGGCTCAGCTGCTTAGTTGTACTTGGGCAAAGATGTCAATGTAAATAGTGTTTAAACTTTTTGGAGTGACCAGTTTGTAATATTTCTAGTATGAGAGTGTTAAAGATTTATATATGTATAATAAGAGACTTGGATATGTATAAATGATGTAAATTATTTGTAATGATGCTGTGATGTTTTATTTTCTGCTAAGTTTATTTTCTTGTTATTAAGAAATTTTGAGATTCGTATTTTTCCTACAATGTACGTTATCTATATAAGGTTAATTTGGTAATTATGAACATAAATGTGGCATCCTAAGGTGGGTGTTACATAATGTTCTATGTGGACGGGAAACTGTGACTTCATCTAGGCATATGAGGGGAATAGGAGTTCTTTTAGTAAGAAGTTCAGCTGGTATGACTGAACTCGTTTAGGATTTGCTTTCATTTGTACCCTTGTTGTGTTACCTTTAGAATTGTTTGAGCCAATGGGTTAGAAAAAGGGTAGTTAAATAGGACTCACCTAGAGAGTGTAAGATCAAGCGGGTAATCTACTTTAAGTGTGGAAATGGCCACTTAACAAGGTATTGTATGTTCAAGGGAGTCATTTGTTTCAGATGCGGAAAGCCCGAACATGCATCTAGAGACTGTACTCAATCAAAGACAAAGCCTTCTATTGGTGAGGTACGTGCTTCAAGATCTCAAGTAGAAGGAAGAGTTTATACCCTGGGTGGCGCAAGGATTTCTCAGACTGAAGATCTAAGCAATGGCGATTGTGCCACAGGGGGTGATCCATTGACTGTACTGTATAATTCTGGGGGCAACCCATTTCTTTATGGTATATGATTGTGTGGATCAGTTAGATTTATCGGTGTCTTCATTATCTTTGACTTGCTTATTTCTACTTCTATCACTAAACCTATTATTGTTATTCAGTTGATTAAATTGTCCTAATTTTGTTAAAGATCAAATCTTTTCTATAAAATTGATCTGTTTACCTCTTTCTCTAATATATGTAACCTTAGGAATGAATTGGTTATTTTCTAATCATGTCCTGTTGGATCGTTCTGATAAAACCTTAGTATTTCCTGAAACTGAGATTTCTGGATTCTAACAACTGACCAAATTGAAGTTTTATTGAGAGTAGGAGCCCAAGGATGCATGTTATTATCTTCTTTGGAGGTCAAAAGTAAGGTGTAACATCCCAAAAATTCTATATTTCATTATAAACGATCATTTTATAATATTTATGATTTTTAGGAATTTTTGTGGATTTTTTTGAAAATGATGAATATTTTAATATATTCTTCGTTTTACGTGTACACTGAGCGGAGTCGGGGAAACTAGAATATTTTCCCTGAGGCTGGTAAACTTTGAACTGTCAACGTGTCAACGGGGGATCTTACTAGACCCGAGGTCGGGCACAGTTTACGAGGTTTATATTTTTTGAGATTTTATTTGTTAAATAAAATTTCGGTATCATAAAATCATCTGATGAATAATAAAATATTATTTTCATCAATTGTAAGTTTTATTCACTGAGAAAATAATTCCACAGTGTAATTAATCATCTGTCAGATGTATTTAATTTGGAGACAAGCTTACTATGTACTTTATCGAGGAGCGCGCGAAGCTTCTCAAGGAAGCTTCCTCCAACCATTATTTTATCATTTCTCTCTCCTCCCAAATTTGTGCTGCACATTTGAAATTAAGGGGGTCTAATTCATTTTTCATTCTCACATTTTCCTCCTCCTGTACGCAGCACTCACTATTCACTCATCTTTCTCTCTTTTCATTTCACTCCACAGCAGCACACCATCCACCCACATTTGTATTTTTATCTTCCAAAACGTCACACTCCTAGCACCATTTCGTGTTTGGAGAACCACCATCATTGAGGAAATCATCTTCCAAGTTCTACATTTTCTTCATCTTCATTTTTCTCCACTGTTGAAGCTTAAAGGTTGGAACTTTAAGGTAAAGCTTTTAACTTTTTCCTCATCTCCTCTCATTTTCGTAACCCACGGTCATTTTGATGACCATGGGTATCCATTTCAATACTTGATTCTGATTTTGGTAAGTTTGAATGTTCAAGGATCTCCGGAAGCTGAAAACGTAACTTCGACCAAAAGGAGCAACCTTTCTTTGTGCTTCTCCCAGGTAAGAGGAAGACACTCCTCCTCAACCTCTTTTAGCATTTAGGGACGTTGTTTGTGATTGGCACTGTGATCCATCTCTGTTTGAATGCTGCTGGTGATGTATTTGTATATGCTATTTGATTGTTGTGTGATTTGATATATATGTCTAGAACGTATAATCTAAAAAGAACACTGTCAGGCTGGCTCTCGGATGGCCACGCCTTGAGACTAAAATTTTGGGATTATTGGTGAGAAGTGGTAATGACTTGATTTCTGATCATTAAGTGAAATGTCAAAACCTGTCGTGTAGGAACCCCTGGCCAAACCCGTCGAATGTGATGCCCGTCGAATTTGATTCCTGGTCATTTAGTGCAATGTCAAAACCTGTCGTGTAGGAACCCCTGGCCAAACCCGTCGAATGTGATGCCCGTCGAATTTGATTCTTGGTCATTTAGTGCAATGTCAAAACCTGTCGTGTAGGAACCCCTGGCCAAACCCGTCGAATGTGATGCCCGTCGAATTTGATTTCTGATCGTTTAGTGCATTATCAAAATCTGTCGAGTATGAACTTTTGGCCAAACCCGTCGAATGTGATGTCATGATCACTCAGTAAAGTCAAAACCTGTCGAGTATGAACTCCTGGCCATGCCCGTCGAATATCCGTCGAGTATGAACTCCTGACCACTTAGGAGAGAAACTCCTCCAATGCAAAATCCGTCGATTTTGAATGACCACATCCGTCGAGTGAAATATTCGTCGAGTTAGAATGCCAATAACCATTGAGACATACCTGTCGAGTGGATCTTCTGTCCATTTATCAGAAGCTTCCCAAAGTTAATATTCGTCGAGTAGAACGTCAAGACCCGTCGAATTAGAGTTCTGACCACAGTGTTTTTGTCGGTTCGACACTTGGGAGATTTCTCCAACGTCGACACCCACATCCGTCAAATTGGACTTCTGCTAACCTTCTGGAAAGAATTCGACGCTTCGACCTCTGTTCGACGAACCCCATCCGACAGAAATTAGTTTTTATCCAATCTTGTTATAAAATGTTCTCCCATTTTTCATCCTTATGCCATGTTAGTCTTCGTCGAATGGCAGCCTCAATTTTCCACTAAATGCATAGTATCCGTCGAATTCACAACCATGGTTTATCACCCCATACCTAGCAATTAAATCTGTGATGTTGTTGGTGATTCTGGCCATGTATCTTCCTGGATTCAAAACCCTTGGATTAATAAAAGTATATAAATTATAAATGATTGGATGATTAGAGATTAAGTAGGGATTCATAAACAGGGAAGAACTTGAGTATGGGTGAGCTTTTGAGGCACATAATGAATTTAATGGTTGACTTTTATCATGACTATGAAATGGAAATTGTGAATGTCCTTAAAATGTACTATTGGATTGTTGTATACCCGTGAATGGGATCAGATCTTGTGATAAATGATAAGACATGCATGTGAAGCATGATGGGCCTAGTTGGTCATGAGGAGTATGATTGTGTCATGCATTGAACAAAAAGAAAGAGATTGTCCGTTGGACTTGGTTAAGGCCAGTAGCCTAGGAGTTGAACTTACACCTTTGTGCGGGTGCGAATAGACAAGTGTAGGTTACTTGTTGACCTTGGGGCGTCGGGGTGGGTACCTCACAATGGGCACTGGTAGCTCTTTGTCTCATGGGGCGACCGATGCAAACACACTGACGATCCGGACCGAGACGCTGTCCTATGTCGAGATCTGTTTAGAATGTCTTGTAAAATGCCATGTTGTACAAAATGATAAATTGAGAATTTTTAGCACTTGAGGGCCTTGGCAGCCAAGAATACAGACATACCTCCTGATCGTTCCCTCCGACTGTTTTGTGTCTAGCTCTATGGAGTAGGATTTTGGTTATTGAGGGCAAGTGTGCATAGTGAGTCCATGAATCATTGGGCATGCATTGTTATTATAATTGGAACTGTTGTACCTCTGATATATCTATATGTATACGACTGCCTGGAACTGTTTGGTTGATTATAATTGCTATTGAATGTTTATTACTATTATTGCTGTCATAAATGCTATGTGTGCGTTTTGCGCCATTTAGTTTCTCGATGCTATGATTGGTAATGATGGTAGGATGTCTTACCTCTTCTCTGTCTCTCCACTTCTATTTTGTCTGTATACTACGTTCTATAGAAGACAATTGCAAGGAACCGAAGCCCCGACTTCCCGGTTTTTGGCCTCATCTCGACCGAGCGATCGCAGAAGCGTATGGAGCCACGCACGCAAAGATTTTTGGGAGATGTGCGCCGACCTTCTTGGGAGGGCCAGAGTGTTTGTACATCAACTATGGTTCAGAGCGTTGCGTCTATACGGGGGATGTGTCGTTATCTTTAGCCTGGAGGCGTCACGAGCCGCCTGTCTTCACCTGCTGTATTAGTTTACGTCTGGAATTTCAGCTACCGATACGCGAGATGTGGGGTGACCGCTATTTCACTCCGCGGGAAGACTCTTTTAGTTCCACCGCTCGGGCCCCATCCCATGACTCTGCGATTCATATGGTGATTTCCTCTGACGAAGAAGATCTCGAGGAAGATCCCGAAGAAGTTCCTGAGGACGACCCCGAAGAGGATCCTGAAGAGGACCCTGACTCAATTCCTCCTCACTTGAGGGACTGACTTTACTTGTAACTACTGAGGGCTACCAATATTTTATTTTGGGGGGCCCGATGTTTTGTCTCGTAGTGGGTTTGTATATTCTGATACCGTAGGGATATGTATGTAAAATCCTTTGGGGCGGTATAGTTTTGCTTTTTGTTATGCTAGGCTTTGTAACTAAACAGTTGATAATTATATATATATATATAAATGAAATGTTAATTTCCCATGTATGTCTCGTCACCGTGGATGTTGATTATCATTAACGTAAATGTAATGAATAGAAAAAAAAATATACTTGCTAATTTACTTAACCAACTACAATTGAGTAAACGTATATATTATTAAAATGAACCGGGTCTTAACTCATATAAATTTTATTTCCGCATAGTAATTGAAAGTGAGACGTTCCCTTGGGTTTAAAAGGGCGTCACACCGAGTTGGTATCAGAGCCCCGGTTTATGTTTCTTTGGGTCTTGTGTTTGAGTCTGCGTCTTGTTTGTGCTATGTGTTCTCTCGAGTAGTATACGTAAGGGTGTACTTGTTTGGTGTTCTAGTGAGTGCAACTGACTTTTCTATGTTTTCAGTTAATCTGATCTAAGAAAGTAAGATGGCACGAGGGGAAGATATGACAGCAGCTATTACAGCGATGCAGAGGATGGCTAAGGCCGTCGTACAGCAAACCGAGCAAGCTGTCCAGCAACAAGAGAGAGTTGCACAACAACAAGAGCGAGCTGCCCAACAGCTAGAGGCCACTGCTGATGCTCAGAATTTAGCAGAGTTTCGGCGCCATAACCCTCCTCAATTCAAAGGGGAATTTGATCCAGACAAGGCTAGTCTGTGGATTAAGGAAATGGAGAAAGTCTTTCGAGGAATGAATTGCGTCGAGGACAAGAAGGTGAACTATGCTACATTTATGCTGGTAGGCAATGCTGAGAATTAGTGGAATAGAGTGCAGCAAATGCTAGAAGCTGCGAACCGAGAGATTACTTGGGGCTTATTCAAGGGAAAGTTCTTAGATAAGTATTTTCCTGCAAGCGCAAGGCATGCGAAGGAGTCGGAATTCCTCAACTGTGACAAGGAAATATGACCGTTAGCTAGCGAGTACGCAGTGAAATTTGAAAACTTGTCACGCCGATGTACTTTCAAAACCAACCGGATGAAGCATGGAAATGCCAAGATTTATGGAAGGACGAGGTATGAAGTGAAGAAGGCTTTGTGATCACCTTGAGGATCAATGAATTCTCACAACTACTGGATACTTGCTTGTGATGTAGAGGCTCTGGAGCAATCTAGAGACACGAGGAGCAGAAACTTTGGGCCTACGAGATTCTAGAGAGGCGGCAGTAACAGTGCTAACCGTTTCCAAAAGAAGCCGTACTCCCGACCCACGAGGAATCGACAACAAGCCATGGGTGGAAGTTCTGGTGGAAGTTCTACCGGGAACCGGACTGGCCAAAACACGGCGTATCCTTCCAGATGTTTGAAGTGTGGGAAAGACCATCTCACAAGGGACTGTACCATGAAGGGATTCATCTACTTCAAATGTGGCAAACCTGGCCACGTGTCCCGAGACTGCAACCAAACGAAGGCCGAACCTTCAGTGAATGCTGCAAGAGCCAAGAAACCACAGGCTGGAGGGCGAGTCTACACTATGAGCGGAGTTGAGGCTTCCGAATCTGAAGATTTAATACAAGGGGAAGGTACCATAGAAGGTAATCTTTTAACTGTGCTGTATGACTCTGGGGCAATCCATTCTTTTATATCATATGACTGTGTGCAAAGACTGGGTCTATCTGTGTCGTCATTACCTTTTGACTTAACTGTTTCTACCCCCACTGATAAACCAGTAGTTACTGCCAAAGTCTGTCTAAATTGTCCATTGGTTGTTGAAGGTCAAACCTTTTCGGTCGATCTGATCTGTTTACCCCTTTCCCAATTAGATATTATCTTAGGGATGGACTGGTTGTCTTCCAACCATGTTCTGTTAGACTGTTCCAAAAAAACCATAGTTTTTCCCATAATGGAGGATTCTAGATTTTTAACGGCCAACCGAGTTCAAGCTCTCTTGAAAGAAGGAGCTCACGGATACATGCTACTGTCTTCTTTGAAAGTCGAGAACGAGGTTGATGTGAACACAATTCCAGTGGTGAACGAGTTTCCCGAAGTCTTTCTTGATGATGTACCTGGTTTACCACCGGCTCGAGAGATAGAGTTTGCTATCGACCTAGTACCGGGAGCTGGTCCCGTGTCTATAGCACCGTATAGGATGGCACCGACAGAGTTAGCTGAGCTCAAGAAACAACTAGAAGAGCTGTTGGAAAAGTAATTTGTCAGGCCAAGTGTGTCCCCATAGGGAGCGCCAGTGCTGTTAATTCGCAAGAAGGATGGCACCTTGAGATTATGTGTGGACTATCGGCAGCTGAACAAGGTAACGATTAAGAACAAGTATCCACTCCCGAGAATTGATGATTTAATGGACCAACTGAAGGGAGCAGCGGTGTTCTCGAAGATCGATCTGCGGTCTGGGTATCATCAGATACGAGTGAAGGCGGAGGATATACCCAAGACAGCTTTTTGTACCCGATACAGTCATTATGAATACCTAGTGATGCCGTTTGGTGTGACGAACACACCAGCTATCTTTATGGACTACATGAACCGAATCTTTCGTCCTTACTTGGACAGATTCGTTGTGGTCTTCATCGATGACATTCTGGTATACTCTCAAAATCAGGAGGACCATGCTGAACACCTCAGTATAGTTCTTCAGATTCTGAAGGAGAAGGAATTGTATGCCAAACTGTCAAAGTGTGAGTTCTGGATAGAAGAAGTTAAGTTTCTGGGTCACGTGATCTCGAAGGATGGGATTGCCGTGGATCCATCGAAGGTGGAGGCGGTCTTTGCAATGGGAAAGACCAACGTCTGTGACAGAGATTCGAAGCTTCGTGGGCTTAGCTGGATATTACCGGAGGTTTATTGAGGGATTCTCCAAGATTGCTGGACCACTTACACAACTCATGAGGAAAAACTAAGCTTTTGAGTGGACTGACAGCTGTGAGCAAAGTTTCCAAGAGTTGAAGAATCGACTGACTACCTCACCGGTGTTAGTGCTACCCGATCCGAATGAGCAGTTTGAAGTGTACTGCGATGCTTCATACCAAGGGCTAGGATCTGTACTTATGCAGCATGGAAGAGTTGTGGCTTATGCTTCAAGGCAGTTGCAAGTGCACGAAAAGAATTACCCGACACACGACTTGGAGTTAGCGGCTATAGTTTTTGCTCTAAAGATATGGAGGCATTTTCTCTACGGAGTAACGTTCAATATTTTCAGTGATCATAAGAGTTTGAAGTATCTGTATGATCAGAAGGAGTTGAACATGAGGCAACGAAGGTGGTTAGAATTCCTAAAGGATTACGATTTCCAACTTCTGTATCACCCTGGCAAGGCAAATGTTGTGGCAGATGCTCTAAGTAGGAAGATGATCAGTGTCTCTGCCCTGATGATCAAGGAGAAGGATATGCTAGAGCAGTTCAGAGATGTGTGGTCTTTTATGGAGTTAGAACCTGGAAAGATTTGCATGAATATGGTTACCATTACAAGTGAACTACTGGATGACATAAAGGAAAAGCAGAAGATTGACAAGTTCTTACAAGAAGTGAGAGAGCAAGTGGGGCAAGGAGGTGAAACAGAGTTTACGGAAGAAACGGATGGAATTCTGAGGTTTCGTGGAAGAGTTTGTATTCCTCGTGACAAGGAACTTAGAGAATACATCATTAACCATGCTCATACAAGCCAGCTAAGTATGCATCCAGGCATAACAAAGATGTACCAAGATTTGAAGAAGTTGTTTTGGTGGCATGGAATGAAGAGTGATGTCACTAGACGTGTATCGACTTGTCTAGTTTGTCAAAAAGCTAAGGTGGAACATCAGAGACCAGCGGGGTTGCTGCAACCGTTGTCTATTCCAGAATGAAAGTGGGACAGTATTGCAATGGATTTTGTAGTCGGATTGCCAAGGACAAGAAAAGGTCATGATTCGATTTGGGTAATCGTGGACCGACTCACGAAGTCGGCACACTTTCTCCCGATCGATATAAAATACAAACTGGAGAGA
Source organism: Ormosia semicastrata (assembly GCA_029884595.1). NCBI lineage: Eukaryota > Viridiplantae > Streptophyta > Magnoliopsida > Fabales > Fabaceae > Ormosia > Ormosia semicastrata. Next base: position 35,203,930 of record JAQQTO010000047.1, on the reverse strand, counting down.
TTGACTCAAATCTATATTGGAGAAATTGTTAGAATGCACGGTGTGCCTATGAGTATTGTTTCGGATAGAGATCCGAGATTTACTTCAAATCTCTGGGAGAGTTTGCAAGAAGCGTTGGGGACGAAGCTACGTTTGAGTTCTGCTTATCATCCGTAGACCGACGGTCAATCAGAAAGGACGATCCAATCTTTGGAAGATTTGCTTCGAGCCTGTACCATAGAATAAACTGGTAGTTGGGACGACATTCTACCCTTGATAGAATTCACCTACAACAACAGTTATCATTCGAGCATAGGGATGGCACCCTACGAGGCTCTGTATGGACGACGATGTCGAACACCTCTGTTGGTACCAAGACGGCGAGCGCCTTCTTGTTGGACCGAGATTATACAGCGGAGACAACCGAGAAGGTTAAGATGATTCAGGGAAAAGATGAGAACGGCTCAAAGTCGGTAAAAGAGTTATGCGAGACCGAAGGAGAAAACCTCTTGAGTTTGAGGAAGGCGAACATGTATTCCGAAAGTCACACCTACGACTGGGGTGGGGCGGCCTTTAAAATCTAGAAAACTCACTCCTAAATTCCTTGGACCATACCAAATCATTCGTCGTGTAGGTCCTGTAGCGTACCAAATATCCTTACCTCCTTTCCTTTCAAACATTCATAATGTTTTCCATGTGTCACAACTCCGAAAATACCTCCCTGACCCAAGTCATGTCATAGCACCAGATGCAGTACAATTAAAAGAAAACTTAACTTATGAGACGTCTCCTGTAAGAATCGAGGATAGGAAGATAAAGCAATTAAGAGGCAAGGAGATCGCATTGGTGAAAGTAATCTGGAACGAGGTGACCGGAGATGCAACTTGGGAGCTGGAAGACAAGATGAAGGAGCAACACCCACAGTTATTCTAAGGTATGTAAATTTCGAGGACGAAATTCTTTTTTGAAGGGGAGTATTGTAACATCCCAAAAATTCTATATTTCATTATAAACGATCATTTTATAATATTTATGATTTTTAGGAATTTTTGTGGATTTTTCTGAAAATGATGAATATTTTAATATATTATTCATTTTACGTGTACACTGAGCGGAGCTGGGGAAACTAGAATATTTTTCCTGAGGCTGGTAAACTTTGAACTGTCAACATATCAACGGGGGATCTTACTAAACCCGAGGCCGGGCATAGTTTACGAGATTTACATTTTTTGAAGTTTTATCTGTTAAATAAAATTTCGGTATCATAAAATCATCTGATGAATAATAAAATATTATTTTCATCAATTATAAGTTTTATTCACTGAGAAAATAATTCCACAGTGTAATTAATCATCTGTCAGATGTATTTAATTTGGAGACAAGCTTACTATGTACTTTATCGAGGAGCGCGCGAAGCTTCTCAAGGAAGCTTCCTCCAACCATTATTTTATCATTTCTCTCTCCTCCCAAATTTGTGCTGCACGTTTGAAATTAAGGGAGTCTAATTCATTTTTCATTCTCACATTTTCCTCCTCCTGTACGCAGCACTCACTATTCACTCATCTTTCTCTCTTTTCATTTCACTCCATAGCAGCACACCATCCACCCACATTTGTATTTTTATCTTCCAAAACGTCACACTCCTAGCACCATTTCGTGTTTGGAGAACCACCATCATTGAGGAAATCATCTTCCAAGTTCTACATTTTCTTCATCTTCATTTTTCTCCACTGTTAAAGCTTAAAGGTTGGAACTTTAAGGTAAAGCTTTTAGCTTTTTCCTCATCTCCTCTCATTTTCGTAACCCACAGTCATTTTGATGATCATGGGTATTCATTTCAATACTTGATTCTGATTTTGGTAAGTTTGAATGTTCAAGGATCTCCTGGAAGCTGAAAACGTAACTTCTGTCCAAAAGGAGCAACCTTTCTTTGTGCTTCTCCTAGGTAAGAGGAAGACACTCCTCCTAAACCTCTTTTAGCATTTAGGGACGTTGTTTGTGATTGGCACTGTGATCCATCTCTGTTTGAATGCTGCTGGTGATGTATTTGTATATGCTATTTGATTGTTGTGTGATTTGATATATATGTCTGGAACGTATAATCTAAAAGAAACGCTGTCGGGCTGGCTCTCGGATGGCCACGCCTTGAGACTAGAATTTTGGGATTATTGGTGAGAAGTGGTAATGACTTGATTTTTGATCATTAAGTGAAATGTCAAAACCTGTCGTGTAGGAACCCCTGGCCAAACCCGTCGAATGTGATGCCCGTCGAATTTGATTCCTGGTCATTTAGTGCAATGTCAAAACCTGTCGTGTAGGAACCCCTGGCCAAACCCGTCGAATGTGATGCCCGTCGAATTTGATTCCTGGTCATTTAGTGCAATGTCAAAACCTATCGTGTAGGAACCCCTGGCCAAACTTGTCGAATGTGATGCCCGTCGAATTTGATTTCTGATCGTTTAGTGCATTATCAAAATCTGTCGAGTATGAACTTCTGGCCAAACCCGTCGAATGTGATGTCATGATCACTCAGTAAAGTCAAAACCTGTCGAGTATAAACCCCTGGCCATGCCCGTCGAATATCCGTCGAGTATGAACTCCTGACCACTTAAGAGAGAAACTCCTCCAATGCAAAATCCATTGATTTTGAATGACCACATCCGTCGAGTGAAATATTCGTCGAGTTAGAATGCCAATAACCATTGAGACATACCTGTCGAGTGGATCTTCTGTCCATTTATCAGAAGCTTCCCAAAGTTAATATTCGTCGAGTAGAACGTCAAGACCAGTCGAATTAGAGTTCTGACCACAGTGTTTTCGTCGGTTCGACACTTGGGAGATTTCTCCAATGTCGACACCCACATCCATCGAATTGGACTTCGACCTTCGGAAAGAATTCGACGCTTCGACCTCGTTCGACGTAACCCCATCCGACAGAAATTGGTTTTTATCCAATCTTGTTATAAAATGTTCCCCTATTTTTCATCCTTATGCCATGTTAGTCTTCGTCGAATGGCAGCCTCAATTTTCCACTAAATGCATAGTATTCGTCGAATTCACAACCATGGTTTATCACCCCATACCTAGCAATTAAATCTGTGATGTTGTTGGTGATTTTGGCCATGTATCTTCCTGGATTCAAAACCCTTGGATTAATAAAAGTATATAAATCATAAATGATTGGATGATTAGAGATTAAGTAGGGATTCATAAACAGGGAAGAACTTGAGTATGGGTGAGCTTTTGAGGCACATAATGAATTTAATGGTTGACTTTTATCATGACTATGAAATGAAAATTGTGAATGTCCTTAAAATGTACTATTGGATTGTTGTATACCCGTGAATGGGATCAAATCTTGTGATAAATGATATGCCATGCATGTGAAGCATGATGGGCCTAGTTGGTCATGAGGAGTATGATTGTGTCATGCATTGAACAAAAAGAAAGAGATTGTCCGTTGGACTTGGTTAAGGCCGGTAGCCTAGGAGTTGAACTTACACCTTTGTGCGGGTGCGAATAGACAAGTGTAGGTTACTTGTTGACCTTGGGGGCGTCAGGGTGCGGGTACCTCACAATGGGCAGCTGGTAGCTCTCTGTCTGTGGGGCAGACCGATGCAAATACACTGACGATCCGGACCGAGACGCTGTCCTATGTCGAGATCTATGTAGAATGTCTTGTAAAATGCCATGTTGTACAAAATGATAAATTGAGAATTTTTAGCACTCGAGGGCCTGGGCAGCCAAGAATACAGACATACCTCCTGATCATTCCCTCCGACTGTTTTGTGTCTTGCTCCATGGAGTAGGATTTTGGTTATTGAGGGCAAGTGTGCATAGTGAGTCCATGAATCATTGGGCATGCATTGTTATTATAATTGGAACTGTTGTACCTCTGATATATCTATATGTATACGACTGCCTGGAACTGTTTGATTGATTATAATTGCTATTGAATGTTTATTACTATTATTGCTATCATAAATGCTATGTGGGCGTTTTGCGCCGTTTAGTTTCTCGATGCTATGATTGGTAATGATGGTAGGATGTCTTACCTTTTCTCTGTCTCTCCACTTCTGTTTTGTCCGTATACTACGTTCTATAGAAGATAACTGCAAGGAACTGGAAGCCCCCGACTTCCCTGGTTGTTGGCCTCATCTTGACTGAGCGACTGCAGAAGCGTATGGAGCCACGCACGCAAAGATTTTTGGGAGATGTGCGCCTGACCTTCTTGGGAGGGCTAGAGTGCTGGTACATCAACTATGGTTCGGAGCGTTGCGTCTATACGGGGGATGTGTCGTTATCTTTAGCCTGGAGGCATCACGAGCCGCCTGTCTTCACCTGCTGTATTAGTTTACGTCTGGAATTTCACTACCGATACGCGAGATGTGGGGTGACCGCTATTTCACTCCGCGGAAGACTCTTTTCGTTCCACCGCTCGGGCCCCGTCCCGTGACTTTGCGATTCATATGGTGATTTCCTCTGACGAAGAAGATCTCGAGGAATATCCCGAAGAAGTTCCTGAGGACGACCCCGAAGAGGATCCTGAAGAGGACCCTGACTCGATTCCTCTTCACTTGAGGGATTGACTTTACTTGTAGCTACTGAGGGCTACCAAGTATTTTATTTTGGGGGCCCGATGTTTTGTCTCGTAGTGGATTTGTATATTCGATACCGTAGGGATATGTAAGTAAAATCCTTTGGGGGCGGTATAGTTTTGCTTTTTGTTATGCCGGGCTTTGTAACTAAACGGTTGATAATTATATAATATAAATATATATATATATATATTGATAATTATATATATATATATATATAAATGAAATGTTAATTTCCCATGTATGTCTCGTCACCGTGGATGTTGATTATCGTTAACGTAAATGTAATGAATAGAAAAAAAATATATACTTGCTAATTTACTTAACCAACTACAATTGAGTAAACGTATATATTATTAAAATGAACCGGGTCTTAACTCACATAAATTTTATTTCCGCATAGTAATTGAAAGTGAGACGTTCCCTTGGGTTTAAAAAGGGGCATCACATAAGGCGAATGTGAATGTCACTCTTGTAGCCAATGAGTTTCTCATGACGGGCTCCAGTGCTGTTAGTTAAGGGGAATGATAGAACTTTTTGGCGATATGTGGACTATCACCAGTTGAACAAGATTATGATTAAGAACGAGTATCCTAGGAAGAAGATAGACAATTGGATGGATCAGCTGAAGGGAGTCACTATTTTCTTCAAGATTAATCTACGCTCTGAATATCATCAAATGACACGAAAGTAGAGGATGTTTTCAAAACGACCCTTCGAACGCGCTATGGGCATTATGAGTATTTTGTGATGCCGTTCGGAGTAACAAATGCTCCTTCCATATTCATGGATTTCATGAATCGGATCTTTCGTCCTTATCTAGACAGATCTGTCGTTGTCTTAATTGATGACATTCTGATCTATTCTCAAAATCAGGAGAAACATGCTAAACATCTCAGTATGGTTCTCCAGATCCTGGAGAAGAAGAATTTGTATGCTAGGAGGTCAAGACGCGAGTTGGTTGGAGGAAGTTTAGTTTTTGGGACACGTAAATTCAAAGGAAGGAATTTCTGAGAGTCCGTCAAAAGTTGAAATAGTTTTATGATGTGAAAGACCGAAGGTCATAACACGGATTCGTAGCTCCGTGGGATTCACCGGTTATTATTGACTATTCATCAAAGGATTTTCCAAGATAGCAGGACCTCTCACTTAGCCTACGAGAAAGAATCAAGTTTTTCTATGGACCAAGGCATATGAAGAAAGTTTTCAAGAGTTAAAGAGACGACTGACTACTTTGCAATCCCAATGAATTTATGGTGTTTCACATCAAGGTTTAGGAGGCATGCTTGTATAGAATAGGAAGATGGTAGCGTGTACTTCAAGGCAATCAGAAGTACATGAGAAGAACTACTTTACACAAACTCGGAGTTAGCATTTGTAGTTACATTGAAGATCTGGAGGCATTTCTACAAGGAGAAACTTTCAATGTCTACAGTGATCACAAGAGTCTGAAGTATTTGTCTGATCGAAATGAGTTGATTATGCGACAGAGACGATGGTCAGAATTTTTGAAAGATTTCAATTTTCAATTTTGGTATAATCCCGGAAGAGGCAAATGTCGTAGCGGATACCTTAAGAAGAAAACATACTTAGTTTATCTACTATGGTGAACAAGGGAAATAAATTGATAGAACAAATTCAGAGATGTGTGTAACACCCCTCGATTTAATAACCACGACACAATCGTCATTATGTCACGGTCACTAAATTTCGACGTGTTATGATTGTCAAACAACATTTATCCAAATTTAATTAATCATTTCGCATATGAGGAAAATAGGAGCCACGAATGAATAGTTATATATATAACCAGTTAAAAATATGAATTATAAGATGTACTCAATTTACAACATTTGAGTTTGGATAATCACCTTAAAACATACATATACCCAAAAATACACTTTATACAGGTAATGCAAAATAAAGTATAAACTACCCACAATATATCCATGACTAAGGAGTTGGGCACTTTCTCGGATCCTGAATACATAAGGCAACCCCGAGCACATCGGTGTAGTGAGAAATACGGGATAAGGTCTTCAATTGCAGTTCTCTTCACGGTCAAGGTCAGATCCCCAACAAATCGCATATGCTTGTCAGTCCAGTCGACTCGCCAAGCCGTGGCACCTTCGGTGAACTCAATTATGACGAAAACAATAGGGTCCCTTCAAGGTGTCCTTACCGAATGGAGAAAATCAAACCAAGTGAAGTCTAAGAGATTCGACCTCGCCCCCTTTTCAGACTTTAACCAAAAACCACACAGAATAGCAACAAATACAGAAAAGATGTAAGACATTCTACTTTCATTACCTATTATGGCAGCAAAGAAACATAACACGAATGACGAAGTCATTCCATACATACAGATACTACTAATATGTACAAATTATCAATTGCATAGATATTTTCAGAAAACATATTCCACGATAATACAATTATCAACAGCACTATAACAACAAGTATTCACTATAAATATATAACAAGTATTTATGTTTCCACAATAAGTATATTAACCATGCCATGATAATATGTGAACTAAACATGCATATGCACAATGTGTATGTTGACCATTCTCATGTACAATGTACTCATTTCCTACTCCATGGAGTTAAACTCAAAGTTTTCAGAGATGAACGCCCCAGAAGATCTGTCCCCCCTCAATAGACAGTCTACGCCGGGCCATGGAAAGCAATAGTGCCTTGTTAGGCTGCCAGTGCATTGCAATAGTGTTCACGGCCAGGGGTATATATATAAGGTGATAACTTGATCACAGGTGAAACACCGCGCCCTGACGTCCCCCTAGGTCTATTCAAGACCCCACTATCCTGTAAGTCCTCGTCCACTCCTAGGCATAATACGCCATAACTGTATAATGCACAAATGCATATTCAATGGGATTCAACCCTCCGTTGTACCATTCCCAACGGTAATGAACCAACCGTCCATACAATTATTCAATACCATTTTTCATCAGTGATATTATATAATCGCCCATACGACTACATAATATCACTATTAACTAGTTTTCCTTTGATAACCAGTCCTTTCTGACTAAATCGTCTACCTGATGGTTCTGGTTATAACAGCAAACCACATCTGACTAAATAGTCTACCTGAGGTTTCTTGGTCTGGTACTTCAGTTCCATAATCACAATGTCAATGCATGCTTCAATCATGCTCAATGCATATAGATTTAATGCATACATATGTATATATATATATATATATATATATATATATATATTCACAATGGTAGCATAACTTATCCAAATTCACACACCACAACAAATCAATACTAAAATCTCATTGGTGAACACATACTATTCAAAGTTACTATGAAAGTTATACTTTAATTCCATTATGTTCTCGCGTTAACTCTCTTAGAATATTTAGTTTAAGTTCCTCACAGCCCTCCTCACACTCTTGTTCTTCTTTTATTCCAAAAACTACTCTAAACTATAAGGTAAACTATCATTCTTGGTTCTTCCCATTTTATGAATCCATAATCAACTTCTAATCATTCAATTAATTATGTTTAATAAGTTTATCTTAGTACTAAAGCCTTATAATGAGTGCCTAAGGAGACCGAAGGCTCAAAGGGGCTAGAAAAAGCTTAAATTCCATTGCTGAACGTGTTACATGACCGTGTGGTCATACACGGCCTAGGCCGTGTACTCCTCTGGAGTGCACCAGAAAACACGTTTCAGTCACACAGGGAGATACACGGCCATGTATTCATACACGGCCTAGGCCGTGTATCACTCTGTGGATGCAGAAATCACCAGAAACCATTCCAATCTTCATACAATCCAAGATCTATCAACATACAACTAATCCCTACCAATCAAAACACCATTAAACAACCAAAATCACTCAAGCAAAGGGGTACCCACAAATGGGTTTCACCCCATCAACACAACAAAGACATTTCTCACTACCAAAATGGGTTGAAGAGAATAATCTTCTTCTTACCTTAGTGAAGAATAAGGAAAGCAAGCTCCTTTTGTCCTTGAAATTTCGTGCTTCTCCACTACAAGATCCTTGGGTGTTAAAATCCAACAAATCAATATCAAAGAGTGGAAATGGCATCCATAGTCTTCAATGTGACCATGGACCATGAAAATAGGGAGAAAAAGAGAAGAAAGTTGAGAGCTTTTACCTCAATACTTGAAGCTTTGGAGCTGGCTGTGGAGGACGAAAATGGAGGAGCAAGGAGGAGTTCCCAACAAAGAAGAAAGCTTAGAGATGATGATGGGAAGCAATGGTCTATATTGGCTTGAGCATGGAAGCTTGAAGGTTCAACAATGAAGGTGTTTGTGTGTGGAGAAGAGAGGAAGAGAGGGAGAGGAAGAGAGCTGTGTAAGAGGGAGAGAAAATGAGGGAATGAAAATGTGTTTTCCCCTAGCCCCAACTGTGCAGCACATATAGGAGGAGAGAGAGAAAAATGGGTGGGGAGGAAGCTTCCTAGAAGCTTCACATGCTTCTCGATAAAGTGAAGTGTGTGGTCATTTAAATGATGTCATAAAAATAACTAGATAGAAATAATCTACTAGAACTATTTCTCAGTGGATAAAATTTTGTAGTTAGCATAATAATATTTTATTATTCCACAGATAATAAAATATACTGTGATTTTATTTATCAGATAAAATCTTGAAAAACGAAAACCCCGTAAACTATGTCTAGCCTCGGGTTTAGTAAGATCCCCTGTCGACGTTTCTACAGTCCAAAGTTTACCGGCCTCAGGGAAAATATTTCGTTTTCGCGGCTCCGCTCAGTTGGCACGCAAAAAGAGAAATATATTAAAATATTCAACGTTTCCAGAAAATTTCACAAAAATTCCTAAAAACAACAAATATTGGAAAATAACTATTTATCGTGAAACAAACAATTTTCTGAGACGTTACACTAACACTGCTCATTGTGCACGTAAAATAAGAAATATATTAAAATATTTAACATTTTTAGAAAAATTTAGAAAAATTTCCAAAAAACATAAATATTATAAAATGATTATTTATAATGAAATAAATAATTTTCAGGATGTTACAACTCCCCTTCTAAAAAGGAATTTCGTCCTCGAATTCATCATATCTTAGAACAAACGCGACTATGTTTCCTTCATCTTGTCTTCTAGTTCTCGTGTTGTATCTTTAGCTGCATCAATCCAAAAATCCGGCACTGAGGTTGCTTCATTCCATTGAGTATCTTATATTAACGGGTAAAAACATGTTGACGTCGTAGGCCGATTAATAAAAGATCCTACGCTCCTTGAGTCTTCCGCCATTCCAACACCCAACTCCCCAAACAACTGTACATTGCTGAGTGGCTCTATCTAACTTATTCTCCTTGCTCACCGTAGCAGACAAACTAAGCTTGTTTTCTTCTTAAGGCATCTGCTACGACATTCTCCTCTTCTGGGATTATACCAAAACAGAAAATCAAAATCTTTCAAAACTTCTAATCACCGTCTCTGCCTCATGTTCAATTCATTCTAATAGGACAAAATACCTCTGACTCTTGAGATTACCGTAGGCATTGAGAATTTCTCCTTGTAGAAAATGCTTCCAGATCTTCAATGCAACTACAAAGCTAACACCGAATTAGTGTAAGGTAATCCTTCTTATGTGCTCTCGATTGTCTCAAAGCGTACGTTACCATTCCTTCTATTTTGATCAAGTACACGTTCTAAACTTCCAATGCGAAGCAACACTAGGCATCCTAAAAGATTCGTTGGGATTTGGGCAGAATCATCTTTAGAGAAGAAATCGAGCGTCGCTTCAATCCTTGAAAATTTCCCCCATATACATCAGTCCATACAAAACTTGACCGTCATACATGAGTTAGATAAGAAGTCTTTCCACTTTGGAGAATTCTGCGATGAGTCTCCTATATTAACCAACTAATTCCATCTGGCTATAAATTTCCATTACAGTCGTTGATCTTTCTCGTTGAAGAAATGCTTCGAGTTCTGATGGGTTCATAGTAATTCCTTCCCTTGAGATCGAGTAACCCAAAGGTTGAACTGCCTCCAACTGGAATTCATACTTGGACAACTTTACACATAACTTCTTCTTCTTCTTCAGGATTTGAAGAATCACTACGAGAGATTCGATACGTTCCTCCACACGTCAAGAATAGATCAGAATGTCGCCAACAAGGACAACGACAAATCTGTTTTCAACAAAGGAGAGAGGCTATATTCAAGTAATCGACGAATATTACCGAAGCATTCATTACATGAAACGACATTATGAAATACCCGTAGTGCCCATGACACGTCAGAAAAGTTATTTTGGGAAAAATTTCCTACCTTTGAGCGAACTCGATGATAGTCCAGAACACAAGCTGATCTTAGAGAAAATAGCGGCGTTCTTCAATTGATTTGTCAAACCATCTTTCCTTGATTCGAACAAAATGTCTCATAGGGTAAGTTCTCACCTAATTGTGCTGCTCTTGGCACAATGATATGGTTCAAATTTGGGAACACATTCCCTCAATTGAGATACACTAGAAACATTATAATGGTCAAAGAGAAAAGTAGGGGAGTTACTTGGTTTACCACTGGACCCGTCCAGCGAAGAATATGATACGATACAATAAAACCTAGGAACGAGTTTTCATGGATTCAAATCTAGGAAATTTTTGTCTCAAGAAACACTAAGTTTTTGTTGGAATCAAATGACGAGACCTATTTAGAAAATGACCAATCTCCTTTCTGAGATCAAGCCTATTCATGAAGAATGCAAATAACCAAATTGACAGAAAGGTTTCGATTTCTAACGACAATAGGATAGTTTTAAACAACTTGTGTAATGAGAGTAGGCTTACAAATGTGAATAGTATCATTCGGGTCGAAGGGAAGCAATTACACAGACAACCCTATTCCAGAAACGAATTCTTAAAATTTCACTGGAACAATTCAACAGGATATGGTTGGAAGATAACCAATCCCTTTGTTAACATTACATCTAATTTGTAAAAGAAGTAAACAAATCAGATCACCAGAAAGATTCAATCCTTGACAGGTCATAGGATAATTTAAACAACTAGGCTACCAACAACAGGTTCCTAGTAGCAAAAGTGGAAATAACTTAGTCAAAAGATGACGAAGATTCAAACAACCTTAATAGACTCATACAGTCATACGTCATAAAGAAATGGGTTGCCCCCAGAATTATATAGTAAAATCACAGGGTCATCGGTTGTAGTACAAGCTCCCTCGTTCAGGTCTTCAGTCTTGGATGTTTCCACTTCACTTGAGAATTTAACTCTTCCTTCTCCGTGAGATCTTGGAGTATATACATCTGCAATGAAAGGCTTCATCCTTTGCGAAGTACAGTTCTTAGCCATATGTCCTAGCTCTCTGCATTTGAAACAGATTACTCTTTCAATCTTACAGTCCCTTATTAAGTGGTTCTTTCCGTACTTGAGGTAGATTACCCTCTTGATTGCATATGGAGGCTTTGTCCCATGCAAAGCACAATCTCTTGACACATGTCCTTGCTTTTCGTACTTGAAACAAATTATTCCTTTGATCATACAATGCCTTATTAAGTGGCCTTTGCCACACTTCTTACATTTTGGTAAGGATGCCACAGTCAGATTGGACTTACTACCATTCGCACCTCCTTTATGCGTTTGCTGTCGTTGTTGCTCCCTCATTCGTAGTGTATATGGTTTCTGCTTAAACCGATTAGTCTTCCTATTGTTCCTCCTTTGGAACTTTAGTAATCCAGAGTTACCCCAAAGTCAACTTTCTTCCATCAAATTCTGGACCTCAACTTCCAATTCCTGCTGTTGTGCGACCCTCTTATCCTGGTGTGTTGTTACATCAACCATTCTTTGCATTTCTTCAACTGCCGCAGTCGTGCCATCATTGTCACTCCTCGCGTTCACACGCTTACGTCTACTTCGAGTCATTGTCTTCCTTCAAGGACAAACAAATCAAACCATAAGGAAAATCAAAAGCATTCAGTCCAAATAATATTGTCTCCTTTCGGAAACCAAACACAAAAAGTCACACAACCCAATCGAGACAAACCTAAAAGACTATAACTTGAGCTCCTTCATTCTGCCTTCTGCGGCGCGATTTATGACTTTTACATTTTTTCTCACCATTTTCGTGATTCTTGGTCATCTTTGTGACCAAGAACTCTTCTTTTATGGTTTGGTTTATTGATTATCAAAGTTTGATGTCCTAGGGTCTTTGATGGTGGGGGTGGACGAATTTCCAAAGGAAAAAGGAACTTGCTTTTCTTGTTATTTTCTTGGTAAGAGGGAGATCATCCTCATCAACTACCCACGGTGGTGAGGGATGAATTTATGTGTTGAAATTGGAGGATCCATATGTGGATTTCTCCTCTTGATTGCTTGATTTTTGATGATTTGTAATTATGTGCTTGTATGATGTTGTTACTTGATGTTGTTTTATTATGTTGCATGGATAAATTGTGATATTTTGTGTGCTTGAAATCAAGTGTGAAAGATAAGGAATCCTTGCCTATGTTGAAGGGGAGCTCACAGCCTTGTGGCCTTAAATGATGAATCAAGAACCAAACCTTGTGTTAAAATGGAACTTAATCAACTAATTGATGAGTTGATGGAAATCTTAGGTCTAGAGACCATGGTTGAGTGTCTCGGCCAAGAGGAGGCAAATTAGGAAAACTTGTGATTAAAATTGGGATGAATTGGAACTTAGAGTTTAAACGGGAAAATGGATTGATTGAGGAATTAAATGATGGATTAAGAAGATGAATGTTGAATTCCATGAACTTAGGGATCACGACCATTTAGGGTAACTAAGAGGAAATTTTGTATTAAAATGGAACTTTGAATACTTAAGTGATTAGACACTCAATTAGGGATTCATAAGATGGAAAGATAAAGGTAATGAAATTTTACCATAAAACTATGAGTAGATCTTGACCTTTAAAGGAAAATGAGTGTAAGTGAGACTTTGAGAATCATAAGACATTTAATTAAATAAGTTTTATTAAGAATAAAGAGAATGACTAATTGAATTAGAGAAACAAGAATTAGGAATGTAATAGAGGATTTGAGAAATATCAAATACTTATTTTAGTTGAATTTTATTAAGGACAAAGAAAAGAACTTTTTGAATTAGAGTAAAATGGATTCGATGATAGATAGGAGGATATATTCCCTAGTGAAGCTTAATAGGAAAAATGTTGAAGTTGAAGTGATATTCTTATACTAATTTTGAAGATTCAACATTTATTTTAATATGGCTTATCGTTATGAAATGCACGATTGAAATCCTCTGTGATAGCATGCATTTGGCATTGTGCTTTTGGAAATGAAGTACCGGACCCAGAAACATCAGGTAGATGATTGAGTCAGATGTGGTTTAGTTTTATAATCATAAACATAAGATAGACGATCGAGTCAGATGGGACTGGTTATCATAAGAAACTTAGATATTAGTGATATTATGTAGTCTTATGGACGGTTATATAATGTCATGGATACAAATGGTATGGAACAATTTTATGGATGGTTGCTTTAATGCCATTGGGAACGGTACAACGGTAGTTAGTGTCATTGAATATGCATTTGAGCATTATACAATTGTGGCTGTTGTGGCATTTTATGCCTAAGGAGTGAGCGAGAACTTACGGGATAGTGCGATCCATGATGGATCTCAGGGGGCGTCCGTGTGTGGTGATCCACTTAGTGACCTGCTTGTCACATTGTATATCCCTGGTCGTGGTGATCCATTGCAATGCACGACGAGGACCCGACAAACACTATTGCTTTTCGTGGTCCGACGTAGACTGTCTTTTGAGAGGGGACAGATCTTCTAAAACGCTCATCTCTAATTTTATGTTTAGCTCCATGGAGTAGGAATTGAGTACATTGTGCACAAAGATGGTCAGCATACGCATTGTGCATACACATGGTCAATTCACATATTATCATGGCATGGTCAACATACATATTATGGTGGCATAATTATTATTTATATATCTAAGGTGGATATCTATTGTTATAGTGCTGTTAATATTTATATTATTGTGGGATATGCTTTCTGATGATATCTATGAAATTGATAACTTGAATATATCTGCAATATCTGTATATATGGAATGACTTCGTCATTCGTATTATTTTTCCTTCGCTGCCATGTTGGTAATGATGTAGGATATCTTACCTCTTGTTTGTACTATTCTTGTTCTATGTGATTTTGATTAAAGACTATAAAGGGGACGAGGTTGAATCTCCTAGATTTTACTTGATTTGATCTCCTGCATTCGGTGATGGCAGCAAGAAGGGGTTTTATTGGTTTCATCATGATTGTGTTCACCAAGGGTGCCAATGCTTGGCGAGTCGACTGGGCCGGTGAGCGTATACGGCATGTTGGGGATCTGATCTTGACTGTGAGGAGGACCCGCGACGAAGATCCTATCCTAACTTTCACTACATCAGTGCGTCTAGAGTTTGCCTTGCCCATTCGGGAGCTATGGGGTGATCCGCTTCACACCCTTAGAGAGAACGAGGATTCTATGGCATCAGGTACTAGGGCACCTGCCCGTGAGACTGCACTCTGTCCTGTCCTTGTGTCTTCAGATGAACTGAGGGAGGATCCCAAGGTGGATCTGATGTAGTGCCCAACTCCTTAGACATGGGCGTCGTTATGGGTAATTTATGTTTCTTTTGCATTATCTGTATCAA
This sequence comes from Ormosia semicastrata, assembly GCA_029884595.1. NCBI lineage: Eukaryota > Viridiplantae > Streptophyta > Magnoliopsida > Fabales > Fabaceae > Ormosia > Ormosia semicastrata. The sequence goes on along the minus strand of JAQQTO010000047.1, from coordinate 35,188,658 downwards.
GGGGAGAAGGTTGAATCTCCTAGATTTTACTTGGTTTGATCTCCTGCGTTTAGTGATGGCGGCAAGAAGGGGTTCTATTGGTTTCATCAGGATTGTGTTCGGCGAGGGTGCCAATGCTTGGCGAGTCGACTGGGCTGGTGAGCATATACGGTATATTGGGGATCTGATCTTGATCGTGAAGAGGACCCGCGATGGAGATCCTATCCTGACTCTCACTACATCAGTGCATTTGGAGTTTACCTTGCCTATTCGGGAGCTATGGGGTGATCCGCTTCACACCCCTAGAGAGGACGAGGATTCTATGGCATCAGCTGCTAGGGCACCTGCCCATGAGACCGCACTTTGTCCTGTCCTTATGTCTTCAGATGAATTAGGGGAGGATCCCGAGGTGGATCCGATGGAGTGCCCAACTCCTTAGACATGGGCGTCGTTATGGGTAGTTTATGTTTCTTTTGCATTACCTGTATAAAGGTTCTTTTGAGTATAACTACATTTTGAAGTACAACTTGGTGTATTTTTGAGCAGTATGAGCAATGCGCCGCGCCATGTATGTTTTAAGGTAATTATCCAGTCTTATGCGCTATATTTTGAGTATATCTTGTTGAATTTTATTTTCAAATGGCAACATGCGTATCTATTCATTCGTGGCTTATATTTTCTTTATATACACAATGATTATATTTGGAAACTTATTATTTGAGTTGTAGCACGCCAAAAATTTAGTGTCCATGGTGCAATGATGATTGTGCCGTGGTTACTAAATCGTGGGTTGTTGCATTAGGTGGTATCAGAGCAGTTCATTCTGTTGAGATGAGGTATGGACTGACTATGCTTAGACATGTTAGAAGTTTCTTTGTATGTTGTGCACTTCCTTGTCTCTTGATTGAGATGTTTGGGAAAGGAAGGCATGGTTTGCCATAGGTTGAATGTTGGTAGCTACTGTTACATAGTTACATGATATTGAGTATTAGCCCACTCAATGTGTAATATTCTGTGTGGACGGGAAACTATGACTTTATCTAGGCATATTAAGGGAATATGAGTTCTTTTAGTAAGAAGTTCAACTGGTATGACTGATCTCGTTTAGGATTTCCTTTCATTTACACCCTTGTTGAGTTAACTTTAGAATTGTTTGAGCCAATGGGTTAGAAAAAGGGTAGTTAAATAGGACTTGCAAGGTTTGTGGACTGAGGCGTCCAAGAGATTTTGGAGAACCCATTTTCTAGGGAAAAGAATATCTGGCGTAAGTATGGTTCGAGGAGCTGTTTGGGAGTTAAAGACTTACAGGAGATCACGCCATAGAAGGCAGAATGAAGGAGCTCAAGTGAGAGTCTTTTGGGTTTGGTGGTTAGGTTTGTCTTGCTGTGTTGTGTGACTCTTTGTGTTTGGTTTCTGAAAGGAGACAACATTATTTGAATTGATTGCTTTTGATTTGTTTGTCCTTGAAGAGGGGCAATGGCTCGGGGTAGACATAAGCGTGTGAATGCGGGGAGTGATGATGATGATACGACTGTGGCAGTAGAAGTAATGCAAAGAATGGCTGATGTAACAACACGCCAAGATCAGAGGGCCGCACAGCAGCAGGAATTGGAAGTCGAGGTTCAAAATTTATTGGAAGAATGTCAATTTTTGGAAAACTCTGGATTGCCTAAGTTCCAAAGGAGGAATAATAGAAAGGTTAATCAGTTTAAGCGAAAACTGTATTCACGACGACCAAGGGAGCAACAGCAGCAACAAACGCATGAAGGAAGTATGAGTGGTAATAAATCTAATCTGACTGTGGAATCTTTACCAAAATATAAGAAGTGTGGAAAGAACCACTCAATAAGAGAGTGTAAGATCAAGTGGGTAATCTGCTTCAAGTGCGGAAAGGGCCACTTAATAAGGCATTGTACGTTCAAGGGAGTCATTTATTTCAGATGCGAAAAGCCCGAACATGTATCTAGAGACTGTACTCAATCAAAGACAAAGCCTTCCGTTGGTGAGGTACGTGCTTCAAGATATTAACCAGAAGGAAGCGTTTATACCCTGGGTGGCGCGAGGATTTCTCAAACTAAAGATCTAAGCAATGGCGATTGTGCCACAGGGGGTGATCCTTTGACTGTACTGTATAATTTTGGGTGCAACCCATTTCTTTATGGCATATGATTGTGTGGATCAATTAGATTTATCGCTATCTTCATTATCTTTGACTTGCTTATTTCTACTTCTATCACTAAACCTATTGTTGCTATTCAGTTGATTAAATTATCCTAATTTTGTTAAAGATCAAATTTTTTCTATAAAATTGATCTGTTTACCTATTTCTCTAATATACGTAACCTTAGGAATGGATTGGTTATTTTCTAATCATGTCCTGTTGGATCGTTCTGATAAAACCTTAGTATTTCCTAAAACTGAGATTTCTAGATTCTAACGACTGACCAAGTTGAAGTTTTATTGAGAGTAGGAGCCTAAGGATGCATGTTATTATCTTCTTTGGAAGTCAAAAGTAAAGAGAATGTGAATGTCACTCTTGTAGCCAATGAGTTTCTCATGATGGGCTCTAGTGTTGTTAATTAAGGGGAAGGATAGAACTTTTTGGCGATATGTGAACTATCGCCAGTTGAACAAGATTACGATTAAGAATGAGTATCCTAGGAAGAAGATAGACAATTGGATGGATCAGCTGAAGGGATTCACTGTTTTCTTCAAGATTAATCTACGCTCTGAATATCATCAGATTGCGCAAAAGTAAAGGATGTTTTCAAAATGACCCTTCAAACACGGTATGGGCATTATGAGTAATTTGTGATGCCGTTCGGAGTAACAAATGCTCCTTCCGTATTCATGGATTTCATGAATCGGATCTTTCGTCCTTATTTAGACAGATCTGTCACCGTCTTAATTAATGACATTCTGATCTATTCTGAAAATCAGGAGGAACATGCTAAACATCTCGGTATGGTTCTCCAGATCGTGGAGAAGAAGAATTTGTACGTTAGGAGGTCAAGATGCGAGTTGGTTGGAGGAAGTTTAGTTTTTCGGGCACGTAAATTCAAAGGAAGGAATTTCTGAGAGTCCGTCAAAAGTTGAAATAGTTTTACGATGGGAAAGACTGAAGACCGTAACACGGGTTCATAGCTCCATGGGATTCACCGGTTATTATTAACTATCCATCAAAGGATTTTTCAAGATAGCAGGACCTCTCACTCAGCCTACGAGAAAGAATCAAGCTTTTCTATGGACCAAGGCATGTGAAGAAAGTTTTCAAGAGTTAAAGAGGCAACTGACTGCTTCGTAATCCCAATGAATTTGTGGTGTTTCACATCAAGGTTTAGGATGCGTGCTTGTACAGAATAGGAAGGTGGTAGCGTGTACTTCAAGGCAATCAGAAGTACATGAGAAGAACTACCTTACACAAACTCGGAGTTACCATTTGTAGTTACATTAAAGATCTGGAGACATTTCTACAAGGAGAAACTTTCAATGTCTACAGTGATCACAAGAGTCTGAAGTATTTGTCCGATCGAAATGAGTTGATTATGCGGCAGAGACGATGGTCAGAATTTCTGAAAGATTTCAATTTTCAATTTTGGTATAATCCCGGAAGAGGCGAATGTCGTAGCGGATACCTTAAGAAGAAAACGTACTTAGTTTGTCTACTATGGTGAACAAGGGAAATAAATTGATAGAACAAATTCAGAGATATGCGGTTGTTTGTGGGTTTTATTGTTGGATTGTTGAAGACTTGAAAGGGGTGAAATTCTACATGGGTAGTTGTTGATCGGCTTACGAGGTCAGCGCACTTCTTGCCCTGTAATATGAGATACTCAATGGAAAGAAGTGGCCTTAGCGCTAGTAATTTGGATTGATGCGACTGGAGATGCAACAAGGGAACTAGAGGATGAACTAAAAGAACAATAGCCGCGTTTCTTCTAAGGTATGAAAATTTTGAGGACAAAATTTCTTTTTAGAAGGGGAGAATTGTAACAGCCTGAAAATTGTTTGTTTCATGATAAATAGCCATTTTATAATATTTGTGATTTTTGTGAATTTTCGTAGATTTTTCTGAAAACGTTGAATATTTTAATATATTTCTCATTTTATGTGCGCACTGAACGCAACCGGTGTAACACTCTGAAAATTGTTTATTTTATGATAAATAGTCATTTTATAATATTTGTGCTTTTTGTGAATTTTTTTAGATTTTTTTAGAACTGTTGATTGTTTTAATATATTTATCGATTTACGTACGTGCTGAGCGGAGCCGAGAAAATAAAATATTTTTTTCGAGACTGGTAAACCTTGAACTGTGGAAACGTCAACGAGGGATCTTACTAAACACGAGGTCAGACACAGTTTATGAAGTTTACATTTTTTAATATTTTATATAATAAATAAAATCACGATATATTTTGTTAAATAAAAATCTTGCAGTATGCTCTACTATCCATTGGATAATAAATGCTTACTTTGTGAATTGTAATAATTGTTTACTGGGTAATAGCTTGTAGTAAAAATATTTACCACATTATTTAGAAATCTACTTTATGTCACATCAAGTTGACTTTTCAAAAAGGAGAAGAAGGAGGAAACTTCCTAGCACCTTCCTATTGGCTTGTTGGAAAAGCCAATTTCCCCCCTCTCCTTTGTGAAGCTCCACGACAATGAGGAGAAAAAATGGGTGGCAAAAGTTGTCACATTTTCACCAATATTACCTTTTCACTTCACTTTTCAAAATTTCAAACTTTTCTGTCACTTTCTCTCTCCAAATTTTCTCTTCTCTCATTTTTTCTTCACACTTTCATCTTCTCCATTTTCTCTCTAACTCCACGGCAGCCCTACATCCTTCCATCCTCCGTGGTTGCTTGATTTCAAGCTCACACATTTCTTGAATTCACATTTTCTTTGAGACTTTCACTTCTTGTTGGAATCACCTTCAAGGAGCTCACAATTTCCTCTCCATTTTCTCTTTCCTTCCACGCCAAGATACCATTTTTTGCCACCCACATTTTCTTGTTCAACCAACCTTGTTTCTTATATCTTCTCATCATCTTAAACTTTTTCTCTTTTGTGACCATCTCTTGAATCCACCATTTTCATCTTCTTCCATAAAGCCCTAAGATTTGGAGTTTATGACTTTTCCATTTTCTCTCACCATTTTCGTGATTCTTGGTCATCTTTGTGACCAAGAACTCCTATTTTATGGTTTGGTTTATTGATTGTGCAAGTTTGATGTCCTAGGGTCTTTGATGGTGGTGGCAGACGAATTTCCAAAGGAAAAAGGAGCTTGCTTTTCTTGTTATTTTCTTGGTAAGAGGGAGATCATCCTCATCAACTACCCACGGTGGTGAGGGACAAATTTGTGTGTTGAAATTGGAGGATCCATGTGTGGATTTCTCCTCTTGATTGCTTGATTTTTGATGATTTGTAATTATGTGCTTGTATGATGTTGTTACTTGATGTTGTTTTATTATGTTGCATGGATAAATTGTGATATTTTGTGTGCTTGAAATCAAGTGTGAAAGATAAGGAATCCTTGCCTATGTTGAAGGGGAGCTCACGGCCTTGTTGCCTTAAATGATGAATTAAGAACCAAAACTTGTGTTAAAATAGAACTTAAGTAACTAATTGATGAGTTGATGGAAATCTTGGGTCTAGAGACCATGGTTGAGTGTCTCGGCCAAGAGGAGGCAAATTAGGAAAACTTGTGATTAAAATTGGGATGAATTGGAACTTATAAGTTTAAGCGGAAAAATGGATTGATTGAGGAATTAAAATGATGGATTAAGAAGATGAATGTTGAATTCCATGAACTTAGGGCTCACGGCCATTTAGGGTAACTAAGAGGAAATTTTGTATTAAAATGGAACTTTAAATACTTAAGTGATTAGACATTCAATTAGGGATTCATAAGATGGAAATATAAAGGAAATGAAATTTTACCATAAAACTATGAGTAGATCTTGACCTTTAAAGGAAAATGAGTGTAAGTGAGACTTTGAGAATCATAAGACATTTAATTAAATAAGTTTTATTAAGAATAAAGAGAAGGACTAATTGAATTAGAGAAACAAGAATTAGGAGTGTAATTGAGGATTTGAGAAATATAAAATACTTATTTTAGTTGAATTTTATTAAGGACAAAGAGAAGAACTTTTTGAATTAGAGTAAAATGGATTCAGTGAAAGATAGGAGGATTTATTCCCTAGTGAAGCTCAATAGGAAAAGTGTTGAAGTTGAGGTGATATTCTTATACTAATTTTGAAGATTCAACGTTTATTTTAATATGGCTTATGGTTATGAAATGCATGATTGAAATCCTCGGTGATAGCATGCATTTGGCATTGTGCTTTTGGAAACGAAGTACCGGACCCAGAAACATCAGGTAGATAATCAAGTCAGATGTGATTTGCTTTTATAACCAGAAACATCAGATAGACGATCGAGTCAGTTGGGACTGGTTATCATAAGAAATCTAGATATTTGTGATATTATGTAGTCTTATGGGCAGTTATATAATGTCATGGATACAAATGGTATGGAACAATCGTATGGACAGTTGCTTTAATGCCATTGGGAATGGTACAACGGTAGTTAGTGTCATTGAATATGCATTTGAGCATCATACAATTGTGGCTGTTGTGGCATTTTATGCCTAAGGAGTGAGCGAGAACTTATAGGATAGTGCGATCCATGATGGCTCTCAGGGGGCGTCCGTGTGTGGTGATCCACTTAGTGACTTGTTTGTCACATTGTATACCCCTGGTCGTGGTGATCCGTTGCAACGCATGACGAGGACTCGACAAATACTATTACTTTTTGTGGTCCGACATAGACTGTCTTTTGAGGGGGGACAGATCTTCTGAAATGCTCATATCTGATTTTTTGTTTTGCTTCATAGAGTAGGAATTAAGTACATTGTTCACAAAGATGGTCAGCATACGCATTGTACATACACATGGTCAGTTCACATGTTATCATGGCATGATCAACATACATATTGTGGTGGCATAATTATTATTTATATATCTAAGGTAGATATCTGTTGTTATAGTGCTGTTAATATTTATATTATTGTGGGATATGCTTTCTGATGATATCTATGAAATTGATAACTTGAATATATATGCAATATCTGTATGTATGGAATGACTTCGACATTAGTATTAGTTTTCCTTCGTTGCCATGTTGGTAATGATGTAAGATATCTTACCTCTTGTTTGTACTATTCTTGTTCTATGTGATTTTGATTAAAGACTATAAAGGGGACGAGATTGAATCTCTTAGATTTTACTTAGTTTGATCTCTTGAGTTCGGTGATGGTGGCAAGAAGGGGTTTTGTTGGTTTCGTCAGGATTGTGTTCACCAGGGGTGCCAATGCTTGGCGAGTCGACTGGGCTGGTAGGCGTATACAGTATATTGGGGATCTGATCTTGATCGTGAGGAGGACCTGCGACGAAGATCCTATCCTGACTTTCACTACATCAGTGCATATGGAGTTTGCCTTGCTCATTTGGGAGCTATGGGGTGATCCACTTCACACCCTTAGAGAGGACGAGGATTCTATGGCATCAGCTACTAAGGCACCTGCCCGTGAGACCGCACTCTGTCCTGTCCTTGTGTCTTCAGATGAACCGAATGAGGATCCCGAGGTGGATCAGATGGAGTGCCCAACTACTTAGACATAGGCGTCATTATGGGTAGTTTATGTTTCTTTTGCATTATCTGTATAAAGGTTCTTTTGAGTATAACTGCATTTTGAAGTGCAACTTAGTGTATTTTTAAGCGGTATGAGCAATACGCCGTGCCACGTATGTTTTAAGGTAATTATCCAGTCTTATGTGCTGTATTTTGAGTATATCTTGTTGAATTATATTTTCAAATGACAGCATGTGTATCTATTCATTCGTGGCTCATATTTTCTTTATATGCACAATGATTAAATTTGGAAACTTTTTATTTGAGTTATAGCACGCCAAAAAATTTAGTGTCCGTGGTATAATGACGATTGTGCCGTGGTTACTAAATCATGGGGTGTTACATAAACCGCCTCCTAGACTTGGTGCAACAATAAATGGTAGTGCTAGAAGAATAACAACGTAGACTAGAGAATCTTGAACGATCTGTGTAGGAAGGCCAGCTCGGACCACACCGTGATGACAAAGGGCGGAACGCAGCCAACGACCTAAAAAGAATGTTGCATGCTAACATTGAAATGTCCAATGTTGTTAACAACAACCTAGACCTCGACGATCAGGAGCAGCCCTTCTCTGCCCAGCTCATGGAGTATAAAGTTCCAAAAAACTTCAAGTTTCTTGCCAATATGGAGCTCTATGATAGACTATAGACCTTCAAAAGCACATAGACGTCCATGTCCAATCTATGCGCTTCCATATGGGATCCTCACAACTACTATGCTGTGCCTTCCCCCTTTCCTTGAAGAAGGTGGCCCTCATATGGTTCGTAACCCTGCTATAGGGATCCATCGTCAACTGGTAAGACCTCAAACAATGTTTCTTGCTCCACTACACCACGAGCAAGGAGTAACCCAGATCCATTGAATCTCTTTCAGAGATTCGTCAAGGGCGTGATGAGCCCCTTTGCGAATACCTTAAGTGGTTCAATACGACTGATATTAATATGGAGAACCTTGATGAGAGGATTGCTCTACAATATGCTAGAAGCGGCCTCCATACTGACTCCCTTTTTTCAGTATTTGGTGAAGAAAAAGCTAGAGAATATTGAAGAATTTTGGCAACGTTCCAAGAAGTACATAAACTTGGAGGAGGTTGCTAAGGCTAAGAGGAGCCTTGGGAAGAGTGAGGCCTCTCACTAGAAGGGCAATCAGAACTCCTCATTGTCCCAAAACTCCTCTAAGGACAATCCACCTTGGGCCAAGTACTCTAGCTACACTCTGAACACTCCACACACAACAACTCTAAGGGGGTGTTTCAGACTGAGTTCCGAGATATCAAGAGGCCAACTTCTTTAAAGAAACATGCATAGAAGGATCATACCAAGCATTGTTCATGGCACAAGGGCTTCAGGCATGGCACTGAAGATTATTTCCAACTCCATGACACTATTGAGTCTTTGATTAGGGCAGGACGACTAGATCAATACATCAGCCATATCTAAAACATTGGACCCCGAGGTGGATGGGGTGAAAGAAGACACAACCCACGGCAGAGCTCGTCTTCGTGCCAAAGAAGAAGGACTCGGAGTCTTAAGAGAAGATCCTTGACTCCACTTTGCCGTGATACTAACAATTGGGAAGATCAAAACCAGAACACTCTGTTAGATGATAACGATGACCATTATGCCCAGGTCAACCGTACCACTAATACTATTGTAGGTGGTTTTACGGGCGATGGGTAATCCAATGGAGCCTGGAAGAAAGAGCTAAGGATGATAGTGTTAAGCATCTCCTACTCTGCACCCAAACCATGGGTTGTAGATCAAAAGGCACCCCCATGTCCTTTTCAGATGAAGACTATGACGAGATTATCCTAGATCATGATAATCCGCTGGTGATCTCTAGGATAATCTCTAATGCCGAGGTCCGATGCATTTTTATGGACTAGGGGAATTCAACTGACATCATATTCATGGAGCTATACGAGAAGTTGGAATTTCCAGATTCAGAGCTGATCCCCTATAATGGAGAGCTCACCAGTTTCATTAGTGAAAAGATAACTCCGACAGGGTATGTTGAGACTTACTTTACCCTAGGAAGCAACAAGCTCTTTAGGACTGTCAAAGTCAAGTTTCTGGGGGTGAACTGTCCCTTAGCATATAACATCATCTTGGGTCGTCCTACACTGAATGTACTTGGTGCCGTGGTGTTTACCACCCACCTGGCCATGAAATTCCTTAGCAAAGGTTACAATGAGAGTCTCAAGATCAGTAGGACCCCCAAGAAAGCAGAAGTTGATACATCTAGCCCAGTTCTAGACCAAGTCAACATTCTTATGACAGAGTTGGATATGTACGAAGAAATTCGGGGTACCAGACACTAGCTGGAAGGTGAAATATAGTCGCTCCAACTTGGTGTCAAGCCAAATTAAGTCACCAAGATTGGAGCAAACTTGGATGAAGAAGAGAGGTTCCAGTTGATTAAGATTTTAGAAAAAAACAAAGACCTCTTCGCCTGGATGTCCTCTGACATACTTGGGCATGACCCCACCTTCATCTGTCATTTCCTATCTATAAAGAAAGATATGACCAGTAGAAGAAGAAAGTTAGGTTGGAAAGATAGTTAGTCATCAAAGAAAAGGTCAAAGAGCTACTCAATGCCGACTTCATTAGGGAGATAACTTATACAACATGGCTATCTAATGTAGTCTTTGTGAAAAAATCCAATGGAAAGTGGAGGATGTGAGTAGACTACACGGACTTAAACAAAGCCTATCTTAAGGATCTGTATCCGCTTCCCAATGTAGATAAGCTGGTTGATAGTTCCTCCGACTTCTATTTGCTGTCTTTCATGGATGCGTACTCTGGGTACAATCAGATCCCAATGTACCCTAAAAATGAAGATAAGATCATTTTCATCACCGATAGGGTGAGCTATTTCTACAGGGTTATGCCCTTTGGACTAAAAAATACAAGAGCCACCTATCAGAAAATGATGAATAAGGTCTTTGAGGGCCAAGTGGGAAAAAGCTAGAGGTGTATATCAATGATATGATAGTAAAGATCCCACAGGCCAGATCACATATCTCGGACCTCGAGGAGGTATTTGCACAACTCCAGAAACATAACATGAGGCTTAATCCAGAGAAATGCGCCTTCGAAGTCCAAGCAGGTAAATTCTTGGGCTTCATGCTGACTCGTCACGGGATCGAGGTGAACCATGATAAATGTCAAACGGTGCTCAGCATGCACAGCCCACAGAATATTAAGGAAGTGCAACAACTGACAGACCAGAATACAACCCTTACACGTTTCCTCGCTAAAGCTGCTCACAAATCTATTCATTTCTTTAAACTGCTCAAAAAGGAGAAATATTTTGAGTGGACTCAAGAGTGTGAGGATGTCTTTACATCTTTGAAGAACCTTCTATCCTCTCCCCCTATACTAATAAGACTGGAACCCGATGAGATATTGTACTTATACCTTTCAATTCATGAAGAGGCTATAAGTTCAGTACTGGTTTGGGAGATAGCAGAGGGACAAAGTCCAGTCTACTTCTTGACTAAGGTGCTACAAGGCCCCGAACTTCGCTATCAAAAAATAGAGAAGGTTGCCTTTGCGCTTATCACCATAGCTAGAAGACTCAGATAGTACTTCTAGTGCCATCTCGTGGTGGTGAGGACATACTAACCTATTTGAGAGATACTGCACAAGCCGGACCTAGCAAGAAGAATGATCGCCTAGTGTAACATCTTAATGCCAGTATCTCAATATATGTAACATACAAGGAGATACCTAGCATTACAACGTCACTACTTACATACTAATCTCATACATATATCCATAATGTTTATTGGAAACATTACAGAGAGCCTTATGAAATGCGAAAAATTCAACATTTATAACATAATGCATCTATATACATCATTAGCCTCCCTTGGGGCATGAAGTAATACATAACTATTTACATTACAAAAGGAGTACTAAAAGATACTACATTTGCAATATAATCTATAAGGCTAATATACTCTTTAGCTTCTTTTTTCTTCTTACTCTTTGAATAACTTTTACTTGGAATTACATGATACACAGCGGGGTGAGAAACAATATTTCTCAGTATGAGTAATCAAAACCAGTCATACATAACATAATAACATAGTCTTAGCAATTAAGAATAAGACAAGTTACATTCTTTACAAGGTCTAACTTTAATAACTAAATAAACCAAGTTAAACATACATACATTAATTCTTACATACTTAGCTCATTTAAGATCTGGCCATGTTTTACTAGGAAATTTCGACTTCTCATGTTTACCTCCTTGTAGATAGGAAAACTGAAATTTTCACACTACATTCAACCCTAGCACTTAGTTAGGAATACTTGTCCCCTTAGGAACTTCTGACTCCCTTCCTTCTAGCTAAATGACCTCACGTCATATAAGTCATATTCACAGGTAGACAATGCCAACTTATCCTAGGTTACTTATATCTAACACCGCTCATCATCACATCTATAGTGAAGCTAAGTAACAAAAGTTACCCTAGGTGATAGACACTTATCTATAGCAAACCCTTACTTTTGGTTGCTTAAAGCTCATACATAACTTATACGTACCAAAGAATCATCCTCTCATTGATTTACCTCTAGTAGTACATCAATCATAACCTAAGACCATCCATTGTTCTTAGATGACCAAAGGCTTACATTTTCTCATCTATGCTAGGTGATAATTTCTCTCTTGAAAATATCCTTATTTATGCCTTAACACACCTTAGGAAATATTTATAAATGATCCCAACTAAAATAGAACTTCAAAATATAAAAAATGACATTTTTGGAGTTCCAGGGCCTCACGCCTCGGTGCAACTTAGGCACGCCACGACGTCTTAGCCTTGGGTTTTCAATACTAGATGTAACAACACTCTTACGCTGCGGTGCCACACACCTCATGCCGCGATGCATGCAGCAAAACCAACCTCACGCTACGGCATAACCCCTCACGCCGTGGCGTGCATAGCAGAAACCATATTTTGTAGAATTCTGCAGAACCGTGGTACTATTCCGTTAGTTCTTTTCTTGGATTTTGGCCATTCCAAACCAATTTCCAAGTGATTCTAAGTCCCTAATCAGTTCTTAAAATACATAGGAATTATCAATCGCTAATTTAAATCTCTTAATTTGGATTATGAATAAAAACCCCTCTTGCTTGATCTAAAACCATTCTTTGTGAATCATGGACCTAAATGAGATGTTCTAAGCTTCTAGCTTCAATTTATACTATGAACAAGTCATAAATGACCAAAGAAACACATTCATGCAAGCCAAACACATCAATCACCTCTAGAACTCAATTTGACCTATTAAGTACTAAAGGTGCATCAATGGTGAAAAGAGTGGAAAGAGATAAATATAAACATGAAACCCCTACCTTTGGTAGCTGTGAAGAAGATTCAAGCTTGATTAGATCTCAAGTCTTAGTTTTGCCTTTGGCTTTCCTCTTTCTCTTTTCCTCTTCCTTGGTCTTTGCTTCCTCTTCTTTCCTTTCTCCTCTCAGGGTTTCTACTTTTGTTTTTGTGTAGAAAATGACTGTGAGTGAGGACTTATAAAGAGAGAACAAAAGATTCTTAAGGCCTTTAAGCCAAAATCGATAAATCATGATCTGTCAAAAACACTTAGATTTAGCTAATTCAAGATTTCTAACTTTCAGAAACTTTAAAATAAATACTAGGATTCATATAAAATGTCGTTTCATCTTTATATGATATTTCTATATCTGGTGCTAGTCAATCCGACTATAAATAAATAACCAGTATGCCTAAAATGCTAAATTAACTCAGTTTATCTTGAGACTTTAACTATATATTGTATCATACATTTGTGACCTAAAAATAAATTATACATATGTATTTCTCCCATCTAAGCAATTTATGCCATTATCTGAGTCATTTTAAGCTACTTTTCACACTTTGAATTGCAACAAAGTACCTAAACTAACTCAGATTATCACAAAATTAACATGTATGTTAAGCAAGTCATATACTACCTTTTTAACACATACATAAGTCTAACATGTCATTTAGGGTATTACACCTAGTCCATTGAGCTTTCTGAGTTCGAAATCATGTACGAGCCCCGGTTGGCAATTAAGGCTCAGACACTTTTAGATTTCCTGGCAGAGCTCAGGTCAAACCCCAGCAACCCTGAGGGAATTTCTTGGACCATATTCATTAATGGTTCCTCAAACCCTAAAGGGAGTGATTTCAGGGTAATCTTGTAAAATTCTGAAGGAGTAACAGTAGAGAACTCCCTGAAGTTTGAGTTCCTCACTTTGAATAATCAGGCGGAGTACAAAGCTTACATTGTCAGACTAGTAATGGCCAAGGATTTGGGTCAGCTAAGATCACACTTTGCAGTGACTCCTAGCTTGTGACCTCCCAGATTCGAGGTGATTATCAAGCCAATGAGCCCCTCCTTTATAGATACTTGGCCAAAGTCTAAGTGCTCCTAAAAGATTTTCAGGCTGCCAAGATAAAGCATATTCCTAGGGAGCAAAACTTCAGGGCGGACCTCCTATCCAAATTGGCCAGCACCAAAAGCCTATGCATTCCGTGATCCAAGAGACCCTCTCTCAGCCTTCCATCATGGACATAGCCATTTTTTAGGTAGAAAGAGAGGAGTGCACTTGGCTCACCACGATAGTGGAGTACTTGCAGTTCAGAACCCAGCTTGATGATCCAAAGGAAGCCTCCAAGCTGGTCAGAACCGCGGTCCTGTACACTATCTACAATGGATAGTTGTACCTCCGTGAGTTCTCTTTGCCTTTCCTAAAGTGCTTCACGCCAAAAGAGATAGAATATGTTTTAGCCGAGGTCCATGAGGGGAGTTATGGACACCACTTGGGGGGCAAAACCTTAGCTTTGAAGGAACTTAGGGCTGGATACTATTGGCCAACTATGGAAGCTGATTCCATAGCGCATGCCCGAGTTTGTGACAAATGCCAATGACACTCAGAACATTATGAAGATCCTCTTGAAGAACTATCCACGACATCCATACCCTGTCCATTTTATAGATAGGGTATGGATATCCTGGGTTTGTTCCCTTAAGCACATGGACAACTGAAATACTTGGTAGTGGCCGTTGATTATTTCACCAAATGGATCGAAGCGGAGCCCTTAATCACGATCACCTCTGCCAAGATCCAAAAATTCACTTGGCATCACATCATCACTAGGTATGGAGTTCTGGAGTCCATTGTGACGGATAACGGAACCCAATTCAAAGATAAGGGTTTCAAAGAGTTGATTGTTGAGCTAAAAATCAAGCATCATTACAGTTCCGTTGAGAATCCTAAGATAAATGGACAAGCTGAAGCTACTAACTGGGTTATTTTTCAAGGAATTAAAAGGAGGATGGATGAAGCCAAGGGAAACTAGGCCGAGCAACTTGACCATGTCCTCTGGACCTACTAGACTACGCCTCACTCCATAATAGTTGAAACCCCCTTTAAACTCACTTATGGGTACGAGGCTATGATCCCAGTGGAGATAGAGAAACCCAGCTGGCATCACCAACAGTTCTCACCTGACAACAACCCCAGACTAATTAGGGAAAACTTAAACCTTGTAGAAGAAAGAAGGCGTGTCGCTCACATACGTGACACCGCTATCAAATAGAAGACAGTGGCTCGATATAACCTGAAGGTTATTCTAAGAAAATTCGAATCAGGTGATCTAGTACTTCGGAGAGCGGACATCAGTGGTAGGAATGCCTTCTAAGGGAAGTTAGCCACAAACTGGGAAGGCCCCTATCAAATTATAATTAGTACAAGCAAGGGAGCTTACACCCTGGAGACCTTAACTGATAAGCCAATCAAAAACTATTAGAATGTGGACAAATTGAAAAAGTTACTATAGCTAAGTGCCTTTTTAGGCTTAGTCTCTTAGTTTTCTTTTATGTTTGTCCCAATTTTGGTAGTTTTCTTTTATATTTGATCTGCCCTAATTTTGGTAGGCATACATTGTACGGACTCCGGTCCTTTGTTCAATCAATAAAATGGCAAAGGTTCTTCAGAAAATATGCTTATACTTTGTTTAAAGCTTAAGACCCTCAAGCCGAACTCTGCCTTCAGAATGTCTATACAACTTGATCCTTAAAGGACCTGGGATTTCTTAGATTCCAAGTTAAGAAGAATAACCCACAAAACTCATTTGTGTGTTTTTGTTACGAGTTATGGGCTCATACCCAAATCCTCAGCACTTGGCCATAGCCATTTTGTGGTTGTAAAATTAATTGGTAACACGGATTACGACACATATGGTTTGCCAAGAGGTACCTACTGTGAATGTCTTATGTTAAATAGGTTCTGAACTTAAAAATTCCCTAGTGTTGGGCATTTTTTCTGAACTAGACCGTTAACATTAAAGACCCCGGTTATGGATTACTTTCTTATATTGCCTAAGTCCTCAAAGGTGTTCCGAGTGCTCAAATTTTTGGGTGTTGAACCTCGGACCAAGGTTTCAAGCGATCATAATTCTTCTAAGTCTATAAATGGTTACCAAATGCACATTAAAGATGGGCGTTGGACCTAACATGAACCATGGAAAAAGAAATAAATATCAGATTAGAAAAGTAAAGTGTTTAGTACACCCCGACGACCGAGACAATTGTCTTTACAAGAATGAAACGCCCCTCACAAGGGGCAAATGAATGCAATAAAAGAGAAGAAAAGGAGGAAGCAAGCTAAGTTCACCATCATCGCCCTTCAAACTTTGGTGGCCTGTATCCGATGCTCCGCCATTCCCCTCAACAAGGGTTAGATCTTGGATAACGGTGACTAGGACACCGATAGTAGCTTGGTTGTCCTCTTGAGCTACCTCCGCTAATACTGGCCAGCTATTTTTATCATTTTCTTGGAGTCCAATTCATCCAACGCCAGGGTGACCCCAGGATTAAAGAATTAGACTTGGGTGATTGTATTCTAGAATTGGTCACCGTTGATGTCTGTACAGATCTTCATCAACTGCCTAGTATCCTCTTGCAGCCACATCACTTCATCTTAGTGTGCCTGGTCCTTAGCGTGGAAGTCGGTGATGGTCTTTTCGGGATTGTCCTTCTCCCTCTTGAGTTTGGCTTCTGAGTCCACCATTTTCCCCTTCAGCTCATTGACCTTCGCTTCAACGCCCTCCTTGGCCTTGAGGGCCACGTTAAGTTTTTGGGTTCCCTCCTCCTCGGTCACCCTCAACTTAGCCATCATTTCCTTATCATACTCCCCCATGCACCTCTTAACATAATTGGCTTCAGTAGCGAGACAGAGTCCTTAGGCCTGGATCTCTGATAGGATCCTCGATGGGCTCTTCTAGGTAATATGATTCACAACTTCATCGTCCAAGAGTTGCTAATTGATGAACGATCCTGGCACTGAGTTGTCCCTAAATAAGGCAATCTAACCTTCGCCATTCACCTCATTGGTTGCCCTCTTCCCTCGATCCTCCCCCTTGCTGTCTTCAATAGCCTTCCTCTTCTGCCTCTGAAGAGGCTGAGCAAGAGATTCCTCCTGTTGGACCGGACTCACCTCGATCACCGGGTCCTGGACATAAGAGGCCGGAGCAACATGCGTTGGAGTGTTAGAAAGTTCGACATCCTCTTTCCTTGCCTTCATGGCTCAGAGGGTGGAAAGAGCTTTTCCAGATGCTTTATTTTTTATAAAGTAGATATAGCAAAAATCAGAAACAACAGGAAAAATATTCAAAGGGGAATACAAGAAAAAAGTAAATATGGACTGTGGCCTACACTCTACCTAGAATGACTCGAAGGGTTTCATCATCAACAACATCTAGAATTTCTTTACAAGAAATAAGTTAGAATTCCTCTACCCACTTATTAATGAATCTAACGCACTCGGTGTCTCCCGACTGAGCTCAGACCACTGCACCTCAATCATCTCAATTGGAGTGTCCCATGTTTGAGTGGTCCAATAAAGATCGAACACTAGAGCTCCACCGGCCTCCACGAAGAATGCGCAGACTCTGGGAACCGCCACCAGCTTAAAGAACTTTTTCTTATAATTCTTGAAGCTTTATTAGAAAAATTCAAAGACCTTTTACCTGCTTCTCGATCAGAGTGTGAGCCAATTTTTTTGAGTTACTTTCTTCTCTTGGGGGCAACTTTAAGTAAAGAAATAAAAGAGAGCCTTCTCCGAGTGTTGCAGTATGAACACCTGGTAAAACCTGGATGAAGTTGGGATGGGGTCACGTTCAGAATGTGGAGGATTGCAATCTGAAAGTTGGTAAAAGGCAGTCAAAGTCCTAATCGGATGAAGATGTCTTCGTATAAAAACATGAAGTGTTCGCCCTTCGTTCAAGCTAAACACACCCTTTCATCCTACTTTGTGGCCAAGATTTGGTATTCATGGTCCTGACTACTGTTCTCTATCAACTCCGAATAGCTTATAAGTACTTTAATGTCCTGCTTGGACTGGAATGTTGATATGCTGCCCTAAACTTCATCTCTAACCTAGGGGTACATGTTCCTCCTGGGGACAAATATTAAGGGCCTCTCTGCAGTAGGTCTCCTTGACCCTGCCGCTTGTCTTTTCACCATGAATCCTTGGAAACATCCATAGAGGTCGGTAAGGTACTGACAATCAAGAATATTTAAAACCTATAGCTTTATACATGAAGGGGGGTGGACCATGAATGAAAAGCTTATTGAAAGCTTACATTCGTCGCTGCCCTCCGTATCCAGTCATCTATAGACATCAGCCTTCGCGCCCTCAAAGTACTATATGTAACGCCCCTCTTCCAAGGGAACGTCACATGGTCGATTACAATGCGGAAATAAAGTTAGGTGAGTTGAGACCCGGTCCATTTTAATAAGACGCGTATATTCACTAGATTATAGTTGGGTATTTTAATTGGCGGTTATGTTATATATGTACTTTTTTTTTTTAATTAGTAACCATGTTGACGAGACATCAATGGAAATAAAAGATCAAATGTAGTAAAACATGCATAGGAATTAATATCTCAGCATCATCATATATATATATATATGTATATAAGTTTACCAAAACATTTAGTTACAAGCCTGGTACATCAAAAAGCAAAACTATACCTGCCCCCAAAGTATTACATACACATACCCACGGTATCAGAATTTACAGCCCACTACAAACAAAACATCGGGCCCCCAAAATAAAATACTGGTAGCCTTCAGTAGCTACGAGTAACATCAATCCCTCAAGTGAGGAGGAATCGTGTCAGGATCCTCTTCAGGGTCCTCTTCGGTCGTCCTCGGGGACTTCCTCGGGATCTTCCTCGGGATCTTCCTCATCATCGGAGGAAATCACCATAGGAATAGCGAGAGACACGGGACGGGGCCCGAGCCGTAGAAACGAAAAGAGTCCTCTCTCGGAGTGAAGTAACGATCGCCCACATCTCACGGATCGGTGGAGCCGAAACTCCAAACGTAGGGTCGATACAGCAGGTGAAGACAGGTGGTTCGTGGCGTCTCCCGTGCTAGTGATATCAAGACATCTCCCGTGTAGACACGACATTCGAAGCGTAGTTGATATACCAGCACTCTGGCCCTCCTAAGAAAGTCAGACGTACATCTCCCAAAAATCTGTGCGTACGGGGCTCCATAGTCTTCTGTGGTCGCTCAGTCAAGGTAGGGCCAAAAACCAGGGAAGTTGGGAGCTTCCGGTTCCTCACGGTTGTCTTCGATGAGACGAAATGTACAGATAAACAGAAATGGAGAGACAGGAAGGAAAAGAGGTAAGACATCCTTCCATCATTACCAATTATAGCATCAAGAAACCAAACGGCGCAAAGCGCCCTCATAGCATTTACAACAACAGTAATAGTAATAGACATTCAAGAGCAGTTATGAATCAAGCAGACAGTTCCAGGCAGTCATAGGTATATCAACAATATATCAATGCTAGACCATAATAATGATAAATGCAAATAATGCACGGACTCTATACACATGAACCCTCAATAACCAAGATCCTACTCCATGGAGCTAGACACAAAACATTCGGAGAGAATGATCGGGAGACATGCCGTATCTCTGTCGGCCATAAAACGAGTGCTTTCCGAGAAAATAATCGGTCATTTTGCGCAACAAGGCTTTATCAAAGAACATTCTCACAAGATCTCGATATAGGGCTGTGGCCGGTCGGGATCGTTGGTGCGTTTGCATCGGTTTGTCTCACGGTCCCGGAGGGGCTACCACCCCCTTTGTGAAACACCCGCGCCCCAACGCCCTCAAGGCCAACTACGGGACCCCACTTGTCTATTCGCACCCGCACTAAGGTGTGTTCAACTCCTAGGCAACTAGGCCTTACGACAGTCCAACGGACAAATCACAATGCATACAGACTCTATGCATAATCGTGTATGATCATTATCACATACTATTCCATCATATGTCACAATTTGCCAAAGTAAGAATTGATCGGATCAATGGTCTCTCACATGGACCCACAATGGCATAATATTGTCATTAAATAGATCAATACCCTTTTCAAAACGTATTATGAGTTCTTGCTTAGGTTTAGCTTTACTTAGAGGGTTTGTCTCTAAAGGAATTCTCTTAGGTAATTTATTCATATGCCCTTAGAAGGTTATTCTAAGATCTCAAAATCTCACACTCTCAGGTTCTTCCCTGCTTATGCATCCCTAAGTAATTTCTAGTCATCCCATTTATTTATGATCAATATTCCTCTATTAGTCCCAAGGTTTTGGGTCCAGGAAACTACACGGTCGGAATCACCAATTTGAATCACGATTTCAATTACTAGGTGTTGGGTGATAAGTATACGTTTGAATTCGACAGAGACTACGTTTTATGAATGGTTGAAGGTGCCATTCGACGAAGAATAATGTAACAGGAAGAGGAAAGAATGGGAAACACATTTTATAGTAGGATTGGCAGGAAATCATTTTCTAGTCGGATGGGGGTTCTTTCGGACGAAGAAATCATTTTCTGTCGGATGGGGTTCTCATCGGACGAAGAAATCATTTTACGTCGGATGGTAGTTACATTTGACGAAGATCAAAATTGTCGAACCCTCCGGATGGTCGGCAAAGCCTCAATTGACGGGTATAGGTGTCGACGTTGGAGAAAATCTCCCAAGTGTCGAACCGACGAACACTGGTCGAAATCTCCAATTTCGACGGGTCTGGAGAAATTCATCTACTCGACAGACATTGTCTCTCAAATTCGACGATTATTGACTTTGGGGTATTTTCTTGTAAGTGTCCAGGGACTCTATTCGACGGGTTTTTGGTCGGAAGATCAATATCGACGGGCATGATCGAGGTTCATACTCGACGGATATTGACATTGTTTTTAGTGGTCGAAGATCTAAACTCGACGGATTTTCACTTAGTGTTTGCTGGTCGGAAATCTAAATTCGACGGGTTTGACATTCGACGGAAAGGGTCAGGAGTCTAAACTCGACGGATTTTAACATTTTACTAAGTGATTAGGTTATCACATTCGACAGGTTTGGCTATGAGTCCTTACTCGACGGATTTTAACATTTTACTAAATAATTAGGTTATCAAATTCGACAGATTTGGCTATGGGTCCTTACTCGACGGATTTTATCATTCGACGAAAATGGTCAGAAATCTTCATTCGACGGATTTTGACATATCACCAAAAGATCAAGGCATTATATTCGACGAGTTTGGCCAAATTTCTTACTATTGCTAGTTTTCCACATTAAGTTTCCAAATCCTGGGCTCAACACCGTAACTATCCGAAAATCACTGGAACTCATTCCCTTCAATATTACACATTCCAATACATCCAAATCATATTTATATATATGTACGTTCAAAACTCAAACAATCAAATAACACATATACCATACAAACAACATACAAAAGCGAGAAAGACCCTCAACAAAATCACGGACGTTCCTAAATGCTAAGAGAGGTTGAGGAGGAGTGTCTTCCTCTTACCTTAGAGAAGCACAAAGAAAGGCTCCTTTTGGTCGAAATTATATTTTCGGCTCCCGAGAGATCCTTGAATATTCAAGCTCACCAAAATCGAGAATCAAGTGTTGAAATGGATACCCATGGTCATCAAAATGACAGTGGGTTACGAAAATGAGGAGAGATGAGGAAAAAGCTAAGGACTTTACCTTAAAGTTCCAACCTTTAAGCTTCAACCGTGGAGGAAAAGAAGATGAAGAAGACGTAGGACTTTGAAGATGATTCCCTCAGGTGTGGTGCTTCTCCAAACACGAAATGGTCTTTGGAGTGTGACGGTATTGGAGGGTGAAAATATGAAGGTGGGGGGGGAATGGTGCTGTGGAAGGAGAAATGGAAAGAGAAAAGATGAGTGCTACGTACGGGAGGAGGAAATGTGTGGATTGCGAGAATGAATTAAGCCCCTTAATTCAAATGTGCAACACAAAAATGGGAGGAGAGAAATAATAAAAAATGATTCAAAGAAGCTTCCTTGAGAAGCTTCGCACGCTTCTCTACGAGGTGCATAGTAAGCTTGTCTCCTTGATTAAATACAACAGATGATTTATTACACTAGCAGATAAAACCTCAAAATGTAGACCTCGTAAACTGTGCCTGGACTCGGGTTTAGTAAGATCCCCGTTGACACGTTGACAGTCCAAGGTTTACACTTCAGGGAAAATATTCTATTCTCCTAGGCTCCACTCAAAGACACACATAAAACGAAGAATATATTAAAATATTCATCATCTCCAGAAAATTCCACAAAAATTCTTAAAAATTGCAAATATTATAAAATGATCGTTTTTAACAAAATAATGAATTTTCGGGATGTTACAACACTCCCCTTCTAAAAAGAAATTTCGTCCTCGAAATTTGCATACCTTAGAATAGGCGTGTGGGTATTGCTCTCTCATCTTGTCTTCCAACTCCCGGGTTGCATCTCCATCACCTCGTTCCAGATCACTTTCACCAATGCGATCTCCTTGCCTCTTAATTGCTTTATCCTGCTATCCTCGATTCTTATAGGAGACGTCTCATAAGTTAAGTTTTCTTTTAGTTGTACTGTATCTGGTGCTATGATATGACTTGGGTCAGGAAGGTATTTCCGAAGTTGTGACACATGGAAAACATTATGAATGTTTGAAAGAAAAGGAGGTAAGGATATTTGGTATGCTAAAGGACCTACACGACCAATGATTTGGTATGGTCCAAGGAATTTAGGAGTGAGTTTTCTAGATTTTAAAGCCCGGCCCACCCCAGTCGTAGGTGTGACTTTCAGGAATACATGCTCACCTTCCTCAAACTCGAGAGGTTTTCTCCTTCGGTCTGCACAACTCTTCTGTCGACTCTGAGCCGTCCTCATCTTTTCCTGAATCATTTTAACCTTCTCAGTTGTCTGTTGTATAATCTCGGGTCCAATAGTAAGGCGCTCGCCGTCTTGGTACCAACACATAGGTGTTCGACATCGTCGTCCATACAGAGCTTCATAGGGTGCCATCCCTATGCTCGAATGATAACTGTTGTTGTAGGTGAATTCTATCAAGGGTAGAATGTCATCCCAACTCCCGGTTTGCTCTATGGTGCAAGCTCTAAGCAAATCTTCCAAAGATTGGATTGTTCTCTCCGATCGACCGTCGGTCTGGATGATAAGCGCGAACTAAGTTGTAATTTTGTCCCCAATGCTTCTTGCAAACTCTCCCGTAAATTTGAAGTAAACCTCGGATCTCTATCTGAAACAATACTTGTAGGCACACCGTGCAATCGACAATCTCTCCAATATAGATCTGAGTCAATCTCTCTAGCTTGTACTTGATGTTGATCGGAAGAAAATGTGCTGATTTCGTGAGTCGGTCCACAATTACCCAAATCGAATCATGACCTTTTCTTGTCCTTGGTAATCCGACTACAAAGTCCATTGCAATACTGTCCCACTTCCATTCTGGAATAGATAACGGTTGCAGCAATCGCTGCTGGTCTCGATGTTCCACTTTAGCTTTTGACAAACCAGACAAGTAGATACACGTCTAGTAACGTCACTCTTCATTCCGTGCCACCGAACAACTTCTTCAAGTCTTGATACATCTTCGTCATGCCCGGTGCATACTCGGTTGGCTTGTGTGAGCATGATTAATGATGTATTCTCTAAGTTCTTGATTCCGAGGGACACAAACTCTCCCTGGAATCTCAAAATTCCATCCGTTCCTCTGCAAATTCTGTTTCATTTCCTTGCTTCATCTGTTCCCTCACTTCTTGCAAGAATTTGTCCTTCTTCTCTTTCCTTATGTTGTCCATCAACTCGCTTGAGATGGTAACCATATTCATGCAAATCTTTCCAGGTTCTAACTTCACAAAAGACCATACATCTCGAATTGCTCTATTAGATCCTTTTCCTTGATCATCGGGCGAGACACGATCATCTTTCTACTTAGAGCGTCTGCGCCACAACATTTGCCTTGCCGGATGATACGAAGTTGGAAATCGTAATCCTTCGAATTCTAACCACCTCCGTTGCCTCATGTTCAACTCCTTCTGATCATACAAATACTTCAGACTCTTGTGATCACTGAAAATGTTGAACGTTGCTTCGTAGAGAAAATGCCTCCATATTTTCGAGCAAAAACTACAGCCGCTAGCTCCGTGTCGTGCGTCGGATAATTCTTCTCGTGCACTCGCAAGCGCCTTGAAGCATAAGCCACCACTCTTCCATGTTGCATAAGCACGGATCCTAGCCCTTGATATGAAGCGTCACGGTACACTTCAAACCGTTCATTCGGATCGGGTAGCACTAACACCGGTGAGGTAGTCGGTCGATTCTTCAACTCTTGGAAACTTCGCTCACAAATTTGTCGGTCCACTCAAAAGTTTGGTTTTCCTTGTGAGTTGTGTAAGTGGTCCGAAGAATCTTGGAGAATCCCTCAATGAACCTCCTGGTAATATCCCGCTAAACCCACAAAGCTTCGAATCTCATTCTTGACTTCGGCCTTTCCCATCGCGATCTTGCCTCCACTTTCGATGGATCCACAAACAATCCCACTCTTTGAGATCACGTGACCTAGAAACTTGACTTCTTCCACCAAAACTCACATTTTGTGACGGTTTGGCATACAATTCCTTCTCCTTGAGAATCGAAGAACTATCTTGAGGTGTTCGACATGGTCCTCCCGACTTTGAGAGTATACCGAATGTCATCAATGAAGACCACAACGAATTTATCCAAGTAAGGTCGAAAGATTCGGTTCATGTAGTCCATGAAGATAGCTGGTGCATTCGTCACACCAAACGGCATCACCAAATACTCGTAGTGACCGTATCGGGTGCGAAAAGTAGTCTTGGGCACATCCTCTGTCTTCACTCGTATTTGATGATACCCAGATCGCAGATCAATCTTGGAAAACACTGCCGCTCCCTTCAGTTGGTCCATCAAGTCGTCAATCCTCGGGAGTGGATATTTGTTCTTAATCGTCACTTTGTTCAGCTGCCGATAGTCCACACATAACCTTGAGGTGCCATCCTTCTTGCGAACTAACAACACTGGTGCTCCCCATGGTGACATACTTGGCCCGACAAATTGCTTTTCCAAAAGCTCTTCTAGTTGTTTCTTTAGCTCGGCTAACTCTGTGGTGCCATCCGGTGCGGTGTTATAGACACGGGACCAGCTCCGTACTAAGTCGATAGCAAACTCTATCTCTCGAGCGGTGGTAAACCAGCACACTCTCGGGAAGACTTCGGGAAACTCATTCACCACTGGAATTGTGTCCACATCAACCTCGTTCTCGATTTTCAAAGAAGACAGTAGCATGTATCCGTGAGCTCCTTCTTTCAAGAGAGCTTGAACTCGATTGGCCGTCAGAAATCTAGAATTCTCACTTAGGGGAAAAACTATGGTCTTTCTGGAACAGTCTAACAGAACATGGTTAGAAGACAACCAGTCCATCCCTAGGATAATATCTAATTGGGAAAGGGGTAAACAAATCAGATCGACCAGAAAGGATCGACCTTCAACAATCAATGGACAGTTTAGACAAACTTTGGTAGTAACTACCGGTTTATCAGTGGGGGTAGAAACGGTTAAGTCAAAAGGTAAGGACGACACGGTAGACTCGGTTTTGCACACAGTCATACGATATAAAAAGAATGGGTTGCCCCAGTCATACGATGCAGTTAAAAGATTACCTTCTATGATGCCTTCTCCCTGTATCAAATCTTCGGATTCGGAGGCTTCGGCTCACTCATAGTATAAACTCGTCCTCCAACTTGCGGTTTCTTGGCTTTCGCAACATTCATTAAAGGTTCGACCTTCGCTTGATTGCGGTCTCTCGTAGATGTGTCCGGGTTTCCCACATCGAAAACAGATAATCCCTTTGATAGGACAATCCCTTGTCAGATGATCTTTTCCACACTTCCGGCACTTGGAGGGATATGCCAAGTTTTGGCCAGTCCGATTCCCACTAGAACCTCCACTTGAACTTCCACCCATGGCTTGTTGGTGACTTCCCATTGGTCGAGTATGGCTTCTTCTGGAAGCGGTTAGCAGTTATTGCCGCCTCTCTGGAATCTCGCAGGCCCAAAGTTTCTATTCCTCATATCTCTAGATTGCTCCAGAGCCTCTACATCACAGCAAGTATCCAGCAGTTGTGAGAATTCATTGATCCTCAAGGTGATCACAGCTTTCCTCAGTTCGTACCTCAATCCTTCCGTGAATCTTCGGCACTTCCAAGCCTCATCTGGTTGGTTCTGAAAGTAGGTCGAAAACTGTGACAAATTTTCGAATCTCGCTGCGTACTCGCTAACAGTCATATTCCCCTGTCGCAGGTTGAGGAATTCCGACTCCTTCGCATGCCTTGCACTCGTAGGAAAATACTTGTCCAAGAACTTTTCTTTGAACAACTCCCAAGTAATGTCTCGGTTCGCAGCTTCTAGCATCCTCCGCACTCCGTTCCACCAGTTCTCAGCGTTGCCTACCAGCATAAAAGTAGCATAATCCACCTTCTTACCCTCAGCGCAATTCATTCCTCGAAATACCTTCTCCAACTCCTTGATCCACGACTAGCTTTGTCCCAGGATCAAATTCTCCTTTAAATTGAGGAGGATTATGGCGTCGAAACTCGCTAAATTCGAGCATCGGCAGAGGCCTCTAACCGTTGAGCGAAATTTCGCTCTTGTTGTTGCGTAACTCTCTCTTCAATGACCTCGGCCATCCTTTGCATCGTTGTAATAGCTTTGCCATGTCTTCCTTCGTGCCATCTCACTTTCTCGGTTCGATTATCGAAAACACAGAAAAGTCGGTTGCATTCACAAAGAATACCAAACACTACTCCTTTACAAATACCATTCGAGAGAACACACAAAGACAAACAAGACGGACTCAACCACAAGACCCAAAGAAACATAAACCGGGGCTCTGATACCAAAAATGTAACGCCCCTCTTCCAAGGGAACGTCACATGGTCAATTACAATGCGGAAATAAAGTTAGGTGAGTTGAGACCCGGTCCATTTTAATAAGACGCGTATATTCACTAGATTATAGTTGGGTATTTTAATTGGCGGTTATGTTATATATGTACTTTTTTTTTTCTTTTTAATTAGTAACCATGTTGACGAGACATCAATGGAAATAAAAGATCAAATGCAGTAAAACATGCATAGGAATTAATATCTGCATCATCATATATATATATATATATGTATATAAGTTTACCAAAACATTTAGTTACAAGCCTGGTACATCAAAAAGCAAAACTATACACCCCAAAGTATTACATACACATACCCACGGTATCGAATTTACAGACCCACTACAAACAAAACATCGGGCCCCCAAAATAAAATACTTGGTAGCCTTCGGTAGCTACGAGTAACATCAATCCCTCAAGTGAGGAGGAATCGTGTCGGGATCCTCTTCGTGGTCCTCTTCGGGGTCGTCCTCGGGGACTTCCTCGGGATCTTCCTCGGGATCTTCCTCATCATCGAGAGAAATCACCATAGGAATAGCGAGAGACACGGGACGGGGCCCGAGTGTAGAACGAAAAGAGTCCTCTCTCGGAGTGAAGTAACGATCGCCCACATCTCACGGATCGGTAGCTGAAACTCCAAACGTAGGGCGATACACGGTGAAGACAGGTGGTTCGTGGCGTCTCCAGGCTAGTGATATCGAGACATCTCCGTGTAGACACGGCGTTCGGAATTGTAGTTGATATACCAAAGCACTCGGCCCTCCTAAGAAAGTCGGACGTACATCTCCCAAAAATCACGTACGGGGCTCCATAGTCTTCGTGGTCGCTCGGTCAAGGTAGGGCCAAAACCAGGAAGTTGGGAGCTTCCTGGTTCCTCACGGTTGTCTTCGATGAGACGCAATGTACAGATAAACAGAAATGGAGAGACAGGAAGGAAAAGAGGTAAGACATCCTTCCATCATTACCAATTATAGCATCAAGAAACCAAACGGCGCAAAGCGCCCACATAGCATTTACAACAACAAGAATAGTAATAGACATTCAAGAAGCAGTTATGAATCAAGCGAGACAGTTCCAGGCAGTCATAGGTATATCAACAATATATCAATGCCAGACCATAATAATGATAAATGCAAATAATGCACGGACTCTATACACATGAACCCTCAATAACCAAGATCCTACTCCATGGAGCTAGACACAAAACATTCGGAGAGAATGATCGGGGAGACATGCCGATCTCGTCGGCCATAAAAACGAGTGCTTTCCGAGAAAATAATCGGTCATTTTGCGCAACAAGGCTTTATACAAAGAAAGATTCTCACAAGATCTCGATATAGGGACTGTGGCCGGTCGGGATCGTTGGTGCGTTTGCATCGGTTTGTCTCACGGTCCGGAGGGGCTACCACGCCCTTTGTGAAACACCCGCGCCCCAACGCCCTCAAGGCCAACTACGGGACCCCACTTGTCTATTCGCACCCGCACTAAGGTGTGTTCAACTCCTAGGCAACTAGGCCTTACGACAGTCCAACGGACAAATCACAATGCATACAGACTCTATGCATAATCGTGTATGATCATTATCACATACTATTCCATCATATGTCACAATTTGCCAAAGTAAGAATTGATACAGTCAATGGTCTCTCACATGGACCCACAATGGCATAATATTGTCATTAAATAGATCAATACCCTTTTCAAAACGTATTATGAGTTCTTGCTTAGGTTTAGCTTTACTTAGAGGGTTTGTCTCTAAAGGAATTCTCTTAGGTAATTTATTCATATGCCCTTAGAAGGTTATTCTAAGATCTCAAAATCTCACACTCTCAGGTTCTTCCCTGCTTATGCATCCCTAAGTAATTTCTAGTCATCCCATTTATTTATGATCAATATTCCTCTATTAGTCCCAAGGTTTTGGGTCCGAGGAAACTACACGGTCGGAATCACCAATTTGAATCACAGATTTCAATTACTAGGTGTTGGGTGATAAGTATACGTTTGAATTCGACAGAGACTACGTTTTATGAATGGTTGAAGGTGCCATTCGACGAAGAATAATGTAACAGGAAGAGGAAAGAATGGGAAACACATTTTATAGTAGGATTGGCAGGAAATCATTTTCTGTCGGATGGGGGTTCTATCGGACGAAGAAATCATTTTCTGTCGGATGGGGTTCTGTCGGACGAAGAAATCATTTTCTGTCGGATGGTAGTTCTGTCGGACGAAGATCAAAATTGTCGAACCCTCCAGATGGTCAGCAAAAGCCTCAATTCGACGGGTATAGGTGTCGACGTTGGAGAAAATCTCCCAAGTGTCGAACCGACGAACACTGGTCGAAATCTCCAATTTCGACGGGTCTGGAGAAATTCATCTACTCGACAGACATTGTCTCTCAAATTCGACGATTATTGACTTTGGGGTATTTTCTTGTAAGTGTCCAGGGACTCTATTCGACGGGTTTTTGGTCGGAAGATCAATATCGACGGGCATGATCGAGGTTCATACTCGACGGATATTGACATTGTTTTTAGTGGTCGAAGATCTAAACTCGACGGATTTTCACTTAGTGTTTGCTGGTCGGAAATCTAAATTCGACGGGTTTGACATTCGACGGAAAGGGTCAGGAGTCTAAACTCGACGGATTTTAACATTTTACTAAGTGATTAGGTTATCACATTCGACAGGTTTGGCTATGAGTCCTTACTCGACGGATTTTAACATTTTACTAAATAATTAGGTTATCAAATTCGACAGATTTGGCTATGGGTCCTTACTCGACGGATTTTATCATTCGACGAAAATGGTCAGAAATCTTCATTCGACGGATTTTGACATATCACCAAAAGATCAAGGCATTATATTCGACGAGTTTGGCCAAATTTCTTACTATTGCTAGTTTTCCACATTAAGTTTCCAAATCCTGGGCTCAACACCGTAACTATCCGAAAATCACTCGGAACTCATTCCCTTCAATATTACACATTCCAATACATCCAGTCATATTTATATATATGTACGTTCAAAACTCAAACAATCAAATAACACATATACCATACAAACAACATACAAAAGCAGAAAGACCCTCAACAAAATCACAGACGTTCCTAAATGCTAAGAGAGGTTGAGGAGGAGTGTCTTCCTCTTACCTTAGAGAAGCACAAAGAAAGGTGCTCCTTTTGGTCGAAATTATATTTTCGGCTCCCAGAGATCCTTGAATATTCAAGCTCACCAAAATCAGAATCAAGTGTTGAAATGGATACCCATGGTCATCAAAATGACAAGGGTTACGAAAATGAGGAGAGATGAGGAAAAAGCTAAGGACTTTACCTTAAAGTTCCAACCTTTAAGCTTCAACCGTGGAGGAAAAGAAGATGAAGAAGACGTAGGACTTTGAAGATGATTCCCTCGGGTGTGGTGCTTCTCCAAACACGAAATGGTGCTTTGGAGTGTGACGGTATTGGAGGGTGAAAATATGAAGGTGGGGGGGAATGGTGCTTCTTGGAAGGAGAAATGGAAAGAGAGAA
This sequence comes from Ormosia semicastrata, assembly GCA_029884595.1. NCBI lineage: Eukaryota > Viridiplantae > Streptophyta > Magnoliopsida > Fabales > Fabaceae > Ormosia > Ormosia semicastrata. The sequence continues at coordinate 35,158,062 of JAQQTO010000047.1, read as the reverse complement.
AGATGAGTGCTACGTACGGGAGGAGGAAATGTGTGGATTGCGTAATGAATTAAGCCCCTTAATTCAAATGTGCAAACAAAAAATGGGAGGAGAGAAATAATAAAAAATGATTCAAAGAAGCTTCCTTGAGAAGCTTCTGCACGCTTCTCTACGAGGTGCATAGTAAGCTTGTCTCCTTGATTAAATACAACAGATGATTTATTACACTAGCAGATAAAACCTCAAAATGTAGACCTCGTAAACTGTGCCCGGACTCGGGTTTAGTAAGATCCCCCGTTGACACGTTGACAGTCCAAGGTTTACCAGCTTCAGGGAAAATATTCTATTCTCCCAGGCTCCACTCAAAGACACACATAAAACGAAGAATATATTAAAATATTCATCATCTCCAGAAAATTCCACAAAAATTCTTAAAAATTGCAAATATTATAAAATGATCGTTTTTAACAAAATAATGAATTTTCGGGATGTTACACTATAAACTTGAGTTGGGCACCTCTGCCACTCATAGCATGGCAGAGAAGGCGCTCCAGAGAGCAACACTATTGAATTGGACCCAGAACCACTGGTATCACTACCCATTTGGCATGAAAAAGAAGGGGAATTGCCCAAAATATGGGCAGAAACCCTTTTCCTCAAGGCGATGCTAAAAATAGTGAAAACATGGGGTAGAGGGATGTGTACCTTGAAGAAATGAACATAATAGGTGACTAAAAGGCATTTAACTGTAGAGAATTGTTGAAAACCGTTAGAAATCACACAAAAGCAACTACCTATCTGTCATTTATAGCTATTGGAAATTGCCTAAGGTCACTATAAATTGGGAAGGAATAGTAAAAGTATGGGGGAGGCACCCTCGACCCCTATTTATAGAGAAAAGGCCGAGGGCAATTCTGTCCTAACACTCTGAATTTCAAAATGTCCTCATTATGACACTCATAACTGTGTGGAACCCTAATGGCGATTCCTTGTAAGAACACGCCACGTGGACAATACAATTGTCATAGCAATTGAAGCGATGATTTACTCAGAAAGCCAATTGTCATGTAAGCCTATCTGTCTTGAGTGCGGATTTTTTATACGGACTCCGGTTACACACTAGAATGTCCACCTCTGATCATCTGACGCGTGGGTGGTGACCAGATCACGACATGCCCATGAGTGTCAAGTGACTTAACCTTAATAGCACCTCCAGTCAACTTTTTATCCCTTAGGGGTACTGCGGACTCCGGCTTCTTGTAAAGAACAAATCCCGGGACTAAGGGGCATTAGAGACTTATCTTGATACTTAGCCATATTAGCTAATCATCAAGCTAGGGGCAACATGACAAGGATAAGAATATTTTTACAATGACGAGCGTTGGACTCATCTCGATGAAGGGAACAAAATGAAAAATAGAATATTCAAAAAAGGAAACTTTTTATTCTCATTCCATACATTATCAGCTCTACAAATAGAACCTATAATCTACCCGAATACAAGAATGCCCACTGGAGAAAGCTGGAAAGGAAGCCAGATAAGACAGTGATGATGATGATCACTGACCACTGACCATGACCACCTCCACGGTTCTTCTAGAAACCAGCAACCATCTCTTCGCTATTGGCCAACATCAGCAGAATGCTTCATTCTAAAAGATTGTTCCACCCTAAGAGCAGGCTTCATAATCCTGCATATCCAGCTGAACACCATGGTGAAACTAAGGCACTTGGTTAGTACCTTTAGTTATAGTCAGGAGGGCAGAGGAGTGAGACCGGTAAGTCTCCATGCCTCACAGGAATTATAACAAAAACGATGAATCCTCCTGGCAAGTGCAGAAAGGTTGTACACTCCTGCATATGCCTGGAAAGAAAGGCTTCTAACGCCTAGAGGCACGTTGACCAAATATGTTGGGGACAAGGAAACACCTTTCAGAGTTTGGGCAAGAAATGAAAGAATATTTCAGAAAGAAACATAGGTCTCCATAAATGACAACCCCACTGCAAGCATCCCATATTTATAGAGAGAATAAAGAATTCTGATTAGCCCCTGAGAAGGTGATCTGGCTACATGATCAGGGCCACATTTTAATGCTCCTCAGCTTGTAACTGGCCACAAAAGGAGCGGACAGTTGGGAAACAACATGAAACTACTTTCCTATTTAAAGCGATTTTTAATTCCCAATAAATTCATACTAGCGGTTCCCAAGCAAGCACAGACTGCTACAACGCAGAGTAAATACTACAAAAGGGACATTAGAGACCCCCCGAACTACACATGGGGGCAACATATAACATACCTCAGTTGGCGGAATGAAGACGTAAGCAGAGCGATTCAACTCGGATCCCGACCTTACTCGTTAATCCTAGAGGCATACTATGGTTTATCATGGATCTCGGCCCTTTGGAAAAAAACATTGCGAGATCCAACATTAACACTGACTACGATCCTTTTGTCCGTTGCATGTCATGTGCTCCCATAAACTCAGATATCTTGACACTTAGTTGTCCCATCAAAGCGCCAAGCTGGGGGCAACTATTCTGTACCGTGATCCGAGATCCTATCCCATGGGTCAACTCGGCTTGCATCTGGTCGGAGTCCATCATTGACACCCCAACAAGAATTCACTTGGCGCACAGTTGAGATCTCGGTACTATGCATGGCAGACCACAACATTGGGTAGCAGCAACAACCATGCGAGATTTACGCTGTGGATAAATCCTATGATTATCCGTAACTATCAATTATGATTTCGCATGATAATAGTGCCCATAATCACCTTTGACTGCTCATAACTGCAGTATCAACATTTCAATCTTATAGGGATCCCTTGCAACAATTAAGGAGATGTATCTTCCAACTATATAAATATCAGGCTAAATCACCTTCAACTGGTATCTATTGCTCTTTAGCTTAAATCCAAATTGTGCACAACCAGACCAGACTTTAGCGTTAGAATCCCTTTGTAGATACCAATTACCCCTGTTTTAACACACTTTGCTACTGTGCAAGGAGAAAAACACCAATACGTGCCTATTCAAGTATACGTCAGTTTCCACTATTGAACACAAAACATAAAGAGGGTAGATTTGGAGGAGAAGAAACTAGATTTATACTAAAGGAATATGAAAAAAAAAATTTATGGCTGCACAGAATCATTAGATTCAGTGAATACATATGATGGTCAAAATGAAACTCAATAAATCAAAACTAAATAAATAAAAAAGGCTATAAAGTAAAAAATAAATAAAAGAAAAATGATGGACTGCAAGGAAAGTCCCACGAAGATATAGAAGTGTAGAAAGAAATCGAACCAAAGAAAATATAGGGGAGAAACCAAATAAACGACATTCGGAGAAACTAAACAAAAAAAAAAAAAAAAACATTGCAATGCTGAACTCCTTTAAAAATTTGTTAGAAATTACTGTATAAGTTTGCTTGATATCAATTAAATCAGTGAATTCTACAAGCATAACCAATATTCTAGATCACCTTCAAATTTTGGCGACTTTAAAAGAGTTTACTTTTACTTTTCTTTTCTTGTATTTTCCTTATTTTAATGGTTGGTAAATGGTAATATATTATTACAAACTCTTATTCTCTAAAATGTCAAGATCAAAGATAAGCTAGACGCATTTCTGTGCATGCTAATTTGAATAAACTATCCAAAAATTCTGCTTATATTCATGGATGATCGCAGAGATGTAATTCACCATTTTCTCCTGGAAATAATTGAACCACAAAATTTAATCATGTTCATAAACTTAATTAAGGACAAAAATTGTAGTTTATTCAATGATTTTTCTTTGTACAGAATGAGTGAAGTTTGTTTGGTAATGCACTGTTAGCCATACTTTACGCAAGGGGTATGTTGTATTGGGACAATATAAGTAGCTGGTAAGCGTCGTGTCAAGGATCCAGTACAGATTGGACACTCGGTTTCCAACACATTTTAATCAGATCTCACGTATTGCAAAGAGGACATTTTTGGTAGCTACGACTCTCTGTCCATCGTTTGGTACGTCAACATTTTCAGTGCAGATGAGAAATTTGTTGGGCCATCATAATGGACACACTAAAAAACTATACCAGTGGGCGTAGAATTATACCTCACTCCAAAGTTTTAAGGTATTGGTCGGTTATTCGTTCATTAAAAATATTGTAATATTTTTTTATTTTACTTATAAATTTATATTATATCTCTTACGAATATTATAGTTTTATATAATTTGATTTGATACCTCTCTCATATAAAAATATGATAAAAAAAGTTAGACATATTTAGTTATAAGAAAAACATTTTCTTTTAAGGTATTGGGTTTATGGTTAATTCTATTTTATATAGTATTCACATTATCCATTCCATTTTAGTGTGGTATTTCTTCATTTACACTTCATTTCCCATACACTTAAATTCTTAGCAATTTATCTCTCAAATATGAGTCTATCTTTAACATTTCCCCCTGTAGAAGTTATTCACAAGTTAAGTCTCATCATGTCTTACTACTCTTCACCACTATTCATCAACTATCATTTTTCTAATACTCATTCCAGCCAAATTATTGGCTCTAATACCAATTGTTGGTTTGATTTAGGGGAGTTGAAAAGCCGTGGAGATATACTTCAATGGACATGTCACGACCAAGATCATGAAAGGAGCGGCGAACAAAATGAGATTTTAAAATATAAAAATGGAATCACCACTAATTTTATTTGAATTAGAAAAAATTAGAAAATCTTTCTTAAAAAATAGTTTTTGAAATCAAATTGAATTCAGAAGTCTATTATGCATAGGGAATGATGAAAACTTAATTCTACAGCACCCCTACTACATCCGTCTTGAGACGGTTACCGTAAGTCAGTTATGCAAATTTTTAATAACTCTTGAAAATATTTATTTTACCCATTTTGTTAAAAGATAAATTAAATAGAGAAATAAAATATGAAAATTTAATTTTTACTTAATGGAATAGGAGTTCCGCTCCTATGTTTCCTCACGAATAATGAGAAACTCAAAGTTGTGTCGTTCTTTAGAAAATGATTGTATCTTGATTGATTTTAATAAAAAAAACTTAATGTTTAAAACAAGTTGTTCATAAAGGATTAATTTAAGAAAAGTGATAGTTGTCAAGACTATCAAATTATATCAATTTATAAATCAATTCACTAAAATACTTGTAGTATAAGGCACAATCAGGTCGAACCCTTGGATCACTCTAATTAAGCAATCAGATTAAGAAGTTAACAAAGGGGGAAATGTTGCAGAATTAATTAATAGAAACTAATTAAAAATTGTAAACATAATTAAATAATTAATTAATTTAAGAAAATCAACTATTCTTATCCATCCTTGATTACAAAGAATCCATTCAATTGCTAACCAAGTTCTTGACTTTAGATCACATCAAGAAGTCTTAAGATGATCAATGAATTATTTACTAGATAAGCATATAGAATTTAATTAATCAAGGTTAAATGAATTAAGTACCCATTTAATCCTAAATTAACTTAAAATCCATAATTCAACCTATAACATCCTCTTCAACATGTTAAACTTGTAAATAGTTTAGAGGTAGCTTAATACTTGCTTAACATGCTTGTTTAATTTTATTGGCAATTTGAGTTAGTTTAGACACTTTGCTGCAAGCCGAAAGGTGAAAAGTAGCTTAAAGTGACTAAATATTAGCTTAAATGGCTTAGCTAATGGAAATAGATATGGATAATTTATTTCTAAGTCACAAATATGTATTGTGTGATATGGTTAAAGTTTAAAAATAATCAGTTTGTTTGGCATTTTTAGGCATATTGGTTGTGTTTTAATGCCGGATTGACTAGTCACAGATATGAAAAATTATGATACTAGTGAAAAGACTTTTTTTAATGAATCTTAATATTTATTTTAAAGTTTTTAAAACTTGAAAAAGTTGATTTAGCTAGATAAATCTAAGTGTTTTTGGCAGATCAGGAAATACCAGTGTGGTATTATTTGACCACAAGCTGTCCACAGTTACAACCTTCAACTTGGACTTTTATTGGTGACTTTGTTACTGATATATCTTACTTTTCTCGCTTCACTTCACGGCTGCCCCAAAAGTAGTGGAGAAAGTGGAGGTTTCAAGTGGTGGAAATGGAAACAAGAGGCACAAGAAGAAAGGGAAATCCAAGGTCAGGAGTTGAGGCTGAAATTCGCAACATCAAGGCAGCATCAAGGAGCTTGAAGGTAGGGGTATTTGATGCTTCAAACTTCATTTTTCTCATTTTCATGTTTAAGCTTGGATTGGGGTTTGATATGCCAAAATGAGATTTAGTGGTGTTTTGAGTGAATTTCTTGCTTGGATAAGTTCATATGTGTTGTTTATGACTTGTTCATGCTAAGAGTTTGGATTAGAAACTGAAAACTCTCCATTTGGACCATCAAAGCTCAAAGTGAGGATTTTAGGGGTTTGGATGAGTGATTTGGTTTTTGGATCCAATTTTGATAAAATCAATTGGTGTTTTATTTTTCATTTATGTTTGGGAACTTGTTTGGGACTTAAAATCACCAAAAAACAGATTTGAAGTGATCAAATGTCATTATTTGCACTAATGGAACAATGCTTCGTTCTACAAAATTATGCATAACTTGCAGCTGGGCACTCGGCGCTCAAGCATGCGAGCCTTACATACTCAAGTGCCCGTTGCCCAGAAGAACACGCTGTTGGTGCTAGCGCACCAAAGTGCCCGTGCGTTATGCTCTCAAGCGCGCAATGACTAACAAGACACGCCTGGAAACAAGCCATGTGCTCAAGCGCTCAAGAGCTTAATGCTCAAGCACTGAGACAGGGCAAGAGCTGTTTTCTTAGCATTGCGATGCTAATTTAATTCCCTACTTGTTGGAATCATTTGTGCAAGTATTTTAGGGTGTAATGAGGCATTTTTGGGGATATTTCTTGGAGAGAATTATCAACTTACGTAAGTGAAAAGTTTGGAAATTAAAGACGTCCAAAGTATGGTAAATGCTTAGCACAAAGTTGAAGGACCCTAGACACCCAAAGTGTAGTGGGGTGTTAATGATTAGTGTGTTGGGACACGTTAGGCTTCCTTAGTGAGATGGTATGCCTACCTGTATGCTAAAATTACTCCTTTAGAGTTAAAGTTGAGTTTCTGGTGAATAGTTTAAGCATGTTTCCTTGGTTGTCCAAGTTAAGCTTCGTGAATGGTTGGAGACATGGGTTGGTTCCTTTATGTGTTAGATTTGATCCAAATGTGTATGTTTTCTAACTATATCCTTTTTCACCAGGTTAGAGTGAACCTTGTGATGGAAGTTGGTAAAACCTTAGACATCCAAGTGTTATGGAATGCTTAAAAGTAGTATCTAAAACCTTGAGCAATTGGAGGTTGCCTTGAAATCACTTGGGAAGTTATGGTGTAAGGTACTAGATATGAGGACACTAGTGACATGAGTTTTACTACTTATATGTTAAGTTGAAGTAAAGCCTTGAGTCACTAGTCTTTACTTTTTACTTGGTTGTTACAAACCCTATGATAAGTGCATATGTTTTGATAACAAACCTGCATATTTAGTTTTCAAACTTGTTATTTTCTATTTCCTATATGTTGTAACCTTATATGGTGTGCACAACCATTTGGCCAGAAAACAAGGTGTAAATCTAGATTCTCATAGCGAGCAATGCTAATATGGTCAGTGTTACCAATATCAGGGTGACAATAGTACTCTCATGAGGTGAGAGGAAAGTGTCTACCTATTACCAAGTAAGGTAAAGGTTCTTAGGCCTAACCTGCTCAGTATATACAAGGAAACTGGGGGTTCCTAGGAAATAAGTAAGTAACTTGTGTTTTCAAACTTTAAAACCTGCATTTTCATTGTATATTCACAATATTAGGACCTTGTTTGAGCATAAACATACCTCATAACATAAAGCATTGCATGGTTGACAATTGTACGGGCAGTTGTCATTGGTTAACTGATTCATTATTTGGTTGCTCGTTCGATAGTATCTTAGGATTATATGGGTGATTCTGTGATATTGTTGATTTTTGGATGTTCTATTACGTAGAGTGTTCTTACATGTTCAGTTGATTTATTTATTGTAAATAATTAACTACTGGTCTTGGTATGCTTATACTGAGAATTTGTGATTTTTCACCCCTATGTGTTCCATGTAAATCTAGGTAAAGTCCCTAAAAAGGGAAAGGGCAACATAAAGAAGAAGCAGAAGACTTAGTTTAGCAACTTGTTTTTGTGTATCCGCAAGCACACGAGTCAACAAGTAATATGTGAGAGTAGAGTATCATGTCCCAAGGGATTGACAATTAGAGTAATGCGAAACTTAACCAATTTTCACAAATTCTTATCCAAACAATCAAATCATGAGAGTAGTATCGAACACCAATTCCACAAGAGAAAGATAAGAATGATTAAAGCCTAGGGGTCCCTATTCACTTACTACTTCAATGAATATTTGCAAATTAACAAGTACCTAACAACGAGTTGGTTTTGCTAGCTAAAAACAAGCAATAGGTAAAGGCCTATGTCTAGGATAATTACCCATATGAAACTTAGCTAAACCACTATGTGTCCATGTGATTTAGCATAAGAGTCACTCATTGAGACCAATTATCAAACACTTGCGATGCATGACTAATGGGTATGTGTCCATCCTATTAGTTAATCAATACACTCAACCTAATAGAATGTAATTAAACATACATCAACCATATCATATCCATATTCATAATACCCTATTTCTAGTTCAATTGGAATACTAAAATTATGCAATTGATGGCTAATCAATAACAAGCATTAAGCATAGATATGGAAGAACAAAACCAATTTCATTGATAAAAACCCAACAAATTTATAAGATATTCAAATCCATAGCAAGATCCTAAAGAGTCCCTAGATTAGAGTTTAGTTACACATCATGAAAGAAGTAAAAACTAATGGAGTCATGAAACCCATGAAATTACAAATCAAGAGAGAAAAGAGGAAGAATGAATAAGAATGATGAGAATCCAATGCTTGATCTTCCTCCTTGATCTTTATTCTTCACTTGAATCACCTCAATCTTCCAAAGTTTTCTCCTCCTCTCCCTTTCTCTATGAAGTTCGTGCTTGGTCAAAAATAAAAGATCCCCTTCCAATCCCCAAAATTAGATATTAAAAGCTAATTTTCGTGGATCAGGATTTTTTCCACGCCTAGGCGTGGTTATGAAACACGTGGTGTCAAGTGCTGGTCACGCTTAGGCGTGACTTTTACATGCCTAGGCGTGGACCTCTCTGCCTGGGAATCCTGAAATACTGCAAGGGCCACACCTAGGCGTGAGTTTGCCACGCCTAGGTGTGGGTTGGCTGCCCTTGCTTCTCTTTTGTATCCATCTTCATTTTAGCTCTTCTTTGCTTCTTTATCCCTTCCAAGGTCTTCCCATCTTGAATACCTGCATCAAGATAATGCCAAAGTTTATCAGATCTTGATTAATCCAAATTCTTTAAACAAAATCCTCAAAGATTCAATTCTTAATTACAAGCTTAAATCATCAAAGTCCTACATGAATTGATCATTTAGCCTATAAAACTTAAGGATAGCATGCTCATATACATTCAAATTCGGGTGAAATAACTTCATTTCTAAAAGTTATCACAATGTTAGTTTTTTTTGAATCAGATTGTATATTTGTATATTTCTGGTTGTTTGTAAAGCTTATGTATATAGTATGGCTTGTTAGCCAATGATGTTTGTATATATGACCTTTTTATCATTCGTGGCTCTCTATAATGACTATACAAGTTATTATGGGTTTTTATTCTATGCATTTTTTGAAGTGACATTCTTAATATAAATTATTTTGAAATATTCCATTTACTTTACGATAATTCGTAATAGGGTGTTACATTATGGTATCAAAGAAGTTCATCCTGTTGAGCTGGGGTGTGGACTGACTATGCTTAGGCATGTTTAGGAGTTCCTCTTGTGTTGTGCATTTCTTTTGTCTCTTGTGTGAGATATTTGATTGAATTGCAAGACCTGCCTATGGTATGACTGTTTTTAGCTACTGTTGCACGGGTACATGATATTGAGATTAGCTACCTTAATATGTCTTGTTCTGTATGTACAAGAAACTATGGCATCTCCAAGGTGAACCCATGGGGACAGGAGCTCATCTGGTAAGGGCCCTACTTTGGTGGAAGCATTGATGGCAATGGTAACGGCTATGAGGGAGCAGGTTGCTGTTGTTAACAAGAATCTTGAGAGGATAGAAACTGATCCATCTCAACAGCTAGTTTCTCCAATAGTAGCTAAGGAGCAGTTTAGTGAAAGAGAGAACATTTTAGTAGGCTCTCCAAAAAGGAAAAAGTCAAATGATGATGTTAGCGAGAGTATCTCTTGGTCTCAGTTTCTACCAGTTAGAGGAAAGTAGACTCAAGTTGGAACGTGGAACCATAAGTGCTCAAAATGTGGAAAGTAGCATAGACATATGACATGTGCAGTGTGCTTTGTGTACGATCAACAGGGACACTTTGAGAAACAGTATTCATAGAGACATGGAGATATGCCCAACCCTATGCAAGGAATTCTTTGGTGTGTGCCTTTAGTTGGAAACTCATCAGAATATTCTCATAGGTTTTGTATGAGTACCCGTTGCCTAGAATAGACGATCTAATGGATCAGCTGAGAGGAGCTATGATTTTCTCAAATATTGATCTTAGGTTTGGTTATCATCATATATGGGTTAGGGAAGAGGATATCCCTAAGATCACTTTTTGAACTAGGTATGGACATTATGAGGACCTCATGATGTCCTTTGGGTTGACGAATACACCGACAGTGTTCATGGATTACATGAAAATGATCTTCAGACCCTACTAGATATGTTTGTTGTGGTGTTTATTGATGATATCTTGATCTATTCTAAGACAACGAAGGAGCATGAACAACATCTGAAGATAGTGTTGGAAACCCTTAAGGAGAATAGGATATTTGCCAAGGTATCTAAGTGTAAGCTCTGGTTTTCGCAAGTGCAATTCTTAGGACATGTGGTATCTCAGGATGAGATTTCTGTGGACCCAAGCAAGGTTGATATAGTGTTGTAGTGGAAGAGACCTGATAACTCTATGAAATGTAGTTATTCATGCCCCATATTTGTGCTTCATGGCATGCTTAGTCCTTGTTTTTATACATATTTGGAAGGTTTTATGCTTATATTTGTGGAATTCCATTTTGAGATCTTCCTTTATGTTTTTGAGCAATTTGTGCTTATTTGTTGATTGATTAAGTAGATTTGTAATTATATTTAACTTGGTGCTTTCTTTAATGCAGGAAGGGCCCAAAAGAGACAAATTGATGCAAGGTAAGACCCAGCATTAGAGGAAAGAAGCCAAGGATGCATTCCAGAGGTCCACGCTGTGGCGTAACCATATGTACGCCACGGCGTGAGGTCCCAAATAGCACATACACAGAGAGCAACATGGCTTATCACGTGTTCTCATACACGGCCTTCCACGCCAAAGCGTGGGATTGTGCATGCTGCGGCGCGCGTCGGCGAGCTGAGCGTATTTATTTAGTTTTTTACACTATTTCTCTCTCTCTCTCTCTCTCTTAGTTTTCTCTCTTTTAGGTTTTAGGTTTTAGGTAGTTTAGGGTTAGAGGCTGCAGCTGGGTTCTCCATTGAAGGTGGAGATGGAGCTTGGGGAGCTAAGGATGGAGCCCTCTCTCCTTTGGAGAAGGATCCGAGCTTCAATGGTAAAATCCATAAGCTTTCTCCTTCTCTCTTTTATCTTTTCTCTTCCTCATTTCTTGAACATGTATTTTGTAATTTGTTTTCATGTTCATTTTATAGTTGAGCTTTATTTAGGGATAACTTTGAATCCTTTTATTAATATTAATGATTTGTTCTTCTCTGAGTTTGTGTGGATCTTTGATTTTGTTCAATCATATTGTGCTTAATGCTTTTGAATGTTTGACCAACATTTAATTGATTTGATAAAGTCCAATGTACCTAGACATAGGGATTTGGGTTTGAGATCGTATAGATGATTAATGCATGTTCGATTCTATTCCAATGGCGGGATGAGTTGATTCGCTAATGGGATAGAAATATACCTCTTAACTATGCATAGCACGTGTTTAAGAATAGACCTTAAAGAGTAGATTTTGTGTTAGCTCTCAAGGACACTTAGTGAGTTAGGCAAATGAAACCATGGTTAGATGACCTAGATATAGGCATTTAGCTAATATAGATTCTCAAGCTAACCTAATCATTGTTTTCATATTTATAAAGAGGATTGCATGTTGTTGGTTGAAGTAAAGGGTGAAGAAGGATTTCCCTAATCTCTATCCATTATCTTTACCACTTTTTAGTCTTTAGTTTAATTACTTTTCTCTATTTTTATGTTCTTGAATAGAATTAGGTAAGCTATCGGTTAATACTTAGCATTGGAAATAAACTTATTCTCGTGGGAACGATATCTGTACTCATCATTTTATTACTTGTGCGACCCATGCACTTGCGGTTAGCAAAAGGGCAAACACGTTTTGACCCTAACAAGACCCACGACTGTGATCAAGATTAGAAGTTTCATAGGCCTAGCAGGGTATTATAGAAGGTTCATAAATGATTTTTCTCTTTTAGCGCTACCATTGACTAGTTTGACTAGGAAAGGTAATTCTTTCTGATGGACTCAGGTGTGTTGATAACAATATAATTTTTTCATTTTATAATCCTCTCGCTTGGCTTCTTAAGGTTGAATTTGGCTTAATTAAGTTGGTTTTGTCATATTTTATGAAATTGAGCTTAATTAGATCATTGAAGAAATTATTGCTATTTGTCCTTAATCTGGGTGATTGCATTTTTCAGTAAATTTGCTATAATTTGAGTTTCAAATATCTGATTGATGTGATTCGGATCTTGTTGGAAAGCTAAGACAATTCTCTACAACTTTCATGAAGACCTCAAGATCTCAATCACACGTTTGGATAATTTAAATTGGAGTTGAAGTGTAACACCTCAAAAATTTCTTGTTTCATGATATATATATTCATTTTATAATATTTGTAATTTTTGTGAATTTTTCTAGAATTATTTGAATTGTTTGATTATTTTAATATATTCTTTAATTTGCTTGCATGCTGAGCGAGGTCGGGAAAATGAAATATTTTTTTCGAGGCTAGAAAACCTTGGATTGTGGAAACGGTGATGGGGGATCTTACTAAACCTGAGGCCGGACACAGTTTACGAAGTTTTCATTTTTTGAGATTTGATCCGATAAATAAAATCGTGGTACATTTTACTATCCATTGAACAATAAATATTAGTTTTGTTAACTGTAACTTTTGTCTACTAGATAATAGCTTGCAATAAAAATTTAGTAGATTATTTCTATCTAACCACTTTTATGATATCTTCTAAGTGGCATCACTACATGACATCAGAGTTTGACTTTTTGGGCTTTAGGAGAAGCTTCTTGAGGAAGCTTTGGGAAAAGCTTGACTCCTTCTCCCTAGGCATAGTGCACGATTTTGGAGGGGAAAAGATGACAACTTTGTCATCTTTTCACTCCAAGCATCATTTCCATTTCCATTTTCAAAGGTTTCCATATTTTTCCTCTCACTTTTCTATCATATTTTCTCTTATTCCTCTCCCCTCCAACCTTATGGCCACACCATCTTCCTTCACCCTCCATGTTTGTTTAATTTCAAGCAATCACATTGCTTGAAACTACATTTTGTTTGAAGGCCTTTTCTTATTGGAATCACCTCCTAAAGCTCTCACCTCCATTTTCTCTCCTCACTCTCACGACCAAGCACCACCATTGATGGCCATCCATGCTTACTTACTCAATTAACCTTATTTCTTGCATCTTATGACCATCACTTGATTCTTCCATCTTTATCTTCTTCCATAAAGCCCTAAACTTGAAGCTTTGAGGTAAAGTTCTTGACTTTCTATTTTCTTTCCTTCATTTTCGTGATTCTTGGTCACCTTGGTGACCAAGGACCCCTTTTTTGAAGCTTTGGTTGTTGATTATGTGAGTTTAATCATCCTAGGATTTTGGTGGAGGATTTAAACGAATTTCAAGAGGCATAAAGGGAGTTCCTTTTCTTATTGTCTTCTTAGGTAAGAGGGAAATTAACTTCATCAACCACTTATGGTGGTGAGGAACGAATTTCTTGTGGGTAATAAATCTACGTGAGGATTTATTCACCTTGATTGCATGACTTTGTGGCTTGTGGTTATATGCTTTATGTGACCTTATTACTTGATATTATGTATGAATTTGTTATAGTATGATTTTGATGCTTAAAAAAAATTATGTTGCATGCTTTAAATGGTGCTAGAAAGGAAAAAGATTTTGGTCCCAATAGCTATTGAAGCTCACGGCCATAGTGTGGAAAAATAGGGTTTCAAGGCTAAATACTTCATTGTTTAAGAACTTAGATGATTAGGTAGCAAGAATATGATTTATGAGGTTACAAGTTGAAAGAAGAAAGGAATACAATTTTTTTACCATTGAAAAGAATTGATATTTGGTTATGGTATTTGATAATTGGATGAAAGAGTGAATTGGAGACCTAAAATATTTGATAATGGGATGGACAAGTAAGTAGGATAGAAATGATTTTATTTAGAATTTGAATAATGAAAGGTTTAGAAAGAACATTAGGAAATATTACTTAGATGATTTGGGAAACTAATTAGGGTCAAAGGATTTATAAGTAAAAGAGAAGATAATCATAATGTTATGATTTGAGGAGTAATGACTTTTGGATATACCAATAGAAATACTTTTGGAGATAATTGGAATAATGAAAATGATTTATTAGTGGTGAATCTAGTTAGTTTGATAGTAAAGAAATTTAATTAATGATTTATAAGATGAGGATGAAAAGAGAACAAATTTTTTTATCATTGAGCAAAAGAGTGATTTTCGGTCTTGAAAAAAAAAAGAGCTTGAGGAAGAAATAGTGAAAACTTGAAAGACTTAGGGAAAGAGGAAAGGAATCGTGAGATTAAGACAACGTGTTTCTCTTTTCTTAATTTTTCATGAACGATATAAAGAAAGGTCACTCGAGGAACTTAATTAGAAGAGTCTAGTGATTAGGGTTAATTCCTACCCTTTTTTTGATAGTTTAAGGCTTAAAGATGAAACAATGGTGAGAATGCTTCATGTGATTTGATGATGATGACTTTTGAATTTGCACGATTGAAATACCTTGTGAAATAATGCATTAGCATTGTGCTTTTGGGCCGACGTACTGGACCCGAGTGGATCAATTGTATTTAACATTGTGCTTTTGAGTATTGTGCTTTTGAGCCGATGTTTTGAACCCGAGTAGATCAGTGGTATTATGTAATTGTATGGGCAGTTATATAATATCATTGATACTAATGGTATTAGACAATTGTATGGGCGGTTGCTTTAATACCATTGGGAAAAGTCCAACGGTGGTTTGATTCTCATTGATCATGCCCTTGAGTATTATACTGTTGGCTTTTGTTGCCTAGGAGTGGGCTAGAATTTGGATAGTGTGATCCCTGATGGATCTCAGGGGGCATCAGGTTGAAGTGATTCACTTAGTGACCTGTTGTCACATTGTATACCCCTAGCCATGGAAGACCGTTGCAACGCACTAACGAGGACCCGATAAACACTATCCTTTTCGTGGTCCGACGTAGACTGTCATTGAGGGGGGCAGATCTTCTGGAACACTCATCTCTAATTCTTTGTGTGGAAATAGGTTTGCCCTAATAGTTTAATATGTTAGGTTTTGATGATGACAAATACAAAATAAAAAGAATGATGCTTATGCTTTATAGTTATGCTTAATAAATGACAAATATGCAATGTGTTCTTTATTGCATCCTATATTGTGCATATCCATTAGTAATTGATAAATATCTTATTTGGATGTGTCTATAAAAATCTTATATGTATATTAGACTAATTAGAGTTATACATTTATGAATCATGCATATAAGGATATTGAATTATGAATTTGGACTAACTATGTTTGTTTAAGTGAGCAATACTTTGTAGGATAGTTCAAATACCAAGAGTGAGCATTGCAATAAGAATGCAAAATATCACAACTATGCTCAACTCAAGAAGGATGAGAATGAAAAAATGTTCCAAGCATTTGCAAGTTTTGAAGAGAATATTTTCTTTGGAAGCTTGGATTACATCAAGAATTGATGGTAGCAAAAGATCAAGTCCAACATCTTCAAGAATAGCTTATAGGACTTAGATCTCGTGTAAAAGTAAATGAGAATCACACTAAGCTCCAATAAGTTTTAAACATCTTTAAAAGTGTTTCTAAAATGCTTAAATGCCCAACAAAATATTTTTGGAAAGCTAGCCTTGGTGGTATTTCAAATCTGTGAAAATTAGTCAAGTTTGTGTTTTGTAAAACTGACATTTAGTTACTCTTTTGATCATAACTTTCAAACTACTTTGAGTTTTATTGTGAAACTTCTTTCATATGAAAGTAGACTCAAAGATCTTTCCGATGAGTGGTCATTTATTTTAAACGGATAGGAAATGAAAAAGTTATGACTAATTAAAGTTTGAGTTTTGTAAAACTGACCTTTAGTTACTAATTTGATCATATCTTTCAAAATACTTTAAGTTTTGTTCTGAAACTTCTTTTATATGAAAATAAACTCAAAGATTTTTCTAATGAGTGGTCATTCTTTAATCGGATAAGAAATGAAGAAGTTATGACCTTTTAAAGTCAGTTTTCAAAACAAAAAATGATGTAATCGATTACACAAGTCATGTAATCGATTACAACGTTGACAGAAGCCGTGTAATCGAATACAGGAAGTGTGTAATCGATTACAAAGTGCCCAGAAAGCTTGTAATCAATTACATGAAGCTTGTAATCAATTACCAAGTGCCCAGGAACGTTTCTAACGGCTATAAACGGCTAGTTTTCATAGAAAATCATTATAAAACACTACCAATGACTATTTTATCACTTGGGCTCTATGTATAAGTGTTGTATGAAGCTTATACACCTCAAGAACACTAGAATTGATCCTTGAATAATCAAAATCATATTTTGACCCTTAAAGTGTGAATCCTTGATACCCATAGAGCTTCAATTTGTATTATCCACTCTTGAGAGAGTTTCTTATCATCCGTATTTTGTTCTTCAAGTTGTATATCTACTCTTGTGAGAGTTTCTATTCTTTCTCTTCATCTTGAAATCATTGTGAGAGGGTGAGGTATCCCTTGAAAGTAGAGGCTCAAGCACAAAGGGTGAGGTATCCCAAGGTGTTGAGTGCTTAAGTTTGTAAAGGTTTTTTAAGCACCTGTGAAACTTGAAGAATTGGAGGCTCTAGCACAAGGGTGAGGTATCCCAAGATATGAGGAGTGCTCTTATATGTACAAAGGTTTTTCTAGCACCCGTGAAGTCTAGCAGATAGTGAAGAAAATCTTAAGTTAAGCTTGAGGACTAGATGTAGGCCACAAGTGGTTGGTGGCTGAACCAGGATAAATTCTTGAGTTTGATTCTCTCTTTCCTACACTCTTTAAATTCAGTATTTAGTGAAATATATTTATCTATTGCATATCTTGATGTTTTAATTGTTACAACTTGATATCTAACTTATTCACTTGGTTCATCATATATCCCAAGTTGTATTTGAGTAATCCTCAATAGTTGTACATTTATTAGACTTATTCCACTGCATTTATTAATTGAGTTATTCAAAATGCATAATTTGTCAAAGTTGTATTACAATTTGTAATTACCCAATTCACCCCCCCTCTTGGGTAATGGTTGTCATGACTAACTAGTGGTATCAGAGCTTCGTGCTCTGGTAAAAGTTTAACAGCTTAGAGTTAAAGATCCTTGTTTGTTTGGCAACCATTACAAGATTTTCAAAATGGAAGGTTTTGAAATTAATAAATCACCATTCTTTGATGGTGTGAATTTCATTTATTAGAAAGCTAGAATGCAAATTTTTATGTAATCTATTGATATTGATTTGTGGGATATTATGCTTGATGGATTTATATACAAATCAAAACAAACTTGGAATGACTATGATAAGAAATACTTTTCATTAAACATTAGAGCAATGCAAATATTAAGAAGTGATTTAAATGATAATGCTTATGCTAAAATTAAGAGTTGCTCTAGTGCTAAAAATATATGGGATACTCTTGATGATATCTGTCTTACTAACAATGATTTTTTGCATAAAGTTGTATATAGAGAGTAAGAAAAGCAAAAGCCATTAAAGAATTCTTGTTGTGAAAAATATCTTTAAAATGATGCTCAATTTGAAGAGATGGCAAAGCAAAACCAATTGGCATATACTCTTAAAGCTTTGATGCACAACAATGAGGAAGATGGTGATTCTCTTGAAGAGTCATTGGTGCAAGAAATTGAGACAACCTCCCACTTGACTCCAAAGAACCTTGAGGTAAATAATGCCTATCTTGATTATGGTCCTTCCTATGATGAACTAAAATGTGCATATGATGAATTATATAATGACTTGTTGCTTTTAGAAAAGAAAAACTCATCTTGTTTGGAAAATATTTCCTCTATTGAAAATGAAATTAAGACTTTGAAAAATGAATATGCTTTTCTTGAAGAGGAAATGTCTTTGAAATTTGAAACATCAACTTCTTGTAAAAAGTGCATTGATTTAGAAAATCAAGTTAAGAACTTATCTTTCAAATTTGCCAAAGCAAATGATTCTAATTGTTTACAATCTGTGATTGTTAATAAAAATGAAATTGATGTTATTTCACATGAAAATTCAAGTAAGGTGCGACGCCCCTTTTTCCCAAGGAAACGTCTCATTTTCAATTACAATGCGAAAATAAAATTATGAGTTAAGACCCGATTCATTTTAATAATATGTATATTTACTTGATTATGGTTGGGTAATTAAATTGGCGAGTATATTTTTTTTTTGTTACATTAACATTAACGATAATCAATATCCACGGTGACGAAACATACATGGGAAAATAAAGAACAAAAGCATAAGTAAAGCATACATGGGAAATTAACATTTCATTTATATATATATAATTATCACACCGTTTAGTTACAAAGCCTGGTATATCAAAAAGCAAAACTATACCTGCCCCCAAAGGATTATACATAAGTATCCCCACGGTATCAGAATATACAGCCCACTATAGACAAAACATCAGGCCCCCCAAAATAAAATACTGGTAGCCCTCAATAGCTACAAGTAAAGTCAGTCCCTCAAGTGAGGAGGAATCAAGTCAGGATCCTCTTCGGGGTCGTCCTTAGGAACTTCTTCGGGATCTTCCTCGTCAGAGGAAATCACCATGGGAATCGCAGAGTTACGGGATGGGGCCCGAGCTGTGGAACGAAAAGAGTCTTCCCGCGGAGTGAAATAACGGTCACCCCACATCTCGCGTATCGGTAGTTGAAACTCCAAACGTAAACTAATACAGCAGGTGAAGACAGGCGGCTCGTGACGTCTCCAGGCTAGAGATATCGACACATCCCCCGTATAGACGCAACGCTTAGAACCATAGTTGATGTACCAGCACTCTGGCCCTCCCAAGAAAGTCAGGCATACATCTCCCAAAAATCTCTGCGTGCGTGGCTCTATATTCTTCTGCAGTCGCTCAGTTGAGATGAGGCCAAAAACCAGGGAAGTCGGGAGCTTCCGGTTCCTTGCAGTTATCTTCTATGGAACGCAGTATACGGAAAAAACAGTAATGGAGAGACAGAGAAGAGGTAAGACATCCTACCATCATTACCAATTATAGCATCGAGAAACCAAACAGCGCAAAGCGCCCACATAGCATTTATGACAGCAATAATGGTAATAAACATTCAATAGCAATTATGATCAACCAAACAGTTCCAGACAGTCGTATACATATAGATATATCAGAGGTACAACAGCTCCAATTATAATAACAATGTATGCCAGATAATTCATGGACTCACTATGCACACGTGCCCTCAATAACCAAAATCCTACTCCATGGAGCTAGACACAAAACAGTCAGAGAGAATGATCAGGGAGACATGCCAATATCTCGTCAGCCATAAAATAAGTGCTTTTCAGAAAATAATCAATCATTTTGTGCGTCAAGGCTTTATACAGCGGCATTCTCACAAGATCTCGATATAGGACTGTGGCCAGTCCGGATCGTCGGTGCGTTTGTATCAGTTTGTCCCACGGTCCAGAGGGGCTACCACTGCCCTCTGCGCGACACCCGCGCCCCGACGCCCTCAAGGCCAACTACAGGACCCCACTTGTCTATTCGCACCCGCACTAAGGTGTGATCATCTCCTAGGCAACTCGGCCTTAACAAAGTCCAACAGACGTTCTCTTTCTTTTTGTGCAATGCATGACTCAATCATGCTTCTCATGACAACTCGGTCAATCATGCTTCAGATGCATGTCATGTGATTTATCCACAAGTTTTGAACCCATTCACAGATCCACATCAAACCAATAGCTCATGTTCTTCCCTGTTTATGAATCCCTAATTAATTTCTAGTCATCCAATTATTTATGATTAATATGCTTTTATTAATCCAAAGGTTTTAAGTCCAAGAAGACATACGGCCTGAATCACCAGTAAAGCCATGAAATTAATTGCTAGGTGTTGGGTGATAAACTATACTGTTAAATTTGACAGAGACAAGGTATTTTGGTGAAAAATTGAGGCTGCCATTCGACGAAAAATGACATGGCAGAAGGATGAAAGATGGGGGAACATTTTATAACAAGATTGGCTAAAAATCAATTTTCGTCGGATGGAGGTTCTGTCGAATGGAGATCAAAATTGTCGAATTATTCCAGAAGATCAGCAGAAGTCCTAATTCGACGAACATGGGTGTCGACATTGGAGAAATCTCCTAGGTGTCGAACCGACGAAGAACACTATGGTCAGAAACTCTAATTCGACGGATCTTGACATTCTACTCGACGAATATTAACTTTGGGAAGCTCCTGTTAAATGGACAGAAAATCTACTCGACGGGTAAGTCTCTCGATGGGTATTGGCATTCTAACTCGATGAATATGTCACTCGACGGATATGGTCATTCCAATTCGACGGATTTAGCATTGGAGAAGTTTCTCTCCTAAGTGGTCAGAAACTCTAATTCGACGGGTTTGGCCTGAAGATGAATTTCGAAGGACATGGTAAGGAGTTCATACTCGACGAATTTTAATATTTCACTAGATGATTAGGATATCATATTCGACGGGTTTGGCTAGGAGTTTATACTCGACGGATTTTAACATTTTACTAAGTGATCAAGATGTCAAATTCGACGGGTTTGGCCAGGAGTTCATACTCGACGGATTCTAACATTTTACTAAGTGATCAAGATGTCAAATTCGACGGGTTTGGCCAGGAGTTCATACTCGATAGATTTTGACATTACACTTAATGGTCAGAAACTCAAGTCATTACCATTTCTCACCAAGAATCCCAAAATTTTAGTCTCAAAGCGTGGCCATCCTAGAGCCAGCCCGACGGCGTTCCTTCCAGATTATACGTTCCAGTACATACAGATATATCAAAACACACAAAACAATCAGTTAGCATAAATACATCACCAACAGCATACAAACAAAGATGACTCTCAGTACCAATCATAAACGACGTCCCTAAATGCTAAAAGAGGTTGAGGAGGAGTGTCTTCCTCTTACCTTGGAGAAGCACAAAGAAAGGCTGCTCCTTTTGGTCAGGATTTATGTTTGCAGCTTCCAGGAAATCCTTAAACATTTAAACGTGCAAAATCAGAACCCAATATTGAAATGAATACCCATGGTCATCAAAATGACAGTAGGTTACGAAAATGAGAGGGGAGGAAGAAAAAGCTAAGAGCTTTACTTTAAAGCTCCAACCTTTAAGCTTCAAAGTAGAAGAGAATGAAGATGGAGAAAATGGCAGAACTTTGAAGACGATTTCCTCAATAATGGTGGTCCTCCAACACAAAATGGTGCTAAGATTGTGACGGTTTTGAAGAACAAAATGGAGGTGTGGGTGGATGGTGTTGCTGCTGTAGGGTGAAAGAGAAGAGAGAAAGATGAGTGAATAGTAGCTGTGTATTGGGAGGAGGGGAAATGTGAGAAAGAAAATGAATTAGACCCCTTAATTCAAACGTGCTGCACAAAATAGGAGGAGAGAGAAACAATAAAAATAATGGTTGGAGGAAGCTTCCTTGAGAAGCTTCGCGCGCTCCTCGATAAAGTGTATAGTTGTCTCCAAATTAAATACATCTGACAGATGATTAATTACACTATGAAATTATTTTCTCAGTGAATAAAATTTACAATTGATGAACATAATATTTTATTATTCATCAGATAATTTTATGATACCATAATTTTATTTAACAGATAAAACCTTAAAAAATACAAACCTCGCAAACTGTGCCCGGCCTCGGGTTTAGTAAGATTCCCCTTTGACACATTGACAGTTCAAGGTTTACCAGCTTCAGGAAAAATATTCTATTTTCCCAGCTCCGCTCAGTGTACACGCAAAACGAAGAATATATTAAAATATTCATCATTTTCCAGAAAAATCCACAGAAATTCCTGAAAATCATAAATATTATAAAATGATCGTTTACAATAAAATAAAGAATTTTCGAGATGTTACATAAGGCTTGTGGCAAAAATAACATAGAATGTAATAACAACCAAAGGCTCAAGTTTTTCAAAAATGATCTTCAAAGGACCATGCTATCATTAAATTCACTTGTTTGTAATTTTTGTGGTCATCTAGGACATATTTCTCATTTGTGCAATTATAGAAGAAATTCTTATATGAGAAATAACATGGTTTGGGTTCCTAAAAATCATAAAGGTTCTAGTACTAACATTCAAGGACCCAAAATGAAGTGGGTATCAAAATGTCCTCCTAGTGTTTCAATTATGTAGAAAACTTCTCAAAAGGATGGACAAATTGGTCAAGTGAAAAAGAAATCATCAAGGGGAATGCTTCTAAAACCCATTGGTAGAAGTTTTGATCAAAGAAGGAAAATGACTTCAACCAAAGCTTCTCAAGTACAAAATATGGAACTTGCAAAGGTCAAAACACTAAAAGAGAAGCAATGGGTAAAGAAAAGAGTTTCCTTGATTATCAAGGCCAAGGTATCAAATGTTTTTACCTCTTATGCACATTCACTTAAAAAGATAATGAATATGAGGTATATTCCTTATAGGCCTTAGGTAAATGATAGAATCATGTGCACTTGGTAAAATATGAATATTTTGTTTAGCATATGATTATATTAATTCTTGTTGTACCATAACTCATTAATTTGTTATATATCTTGGTACATGAGATTCTACAATGCCTAGGTATGTTTGCTATGATTTGAATTATCTATATATCATGAAAGTAAGCTTGCTTTTGGTTATGTACTTAATGGTAATTGATTGTTTAATTTGTTGTGCTCAATTTACATACTATGAAAAAATTAATTTTTTATGAGAGCATAATGGATTAATAATTAATGACTAACCCCTATGGATCCAAAATTAGTGGATACTAAAGAAATTACTTTGAATTGTGTTGTAGGGTGACCATTAACTCAAACATGCAAATGAAGTGAAATACAATCATGCTACTTGAGGTTAGGAAAACTTAAAATAGTTCAAGTTCTCCAAAAATGGTGAAAAACATAAAAAGAAAGGCATGGAGAATCACAACATTCTCAAGGGGCCTTGAGGCATAGAAGTTGGAGTCACCTACAAAAGCTCAAAGAGTACACTTTTAGTGATATCAATCTTTTATCCTTACTTATACTTTAATTTGAATATCATGTGATATTTGGATAAGTAGATATTTGTTTTATTCCTTAACATGCCTTAAATTGTGCTTTTCTAGCATTATGTTTTAAAAGTGTCTTTACATATGCTAACATGCTAGATATGCACACAACTTGCTTGGAATGACATATTATGGTAATATCTTTATTCTTGAGCTTGTGACCATTTCTCCTTGTTCAAATATGAAAATTTCACATGCTCATAAGTAGTTCTAATCCGTTCTCTTTGATGCTTAATTGTCTTATATATTTATTTAGAGATTGGAAAGTAAAATGTCATATGTCTTCTTATTTGAAATTGCTTGATATGTTCATATCTTGAAAATAATAAGTAAATGATTCATTTTGTGTCTTGAACTTGTATTTGAATTTCAATGGTTTTTACAATGAAGTATATCTTGAAATGAATTATGAATGGTTTCAAAAGTTATAGCTCCATGATTTTTTTAATTCTTTCATTACAATGAGGGACTTTTTGTTCTTGATTGGCATATGTGCATACTAGAATTCCTTACTTGATATTACATGCCTTACATGATCATTGTTTGCCCCAAAATACTTATATAAGTTTTGATGTTGATCATGTGTTTCTTGATAAACTTGAATCATGTCTTAATTTGCTTAAACCATATTTTTGGATTCAAGTGCATATGTCCTTCTTTTGTTCTCTTTAGAACTAACTTTGCATGGTTGATAATGTGGGACATGATTTTTCATTATATATTAACCTAAATTATGCATGTAAATGAGCTTAAATGATATTTAATGCTAACCTATGTTTTAGAGCACTTTTAGAGTTAACTTTGCAAGTGTCTCTATGTGCTTCAAAAATAGTCATCAAATATTGAAATGTCAAGCATATGTGGACAAAGAGAAGAGTTGGATGAAAAGAGACAAGCGGAGACTTTCTTCAAGAACAATGGAATGGAATACTCAATGGAAGAAAGCCCAAACTCAAAGATCCAATAAACGAAGAACATTCTAACGAAGTATCACTTTCTTAATAAGTATCTCTATCCCTAAGTTATTATGGTATCTTATATGCTATGTGTTGTATGATACTTATTGATAATTTGATCTTAAATTATTAGATGCTTTCCTTATAAGAGAAGTATGCTTAGCATTGACAAAGTGTTTAATTGGATATTAACTTACTATTTTTGTCATTGCATATAGGGTGGATGATATTAGTTCTATACATGTTTTGATCCCTATAGCATATTCCATCATGGTGAATGTTTGATATATATGATTCTTTTAATCTATGGTTTCTTAATGGTATAACTCTTATGAGAATCATGCTCTTGTTTTGAAAAAAAAAATTAGTTTGATTAAAAAAGTTTTTAAAGCAAAATCTCTTATCATATTTGAAAGAAGCTTTTCAAGTTCCATATCCTTGAGAATCTTTTGAACTTGTCTTAGGAACTTAAAAGTATTTTCACCTCATATTTATCTTGAAAATTTAGAAATCATTTGGTTTGTGCTATAAATGTAGTATTCTCTTCTTTTGCTTTGAAAAATGTTATTAAATCTTGAGAGAATGCTTAAGTTTCTAAATAGATCTTTTAAAATGTTCTATAGAGCTCTTCTTGATACTTCAAAAGATAAGCCTTGTTCTTTAAAAGTGTTTTATCTTTTCAAGGCTCTTGTTTAATGAGAAAAAGAGGAGATGTACTTTCAAATGCTCTTTTGACTTGGGTTTGATTACTTTCAAGGAATATGTGATTTCAATATAAAACTCTTCTACCTTTCTAAAATTCTTTTGAAAATACAATGTGCTCTTGTAAAATTCTTTTTGAAAGGGGGAGAAATTTTTAAAATGATTTGTGATTGATAGATTAAGAATATGTATCTTTGCCTTGCTTTTCTTTATTATAATGTGCTTACATAGTATTGGCATGCATGTTTCCTTTTATCTATCTTGTGCTTCAATAAGGGGGAGCTTATCTTACTTATCTTACATATCTTTTTTTTCATGTCCTTGTTGACTAAAAATATATGCATGTCTATGTTGAACTATTATGTTTCATATCTTGATAATATGCATATTTTGAGGGGGAGCGTAGCACTTAAATTGTTGTTTATAACTCTTGGCTTACATCCTTACTTGACATGAAGTGTTTTATTGTTAATACTATCAACATGTCAATAAAGATCATCTTTTATTCTCTTTTCCTCTATCAATGAAAGAAGGTAAACATTCTTAAACTTCATATCTTTTAATTCTTTCATTAAGAAATGCTTGATGTGTGGCAAGTTGTATGATCTTTTGTTTGAAAATCTTAATTCCATGATCTTACACGAATATTTTGTAACTCCTAACAAGTGGTATCAAGTGGTACTTATTTATCATGTGATATGCAAGATATTATATGCTAGACATAATTTCTTAAGCTCATTGCTATTATATACTAAATGAAGATGTACCAAAATATGACAAGCTTTGCATGAATAATCTTTTATATCTTGAAACCATGTTTGTTTCATCTCTCTATTCTTGAATCATGTGTACAATCAAATAAAGGGAGACAATTATGTTTTGAATAACTTGAAGAAGTTTTTGAAGTTTGATGATCCTACTTTTTTTGAAAACATGAGTTTAATCTATAAGAGGAGAGAAAAATATCACATTTCCATCCTAAGCCTTTTTGTTGATGTCAAATAGGGGGAGAGAGAATTGGAAAGAAAAATATGTTCCTTGTGCTTATTATTTGATATGCTTACAAGAATATCTATTCTTTTATATTGTTAAACATATTTTTTCTTTGGTGATTTGTCATTATCAAAAAGGGGGAGATTGTGGAAATAGGTTTGCCCCAATAGTTTAATATGTTAGGTTTTGATGATGACAAATACAAAATAAAAAGAATGATGCTTATGCTTTATAGTTGTGCTTAATAAATGACAAATATGCAATGTGTTCTTTATTGCATCCTATATTGTGCATATCCATTAGTAATTGATAAATATCTTATTTGGATGTGTCTATGAAAGTCTTATATGTATATTAGACTAACTAGAGTTATACATTTATGAATCATGCATATAAGGATATTGAATTATGAATTTGAACTAACTATGTTTGTTTAAATGAGCAATACTTTGTAGGATAGTTCAAATACCAAGAGTGAGCATTGCAACAAGAATGCAAAATATCACAACTATGCTCAACTCAAGAAGGATGAGAATGAAAAAATGTTCCAAGCATTTATAAGTTTTGAAGAGAATATTTTCTTTGGAAGCTTGGATTACATCAAGAATTGATGGTAGCAAAAGATCAAGTCCAACATCTTCAAGAATAGCTTATAGGACTTAGATCTTGTGTAAAGGTAAATGAGAATCACACTAAACTCAAATAAGTTTTAAACATCTTTACAAGTGTTTCTAAAATGCTTAAATGCCCAACAAAATATTTTTGGAAAGCTAGCCTTGGTGGTATTTCAAATCTGTGAAAATTAGTCAAGTTTGTATTTTGTAAAACTGACATTTAGTTACTCTTTTGATTATAACTTTCAAATTACTTTGAGTTTTATTGTGAAACTTCTTTCATATGAAAGTAGACTCAAAGATCTTTCTGATGAGTGGTCATTTGTTTTAAACGGATAGGAAATGAAAAAGTTATGACTAATTAAAGTTTGAATTTTGTAAAACTGACCTTTAGTTACTAATTTGATCATATCTTTCAAAATACTTTAAGTTTTGCTCTGAAACTTCTTTCATATGAAAATAGACTCAAAGATCTTTTCAATGAGTGGTCATTCGCTTTAATCGGATAAGAAATGAAGAAGTTATGACCTTTTAAAGTCAATTTTCAAAACCAGAAATGATGTAATCGATTACACAAGCCATGTAATCGATTACAACGTTGATAGAAGCCATGTAATCGATTACAGGTAGTGTGTAATTGATTACAAAGTGCCCAGAAAGCTTGTAATCGATTACATGAAGCTTGTAATCGATTACCAAGTGCCCAGGAATGTTTCTAACGGCTATAAACGGCCAATTTTCATAGAAAATCATTATAAAACACTACCAACGATTATTTTATCACTTGGGCTCTATATATAAGTGTTGTATGAAACTTATACACCTCAAGAACACTAGAATTGATCCTTGAATCATCAAAATCATATTTTGACCTTTAATGTGTGAATCCTTGATACCCATAGAGCTTCAATTTGTATTATCCACTCTTGAGAGAGTTTCTTATCATCCGTACTTTGTTCTTCAAGTTGTATATCTACTCTTGTGAGAGTTTCTATTCTTTCTCTTCATCTTGAAATCATTGTGAGAGGGTGAGGTATCCCTTAAGAAAGTAAAGGGTGAGGCATCCTTTGAAAGTAGAGGCTCAAGCAAGAAGGGTGAGGTATCCCAAGGTGTTGAGTGCTCAAGTTTGTAAAGGTTTTTTAAGCACCTGTGAAGCTTGAAGAATTGGAGGCTCTAGCACAAGGGTGAGGTATCCCAAGGTATGAGGAGTGCTCTTATATGTACAAAGGTTTTCCTAGCACCCGTGAAGTCTAGCAGATAGTGAAGAAAATCTTAAGTTAAGCTTGGGGACTAGATGTAGGCCACAAGTGGTTGGTGGCTGAACCAGGATAAATTCTTGAGTTTGATTCTCTCTTTCCTACACTCTTTAAATTCAATATTTGGTGAAATATATTTATCTATTGCATATCTTGATGTTTTGATTGTTACAACTTGATATCTAGCTTATTTACTTAGTTCATCATATATCCCAAGTTGTATTTGAATAATCCTCAATAGTTGTACATTTATTAGACTTATTCCGCTGCATTTATTAATTGAGTTATTCAAAATGCATAATTTGTCAAAGTTGTATTAAAATTTGTAATTACCCAATTCACCCCCCTCTTGGGTAATGGTTGCCATGACTAACACTTTGTGTTAGCTCCATGGAGTAGGAACTGGTTGCATTGTGCATAGGGATGGTCAGCATACATATCGTGCATATGCATAGTCAGTATATCTGTTATTGTGGCATGGTCCATACTTATGTATTCTGATGTACATTGCTGAATTATCTATCAGTTGATAACCTGATTATGCTTGTTGTTCTGTAGTATTCATGTATTGACGTGATCATATTTGCTATTATTTAATGTTGTTGTGTTTGAAAGGCATTAGTGTCTTTGTTATTGTTTCTTGCTGCCATAATGGTATTGATGTAGGAGATCTCACCTCTTTCATTGTATTATCCTATTTGCCTCTATTTTATGCTCCTGTCTGTAAAGACTGCAATGGCGGTAAGATAAGATCCGCGAGGTTTCACTAGACTATAGTTCCATGGGGGCATCGACGCGTGGACTATCCACTGGGATACGAGGCGCATTCAGTACATCGGAGAGGTCACCTTACTTTGGAGTAGGACCTGGCATGACGTTGCTACATTTACTATGGACGTAGCTGTTCACTTGGAGTTTTGCATGCTTCTTGGGGAGCTTTGGGATGATTGGAGAGCTTCCTCTAGGGAAGACTCTATGGAGTCGACTGCTCGGACTCCCGTCTGTAGTGATATGCCCCAAGAGGGGGCCTGCCAGGGATCCCAAAGGGGATTTGGAGGAAGATCGGGTATAGGACCCTACTCTTCAAGTGTTTAGTGTAACACCCACCTTAGGGTGCCACATTTATGTTACAAAATTTCCAAATTACCCTTTAATAGATAACGCACTTTATAGGAGAAAAATACGAGTTGCAAAATTTCTTAATTACAAGAAAATAAACTTAGCAGAAAATAAAACATCACAGCATCATTACAAATAATTTACATCATTTATACATATCCAAGTCTCTTGTTATACATATACAAGTCTTTAACACTATCATACTATAAATATTACAAACTAGTCACTCCAAAAATTATAAACACTATTTACATTGACATCTTTGCCCAAGTACTACTAGGCAGCTGAGCCCTCAGAAGTAGCCGGACCCTCAGATGGGTCCTCCTCAGATTCCCCGGGTGGAGGAATTCCAACTCTATGTAAAGTCCGGGGAGGAAATGTCCGAGCGGACGATACAACACTACTCTCTCTAGGGGTGCGATAGTATGCTCCCCAATGCTGCCTGATGGATATAGGGAACTCTAATTGTACATAAATAGTAACAGAAAAGTAAGGGTTCCCTGACTGTAGCCTACTCAATCAAATATTTACATCTCCCAGATAATATATACTCTCTCTCTCAAGATCTTCAGTCCATGCCTCGTCTCCTCCGATGAATGTCAGTCTCATGTAACCCAAGAAACTAGGGATCTCCACAGCCATCAAAACTCGAAGTTCTCAACAGAATCTGGACCTTTCTCCGCTTCTCGCTCTACGTCTGGCTCAATATCTTAACAATATATAAACATGATACAACATATATATGCAAGAGGTGAGATCACCTACGCCAATACCAGTATGGTAGCAGTGAAGATAAACACATCCAAAATATCATACAGATGTCATACTATAATTAGAGTTATGCCATTAACCTTATATATATCATCAATTACACAAGAAATAAAACAAGAATTACGATTACGCTATTTTCAATACTCAAGTATGCAATATTTTAATTATTACGAGCTATAATTACACATGAGTAAGAATTACAATGATATGTCATCTATGAATGCAAATGTACACTGACTCAATATCCTACTCCATGGAGCTACAACTCAAGTCAGAGAG
Organism: Ormosia semicastrata; assembly: GCA_029884595.1. Lineage (NCBI taxonomy): Eukaryota > Viridiplantae > Streptophyta > Magnoliopsida > Fabales > Fabaceae > Ormosia > Ormosia semicastrata. Next base: position 35,127,587 of record JAQQTO010000047.1, on the reverse strand, counting down.
AATGACTGAAAAGATCTGTCGGCACCAACATGCTTCAGACCATGTGCTCAATTTCTGCACATCTAGCATATGCACGACAGTCTTTATTAAATCATGATTAGGAATAGTGTCTCGGTCCGGATCATTGGTGTGTTGCATCGGTCTAACCCACGGTACAGAAGAGCTACCAGCTGTCCATAGTAGGCAACCCGCACCCCAATGCCCCCAAGGTCAACAAGTGACCTACACTACGCTTATCGCACCCACTCAGGAGGTGTAATCTCTCCTAGGCAACTTGCTTTACACAGTCCTTTGGACCTTTCCAATGCATGTATTATGCACTATTCACAATTTCCATTATATCACATGCGCAGGGTTCATATAATAATTTAACAGCAGTATTACTGTAATTTAATTGCATAGTTATATTTTCGTATTTTCTCACTCGCGACTCAATTCTGTCGCCTTTTCAAATCACGTAGTGATTTTTCAATGTTTTCCAATCGCGTGGATATTTTCCATACGTTTTGAATCAGAATTACTGTTTTACTCATTTAATATTAAAATTTACTGTATTTCTCTCATATTTGCAAAATAATCCCTTAAAACACATAAATTACATTTTCGTCTCTCAAAACAGATTAATTATGTTTTCGTGCCTCAAAATACATAAATTACATTTTTGTCCTTCAAAACCATATTAATTATGTTTTCGCCCCTCAAAACACATCAATTTACATAATGACCCCATATTTCCATAACATTCACAATTGAATCCCTTTCTCCTAAAATTTACAGTACAAAGTTCACATACATACGGTATAAATTTCTCTACAGTATATATTTCACACACACTCATATTATCAGTTCCTTAAGCATTACAAAGATACGAGCAAGTATTGAAATAAAATTATACCTCACGAGATATTACACATACGAACATAGAAACACAAACAGACACATCCCAAATACAGTCCAAACATAGAAACACAAGCAGGCACATCTCAAATACAGTCCAATCAATATAGTCCAAGAACCTCAAACAATAGGTGATTAACCTCAAACAATAGGTGAATAAATCCTTAAGGATTTTTCACCGAACAAAACCATCCTCACACTACCAGAACATGGGTGGTAAGGTTGAGTCTCCCTCTTACCTCTTGAAGACAAGCTTTCTAAGCTTTCCTCCTTTCCTTGAGACTTTGTTCACCTCCCTTTAGGAAAAGGTTTGTGACAAACTTGTGAAGGAGAAATGGTTAGAGTAGGCTTTGAATCAAAACAAAATCCAAGAGATGAATGTTTTAAAGGTTTGATGGTGTGATTTCTTGAATGTAGCCGATTGTGAAGAGAGAAGATGGAAGAGAGAGGTGTGAGTTTCCTTGGTGTTTTGAGAGAAATGAACTTATGTTTTGATAAGTAGAAAAGTGAATAATGAGGACATGAGAAGGCTGCTGCCAAGCCGTGTGATAACATGTGGAATGTGGGATGATTTTACTTGAATAATTATCCAATTCTTGAGTGTATGTGGACAGCTGCTGCCTTGAGTGAAATTGTGAGGATAAATAAAGAGATTTAATTGATTAATTGTCCAATCTTCCAACTACTGCCAAGCTGTTGCCGTGTGAATTAGTGAGGAGAAATGAAGAGAATTATTTGGATAATTCTCCCAATTTTTACAGCTGCTGCATGCTGTTTTGTGATTGACGTGAATGAGCTTTTGCTTGAGTAAGTAGCCATTCATTAATTGCACAAGGACACTCACTTCTCATTGGTCACAAACTTGACTTTGCATGACTTTGTGATATTCAAATATCACTTGAAATCTTCACAAATTGTTGAACCGTGCTGCTGCATGCTGGACGTCTCCAATTCTGCTGCTGCTGGGCTATTTGCTGCTGCTGTTGGGCCGTCCATTCTGCTGCTCCAAAATTTTCTACTGGACCATGGAGCTTAGGTGAATTAAATCCTTCAATTGGTTGTTAATTCCAAACTTAATTCTGCTGGACCGTGGAGCTTAGGTGCTGTTGGGCCGTCCAATTTTTGCTGCTGCTGGACCTCCAATTCTGCTGCTGGACCTTGATTGTTTAGGTGAGTTTAAGGTCCTTAATTCATTGTTAGTTCAAGCCTAATTTCTAGTTAGTTGATTAGCTAATTAATTGGGTTTTAATTTTCCTAACCATTCTTACTTAATCATCCAAGTATAAAACTAGTTTAGTTTAACATACTTAGCATGTATCATCACCTCTAATTAGAATTAGGATATTAAATTAAAGATTAAGTTATAACTAATCCTTAGTTAAGTTAGTTTACTTAATTGCTTAATTAGGTAATTAGGTCAACTAAATTAAGGTTAATTAATTTTCCTAAGCAAAAGTCAAGCAATTATTATTGACTCAATCTTATCCATTGAAAATCAATTTGATTTCCTATCCATTAATTTTATCTATGGTGGATATTACTTGATAGTTTTGGTATGATTTGTTTTACACCGTTGATTGGATCAATGGTGTAGATCAATGCTTCTAAATCTAGCTTCAAATCTAATGGTCCACAAGGAAGTCTAAGCTTCTTTCCTTGACCAATTCTCATTGGTTAGAAAAGTCCAATCATTTATTTTGACTATATCCTATTGGATCACTTTAATTTTAATTACAAGAAATATTCTAAACACATTTTCTATTAATTAAAACTTATCGGGTCCAACATTCATAGCAACAACTGCTATAAATATAATCACAGATATTTCTCAGTACAATATTTTTGTTGTTATAGATAGATTCTAAAAATCAAAAGATTCTTTTCTGAGTCTCTCAGATTCGGGTTTAGTAAGATCCCCCGTCTCCAAATGAGGCAGATCAGAATTTCCCCGGCCTGAAAAAATACTATTTTTCCTGGCCAGGAGCAATCACACCAAATGATCAAATATGATCTCAGAACAGTCAAATTATTTTTTTTTATATCACAAAGAAAATACAAAACAGTGTAATTCTGCTATTACTATTCATATAGTCAGAATTTGGGGTGTTACAACTCTCCCCCTCTAAAATAAAGTTTCGTCCTCGAAACTTGACATACACTTAACACAAAAACGGATACTGCTCTTTAATCTTTTCTTCCAACTCCCATGTGGCTTCACCACTTACATCGTTCCAAACTACTTTAACTAATGCAATGTCCTTTCCTCGAAGCTGCTTTATCCTTCGGTCTTCAATCTTGACTGGAACTGTCTCATAGGTCAAGTTCTCCTTTAGTTGTACAGTGTCTGGTTCGATAATGTGAGTTGGATCTGGAATATATTTCCGTAGTTGTGATACGTGAAATACATTATGAAGATTTGATAAAAACGGTGGCAGCGCGACTTGATAAGCTACCGGACCTATCCGACGAAGTATCTGATACGGTCCGATAAACTTAGGAGTAAGCTTCCTTGACTTAATTACTCGTCCAACTCCAGTCATAGGCGTCACACGTAAAAATACATGGTCACCTTCTTCGAATTCCAGTGGTCTTCGCCTTTTATCTGCATAGCTCTTTTACCGCGTCTGAGCTGTCCTCATCTTGTCTTGGATCATCTTTACCTTTTCAGTTGTCTGCTGCACAAATTCAGGTCCTACCACAGTACTTTCACCATCCTAGTACCAACACAATGGTGTCCTACATCTTTTCCCATATAAGGCTTCATAGGGTGCCATCCCTATACTCGAATGGAAACTATTGTTGTAGGTGAACTCTATCAATGGCAGAAATTCATCCCAACAACCAGTTTGCTCTAGAACGCAAGCCCTTAACAAGTCCTCCAATAACTGAATTGTTCTTTCTGATTGACCATCAGTTTGTGGATGGTAAGCAGAACTCAAATGTAGATTTGTCCCCATCGCTTCTTGTAGACTAGTCCAGAATCTAGATGTGAATCGCGGATCTCGATCAGAAATTATACTGGATGGTACACCATGAAGTCTAACAATTTCATTGATGTATATCTGAGCCAACTTCTCCATTGAGTACTTAATATTAATCGGTAAAAAGTGCGCCGACTTTGTAAGCCGATCAATAATTACCCATATAGAATCATGACCCTTCCGAGTTCTTGGTAGCCCTGTGATGAGATCCATTGCTATGTCATCCCATTTCCATTTAGGAATAGACAAAGGTTGCAACATTCCTGATGGTCTCTGGTGTTCTACTTTGGCCTTCTGACAAGTCAAATAGGATGATACATATTCTGCGACATCCCTCTTCATTCCTTGCCACCAATACAGCTGCTTCAAATCTTGGTACATCTTCGTGGCTCCTGGATGCATACTCAACTTACTTCTATGAGCTTCATTCAAAATCGATCTCCTAAGTTCTGGATCGTTTGGCACGCAAACTCTCCCTCTGAATTTCAAAATTCCATCAACACCTTCGCTGAATTCTAATTCTGCTCCTTGACTTCTTGCTTCCTTTGCTTCTTGCAGATATTGATCACTATTCTGTCCTTCTCGTATTTTATCCATCAGATCATTCGAAATGGTGATCATATTCAAACACATCTTCCCCGGTGTCAACTTCACAGATAATCGCATATCCCGAAATTCTTCTATCAATTCCTTCTCCTTCATCATCATAACAGAAGCATTAAGCGATTTTCTACTCAAAGCATCCGCTACGACGTTCGCCTTTTCAGGATGATATTGTAATTGAAAGTCATAATCTTTTAGAAACTCGAGCCAACGCCTTTGTCTCATGTTCAACTCTTTCTGGTCGAACAGATACTTCAAACTTTTGTGGTCACTAAATACAGTGAATGTTGCCCCATAGAGAAAATGTCTCCATACCTTCAACGCAAACACCACTACTGCTAGCTCCAAGTCATGAGTCGGATAATTCCTCTCATGCACTTTCAATTACCTCGACGTATATGTCATAACTTTACGGTTCTGCATAAGTACACAACCCAATCCTTGATAAGAAGCATCACAGTACACCTCGAAAGGTTCATTCGGATCAGGTAGAATCAACACTGGTGAAGTAGTCAGTCTTCGTTTCAACTCCTGAAAACTTTCTTCGCATGCATCAGTCCACACAAACGGTTGATTCTTTCGTGTAAGTTGGGTAAGAGGTCCTGCAATCTTTGAAAATCCTTCTATGAATCGTCGATAGTAATCGGCCAATCCGATGAAACTACGGATCTCCGATACAGTCTTTGGTCTTTCCCATTCAACAACTGTCTCCACCTTCGACACATCAACTTCAATTCCATCTGCCGATATGACATGCCCCAAGAATTGTACTTCGCTCAACCAAAATTCACACTTGGACAACTTGGCATATAGTTTATTTTCCTTCAAAATCTGTAGAACCACTCTGAGGTGTTCAGCATGTTCCTCCTGACTTCGAGAATAAATCAAGATGTCATCAATAAAGACAACAATAAACTTATCCAAGTATGAACGGAAAAGTCTGTTCATGAAACCCATAAATATTGCAGGTGCATTAGTCACACCAAAAGGCATCACTTGGTACTCATAAAGCCCATATCGAGTCCGGAACACAGTCTTCGGGATATCCTCCACCTTTACACGTATTTGGTGATAACCAGAACGTAAATCAATCTTAGAAAATATGGTGGCTCCTCGCAATTGATCCAGTAGATCATTAATCCTCGGTAGGGGATATTTATTCTTGATTGTAATATTGTTCAGCTGTCGATAATCCACACATAGTCGAGAAGTCCCATCCTTCTTCTTTACCAATAACATTGGAGCTCCCCAAGGTGATACACTTGGTCTCACAAATTGCTTTTCCAACAAATCTTCCACTTGCTTCTTCAGTTCGACCAATTCTACTGGTGACATTCTGTAAGGTGCCATAGATATAGGTCCAGCTCCAGGTACTAAATCAATAGAGAATTCAATCTCCCTTTCCGGCGGTAATCCCGGTATATCTTCAGGAAACACTTCGGGAAATTCCTTCACTACAAAGATATCCTTCAGAACATCTTCACAGTGAACCTCCAAGGAAGATATCAACAAGTACCCTAAGTCTCCTTCCTTTAAACAAGCTTCCACTTGAGTGGCCGTTAAGAATTTAGAATCCTTAACCTCAGGGAAAACTAACGTCTTACTCGAACAGTCAATCAGGATATGGTTAGAAGATAACCAATCCATTCCTAAGATTACATTAATCTTAGAAAGAGGCAAACAGATTAAATCCACATGAAAGATTCTATCCCTAACACAAACAGGGCAATTCAAGCATACTTTTGTAGTTATCACAGGTTTATCAGTAGGAGTAACCACAGTCAAATCATATGGCAATGTAGTCACAGTTAATCCCAAACGCTCCACACAATCACATGCAATGAAAGAATGTGTTGCTCCCGAATCATATAATACTGTTAAAGGGTTACCTTTAATGGCACACTCCTCCATTATCAAGTCCTCAGATTTAGCGGCTTCCTCCCCGCTCATAGTATATACTCGACCACCCGCCCGTGGCCTTGCAAGTCATTAACATTGCCCACTGATGGCTCTGCCTTCAACTGATCACAATCTCTGGAAAAATGTCCAGGCTTCCCACATCTATAACAGATCACCCCCTTATGCTGACAGTCTCTAGTAAGATGTCCTTTCCCACACTTAAAACATTTAAGTGCAGAAGTTCCAGTTGAAGCTGTCTTACTACCACTTGAACTTCCCCCAACTGATTGTTGTCGATTCTGACTTGCTGCTGGTTTAGTGTAAGGCTTTTGTTGATAACGGTTGCCACCGCTAACTCCGCTACCTCTTCCCCTTTGGAACCGTGCTGGTCCAAAGTTTTTAATCCTTGCCGCCTGTTGGTTATCGATCTCCTCAATCTTGCGACACTTTCCAATAACACTGGAAATTGATCAATATCCACCGTCGCTAAAGCTCTCTTGATGTCAAGTCTCAACCTCTCTTCGAATTTCCTACACTTCCATTCCTCATCCGGATGCATCTGAAAGTACCTCGAAAACTTAGACAAGCTTTCGAACCTTGCTGCATACTCACTCACAGTCATTGCTCCTTGCCTCAGACTAAGGAACTCCATCTCCTTAGCATGTTGCACACTCGCTGGAAAATATTTTGCCAAAAACTTCTGTCTAAAGAGCTGCCATGTTACAATTCTCCCTTCAGCTTCAATTAGTCTTCGGGCTCCTGCCCACCAGGCCTCTCCATCACCAACTAGCACAAACGTCGCGAAAGTAAGTTTTTGCTCATCAGTACAACCCATACCATCAAATATCTTCTCTAGTTCCTTAATCCACAGATCAGCCTTCTCTGGATCAAACTCTCCATGAAACTTAGGCGGATTATTCCTTCGAAATTCTGACAAGCTATGAGCATCATCAGTTGCTCTCTGATTCTGCTGTACAACAACCTCAGCGATCCTTTGTATTGCTGCTATAGCTGCAGCCATATTCTGATTGTCATTGCCGGCGTTCTCATATTCTGCTCTAGTATTAACACGCCCTCTTCCTCGTCCAGCCATTTCGTCTTTTTCAAGTCAACTGGACAATACAAATAATAGTTGAAATTAATCTTCTAGTAATATGGTTTCCTTTCCGGCAAACAAACACAGAGAAACACGCAACTTAAACAAGACAGACCTAACCACAAACCCAAAAGACTCTAACTTGGGCTCTGATACCAACTAATGTAACACCCACCTTAGGATGCCACATCTATGTTACAAAATTTCCAAATTACCCTTTAATAGATAACGCACTTTATAGGAGAAAAATACGAGTTGCAAAATTTCTTAATTACAAGAAAATAAACTTAGCAGAAAATAAAACATCACAGCATCATTACAAATAATTTACATCATTTATACATATCCAAGTCTCTTGTTATACATATACAAGTCTTTAACACTATCATACTGTAAATATTACAAACTAGTCACTCCAAAAATTATAAACACTATTTACATTGACATCTTTGCCCAAGTACTACTAGGCAGCTAAGCCCTCAGAAGTAGCCGGACCCTCAGATGGGTCCTCCTCGGTCCCCTACCGGAGGAATTCCAACTCTACGTAAAGTCCGGGAGGAAATGTCCGAGCGGACGATACAACACTACTCTCTCTAGGGGTGCGATAGTACGCTCCCCAATGCAGCCTGATGGATATAGGGAACTCTAATTGTACATAAATAGTAACAGAAAAGTAAGGGTTCCCTGACTGTAGCCTACTCAATCTAATATTTACATCTCCCAGATAATATATACTCTCTCTCTCAAGATCTTTAGTCCATGCCTCGTCTCCTCCGATGAATGTCAGTCTCATGTAACCCAAGAAACTAGGGATCTCCACAGCCATCAAAACTCGAAGTTCTCAACGGAATCTGGACCTTTCTCCGCTTCTTGCTCTACGTTTGGCTCAGTATCCTAACAATATATAAACATGATACAATATATATATGCAAGAGGTGAGATCACCTACGCCAATACCAGTATGGTAGCAGTGAAGATAAACACATCCAAAATATCATACAGATGTCATACTATAATTACAGTTATGCCATTAACCTTATATATATCATCAATTACACAAGAAATAAAACAAGAATTACGATTACGCTATTTTCAATACTCAAGTATGCAATATTTTAATTATTACGAGCTATAATTACACATGAGTAAGAATTACAATGATATATCCTCTATGAATGCAAATGTACACTGACTCAATATCCTACTCCATGGAGCTACAACTCAAGTCGGAGAGAATGACTGAAAAGATCTGTCGGCACCAACATGCTTCAGACCATGTGCTCAATTTCTGCATATCTAGCATATGCACGACAGTCTTTATCAAATCATGATTAGGAATAGTGTCTCGGTCCGGATCATTGGTGTGTTGCATCGGTCTAACCCACGGTACAGAAGAGCTACCAGCTGTCCATAGTAGGCAACCCGCACCCCAATGCCCCCAAGGTCAACAAGTGACCTACACTACGCTTATCGCACCCACTCAGGAGGTGTAATCTCTCCTAGGCAACTTGCCTTACACAGTCCTTTGGACCTTTCCAATGCATGTATTATGCACTATTCATAATTTCCATTATATCACATGCGCAGGGTTCATATAATAATTTAACAGCAGTATTACTGTAATTTAATTGCATAGTTATATTTTCGTATTTTCTCACTCGCGACTCAATTCTGTCACCTTTTCAAATCACATAGTGATTTTTCAATGTTTTCCAATCGCATGAATATTTTCCATACGTTTTGAATCAGAATTACTGTTTTACTCATTTAATATTAAAATTTACTGTATTTCTCTTATATTTGTAAAATAATCCCTCAAAACACATAAATTACATTTTCGTCTCTCAAAACAGATTAATTATGTTTTCATTCCACAAAATACATAAATTACATTTTTGTCCTTCAAAACCATATTAATTATGTTTTCGCCCCTCAAAACACATCAATTTACATAATGACCCCATATTTCCATAACATTCACAATTGAATCCCTTTCTCCTAAAATTTACAGTACAAAGTTCACATACATATGGTATAAATTTCTCTACAGTATATATTTCACACACACCCATATTATTAGTTCCTTAAGCATTACAGCATACAGGCAAGTATTGAAATAAAATTATACCTCACAGATATTACACATACGAACATAAAAACACAAACAGACACATCCCAAATACAAATCCAAACATAGAAACACAAGCGGGCACATCTCAAATACAAATCTAATCAATATAGTCCAAGAACCTCAAACAATAGGTGATTAACCTCAAACAATAGGTGAATAAATCCTTAAGAATTTTTCACCGAACAAAACCATCCTCACACTACCAGAACATAGGTGGTAAGGTTGAGTCTCCCTCTTACCTCTTGAAGACAAGCTTTCTAAGCTTTCCTCCTTTCCTTGAGACTTTGTTCACCTCCCTTTAGGAAAAGGTTTTTGACAAACTTGTGAAGGAGAAATGGTTAAAGTAGGCTTTGAATCAAAACAAAATCCAAGAGATGAATGTTTTAAAGGTTTGATGGTGTGATTTCTTGAATGTAGCCGATTGTGAAGAGAGAAGATGGAAGAGAGAGGCGTGAGTTTCCTTGGTGTTTTGAGAGAAATGAACTTATGTTTTGATAAGTAGAAAAGTGAATAATGAGGACACGAGAAGGCTGCTGCTAAGCCGTGTGATAACATGTGGAATGTGGGATGATTTTACTTGAATAATTATCCAATTCTTGAGTGTATATGGACAGCTGCTGCCTTGAGTGAAATTGTGAGGATAAATAAAGAGATTTAATTGATTAATTGTCCAATCTTCCAGCTGCTGCCAAGCTGTTGCCATGTGAATTAGTGAGGAGAAATGAAGAGAATTATTTGGATAATTCTCCCAATTTTTACAGCTGCTGCATGCTATTTTGTGATTGACGTGAATGAGCTTTTGCTTGAGTAAGTAGCCATTCATTAATTGCACAAGGACACTCACTTCTCATTGGTCACAAACTTGACTTTGCATGACTTTGTGATATTCAAATATCACTTGAAATCTTCACAAATTGTTGAACCGTCTTCTTTGCATCTTTGGATGTCTCCAATTCTGCTGCTTCGCTGGTACGTTTCTTCTTCTTTGTTGGGCCGTCCATTCTGCTGCTCCAAAATTTTCTACTGGACCATGGAGCTTAGGTGAATTAAATCCTTCAATTGGTTGTTAATTCCAAACTTAATTCTACTGCTCCAAATCTGCTGGACCGTGGAGCTTAGGTGCTGTTGGGCCGTCCAATTTTTGCTGCTGCTGGACCTCCAATTCTGCTGCTGGACCTTGATTGTTTAGGTGAGTTTAAGGTCCTTAATTCATTGTTAGTTCAAGCCTAATTTCTAGTTAGTTGATTAGCTAATTAATTGGGTTTTAATTTTCCTAACCATTCTTACTTAATCATCCAAGTATAAAATTAGTTTAGTTTAACATACTTAGTATGTATCATCACCTCTAATTAGAATTAGGATATTAAATTAAAGATTAAGTTATAACTAATCCTTAGTTAAGTTAGTTTACTTAATTGCTTAATTAGGTAATTAGGTCAACTAAATTAAGGTTAATTAATTTTCCTAAGCAAAAGTCAAGCAATTATTATTGACTCAATCTTATCCATTGAAAATCAATTTGATTTCCTATCCATTAATTTTATCTATGGTGGATATTACTTGATAGTTTTGGTATGATTTGTTTTACACCGTTGATTGGATCAATGGTGTAGATCAAAGCTTCTAAATCTAGCTTCAAATCTAATGGTCCACAAGGAAGTCTAAGCTTCTTTCCTTGACCAATTCTCATTGGTTAGAAAAGTCCAATCATTTATTTTGACTATATCCTATTGGATCACTTTAATTTTAATTACAAGAAATATTCTAAACACATTTTCTATTAATTAAAACTTATCGGGTCCAACATTCATAGCAACAACTGCTATAAATATAATCACAGATATTTCTCAGTACAATATTTTTGTTGTTATAGATAGATTCTAAAAATCAAAAGATTCTTTTCTGAGTCTCTCAGATTCAGGTTTAGTAAGATCCTCCGTCTCTAAATGAGGCAAATCAGAATTTCCCTGGCCTGAAAAATTATTATTTTTCCTGGCCAGGAGCAATCACACCAAATGATCAAATATGATCTCAGAACAGTCAAATTATTTTTTTTATATCACAAAGAAAATACAAAACAGTGTAATTCTGCTATTACTATTCATATAGTCAGAATTTGGGGTGTTACATTTGGAGTTGGACTAGGCTCAATCTTCATATGGTAGTTATATATATATATATATATATTTGGAGTATGTGAGTTTTATGCTTTTGGAGCATGAGATAATATATTCATGGATGTAGTAAACTTTGTTTTATGAAAAGTCTTTTATTCAGATCTTATAACTTGAGTTTCGCTATTACGGTAATTTTATGTTATTCATTTAAAAAGAGATTTTGAAACTCATATTTTATATTCGTTAATTATTTCATAATATGAGTAAAGTTTTAATTCATTTCGATAAGGAGTTAGTCTGAAACGTAATGCCTTTTTTTCTTATAGAAGGGGTGTTACATGAAGCAAGATCTAGAGTGCTGATCTTGGAAGCTTGACCTCTGTGCATTCATTTGACCATATCTTGAGATATAGGATTTCAATTAATATCAAACTGGTGCCATTCAAAATTTAAGACTCATATCTACAACTTTCATGAAGAACACAAGAGTCAGTTCAGATGGCTTAGAGGTCATATTGGGCTTGGAAGTCAGAACATAGGAGCTATAGCTGGGCTTGATCAGTGTGCAGTGATTGGGCCATATCTTGAGCTGTAGGAATGCTTTTGGGCTGAAACTGACGGCATTGGAAAGCTAAGACAAAATCTTACAACTTTATGAAGACCACTTGGTGAGATTCTGATGCATGCCATGAGTACAACATTGAATGATTTCAGATACAAGAATCTTTATAATTTTCCACTCATTCATCATCATCAAACAACTTCTTTGGCATTTTGTACTCATCATCAAATAAATCCATTGTCATTTTTTACTCCCCAAGCTCTATAAAAGGAAGCAATGGCTGATCATTTGAGGGGGTTAGGTTAGAGATCAATATCATGCTTGTGTATTAATTGTTTCCTTTGTGGAAGTTTTCTTTTGTTCTAAATAGAAGTTATGTTCATCATCTTCTTCTTCTCTCTTTCTTTTCTCTTGTCTATGAGTAACTAATTTTCATTTTACTTAGGTGAAAGGGTGAAACTCTTAGTAATGAAATAAGGTTAGATTAATCTCTTTCTTGTACTTAAATGATATATTATCAAGTGGTCATTATATGTATTATATTTTGTTTCCAATAATTTTAGAAACCCTTCTTGTAAAATGGAGATCTTGATTTGTTGTAGACAAGATATTGACACAATGAATGCTTGAGTCCATTTTTAAGTAGTGGTGTTAATAGATAATTAAAGGAACCATAATATAATTACATATATAATCTTAAATGAACGTTGAATGTTGTATTTTCCGATTGGAACCTCCATTATGCGTGGATTCTAATTGAGTTCTAAAAAGAATTAATCGTGTCCTTAATTTACTTACCGAGAATGGATCTCCTAACCCAAGTAAATCATTTTTATTTGTTACCAAGTTTTATTCCTTTTATTGTTGTGACAAAATCTTTTCCTTACCTCAAAGAATTTTTCTTCATCAACTCCCTGTGGATCGACCTCAGATTCCTAAGAATTTATTACTTGAAACAAACTGCACTTGAATTTGTAACTTATAATTCGCATCATGTGTGAGAGTAGTTTCCAAGAGCTGAAGTTTGAGGTTAACTACTACATTGGTGTCGGTAATTTAGGATCCTTTGGAGAACTTTGAGGTTTTTGTGTGATGCTTCGAAGATGGGTTTGGGTTATGTTTTGATGCAACATAGGACAGTTGTTGCCTATGCATCAAGGAAGTTGAGGCCTCTTGAGGAGAACTACCCTACTCATGATTTGGAGTTACCTGCAGTAGAGTTTGTCCCAAAGGTTTGGAGTCATTTCTTGTATAAAGCTCAGTTTGAGTTGTTTGATGATTACAAGAGTTTGGAGTACTTATTTGATCAGAAGGAGTTGAACTTCAGACAACAAAGATGGATGGAGTTTTTGAAAGACTATAACTTTGAGTTAAAGTACCATCTGGGTAAAGCCAATGTGGTGGCTGATGCACTGAGTAAGAAATCCCTATATGTGTCCTAGATGATGATCCAAGAAAGTGAACTTCTTAAGAGTTTTAGAGATATGAGTCTTTCAGTAGCTGTGTTACCACAAAGTCTCAGTGTGAGTTGAGTAGACATAGTGAGTGACTTTAGGACTCAGATCTTGGACGCTCAGAAGGAAGATGAGACTCTTAGTGATGTAAGTGAGTAGATATTTTTAAGAAATCCAAGAGAGTTTGATATGTCAGATGATGTGAAGATTAAGTTTAGAGGTAGACTTTGTATTCCTCGTGAATCTGGAATTAAAGAAAGGATCCTTGAAGGAGCTCACTATAGTTAGTACATTATATATCCTGGGGCCACTAAGATGTATCAAGACTTAGATAAGTTGTTTTGGTGGTCCACTATGAAGAGGGATATAGTTGAGTTTGTGTTTAGGTGCCTAACTTGTCAGAAGGTCAGGATAGAACACCAGAAACCCTCTAAACCTCTTCAATCTTTAGTAATCTCTGAGTGGAAATAGGATAACATCACAATGGATTTTGTGGTGGGCTTGCCCAAGACTCAGTTAGGATTTGATGCAATATGGGTTGTAGTGGATAGACTAACCAAGTCTGCTCATTTTATACCTCTTAGAGCTAACTACTCCATGGATAGACTTACTTAGTTATACCTTCAGGAGATAGTTAGGATGCATGGTATTCCCCTTAGTATAGTTTCTGATAGAGATCCTAGATTTACATCTAGATTTTGGGGAGTCTTGTTGAAAACTTTTGGAACAAAGCTTAGTTTGAGTACAACATATCATCCACAAACTGATGGTCATTTGGAAAGGACTATTCAAACCCTTGAGGATATGCTAAGGGCATGTGTGATGGAGCAGAAAGGGAGTTGGGATAAGTTCTTACCCTTAGTGGAGTTTTCCTACAACAACAATTTTCATACTAGCATAGGTATGGTACCGTATGAAGCACTTTATGGTAGAAAGTGTAGGTCCCCTTTATGTTGGTATGAGGTTGGAGAGAGAACCATTCTAGGTCTTGAGTTAGTTCAATAGACCACAGATCATATTAAAATGATCCGGGATAAGTTGGTTATAGCTCAAAGTAGGTAGAAGAGCTATATTGATAAAAGGAGAAGACCTCTAGAGTTCAGTGAGGGAGATCATGTATTGTTGAGAGTCACTCCTACAATAAGGATTGGTAGAGCTTTGAGAACACGGAAGTGGAATCCTTGTATCTTTGGTCGCTACTAGATCCTAAAAGGAATTAGACTCGTAGCCTACTAAATTGCCCTTCCACCTAGTTTGTCAAATCTTCATGATGTCTTCCATATATCACAACTTAGGAAGTACAATCCAGATCCTTCACATGTCATAAGAAATGAATCTGTGCAGTTAAGAAAGGATTTGTCTTATGCTTAGAGGTAAGCAGATTCCTCTGGGAAGGTTCTTTGGGATGGTGTTAGTTTTGAGGAGGCAACATAGGAGTTGAAGTCCCACATATAGCAAGACTACCCGCAATTGTTTATATGAGGTAAGCAATTTTGGGGACAAAATTTTAAAAAGGGGTGGGGGAGAAATGTAACATCCTCTTCCTTGTAAATAGTTACAGAGGTAACTTAATACTTGCTTAATATTCCTGTTTAATTTTGTGACAATTTGACCTAGTTTAGGCACTTTGCTACAAGCGAAAGGTGAAAAGTAGCTTAAAATGATCTAGATATTAGCTTAAATAGCTTAGATAATGGAAATAGATGTGGATAATTTATTTCTAAATTACAAATATGTATTCTGTGATATGGTTAAAGTTTGAGATTAATCGGAGTCCGTTTGGTATTTTTAGGCATACTGATTATGTGTTTTAATACTGGATTGACTAGTCACAAATATGAAAAATTATGATACTGGGAAAAGACTTTTATAATGAATCTTAGTATTTATTTAAAGTTATTGGAACTTGGAAAACTTGATTTAGCTAAATCTAAGTGTTTTTAGCAGATTAGGAAATACCAGTGTGGTATCACTTGGCGATAAGATATCCACGGTTATAGCCTTCAACTTGGACTTTTATTGGTGACTCTGTTATTGATATTTCTCACTTTTCTCTTTTCTCTTCATGGCTGCCCCAAAAACAATGGAGAAAGTGGAGGTTTCAAGTGGTGGAAAGGGAAGCAAGAGGCATAAGAAGAAAGGGAAATCCAAGGTCAGGAGTTGAGGCTCAAGTCTACAGCATCAAGGCAGCATCAAGGAGCATGAAGGTAAGGGTTTCTGATGCTTAAAATTTTATTTTTCTTATTTTTATGTTTAAGCTTGGATTGGGGTTTGACATGCCAAAATGAGATTTAGTGGTGTTTTTTAGTGAATTTCTTGCTTGGATAAGTCTTATGTGTTGTTTACGACTTGTTCATGCTAAAAGTTTAGATTAGAAACTGAAAACTCTCCATTTGGACCATTAAAGCTCAAAGTGAGGATTTTAGGAGTTTGGATGAGTGATTTTGTTTTTGGATCTTTTTTTGATGAAATCAATTAGTGATTTATGTTTCCTTAATGTTTGGAAACTTATTTGGGACTTAAAATCACCAAGAAACAGATTTAAAGTGATCAAATCTCGTTATTTTCACTAATGGAACAATGCTTCATTATGTAAAATTATGTAGAACATGCAGCTGGGTGCTTGGCACTCAAGCACGCTAGCCTTACACGCTCAAGCGCCCGTTGCCTAGAAGAACACGCTGATGGTGCTAGAGTGCCCAAGCGCCCTTGCGTTACGTGCTCAAGCGTGCAACAACTAACAGGATGCACTTAGAAACAAGCTATGTGTTCAAGAGCTTAATGCTTAAGCACTGAGACAGGACAGGGGCTATTTTCTTAGCATTGTGATGCTAATTTAATTCCCTACTTATTGGAATCATTTGTGCAAGTCTTTTAGGGTGTAATGAGGCACTTTTGGGGATATTTCTTGGAGGGAATTATTAACTTGCATAAGTGAAAAGCATACAGGTTGATCACAAGCTTCAACAAAGGTTTTTATATAGCTTCGGTGTTTTAAGCTTGTTATAGCTTAAACCTACTTTATCAAATGAACGTTTCTGACTTCCAAGCAGCAAATCAATATATTTTTTCCATTTTCAAATCTTGTAAGATCATTAGAAAGTTTTTCAAATTTCTTTTTTAGATCATTTACCTCAGAAATTAGTACATTAGAAAAGTCATAAAAAAGTTAATGTTTCTGATTTCCATACAGGTCTTAAGATAATTATTTTCTTCTTTGAGTTCATCATTCTCACATGTTAATTTATGTTGCTGAAGTTTTAGAATATCAAAATCCTTTGATAGCTTTAGAAAATTTTTTCTAAGAGAGGCATATTTAGATGAAAGCAGCTTTGTATCACATAACAAATCATTAAAAGCATCTTGTAATTCATTATATGACATAAATGGTTTAGAATATAATACCTTATCCTCATATTCTATAGTAGCCATCATCTAGAATTTTGTTGTTTCAGCTTCTTCTTCCTCATCATCAGAATAATCATCATCCATGTCTTCCCATGTGGCCATCATTCCTTTCTTCTTTTTGAACTTTGTGGATGATTTCTTCAGCTGAGGACATTTAGTTCTGATATGGTCTAGTTCCTTGCATTCATAGCTGATGATTTGGCTTCTATTGCGAGTACTTGAATCTTCTTTTTGATATTTCTTCTGGAAAAAAGTCCATCTTGTTCTTTGTTCTCCTTCTCCACATTCTAGCAACTTTTCTGGATAACATGGAGAGTTCTTCATCTTTTGTCTCAATCAGCATCTTCGTCTTCTTCATCATAATCGTCTAATGTCTTAAGAGTAGAGCTTTGAGAAGCTCTCTTCCAATTAGATTTTGGAGCAATAGACTTACATTTTCTCGAAATATTTTCACCCATATTGGCCAGTTCTAGCTTATGAATTTTCAGAGAACCCATAACCTCATAAATACTTAGTGTGTTCAAGTCTTTAGCATTTTGTATAGCAGAGACCTTAGGCTTCCATACTTTAGGTGAGCTTTTCAGTACTTTTTCAACTATTTCTTGGTTAGAATATGTTCTTCCAAGTGCCTTGAGTTAGTTGATGATATGCATGTATCTAATGAACATGTCATCAATTGTCTCATGATCCATCATTTTGAAAAATTCATATTTGTGAACCAATATACTGATTTTGGTTTCCTATACTTGATTAGTTTCTTCACGAAGTATCTCAAGTCTGTCCCAAATTTCTTTAGCAGACTCATAGGCTATAATTTTATCATATTCAGCACATTGTTACCAAGTGGCTTCATGACTCCAGAGATGGGTGAATTGAGTTTATAAAAACTTTTACAATTTTTCATAAAACACTTGAATGTCAATTTTTGTTGAAGCTATTGATTGATTAAAGTAAATAGATGGATAAGATTAATTACTTCACTCATAAATAAATAAACCAAGATGAAGAGTATTCAATCAAGCATATATACTTAAAGCACAGATATAAAGAAGATAGAGTTGAGAATAGAAAACACAAGATTTATCCTGGTTCGGCCACCCCTTATGACCTACGTCCAGTCCTCAAGTAAACCATATGAGATTTTTCACTATCACTTCAACCTTGAATAGGTGCTTGAAACCTTTACAACCAAGAGCACTCAACATACCTTTGGGATGCCTCACCCTTTGTGCTTAAGCCTCAAAATGTAACATCCTCTCTAACCAGTTAGTCTTACTTATGGTTATAGAAGTCTAGTAACTCATGCAGGAGTTATCTGTTAACTTTGGTAACCTTATTAAGTTAGTTAGACTATTTTACTATAACACTAAGTGTGGAAAGTAGTTGGTAATAGCTCAGAAAGTAGCATAAACTGCTAGAATAAGGAAAATAAATATGGAGGATTTATTTCTAGGTCATAAATGAATAGAATATGATGAGGTTAATTTTGGAGAATTAACTGAGATAGTTTAATATTTTTAGTCACACTGAGTAAGTGTTTAAAGACTAGATTAAAAAGTCATATATCTTGGAAAATTATGAGAATTTGAGAAGATATTAAGTAAAGAATGGAGAATTTTTTAGTAATGACTATAGGTTAAGGTAGATACCTGTAAGTTTATTAGTTTATTCTCTTAGGTAAAATGTAACCTAAAGAAGAGTAATAGAATTTTAGTGATAGTTTTAGTGTATGAAAGGTTATGGAATGATGAGAATAGGATTGAGATGAATCCTAGGATTTTTCATAACACGTATGGAAGTTAGGAAACTTGGATTAGTAAGATCAAAGTATTCTAGAGATATAAAGTTTCCATCTAAATATCTAGTCCTTCCTTATCTCTCTACCGCCCTTCACCTTCAGCCTTTATCTTTGACTTTCTTTCATTTTTCTCTCATTTCTCATGTTCTGGAGCAGCAGAAAGAGAAGAGACAAGAAAAAGGGAAAGAAAGAAGAGAAGATAATAAGGAAAAGAAGAAGGGAAAGAATAAGGAACCAAGGAAAGACAAGAGGAAAGCTTTAGCATCAACCACACCACTAGAGGTAGGGGTGTTTGCTTTTACTTATCTTTTTCCCTATCTATTTCTTGATGCTTGGTGCATGATTAGTTTAGTAGAAATGGGTTTGAGAAGGATTCAATAGTTTTTATGTATTTGAATCTTGTCTTCAATGGTTAAAATGGCTATTTATGACTCATTCTATGCATGGTTATGAGTTGTGACCTTAGAGATGTCCATATGACCCCTTGAGTTTGAAGTTGAGAAATAGGTGTTGGAGGTTTAGTCTTTGTTCATGAACTTATGCTCTAATGAGTTGAGAATGTGCATAAGAGTTATAAGATGTTTAGAGACCATGTTTATGGTTGAAAACTACTTAGGATCTATGTTTGAGGGTCTAAGTGGAGTTAGAAATTCAGTAGAACTGAGCATCTGAGTTTGGTGTTGGGCGCTGCCCAGAAAGCAGAAACGAGATCGGTGCTTAATCACCTAAGAGTTGAGCACCTAAGAGTGCAAGACCAGAAGACTTTGGTGCTGAGTTCTTGATCACTTAGATGTTGGGTGCCTAAGCGGCCAATGACAGATGAAACAGGTGTGGTTTGCTGTCATGGAGTGCCTAAGCGCTGGGAGAGTGAGCACCTAAGCACCCATGAACATAACTTCCTAGGCATTTTACATTGAGGAATTGGAGTTCCTTACTTGTAGATATCTTTTATGCATGCTTTTTTGTGTAAGTTAAGACACTATTAGGGATATTTTATGAAGGAAATATCTACCTAGCACATGTATAAAAGAATCGGCCTTTGTACATCTAATGGTAGTGGATTAACATAGGTATATTGTTAATCATTGAAGAGCAATGATGATGCACTTGATATCACTTGCTATTCCTACTTATTGTAAGTTTATATGATATGCACAATTATTTAGCCAGAGAATTGTAAGAAATGATCCTTGGTAAGGAAGGGGATTCTCAATTCTCAAGTTGGGATTTCTCAAATAGGGTCCTTATCACATATGGAAATTTTAGGATTTGATCCTCAATGGGGAAAGGGATTCTCAATTCTTAGTATGAGACTTCCCAATAGACTCCCTATCAATAGGGCCAGGGTTACTAGTTTTATGTAGTGGAATCAGTACACTCGCTATTATGAGTAGGAACCAGTCCACTCATTACCAGGTAGTATGAGGATGTCAGTATTTCTTCTCTACAATGTTAAAGAGAACGAGGAATATACAAATGACATAGAAACTACACAAACACCATCACATTGTATTTCATAAACATTATTTTAGGACATTGCATAGGCATGAGTGATAACTCTACGAAAGTAAATTTATTTGAACTCTTTTTGATATCTAAACTGTGCTAAATCCTTGTTTTATAATCATGATGAGCATTGAAATATTGTTTCTTTATCAAGATGAGTAAGGATATCCATTTTTTATTATCTATGATTATATGTGATGAATTTAATGATTTCCTTATCAGTGTTTTGATCTTGATTACTAATTTTCTTTCTACTGATGGAAAGGTAAAAATCATGGAAAAAAATCAAGAAAAAAAACACAAGAATTAAACCTGAGAAGAAGAGGAAATTAACATTCTAGGACAGCACAAGCTGCTGGCTGCCGCAGCATCAAAGTTCTCAGTGCCGCAGCGGCCAGGGAGGAGAGGAAAGTCCAAATGTGCAAGAGTTGTTGGGTGTTGCAACATCCAAGTTCCAGTGCTGCAGCGTCCAGATTCACAGAGTAGTGTCTGTTCAGTTCTGTAACAGAAAAAATAAAAAGGTTATTTAATAAGGGGGCATTCTTAGCTGAAGGGAAGGGAGAGAAGGACGAAAATAGATCTTGGAAGGCAGGAAACTCAAAGGAAACATCGGGGGAGTCGAGATCGGAGTCTTTGATTCATTGTCTGCAACTCCATATTTACGATTTTTCTGAATTTCTGAGTTTTCTCTATATGAGGGCAGTTGTTTCTGATTTAATAATGTTCTCAATGTATGCCATAAACTAAATTCTATTTCTAGGATTGTAATCAAACTTCTCATCTAATTTGAGTCATTGTTTTATTGAATTCCTATTTCAATCTATGCGAAATATTTACTCATGCTTGTGTGTAATGCTTCTGATTGTCTGATCATCAATTGGATGATTTTGTGGATTTGAATTGAACTTGGGAAAGGGAATTTAAATCTATGAACTAGTATGAGTAACATATGTTTGAACCAATTGTTGTGGATTAGGGAAATTTTGTTCTAAGGATAGGAATATTTGTTGGAATCGTATGTGATTTCGAATAGAGCTTGATTATGTATGTATCCAGCTTGATTATACGCAATTCAAATGAACAGAGAAGAAAGATTACAATCCTAGGATCCATTAAATCAGAGTTTCTAAACTACCCAGTTCTTGATAGTTTATGTTTTTGCAATATTATTATTATTTTTTAACTAATTAAATTGGTCAAAACTAAAGTGTTATTTGGATAATAGTAAGAATTCTGAATGTTAGTAGTTAACTATAAAATTTAGTAACAAATCCTCATGGAAATGACTTTTATTCACTATTATATTACTTGAATGGCACGTATACTTGCGTTGTTGGATTTATCCTATCAATGAGCATATAGCATGCATAAGCATTTGCATTTCAAAGACAATTGTGTGGGTGATTGTCTTATCTTTGAAATGAGGTTAGTTATAGATTATGTATTTGCTTAATGAACTTTTACATAAGGAGAATATATGAATGTTCTAGTGATATTGAGTAGAGACACAATTTCTTGGTGAAATCATAATCTATTGTTAGTTAGTTTATTTATTATAAGTGTTTAATTAAGTAATAATTGAACGCTCTGCCTTGGGAAGAGAAAGGAATAATTTTTGGCTTTTTCCACCTTTCTAAGGTATAAGTTATGTTTTATAACTAGTTTTTCCCTGGAGCAGCTGGAGTTATCATGATGTCATGTTTTTATAAACTATTACTGAGAATTGTGAATTCTTATCCCGTTTGTGTTTCCATGTTAAATCGAAGTAGAGACTCTTCCAAGGGGAAGAAGAAGAAGCAAATAGACTAGAGTAGTTTTTAATTGCTTTTGAACAAAGCGTGTATATTATTATATTTGCTTTGGTTTGTATAAAGGTTATGTATTACACTATGCCCTTTTGAGGCTAATGTTGTATGTATATATATGATCTTTCCTCCATCTTGGCTCTTTATAATAACGTGTAAGGTTATTATGAATCTAGAAAGTTATTTTAAGTTAGAAGTGACATGGCTAATATAACACCCTAATACAAATATCTCGGTATATCAGAGATATATGAAGATATACAGCACCAGATACGTCACTTTCTACATAATATATAATAATATATCCATAATCGTAATCAAGTCATTATAGAGAGCCTTGAGAAAAAGCGAAAACATAAAACTCAAACATACACACACACACACACACACACACACACACACTAGCCACCAATAGGGCAAATTGTAATACATAGCTCTTTTAAACAATACAAAGAAAATATAAACTATATACATAAGCTTTGTCTAGGAAGCAATAAAACAAAACTAGTCTTCATGCTTCGTCTTCTTTTCCTTAGCAGGGTCTTGACCTGGATTTACATGGAAACACTGACAGGGTGAGAATTATAATTCTTAGTACAAGCAATTCTAATACCAGTTAACTATAACATTGTGTAAACAATTCTAATAACTAACATCGGAGTTTCTTCCACTATTACTCATAACTACACACTTTCCTGTAGTGTGGTTTACAACAAAACCGACATGCTTTCAATACTAAACAATTGCCCATACAATTGTAAAGATCAACAGTAATAGGAAATTATCCATACAACTATAATTCAAATGCAATGCTTGTAGTATGCAATATGATTATGCCTAAGTATTGTCCTATAGTTATGCTAATGCAGGGTTTTATTTTGATGCAAAGTTTTGTTTTGAAAACTATGAATACCTTCTCATTCCAGGAACTTGAACACTCCATGTATTTCTGCTATGGTAGGGAAGATGAGCTATAAACCCCACTCTACCTGTAACCCTTGGCTCTGTGAGATAGTTTAGGGAATATCTGATTCCTACTACTCAGGTCAAACAATGGTGCACATCATAGGTTACCATACATTGGAAGAGCAAGCAAAAACATGCAGTGGTATGTTATAAAAGCATAAACACCACGAATCTTTTCTCATAGACTTAATTCAACCTAGTGAAAGAGCCTATCATAGCTAATGCTTCATTTTAATCCAACTTAAGGAGATAAATGTGTTGGTTGTGGCTTCTTAATACTCAAGAAGAGGGGTTGAATTGAGTATGATAATTTTTTGTAGTTTTTTCCCTTTTTGCAAAAACTGATTCTTTTCTTTAACTATGAAAAAGATTTTGTCAACCAACAAACCAAAATGTGTTTTTCCAATATGTATTTCTATCAAGACTTGAAACTTATAAAGAAATATTAACAATAAGGTTGATTTCAGATATGAACAAGATCATAAACTAATCAAATTATGCAAGCATCCTTAACATATTGCTTAATTCATACATTCAAAAATAAAGCAAATAAAGAGTTAAAGGATAGAGAAAATTGCAAACTGAGTTTTATCCTGGTTCAGCTACCTCCTTTAGTAACCTACATCCAGTCCCCACATGACTATGAGTTTCGTCCACTATTAAAAATTAATTTACAAGATTCTTTACACAAGCTTCACTTCTAGGTTCCTTCTACCCAAATGACAGCTTTTCCAGTCAAAGCAATCTTGCAATTCCCATAAGAGTTCCTTTTACTATTGCATAACACCAAGAGTCCCTTCTACTCTTGATTTAATTAGTGAGAGAAACTTCTCTCTTATCTCTCTTTTATAATATGAAAAGATTGAATTAGATTCCAAGAAATCAGATATTACAATTTGAAGCTCTACAGAAAAATACTCAGTTTTTCAATGAAAAGCTTTCTCAGTATTTGTGTGTTTGATCTCAAGTTTTGAATGAGTTGTTATTGAGAAAGTGTTTGCCAATGTCCTTATATAGGTATATTTCAAAATAGTTTCGTTGGACATACATTACAAGCCAGTTAAGATCAAAACAAACTTATTAAAAAAATTCTGTTATCAGTCAATCGATTAGTACACAGATGTATTAAACAAAATTTCACTTCTTACAACGTGTGTACATCGATTGCCTAATTGATTGTGTTCTTGGATGTTCTTGATCTTGAGCAATACATACATGAGTACATCGATGTTGTTCTTGAGAAACACTTACAATTTCAGCCCAGAAGTTCATACATCGATTACCTAATCGATTGTATGGTTATTTCAAAAATTCCTTGCTTCTATTTTGGCTTATGCATCAATGTACCAATCGATGTATAGATGTAAAAA
Source organism: Ormosia semicastrata (assembly GCA_029884595.1). Taxonomy (NCBI): domain Eukaryota; kingdom Viridiplantae; phylum Streptophyta; class Magnoliopsida; order Fabales; family Fabaceae; genus Ormosia; species Ormosia semicastrata. The sequence continues at coordinate 35,102,994 of JAQQTO010000047.1, read as the reverse complement.
TGCATACTGACCAAGTACGTCTAGAATCAATCGATGTATACATAGATGTATAATGATGTGTGTGAAACAACATCATGTTTTATTTTTGTTTTGCATGCATTCTTAGGCATTTTAGGCATTTTAGTTTCCCTTTTACTTTGTTTTTCCCTTAGTTCGGATAACTGCGGCGTTTTTGATATTCTTGTGCAGGATGAATGTTGAATTAGCCTTGGATTGAATGAAATGCTCACATGTTTGAAGTTGGAGCTTAATGGATAGTAATAAAGGTGCAAAAAGGCCATTCCAGAGGGATTCACGGCCTGCCCGTGGATCAAACCACGGCCATGGATCGAGGGGCAACTTAAAGAAGGAAAAGAGAATTCCAGAGAGTTCCACGGCCTGGCCGTGGAACCATCTACGGCCGTGGAACTCAAATGATGCAAAATTGGCCTGTGGCAGAAAGATCCACAGCCTGGCCGTGGAATGATCCACGACCGTGGATTGCAGTGTGCAACCGTTTTTAAGTTTTTATTTTTATTTCTTTTGGGGGCTTTTTAGCCAATTAAAACCCTAGGTTATAAATAGATGTTCTGAATACAATTAGGGGGTTCTAATTTGGTTTTTGAGGAGGCACATTGGAGGCTTTGGTTCTGGATCTTTCTTCCCTCTTCTCTATTGGATTACGGGTTTAGATGTTTATGAACATGTTTTCTGATTCCTTCTTCTCTATGTCTGAGTAGTTTCTTTTATTTCTAGGATTGGGCAATGCCCTTTGATACATTGATAATGATTAATTGACGTTGTTTCCCCTTTTATTGATCTTGAATGTTCTTTGATTCAATTCTTATTGCTCTTATTCATGTGAATTTGCTAGCCACTTATTTGCATCTCATAGGCATTTAGGGACGTACTGAGAGGTGAACCTAGGTGTTGGAACCATAAGAATTGAACTTAAGGTCTAAATCACAAGAGTAGTTTTAGCCTTTCGAGGATTCAATGAATTACCACAAAGCGTAATGGGTTCAATTTAAATTCAATTACCACGAGAGTAGGAATTGGTTTAATTGGGCACAGATCTTGTATCTTGAGAAAGAACATTAACTAATTTAGGGTAATTCACCTTCAATTGAATTTCAGATTTAATAAAAGGGTTATCAATTAGGATTTATCTTGTATCATTGTGGTATCCCAATCTTGAAAGCTTTCTTGAATTTTAAAAAAACCCCTTTTTAATAACTTGCTATTTTTGTTCTAAATTCTGCACTTTGATTTTTATTTAATTGCTTGTTACTACGTTCTTCTTAATAAACAATCATATTCTCTTTTGTTTAATTTAATTTAATTAATTAATTAATTGGTATTCATAGACACAGTCCCTGTGGATTCGATTTTTTTATTACTTGACGACGAAACAGTACATTTGTGGATGTCACGCATCAAGTTTTTGGCGCCGTTACCGAGGACTGTGTTTTTCTTGAATACTAATTTAATTTTTAATTTAATTATTTTAAACCTTTTTTTCTTTTTATCTGGTTCTTACGTTCTTGCTTTTCTCTTTGACTCTCTGCAGGTAATTTCTCTTATTTATGCAAAGTACTAGACGTTCTGGGACTCTTGTTGAAGCAAATCCTGAAATTGAAAGAACTTTACGTAGAAGGAGAAGACAACAAAGGCAAAGAGTAGGGGAAATACCTGAACCAACACTTGTCATGGTTGAAGCTGAGGATAATAGACCACTAAAAGAGTATGCAGCCCCTAATGCTCGGGGTTTGCGATCTGGAATTGCTCGGCCAAACATTGAAGCTAGGCACTTCACCATACCTCCTGCCTTACTTTCTATGATAAGGCAGAACCAGTTTGAAGGATTACCGTCAGAGGATCCTAATGATCATGTGGACATGTTCTTGGAGTTCTATGAGACCCTCAAGATCGAAGGTGCCTCTGTTGATGCTATTCGTCTCTGCTTGTTTCCATTATCTTTGAGAGATCGAGCTAGAGCTTGGTTGAAGTCTGTTCCCACTGAGATGATAACTACTTGGGACCAATTGGAGCAAGCATTCTTGGATAAATTCTTTCCACCTTCCAAGACTGCTCATCCAAGGACCTAAATCACAAGCTTTGTTCAGAAAGATGGCGAGTCATTGTCAGAAGCTAGGGATATATAAGGCTTTGCTGGAAGCCTGCCCACACCATGGGTTAGAAAAATGGTTGATCATTCACACCTTCTACAATGGTTTGGAATATTGTTCGAAGGTGTCTCTTGACTCCGTAACTGGTGGAGCTTTGATGAACAGAAGGCTGATAGAAACCTATGAGATCATTGAGAGTGTAGCTTCAAATCATCACAAATGGGCTAATGAAAGAGGCCACAACCCGAGAAAGATTTCGGGAGGTAAGTTTGAGGTAGATGGTGTTGATTTAATTATGTCAAAGTTTGATTCTTTGAATAAACGTTTTGACATGCTTGAGAAGGCTCATTTAAATGCCATAGGTGCCTCTAACAATTTTTGTGAGATTTGTGGAGCACAGGAACATATAGGTGCTGAATGCCAAGTTGGAATGGGTTCCTCACATGGTGCACCGGTGGAGCAAGTGGAATCATGCCATAATTTCCATGACTTCAACCAAAAGGGGAGGAATGATCCGTATTCTCAAACTTACAACCCTGGTTGGAGGTCACATCCTAACTTCTTTTACCAGAATAGTCAGTACCAAGCTGGGCAAGGTAATGCTAAACCCTCTTCTGGAGTCTCATAGGTACAGAAATCTAGACTTGAGTCTCTTCTTGAGAATTTTATTGAGAACTAGTCTAAGCAGAATGAGGAGTTTAGGCACCATAGGTAAGTTATAATTGAGGCAATTAAGGAGTTATCAGCTAAGGTTGACAATTTAGCTATTCATAATAAGATGTTGGAAACCCAGATTGCCCAACAAGTAAGCACTTCTCTTAGGCAGCAAGGTAAGTTTCCTGGTCAACCTGAAGTCAACCTAGGCAATGAACATTGTAAGGCTGTAAGTTTGAGGAGTGGAAAGAAGTTAGAAGATCCTAAAGGTAATGAGGAGAGTAACAAAGATGAGGGGAATGAGGAAAAAGAGACTAAGGCACAACCCTTAGAAGAGGAGGAAACCACTGAGAAGGTGTCTAAGTATGTACCCCCTGAACCTTACCAACCCCTAGTTCCCTTCCCTCTAAGATTGGCTAAGGCGAAGTTAGATAAGCAGTTTGGGAAGTTCTTAGAGGTTCTTAAGAAATTGTACATTAATATACCCTTCACTGAGGCGTTAAAACAAATGCCTACCTATGCTAAGTTTCTTAAGGACATCTTGTCTAATAAGAGGAAGCTAGAAGACTATGAGATAGTAGCTTTAACTGAGGAGTGTAGTGCCTTAATTCAAAATAAATTGCCTCCTAAGTTAAAGGATCCAGGTAGCTTCTCTATTCCCTGTTTGATTAGCAACACTAACTTTGATAAAGCTCTGTGTGATTTGGGGGCTAGTGTTAGTCTTATGCCCCTTTCTGTATGTAATAAGTTGGAGGTGGGTGAGTTAAAACCCACAACTATCTCACTTCAATTGGCGGATCAGTCCGCCAAGTATCCTGTAGGCATCTTGGAGGATGTTCCTATCCGTGTTGGTAAGTTTTTCATTCCTGCTGATTTTGTTGTGCTCGAAATGGAGGAGGATTCCCAAATCCCCATTATTCTTGGTAGGCCTTTCTTAGCTATTGCTGGTGTTATAATTAATGTTAAAAATGGCAAATTGTCTTTAACTGTTGGAGATAATAAGGTTGAGTTTGATATTTCTAAATCTATTAAATAACCTTCTTTTGAGGACTCTTGTTACAAGATTGATTTATTGCACCAGGTGGTGGAAGAAGAGTCCACCATTATTCATTTGGATGATCCATTAGAGAGATGCTTGGTTGGTGGCGGCTCTATTGATTCTGGAGGAGAGGTAGCTGAATATGCCTGCTTGTTGGAGGCAAACTCCAAAATTCCTCCTTGCAAAGCCAAAGTGGAAAAGCTTGAGCCAAAGCCTAAGTCTGAAGACTGGGAAGAGGAAAAGGCTCCTAAGGTAGAACTTAAAACTCTTCCTTCCACTCTCAGGTATGAGTTTCTTGGTCCCAACTCTTCTTATCCTGTCATTGTTAGTGCTAGCTTGAATGAGTTAGAGACTGAGAAATTGCTTAGGGCTCTTAGGATGCATAGAAAGGTCATAGGATATACTCTTGATGATATTAAAGGCATAAATCCTTCCTTTTGCATGCATAGAATTTTGATGGAACCTGACCATAAACCCTCTGTTGAGCATCAACGTAGGTTGAATCCTAATATGAAAGAGGTTGTTAAAAAAGAGGCACTTAAGTTGCTTGATGCTGGGGTAATTTACCCAATTTCTGATAGTGAATGGGTTAGTCCTGTGCATGTGGTTCCTAAGAAAGGGGGGATGACTATAATTGAAAATGAGAAAAATCAATTGATTCCCACTAGGACAGTCACAGGTTGGAGGATGTGCATTGATTATAGAAAGTTGAATAGTGCAACTAGGAAAGATCACTTCCCTCTTCCCTTCATTGATCAGATGCTTGAGAGGCTAGCTAGGTATACACACTTTTGTTACTTAGATGGTTATTCAGGATTCCACCAAATCCCTATTCATCCTAGTGACCAAGAGAAAACCACATTTACTTGACCTTATGGCACTTTTGCCTATAGGAGAATGCCATTTGGTTTATGTAATGCCCCTGCTACTTTCCAGAGATGCATGACTGCAATATTTTCTGAATTTATTGAAAACATCATGAAAGTTTTTATGGATGATTTTTCAGTATATGGTACTAACTTTGATGATTGTTTGTTTAATTTGTCTAAGATTTTGCAGAGATGCGAGGAGGTTAATCTTGTCTTGAATTGGGAGAAGTGCCATTTTATGGTACAAGAGGGGATAGTGCTTGGACATTTGGTTTCTAGAAATGGAATTAAGGTGGATAAGGTGAAAATTGAAGTGATTGAGAAATTGCCTCCACCGGTGAATGTGAAGGGAGTGCGAAGTTTCTTGGGACATGTTGGTTTTTACCGAAAATTCATTAGAGATTTTTCTAAAATTACTAAACCTTTATCTAATCTCTTAGTGAAGGATGTTCCATTTAATTTTGATAGTGACTGTTTGAATGCCTTTTGCAAGTTGAAAGAAGCCTTGATCACTGCTCTCGTTTTGCAAACACCGGATTGGAATTTACCTTTCGAGGTCATGTGTGATGCTAGTGACTATGCCGTAGGAGCTGTGTTAGGGCAAAGAAAGGACAAGAAAGTGCATGCAATTTACTATGCTAGCAAGACGCTTGATGGAGCTCAAGCAAACTATGCCACTACAGAAAAAAAGTTACTAGCGGTAGTTTTCGCTTTTGAGAAGTTCAGGTCCTATCTAGTGGGGTCAAAGGTGACTGTGTACACTGATCATTCGGCACTTAGGTATCTCATGAGCAAGAAGGAAGCAAAGCCTCGACTTATCCATTGGATCCTTCTCCTACAAGAGTTTGATTTGGAGATTCTGGACAGAAAAGGGACGGAGAATCAAGTGGCTGATCATTTATCTAGGCTTGAGCAACCGGTGATTGGGGAGAGTGAATTGCCTATTGATGATTCTTTCCCTGATGAGTAATTGTTTGCAGTTTTTGCGGAGAGTGCTCCTTGGTATGCTGACTATGCAAACTACTTGGTTAGTAAGGTTCTACCTCCTGAGCTCAACTATCAGCAGAAGAAGAAATTCTTCTCAGATCTGAAAAATTTTGTGTGGGATGACCCATACATATACCGGAGGTGTGCTAATGGTATTTATAGGATATGTGTCTCCGAGGAAGAGGCTTCGAGTATATTGAGTTGTTGTCATTCTGCATCCTATGGAGGACATGCTAGTGCCTCCAAGACGGTAGCCAAAGTTCTTCAGTCTGGTTTCTTTTGGCCTCATATTTTCAAAGATGCTCGGAATTATGGGTTATCATGTGATCTATGTCAGAAAGCTGGAAGTATCTCCAAGAGGCATGAGATGCCAATGAATACTATTCTTGAGGTGGAGATATTTGATGTTGGGGGAGTTGACTACATGGGCCCTTTTCCATCCTCCTGCAACAATAAATTCATTCTTGTAGCTGTTGATTATGTATCTAAGTGGGTGGAGGCCATTCCATCTCCAACAAGTGATGCAAGGACCATGATCAAGCTATTCAAGAAGATCATTTTCCCAAGGTCTGGAGTTCCTAGGGCTGTGATAAGTGATGGAGGTTCACATTTCATAGAGAGACAATTTGAGAACCTCTTGAAGAAATATGGAGTCACTCATAAGGTTGCTACACCTTACCATCCTCAGACTTCTGGCCATGTGGAGGCACCTAATCGAGAGATAAAGAGTATTCTGGAAAAGACTGTGTCTAGCTCAAGAAAGAATTGGTCTTTGAAGCTTGATGACGCTCTTTGGGCTTACCCTACTGCTTACAAGACTCCCATTGGGATGACACCCTTTCGACTGATTTATAGGAAGCCCTGCCATCTACCCGTTGAACTTGAACATAAAACCTTTTGGGCTATTAAGCTTTTGAATTTTGACTTAAAAGTGGTAGGAGAAAAGAGAAAGCTTCAACTTCAGGAGCTTGATGAGCTGAGATTAGATGCTTATGAGACTGCCAAGTCATACAAGGAAAGAACCAAGAGGTGGCATGATAAGCATATTCTTCGTAGAGAGTTTCATGAAGGAGAATTGGTGCTTCTTTTCAATTCTAGATTGAAACTCTTTCCCGAAAAACTTAAGTCAAGATGGTCGAGGCCATTTTTGGTGAAGAAAGTGTTTCCCTATGGTGCTGTGGAAGTTTGGAATGAAAAGCGAGGGACTTTCAAGGTTAATGGTCAGCGGTTGAAGCACTATCTAGCGGAGGAGCAACTTGAGAAGAGGATGAACATTGCCCTCCGTGACCCAACTGCAGAGTGATGAGAGCATAGGAGTCGAGCTTATGACTTTAAACAAGTGCTTCTTGGGAGGCAACCCATGTTTTCTTGTTTTTCTGTTTTATTTAATCTTTTTCTTTTAATTTTATGTGTTAGATTGTTGTTTTGATGTTTGTCTTTTGGATTTTGTTTAGGTTTGACCCTTTTTTGAAGACATATTTAGAAGAAGAGAGAGGTCAAAAGGTTCCACACCCCGACCATGGAAAATTCCATGGCCATGGAATGCAAACCAGAGGAGAAGGTATAAGTTAGAGAGATCCACGGCTAGGCCGTGGATTAATCCATGGCTGTGGATCTCAGTTCTTCCAAAAAAAAAAAAAAAGAGGCCAGAAGTCAGCAGCGTCCACGGCCGTGGATCGCTATTGCCAATTTTCAAAAACCACACCCCCTACCTTCCCTTCTTCATTTCCCTATTTCTTCTTTCCTTCTTCTCCTTTTTCTCTCCCTCACCCCTATACCCATCCTCCCAAACCCCCATTAATCCTTATTTCCCTCACCATTCCACATTAACCATCTTCTTCCTCCCTCTCAAAGCTAACCCTTTCCCCCCATTCTCCCTCCTTCTCCTTCTTCCTTCTCCACCTTAACCCACCATAACCCACTATACCCAAACCTTCCAAACCACTTCTTTACTCCACAAATCATCCCTTTTCTTCCATTTTCCTACCATTTCTCCCCTTCCTCACCTCTACCCAACCATTCCCTCCTTCCAATTTGGAAAACCCCCAATTTGGTAAATTTGCCTCCATATGTGAATAGTGCTGCACAGAGGGGGTTTTGTTATGCTTGATTGATTTGGTGTGGCTAGGCAGAATGACGAATAAGCATCAGAGGGGCGAAGCTGGTTCAAGTTCAAGGACACGGGGACGAGGCAATGCTGCTCCAAGAGGTAATCCCCCTAATCCACATGGTTTTAATTTTAGGAATAATGAGCAGAGAGATCGTTACAATGTGCTAGTGAATCGAAGGATAGTTAGCACTAGGTATATAGATGATGTTGTTCTTGATACCTTAAGCTTGCGAGATGACTTTGATTGGATGCTTGATAGGGCAGGATGAACTTATTTTTTGAATTTAAAGTATCCCACTTACGCTGAGCTTACATTGGAATTTCTTAGCTCTTTTGAGGCTCATATCCTTCAGGGGGAAGGTTGCTCTGCAGGTCGGATCACTTTCCGGCTGTTCAATAATGAGCATTGCTTAAATTTGGAGGAGTTTAATGAGATTTTTGGATTGCTTGCTGGGGGGAAAGGAGGCACCTAAGTGGTTTTTCCACAATTTCTTTTTGGGTTCATATCTCTTGTGAGTCAGGTTCATATGATTCCTCAAATTGTAAGGCATCTTTTCTGCCGAATCCTTGCCTTCGCTATCTCCACCAAATCATGGCTCATACTCTATTTGGGCATGGGGATAGTGATGGCAATGTTCGTGCTGATGAACTTGCTTTTATGTGGGCCATTCTTAATGATGTCAAAATAGACACTGGATCTTTTCTTGCTAGGCATCTGCTTAAGGTAGCTAGAGCCCAATCTGGGTCATTGTTATTGGTGGGCTTATTACGATGATAGCAAATTTCTTTGAATATGATTTGGATGGTCTAGAGGCAGTTCGAGGAAACTCTAGGATTGATCTCGAGTCTTGTTTAGCAATTAAGATGATTGTTAAAGAGGATGGAATTTTTTGCCTCCGTTTGCCCAATAGTGCTCAACCCTTACCCCTTCCTAACCCACCTACTATCACTGTGCGTAACTGTGAAAATTGGCGCACACCTGGGAGTGCAACAGATGAACCCATTGATGTTCAGCGCCCCCTTCGCCCTCCACCATGGGCAGACAGCTCTCGTCCTTCTTCTTCTTATTTTGCAGATCCTTCGGAGGATGGTCTCACATAGATTTATGCTTCTTTGGAGGAACTTCATGCTGAGTAGGCGCAGCAACGCCACATACTAGAGGTGCTTCATCAGCAGGGTCAAGCTACTGATGGCCGCCTGCAGGCCTTGGAGGGGACAATTCAGAGTATGGAGAGCATGATCCGGGCCATTCATGGTTAGCATTTGAGTCAAAATCATTTTCCACCACCACAGTGAGTTGTTTTCTTTTCTTTTTACCCTTCTCTTGTTTTAGATTTTTACATTGGGGACAATGTAGGTTCTAAGCTTGGGGGGATATTTTCATATTTTCATTTTCATTTTAGATAATTGATATTTTCATTTAGAGTCTCATGCATTCTCATGTCTTGTTTTGCATTGCATTTTCATGTTACATTTTCACACCATCATATCTCTTGGGTTTTTGGTTGAACTTGTGCCCCTCTCTTTTGAGGATTTTGAGATGATATTGATTTGGAACCCAATTTGTTGATTCTTGTGGTAGGCAACAGGCATTGTTTTAATTGATAGTAGAGGTGATCTTTTGATAGTTGATAATTAGCATATGTTCTCTGAATTTGTGCTTTTCATTGATTTTTAAACCTCTAAATGTGAATTTTGAGCCTGTATGGGACTTATGCACTGTATGATTTTTGCTCTCATTCTTTGTGTTGAGTGATATTCCTCATTGATTTTATGCTCTAGCACTTAATTTGAAACCATTTTGAGGCAAAATTTTTGGTTGCATGCTTGAATGTGATTAAGGTATCTTAGGTATTTTTCTGGCCTTCTAAAATTGTTACACTTTCATCCACTAGTTGCCTATTTTGAGACTATTGTATAATTATTTTTCTTGATGCCCATGATGATACATTGTTGGTAATCCTTTAGAATATTAAATGGAGCGAATTGAGCTTGAAAGTTGTGTTGGGAATGATATGTATTTGAGCTTCCTCTTTCTCAAATGAAAAAAAAAAAGAGAAGAGGAAAATAAAAGAAACATCATGAGTGAAAGCTTGAAAAAGAGGAGAAAGAGGAGAAGGAAAAGTAAGAAAGAAAATTCTTTGAAATGTGGAGTTTTGTTTTAGATTGAAAAATTGTCTTTGCTCCATTTATGTTTTATTGGATTACTTGTGTTTATTGAAAATCTTGATTAGCCCTTTGTCATACCTTCCTTTCTCTACCCTACCTAACATCATTCCCTTGGCCCCATTACAACCCTTGAAAGACCTTTTGATTCTTGCATGCATGCTGATTATTAGTGAAAATTTGGTTTCTTATCAAGCATATGGAAGTGCATTTTCTTTGAAGGATTTTGAGCGTATTGTTTTCACCCTTAAACACTTTGAGTGTGGTTAATGGAGTGAACTTGATTCAATCAGTGAGGATGCATGATTTCTGAGAACTTAGCCTCTAATTGGACTTGATTTTGATTACCTATCAGATTCTTTGTTTGCCTTAACCTATTGCTTGGATATTATTTTCTCGGGTTCCTTATTCTTTATTGTCTTTTGATCCTACTTCTTGGTTTGGCATTAATTATTGCTTGGGGACAAGCAAAGTCTTAAGCTTGGGGGAATTTGATGTGTGTGAAACAACATCATGTTTTGTTCTTGTTTTGCATGCATTCTTAGGCATTTTAGGTATTTTAGTTTCCCTTTTAGTTTGTTTTTCCCTTGGTTCAGATAACTGCGGTGTTTTTGATGTTCTTGTGCAAGATTAATGTTGAATTGGCCTTGGATTGAATGGAATGCTTGCATGTTTGAAGTTGGAGCTTAATGGATAGCAATAAAGGTGCAAAAAGGCCATTCCAGAAGGATCCACAGCCTGCCCGTGGATCAAACCACAGCCATGGATCGAGGGGCAACTTAAAGAAGGAAAAGAGAATTCCAGAGAGTTCCACAGCCTGGCCGTGGAACTCAAATGATGTAAAATTGGCCTGTGGCAGAGAGATCCATGGCCTGGCCGTGGAATGATCCACGACCGTGGATCGCAGTGCGCAGTAGTTTTGAAGTTTTTATTTTTATTTCTTTTGGGGGCTTTTTAGCCAATTAAAACCCTAGGTTATAAATATATGTTCTGAATATAATTAGGGGGTTCTAATTTGGTATTTGAGGAGGCACATTGGAGGCTTTGGTTCTGGATCTTTCTTCCCTCTTCTCTCTTGGATTACGGGTTTGAATGTTTATGAACATACTTTCTAATTCCTTCTTCTCTATGTCTGAGTAGTTTCTTTTGTTTCTAGGATTGGGCAATGCCCTTTGATACATTGATAATGATTAATTGATGTTATTTCCCCTTTTATTAATCTTGAATGTTCTTTGATTCAATTCTTATTGTTCTTATTCATGTGAATTTGCTGGCCACTTATTTGCATCTCATAGGCATTTAAGGACGTACTGAGAGGTGAACCTAGGTGTTGGAACCATAAGAATTGAACTTAAGGTCTAAATCACGAGAGTAGTTTTAACCTTTCGAGAATTTAATGAATTACCACAAAACGTAATGGGTTCAATTTAAATTCAATTATCACGAGAGTAGGAATTGGTTTAATTGGGCACGGATCTTGTATCTTGAGAAAGAACATTAACTAATTTAGGGTAATTCACCTTCAATTGAATTTCAGATTTAATAAAAGGGTTGTCAATTAGGATTTATCTTGTATCATTGTGGTATCCCAATCTTGAAAGCTTTCTTGAATTTGAAAAAAAAAACCCTTTTTGATAACTTGCTATTTTTGTTCTAAATTCTGCACTTTGATTTTTATTTAATTGCTTGTTACTACGTTCTTCTTAATAAACAATCATATTCCCTTTTGTTTAATTTAATTTAATTAATTAATTAATTGGTATTCATAGGCACAGTTCCTGTGGATTCGATCTTTTTATTACTTGACGATGAAACCGTACACTTGCGGATTTCACGCATTATACACTACAAGAATTTTAAAAATTTGCTACCAAATTTAGCTACGGAATTTTTTGGTAGCTAATCCGTAGCTAATTAGCTACGGATTAGCTACGGAAAAAATTATCCGTAGCTAAATTTTGGATGAATAGAAAGAAAATATTTATCCAGTAAATAGCTACTGAATAGCTACAATTTAGCTACAAAATTTAACTACAGAAATTATGGTAGCTAATCCGTAGCTAATTAGCTACTGATTAGCTACAATATAAAAATCCCTAGCTAAATTTCATATACAGTATGAAATGTACTTATTTTGTAGCTAATCTATAGCTAATCCGTAGCTAAATTAGCTACGGATTAACTACAAAAATGTATTCGTAGCTAATTTTTTATTGGATACAAAAAAAAAATATTAATAATGCTAATTTTATGGCGCCACCCTTCCTCCTCCTCGCTTTCCCAATTTCCATTTCACTTTAATCTCTCTCAGTTTGCCCGTTCCCCTGTCTTGTCCCCGCCCTCCCTCCCTCTCTCTCTCATTCTCATCTCTCATCAACGAAGCTACTTGCTACTCTCTCTCTCTCGTTGCCCGCTCCCTCCTGCCCTCCCTTCCTCTCTCTCATTCTCATCTCTCATCAACGAATTTCCACAACATTGGAACTACAACTTATACATCTGGGTATCCTCGACCACGACTCTAATTTTTCCATTCGGGTTGCCCTCTCTCTACAGGTTTGTACCTATTGCTATTCAAAGAGAACTTTCTCACCCCCAACATTGCTTGCTAAAATCCTTCTCGTAGGGCCATAGCTTCTAAAGTGAGAAATTCTTAGTTTTTTCTCAATGTAAATGATTTTCCTTACACTCGGGATAATAATTATCATCTAATTATAGAATTTCTAAGATATTTTTATGAGTTTATATTTATAGGATTCATTTGATGAGCTTATTTTTTAAAACTTGTGATTAGAGAATAACTTATTAGCATTAGTAAATGTTGTTATATATATACCTGCTAATGATTAGAAAAATAACTTATTAGTATTTCCTTCCTTATCAATCTTTGCTCCCTGCGAAATGCATGCACAAGAAAAACTGTAGTTTTTTTACCTTTCCTCTTTTTTTTTTAATGTTCAGTTGACGTGTTACTTCTTTTTATTCTAATTGGTGTGAGTTTTCCCCTTAAAGATTTGTTCTTTCAATTAGCTTTGTTGATTTTTTTTTATTAAAGGTGGACTTTTATTTTTGTTTTTATTTATTTTGGTATTTTCTTTCTGAAAGTTGAGTTATTAAAGTGACTGGAGCTCCTGGGACACTTTATGCTAATGAGACCTTCCAGCTTCAGGTGGATTTTCTGGAGCATTACCCAATAGAAGCTCCACAGGTTATTATTCATAAGCCGTAGGATTCTCTTTAACATATGTAAATTCACCATTTTTTTAGCTAGTTCTGATGTTCACTGATGCTATTTTGTTTTGACTTCTGTTATGGATGCTTTTTAAGTCAGGTCATATTTTTGCATCCGGCTCTGGTGCATCCCCATATCTATAGCAACAGGCATATTTGTTTAGGTATGTGATTTACTCATTGTTTTATGGTCTAATCTTATTCTATAAGGAATATTCTGCATACACCAATAGGTTATTTGTATCAAGACAAAAAAAAAAGGTTATTTGTAAGTGTATTTTTTATATTCTTATGAGGTATTCTCATACTCTGAGTATGAGATTAATCTTCACTCGGGCATTGAGAAATTAATCTTCTCAAACATATCTTATATAATCCACCAAATTTTAAATTATGATTTGGTGAAAAGATAGATTAGAGAAGTAATAAGATGCTTGTGCTTTGAGAAAGAATATCTAATATATAAGAAGATCATATACAGAACTTAGTTTAGGCACTATGGCTTGTTCACGTTAGATTAGAATTATCCCAGAGGATGAGCTACTGTCATTGCAATTAGCAACTGCCAATGACTAATCTATCTAATCATTTGAGTTTTTGAATGTAACCTGTATGCTGCTTTTTGTATTGATGATATTTGATAAGAATTTTGAGTCTTTGCTTGTTTCTGATAATTGCTGCTGCTGTTGCTCTAGTTTAATTTTAATTAATACATGTTCTTTCCATGTGTGTAAAACAGCCCATATCCCCATTAAGTTGCTAGAACCTCATAGAAGGTGCTTCATCCATCATCCTTGTGTGTAAAATAGCCAATTATCCATCGCATATAACAATAGACACTGGCAACTAAAAAAGCATGCCCCTAGCTCAAATGTGGCTGAAATAAATATGATCACTTACTCATGTTAAATTAGATCTGATTAGTGATTCCAAATAATCAAAGCTTTTATTAGGGAAGGGTAGAGAATAGTGGATGTATACATATAAATATATATAGCAGGACACGTAGGGATTGCATTGAGAGAGGGAATGATATGGTTGTTGTTGGTTCAATTTTCTTTTTGCCTTTTAGTTCACTTTCCCAACTAAGCTTTCTCCAAAGACCCCAGACACATTCTGACCTTCTGTAGCAACATGATTGTAAGCATCCTTAAAAGACAGACATCCATTCGAAGAGAACTTCCAAATCAAGCTATCTGAGCAAGGCTTCAAAGGAATGCAATAGCTTCTGATTTCCTGAGCCAGATAAGGAGAAGAGTCTTCTATAGGCTGAGGTAAAATCCATGTATTGTCTAATAAAAAGTCACTTACAGTGGCATTCAAAGAGTTCCAAATATTAGTTGGAAAATTCAAGACTTCAACTATAGGAGAAGGGAGCCAATGATCCCTCCAAAAGTTAATAGTTTTCCCGTCACCAACCAGCCAAAAACCTTATCCCTGATATGATGCCAAATCTATTTTAGAGCAGGCCAGATTGAGGATTTAATGTACCTAGTAATAGGCTTGTTCTGTCTAAAGAACTTTGATCTCAGGAATTTGGACCATTGACTATCAGAAGTCATTAAATTCCAACTGAGTTTTAACATAGCAGACCTCATTAATGGCTCTTAAGGACCTAATCCCAAGCCCTCCCTCAGAAACAGGTCTACACACCTTTTTCCAAGCCACAGTCACCAACTTCCTGACATTTACATCTCTAGACCAAACAAAATTCCTTATCCAAGAGTCCACTGTTTTTAGTAAAGAGATTGGCCAAGAATAAACATGGAAGCTGTATAAAATCATGCCCTCGTATCACCGAATTCACTAACTCGCACCCTGCCCATTATAGAGAGCAATTTACCTTTCCAAGAAGCTAATTTACACTTGATTTTATCAAGAATAGGATGGAGATGGGTAGCCCTAGGCTTACCTTTAAAGAGAGGTACTCCTAAGTAATTAAAAGGAAGAGATCCTGTAGGAAATCCTAGCAGATTTCGATGCCTTCCAATCTGCTAAGAGCAAATGAACCAGTGTAGAATCTACATTTGCTCAAACTTAGATATTGACCAAGCATTACCATAATCAGAAAACAGATTCATTAAAACTCTCAAGTTAGCTTTTGAACCTTTACAGAAGACTAGGATATCATCTGCATAGAGGACATGAGATGGAGTGGAAAAAGATCTTGGGCTAGCCATAGGTTTAAGAGTTCCAGATTGCACAAGGTTGATTAAACCTCTCGCTTAAAACCTCTTCAGCAAGGCAAAATAACAAAGTGGTGAGAGAGGTCACCCTACCTCACACCCCTTTTACAAGAAATGAAACCAATGGCCTTTCCATTAACTGAAAAAGAAAGCTTTGTTGATTTTAGGATAACTTCAATCCATTTACAAAAAATAGGACTAAAACCAAAAGCCTTTAGAACCTGAACAAGGAAGTTCCAATCTAGAGTATCAAAAGCCTTCCTGATGTCAAATTTCAAAGCAATGTTTCCACCAAAAGACTTTGAATCCAAGAGGTTTATGGCCTCTGATGCTATGCAAATACAATCTGAAATTTGTCTACCTTTAATGAAGCCTCTCTGCTGTTCTGAGATGATGGATGGAGCCAAAGTGGCAAGCCTATCAGCTAGGACCTTTGAAATAATTTTGAATTGGAAATTTGCTAAGGCAATTGGCCTATAATCTTCAATTTGCTTTGCTCCATCAAATTTAGGAATGAGCACTACCAAGTTGGAATTGAGATTTGGAAGAAGCCAAGACTGTTGAAAAAACAGAAAAACTGACTTGAATACATCATGACCAATGATGTCCCAAAATTGTTGGTAAAAAACTCCACCATAGCCATCTGGACCCGGGGCACCTGCTGCATTCATTGAGAAGACAGCAGCTTTAACCTCCTCCATTGAAGGGAGGTTTGTCAGCATAGAATTGTCTTCAGCTGAAACTGAGTTTGGAATAACTCTATTGAATAAACCAGACTGAACACAATTATTATCAGCAGCATAAAGTGTAGAAAAATAGGAAAGCACATGATCCTCAATTACTTCTTTACTATCCAGAATTCTATCTCCATCCTTAAGCAGAGACATGGATTTTGAAACTTGTCTAATCCTGGCTAGTTTGTGGAAGAAAGAAGTATTTCTATCCCCATTAGAAAACCAGTTAAACTTTGCTTTTTGTGCAACTGAAGTCTTCTTGAAAAGAAAGTGCTTGCTGCAACTTGCATTGAGCCTGCAATTCTTCAGAATGCATAAGATCATCATAGCCTGAGCTATCTATTATACGTTGGATGTGATCAACCTCAGCCTAAGCAACTTGGACATTATTATTGACATCTCCAAATACGTCTTTGTTCCAAACTTTTAATTCTTTCTTTAAGGCTCTAAGCTTCTGAGATAAAATGACCATAGGACAACCAAAGAAATCCCTATGCCAGACTTCCTCTACCAATCTTCTACAGTCATGGTGTTCTGCCCACATGCTGAAAAACTTGAAGGAAGATGGAGCAGAACTAATAGCATTTTGAAGAGAAACTAGCAAGGGGAAGTGATCTGACTTACTACGAGTCAAAGTACGGCAAGAAATAGATTTCCAAAAAGACATGAACTCATCATTACATATAGATCTATCAAGCCTCTTTTCAATGTGATATTTTGCTTTCCTACCATTTGACCATGTAAAAGATGCACCCCGAGTGATAATATGATGCAAATGGAAGGAATTTGTCCAATTTTGAAAGTCAAAACAAGAACTATTAGAGGGTAATTTGCAGCCTCTAACCTCATGAGCACCAAGGACAGCATTAAAATCACCCAAGAAAAGCCAAGGACCAGAAAATCATGTCATTGACTTATTCAAATCAGTCCACAAATCTTTTCTCTTTTGAGCAGATGTGCTAGCATACACAAAGACCAATATTCACCCAAGAAGAATTAAGCATGAGGGAAATAGATATCTCCTTGGGGAGGAATTGGAGATAACTAAAGGATTCAAGTCTAAAGAACAAGCTCCCCATAAGTTTGGCTTCAAGGATTGTCTATCATTAACATCAAAAACCTTCATTTTGATCTCACACCAAAAACTATCGAAGCTGATTAACCAAGATCCAGGTTCAGAAATAAACAGAATATCATGCTTATGCTTTGAGCATAGCCTTTTAAGACCAATCTAGTATCTAGATTGGCAATACCCCTACAATTCCAGTAGACGATCTTCATAATCAACATTGCTTTGAACTGCCCTTGAATGGGTAACATAGGCATTTGATTTTGAAGCAATCTGTTTTTTTCTTTTGCTTTTCTTCTTCTATGATTTGGACAGGACCTTTGTAAAGCCATTATCTGCCACATCTGGATTAACATTACCCTTTAAACCTTGAGAAAAACATCCGCCAAGGACCGAGATTCGAAACAATCTCTTCTTTTCCATTAGGTCAGCCAAAATTTTGTAACTAGGTCTAAATCATTTTGGACAACTGATTAAAAGGAGTATAAACTGAGTAACTGGGTCTTTCTTCGTAATTCGAGAATTAGGAACAAAAAAGCCCTCCCAGATCCATATCAAGCAATGCCTTTGGAAAAAATTGAAGGGAAGATTCATCAAAGATAGTTTCCACGATTCGAATCACTAGCATTACCAGCACCAACCAAATGCCTATCATCATCATTAAATTGATGAATAACAGGAGCTTTACTAGATTTTCTAAGTTCCACATCAATTACCATGTCGAACTCTAAAAACAGGATCCTGAACCACAACATTTTGATTCACCACATCTTGATCCAGAAAACTTGAGCCACCCCAGAGAAGTCCTCCTTCGGAGAGTTATGAACCACACTGTTTTCCTAAAAGAGTCAAGCTAAATCCTCTTTGCTTGAAAATTCAGATCCTGCATCACAACATTCTGCAACCTAGCAGCTTGTTCTCCATTACTAGGTTTACTGATAACAACATCCTCTTTCGAGTGCAAATTCAAAACACCAGCTTCCTTTGTAGCATCTTTTCTAGGAACATACTTCACAACACCTTTCTTGCCACCATTGACTTTATTTGATAATTTACTTATCTAGAAAAACATCTTCAAACCATAACTAACTCACTGTTACACAACAATTAAATTCCCTGAAAACTTAAACCTATAACCTACCTTTATATGTATTTCCAATAGGCTACCTAGACTAATTCACATTATTTCTGATTCTTTGAATTCCCTTTACCAAACTAATCATAAGTTTTAACTTTACTAGGTACCAATAAATCTGTGTTTAAACATTGTAAGGATGATCTAAAAAGCATGCCCCTAGCTCAAATGTGGTTGATCTATATATAATATGATCAAGCATGCCCCTAGCTATATATAAAATGATCATATACAGAACTTAGCTTAGGCATTATGGCTTGTTCACGTTAGATTAGAATTATCCCGAGGATGAGCTACATGTTATTGCAATTAGCAATTGCCAATGACTAATCTATCTAATCATTTGAGTTTTTGAACGTAACTCAGTATCTTTGCTTTTTGTATTGATGATATTTGATGAGAATTTTGAGTCTTTGCTTGTTTCGATAATTGTTGCTGCTCTGGTTTAATTTTAATTAATACATGTTCTTTCCATGCGTGTATAACAGCCCATATCCCCTTAAGTTGTTAGAACCGCATAGAAGGTAAGAGAATGTTAAATATGATCAAGCATGCCCCTAGCTCAAATGTGGCATAAATAAATATGATCACTTGCTCATGTTAAATTAGATCGATTATTGATTCCAAATAATCGAGCTTTTATTAGGGAAGGTAAGAGAATAGTGGATCTATATATATATATATATATATATATAAATATATATATAGCAGACACGTAGGGATTGCATTGAGAGAGGGAATGATATGGTTGTTATTGGTTCAATTTTCTTTTTGCCTTTTAGTTCACTTTCCCCAACTAAGCTTTCTCCAGCAGCCCCTTTCAAAAGATGGTATATATTAATGTTTGTCCAAACTTCCAACTAATTATTTATGGTTCAAACTTCGAAGGGTCAATCCCCATTCTCCAAGATATTTGTATACAGAACCATTTTGCTAGCTAGACATATAGACAGAACCATTTGTATACAAAACCATTTATCAATCTTAACGAGTTTATAGCCTTGCCTTTCAGGTGAAAGTTCCTTTTCAACATCAATAATATAAAAAGAACAAAAAACAAAGACTGTAATGGATGTCCAAATATTTACCCTATTGGACAGTGTTATGTTTTACATTTTTTATATCCATTTAGAACCTAGTCAATATCCAGTTATCCATTATATCAAGCTTTGTTTATACTAAATTGGACATGATCCAATGTAATACATGGTTACTTGATTTGCATATTCTTAAAAGTACAACTTGTCAATGAGAACAAGAAACTAAATGCGTTTATTATTTTCCAGCATGTAATAAACAATTTCTGTGTTTTCTACTACAAAAATAAGTATATAACTATGCTTTTGAAAGTGAAATCTATCGCAACCATATATGAAACCATTTAAGTAAATCCACTTTGAGAATTGTTATTGACAGAAAAGATCAACTGAATTTGCATACTCAGGTTTATTGGCTAAATTCTTCTACATAATTCTGCTTCAAATGTGTGTTTACTCCATTTTTCAATATGATCCCAAAGATTTGACTTCATATATGATTGTTGTCATTACATAATTTTTAATTAATCTTTAAGAGCATTCAGTTGGAATAATTTTTAAGCCTCGCTTTCTTGACAATTTAACAGAGTGGAGAAATTGAAGCATGGATTTGGCATGAAAGTACCTAGAGCAGCTGCTTAATCAAAGTGCAAAAACAAATATATTGTTACAAGTTTGAGAAGGTGAATTTTGTTCCATTCTTCTATCGCATGACAAAGTTTAAGTGTTTCTGTGCATGACTACTTGTCTTTATACTACATATGTAATGTGTAAATTTTTCATTTTTATATGTTAAAAAAAACTGCATGAGAAGTTTTGTGCTTGATGGTATCAAGTAATTTTAGGAAAAGTTGAAGTGATTGTGCGGCAAGTCTTACATCTAGTATAAAATTTGATGTGTAAAAATTTGTAATTTATTCCTTGATCGGTTTGTAGTAGTTATGCATTTGTAGTGAATCATGGAAGTTATATTTTAATATGAACTGGAATTTTTTGCAAGATTACTATGGTTTCTTCTATCTTGTGTTCGTGCATTTTGATTAGATCTAAATGAAATATGTAAAATTTTCACTTTTGTATCTTATTATAAGAAGAAAGGGACAAAAAACAAACTGAACAAGAATTATGTGCTTGATTCTATCACATAGTTTCGGGTTAAGTAGAAGTGATTTTGTGCCACTGGCAGGTCCTGCATCTTCAATTTGATGTGTAAATCATTCCCACATTCTAGAATGTTTGACCCTGACTTTTTTTTTTTGTACATTATGGTTTTGGGTGGAAACTAATTTTGTGTGAGGACTGGTTTAAAGCTTCCACCATTTCTTTAGTGAATTGATGTGATGTAGAACTTAATTATTAGATGAGTACATAATGAAATGGTTGCCTTTCTTTCTCTTCTGAAATTGAGCCTAATTTGATCCCAAAAAAAAATGTGCTTTGGAATTTCTATTTCCTGTTGTGGATGGATCAGGATCTATTATAAGCATACCATAGCCCAATAGGGAAACTGTCTAGAGGTAATTTGGCCCTGTAATGCAAATATTTGTAGAGACAATGCCATGAAAATGCCATATGCTTTCCCATCTTCTTGTAGTGGTACTGTTATGCCTTCATGGTTTGACAATCATGAGATATTAATGCAACAACTTTGTGATATTAATGACCACAACTTTGTGGGGACAATAAATCATGATGCTGGAAATACTAACATCTGGCTCTTCTTGGCTTTACTCTAGGTACCTGGCTCTTCTTGGAAAATATTTTATTCCAGTGAAAGCTTTAATATAGGTAATATGATAATTTTTTTGTCTGTTTCTCTTTCAACTGGTTGTCAAAACATGTGCACTTGGTTAGATCTTTGTGAATGTTTTGAAATGTATAAGATACATAGAGATAAAACTAAAATACAGTATAATATCTTATTTTAAGACACTTGGACATGGCTCAAATGATCTACTTTATATTAATTTGTTGCCTTCTACTGTGTGGACAAAGGACTGGATGATAGGGATGAATATAGGTAGATGAATACAAAATAACAAGCTTGTATATGAATGCAATATTTATATTTTCTTAACTCTGCTTTTATGCTACTTAAAGCATATCTGTTACACACCACGTTTTTAAAATATATGATCATCAACTGAGGTAGATATGATAATTTCGTGTGATATATATATATATATATATATATATATATATATATATATATATATATATATATATGTATATTATCATATATGAAAATTCTGATTTGGGCTGAGGCCACGAGAGTAACTTAACCTGGGCTGGCAATTCTTGCACCGCTTGAGGTTCTACCTCTCACATAAAGTTCTTGATAATAATTTTAAAAGAGAAAGCGAATGCTATGATTGCTTTCTAAACCTTTCAAAAATGTGAAAAGAAGTAGAAAGTGAAGCGCTAATGACAAATCCTTTAGGATATTTCATTTTTCTATATAAACATAAAGAGAACTGGTATGAGAACTATTTATATTTTACTATAATAACAAAGTGACTAACTACAAAGACAAGTAACAAGGTGGTTTGCAGTTTGCACAAAGTCATTATTATATTTCTGGTATAAAAAACAAAAACAGTGAAATTATACAAACATTTAAAAAATAATAAAATAATATGAATAATACGAGGGGATGGTATTGTAATCAAAACAGTGATGATTTGAATAATATGAATAATAAAGACCTTAAAGGAAAAGTAAACAGACCAGAATACCTGCTCTTAATGATTATGATAGAACTGGACCTGAAATATGAGAAAAAAAGAATAGTTCTTTGTTGAGAAACTCTCTTCTTTATAACAATCAGAGGGAGAAAGAAATAGAAATAGTAGTGCTACAAAAGATGAACAGATATGGTAAACATATACCAATTTGAATTCCCAATGACAATTCGAGAGGTTCTTTTTCTCTCCTAACCATCCTTTCCAACTCTGAAATAGGTTAACTTCCAAAAGACCCCCTTTCTCTATTTATTACCAACTGACTAACTATTATTATGTTAGAATAACTAACTAATTATTATTCTAACAGAAAACAGAATAAACTCATTTTCTGATCCACTACTACTTGTCTATTCTTCATAGAGTACACCTTTTTTATGATAGGCTTGCTAACAATACTCCTCCCAAGACAATCAGCACAGTGGTTGCCTTCTAAGTTTGTGTAGAACATGAGAAATAACAATCTCCCAATCTATCTAAATATAAACTAGATATCAACAATAATGTTGCCATCATTTAACAATAATAGGCCTGCTAACAGATTACAACCATCACTTTCTCATAATTTAATCTCATAATTGGTACTTGGAACTTTAACATTTCAAAAGTTGGCTTAGATTTCCCTATACCAAAATTGATGTGCCTCGCATGTATTTTTCTTTAGCTCCTGATGACACTGAGGTTGAGCATCATTTGCAATTACATATCATCTGTTAGTTTGGATTCTAGTGTTTAAAATCCAAGTGCATTTTCACCTGATGAACTTGTGGAAGAAACTTTTTAGACTATACCTGAATATGTAATATCTGTTTATACTATATAGTTCTTATAATTGAGTCAATATTATTTTTTGAAGCATTCTTTGTCGTATATAATCATTTTGGTGAGCGAAGCCTTAGTTTCCCGTTTGAGATTCAATATTAGTGAGCACATGTACTTTTTGAAGGTACTTGCTCATTGTATTGAATCTTGAATTGTCCAAGTTGGACATGATTTGGAAGAAACTTTTCCTTCACTTGATTATAGTTACTCCTTAAATCTCACATCATATACTTGTCAAAATTTTGTTGTGTAACATTTCCTTTTGTTCTCTGGGTGCACACTTGATCGTGGTAGATGTTCCACTTTCTAGTCGTGTACTTGGAGACCAATGGGAAGTCTTCTGAAATTTTGTCAAGTATACGATGTGTGATTTTTATGAGTACTATCAACCAAGTGTTGAAAAAGGGTCTTCTCGAATGGGATAGGGCCATCCCTTTTTAAGAGAGATGAGGAGTTCGAGAATAGTAGTACTAATGTGTTAACTCAACTTCAGAATCATGAAACCTGATCGAAGTTGGATGTTGCGAAAGAAAGGATCACACTGCCTTGTAAGTGAAGAATTCAAGAATGGAGTTGATGATTTCATTAAGGTCGCCAAAGGACACCCAATGGTTTCGATGCATTAAGTCGCATTCCTTGCCCATGTGCAAAATGTAAGAACCATGTTTGGATGGAGTCATTTTCAAGAGAACCATTTATACAAGTACGGATTTGTGGAGGGTTATGTAAATTGGACCATTCATGGTGAGGACAGATGGGGGAAAGTGGTTCAAAGATCCATTGTCCATGATAATGAAGTGGAGACTAGGAATCCATATGTGGATATGGTTATGGACGCTAGCGGGTGATATATTAAATCCAGAAGTTCAAGATTTGGAAGAGGATCCGAATCCGTTAGCTTCAAAGTTTTATGATTTATTGAGAGACGCTGACGAACCTTTATGGGATGATTGTCATAAGCACACGAAATTGTCAGCTGTAACTCAACTCTTGAATTTGAAGTCAGAGTTCAACATGAGTGAAAGTTGTTATAACCGAATGATTGTCATAATTAAGAGCATGCTTCCAGAATCAGAAAGGTTACCCGAAAACTATTACAGATCGAAGAGAATGGTTAATGATTTGGGATTAGGATATGAGAAGATAGATGCATGTCCTAATCATTGCATGTTGTATTATGGAGAGTACATGGACAAGAGTGTTTACTCGGTGTGCTTAGTATGCGGACATCCACGATTCAAACCGAAGGTGGGACGTTCTAAAAATCAAAAGGATGTGCCATTCTCAGTGTTGCGATATTTTCCCATTATTCCGAGACTCCAACGTCTGTTTATGTCCAAAAATACTGCACAATATATGCGCCGGCATGCGGATGGAGTGCGTCAAGATAAATCAGTGATCATGCATCCAGCGATGCTTGAGGCTTGGAAAAGTTTTGACGCCATCCATTCGACATTTGCGCTAGAAACTCGAAATGTTAGGCTTGGCCTTTGCACATACGGTTTTAATCCATTCAATGGTTCATCTACTCCATACTCATGTTGGCCTGTTTTTGTCACACCTTATAATTTTCCCCCAAGTATGTGTTTGAAAAGGGAATACATATTCCTTACTCTTGTGATCCCTGGACCAAAGTCACCGGGTAAAAGTTTAGATGTCTATCTTAGACCCTTGATTGATGACTTAAAGAATTTGTGGGATAATGGGGTGAACACTTTTGATGCGTGGAATAAGCAAAATTTTAATATGAAAGCAGCTTTGTTGTGGACAATTAGTGACTTTCCAGCTTATGGAATGCTAAGTGGATGGAGTACTCATGGAAAACTTGCTTGTCCTTACTGTATGGAGAACAACACGTCATTTGTATTGAAGCATGGTAGGAAGTGTTGCTGGTTTGATTGTCATCGTCAATATCTCCCTCTTGAACATCCGTTTCGTCGTGATCGGTACTTTTTAAGAAGAATTCAACAGTGCAAAATGTTCTACCGCCACAACGATTGAGTGGGTCAAATATCTTGAATAGAGTTACTCAGCTTGATCAAGTCACTTTTGGCTTGAATTCACGTAACCAAAAACAACGTGGCTTTGGTCAGTTTCACAACTGGGTAAAGAAGAGCATATTTTGGGAATTGCCTTATTGGTCCACCAATCTAATACGACATAATTTGGATGTCATGCATATTGAGAAGAATGTGTTTGAGAATATCTTCAACATCATTTATGGACATAAAGGGAAAGACAAAAGACAATGCAAATGCAAGAGAAGATTTGAAGGTGATATGCAAACGTCCCACCTTAGAATTGATTGTTGAGAATGGCAAGTATAAAAAACCAAAGGCAACTTATGTGTTAAATGCCAATCAAAGAAGGACAGTGTGTGAATGGATAAAACAATTGAAATTTCCTGATGGGTATGCATCAAACATTGCACGTTGCATCAATTTAGATGATGGGAAGATATATGGAATGAAAAGTCACGATTGTCATGTTTTTATGCAAAGGTTAATTCCTCTGGCGTTTCGTCATATGTTACCAAAGCCTATATGGGGAGCATTAACAGAGCTTAGCTTGTTCTTTAAAGAAATTTGTGCAACTGCATTACGTACTTCCATTATGGAGAATGCGGAGCTTTCCATTATTGAAACAGTTTGCAAGTTAGAGAAGATTTTTCCTCCAGCATTCTTTGACGTGATGGAACATCTAGTTGTGCATCTCCCCTACGAAGCTAAGGTTGGAGGACCCGTGCAATATAGATGGATGTATCCATTTGAGAGGTGTATGTTGTACTTAAAAAGGAAGGTTCGAAATAAGGCTAGAGTTGAAGGATCTATCTGTGAAGCATATAATCTAGAAGAAATTTCCAATTTTGCTTCTATGTATTTTGATCCACAAATACAGACAAGGCGCACTCAAGTTCCTCGAAACGATGATGGTGGGGAAGATATGACTAATGATTGCTTGTCTATTTTTAAACATCCATGCCGCCCTATCGGGAGAGGTCGTAATAGGTTTTTGTCGGATGTGGAGCTTCAAATTGCTGAGACTTATGTGCTTGTAAATTGCAGAGAAGTAGAACCCTATCTTCAGTAAGTGTACTCACTAACTTAGCTATTTAATAAATTTCCAATTACATTATGTTCAATACTAATTATTGTATTGATTAGACAATTTGAGGATTCGCTAAGGGAGACAAATTCTAGTATCTCTGAAGATCAAATTTTGGAACTTCGGGATAAGGACTTCAGTAGGTGGCTTAAACATCTAGTGAGTCCTTTCATCCATAATCATATATATCACATACAAAATAATGTTTGTTATACCAATACTAAATGCGGTGACTATTTGTTCTCTTTGTAATGATTCACAGGTAAATATAGGTCAAATTGAGGATAGAATAATTCGACAGATGAGTTATGGTCCATCCAAGTCTGTTACTTCTTACAATGGCTTAATAGTTAATGGGTATAGGTTTCATACTAAGGAGTACTGGACAAAATAAAGCTACCATGAACAGTGGGGTTTGCGTTAGAGGAAGTATATATGGCGAAAATGAATTAGACTATTATGGCATCGTTGAAGAGATATTGGAATTGTCATATCTAGGTCGAACAAAGTATTTCTTTTACTTGCCGTGGTTTGACCCAATTAATGGAGTCAATGTTGATGAGAGATATGGATTGATTGATGTGAAGTACAAATCGAGGCTTCACTCAAATGAGCCATTTGTATTAGTTGAACAAGCACAACAAGTATACTATACAGTATACCCACAATGCGGGGTCGAGCTAGTGGGGAATGGTGGGCAGCTTGTAAGGTTAGAGCAAGACTCTTTGCGGATGAAACATTCAATGATGAACGTGATGGATCAAATGAGCTAGCTGCTATCGATTACTACCAAGATGATGGTTCCTTGAGAACACCTAATATCATCACAGATGACGAGTTATTTCCTTGTTTGATGCACATGCCCCAAGTGGAAGAAGTGGACATAAATGAAATTCATAATCCAAATAATCTTTTGTTTGTCGACCAATTCATTGATGACAACGAAGAAGATGACAATACCGAGTTCATAGATAAAGATGAGGAACTATATGATTCAAGCTCAAGTAGTAGCAGTTGAACTTTGTTTATGGTATTTACACTAAAATGTTATTTTTATATTTTATGAGATTCTTGACAATATTTATGTATGTAGTTTGTTTTATAATGTGTTTTATTATTGCAGACATTTATCATGGTAATTCGAGGTAGGGGCAATGGACGTGGTCGAGGGAGAGGCCGCAACAATCCACCCGAGTTTTCTCAATCGCACACTAGTTCACCACCACTGCAGCCTTCTCCGCGCTCCCCAGGTATAACTATATAATAATCTGTTTATTGTTAACTCTTGATTTGTATTTATGAATTCAGATTGCCTATAATTATGTCGTATTATTTCAGCTACTAGCCCATTGACCATTGGTGATCCATCAACTGCTTGTTCCACCCTCCACTATTGTCCCTGACCCACCCCCCGCTGTCGCTGTCTCTGTCCCACCCCCACTGTGCCTCCAACTAGCGACCCAATTTCGATGCCTTCAAGTGGAGCATCCCAAACAGAAATTGATAGAAGACCAGTTATATCTCGTGGAGGACATATCTCAACCGTGAGTAATAATGAATGTCATGTTTTATTACATTTATTTTATTTTTAGATTATTAACAATTCCTTGATCTTTTAGGAGGAGGTTTGTCCCACAGTCTGTGACCCGTGAGATTATGGCCACTGTGATCACACGGATGCCCATTCCAGCTGAAAAATGGAAAAATTATCCTGTGTACATGAAAGATGAATTGTTTCAGGATTTTATGGTAAGTAATTATGTTTCTAGCCTCATTGTATTATACATTTATCTAGATAGAGAAATATACTAACATGACTTTGTTTTAGAATAAATATCGATTTGCGTCGATTATGATCGTTGCATAGCAAGAACTGTTTGGGAAAGAACATGCATGGATCGCTATTCGATGATTTAAAGAATTATAGAAAGACAATCATGAAAAAGTTGAGGACATCAAACATAGTCGACCTTAAGGGCCATGGGCCCCAACTTTGAAGTCGAAAGTGTGGGATGGCTTAGTTGACATTTGGTTGACACCAGAGTGGCAAAAGAAGTCTGTTCTTTGGTCGAAGCAACAGAGCGGCCGTGTTCGATGCTATGTTGCACACTGCAGGCTCAATAAGCTTCGGTCAACATAAAAAGAATATGGTAATATATAATTTCTTCTCTACTTGGTATAACATTGTAATAATTCTATCTTATACTATTGTATAATTATAGTAGTAGTGAGCCTGATAATATTGAATTTGCATGCATTTCCTTCTATACTTTGCTATGTTAACAAGTTAATTTCCATTATTCGAAATTCTCAACAAAATACCTCATACATAGCACTCCATCAATTCTACTATTAAATATAGAATATGCTCTTAATAATCTGTTGAAGTCACAAGGTATTACCTCTTTTTGAGTCTTTTTTTCCCTCTTTCTTGGTGTTCATTGAAGTAAATTTTTTTTCTTTTGCATGAATTAGAATCTTCCGTATATAGCCATGTTGCACCTTTCGATTATCAGTTGGACATGTACAAGTAAAACCAATTTCTAGTTTTTCACCCAAATGTGGAACAAATTCTAAAATAGAACTGAAATTGCACCTGAAATGAGATGACTTTGCTAGCTTTTGGGGGTTTCTGCAACCAATCCCTTCTCTCTTTTACTGTGCAATGTGCATTGTTCTGTATCTGTAAGAAATTTAGCGAGTCTGTAACTTACATATATCATCTGGATTTGTAGCTTTGACGTTACTAAAAGAGAATCTTAAGGACTAAGAGGTGATAATGAAGAGAGCAATTATATAGGATAATAGGAATATGCTTCACTGCTGCATTTAACGTTCCAACTGATCCTTTGAGTTGTATGAAGAACAAACATCATGTTATTAGATAAAGTAGAATGTTTACAATGGTTTTTAATCCCTCTAAAATGACTTGCTTACTTGATTTCCTCAGCTTTCATGTCTAGAATGGGAAAGTAGCATTCAAATGTCTCCAATCCTGACAAGTCTTTGGTTCTAATCATAGGAAACATAACTGAAATTCTTCCATATATGAATACTCTTTTCTGGTTTTTTGGGGGATATAATGTAATTGATATGATGATTACATAAAGAAAGAACTACTAAAATAATGAAAATTTGCCAAACTATGAAAAGCAGCAATAATTGATATAATGTAGAGCTTGTCATCACCTGAAATATGCTCTTATTTTGGTAGTTAGAGGAGACGAATTTTCCTGTGTCTTTGTCTAAAGCTCTTATATAAGGTATCTTATATTCTTTGGATCCAACCAAGTTGGGGTCCTGTAACTTTCGTAAAAGTGAAAGGAAATTGGCCGTTTCATTGAACCTATTGTAAACTTGTATGCTGACCTTCAATATAATGGAAAACAGCAATAATTGATATAATGTAGAGCTTGTCATCACCTGAAATATGCTCTTATTTTGGTAGTTGGATGGGATGAATTTTCCAGTGTCTTTGTCTAAAGCTCTTATATAAGGTATCTTACATTCTCTGGATCCAACCAAGTTGGGGTCCTGTAACTTTCGTAAAAGTGAAAGGAAATTGGCCTTTTCATTGAACCTATTGTAAACTTGTATGCTGACCTTCAATATAATGGATACCAAACAGTATTGAGCAGTAGTAGTGGTATTGATAAAAATTAACCAATATGGATAGTAATGCTGACCCTTTGTGCTTATAACTATAAAACTTTCATTTTTAGAACTTCTAATTAAATTTGTGACTTATCTAATATACCCTTCTTGATATCATGAGAAAACCTATTACCAAGTCTTTCCTATTTTTTTAAGTTTGTTGGGCTCTTGTCAAGAGACAAGATGTGGTTATTTTTGGTTTGGTTTTTCTGATTGAGACTTGCATTGACTTCTCTTTTGTATAAAATTATTATGCCTTTAATAATTCTATTAACATGTGAAGAAAACTTTAACCCTTGTCTTAAACTTCCTTCCATAATTATTCAGAGAATTGTTTTTTGAAGCTGAGCTACTGTGTTATTGATTCTCTAAACTGAGCTAGTTGCTGGATGACTGCCCTTGTTGTTTGAAACTTAGGATCTCTGATCACTGGCTCTTATTTGTTTTTGGATATTTATTATGAGTATATCGGTTTTTGTTTCCCATGCAAAACTATCATTTTTGACAAATTGGGGTATTATGGTGTTAAAACTAGAAACATGATTATAAGGGTTTGTTTGATGTCACATTTCATAAAATATCCCTTGACTAAATGAAATGACAGAACATTTGGTTTTGACCAAGTTCTTCACATCTCATAATTACTGAAGATGCTAAAATATGTGTTTTTGGTGCATTATTTGCGTAACTATTTTTTATGATATGACATAATGACATTGTTTGATCCATGCTGAATTCACATAGTGAGAAAATAGTTGGTTGTTGTTATTGTTGTATATTCTAATAGATGTTGATTACAGGAAGCAGAGTTGAATTGTCCAGTCCACTTTCGAGATTTATATGAAAGTGTTCATAAGAGGAAAAATGGAGAATATGTCACTCAACGCTCAAAGGATTTCATTGTAAGTGTCTTTCAAATTTAAATTAATCATATTTGTTAAGTTGTGGATTGTTTTGATAAAATTTTCTATATTTTCTGTTTCAGGACTCTTATGACACATCGATGTTAGACAAGTATGGAGAAGACTCTTCACTGCATCCCGTGGTAGATCAGGAGGTCTGGATGGAAGTGACGGGTCCTAACAAGAAGGGACGGGTCCATGGCATGAGTCATAGTTTAGGTATTGGCATTTATGGATCTAGTTCATCCTCACAGTTGGTGGTTCCTCCTGCACTATTCCGACACAAGCCATAAAGGAAGCCGTTAATGAAGCGATGACTTCTTTCCCGGACACGCTTGATGCCCATCCTCCGTGACATAACAGGCTCCCAAGCACATAATGGTGTGCCGCAGGCTGGTTCACAAGGCGATGCAGTTGGGGATGATCATGCGACTAATTGATTAGTTGTTTTATTGATGAGAGTACTAATTTATTTAGAACTATATGTATTAACATAAATTTAATTAGTAATCCTTTCTTTGTAGAATATGTTTTGGAACTTATTATTGGAAATATGATATTTTCAGTTGTTTTGTACTTATTTGTTGAATTTTTCCTGTTTGTATTGAAATATAATTTGTACAGGTATAATTGTTATAGATTAGTTATAGAATTGTTGCAAAATATAAATATTGGATTAGTAACAAAATTGTTAAATAGCTACGGATTAGCTACGGAATAGCTACGGAATTCATAACATAAATAGCTGCGGATTAGCTACGGAATAGCTACGGATTTCATAACATAAATAGCTCCGGATTAGCTACGAAATTGCTACGAATAATTGCTGAATTGCTACAGATTTCATAACAAAAATAGCTACGTAATAGCTACGGAATAGCTACGGATTTCATAACATAAATAGCTACGGTTTAACTACGGAATTGCTACTGATTTCATAACATAAATAGCTACGGGTTAGCTACGAACTTGCTACGGATTTCATAACATAAATAGCTACGGATTAGCTACGAAATTGCTACGAATAATTGCTACGGATTAACTACGTAATTGCTACGGATAATTGCTACAAATTAGCCATGCGGAATTGCTACAAAAATAGAAATATATAGCTAGATTTAACTATGAATAATTGCTACGGGTTAGCTACGGAATTGCTACGGATTTAGCAAAGATAATAACTAGAAAATAGCTACGGAATTACTAGGAATTTTTTAAAGTAGCTACGGATTACCTACTTTAAATTGCTACGAAAATTTTCGTAGCGAATTAGCTATGGAAATGAAGAAGAATCTAAACGAAAATTAGCTACAATTTAGCTTCGGATTAGCTACTAAAATTTAAAAAATAGCTTCAGATTAGCTACGAATTTTTTGGTAGCTAATTAGCTACGAAAATTTGCTACAGATGAATCCGTAGCAAATCCGTAGCTAATCCGTAGCTAATATAGTTAACTACGGATTAGCTACGGATTTGCTACGGATTTTTCCGTAGCAATTTTCCAAAATTCTTGTAGTGATATAACACTTATACATAGATGTACACTGAGATTTTCATTAAAAGTTAGTTAATTAACTGAAAGTACATTGATGTACACATAGATGTACAAACTTATTAATTAACCTTTTTCCTTCTTAGTCTATTTTTACTTTTAAAAACCATTTTTACTTATTTTAGAGAGCTTAATCAAAGAGTTATACTAAGTCTTTTCTTTACAAAAAGGTTCCTAATGATCTTCCTTGAATTCCTTCTTCATGATGCTCTTTCTTCAAGTTTTCCTTCATGATCCTTGCATTGAAATGCTTTGCACCATGATCCTTTGCATCCACTTTTCTTGCTCCATTAAATCTCATTGAAAAAGTCAAGCTTGGCAAGTAGTTAGTGAATCAAAGTAATAATCATGTTAAGTTTAGTCATTAATCAAAACATACTAAGGTCATTTATCCATAAAATAAACATTTCTCTAGAACTTTGCATACTTAACTCAACTTTAACTGCAAGCGAGTAATTCATGCATCTAGATAAGTACAATATACTTATCCTGGTTGTATCTAGCTTTCCTTTTCATCACACTTCTAGTAGTAACCTATGCCACACTAGAGTGTTTAAGGTCCTAGATACTTATCTTAGCAATTCCTAACCTATGGAATGCTTAAGGACTTAAACTTCCATACTTAACTTTGTATTTAATGAAGTAAATCCCATTTGTCATGCAAAATCAACTCAACTTTACTAATAAAGGGAGTTAGGGCTTGTTTGGTTCAACTTTGATTAGCTTTTTTCAGCTTTTTAAAAAGAAAAAGCTATTTCAACAGTGTTATAACATGTTTGGAAAAATCAACTTCAACTTTTACATGAAATTCAATGCATTATAAAAGTTTTTTTTTATAATGCTAAAGATTGAAGCTTATGATTCTAACGTATAGATTATTCCTTACACTTTGAGATGTAAATACTATTTTGTCCCTCATCAAATAACTTTTTTAATCATTCTATACCTATTTTGATAATTTAATGCATAAAAGTAATTTTTTTTATACTATCCAATTGAAACAGATTAGCTTAAAATCACTTTTCAGCTAACATATCCAAACATAAAACTGATTTAATTATAATCAATTATAACAACAAGCATTTATACAATAAATCGATTATTGAAATAATCAAATTTTCACAGTTATTCCAAACACACACTTAATGCATATTTCTGCTACATTTCATGAATATGACAAGCTTACTAGTCACAATTGATCCTATTGTGTATTTAGTAACGTACAAGATCCCACTTTCTAGAGAACTTAATATATAAAACATCCCCTCACGTAGGAACTAAATACACAACCTTATATCCACTCAAGTGAATCTAATGCAAGAATGGTTAGAAAATGCAACACTTTGTTGCTTAAGTTCCTAGGTACCTTTCTAAGGTAATCCCTTACTCTTGGATAACCTAAGGCTCATACCTTCACATACATACTAGAGTGAATACTACTAATTCATCCTAGTATACTTGCATCTAATACACCACATCATCACATCTTATGTGATATCTAATGCAACACTAAGTTGCCTAAGGTGCTAGATACTTACTCAAGACTAACAGTAGTTACACCTTACAAGTGTATTCTCACACAACAAAGCACAAACATAACTTTTGTCAAGTGCCTTAAGTGCAAAAACATGGTAAAACATACTACTTTGAGTGTACATAGTTATACCTCATCACATCTTGTCCTAAGGAACACCTTTCACTCATACTAGGGTACTCCAAGCTTTGGTCATGGTTAGATAACCATTAACAAACTAAACTTTCATTTTGGGAAACAAGATGATCGGTTATGGCCTTTGCCTAACTAGTTATGACTTGTTTTAACCTATTATGGCTCCTGAAATCATGTTTTGGATGAGCTCAATAACTAATTATGGTCTTTCCCATAATCAGTTATGGCTTGTTAGGACTCTCTTCCATAACACAATAATCGGTTAGTTGTTCTTTCTAACCAGTTATTTGGCTTCACTAGAAGCTTAACCCAAAGCCAAATAATCGATTATGCACTTCCATAACTGGTTATCTGGTGATTTCCTGCATCAAAACACAAGGCATCACACATGACACCTTCATTCTTTTAATCAAGTCTTGGAGTCTAAGTGATTTCCAATCCTAAACATGATCTCTAACATGATAGAATCATCAAACACTAACTTAATCCATCTAACTTAGATTTATGACCAAAGATCAAACATCCAAACACCTATTTTCTAACTTCAAAGAACATGAGTTCATGGGTAAAGATTCAACCTCATAAACCCATTTCTCAAGGTCATCCTCAAAGGTTCATATGGACATCTCTAGGTTCACAACTCATAAACATACATAGGTTAAGTCATAAACAACCATTTCAACCATTAAAGACTAGATTCAACACATAAAAACTATTGAATCCTTCTCAAACCCATTTCCACTAACCTAGCCATGCACTAAGCATGAAGAAGTAGATAGGGAAGGAAAAAAACTAAAACATACACCCCTATCTCTTGACGTTTAGCTATTCTTCAAGCTTGAGCTTGACTATTGGATCTTCCTTGGTTCCCCTTCCTTCTTCCTTTCTTTTTTTCTCCCCTGTTGTTTCTGTTTTCTTTCTTTTCTACAACTGCTGCTTTCTTCAACATGAGAAACAAAGAGTGAAATGTGAGAAATATCTCACAAAGTCAAGGAAAGTGGCTATTAAAAGAGCCGTGGAAGACTTTAGCTCCTTTAGATATTTTGTTATCTATTAAGAACACTTTGATTTTACCAAATCAAGTTTCCTAACTTTCATAGGTATTAGAATAAATCCTAAGATTCATCTAAATACCAAAAACGTCATTTCCATAATTTTTCATATCTGCTACTAGTCAATCCGATATTAAATTGCACAACCAGTATGCTTAAAAAATATCAAACTAACTTTGATTATCTTGAAACTTTAACTACATCACATTCCATACATTTGTAACCTAGAAATAAATTATCCATATTTATTTATCTCAACTAAGCCTCTTATGCTATTATTCGAGTCATTTTAAGCTACTTTACACATTATGTGTTGTAGCAAAGTGCTTAAACTAACTCAGTTCATCACAAAGTTAAACAGGCATGTCAAGCAAGTATTATACTACCTCTGTAACTATATACAAGTCTAACATATCAAAAATAGGATGTTACAACTAATACTATATACTATTGTATATTCAATATATACTAAGGTATCTGGTATTAGGATGTTGCACAAAACAGGGATGCCTCATCCTTTACAACTTTTGAGAGATACCCCACCCTCTTTACAATCAAGAGATACCTCACCCTTTTTATAGGAAATCAAAGAAAGATAGAATGATAAACTCTTAAAAGAGTAGATTATACAAGTTGAAGCTCAATAGATAGAAAGAAATTCACACTTTTAGCTCATAAACAGAGAATTAAGGATTAAGGCTGGAAGAACTCATATTAATGCTCAACAAGATTTTTTAGAATGATTTTTCTCTTGGTCTTTAATGCCTAAAGACTTATATTTATAGCCCAATGTATTAAAGAGCCATTGGGAGTTGTTGGAGTATTAATTATAGCCAAACTAGCTGTTAATTTCTATTTTTGGAAACCTATCTATTCGAAGAACACAAACCTTTATTAGAATAGATGCATTTTTAGCACAATTTGGATTGGTTTCTAGAATATGTTATTCGAATAGAACCATTGGTTATTCGAATAAACCCTTTAAAAGCATAAGGGCACATAGCCATTTTAAGCTTCTATTCAAATATTGCCTTGTTCTATTTGAATAAAGCTTAATAGAACGGAAATCTCTACATTTTGACTTTTGCTATTCGAATAAGAAAACCCTCTATTCAAATAGACTTATTTGAAAACTATTTTAAACAGCTTTTAAACCTTGCCAAATGTTTCCAAAATATCCAACAAGCTTTTACACACTTAAAGGCTATTTCTTAAGAAACCAAAACCCATTTTAAAGCCTTGAAACCATGTGTGCTAATTTGGTTCTAGAAAAAAAAGTTTAGAGCTTAAGTGTGAACTTTTTTACCTTTACAAAAATATCTAAGTCCTAAAGCTATTCTTGAAATGATTTGGACTTGATCTTGCCATCATCATCATGTTTGTTATCATCAAAACAATCTTCAATGCCCAATAGCCAATTACACACATGTGAGGAAATATTTAGCCTTAGAGTTCAGTTGAACTTTGTTTCTCTCAGTTTTTATCCATTGATCTCTTGGGGTAGGTTTAGATGTTCCATCTTCTAGTACACACATTGGAATGAAAGGACCATCCTCAATGATTTTCATAGATCAAGGTGAGTGGATTCTATGAACAACTTCATTCTTTCTCTCCAGTAGTGGCAGTCTTGTTCGGTGAAGGCAAGTTGTCTGTTGATTGATTGACCTTCAGTAATGTAGGTGTTGGAATTTTCCATTTTCACCTTAGGATCTTTTCCTCTTCACTTGTTAGGTGTTCAACCTAGAGGATGAGCTCTGATACCAATTGAAGGAGGCACTGGCTCGAAAAAGGGTGTTGAATTGTGCTTCCAACTATCTCAACTTTTTCTACAAACTTAGAAGCTTCTTAAGTGTTTTAACTTAGATGAGAGAATAATTAGTATTAGAAGCTTAGAAAGTTGAGAAAAATTGGTAAAGGTGATCAAGCTACTTTTTATAAAGAACTTAGAAACTCTTGTATCTAACTAAGAGAAGCCAATTTAAAGATTAGAAGATATATAATCAGAAAATAGCCAATATCATAAATTTAAAGAGAAGAGTTAAGAAGCATCATACAAAGATTTATACTGGTTCGACCAACCACTTGCCTGCATCTAGTCCGTAGATGGATAAGTATTTAGGATTTCTTAGAACACTCAAAAAGTGAATCTAATTAAATTGTGCACAGAGAATTATAGCTTTACATTTAAGAAATTTTTCAGAAACTAGACAGAATATAAAAACTGAGTTCAGAAGAGTAGAGTATGAGTTCAGAAGATAATCATAAGTTTGCCAATAAAATAATGCTTTATCTTCTCTTTGATTCAGGGCCCTTAGTATTTATTGATTTCAAAAACTAGCCATTAGACCTTATTGAACGATCACCAACTACAAGGACAGTTATCGTTTTCTTGTCCTGTAGTTGTTAGGTAACTTTTTCTCAAACTTTTGTTCTTTTCCTGTGATAAAGTGCAGTTTCTGACTTCAGTTGTTTTGTAATCTTGATCTTTCTGAATCTTGACCTTTTCTTCACTTCAAAGTTTAGAAGATTCTTATGTTTCTTCTCTTTTGAGTTTAGAACTTGTAAGCTTCGGTAATGAGAGCTTCTTTTTCCTTGTGAGCTTCTGACTTAAGTCTTTGATAGTTTCTTACTTGATACCTTCTCTTTTAGGATTAAGACTTGAAAAACTTTTATTTTGACAGCTTTTGTTGGAAAAAGAAAGCTTTTGGGTTTGAGAACTCCTTTTTTGAGTATTGTACATACCTTCCCATTGAAACACAATGGTTCTTTTGCATTCAGACTTCAAATATTTGATCAAGACATTGGGGTCATGTTGAGTGTAGATGTTTTTGAAATAGGATATTGATACTTCTGTTCTTTCAGAAGCATTTTGAACTTAGTCAATCGAGCAAGTCCTTTTGATCCTTTAAATGCCTTGAATCAACTTTTTAACTTAACTTGGTAAAACTTAAGAGATATTCATTAGTGATCATAGAAAAGAAATCTAAGTGTAAGTTAATTTATCACCAAAACTCAGAAAGGTTTAAAGAACTTCACCAGAACTGAAGACATCTGAAGGGCTTTAGACCTTACAAAACCATAATTGTTGAGAGAGGGAAATATTAGGTTGTACTGAGGTTATCAAGGTCAATAGTTGATAATATTGGGACTATCAAATGAAGGAGTTCTTAGCAATAATGATGTTGCTAAGAGAGGACTAACACCTGGTTATTGATGGTAATGATCACAAAGCAACTAAAAGAAAAGGATTGACTAAAATCAACAACATTGAAGTTGTCAAAGTAAATGAGAAGAGCTTGGCCTGAATGAGTCATAAGTAGTATTGATGTTGTCAAAAGAAGAAAAACATTAAGTTGCTATAATTCTTATCAACATAACAATAACCTTAGGCAACTTGATGACTATCTCAAAACTGATGTTATTGAGATAGAAACATACATGCATGCAAGGTAGGATACAATATTAAAGTTATCATGAATATGAAGGTATGAATTGATGTGGAGTGACAATACTAAGGTTGTTGACGTAGGTACCTGAGAGCTAGTATTTGATGGGAGCATAGTGACATTGCTGACGAAAATGGATTAGGAAAGTGCTTAAACACTTGATGAATTCATTATATTGCAAGTAGTGCCTACAAATATAGAAAAATGGTGGTCACTAGTGTGAAGTGAGATCATTGTTATTTGTGAAGGAAGTGTACCTGCTGTCTCATGATGAATTTGTGGAAGGGTGACTGTTATCAATAAGAGTGTCCTTGTCACATGACCATTTTATAGAAGTTTGTTATGATAGTTACTATTAAGTGACGTAGAAGTAATGACATGGCAGTTGTTCACATGAATTATAACCAATTAGCTTAACATGATATGAATGTTGCTATCATCTAGTGAATGTGCAATGGAGTGAAAAAGATACACAAACAAGATGATAATCGTTGAGTTGCATAGCTTGATTCAAGATGTAGTTCTACACACATTTTTAGATCCTAGAGACTTGGCAGCTATTTTTAAGTTTATAAATAGGTTGTTCTAGCTACCATTCAAAAGGTCTTGAACACTCAACATTCCTTACCCTCAGTCGGAAACGAGTTACTACAGACCTTTATTTGTTTTTCTTTTAGTTCATTTCCATTCTAGTTACTTAATTTGCTTTGTATTTGCCTTCATCACTTTGAATTCAACTTATTTCCAGGTTCTCATTTTATTTTTTTCTTTCCTTTCATTTACTTTATTTGTTTTACTTCACTACACTTCAATCTTGTATAGTTTAATTGTTTGCTTATATTTGTCTTGTCAACACTCACATATAATTGCAATGAACACACAAGCATAACTTAATGGACACTGACACACCAGACTCATTCAAAAAATATGTTCATCAGGTTTTCATGTTGACGTTATTGAGGTTGTCACATTAATATTTATCCTCTGGCACTATCTGCAAGAGAAGATAGGAGAATCCCTCTTTAATAGAAAGTTAGTTCCGCTCTTCATTCTAGTTAAGGCATCGAAACTAGTAATCAAGTTGACAAAAATATTGTTGAGTGAAATTTATTCGAGCTAATTGATTTTTTACTCCAAAAATAGGGTAGATACTTTGGGTTTTGGCTAAAATGTAAGTATGATTTTCACAAATATATTAAGGACATTATTACTATGAGAGAATGAAAATAATGGATGTTAGAATTTTTTTATGGAATAGAATAAATCATATTATAATTTTATACAATCCAAATTAACAGAATGTCAACATTATTAGAATATTTTATTTAGCTCAAATTTGTGCTTAATATTGTTAATGGGCTTATTGTTGTTAAAACACTGTTCATATGTGAGTTTTATGGGTGCTGTATATAGGTTTACCATAGTGGGTAGGTTTAACTCATTTTAGTTATTTTATATATGCAGGGAGAGACCACTATTCTTAGCCACACTAGTTCATACAGTTGCCCCATTGATACTGAAGCATGAATGACTATTGTGGGATAGGAATTGTATCTTTCCATCATCAAGATTGATTTTAAGGATTTCAACAATGACTTTCTCATCGGCGTCTTTTCAGGGTAACTCTATAACTCTTTATATATTTTGATATGTCATAAATTTTGAGATTAATAGATCTAGTAAATTTTCAATCAATTCGTATTAGAGCAGTTTTAATCCTAATTATGACTATCAATTTTTTTTATTTTACCTAAAAATCATATGAGGTTTAAAATTGAAGAAACCCAAAATCCTAACGTATGTGATGTTCAATTCAATTTTTTTATGATTTTTTTTCTGAAAATTGGGTGAAGGCTTTTGTAGATTAGGTTATCCCGAGTCTAAAAATATGTATATTGCATTATAATGTTGTGAATTCACAAGGAATTTTGCTCAAACCCATGGAATCCTAAACATTTAAATTTTATGATTCATTTTTTCTTTTGATGATCAATTCAAGAAATTGATTTAGGGTTATTCAAAATCTGTAAATTTTGTTTTCATAGACAAAAGAATCGCGTCAAATGATTGAGAAAATAGTGAGAATTTCGCAATAGAAAGCCCATGAAACCATAATGGATTGGGTCCAAATAACCTAAAAATTTTGTGAATAATTCTAAAAATTGACTTAGGGTTTTTATATATCTCAATTTTCTGAGTTTAATGACACTTGAATCATTGATTTTCGTTGAGAAAGGATGGAGAAATCGCTAAAATACCACATTTGAACCCATATTTTTGTACTCACATTTTCGATCAAAAGCCCAAAAATTTCATGCAAAATTTTCAAAACTTTTTTAAGAGGTTTAATAGATCTTGAAATTTTGAATCCAATGGTGTAAGAATTGCGTCAAATGGATGTAAAATGAGAGAAGTATCGCAGAAAATCCATCACACCATGAATTGGTCAAAATTGGGTCAAATGACCAAAATTAAGTCAAACGGGTAACGAAGAAGATGGTGATCTACCCACACTCACGTCCACTCGCGATCCTGGAGAATGCAGGAGAGTGTGATCTATAGAAAATTGATTTTTTAATTCCATTTTTTGCATTGTGATCTAGAGATAAAAATTGTTAAAAATATATGGTACTATTCTCTTTTGCCTCTGAAATTTTTGTGTATAAATTGTGATGTTTCTGGGCATAATATATATTGTGCACTCTTAGAGTTGATGTTGTTTTGTCACTGAAATAATTTTTGGTATTATTTTGTGTATAAATTAATATATAATATTTTGAAAACTATTTATTTTGTTGTTATTTATGTGATTTGATTTTGAGAGTTTCTGTTTAAATATTGTGGTACTATTTTAGGATACTTTGCATGATTGTGAGCTCACCTTCGCGGGACCAATTATGTTGAGGTGTCATTTTGTTGATATTTTGTTAATAATGTGACATTGGAAATTATTTTGATAATGCGGTTACCCTATCGGTTTGCCTTTATTAATATAATTCCTAATGATTTGTTAAGTGGTAGTATTTTGGGGTACTTTGTATGATTGTGAGCTTGCCTTCGCAGGATCAATTGTACCAAGGTGCTATTTTGTTGATAATGCGCTTACCCACCAGTTTGCCTTTATTAATGTAATTCATGATGATTTATTAAAGGCATTAAGTTTGTGCCCTTAGAGTTCTCAGTATCTTCTCGGTACAACTTTAGGGACTTGATTTTGATGTCCGTGAAAGTTTACTCATGTATTGTAATTTGGGACCCTTAGGCGAGATTGAAATTGCATGGGGAAGCTCGATTGTGGTTATTGCT
Organism: Ormosia semicastrata; assembly: GCA_029884595.1. Taxonomy (NCBI): domain Eukaryota; kingdom Viridiplantae; phylum Streptophyta; class Magnoliopsida; order Fabales; family Fabaceae; genus Ormosia; species Ormosia semicastrata. The sequence goes on along the minus strand of JAQQTO010000047.1, from coordinate 35,061,423 downwards.
CATCTTGTTTATTGAAATTCTCGACAAGAAAAATCTCCCTTTAAAATATTGATTCAACTTTGCTTGTGAAAATAAATGTTTTTGATAAAGTTGTGTGGGACCAATTATGAGGATTGGGTTGAGTCAATGAGATTATTTCTGGTCATCTCTGTTATTGATGTTGCTCTCGCTGTGGATGAGCCCTAAACCCCATAGAAATGTTTTTCACTACGATTGGGGTGAAACATGAAAGGTGGAATCATTTAAATAAAGTTCATCTCATGACCATAAAATATAGAATGGACAAAGCCATTAAGGAGAGTTTTCATGAAGCGAATAATGTCAACCAATTTTGTAAGGCTATTGACACATCTAGAAAGGCTTATGACCTCTCAGTGTTGACCAAGACTAAGCATGATGGTGTGAATGATGATCGTGAACGCGCCACGAAATTTGTAGATTTGCTCAAATAAGCTAATTGTATAGAGTTTAATAATTGGATTAAGGATAAGGAAGTTGTGTAACACCCTAGAAAAATATGTTAGACTTGTATAAAGTTCCAGAGGTAGCTTAATACTTGCTTAACATATCTGTTTAATTTTGTGATAATCAGGGATAGTTTAGGTACTTTGCTATAATCCGGAAGATGAAAAGTAACTTAAATTGACCCAGATATTAGTTAAAATGGCTTAGCTAATGGAAATAAATATGAAAATTTTGTTTCTAGGTCACAAATGTGTAGTTGAACATGTGTTTAAATTTTGAGGTTAATCGGAGTTAGTTTAGTATTTTTAAGCATACCAGTTGTGTGTTTTAATACCAGATTGACTACCAGCGGCTATGGGAAAATATGAAAATGGTGAAACAAATTTTTTTATGAATCTTAGGATTTATTTTAAGTTTGTTGGAAGTTAGGAAACTTGATTTGGTGAAATCTTAGTGTTCTTAGCAAATCAGGAGTTTTAGCATGGTCACTTAAGTAACCAAAATAGCACACGGTTCCCATGTGTTGTAGCCTTAATTTAAAGGCTAAAAATGAGATATTTTCTCTCATTTCTCACCTTTCTCATGGCTGATAGCAAGGAATCAAAAAGGGAGATCAAACAAGAAAGCCAAATGAGGAGAATTAACAACAAAAGAGGAGGACGATTTTAGTAGTGGAGAGGAGTTGCTCTTTGACTTCAGTTCTGGTCATTGAGGTAGGGGGAAACCTTGTTTTGACTTCTTGGACTCATCTTCTTCATTTGGTTCATGAGGGGCTTGATGAGGGAAATAGGTTTTGAAGAGTGATTTTTGTGTTTATGGTTGTAACTGCTTGAGTTATGATGAGGCTGCCTTGGTTATGTAAAAATTGGTTTGCTGGATGCATAAGGATGAATTTTTCATCACTTGAACACCTTTGTTCTCATTTGAGTTAAAATTGGGGGTTTAGGTTTTAAGGTAGATGATGGGCTCTCAATCCATGATTTGGTGAAATTGAAGTTGTACAAGAATTACAATGTGTTAGCGAATCTTAGTTGATGTGAGAAATTAAGTGGAATTGAAGTTAGAGCAATTGGAAGGCCTTTGTTCCTTAACGGAATAGTAACCATCTACATAATTCTACAGAATTCACATTCTGGGTGTTCAACACCTGAACACTAGGAGTCAAGCGCCCATCGCCTAGAGAGTTTGCAGTAACATGCAACACGACCAGCGCCCAGCTAGGGAAAATAGGGCAGAGCCTTATTTTAGTGAAAATAAAGGGCTTACTTGTGTAAATCTTTGTTATATGCTTCTTAGTGAGTGACGAGACTCCAATAGGAGTATTAAATGAAGTAAATTTTGAGATGCATGTAAATTAATTGTGGTGCTAATTATTGTAGGTAATTAGTAATTGTTTTGCATGATATGATAGTGGAACATAATTGAGGTGAGTAATATCCTCTCTATGATTGTTGAGCAGTGAGGTAAGTAATATCCTCTCTATGTTGCTAAGTATTTGAGGTGAGTAATATCCTCTCTATGTTGCTGAGTAATATCCTCTCTATGTTTGTTGAGTAGTGAGGTGAGTAATATCCTCTCTATGTGTTGATGAGTAGTGGAGGTGAGTCATATCCTCACTATGCATGATAACTCATACCATATCATAACATATCCAAGAGTAGTTGAGGTGGGTAATATCCTTAATAGGTCTGAGGACTCATGCTATTCTTGAATTCCATTCACTCTTAGGACTTGCATAGACATAAACATTAGACATAATTTAGTATAGCATGGCAATTGTATGGGCGGTTACCACCATGACATGAACTCATGACATTGCAATTGTATGGGGGATTGCGTACTTCTATGATTGAAGTGTTAACTTAATGGTTGTGCATTCTGTATGAATGTATAAAATGCTGGTTTTGGAATACTTCTACTGAGAATTATGATTTCTCACCCCGATTAGGTTGCTATGTAAATCCAGGTGCAAGTTCTTCAAAAAAGAAAAAGAAGATGTATGAAGACTAGCATAGCATAGATGCTGTTTTAGACTGAACTTGTATATACTTTAAATTTTCTTAGCTTGTTTTGAGTTATGTATAACAATATGCCCTTTTGAGGCTATGATGTATATATATAATTGTTGATAACGTGGCTCTCCAAAATGTTTTATTTATGTGAATGTTATGAGTTTAGTTATTAGTAGTAACGTGGCCAGTGCTGAATATCCTTGTATAGGTTAGGTATATCGGGATATCAGTATTGGGATGTTACAAGTTGAACCATTGGCTCTAATGTGTTTTGAATCCAATTTTATTAATATTCCTTCTAACACTTGTTGGTTAGATATTGGTGCAACTACTCACGTTACAAGCTCATTACTGGAGTTCAAAAATAGGTGAAAGTAGAGTGAAGGAGAGTTGATAATCACAGTAAGAAATATAGTTAGTGTCAAAGTAGAGTATATAGGTGTTATTTCCTCGAAGCTGTGTACTAGATATTCTTTAGGTTTAAAAGGAACTTGTTTCCAGTTTCTATTTTGGGTAGTTGCACTATCATATCTATTTAGCGATAAATGAGTTTCCTTACCTAATGATTCTATTCTGGTTATTTCTGGAGTTCCGTCTAATGGCCTTTATATGTTAAATATTGACCCCTTTCTGTTGATCTAATGACATTTAGATATCAATAATGTTGTTAGGAATAAGCGTGGTAGAGTTACGTAAAAACTCTTCTATATTGTGACACAAACGTTTAGGACACATCTCTAGGGAGAGAATGGAGAGGTTGATTAAAGAAAAAATTCTTCATGGTCTGAACTTCTCTGTTTTTGATATCTGTATTGATTGTATAAAAGGGAAACTTACAGCTAAAGCCAGTAAGAGTAGGGTTACTAGGAGGAGAGGTGAGTACAATGATAGGTATGATGAAACTGGTAGAAATTCTAGACCTTTTGCTAAGTTCTTACAGGACTGTGGTATTGAGGCACAATACACTATGCTTAACACTCCACAACAAAATAGAGTTGCAGAAAGACGAAACCGTACTCTTTTGGATATGGTGAGATGTATGCTTAGTCATTCTACTCTTCCAGAATTCTTGTGGGGAGATGTCTTTAAGACTACTGCTTATATATTGAATCATTTGCCAAGTAAATTTGTTCTAAAGATTTCATATGAGCATATGACAGGCAAACGGCCTACCTTAAGACATTTCCGTGTTTGGGGTTATAGGGCAGAGATAAGGCCTTATAACCCATTTAAATAAGCTTGATCTCAAAACCATTAGTGGTTCTTTCATTGGTTATTGTATTGGCTCAAGGGCTTCTAGGTTCTATTGTCCTTCACATACTATTAGAGTTATTGAATCTGATCGGGCTATCTATTTTGAAAGAAACTTAGAGTATGGTGGAATTCAGGAACTGCGTAATGTTGATTTTAGAGAGGAGCATATTGTTATTCCTAATCCTATTTTTCCTTTCTTGGGATAATTCCATCTCATTTGATCCATAATGATGATGTTGTTGATCCTGTTGATAATGTCGATATATCCTAACAAGTCAAAAATAATGTACAGAATCCAAATGTTGTTGCGACTTTATTGAGAAGATCTAAGAGGGTTCCTATATCCACTAAGTCTACTAGATTTTGGGATTATGTTGTGTACTTGCAAGAGCATGAGTTTAATTCAGTTGAAGATTCTGATCCTATTTCCTTTCAAGAGGCAATGGGTAGTCTTGATAGTGCACAATGGCTAAGGACTATGAAGGATTAGTTAGCTTCTATGAGAAAGAATAATGTTTGGGATTGGTGGAGTTGCCTATTGGTTTTAAAATTATTGGTTGCAAATAGGTCTTTAAGATCAAACGTGATGCTAAAGGTGAAATTAAGAGGTATAAGGCCAGACTTGTTGCTAAAGGGATATAACCAGAGGGAAGGCATTAATTATAAGGAGACTTTCTCATTGGTCTCTACTAAAGACTTTTTTCGATTTGTGATAGCATTGATTGCTCATTTTGATTTGGAACTTCATCAAATGGATGTTAAGACCATATTCCTAAATGGTGATTTGTATGAGGATGTGTATATGGATTAATCTGATAGTTTTATTGAAAATGGTTGGTCCTTGAAATTTGATTATATTGTTGGCTTTCTTGACTTTAAAGAAAATATTGTCGACTAATGCAATTATTTGAAGTTTAGAGGGAGCAAATTCATCATTCTTGTTTTATATGTTGATGATATATTGTTGGCTAGTAGTGATGTTGATTTTCTATATGAGACTAAGCAGATGTTGATAGCATATTTTGATATGAAGGATCTTGGTGAAGTCTCTTTTGTATTGGGCGTTGAGATTTCTCGTGACAGATCTCGTGGTATTCTTGGCTTGTCTCAGAAAACTTATATTGCAAGGATTCTGAATAAATTTAATATGAAATCTTGTAATCCTTGTGTTGCACCTATTCAAAAAGGTGAAAGACTCTTTAATACTTAGTATCCTCAAAATGATAAAGATGTTATTGAAATGGAGTAGGTCCATATGCTTCGGTTGTTGGTAGCCTTATGTATGCTCAAGTTTGTACACATCCTAATATTGTTTTCATTATTAGTGTACTTGGGAGATACTTGAGCAAATCTGGTATGGCTAATTGGTAGGATGCAAAAAAAATCATGAGGTATCTGGATGGTATTAAAGATCATATGTCAACTTATATGAGGCTGGATCACCTTGAGGTAATTGGCTATTCTGTAACACCCCAAAATTTCCTATCTTGTAAACAGTAATTTTGACAGTTAATAGAATTTTACTGTTTAGTAATTTTTGGATGCTGTAAAATTATTTTGATTATTCCATCAGTGTATTTGATCGTTTTGAGTGATTTACTCCGTGTCAAGAAAATAAAAATTTTCGGGTTGGGGAAAACTTTACGTAATTTAATTTTTACCGTTAGGTTTTAATTATTTTACGTAATCTGATTTGATATTTGTGTGTTTTCTAATATTTGTGATTTTGTAGATGATTATGAATTTTTTTACTATATGTGGGCCCAGGTGGGCCATACGTGGGCCTCGCAAAGTAAAATTTTTTTTACGAAAACAGTTTTTATAATTTTCTTCTACTGTGTTTTGTACTGTATTTATTTATCAGGTAATAAAAATATAGTAAATATTATTTATAGGGTTATAGCAGATAAAAATAATAAAAATTATACTGCATAGTCAACAAAGAGGGCTTGACTTGATTTGTACCCTTGGTTGAGAATACTTAGTTTGAAGATTAACCATTGATTTAATCAACGGTTAAGAAATAAACTTAATAAAGAAGCATTGGATAATCACCATTGATTTAATCGATGGTGTGAGAATAAACTTGGTTAGGAAGGCTTTGATATCAACCGTAGATTTAATCAACAGTGTAAAATTGGTTATATAAAGTGGTTATGACTATTTATAACCATTGGATTTAGAATTAATCAAGGGTGGAGATTTAGTCTTAAAAAGTGACAAAGACCATTTATGACCATTGGATTTGGATTTAATCAATGGTGGAGATTTGATCTTCTAAAAAGGCTATGACTAATTATAACCCTTGGATTAAAAGTAAGAAGGAGTAATCTTGACCCTTTATTTTGGAGACACATTTAATGGCTAGGATTTAAAGGAGAAAGATCCAATGGCCTAGATTTAGTCTTCTAATCAAAAGTCTACCTAAATCCTAACCATTGAATTAATCAACGGCTAGAAATGCTTCAAATAATGGTTTGAAAAAGATGACAATATTATTACATGCATAATGCAAGGAGGGGACGGTTTTTGTAGTATTTTGGAGTTAAAGGTGATTTGATGACCATTATTACTTGTCATGGTCAATATTACATCATTCTTGACCATTATTACTTTGTTTGCTTCCTTAGGAGAATGCTTGGAGAGGGGCACGGTTTTAGTGGCTTAATAGCTTAGCCAAGTTTCAAGACATCAATTATATGTTGTCTTGGTCATTATTGATTCATTTTCAAGAAGGAAACTTAGCAAATTTTCTCTTCATTTCTCTTCTCCTCTATGTTTCGGCCATGACCATCAAGAACACCTTCCATCACTTTTTAATTTCATCTAACCATATATCTTGAATCTACATGATATTCTAAGCAACTTTCATGTTGGAGACTTTCTCTAAATCATTCATCTTCATGGACTTTCCTCAAGAGCCAAGTTATAGGGTATTTGTGGTGAAGTGTGAGGAAACTTCATTTCTTCTCTTTTTTTTCATGTTCTAAACCATGTTTGATACATGGTTCCTCTTAATCAAGCTTAGTATACTATTTTCTATGCATTTTATTTTGTATTTAAGAAGCCTTTGGTGGTGAAGGACTTGGAAAAAGAAACAAATCAAGAAGCTTTTGAGGATCTTCAAGAGGTAAGAGGGAGATCCATCTCACCAACCAAGCATGGTGGTGAGAGATAATTTCATATTTGATGGATGGTGAATCCATGTGAGGATTTATATCCATGGTCATGTAATTATTTGTGGGTGTTTATGTGCTTTGATTATTTGCCTATGTTTGGTATGATTTGCATGATTTATTGCTTTGATTATTTCGTGTTTGTGATATATATTTAAATATGTATATGTATGCCATGATTTGATGGTGGAAAAGAAATTGATTTTTGGCTCCAAAGGCCAAGGGGGAGGCTACGGTTTTGAGCTCCCAAAAATTAGAGTTCATGTTGAAATTTTTCAAGAATAATGGAATTAATTTTTGGTCCCTAGAACTTAGTGAATTTCGGCCAAAACACCTCTAAATAGGTGTTCATAAATTAATATTTTCATGAAAAATGAAAATGGATGATTTGAAGAGTATGGAAAATAAACAAAGGGTTTGTTTTTCAAGAGAACAAGAATACGGTCTTTGAGGAATTTTTATTGATTTATTTTATGTAAAAAGATCCTAAGTGTTTTTCTAAATATGAGTTTTGAATGAAACGTGCAAACATTGATTTTAAGGATTTGCAAAGAAAGTGAACAAGGATTTGCAAAGAAAGTGAAAAATGATTTGTAAAGAAAGTGAAAAAGGATTTGAACAAATGGGTTTGGTTTTTATAACCATCGGTATTTCAGTTTTGAAAATAAAATTTTAATGATTTTGTTTGTGTAAAACCATATCAATTTAGAAGGAAAAATGTTTTGATAATTTTCAATAGTCATGTCCACGTTTTCGAAGGCTTGTAATGCATTGATTTTGATGAAACAAAGTGATTTTCCAAGTGGAAATATAATTAATTTAATACAAGGAATTTGAAAAGGGAATCAGAGTATTTTAACACTTGAGAAATGAATTTTTATATAAATGAAAAAGAGAGGTCACAAGTGAGCCTCAATTTGTTTTAAAAAGAATTTATTTTTGTTAAAATTGATTTAAAAAAAATGAAGAATACAATAGTGATTTGGTATTTTCTAACGTGTAACTCATCCGTTGGATTTTGAAAAGCGTTAGTAATTTTTAAAGTTAGAAACATTAATTTAATTCAATGGAATGGTGAATTTGTGGAATATACTTGAAAAAGAATTTTTCTTGAGTAAGAAGATATATTAAATGAAGTGGAAAGTTATATTATTTTGAAGAAGGTTGATTTGGAAATGATTTGGAAAAAATGGAGAATATAATGGTATTTTGAAAATTTACTAACATATAACTTATTTTCGAGTTTTAAAGTGCGTTAGAAAATGTTAAGTTTTGAAAACGTTGATTTATATCAATGAAAAAGTGATTTTGTGAATTATATTTTGGAAAAAGATTTCTTGAGTAAAGAAATGTGGAAAAAGATTTTCTTGAGTAAAGAAAATGTGTTAAATAAAGTATAAAGTCATATTATTTTGAGAAAAGTGAAAATGGAATTTTTGAAGAATGAGAAATATTTTCTGTAATGGAATTGTGGTGAAAAAAATTATTTACGTATCTTAAAAATGTAATTTTTAAAGTACGTGATTTGAAATACAGTAAAATATTTCTAAGTGTTGAAAATACAATATAAATACCATAGAACCAGTATATGGATGCTGTGTGAGAAAATGACATGTTTTGCCTATAATTGGCATTTGGTGCATTATACATGCATTGGAAAGATATGTCTGTGATTGGATTTAGTGCATTATATGTGCATTGAAAAAATATGCGTTGAAGCATATGATTACATTGAACAAATGAAATTGAAAAGATTTGGCCCTTTGGGGTTGGACTTGCACTGATATATTCGTGCATTGTATAAAATATAGCTAATAGCTATTATGGTCCTTGTTGTAACACCCTCCCTAGGGCGTCACATTTTAAAATAAAAACTTAAACCAATTATAATTATTTTATAAAAGCTTGAGTTTCAAAATACAAATTTTAAAATTTCTTTTTCGCAGAAATATAAACTTACCAAAAATTAAGAGTAACAATGAAATTAGATTGAACTGATTAACATACATATGCCATATACATCACAAAATAATCAACAATAAATTAAAACATGAAAATTACAGACTCAGAGAAACAGTAGTAAACCCGAAGAAAGTTACTACTAATAGCACGGTAATAACACTAACGAGGAAGAATAAAACTCAACTAAAAAAAATTTCATTTCTTCACCAACTGCATCATGTTGAAACTTGGAAGATTACTTCTTGACGCTGTCACCATCTTCAGAATATTGTCTCCAATAAGCCTCAAAATACGCTTCGCCTACTACACGAATTTAAACAATACAAACCAAACAAAACAATACAATAAAGAGGTGAGATCCCCTTTCACCTTTACCAAGATCTGAGCAAAGAATGATACGAATGACTAGATCATTCCATACACACAAATCAATACATGAATTTAGTCATATTATCGATTTACAATTAATTCTAATAAGCATATATTATAATCAAATAAACCACAATAACATTACCAGGATAGATATAACAATTCACACTATATAAAATGCCATAACAATAAATCATAATAATATAGAATAAAGATTAAATGCAATATCAACATATAATATCCCAAATAAAAGATCATAGGTAAACGATCACGGATAAAAGATAATAATGTACCACATATAAACATATACAATGTGACACAATCCTACTCCATGGAGCTACAATACACACAACGATATCGTAGAGAATGAGTTGAGACTTCTATTAGTACTTGCCTGACCAATCCAAATATTACCTTAATCGTCAAAACTTTGTGTCTATAGTCGACCGCTAGATTGCTATTGCCTTTGTCAATACTTTGTGTCTATAGCCCACTAAAAATAAACATAATGGCACAAAGATACAACCCAGACACACAATCCATTAATTGTATACTACAGCAAATTCGATAGTCCTCTCAAAACTTGATTAAGGATAGTGCTTGTCGAGAACATAAGTGTGTTGTCACGCACCACGACCCAGAAGGAGCTACCTCCTGTCCACATATGGAATAGTGCACACTATGAACTCCAAGTCCATATCAGAAACTGAACACACTATGCCTATCACATCGACAACACGATGTTATTCATCTCGTCAATCAAATCACCAATTTGTAAATTGGCACGACTCAGTGCATGAACAAAGCAATAATTACTAAAATATCCTCAGGTTTCAATTATTTATATAAGTGTCATCAATTTCTAATTATTTACAAAAATACCATCAAACTTTAAATAATCACAAAAACGCCCTCAGATTTCAAATAATGTCAAAAACACCCTCAATAGCGAAAATAATTACGTAAATGCCCTCAATGGCATAAATCTCAAAATACAGTACGCTCCCACTTGGCGCACTATCTTTTTCATAAAACCAAATCACAATACGCACCCACTTGGCGCACTATCTTTTTCATAAAATCAAATCACAATACGCACCCACTTGGCGCAACATAACTTCTCATATATCTGGGTTCACCACATTGGCCTAATAGTAAAATTTGCTGTTTTTGTCAATCGCGTAGAAATTTTATTTTATTTTCAAAATCTTATCGTTTTCACAATATATATCACATTTCCAATCGCGTAAATATAATTTACTGTTTCCTCAATCGCGTAATAATTTTATATCATTTTCTCAATCGCATAAGCTTTTTAAATCATTTTCTTTTCCGTTTTCCTCAAATAAACAGCTTTTTGACTAATAAACAAAATTATTAAGCAATTTAAAACCATTTAAAATATTTTTCAAGCTACTTGTAAAATATTTCAAATTAATGTATAATCTTTGTAAATACTAACAATACTTAAATTAGTTTCTAAAATTCAATTCGACCATTTCATTTTTAATAATCAAAACATTTTGATAAAATTTCCTTTAACATGCTTACTTACCTTAGATTATTTAGAATCCAATTTTTCTCACTTTTTGGCATGTTGGCCAAATCTCATAGTATAAATAAAATTCCAAAAATTCATTTCTTTGTTCTAATTCACTTGAATTCACTTGATATTCATTAAAAACATTGTAAATCACCTTAATTCCTTCCATTCAATGGTATGACCGAACCTAGGGTTTTGCATTCTTTGGAATACTCATGCATTTCTAACATTATAATAACACATACAATACATATGCCACATATTTCAACACTATAGGCATGCAAAATATTCTAAAGCTATAATCATGCATATAAAAATAAATAAATCACCAACCGAAAAACACTTAATTAATCAAATAATTAACACAAGCCACAACAATTCAAACCACCACAATTACACAAACCGAATCCTCATGGATTCTTCATACACAGAACAAAAACATTCCTCACCACCAACACATGGTTGATGAGGGTAATCTCCTCTTACCTCTTGAAGCAAAATAACCTAAGTTAGTCTCCTCCTTCTCCTTGAAATTTCGGGTAGCCTCCAAACAAAATCCTAACAATTTAAAACAATTAGTAAAAACTCATACAAGGTTTAATATGGAAAAACCATGGAACAATCATGGTTAAAAAATTTTAAAAATCAAAATTTAAATTAAAGAATCCAAACTTACCCTTGAGGAAACAAGAAAAATGATGGATTTTGAACTAGATAGAATAGGATTTTGGCAAGATCTTGTGAAGAAAAAGTGTTTAAAATATGGTTTTGATTTAAGAAAGATGAAGAGGAAAAATTATGGAGGTTTGGTTATGTGGGTAAGAAGCTTGACCGAATAGAGAGAAGAAAATAGAAGAAGAAAGAAGCTTGGGGTTTTGGTGTTTTTGGAGAGAAAATGGAAGGTCTTCAACGTAGAGGAGAGTGAAAATAAAAGTGAAGAATGAATACCAAGGTCTTTGCCGTGAGGAGTTTTGAGTGCAATTTAGTGATTAAATTCACATGGAAACTATCCTAACCATCCATCCATTCAATGGTTGGGATTACATCTAGTTGGTGTGCTTAGGAAGCTTTGTAAAGCTTATCCAATAAGCCTCCAAAGGTCAGCTGTCCAGTAGTGAATCACTTGAGAAAAAGTGAGAAATAATTATTGTTTTGCTTCTTTAAATGATAGCTAATTAGAAAAGTGACTAAATATATTTAAATAGGTAAATTAACTTTGATTTAAATGCATGGCCGTGAATCACTTTGAGAGAAAGAATGAATTATGTTTGATTTTGTTTCCTCCAAATGCATGGCCGTGAAAAGCAAATGGATAGCCACCAATATTGACTCTCCAAGACTCCATCTAAGCCTTAGAATTCACCAAGGGTCAAGATTAAAACTTGATCACCAAGCTTGTTTCCTATTGGCTACTCCAAGCCTTGTCACATGTTCTTGAATATTCCATTTTGCCTCCAATATTGCAGCTGCCCAACGTATCCTCCAAGTCCAAATTCAAGAGTTTAATTTGTTTATTTACATGTTAATTAATTAGGAAGTCTATTTGACTAAATATCCTAATTAAATCCTAATTAACATTTTAATCCTATGACTAATATATCTAACATATACTAACATATATCATAACCTTTAATTAATTTTAGAACTTTCAATTAATATTTTAGATTATACTTAGTTAAGAATTAAACTAGTTTACTTAATTATTTATTCTAATTATATAACTAGTTAATTAAACAAATAATTACATAATTTATAATCTCTAAACAATATTAGCATATTTAATTAGTATTTATATTATAATTATTTAATAACTAAATTAGTTTAATTAGTTTGCTAATTAAATAATTAATCTAGTCAAACTAAGCTTAATTAATTTACTAATCCTAAAGTCAAGTCTACAAATTTTTGACTTAATCCTAAATGATTGATTCTTCTTTAAATCCTATCCATTGATCAAATCCATGGTCATCTTCAAAGCTTATCCATCAAGATTCAATCCTAGCCATTCATCAAATCTATGGTCATCATTCAAGCTTATCCACCAAGATTCAATCCTAGCCATTCATCAAATCTATTCATCATTCAAGCTTATCCACCAAGATTCAATCTAATGGTCCAAAATGGTCAATGTTCCACTTTTGTTGACTTCTCTTTATTAGTTTGACTTCTAGGTGTCTTATTTCTATTGGTCCAAGTTTCTTGTTTCTATTGGTTACTTTATTTATACGTGGGTCCCACACACAAGATTTCGATCCATTTGTCAAAATTTATATTGAGTAATAAAATAATACTAAAAATTATTTTATCGCACGCTTAAATTCTAAAAATTACTAAACTAATTTATATATCAATCAATTGGGTTTAGTAAGATCCCCAACTCTAATTAATTAAAATAATATTTTTCCACTTAAAAATTATTATTTTCCGTCCGAGCAAATCTCACAAAAAGTCCAAATAAAATTACAGACATTAGTAATATCAAACACCAGTATCATGTAGAAAAACCAAAAATAGTACATTCGGATGAAATGGTCATTTTTCCATTTTTCCCCATCACGAAGCAAAACACTCAAAACGGTCAAATAAAATAACAGACAAGATATATGTCTCAGATTTCATACGTAAAAAATAAGAAACAAGAAAATAAGGATACATCGATCTTTTACCCAAAAATTGGGGTGTTACAACTCTCCTTCCTAAAAAGAATTTACCCTCAAAATTGTAGCTGCTTTCGAATAGTCTAGGATACTACTCTTGCATCACCGCTTACGTCACCTCCGTCATTCCGTTACCTCGACCAACGAAAACTCCTTGCGTCGCGTAAAACATGGAGAACTATTTTAGTATGGTTCCTCATAATTTTTAAGAATAGATCAGAATGTCGTTAATAAAGATAATAACAATTCTGTCTAGAGAAAAAAAATGAAAGATACTATCCACCACGCTTCCGCTTACGCCACTGATCAAGATCACTTGAAATTTCCATGCCTTTGTACAAACTTCACTCTCTTGCCTTTGCTTTTAACAGAAGTGTCTCACAATACAAGTTCTCTTTTTAACAATACTATATCGATACTATGACACGATTTTAACTCTGAATATCCTTTCTTTTGCAATTTCAATATACGAAAAGATATTATAAAGATTTAGAAAGAAAAGGTAGAGAAACTATCTGAATTGTTACCAAACATGTCCAACAAAGAATTTGACATTACTCGATTTAAAAATGAGTTTTCTGAGACACTAAAATTCTACTGAAACAATTTACAGGATATGATTAAAATAACCAATCCATATATAAGATCACATCTATCCTATAAAAGAGGTAGACAATTTAGATTAATCGAAAAGATTGTTTAAGGAACTAGATAGTAATAACGGATTTGATAACAAAAGTAGAAATAGATAAGTTAAAAGGTAACAAAGATACCAGTAATTCTAATTAACCCAAATAGTCAATTAGTCATAAAAGAATGGGTTAAACCAAAGTACATTTCGCAAATGCGTAATATGAAAGATATCATAAAGACATAGAAACAAGAGATGATAGAATCATCCATACCACCGAACCTATCCAATAAAGAAATTGATATGGTCCGTTGAATTTAGAAGTAAACTTTTTAACTTGAACAATTTGACCAACTGGTCTAACAGAGCATGGATGGTTAGAAAAATACCCAATCCATATTTTTAGATTGTGTTTGTTTTGAAAAAGAAGCATACCAATTAAATCAAAAAAAAAATTTAATTATTTAACAGACTTAGGATGGTTTAAGCAACTCAAGTACTCAACCACATGTTTTAGAACCGAGAAATAGAAACAACCAGGTCAAAAGATAATGAAGACACGAGAAAACTCTAATTGACCCACACAATTATATGCCATAAAGAAATAGGTTACCTTCGAATTATACAGTATAGTTAAAAGATCACCTTTTTATGATACACACTTCTTTATTTAGATCCTCAGTCTAAAACACTTTTGCTCCACTTGATGAATCGTTGTTCCATTCCACTTGAGATGTCGAAACACATCCTGCTTCCTCACGTATACGTTTACTACAAATCATCGCCTTTCTTCAAAGACAGATGAATCATAATACCATGGAAACCAAAGTAACCATCTCAAACAACGTTGTCTCCTCTCGAGTCCAAACACGAGAGAGTTACACAACAAAAACAAGACAGACCTAACCACAAACCCCAAAAAGACTCTAACCGTGCTCTGATACCAACTAATGTAACACCCTCCCTAGGGCGTCACATTTTAAAATAAAAACTTAAACCAATTATAATTATTTTATAAAAGCTTGAGTTTCAAAATACAAATTTTAAAATTTCTTTTTCGCAAAATATAAACTTACCAAAAATTAAGAGTAACAATGAAATTAGATTGAACTGATTAACATACATATGCCATATACATCACAAAATAATCAACAATAAATTAAAACATGAAAATTACAGACTCGTAGAGAAACAAGAGTAAACCCGAAGAAAGTTACTACTAATAGCACGGTAATAACACTAACGAGGAAGAATAAAACTCAACTAAAAAAATTCCATTTCTTCACCAATCGCATCATGTTGAAACTTGGAAGATTACTTCTTGTGTCACCATCTTCGAATATTGTCTCCAATAAGCCTCAAAATACGCTTCGCCTACTACACGAATTTAAACAATACAAACCAAACAAAACAATACAATAAAGAGGTGAGATCCCCTTTCACCTTTACCAAGATCGGTAGCAAAGAATGATACGAATGACTAGATCATTCCATACACACAGTCAATACATGAATTTAGTCATATTATCGATTTACAATTAATTCTAATAAGCATATATTATAATCGAATAAACCACAATAACATTACCAGATAGATATAACAATTCACACTATATAAAATGCCATAACAATAAATCATAATAATATAGAATAAAGATTAAATGCAATATCAACATATAATATCCCAAATAAAAGATCATAGGCAAACGATCACAGATAAAAGATAATAATGTACCACATATAAACATATACAATGTGACACAATCCTACTCCATGGAGCTACAATACACACAACGATATCAGAGAGAATGAGTTGAGACTTCTATTAGTACTGCCCAGCCAATCCAGCTATTGCACTGTCAAAACTTTGTGTCTATAGCTTTGGCTACCCCGACCAGCTATTGCATTGTCAAAACTTTGTGTCTATAGCTGACCGTTGTGATTGCTATTGCACTGTCAATACTTTGTGTCTATAGCCCACTAAAAATAAACATAATGGCATAGCATACAACCCAGACACACAGTCAATTAATTGTATACTACAGGCAGTCTGATAGTCCTCTCAAAACTTGATTAAGGATAGTGCTTGTCGAGAACATAAGTGTGTTGTCACGCACCACGACCCAGAAGGAGCTACCTCCTGTCCACATATGGAATAGTGCACACTATGAACTCCAAGTCCATATCAGAAACTGAACACACTATGCCTATCACATCGACAACACGATGTTATTCATCTCATCAATCAAATCACCAATTTGTAAATTGGCACGACTCAGTGCATGAACAAAGCAATAATTACTAAAATATCATCAGGTTTCAATTATTTATATAAGTGTCATCAATTTCCAATTATTTACAAAAATACCATCAAACTTTAAATAATCACAAAAACGCCCTCAGATTTCAAATAATGTCAAAAACGCCCTCAATAGCGAAAATAATTACGTAAATGCCCTCAATGGCATAAATCTCAAAATACAGTACGCTCCCACTTGGCGCACTATCTTTTTCATAAAACCAAATCACAATACGCACCCACTTGGCGCACTATCTTTTTCATAAAATCAAATCACAATACGCACCCACTTGGCGCAACATAACTTCTCATATATCTGGGTTCACCACATTGGCCAAATAGTAAAATTTGCTGTTTTTGTCAATCGCGTAGAAATTTTATTTTATTTTCAAAATCTTATCGTTTTCACAATATATATCACATTTCCAATCGCGTAAATATAATTTACTGTTTCCTCAATCGCGTAATAATTTTATATCATTTTCTCAATCGCATAAGCTTTTTAAATCATTTTCTTTTTCGTTTTCCTCAAATAAACAGTTTTTGACTAATAAACAAAATTATTAAGCAATTTAAAACCATTTAAAATATTTTTCAAGCTACTGTAAAATATTTCAAATTAATGTATAATCTTTGTAAATACTAACAATACTTAAATTAGTTTCTAAAATTCAATTCGACCATTTCATTTTTAATAATCAAAACATTTTGATAAAATTTCCTTTAACATGCTTACTTACCTTAGATTATTTAGAATCCAATTTTTCTCACTTTTTGGCATGTTGGCCGAAATCTCATAGTATAAATAAAATTCCAAAAATTCATTTCTTTGTTCTAATTCACTTGAATTCACTTGATATTCATTAAAAACATTGTAAATCACCTTAATTCCTTCCATTCAATGGTATGACCGAACCTAGGGTTTTGCATTCTTTGGAATACTCATGCATTTCTAACATTATAATAACACATACAATACATATGCCACATATTTCAACACTATAGGCATGCAAAATATTCTAAAGCTATAATCATGCATATAAAAATAAATAAATCACCAACCAAAAAACACTTAATTAATCAAATAATTAACACAAGCCACAACAATTCAAACCACCACAATTACACAAACCGAATCCTCATGGATTCTTCATACACTGAACAAAAACATTCCTCACCACCAACACATGGTTGATGAGGGTAATCTCCCTCTTACCTCTTGAAGCAAAATAACCGATTAGTCTCCTCCTTCTCCTTGAAATTTCGGGTAGCCTCCAAACAAAATCCTAACAATTTAAAACAATTAGTAAAAACTCATACAAGGTTTAATATGGAAAAACCATGGAACAATCATGGTTAAAAAATTTTAAAAATCAAAATTTAAATTAAAGAATCCAAACTTACCCTTGAGGAAACAAGAAAAATGATGGATTTTGAACTAGATAGAATAGGATTTTGGCAAGATCTTGTGAAGAAAAAGTGTTTAAAATATGGTTTTGATTTAAGAAAGATGAAGAGGAAAAATTATGGAGGTTTGGTTATGTGGGTAAGAAGCTTGACCGAATAGAGAGAAGAAAATAGAAGAAGAAAGAAGCTTGGGGTTTTGGTGTTTTTGGAGAGAAAATGGAAGGTCTTCAACGTAGAGGAGAGTGAAAATAAAAGTGAAGAATGAATACCAAGGTCACCCGCTGTGTGAGGAGTTTTGAGTGCAATTTAGTGATTAAATTCACATGGAAACTATCCTAACCATCCATCCATTCAATGGTTGGGATTACATCTAGTTGGTGTGCTTAGGAAGCTTTGTAAAGCTTATCCAATAAGCCTCCAAAGGTTGCTGTCCAGCCGTGAATCACTTGAGAAAAAGTGAGAAATAATTATTGTTTTGCTTCTTTAAATGATAGCTAATTAGAAAAGTGACTAAATATATTTAAATAGGTAAATTAACTTTGATTTAAATGCATGGCCGTGAATCACTTTGAGAGAAAGAATGAATTATGTTTGATTTTGTTTCCTCCAAATGCATGGCCGTGAAAAGCAAATGGATAGCCACCAATATTGACTCTCCAAGACTCCATCTAAGCCTTAGAATTCACCAAGGGTCAAGATTAAAACTTGATCACCAAGCTTGTTTCCTATTGGCTACTCCAAGCCTTGTCACATGTTCTTGAATATTCCATTTTGCCTCCAATATTGCAGCTGCCCAACGTATCCTCCAAGTCCAAATTCAAGAGTTTAATTTGTTTATTTACATGTTAATTAATTAGGAAGTCTATTTGACTAAATATCCTAATTAAATCCTAATTAACATTTTAATCCTATGACTAATATATCTAACATATACTAACATATATCATAACCTTTAATTAATTTTAGAACTTTCAATTAATATTTTAGATTATACTTAGTTAAGAATTAAACTAGTTTACTTAATTGTTTATTCTAATTATATAACTAGTTAATTAAACAAATAATTACATAATTTATAATCTCTAAACAATATTAGCATATTTAATTAGTATTTATATTATAATTATTTAATAACTAAATTAGTTTAATTAGTTTGCTAATTAAATAATTAATCTAGTCAAACTAAGCTTAATTAATTTACTAATCCTAAAGTCAAGTCTACAAATTTTTGACTTAATCCTAAATTTGATTCTTCTTTAAATCCTATCCATTGATCAAATCCATGGTCATCTTCAAAGCTTATCCATCAAGATTCAATCCTAGCCATTCATCAAATCTATGGTCATCATTCAAGCTTATCCACCAAGATTCAATCCTAGCCATTCATCAAATCTATGGTCATCATTCAAACTTATCCACCAAGATTCAATCTAATGGTCCAAAATGGTCAATACCACTTTTGTTGACTTCTCTTTATTAGTTTGACTTCTAGGTGTCTTATTTCTATTGGTCCAAGTTTCTTGTTTCTATTGGTTACTTTATTTATACGTGGGTCCCATTACACAAGATGTCGGGTCCACTATCAAAATTTATATTGAGTAATAAAATAATACTAAAAATTATTTTATCGCACGCTTAAATTCTAAAAATTACTAAACTATTTATATATCAATCAAATTGGGTTTAGTAAGATCCCCAACTCTAATTAATTAAAATAATATTTTTCTCACCAGTTTAAAAATTATTATTTTCCTCGTCTCCGAGCAAATCTCACAAAAAGTCCAAATAAAATTACAGACATTAATATCAAACACTGTATCATGTAGAAAAATCAAAAATAGTACATTCGGGATGAAATGGTCATTTTTCCATTTTTCCCCATCACGAAGCAAAACACTCAAAACGGTCAAATAAAATAACAGACAGTATTATATGTCTGTATTTCATACAGAAAAATAAGAAACAGTAAAATAAGGATACATCGGTCTTTTACCCAAAAATTGGGGTGTTACACTTGTGGTTGAAGAGGGAATGAGAATTGATAGTGAGGTCTATGATGGATCTTGGGGGCGTCAAGGCGCGGAGGTCGACCAGTGGACAGTTGGCGAGTACCCTGTGCCACTTGGCGATGTAGTCCGTTGCAACGCATTGACAATACCCGACAAGAACACGATTCTTTTCAACGACTGGGAGACTGTCTTTGGGCTAAGGCTGACAATTAACCAGAGCATTCTTCTCGAAATTGTGAAAACCTCCATGGAGTTGTTTTTGATAAACCGAGTCTTTGTGTATATGCATAAATCTGAGCATTTATATCTGTATGATATATTAATTGAGGAATGTTAGCTATGACAATTGTTTTGAGTACTTGGATGATGATTGAACTGATAAATGATTAAATGATGATAGTTGATTAACGTTGATAGCATGATTATCGTATGATCTATCTGTATGATATACTGTTTGTGTTATCTCTGTACTGCCATATTGGTAATGGCGTAGGTGATCTCACCTCTTTGTTATCTTTGTTTCTTTCGTTCTACATCTTGTTAAAATCAAATAATAGAAGGATCGAGTTGTCTTAGACATAACGGGCGATGGACACTCTGAGATTGGTGACAACAATAAGGAGTGGACATTCAGGACTTGAAGGTGTGCAGTGTTGACAAAGGAACAGATGTCTGATGCATCAAGATGGACAGAAAAAGGAATAAGTATGTTAAAGTTTCTCGTTAGTGTTGTACCGTGCTATTAAGTAGGACCCGTCATGGGGTTTGTTACTGTTAAAAAATAAGTCTGTTAATTTTATATTTCTTTTTAAATTGTGATATTAATTGGTGTCACTATTGCATAATGAATAGTTGAAATATGATTTTCAATATTACCTAATATTTTCAATAAATTTACGTTTCAGTAAAGAAGAAAATTTGAAACCCATCTATTATAACTCAAACTTTGTGCGAACTTCTTTTCAGATTATGAGTCGAGAGTTGGAAATATGATGCCTTGAGGAGGGTGTTACATTACTTAGTATCAAAGCACGGTTTGAGTCTTTTGGGGTTTGTGGTTAGGTCTGTTTTGCTTGTGTTGTGTTCTCTGTGTTTGTTTTCCGAAAGGAAATAATGGTTTTTATAATGGATATTAGATCCATTGTATTTCGATCCGCACGCCTCAAAAAAAAAAGGAATGGCTCAGGATAATTATACTTGTGTGGAAATGGAACATGTTACTAGTAATGCAGTTGCAACTACGGGAGCAACGGGAGCAATGTGGAAAGATGACTGCACGAACAAAGGACCGCTGTTCAGTGGAAATTGAAAGTTGAAGTTTAGGATCTAATGGAAGAGAATCAGTCTTGGAATATAAGATTTCATAATTTTGGAACCTGAAATTTCTTTTTAGGATATTGAGATTGTAATTGATTTCGACGGAAGATGTATTTATAACCATTGAGGAAACCAAAAATAGTAAAGGATGTGAAAGAAAGTACTTAAATAAAGGAATGTACGTCAAGGAAACAAATTGTAGAAAAGTTGGACACATTTCCCAGAGATTATGCTCTTTGAAAATAGAGTTTTCTATTAGTAAAATTTTTGATAGTAAGGGAAGTTGTTACTCTGAATGGAACGGGAGTGTTCTGAGCGGAAGATTTAAACAATGGAGATTGTGTCATTGGAGCTAATCCTATAAACCATACTGAATATTTCTGTGAGTGACCTATTCTTTATAACATATGATTGTGTAGATCAATTATACGTTAGAGTTATTCGTTATCCTCTGATTCGTTTACTTCTGTTTCTATTCTTAGTCAATCGAGCTATTCAAGTTATTCAAATTGTTGTTATAGATCAAAACTTTGTGTTAGTTTGATCTGTTTCATAAACAGACGTGATCTTTGGAAATGGATTAGTTATTTTCCAACCATATCCAATGAGATTATTTCAACAGAGTGTGAGTAATCCAAAGAAAATTTATTCTTGAAAATCAAGTTACATCCAATTCTTTGCTGGATATGTTCGATAACAGGTTCAATTCATTTTGTTATCTTCCATGATGTTTTCTTTCATCTCCTGCAATTGAACGAACAAGAAACGATATTCCTATTTAACTCTATGTCATAGTATTTGGTATATTGCTGTGGAAAGGAGAACTCGATTAGTGAGACATTTCCTGTTAAAAGCAAAAATCTAGAATATGTAGTGATATGAGGATAAGGAAATTTTAAGTAATACATTACATTAGTTGGAAGTTATCTGAGAAAAACTATTCTAGGCATGAATGAAGATTGGTTGTCGTTATGTTGGTATCAGAGATATGGAAATTCTTTCTTTCTAGAGTAACATTCAACATCTTCAGTTATTATAAGAGTCTGAGATATCTGTTTGATCAAGAGAAGTTGAACATCAGCAAAGAGATTTTGTTGGTAGAATAGTATAGCAAGATGTAAGAGAGGAAGCTTCATGAGAATTGGAAAATAAGATAAAAGAGTAATGTTCATATTTATTCTAGGGGCGTGAAATCATGGTTATTAAATTTCGAGGACGAAATTTCTTTTTAGAGGGGGAGTAATGTAACACCCCAAAATTTCCTATCTTGTAAACAGTAATTTTGACAAGCAATGTAATTTACTTGTTTAGTAATTTTTGGATCTGTAAAATTATTTTGATTATTCGGTCAGCGTATTTGATCATTTTGAGTGATTTACTCCGTGTCGGAAAATAAAAATTTTTTGCGGTAGGGAAAACTTTACGTAATTTAATTTTTACCGTTAGGTTTTAATTATTTTACGTGATCTGATTTGATATTTGTGTGTTTTCTAATATTTGTGATTTTGTGGATGATTATAAATTTTTTTACTATATGTGGGCCCAGGTGGTCCTATGTGGGCTCAAGTGGCCATATGTAGGCCTGAGTCCCGCAAAGTAAAAATTTTTCTACGGATAGAAAAAGTTATACTGTTTAGACGGAGACAAGGGATCTTACTAAACCTGAATCTGGAAATAATTTTTATAATTTTCTTCTACTGTGTTTTGTACTATATTTATTTATCAGGTGATAAAAATACAGTAAAAATATTATTTGTAAGGTTATAGCAGATAAAAATAATAAAAATTATACTCCGTAGTCAACAAAGAGGGCTTGACTTGATTTGTACCCTTGGATGAGAATACTTAGTTTGAAGATTAACCATTGATTTAATCAACGGTTAAGAAATAAACTTAACAAAGAAGCATTGGATAATCACCATTGATTTAATCAATGGTGTGAGAATAAACTTGGTTAGGAAAGCTTTGATATCAACCGTAGATTTAATCAATAGTGTAAAATTGGTTATATAAAGTGGTTATGACCATTTATAACCATTGGATTTAGAATTGATCAAGGGTGGAGATTTAGTCTTAAAAAGTGACAAAGACCATTTATGACCATTGGATTTGGATTTAATCAATGGTGGAGATTTGGTCTTCTACAAAGGCTATGACTAATTATAACCCTTGGATTAAAAGTAAGAAGGAGTAATCTTGACCCTTTATTTTGGAGACACATCTAATGGCTAGGATTTAAAGGAGAAAGATCCAATGGCCTAGATTTAGTCTTCTAATCAAAAGTCTACCTAAATCCTAACCATTGAATTAATCAGCAGCTAGAAATGCTTCAAATAATGGCTTGAAAAAGATGACAATATTATTACATGCATAATGTAAGGAGGGGACGATTTTTGTAGTATTTTGGAGCTAAAGGTGATTTGATGACCATTATTACTTGTCATGGTCAATATTATATCATTCTTGACCATTATTACTTTGTTTGCTTCCTTAGGAGAATGCTTGGAGGGGGGGCACGGTTTTGGTGGCTTAATAGCTTAGCCAAGTTTCAAGACATCAATTATATGTTGTCTTGGTCATTATTGATTCATTTTCAAGAAGGAAACTTAGCAAATTTTCTCTTCATTTCTCTTCTCCTCTATGTTTCGGCCATGACCATCAAGAACACCTTCCATTACTTTTTAATTTCATCCAACCATAGATCTTGAATCTACATGATATTCTAAGCAACTTTCATATTGGAGACTTTATCTAAATCATTCATCTTCATGGACTTTCTTCAAGAGCCAAGTTATAGGGTATTTGTGGTGAAGTGTAAGGAAACTTCATTTCGTCTCTTTTTTTTCATGTTCTAAACCATGTTTAATCCATGGTTCCTCTTAATCAAGTTTAGTATACTAATTTCTATGTATTTTATTTTGTATTTAAGAAGCCTTTGGTGGTGAAGGACTTAGAAAAAGAAGCAAATTAAGAAGCTTTTAAGGATCTTCAAGAGGTATGATGGAGATCCATCTCACCAACCAAGCATGGTGGTGAGAGATGGTTTTATATTTGATGGATGGTGAATCCATGTGAGGATTCATATCCATGATCATGTAATTATTTATGGGTGTTTATGTGCTTTGATTATTTGCCTATGTTTTGTATGATTTGCATGATTTATTGCTTTGATTATGGCATGTTTGTGATATATATTTAAATATATATATGTATGCCATGATTTGATGGTGGAAAGGAAATTGATTTTTGGCTCCAAAGGCTAAGGGAGAGGCTACGGTTTTGAGCTCCCAAAAATTAGAGTTCATGTTGAAAATTTTCAAGAATAAGGGAATTAATTTTTGGTCCCTAGAACTTAGTGAATTTCAGCCAAGACACCTCTAAATAAGTGTTCATAAATTAATATTTTCATGAAAAATGAAAATGGATGATTTGAAGAGTATGAAAAATAAACAAATGGTTTGTTTTTCAAGAGAACAAGAATACGGTCTTTGAGGAATTTTTATTAATTTATTTTATGTAAAAAGATCCTAAGTGTTTTTCTAAATATGAGTTTTGAATGAAACAGACAAACATTGATTTTAAGGATTTGCAAAGAAAGTGAAAAATGATTTGCAAAGAAAGTGAAAAAGGATTTGTAAAGAAAGTGAAAAAGGATTTGAACAAATGGGTTTGGTTTTTATAACCATCAGTATTTCGGTTTTGAAAATAAAATTTTGATGGTTTTGTTTGTGTAAAACCATATCAATTTAGAAGGAAAAATGTTTTGATAATTTTCAATAGTCATGTCCACGTTTTCGAAGGCTTGTAATGCATTGATTTTGATGAAACAAAGTGATTTTCCAAGTGAAAATATAATTAATTTAATACAAGGAATTTGAAAAGGGAATCAGAGTATTTTAGCACTTGAGAAATGAATTTTTATGTAAATGGAAAAGAGAGGTTGCAAGTGAGCCTCAATTTATTTTAAAAAGAATTTATTTTTGTTAAAATTGATTTAAAAAAAATGAAGAATACAATAGTGATTTGGTATTTTCTAACGTGTAACTCATCCGTTAGATTTTGGAAAGCGTTAGTAATTTTTAAAATTAGAAACATTGATTTAATTCAATGGAATTGTGAATTTGTGGAATATACTTGAAAAAGGATTTTTCTTGAGTAAGAAGATATATTAAATGAAGTGGAAAGTTATATTATTTTGAAGAAGGTTGATTTGGAAATGATTTGGGAAAAATGGAGAATATAATGGTATTTTGAAAATTTACTAACGTATAACTTATTTTCGAGTTTTGAAGTGCGTTAGAAAATGTTAAGTTTTGAAAACGTTGATTTATATCAATGAAAAAGTGATTTTGTGAATTATATTTTGGAAAAAGTTTTCTTGAGTAAAGAAATGTGGAAAAAGATTTTCTTGAGTAAAGAAAATGTGTTAAATAAAGTATAAAGTCATAATTTTGAGAAAAGTGGAAATGGAATTTTTGAAGAATAAGAAATATTTTCTGTAATGGAATTGTGGTAAAAAAATTATTTATGTATCTTAAAAATATAATTTTTAAAGTACGTGATTTGAAATATAGTAAAATATTTCTAAGTGTTGAAAATACAATATAAATACCGTAGAACCAGTATATGGATGTTGTGTGAGAAAATGACATGTTTTGCCTGTGATTGGCATTTGGTGCATTATACATGCATTGGAAAGATATGTCTGTGATTGGATTTGGTACATTATACGTGCACTGAAAAAATATGCGTTGAAGCATATGATTATATTGAACAAATGAAATTGAAAAGATTTGGCCCTTTGGAGTTGACTTGCACTGATATATTTATGCATTGTATAAAATATAGCTAATAGCTATTATGACCCTTGTGGTTGAAGAGGGAATGAGAATTGATAGTGAGGTTTATGATGGATCTTGGGGGCGTCAAGGCGCGGCGGTCGACCAGTGGACAGTTGGCGAGTAACATGTGCCACTTGGCGATGCAGTCCGTTGCAACGCATTGATGATACCCGATAAGAACACGATTCTTTTCAACGACTAGGAGATTGTCTTTGGGCTAAGGCTGACAATTAACCAGAGCATTCTTCTTGAAATTGTGAAAACCTCCATGGAATTGTTTTTGATAAACCGAGTCTTTGTGTATATGCATAAATTTGAGCATTTATATCTGTATGATATATTAATTGAGGAATGTTGGCTATGACAATTGTTTTGAGTACTTGGATGATGATTGAACTGATAAATGATTAGATGATGATAGTTGATTAATGCTAATAGCATGATTATGGTATGATCTATCTGTATGATATGCTGTTTGTGTTATCTCTGTACTGCCATGTTGGTAATAGCGTAGGTGATCTCACTTCTTTGTTATATTGTTTTGCTGTGTCTGTACTTTTAAAATCAAATAATAGAAGGATCGAGTTGTCTTAGACATAACGGGCGATGGACACTCTGAGATTGGTGACAACAATAAGGAGTGGACATTCAGGACTCGAAGGTGTGCAGTGTTGACAAAGGAACAGA
The DNA here is from genome assembly GCA_029884595.1 of Ormosia semicastrata. Classification (NCBI taxonomy): domain Eukaryota; kingdom Viridiplantae; phylum Streptophyta; class Magnoliopsida; order Fabales; family Fabaceae; genus Ormosia; species Ormosia semicastrata. The sequence continues at coordinate 35,034,794 of JAQQTO010000047.1, read as the reverse complement.
TGTCTGATGCATCAAGATGGACAGAAAAAGGAATAAGTATGTTAAAGTTTCTCGTTAGTGTTGTACCGTGTTATTAAGTAGGACCCGTCATGGGGTTTGCTACTGTTAAAAAAATAAGTCTGTTAATTTTATATTTCTTTTTAAATTGTGATATTAATTGGTGTCAATATTGCATAATGAATAGTTGAAATATGATTTTCAATATTACCTAATATTTTCAGTAAATTTACGTTTCAGTAAAGAAGAAATTTTGAAACCCATCTATTATAACTCAAACTTTGTGCGAACTTCTTTTCAGATTATGAGTCGGGAGTCGGAAATGTGATGCCCTAAGGAGGGTGTTACATATTCTAATTTTGTGGTGGTTCCCAGGTGACCACAAGTTCACATCCGGGTATATATCTTTATATTGGTAGGAGGAGTTGTTTCTTGGAAGAGTGTTAAATGGACACTTACATCTATGTCTACTATAGAGGCAGAGTATATAGCTTGTTATGAGGCTACGCTTCAAGCAGTATGGTTGAAAAATTTGATTACTGAATTTCATATTGTGGAGAGTATTTCTAGGCCTCTCACTATCTGTTGTGATAACTCTGTCATAGTGTGCTTCTCTCAAATTAATAAGAGCTTTAAGCGCTCGAAGCTTTTGACACAAAGTACATGTTTCTTAGAGAGAAGATTCAGGAGTTTTAAACTAATGTCGAGCTTATGGTTACATATCCCTACATAACTTATGGTTACATATCCCCTAACTAAAGGTTTAGCTGTCAATGTTTTGTTGATCATGTGACCCACATGGATATAGTGAAGTCTTTTGATGTTTTGGGTTAGTGAGAGTTTGTTTTGTAATTTTATTGTGACCTCATTTTGTGATTATGTCTCAGGACCTTAAACAATTATGTTGTTATTATTGTCATTGCCATATAATATTGTTATTAATATTATCTGCGCAATATTATTTTTTCATATTATGACATATTGTGGAGACATTTTGGACCCAGTTTTATTTTGTTATTGTGCTGAGATGTTTGTTGTAACACCCTAATAGAATTATCGTAAAATAACCGAAATATTTCAAGATAAAGTGTATCAAGAATATCACTTCCTCAAAATGCATAAAACATAAATCCATAATAACTTGTGTAGTTGTAACATCCTAATACAGATATTTAGATATACCAAGATATATAAAGATAACCAGTACTAGAGATGTCACTTCTACATATTACATACTAACATATATCCGTAATCACAACTGAGTAATTATAGAAAGTCTTGAGAGATTGTGGAAAACTTAAACTTATACATATATATACAACACTAACCATAGAAGGGCATAGTATAATACATAACTCTTAAAACATACAAAGCAAATATAAACTTATACATATGCTTTATCTACTAAAGCATATAAAACTATACTAGTTTCATGCTTTGCCTTCTTTCCCTTAGAAGGGTTTTTACCTGGATTTACATGGAAGAACAACTAGGGTAAGAATTACAATTCTCAGTAAAAGCAATTCCAATACCAGCTAGCTATAACATTATATAACAAATATAGCAATTGCTATAACTACTAACATAGGAGTTTCCTCCCTAAATCTTATAACTGCACACTACCAAGTAGTGTGATCTAAACCGATAGCCTACATACCATTAGATATAAACAACTACTAATACAATTGTAAATACTAACAGCAACAGACAATGCCCATACAATTGTCTGTAAATGCAATGAGGATGATATGTATTATGATTATGCCTAAGAAAGATCGTAAAGATATGCTTGTGCAATGTTTTATTTCGAAATACAAACAGAGGTTTATTTTTGAAAAAAAGATATTCATTAAGAACTGGTTCATTATATTATCCTATGGTAAATAGAGGGAAAGCTCATCCTCATATCACACATACCCTGGAATGCTGAGAAGCTCAGGCTGAATCCCTGTTCAAAAGAACCTTACAGACTCCCCACTTATCTCCTTTGGCCTTAATAATAGTGTACAACATCAAAGGATACTCACAAAGATCAATACTAGTAGACCATTTCCATAGACATATATACAATCATCCTTACATACTTAGCTCATCTAAGATCTAGGCATGTTTTATTAGGAAATTCTAACTTCTCATGTTTACCCCCTTATAGATAGGAAAATTAAAATTTCCATACTACATGCGACCCTAGAACTTGGTTAGGAATACTTGTCCCCCTAGGAGCTTTTGACTCCCTTCCTTGACCTCACATCATATAAGTCATATTCACAGGTAGACAATGCCAACTTATCCTAGTTTACTTATATCTAACACCTCTCATCATCACATTTATAGTGAAGCTAAGTAACAATAAGTTACCATAGGTCCTAGACACTTAGCTATAGCAAACCCCTATTCTTTGGTTGCATTAAGGTTCTTAGCTTTCACATATAAACTAGATTAACACTCTAGTGTGTGAAAAGCATAGTGTTATATTTACCTCTTACATAAACACCACCTTAATGTTCCTGTAGACTCAACTCATCCTAGTAAAAGAGTCTATCTCAACTAATGCTTCATTTCAACCTTGTTTAAGGAAACAAATGAGCATTTCTCTATAACTTTGCATACTTAATGAATGTGACAAGCTTACAAGTCAACATTCATCCTTTTATGTATTCTACAATGCATAAGGTTCCGCTTAACTAGAGACTTAGTACATAACATTCCCTCTTTAGAACTAAATACACAACCTTATCCTCACTCAAGTGAATCTAACTCAAGAGTGGTTCTCACCTGCAACTCTTTGTTGCTTAAGGTTCTAGGTACTTCCCAAGGTAATCCACCACTCTTGGATATCCTAAGGGTCATACCTTCCTTATTCTTACTAGAGTGAATACTATAATCCATCTTAGTATCCTTGCATCTAATGCACCACATCATCATATCTTGAGTGATAGCTAATGCAACTCTAAGTTGCCGAAGGTGCCATATCCTTACCTAAAGCATTCCCTTTACTTTTGGTTGCTCAAAGGCTTATGCTTTCTCATACTTGTTAGGTGATAATCTCCCTCTTGAAATATCCCCAATTGTGTATTAACACACTCTAGGGAACATATGCAAATGATTCCATATAGTATAGAACTTCAAAACATCAAAAATGACATTTTTGGAGTTCTTGGTGATTATGCCTCGGTGCAACTTGGGTACGCCGCGACGCCCTAGCCTCGAGTTTTAATACTGGATGTAGCATCACTCTTATGCAATAGTGCACACAGCAGAACCAACCTCACGCTGCGGCGTAACCCCTCACGCCACGGTGAGCATAGCAGAAACCAGATTCTGCAAAATCGTGGTACTGTTCCATTAGTTCTTTTCTTAGATTTTGGCTATTCCAAATCAGTTTCTAAGTGATTCTAAGTCCCTAATCAGTTCTTAAACACATAGGAATCATCAATTACAAACTTAAACCTCTTAATTTGGATTCAGGCACCAAATCACACATAGCTTGACTTAAACCCCTCTTTTGGGCATCAATGGTCTAAATGAAATGTCCTGCGTTTCTATCTTCAACTTATGCTATAAACAAGTCATAAATGACCAAAGAAACACATTCATGCAAGCCAAACACTTCAAACACCTCTAAAACTCAATTTGACCTATTAAGCACCAAGGGTGCATCAATGGTGAAAAGAGTGAACAGAGATGAATATGGACATAAAACCCCTACATCTTGTATGGATGATGAATCTTCAAGCTCCATGCTTTGATCTTGATTTTCCCTTGGTCTTCCTTCTTTTCCCCTTTTCCTTTCTCTTCTTCGGCCTCTTCTTCTTTCTTTTCTTTTGTTTTCCTTTCTTTGTAGCTTCTGCTGCCTTTTAACTAAGAGAATGAAATGAGAAAATGACCATTATATCCCTTAGGATATTTTGCTGGAACTTCCTTATCTACTAAGAACACTTAGGTTCCCTAAAACCAGGTTTTTCAACTTCCAACTGTAACGCCCCTTTTTGGGAGGGAACGTCACATTGTCATTTACAATGCAGAAAAAAAAAATAAGTTAAGACCCAGTTTGTTTGTATAGAAATAAATTTATTTGGTTATAACCGTGTAATTAAATTAGCGAGTATTTTTTTTTGTTATAATTAATAAAAATGGTGATAAGGCAAAATTACAATGAAGAGTAAAATAGAGTAAAGCATACATCAAAACAACATACATGTACAATGATATATCATTATATTAAACTTGTTTGATTACAGCGCCCAATATACAAAAAGCAAAATTTATACATATATGCCCCCAAGAGATCAGAAATATACAGCCTACGAAATAATGACGCATCAGGCCCTAAAAAATAAACACTGATAGCCATTTGTAGCTATTGACAAAGTCAGTCCCTAGGAGGAGAAGGAACCGTGTCAGGATCCTCCTCGGGGTCTTCCTCTTTCGTGGAAACATCCATAGGCCGAGTTACGGGCTGGGGCTCGAGCAGTGGAAACAAAAGAATCTTCTTGTGGGGTGTAATAACGATCACCCCATATCTCCTTGATGGGCAAGTAAAACTCCAGGCGTAAGCTGACGCTGCAAGTGAAGATGGGCGGTTCATGGTGCCCCCAAGCCAGCGAAATCGACACATCTCCCTCGTAGATGAAACGATCAGAATTCAGGTTGATGTACCAGCAGTCTGGCCCTCTGAAGAAGGTCAAACGTACATAACCTAAAAATCCACGTGGGCTTGCCACCATGATCCAATAGTAGGTACTTGTCGCAGTCGAGCTAGAAGTTAGGAAATTCGTGAGCTTCACCTCTGTCGCCGACGTCTTTGATGGAACATAAATACAGACAAAAGTAATACAGATACAGAAAAGAGGTAAGACATCCTACCATCATTACCAATTATAGCAGCAAGAAACAAAATTTCACAAAGTACCCACATAGCATTTCAAAAATAATAATAATGAACATTAAATAACAACAATAGACAATTAAGTAGTTCCAATCAGTTATACATCAGTAAATTAAAAGTTCCAAATATCACAAGAATAAAATGTCAGGTAATAAATGGACTCACTATGCACATGCATACAACATCAAGATCCTACTCTATGGAGCTAGACACAAACAGCCGAAGAGAAAGATTAGGAGACATGTCTGCAACTCAGTTGCCACGGCCAAAGTGCTTTAACTCATCAGTTTATCCACATGCACATTAAGGCATTGTACATACATTCTACACTAGATCACGATATAGGATAGTGTCTCAGTTCGGATCGTCAGTGCGTTTGCATCGGTCTGCCCCACGGACAGAAAAGCTACCAACTGTCCATTATGAGGTACCCGTACCCTGATGCCCCCAAGATCAACAGTATGACCTACACTAGTCTACTCGCACCCGCACTAAGGTGTGTTCAATCTCCTCGGAAACTCGGCCTTAACAACAGTCCAACGGACTTTCACAATGCATGATGACTCAATGCCCATATTATGTATATTCATCATATACTTTTCCACAATATGCCTCAATTGGCCAAGGTGAGTATTAACACATCATTGGTCCCTCACATGGACCCACAACATCATGTTTTCAGAATTTAAATGCAACGATACACTTTCAAGATTTATTATGAATTCTTACTCAAATGTAGCATTTTTTACAAAGTTCGTCTCTAGAGAAATTCTCTTGATTAATTGAGTTCTCTATTGTAATTTATTCACATACACTTAGAAAATTATTCTAAGGGTCTCTGATAATCTGCTAGATTATCTGTTTTTCCATAGCTTTTTGAGTGAATTTCATCGCCTAAGCTCAACTTTTGACATTATTTTGACCTTAAGACAACTTTATTTTATCTTTTTAGTTAATCCATTCTAGCTCATTAGATTGAGTCATTCTGATTAGAATTATTGATGTTTTATCTTATATGCTAATGTTTTGATTGTAGGCACCAAAGTAAACAAGATGAAGCTCAATGGGGTGAAGGACATTCACTGAAGTCTAGGCGCTAGGTGCCTAAATGCTAAGCGCCAGGCGCTCAGTATACACAAAGCTTCATATTCTGGAATCCAGGCACCAGACGCCCAAATGCAAAGTGCCAGGCACTCAGCATACAACAAGCTACATTTTCTGGAGTTCAGGTGCTAGGCACCCAAATTCTAAGTGCCAGGTGCTCACTTTCCTGATACTCAGTTTTAAGTGGACTCTTGAGCACCAGGCGCTGGACTTTTAAGCGCCAGGCGCCCTGCTTGCTCCTGATACATATAAAAAGCCCGTTCTTTCCAAAACGGGGGGATCTTTTGGGCAGCTGGGAAAGAGAGACGAAGGGGAGATGAAAAACTTGACCTAATTTAGAAAACTTGGAGGTGGACTTGAAGAGAAGAAGAGTGGGAGCTCAAATTTTCTTCATTCTTCATGGAGTTTTTCATCTTCTTCTCTATGACTTTAGTTTCTGTATTTGTTTCTATGTCTAGCTAAACTCTCCCTTGTTGGGATTGAGTGGATTTTGATGGATTTTTGCTTATATTTAACTTGGGTTTCAGTTATGCTTAATGGATACTTCTGTTTTGAGTTTATAATCTCTATTCTTAAAACTCTCTAGGGTTTGATCATCGTTAGAATGATTTTTAGGTTTATGCATTGGATGAAAATTTGATGTGTGAACTATGTTTGAGATTGTGAACCTTGTGATTCGTTGTGCTAGGAACAGTCAATGAATGCTTGTTATCTCATTGGATTCTTAATCTTAATGCTTTTTCCCTTTTAGAATCACCTAAGGAATTAGGGATTTTAACTAGGATTTAAGGTTCTTGTGCCTAAGGAATTAGGACTTGGATATTTTGGAGAATCCGATAACAAAATAGAAGTAGAAATTTCTTTTAACTCCAGGTTAATATGCAGCAAATGAAATCAAATGAAACTTGATCCCAACTATTTCTTATCTTTGAATTCCTATCTCTTTTGTGTTCTAAGTGTTTGTTAATTTGTCAAAGCTAAAATACCAAAAAGAATTTTTTTCTTTAATTCAATTTCTTACATGTTTAGTTGTTTACAATTGAGCTTCCTTTGCACCAAAGTTCTATTTGAATAGTAGCTAAGTTTGTGAATTGGTAATTGGTCATTGATCCCTGAGAACGATATCTGATTTTCTCACCATTTTTATTACTTGACGATCCTGTACACTTGTCGTGGTCCCATCAAGTTTTTGGCGCCATTGCTGGGGATCAATTTTACCAATATCGGTAATATCGTAGGCAGCTACTAGTTTAAACATTTATCTTTTCTTTCATTTATTCATTATTGTGTTTAGTTTTCTTTATTTTACTTATTTTAGTATGTTTAGAATTTTATATCTAAATTCTTGCATTTTATTGAGTTATCTTTATTCTGACACATTGTCTCATTGTATGTGAGGTAAAGTTCATAAGGATCAACTTCTTTTTGACCCAGAAATAAGAAGGACTGAAAAAGCTTTGAGGAAGCAATTAAGAGAATAAAGAAGAAGTTTGGATAGCACTCAAATAGCTGTTGAAGACATGGCAGACAATGGGGAAAACAGATCCCCCAATGGAGAAAACAATGGAGAAAATGTAGATCCTCCACCACCACATCAACCTGCTAGGACTCTCATGGATTACTCTATTCCTAGCATGGATGGGTGTGGGGCGAGCATAACCAGACATCCAGTTCAAGCAAATAATTTTGAATTGAAGCCAGCTCTACTCCATTTGATTTAGAATAATCAATTTGGGGGATTTTATACTGAGGACCCATATGCACACATACAAGGGTTCCTTTAAATTTGTGATACTATGAAGTTGAATGGAGTGAGTGAGGATGCCATTCATCTAAGATTGTTTCCTTTCTCTGTGAGGGACAGAGCTAAGAGTTGGTTAGACTCATTGGCAAGAGGAAGCATAACTACTTGGGAAATTTTGGTCCAGAAATTTTTGACAAGATATTTTCCCCCATCTAAGGCTGCAAAGTTGAGAAGTGAGATCACATCATTCAGGCAGTTTGATGGGGAGTCTTTCAGTGAAGCGTGGGAGAGATACAATGAAATATTGAGGAAATGCCCACACCACTGTTTTGACTCCTGGATCCAGGTGCAAAACTTCTATAATGGCATGCTACCTCAAACTAGAGCAATGGTTGATGCTGCAGCAAGAAGGGCCTTGAACTATAAAACTCTGGAAGAAGCTTGGGATCTGTTTGAAATGATGGCCAACAATGACTACCAAAGAAATGGGGAAAGAGCAGTGGGGAAGAAAGGGTACTTGGAGGTTGATTCGATGAATACACTTTTAGCCCAGAACAAAATCTTGACTCAACAACTTAAGAATCTTACAAAGAAGGTTGACACTCTTAAGGTGAATGCAGTAAGTAATGCTCCTTTGTCGTGTGATTTTTGTGGAGGAGAACATGGGAGTGTATATTGTCTGGGTAACATGTTTGGATCTCCATCTCAAGAACAAGTCAACTTCATGAATAACCCTCCAAGGCAACAACACAACCCCTACTCCAACACTTATAATCTGGGGTGGAGAAATCACCTAAACTTTTCATGGAGTAATCAAGGTAATCAAGGCAACCAAGCTCCACAAAGACAACAATTTTCATACCAAGGTCCTCCTCAACACTCTTCGCATCAAGGTTCCTCATCTCAACCTCCACCTATTGAGAAGAAGGCTTCTTGGGAAAAAGCTTTGGAGAAACTAACTTCTCAAACCTCCTCTTTTGTCCAAAAGACTACTGATTTCATGGATGAGACAATAGGTGTGTTTAGAAATCAAGATGCTTTAATTCGTAATCTAGAAACTCAAGTGGGCCAACTTGTAAAACATATTTCAGAGAGACTTCTAGGCAATTTGCCCAGTGATACTGTGGTAAATCCAAGGGAGCAATGTCATGCAATCACTTTGAGAAGTGGTAAGACTTTAGAAGAAGACAAGAATAAAGCATCTAGATCTGTAGAAAATAAGAGTGAAAATATTGAGGTTCTGAGTGAAGAGATTTTGTCTCAGAGTGATAGTAAAGAGGTTGAAGTTAAGGAGGAACAATCGAGAGTGCAGAGAAGAAAGAAAGACTTGGAGCTGAAGAAAATAGTTGATCCTTCACTCTATGCTAAATTTCCATATCCTCAAAGATTTAAGAAGGAGATTCAAGAAAGGCAATTCTCCAAGTTCTTAGATGTCTTTAAAAAGTTACAGATTAACACCCCTTTTGCTGAAGCACTTGAACAGATGCCTTCTTATGCAAAGTTCATGAAGGACTTGCTATCTAAGAAGAGGAAGTTGGAAGAAGATAAAACTGTAGCACTTACTAAAGAGTGCAGTGCCATTATCTAGAGGAAGCTACCACCCAAGTTAAGGGATCCTGAAAGTTTTAATATCCCTTGTACTATTGAGGAGTTGAGCATTGATAAGGCTTTATGTGACTTAGGAGCTAGCATTAATTTGATGCCATTGCCTATCTTGTGCAAGCTGGGAATTGATAAAGTTAAGCTTACAATGGTTTCTCTTTAACTAGCAGATCGATTAATCAAACATCCGTATGGTATTGTAGAAGATTTGCTAGTAAAAGTTGACAAATTTATTTTCTCGGTTGACTTTGTGGTTTTGGATATAGAAGAGAATGCTGATATCTCGCTTATTCTTGGGAGAGCATTCCTAGCAACATTAGGAGCGTTGATCGATGTACCTAGAGGAGAGCTTATTTTGAGGGTGGATGGAGATCAAGTGATTATAAATGTTTTTAATAAGTCTGCGCCAATCTCAGATCTTTATGCCCCTATTAATTGCATTCAAAATAAATCACAAAAGGGTTAGAAAGTAAGAATTCTTCTTCGTCCAATATTGTTGACTCTCCCACTTCCAAGATTATTGATGAAAAGGAGAAATGTCCTCCTCTCTCTGAGATTGCTGGTATAGAGAAAGGTTCTCCCATTATCCATGGTTCTTTGCAAGCTAATCCCTTACCTGTTGAAAAATTAAGACCTCCATGGCCTGATGAGATTTTGCATGCCAAGGTATACTTAGAACAACCAGGTTTAAGTCAAGTTCTAAACACCTTTAGAGGGGATTGCAAGGTCAATGACCAAGAATGGTGGCAAAGGTCTGAGAAAAGAAAAATATCATCCTACTTCTCCTGTTTCAAGCCACCTTGATGAGTTGAAGCAGCACCATCAAGCTAAGGACATTAAACAAGCGCTTCATGGGAGGCAACCCATGCAGGGGAGTTTTTCTAACTTTACTTTTGCATTTGTTTATGTTTTTCTAAACTTTCTGTTATTTTGATTAGCTATGTTACATATTTAGTGTGTTGAATACTTTTAGAATTTTGTGTGTGAATGCTGTTATTTAAGTTTGGAGTGTGTGAACTCATTTTGTCTTGTTTTTTTTCTGTTCTTTTCATGCATGATTTGTATTTTAGTTAAGGGGAGTGAACTGTTCAAGGAAAGGTAAGCTGCAAAATTTTGCAGCATCCATGTCGCTGGGCGGCCTAATGACCGCTGGGCTATGTTTTAAAAGGAAAAAATGTGAAATCCTTTAAGTTGAGGTCGCCAGGCGGCCATATGGCCGCTGGGCGCCCTAGATTTATACACACCACTGGGCGGTGTCAGTGCCACTGGGTGGCCAAGTGGGTTTGTGGAATGAACCCCTCTGAGTTACCACCGTTAGGCGGTATGTTTACCGCTGGGCGGTACGCTTTTTTGAAAGCCGCTGGGCGGTAGATGATACCGCTGGGCAGTATCATGAAATGCTCTCTGACTTCATAACCGCTGGGCGATACGATTTATAAGCGCAAAAAAAAAGAGTGATGTCTTCTGAGTTGATGCCGCTAGGCGGCCTATAGTGCCGCTAGGTGGTATATATATATATTAAAAAAAAAGAGAGAAAGGGGGCCTCTCGGGCACCCATGCGTTGGGCGCCCATTGTGTAGCGTTAGGCGCTACTTGCTGGAAAAAGGGGGGGCCTCTCGGCCACTCAAGCACTAGGCGCTGAGTTAAAAGTGCTAGGCGCTCAGAAGAAAAAAAAAGAAAAGAAAAGAAAAAAAAGGCTAAGGGTGGTATCCTATTTCACCTCACATAGTCACTCTCTGCACTCTTCACTTTATTTCTCTTCCACCTTCACACACACAGAAGAGCTCCTCATGTCCAACCATTTTCTTTCCTCTTCACCATATTTTTTTCACTTCTTTTCTTTTCCCTTAGTCACATTTCTCTGGCGCATTCTCTCTCACACATATTCTCTCTCTTAGCGTTCCCCTCTTCGTGCCCTCTTTCTCTCCTCCATTGTTGCACCTCTTAAGGTAAGTTATCTTTTCTAATTGTTTTCAAGCTTTTTCTTTTCTTTTCTTTGTTTAGTTGTTTCTTTTTTTGAAATTGATGTTAGGTTTTCCTTGGTGTTTTGGATGATGAGAGTGTTCCCTTTTTTGTGAGATTTGAACGTAAGTTTGGGGTTTAGGGTTAGGATTTGTCAATTTGGGGATTGTTGAGGTGTTTGGGATTTTGAGAATTTATGAAAGTAGTGATGAAATTAAACCCTCCATTAAGCTATTGGACTATTCAATTTTGTAATGCAGGGGTTTGATTTTTGAAACTCTGATTGTTGTGCTTGATGGATAAATTAAAATTTGGGGTTGCATTTGGGTTTGTTCAAGAAGTTTAATTGCCTTATGTAGAATGTTTGCACCCTTCAGTGTTATCCCTTTGTGTAAATGTCACCCTAAGCTTGTGAATGTAACACCCTTGTGGAGGTGTCACATTTATGATGCAATAAAATAAAATAAAATAAAATTCTTATGCAAGTTGTAAAACATTTGGTACATAAATAATATTAGAGGCAAAATTTTTCCTTTTATATTTATAACATTAAATAAAATAACACAGAACACAAAATAAAACAAAACATAATCACACCATAATATACATATGATTTTTGTCTTAAATACACAAATAATTTACAACTACAAATATTTATCAAAGCAGTAAAGTGTCATCATAAAGCTAAAACATAACATTGCTCAAGTGCACCTCGAAGATTTTCTAACCCTCGGATGGATCATCTTCAGGGAGATCATCGAAAGACAGAAATCCTGGAGGTCCCACAGCTCTACGGACCTGAGTCCGGGCTGTTGACTCACTACTGAGCTCGCTAGGCGCATGGAAAATTCCCTCCCAATAACGCCTAAGAGTCAGAGGCAATTCAAGATGTAAATACAAAGTAGTAGTAAATATAATCTCCCCATCAAACTCTCTACTCAGGGACACAGTCATACATCCCACGTAGACCACTGATCCTCTATCCTCACGCATACGTCAGGCCTCCGAACCTCCATGAAAATCAAGTCTCACAAAATCGAAGAATCCCAGCAACGCCATGATCTCAAGATCAATCTAGATGATAGGGGTGATCTATCAGCTCGTTGTCCTCGCCCTACTCGTTCGGCTGGCGCTCGTCTGGATACTGAATCTCAAGAGGCTGTTCCTCTTCCTCCTCCTCAAACTCTTTACGAAATATAATAATAATACAAAGAAATATATATAGAGAGGTGAGACAATCTACATCATTACCAGCATGGCAATAAAGAAAATGACAATACAACAGATATCACAATGATACATACCGTCATATCACATACAGTATAGCAAAGCAATACATCATACATTTTATCACAGATTATAATAACATTAAAATGCAGATAATGAATGATACACACACTGACTCATTCCTACTCCATGGAACTAAACACAGATATCTGAGAGAATGATCTGAAAAGAATTAATAGTACCTCAGGCTGCCCAACCAAACTATTACACTGTCCAACGTCGTGTCTATAGTCTACAGTCCAAAACATCGTGTAGCAGTACACAGTCCAAAACATCGTGCATTACAGGTATTGTACTAAATAGTCTCCGCAAGATCTCGATTAAGAATAGTGTTTGTCGAGATCATTAGTGTGTTGCTCGTTACCACAGCCCAGAGGAGTAACCCACTGTCCATATGTGGAATTCTCCGCACACTAATGCCTCCAAGTTCATATAATGAACCACACTACGCCTATCACACCCACAACACGGTGTAATTCGTCTCATTAACCAATCGCCAATTATCAACCAAATTGACACAACTCTCTAAGCATGATCAAGAATTACCAAAATACCATTAGTTTCAATATATTATCATATTTATGAAAATACCCTCAGTCTCAATATACCAAAATATAGTATGTCTCCACTTGACAGTACTATCTCACAACATGTCCCGGTCCACCACTTTGACCCGACAGTAAAATTCACTGTTCCAATTAGTCACATAGAAATTTTATCACATTTTCACAATCGCGTCGCTTTTACAAACATTTTTAAATCACGTAAATATATTTTGACATTTTTAAACATCGCGTAATGTTTTTAAATCATTTTCTCAATCGCGTAAGATTTTTAAATTATTTTCTTAACCATATAGCTTAAAGTCTTTATTTTAACAATGCATAGGCTTTATTTAGTACTATTAAACTACGTAGAATATTTTCCTTACATTATAAATATATTATGGAATCTCTTCATTTTATTTGTCTGATTTTAGTAAATTTTGGCAGCATTTTGCCTAGAAAATCAGTACATGGTATTTTTGACGTTTTTCTCTAAATACTGTTCATTTTACCTTACTAAACAGTTACACCTTGAAACTTGCTAACGCGCTTCAAAACTCAGAGAGTGAGCTCTACGCTAGTATTTTTCAAGCGTTCGCTTTATTTCTTGCTTATAATAAATTCTGCTAATTTAGAATTCTAGAACTAAGTTTATTCATTTTATTTCTTAAAGATTCATTGGAATCAAATTCTTTTGTAGATCAGTTACTTAACCTACCTTAGAAAATAAAATGGCATGTTGGCCAATTCTCATTATTTTAACTAGATTTATTAATCAGTGTTTTAGAAAATGGTTGAGAACATTTCGGTTTTTTTTTCTTGGAGAAGCCATGAGCCTCTTTTGTGTTCTTTGGAACACTCATACAAACCTCACATGTTATTCACATCCTACTTTAATAATCATACAATTAATAACACATGCAATATATTTTAAAGCTATAGACATGCATACAATTAAAATCAATCACAAATAGGAAAGCATATAAAGAATCACATAAATGAATCCTTATGGATTCTTCACACACATACAATTCCATTTTCTCATCACCATACAAGGTTGATGAGATTAAATCTCCCTCTTACCTCTTGAAGACAAAGATCTCCTAGTCTCCTCCTTCTCCTTGTTTTCTTGAGAACCAACACAAAACCCTAATAATTATTAAATAATTAGTAAAATCACATACAAGGCTCAATATTGAAGAACCATGGAACAAACTTGGTTTAGAAAATCACAAATCAAATTTTAAACCATAAAATCAAAAGCTTACCCTTAGGGAAGTGAACAAAAGCTTTGATTTTGAACTAGAAGGAGTAGGTTTTTGATAAAACCTTGTAAAGGAAAAGTGTTTAGGAGATAGTTATGGTTTAGGAAAAGTGAAGAGGTAGAATTATAGAAGATTTATGGTAGTGTTGGGTGCTTGGGCCGAATTTGAGAGAGAAAATGGAAGAGAAAAGTTGCTTGGTGTTCTTGGTATTTTGAGAGAAAATAGGCTAAGTCTTTAGATGTGTGAAAAGTGAATAATGAGAGTGTAAAATGTGAGGGGCTTCCGTGTGAGTGTTGTAGGAGAGATTGAGTGTTTAACTTGGATAGTGAATATCCATTTGTGTTCATACTTTGAAGCACAGGGCATATGTCATCATTTGGCCACCTAATATGCATGCAAGATGGTTCAAGAAACTTGGAGAGGCTTCCCAAGATCTTTGGCTGTATGGCCTTAATAGGATTAGGGGCTTGGTTTAATTTTAATTAATGGCTAATCACATACTAATTAAATGGCTAATTATTTAGGTTAAGTCTCCTATTAACACTTAATTAACATTCTAATTACATAACTAATTAGTTTAATATATAATTGCATCTATCATAACTTCTAAACAAAATTAGGATATCTAATTAATAATTAGATTATAACTAATCAATAACTAGGTTAGCTTACTTAGTTTGTTAATTAGGCAATTAAGATGGTCAAATTAGGTTTAATTAGTTACTAAGCAAAGTCAAACCACTATGTTTGACTCAATCTCAACCTTTGATTTTAACTTTAATTCCTAGCCCTTGATTTGATCTAAGGTGGATATTGCTTAGTGATTTAATTAGAATTGTTCTCACACCATTGATTTGATCAATAGTTATGATCAAAGGTATCTAAATCATGCTTTTCATCCAAGGGTCCACAAAGAAGTCTTTGCCTCTTTATTTGACCACTTCTTATTGGTTCAAAATAGTTAAGCCACTTTCGTTGACTGATTCCTATTGGTTCAAAATTTAGTCCAGTCAGAATCCTTGACTGCTACTTTACATGTGGGTCCCATAGACTTTTTGGGTCCATGGTCATTTTGAAGTAGATTTCTACTGTTTTTGAGATAGTAGGTACTGTCAAATAAAATAATATTATAATAATATAAAATTATTTTATTACACAGTTAAATCCTAAAAATTAAAATATTAATATATATATCAATCAGAATTGGATTTAGTAAGATCCCCCTGCTCTAATTAATTAAAATAAGATTTTTCCAGCCAAAAAATTATTATTTCCCTAGCACGGAGCAAATCACATACAACAGTCAAATACACTCACAAAATAGTCAAATTCAATTTACTACTCACAAAAATTACAAAATAGTACATTCAGGACAATATCGTATTTTTCCCAAAAGTTGGGGTGTTACAGTGAACATGTTTGAATTACGAGAGTGGTTTTATCTTCAGCATGTTTAATTATGTGGAAACGTTGTCATTTGCATTTCACATGTGCATACAGTTGCAAACTGATTT
Source organism: Ormosia semicastrata (assembly GCA_029884595.1). NCBI lineage: Eukaryota > Viridiplantae > Streptophyta > Magnoliopsida > Fabales > Fabaceae > Ormosia > Ormosia semicastrata. Next base: position 35,018,886 of record JAQQTO010000047.1, on the reverse strand, counting down.
GTCTCAACCATGGTTGCTACATGAACTTGCTTGGGCTTTGTTAGAGGCATACTATATATACTGGTTGTGTTATTGAGTTACATTACTAACTGTTAGTATTTTGAAGGTACCCTTATAGCTCCAAAGCTTCCTGTCCAGAGAAATTCAAAGAAAAGAAAGTCAGAGGCATCTTCTTCAAGAGGTCCGACTTTTGATAGCACCCGATTCCGAACAGAAGAACCTAAGAAGAGGTATGAGGCAATGCACAAAAGAGAAATAATTCAAGAGCGGAGATTGGAACTGACTGGTAGGGAAATTGAAGAAATAGACAGAGCAATTGAAACTAGAAGATGGAGGACTTTAGTTTCCTACCCCAAAATAGCTTATTCCGAAATGGTGAAGGAATTTTACTCGAATGCCTATACCACAGAAAAAAAAGGAAAAAAATATGAAAGCTTTGTGAGGGGAAAAAGTGTGCCATTTGATTGCAAGACGATAGACATTCTCCTGGGTACAAAGCCATATTGGGTTGGAAACAGCGGTTGGCAGGATCTTCAGCACAACACAGTAAACACTGAAGGTATTCTTAGCACAATATGCCAACTAGGAGCCCAGTGGACGAGCACTAAGGGAGGTCAACCAAAACAATTGTCCTCCATTGATTTGAAGATAGTTCCAAAAATTTGAGCATCTTTCCTAGTTACCAATATCTTACCTTGTGCAAACAAGTCAGATGTCAAGGTGGATCGAGCTCAAATTGTATTTGCCATAATGAGAGGGTTGAGCATAAACATAGGTGACATTATTGCCTCAAATATCCAAGTCATAGCAAACTCCTTTTCAAAAGCACTAGCATACCCATGCTTAATCACTATGTTGTGTGAAAGAGCCGGGGTGCCCAAAGAAGAGTTTCAGCCCATGAAGAGCTCTTCTTCCATCAACATGGCCTATGTTGTTAAGTTTTGTGGAGTGAATGATGCACAACCAGTGGAAGGTCAAGCATCTGCAAGAGTGAAATTCATCAGAGGTCTCAAAAGCAAAGACTTGCATTACTCGAGCAATCAATGTCAACTATTCACCACAACATGGAAGCAGGATTGAGAATGATGAACGTGTTGAGAGAAGACAACAAAGGGCTTGAGACTATGTTGCAAAAGTTGGGAGAAAAGTTTGATCTCACTTTGGGACCAATGAACTCCAAATCTGATGAAAAGATAAGGAACTATGTTAATTGGAGATCATTTGAAGAGGACTAAGCTGAGGAAGACCAAGCTGAGGGAGATGAAGAAGGAGAAGACCAAGAAGAGGAAGATGAAGAAGGAGAAGACCAAGAAGACGAATCCGCTGAGTCTAAAGAAGGAGATGATGACTAGCCAAGAAAGCCTTAAAGGAAGTAAAGAGCAGTGGAGGAATTTGGAAAGGGCTCTTCACAGAGCCCATCAGATAACTTTGACTTCCTTTTTATTTATTTATTTATTCATTTTTGTGTGTGGTAGATTTCCTTTATGTTCATAGTCTAATTGTTTTATTTTTTATTGTGTAGTTGTTCAGTTAAGTCAAGCCAATGTTGAACTATTTGGAGTTTACTGTTATGGGTCCCCATGTTTGATAGTATCATTGTAATGTGAGCCAACCATGCATGCACTGCCTGTTAGGAAAACTTAGAAGCTTTATGAACTTATTTCTTAGATTGTGGTACTTAAATAAGGATTATGATTTCCATGCATGAATCTTATAGCTTATTGTTAATGTACTTGGTGATTTTTGTGATTGGATTTCATAATTCATCCTTGAGAGTTGTTTTGAGCCTTCAACATTTTTGCTTTGATGAGAGATCCCCTGTGAGTTTCTATTCTCTTAGCTTTGCTTGAATCTCATTTGCATGTCGTGATTTGCACAATGCATCGACATGATAAAGGCATTTTTGTTATTATGCCAAATAGCCATATAGCCAACCAAATGATGTTTGTGTCTATTGTGTTGCCCCTTTGAGCCTAATAAACTGAATTCTTTGTTTGACCCATACAACATGCCTTAGCCAAAATAATTAATGTCTTATCCACCGAAAAGGAGTAGGTAAGCATTGAATTTATTGACTCTTTGGGTTAATAATGTACTAAGTTTGGGGTTACCATTTTGCTATTTGAAAAAAAAAATATTTGATGGTTATGAAGACAGATCCTAAAAAAAAAAAAGAGAAAGAGGAGAAAAAAAAATGAAAAGAAAATTTGTATGGGAAAAAGGGAAAGAGAATCAAGAAGAGAGTAAATTCATGAGGCGAAGTGTGATGAAAGTCTTAATGCTCACTTATTCTCTAGGGTTTTAGCATGTCAAATCCTATTTCATCCACCCTTAACCTTGACCCCATTACAACCCTTAATAAGTCCTTTTGATTGTTGCATCTGTGAGTTGCGTGCATGCATGTTTGAGATGAATAGCAAATTCAAGGAGGGTGAGCTCAATAAGTGATGACTGAGGGAAACACAAGCCCAAACACGAGTGACTGAGAGTCTCCTTTAACCTATAGAAAGTTTGAGTGACCCAATTATCAAGTGTACTTTGTTTCCATGATCATTAGCTTTCAAGTGGTAATTGATCAGTGCATGGTTGTGATGATCCTTATTTTTGACCCTCTGAGTTTCAGTTACATAGTTGAGAGTTCTACTTTCAGGAATGCATGTCTGAATTGATTTGATGTCACTTTGATGCTTTTGAATTGTGGAACACTATTGGTTTATTCTATTCAGTTCAACGTTGGTGTTTGAGTTGTGGAGTTGTCTTTTTGTTTGGCTAGTTTTTTATTCTGTTTTGCTTAAGGACAAGCAAAGTTTTAAGTATGGGGTGGTGATATTCTGCTAGATTATCTATTTTTCCATAGCTTTTCGAGTGAATTTCACCGCCTAAGCCCAACTTTTGACGTTGTTTTGACCTTAAGACAACTTTACTTTATCTTTTTAGTTAATCCATTCTAGCTCGTTAGATTGAGTCATTCTGATTAGAATTATTGGTGTTTTATCTCATTTGCTAATGTTTTGATTGTAGGCACCAAAGGAAACAGGATGAAGCTCAATGGGGTGAAGGACATTCACTGAAGTCCAGGTGCCAGGCGCCCAAATGCTGAGCGCCAGGCACTCAGTATACAAAAAGCTTCATATTCTGGAGTCCAGGCGCCAGGCGCCCAAATGCTTGACTCAAACCCCTCTTTTGGGCATCAATGGTCTAAATGAAATGTCCTGCGTTTCTATCTTCAACTTATGCTATAAACAAGTCATAAATGATCAAAGAAACACATTCATGCAAGCCAAACACTTCAAACACCTCTAGAACTCAATTTGACCTATTAAGCACCAAGGGTGCATCAATGGTGAAAAGAGTGAACAAAGATGAATATGGACATAATACCCCTACATCTTGTATGGATGATCAATCTTCAAGCTCTATGCTTTGATCTTGATTTTCCCTTGGTCTTCCTTATTTTCCCCCTTTCCTTTCTCTCCTTCGGCTTCTTCATCTTTCTTTTCTTCTGTTTACCTTTCTTTATAGCTTCTGCTATCTTTTAACTAAGAGAATGAAATGAGAGAATGACCATCATATCCCTTAAGATATTTTGCCGGAACTTCCTTATTTACTAAGAACACTTAGGTTCCCTGAAACCAAGTTTTTCAACTTCCAACTGTAACGCCCCTTTTTGGGAGGGAACGTCACATTGTCATTTACAATGCAGAAAATAAAAATATAAGTTAAGACCCGATTTGTTTGTATAGAAATAAATTTATTTGGTTATAACCGTGTAATTAAATTAGCGAGTATTTTTTTTTGTTATAATTAATAAAAATGGTGATAAGGCAAAATTACAATGAAGAGTAAAATAAAGTAAAGCATACATCAAAACAACATACATGTACAATGATATATCATTATATTAAACTTGTTTGATTACAGTGCCTGATATACAAAAAGTAAAATTTATACATATATGCCCCCAAGAGATCAGAAATATACAACCCACCAAAATAATGACGCATCAGGCCCTCAAAAATAAATACTGATAGCCATTAGTAGCTATTGACAAAGTCAGTCCCTAGGAGGAGAAGGAACCGTGTCAGGATCCTCCTCAGGGTCTTCCTCTTCCGAGGAAACATCCATAGGAGCCACCGAGTTACGGGTCGGGGCTCGAGCAGTGGAAACAAAAGAATCCTCTTGTGGGGTGTAATAACGATCACCCCACATCTCCCTGATGGGCAAGTAAAACTCTAGGCGTAAGCTGACGCTGCAAGTGAAGATGGGTGGTTCATGGTGCCCCCAAGTCAGCGAAATCGACACGTCTCCCTCGTAGATGAAACGATCAGAATTCAGGTTGATGTACCAGCAGTCTGGCCCTCCGAGGAAGGTCAAATGTACATAACCTAAAAATCCGCGTAAGCATGCCGGCATGATCCAACAGTAGGTGCTAGTCGCGGTCGGGTCAGAAGTCAAGGAATTCGCGAGCTTCACCTCTGCTGCTGACGTCTTTGATGGAACATAAATACAAACAGAAGTAATAGAGATACAGCAAAGAGGTAAGACATCTTACCATTATTACTAATTATAGCAGCAAGAAATAAAATGGCACAAAGCACCCACATAGCATTTCAAAAATAATAATAATGAATATTAAATAACAGCAATAGACAATTGAGCAGTTCCAATCAATTATACATCAGTAAATTAACAGTTCCAATTATTATAAGAATTAAATGTCAAGTAATATATGGACTCACTATGCACATGCGTACAACATGAAGATCCTACTCCATGGAGCTAGACACAAACAGTCAGAGAGAAATATCAGGAGACATGTCTGCAACTCGGTTGCCGCAGCCAAAGTGCTTTAACTTATCAGTTTATTCATGTGCACATCAAGGCATTGTGCAGACATTCTACACTAGATCACGATATAGGACAGTGTTTCGGTCCGGATCGTCGGTGCGTTTGCATCGGTCTACCCCACGGACAGAAGAGATACCAACTGTCTATTGCGAGGTACCCGCACCCCGACACCCCCAAGGTCAACAGTATGACCTACACTAGTCTACTCGCACCCACACTAAGGTGTGTTCAATCTCCTAGGCAACTCGGCCTTAACAACAGTCCAACAGACTTTCACAATGCATGATGACTCAATGCACATATTATGTATATTCATCACATACTTTTCCACAATATGCCTCAATTGGCCAAGGTGAGTATTAACACATCATTGGTCCCTCACATGGACCCACAACATCATGTTATCAGAATTTAAATGCAACAATACACTTTCAAGATTTATTATGAATTCTTACTCAAATGTAGCATTTTTTACAAAGTTCGTCTCTAGAGGAATTCTCTTGATTAATTGAGTTCTCTGTTGTAATTTATTCACATACACTTAGAAAATTATTCTAAGGGTCTCAAAGTCTCACACTATCTTGTTCTTTCTTTAATTAAAATTTCCTTAAGTCTTATGATAAATTTCATTCTCAGTTCTTTCAATTTATGAATCCCAAATTATTTTCTAATCTTCCAATTTATTAATTTTTTCACCCTATTACCAATAAACTAATCACTTGATTATTTAAGTTCTAAGATTACCTAAAGTTACATAATCAATTCCTAAATGGCCCTAGAGCCCGTGGCCTCCCTAGGGAATTAGGTACCCAAATTTTTTTCATTCCATTAATTACACATTGTACACTTGATTAGCTAAGTCTTCCACTTCTTATGATTGTTCATCAAGAACCCTAATTTTTAGGCCCCCAAAACCATGAGCCTCCTAGAGGGAAATCTAGGTCATTTCCTTCCATTTCAAGCTTTCCAATCCATTCAAATATATCAATGTACATAAGCACTCAATCAAATAACTTAAACAAATTAAAAACAACATGTAATCATACTAATCATGCCAACAAAAAGAGTAACCCTACTAGGGTTTCTCACAATCAATCACAAAGCAAGGTTCCTTACTACTAATAGAGGTTGAGGAGGAGTGTCTTCCTCTCACCTAAGAGAAAACAAACAATGGAACTCCCTTGAAGCTCCTTGAATTTTCGGATTCACACCCAACCAAATCCTAAAAATTTTAATCTCATCAAGATAACACCAATGCTTGAAAAATAAGGTATCGATGGTCACAAAGGAGAGCATAAAAATGAAAATGGAGAAAAGAGAGTGAGGAATCAAGAACCTTACCCAAAAGCCCTAAGCTTGAAGCTTGAAGAAAGTGGTGAAGATGAAAGCTTTTTTAGGAACCACCAACTAGAGAAGTGTTTAGATGATGGAGGAGATTAATAAAATGTATTTGGCTGGAATTTTTGTGATGGTGGAGGGCTAGAGGAGGAGCTGGTCGTGTGGGTTCTAGAGAGAAGGAGGAGAAAAAAAATGAAAGGGAGATGAAGGTAGAGAGAGAAGTGAATAGAAAAGTGAAATAGATTTTTAGGATTTTTGAAAATTTGAATAGATTGATTAATTAAATGGATGCACAATTTTGGCTCCCAAGAAGTGCAGCAGCCGTGTGGGTGTGGGGTAGGAGAGAGAGGGTGAAGCTTCTTGGAGAAGCTTGGGAGGAAGCTTCTTTAAAGTTTCCTTAAAGCTTCATTGAGAAGCTTCACATGTTTCTCGATAAAGTGAAAAGTAAGGTTGTCTACTAAATGAAGACTCTAGAACAGATGATTAATTACTCTGCTAGAATTATTTTTCCCAATGAACAAAAGTTACAGTTAATGAAAATGGTATTTTATTGTTCATCAAAAAAAATTTCGGTACAGTGATTTTATTTATCAGATAAAATCTTGAAAAACGTGCACCTCGTAAACTATGCCCGGCCTCGGGTTTTGTAAGATCCCCCGTCGACACATCCACAGTTTAAGGTTTACTAGCCTTAGGAAAAATATTTCATTTTCCCGGCTCCGCTCAATGCGCACGCAAAATGAGAAATATATTAAAATATTTGACATTTTCAGAAAAATCCAGAAAATTTTCAAAAATAAAAAATATTAAAAAATGACTATTCATCACAAACAAACAATTTTTGGGGTGTTTCACTGACTCTGCTTAGTGTGCACGCAAAATGAGAAATATATTAAAATATTTGACATTTCCAAAAAATTCCAGAAAAATTCCTAAAAATCATAAATATTATAAAATGATTATCTATGATGAAATAAATAATTTTCGGGGTGTTACACCAATAACTTTAGAATAAATCATGAGATTCATCTAAATTATTATTTCATCATTTTCATGATTTTTCATATCTGCTGCTAGTCAACCTGACATTAAATAGACAACCAGTATGCCTAAAAATACCAAACCAACTTTGATTATCTTGAAACTTTAACTACACCTTGTTTTACTTATTTGTGACTTAGAAACAAACTCTCTATGTTTATTTTCCTCAACTTAGCAACTTATGCCATTATCTGATTCATTTTAAGCTACTTTTCAACTTCTATGTTGCAACTAAGTGCCTAAATGAGGTTAGTTTATCACAAAACTTCACTTGCATGTTAAAGAAGTCAAATACTGCCCATGGTAATGATTTGTTAGTCTAACATGTGATTAAGGGTATTACAGTAGTCATTATAGAGAGCCACGCAGGATGAAAAAGGTCATATATATACATCACTGGTTAAAAAGCCACACTGTAATACATAAACTTTTACAAACTAGAAAGCAAAGTAAATACATACAAGCTGATACATAAAGAAACAAAATAACTAAAATGAAGCCTTTTTCTTCTTCTTCTTGCCCTTTCTCTTTGGAGGGTCTTGACCTTGATTTACATGAAAACACAGAGGGGTGAGAAATCATAAATTTCTTAGTATGAGTAAACCAAAACTAGCACTTATTCTTTTACAACAAATAAATAAAAATAACAATATCAAGTTAATCTTGTAATAGATAAATGAGCCACTGCTCAACACTATTAGAATATATACATACACTCTATATAACATTCACAAGGTAAGCAATAACCTAACTCACATTTATATCGAACAATGATATCAAACAACTGTCCATATAATCGTAAGATATCATCAAGAAAATGAGCAAACAAGCAAGACAACCACCCATACAGTTGTCAGCAAATGCAATGTTTTATGTTATGAGATATGATTATGCTCACCCAATGTCCTGCAAAAATGATTATGCAATGCAAATGCATATTTTTGCTTTAGAAACCACATGTTACTTGCTCATTCCCAAGAATCATGTTCCCTTGTATATTCTAAGCAGAATAAGCTTAAAAGCCTATTCACTACTTAGTAATAGATGAATACCTTCCCTTCACTAATGTAAAAGTACTACTTCCACCCCCATATCGGTAACCCTGACCATAGTAGCATGAATGCTAGGAGAATTTTGATCCAATACCTCATTCTTAAGTTATATGGTTGTGCACACCATCTAAGGTTACAATACACAGGAAATAGCAAATGACATCTTTAAAAAAATCAAATATACAAGAGTATTATTAACTCACAATTGAAACAATCACAAGATTCTCATAACCTAGTGAAAAAGCAATACTAGTACATGTAAATCTTAGCCTCACTTATCCAACAAAGTAGCAACAACTATGTCACTAGCACTCTCATATCTAGGACCTCACAACATCACTTCACAAGTGATTTACAAGTCAACCTCATGTTGAATAGGGTCCTGGGTAGTTAATATGGTAATCTCCATCTTAAGGATGCCTAAGGTTTCTCAACTTCTCATATATGCTAGGTGGTCATTCTCTTCAAGAAATATCCCCATTAGTGCCTCAACACATTTAACAAGGCATATATAAGTGATCCCAACACTTAAGAAATTCCAAAACATCAAAACACAATGCTGGAAAGTCCTGCATCTCACGCCCCGGTGCAGCCCCTTTCACGCCGTGACATGCTGCTCTTTGGTCCCTCACACCTTAGCGTGGTGCATTTCACGTCGCAGCGTGCTGTTCTCGGGTTCACTTATTGAGACTCACTCCTCGGTGTGGCATCATTCACATCGTGGCATGAGTGGTTTTTCTACAAAATTCTACAGAAAAACAGCTCCTGCACTGTTCTATTGGTGTTGCTCACGAGAATTGGTCATACCAAAATAATTTCTAGGTGATTTTAAGTTCCTAAATAGTTTACTAGCACATAGGAAACATCAATCACCAACTCAAACCACTATCTTTGGATTCAAGAGCCAAATCCCTCATTCAAAGACCTAACTTCCCACTTTATGCATCAAAGGTCCAAATAAAGAGTACTAAGTTTCTAACTCAAACTTATACCGTGAACAAGTCATAAACAACCATTGAAATACATTCAAGCAAGAAAAACACTTCAAATGCTTCTAAAATCTAAATTAACCTATTATGCATCTTATATGCCTCAAAGGTGAAAGTGGAGAAAAGAAGGTAAAAAGAACATAAACCCCCTACCTTTAGCAACTGAGATAGAGTTTGAAGCTTGGTTGATCTCAAACCTTAGCCTTCCCTTTAGCTTTCCTCTTCCTCTTCTCTTCTTCCTCTTCTTCCTTTCTTTTCCCTCTTTTCTCTATTTTCTCTCTACTGTTTTCTGCTTTATGAAGAAAAACATGAGAGAGTGAGTGAGATTGAGTGAAATATCAAGGGAAAGTCAAAGAGAGGGGGCTGAAAATGTGAGGGACTTTGGTCACTTAAGTGACCAACTGCTAATTCCTGATTTGTTAAGAATACTTAGATTTCACTAAACCAAGTTTCTTAACTTCCAACAAGTTTAAAATAAATCGTAAGATTCATCAAAAATCTTGTTTCAACAAAACCATAATTTTTCATATCTGTGACTAGTCAATCCGGCATTAAAGTACACAACTAGTATGCTTAAAAATACCAAACCAACTCTGATTATTCTCAAATTTTAACCATATCACAATTTGCACATTTGTGACTTAGAAATAAATTATCCACATCTATTTACATTAGCTAAGCCATTTATGCTAATATTTGGGTCATTTTAAGCTATTTTTCACCTTCCGGATTGTAACAAAGTGCCTAAACTAACTCAAATTGTCACAAGATTAAACAGGTATGTTAAGCAAGTATTAAACTACCTCTGTAACTATTTATAAGTCTAACATATTTTAGAGGATGTTACATTTGTTAAATCTTAGAAAGCATCTTGGGCAGATGCTTGGGACCATTTTGTTGGGAAATGCCCTTTGATCACATATTGGCATGCAATTTTGGATATGCTTTCCCATTACCCATGTACCACATTTTTTTGGGTCACTGTGATACGAGTATATTGCATGTATGATATCAATATAGTTTCGAGTATGATTTTCTGCACTGTTGAGATACTTGTACTCTCATTTTGGACTTGTTGTTGAGAGCGCTAGCTCGATCTTGATATCATGTTGTGGCCATATATTGTTGGATTAATCGAGGAATTGTTTTCTTTTTGAAATAACGTAATATGACTTATGTTGTCCAAGTGGGAGAATGTTAGAATTTTTTTTATGGACTAGCATAAATCATTATAATTTTATAAACCCAGATTAATTAGATGTCAAAATTATTAGAGCATTTTATTTAGCCCAAATTTGTTATCGGTATTGTTAATGGACCTATTGTTGTTAAAGCACTGCTCATATATCGATTTTATTTTATAGGTATTTTTATATATGGGTTTGCCATTGTGGGTAGGTTTAACCTATTTTATTTATTTTATATATACAGGGAGAGACCCCTATTCCTAGCCACTCTAGTGCGTATAGTTGCCCCATTAATACTGATGCGTGAGCGACTACTGCGGGATAGGAATAATATCTCTCCCTCATTGAGATTGATTTTAAGGATTTCAACAATGACTTTCTCATCAGCATCTTTTCAAGGTAACTCTATAAACTCTTTATATATATTTTGATATGTCATAAATGTGTTCATACATGAAGATTTTGATATATTTTGAACATTAATATAGGTATACATACATGAAGAGCAGTGGCATGTGTTCATACATATGCTCTGAACAAATATAAGTGCTTGTGCAAGTTGTCAAGAAGTTACAACAATTGTGAACCAATTGTGAACTAATGAACCATTGTCATGAATATGTTAACTAATAATTGAGCTAGCTAATCAAGTTCTAAACTAAGCTCAAGTGTAGTGTTAGATGCTATCTTACTTGGACTTAAAAGCTTGTTTGGGTTATGACTTCATGATCTATGTGGACTACTGATGGTTGTCATTAGTTCCACTAGTTTAACCTTTCCAATTCAACAAAAACAAAGTCTAGACACTAGTTCCTGAACCAGAAGAACACAATATCATAGGAACTGAGTGGGTGTTTAGAAACAAGCTTGATGAAGCAGGAAATGTCATCAGGAACAAAGCAAGGTTGGTAGCTCAAGGTTAAAATTAGCGGGAAAGTATCGATTTTGATGAGACTTTTGCTCCTGTTGCTAAACTAGAAGCTATCACAATCTTACTTGCTTATGCTATTTTCAAAGGTTTTATCTTAAATCAAATAGATGTGAGATCTACTTTTCTGAATGGCTTCATTTATGAAGAAGTCTATCTAAAACAACTCCTTGGCTTTGAACATGAAAAGTTTCCCAATCATGTTTTCAAACTCTCTAAATCTTTATGTGGGTTAAAGCAAGCATCCAGAGCTTGGTATAAGAGGCATAACTCTTTTTTTCAGTAAAATGGTTTTGTTAGAGGAAAAATTGAAATAACTATTTTCATAAAAGACTAATAGAAAGATTTTTTGCTAGTTCAGATTTATGTTGATGGCAAAGTTTTCAATTCTACTAATGTGCTGGGAATTGCGGATCAAAATATCTCGCAGCGGAATAATAGGATTCCCATACAGGATCCATGCAAAAAGTCCATAATCCGAGTTTTCTTTTTCTTTTAAAATTTACCTCTTGAAGCGTGATAAACACAAGCGAGGTGAATCACCAACACCGTAATAGCGACGATGTTTCTGCGGTATCCACACGAACAGACTTGCAAAAGGAGTCACGCCTCTGTTTCGCGGTGCTAGCTACGAATAGAAGAGAAGAACCTTTCACTATCTCTTACTCACTTTCTTAGGTGCGGCTAGGGTTGTGATGTAACATCTATAGCAGCCCCCTTAACAGTACTATTTATAATAGTGGCTGCCTTAAGTGAGTGTGAGCAGTAGCAAGGTAAGTCAGTGCAACCCTAAAACCCATCTCGTCATGAGTTAGGCCCACAATTGAATCTGAGTCCAACTTGGATCCTTATCGCTCCAATTTAGTCTGTTCTAAGTGTGCGACCTATGAGGTTCTCATGACGTTGGTAGTAATATTAAAATCTCATTTTAATATTACAAACAAGATGTGGTATCTAGCAACACATCACTGCTACCCAAGTAATGAGAATGTCAGTGATTTGACATAACCTATCCGTGATCAATGTTTCCGTGTAGTTTAGTCCCTTTGTCCAAATATCCAGATTGAACACAAGGCATGGAACGTGTCACCCTTGTTTAATTCAATCTTCAGTTTCCTGATTCCCGAGTAGACATAGTAATAACAAATGAGATCAATATCTCATATTGACTCATTTGAGCATGGCCATGCATTTCATAGTCTCACTCAATCAAGGGGCCCGAAGATATCACTCCTGTTATATAGGAGGGACAAATCCCATCTAGGTCACTCACATTCCTCCACATGCATCGCAATATGTCTAATAACCAACTTTATAATCATCTTGTTACAGATGACGTTTGATGGCATTTAAAACACACAACTCCTCATGTAGGAATCGTAGTGATTTCAAGTCAAAGAACCACATACACCATTATCACTATGAGAATCGCTTATGACACTCACGTAACGATCCACATAGCGTTCTCATGGCGGGTCTGTCCAATACATCATTACTCTAATATGTATCCATGTGTAAACTTGATATCTCATATCCATGACCCGTGAGATGTGGTCATCAGTCTACGCACATACTAGTCTCAATGCATTATTGTTGTCCTAATTAACAATAATACTTGACTAGGGACATTTAAGAATAGTATTTTATCCAATAGGATCTCACCATCAAGTCATTCACTTGATGTCCTATGGTATCAAACTTACTATTCTAAGGACTTTATTATGTCTATCAAAAAGAACACAATAAATGAAATGCCTCATATATCAAAAATAGCATAATATAATGTATGTCAATACAAACAAAATGTATTGGCCACTAGGGCATACACCAACATAATGAACTTCTGTGTAAGGAATTTTTTGAGCTAGTGCAGGGAGAATTTGAAATGAGTATGATGGGTGAACTTAATTTTTTCTTAGGATTGCAAATAAAACAATAGAAGAATAGAGCCCTCATACATCAAAAGAAGTACCCAAAGGATCTTTTTAAAAGATTCAAGATGGACTCAGCCAAGAAGATGAGCACACCCATGTATCCTTCTCAAGTTCTAGATTTTGATGAAAATGAAAAACATGTGAGTGAGAAATTATACAGAGGTATAATTAGTTCTCTTCTGCATCTTATAGCAAGTAGACCTAATATTCAGTTAAGTGTGGGAATATGTGCTAGGTTTCAAGAAAATCCTAAAGAATCTCACCTAAAACCTATTAAGAGAATCTATAGATATTTGATTGGAACTTCTAATCTTGGTCTTTAGTATAAGAAAAGTACAAGTCTTGAACTTGTAGAATATTGTGATGTTGATTTTGTTGGAGATTGTAACATCCCAAAAGTTACTTATTTCATGATAAATAGTCATTTTATAATATTTATGATTTTTGTAAATTTTTTTGAAATTTTCTGAATTGTTTTATTATTTTAATATATTTCTCAATTTACGTGCATACAAAGCGGGGGCGCGAAAAATGAAATATTTTTCCCGAGGATGAAAAACTTTGAACTGTAGAAGCGTCGAAGGGGGATCTTACTAAACCCGAGATTGGACACAGTTTACGAGGTTTTCATTTTTTGAGATTTTATCTGATAAATAAAATCACAGTATATTTTATTATCTGTGGGATAATAAAATATTATTTCTGCTAACTGTAACTTTTATCCACTAGATAATAGCTCTAGCAGATTATTTCTATCTAGTTACTTTTATGATAGTATCTAAGTGACATCATCACCCTTTACTCTATCGAGAAGCGTGCGAAGCTTCTCAAGAAAGCTTCAAGGAAACTTCTAGGAAGCTTCTTACCAAGCATCACACACACTCTCTCCTCTCATTTGGGCTCCATGGTTGGAGGGAAAAGATGACTAAAGTTATCATCTTTTCCTTATTTCCCCTATCACATTTTATTTCAAACACATTTCATTTTCTCTCTCTTTCTCTTTTCTTCTCCTCTCCCTCACGTTCTCTCCTCTCTTCCCTCTCTCTAAACCGCCGGCCACACACACACCACTATCACCTCTCCATTTTTGTTTGCTCCAACTAATCACATTTCTTAAATCTTCTCATCATCTTAAGACTCTTCTCTTTGGGGGTCATCCCCTAAATCTTCATTTTTCATCTTCCACCATTGAAGCCCAAACCTTGAAGCTTTTGAGATAATGTTCTTGATCTTCATTTTCTCTTCTCATTTTTGTGGTCCTTGGCCACCATTGTGATCAAGGACTTCCCTTTCAAGCTTTGATTTTGGATTTCTTGGGTTTCACCATCTTACGATTTTCTTGGAGGTGTTGGATGAAAATTGCAAGAAAAGCACCAAGAAGGCTCTTTTTCTTGTTTTCTCTTAAGGTAAGAGGGAGATAATCCTCTTCACCCAATCTTGGTGGTGAGGAAACATTTTTTTTGGTGTTGATGGTAAGGAATCCTTTGTGGGTTTCTCACTTTGTTTATGATTTCTAATGATGTTATGATTTAAATGTGTTATATGATCTTCTATGCTTGATATTATGAATTTTGATGGATTTGTATGTGCCTAAATGCTCAAATATGTATATGGATTGGTACCCATTTGATTTGGAAGCTTAGAGAAGCTCATTTTCATGGATTCTGGTGTAGATTCATGGGCTGTGTGGATTTACACAGCCCAGGCCGTGTTCCCCACTGGAAACACAGCTCAACGCACAAGACAGAGTGTTACACGGCCGTGTAATCGGGTATTTCATTTTGGGCACATTTTCAGGTACTTCCAGAGGAGTACATGGCCAAGGTCATGTAATTTGACATGGTTGTGTACTCCAAGCCGTGTAACTTGACATGGCCGTGTAATTAAGGTTGTGAGGAATGGTTGAGTTTTCTAGTCCCTTGGAGGCTCACGGCCTCATTGGGCACTCACTATGAGACTTTTTAACAAGCTAGAACTTAGTTAATTTAATGAATGTACACTTAGTTAGGAACTCATAATGCGGAAAGGATAAAGAACACAACCTTATCATAAAACTTAGAGTGAGGTTTAGATAAAGAAAGAACATGAGTGTAAGGAGGGTTGTGAGGAACTTAAAGTAAATATTCTAAAAGAGTTAATGCAAGAACATAATGGAATTGAGGCATAAATTTCGTAGCAACTTTGAATAGTATGTGTTCACCTTTGAGGTTTTAATATTGACTTGAGGTGGGTCTATGTTTGGGATCAAAGATTTTGGATGAATGATTGGGCTCTATATGGCATGTGAATTTGGACAAGTTATGCTATTATTGTGAATCTATATATGTATATATATATATATACGCATTGAATCCACATGCATTGAGGCACATGGTTGAGAAAGTCTAACATGATAAGCATGCATCAACATTGTGCTTTTGGAACCGAAGTACTAGACTAAGAAATATCAGATAGATGATTTAGTCAGATGAGTTTGCTCTTATAACCAGAAACATCAGGTAGACAATTTACTCAGAAAGGACTGGTTATTAGAGGAAACCCAAATATCGGTGGTACTATGTAGTCGTATGGACGGTCATATAATATCATTGATGCAAATGGTATTGAAACAATTGTATGGACGGTTGCTTTAATACCATGGGGAATGGTACAACGGAGGGTTGATCCCATTGAATATGCATTTGTGCTTTATACAATTATGGTGTTTTATGCCTAGGAGTGAACGAGAACTTACAGGATAGTGGGGCCTTGAATAGACCTATGGGGACGTCAGGGCGCAGTGATTCACTTGTGATTATGCTATCACATTGTATACCCCTGGCCGTGAACACTGTTGTAACGCACTGGCAGCCTGACAATCCACTATTACTTTTCGTGGCCCGACGTAGACTGTCTATTGAGGGGAGGACAGATCTCCTGGGACGTTCATCTCTAAAAACTGAGTCTAGCTCCATGGAGTAAGAAATGAGTATATTGTACATGAGGATGGTCAGCATACACATTGTGCATATGCATGGTTAGTTCACATATTGTTATGGCATGGTCAACATACATATTGTGGAGACATGAATATTATTTATATATTTATGGTGGATATTTGTTGTTATAGTGCTGTTAGTATTTATAATATTGTGGAATATGCTTTTTGATGATATCTATGCAATTGATAACTTGAATATATTTATAATATCTATATGTATGAAATGACTACATCATTCGTGTTATTTTCCTTCACTGCCATGTTAGTAATGATGTAGGATATCTCACCTCTTTGTTGTATTGTCCCATTTTATTTTTGTGTTCGATAAAGGCTGTGAAATGGACACAGTTGAATTGACTGGTTGTGGTTGAGTTGACTTTCTAATTCCTGTGATGGCGTTGAGATAATATTTCCTTAGTTACGTGTGGGTGCAGCTTCATGGGGACATTGATGCCTGGCGGGTCGACCGAGACACCAAACGTTTCTTTGTGTATAGGGGTAGTGGCTCTGTCCAGAAGTAGTACTTATCCCGGGGCTACTACTTACCCTTTAGTGCTTTGGTGCATGTCTTTTATTATTTGGGTATGTAAGTGCTACGCTTTTATGTTAATAGTACCTTGTGTTCATTATATATATACATTTAAGGTTTTCACTCAGTGATTGTATTATGGGAGCTATGTAATAAATGTATTTCATTCGTGGCTCATATTTTCTTTATATGCACAATGATTAAATTTGTTATTTGAGTTGTAGCACGCCAAACATTTAGTGACCATGGTATAATGACGATTGTGCCGTAGTTACTAGATCTAGAGGTGTTGCAGAGATCGAACTGAGAGAAAAAGCACAAGTGGTTATTATAGCTTTCTTGGAAAAGCTATAATCACCTAGTCATGTAGAAAGAAAAATTCAATTGCACTCTCAACTACGGAAGCTGAGTACATATCTGCTTCTAACTACTATTCACAACTTCTGTGGATTAAGCATCAACTCGAGGACTACTCTCTTCGGTATTACCAAAATTCCTATATTTTTTACAATACTAGTGCTATCAATTTAGCTAAGAATCCTATTTAGCATTCTAGATGTAACACTCTAATACTAGTACTAATGACATGCCCAAGATCATGCCTTAGTGATTAGCATTAGTGATGTTACTTTAAAACTAATAACAAGTTTATGAAAATAAATATAACTTATACAAAAATATGAGCTTGATACATGTGTAATCATACACATATATCAAAATAATCTTTATTCAAATATATACTTCTTAAGACAAATAATTCATCATATGCCTCCATGGCAATACATATACAAACTTTATATAATGCTTATCTAACAATTACATATAAACTTCTCTTCTTTGATTCAGTTTTCCTTTCTTTGTGCTAGTGCCTTCGAAGTTCCTAGAAATAATATGGAAATAGAAATATACGGGGTGAGAATTCAAAGAATTTTCAGTAGTTTTATGAAAACATGTCATCGTAATATTTCTAGCTGTTTTGGGAAACAACACATCCTTTGTTTAAAAATCACCACATATATATAAGTTTAAGAGATGGTAAATTGCCAAAACTAGTCCTCTCTCTTCCCAAAATAAAGGTTCAATTATTATCATTTATAAAAATCATTTGCACAATCCAATCAATCATACAGTTTCAAACTCTGTTCTTTATCACAATCAATTCAAGCATTAGCACTAAGTATACATAATTTACGTCATATATATATATTCATCTTTCATAATAAAACATAAGATAATAATAAACTATATCAATTTTTCATGCCTCAACATATTCACTATATTTCATTCTTTCGGGATACTCTCACGTTAGGCATCAACCTTGGTTCTCATTAATTTAATTCTAAAAACAAGACAATTTCTCATACAATTGTCATTTTATACAATACATTATGATGTATGATTATGCCTAAGGGATGCCCTAAAGTATGCTTATGCAATGTTTTTTAAAAGATTTTGTTTTTGAAAAATACATGTTACTTGCATATTTCCAAGGATCCCTTTCTTCTAAGAAGACCTTTGCTCTAGGAAGTCCTTTTGATCCTTGTATATCCTTAGGTAGGAAGGGGTAGGAAAACCTTTGTTCCTTTACCTCCTTGCTCTACCTTGGTAATGAGTGGTCAATCTTGTCCCACAACATTGAGGTTATCATTTACCGTTCCACTATACTGGGTATGAGAACCCATAGCCCTGGCACTAGGAGCCCCTTTTGCTCGACCCATAGGCCATTCATACAAGGAAATACCAAGTAACAAGTTTGAAAACAAAACATGCAAGAATATTTTAAAATTGTTCCTTCATTCATTTTTCACATAATCTAGCTTTTCCTTGCATAGTAAGGAAGCAAAACCTTAATCATCAAGCTTTTCATCTATACAACATACTGTATATATAAAGTTATTCAATCTTTTTAGATTCCAAATAGAGAGGGAGTAACTCACTCAACCTCAATCTACCCTTATCCTTTCCTTATTATGCTTCCCAATACTATACCTGTCAATATTATTCATTAACATGCATATATCAATGTGCTCCTCATCATCATTCACATATATCATTCATTCCATACAAAGTATATACAATGATTCATATCATAAGTAATTCAATTCATTATATTCATACATCAAATATCATGCATTCATTTCATTTCAATACTCAATAAAGGAGCATTTAGTTTAAGTTCAACCCATAAGAGAGTAACCAAACTCATACTACACTACCTTAACTAAACTTTAGCTGTTAAAGGGGCTACTAGTATTCTTAGGGTTCAAACCATCACCAAAAATACCTCTATTTTGCCTAAAAAGGCTATTTTTTCATGAGTTCGCCAAATGTGCATTCTAACTTCCTGAATTCTGAAATTTTATAGGAAAATAGCCTTACCTCATATCTTTTAAATGAAATAAACCTCACTTCATTTGGCTAAGTGTGAAAAAAGTTATGCCATATAATGCAGAAGCTAAAATAGGGCACTCACTGTTTTACTTGAATCTGACCTTTCTTTAAATTGAAACTGGGAACAAATGAAGAGTGTAAAATGTAACCCCCTAATACAATTATCATAAAATAACTAGAATATTTCAAGATAAAGCATACCAAGTATGTCACTTCCTAAAAATACATAAAACATAAATCCATAATAACCTATGTAGTTATTATAGAGAACTATGAAGAATGGAAAAAAAATTATATATATACATCACTAGTAAAATAGTCATACTGTAATATATAAACTTTTACAAACTAAAAGCAAAGTAAATAAATATAAGTTGATACATAAAGAAACAAAATAACTAAAACAAAGTCTTTTGCTTCTTCTTCTTGCCCTTTCTCTTTTGAGGGTCTTGACCTGAATTTACATGGAAACACAGTGGCGTGAGAATTCACAAAATCCTCAATATGAGTATACCAAAACCAGCAGTTATTCATTCACATTGAATAGACAACTAACACAACATATTACATTTGCAATAGTTAAATGAGCCACTACTCAACACTACTTGAATACATACATACTCTTTATGTAACATAATATACAACAATCAATTATATTGAACAATCGCTCATACAATCTTAAGATATCATCAAGTAAGCAAGACAACCTCCTATACAGTTGTCAACAAATGCAATGATTTATGTTATGATGTATGGTTATGCTCACACAATGTCCTAATAATATGAATATGCAACGCTAAAGTAGATTTTAGCTTTCGAAAACACATATTACCTGCTCATTCCCAGGAATAATATTCCCTTGTATATACTAAGTAAAACAGGCCTAAGGGCCTATACACTACTTGGTAATAGGTGAATACCTTCCCCTCACAAATGTAAGAGTACTACTTTCACCCCAATACCGGTAATCTTGAACACAATAGCATAAACTCTAGGAGAATTTAGATCCAACACTTCATTCTCAGGCCATATGATTGTGCACACCATCTAAGGTTAAATTACATATGAAATAGCAAATAACAAGTTTGAAAACCAAATATGCAAGAGTACTTTCAAATCACATTTGAAACAATCAGAAGATCCACACAACCTAGTGAAAAAGCAATACTAGTATATGTGAACCTTAGTCTCACTTATCCAACAAAGTAGCAAGAACCATGTCATTAGTATTCTTATATCTAAAACCTCACGTCATCACTTCACAAGTGATTTTAAAGTCAACCTCATGTTGAACAAGGTCCAAGGTACTCCCTATGGCATTCCACATCTCAAAGAATGCCTAAGGTTTCTCAACTCCTCACATATGTTAGGTGGTTATTCTCTCCAAGAAATAGCCCCATTAGTGCCTCAACAAACTTAAAAGGCATATATGAGTGATCCTAGAACACAACTCTTGAAAATCCTAGAACTCACGCCTCGACGCAGCTTTATCACACCGTGGCGCGTAGCTCTCAGCCTTACTCACGCCTCGGCATGGTTCTTAGTCACACTGCGGCATGTAACGCCCTTACTATTATTACTAATAGTGTATCCGGATTTACACCATAGCAACAATTGTTGGGAATTGCGGATCAAAAAAATCTCGCAGCGAAATAATAGGATTCCCACACAGGATCCATGTGAAAAGTCCATAATCTGAGTTTTTTAAAATTTACCTCTTGAAGCGTGATAAACACAAGCAAGGTGAATCACCAACACCGTAATAGTGACGATGTTTCTGCGGTATCCACACGAACAGACTTGCAAAAGGAGTCACGCCTCTGTTTCGCAATGCTAGCTGCGAATAGAAGAGAAGAACCTTTCACTGTCTCTCACTCACTTTCTTAGGTGCGGCTAGGGTTGCGATGTAACCTCTATAGTAGCCCCCTTAATAGTACTATTTATAATAGTGGCTGCCTTAAGTGAGTGTGAGCAGTAACAAGGTAAGCTGTGCAACCCTAAAACCCATCTGTAATGAGTTAGGCCCACAATTGAATCCGAGTCCAACTTGGATCCTTATTACTCCAATTTAGTCTGTTCTAAGTGTGCGACCCTGCAGGTTCTCATGACGTTGGTAGTAATATTAAAATCTCATTTTAATATTACAAACAGTGAGCGG
Source organism: Ormosia semicastrata (assembly GCA_029884595.1). Taxonomy (NCBI): domain Eukaryota; kingdom Viridiplantae; phylum Streptophyta; class Magnoliopsida; order Fabales; family Fabaceae; genus Ormosia; species Ormosia semicastrata. The sequence continues at coordinate 34,997,511 of JAQQTO010000047.1, read as the reverse complement.
TATCTAGCAACACATCACTGCTACCCAAGTAATGAGAATGTCAGTGATTTGACATAACCTATCCATGATCAATGTTTCTGTGTAGTTTAGTCCCTTTGTCCAGATATCCAGATTGAACACAAGGCATGGAACATGTCACCCTTGTTTAATTCAATCTTCAGTTTCCTGATTCCCGAGTAGACATAGTAATAACAAATGAGATCAATATCTCATATTGACTCATTTGAGCATGGCCATGCATTTCATAGTCTCACTCAATCAGGGGGCCCGAAGATATCACTCCTGTTATATAGGAGGGACAAATCCCATCTAGGTCACTCACATTCCTCCACATGCATCGTAATATGTCTAATAACCAACTTTATAATCATCTTATTACAGATGACGTTTGATGGCATTTAAAACACATAACTCCTCATGTAGGAATTGTAGTGATTTCAGGTCAAAGAACCACATACACCATTATTACTATGAGAATCGCTTATGACACTCACGTAACGATCCACGTAGCGTTCTCATGGCGGGTCTGTCCAATACATCATTACTCTAATATGTATCCATGTGTAGACTTGATATCTCATATCCATGACCCGTGAGATGTGGTCATCAGTCTACGCACATACTAGTCTCAATGCATTATTGTTGTCCTAATTAACAATAATACTTGACTAGGGACATTTAAGAATAGTATTTTATCCAATAGGATCTCACCATCAAGTCATCCACTTGATGTCCTATGGTATCAAACTTACTATTCTAAGGACTTTATTATGTCTATCAAAAAGAACACAATAAATGAAATGCCTCATATATCAAAAATAGCATAATATAATATATGTAAATACAGAAAATGTATTAGCCTCTAGGGCATACACCAACAACAATAGTAAGCATATCACTTTAAATTTTGCCACAAAAATTCAAATATACTTTTCTTTAATATGTAAAAATATGAGCCTGAACATATTGTAATAATAAAATACATGTATTGAAGGGAGTTTATATAAAAGTATATCTTAATACAAATACATATCATAAGCTGTCAAGGCATTTTTTTTCATACATTCATTATACAAAAGACTTAATCCAAACAAATATTCGCTTCTGTCCGTGCTAATGTGCTGCAAATTCAGAACCTGGAATTATCATGGAATACATACATATAATGGGGTGAGAATACTAATTCTCAATAGTTCTATTATGAAAACATGTCATCACAATAATTCCAGCTATTTTGGGAAAAAATACATTTCTTTGAAATCCAATTTGAATATATACATATCTATATTTATATATAGTTAGAAGGGTGGGAAAAGGCCAAATCTGGTCCCAACTCTTCCCGAAATAGAATTCCATTTAATGGTTTTTCAAAAATATCCTTTATCAATAATACAATTTCCAAACATATGTAATTTTAGTAATTGTGCCAAACACAACTACCATGATATCCATTTCGTACAAATATTAGTATTCATAATGTCAAAAACGTACAACATTCATATTCAAATTCAATACAAATTTTAACCACAAATAATCTTTTAGAAATTGTCTCCAAATACCAATTCTATAGTACCAATCTCATTCAAATATTCAGATACACATTCAAGTTATTTCTTGACATACAGATACCATTCAAATCTCAATGCTCATTGAAATACTCGTTATCCCACATAACTACATCTCAAGCACCACAAGGATTGGAGCCACCTCATATAGCTCAGGTTCTATATACTCATGGTAGGGAGTGATTTAGGGCCTCACACTACCACTAGTATCCTATGAGGGAAATAATACGTGAGGATTATACTGATACTAATACTATAAGGAATTTATACCAGAATACAGGATCCCCCTTCCTCACAAAAGGTCATCTCCATGGTTCAAATGGAATCTCGAATACCCCGCCCTCATACAGGATCATCTCCAAGATCCACTATACTAAGTGAAACATAGTTCACATAAATACAAAGGATACTGAATGGGAAGCTTGGACTAATTACCTTCCCGTTCAAGGATAATTGTGCATATTGTCATTCTCAATACAAATTCCATTCTCATGAGCACTGACCATTGAATCATACATTCTTGCTTAACCCTGAAAATTAAGGGAGCAATGCAAAATTCCAATTCAAATTCAAGCTCAACCTTAAATCAAAGGGAGCATAATCTCAAATTATCAACATACAATTTCAATTCATAGATCCAAGATAAAGTGTTTTATTCAAGCACATTCTCAATTCATCATTCATGATACAATGATGCATTCAAAGTACCTTCTCTAATTCAACATTCATATTACAATTTTTCATTCAAAGCAAATCTCAAAAATTCATCATTCATGCCATATAAAGTCTTAGCTCACAAGGTTAATTCCATTCCAAAGCAATCATTCTAATACATGGGAAATGTTTCACAAATTATGTCATAACATGCTTTAGAAAACATGCACAAGGTCTTCAACATCAAAGAAACAAAATGGAAACATAAGTCAAGCATAAATCTTCCATTTATGCCTTGTTTTGATCGTGTACCTCATATTGCAAAATATGGCCATAATCTTCACAAAAACTAATCATAATCTCAATTCAATAATCAATAAAAAAAAGAAGCTCAATTGCAAGCATAGATCACTATTTTACCAAGCTTGGCCATGGCTAGCTTGATGCAAAAATAGATTCAAATTCATTGTTTTAACCAACAACACAATTTCAAGACAAGAAATAATGGAAAAAAAAAGAAGAAATTCAAATAAAAGTTCTCCATTTAACTAGCCTTAGCCGTGAGCTCTACAAGCTCCATGGTCACCCAATTTAATTCAAAATCCATAGAACAAGAGTAAGATAAAAGTAGGAGCTATAACGCAAATAAACAAAAGTTTTCTTTTATTTTTCTCTCGGCTGGTCGTAACTCAAACTGTAAGAGAACCAAAATTTTTGTTTCAATATCAATGGAAGTACAAGAGAAGTTTGAAGGCAAGAACCCCTACCTCAATACCTTGCCTTGGTTCCCTAATTTTTCTTCACCTTTTTCCTTTTTTTTTCCTTGCTATTTTTGCTCAATTTTTTTGCCTTATTTTTGCCCCTGTTTTTGGGCTATCAACCGTTAAAATTAGTGGAGAAAGAACAAGGAAGAGGAAAGTTGGATTTGGAGGGAAAAGGAATGAGAAAAAATGGAAGATGGAATGTTAAAAATGGTAACCATGTGAGGGCTTTTTCTCCTCTATTTTTGGCCAGCTGGAAGGCGAGAGAAAATAAGAAAGGAATGAACGAAAGAAGTGAAGAAAAATCTAGATAATTGGTTGGTGGTGGGAGAAAGAAAAAATAAAGAAATGAATTGTGCTGGAACTTTTGGATCTACTACATACATCTTAATTTTCCAAAATTGAGTTTTCAAGTGTCCATAAGTTTTAGGAAAAATTTTAGGACTCATCTTAGCCCTTAGATCCATTTTTCCATAATTTTTCATATACTATTATTCGTCAAGTAAGTTGCGCTACTTTTCTTAAATTAAATCAAACTTGTAAAATAAGTAAACATATCTTCCTTAAATTATTTTTCATACCAAATTATTCTCCATATTCTACTTATCACCTCTATGAAATTTTATAATTTTTTGAGTTACTTAACAATACCAGTTATTTCTTAGCAGTATCCTTAAAAGTACTAAACTTGCTCTATTGCTTCTCCAAAATTTTTCACAATTCTTATCAGTGGTCCTTAGCTAGGAAATAATATTTTCATATTTATTTCCATAATATCAATTGATACTGTAGATACCTTAATTATTCTCTTGTATTCAGTATTATAGAATTATGCTCAAATTAGTTCAGAAAATTATCTGAATTAACAGATAATTCTCACCAGCATTACTAAGCTTCTATAACTCTAATTAGGGCTGTTAGGTTAGGGAGGATGTTACATGGCGCAAGCATATGACAGAGAGTTTTACAAAATTCTGCAGAAACTGCATTGTTCCATTGGTGCATCTCACAAAATTTAGTCATTCCAAATCAGTTTCTAGGTGATTTTAAGTCCCTAACAAGTTTACTAACATATAGGAATCATCAATCACTAACTCAAACCACAAACTTTGGATCCAAGAACAAAATCACTCATCCAAAAACCTATTTTTGCACTTTGTGCATCAAAAGTCCAAATAAGGAGTTCTAAGTTTCTAACTCAAACTCATACCATGAACAAGTCATAAACAATCATTGAAATACATTAAAGCAAGAAAAACACTCCAAACACCTCTAACACCCAATTTGACCTATTCTACATCATGTATGCATCAATGGTGAAAACGGAGAAAAGAAACTAAAAAGAACTCTAATCCCCTACCTCAAAACTTTTGTGATGATGGTTAATAGATCACAAGCTTGCCTTTCCCCTTTGATTCCTTCTTCTCTCTCTTTTCCCCCTTTGTCTTCTCTTCCTTCCTTTGCTTGCTTTCTTCCTTTTCTACTGGAGCTGCTAAGTTGCGAGTGAGCAAAGAGAGAGTGAGTGAAAAAGTGAAGAAACATCCAAAGGAAAGTCAACTATAAGAACTGCAGAACTGTGGGTGACCTAAGTCACTTATGATATTTTGCAGTATCAACTGTATGTGCTAAGAACACTTAGATTTCTCCAAATCAAATTTTTCAAATTTCAACAACTTTAAAATAAATACTAAAATTCATTAAAAAAGTTGTTTCACCATTATCATAAATTTCAATATCTGTTGCTAGTTAATCCAACATTAAATGCACAACCAGTATACTTAAAAATATCAAACTAACTCTGATTATTCTCAAATTTTAACCATATCACAGTCAACACATTTGTGACATACAAACAAATTATCCATATTTATTTCCATTAGCTAAGCCATTTATACTAATATCTGAGTCATTTTAAGCTACTTTTCACCTTCTGGGTTGCAGCAAAGTGCCTAAACTAACTCAGATTGTTACAAAATTAAATAAACATGTTAAGCAAGTATTAAGCTACCTCTGTAACTATTTATAATTTTAACATGTTTTAGAGGATGTTACATTTCTCCCCTCTTTTTTTTTTTTAAATTTTGCCCCCAAAATTGCTTACCTCATATAAACAACTATAGGTAGTCTTGCTGCATGTGGTACTCCAACTCCTAAGTCACCTCCTCAAAGCCAACACCATCCCAAAGCACCTTCACCAGAGGAATCTGCTTACCTCTAAGCTCTTTGACCCCTCTGTCCATGATCCTTACCGGTAGTATAGCATAAGACAAATTATCCCTTAACTGCACAGATTCATTTCTTATGACGTGTGAAGGATCTAGATTGTACTTCTTAAGTTGTGACACATGGAAGCCATCATGAAGATTAGACAAGCTGGGAGGAAGGGCAACTTGGTAGGCTACAGGTCCAACTTTCTTTAGGATTTGGTAGGGACCAATGAAATAAGGATTTAACTTCCATGTTCTCAATGCTCTACTAATCCCTGTTGTAGGAGTGACTCTTAAGAAAACATGATCTCCCTCATTGAACTCTAGAGGTCTTCTCCTTCTATCAACATATCTCTTCTGCCTACTTTGAGTCATAATCTACCTATCCATAATCATTTTAATTTGATTCATGGTCTGATGTACTAATTCAGGTCCTAGGATGGACCTCTCTCTAACCTCATACCAATACAAAGGGGACCTACACTTTCTGCCATAAAGTGCTTCATATGGTGCCATGCCTATATTGGTATGGTAATTGTTGTTGTAGGAAAACTTCACTAAAGATAAGAACTTATCCTAACTACCCTTCTGCTATAGCACATATGCTCTAAGTATATCCTTGAGGGTTTAGATAATCCTTTTCGATTGACCATCTGTCTGTGGATGATATGCTGTACTCAAATTAAGCTTAGTCCTAAAAGATTTTTGTAAGGCTCCCCAAAATCTAGATGTGAATATAATGTCTTTATTAGAAACTATACTGAGGGAAATACCAAGCATTCTAACTATCTCTTGAAGGTATAGCTGGGCTAGTCTATCCATGGAATAGTTAGCTCTGATAGGTATGAAATGGGCAGACTTGGTTAGTCTATCCACTATAACCTAAACTGCATCAAATCCTCATTGAGTCTTGGGTGATGTAACACCCCAAAAATTGCTTATTCCATGATAAATATTCATTTTATAATATTTATGATTTTTGTGAATTTTTTTGAAATTGTTTGAATTGTTTGACTATCTTAATATATTTATCGATTTGTGTGCACTAAACGGAACCTGAAAAATGAAATATTTTCTCCGAGGCCGAAAAACCTTGGACTGTGAAAATGGTGATGGGGGATTTTACTAAACCCGAGGCCGAACACAGTTTATGAACTTTTCATTTTTTGAGATTTTATCTGACAGATAAAATTTGGGTGCGCCCTGTAACACCCTAGCTCTGACACCAACTAATGTAACACCCTAGTTAGGGCATCACATTTCTGACTTCCGACTCATAATCTGAAAATAAGTTCGCACAAAGTTTGAGTTATAAAAGATGGGTTTCAAAATTACTTCTTTACTGAAATGTAAATTTACTGAAAATATTAGGTAATATTGAAAATCATATTTCAACTATTCATTATGCAATATTGACACCAATTAATATCACAATTTAAAGAGAAATATAAAATTAACAGACTTATTTTTTTTTTGGACAGTAACAAACCCCATGACGGGTCCTACTTAATAGCACGGTACAACACTAACGGAAAACTTTAACATACTTATTCCTTTTTCTGTCCATCTTGATGCATCAGACATCTGTTCCTTTGTCAACACTGCACACCTTCGAGTCCTGAATGTCCACTCCTTATTGTTATCACCAATCTTAGAGTATCCATCGCCCGTTATGTCTAAGACAACTCGATCATTCTATTATTTGATTTTAACAGTACAGACACAACAAAACAATATAACAAAGAGGTGAGATCACCTACACCAATACCAACATGACAGCACAGAGATAACACAAATAGCTATATCATACAGATAGATCATACCATAATCATGCTATCAGCATTAATCAACTATCATCATCTAATCATTTATCAGTTCAATCATCATCCAAGTACTCAAAACAATTGTCATAACCAATAACTAATATTCCCCAATTAATATATCACACAGATATAAATGCTCAGATTTATGCATATGTACAAAGACTCATTTTATCAAAAACAACTCCATGGAAGTTTTCACAATTTCAAGAAGAATGCTCTGGTTAATTGTCAGCCTTAGCCCAAAGACAATCTCCCAGTCGTTGAAAAGAATCGTGTTCTTGTCGGGTATCGTCAATGCGTTGCAATGGACTGCATCGCCAAGTGGCACAAGGTACTCGCCAGCTGTCCACTGGTCGACCGTCGCGCCTCGACGCCCCCAAGATCCATGATAGACCTCACTATCAATTCACATTCCCTCTTCAACCACAAGGGCCATAATAGCTATTAGCTATATTTTATACAATGCACGAATATATCAGTGCAAGTCCAACCCCAAAGGGCCAAATCTTTTCAATTTCATTTGTTCAATGTAATCATATGCTTCAACGCATATTTTATACAATGCACGAATATATCAGTGCAAGTCCAACCCCAACGGGCCAAATCTTTTCAATGCATATATAATGCACCAAATTCAAATAAGACATCTCTTTCCAATGCATATAAAATGCACCAAATACCAATCATAGGCAAAACACATCACTCTCTCATACAGTGTCCATACACTGGTTAAACGGTAATTATACTGTATTTTCAACACAAAATCATGTTATCATGTTTTCATAGTTATAAAACACTTTCGCTATATTTTCACAAGATTGCGTAACATTTTCATTATGTTTTCACAATTCCAAAATGTTTCTGTAACGTTTTCAAAATATCGTAACACTTCTGTTACGTTTTCAAAATTCTGAAACGTTTCTGTTATATTTTCACAATACCGTAAAAATATTCTATTACTTTTAAATCACATAGTGATTTTTCAACAGTGCGTCAAATATTTAAACTCACGTAAAATATTTAAACGTAATTCAAATCACGTAGAAATATTTTAACATATTTTAAATCACGTAGGAATATTTTACTATATTCTAAATCATTTTTAAGATACGTAAATCATTTTTCACCACAATTCTATTACGAAAAATATTTCTTAACCTTCAAAAATTTCATTTCATCTTTTCTCAAAATATTATGACTTTGTATTTCATTTTTCACATTTTCTTACTCAAGAAAATCTTTCTCCACGTTTCTTTACTCAAGAAATTGTTTTTCAAATATAATCCACAAAATTACTTTTCCATTGATATAAATCAATGTTTCAAATTTTAAAATTTCTCCACGTACTTCAAAACTTGAAAATAAGTTATACTTTAGTAAATTCTCAAATCACCATTATATTCTCCATTTTTCTCAAAGCATTTCCAAACACAACCTTCTTCAAAATAAATTGAAGTTCGAAAACATTCTTGTTTACAAAAACTTAATTCTCAAGTGATAAATGCTCTAATTCCATTTTCAAATTCTTGTATTAACTCAAGTTACGTTTCCACTTTGAAAATCACTTTGTTCATAAAAATCAAGGCATTACAAGCCTTCAAAAACGTGGACATGACTATTGAAATCATCAAATATTTTTCTTTTTAAATTGATATGGTTTTACACAAACAAAACTATTAAAATTTTATTTTCAAAACCGAAGTACCGATGGTTATAAAAACCAAACCCATTTGTTCAAATTCATTTTTACTTTCTTTGCAAATCCTTTTTCATTCTTAGTCAAAAATCTTTTCCTTAATATATATTTTCTCAAAATCACTTTTTATTGATCTAGTCCTACAAAATCATATTGAGTTGTTTTAATTATTGTTTCTTAACTTTAAATTTCCTAACGTTTTCCAAAACCCAAATAAATTCTTCGTGAGTAAATTTAAGTTACAAACATTTTCTTTTATATTTCTAAATCACTTCTAAAAATTGATTCTTTTTAAATTAATTTGAAGTTCAATACTTTCAATCTTCTTTTTCTTTTTATTTATGAAAATTCCACTTCACTTAATTTATAACACTTAATTCCCTTTTCAAAAATCCTTATTTGAAAATTATTGTATTTCATAGCATCAAAACATTTTTCTCAATTATCAAAACCTTATAGATGGTCATTGGAACCATGAAATATTTTTCTTCTAACTTAAATAAATTCCATTCTTGTTTCTACACAAAATAAATCAATAAAATTTCATTCTAAAATTTGTGTTCATATTTTCTTTAAAAAAAAACAAACCTTTAGTTCATTTTCCATACTCCTCAAATCAATCCAATTTTATTCTTCCATAAACATATTAATTTGTAAACACCTATTTTGAGGTGTCTTGGCCAAAATTCTCATTGTTCTAGGGATCAAAATTTAATTTCCTTGTTCTTGAAAAATTTCAACATTGACCCTCATCAAGGGCATCAAAACCGTAGCTCTTCCTTGGCCATTGGAACCAAGATCAATTTTCTTTCCATCCACACATCATGGCATACATATATATATTTCATCATAAATATCACAAACATGCCATATACTCATCATGCATATTATAAGTATACTATCAAAGCCATAAAATCATGCAAAACATATTAAGCATAGACAAAATAATCAAGGCACAAGAAAATAAAGTAAAGCTCATAAACACACAATTAATTATTACATGACCATGGATTGGAATTCTCACATGAATTCACAATCCATCAAATATAAGACCATCTCCCACCACCATAATTGGTTGGTGAGATGGATCTCCCTCTTACCTCTTGAAGATCCTCAAAGCTTCTTGATTTTGCTTCTCTTTCCAAGTCCTTCAACACCAAAGGCTTCTCAAATTCAAAACAAAATACATAGAAATTAGTATACTAAGCTTGATTAAGAGGAACCATGGATCAAACATGGTTTAGATCATGAAAAAGAGATAAGAATTGAAGTCTTCTTACACTTCACCTTAAAAACTCAATAACTTGGCTCTTGAAGAAAGTCCATGAAGATGAATGATTTTGAGAAAGTCTCCAACATGAAAGTTACTTAGAATATCATGTAGATTCAAGATCTATGGTTGGATGAAATTAAAAGTGATGGGTGGTGCTTTTGGTGGTCATGGCCGAACCATTTGGTGAGAAAATGAAGGAAAATAGTTATTTTGTGTTCTTGGCTTGGTTGAGTGATGAAGATGATGGAATTTTGAGAAGTTTCCAACATGAAAGTATTTTAGATTGATGAGAGGATTCAAGATATGTAACTAGATAAAATTATGGAAGATTGGAAGTGGTTCCATGGGTGGTGACCGAATGCTCAAGGAAGGAAAGAAAATGGTGTTGTTCTTGGTGTTCTTGACAAATTGGAAGAGAGAGAAAAGAGAGAATGAGTTAAGTGTTATAAAATGTGATACAAATGAAATCAAATGGATGAATTGAAGTGGGCAGCCGTAGCATTGCATGGAGAGAAAGAAGAAAATAATTTTGCTTTAGGAAAATGACCAATAATTGGTCAAGACATCTAATTAATGTCTTCAAACTTTTTCTTTGGCCTAAAAAAGGCTACTCCAACATGTCTCAACATGTCTCTTCTTCTTTCTTGCTTCTCCAACCGTCCCCCCCTTCATCATGCATTCCAAAGTTGTCATAATTACTTGCTAATTGATTAGTTAATTCATTAGATTAAGTTTCCTAATCAATCTTAACTAATTTTCTAATTACATAACTAATTAATTAGACATATTATTTCATATATTATAATCACTAATTAAAATTAGGATATCTAATTAAGAATTAGATTATTACAATTTAACATTTAATTTAGTTTACTTGGCTTGTTAATTAGGCCATTATTTGAAGCATTTCTAGCCATTGATTAATTCAATGGTTAGGATTTAGGTAGACTTTTAATTTAGAAGACTTAATCTAAGCCATTGGATCTTTCTCCTTTAAATTTTAGCCATTAGATGTGTCTCCAAAATAAAGGGTCAAGATTACTTCTTCTTACTTTTAATCCAAGGGTCATAATTAGTCTTTTCTACTTTTTAAGACCAAATCTCCACCCTTGATTAATTCTTCATCCAATGGTCATAAATGGCCTTTGTCACTTTTTAAGACCAAATCTCCACCCTTGATCAACTCTAAATCCAATGGTTGTAAATGGTCACTTTATATAATTAATTTTACACCGTTGATTAAATCTACGGTTGATATTGAAGCTTGCCTAATTAAGTTTATTCTCACATCATTGATTAAATCAATGATGATTATCTTATGTTTCTTTATTAAATTTATTTCTTAACCGTTAATTGAATCAATAGTGGATATCCAAACCACCAATGTTGACTTAAGCAATATAATTTCTATTTTTATCTACTAAAAATCCCACGAAAGAATATATTACTGTATTTTTATCTTCCGATAAATAAATACAGTACAAAACAAATTTTCTAAAACTGTTTTCGGATTCAGGTTTAGTAAGATCCCCTGTCTCCGTCTAAACAGTACAAATTTTTCTATGCGTAGAAAAATTTTTTACTTTGCGAGACCTACCTGAGCCCACGTATGGTTACCTGGGCCCACAAATACCTCGTGGGGCCCACAAACAGAAAAAAATTCAAAATCACACATAAAATCACAAAAATTAGAAAATGTATGAAAATCAAGTCAGATTGTTAAAAATAATTAACGGTCAAGAGAAATAAATACGAAAGATTTTCCCTACCAAAAATTATTATTTTCCGACACGGAAATCACTCAAAACGATCAAATACGCTGACGGAATAAACAAAATAATTTTACAGTATCCAGAAATTACTAAACAGTAAAATTCTGTTAGCTGTCAAAATTACTGTTTAAGATATAGGAAATTTTGGGGTGTTACACGCCCTATTGTCCATTGGATAATAGATACCAGTATTATTAACTGTAACTTTTATCCATTGGATAATAACTTGCAGTAAACATCTAGTAGATTATTTATATCTAGTCACTTTTATGATATCATCTAAGTGACATCGTCACATCACTACATGACAACCTAATTTGACATTTTTGAGAAACGTGCGAAGCTTCTCAAAGAAGCTTTAGGAGAAACTTGCTATGGAATTTTTGCTCCATTTTCCTAGGGAGGCACACAGTTTTAGGGAGGAAAAAGATGACAAGATGTCATCTTTTCACAAGCCATCATCTATCATCTTTCACCCAAAAAGCTATCATCTTTTCAATTTCAAAATTTTCTATCACTTTCTCTCTCTACCCTAAAGTTTCTATCTCATTTTCTCTCTTCTTCCTCTCCTCTCCAAACCACACGGCTATACCTTCTTCTACACCCTCCATGTTTGCTTAATTTCAAGCAACCACATTGCTTGAAACTACATGTTGCTTGAAGACATTTTCTTGTTGACATCACTTGCTAAAGCTCTCATCTTCCATTTTCTCTCAACTTCACGGCTACCACCTTCATCTTCATCTTCAATTTTTGTTTCCTCCATTCAATTATGTTTCTTGGATCTACACATTTCATGGATGATTTTCTATGTTGAGACCATCATCAAGTTCTCTCATCTTCATCATCTTTTTTCAAAAGCCGTAACTTGAAGCTCTTAATGTGAGACTTTGATTTCTATTTTCTCCTCTCATTTTCCTCTACACCTTACGGCCATTGACCCATTTGGTGGACCCAAGATTTGATTTTTCTTCCATTGTTTAGTTCATCTTCATCTTCTTCTCTATAGACTCACGGCCAACCCCCAAAACATATCACCAAATCCTCAATAATTCAAGATAACTTTGAATCTTGAGTCTCTACAATATTCTAAGACACTCTTATGTGAAAATCGATCTCTAGTTCATCCATCTTCAAGTATTGCTTTAAGCTTTGCTTCAAATCTCAAGTTGAGAATCTTAAGGTAAGGTTCTTGAATATTCTTTCTTGCTTCATTTTAAAGAATGTAAAACCATACTTTGATCTATGGTAACCTCATTCAAGCCCTAGGTAGTAATTTTTGTGTGTTTACTTTGATTCTAAGAACCTCTTGGTGGAAAAAGTTTGATATACAAGGACTTACAAGGAGCTAGGAAGCTACACTTGAGGTAAGATGGAGATTAACCTCATCGACCATGCTATGATGGTGAGGAACGGATGGTTGTGTTGGGAGTGGAGAGTCCACGTGAGGATTCGTCCACTCGATTGTGTGATTTTGATTTATGTTTGTTTGATTTGGTATGATTATATGATGTTGTGGTATGCAAAGATGATTTTGATGACTTAATGGATATTATGTGATTTTGATGGTGAGCATGAATTTGATTGATATATGATGAACATAGTAAGTGGCATGCCATGATTATATTATGGAAGAATGAAATAATTGGTTCCTTTGAATCCTTGAGGCTCAAGGCCACCTTGGTCCAAAAAGAGATATCCATGAGAAAAATATTTGGTTATTAAGGACCTAGAAGATTAGGTGATAAAGATATGAAAATTGATAATTAGAAGTAAGAGTGAATCAGAGATCTAAAATATTTGATAATGAGTGGAAGAGTAATTAAGGTGGAAAGAATTTTGTTTAGAAGTGGAATAATGGAAGTTTTAGAAAGAATGTTAGGTGATGATCATATATTTGATACATTAATAAGCCTTCATTTTTAGTCATTTATACTCTCCATGTACTTAATTGATTGAGTTTGATTATGTTTTGTAAGTTTGGACTCAAATTGGACTTAATTGAATTTTTTAGCATAATTTACGTCTTACATTATTTCTGTATTTGAGCTATATCTTGGGATGTAGGTGGCCAAATGAGGTGAATCTGGTGGAATTTTAAAGATAATAGAGAGTTCTATAACTTTCATGAAGACCTAAAAGGCCCAATCACACGAGTAGACAACTCAAATTGGGGTTAAAGCAAGAACTAGAGTACTGTTCCTGACAGCTTGACCTATATGTACTGTTCATGCCAAAATTTGGGCTAGAGGTTGTCAAATGGGCTGAAATTTTGATGCTGAATAACTGAGACCTATATCTACAACTTTCATGTTGAACACTTTTTCCAGATCCTGAGGCCTAATGGGTGATATTGGGCTTGCAAGTTAGAACAGAGGAGCTGTGACTGGGCCTGAGTAGTGTGCAGTAATTTGAACTTATCTGGAGTTATAGAAATGATATTGGACTCAAACCAAAGCCATTTGAAATCTAAGATCCAGGCTACAACTTTCATGAAGATCATAATTGCTCATTCTGACGCATTCAATGACTTCAAAGCTAAATGATTTTGGAGACAAGGAATCTCCTTAATTTTTCACTCACCAAAAGTCATTTGGCATTTTCCACTCATTTTTCACTCATCCACTCACTAATGACTCAGCTCCCTTGTCATTTTGTATCTCTAATCCTCTATAAAAAGGGGCCTTGGCAGATCATTGAAGGTGTTAGGTACCAAAATGATGCTAGTTTGTTACTAGATTTTCTTGTAGTAATTTTCCTTTGTTCTAAATTGAAGTCATGTTCTTCTTCTTCTTCTTCTCTCTTTCTTTCTTCTTATCTATGAGTAACTAAGTTTCATTTTGCTTGGGTGAAAGAGTGAAGCTCTTGGTAATGAAATAAGGTTAGATTAATTTCTCTCTTGTGCTTAAATGATATATTTTCAAGTGGTCATTATACGTATTATATTTTGTTTCCAATTAATTTAAAAACCCTCCTTGTAAAGTGGAGTTCGTGATTTGTTATAGACAAGAGATTAGCACAATGAATGCTTTAACCCATTTACAAGTAGTGGTGCTAGAAACTCTCCTTATAAAGTGGAGATCTTGATTGATTGTAGACAAGATTTTAGCACAATAAATGCTTGATCCCATTTATGAGTGGTGGTGTTAATAGATGATTAAAGGAATCATAATATAATTATGTATATAATTTTTAATGAACTTTGAACGTTGTATTTTTCAATTAGAACCTCCGTTATGTGTGGATTCTAATTGAGTGATAAAATAATTAATCTTGTCCTTAATTTATTTACCAAGAGTGGATCTCTTAGCCCAAGCAATTCCTTTTTATTTGTGACCAAGTTTTTATCACCTTTATTGTTGTAACAAAATATTTTCCTTACGTCAAATAAATTTTTCTTCATCAATTCCCTGTGGATCGACCTCGGACTCCGAGAAATTTATTACTTGAGATAACCTGCACTTGGGTTTGCAACTTAACCTTTAATTCCGCATCAAATTTTTGGCGCCGTTGCCGGGGACTTGATTTGAAGAACAAACTTATGGTGTAAATATTTTGTATATATATTCTACCCTTTTAATTTTTTTCTTTGTACTTACTAACGTACTAACTTAGTGGGGGAAACTCTTTAATCTCTCTATAATTTTTAATCATTAATGAAATAATCTTTCTTCTTCTCTTCTCTCTCGTCGGAGCAAAAAATTGGCTTGCCGATTCTTTGGTTTTCATATTTTAAATTTACTTTTCGTACTTTATTTTCTCAGTATTTTATCTTCTCGTCATTTATTTTTTGTTATTTATTTTTTGTCATTTTTTTTGTTTACTAACTTACAAACTCTCTTACTAACTATCTAACTTCTTACTTTATTAGTTATCTAACTTTTTACTTTACTTGCTTCTAACATTTTAATTTATCCACATACTAACTTTTTAATTTTTCTGCTTATTAACTTATTTGGTGGTTGGTTTATACCACACCTTTGTTAATATTTAATGGACGGTTTATACTGCTAGCTTGTACATTTTATTTTATATTTTAAGTTACTTGTTTATGCTTAATTGGTATCGTGATTTAAATTCTAGTAGTTTGGTTAAAGTTAATCCTAGTACTTTACATATTGATTTGTCTGAATTACAATCACACACATCAAACACAATGGCAAGAAATGCAAGGTGAATTTTTAAAGAAATTTTTTCCAACACATAAAACCAATGCTTTGAAAAGACAAATCCAAAATTCTTCCCAAAATTCAAATGAAGCATATTTTCAAAGTTAGGAACGTTTTAAAGATTTGTTGAATTCTTGCCCACATCATAGTTTTGAAAAATGGCACATTATAAGCTTCTTTTATGAAGGGTTAACACCCGAAACTAAACAATTTGTGGAAACAATGTGCAATGGTGAATTTCTTGATAAAGAACCTAAAGAAGCTTTAGACTATTTAGACCATTTAGCTGAAAATTCTCAATCTTGGCATGGTACTAATCCTTCTGAAAATTCAATTAGATCAAACCTAGCAAATGCTAGTAAAGGAAAATATCACCTTAGTCAAGAAGAAGATTTAAATGCTAGGTTTGCTAGTTTGGCTAGAAAAGTTGAAGCCTGGAATCTGGGAAAGTAAAAGAAATCAAATCTGTGCAAAATGAAGAAATTTGTAGCATTTGTGATGAATTGGGACACTCAACAAATGAATGTCCAAAAATTCCTATTTTTAAAGAAGTTGTGCATGAGCAAGTAAATGCAATGAACAATTTTAAAAAGCCATTCATTTCTTCTTTTTCAGATACATTCAATCCAGGATGGAGAAATCACCCGAACTTCAGTTGGAGGACCAACAATCAGGCACAATTCATGCAACCACCACCTCCTCAGGCACAACAAGATTCTCAAAATCCTTAAGGATATGCATCCTATATCTTACCATATAGGAAAAACCTTGAAGGAACATTGCATGCATTCATGAAAAAACAAGAGGCCATCGATAACCAAAACACTCACTCCATGATTGACATAAAAGACACTCTTGCTAAACTTTCTTCTACACTTGCCATTCATGAGAAAGGAAAGTTTCCCTCTCAACCTCAACCAAATCCTAAGGGTCAGTACAGCCTAAATGAGAGTAGTTCAGAAAGTCAAAAAATAGATCAAGTTAACTCAGTGATAACTCTTAGGAGTGGAAATGTTGTTGAAAAATAAATTCCTGAACCTTGTGAGAAAGATGGTGAGTCAACTCTCAAAGATGAGGAAGGGGTTGATAAGCCACATAGCCAAAAGGAGACCAAACCCTCGTCTTCACCCCCATTTCCTCAAGTATTAAACAATTCAAGTAAAGTGAATCATAACTGTGATATTTTTGAAATCTTTAAACAAGTGAAGGTCAATAATCCTCTGTTAGATGCTATCAAACAGATTCCTTGTTATGCTAAATTTTTGAAAGACTTGTGCACTGTTAAAAGGAAACATAATGTGAAAAAGAATGCCTTTTTGACTGAACAGGTAAGTTCCATTATTCAGAACAATAATGCGTTGAAATATAAAGACCCTGGTTGTCCTATAGTTTCATGCATTATTGGTGAACATAAAATTGAACGAGCTTTACTTGATCTTGGTGCTAGTGTTAATTTGCTTCCATATTCAATTTATCAACAACTCAACCTTGGTGAGTTAAAACCAACTTCTGTAACTCTTCTACTTGATGATAGATCAATTAAAATTCCAAAAGGAATAGTGGAAGATGTGTTAATACAAGTTGATAAATTCATATATCCTATGGATTTTATTGTCTTGGAAACTGAACCTATGGTTGATAGTTCTAAGTCAGTTCCTATTATTTTAGGTCGCCCATTTTTAGCAACATCTAATGCTTTAATAAATTGCAGAAATGGAGTGGTGAAGCTAACATTTGGAAATATGACACTGGAGCTTAATGTTTTCAATATGTGCAAGCAACCACATAAAGTTTATGATGACAATGAAGAGATTGAAGGGATTGAGGCCATTATAGATGATCATCTTCAAACTAGGAGTTCTTTTGACCCATTAGAAATTTGTTTAATTAATTCATTTGATTCAGCTACACAATTAGATGATGATGTTTTTGAAATATGCTCTTTGCCTGACTGTACACAGGAAATGGAATACAAAAGAAGGAAGCCAAGATTCAAAGAGCTAAAACCCATGAATGATGATACCCATGAAGAAGTACCTACACTAGAACTAAAGTCATTACCTGCTGGGTTGAAGTACACATTTTTGGGAGAAGAACAAAGTTTTTCAGTGGATGCCAAACCTAGGTTGATACGGTAGATCTTGGTGCTTCAAGAATTCAACATCACAATAAAAGACAAGAAAGGAGCCGAAAATGTTGTTGCAGATCATTTGTCCAGACTTACAATAGGCTCATCTTTTGATAGCACACCTATCAATGATTCTTTTCCCGATGAATTTTCATTTTCTGTCAATTTCATGCCTTGGTTTGCTAACATTGTCAATTTTCTTGTAACAGGTAAGATGCCACCTCAATGGACGCACCAAGACAGAAAAAAATTTCTGATTGAGGTGAAAATTTTCTATTGGGATGACCCATATTTGTTCAAATATTGTCCTGATCAAATCTTTCGGAGATGTGTACCCGACAATGAGATAAGTAGTGTCATTAAATTTTGTCATTCAGAAGCATGTGGAGGTCATTTTTCTTCAAAGAAAACAGCTGCAAAAATCTTGCAGTGTGGATTTTATTGGCCCACATTATTTAAGGACAGCTATATTTTTTACAAAAGTTGTGAAAGTTGTCAGAAATTGGGTTCCATTTCTAAAAGAGACATGATGCCTTTGAACCCTATCATTGTCATTGAAATTTTTTATTGTTGGGGAATTGATTTCATGGGTCCATTTTCATCATCATTTGGATTTGTGTATATGTTGGTTGTAGTTGATTATGTCTCAAAATGGATTAAGGCGATTCCATGTCGACACAATGATCACAAAACTATTTTGAAATTTTTAAAAGAAAATGTTTTGAGTCGATTTAGAATCCCTCGAGCTATCATCAGTGATGGGGGAAAACATTTTTGTAATAAATCATTTGAATCTTTAATGAAGAAATATGGCATCACACACAAAATTGCTACCCCTTATCACCCTTAGACAAGTGGACAAGTATAATTAGCAAATAAGGAGATTAAACAAATTTTAGAAAAAATAGTTAACCCAAATCATAAAGATTGGTCTTTAAGACTAAACGATGCACTTTAGGCTTACCGTACTACTTTCAAAACATCTTTAGGCATGTTACCCTATCGGTTAGTCTATGGAAAACCTTGTCACTTGCCTGTAGAATTGGAACATAAAGCATTTTGGGCCATTAAAGCTTTCAACTCAAATCTTGATGATGCTTCCAAGTTACGCAGATTGCAATTGAATGAACTTGAGGAATTGAGAAATGATGCATATGAAAACTCAAAGATTTATAAAGTTAGAACAAAAGCTTTTCATGATAAATCAATTTTGAGAAAAACTTTTGAAATTGGTCAAAAAGTTTTGCTTTATAATTTTCGTCTTTACCTATTCCCTGGAAAATTGAGATCTAGGTGGATTGGTCCCTTTATTGTCAAACATATGTATCTTTATAGGGCCATAGACATTGAGAATCTTAGGAATGATAATGTTTTAAAGGTCAATGGACATGATTCAAACCATTTCTGGAATATCAAGTTGCTGAGGTAGAATTCATCTCCCTTTCTAATCCTTGTTATTAGTAGAATTTATTTTAAGTTTGTTTCTTTTTTTTTCGCAGTTCCCGGTTAAATGGCGGATAACGGTACTCTGTGACTCTCAAATCGGTTTGTCTTTCAGTTGCCCATAATAACTGATTCCTTCTCCTTCAAAATGGATGTCATCCTCTCAAATCTAAGAAAGCATTTCCCTTCTGTTCCTAAAAATGCTCTGGATAATACTGAGACTGTTAATGTACAAGGGCATCCCAGAAGATATACGCTGGATAATCGAAGCAAAGGTTCGTTTTGCTGGTGAATCTTCAGATTCATTTATCCCATACATGCCTGGTCTCAGTAAAAGTTTATTTTCAAAAAGGAGAAGAGCAAAAAGAATGCAAGTTTGTTACAAGTGTGCACGATGAAATTGTAACATATAATGTCGCTCTTTGGGGATAGTTTCCATAATTAGAGAAGATAAAATATTCTTCATTAAGAATGGACTGAGTAAGGAGTCATTAGATAATATCTTATTGACTCTTGAGACGCATTCTTGTGGAGTTATGCAGCGTGAACTTCTTAGTTTGTGGAATCTCTTTAAGGACGAGCAAGAGCGTTATAGTCTTGAGAATCTGACTCAAAGAGACACTGTTTGCCAATTTATAAGAAAATTGGATGGGAAGCTTATCCTCGACTCATAGAAGGCGTTTAAGCCGTTTCTAGACGTGAAACCAGAGGAAGATGTGAGCCACAATCATAACAACATGTATATATTATCTTGTACATTTTTAAAAAAATAAAAGACAAAAGAAAAAAAAAAAAAAAATGAAATAAAAAAGAATAAAAAAAGGCAAAACTTCAGTTGTACTTGGTCTTTAATTAGATTAGGAGCCCCTGCCAACAGCAGCCCTGTCATTGACTTGGGTGGACCATCGCAGGCTAGTTCGTAAATAAGGTTCGTGTGTCATGCTCTGTAGAGAGCCGCACTCCACAACCCAATGTTCACCATCTAGGCACTGTGGAGTTGATGAACAGGTAGAAGCGTCCCACTTTGGTTATTAGTGAGAAGTAACCCGCGGCTGCCAAAGCGTATGAGGTATCTGAGTTTGATCCTCTTTTTATATTAGAAAGGGCTCTCAGCGCCCTGGGATGGAGCGTTCTGGATCTTGGACATTGTGGGTTTTAGATTTTAGCATCTTTGTTGATGTTACGAACCCAAGTGTGAGCTCTCCAGGTTCTAGACCCAGGATGGAAATCCACGATGGTTTCTTTATTCTCTTTTCTTCAAACAAGCGGGAGGGAGAAGAATTCCAAGATTAGCTGAGCCGTCTTGGTATTACTGCACTCATGACGAGCAGTATAAAGATACGCCATGAATCCTGTACATATAGGTATGTCATCATTTGTTATTATTATTTTAGCTTTGTATAATTTTGTTGTATTTTGGTTTTGGACAGACGATCTTTTGGACGGGATCCTTCAGGGGTTTCTAGACTTCTTTATCCTGATGGCTTTCTTGAAGTAAAAAAAATTAATAAAAAATAATAAAATAAAAAAAATTATGTTTCTTACTTTCAAAGTTTTCTGACAACAGCCAACCTACCCATATAGGAGCTATTATTACTTTTTCTATTCTCTTCTCTATTTAAACACTCTGTTTTCTTCACTTTCTTACAACTCATAATCATTCAAAGAGAATGTGAGTATAGAAATGGAGGGAGCTTCTTCTTCTGTTCATAGATTTGCCAGTATCTGTGTATTTTATGGGACAAGTTATGGGAAGAGTTTAGAATTTGTAAATGCAGTAAGCACTATTGGTAGAACACTTGCTGCAAGGAACATTCGTGTAGTATATGGGGGAGGTTGCCTTGGGTTAATGGGGGCTGTATCATTTTCTACATTTGTAAGAGGTGGTCAAGTTTTAGGTGTCATTCTTGAACCTTTAACTCGAAGGAACATCGTTGGAAAGACAATTGGACTGGAAATTCAAGTATCATCTATGCATGGACGAATGAAGGCAATGCTTGAAAACTCTGATGCATTCATTGCCTTACTTGGTGGTTTTGGTACTTTGGAAGAAGTCTTTCAAATTGTCTCTTGGGCCCAACTGAACATCCACCATAAACCCATAGGTTTGTTGAATGTTAATAATTTCTTTAATAATTTATTATCTTTTGTTGACCATGCTATGGAACAGAAATTTGTCACACCTTCAGCACGACGACTCTTTATCTCTGCTTCCACTATTGATGAGTTAATTGATAAATTAGAAGCTTTTGTTTATGAACCTGATCCAGTAACAGCTCAGATAAATTAGTCCGAAGGAAGTGATGAGGGTAACAGAATGAAAAGAAAGCCAGCCAAGATACTCCAACTATTTAAATAATTACAAGCTTTGGTTTTATTCATCATACTTTGTTTCTGTTTAAATTTGTGTGAGGTTTCTCTTTTCAATAATTGCAACAACAGGTACTATCTTCTATCCTTTACCTATCTATTTTTGACATTGAGGACAATGTTGTGATCTGGTTGGGGGAAAGGATAGTTGTACAAAAAAAAAACCAAAAATTTTTTTTTTAGGAAGTGTGTGTATTAATATGTTTGTTGTGTTTATATGTTTGTCAGTAACTTACTAAACCAGTTAAGGATGGCAGAGTAAGGAGTAAATTTTACTCTTGAGACACATCTTAGTTGGGGTAGATAACTACTTTGTATGGAAGTAGCAATTCAAATTCAGGGAAATTTGCATGATTGAGTTAATTGTCTTCTTTCTTAAAAATCATATGCTTGGTTATGGATGTTGAATTAGTGGATTAAGATTGATAGAATATGCCTTGTGAGATTTTGAGCCTATTGATGAATGGATTGAACATTTGTACCATTCTCTTCTTTCTTGTGTGAATTTCACTCATGGAATTGTTATTCTAGAACTTGCTTTGATTCTTTTTGAGACTACATTTTCATATGTATACATAAATATGATTGAGGCATTTTTCTTGAAATAGCTACTTTAATCAAATAATCAGCCTTGCTTAGCATCATATTGTCTCAATATGATATCAAGCACTCTTATGACTTCTTGAAAATTCTCTGATTCCTGTCAACGTAAAGCATTGGAAATGACCTATTTTCCCTTGCTTAACCTCTTTCAGCTTATTTGACTATTCTTTGTTTCGAACTCATTATGTGCTTTAAATGAAAAACTATGTTCTTACCTAACCTTAGGGAATAAGAGAACATTAGCTTTGTCATTCGATGAGTTCTTGAACAAGTGTGGGGGTGTGTGTACAGAATGGTTAAAAAATATGTATATATGATGTTTTTTTCTGTAAAAAAATAAAAAAAATAAAAAAAATGTAAAAAGAAAAAGAGGGTCAACAAGGCAATAAAGGAAAGGAAAAGAGTATGTAAAAAGAATTTGTATTAGGTGGAGTTAGGATGAACTTTCATACTTGTTAATTGAACTCAGCTTTCATGTTTTTTTATTCTCTTTGGTATTTAACTTGTCATATCCATATTACCTTCTCCTTTACCTTAACCCTATTACAACCTTGAATAAAGTCCTCATGATTTTTGTATGCATGTGTTCTAGTAGTGGAGAAGTAAAAGATAAGCAAGCTTATGATAGTGCAATTTTCATGGGTTGAATTGAGTGAAATACCTACCATTTAAACACTTGAGGGATTGAAAGTGAATCTTGTGAAGATCTATCATTCTTGACTCATGCTTTTCAATTGAAATTTTCTTACCTGTTGGTTTGAGATGTGAAGATATGTTACTTCATGAATGTTTTGATTACTTGAATGATTAGTTGCTTTTTATTTTTAAATATTATTAGAAATTAAGTCTTTTAGAGTGTTTAACTTTTGAGTTTGTTTCGTTTTTTTTAGTTTTGGTCTTGTGTATTTTGCCCAAGAGTACAAAAAGCTAAGTATGAGAGAATTTGATGATCACATATTTGATACATTAATAAGCCTTCATTTTTAGTCATTTACACTCTCCATGTACTTAATTGATTGAGTTTGATTATGTTTTGTAAGTTTGAACTCAAATTGGACTTAATTGAATTTTTTAGCATAATTTACGTCTTACATTATTTCTGTATTTAGGCTATATCTTGGGATGTAGGTGGCCAAATGAGGTGAATCTAGTGGCATTTTAAAGATAAGGGACAGCTCTATAACTTTTATGAAGACCTCAAAGGCCCAATCACACGAGTAGATAACTCAAATTGGGGTTGAAATAAGAACTAGAGTGCTGTTCCTGATAGCTTGACCTATATGTAGTTTTCATGCCAATTTTCAGGCTAGGGATTTTCAAATGAGCTAAAATTTTGTTACTGAATAATTGAGACCTATATCTACAACTTTCATGTTGAACACTTGTCCAGAATCTGAGGTCTAATAGGTGATATTGGGCTTACAATTCAAAACAGAGGAGCTGTAACTAGGCCTGAGTAGTGTGCAGTAATTTGAACTTATCTGGAGTTATAGAAATGATATTAGACTCAAACTAAGTCCATTTGAAAGCTAAGATCCAGGCCTACAATTTTCATGAAGATTATAATTGCTCATTCTGATTCATTCAATGACTTCAGAGCTAAATGATTTTGAAGACAAGGAATCTCCATAATTTTCCACTCACCAAAAGTCATTTGGCATTTTCCACTCATTGTCCACTCATCCACTCACTAATGACTCAGCCCCCTTGTCATTTTGTATCTCTAATCCTCTATAAAAGGGGGCCTTGGTGGATCATTGAAGGTATTAGGTGTTAGGTACCAAAATGATGCTAATTTGTTACTAGGTTTTCTTGTAGTAATTTTCCTTTGTTCTAAATTGAAGTCATGTTCTTCTTCTTCTTCTTCTTCTCTCTTTCTTATTATCTATGAGTAACTAAGTTTTATTTTACTTGGGTGATAGAGTAAAGCTCTTGGTAATGAAATAAGGTTAGATTAATTTCTCTCTTGTGCTTAAATGATACATTTTCAAGTGGTCATTATACGTATTATATTTTGTTTCTAATTAATTTAAAAACCCTCCTTGTAAAATGGAGTTCTTGATTTGTTGTAGACAAGAGATTGAAACAATGAATGCTTTAACCCATTTACAAGTGGTGGTGCTAGAAACTCTCCTTATAAAGTGGAGATCTTGATTTGTTGTAGACAAGATTTTGGCACAATGAATGCTTGATCCCATTTATGAGTGGTAGTGTTAATAGATGATTAAAGGAATCATAATATAATTATGTATATAATTTTTAATGAACTTTGAACGTTGTATTTTCCGATTGGAACCTCCGTTATATGTAGATTCTAATTGAGTTATAAAAGAATTAATCTTGTCCTTAATTTATTTACCAAGAGTGGATCTCCTAGCCCAAGCAATTCCTTTTTATTTGTGACCAAGTTTTTATCACATTTATTGTTGTAACAAAATATTTTCCTTATGTCAAATAAATTTTTCTTCATCAATTCCTTGTGGTTCGACCTCGGACTCTCGAGAAATTTATTACTTGAGATAACCTGCACTTGGATTTGCAACTTAACCTTTAATTCCACATCATTAGGGAATATTGTTTAGATGATTTGGAAAACAAATTAGGGTTTAAGGATTTATAAGTAAGATTAGAAATAATTATAACGTCATAATCTGAGGAGTAATAACTTTTGAATGTACCAAATGGGAAAAATCTTGGAGATAATTGGAATCATGGAAAAAGGATTTATTAGTAGTAAATCTAGGTAACTTGACAATCAAGAAAATTAATTAAGAATTATAAGATAAGAATGGAAGAGAATAACATTGATTCTTAAGCAAAAGAGTGACTTACGGTCTTAAGAGGAAAAACAAGCTTGTGAAAGAAATAGAGAAAATTTGAAAGACTTAGATAAAAAGGAAAAGAATGGTGAGGTAAGAACATTGTGATTTCTTTTTAGGATTCATAAATTATATGAGGATAGGTTATTCGAGGAACTTAGTTAGAAGAAGCTAGTGATTTGGATTAATTTCTATTTTCATTCTCGAGAATATGAAAATGAAAGACTAAAGAAGACCTAATGTTTCTATATGCTAGAGAAGTTTGTGAAAATGCTCCACGTGACTTGATAATAATGATTCTTGAAATTGCTCGACTGAAATCCTTTGTGATAGCATGCATTGACATTGTGCCTTGGGCCGATGTATTGGACCCAAGTGGATTATGGATGTGAACCTTGTGTTTTAGGGCCGAAGTGCTGGACCCGAATGGATCATTGGTCTTATGTAGTTGTATGGGCGGCTATATAATATCATTGATACTAATGGTATTGGACAATCATATAGGCAGTTGCCTTAATACTATTAGGGACAATACAACGGTGGTTTGATTCTTTGAGCATGCAATTGAGCATTAGACTATTGGCTTTTGATGCCTAAGAGTGAGCGAGAACTTACAGGTTAGTGCGATCCTTGATGGATCTTGGAGGATGCCGAGGGCAGGTGATTCACTAGTGACCACTGTCACATTGTATACCCTTGGTCGTGAACATCGTTGCAACGCACTGGCAACCCAACAAAACACTATTTCTTTTCGTGGTCCGGCGTAGACTATCTTTTGAGGGGGGACAGATCTTCTAGAACGCTCATCTCTGAATCTTAGCTCTATGGAGGAGGAATTGGTCACATTGTGCATAAGGATGGTCAGCATACACATCGTGCATATGCATAGTCTGCACATCTGTTATTGTGACATGATCCATACACACACATATATATATCTTGATGTACCTTGCTGATTTGCTTATCAGTTAATAATGTGATTATGTTTGTTATTCTATGAATATTCTTATATTGACATGATCATATCTTCTATTACTTGGTGTTGTCGTGTATGAAAGGCACTATTATCTTTCGTTGTGTTTCTTGCTACCATGATGGTATTGATGTAGGGGATCTCACCTCTTCTACTGTAATATTATGTCTGTTTCTGTCTTTATACTTATGTTGGAAAAGACTGTGATGGTGGCGAGACCAGACCTGCGAGGTTTCACTAGGCTATGGTTCCATAGAGGCATCGGAGCATGGAGTATTTAGTGGGACACTGGGCGTGTTTGGTAAGAAGGAGTTGTCTCGTTCAGTTGGAGTAGGACCAGGCATGAGGTGGTCTCGTTTACTATGGACGCAGATGTTCACTTGGAGTTCTACATGTCCCTTGGGGAGCTCTGGGATGATCGGAGAGCTTCCTATAGGGAGGGCTCTGTGGAGTCGACTGCTCGGGACGGAGTTATCTCGTTGAGTTGGAGTAGGACTAGGCATGAGGCGATCTCGTTTACTATGGACGCAGATGTTCACTTGGAGTTCCACATGCCCCTTGGGGAGCTCTGGGATGATCGGAGAGCTTCCTATAGGGAGGGCTCTGTGGAGTCGACTGCTCGGACTCCTATCCGTAGTGACATGCCCCAACTGGGGGCTTTGTCTATTGGGGATCCCGAAGGGGATCTAGGCAAAGGTCGGGTGTAGGAGCCCATTCTTCAGGTGTTTGGACTTGGTCAAGGCTCAATTTTTATTTGGTAGTTATATGTATAGGTATGCTTATTTTGGAGTACTTAAGTTTTATGCTTTTGGAATATGTACTGAGGTACTTAAGGATATAGTAAACTTTGTTTTATGAAAAGTCTTTTATTCAGTTCTTATGACTCAAGTCTTTTATTTATTTCAGTCAACTTATATCATCCGTTAAAAGGTAATTATTGAATATCACGTTTTATAATATTTACTACTTCATAGTTTGATAAGTTTTTACACAAAAAGAGTCGTTTTAAAGTGTAAGGGTGATGTTTGATAAATTTTAAAATAAGAGTCGGTCTGTAAATGTGATGTCTCCCTGAGGGGGTGTTATAGGTAACCCTATCACAAAATCCATTGTGATGTTATCCCATTTCCACTCAGAAATTCCTAAAAATTGAAAAGGTCCAGAGGGTTTCTGGTGTTCTATCTTGACCTTCTGACACGTTAGGCACCTAGACACAAACTCGACTATGTCCCCCTTCATGTTAGACCACTGAAACATCTTCAAGTATTCATACATCTTAGTGGCCCTCAGATGGATAGTGTACTGACTACAGTGAGCTTCTTCGAGGATCCTTTCCTTGATTCCGGATTCACTTAGAATGCAAAGTCTACCTCTAAACTTAATCATCCCATCATCAGCCATATCAAACTCTTTGGGATTTCCTAAAAAGATCTACTCACTTATATCTCTATGAGTCTTATCTTCCTTTGAGCTTTTAAAATTTGAGTCCTCAAGTCACTCACTATGTCCACTCGACTCACACTATGACTATGTGGTAGCACTATTACTGAAAGGCTTATGTGTCTAAAACTCTCAAGAAGTTCACTCTCCTAGATCATTATCTGGGAAACGTGTAGGAATTTCGTACTTAGTGCATCAGCCACCACATTAATCTTACCTGGATGATACTTTAACTCAAAGTCATAGTCTTTATAACACTCCATCCATCTCTATTGTCTCATGTTCAGCTCCTTCTGATCAAATAGGTACTTCAAACTCTTATGATCACTGAACACTTCAAATTGGACTTCATATAAGTAATGTCTCCAAACTTTTAAGGCAAACACTACAACAGCTAACTCCAAATCATAAGTAGGGTAGTTCTCCTCGTGTGGCCTCAATTGCCTAGATGCATAGGCAACTATTCTCCTATGCTGCATCAAAACACACCTCAAAGTTCTCCAAGGGATCCAAAATTACAAAACTGGTGTAGTAGTCAACCTCAATTTTAACTCTTGGAAACTAATATCATAATCCTAAGTCCACTCAAAAGTATTACCTTTCTTAATTAATCTAGTCAAGGTTTGCGCTAATTGAGAAAACCACTTTATGAGCCTCCTATAGTACCCTGCCAAGCCTATGAAGCAACTTTACTCGAGTCCATTGAAATCCAACCCTGCGAAATCAAATGGCCCAAAAATGGTACTTGGTTAAGCCAAAACTGACACTTTGATTGCTTGACAAATAATTTCTTTTCCTTAAGGGTTTCCAAAACCACTTAAGATACTGCTCATGGTCCTCCATTGTTTTGGAATAGATTAGGATATCATCAATAAACACCACAACAAACTGATCCAAGTAGGGTCTAAAGATCCTGTTCATGTAATCCATGAACACTGTCGGTGCATTCGTTAACCCAAAAGACATCATAAGGTACTTATAATGCCCATACCTAGTCCTAAAAGCAATTTTAAGGATATTATCTTCCCTAACCCTTGTTTAGTGATATCCTAACCTAAGATCAATGTTTGAGAAAACTGAAACTCCTCTCAGTTGATCCATAAAATCATCTATCCTAGGCAACGGATATTGGTGTATGCCCTAGAGGCCAATTTATTTTGACCATACTAGTTTACATTGTATTATACTATTTATTTAATATATGTGACATTGCATTTATTGTGTTATTTATGATATACATAACACAGTCCTTAGAATAGTAAGTTTTATGCTATAAGACATCAAGTGGATGACTTGATCATGAGATCCTATAGGATAGAAACAGAACACTATTCTTAAATGTCCCTAGTCAAGTATTATTGTTAATCAGGACGACAATAATGCATTGAGACTAGTATGTGCGTAGACTGATGGCCAAATCTCACGGGTCATGGATATGAGATATCAAGTCTTCACATAGGTACATATTAGAGTAATGACGTATTAGACTGACCCGCCATGAGAACGCTATGTGGATCGTTACGTGAGTGTCATAAGCAATTCTCATAGTGATAATGGTGTAAGTGGTCCTTTGACCTGAAATCACTACGATTCCTACATGAGGAGTTGTATATTTTAATGCCATCAAACGTCATCTGCAACAAGGTGATTATAAAGTTAGTTATTGGACTTACTGTGAATCATGCGAAGGGATGTGAGTAACCTAGATGGGATTTATCCCTCCTACATAACAGGAGTGATATCATCGGGCCTTCTGATTGAGTGAGACTATGAAATGTATGGCCATGCTCAAATGAGTTAATATGAGATATTGATCTCATTTGTTATTACTACATCTACTCGAGTATCAGGAAATGAAATATTGAACTATACAAGGGTGACACGTTCCATGCCTTGTGTTCAATCTAGATATCTAGACAAAGGGACTAAACTACACGGTAATATTGATCATGGAAAGGTTATATCAACTGACATTCTCATTACTTGGGTAGCAGCGATGTGTTGTTAAATATAGCCCACTGCTTGTAATATTAAAATGAGATTTTAATATTGCTGCCAACGTCATGAGAACCTACAGGGTTGAACACTTAGAACAAACTTAGTTGGAGCAATAAGGATCCGAGTTGGACTGGGATTTAATCATGGGCTAGACTCATAACAGATGAGTCTAGGGTTACACAGCTTAACTTGTTGCTGCTCACACTCACATTAGGTAGCAGCTATTATAAATAGCATTGCTAAGAGGGCTGTTAAGGCACGCAAAAAAAAAACCCTAGCCACACTTGACAGAAATAATAAGTGAGAGAGTGACAGGTTTCTCTTCTCTTTGCAGTTAGCACTGTAGTAGAGAGGTCAAACTCCAAGACTACGGACGTTGGATGTTTTGCAAGTCTATTCATGTGGATAACGTAGAGGCATCATTGTTGTTGTGGTGCTTGTGATTTTCTTGATTGTTTTTCCATCTCGCTTCAAGAGGTAAACTCAAAAACACGGATTATGGTCCTTTTTTCGCATGGAACCTTGGTGGGAATTTTGTTTTTTCGCTATGTGATGTATCTGTGATTCCCAACAGTGGTATCATAGACACTTGCAAAACCATGATTTGGTCTTTGCTGTTTACGTGTTGTATGAAATAACATGTTTAGTTATTCTCTTTTCGGTAAAAGGTATGATATTTAATATGTTATTTCAGAAAATGTATGAATCCTTTACGAAAACATATTCTGTTTGACATATTGTATGCAAAACCATGATGACGTTTTCAAAACAGTGAACATATTCGTATGTGTTTATATGTCTGTATGTCTTTGCAAAGTTTTCTGGTATATATGTGATATATACAACAGCGCGGCGCAAGGAATCTAGAAACCTTGTTTATGGTCTGCGGCGGCATCAAACGTTAATATCAAGCAAACTTTCTTTTTGGATAGCGGTGCAGCGCAAGGGTTTTGGAAACCTTGTCTTGGTCTGCGGCAACATCAAGTGTTGATGTCAAGCAAACCTAGTTTCTGGACAGCACAACAACGACGTTAGGGGTTTTCCCATGCATGAAGTGTTCATGTCCTCACGACTATGAGGGTTTATGAGTTGATACCCTAGCTGTCAATGAGGCACAAGAGGTTTAGCTGACTGGGCAGCAGGACCCCTGTGCATCGGGGTGCTGCCCCGAACCCCATTGCGTAGTGTGTGTTATTCGAAAGCGCAATATTTAATTCTGTTTTTATGACTCACAAAATAATAATGTATTATTATTGAGAGTTTATATGTTCTTTGTGGCATATGGTGCATGGTTATGACATTAGTCCTCCTTTTATACCTTTTGGTTAATTTTAAAATATAGCCTGCGTGTCGTGCCTTTCTCTCTACGTTCTGGTTGTACATTCTCTTCTCACCTAACTCCCCTCGTATGCAAAACTAGGTTTCTTTATACTTTGTAATGTAATCTTGATGTGGAGGCAAGAAGACAACATCATATGAGGACGTTGATACGAGATGCTTAATGAAACTGGTTCGCTCCCTAGGTTTAGTTATTGATACTCTCATTGGCTTAGGAGAATCAATGCTTAAGGGCCATAACCATGTCACATTCTTTTTATGCTTTACATGTTTGAGATGCATGGATTTTTATGGTATGTTAAATAGTTTAATAAATGGTGAGATCTAATAATAATTATAAAAATTCCCTCAAAGCAAATATTTAGTCATTGTTTGATGCCTTCTAATGTGTGGCACTCGTCAAGGCTGGTATCGATTAAATGTAGGTCTGCCAAAGCAGGATGCCTTTATCTATATTAGTAAGACATGATGGGATAAAGGTAATATCCAACTGCCAACTATTGGGTCTGACTTAACTAGGCCATATTAATAGAATTGAAGGCTTAGAGGTATAGAGTTGGGCTTTAGTCCATTAGATAGATTAGAATAAGTGTTATTCACCTAACTATCCAAGAGTTGCATATGATGTAACTGGAAAAAGTTTCCTACCTAAATAACCAAACTTTGAGCGATCAGCCAAAGTTGAATTAAAGCTAAGTAAAATATGGATCTTGGCCCACTAGGAAATCTTACGATAAGATTTTCTGAGTCAATTTTGAGGGTCATTGATTTGAATAAAATAGTGGGAAGCATATTTAATTAAAGACCTTGTTAAATATGTTTATGGTATGATACTTATACTTTGCATATTTTCTGTTGATAGATTACCATGGCAACAAACACTTCAAATAACTTATCATTGTGATCCGTCCTTGAGAAGTACAAATTGTCCGGGACAAATTTCCTACACTGGTATAGGAATATGAGGATTGTCTTCAAAAATGAGAAAAAGATGTATGTTCTAAAGTAGCCAATTCCTAAGCCACCAGATGTAAATGCCCCTAGAGGTGAAAGAGATGCTTATAAGAAGCATCTATATAATGCCTTGGATGTCATATGTCTCATGTTAGCCACCATGAACTATAATCTTCAGAAGCAATATAAGAACATGGAGGCTTACGATATGATCGTGCACTTGAAGAAGCTCTATCAAGAGCAAGTTATGCATGATAGATTCGAAGTCTCTAAGGCACTTTTTCAGTGCAAACTAGTAGAGGGAAGCCCTATTGGTGCTCATGTCCTCAAAATGATTGGGTACATTGAAAACCTAGAGAGACTTAGTTTCCCATTGGGTCAAGAGTTGGCCACTGATCTAGTCCTGCAATCATTGCTGGAAAGTTTTAATCAATTCATCATGAATTACAACATGAGCGAAATTGACAAATCTCTACTAGAGTTACTAAGCATGTTGAGAACTGCTAAGCAAAACATTAATAAAGGAAAAGGAAAGGTCATTATGATGGTCCAAAAGGCTAAGGGAAAAAAGCAGCTGAAGAAGCCCAAGGACAAATGGAAAGGCTAGGGTAAGGAGAAATCCAAGCCCAGCACTTCCGGCTTGAAACCTGCGGGCAGAGTGGCTAAGGAAGGTATGTGCTTCCATTGTGGTCAGATCAGACATTGGAAGAGAAACTGCACTAGGTACTTGGAGGAGCTTAAGAAGAAGAAGGGAAGTAAGACTTCCACTTCAGGTTTTTTTTTATTATAGAAGTCAATTTATCTACTTCTAGATCTTGGGTATTAGATACTAGATGTGAGTCTTACATTTGTGTAAATGTGCAGGATCTAAAGAACAGCAGACCGTTGGCTAACGGTGAAGTCGACCTGCGAGTTGGAAATGGAGCAAAAGTTACTGCTTTATCCGTAGGGACTTATTTATTATCTTTGCCCACTAGGGATATTGAGTTGAAGAACTATTATATTGTGCTTGCTATTAGTAGAAATATCATTTTTATTTCTTGTTTGGACAAGAAAGGTTTTACTTTTATGATAAAGGACAAAAGTTGTTCTATTTATTTTACTGATATTTTTTATGGCAGTGCACAACTGAGTAATGGACTTTATGTCTTCAATCTCAAAATGTCCGTTTATAACATAAATACCAAGAAGTTCAAATCTAATGATATGAACCCAACTTATTTCTAGCATTTTCATTTGGGCCATATAAATGAGAAATGCATTTCCAAACTCCATAAAGATGGATTCTTGGACTCATTTGATTTTGAATCATATGAGATACGTGAGCCTTGTTTATTGAGGAAGATGACTAAAGCCCTATTCTTTGGACAAGGTGAAAGGGCTAGTGATCTTTTGGGCCTCATACATAGTAATGTATGTGGACCTCTAAACATACCAGCTAGCGGTGGTTTTCAATACTTCATTACATTTACTGATGATTTTAGTAGATATAAGTTTGTGTATCTTATGAAACACAAATCAGAATCCTTTGAAAAATTCAAGGAATTCAAGAATGAGGTACAAAACCAACTTAACAAGAGTATTAAAGTCCTTCAATCAGATCGAGGAGGTGAATACTTAAGTCAACAGTTTGATGATCATCTGAAAGAGTATAGGATAATCTCTCAACTCACTCCTTCTGGAACGCCACAATGGAATTGTGTTTTTGAAAGGAGGAACCAGACATTGTTGGACATGGTCTGATCCATGATGAGTAATGTAAACCTTCCAGGCCCCTTCTGGGCACATACTCTATTAACAGTAGGTTTTACACTTAACTGTGTTCTATCTAAGACAGTTCAAAAGACACTATATGAGATATAGACTGGGAGACGGCCTAGTATGTCTTTCATGAAGATTTGGGGTTACGAAGCTTATGTGAAACATCAAGTTATTGATAAGCTTGGACCCAAATCAGATAAATGCTTCTTTATGGGGTATCCCAAGGAAACCAAGGGATACTATTTCTACAATCCTATAGAGGGCAAATTGTTTGTCGCACGGACTACTATGCTTCAAGAAAAAGAGTTTATCTCTGAAGGAACCAGTGGGAGGAAATTAGAACTTGAAGAAATTCAAAATTCACATAGTAACAATGAACAAATGGTGGAAATAGAGCAACCTCCACAAAGTGATGTGGAATAACAACCTGCTCTAGTAGCACAAGACTTGCGTAGGTCTAACAGGATACATCATCAACCAGAGAGATATGAATTTTTCATAACCCAACAACGTGATATATTGCTCATGGATCAAGATGAGCCCATGACTTACTAGGAAGCCATTATGGGCCTGGAATATGAGAAATGGCTTGAGACTATGAGTTCTGAAATGGAATCCATGTATGCCAACTAGGTATGGACCTTGGTTGACCCACCTAAAGGGGTAAAACCCATTGGGTGCAAGTGAGTTTTCAAAAAGAAAACTAACATAGATGGTAACGTGCATTCCTTTAAGGAGTGATTGGTGGCTATGGGTTTCAAGCAAATTCAAGGTGTAGACTATGATGAGACTTTTTCCCCAGTTGCGATGCTTAAATCCGTTCGGATCTTGCTTACTATTGCAGCATGCCACGATTATGAAATCTAAAAAATGAATGTCAAAACTACTTTCCTTAATGAAAATCTTCTTGAGGACGTGTACATGAACAACCTGAAGGTTTTGCCACTCCATAGGATGTTGGAAAGATGTGCAAGTTGCAACGATCTATTTATGGATTGAAGCAAGCTTCTAGAAGCTGGAATCTTCATTTTGATGATATAATAAAACAATTTGGTTTCATCAATAATGAAGAAGAATCTTGTGTCATCAAGAAAGTTAGTGGGAGCACATTTGTCTTTCTAGTGTTGTATGAAGGACTTGGGCAAAGTCACCTATATATTAGGTATTAGGATCTACAAAGATAGATCACAAAGACTGCTTGGCCTAAGTCAGAGTACATACATTAATAAAGTGTTAAGATAGTTTAACATGCATGAATCCAAGAAAGGACTCTTGCCTATGTCATATGGTGTAAGCCTATCTAAGGCTCAATCCCCTTCGACCTAGGATGAGAGGGATCGCATGAGATGGATTCTATATGCATTGGCAATTGGATCTATCATGTATGCCATGTTATCTACTCGATCATACATCTAGTATGCTATAAGCATAACGAGTAGGTACTAGTCTGATCCCAATGAGAGTCATTGGACTGCTATCAAGAACATCCTTCAGTACTTGAGAAGGACTAAGGATTTGTTCTTGGTATATGGAGCCGAGGAATAACTAGTTATAAAGGGTTACATTGATGCTAGCTTTTAGACCAATAAAGACGACTCCAGATCACAATCGGGTTTTGTTTATTTCCTGAGTGGTAGGGCTGTGAGCTGGAAGAGCTCAAAGCAAGAGATAGTCACCGATTCTATCACAAAGGTTGAGTATATTGCTACCTCCAATGCATCAAAGGAGGCCATTTGGATCAGGAAGTTCAATACTGAGTTTGGTGTAGTTCCTAGCATTATGAACCTAGTGGACCTCTATTGTGATAATAATGGAGCCATTGCACAAGATAAGGAGCCTAGATCTTGTAACACCCCACGATTTAGTAACCATGACACAATTGTCATTATACACGGACACAAAAATTTTGGCGTGCTACAACTCAAATAATAAGTTTCCAAATTTAATCATTGTGCATATAAAGAAAATATGAGCCACGAATGAATATATACATATGTTTCATTTGAAAATAAAATTCAACAAGATATACTCAAAATACAGCACATAAGACTAGATAATTATCTTAAAAGATACATAGCGCGGCGCATTGCCCATACCGCTCAAAAAAATACACCAAGTTATACTTCAAAATGCAGTTATACTCAAAAGAACCTTTATACAGGTAATGCAAAAGAAACATAAACTACCCATAACAACGCCCATGACTAAGGAGTTGGGCACTCCATCGGATCCACCTCGGGATCCTCTCCCGGTTCATCAGAAGACACAAGGACAGGACAGAGTGCGGTCTCACGGGCAGGTGCCCTAGCAGCTGATGCCATAGAATCCTCGTCCTCTCTAGGGGTATGAAATGGATCACCCTATAGCTCTCGAATAGGCAAGGCAAACTCCAGATGCACTGATGTAATGAGAGTCAGGATAGGATCTCCATCGCAGGTCCTCCTCACGATCAAGATAAGATCCCCAACATACCGTATACGGTCTCCGGCCTAGTCTACTCGCCAAGTATTGGCACCACCGGTGAACACAATCCTGACGAAACCAATAGAACCCCTTCTTGCCGCTATCACCGAACGCAGGAGATCAAGCCAAGTAAAATCTAGGAGATTCAACCTTGTCCCCTTTACAGTCTTTAACCAAAATCACATAGAACAAGAATAGTACAAACAAGAGGTGAGATATCCAACATCATTACCAATATGGCAGCGAAGGAAAATAATACGAATGGCAAAGTCATTCCATACATACAGATATTACAGATATATTCAAGTTATCAATTTCATAGATATCATCAAAAATCCCACAATAATATAAATATTAACAGCACTATAACAACAGATATCCACCATAGATATATAAATAATAATTATGCCACCACAATGTGTATGTTGACCATGCCATGATGATATGTGAACTAATCATGTGTCTGCATAATGAACCAATTCCTACTCCATGGAGCTAAAGATTCAAAGATGAGCATTCCAGAAGATCTCTCACCCCTCAAAAGACAGTCTACGCTAGACCACGAAAAGTAATAGTATTTTGTCGGGCTACCAGTGCGTTACAATGGTGTACACGGCCAGGGGTGTACAATGTGATAACATAATCACTAAGTGAATCACCTCGCCCTGAACGTCCCCCAAGATCCATCATGGATTGCACTATCCTGTAAGTTCTCGCTCACTCCTAGGCATAAAACGCCACGACTGTATAATGCTTAAATGCATATTCAATGTATGATAAATGTTCAATAATGTGATTTCACAAAAGATAGGTCATCACAAAACTTCACAAGATAACAATCCATCACATAATCTCTTTTCATATTGTTTTCAATAACACTCTTTTGATAAAATACATTAAATCTTTAAAACATCATTCTTATCATTAACTTCATAACTATAGCCCAAAATCACCTTTCTTCCAAGAATAAAATTTCGTTTCTCCTACTTCCTACTTCAAAGTCCTTCAATTTAAATCCTTATCACATCAACCTCTAAGTTTTCAAGGTAACAACCATTTCTTAATATTTCAAACTAAAGTCTAAACTTTCCAAATCCAATACAAAGTATACCTCATTATCAACATTTTCCTCGCCACAATTCCTCTAGGCAATACTTCCTAGTATTTCTCACCAGACTCACCTTATGCTTTTCCAATAAATTCTTTTCCTTTGTTTCTACCAATAACCCTCTTAGATAGAATACCCTAAGAGATTCAAACATCATTCAAACCCTTTTTGTAGCCACTTTGGCCGATCTCACTCTTGATCAAAGGATACAGATTTTTGTTCTTTTCTTTTTCTTTTTTATATTTAGTAAGTCCTCAATTATAGATCAAATTACCTAATTATTCAATTTCCAATTTTGATATAAAAATATCACCTTAGTTGCCCCACATGGCCGTGAACCCTAAGAGTCATTGGACCCAAAAGTTTTCATCTTAATTCATCATTATAATTCCTTAACCAATTTATTCTTTATCCTAAACTTCTAAGTTCCAAGTTACCATAAAATTTGTCTTAGATTTCCCATTTGTCTTCCTCTTGGCCGAGACCCTCACTCAAAGGTCTCTAAACCCAAAGTTTCATCGTCTTCATCAATTAATCATCACTAAATCACTCAAGTGCCAAATTAGTGTAAGGATTTTATCTTGGTTCTTTAACTTAGACCATAAGGCCGTGAGCCTCCCAAGGACAAGAGTCCAACTAAATTTTCCATCACATTGTTACTTACTTAACACTTAATTACTTAAGTCCCAATTTCTACAAAAATTAAATCTTGAACACCCAAAAATTTGGCCTCTTGGCGGTCAATCCAAAAGGGGCAAAGGACCTTAGATTTTCCATACATCAATCCAAGCAATCCAATATATAATCCATAGTCATCAAGATACACAATGAAAATCAATAAATTCATACAAGTCAAAATAGCTACAAAATCATGAAGAACAACACAACAAAGAGAGCAATCCCACATGGATTCCTCATCAACAACACCAAAAATGTTTCCTCACCACCAAGATTGGTTTAAGAGGATCATCTTCCTCTTACCTATAGAAGACAACACAAGAAAGCAAGCCTTTTGATCCTTTTGTTGCAATTTTCGTCCTCCACCTTCAAGAGAACCCCAAGGTGAGCAAACTTTTACAATCTTCACTCAAAACATGAAAAGATGAGTTCTTGGTCACATAAGTGACCAAGAAAATGGAAAAGAGAAGAAAAGAAAAGAAAAGCCAAGATCTTTACCTTAGAGCTTCAAGTTAGGGCTCCAATGGTGGGGGATGAAAAAGAAAGATTTAGGAGGTGATTACCAAAGAGAAAAGTCTTAGAATGATGAGAGGAAGCAAAAAATGAGATTAGTTTAACAAGCTAGTGAAGATGGCCTCCCCTTGATGTGGTTGTCGTGGAGTAGAGAGGAAGAGAGAAACTTGAGAGAAACTTAAGAGATAAAGATGAAGTGAGAGAAAGTGTTAGATATTTTTTTGGGATTTTGAAAAGGTGAGTGTAAAAGTGATAAAGCAAAAAGGAAATTTTTTGGCTCCAAAACTCCCTCCATTGCCGTGGAGTACTTGGGAGAGAGGAGAGAGGAGAGAGGATTTGGCTTCCTTTGGAAGCTTTGTAAAAAGCTTCCTTGAGAAGCTTTGTGCATTCTCCCAAAAAGTCATTTGGTGATGTCATGCACATGATGTCATCTTGGTAATGTCATTAAAGTGCACTCTATAAAAGATGATTAACACTTTACTAAAGCTATTATCTAGTGGACAAAAGTTACAGTTAGCAAACATAGTATTTATTATCCAATGAATAATAAAACATACTGTGATTTTATTTATCAAATAAAATCTTGAAAAACAAAAAACTCATAAACTGTGTCCGATCTCAGGTTTAGTAAGATCTCCCGTCGATGTTTCCACAATCCTAAAGTTTTCTGGCCTCGGGAAAAATATTTTATTTTCCCAGCTTGCTCAGCGCGCACGTAAATTGAAAAATATATTAAAATAATCAAACAATTCAAATAATTTCAAAAATATTCACAAAAATCACAAATATTATAAAATAAATATATATTGTGAAATAAGAAATTTTTAGGGTGTTACAACTCTCCCCTTCTAAAAAGAAATTTCGTCCTCGAAATTTTCATACCTCAGAATCTAACTCCCACGTTGTGCCTCCCATTACATTATTCCAAATCGCTTTTACTAACGCAATTTTTTTTTCCTTGAATTATTTGCATCCTTTCCTGAGTCATCTTAACTTTATCCATTGCTTATTGTACAAGCTCGGGTCCAATCGCAATCCTTTCATTGTCTTGGTGCCAACACAAAGGTTTCTTACTTCGCCGTCCATGTAATTCCTCATATTTAACTACTTCTAATCAACCAGATATTTCTGACTCTAATTATTTCTGATGACGTTAAATGTTGCTCCATGTAGAAAATACATCCATATCTTCAACGCAAACACATAACGGCTAACTCCAAGTTTGTGTAGGGTAATTCTCCTCATGCACTTCTGATTGCCTTGAAGCATATGCCACAACCTTCCAATTCTGCACAAGCACACATCCCAAACTTTGATGTCAAACATCACAAATTCATTGGGATCACGAAGTAGTCAGTCGTTGAAAACTTTCTTCACATGTCTTGGTCCATAGAAAAGCTTGATTCTTTCTCATAGGCTAAGTGAGAGGTCCTGCTATCTTGGAAAATAATTTGATGAATCGTCACTAATAACCAGTTAATCCCACGGAGCTACGAACCCGTGTTACGGCTTTTGGTCTTTCATATTGTAAAATTGCTTCGACTTTTGACAGACTCTCAGAAATTCCTTCCTTTGAATTTACGTGCCCCAAAAACTGAACTTCCTCCAACCAACTCGCATCTTGATCTTCTGGCGTACAACCACTTCTTCTCCAGGATCTAGAGAATCATACCGAGATGTTCAGCATGTTCGTTCTGATTTTGAGAATAGATCAGAATGTCATCAATTAAGACAACGACAGATCTGTCTAGATAAGGATAAAAGATTCGATTCATGTAATCCATGAATACGGAAACAACATTTGTTACTCCGAACGGTATCACACGACACTCATAATGCCCATAGCGCGTTCAAAGGGTCATTTTGAAAACATCCTCAACTTTCGCACAAATTTGATAGTATTCAGAGCGTAGATTAATCTTGAAGAAAATAGCGGCTCCCTCCAACTGATCCATCCAATCGTCTATCTTCTTCCGAGGATACTCATTCTTGATCATAATCTTGCTCAACTGGCGATAGTCCACATATCACCAAGAAGTTCCATCCTTCCCCTTAACTAATAGCACTGGAGCTCGTCATGAGAAATGATTAGAAAATAACCAATACATTCCTAAAGTTATGGATATTTGAGAAAGTGGTAAACAAATCAATTTAACAGAAAGGATTTAGTCTTTAACAAAAATAGAACATTTTTAAGGAAATGACTAGTGCACTTGTTTGGACCGATTTATCCTTTTCAAGCCAACCTGAATTGAATGATATCCCAAGTTTCCCTTTGAATCTTGGTGTGTGTGTGTGTGTGGCTTAAATTTTTCCTTCTTTAATCCTCATTTTTTTCCACCCCTGCACCCTTTTTTGTGAAAAAATCTTTTTACCCTTATCACATGTCCCTTATTGAATGCATGATTAGGCATTTTTGTTGATTTGAGGCAAATTATTCTGCATGGTATTAAAGAGAAGAGATCAATTGGGAACCAACTCTTAAAAAACAAATCATGTCTTGGTGTGATGCGGTTGCTGCACAAAATATAGCCCCTTTTTGCAAGTAAAATAAACATATACATTTGTTCTTCAAAAAAAAGGAGAAGAAAAGAATAAAGAGGGTTAGTTTTTCATATTGGATCCTCTATCTGCATCTTACTTGTTTGGCTTGAATCAATGAACTTGTGTGATTATGCGTTTAATATTTGATTTTAAATCCTTCCCCTCCTTTCTTAACTAATAACTAGGCCTCACATTACAAGCTTAAAAGACCCTGATGATTTTTGATTATTTGTTGCTTACATTAGTGGAGAAAGGGATGAAAGATATTCTTATGAGAGTTCATCTACATTTTATAAATTCATCCAACTTGCTTTTCATGATTAGGAAAGGATCTTAAATACATAAATTTGGGAAATCATTCATGCATGAAAATTACATTCAAGGGTAATCATGATAGTTATAATTTTTCTTGCATGTGTGGACCATGTTAACAGGGTGAGAAGTAATTTCTGAGGGTATGAATGATGATTGGAAGCTAGCTATGCTCTAGTTCAAATTGTTCTTTAATTTTTGTATTTGATTATATCCCTTCTTCCCTTGTTGGGTTGAGTTTGCTCGAGGACTAGCAAATCTTTAGGTTTGGGGGTGTGATAACTCTAGGGAATGAAGTTATTTCACTTGAATTGGAATGTTTATATGCATAATATTCTTAATCATTTAAGTCCAAAGGTTCTATTCATGCATGAATTTGATGATTAAAGCTTCTTGTCTCAAATGATTAAGGATTTATTATTTAATGATTTTATTTGAGAAAATTGATGGATCCTAGTTTCATGAACTTTAGCATTGTTTTGATACAGGAAGAGATAAGGAAAGTGAGGAGAGGCTTAAATTTGGAAGAAAACGTGCATGGAGAAAGACTTGACAACCCACGCCTAGGCATGAAAAAGCCACGCTTAGGCGTGACACTCTCGGGTTTTCAGGAAAAATCAGATAGAGAAACCTATGCCTAGGTGTGGGAAAGTTGCGCCTAGGGGTGGTCAGCCCACGCTTAGGCATGGAAAGGTTGCGCCTAGGCGTGGGTAGCGCGCTGAAAGTATGTATTTTGTTGCCATGCCTAGGCGTGGGAAAAGCCCAGCTCCCTTAAATTAGCCTTTTATTCTGATTTTGGAGAGCAGGGGAGGCACTTTTGGTTTTTTCAGAAATAAAGTTCGATAGAGAGAGTAAGAGGAGGAGATTTTTGCCTGGAAAATAGGAGATTCAAGTGAAGAATCAAGACCAAAGGAGGAAGATCAAGCTTGGATTCTCTCTAATTTTGTTCATTCTTTTCTTTTCTCTCTTGATTTGTAATTTGATGGATTCCATGATTGTATTTGCTTTTCCTTCTCTTATGTTTTGTAACTAAACTCTAATCTAGGGACTCTCTAGGATCTTGCTATGAATGTGAATAATCTGTAATTTCTTTGAGTTCTTATCAATGAATTTGATTTTGTTCTTCCATACCTGAGCTTAATGCTTGTTCTTGATTGGCCATCAATTGCTTGATTATAGTATTTTCAAATGAACTAGACGTAGGGATTTGTAAATATAGACATGGTATGGTTGATATATGTTCAATTACATTCAAGTTAATTTGGGTGTGTTGATTAGCTAATGGGATGGACACATACCATTTGGCCATGCATAGCAAGTGTTTGAAACTTGGTCTTAATGAGTGATTTTTATGCTATTTCACATGGACACATAGTGGTTTGGGTAAGTTTCATATGGGTAATTGACCTAGACATAGGCTTTTATCTATAATCAGTTTCTACTAGCAAAATCAATTCTTTAGTAGATGCTCTTGAATTGTAAAAATTCATTGAAATAGAAAATGAATAGGGACCCCTAGACTTTATTCATACTTATCTCTCTCTTGTGAACTTGGTTTTTGGTGCATCTTATTTTATTTATTTTA
The DNA here is from genome assembly GCA_029884595.1 of Ormosia semicastrata. Lineage (NCBI taxonomy): Eukaryota > Viridiplantae > Streptophyta > Magnoliopsida > Fabales > Fabaceae > Ormosia > Ormosia semicastrata. The sequence continues at coordinate 34,954,561 of JAQQTO010000047.1, read as the reverse complement.
AGTTGTTATTTTCATTTAAAACCACATTCATAATTCGATTGCTTGGATAAGATCTTTGTGACAAGTGATTAGGTTTTAGCATCTTCCTAGTTATCAATCCCTTGGGACACAATACTTAACTCTCATTATATTGCTTATCGACTTGTGCATTTGCGAATCCCAAACAACAAGGGGAAAGGTTGACATAACCCTCTTTATAAAAAATAAAAAGCATGATATACTCCTTGTGCAAATTTATGTAGATGATATAATTTTTGGTGCTACTAATGAATCTCTTTGTAAACAGTTTGTTAATGTTATGCAAACCGAATTTGAGATGTCCATGATGGGATAACTCAATTTCTTCCTTGGGCTTCAAATCAAGCAAACAAGAAATGAAACTTTCATTAACTAATCCAAGTATTGTAAAGAGCTTCTCAAGAAATTTGGAATGGGCAACTCAAAGCATATGGACACACCTATGAGCACCTCCTGTTACTTAGACAAGGATGAGGCAGGTAATCCTATAGAAATCACTAAGTACAGAGGTATGATTGGATCCCTTCTTTATCTTACTACCGGTAGACTAGATATTATGTTTAGTGTATACATGTGTGCTAAATACCAAGCAAATCCTAAAGAGTCGCATTTAAGTGCAGTAAAACGTATCATGAAATATATTGTTGGCACTTCATAAGTGAGCTTGTGGTACCCCAAAGGTGCCACTTGTAGTCTTATAGGTTATTTCGATTCTGATTTTGCTAGATGCAAATTGGACAGGAAAAGCACTAGTGGGACATGCCACTTGCTTGGAAACTCTTATGTTTCTTGGCATAGCAAGAAACAAAATAATGTGGTATTGTCTACTGCTGAGACTGAATATGTTGTAGCCAGAAGTTGTTGTGCCCAAATCTTTTGGATGAAGTAATAACTTTTAGACTTTAGACTTTAACTTGATCACATCCCTATAAGATGTGACAGTACTAGTGCAATCAATTTGACCAAAAATCCCATTATGCACTCTAAAACTAAGCACATTGAGATAATGCATCATTTTATAAGGGATCATGTTCAAAAAACTGATTGTGTGTTAGAATTTGTTGAAACAAAAAATCAACTTGTTGATATATTCACAAAACCACTGCCAAAAGATACTTTCTTTCATATAAGAAGAGAACTTGGTATTTTGCATCAATCTTGCATTTAATTTTACTGCATAATTTATTCTTCTGCATAATTATATTCTGCATACTTTTATTGCTTTCATTTATTCTTGAATCCAATACTGACTTGAGTGTCGGAGGCTCCTCTAAGTTTGTTTTGCTGGTACCCCATCATGACTAAGTCCTCCACCCGCTCAAGATACTCTTTGCTCTATGCTAAAGTCAAATTCTTGAAGTTTGGAGAAACTCAATCACAATGGTTTGATCCTTGGTACAGGTTTAGAATTGGCAAGAATAAGTGTTGAACTAATTATAGACAAATTTCTGCTTTACAAGATGATTTGGAATTTGTTTGAGAATGGTTTGGAAGTATAGTAAAGAGTTTGGGATCAGTCTTCTCCTATTTGAAGTGCAAAATACAAGTTCAAAAGGCTTGTAATCGATTACAGACTCATGTAATTGATTACAAAGGTTCTGGACAGCACAAAATGAAAATTCAGAATGCTTGTAATCGATTACATCCACTATGTAATTGATTACAAAATTCCCAGAAATGTAATTAATTACAACCCCCTTGTAATCAATTACAAGGAGGTTTTAAAGAGGTCTTGACGTGCGTGAATGCCATTTTTGCCCTATTCTATAGAGTTTTGCTCTAATGAGCCTTTACACTCTTTTAGGTTGATTGAACATCTAGACTTGATTAAATTTATGAGCATTAATAATGACATTTATCCTGATTTGGATTGAGTATTTTATATAAATTTAAGATATAAGAATGCTTGTTTGGTGTCTGAAGTGAAGAAGAAAAAGATAGTCATCAATCATGACCTTAGGTATAGACTGACAAGGTTATCTTTTAATGGTACCAACTTTACTAGGGCTAATAAATAGGGAGATAAGTATGATTACAAGGAAGCATTGAACTCTTTATTAAGGACAGGTCACACACCCGATAAGAGGGTTAAGGCTACAGGGCTTACAATGGAAAATAGGGTCCTGCACTACATTGTAGCTAGGGCCTTCATTGCCAGAGGAGGCAATTACTCACAAGTCCTACATGATGATGTTCTCACTTTATGGGCTATGAACACAGACCAACCCATCAACTGGGCCTATTATGTCATTCAGCACATGCTGAAAGCAAGGAAGACTCATCATCCTCTGCCCTATGCCATGCTTGTCACTGATATCTTGGAGTACTTCCACATTCCTTTGTCTAGGGAGGAAAAGGATGAGAGTTTTGATGGGCCTGAATCCATTGGCACACATACTCTAACAAAATTACAACTGAAGAAATATAATGACATATGGTAATATCTGCATCACGGGGATGATGGGAACATACCTCGGGGAGATGACAAGGACGCTGAAGATGCACCTTCATAGGCTAGTCCAGCTGAGCCTCTCATGCAGCTTCTACTTTAGGAGATCCATAGCCTTTGCTCTCACGTTGATGATTAGTTCAGTGAGTTGCACACTTCTATTCACTGCCTTGAGGAGCGCATAACTCACACTGATGAGGAGATCACCATTATTCGTGCCTTGATTGAGAGTAATCTGAGTCTTCAGCTGAGGTGAGCTTCCACCTCCTATGCTCCACCACCTCCATACTCAGCTAGTGATGTTGCCAGTGATTCTGCTACTACTACTAGAACTGATCCTGATGATACCTTTATTGTTAGAGAGGATAGCGAGGCTACACAGTGACCATGGAGAGACTTACTCATGATATTTATCTTTTGACTTATTATATTTTGTCTAACCCCTTAGCTCTTTTATTCTGTATATACTCTTGATGCTTCTCCTGTTCATATACTCTGATCTACTGATTATTATCTATATTGTTTTAACGATCTGTAATTCTGGCTGGTAATCCTGGTTATGCTATCACAGTGCTGAAACTCTGGCTAATTTTTTTTTAATGCTTATGTCGCTTATTCTTTTGATGCTTATAGATTTTTGATGATGCCAAAATAGGGAGAGATACTGTATGATTGCATGAGTAAGGGGGAGTTCATGACAGTGTTTTGACAAAAAAAATTAATTAATATCCCTTTGAACTTGATGCATAAACTCAGGGGGAGAGCGATATTTTATTTTCTGACTTATGTATATACATATAATGCTCTTTTTTCCATTTGTTAGTTTGTGATCATCAAAAAGGGGGTGAATGTGAATGCTTATTCCATGAAGATCGTGCAAATTTTTTATGATAACAAAGTTAAGTCAAAGACCAAGTCCAAAGGAAGTAAAGTTGGTATAGCTTTTTAGGACTTAGGATCTTAATGTAATAAGCTCTCTTAATATCTCAGTGTTTTTCTAAAAAGAGCTCCTTTTTAATCAAATGATTTTCTAAGCCTTGGATTATGAAAACAAGCTTATTTCGTTAACCATCCAAGTTTTCTAAAATCTCAATATTTACAAAGCTAAATTGGACTTAAGAATGGGTTCAAGGATGATTGTAAGTTTATTATAAGGCTTAGTAATCTATTTACAGCTTCTTTGGAAGTTTGTAATCAATTACAAAGGCTTGATAATCAATTATAGACATACGAGAAATCATTTTTTAAAAGTCAGAAGCCTTGTAATCGATTATACTACTTTCTTTAGCACTTCAATTTGTATTATTCACTTTTAAGGAGAGTTTCTATTCATCTATATTTTCTGCTCTTTTGTAACGGGGGTGAGGTATCCCTCAAAGGTTTGTATAAGGGTAAGGTATCCCTGCAGTTTGAGGCTTTAGCACAAGGGTAGAGTTTCCTTGTGTGTGAAAAGTGCTCTAGTTTGTAAAGGTTGCAAGCACCCGTTTAAGCTTGTGTTGATAGTGAAAAATCTCGGATAGTTTTTTGAGGACTGGATGTAGGCCACAAATGGTTGGCGGTCGAACCAGGATAAATATCGTGCCTATTCTTCTTACCCTTATTCTTTTATTCATCAGCATTTAATTTAATTTATTTTCTGAAATTTATTTATTGGTTATTTTTCGTGCTCTTCTTTTCATCCTTTTATTTACGCCTTTTAATATTTTATTTCAGCATATTTAATTTGTTTACGCTTTTGAGAAAAGTTTTTGATACTTAATTCATCCCCCTTCTTGAGTACTGGAAGCCACTTGGTAACAAGTGGTATCAGAGCTAGACTCTTGTATAAAGAGCTTAGCAGCTTCAAGAGAACATGACTTCTTCAAATGGTTTTTCAGAAGGATCTTCCATAAACCGACCACCCTTTTTCAATGGGGATGGTTATGCATATTGGAAGGAAAGAATTATAATTTTCATCGAAGCTATTGATCTAGATGTGTGGGATGCTATCAAAAATGGTGCATTTATACCTATGCATGAGGTCGATGGTGTAAGGACCGAAACACCAAAGAACAAATGGTCTGATGAGGATAAAAGAAAAGTTTAACACCAAAAACATTATTACCACTACTTTGGGATATGATGAGTTTTTCAGAATTTCAAATTGCAAAACTGCTAAAGAAATGTGGGATACTTTACAAGTTACTCATGAGGGTACTAGTGAAGTAAAGAGGTCGAGAATTAATTCTCTAACTCGTGAATATGAATTATTCAGAATGAACCAAGGAGAAAGCATTCAAGAAATGCAAGAGGTTCACCTACATAGTTAATCATCTTGCATCATTAAGAAAGAATTTCTCTAACGAAGATTTCATTTACAAAGTGCTGAGATGTCTTAGCAGGATTTCGCAACCAAAGATAACAGTCATATCAGAATCAAGGGATCTGTCAACAATGACACTAGCTACTCTATTTGGAAAGCTTCATGAGCACGAAATGGAGCTGAGTAGATTGAATCAAAATGAAGAGAATGATAAAAAGAAAAAGGGGATAACACTCAAAGCCATTTCCTCAATAATTGACAATGATGAAGAGGATGGAGAAGGCTCAGAAAATGTTGAGGTAAATGAAGAAAACCTTAGCCTGCTAGTTAAAAAATTTGGAAATTTTCTCAGGAAAAAGAGAACACAAAGAAGGCCTCCATTTCCTCCAAAGAAATCCATCACAAAGGGGAAGGAGCTTCGTCAACTCTAACTTACTACGAATGTGGCAAATCGGGTCATATAAAAATGGAGTGCCCAGTTTACTAAAAGAAAATGGAGAAGTTTGAAAAGAAACCCTTCGAAGAAAGAAAAGGGAGAAGAGCTTACATGGCATGGGACAACAACGACATGGATTCAATCAATAGTTCAGATAGTGAGGAAGCCCATCTATGTCTTATGGCCAAAGCAGAAGAAGATGAAGATAGTGAAAATAAGGTAAGTTCTAATATTAATTTATTACCTTCTTAGGATGAATTACAAGATGCATTTGAGGAATTGCATCAGGAATCTCTTAAGCTCACCAAAATAATTTCTTCTTCTAAGAAAACTATTTCTTCTCTAGAAAATCAAATTCTTGTTCTAAATAAAGAAATAGAAGAATTGAAAATTGAGAATGAAACTTTGGAAATTATTGATGCATTCACAAATCATTCTTCACATGCTTCTACATCTTCATCTTGCTCTTCATGCCATTTGCTTGAAAAAGAAATTGAAGATTTAAAGAATACTCTTTCTAAATTTACCTTTGGAAGGGATAATTTAAATATTTTACTAGGAAAACAAAGAGTTGTTTTTCAAAAAGCTAGAATAGGCAAAAAAAAAAAGGACATAGTGCATCAACATGCAATGCAAGGAAAAACATTAATAAAAAAATTGGAACAAAAATGGTTTGGGTTCCCAAGGGTACTATACCCAGAACTGACACACAAGGACCCAAGAAAATTTAGGTACCAAAAGTTAAAACTTAAATTTGTGTTGTAGGTGTGCTTGAAGGCCAAGAACTCAAACTGGTATCTCGATAGTGGTTGTTCAAAGCACATGACTAGAGACGACTCTAAATTCTCATTCCTTGTCCCCAAATCTCATTCCTTGTCCCCAAATCTCATGGGCACGTAACTTATGGAGATAATAACAAAGGAAAAATTCTTGGAGTCGGCAAAGTCGAGATCTTGTAGGACTCACATTTGGATAACAAAGGAAAAGAAGTCACGGAGCAAGAAGAAAATCAAGAAGATACATAAAGACAAGAGAACTCACAAGTCTTGGACCTTCCCAAGGAATGGAGGACATTAAGACACCACCCACTTGACTCTGTAATAAGTGATATGTCAAAAGGGATAATTACTAGAAACTATCTTAGAAATGCATGTAATCATTTAACCTTTGTTCCTCAAATTGAACCTAAAGATATAATTGAAGCTTTTGATGATGAACATTGAATTTTAGCTATGCAAGAGGAATTAAATCAATTTGAAAGAAATCAAGTTTGGGAATTAGTTCCTAGGCCTAACAATCATCCTATAATTGGCACTAAATGGGTTTTTAGAAATAAACTTGATGAAAATGGATTAATAACAAGAAACAAAGCTAGGTTGGTCGCTAAAGGATATAATCAAGAAGAAAGAATAGATTATGAAGAAACCTATACACCTGTAGCTAGATTAGAAGCTATTAGAATGCTACTTGCATATACTTGCATCATGGATTTTAAATTATATCAAATAGATGTTAAAAGTGTTTTTCTAAATAGTTTTATTCAAGAGGAGGTATACGTTGAACAACCTCTAGGTTTTGAAAATTATGAACTACCAAACCATGTTTTTAAACTCAAAAAGGCCTTGTAGGGCTTAAAACAAGCTCCTAGAGCTTGGTATGAAAGGTTGAGTAAGTTTCTTTTAGAAAATGGTTTTTCAAGAGGAAAAGTCGATATTACCCTTTTTATTAAAAATAAAAGGCATGATATTCTTCTTGTACAAGTATATGTGGATGATATTATTTTTGGTGCTACTAATGAATCCCCTTGCAAGGAATTTGCTAAGACAAAGCAGAATGAATTTGAAATGTCCATGATGGGAGAACTTAACTTCTTCCTTGGACTTCAAATTAAAAGAAACATATTCCTTGGAATATTCATTAGCCAGTCCAAATATTGCAAAGAACTCCTAAAGAGATTTGGAATGGTTTACTCAAAGCATATGAACACTCCAATGAGCACCTTATGCTACTTAGATAAGGATGAAGCAGGTAAATCTATTGAAATCACCAAATACAGAGGTTCTTTATCATTAGGTAAGTTTTCCTCTCTTAAATTTTATTTTTGGGTGTGTGTTTTACTATTTTCTGATGGATTTATTCGAATAAATCTAAGTCTATTCGAATAAAAATCAATTAGATGCTAAAAAATGATGTTGTGTATCAGTGTTATTCGAATAACACCTTATTTAATCAAATAAACTAATGTTTAACAACTACAGTTCTTTTAGTTGGTCTCTGTGTTATTCGAATAATCTTAAGCGTATTCAAATAAACTGACTTCCATGTTAGTTTTCTATATGCTATAGTTTCAGCTTTATTTGAATAGAGCTTAGCTTATTCGAATAAACTGCAACTCGTTTATGCAATTTTTGTGCTTGCTCTTTGCCCTATTCGAATAACCCTAGGTTATTCAAATAAATCCTTTCAAAAGCCACAATGTTTGGCTTTCTTTGCAGTGTTATTTGAATAAATCCCTACCTATTCGAATAAACCCTATCTGGTTTCCCTTGACTTTTGAGTTTCCACGAAGGGTTATTCGAATAACCCCTTTGGTTATTCAAAAAATTCCAGGGCTCTTATGTAAAGCCCATACTGCGCGTTCAAGCTGTTTCATTCTCCTTTTCTCTCTGTTTCTTCTCTCTGCTCATTTCTTCCCTGCCCACGCCGTCATCATCTCTCTGCTCACCTCCACCGTTGTTGTCTCTCTCTCTTTCTCTCTTCCAAACCTCTGATCACCACGGCCTCCTCTTTCTCTATTGGAAAGCGTCCTCGCACGAAGAATGCCCCCTGCAACAATCCACTCGACTTGCGAAGGCTCTCCACCAACGAAGAACACCGTGGTCGCTTCATCACACACTTTTGGGAGTGAAATCTTGTCCAGCCCAAATACCTTCAGCTCTCTTTTTTCTAGCAGAATGGAGGCTTCGATTTTTTGACCCTGCTGCAAAATCAAGGAGCTCTGCATCTCTGTTCTCACCAGGCTATCCTCTACCCTACTCTGGTTAAGATGTTCTACTGCAATCTGGTGATTATTGGCCAGGACCTTCTCTCTGAAGTCTGCAATTAGAACATCATCATTACTCCGCAGGACTGGGAGACAATGTTTGGGTTGCAGTTCATTGGCATACCCATTGAAGAAGATGACAACCCTCTCCTTCAGGAGTTCGATAGAAATCAAGCAATTGAAGACTTGTTAAAGCTTAGTCTTACCTTGGCAGACAAGGGCCTTAAGGGAGGGATGCTGAAGAGCCAAGATAGGCTCATGCATTATGCTTTTACATATATCCTGGCATCACGTGATGGGAATTATGCCTATCTTGGTGAAGATGACATCTTCATGCTCTGGATCCTGAAGAGTGGTCATAAAATCAACTGGCCTGTGTTCATCATGAAGTATATGATGAAAACCAAGGGCAAGGAAAAATATGAATTGCCTTATGGCATTCTCATCACTACCTTGCTTAGCAAGTATCCTCAAGTGTTGGAGACTGAGCGCGCCATCGCTTTGACTCATCACAATGTCTTCCGAGCCCACACTTTGTGCAAAATGAAGATGATCAGGACTGATGAAGGCTGGGTGTACCCAGATGAGGTTGCTGATGATGAGTTTGACCCAGAGGACCCTGCTGCCCCTGCTCTAGTCACTTTGGAGCATATCATGGCTACCTTGTGCGATAACGTGCTTATATAGAACACACTTTCTCTATTCTTTTTCACAGAATATAAGGTGTTGAACATGAGGTTGATGCTTTATGAGCTGCATCACCTGCTCCTGCACTTGACTCTCCGCCCCTACCATAGGATGCTTATTTCTAGGAGCTTTAAATCTTAGGATCTTTATTTTCGCTCTATTTTATTTATTTGCCATTGTACTTGCATCACCTTTGAAAAATAAATAAATGATATTGTTATGGCCTATCGAAATGTGATTTACAATTCTTCATTTGATTTATTCCCTGTACTTATATTTGGATATTTATCTATGAGACTTACCCCTCCTTTTTGCTCATGACAAAAGGGAGAGAAAATTTTGAATTTATTTGAGAAAAGACAGGTAAAATTAACAAGAGAAATTGAATTCCAAAAGTAAGGGGAAGCTACGCACATCTCTGATATATGTTACCTCTTATAAGTAAAGAGGGGGAGTAAGCTTTTAATACCCATTTGTGAATTCCAATTATATGCACTAATTCTCTTCTCAATGCTAGTTTGTCATCATCAAAAAAGGGGAGAATGTTATTGAACATATGTCTTTGAAGAATGGTTTTGATGATAACAAACATAAAGACAAAAATGAAGATGATGGGAAGACCAAGTCCAAGATCCTTTAAGAATAGCTTTAGGACTTAGAGTCTTTTTGTACAGAGCTTTCTTTAATATCTAACTTTTTTGAAAGATAAGATAAAAATATCTAATTAGCTTTAAAAAGGAATTTAAGTGTTTTTTAAATGAATTTGGAATTGTGTTAAAACTATTTTTTAATAGTATTATTTGAATAATGTTCTTTCTATTCGAATAAATCCATCCAGCAGTTTTTACTTTTTAAACTGTTATTCGAATAGCACATTAGCTATTCGAATAAAAGGCTTTTTCAGAACTGTTTTCACAAATGAGTTATTCGAATAACTCAGTAGTTATTCGAATAAACCTATTTTCTCAAAACATTATTTTTAACAGTGTTATTCGAATAACGTATAGGTCATTTGAATAACCAATATCAGACTTGTTTTCATGAAGCTTTTATAAAATGTGTTATTCGAATAACATGGAGGTTATTCGAATAAACATGGATTCTGATATGGAAATAAATGGCCATATTTGTCTCATTTACGAGCTTTAATACACCTAACAGCTATTTTCTTGAATTGCTCTATAAATAGAGACCTTGGGTCTTCTCTGAAATTTGCCAACATTCTGAATCATTTTCTACTTGCACTAACTTGTATTATTCTTTCTACGCTCCTTTTTTATTAAACTTTGAGATATTCTGTGTGAGCTCCTTTAGCACTTCAATTTGTATTATTCACTCTTAAGGAGAGTTTCTATTCATCTATATTTTCTGCTCTTTTGTAATGGAGGTGAGGTATCCCTGCAGTTTGTGGCTTTAACACAAGGGTAGAGTTTCCCTGCGTGTGAAAAGTACTTTAATTTGTAAAGGTTGCAAGCACCCATTTAAGCTTATGTTGATAGTGAAAAATCTTGGATAGTTTTTTGAGGACTAGACATAGGCCACAAGTGGTTGGTGGTCGAACTAGGATAAATATCGTGCCTGTTCTTCTTACCCTTATTCTTTTATTTATCAGCATTTAATTTAATTTATTTTCTAAAATTTATTTATTGGCTGTTTTTCGTGCTCTTCTTCTCATCCTTTTATTTACGCCTTTTAATATTTTATTTTAGCATATTTAATTTGTTTATGCATTTGCGAAAAGTTTTGATACTCAATTCACCCCCCCTCTTCAGTATTGGAAGCCACTTGGTAACAATCATAAGGTTCACCCTAACCAAGTGAAAAGGTTATAACTCTAACTAGAAAACATGCTTTCTCTTGGATCAACTTTATCATATAAAGGAACTAACCCAAGTCTGTAAAAAACATAAAGTTTAACCTTGATAAACAAGGAAGCATACATAAACTATGCATCTTAAGCTTAAATTTAACTCTAAAGGAGCAACCTATGCATATAAATAGGAATACCATGCCAAACAAACCCCAAACTAGTTGTTTCTAGTACACCTTATCATTACTTCTCATGTAATACCAAAAGCAACCTCATGTTCATTAAGGTTCAAAAAACTCACCTATGACATTCTATAACTCAAAGGATGCCTAAGGTTTTTTTCAACTTCACATAAATGTTAGGTGGTCATTCTCTCCAAGAAATATCCTCATTAGTGCCTCAACACACTTTAAAAGACATATAAGAGAGATCCCAGCTGGTAGGGAACTTCATTTCAACAAGATAAAAATCTTGGGAAATTCTGGACTAGGCGTTCAAGCACTAGCTCTTAGGCGCTCAGGCGCTAGCTCAACACTAAGGAACTCCACATTGGGCGCTCAGGCACTTGGGTGGCAGAGAGCCTCCCCTGTTCTCCCATACGATGGGCGCTTAGGCACTCCATGCCTAGCGCTCAGGCGCTCCATGCCTAGCGCTCAGGCGCTCCACAGGAGTTTAAGCGCCCCACAATGGGCACTCAGGCGCCCCTCGCACAGCATGAAGCTGCTCTCTGTCTGGAAGTGGGAGCCTAGGTCCCCAACTCCCAGCGCATAGGCACTGGTGCAAAGAATCAGTTTATGCAAAATTTTGTAGAAATTGCCACTGTTCCGTTAGGAACGAAGGCCCTTCCAACCTTTAATCTATAAATCCTAAGTGATTTCCTATCACATAAGAGATTCCTAAACACCTCTAAACATCAATTACACCTCAAGTATAATTTTTAAGTGATCTAAGCATGATTTTTGGAACCAAAACCCAAACTCTAATACCTATTTTACAACTCTTAACCCAAGGAGTTTCATGAATATAACTATGATTCAAACCACAAATCATGCATAGTCTAGCTCAAAAATAATCCTATCTCAAGTTTTCTAAGAGTTCCTCCATCTCAAACTAAAAGAAACTCATCCAAACTCATATTCCATTCCAATCTTACAAGTAACAACTATGAAGGAAAGAATAGAAGATGAAGAACAAATGTAACACCCTAACTTTTGGGATAATTACAATATAGTCCCGATTTGTACTATTTTGTGAATTCTGTGAGCAGTAAATTTAATTTGACTGTTCCGTGAGTGTACTTGACTATTGTATGTGATTTGCTCCGACCTAAGAAAATAAAAATTTTACAATTTGGATAAATCTTATTTTAATTAATTGGAGTGGGGATTTTACTAAACCCAATTCGATTGATATATAAATTAATATCGTAATTTTTAGATTTAACTGTGTAATAAAATAATTTTATATTTTTATAATATTATTTTATAATACAAGATACCTACTATCTCAAAAACAAGAAAAATCACTTTCTGGTTTGACCACGGATCTTTAAAAGTGCTGTGGGACTTGCGTGTAGGAAAAATAATCAACTGTGCTGACTGTACAATTTCTAACCAATGAGAGCAAGTCAACAAAGGTAGGCTTGACTTTCTAAACCAATAGGAATTGGACACCTAAGGGAGCATGTGTTTTCATTTGGACCGTTGGATGAAGACTTAAAGATGAAGCCTTTAATCTAAGCCATTGATCTAATCAATGGTGAGATTAGAATGATAAGTTTATGACCAAGTGATATCTACCCTAGATCTAATCAATGGTTAGGAATTAAAGATGAATCAAGGGCTAGGATTGAGTCAAAGATTGTAGGCTTGAAAATGGTTAGTAACCTAATTAAGCTTAATCTAACTAATCTAATTACTTAATTAGCATACTAAGTGAACTACCTTAGTTATGAATTAATTATAATCTAAATACTAATTAGCTATATTAATATTGATTAAAGGATATAATATATGTTAATATATACTAAGTTAATTAGTTATGTTAGTAGTATGTTAATTAAGAATGGTTAGGATAATTAACCTAACTAATTGCCTAATTAACTAACATATAATTAGGTGTAATTGGAGGACAATTAAGACATTAAGGAGAGGAGAGAGAGCACGGTTTTGGCAGCAACAAGTGGGCTTGGAGGTGGCTTGGTTCTACATGGTTCATGAAGGATCCAACATGACAAAGCCATGTGCACCTAGTGTGAACACTTGGTGATATTTTGCATGCAAAATTGAACACTCAAGCTCTCTACACTCTCTCACACTACAATGCTGCACTTCATATTCACTTTCACTTTAGTTTTTCACACTTATCACTTTTAACTATCCATTTCTCTCTCTAAAATACCAAAACTCAAGCAAACACTTCTCTCCCATTTTCTCTCACTAGGTTCGGCCAGCCCTCATTCAACCACACCAAGACCTTCATAATTTTAGATCATCACATTTCTTGAACCCAAATACCATTCTAAGCATCTTTCATTCACAAACTTTTCCCAAATTCCTACTCCATCTTGCCTGAAATTCCACTTCTTGCTTACTTACTTAAGGGTAAGTTTGGTTTCTATGGTTCAAAATTGAAATTTTGATTTTTCTAACTATGATTGTTCTATGGTTTTCCTATTTTGTACCTTGTATGTGTATTTACTAATTGTTTGAGAATTTTAAGAATTTTTTTGGAGGTCACACGAAATTTGGAGAAAAGGAAGGAATCTAACCGATTAATTTGTCTACAAGAGGTAAGAGGGAGATTTAATCTCATCAACCCTAAGTGGTGATGAGAAAATGGATTGTATTTGTGTGTAGAATCCATAAGGATTCGGTTGTATAGTTTATTTGTGATTTTTATTGTTTTTGATTGTTTAAATGCTTTACTAATTGTGATCTTAATTTGCTATGCATGATTATAGTTTTATTATTTTTGCTAGGCATGATTATGGTTTTAAATATATTATATGTGTTTTATATGTGGTTATATAATTGTATGTATTTATAATTATGTTGTATGTGTTTTATATGTGGTTATATAATTGTATGTATTTATAATTATGTAATTATTTAAGTAGGATGTGAATAACATGTACGAAATGCATGAGTGTTCCAAAGAACACACTATGAGGCTCACGACCTTACATCCAAAAAGAGAACCAAAATGTTCTCAGCAATTTTCTAAATAACTGATTCAAGGAATTTAAGTAAAATAATCAAAGTTAAAAATGGTTTAGGTTAATTGTGGCCAAAATGCCATTTAGTGTATAACCAAATGCCATTTTATTTTGATTTGGCCAACATGCCATTTTATTTACTAAGATAGGTTAGGTAATTGTTTTATAACATAAATTGATTCCAAAGAATCATTGAGAAAATCAAAGGAATTAATTCTGTTCTAGAATTTTAACCTAGTAGAATTCAATTTAAGTAAAAAATTAATCAGACACTTAAAAAGTACTAACGTAGGACTCATACTATAAATTTTGAAGCGCGTTAGTGAATTTCAAAGTGAAATTATTGGGTAAAAATAAAATAAACTATATTTAGAGAAAAACGTTAAAAATACCTTATACTGATTTTATAGGCAAAATGCTTTGAAATTTATTAAAATCAAACGCATAAAATGAAAAGATTCTATACTATATTTATAACACAAGGAAAATACATTACGTATTTTAAAAGTACTAGATATAGTTTTACACATATTAAAAATGACAATTTTAAGCTATTCGGTTAAGAAAATGAGTTAAAAATCCTATGCGATTGAGAAAATAACTCAAAAACAATTTACGACATTTAAAAACGTCAAAATGTCTTTACGCGATTTAAAAACGTTTGTGAAAATGACAAGATTGTGAAAATGCAAAAAAATTCTTACGCGATTGAACAATACTGTGAGTTTTGCTGTCGCGCCAAAGTGGTGGACCCAGACATTTTGTAGTGTAGTACTATCAGGTGGGACGTACTATACTTTGTTATCTGGTGACTAGGGGTATTTTGGTAATTTTCTATAAATATGGTAAAATTTGGATAATAGGGGTATTTTGGTAATTTTTTAGCTCATGTTTAGAGTGTTGTGCCAATTTGGGTTATAATTGGTGATTGATTGACGAGGCGAATTACACCGTGTTTGGTGTGATAAGCGTAGTGTGGTTCATTTATGAACTTGGAGGCATTAGTGTGCGGAGAATTCCACATGCGGACAGTGGGTTGCTCCTCTGGGCCGTGGTAACGGACAACACATTAATGATCTTGACAAGCACTATTCTTAGTCGAGATTGTGAGGGGACTATTAAGTACTATGCTTGTGGTACACGATGTTTGGACTGTGTACTGCTACACAATGTTTTGGATTGTGGGCTATAGACACGACGTATTGACAGTGCAATAGCTTGGTTGGGCAGCCATAAAGTATTTCTAGTTTCTATTCGGATCATTCTCTCAGATATCCGTGTTTAGCTCCATGGAGTAGGAACGAGTCAGTATGTGTATCATTCATCATCTGCATTTTAATGTTCATGCATTATCTGCATCTTACTGTTTATCATAATCTGTGATAATTTACATGATTTATTGCTTTAATATATTATGCATGATATTGTGATATGTATTATTGATATATATTGTTTGATATATTATGTATGATGTATTGTTATGTACTGTTGTGATAATTGTTTGTACTGTCGTTTTCTTTATTGCCATGCGGGTAGTGATGTAGATTGTCTCACCTCTCTATATGTTTTCTCGATATTACTATATTGTTTCCGTAAAGAGTTTGAGGTAGAGGAGGATCAGCCTCTTGAGGTACAGTACCCTGACGAGCAACAGTCGGGCGATTTATACGAGGAAGAGGAACCAGTAGATCATACCGATCGTCAAGACTGATCTTGAGATCATGGCACTGCCAGGATTCTTCGGGTTCGTGCGACTGGAGTTCCATGGGGGTTCCGAGGCGTGGCGTATGCATGCTGACCGAGGGACAGTAGCTTATGTGGGACGATTGACTGTGTCCCTATGTAGGGAGTATGACGGGGAGGTCATATTCACTACTATGCTTTATCTACATTTAGAGTTACCTTTGACCATTAGGCGTTATTGGCAGGGAGTTTTCCAGGCGCCTAGTGAGTTGAGTAGCGAGTCGACAGCTAGGACTCGTGTCCGAAGTGCTGTGAGATCTCATAGATGCACACTTTTCGATGGTTATTCTGGAGGTGACGGATGGTGATTCATCGGAGGGTTTGTTATCTACTGGGATGCACTTGGGCAGTACTATGTTTTAGCTTTGTGTCAACTCTTTATTGTTTTATTAAATACTTGTAGTTTGTGAATTATGTTTGTACTAAAAGAGAATCTTATGTATATTAGGTGAGTTTATGTTTGTTATATCTTGTGTTTCATGTTATTTTATTTAATGTTATAATTATAAAAAGGAAAAAAAAATATTCCGCAAATATTATGTAAGTATCAAATGTTTTACAACTTGGGTAAGAGTTTTATTTTTATTTTATTTCATTGCATTCATAAATGTGGCATCCCCACAAGGGTGTTACATTAGTTGGTATCAGAGCCCAAGTTAGAGTCTTTTGGAGTTGTGGATAGGTCTATTTTTGCTTGTGTTGTGTGAATCTCTGTGATTTGTTTCCGAAAGGTTACATCTGACATTGTTTTGTCTTGTTGAAGAAAGAGGATGTCTGGAGGAAGAGGAAGGCGTGCAAACGTGGCACCTAATGTGGACCCAATGGTTGTCGTTGCTGAGGCTATTCAGCAAATGGCAGCAGTGATTGCTCAGCAAAATCAGCAAAATCAAAGAGCAGCCCAACATCAAGATATGACTGCTGATGCTTTGAATTTGTCTGAATTCAGACGCAACAATCCGCCACAGTTTAGAGGCGAGTTTGACCCTGAAAAGGCAAGTCTTTGGATTCAAGATTTGGAGCGAATATTCGAAGGAATGGGGTGCGCGAAAAATAAGAAGGGAACATTTGCTGTATATATGTTGAGAGGAGATGCTGAAAATTGGTGGAGGAATACCCGCCAATTGTTGCAAGCGGAAGGAACTGAAATCACCTGGGAGGTGTTTTGTGAAGTATTTCTGGAGAAGTACTTTCCCGGTACTGCTCGACATGCCAAGGAAATGGAATTTCTTGGTCTGCGTCAAGGGAATATGACTGTGGGAGAATATGCTGCAAAATTTGAGAGTTTATCACAATTCTCGAGGTATTTCCAGAACCAACCAGATGAGGTATGGAAGTGCCAGAAGTTTGAGGATGGGTTAAGAATGGAGTTGAGACGTGCAGTGCTACCGATGAGAATGAGGGAATTTCCTGTGTTGATAGACACTTGCCGAAGACTCGAGGCATTGGAGCCGTCCCGAGACCAAAGGAATCGTAATTTTGGGCCAACTAGGTTCCAAAGAGGAAGTAGTAGCAGTGGTGGTAGGTTTCAGAGGAAGCCTTATGCGAGACCGTCTGGGAGTCAACCTCAACGTCCATCTGTTAGGGGAAGTTTTGGTGGAAATCAAGCTAATCAGAATGTGGCGTTTACACCGACCTGTTTCAAATGTGGCAAGAAAGGCCATCTATCTACAGATTGTCCGATAAGAGGAACGATTTGTTTTAACTGCAAAAAGCCTGGACATATTTCAAGGGATTGTACTCAGCCTGAAAAAAAGCCTGCAGTGAGGAATGTCCATGCTACTCAGCCAAGATCTGGAGGGCGAGTTTATACAATGACCGGAACTGAAGCTTCTCAGTCTGAGGATCTTATACAAGGGGAAGGTGTCATTGAAGGTAATCACCTGACTTTGCTATATGATTCGGGTGCAACACACTCATTTATTGCATATGATTGTGTGGAACGTTTGAAACTGCCTGTGTCTTCTCTGAGTTTTCAATTGATTGTTTCTACACCGACTGCCAAGCCTGTTGTTACGTCCAAGATATGCATGAATTGTCCTGTGGTTATAAAGGATCGTAAGTTTTCGGTCAACTTGATTTGTTTACCTCTTGTTGAGATAGACGTAATATTAGGAATGGATTGGTTATCTTCTAACCATATCCTTATAGACTGTGCGAGTAAGGCCATAGTTTTTCCTAAGGAAGAAAGTTCTGGATTCTTGACTGCTGTAAAGGTCAAGTCATTGTTGAGGGATGGAGCTCAAGGGTTTATGTTGCTGTCTTCTTTGGAAGTCAAGTCTGAGAAGGATGTGAGCACTATTCCTGTCGTCAATGAGTTTCCAGAGATTTTTCTGACGATGTACCTAGTTTGCCACCTGGAAAGGGAGATCGAATTCTCTATCGACTTAGTACACGGAGCCGGTCCTATTTCGATTGCACGTCTGCACCGAATGTCACCCAGTAGAGTTTGCGAGTTGAAGAAGCAATTGGAGGAGGCTGTTGGAGAAGCAGTTTGTGTGACCTAGTGTTTCACCATGGGGAGCACCAGTGTTGCTAGTCAAAAAGAAGGATGGAACTTCGCGCCTTTGTGTTGATTATCGACAGCTGAACAAGGTCACTATAAAAAATAAGTATCCGCTACCAAGGATTGATGACTTGATGGATCAATTGAAGGGAGCCGCTGTATTCTCTAAGATAGATCTGCGATCAGGTTATCATCAGATTCGTGTCAAGGTCGATGATGTACCCAAAACAGCTTTCCGAACACGTTATGGGCATTATGAGTATCAAGTAATGCCGTTCGGAGTGACGAATGCTCCTGCGATATTCATGGACTATATGAATAGGATTTTTCATCCGTACTTAGACAGATTTGTCATTGTTTTCATCGATGACATTCTGATCTATTCTCAAAGTCAAGAAGAGCATGCTGAACATCTCAGTATAGTTCTATAGATTTTGAAGGAGAAGAGGTTGTTTGCGAAGTTGTCAAAGTGCGAGTTTTGGTTGGATGAAGTTCAATTTCTAGGTCACGTAATTTCCAAGGAAGGTATTGCGGTAGACCCATCAAAAGGTAGAGACTGTTTTACAGTGGGAAAGGCCTAAGACTGTGACTGAGGTTCGAAGCTTTGTTGGATTAGCCGGATATTATAGAAGATTTATTGAAGGTTTTTCCAAGATAGCTGGACCACTTACACAACTCACGAGGAAGAGTCAAGCTTTCGATTGGACAGAGGAACGTGAGGCGAGTTTTCAAGAACTAAAGAAGAGGTTAACGACTGCACCAGTGTTAATTCTGCCGGATCCTAACAAATCTTTTGAGGTGTATTGTGATGCATCTTATCAGGGGTTAGGATGTGTGTTGATGCAGAATCGGAACGTGGTAGCTTATGCTTCAAGACAATTGAAGGTTCATAAGAGGAACTACCCAACGCACGATTTAGAGCTAGCTGCAGTAGTTTTTGCGTTGAAAGTATGGAGGCATTTTCTATATGGAGCTATGTTCAATGTCTTTAGTGATCACAAGAGCTTAAAATACTTGTTTGATCAGAGAGAATCGAATATGAGACAGAGGTGATGGTTGGAATTTTTGAAGGACTATGATTTTCAGCTTCAATACCATCCAGGAAAAGTGAATGTGGTGGCTGATGCCTTAAGCAGAAAGGTAGTAAGTGTTTCTACTATGATGATTAAAGAGGAAGAGTTGATGAAGCGATTCAGAGATCTATGGTTATCAATAGAATTGGTACCCGGAAAGATTCATCTAAGTAGAGTTGTGGTTTTGAATGACTTGTTGGAGATAATAAAGGAGAAACAAGATGTAGATGCGTTTTTACAGAATGAGAAGGAATTGTTGAAGCAAGGTCATAAAGCGACGGTGGAAGAAGGATCTGATGGAGTCTTAAGGTTTGAAGGAAGAGTTTGTATACCTAATGATCCCGAACTCAAGAGAGTAATTTTGGATGAAGCTCATACAAGTAATTTGAGTATGCATCCGAGAATGACGAAGATGTATCAAGACCTGAAGCGACTGTTTTGGTGGCCAAGAATGAAGAGAGATGTAGCTAAACGTGTGGCATCTTGTCTTGTTTGTCAGAAGGCAAAGGTGGAACACCAAAGGCCTGCTGGTATGTTACAACCTTTGACTATTCCAGAGTGGAAGTGGGATAATATTTCGATGGATTTCGTTACTGGATTTCCAAAGACGAGGAAAGGTCATGATTCGATATGGGTTATAGTTGATAGGCTTACGAAATCAGCGCATTTCTTGCCGATCAATATTAAGTATCCGTTGGAACGCTTAACCTAGATATATATCGACGAAGTTGTTAGACTTCATGGTGTGCCGGTAAGTATAGTTTCTGATAGAGATCTGAGGTTTACGTCAAGACTCTGGCAAAGTTTGCAAGAAGCTATGGGGACTAAATTGCGATTGAGTTCAGCATACCATCCGCAGACTGATGGTCAGACGGAGAGAACAATTTAGTCGTTGGAAGATCTGTTACGTGCTTGTGTGTTAGAACAGCAAGGGAGTTGGGATGAATTTCTGTCTTTGATAGAATTCACTTACAACAATAGTTTTCACTCGAGCATAGGAATGGCGCCCTATGAAGCACTTTATGGATGACGATGCCGAACACCTTTGTGTTGGTATCAGGATGGAGAGAGTATGCCTATTGGTCCTGATCTTGTGCAGCAGACTACAGAAAAAGTGAAGATGATACAAGAAAAGATGCGAACGACTCAGAGCCGTCAGAAAAGTTATGCTGATAAACGAAGACGACCTTTGGAATTTGAAGAAGGCGATCATGTGTTCTTGCGAGTTACGCCTACGACTGGTGTCGGAAGAGTTCTTAAATCAAGGAAGCTTACACCTAAGTTCATAGGACCTTATCAGATTATTCATCGGATTGGTCCTGTAGCTTATCAGATAGATTTACCGACTTTTCTATCCAATCTTCATAATGTATTTCATGTGTCTCAGTTGAGGAAATACATTCCCGATCCAACCCATGTGATACAACCAGATGAAGTACAGCTGAAGGATAATTTGACGTATGAAACACTTCCTGGTAGAATCGAAGACAGGAGAGTGAAACAACTTCGAGGGAAGATGATAGAACTGGTGAAGGTAGTGTGGAATGATGTAACGGGAGATGCTACATGGGAATTAGAGGATAGGATAAGGGAGCAATACCCTCAATTGTTTGATGTATGATGAATTTCGGGGACGAAATTCTTATTAGTAGGGGGAGTTGTAATACCCTAACTTTTGAAATAATTATAATATAGTCTCGATTTGTACTGTTTTGTGAATTCTGCGAGCAGTAAATTTAATTTGACTGTTCCGTGAGTATACTTGACTGTTGTATGTGATTTGCTCCGACCTAAGAAAATAAAAATTTTCTGGCCGGATAAATCTTATTTTAATTAATTGGAGCTGGGGGATCTTACTAAACCCAATTCTGATTGATATATAAATTAATATCGTAATTTTTCAGATTTAACTGTGCAATAAAATAATTTTATATTTTTATAATATTATTTTATAATACAAGATACCTCTCTTGTCTCAAAAACAAGTAAAAATCGCTTCGATTTGACCACAGATCTTTAAAAGTGCTGTGGGACCCGCGTGTAGGAAAAATAATCAACTGTGCTGACTGTACAATTTCTAACCAATGAGAGCAAGTCAACAAAGGTAGGCTTGACTTTCTAAACCAATAGGAATTGGACACCTAAGGGAGCATGTGTTTTCATTTGGACCGTTGGATGAAGACTTAATGATGAAGCCTTTAATCTAAGCCATTGATCTAATCAATGGTGAGATTAGAATGATAAGTTTATGACCAAGTGATATCTACCCTAGATCTAATCAATGGTTAGGAATTAAAGATGAATCAAGGGCTAGGATTGAGTCAAAGATTATAGGCTTGAAAATGGTTAGTAACCTAATTAAGCTTAATCTAACTAATCTAATTACTTAATTAGCATACTAAGTGAACTACCTTAGTTATGAATTAATTATAATCTAAATACTAATTAGCTATATTAATATTGATTAAAGGATATAATATATGTTAATATATACTAAGTTAATTAGTTATGTTAGTAGTATGTTAATTAAGAATGGTTAGGATAATTAACCTAACTAATTGCCTAATTAACTAACATATAATTAGGTGTAATTGGAGGACAATTAAGACATTAAGGAGAGGAGAGAGAGCACGGTTTTGGCAGCAACAAGTGGGCTTGGAGGTGGCTTGGTTCTACATGGTTCATGAAGGATCCAACATGACAAAGCCATGTGCACCTAGTGTGAACACTTGGTGATATTTTTGCATGCAAAATTGAACACTCAAGCTCTCTACACTCTCTCACATGGCTGCTGCACTTCATATTCACTTTCACTTTAGTTTTTCACACTTATCACTTTTAACTATCCATTTCTCTCTCTAAAATACCAAAAACTCAAGCAAACACTTCTCTCCCATTTTCTCTCACTAGGTTCGGCCAGCCCTCATCCAACCACACCAAGACCTTCATAATTTTAGATCATCACATTTCTTGAACCCAAATACCATTCTAAGCATCTTTCATTCACAAACTTTTCCCAAATTCCTACTCCATCTTGCCTAAAATTCCACTTCTTGCTTACTTACTTAAGGGTAAGTTTGGTTTCTATGGTTCAAAATTGAAATTTTGATTTTTCTAACCATGATTGTTCCATGGTTTTCCTATTTTGTACCTTGTATGTGTATTTACTAATTGTTTGAGAATTTTAGGAATTTTTTTGAGGTCACACGAAATTTGGAGAAAAGGAAGGAATCTAACCGATTAATTTGTCTACAAGAGGTAAGAGGGAGATTTAATCTCATCAACCCTAAGTGGTGATGAGAAAATGGATTGTATTTGTGTGTAGAATCCATAAGGATTCGGTTGTATGGTTTATTTGTGATTTTTATTGTTTTTGATTGTTAAAATGCTTTACTAATTGTGATCTTAATTTGCTATGCATGATTATAGTTTTATTATTTTTGCTAGGCATGATTATGGTTTTAAATATATTATATGTGTTTTATATGTGGTTATATAATTGTATGTATTTATAATTATGTTGTATGTGTTTTATATGTGGTTATATAATTGTATGTATTTATAATTATGTAATTATTTAAGTAGGATGTGAATAACATGTACGAAATGGATGAGTGTTCCAAAGAACACACTATGAGGCTCACGACCTTACATCCAAAAGGAGAACCAAAATGTTCTCAGCAATTTTCTAAATAACTGATTCAAGGAATTTAAGTAAAATAATCAAAGTTAAAAATGGTTTAGGTTAATTGTGGCCAAAATGCCATTTAGTGTATAACCAAATGCCATTTTATTTTGATTTGGCCAACATGCCATTTTATTTACTAAGATAGGTTAGGTAATTGTTTTATAACATAAATTGATTCCAAAGAATCATTGAGAAAATCAAAGGAATTAATTCTGTTCTAGAATTTTAACCTAGTAGAATTCAATTTAAGTAAAAAATTAATCAGACACTTAAAAAGTACTAACGTAGGACTCATACTATAAATTTTGAAGCGCGTTAGTGAATTTCAAAGTGAAATTATTGGGTAAAAATAAAATAAACTATATTTAGAGGAAAACGTTAAAAATACCTTATACTGATTTTATAGGCAAAATGCTGCCAAAATTTATTAAAATCAAACGCATAAAATGAAAAGATTTCATACTATATTTATAACACAAGGAAAATACATTACGTATTTTAAAAGTACTAGATATAGTTTTACACATATTAAAAATGACAATTTTAAGCTATTCGGTTAAGAAAATGAATTAAAAATCCTACGCGATTGAGAAAATAACTCAAAAACAATTTATAACATTTACAAACGTCAAAATGTCTTTACGCGATTTAAAAACGTTTGTGCAAACGATGAGATTGTGAGAACGCGATAAAATTCTTACGCGATTGAACAATACTGTGAGTTTTGCTGTCGGGCCAAAGTGGTGGACCCAGACATTTTGTAGTGTAGTACTGTCAGGTGGGACGTACTATACTTTGTTATCTGGTGACTGGGGGTATTTTGGTAATTTTCTGTAAATATGGTAAAATTTGGATAATAGGGGTATTTTGGTAATTTTTAGCTCATGTTTAGAGTGTTGTGCCAATTTGGGTTATAATTGGTGATTGATTGACGAGGTGAATTACACCGTGTTTGGTGTGATAAGCGTAGTGTGGTTCATTTATGAACTTGGAGGCATTAGTGTGCGGAGAATTCCACGCGGACAAAGTGGGTTGCTCCTCTAGGGGCCGTGGTAACTGCAACACACAAATGATCTTGACAAGCACTATTCTTAGTCGAGATCTTGAGGGGACTATTAAGTACTATGCCTGTGGTACACGATGTTTGGACAAGTGTCTTGCTACACGATGTTTTGGACTTTGTGGGCTATAGATACGACGTATTGACAAGGCAATAGCTTGGTTGGGCAGCCATAAAGTATTTCTAGTTTCTATTCGGATCATTCTCTCAGATATCCGTGTTTAGCTCCATGGAGTAGGAACGAGTCAGTGTGTGTATCATTCATCATCTGCATTTTAATGTTCACACATTATCTGCATTTTACTGTTTATCATAATCTGTGATAATTTACATGATTTATTGCTTTAATATATTATGCATAATATTGTGATATGTATTATTGATATATATTGTTTGATATATTATGTATGATGTATTGTTATGTACTGTTGTGATAATTGTTTGTACTGTCATTTTCTTTATTGCCATGCGGGTAGTGATGTAGATTGTCTCACCTCTCTATATGTTTTCTCTATATTACTATATTGTTTCCGTAAAGAGTTTGAGGTAGAGGAGGATCAGCCTCTTGAGGTACAGTACCCTGACGAGCAACAGTCGGGCGATTTATACGAGGAAGAGGAACCAGTAGATCATACCGATCGTCAAGACTGATCTTGAGATCATGGCACTGCCAGGATTCTTCGGGTTCGTGCGACTGGAGTTCCATGGGGGTTCCGAGGCGTGGCGTATGCATGCTGACCGAGGGACAGTAGCTTATGTGGGACGATTGACTGTGTCAATATGTAGGGAGTATGACGGGGAGGTCATATTCACTACTATGCTTTATCTACATTTAGAGTTACCTTTGACCATTAGGCGTTATTGGCAGGGAGTTTTCCAGGCGCCTAGTGAGTTGAGTAGCGAGTCGACAGCTCGGACTCGTGTCCGAAGTGCTGTGAGATCTCATAGATGCACACTTTTCGATGGTTATTCTGGAGGTGACGGATGGTGATTCATCGAAGGGTTTGTTATCTACTGGGATGCACTTGGGCAGTACTATGTTTTAGCTTTGTGTCAACTCTTTATTGTTTTATTAAATACTTGTAGTTTGTGAATTATGTTTGTACTAAAAGAGAATCTTATGTATATTATGGTGAGTTTATGTTTGTTATATCTTGTGTTTCATGTTATTTTATTTAATGTTATAATTATAAGAAGGAAAAAAATATTCCGCAAATATTATGTAAGTATCAAATGTTTTACAACTTGGGTAAGAGTTTTATTTTTATTTTATTTCATTGCATTCATAAATGTGGCATCCCCACAACGGTGTTACAACAAACTAGCAAATACCCTTTCCTCTTGAAGATGAAGCTCAAACTTTGGCATTCCCTTTTCCCTTTCTCTTCCTTTCTTCCTTCTCCTTTTCTTATTCTTTCTCTTCTTTTCTTTCTCCTTTTTTGCTGCTGCTCCAGCAGTGGAGATAAGTGGGAAAATAAGAATGAAAACTCAAGGCTAAAGGCTTTTAAAGAGTCGTGAGTTACTTGCCTGAAATTAGATATTTTGGCTAAAACTTATTACCTGTTAAGAACACTTAAATTTTACCAATTTAAGTTTCCTAACTTCCAACAACTTTAAAATAAATCCTAGGATTCATCTAAATTATTATTTCACTATTATCTTATTTTTTCATATCTACGACTAATTAATCTAACATTAAAACACACAACCAGTATGCTTGAAAATACCAAACTAACTTTGATTATTCTCAAATTTTGACTATATCCTCTTACTCCTATTTGTGACCTAGAAACAATCTTCTAGATTTATTTCCTTCAACTTAGCAGTTTAAACTACTATCTGAGTCATTTTAAGCAACTTTTCATACTCTGAGTTGCAACAAAGTGCCTAAACGAACTCAGTTTGTCACAAAATTAAGCAGACATGTTAAACAAGTGTTATACTACCTTTGTAACCATAAACTAGCCTAACATGCTAAATAGACGTTGTTACACCTCTCATGTTAGATGGTTTAGCTTTCAAAGGTTTGTTTTTAAAGTAACAGTCTAAGGCTTTATGCCCAATTATGTTGTAGCAGAAACACACCATCTTAGGCTTCCCAACAGGCACAAAGAAATTATTATACCATTTCTACTTTGATGAACCTCTATACCCTAAGCCATCCTTGTCAAAAGTACACTATTGGCTTCCTAAAAGTCTTTTGTAATATCCTCCCTAACCTAATAGCACTAATCAGGATTATGGAAGCTTATTTAAGCATAATAATATAACACTAAATACCCATAATAGCTTATATAAACTCAGATTTTAGCATAAATAGTTGAGAAAATAGAAATAAATATGAGAAAATTATTTCTAAGTCACAAATGATTGCAATGAGCTATAATAAATTTTGGAGTATCAAGTGAATTGATTTGACATTTTTAATGACACTGAATGAGTGTTTAAAGGCCTAATTGGACAATTAAGTAGCTTAGAAAATCATGAAATTTTGTGGAGATATCAAGTACAAGATAAAGAATATTTTGTCAAGGAATACCAGGTAAAGTGAATATTTGTAAGCCTATTTGCTTAATTCTTAGGTTTAGCCTGACTTAAGGAAG
The DNA here is from genome assembly GCA_029884595.1 of Ormosia semicastrata. Lineage (NCBI taxonomy): Eukaryota > Viridiplantae > Streptophyta > Magnoliopsida > Fabales > Fabaceae > Ormosia > Ormosia semicastrata. The sequence continues at coordinate 34,927,929 of JAQQTO010000047.1, read as the reverse complement.
AGTAATGAAATTTAACTGATAAATTTCACAAGGTTTTTTTCAACTTCACATAAATGTTAGGTGGTCATTCTCTCTAAGAACTATCCTCATTAGTGTCTCAACAGAGTTTAAAAGACATATAAGAGAGATCCCAGCTGGTAGGGAACTTCATTTCAACAAGATAAAAATCTTGTTAAATTCTGGACTAGGCGTTCAAGCACTAGCTCTTGGGCGCTTAGGCGCTGGCTCAACACTCAGGAACTCCACATTGGGCGCTTAGGCACTTGGGTGGCAGAGAGCCTCCCCTGTTCTCCCCTATGATGGGCGCTTAGGCGCTCCTTGCCTAGCGCTCAGGCGCTCCTTGCCTAGCGCTCAGGCGCTCCTTGCCTAGCGCTCAGGCGCTCCACAGGAGTTTAGGCACCCTACAATGGGCGCTCAGGCGCCCCTCGCATAGCATGAAGCTGCTCTCTGTCTGGAAGTGGGAGCCTAGGCCCCCAACTCCCAGCGCATAGGCGCTGGTGTACAGAATCAGTTTATGCAAAATTTTGTAGACAATGCCACTGTTCCGTTAGGAACGAAGGCCCTTCCAACCTTTAATCTATGAATCCTAAGTGATTTCCTATCACATAAGCGATTCCTAAACACCTCTAAACATCAATTACACCTCAAGTATAATTTTTAAGTGATCTAAGCATGATTTTTGGAACCAAAACCCAAACTCTAATACCCATTTTACAACTCTTAACCCAAGGAGTTTCATGAATATAACTATGATTCAAACCACAAATCATGCATATTCTAGCTCAAAAATAATCCTATCTCAAGTTTCCTAAGAGTTCCTCCATCTCAAGCTAAAAGAAACTCATCCAAACTCATATTCCATTCCAATCTTTCAAGCAACAACTATGAAGGAAAGAATAGAAGATGAAGAACAAATTAACAAATACCCTTTCCTCTTGAAGATGAAGCTCAAACTTTGGCTTCCCCTTTTCCCTTTCTCTTCCTTTCTTCCTTATCCTTTTCTTATTCTTTCTCTTCTTTTCTTTCTCCTTTTTCTGCTACTGCTCCAGCAGTGGAGATAAGTGAGAAAATAAGTATGAAAACTCAAGGCTAAAGGCTTTTAAAGAGTCATGAGTTACTTGCCAAAAATTGGATATTTTGGCTAAAACTTATACATGTTAAGAACACTTAAATTTTACCAATTTAAGTTTCCTAACTTCCAACAACTTTAGAATAAATCCTAGGATTCAACTAAATTATTATTTCACTGTTATCTTATTTTTTCATATCTGCGACTAATCAATTTGACATTAAAACATACAACCAGTATGCTTAAAAATACTAAACTAACTCTGATTATTCTCAAATTTTAACTATATCCTCTTACTCCTATTTATGACCTAGAAACAAATCCTCTAGATTTATTTCCCTCAACTTAGTAATTTAAGCTACTATCTGAGTCATTTTAAGCTACTTTTCATACCCTGGGTTGCAATAAAGTGCCTAATCAATGCTACCTTTGTAACCATAAACTAGCCTAACATGCTAAAAAGAGGTTGTTACACCTCTCATGTTAGATGGTTTAGCTTTCAAAGGTTTGTTTTCAAAATAACAGTCTAAGGCTTTATGCCCAATTATGTTGTAGCTGAAACACACCATCTTAGGCTTCCCAACAAGCACAAAGAAATTATTATACCATTTCTACTTTGATGAACCTCTGTACGCTAAGCCATCCTTGTCAAAAGTACACTGTTGGCTTCCTAAAAGTCTTTTGTAACATCCTCCCTAACATAATAGCACTAATCAGGATTATAGAAGCTTATTTGAGCATAATAATATAACACTAAATACGAATAATAGCTTATATAAATTCAGATTTTAGCATAAATAGTTGAGAAAATAAAAATAAATATGAGAAAATTATTTCTAAGTCACAAATGATTGCAATGAGCTATAATAAATTTTGGAGTATAGTGAATTGATTTGACATTTTTAATGACACTGAATGAGTGTTTAAAGGCCTAATTGGACAATTAAGTAGCTCAGAAAATCATGAAATTTTGTGGGGATATCAGGTACAGGATGAAGAATATTTTGTCAAGGAATACCAGGTAAAGTGAATATTTGTAAGCCAATTTGCTTAATTCTTAGGTTTAGCCTGACTTAAGGAAGAGTAATGAAGTTTAACTGATAAATAGTAGTGTATATAAAATTATGGAATCATGGATATAAGGATTGAGTGAAGTCCTATAATTTTCTATAACACTTAAGGAAGTTAGAAAGCTTAGCTTTGAAAGATTAAAATATTCCTAAGAGATACAGAAGTTTCAGCATAATTTTCCATCCTTATCTCTTCCTCACTCTCCACCACCTCTCTCCTTTCATCTTTATCTCAATATTGACTTTTCATTCCTTTATTTTATCTTTTATTTCACATGGCTTCAGCAACAAAAAGAAAAAAAAAAGAGAAGAGAAATTCACGGAAGAAAGTGAAGTGCAGAAAAAGGAAGAAAGAAAGAAGGAAAAGAAGAAGAGGAAGCATCAATTAGCTAGAAATTGAGGAAGGGGTTATTGTCTTGTTTCTTCACTTCATCTTCTTCTCTTTTGATTATCAAAAGTTCTATAGAGAACTTGATATGAAGAAATTGATGGTTGAAACTATATAATATGTGTTTGAATGTGTTCACAGTATGAACTCATAAATTGCTTTGGAAATTTCCATGCTAATGTGGTTGATATTTCTTATTCTCCTTTTTTTGTTCCCGAATCTTTGCTTGGTAAACTTGGATAGAATTTGTATATCCAATAGTTAATCCTTGCAAGGTTATGAATTCTAAACCCATATGTGTTTAAAGAATTGTATATATTTAAAATTTCCAAAAATGGGTATTATTGAAGTCATGAAGAATATATAAGAGTTATAGGTGCTTTGAGACTATGTTTTGGTGTAGAAATCATCTAGGAATTGTAAATGAGGAGTATGAATTTGTAACTAACCCAGAGAAAACCACGCTGAGCATTCTGCCACTGGGCAATTAGGTGCCTAGTGACTGATCGATTAATCAGTCAATGGCAAAATGGAACTTTGCCTGAGCAATTAATCGCTCAGAGACAGAGGCTTTATTGTTATTTTATTGTGTAAAACCAAGTCCTTAGTATAATGTATTTCTATTCCATATTGTTTAATGTGAATATGAATGAATGGTATTGTATACTTGTTGTGCATTAGGAAATTGTATTGCTCCTTTATATTAAAAAAGTTGAGCTCCTAATAGATTTACTTGACAAATGTTTGAATTAGAATACATTGGACATGTTAAAAGAAATCATAGTGATCTTTTATTACATGATCCATATATATTAGTCCTTTAGAAAGGATAGACCATAGAATAGATTTAGGAAACGATGAAGACCCTAGATATGTACTCTTTGGAAATGACGATGATCCATTGAATATCTTAACTTGAATATGATTTAGGAAAATTGACGGTGATTCTAGATCTAACATATGTATCCTTTGGAAAGGATGGTGATCCTTAGGATATCATAGTTTTGACTAGTAGTGGATTTAGGAAATTTGACGGTGATCATAAATCTAATCTAGGAAACAACGGTGATCCTAGATAGATATCCTTTAGAAATGACAGTGATACTTTGGATATCTGAGATGTGGCTAGTAAAGGATTTAGGAAATGACAGTGATCTTAAATCCAAATTTAGGAAATGACGGTGATCCTGGATACATATCCATTGGAAATGACGGTGATCCTTGGATAACTGGCCACAGTACTACACATCCATCAGAAATGACGGTGATCCTTTGGATATGTAGCTAAAGTACTAATAGAGTGTATATTTAATTAATTTTTGAAATGAGAATTGATTTTTGAATGTGATATAAGGCACTGCTACCATAAAAGGTCATAAAGTTGAAATTACAATTTTGATATTGAATTGATATTCATACTTGAAAGTATTGAGAATGTAGCTTATGACCTTTGATAATGAAAATTTATGACTTTATGGTATTATTAATAATTGGAATTCTGTTTCGAAAAGAGAAATGACTTGATTTGGCCTTTTCCCACCTTTCTATTATATAACTTGAATTTTGGTACAAATGAATTGTTTCCCAAAACAGCTGAAAGTATTGTGATGACACAGTTTTTAATAGAACTACTGAGAATTTCTAGAATTCTCACCTCTATTTTATTGTATTTCCATGATACTTCTAAGAATGAAGTTTGCAGCTAGCAGAGGAGAAGAGTAGAGCTAAGAAAAAATAGTTTATTTTAGATTTTTGGATAAATATTTGTATATTATTTGTATGAAATTATGCCTTAAAAGCTTATCTTGCAATTCATGTATTATGAATTATAATATTGTATAAATTTCCCTTCTTTGTGTTATGTACATTATTTCACCCACAACATGCTCATATTTTCATATATCTTATAAGTGTTTTTACAAAATTTGTTATTAGTATAGAAGTGACATACCTAATCCTAACTACTAATGCATGATTCCGATCATTCTATTAGTACTAGTATTGGGATGTTACACCTTTCAAGGTTTTTTGTGTCATTGATAAACTTGGCCAGGTCACTAGTTAAATCTTCCACTTTCCTTTTTAACATTTCATTCTCATTTAACACATGAGAAGATTGTTGAAAAGGTTGGTGAGAATATTTAACACTTTTCATCCTATTTAGAGTTGTCAGGTTAACATTCATTTTAATCAGTGATCTAACTCTCTCATTCAAAGTTGCATTGTCAACTCTCAAAGATTCATTTTCTTTCTATAATTCTAATAATTTAGTTTTCAGAACAGTGCATCTTTGAGCAAGAATATTGGAGTCAGATAAGACATTATCAAAGACAGATTCAAGCTCATCATAAGAAAGGTAAAAAAGTTCAATGACTGCTACCTCATCATCACTTTCTTGATCTTAGGCAACTAGGTAGAGATGTACAACTTTCTATTGCTCTTCATCATTTGATGAATCTTCATGTAGATCCTCCCAAGTTGTCATCATCACTTTCTTCTTTGCTAACTTCTTTTGAACTTTCTTCAAAAAAGGACATTCAGAACTTATGTAGCTTGATTTTCTACATTCATAACAAGTTAGTTGTCTTTTGTTTGTATTACTTGAATCACCTTTTGAAGCTCTTTCTTTGGTTGGAATCCTTTTCCATTTCTTCCTTTTTTTTTCTCCACATTCTCTATATTTTCCTAGAGACAAAGGAAAGTTCATCCTCATCAGAAGCATCATATTTATCTTCCACACTTTCATCATCAGATTAAGCTCTTGAGCTGAGAGAGTTGTATGAAGATTAGTGAGAAGATAGTTTGTGAGCTTTATAAGCGGATTTGAGGGCAACAAATTTTCCTTTCCTTGGCATATCCTCATCCATCTCAGCTAATTCCTGCTCATGCACTTTCAAGGATCCCAACATTTCATCTAATCTCAAGGATGACACATCTTTGCCCTCTTGAATGGTTGTAACCTTTAGTCTCCACACCTTAAGCAAACTTCTCAGCAACTTCCTCACATGCTCATGATTACTATAAGTTTTCCTAAGAGATTTTAGATCATTAAAAACAACTATGAATCTGGAAAACATCTCATCAATTCTCTCTTGCTCCTTTATCTTGAACAGTTCATATTGATGCACCAGCATATTAGTCTTTACTTCTTTGACTTGGTTGGTACCTTCATGACCTATGACTAGAGTATACCATATTTATTTTACTATTTGACTTAGTTTGTATCTTTTTTTTCTTTTGTCTTCTGACCAGGTTTCTCTAGGCTTCTCAGCTTCACTTCCATCATCAAATCTAGTCTTTGGAATATATGGACCATCTTCAATGATCCCTTAGAGATCCACATTCCGAGGCTCAATGTGTAACGGCCTAATACTAATATCTCTATATAAGTAACCTATAAAGAGATAAGCAGCATTACAACATCACTACATACATAATAGTCTGATAATATATCCATAACGTGCACTGAAGTCATTATAGAGAGCCATATGAAATGCAAAAAACATAAAACTCATAGCAAAATGCATATATACACAACATTAGCCTTAGCAAAGGCTTGAAGTATTACATAATTGTTTACATTACAAAAAAAGTATAATAAAATACAAAGATTATAACATAATGGATAAAACTAAAACTAGTCTAATCCTTAGCTGCCTTTTTCTTCGATTTCTTTGAAGAACTTTCACCTGGAATTACATGGCAACACAGCGGGGTGAGAATCAATAATTCTTAATATGAGTAAACCAAAACCAGTCATACATAGCATAATAAACATAATCTTAACACATGCTAAATAAGATATGTTTAAAGAATCTACAAGGATATACTTTAGTAACTAAAGATACCAAATTAACAAACATTCTATCATACATACTTAGTCCAACTTAGAACCAAGATGTTCAACTAGGATTTCTAATTTAGTATATTATCTTGTGGTAAATAGAGGGAAAGCTCATCCTCACATTACATGTACCCTAACACTATCGAGAGGTTCGGGCTGAATCCTTATTCAAAAGAACCTTTTGGACTCCCCACTTATCTCCCATGGCATAAATGATTGTGCACAACATCAAAGGACACTCACAAAGACTAATACTACTAGAACATCCTTCATATATGCATCTAAAGACCACATCATCACTCATTAATCTTAAGTGATACAAACACCATAAAAAGTGACCTAATGTGCTAGATACTTACCTAAGGCAAACCATCACTCTTGGATGCTCAAAGGCTTAAGTTTTCTAATACTTGCTAGGTGATCAGTTCTCTCTTGAAATATCTTTATTTGTGTCTTAACACACATAAGAAAGCATACATAAATGATTCCAACTGAAAAGAAACATCAATACATCAAAAATCACATTTTTGAAATATTCTGGAGCTCACGCCTCGGCGCAGCCCTTGTCACGCCATGACGCGCAGCTTTCTTGTCCTCACGCCTCGGCGTGGTGCATCTCATGCCGCGATGTGCTGCTCTCAGGTGCATACTCTAAGACTCACGCCTCGATGTGACCTTCCCATGCCATGCCACACGTACCAGAAACTAGGCTCTACAAAATTCTACAGAACTGTGCACTATTCCATTAGTTCTTTTCATGAGATTTGGCCATTCCAAAACAATTTCTAGGTGATCCTAAGTCCCTAATCAGTTCATTAACATATAGGAATCATCAATTACCTACTTAAATTATTAATTTTGGATTCAAGCACCAAATCACTCATCAAAGACCTAAAACCTCACTTTGTGCATCAAAGGTCTAAATGAGAAGTTCTAATCTTAAACTCATACTATGAATAAGTCATAAACAACTATTGAAACACATTCAACAAGAAAAACCCTTCAAACACCTCTAAAACCCAATTTGACCTATCATGAACCAAGAGTGCATCAATGGAGAAAATGGAGAAAAGAAGTGAAAAAAGACTTTATCCCCTACCTTGGTAGCTGAAATGGAGCTTCGAGCTTGGATGATCAAACCTTGGATTTTCCTCTGGCCTTCTTATTTTTCTCCTCCTCTTCCTCCTTCTTTCTTTCCTCTTCAATCCTTTGCTCCCTCACATTTTTTATTTCTAATTTTGTGCAGCAAAAGAACCGTGAATGAGGACTTAAAAAGATGATCCAAATGACTTATAAGGCCTTTAAGGCTATACATTGATATTTCCTGATCTACTAAAAATACTTAAATTTAGCTAAATCAAGTTTTTCAACTTTTAATAACTTAAAAATAAATACTATGATTCATTAAAATTATTGTTTCACCATTATCTAATTTTTTCATATCTGCTGCTAGTCAATCCGGCATTAAATGCAGAACCAGTATGCCGAAAAATGCCAAACTAACTCAGTTTACCTTCAAACTTTAACTACATCTTGTTTCATATATTTATGACCTAGAAATAAATTATCCATATTCATTTCCCTCATCTAAGCAATTTATGTTATTATCTAAGTCATTTTAAGCTACTTTTAACCTTCGGAGTTACAACAAAGTGCCTAAACTAACTCAGTTTGTCATAAAACTAAACAAGCATGTTAAGCAAATTATATGCTACCTTTGTACACATATACAAGTCTAACATGTCATTAAGGGTATTACATATCTCCCATCTTTTTTAAAATTTTGACCCCAAAACTGCTTACTTGCTAAGAACAACTCTAGAAAGTCCTGCTATAAGTGGGACTCGAGCTTCTAAGTAGCCTCCTCAGTGTCATTGCCACCCCATAAAACCTTCACCAGAGGAATCTGCTTACCTCTAAGCTCTTTGACCCCTCTGTCCATGATCCTTATCGGTTGTACTTCATAAGACAAATCATCTCTTAACTGTACAAATTCATGTTCTATAATATGCAAATGATCTGGATTATACTTTCTTAACTGAGACACATGAAAAATATCATAAAGGTTAAACAAACTAGGAGGAAGAGCTATTTGGTAAGGTACGGGTCCAACTTTCTTCAGAATTTGGTAGGGACCAAGAAAACGAGGATTTAACTTTCGGGTTTTCAATGCTCTACAAATCCTTGTAGTAACTTTTAGAAAGACATGATCTCCCTCATCAAACTCAAGAGGTTTCCTTCTCTTGTCATCATAGCTCTTTTGCTGACTTTGAGCAGTAACCAACCTATCCTTCAAACATCTTGATTTGCTCTGTGGTTTGCTGGACCAACTCTGGACCTAGGATGGTTCTCTCACCTACCTCATACCAACATAGAGGCGATCTACACTTCCTTCCATATAAAGCTTCATAAGGTGCCATACCTATGTTGGAATGGTAGCTATTGCTATAGGCAAAGCCCACTAAAGGTAAGATTTTATGCCAACTACCCTGTTGTTCTAAAACACATGCTCTAAGCATATCCTCAAGGGTTTGGATAGTCCTCTTTGTTTGCCCATCTGTTTGTGTATGATAAGTTGCCCAACTCTTTAAGGCAAACACTACAGCTGCTAACTCCAAATCATGCGTAGAATAGTTCTCCTCATGTGGCCTTAACTGCCTTGATGCATAGGCAACTACTTTCCTATTTTGCATCAAAACATACCCTAGTCCTATCTTTGAAGCATCACAGTATACTTCAAAGTTCTCATGGGGATCTGGAATCACCAACACTAGCGTAGTAGTCAACCTCTTCTTTAACTCTTGGAAACTATTTCATAGTCCTGAGTCCACTCAAAAGTACTACCCTTCCTAGTCAACCTAGTCAAAGGCAGTACTAATTGAGAAAAACCCTTGATGAACCTTCTATAATGCCCAGTCAGGCCTATAAAGCTCCTAATCTCAGTTACAGTGGTGGGTCTTTCCTATTGTAACACCACGTCAACTTTGCTAGGGTCCACTGAGATACCTCCTTTAGAAATCACATGGCCTAAAAACTAAACTTTTGTTAGCCAAAACTCACACTTGGACAATTTGGCAAACATTTTCTTTTCTTTAAGGATATCTAAAATTATCCTAACATGCTGCTCATGTTCTTCCATCGTCTTGGAATAGATAAGGATATCATCAATAAACACTACCATACACTTGTCTAGGTAAGGTCTAAAATCTCTGTTCATATAATCCATAGACAGTACTAGAGCATACTTCAACCCAAAGGACATCACAAGATACTCATAATGCCCATACCTAGTTCTGAAAGCGATTAGGGATATTCTCTCCTTTAACCCTAATTTGATGATACCTAGATCTTAGATCAATCTTGAAAAACACTGAAACTCCTCTTAATTGATCCACCAGATCATCTATTCTAGGCAATAGATACTTGTTCTTGATGGTTACCTTGTTCAACTGTCTGTGGTCAACACATAACCTCATGGTACCATCTTTCTTCTTCACTAGTAACACTAGTGTTCCCCATGGAGAAACACTAGACCTAATGAATTACTTGTCCAATAACTTCTCTAATTGGTTCTTGAGTTCTACTAACTCTAGAGGTGCCATCCAATAGGGTGCTATAGATATAGGTCCTGTACCTAACACTAAATTTATAATGAGAAAAGAAGAACATATCCTAGAGCTCCTTCTACCAAACAGTGATTGACTTGATTAGCATTGAGATAGACAGAGTCAAAAGAAACAACTCTAGTAGGAATATTAGACAGAAAAACTAGAGTCTTATCTGAACAGTTTAAGACCACATGATTGGACGACAACCAATCCATACCAAGAATGACATCTATGTCCACAAGGGGTAAACAAATAAGATTTACAATGAAGACTTTATCCTCAGTCCTTATACAACAATCAAGATATACTTTCGAAGTTATGACTAGTTTACCGATGGGTGTGGAAACAGATAAGTCATATGGTAACTCTGATATAGGCTAATATAACATCCTTACACAATCATAAGAAACAAAGGGGTGAGATGCTCCTGAATCATACAAGACATTTAAAATATGATTACAAATTATGCCTTTACCTTGGATGAGGTTGGAAGACTGGGCCACCTCATTTTCTCCTAGAGTATAAACTCATCCCGGCTTTGGGGTAGGCGCATCTTGCTTCTTCAAAGGTTAGTCTCTAGAGAAATGTCCTGGCTACTCACAGGTATAACACACAGACTAGCCTGCTAAACACAATTTGCTTCTATGTGTCTTCCCACATTTAATGCGCTGAGGTACCTTAGACCCCTTCTTTCTTTTTCCTTTAGGGTTGCTTGTTTTAGGAGCACCCTACTGAGTCTTGTCATCAACACGCTTTCTCTTCTAGAAGTCTTGTGCCCTTTCCTCTATTTGAGGGCTATGAGTACTCGACTTCACGATTCTACACTTGTTGACCAGATAAGGAAAATCTCTGATCTCCATAGGTCTCACCATACTTTTAATCTCATTTCTTAAGCCAGTCTCGAACTTCAAACGTCGTTAATTCTCGTCTAGATGATAACGAAAATGCGAAGAGAATTTTGACAACTCCTCAAACTTAGCCACATATTAGCCACTAACAAGCTTTCTTATTCTAAGCGCATAAACTCCACTTCCTTGTCATCATGTAGGGTTTGTGGAAAAGAATTTCTCCAAAGAGGTTGTCTTGAAGACCTCCTAAGACATCTGAGTTCCAGTGGCTTCTAGTACCCTCTTGGTACTTTTCCACTAATGCTCCGCCTCTCCCTTTAACATATAGGAGGCGAAGGACACCTTTTGTGCCTCTGAGCAAACCATTACTTCAAAAATCTTTTCTATCTCACTGAGCCACTCCTCAACCTTAGCGCAATTGTACTCACCTCTGAAAGGTGCAGGGTTCGTCTGGCGGAAAGCTATTAAGTCCTAAAAGTTCTGATTGCTCCCGACTTGTTGTACTTCCTGTACTGGTTGCACAGGTGGTGTAGGTGGCTGAGGTGAATTTGCTTCCATCCTCTCAACCACCTTTGTTGTCATAGCTGCTTGCTCTCTTATAGCATTGGCCATAGCCATAAATGCTTCGGCCATATCTGGACCTTCTGAGGTTGAGTTCCTTGTTTCTCTAATTTGCCTTGGTGGTGCCATAATTTCCTGTACACACAGAAACAATATATATTGAGTTGTAGTCTCAATATCATGTAATCGTGCAACAGTAGCCAACAACAAACTAACCTAAGACAAATCATGCAATTCTATCAAAACATTTCACACAAGAGACTAGAAAAGCATAATTCATAAAAAAGAACTCTTAAACATGCCTAAGCATAGTCAGTCCATAGCCCGGCTCAATAGGATGAACTGCTCTGATACTATAATGTAACGTCCTAATACTAATATCCCGATATAAGTAATCTTTAAAGAGATAAGCAGCATTACAATGTCACTACATATATAATAGTATGATAATATATCCATAATGTACACTGAAGTCATTATAGAGAGGCATATAAAATGCGAAAAACATAAAACTCATAGTAAAATGCATATATATACAACATTAGCCTTAAAAAAGGCTTGAAGTATTACATAATTGTTTACATTACAAAAGAAGTATAATAAAATACAAAGATTGTAACATAACAGATAAAACTAAAACTAGTCTAATCCTTAACTTCTTTTTTCTTCGTTTTCATTAAAGAACTTTCACATGGAATTACATGGCAAAACAATGAGGTGAACATCAACAATTCTCAGTATGAGTAAACTAAAACTAGTCATACATAGCATAATAAACATAATCTTAATACATGCTAAATAAGATATGTTTAAAGAATCTACAAGGATATACTTTAGTAACTAAAGATACCAAGTTAACATACATTCTATCATACATACTTAGTCCAACTTAGAACCAAGATGTTCCACTAGGATTTCTAATTTAGTGTATTATCTTGTGGTAAATAAAGGAAAATCTCATCCTCACCTTGCAAATACCCTAGCCCAATCGAGAAGTTTTGGCTGAATCCTTGTTCAAAAGAATCTTTTGGACTCCCTACTTATCTCCCTTGGCCTAAATGATTGTGCACATTATCAAAGGATACTCATAAATGATAATACTACCAGAACATCCTTCATACATGCATCTAAACACCACAACATCACTCATTACTCTTAAGTGATACAAACACCACAAAAAAGTGGCTTATGGTGCTAGATACTTACCTAAGGCAAAACAGTCACTCTTGGATGCTCAAAGGCTTAAGTTTTCTCATACTTGCTAGGTGATAATTTCCCGCTTGAAATATCCCTATTTATGTCTTAACACACATAAGAAGACATATATAAATGATTCCAACTAGCAAGAAACATCAATACATCAAAAATCACATTTTTGAGATATTCTGGAGCTCACGCCTGGATGCAGCCCTTGTCACACCGCGGAGTGCAGCTCTCTGGTCCTCACACCTTGGTGTGGTGCATCTCACACCGTGGCGTGCTGCACTCGGGTGCACATACTCTGAGACTCACGCCTCGGCGTGATCTCCCCATGCCACGGCGCACGTAACAAAAACTAGGTTCTGCAGAACCGTGCACTATTCTATTGGTTCTTTTCATGAGATTTGGTCATTCCAAAATAGTTTCTAGGTGATCCTAAGTCCCTAATCAATTCATTAACACATAGGAATCATCATTCACTAACTTAAACTACTAATTTTGGATTTAAACACCAAACCACTCATCAAAGATCTAAAACCTCACTTTGTGCATCAAAGGTCTAAATGAGAAGTTCTAGGTTTCTATCTCAAACTCATACTATGAACAAGTCATAAACAACCATTGAAACACATTCAAGCAAGAAAAACACTTCAAATACCTCTAAAACCTAATTTGACCTATCATGTACTAAAAGTGCATCAATGGAGAATGTAACACCCTTGTGTGGATGTCACCATTTTAATGCAAGAAAGTAAAATCAAATAAAATTCTTACCCAAGTTGTAAAATGTTTGGTATATAAATAATATTAGTGGTAAAATTTTTCCTATTTATACTTGATAACGTTAAATAAAATAACACGGAACACAAGATAAAGCAAAACATAATCACACCATAATATACATATGATTTTGTCAGAAGTATACAATTAATTTACAACTACAAATATTTAATAAAGCAGTAAAAAGTCAGTATAATACTAAAACATAACACCTAAGATATAAGCCCTTGTCAGAAGACAAATTCCCTAGTCGGGAATGCCTTGACCGATAGAAATTCGACCCAAAAATATATCAAAGTTCTCTCTAGGAGTGTGGTGAAATTCATTCCACAACTCCCTAATAGGTAAAATAACCTGTACGAAAGTAACCGTATAAAATGAAGTAACGATCCCATGTCGAGTCCTACTTACTGATAAAGTAATGTCACCACTATATTCTGTGTCTTGTGTCCCAATGGACATATCAAGCCTTAGCGCCTTCGAGAAACTGTAGTCTAAAGAAACCTAATTGACCTCTCCTTGTTGCCATTGTAGTCTTCGAAGATATAAACATAAAATAGAAACAGACAGAACAATATAGTAAAGAGGTGAGACAATCTACATCATTACTAGCATGGCAATAAAGAAAATGACAATACAAACAAATATCACAATAATACATACCATCATATCATATACAGAATATCAATTTAATACATCATACATTCGAATATAGACTATAGTAAACATTAAAATGCAGATCATGAATGCTAACACACACTGACTCGTTCCTACTCCATGGAGCTAAACACAGATATCAGAGAGAATGATCCGAAGAGAGCTATCAGAACCCCAGGCTGCCCAATCAAACTATTACACTGTCCAACGTCGTGTCTATAGTCCACAGTCCAAAACATCGTGTAGTAGTGCACAGTCCAATACATCGTGCACTATAGGCATTGTACTAAATAGTCTCCACAAGATCTCGATTAAGAATAGTGCTTGTCGAGATCATTAGTGTGTTGTCCGTTACCACAGCCCAGAGGTGCTACCAACTGTCCACATATGGGATTCCCCGCACACTACCGCCTCCAAGTTCAAATAATGAACCACACTATGCCTACCACACCTACAACAAGGTGTAATTTGTCTCGTCAATCAATCGCCAATTATCAACCAAATTGACACAACTCTCTAAGCATGATCAAGAATTACCAAAATACCCTTAGTCTCAATATATTACCATATTTACAAAAATACCCTCAATCTTAATGTTCCAAAATATAGTATGTCTCCACTTGACAGTACTATCTCACAACATGTCTGGGTCCACCACTTTGGCCCAATAGTAAAACTCACTGTTCCATTTAGTCGCGTAGAAATTTTATCGCGTTTTCACAATCGCGTCACTTTTACAAACATTTTTAGATCGCATAAATATATTTTGATGTTTTTTAACATTGCGTAATGTTTTTAAATCATTTTCTCAATCGCGTAAGATTTTAAATCATTTTCTCAACCATATAGCTTAAAGTCTTTATTTTAACAATGCATAGGCTTTATCTAGTACTTTTAAACTATGTAGAATATTTTTCTTATGTTATAAATATATTATAGAATCTTTTCATTTTATTTATCTAATTTTAGTAAATTTCGGCAGCATTTTGCCTAGAAATTTAGTATATGGTATTTTTGACATTTTCCTCTAAATACCGTTCATTTTAACTTTACCCAACAGTTACACCTTGAAACTTGCTAACGCGCTTCAAAACTCAGAGAGTGAGCTCTACGTTAGTACTTTTCAAGTGTTTCTTTATTTCTTACTTATAATAAATTCTGCTAATTTAGAATTCTAGAACTAAGTTCATTCATTTTATTTCTCAAAGATTCATTGGAATCAAATTCTTTTGTAAATTAGTTACTTAACCTACCTTTGAAAATAACTTTAGAATTCAATTGTACATTAAATGGCAAGTTGGCCATAATTAACCTATCCTTCACAACTAATCATTAAATCATTATCTAACTTCTAAATTATTTCCAAACTCATTGTTTTACCTAGATTCTTTAAATCATTATTTTAGAAAATGGTTGAGAACATTTTGGTTCTCTTTTTCTTGGAGAAGCCGTGAGCCTCTATTGTGTTCTTTGGAACACTCATGCAATCCTTACATGTTATTCACATCCTACATTAATACTCATGCATTTATAAACACATGCAATATATTTTAAAGCTATAGACATGCAAACAATTAAAATCAATCAGAAATAGAAAAACATTAAACAACCACATAAATGAATCCTTATGGATTCTTAACACACAAACAATCCATTTTCTCATCACCACACAAGATTGATGAGATAAAATCTCTCTCTTACCTCTTGAAGACAAGGATCTTCTAGTCTCCTCCTCTCCTTTGATTTTCGTGTAGGCCTCAAAATAAATCCCTAAAATTCTTAAACAATAAGCAAAATCACGTACAAGGCTTCATATGGAAAACCATGGAACAAACATGGTTTAGAAAATCACAAACTAAATTTTAAACCATAAAAAAGAAAGTTTACCTTTAGGGAAGTAAACAAAAGCTTGGATTTTGAACTAGAAGGAGTAGGTTTTTGACAAAACCTTCTAAAGAAAAAGTGTTTAGGATGTTGTTTAGGTCTAGGAAAAGCTAAGAAGAAAAATTACATAAGATAGATGGTGTGTTTGGGTGTGTGAGCCGAAATCTAGAGAGAAAATAGAAGAGAAAATATGTTTGGTGTTCTTGGGAATTTGAGAGAAAATGAAGTAAAGTCTTTAGGTAAATGAAAAGTGAATATTAAGTGTGAAATGAGAGGGGTGCTGCCATGAGTGGCTTGTAGGAGAGATTAAAGGATTTACTTGAACCAAAAATATCACAATTTTGAGTGCACATGGCCTATGTCACACTTGGTCATGCAATGATCACTTGATGGTTCAAGAACAATAGAGAACATGGTGAATTGGCCCTCCTTGGCTGTGTGACTCTGGTGGAGTTAGGGACTTTGTTTGACTTCCATTAAAGACTAATTACATGCTAATTAATTAGCTAATGAATTAGGTTAAGTTTCCTAATTACACTTAAAAATAACATTCTAATTACATAACTAATTAATTAAATATATAATTGCATATATCATAGCTTCTAAATAAAATTAGAATATCTAATTAGTAATTAGATTATAACTAATCAATAACTAGGTTAGTCTACTTAGTTTGTTAATTAGGTAATTAGATTAACCAAATTAGGTTTAATTAGCTACTAAGTGAAAGTCAAGCCATTATATTTGACTCAATCCTATCCATTGATTTTAACTTTGTTTCCTATCCCTTGATTTAATCTAAGGTGGATATCACTTAGTGATTTAAATAGAATTGCTCTCACACCATTGATTTGATCAACAGTTATGATCAAAGGCATCTAAAACAAGCTTTACATCTAATGGTCCTTAATGAAGTCCATGCTTCTTTATTTGACCAATTCTTATTGGTTTAGAATTTTCAAGTCACTTTCGTTGACTGATTCCTATTGGTTCAAAATTTAGTCCAGTCAGAATCGTTAACTGCTACTCTGAACGCAGGTCCCATAGACTATTCAGGGTCCATGGTCATTTTGGAGCAGATTTCTACTATTTTTGAAATAGTAGGTACTGTCAAATAAAATAATATTATAATAATATAAAATTATTTTATTACACAGCTTAAATCCTAAAAATTAAAAAATTAATATATATATCACTCGAATTGGGTTTAGTAAGATCCCCAGTCCCTAATAAATAAAATAAGATTTTTTCGGTAAAAAATTATTATTTTCCTGACCCGGAGCAAATTATACAAAACAATCAAAAATAGTATCGGAACAGTCAAATTATTTTTATATTCCACAGAAAACACAAAACAGTGTAATTTTGTCAGTTCTGTAACATAGTCTAAAATTTGGGGTGTTACAGAGAAAATGGAGAAAAGAAGTGAAAAAGGACTTTATCCCCTACCTTGGCAGCTAAAATGGAGCTTCAAGCTTGGATGATCAAACCTTGGATTTTCCTTTGGCCTTCCTCCCTCTTTCTTTCCTCTTCTTTCCTTTAATCTCTCACATTTTCTATTTCTGATTTTGTGCAGCAAAAGAACTGTGAATGGGGACTTAAAAGAAGATCCAAATGACTTATAAGGCCTTTAAGGCCATACACTAATATTTTCTGATCCGTTAAAAATACTTAGATTTAGCTAAATCAAGTTTTTCAACTTCTGACAACTTTAAAATAAGTACTATGATTCATTAAAATTGTTGTTCCACCATTATCTTATTTTTCCATAGCTGCTGCTAATCAATCCGGCATAAAATACACAACCATTATGCCTAAAAATGTCAAACTAACTCAGTTTACTTGAAACTTTAACTACATCTTGTTTCATACATTTGTGACTTAGAAATAAATTATTCATATTCATTTCCCTCATCTAAGTAATTTATGTTAATATCTGAGTTATTTTAAGCTACTTTTCACCTTCGGAGTTGCAACAAAGTGCCTAAACTAACTCAGTTTATCACAAAACTAAACAGGCATGTTAAGCAAGTTATATTCTACCTTCATACACATATACAAATTTAACATATCATTAAGGGTATTACACAATGAATGGACTCATCATATGTTTCTAGTAATAGTAATCTCTTCCATTAAAAGTTGGTGGTCTATTGGTAGAAGAACCTTTAAGTAGATAGGTGCCACCTCCTTATTGGTTTGCCATACCTCCTTAAGATTCTTTTCACCTCTCACACTGCTAACTGTGGTCAACCAAGAGACTAAGCTTTGATAACAACTAAAGTTGACATTATCATAAGAAAATCTGGTTGAATTGTGTTCTATTTTTCCTGAAATTTGTAACCTTCTCATTGGTTTCTCAAGTAGTTCTTACTTGGAGGTGAGAAGATTCTTAGCTTGTAGAAGAAGGTTAGTGAGAAAGTTCAAATAACAAGTGTAAATATTAGTGAGAAAGTTCCTTATAATCTATTGTTGAGCAAAAGTAAACTTTCTTACTATTATTAGTAAATTTTGCTTTGATTCTTAAAGTTGAAGTCCGATAAAAGTGTCGAGATAAATATTCTCTTTAGAAGGTTTGGTTCAAATTAACTTGTGAAAGATTACTCCACTTAGCTTGTGAATAATCTTGTAAACAAGTGTTTTAGCTTTGCTTTATGAACTTTTAAATGCTAGAAATTTCATTCTTTAGCTCAATTATTATTTTTTTAATAAAATCCCTAGTAAATTATTCAAACCTTAGTGAAAGAACAAATGAAAAGAAGCACAAATAGCTCAACACTAGTGATTTTATACTGGTTCACCCTAAATCCACATGTGTTACCAAGTGACCTCAATACTCAAGATGAGGGGTGAATTGAGTATGTAAAACAAGTTCGTAAATCTTTCGCAAAATGTTCGATAAATAATTTTCGTTGAAGCTATTAGATGAATAGATATGATTGGATAAATGAGAAGAACACTTTCACTTATAAATATAATAGCCAAAGGAGACAATATTCAAGTAATACAATAAAACAGTGCACAAATGTAAAGAGAAGGGTTTAGAGAAACAAACACAATAGTTTATCCTGGTTCAATCACTAATCCACTTGTGATCTACATCCAGTCCTCAAGCAAACACTTGAGATTTTCCACTATATCTTCAAGCTAGAAAGTAGGTGCTTGACAACCTTTACAAATTGGAGCACTCAACACACCTTGGAATGCCTCACCCTTGTGCTTGAGCCTCTATATTCAAGGGATACCTCACCCTTTCTTGATAGATTGTACAAGATTTATATGGAAGAAACTCTCTCTAGAGCAGATAATACAAATTGAAGAACTATGGTATTAAGGATTCATACACTTATAGCTCAAAACAGAGGATTATATGAAATGACGAGAAAAACTCATTTTTAATGCTCAGTAGTGATTCTCAGATTGTTGGTCTCAGTTTTTCTAACCCTTCATTAATGCCCACTACTCAAATTTATAATTAAGGGACATTGAGAGCCGTTGGGGGTAGATGAGAGCATTAAATGCTCTTTAATATAGCCGTTACGTGCTTCTTCTCATTTTCCAGAAAATAAGCTAATCGGTTAAGCTAAGTATCCTAATCAGTTAGGGGATCTTTTCTACTCAAATTAAAAGCTTCTGTTATAAAGAATAACCGATTAGATTCATGTCCTAATCGGTTAGGACTTCATAAGTTTGGTTTCTGGGAAAGCTGCTAACCGATTAGAGCCTCATGCTAATTGGCTAGGGCTTGATTAATTTGGCTTCTATAGCAAATAACCAATTAGGGCTCTCACCTAATCGGTTAGGCACAGTTTCAAAACAAAAAGAATGGTTCTGTTTGTTCAAATAACCGATTAGTCATCTTGCCTAATCGGTTAGGTATGTGAAATATAACGAGGCAATGCCTCTGTTTTAACCAACTAATCGATTAGGAGCTGCTCCTAATAGGTTAGGGGCCTTTGAATTTGGCTCCTGATAGGACAGATAACAGTTTACACTCATTCATAAACTGGTTAGTTCACAAAATGACTTATTTCAGTTTTGGCTCATACAAGGAAGTTGACTTGAAAAAAAATATAATATTTCATGAAGGTGTTTCAAAAAACCTTTTGATCCTTACTTAAAAAATCATTTTGCAAACTCATTTTAAGAAAGCCATATGAGTTTGGAGTGAATCCTTAATATACCCTTACAAAAGATCTATGACCTACATGCTAATCATGAATTCCTTATGACTTGATCGTTGTGTTTTCATTACTTTTTTATTTGTCGACATCAAAACCATTTGCATTTAGTCAATGTCAATCACATTCTCCCCCTTTTTGATGATGACAAACAATTATTGAGAAAAAGATTAGTTCAAATGATAATCGGAATTCATAATAGGATATGGAGACTTACTCCCTCTCTTTTGTTCAAGAGGTGCTTGAATCAGAGATGCACAGCTTGTGATTGACATTGACTAGATGCAAATGGTTTTGATGTCGACAAACAAGAAAGCAATGGATACACAACGATCAAGTCATAAGGAATTCAAGATTAGCATATAGGTCATAGATCTTACGTAAAGGTATATTAAGGATTCATCTCAAGCTCAAATTGCTTCCTTAAGATGAATTTGCAAAATGGTTTTTTAAGTGAGGATCAAAAGGTTTTTGCAACACCTCTCTAAAATCTTATATCCTTTTTCAAGTAAATCTCATTGTATGAGCCAAAATTGAAATAAGCCTTTTTGGAACTTACCAGTTTTTTAATTAACACAAAACTATTATCTGTCATGTTAGGAGCCAAAATTCTAAGGCCCCTAACCGATTAGGACCAGCTCCTAATCGATTAGTTTGTTCAAACAGAGGCTTTGCCTCGTTTTTTATCAAATGCCTAACCGATTAGGCAAAGTGGCTAATTGGTTATTCTTTAACTCAGAAGCCATTTTGTTTTTGTCCTAACCGATTAGGTAGGAGACCTAACCGGTTATTCTCTAACTCAGAAGCCATTTTGTTTTTGTCCTAACCGATTAGGTAGGAGACCTAACCGGTTATTCTCTAACTCAGAAGCCAAAATGTTTTTGTCCTAACCGATTAGGTAGGAGATCTAACCAGTTATCCTCTACCTCAGAAACCATTTTGATTGTGCCCTAATCGATTAGCCTGGAGCTCTAATCGGTTAGAAGCTTTCCCAGAAACCTTCTTCGTGTTGTCCTAACCGATTAGGACACATTGTTAACCAGTTAGTCTGTATTCTGGAATAATAAAGAGAAGCTCGTAACGGCTATATTAATGAGCATTAATTGCTCACAACTACCTCTAACGGCACAAAATGGCCCTTAACTATAAATTTGGATGTTGGGCTTCAACGGAGGGTTAGAAAAACAGAAACTATCAATTTGAAAAATCACTACTGAGCATTAGAATAAGTTTTTCTCATCATTTCACAAAATTCTCTGTTTTAAGCTTGAACTTGTGTGAATCCCAAATACCATAGCTCTTCAATTTGTATTACTTGCTCTAGAGAGAGTTTCTTCCATTTAAATCTTATACAATCTGTTTAGAGAGGGTGAGGCATCCCTTAAGAATTGTAAGGGTGAGGTATCCCTTGGAAATAGAGGCTCAAGCATAAGGGTGAGGTATCTCAAAGTGTTGAGTGCTCAAGGTTGTAAAGGTTGTCAAGCACCTATTGAAGCTTGAAAAAATAGTGGAAAATCTCTAGCGGTTGCTTGAGAACTGGACGTAGATCACAAATGGATTGATGATCGAACTAAGATAAATCATTTTGTTTGTTTTATCTAAAACCTTCTCTTTACATTGAGCACTGTATTATTGAATTGCTTGAATATTGTTCCTTTGGTTATTGCATTTATAAGTAAAAGTGTTTATCTCATATATGCAATCATTTCTAATCATCAAATAGCTTCAACGAAAATTGTTTATCAAACGATTTGCGAAAGATTTGTGAACTTGTTTTACATACTCAATTCACCCCCTCTCTTGAGTATTGAGGCCACTTGGTAACAAGTGGTATCAGAGCTAAACTCTTGTATAAAGAGCTTAGCAGCTTCAAGAGAAGTGATGGCTTCAAATGGTTTTTCAAATGAAGGTTCTTCAATAAACAGACCTGCTTATTTCAATGGGGATGGTTATGGCTATTGGAAAGAAAGGATAAAAATTTTCATTGAAGCTACTGACTTAGATGTGTAGGACGCCGTTGAAAATGGTGCTTTTGTTCCAACACAAACTAAAGATGGTGTGAAAATTAATACACCTAGAAATGAATGGACCGATGTTCATAAAAAGAAGGTTCTTTACATTTTGAGAGCCAAGAACATCATCACCACATCCTTGGGGTATGATGAATTCTTTAAGATGTGAAGGTGAAAGTATTCAAGATATGCAAAAGAGGTTTACTCATATTGTTAATCATCTTGTCTCATTGGGAAAGACATTTCCTAATAAGAATCTTATTAACAAAGTTTTGAGATGTCTAAGCAAGAATTAGCAACCCAAAGTAACGGCTATTGCGGAATCAAGAGATTTATCAACAATGTCTCTAGCCACCTTATTCGGAAAGCTTCAAGAACATGAGCTGGAACTAAATAGGCTCAATCAAAATGAAGACCATGATAAAAAGAAGAAGGGAATCGCACTCAAAGCCACTTCTTCTACAATTGAAGATGATGATGAAGATGGTGAAGAGGATGCTGAAAGTGTTGAGTTAAATGAGGAGAATCTTAGTCTCCTTGTGAGAAAGTTTGGAAGATTCCTAAAGAAAAAGAGATTTCAAAGAAGACCACCATTTCCTCAAAAGAAAGTATATCACAAAGGAGAAGGATCCTCTACTCCTCCAAAATTCTATGAATGTAGAAAATTGGGACACATGAAAATGGAGTGTCCTATGTATCTCAAGAAGACAGAGAAGTTTGAGAAAATGCCTTCCAAAGAAAAGAAAGGAAGAAGAGCATACATAGCTTGGGAGGACAATGACTTAAGCTCTTCCGATAGTTCGGAGAATGAAGAAGCTCATCTTTATCTCATGGCTTAAGGAGAAGAAAATGAAGAGAGCGACACCGAGGTAACTTCTTCTAACTCAGAATCTCTACCTTCATATGATAAATTGCAAGATGCTTTTCAAGAATTGCATGATGAATCTTTGAGGCTCACAAAAATGGTTTTGTCCTCTAACAAAACAATTTCCTTATTAGTAAACAAAGTTTCTATTTTAAGTAAGGAGATAAATGAGCTTAAGATTAAAAATGAGACCTTAGGACTTATTGATGCTAATTCATTATGCATGACTTGTTCCTCACATGATAATACATTCATATCATTACCTTGCTCATCATGCAAAGCCTTTGAAAAAGAAATTGAAGATTTGAACAACACTCTTGCAAAATTTATTTTTGAAAGAGACAACTTGAATGTGCTATTAGGGAAACAAAAATGTGTTTTTTAAAAAGCCGGTTTGGGATTTAATCCAAATAACCATCAAAAGTCTTATAAGAATTTCTTTGTTTCCTCAAATATTTCAAGTAGTCCCTTTGTTAAATGTTTTCACTGTGGTAAGAAAGGGCATAGTGAATCCACTTGCAATGTTAGAAAGAACATAAATACTAAAGTTGGAATGAAAAGGATTTGGGTTCCTAAAGGCACCATGTCTAACTCTAACACACAAGGACCCAAGACAATTTGGGTACTAAAGGTTAAAACTTGAATGTGTGTTGTAGGTGTGCTTGAAGACTAAGAGCTCAAGTTGGTATCTTGATAGTGGTTGCTCCAAGCACATGACCGGTGATGGCTCCAAGTTCTCCTCCCTTACCCACAAGAAACATGGTCATGCCACATATGGTGATAACAACAAAGAAAAGATTCTTGGAATTGGCAAAGTTGGTAAGATCCCTTCATCATCTATTGATAATGTTTTGCTTGTTGAAGGACTTAAACATAATTTACTTAGCATTAGTCAATTATGTGATAAAGGCAATAGAGTTATATTTGATTCCTCTTATTGCATAATTGAAGGAAAGGATGATAAACAAGTTAAGTTTGTTGGTCATAGGGTCAATAATATATATATGATTAGTCTTGATGATATCTCTTCAAATGATGCTAAATGCTTTATGAGTAAAGAAAATGATTCATGGTTATGGCATAGAAGAATTGCTCACATTCACATGGATCACTTAAACAAATTGGTTTCTAAAGAACTAGTAATTGGTCTTCCAAAGCTCAAATTTGAAAAAGACAAACTTTGTGATGCATGTCAAAAGGAAAAACAAGTAAATGTCTCTTTTAAAGCTAAAAATATGGTTTCAACTTCTAGACCTTTACAACTTTTGAACATAGATCTTTTTGGCCCCTCTAGAACTATGAGCTTTGGTGGGAATTACTATGCATTAGTGATTGTGGATGATTTTTCTAGGTTTACATGGACATTATTCTTGGTCCACAAAAATGATGCTTTTCAATAATTTAAAAAGCTTGCCAAAGTTATCCAAAACGAAAAAGGTTTTTGTATTGCATCCATAAGAAGTGACCATGGTGGTGAATTTGAAAACCATGAATTTGAGACTTTTTGTGATGAACATAGCATTGAGCATAATTTTTCTGCCCTTACAACACCACAACAAAATGGTGTTGTAGAAAGAAAAAATCGATCTTTAGAGGAAATGGCAAGAACTATGCTCAATGAGGCCAACCTTTCTAAGTATTTTTGGGCGAATGCGGTTAACACCGCTTGTTATGTTATGAATAGAGCCCTAATAAGGTCAATTTTAAATAAAACCCCATATGAGTTATACAAAGGAAGGAAGCCAAATGTGTCACATTTTCATGTCTTTGGATGTAAATGTTTTGTTTTAAATAATGAAAAGAATAACTTGGGGAAGTTTGATGTAAAATCTGATGAAAGAATATTCATTGGCTATTCTATGTATAGTAAAGCCTTTAGAGTCTATAACAAACGAACTATGACTATAGAAGAGTCTATACATGTTACATTTGATGAAACTAACCTAAATGAGCCGAGAAAGGAGCTTGTTGATGATGTTACAGAAATCTTGGCAAAAATGCACTTGGAAATTCAAGAGAAAGAGTCCAAGAAGCAAGAAGAGGGACTCCTTGATCACTTATGGCAAAAGGATTCAGAAATCATGGACCTACCCAAGGAATGGAGGACATCAAGATATCACCCTCTCGACAAGGTGATAGGTGATGTATCAAAAGGGGTAATCACTCGAAACTCACTTAGAGATGCATGTAATCATTTAGCTTTTGTCTTTCAAGTTGAACCTAAAGACATAAATGAGGCCATTAATGATGAATATTGGATCTTGGCCATGCAAGAAGAACTAAATCAATTTGAGAGAAATCAAGTTTGGGAATTAGTTCCAAGGCCCAATGATCATTCCATAATTGGCACCAAATGGGTCTTTAGGAACAAACTTGATGAAATGGGCTTAATAATAAGAAACAAAGCTAGGCTTGTAGCTAAGGGCTATAATCAAGAAGAAGGCATAGATTATGAAGAAACTTATGCTCTTGTAGCTAGATTAGAGGTCATTAGAATGTTACTTGCATATGCTTGCATCATGGATTTCAAACTTTATCAAATGGATGTCAAAAGTGCCTTTTTAAATGGTTTTATACAAGAAGAAGTGTATGTGAAACAACCTCTTGATTTTGAAGATTTTGAATTGTCCAACCATGTTTTTAAACTGAAAAGGCCTTGTATGGCTTGAAACAAGCTCCTAGAGCTTGGTATGAAAGGTTGAGCAAATTCCTTTTGGAAAAAAGTTTTTCTAGAGGCAAAGTTGATACTACCCTTTTCATAAAACATAAAATGCATGACATACTTCTGGTTCAAATCTATGTTGATGACATTATATTTAGGGCTACTAACAACTCTCTTTGTAAAGAATTTTCAAATATTATGCAAAGTGAGTTTGAGATGTCCATGATGGGTGAGCTTAATTTCTTCCTTGGTCTCCAAATCAAGCAAACAAGAGAAGGAACTTTCATAAACCAATCCAAGTATTGCAAGGAGCTGCTCAAGAAGTTTGGAATGGACAATGCCAAGCATATGACTACTCCTATGGGCACCTCTTACTATTTGGACAAGGATGAAGGAGGTAAATCAGTAGAAATTACAAAATATAGATGTATGATTGGCTCACTCCTTTATCTCACTGCAAGTAGACCTGATATAATGTTTAGTGTATGCATGTGTGCTAGATATCAAGCTAATCCTAAAGAATCACACCTAAGTGCTGTTAAAAGAATAATGAAATATCTAATAGGCACATCACAAATGGGTTTGTGGTACCCTAAGGGTGCATCATGTTGCCTTATCGGGTATTCCGATTCTGATTTTGCTAATCGGTTATTGAATAGGAAGAGCACTAGTGGGACATGCCACTTGCTTGGAAGTTCACTAGTTTCTTGGCATAGCAAGAAACAAAATAGTGTGGCATTGTCTACAGCTTAAGCTGAATATATTGCAGCTGGGAGTTGTTGTGCTCAAATCCTTTGGATGAAGCAACAACTCTTGGATTATGGTCTTGAGCTTGATCACATCCTCATAAGATGTGATAATACTAGTGCAATTAATTTATCCAAAAATCCTATTTTGTATTCTAGGACTAAACATATTGAAATAAGACATCATTTCATTAGAGATCATGTTCAAAAGAGTAATTGCATGCTTGAATTTGTGGAAACCACTAAGCAACTAGCTGACATTTTTACTAAGCCGTTAGCAAAAGAAGTATTCTTCTATATAAGAAATGAACTCGGTATATTGGATCAATCATGCATAAGTTGATTACTTGCTGCATAACTTATCTTCTCCGATACCTATTTTTGCTCCTCTACTGCATAATATCATTATTTCGCTGTGTAATTTTATAAGTTAATCTCTTTTAAATCCAATACTAACTTGAGCGTCGGAGTGTCCCCTTATTTTTTTTTTTTTTGCAGGAGCTCAGTCCATGCTTAAGTCCCCTAATCTTAAAACTCAAAGTTCCTACTGTGAAAAATGATCTCTGAAGTTCCTCTTACTTGATCTGATATTGGGATGAATTTGTTTCTAAATGAAAATGAAGTCAAGCCAAAATGAACTTCAAGAAGACTTGAACTCATATGCTCAAGGATTATTCCCATGAATTTGTTCTAGTTCCATCAGTGACATAATCAAGTAAAAGAAGAAAATGTCATTTCATTTGGCCTCTGGAAGTGTTTGGAACCTGAGGAGCTCTCTGTCAAGATAAGATAATCAGTTAAGCATGGCTTCTACCGGTTACCCTGTATTTGGAAGCTATTTCATGCTCTCTGTCAAGTAAAATAACCGGTTAGTTGATTTTTCCTAACTGGTTAGCACAAACCGTGACATCCCAATTGGATTGCATAACCGGTTAAAACAAGGCACCTAACCGGTTACCCACCTTGCCTAACCGGTTAGCACACCCCTCTTAAACATCCCCCAGCAGCGTAACTCTCTCCATTCACGCACTCTCACCCTGATTATCATCTTCATCCTCTCAAGCCCTCTCACACCCACTCCCTCACATTCATCACTTACCATAAAACCACCACAAATTCAGCCTTTAAACCTCATTTCTCTCACAATCCCTCACTTTCCCTCATCTTTCTCAAATTAAAATTCCATTTTTCTTCCAAAATTTTTAACTCTCTCATACTCTTTCTCCCCTCCACCGTGCCCTAAGCCTCCATTCCCCACCATGGCCAGCAACTCTTCATTCTCCAAAAGGTCACACACCAAAAATCCCAAAGGAAACACCTCTTACTGACACTGACCCAGATTTTTCAGTAACTTTGAATCTCGGAAGATATTTCACTGAACTTTCTCAAATGAAGACATATTAGTTGGAGTTTCATGCAAGACACATCATTTCACCTAAATGGATGGACTGGGAGTTTTTCGTCCAAGAAGGATTCACTTCTCTTACAGAGCTGCTTGAATTCCATGGGTTGAGAACTCTTGTCACCACCAATCCAGGGTACTTCTATCTTGAACCTACTAAAGTCTTCTTCTGCAATTTATCTATTAAGGGTGAAAATTTGATTTCTGAAATCAAAAAGCACAAGATTGTTGTGAATCCCAGTGAGTGGGTTCCTTTGTTTGATCTTCCTCACTCTGGAGAAAAGCTCAAACTGGAAAAACATGGCTCATGGGAAAATTATAAGAGAGATCAAGCTATCATGGGCATGCTTCAGCCTGGTATTCAAATGCCAAAGGGAACTTTTATTACCGGCCTTCTGAAGCTACATGATCGTCTTCTTCATTTCATTATCACTCATATCCTAGCACCAAGGGCAAGTAACTATGCCCTGGTTGAAGAGGAAGACATCTTCTTGATGTGGCTTCTCAAGGAACGCATAAAGATCAACTGGCCTTTTTACATTATACATAATATGATGAAAGCTAAAAACAAGGCAGTCATGGATCTTCCGTATGCCCTTCTGGTTGCTCAAATCCTAGACCACCATAAGGTTCCCCTATTGGACGATGGCATTGTAAACACTGTAGGCCCTCATAAGTTTGGACTTGCCTCTCTTAATAGAATGCACATGAAGAACGTAAATGGCGAATGGACTTATGGTTATGCACGTGTGGCAGGAGCACCACCAGAAGAAATTCCCACTGATACAAATGATGTCCCTATAGAAAAGGCACCAGAAATGAGTAGCGTCACCGAAACCATAAGTGAAGCCCGCATTCTTGCAGCCATCACGGATCTGTGAACCTACCAAGAGCATAGTAACTCAGTAATCTTTGATCGGTTGAGTGCTATGGAGGACCGCTTGGATAGGCTCAAGCGTCGCTTCCCAGCACCTGAAGACCCTGGGGCTTAGGCATGGACTATTTATTTCTATCATAGTTGTATTACTGAACTAATTGCTTCTAAGCTCTATTTTGACTATGCTTGGTTATCATATTTTGGTAGACTTACTTGGCATGACTGATTATGAGTTTCTGGAAATTATGTTTAGTCTTAAAAGTTATCTTTGACCCATTATGTTTTGAATGCTTGGTCGTGTATACCTTATCTGTGTCTACCTGGTTTACTGGATCTTTTTTTATTATGACAAAAAGGGAGAAGGAAAGGATAGGGGCTTTCTATTTATTGAGAAAAATAGGAAAAATAACTGTATGTGTTATGATAATGTGTTGTCTGCTAATGGTACTGGAATCTCAAAACAAAAGGGGAGCTGTGCATCTTTGATTCAAGCACCTCTTGAACAAAAGAGGGGGAGTAAGTCTTCAAATCCTATTATGAATTCCAATTATCATTTGAACTAATCTTTTTCCCAATAAGTGTTTGTCATCATCAAAAAGGGGGAGAATGTGATTGACATTGACTAGATACAAATGGTTTTGATATCGACAAACAAGAAAGTAATGGATACACAACGATCAAGCCACAAGGAATTCAAGATTAGCACCTATTGAAGCTTGAAGAAATAGTGAAAAATTTCTAGCGGTTACTTGAGGACTGGACGTAGATCACAAGTGGATTGGTGATCGAACCAGGATAAATCATTGTGTTTGTTTTCTCTAAACCCTTCTCTTTACATTGAGCACTGTTTTATTGAATTGCTTGAATATTGTTCCCTTTGGTTATTGCATTTATAAGTAAAAGTGTTTATCTTATATATCCAATCATTTCTAATCATCAAATAACTTCAACGAAAATTATTTATCAAATGATTTGCGAAAGATTTACGAACTTGTTTTACATACTCAATTCACTCCCCTTCTTGAGTATTGAGGCCACTTAGTAACACAGCTCCCCCTTTGTTTTGGAATTCCAGGACCATTAATAGAAAACACTTAACATAAAACATTCAGTTATTTTTCCTTCTTTTCTCAATAAAAAGCCTATATCCTTCTCCCCTTTTTGTCATGATAAAAAATATGGAATAGATAATCCAGTAATCCATGTAGACATTGACAAGTTATACGATACCAAGCATTCAAAACATATTTAAATATGTCCAAGATTCAAATCATGGTTCAAAGATAACTTTCAAAACATTGGAGTTAAGGCTAATCATAATTTCCAGAATATCATAACCAATCATGCCAAATAAATCTATCATGGTTCTAACATAATATCCAAAATATCATAACCAAACATAGTCAAAATAGAGTTGGAAGTAATTAGTTCAGAAATATAACTATAACAAAAACAGATAGTCCATGCCTAAGCCTCATGTTCATCTAGAGCTGGGAAGCAGCATTCTAGCCTATCCAGGCGATCCTCCATGGCACTTAATCGATGGAAGATGATTGAGTTGCTATGCTCCTAGTAGGTTCGTAGATCCACAATGGCTGCAAGAATGCGGGCTTCACTTGTGGTTTCTGAGATGCTACTCATTTCTGGTGCCTCTTCTATAGGGACATCAGCCGGATCAGCAAGAATTTCTTCTGGTGGTGCTATTGCCACACGTGCATGACCATAAGTCCATTCGCCATTTATGTTCTTCACTTGCATTCTATTAAGAGAGGCAAGTCCAAACTTATGGGGACCAGCAGTATTTATGATTCCATCTTCCATTAGGGGAACCTTGTAGTGGTCTAGAATTTGAGCAATCAAAAGTGTATACGGAAGATCCATAACTGCCTTGTGTTTAGCTTTCATCATGTTATGCATAATGTAATAAGGCCAGTTGATCTTTATACATTCTTTGAGAAGCCACATCAGGAAGATGTCTTCCTCTTCAACCAGGGCATAGTTACTTGCCCTTGGTGCTAGGATATGAGTTACAATAAAATGAAGAAGACGATCCTGTAACTTCAAAAGGCCGGCAGTAAAAGTCCCCTTTGGCATTTGAATGCAAGGCTGAAGCATGCCCATGACAGCTTGATCTCTCTTATAGTTTTCCCATGAGCCATGTTTTTCCAATTTAAGTTTTTCTCCATAGTGAGGAAGACCAAACAGAGGAACCCACTCACTTGGATTCATAATAATTTTTGCTTTTTGATTTCAGAAACCAAATTTCTGCCCATAATAGATAAATTGCATAAAAAGACTTTAGTAGGTTCAAGATAGAAATACCTTGGATTGGTAGTGACAAGGGTTCTCAACCTATGGAATTCAAGGAGCTCTGTAAGAGAAGTGAATCCTTCTTTGACGAAAAACTCCCAGTCCATCCATTTAGGTGAAATGATATGTCGAGCATGAAATTCTAACTGATATTTCTTCATTTGAGCAGGGTCTGTGAAAAATCTTCCAAGGTTCAAGGCTATGGAGAAATCTGGGTCAGTGTTTGTAGAAGGTGTGTCCTTTGGGACATTTAGATTTTTGGTGCGTGACCTTTTAGGGAAGGAAGAGCTGCTAGCCATGGTGGGTGAAAATGATGGTTTGGGCACGTTGGAAGAGAGAGGGGAGATGAAAATTTTAAAGAGAAATGGAATTTTAATCTGAGAAAGATGATGGAAAGTAGTGGGCAGTAAGGGAAATGGAATTTAAATGTTGAATTTGTGGTGGTTTTATGGTAAGTGATAAATGTGAGGGAATGGGTGAGAAAGGGTTTGAGAGGATGAAGATGGTAATGGAGATGGGGATGTGTGAATGGTGAGCTACGCTGCTAGGAGGTGTTCAAATGGGGTGTCCTAACTGGTTTAGGCAAAGTGGGTAACTGGTTAGGTGCTTTGTGCTAACCGATTAGGCAATTCAATTGAGAGGTCACGATTTGTGCTAACCGGTTAGGGGCAATTAACTAACCAATTATTTTACTTGATAGAGAGCATGAAATTGCTTCCAAGCATAGGGTAACCAGTTAGAGGCTTGGCCTAACTAATTATTTTGGCTTGACAGAGAGCCCTTCAAGGTTCCAAAACACTTCCAAAGGCCAAATTAAAGGATATTATCTTCTTTTACTTGATTATTTCACTGTCAGAATTAGAAAAGCTTCATGGGAATAATCCTTAAGCATACGAATTCAAGTCTTCTTGGAGTTCATTTTTGGCTTGACTTCATTTTCATTCACTTCAAGCATCAAATATTAGTCCACAAGTTGATGTTTTACTCAAGTCCAAATTTTCTGCTCTGAACCTGGGATCAAAAGTTCTTCAGAGAACCATCTTGACTTTGCCTCACTTTCATTCATTCTAGACATCAAAAAATCAGCCTAATAACAGATCAAACATCTTCAAAAAAAAATTTAGAAACTATTTTTCCACAGTAGGAACTTGAGTTTTAAGATTAGGGGACTTAAACATGAATTAAATACCTGCAAAACAAAATAAGGGGACACTTCAACGCTCAAGTTAGTGATGGATTCAATAGTAATTAACTTATGAAATTACATTGAAGACTAATATTTTAATGCAGTAGAATATCAGGATATGCATCAGAAACATTAATTATGCAGCAGAGATACCCAACTTATTGACAAATGATCTAATTATGCAGAATTTAAATGCAGGACAGATCAAAAATTCCAAGTTCAGTTCTTATATAGAAGAATGCTTCTTTGTTTAATGGTTTGGTAAAAATGTCAGCTAGTTGTTTAGTGATTTCTACAAATTCAAGCATGCAATCACCTTTTTGAATATGATCTCTAATAAAGTGATGCCTAATTTCAATGTGTTTTGTTCTTGAGTGTAAAACAGGATTTTTAGATAAGTTGATTGCACTAGTGTTATCACACCTTATAGGGATGTGATCTAGCTCTGGACCATAGTCTAGAAGTTGTTGCTTCATCCAAAGGATTTGTGCACAACTTCTAGCTGCAACATATTCAGCTTCAGCTGTAGATAATGTCACACTATTTTGTTTCTTGCTATGCTAAGAAACTAGTGAGCTTCCAAGCAAGTGGCATGTCCCACTAGTGCTCTTCCGATCCATTTTGCATCCAGCAAAGTCAGAATCGGAGTAACCAACTAGGCTACAAGAGGCACTCTTAGGGTACCACAAACCCATTTGTGAAGTGCCAATAAGATATTTTATGATTTGTTTTACAGCACTTAGGTGTGATTCTTTAGGATTAGCTTGATATCTAGCACGCATGCACATACTAAACATGATATCCGGCCTACTAGCTGTAAGATAAAGAAGTGAGCTAATCATACCTCTATATTTTGTGATTTCTACAAATTTACCTCCTTCATCTTTGTCCAAATAACAAAAGGTACCCATTGGTGTAGCCATATGCTTGGCACCTTCCATTCCAAACTTCTTGAGCAACTCTTTGCAATATTTGGATTGACTTATGAAAGTCTCATCCTTTGTTTGCTTGATTTGGAGACCAAGGAAGAAGTTGAGCTCACCTATCATGGACATCTCAAACTCACTTTGCATAATATTAGCAAATTCCTTACAAAGAGAGTTGTTAGAGACACCAAATATTATATCATCAATATAAATTTGAACAAGAAGAATGTCATGCTTTTTATGCTTGATAAAGAGAGTTGTGTCAACCTTACCCCTTGAGAAGCCATTTTTCAAAAGAAATTTGCTCAACCTTTCATACCAAGCTCTAAGAGCCTGTTTCAAGCCATACAATGCCTTTTTCAGTTTAAAAACATAGTTGGGCATTTCAAAATCATCAAAACCAGGAGGTTGTTCCACATACATCTCTTCTTGTATAAAATTATTTAAAAATGCACTCTTAACATCCATTTGATAAAGTTTGAAATCCATGATGGATGCATATGCAAGTAATATTCTAATGGCCTCTAATCTAGCTACGGGAGCATAAGTTTCTTCATAGTCTATGCCTTCTTCTTGATTATAGCCCTTTGCTACAAGCCTAGCTTTGTTTCTTATTATTAAGCATGTTTCATCAAGTTTGTTTCTAAAGACCTATTTGGTGCCAATTATAGGATGATCATTAGGCCTTGGAACTAATTTCCAAACTTGATTTCTCTCAAATTGATTTAGTTCATCTTGTATTGCCAAGATCCAATGT
Source organism: Ormosia semicastrata (assembly GCA_029884595.1). Lineage (NCBI taxonomy): Eukaryota > Viridiplantae > Streptophyta > Magnoliopsida > Fabales > Fabaceae > Ormosia > Ormosia semicastrata. The sequence goes on along the minus strand of JAQQTO010000047.1, from coordinate 34,894,096 downwards.
TCATCAGTAATGGCCTTATTTATGTCTTTAGGTTCAACTTGAGAGATAAAAGCTAAGTGATTACATGCATCTCTAAGAGTGTTTCGAGTAATTACCTCTTTTGATACATCACCTATCACCTTGTCAAGAGGATGATACCTTGATGTCCTCCATTCTTTAGGTAGATCCATGATTTCTGAATTCTCTTGTATTGCATGATCATTGGATCTTTCTTTTTACTTCTTAAGCTCTTTTTCTTGAATCTCCAAGTGTGTTCCAGCCATGATTTCTGCAACATCATCAACAGGCACCTTTCAATTTTACCAATTTCAAGGATCTTCCCTTTGTTGTTATCACCATATGTGACATAACTATGCTTCTTGGGGGCAAGGGAGGAGAACTTGGAGCCATCACCGGTCATGTGCTTGGAGCAACCACTATCAAGATACCAACTTAAGCTTTTGGTCTTCAAGCACACCTACAACACATATTTAAATTTTAACCTTTGGTATTCAAATTGTCTTAGGTCCTTGTGTGTTAGAGTTATGCATAGTGCCTTTAGGAACCCAAACCTTTTTGATTCCAACCTTGGTGTTTATGTTCCTTCTAACATTGCAAGTGGATGCACTATGCCCTTTCTTACCACAATGAAAACATTTGATAAATGGGGTACTTGAAGTATTTGAGGAAACAAAGAAATTCTTATAAGACTTTTAATGGTTATTTGGATTATATCCCAAACCGGCTTTTTGAAAAACACATTTTTGTTTCCCTAACAATTTTGAGGGATACCTCACCCTCTAACATCAGAGTTTGATCTTCTTAGGCCTCATAGTCGCCCAGAATTCTTCTTTCTCATAGTTCAAGTCCTGCATTGGTTAGCCTAACACAAAGACTTCCACAAAAATATTATAAGTACAAAGAGCAATGAGATTCAATTTTCAATATAATTGGTTATCATCAAAACATGATAAACACTATTGTGTGCAAAAGGGCTTTAGAGCTTATAGCCTTCCTTGCTACCATGATGGTGTGATGCCTCAGCTCTGTCCACATCACCACTGTCGACCTTACCGACATCTTACCATTCGGTGCTTCGCAATTCCTTCATTGTCATTCTGAGTATTATACTCTTGCTCCTCCCCTCTCTATGAAATTGGCATTCATGTATGGAGTGATGATGGACAATGGGCTTGGTGAGGTGCCCCGATGGGTAAAGAAAGGGAAATTGGTTTCATATATGGTGGAATGGAAGAGTATACTCACGTACTGTGAGAAATTTATTAGGAGTGGATTCCATGTTGGGGTATATGTGTGTGACTGTGTTTTATAATAAGAGGCTGAATAATGAATATTAAAAACAAGATTTCGTAGCCTAAGAGTAATAATCAAATTTTATGTTTAAACTTTTATAATCTGCCCTATATTAAGTTAGAAAGGTGTAGTTTGAACAACTTTGATGGTTCCTTTGTCCTTGCAGAGAGCTTATATAATTTCCTCAATACTATACGCACCCTACTAATAAGTTTTGGTGTTATAGTAATTCAGAATAGGCTTATATATAACCGTACGAATTCCTAATACCATACGCACCATATTATGTTATTTTGTAGGAGAAGAGTGTGTCTAGTCTTTTAGCAAAGTTTGATTAATAATCTTCCTAATTATCTTCTTAAGTGAGCAAATGGTCCACCAAATAGACATCTTCTCTGTGGTATATTGTAAGATGCCACTAGCTTACAACAATTATAATACAGTAAGGTTCATTCATTTCAAAAAAAATTGGTGTAGCTTGTAACACTCCGAAAATTATTTATTTCAACATAGATAGTCATTTTATAATATTTAAGATTTTTAGGAATTTTTTTGAAATTTTCCAGAAATGATGAATATTTTAATATATTTCTCATTTTGTGTGTGCACTGAGCGGAGCCGAGGAAAACGAAATATTTTTCTTGAGGTTGGTAAACTTTGAACTGTGGAAACATCGACAGGGAATCTTACTAAACCCGAGGCTGAGCACAGTTTACGAGGTTTACGTTTTTTTTTAGATTTTATCTGATAAATAAAATCACAGAATAATTAATTATCTGAGAAATAATAAAATATTTTTTTACACTGACTGTAATTTTTGTTCATTGCGAAATAGTTCTAATAGATTATTTCTATTTAGTTACTTTTATGACATCATTTAAGTGACCACACACTTCACTTTATCGAGAAGCGCGTGAAGCTTCTCAAGGAAGCTTCAAGAGAAACTTCTAGGAAGCTTCCTCCCAACTACTTCACTCTCTCTCCTCCCTTTTTGGTGCTGCACGGTTGGGAAGGGGAAATATCCCATTCCACTCTCTCATTTTCTCTCATTCACGCAGCTCACTCTCTCTTTCTCTCTTCTTCACACGGCTGCACACACACACCATTTATTGTTGATTTTCAAGCTTTCTTTGCTCAAGCCAATATAGACCATTGCTTCCCCTCACCATCTTCAAGCTTTCTTCTTTGTGGAACTCTCCTTGGCTCCTCCATTTTCGTGATTGGCAGCCCAGCTTCAAAGCTTGAAGCTTTAAGGTAAAGCTCTCAACTTTCTTCCTTTCTTCAACCCATTTTTGTGGTCCATGGTCACATTGGTGACTATGGACACCATTTCCACTCTTTGATTTTGATTTGTTGGATTTGAACACCCAAGGATCTTGTGGTGGTGAAGCACAAAATTCTAAGGACAAAAGGAGCTTGCTTTCCTTGTTCTCCACTAAGGTAAGAGGAAGATTATTCTCTTTAACCCATTTTGGTAGTGAGAAACCATTTGTTGTGTTGATGGGGTGAAACCCATTTGTGGGTACCCTTTTGTTTGAGTGATTTTGGTTGTGTATTGGTGTTTTGATTAGTAGGATTTAGTTGTATGTTGATAGATCTTGGATTGTATGAAGGTTGGACTGATTTCTGATGAGTTTCTGCGTTGCAGAGGAGTACACGGCCTAGGCCGTGTACTCCAGCGTCCCAGAACAGAAACTCCTGAGGCATACACGGCCGTGTATTTTGGGCAGGCCGTGGTTTCGTGGTCATGTACTCCAGCGTCCCAGAACAGAAACTCTAGAGGCATACACGACCTAGGCCGTGTATTTTGGGCAGGCCGTGGTTTCATGGCCGTGTACTCTCTCCAGGCCGTGTAATTGGGATAGTGAAGGATTTTGGACTTTTCTAGTCCCTTAGGGACTCCCGATCTCCTTGCGCACTCATTGTGAGGCTTTAGCACTAATATAAGCTTATTGAACATAATAAATTGAATGATTAGAAGTCGATTAAGGATTCATAACATGGAAAGAACCAAGAATGATAGTTTGCCTTATAGTTTAGAATAATTTTTGAACAAAAGAAAGAACATGAGTATGGGTGAGGTTGTGAGAAACATAATGAACCTAAGGTTTAACTTTTATCATACCTATGGATGGGGTTGTGTTTACCCTTAAAGTTTGCTATTGCTTTGATGTGGATCCGTGAATGGGATCAAACCTTGTTGTTAAATGATATGACATGTAATTCTAGGCATGATACGATATGATTATGATTTCATATATAAATGTACATATATACATTGAACCCACATGCATTTGAAGCATGATTGACATAGTTTGTCGTGATAGGCATGATTGTAACATGCATTGAAAAGTCCGTTGGACTATTGTTAAGGCCATATTGCCTAGGAGTTGAATCACACCTATGTGCGGATGCGAATAGACTAGTGTAGGTCCTGCGGTTGACCTTGTGGGCATCGGGGCGCGGGTGTCTCACAGCGGGCAGTTGGTAGCCCCTCTGGATCGTGGGATATACCGATGCAAACGCACCGATGATCCTGACGGAGACACTGTCCTATATCGAGATATGTGTAGAATGTCTTGTAAAATGCCATGATGTGCACGTTGATAAATTGAGAATTTTGGCACTTGAAGGCCTCGGCAGCCAAGATACAGACATACCTCCTGATCGTTCTCTCTGACTGTTTGTGTCTAGCTCCATGGAGTAGGATTTTTGGTACCATATTCATGCGCATAGTGAGTCACCATATCATTCAACATTTACTCATTTATATAACAATTTAATTTGTTACCTTATTACTATTATGACTGCCGGGAATTGCTAAGTTGTTTACTATCTATTTTTAATGTTGATTATTTATTATTATTGAAATGTTATATGGGCGTCCTGCGCCGTTTCGTTTCTTTACTGCCATAATAGGTAATGATGTAAAATGTCTTACCTCTTTTTTATATTTTCTTTTACTCTATCTTTATTTACGTTCCATCGAAGACGTCGGTGAAGGGGGTGAAGCCCATGAGTTTCCGGGTTTCTGGCCTGACTACGATTAGCACCTGCTCTTGATAATAACGGCTCGACCTCATGGATTTTTGGGATACGTGCGTCTGGCCTTCCTTGGAGGTCCAGACTGCTGGTACCTTAACCTACATTCGGATTGTTTCCTCTACGTAGGCGACGTGTCGTTATCGCTGGCTTGGGGGTGTCATAAGTCGCCGATCTTTACACCCCACAGGAGGATTCTTTTGTTTCCACTACTCGAACCCCGGCCCGTAACTTGGTGGCTCCTATGGAGGTTTCCTCGGAAGAGGAAGACCCTGAGGAGGAACTCGAGGAGGATCCTGACATGGTTCCTTCTCCTCTTAGGGGTTGATACTGCCGATAGCTACTGATGGCTATCCATCTTTTTGGGGCCTTGATATTATTTTTGGGGGTCTATATATCATTTTTAGGGGCTGGTAAAGCTTAGGCTTCTTTTTGATGAGCCTTGATATAATTATTGACTCATAGTTTGTATCTAAACAATATCTATATATATATATATATATATATATATATATATATATATATATATATATATATATGATGTATCTTTAGCATGGATGTATGGTTTAGACTTTATGTTTCTGTTAAAGTTTATGTTTTCTCGCTTACAAATAGATAAAAATATATATATACTTGCGAATCTTTTATGAATGTTAGTACCTTTAAATACTAGATGGATAAGCGGTTATTGAGTACAAATATATATATATAAATATATATATATATATATATATATATAGAAAAAAATGTATTCATTATTTTATTTATACAACTATAACCGAATAAGTTTAATTATGATATAATGAACCGGGTCTTAATTTATATAATTCATTTTTCGCATTGTACATGATAATGTGACGTCTCCTCCCAAAAAGGGGCGTTACATAGCTTTCATATGTGAGATGCAGGATTTTTTACTTGAGTGCTAGAGAATCATTTGCCTTTTCATTGTCTCTTGTTGTTATTGGACCAGTAATGATTAAGTCAAGCTTCATCGTCATCCCTTTTTCTGCATCATAGCTCTATCAATAAACTACTTTTCTTATTACTAATTGCTTCAAAGTTCAAATGGCTTACCTTTTTGCATTGGAACTGTGTGTGCATTATAACCTGATTTGGCATCTGTATAAACAAAAAATAGCTGTCTAATATGAAGATCTTGAAAATAATTAATCTTTCCATGAGCTGCATAACTTGAGTTCAAGGATTTCAAATGACACGCGGTTGGTCCCTACAGAAAGATAAGAGACTTGACTATCTAGGGTAAAATTCTCATAATTTTTACTTATCTAGTTTGGTACCAGATTTAATTTGAAAATATATTAAGCTCGAAAGGAGTTATTGGATGATGACAGCTTGCGTTATAAGCTACATAACTTAAGTTCTAGAATTTCAAATGACACGCAGTTAGTCCCATTAGAAAGATAATGGATGATACTATCTAGGGTGAAATTTTTAGAAATTTTACTTATCGAGTTTGAGAAAGTGTTTATATACATGATATCTATGAAGACACTTTTTTATTGTTGAATGTACATGCACACAAATAACGAGATCATGTAATGAAACATATTATCTTTATCATAAATTCATCTCTTATTAGTTATTGTGTCTTGTTGATTTATGTATATATTTGATGCCCATATGATTACTCCTTATGTGAATGAAATGCATGAAGCCTGCCACATTCTTTAATTAGTTTCCTTGAACTTAGTTTTATAATCAAAATCTTGTGAATTTTCTCGTTGAAGCTATGAAAAATACATGAGGCATCTATAAGAGTGGCATCTACAATGGGGGAGTTGTTTGATAAATGTCATTTAAAAAAGGACAAGTCTTGGCTTGATGATAGATTAGAGAAAGCCATTGTATGTGATGTTGACTAACTTTAATCTTTCTATAACTTTTTTTACATAGTTTAATATTATTTGTCAATGATTTGATTAAATACACTTAAAATGAAATGGTTTTGTAAGGAGAATTCCAAAAGAGAAAAGCAGAGCTTTCTGAGGTAGCCTTGTCTCATGGTGAGGTAAATGGTAAGGCATTGTCTTGTGGGAGCCAGCATATGCTAGATGAATTGACTATTTGAAAAGAGGTAGTGACTAAGGGGAAAAAATGAACTATCTATGGTTTTGGTTTTATGGGATCATATATCTCTTCGAACTTTCCTACTGGCACATGCTCAATCACATCTAAGGAAGCAAACATAGAAGAAGAACTTGCAATGTGGCAAAAAAAAGCAAAAGAACAAGAACTTATTAATCAAGAGCAGAAATGTAAGTTGGATGTGGCTGAACATATGTTGGAGGATCAAGGATGCCAGTCGCAATTTTAGCAAAGTAGGATTGAGTCAACTAAATGTGCATTTGTTACTTTATTTAGAAACCTAAATATGCCACTACCTTTAAACTTTTCATCTGCAACTCCTATGGATAATGATCCAAACGAGCTCAATGAGCCCTTTGATGACAAGGAGGATGATAATATTGATGTTAATTGATGACGTTGTTTTACTTTGTTTTAGATTTGAGCCCTTTGTTGACTCTAGTTTGTTCTAGTTGGCTCTAGAGTGATAATTCCTTTGATGACACTACAACAAAAAATGGCTTTAGTGGCAATTTTGTAGTGGCCATACATTAATTGCCGATAATACTTTCTTTAATATACTGAATTTGTGGCAAATGGAAATTGGCCACTAAACATTCTAATTTTGGTGGCAAATATCACAAATGCCTCTGAATTTCACCTGCGAACTTTTTTCCATTCCCTCCAATATTTTTCCTTCTCTATTCTGAAACCCCAATCCTTCTCCATTCACTCATAATTTTCTCAACTCTGAACCCAATCCCCTAATTCCCCAATTCCCCAATTCTCCATTCTGAAACCCCAATCCTTCTCCATTCACCAATAATCGCTCCCTCTCAAACCTCGATCTCTCATCTTGTTAAATATCGAAGTCTCACTCTCCTCACTACTCGATCTCCATTCTCCATTGCTTGAACTCATTTGTGCGTATGAGAAAATGAGAAGTCGCGAGCTTGCAAGTGGCTGGCTACAGGTACATGTCTTTCTTCCATTTCTTCCCTACATTTGTTCTCTTTCTAAAACTGGCAGCTTTGTGTACCCTTCTGTTCTGAGGGCTGCTTCTGGTGTTGGTGACTTGGTCATAGGCAGAAAAGTGCATGCAAGGATAGTTAAATGTGGGTTCAGCAATGATGCTTTCATTGGAACTTCATTGTTGGGTATGTATGGAGAATCATGCTGTTTAGATGATACTTGGAAAGTGTTTGATGAAATGCATAAGAGAGATTTGGTTTCTTGGAGTTCTATTATCTCGTGTTATATTGAGAATGGGTACCCCAAGAGAAGGGTTGAAAATGTTTCTTTGGATGGTTTATGAGGGAATTAGACCTGAATCGGTTACACTGCTCAGTATAGCTGAGGTTTGTGCCAGAGTTGGTTGCTTGAGGCTGGCTAAATCGGTCTATGTCAGAAAAGACATGGTTGGTGATGCTAGTCTAAGTAATTCTTATTGTTATGTACAGCCAGTGTGGTTACTTGTGTAGAGTAGAAGAGCTCTTTAAAAGCCTCACTGATCGAAATAATGCTTTTTGGACATCCATGATTTCATCCTACATTTGATATGAGACATCATGAGCTTGCACCCTTTCTGTTTCACCTCTCTTACCCTATCTTCCTCCTTAACCACAATTCTTGATTTTTTTTTTAACGTTTGGCATTTCAAGGGGCAAAAATCATATGCAAAACTTGGGTTTCAGTAACCAAAGGAAGCAAATTTGACACTGCGGTGGTCCTTTGGAAGAAGAAGAAGATATGGGTTGCAGAGTAGAGAGGGGGGGAGAGAGAGAGAGAGAGAGAGAGAATCAGAACAGAGAGAAGCTTTGTTTTTAACACTTATGGTTTGTTTGTTGATTTTTTTTATCCTATGCAGGAATGCTTTTGCATTGTGAGTTTTGTGATATTTCTCTTACTATGTGTCTTTGCAGGTATGGCAGGGGACGTTGAACAGAAGTGAAGAGACTTGGTAACTGACCAATTTTATATAACCAAACTGTCCTTGTCGGGCCACATGCATATCTTTTCTCTAATGAGAGATTGAAAACTCAATAATAGTTTCTTACCTTGACATGATTGCCCTCCCTCCCATAAGTTATAACCAGCACAATATGTGCAATACAAACTCTCCTAACCAAGGAATCAAATCTTCTGCTCTCATTTTTCTGTTCCATTATGTCTTTCTAGTTAAAAGTTGATAATTTAGTAAAAAAAATTCTTAATTGAAAATAGCTTTTTTCTTCATTGGTAATTTTTTCAGTTGAGTTATTAACTTTTAATTGAATAGACTGAAAAGAAAATAAGATAGGAAAAGAGCGATAGTAGATTTTAATCCCCCTATAGATAGGCAGAACTATTTTGTCAAAATGAATTGGTGTTATTGATTCTTTAATAGATGAGTAGATGGATGGCCCTACTATTTTAATTTATGCAATAATTGTTCTTTAATTTTGGTAAATTCTTGCATAACCTCAGTGTAATGTATTAAGCCAATATGAACTGTGACACAAATTAAACCTACCTAATTAGAATGGCTTGAAAGTAAAATCTTAATCATTCAGTATAATAAACCTGCTGTATAAGAATCTAATCTTTCATCGTATTTGTATTTTTTTTCACTATATTATGTTTCATTCCCCTATTTGCTTCATTTTGTAAAGGGATTTAATTTCTTAAATCTTAAGTGCTTATAATTCCAAGCCTAATGGTCACAATATAGGGGTACAACTTACTAAATTCAGTTTTCTGATATAGCTATTAGTCTCCTAAAAGTAAGCAAAATTAGCATGACAAAACGTTATGCAATTGTTGGCTTATACATATGAGTAAAATATAAACTGTATTGCCTTAGTTTATTGAGAGAATCAACTAACCATAAACTTTGGCCATGCATCACAAATGTGCCAACTATAAACCATTTATTTTAGTATGCATGAGTTTATTACGAGACAAAGCACAGTTAATGTTGAATATATATTGCTTTGGAAGGAATCTCGTCTCTGCTTCATCCTCTTTGCCTCCTGTAGAACTTCCAGCAAAACTCCCTAAGAACTTTTCTCACTTGTATATAAATATTCATCCATGTACCATAGCTTAATAAGCCCAAACTGTGCATTCAGGCCTTGCTTTGAACATTAATTACGATAAACTAGGAACTATTTTTTTATATTCACCTGTAAGTTGTGAGGTCAAGGAAACATTGGTTACTGTCGATTCACTGTGAAGCTTGTGTAATCTAATGCCTTTCTTTTAGTTAGATGCTACTAATTACTCTTAGTAACTCGTATTGACTTAATTTTTGTAGCTCAATAGATGCAACTTTGTTGTTTTATCTCTTTGCTCTATATTGGCTTTTTTGTGTAAGACTTGGACTTGTTTTCATTTTTCTTGATAACCTCATATTATGATGTATACCTTTCCCTCTTTCCTCAACGTGTTTGGCTTTTGATTCTGCCTCAGTTTCAAGTTTTGTGCTTTTGGGTGGTATTATGGCATGTTTCATTGTTTTAAAGAACTATTATGTTGTTTTCACATGTGCAATGTATGGTATATGAAGATGTCAACTATTGACTTGCTTGGATGATTTTAAATGTTGCACTTTTTATTATCTAAAGGTCATTTTTTAGCTATGTAATCATATTTGTATTTATATTTTGTTGATATTTTATCATGTAACCATGTAATCATGTTGCAACCCTTTTGTTAAATAGGATAAAAAAATTTTGCATGGTCATGAACAATCCTAGCAGTAGGAGATGGATGGACTATGATAGAGTTAGTAAAGAATATTTGGATGGAGTAGAGAAGTTTTTAGACCATGCTTTTCATGAAAAACATGATGGAGAAACAATTCCATGTCCATGTAAAGGATGTGTGCTCCATTATTCAGTAAATCGGGTAGTAGCATATGAGCACCTTGTAGTTAATGGCATTATACCGTCATATGATACTTCGTTTTGTCATGAGGAGCCAATAAATGTGTCAAATTATGTTGAAGAAACTAATTGCAGACAAGAAGACTTTAGGGGTGATGATATGGTAGGAATGATACATGATGCTTTTGGAGGCTTTACCCAATTTGTGGATAATAACATTAGCGAAAGGGTGAGATGGAGCTAACCTTTGAAGAAAACATTACTCATTCATCAAGAGATTAACCACATCTAGAGGTGGAGAAGTTTGAACAGCTACTGAAAGATGCAGATGAAGAACTATACCCTGGATGCAAGAAATTTAGTAAACTATCATTCTTACTTCATCTTTACCATATAAAATGGTTATTCAAATGGACAAACGAGTCTTTTAATACTTTACTTGGACTATTGAAGGATGCATTGCCTGAGGGGGAAAGGTTGCCTCATTCCTTTTATGAGACCAAGAAGATAGTTGAGGGATTAGGCTTAAAGTATGAAAATATCCATGCTTGTCCCAATGATTGCATGCTTTTTAGGAATGCATTTGCTGGTAAGGATGTTAATGAATGCTCAGTTTGTGGGGCTTCTAGATGGAAAAACGATGACAAAAAAATTCCAGCCAAGGTCCTAAGATATTTTCCTCTGAAACCAAGGCTACAAAGATTATTTATGTCTTCAAAAACTTCTAAACTGATGAGATGGCATGATGAAGAGCGCAATAAAGATGGAGTTTTACGGCATCCTGCAGATTCTGAAGCTTGGAAAAGTTTTAATAGTTGTCATTTAGAATTTGCTAAAGATCCCCGCAATGTTCATCTAGGATTAGCTAGTGATGGCTTTAATCCATATGCCACGATACAAATTGCTCACAGTACATGGCCAGTGATTTTAATGCCATATAATCTTCCACCATGGCTGTGCATGAAGCAAGAATTCTTCATTTTGTCCTCACTCATTCCTGGACCAAAAGGGCCTGGAAATAACATTGATGTCTTTTTGGAACCTTTAATAGAAGATTTAAATCAATTATGGGATGTGGGGGTAGAAACCTATGATGCCTTTACTAAGAAGACATTTCAAATGCGAGCAGCTCTTATGTGGACTATAAATGATTTTCCAGCATATGGTAGTTTATCTGGATGGTGCACTTATGGTCAATTTGCATGCCCTTCTTGCAACATAAGCACTCAATCTAGAAGGCTCAAACATGGTAAAAAAGTTTTGCTTCATGGGCCATCGATGTTTCTTGAAGTTGGGGCACAAATATCGAAATGATGCAAGGTCATTTGATGGGACTAAAGAATCAAGGTCTGCACCTTGTCCAATATATGGGTCACTGGTTCTAAATCAAGTTAGAGGCATAAAGTTCACTCTTGGTAAGTTGAGTGAAGAGGTAAGTGGGGTGATGAAAAGCACATGGAAAAATAGGAGTATTTTTTTCAATCTTCCTTATTGGGAGTATAACTTGGTGCACCATAATCTTGATGTGATGCACATAGAAAAAAATGTGTGTGATAATTTGATTTATACATTGTTAGGTCTTGGTAAGAAATCAAAAGACAACTTAGAAGCTCGATTGGACTTGATGGAGATGAACATAAGACCAAGCTTATGGCCTCAGCAACGAGCTAATGGGAGGACATATCTACCTCCTACTTATTTCACAATGTCCTCAAAGGAAAAGAAGTTATTCTATGAAGTACTACAAAATGCCAAGTTTCCACATGGCTATGCGTCTAATATCTCACGCTGCATTCAAAAATGAAAAATATCAGGGCTGAAAACTCATGATTGCCATGTTATAATGCAAGAACTTCTTCCTCTTGCATTGCGGGGATCAATAGATAAAAAAATGAGTGTTGTTTTGATTGAACTATGCACATTCTTTCGGGTGCTTTGTAGCAAAGTGCTTAAGATGGAAGAGTTAGAGCAACTTGAAGAAAAAATTGCACTAACCCTATGTAATATGGAGAAACTCTTCCTCCCATCATTTTTTACCGTTATGGTACATTTGGTTATTCACTTGGCAACTGAGGCTAAAATTACGGGGCCAGTACATTATCGCTGGATGTACCCAATTGAGAGGTATTGAAGAATCGCATTAGGTTTTTTATATATCTTAAGTTATACTTAAGCACTAAAATATTAGACTGATAACATTTTTTAATGTCATAGGTACTTATGTACTTTGAAATCATATGTTCATAATCGTGCATGCCCAAAAGGTTCAATAGCAGAAGCATATCTTGCAAATGAGTGTCTGACATTTTGCTCACGATATATGGAAGGTGGAGATTCAAGGTCTTACTGGTCAAGAAAAAGTGAAAATGAGATTGAGCATGGGACTGATAAAGAAGGATGTCTTTTCCCGCTGTTGGGCAACCATATGGCAAAATAGAAGCATTTTTTATGGATGAGAAAACATGGTTGCAAGCACATCGATATATGCTCTTCAATTGCGAATCAAATGTGGTTGAGAATTATAAAAAAGTGAGTAGTATATCTTTGTCTTGTTGGCTGTATATTACTTTATATGATAAGAAAAATTGATATATCTGAGTTACATGTATAGTGAACATATTTGTGAGATCAAGAGATTAAATCGTAAGTGTCGCCTTACACAACATCAGCTTGATCATTTGCATTATGATACATTTCATGAATGGTTGAAGGAGTAAGTAAGTAGTAGGATTTAGTCACTATTTACTATAATTTAGTGTCATTGTACTTATATTGGTATTTATAGTCGTATATTACTATTTGATTAGGTTAAGGAGTTGGACCTCACATCTGATCTCGAAAAAGATCTTAAAGTCCTTGCACAAGGTCCAAGTTACATTGCAAGAAGATTTAAAGCATTCGATGTAAATAATGGGTATCGATTTCGAACAAAACAATATGAAAAGTTTATGCAAACGCAAAATAGTGGTGTTATGGTTGTTTCAAAGACAGAAAGTTATGCTAGTACAAGTGACAATGCTCTGAAGTCGGCAAATATCACCTATTATGGCAGATTGAATGATATTATGGAGTTAAACTACTTTGAAGAATTTAAGGTTGTCTTATTTAAATGTGATTGGGTTAATGTAACCCAAGGTAGAGGAGTTAAGGAAGATGACTTAGGTTTCACACTTGTGAACTTCTCACACCTAATACACTCGGGCGATCGAGAAAGTCATGAGCCTTTTGTATTTGCAAACCAAGCTCAGCAAGTGATATTTGTGCAAGATCCTCAAAATCATGAATGGTTTGTCCCTAGGCTAATTAAACCTCGAGACATTTTTGATATGGGAGAAGAAAATAGTTTGCAATTTGAGTCATCAGTGCAGAATGAAGTCATTGACTTGACTTTCTTAGAAAATATTTGTGAGTTAAAACATGACAATAATGATTGGATAACAAGTGGTGTTGATGGGATAGTAATTGATATGAGCCTCCATTCTAACACTCCTCCAAATGAAGGTGAAGCTAATAATGATGGAGGAAATGACATTGAATATGATAGTGATTCTGAATAAGATAGGTAATATTTAAATTTTTAATTTAAGTTTTATTGAAGTACTTGCAGCTTAATACTATTATTATCTTTGTTAAATGTTTGTTTCCTTGCCTGAATTATTAATACTATGTGCTTTTCCTTTGTAAATTTCTAATTTCATAATTTACTTTCCAATTTCTAGATTACACCATTGTGTTAGTGTTTAAATCATATATCTTTTGCTTTATGACTTTTACAGGTTTTTGCAGCTAGAAAAGTACTTCATTTTGGAGAAAGAAATAGGTCCATGCAGGTACCGTGAACTAATCTCTTCCTATGATGGGGTTTTAGATGTCTCATGTTATAATAGGATATTAGAATGTGTTATTTAAGTTTTGTATATGAGAATCTAATTAGTGTACTTACTTTAATTTTCCCTTGATAATAATTTGGTCAAGTCTGGTTCAATTAAGAGCTTTATTATGTGTTCAATTTGAGTAAGTGGGTGTTTAAAAAAATTCTGTTGTAGAGCACAAATGAGTTTTGCCCCTTATGTTACTTTCTCTTTAACAATAAGAAGCTAAATTGTGTTAACAAGTTTCTTGATCATCCTGACATGAAATAGGAGTTTTTGACTAAAGGAAGCAATCCACACCACCTAAGCTATTGCTTTGTTTTAATTATGGTAGAAAGTTTGAGGTATATGCATCCACCACTACTTATGATAAGGTGTTTCTTTTTTAATTGAAAACAATATGCAACCTATACAAGCATTAAGGTATCTTACAAATATATTGTTGATGAGTACAGTGGGATACTTGTTAAAGAATGGCATACCCCACTGCTGACCTGAACTAGTTTCTTAGTATACAAAAGTGAAACCACTATCTCCTATGTGATTTGTCTCCTTTTGTCTATTTTTGTTGAAGATAGGGCTACAACGGATTTATCCATTTACCTAATTCAAATTATATACCCATGGTGTTCTATAATCCAAAACTGATGTGTCTTCTTTTTGAGAGAAACACAAACCATTATCTTCAAAATGATTATTAGTGCATATTTCGTTAAACATTGCTCAAATAGAATATGCCTGATGTTTATTGTTTTAATTAGTTAGCTGGTAGTCTTTCAAAATAAGTGTTAAAATCTGTGAGGGATGAGACTGTGCCTTCAAGAAAAGTAGGAGACCCACTTTAAGATCTATAACTATGAATGCAGTTAAGTCATTATATAAGTCATGAGGACGGCGTTTGATTACTACAATGCAAGTATGCTACACAGTGAGCTGTTTGATTATAGAGTCGAGCTTGCTTCTTATTTTTGTGTTATTATTTTTAATTGCCATATTTTTTCCTTCCTAGTTGAGATTGAGCATGGTTTGTTTGTGTTATCTGAGAAGGCTCCTTTGTTTGTATAAGCATACTATTTATTATGGTTATTTTGTAACGAAAATAATTATATAAAAGGTTTCTCTTTCCTTATTGCTTTGTTGACAATACTGTGCTATGAGACTTGGTTGGGTTGGACTATAGCTGTAGAGAATATAGTGGTGAATGCAGTGAAGTTGAAATATTTTACACTTATATGCTAGAGGCCTGAAATTTATTTTGTGTTGATCTGTTTCATTTACATAATCAAGCGAACACATGAGAAACTCCTTCTTTTCTTCTCTCAGCGAGTTGCCTACATTCATGTGGTAATTAATTAATTAGTTTGATCCTCGATATAGATTGACATCCTTGGAGCTTCTGGTTAGTAACCTAATGACTTTTTTAAAAAAATAAAATAAAATAACTTATACCTTGCTAAAATTCCTGATAGGTAGGTAGCCAAACTCAACTTGCAGTGCTAAAAAAAATTTAACTACTTCAAAAAGGGAAGGAACATTTCTTAAATACTCCTTTGTTTTATTCTGCTTTTTTTTTTGTCTGTTTCAAATCAAAGCTTAAATATCTCATTTTTAGTCTTTTATCTCTTCTAACATAACTGTTATGTCACAAGAGAGGATCCAAACATGCAAATTTGCATTTATTTCACCTTAGGTAAATTTTGCAGGCAATATATCATAATGCCTAGAAAAAATAGCCTCATATTGGTCACTGAACAACATCATGACGAAGAAGTGCGGCCTTATATTGAGCAACTAATGAATGCCCAAAATTGCTCTCAAGCCCAAGCACATGACAGTCAATTTGATGAATTGAATAATTCTGTTGGTACTAAGTCTAAGCAAAACCATGAATCAGGTGACATTATTTTAATGAACAATTATTTTAGATTTTTAAATTTGTTTGAACTAAATCATGACATTTAAATTTGGTTCATGTTAGGTCCTTTGGAGGCAAGGAAGGTTCGTGGGCCTACATTACTAAAAGATATTTGGAATTTGCCACCAGGGAAGACAATTGCTATGCGATTCAATAGTCGTAACCAAGCCATAGGAAAGGAGGGTCGAAAGCTTGCTAGCTTTCTAGGCATTGTTGCTAGAACCCCAAAACTAACACCTTTAAACATAGAAGATTGGAGAGCTTTTGACAAAGAAGAAAAGAAGAAATTGGTGGAGTTTGTGAGGGTATGAAATAACTATTCTTAATAGGTGTGAATATTATTTAGTGTTATTTCTTTCATACGTGAAATTAACTTGTAAATGCTTGCTCTATTTTTTAGAAGAAATTCTCAATCCCAGCACATGGTGAGGAATTTGTCAAAAAGTCACTAGGGAAGAAATGGAAAGATTACAAATGTGATTTGAAGAGTATATATATGACAAAGTTTAAGACCAAAGATGTCTTACTAAAAAATAGACCGAGTCGTATACCAAGGGACCAATGGACTGGTCTTGTCTCTTATTAGGTTTCTGATAAAGCAAAGGTATCAACTTTAGAAGCCTTAAAACACACACACACACAGTTGCCTTGTTTCTATGTTTTATAAAGTGCTTTGATTGTTTTTATTTAGTTTTCATATATAAATTATATGATATTATTAATGTGTTGCAATGATAGAAGCGTAGCCAAGCAAATAGAAGTAATAGGGTTAAGCAAAAGATGCCTCACACAGGAGGTTCCAAAAGCTTTAGAACCTTGATGGATGAAAAGGTATTCATGTATAAATTACAAAATATAAGATTCTAAAGTCCTTTTGTGTCATGTATAATTGTTTGACATTAATTTAATTATATTAGGCTATAAATGGGATAGAGCCTCAACATGCAAAAATTTACATATTAACTCATACAAAGCATAAGGATGGTAGACCATTAGATGAGGAGTCTGCAAGGACATTTGTAAGATTTCTTACGCAATTTTATCCTTCAAAAGTTCAGTATGTTTAATATTCAAAATATTTTAAATATTTTTATATGGATTTGAGTGTATGTCATAAATTATTATCTTAATTGTGATTAGGACATGATGAAAGAAAAGTTAAGCAATGGTGAGACATCTAATGAACAACCTACTGGTAGTGTTGCTTGGGAAGGAGATGTGTATTCCCAAGTGTTAGGAAGTGAAAGAAGTGGTTATATCTGCGGTTTAGGACTTGGTCCAACCCCTTCTCTATTATGGGGTAATAAATCTTCCCTAAGAAATATTGCTGCAGATGATTTGTCTAATGAGGTTGTCCAAAGGTTAGAACAAGAGATAAGGGAGTTAAAGGAAAAACATGATGAAGAAATGATTTTGATGAAACAAAATCAAGATAGGCTACTGTCAGAATTATCATGGGTGAGACAAGTTATGTGCAAATTTGCTCCTGTGGAATTATCTATGCCTCAAAGTTTCAATGGAAGCTCAGTTGGATAGGTTAGCTTTTCAAAGATTTTAACATTTTTCTTAAAATTTAATATTATGAGACTATTATGTTATCTTACATCTTAATATTTACTAGGTCCCTGATGCCAATAGTGGCCATGAACGAGCACCACAAGCACCACAGAGACCATTTCAATTACATAGCATTAATGAAAATACTACAGCTCCTCATGGTATTGCACTTGCTTTAAATTATGTTAATATAGTGCTCATTTTTTAAATTGTGCTTGATTTTATTGTAGATTGTGCTAATATTTTGCTGCTCTTTATGTTAAAGCATAAAGACCTTTTTCCTCATGCACTAGTGACACATGCCTTGTATTATAGTCATCTTTATAATAATTTAGTTCAGTTTCTGTGGTTTATGTTGCTTGTTTGTTTAATTCTGCCATAAGAATCCTTGCAAAACAAGCTCTACTTCTTGATTGCTCTATTGTTGTTTGGCTGGAGGATCCTCCTGTTTTCCCCAAGGATATATAACTATAGTATTATTGATGCTATAGTATTTACAGTATATTAATTAAGAGCTTTGAGTTCATTCAACAACTACCATTCTCTTTTCTTTTCTTCTTTCTACTTTTCTATTTTTCCCTTCCCCCTGGTCTGCTAGTTATGTCTACTTCAAAATGCCATCTTTGTGTCACATCTAATTGGAAGTTTAAAATTTCAAAGATTCCCGAGACTTTATATCTAAGCTGTCTTCAGAACATCATTGCCACATTAGCACAAGTTGCTTCATTTTAAATGTGTTTCATAAAACATATAGGCATATCAATAGATATAAAAGACCATAATAGTATGATTTCTTGGACACTCATTAAATTTAACACTATTTTGCAATGCAAGGAGGTGTGATACCAAATAAAATCAGGGTTGATGTCATGAAAGCACTAAAATTTACGTCCCCGATCAACAAAAGGAATAAACTCTGCATCATTCAATTTATATTGGCTGCATAGGCCAAGTTAGAGTTCCAAAAACACAAACTTAAAGAGTGTATCAAAACTATAGGACTACGGGAAACATCTTCCCAGGGCTTCTTAAAGTCTTCTTGTTATCTTCATCATTCCACTCCTCATTTTAGGAACAACATTGACCTTATAACTTCTTAACACCCTTTAGCCTCATTCTACAGGTGCTGGAATTATACAGCCACTCCAACCAAGTAAATAACATATTTAATGCAATGATAGTAAACAAAGTAAAGCAGAATACACTGATCTTTACCAATCCTTATCATAGTGCTGACGTCTGGTTATTGGCATAGTGCTGACTTTGTTTAAAATCAAGGGTGAGAAGTAATTTTTTTATTTTTAATTCCTTATCATGACATTGTGCTCTTAAATAATATATATTTTGCTTCAGAATGCTTAGCTGTAAATACTTTTTTGAGATATTAGCATGAAAATTAAGTGAAAAGAACAAAAATGAATCTGGATTGTGTGTCTATGATTGATGGCCATGTTGTAAGTTGGCTTGGTTTGGGTGTTAGTGTTGGGTTTTGTCCCTGATAAATGCAAGGTGTAACAGCCCAATATTTGCTACCCAAATATATCGTCATATAAATGAATAACCCAATATTGACCCTGCTACTACTAACATACATCAACGTTTAACCCATATCATTCATACATAATGAGTAAATATGGAGAGCCACGAAAACAAAAGTTATATATACATCACAGCCTCAAGGCATACTGTTATACATAACTTAAAACAACTAAGCAAATATAAAACATTTACATATGCTCAGCTCAAAATAGCATCTAAGCTATGCTAATCCTCATACATCTTCTTCTTCCCTTTCAAGAACTTGCACCTGGATTTACATGGCAACACAATCGGGGTGAGAAAATATATCTCAGTAGAAGTATTCCAATACCAGCATATATACATATATGTACAATCAGATAATATCACAATTATCAAGTTGACACTTCAATCATAGAAGCAACAACACCTCATTTCAACAACACGCAATCGCCCATACAATTGCAATGCATGAAAATATTATGATAGCAACTGCCCATACAATTGCCATGTTATGCTTAATTATGGCTAATGATTATGTCTATGCAATTTCCTAAGTATGGAAGTGAATAATGCATGATACCACATCCAGGACCTCCAATCCCATGGTAATGTCATGAATGCATGAAACGTGAACAAAGTAATGGAAGTCTATAGTTTCATCCACAGCCTTGAACAAGTACTGGAAGTCCCATCCAGCAAACATCATTATCCCAGAGGAAATCCATCCTTAAGAATTTCTCTATATTAGGAAGGTTACCATGTGCCTTACCTGATATAGAACACCCACTTTCACCGGGGCTCACACCTTTCAAAAAGGCATATCATACCATTAAATATATCATCATGTCTAATTAATTTCTCATAATTAGCATTACAAACTTCACTAGGTTTCACAAACATCTCATGCAATACAATTACTAATTACTTCCCATAACTAGTTTCACAATTGATTTACATGCATTTCAAATTTATTTCATAAACAATTCATCAAATACTTTTAAAAGTACCTTATCACTCTTAAAAGAGCATACACGAATAATTCCCATACATAGGGAAACTCAATTCATCGATTCCATCACAATACAAATTATATGTATATATGACCCTGTCTAATTACCTCCCGTAAGTAGCATTTCAAGTCAACTTGACTTAATACATTTTCACTTCATCAATTACTTTTATTAGAGTTTCAACATACTCTACTAGGCATAAACAAAGTATCCTAGCAACTAGGAACCTCAAAACATCAAAATAGAAATTCTGATGAAATCTATTCTGGGCATCTAGGCGCCCTATCCTTGCCTATAGCATTCCACCATACTATGGAAGCCTAAGATATTCCAACACATTACCCCTTGATAATCCACCCTACTATGGTTATCTAAGGTCTCTCTAAGGCTTCTAACCTTATAAAATGCCAAAACATGCATTTCCTAACCAAAAACACATTCTGTTCAAATTCAACCTTTGACCTTTGTGTAGTAAAATGAGCATAACTTGAGCTACGGTTATCTAAATGACGCGGTTTTGGTGGAAAGCTAAGAGAAAGATCTAAAACTTTCATGAAGACCACAAAAGCTAATTCTCATCACAGAAGACACGACGTATCAAAAAACACGGTTATGTGATTTTACACGGCCCTAGCCGTGTTTTCGTGCATCAGGAAAATTTCTGGCAGAGAGTTACACGGCCTAGGTCGTGTAATCGTACACGGGCCGTGTAACTAAACCAAAAACATGGCAGAAACTCTCCTGCACGATGCTACTATTCCTTTGGCCATTTTTCATGGATTTTGGCCACTCCAATTTAGTTTCTAAGTTATTTCAAGTCCTAAACAAGTTCACAAACAAGAAGGAAATTTAAAACACCAACTCACAACACAAATTTTTTGATTCTTGGATTAAATCATCTATTTACACCCTAAAACTCCAATTCCTTCACAAATGGCATTCAAGGGTATTCAAGTGATGAAGAACTGTTCTATTGCCTCTAGCAAACTAAAAACATACTATTCTCAAGCTTTCTAGCAAAATTCATGCATTTACTAATATAAACACAATTCTCACACTTCAAAACCCCACATCCTCCATCAAGTCCCCATAAACCCAATGAAGAAGATGAAGTCATGAAGTAACACATATTTTCCCCTACCTCAAGTCTTTAAGATGAAGATGAAGCAAGGCTTTCACTTGGATCCTTTCCTTTGATTGTTGATCCTTCTTTTCCTCTTTGGTTTCTCTTTCTCTCTTTTCTTTTCTTTCCTTTCTTCACGTTTTCTCTTCTCTTCTCTGTTTCTGCTTCTCTATTTTTCTGTTCGGTTCTTACCCCTCAAATATCCCCACCGTGGGATATTTTAAGAAGAGAAATTCCTTTTGAATTCTCTTGATTGGGTACTAAAATCCCGATATGCTAAGAACACTCAAACTTCTCCAAATCTAATTTCGTAGCTTCCAACAGATTTAAAATAAATCCTAAGATTCATTAAAAATTTTGTTTCACCAAAAAGTGATATTTCCATATCAGCTGTGGTTCAATCGGACACTAAAACACACAATTAGTATGCTTAAAAATGTCAAACTAACTCTGAAAATTCTCAAACTTTAACTGTATCACAGTTCCCACATTTGTGACTTGGAAACAAACTCTCCACACTTATTTCCACTAACTAAGTAGTTTAAACCACTTCCAGAGCAAATAATAGCTATATTTCTCACTTAGCGTTATAGCAAAGTGCCTAAACGTGCTCAGAAAGTCATAAAACTTCATAGACATGTTAAGTAAGTATTAGGCTACCTCTGTAATAATATACAAGCCTAATATGATTTTCTAGGGTATTACACAAGGAACAAGTACGGTTGTTGTTGCTATGTTTCCACTTTAGTTTTTCACTTTTTGAATTTGGATTGTGTGTCTGTGAATAAGTAGCTTGGCTTGATTGTCATACCACTAATTTACTGGTAGGTAATATGATGCCTATCATAAATGACAGTTGATTCAAGATTTTGTTGTTTGAGGTTTCAATACTATTTGAGGTTGAATAATCCATAAGCTTCACGCTAGCAGACTCATAATACTTATTACTTAGAATATATAGTGAAATGGTTTCATTATGTTTATTACTTAGAACTGAAAAGAGGTTCTCCCATTCTAAATTTAAAGCAAATTACCAATCCAACTCCCTGGCAATACATGTGCTCTTAATTATAATCTATGAGAAACATGATTTAAGCACCCCTCTGTAAATGTAAATTTGGTGTAGACTAGATTAGTAACCATGTGGGCAGGATTGGAACGTTGATGGGTGGGTTTTGTGGATTTTTGTTTTTTTTCTTCTTCTTTTGAGAATGACACTAGTAAATGCTAGTTATGATTTTCAATTTTTTTTAAAAGATTCTGTGTTAAAAATTTGGAACTTACCCATCCTCCTCTGCACTACTTTCGGAGTTTAGAGAGAGCATGAAATGTTTGTTTATGCTTGATTTAAATGAATGCAAAAATATTGTTTGTCTTTTATAGAGTATCTGTAACTTGAAATCTCTCTTAGAAATTTCATTATCTTTGGTTGCTTAAATTTTAGGCTGCCAAATAATTTGAATAACAATAATGCTTTGGATGAAATTTATGTGACTAGAATTTCTACAATAAGAGAAGTGTCTTCATCTCTCAGTGATTTAAAATTATTGAAAATATTCTCTTTCAGTGAATGTGCAGGCTTAATTTCTATTTTATTTTATCATTGCAGGTCATACACTATGATTTTGAGAAATTTTACATGTGAAAGACTTCATTATGATCAAGAGTTAAAGATTTATTTATGGATTACCTACTATCTTGTAGTATGACTATTTGATAACACTAGTTATTAGACTCAAAATGACCCTAATTATTAGATAGTGTAATTTTTATATTTTGTTTTTGACACTATAAATTAAGGGATTTTTTTATTGTGGATTTAATGAAATATATTTTGCTTTTTAGAATGAATTCTAGTATGTTGTATTTAGAAACATTTGTATCTTATGATTTAAGTTTTTTAGGGGCAAATATTGTTCATTAAAATTTTTGCTAATGACCTTGAAATCTCACTTTGAATGACAAATAGGAATAATATTTTTGTACCAAAAAAATATGTATTTGTCGTCATTACAATTATAGTTAAAAGCTATAATTTTTACCGGTAATAAAATGGGTTTTTACTGATAGTAAAAAAGGCTGGTAAATATATTTTAAAAAAACAAATCTAGGTAACTTTTAGTCGCCATTTAAATTGTCGATAAAAGTCATAATTTTTATTGACAATAAAATAATTCTTTCCCGGCAATAAAAAAAGCCGCTAAAGACATCATAAAAAAACATATACGTGTAAGTTTTAGCGGCCATTACAATTGCTGGTAAAAAACATATTTTTTACCGGCAATAATAATGTGTCTTCACCGGCAATAATAAACGCCACTAAAGACATGAGCAAAGGCAAACGCAGAGCTGTTTTAGTAGCCATTTGAATTGCCGCCAAATAATTGCCGCAAAAAGACATTATTTTTACCGGCCATAAAAGGGGTCTTTAGCGACACTCTATATAATGGCCGGTAAAACCTTTACCGACATTGGATGTAACGGCTAAAAATTAATTGCCAGTAAAAGTTTTTGCGGCAATTATTATTGCCGCTAAAAGATGTATTTATTGCCGCTAAAAGGTTTTTTTTGTTGTAGTGTGACTCTAGTTTGTTATTGATTGATGAGCCCTTTTATGACTCTAGTTTATTCTAAATTGATGAGCGCTTTGATGATTCTATTTTGTTTTAGATTGATGAGCCTTTTAATGACATTTACACAACTCCTATTACTTTGTTCTAGTTGAATTTATTTTATTTGGATCTATATAGTATGTTGTATTAGATTAAAACTTTTTGAAACTTTATATAATTGTTTTCTGTTTGAATATTTATTATTATGGTAAATTAGGTCAAAAAATTTTATTATTAGGTATTATTTGATTGTTAACATAAATGCTAACAGGTTTTAAAAACATTTACTGACAAATTATAAATTATAATATTTACTAATTTTTGTTCGAAATCTGTTGAAAAAAGTAATTTTTATAATTTAATTTCGTTCGAAATCCATCTCAAACCTGTAAATTTAAATAATGTTAATTTCATCTAAAATCCATCCCAACAATATAAATTAAGTAACATTAATTTCGTTTGAAATCCGTCTGAAACAGGTAAATTAATTATCATTAATTTCGTCCAAAATCTGTTCCAAACAAGTAAATTAAGTAATATTAAATTTGTCTGAAATCCGTCCCAAACATGTGAATTAGGTAATACTAATTTCATCCAAAATCTGTTCCAAAAAAGTAAATTAAGTAATAGCAATTTTGTCCAAAATCTGTCCCAAACAGGAAAATTAAGTAATATTACTTTCATATGAAATTTGTCCAAAAAAAATCGATATAACATGGTTTATTTGTTGTATGTTTGTGGGAATTGCTTCTGAATTTCGTCCAAAAGAAATTTCAGACAGAATCTAGGACGGATGTTAAATTTGCAACGAGGGTTTTTTGGATGAGAAAGATTCCATCTAAAATTTGTCCAAAACTGGAATTCCATCCGAAATCCGTTTGAAAGACATTTAAAAGTCATTTGAAATTCGTCCAAAAATATGCCTAAAATTGATTATTTTCTAGTAGTTTATTTCTCAAGGTCATATAGGGGATTAGGTAAGGGAATCATGTTCATAAGACCACTGAAAGAGGGTTATGGATAATTTAGTGCCCTAGATTAGCAAGTCTAAACTATTAATGATAGTGATGGAAAAATAATGAGACTTAGATGAATTGTTAAGGGATATTAGACCCTAGGTTTTTTATTTTTTATTATCTTTAAATTCACAAATCGTGCTCTTGTTTTTTGAATTGCGTTCTTGTTTTTTTAAGTTTGATTTTGTTCTTATTTGCTTTTTATTTTGATTTCCTGAGTAAAATCGAGAAGGTAATAGGTTAGTATTTAACAACAAATAAGTGCAACTCCTTGTGAGATGATAGTTTTTATACTATATTATTTGAACAATTTGTGCACTTATAAAATTGACAACATCTTGTCATTGTTGTCTTTTTTTTTTTTACTTTTGTTAACGTGTTTAATTGTTATGTTTTACTTTCTTAATGTTCTCTATTGGTTAACTAATTTGTTTCACTTATTACATAGTTCTTACTTGTTTTTCTAATGACAATTTTAGCCTTCTTTTTTAGCTGGATGTTATTACAATCTATTTTAGGGAAATGGCCTATAGCTATGGGAGGGATTTCTTTTACTCTTTTTTTTTCTTGATTTCTTTTACTCTATATCATTAAATATTTATTATGTTAGTTGTAACATTAAAAATATAATTAAAGTAGAAGACAATGATAATTCATAAAACTGATGTGATAAAAATTTAATGATACATAACAAAAGATTTCTCTTGCTTCAAGAGTATCTAAAAATTTCTTATAGGTTCAATTTGTAAAGATATTTTTCATCAGTTTTTATATTGATTAATCAAGTGTCAAATAATTTAACTAATAGTCTACTTACAGTTAACCAATAAAATGATGTATCATAATGTAGGTAAATTACTGGTAAACTGTTGTTAGATTATTGATTAAATTAGTTTGATACTTAGTTAATCAGTATATAAATAGAAATGGAAAAAATATATTCATAAATTAATTATATTTATATTTTTTATTACATTATATTATCATTTGGTTAGAAAAATCATATGGAACGAAAAACTTTTTTGTAATCCAAGCTTTATGATTAATTTTCTTTTTCTAAGAAAAATGGCCAACAAGTAAAAAATAAAATAAAAATTGGCCAACGAGTTGGCTTGGACGTCACCAGGCCACTAGCAATTTTTGTCCAAAATTGACCCAAAGGCTAACTTTCAAATATTGAAAAAATAAAGCAAAAAAGAAAAGAAATTGAAGTGTGTTCGGGCTGGTCAAAATAAAAGATCGGATTATGCTAGCTTTTGGTTAATTAAAAAACAAATTGGGGCTGATGTCCTACCAAAAAAAAAGGGGGGCTAACTTGACCTAACTTGAAAAAGTGGTTTATCG
This sequence comes from Ormosia semicastrata, assembly GCA_029884595.1. Taxonomy (NCBI): domain Eukaryota; kingdom Viridiplantae; phylum Streptophyta; class Magnoliopsida; order Fabales; family Fabaceae; genus Ormosia; species Ormosia semicastrata. The sequence continues at coordinate 34,867,837 of JAQQTO010000047.1, read as the reverse complement.
GAATTGGATCTATCTGAGCCATTTGACTGCTTTAATTAAACTCTATTAAACAATAAAAACTCGGTTAAATAAATATCAGTATATCACAACTGTTGAAAATGGTGAACAGAACTCACAAAGTTGAACTATATTTTGTGAGATTTTAATTTAAAATCAATTATTATTAAGTAAAGTGATATAATAAATATATAAACTATACTTAAAAGATTGAAGCAGATAATGTAGAACTCTTAATACCCTTCTCCATAGATGTTTTGACGAAATAGGCGAGTCTAGTGAAATAGGTGGGAGAAGTCAAGCGAAGTAGATGACGGATTTGGAATCTTGACTCTGATACCATGTGAGATTCTAACTTAAAACTAATTGGTATTAAGTAAAATGACTCAACAGATATATAAACTACATCCAAAAGATTAAGACAAATAACGTGAGACTCTTAGCATGTCGTATATATGCCTTGTGTATATATTTGCCTAATAAACTAATTAAATTCTTATAATATTGTCAATTTTTTTTAAATAATGGAAATATGCTATATATCAACGAAATCATATGACATTTTCCATATATAACAATATGGTAATAATTGGTTATCACAGATCACTTGCAATTCGCACTTGAATCTTAGCAAAATGAACCATATCAATTTTACACAAAAGTGCTCTAGGTCAATTAGTTAAGTGTTCTATATAATGTACACTATCATATATTTGAAACCTTACTCTCACTTAGTAACTGCAATTACTGCCATTGGAGGCAGGGTTTGGTTAGGTATAAGTGTGTCGGTGTTTCACTAATTCATAGAATCAACTTTAATTGATCGTGGCCTCTTGCCTATGCTTACTAAGACAACCCAACAATTATATGGCAAAACAAATCTTGAGTGACCCAAAAGAGAATCTATCTTCAGAATTCATCAGTACAAGGTTGGAGAAGAGTCCTTTTCTTCTTGTTTCATCCTGATATTTTTTCTGTTCCCTCGGGGCCAATGGTAAGGAAAGGAATTTAAAATGAAAATGTGCAACCTATTGGAACTCACTTGTTAGGTTTTAAGGGTTTTTTTTTTTTGGGCCGGGGGGGGGGGGGGGGGGCGTGAAGGGAAGGGATTTTTAGTGTTGATGACAATAGGACACAAAATATTGTGTCTCATTTTTAAGAGCAAAATTATGAAGGCAATAATTAATATTACATTCCAAGCCCCCGTCTGTACCGAACAAACATTAAGACCAGATTTGAGATATCTAATTTTCTTTTATTTTGTTTTTTAATATCATAAAAGAATTTAATTTTAATGTATTATTGATATAAAATTTTGTTTGGATACTTGAATATAACTACATTAACAAGTATATAAGATATTTAATTTATTAAATAATATAACAACAAATCATTAAATAAAAATATAAAAAAATTATTAATAAAACTAAAAATAAAATTATCATAAAATCTTAAGCGGAAAGCAAAAGTTGCTTATCAAATCATCATGGAAAACAACACACATATATATGGAAAACATTTCCGTCCAATCAAATATTTCAACTTTCATCCACCATATGCTTCCATACGTATATTTGCTGACTCGTCCATATGCCTTGAGAGATTTCACTTTCCTCTTCTCATTTGCTTTTTTCTTTATCACATGTGGAGACTATCTCGTCTCCTTCGTCTCCACTCTCAATCCCTCTTAATCTCATCTCCCTCGTCTCCCTCCCTCATCTCACTTCTCTCACTCTCAATCTCGTAGTCTCCCTTGTCTCTGTCATCTCCTTCTTCTCTTCCTTTCCCCAAAATTTCAATATTTTTCTCCCTTTACCCATTCTCCCGAACCCTTTACCCATTCCCTAAACTTTGTTTTTTCCTAAATGAAACAGAGAAAAAGGACGATTTGATGAACATGCATACGGACAAGTTTGATACCATCCTGAACGAGTTCAAAAAGCTACACGAGTAAGGTATTCTATCAACATGTCTATAAAGTTCGTTTCTTTATTTTTTTCTGGTTCTTTGCATCAAATATTTTACTTTATTATATGATTTGGAGGGGTTAAGAGGTGTAACATACCCACAAGGATTTAAGATTTTTCAATTCAGAAGCCCAGAGAGCAAGTGGCAGATGCTAAGGCATCGTTTGATTTGACCCACACTCTGGTGGGTAATGTTAGTGTAGTCTCTAGTTAATGAGAGTCTTACTCCTAAATTTGTTAGTTGTTTGGTCAGAGAGTATAGGCAATCTAGCATTCAAGAAGGTTACCAGAATTCAATTAACTAGGAAAATGTTCTTTTCATTTTATATTAATAGGTTGGGAAGAGTAGTAAAAGGGAAAAGGAATTAGTAAAAACAAGTGTCTTTGCCATGCTTGCCCAGAATGAAAAGAGGAGACAACATGTATATGGAACTAGTAATTACACTTTTTAACCCAAACAGTGTGTTAGTGCTAGAGCCTTGAGACATGTCTTGGATTTTATAGTGGAGCATGATATAAATTAATTTCATATTTTACTTAATTTATATGTTAGTGACATTAGGCAATTATGAAGGTGTTTATAGTGATGTCAGATAATCATGAAGATGTTTATAGATTGTTTTGAGTTTTGTTTGAATTTCATTTTCTTGAAGATAAGAATTGAATTAGTTTGGTTGAAATCTTGCTATATAGTAGTTATTTTGGTTTGTATCTGAAAAAGATTATTGGCTGTTATCTTTCAAAGTCACCTTAAAATATGGATTTCACTAGCAATTCCAGAGGCAATTGATTGCCTGGTGTGCATTAACATCATATCATGTTAAATTATAAAACTACTACTTTGAGCTATGATAAGCATTCAGTGTAACACCCCAACTTTTGGGATAATTATAATATAGTCCTGAAATGTACTGTTTTATGAATTCTGTGAGTAGTAAATTAAATTTGACTGTTTCGTGAGTGTATTTGATCGTTGTGTGTGATTTGCTCCGAGCTAGGAAAATAATAATTTTCTGGTCGAAAAAATCTTATTTTAATTAATTAGAGTTGGGGGATCTTACTAAACCCAATTCTGATTGATATATATATTAATCTCGTAATTTTTAGGATTTAACTGTACAATAAAATAATTTTATATTATTATAATATTATTTTATATTACAGTACCTACTGTCACAAAAATAGTAGAAATCTGCTTCAAAATGACCACGAATCCTTAAAAATTTGTGGGACCCACGTTTAGAAAAAACAGTCAATGATTCTGACTAGACAAATTCTAAACCAATGGGAGCGAGTCAACGAAAGTGGCTTGACTATTTTGAACCAATAGGAATAGGTCAACAAAAGGAGCATGGACTTTAATATGGACCGTTGGATGAAAACTTAGTTAGGAAGCCTTTAACCTTAACCGTTGATCAAATCAATGGTGTGGATGTGAACTTGATTAGCAAGCATTGAATATTGGCCATGGATCTAATCAAGGGCTAGTAATTAAAGTTCAATTCAATGGTTAGGATTAAGTCAAACATAGTGACTTGAATTTGATTAGTAGTTAATTAAACTTAATTTGGTTAATCTAATTACCTAATTAGCAAATTAAGTAAACTAACTTAGTTATTAATTAGTTATAATCTAAATACTAATTAGATATCTTAATATTTTTTAGAGGTTATAATATATGCTAATATATATTAAACTAATTAGTTATATGATTAGAATGTTAATTAAGTGTTATTAGGAGATTTAACCTAATTAATTTCCTATTTAATTAGCATCTAATTAGCTTGTAATTAAAATTAATCCAAGCCCCCTAAACCCAATGAGCCCCACGGCCATGATGGCTAAATGGGCAAGTCTTCACAAAGTTCTACATGGTTCTTGAACAACCTAAATGACATAAGCCATGTGCACCATAATGTGAACACTATTAGATATTTACTATCCAATTTAGACACTCAACCTCACCCACACTCACCTCACGGTAGCCCCTCCCTTTTATCTCTCAATATTTACTTTTTACACTTATCCTAATCAAGCTTTCTATTTTCTCTCAAAATACCAAGAACCCAAGCAAACTTTCTCTCCCATTTTCTCTCTCAATTTCGGCCAACACCCAAAGCCATACCACCAATCCTCTATAATTTTATCTCTTCATATTTCTTAAACCAAAATCATATTCTAAACACTTTTCCTTCACAAGGTTTTGCCAAAAACCTACTCTATCTAGTTCAAAATCCAACCTTTTGTTCACTTTCCAAAGGGTAAGTTTTGATTCTTTGGTTCAAAGTTTGATTTTTAATTTTCCTAACTATGATTGTTCCATGGTTTTTCAATATTGATCATTGTATGTGTTTTTACTAATTGTTTAAGAATTTTAGGGATTTGTTTAGAGGATATACAAAATTTTAAAGAGAAGGAGGAGACTAACCGATTATTGTCTTCAAGAGGTAAGAGGGAGATTTAATCTCATCAACCCTAAGTGGAGATGGGAAAATGGATTGTTTATGTATAAAGAATCCATAAGGATTCATTTGTGTGGTTGTTTATTGTTTTTATTATTCATGTGATTGTTTAAATGCTTTCCTATTTGTGATTTATTTTTGCTATGCATGCCTATAGCTTTGAAATATATTGTATGTATATTGTATGTGTTTATAGTTGTATGTATTTATAATTATATAATTATTAAAGTAGGATGTGAATAACATGTACCATTTTGCATGAGTGCTCCAAAGAACACTATGAGGCTCACGACCTTACCATCAGACAGAGAGCCAAAATATTCTCAATAATTTTCTAAATCAATGATTTAAAGAATCTAGGTAAAATAATGGATTTAAGAATGATTTAGGTTAATTATGGCCAACATGCCATTTAACGTATAATTGAATGTCATTTTATTTTCTAAGATAGGTTAGGTAATGGATTGACAAAATAAATTGATTTCAATGAATCTTTGTGAAAACAAAAAGAACAAACTTAGTATAGAATTCTAAATTAGTAGAATTTATTCTAAGTAAGAAATAAATCAAACGCTTGAAAAATACTAACGTAGAGCTCACTCTCTAAGTTTTGAAGCGCGTTAGCAAGTTTCAAAGTGTGACTGATGGGTAGAATTAAAATAAACAGAATTTAGAGAAAAATGTTAAAAATACCTTATACTGATTTTATAGACAAAATGCTGCCAAAATGTACTAAAATCAGATAAATAAAATGAAATGATTTCATATTATATTTATAACACAAGGAAAATACTCTACGTATTTTAAATGTACTAGATATAGTCTACACATATTTAAAATGATGATTTTAAGCTATTCAGTTAAGAAAATGAATTAAAAATCTTACGCAATTGAGAAAAAGATTTCAAAACATTACGTGATGTTCAAAAATGTCAAAATATCTTAACGCGATTTTAAAATGTTTGTGAAAATGACGAGATTATGAAAATGTGATAAAATTCCTACGCGATTAAACGATACAGTGAATTTTGCTGTTGGGCCAAAGTGGTGGACCCGGACATGTTGTGAGATAGTACTGTCAGGTGGGACAGACTATTTTTTTGGATTATTGTTACTAAGAGTATTTTCGTAATTATGGTAAAATATTGATATTAAGGGTATTTTTGTAATTTTAGATCATGTTTAGAGTGTTGTGCCAATTTGGTTGATAATTGGTGATTGATTGACGAGATGAATTACACAGTGTTTTGGTGTGATAGGCGTAATGTGGTTCATTATATGAACTTGGAGGCATTAGTGTGCGGAGAATTCCACATGGGGACAGTGGGTTGCTCCTCTGGGCTGTGGTAACGGGTAACACATTAATGATCTTGACAAGCACTATTCTTAATCAAGATCTTGAGGGATTACTATGTACTATGCCTGTAGTGCATGATGTATTGACTGTGTACTACTACATGATGTTTGGACTGTGGGCTATAGACACGACGTTAGACAGTGCAATAGTTTGGTTGGGCAGCCATAAAGTATTATTAGTTTCTATTTAGATCATTCTCTCAGATATCCGTGTTTAGCTCCATGGAGTAGGAACGAGTCAGTGTGTGTTCATTCATTATCTGCATTTTACTATTTACCATAATCTGTGATAAAATGTATAATCTATTGCTTTAATATATTATGCATGATAATGTTGGTATGTACTATTGTGATAAATGTTTGTATTGTCGTTTTCTTTATTGCCATGCGGGTAGTGATGTAGATTGTCTCACATCTCTATATTTTTTTTTTGATATTATTATATTATTTCCATAAAGAGTTTGAGGAAGAGGGAGAGGAACAACCTCTTGAGATACAGTATCCAGACAAACACCAGTCGGGCGAGCTGTACGAGGACGGTGAACCGATAAACCATCCTTATCACTAAGACTGATCTTGAGATCATGGCATTGCCGGGATTCTTCGATTTTGTGAGACTTGAGTTTCACGAAGGGTCTGAGGCCTGGCGTATGCGAGTGGATAGAGGAACAGTTGTCTACGTGGGACGTTTGACTGTGTCCCTGTGTAGAGAGTATGATGGAGATGTCATATTTGTGGAAATAAGTTTGCCCCAAATGATTTTATATGTTAAGTTTTGATGATGACAAATACAAGACAAAAAGAATATCTTGCTTATACTCTTTGTTGCATTCTATATAGAGCATATCCATTAATATTTAATAAATATCTTATTTGGATGTGTCTATGAATGTCTTATATGCATGTTAAACTAACTAAAGCTATATATTTATGATTCATGCATATGAAGATATTAAATTATGTTTTTGGACTAACTATGCTTGTTTAAGTGAGTGATACTTTGTAGGATAGTCCAAGTACCAAGAGTGAGCTTGCAACAAGAAAGCAAAAGATCTCAACTAAGCTCAACACAAAGGAGAATGTTAATGCCTATTTCATGAAGGTATTGATAAACATCGAAGTCATGTCAAAGACCAAGTCCAAAGGAAGATTAAATGGTATAGCTTATAGGACTTAGTGTCTTTATGTACGAAGCCTTATGGATATCTCAAATATGTTTTTACAAATGTTTTTTCTATGCTAAAATACCCAACAAATAAGTCTTGAAAAGTTATTTATGGTGGTAGTTCAAATTTATGAAAAATAGCCAAGTTTGAGTTTTACAAAACTGACCTTTGGTCACTCTTTTAATCATAACTTTCAAAATACTTTGAGTTTTGTTTTGAAACTTCTTTCATTTGAAAATAGACTCAAAGATCTTTCCAATGACTGGTCATTTGCTTTAAACGGATAAGAAATGAAGAAGTTATGACCGTTTAAAGTCAGTTTTCAAAAGTTGAGTGGTTTATTGAATAAACCAAATGTTATTCGAATAACACACCTTAAAATTCATATCGGATTTAGCTTTTAGTGGTTTATTCGAATAACCAAAAGGCTATTCGAATAACATGACCCTTAAAGCGTTCCCGAACTTGTTTTTGAAGGGTTATTCAATAGTAAACCTGTTATTCGAATAAAGATGTTCAGGAACATATCGTTTGAAGGTTTTATTCGAATAAGACTTGGCTTATTCGAATAAACACGGTCAGAATGTCGCAACGGCTATTTTCTATGCTTTTAATGTTGAAATAAATTATACCCAACGACTCTTTTTCTTATACCACTATAAATACATGTTTTTGGGACATCTTTGACACACACCCATTTATCTGAAACAACTACTTCTTGTTTTATTTTGTGATACATATTTTACCAAATTTCTGTGCTCTTTTTCGCCAAAATTTGAGATATCCTTAGAGAGCTTCATAGAGCTTCAATTTGTATAATCTACTCTTTGTGAGAGTTTTCTCTTCATCTATATTTCTGTTTTTCTATATTGAGGGTGAGGTATCCTTCAAGATTTGTATAAGGGTGAGGTATCCCTTCAAGGTTTGTATAAGGGTGAGGTATCCCTGCAGGCTGAGACTTTAGCACAAGGTTAGAGTTTCCCTGTATGTGAAAAGTGCTCTTTTATGTAACGGTAGCAAGCACCTATTGAAGCTTGTACATATAGTGAAAAATCTCGAACTGTGTTTCGGGGACTGGACGTAGACCACAAGTGGTTGGTGGTCGAACCAGGATAAATATTGTGCCCATTCTTCTTCTCTTTATCTCTTTATTTTATGTAATTTTATTTTATTGCACATTTACTTTCCGCTGTTCTTAAAGTTTCTTTTCTTCATCACGCTCCTTTTGTGCTTTCATTTAAATAGCTTAAATATTTATATTTATTTTAAGAGCATTTGTGAAAAAGTTTTTATACCAATTCACCCCCCCTCTTGGGTAATGGTTGCCATGACTAACAAGTGGTATCAGAGCTTCGTGCTCTGGTGAAAGCTTAACCGCTTAGAGTTAAAGATCCTTGTTTATTAGCAACCTTGAAAGTTTTTCAAAATGGAAGGTTTTGAAATTGATAAACCACCATTCTTTGATGGTGTGTATTTTGTTTATTGGAAAACTAGAATAGAGTTTTATATGCAATCTGTTGATTTAGATTTGTGGGATATTGTGCTAAATGGATTTACTTATAAATCAAAACAAACTTGGAATAGTTTTGTTAAAAAATGTTTTTCTTTGAATATTAGAGCTATGCAAATTTTGAGAAGTAGTTTAAATGATGATACTTATGCTGAAATTAAAAATTGTTCTTGTGCTAAAGATATATGGGATGCTCTTAATGCTATTTATCTTGCTAACGATGGTTTTGTGCATAAAGTTGCATATAGAAAGCAAGAAGAGCAAACGCCATTAGAGGAAGCTTGTCATGAAAAATATCCTCAAAGAGATACTCAAACTATTGAAGGGAGCCAAATGCCACTTGGTAACAATGATGCTCAATTTGAAGAAAAGGCATGGCAAAACAAAATTGATGAGGAAGAATGTGATTCTCTTAAAGAGGCAAGTACCCTAGAAATTGACACTACTTCCCATATGGCTAAAAAGGACTTTGAGGTAAATAATTCTAAACTATATTATAGTCCTTCTTATGATGAGTTGCAAAGTGCATATAATGAATTGTATGATGGTTTGTTAAATTTAGAAAAGAAAAACTTATTGAGTTTGGAAAACATTTCCTCTATTGAAAATAAAATTGAGTTTTTGAAAAATGAATATACTTTTCTTAATGAGGAAATGCCTTTGAAATACGAAACCTCATCTTCTTGTGAAAAATGCATTAATTTAGAAAATCAAGTTGAGGACTTATCTTTCAAACTTTCCAAAGCTAATGATTCTAAATGCTTACATTCTATGCTTGTTAATGAAAATAAAATCAATATTATTCCACATGAAAATTCAAGTAAAGCTTGTGGCAGAAATAACATAGAATGTAATAACAAGAAAATGCTTAAGTTTTTCAAAGATGATCTTCAGAAGACCAAGCCATCATTAAATTTAATTGTTTGTAATTTTTGTGGTCATCTAGGACATTTCTCATTTATACAATTATAGAAGAAATCCTTATATGAGAAATTGTATGGTATGAGTTCCTAAAAATCCTAAAGGCCCTAATATTAACATTCAAGGACCCAAAATGAAGTGGGTACCAAAGTGTCCTCCTAGTGTTTCAATTATGCAGAAAATTTCTCAAAAGGATGGACTTATTGGTCAAAGGAAAGAGGAATCATCACGAAGAGCGCTTCTAAAGCCCAATGAAAGAGATTTTAGTCAAAGAAGGAAGATGATTTCAACCTAAGCTTCTCAAGTACAAAATGTAGAACTTGCAAAGTTCAAAACACCAAAAGATAAGCAATGGGTAAGGAAAAGAGTTCCCTTATTTACCAAGGCCAAGGTATCAACAGTTTTTACCTCTCATGAGCATTTACATGCAAAGTCAATAAATTTGAGGTATATTCCTTGTAGGCCTTAGGTAGAGGATAGAATCATGTGTATTTGATAAAATTTGAATATTATATTTAACACATGATTATGTTCATTCTTATTATATTAAAATTCATTAATTTGTTATATCTTGGTACATAAAGTTCTATAATGCTTATGTATGCTTTATATGCTTTAAAACTGTCTATGTATCATAAAAGCAAGCATGTTATCGATTATATGCTTAATAGAAAATGATTATTTAATTTATTGTGCTCAATTTACATATTATGAAAAAAAAAATTAATCTTTATGAGAGCATAATAGATTAATAGCCAAAAACTAACACACAAGGACCCAAGAAAATTTGGGTACCAAAAGTCAAAAATTAAAGTGTGTTGTAGGTGTGCTTGAAGGCCAAGAGCTGACTTTGACATCTTGAAAGTGGTTGCTGCAAGTACAAAAACTAGAAATAATTTCAAGCTCTCTTCCTCGTTTCCAAGAAGTTTGGACTTTCAAATTTCGGATAAGTGAAAATTTTTATTATGCTTTTCTAGCCTTATAATCTGAAAATACACTTCTTGTTTGAAATAATAATATCCTTGAACTTGAGTTTTTAATCAATCCAATATATGATTGCATGTTTTATTGCTGAATATTATTTCTTTTTAATTACATGAATATATACTTTGTCTTGAGTCTCTGAACGTATGCTTTACTGTGCTTTTTAATAGTTTTATTCGAATAAAACTAAGTTTATTCAATAAACTGACTCCTATGTCAGTTAGTGTTTACTGCTATCTCTGTCTATTCGAATAAATTCAAGCTTATTCGAATAAGTAGAAGCTTATTTCATCAGTCTTATTTGACTGATCTCTGTCTATTCGAATAACATTCACTCTATTCGAATAACTTGAGATTTGTTTTCTCAGTCTTTTATGTATGCTCTCTGTCTATTCGAATAACTCTTAAGTTATTCGAATAAAACCTGGTATATGGCCAAAACGATTGGCCTTCCCTGCTCATCTATTCGAATAAAACCTTTTTTATTCGAATAATCACGTTTCTTTTTTAAAAACAAAAGGTTCTGCTACGTTTCATTAATACATGTGAAATTCTTTTGATGCTTATATATAATTAGCTTGATTGATCATGAAATATCTGTTGCCATTGTGAACTTATTTATTATTTTAAATGCTTATTTGTTAATGAGTTTGGCATAATAACTAACCTCTATGGATCCAAAATTGATGGATACCAAAGAAAATTCTTTGAATTGTGTTGTAGGGTGATAACTACCTCAAGCAAGCATTTTAAATGGAATAAGCTTATTCAAGTTGAGGATAGTAAAAGAATTCAACTTTTGAAAGGGGTGCAAAGAATCTCTATTCCCTTGTGAAAACTTGAAGCCTGGAAGTGAGAGTCATCTACAAAAATTCAAAGACTACACTTTTGGTGATATCAAACTATTATTATTATTTTTATACTTTAAATTGAATATCATGTGATATTTAGATAAGTAGAAATTTGTTTTTATGCCTTAACATGTTTTAAGTTGTGCTTTTCTAGCATTATGTCTTGAAAGTATCTCTACATATGCTAACATGCTAGATATGCATATATTTTTGCTTGGAATGACATGCTATGGTAATATCTTTGTTATTAAGCTTGTGATCAATTCACTTTGTTTAAATATGAAAATTCACATTCTCAAAAGTCATTCTAATCCCTTCTCTTTGATGCCTAATTGTCTTATATACTTACTTGGAGATTGAAAAGTAAAATATTATATGTCTTCTTGCTTGATATGTTAAATTTTGAAAACAAGAAGTAAATAATTTCAAAAGTTATAGCTCCATGGCTTTTCAATTCTTTCATTACAATAAGGGACTTTTTGTTCTTGGTATGTGTGAGTACTAAAATTCCTTACTTAATATTACATGCCTAACATGATCACTGTTTGCCCCAAAATGCTTATATAAGTTTTGATGTTGATCATGTATTTCTTAATAAACTTGAATCATGCCTTAAAATGCTTAAACATTTTTTTTCTGGATTCAAGTGCATATATGCTTCATACATTCTTGTTAGAACTAATATTGCATGGTTGATAATGTGATACATGCTTTAAATTATATATCAACCTAATTTATGCTTGTAAATGAGATTAAATGATATTTGGTGCTAACCTATGTTTTAGAGGACTTTTAAAGTTAGCTTTGCAAGTCTCTCATGTGTTTCAAATATAGCCATCAGATTTTTACATACAAGCATAAACGAGAAAAGCTGAATGGAATTCAAATGAAGAGGAAGATAAAGAAGACTTTCTTCTAGTGCAATAAAATGTAGAATTCAAAGGAAGAAAGCTCATAGTTAAAGGACCAATAAAGAAGGAGCATCACTCTTTATATGACTCAATAAGTATCTCTATCCCTTAACTTTTATGGTATTCTATATGTTATGAATTGTATGATACATATTGATAAATTAATGTTAAATTATTAGATGTTTCCAAGGAATATATGGCTTTTTATATAAAATATCTCTACCTTTCTAAAATGCTTTAGAAAATATAATGTGCTCTTGTAAAATTCTTTTTGAAAGGGGGAGAAGTTTTTAAAGTGGCTTTTTTAATTGAAGGATTAAGAAGATGTATTTTTGATAATATGCATATTTTGAGGGAGAGCCTAGCTCTGAAGTTGTTTATATCTCTTGCCTTACATCTTTATTTGATTACATAAAGTATTTTACTGCTATCATATGCTAAATGCTTACATACAAAAAATATGACAAGCATTGCATGAATAATCTTCTATATCTTAAAAGCATGTTTATTTCATCTCTCTTTGAATCATGAGTTTCATCTAAGGGGAGAGAAAATTATTATCTTTCCTTCCTAAGCCTTTTTGTTGATGTCAAATAGGGGGAGAGAAATTTAGAAAGAAAAATATGTTCTTGTGCTCAATTGCTTGATATGCTTACATGAATATTCATTCTTGTATATTGCTCAATATATTTTTCTTTGGTGATTTGTCATCATCAAAAAGGGGGAGATTGTGGAAATAAGTTTGCCCCAAATGATTTTATATGTTAAGTTTTGATGATGACAAATACAAGACAAAAAGAATATCTTGCTTATACTCTTTGTTGCATTCTATATAGAGCATATCCATTAATATTTAATAAATATCTTATTTGGATGTGTCTATGAATGTCTTATATGCATGTTAAACTAACTAAAGCTATATATTTATGATTCATGCATATGAAGATATTAAATTATGTTTTTGGACTAACTATGCTTGTTTAAGTGAGTGATACTTTGTAGGATAGTCCAAGTACCAAGAGTGAGCTTGCAACAAGAAAGCAAAAGATCTCAACTAAGCTCAACACAAAGGAGAATGTTAATGCCTATTTCATGAAGGTATTGATAAACATCGAAGTCATGTCAAAGACCAAGTCCAAAGGAAGATTAAATGGTATAGCTTATAGGACTTAGTGTCTTTATGTACGAAGCCTTATGGATATCTCAAATATGTTTTTACAAATGTTTTTCTATGCTAAAATACCCAACAAATAAGTTTTGAAAAGTTATTTATGGTGGTAGTTCAAATTTATGAAAAATAGCCAAGTTTGAGTTTTACAAAACTGACCTTTGGTCACTCTTTTAATCATAACTTTCAAAATACTTTGAGTTTTGTTTTGAAACTTCTTTCATTTGAAAATAGACTTAAAGATCTTTCCAATGACTGGTCATTTGCTTTAAACGGATAAGAAATGAAGAAGTTATGACCGTTTAAAGTCAGTTTTCAAAAGCTGAGTGGTTTATTCGAATAAACCAAATGTTATTCGAATAACACACCTTAAAATTCATATCGACTGCTTTTAGTGGTTTATTCGAATAACCAAAAGGCTATTCGAATAACATGACCCTTAAAGCGTTCCAGAACTTGTTTTTGAAGGGTTATTCGAATAGTAAACCTGTTATTCGAATAAAGATGTTCAGGAACATATCGTTTGAAGGTTTTATTCGAATAAGACTTGGCTTATTCGAATAAACACTGATCGAAATGTCGCAACTAGCTATTTTCTATGCTTTTAATGTTGAAATAAATTATACCCAACGACTCTTTTTCTTATACCACTATAAATACATGTTTTTGGGACATCTTTGACACACCCATTTATCTGAAACAACTACTTCTTGTTTTATTTTGTGATACATATTTTACCAAATTTCTGTGCTCTTTTTCACCAAAATTTGAGATATCCTTAGAGAGCTTCATAGAGCTTCAATTTGTATAATCTACTCTTTGTGAGAGTTTTCTCTTCATCTATATTTCTGTTTTTCTATATTGAGGGTGAGGTATCCTTCAAGATTTGTATAAGGGTGAGGTATCCCTTCAAGGTTTGTATAAGGGTGAGGTATCCCTGCAGGCTGAGACTTTAGCACAAGGTTAGAGTTTCCCTGTATGTGAAAAGTGCTCTTTTATGTAACGGTAGCAAGCACCTATTGAAGCTTGTACATATAGTGAAAAATCTTGAACTGTGTTTCGGGGACTGGACGTAGACCACAAGTGGTTGGTGGTCGAACCAGGATAAATATCGTGCCTGCTCTTCTTCTCTTTATCTCTTTATTTTATGTAATTTTATTTTATTGCACATTTACTTTCTGCTGTTCTTAAAGTTTCTTTTCTTCATCACGCTCCTTTTGTGCTTTCATTTAAATAGCTTAAATATTTATATTTATTTTAAGAGCATTTGTGAAAAAGTTTTTATACCAATTCACCCCCCCTCTTGGGTAATGGTTGCCATGACTAACAATATTTACTACTATGTTATATTTACATCTAGAGTTACCTCTGACTCTTAGGCGTTACTGGCAAGGAATATTCCATGTGCCTAGCGAGCTCAAAAGTGAGTCAATAGCCCAGACTCGTGTCCGTAGCGCTGTGAGATCTCCAAGATGTCAGCTTTTCGATGATCTTTCTGAGGATGATCCATCGGAGGGTTAGAAATCTTTCGAGATGCACTTAGGCAATACTATGTTTTAGTTTTATGTTGTCTATTTACTGCTTTGTTAAATACTTGTAGTTGTAAATTATGTGTGTACTAAAGAAAAATCATATGTATATTATGGTGTGATTATACTTTGTTTTATTTTGTGTTCTGTGTTATTTTATTTAATGTTATAAGTAAAAAAAAAGGAAAAAATTTACCACTAATATTAATTACGTATCAAATGTTTTATAACTTGAGTAAGAATTTTATTTTATTTTATTTTATTACATCATAAATGTGACATCTCCATAAGGGTGTTACATTAGTTGGTATCAGAGCCCAAGTTAAAGTCTTTTGGGGTTGTGGTTAGGTCTGTTTTTGCTTGTGTTGTGTGATTCTCTATGATTTGTTTCCGAAAGGTTACATCTAACATTGTTTTGCCTTATTGAAGAAAGAGGATGTCTGGAGGAAGAAGAACGCGTGCGAACGTGGAACATGATGTGGATCCAATGATTGCAGCTACTGAAGCTATGCAGCGAATGGTGGAAGTGATTACCCAGCAAAATCAAGGAGCAGCTCAACAGCAAGATGCAACTGCTGATGCTCTGAATTTGTCTGAGTTTAGGCGCAACAACCCGCCGCAGTTTAGAGGCGAGTTTGACCTTGATAAGGTGAGTCTTTGGATTCAAGACTTGGAAAGAGTGTTCGAAGGAATGGGGTGCACAGAGAATAGGAAGGTAACATATGCTGCTTTTATGTTGAGAGGAGACGCTGAGAATTGGTGGAGAAATACCCGCCAATTATTGCAAGCAGAAGGGACTGAGATCACTTGGGAAGTGTTCAGTGAAGTATTTCTGAAGAAGTACTTTCCTGGTACTGCTCGACATGCCAAGGAGATGGAATTTCTTGGTTTACGTCAAGGGAATATGACTGTTGGAGAATATACTGCTAAATTTGAGAGCTTGTCGCAGTTCTCAAGGTATTTCCAAATCCGATCAGATGAGGTATGGAAGTGCCGAAAGTTTGAAGATGGATTGAGGGTAGAACTGAGGCGAGCAGTGCTACCTATGAGAATGAGGGAGTTTCCTGTTTTGATGGATACTTGTCGACGACTTGAGGAGTTGGAGCCGTCCCGAGATCCGAGGAATCGTAACTTTGGACCGACTAGGTTCCAAAGGGGAGGTAATAGCAGTAATAACCAGTTTCAGCGCAAGCCTTATGCGAGACCATCAGGGAGTCAGCCTCAACGTCCGTCTGTTGGGGGAAGTTCTAGCGGAAACCGAGCTGGTCAGAATGTGGCGTTTACGCCGACATGTTTTAAGTGTGGGAAGAGTGGTCATATATCTATAGATTATCCGATCAGAGGAACGATCTACTTTAACTGCAGAAAACCTGACATGTTTCTAGGGATTGTACTCAGCCGGAAAGGAAACTTGCTATGAGAAATGTTCGTGCTACTCAGCCGCGATCTAGAGGGCGAGTATATACAATGACTAGAACTGAAGCTTCTCAATCTGAAGATCTTATTCAAGGGGAAGGTGTCATTAAAGGTAATCACCTAACTTTGCTATATGATTCGAGTGCAACATACTCATTTATTGCATATGATTGTGTGGAACGATTGAAACTGCCTGTGTCTTCTCTGAGTTTTCAATTGATTGTTTCTACACCAACTGCTAAGCCTGTTGTTACATCCAAAATATGTATGAACTGTCCTATTATTATAAAGGATCGTATGTTTTTGGTCAATTTAATTTGTTTACCTCTTGTTGAGATAGACATAATACTAGGAATGGATTGGTTATCTTCTAACCATATCCTTATAGATTGTGCAAGCAAAACCATAGTTTTTCCTAAGGAAGAAAGTTCTGGATTCTTGACTACTGTTAAAGTCAAGTCATTGTTGAGGGATGGAGCTCAAGGGTTTATGTTGCTGTCATCTTTAGAAGTCAAGTGTGAGAAAGATGTGAGCGCTATTCCTATCGTCAATGAGTTTCCAGATATTTTTCCTGATGATGTACCCAGTTTGCCACCAAAAAGGGAGATCGAATTCTCTATCGACTTAGTGTCAGAAGCAGGTCCTATTTCGATTGCACCATACCGAATATCGCCTGCAGAGTTGGCAGAGTTGAAAAAGCAATTGGAGGAACTGTTGGAGAAGCAGTTTGTGCGACCTAGTGTTTCGCCATGGGGAGCACCAGTGCTATTAGTCAAAAAGAAGGATGGAACTTCACGTCTTTGTGTTGATTATCGTCAGCTAAACAAGGTTACTATAAAGAATAAGTATCCACTACCGAGAATTGATGACTTGATGGATCAATTGAAGGGAACCGCTGTATTCTCTAAGATAGATTTGCGATCAGGTTATCATCAGATTCGTGTCAAGGTTGATGATGTACTAAAACAGCTTTCCGAACTCGTTATGGGCACTATGAATATCAAGTGATGCCATTCGGAGTAACGAATGCTCTTGCAATATTCATGGACTATATGAATAGGATTTTTCGTCCATACTTAGATAGATTTATCGTTGTCTTTATCGATGACATTCTGATCTACTCTCAAGGTCAAGAAGAACATGCTGAACATCTCAGTATAGTTCTCCAGATTTTGAAGGAGAAGAACCTGTATGCGAAGTTGGCAAAATGCGAGTTTTGGTTGGAAGAAGTTCAATTTCTAGGTCACGTAATTTCCAAGGAAGGTATTGTGGTAGACCCATCAAAGGTGGAGACTGTTTTGCAGTGGGAAAGGCCTTAAGACAGTGACTGAGGTCCGAAGTTTTGTTGGATTACCCGGATATTACCGAAGGTTTATTGAAGGTTTTTCCAAGATAGCTGAACCACTTACATAACTCACGAGAAAGAGCCAAGCTTTTGATTGGACGAAGGAACGTGAAGCAAGTTTCCAAGAATTGAAGAAAAAATTGACGACTGCACCAATGTTAATTCTACCGGATCCTAACAAATCTTTTGAAGTGTATTGTGATGCTTCTTACCAAGGGTTAGGATGTGTGTTAATGCAGAATCAGAATGTAGTAGCTTATGCTTCAAGACAGTTGAAGGTTCATGAGAGGAACTACCCAACGCACGATTTGGAGCTAGCCGCAGTTGTCTTTGCGTTGAAAGTGTGGAGGCATTTTCTATATCGAGCTATGTTCAATGTCTTTAGCAATCACAAGAGCTCAAAATACTTGTTTGATAAAAAAGAATTGAATATGAGACAGAGTCGATGGTTAGAATTTTTGAAGGACTATAATTTTCAGCTTCAATACCATCCAGGAAAAGCGAATGTGGTGGCAGATGCTTTGAACAGAAAGGTGGTTAGTGTTTCTACCATGATGATAAAGGAGGAGGAGCTGATTAATCAATTTAGAGATTTATGGTTGTCAGTGGAGTTGGTACCTGGAAAGATTCGTCTAAGTAAGGTTGTAGTTTTGAATGACTTGCTAGAAGTGATTCGAGAAAAACAAGATGAGGATTTGTTTTTACAAAATGAAAAGGAATTGTTGAAGCAAGGTCATAAAGCTACGGTGGAGGAAGGATCTGATGGAATCTTGAGATTTGAAGGAAGAGTTTGTATACCTGATGATCCCGAACTCAAGAAAGCGATTTTGGATGAAGCTCATACTAGTAATTTGAGTATGCATCCGGGGACAACAAAGATGTATCAAGACTTGAAGCGGATGTTTTGGTAGCCAAGAATAAAGAGAGATATAGCAGAATGTGTGACGTCTTGTCTTGTCTGTCAGAAGGCAAAAGTGGAACATCAAAGGCCTGCTGGTATGTTACAACCTTTAACTATTCCAGAGTGGAAGTGGGATAGTATCTCGATGGATTTTGTTACCGGATTGCCGAGAACGAGGAAGGGTCATGATTCTATATGGGTTATAGTTGATAGGTTTACGAAGTCAGCGCACTTCTTGCCAATCAATATTAAGTATTCGTTGGAACGCTTAACCCAGATATACATCGACGAAGGTAGTTAGACTTCATGGTGTACCTGCAAGTATAGTTTCTGATAGAGATCTGAGATTTACGTCGAGACTCTAGCAAAGTTTACAAGAAGCCATGGGAACTAAATTGTGATTAAGTTCTGTATATCATCCGCAGACTGATGGTCAGACGGAGATAACGATTTAGTCATTGGAAGATTTATTGCGTGCTTGTGTGTTAGAACCACAAGGGAGTTGGGATGAATTTCTGTCTTTGATAGAATTCACCTACAACAATAGTTTTCATTCAAGCATAGGGATGACACCCTATGAAGCCCTTTATGGACGACGATGCCGAACACCTTTGTATTGGTATCAAGATAGGGAAAGTATGACTATTGGGCCTGATCTTGTGCAACAGACTACGGAAAAGGTGAAAATGATTCAGGAGAAGATACGAACGACTTAGAGCCGACAAAAGAGTTATGCTGATAAGCGAAGATGACCTTTGGAATTTGAAGAAGGCGATCATGTGTTCTTAAGAGTAACGCCTACGACTGGTGTTGGAAGAGTTATCAAGTCTATAAAGCTTACACCTAAATTCATAGGGCCTTATCAAATTATTCGTCGGATTGGTCCTGTAGCTTACTAAATAGCTTTACCGCCTTTTCTATCTGATGCGTGAAATCCACAAGTGTACGGTTTCGTCGTCAAGTAATAAAAAGATCGAATCCACAGGGACTGTGTCTATGTATACCAATTTATTAATTAATTCAATTAAATTAAACAAAGAGGGAATATGATTGTTGATTAAGAATAATGTAATAACAAAACAATTAAATAAAAAAATCAAGAGAACAGAATTAAGAACAAAGATAGCAAGTTATCAAGAAAGGGGTTTTCAGATTCAAGAAAGCTTCCAAGATTGGGATACCACAATGATACAAGATAAATCCTAATTGACAACCCTTTTATTAAATCTGAAATTCAATTGAAGGTGAATTACCCTAAATTAGTTAATGTTCTTTCTCAAGATACAAGATCCGTGCCCAATTAAACCAATTCTTACTCTCGTGGTAATTAAATTTAAATTGAACCCATTACGCTTTGTGGTAATTCATTGAATCCTCGAAAGGCTAAAACTAATCTCGTGATTTAGACCTTAAGTTCAATTCTTATGGTTCCAACACCTAGGTTCACCTCTCAGTACGTTCCTAAATGCCTATGAGATGCAAATAAGTGGCCAGCAAATTCACATGAATAAGAGCAATAAGAATTGAATCAATGAACAATCAAGATTAATAAAAAGGAAAACAACGTCAATTAATCATTATCAATGTATCAAAGGGCATTGCCCAATCCTAGAAACAAAAGAAACTACTCAGACATAGAGAAGAAGAGACAAGAAATCAAACTTAAAAACATCCCAAACCCGTAACAATGGAAGAAGAAGGGAGAAAGATGAAGAACCCAAGCCTCCTTTGTGCCTCCTTTTGAACTAAACTAGAACCCCCTCATTCTATTCAGAATATCTATTTATAGCCTAGGGTTTTCATTGGCTAAAAGGCCCTAAAAGAAATAAAAATAAAAACTAAAATTTTGCTGCGCACTACGAACCACGGTCGTGGAACTTGCTGTCAGAATTCCATGGGGCCGTGGATCATTCCACGGCCAGGCCGTGGTTCTCTCTACCACAGGCTAATTTTGCATGCTGTTGAGTTCCACGGCCGTGGTTGGTTCCACGGCCGTGGTTGGTTCTCTCTGGAATTCTCTTTTTGCACCTTTTTGCTATCCATAAAGCTCCAACTTCAATCATGCAAGCTTCCATCCATTCCAAGGCCAATTTAGCACCAATCCTACACAATAACACCACAAACACCGCAGTTATCCGAACTAAGGGAAAAACAAACAAAAAGAAAAGCTAAAATGTCTAAAATGCCTAAGAATACATGCAAAACAAGAACAAAACATGATGTTGTTTCACACACATCAAATCCCCCAAGCTTAAGACTTTGCTTGTCCCCAAGCAATAATTAATGCCAAACCAAGAAGTGGGATCAAAAGACAATAAAGAATAAGGAACCCGAGAAAATAATATTCAAGCAATAGGCTAAGGCAAACAAAGAATCTGAGAGGTAATCAAAATCAAGTCCAATTAGAGGCTAAGTTCTCAGAAATCATGCATCCTCACTGATTGAATTAAGTTCACTCCACTAACCACACTCAAAGTGTTTAAGGGTGAAAACCATACGCTCAAAATCCTTCAAAGAAAATGCACTTCCATATGCTTGATAAGAAACCAAATTTTCATTAATAATCAGCATGCATGCAAGAATCAAAAGGTCTTTCAAGGGTTGTAATGGGGCCATGGGAATGATGTTAGGTAAGGTAGAGAAAGGAAGGTATACACAAAGGGCTCATCAAATTTTTTTTTTCAATAAGCACAAGAAATCCAATAGAACATCAATGGAGCAAAGGCATTTTTTCAATCTAAAACATAACTCCACATTTCAAAGAATTTTCTTCCTTACTTTTCCTTCTCCTCTTTCTCCTCTTTTTCGAGCTTTCAACTCATGATGTTTCTTTTATTTTCTTTTTCTCTTTTTTTTTTCATTTGAGAAAAAGGAAGCTCAAATACATATAATTTCCAACACAACTTTCAAACAACTTTCAAGCCCACTTTACTCTATTTAATACTCTAAATGATTACCAATAATATATCATCATAGGCATCAAGAAAATTAAATATGCAATAAGCTCAAATTGGGCAACTAGTGGATGAAAGTGTAATAAATTCAGAAGGCCAGAAAAATACCTAAGATGCCTTAATCATATTCAAGCATGCAACCAAAAATTTCGCCTCAAAATAGTTTCAAATCAAGTTCTAGAGCACAAGATCAATGAGGAATATCACTCAACACAAAGAATGGGAACAAAAATCATACAGTGCATAAGTCCCAAATAGGCTCAAAACTCACATTTAGAGGTTTAAAAATTCAATAAGAAGCACAAATTCAGAGAACATTATGCTAATTATCAACTATCAAAAGATCACCTCTACTATCAAATTAAAACAATGCCTGTAGCCTATCACAAGAATCAACAATTGGGTTCCAAATCAATACCATCTCAAAATCCTCAAAAGAGAGGGGCACAAGTTCAACCGAAAACCCAAGAGATATGATGTTGTGAAAATGCAACATGAAAATACAATGCAAAACAAGACATGAAAATGCATGAAACCAATGATCTAAAATGAAAATAGGAAAATGAAAATGAAAATACCCCCCAAGCTTAGAACTTACATTGTCCCCAATGTAAAAATCTATAACAAAAGAAGGGAGAAAAGAAAAGAACTCACTGCGGTGGTGGGAAATCTTCTGGTGTTCAGTCCATGGCCATAGAATTTTTCATGGGCTGAGTGTGGAACCTTCTGATCTCTCTCTTCTTCTAAATATGACTTCAAGAAGGGTCAAACCTAGACAAAATCCAAAAGACAAACATCAAAACAACAATCTAACAAACAAAATTAAAAGAAAAAGATGAAATAAAATAGAAAAACAAGATAACATGGGTTGCCTCCCAAGAAGCGCTTGTTTAAAGTCATTAGCTTGACTTTGGTCAGGTTTCTGTGCTCAGGTGACATCTACGGAGTAGTGCTCAGTCCCCACTCCTTCAAAGTGTTTCACTCTCTAGCCATTTATCATGAAAGGTTTATGGCCTTCTTTCTTCACCTCAAGCACACCGTAGGATAAAACTCGAACAATCTCATATGGTCCTGACCATTTTGACCATAACTTATTAGGACAGAAACGTAGAAGCGAGTTATTAAGAAGAACTTTATCCCCGATGTTAAATTCACGCTTCTCGATACACTTGTCACTCTGCTTCTTAGGTCCTTCATTGTAGGGCATAGCATCAGTTACTGATTCCTACATACCTGAAAGCACAACACTATCCACAACATTAGTAGCATCTATGCGATTACATGAATTTGAGGAATTAGAATTATTTTCAGATTTAAAAACATCAAAAACTACTTCCTCATCATTTAATCGCAAAGTCAATTTCCCTTCGTGGACATCAATGATCGCCCTTCCAGTGGCAAGGAATGGGCGCCCAAGTATGATCGGCATTGTAGCATCAGCTTCCATATCAAGCACAACAAAATCCACAGGCATATAAAATTTACCAACCTTAATGGGAACATCCTCCAAGATGCCTACAGGGTACTTGACAGACCGATCCGCTAATTGAAGTGAGATTGTTGTGGGTTTTAGCTGACTCACTTCCAACTTCTTACACACAGAAAGGGGCATAAGACTAACACTAGCCCCCAAGTCACACAAAGCTTTATCAAAACTGGTATTCCCAATCAAGCAAGGAATAGAGAAGCTGCCAGGATCCTTGAGTTTAGGAGGCAACTTATTTTGAATTAAAGCGCTACACTCCTCAGTTAACGCTATGGTCTCATACTCCTCTAGCTTTCTCTTATTAGACAAAATGTCCTTAAGAAATTTAGCATAGGTAGGCATTTGTTGCAACGCCTCAGTGAAGGGTACATTAATGTACAACTTCTTAAGGACCTCAAGAAACTTCCCAAACTGCTTATCTAGCTTGGCCTTGGCCAATCTTTGAGGGAAGGGAACTGGGGGTTGGTAAGGTTCAGGGGGTACATACTTAGACACTTTCTCATTGGTCTCTTTTTCTTCTAAGGGTTGTGTCCAAGTTGTTTCTTTTTCTTTATCCCTCCCATCTTTGTCATTTTCCCCCTTTGCTTTGGAATCTTCTAGTTGTTTTCCACTTCTTAAAATCACAGTCTTACAATGTTCATTAGGATTTATTTCAGGCTGTCCTGGAAATTTCCCGTGTGGTCTATATTAAGAGCTAGCTTGTTGGGCTATTTGAGTTTCTAACATCTTGTTACGAATAGCTAAATTATCAACCTTAGATGTCAAATCCTTAATAGCCTCACTAATAACTTGACCATGGTGCCTAAACTCTTCATTTTGCTTGGTTTGACTCTCTACAAAATTTTCAAGGAGAGTTTCGAGTTTAGACTTTTGTACCTGGGGGAAACCAATAGAGGGTTGAGCACTACCTTGTCCAGCTTGATTTTGATTGTTCCGATAGGAGAAGTTGGGATGAGACCTCCAACCGGGATTGTAAGTCTGTGAATATGGATCATTGCGCACCTTTGGTGGAATGTCATAGAAATTGTGGCATGATTCCACTTGCTCCACCGGTGCACCATGTGAGGAACCCTTTTCAGCTTGGCATTCCGCACTCATATGTCCCTGTACTCCACAAATCTCACAAAAGATGTTAGCAGCACTTATGGCATTAGCACTAGCTTTTTCAAGCTTATCAAAACGTTTATTCAATGAGTCAAACTTAGCCATAATTAAACTAACACCATCCACCTCAAACTTACCTTCCGAGAGCTTTCTCGGGTTGTTACCTCTTTCACTGGCCCATTGGTGATGGTTTACAGCGACACTTTCAATAATCTCATAGGCTTCTGTCAACCTTCTGTTCATTAAAGCTCCACTAGCTGCGGAGTCAAGAGACACCTTCGAAGAATATTCTAATCCATTGTAGAAGGTATGAACGATCAACCATTTCTCTAACCCGTGGTGTGGGCAGGCTTCCAGCAAAGCCTTATATCTATCCCAAGCTTCTGACAATGACTCTCCATCTTTCTGAACGAAGCTTGTGATTTGGGTCCTTAGGTGAGCAGTCTTGGAAGGTGGAAAGAATTTGTCCAAAAAGGCTTGCTCCAATTGATTCCATGTGGTTAATGTATCAGGGGGTACCGATTTCAACAAAGCTCTAGCCTTGTCCCTTAATGATAATGGAAACAATCGGAGGCGAATGGCATCAACTGAGGCACCTTTAATTTTGAGAGTCTCACAGAATTCTAAGAACATCTCCACATGATCATTTGGGTCCTCCGAGGGTAAACCTCCAAACTGGTTCTGCGTTATCATAGAAAGTAAGGCAGGAGGTATGGTGAAGTGCCTGGCTTCAATGTCTGGCCGGGCAATTCCAGATCGCAAACCCCGAGCATTAGCGGCTGCATACTCCTTTAAGGGTTTGTTATCCTCAGCTACTGCCATAACAAGTGTTGGTTCAGATATTTCTCTCACTCTTTGCCTTCGTTGTCTTCTCTTTCTATGAAAAGTTCTCTCAATTTCAGAATCAGCTTCAATAAGAGTCCCGAAACGTCTAGTACTTTGTATAAACCAGAGAAATTACCTGCAGAGAGTCAAAGAGAAAACAAGAACGTAATAATATGGTAAAAAGAAAAAAAGGTTTAAAATAATTAAATTAAAAATTAAATTGATATTCAAGAAAAACACAGTCCTCGGCAACGGCGCCAAAAACTTGATGCGTGAAATCCTCAAGTGTACGGTTTCATCGTCAAGTAATAAAAAGATCGAATCCACAGGGACTGTGTCTATGAATACCAATTTATTAATTAATTCAATTAAATTAAACAAAGAGGGAATATGATTGTTGATTAAGAATAACGTAATAACAAAACAATTAAATAAAAAAATCAAGAGAACAGAATTAAGAACAAAGATAGCAAGTTATCAAGAAAGGGGTTTTCAGATTCAAGAAAGCTTCCAAGATTGGGATACCACAATGATACAAGATAAATCCTAATTGACAACCCTTTTATTAAATCTAAAATTCAATTGAAGGTGAATTACCCTAAATTAGTTAATGTTCTTTCTCAAGATACAAGATCCGTGCCCAATTAAACCAATTCCTACTCTCGTGGTAATTGAATTTAAATTGAACCCATTACGCTTTGTGGTAATTCATTGAATCCTCGAAAGGCTAAAACTAATCTCGTGATTTAGACCTTAAGTTCAATTCTTATGGTTCCAACACCTAGGTTCACCTCTCAGTACGTTCCTAAATGCCTATGAGATGCAAATAAGTGGCCAGCAAATTCACATGAATAAGAGTAATAAGAATTGAATCAATGAACAATCAAGATTAATAAAAAGAAAAACAAAGTCAATTAATCATTATCAATGTATCAAAGGGCATTGCCCAATCCTAGGAACAAAAGAAACTACTCAGACATAGAGAAGAAGAGACAAGAAATCAAACTTAAAAACATCCCAAACCCGTAACAATGGAAGAAGAAGGGAGAAAGATGAAGAACCCAAGCCTCCTTTGTGCCTCCTTTTGAACCAAACTAGAACCCCCTCATTCTATTCAGAACATCTATTTATAGCCTAGGGTTTTCATTGGCTAAAAGGCCCCAAAAGAAATAAAAATAAAAACTAAAATTCTGCTGCGCAAGACTTTTCACGGCCGTGGTTCATTCCATGGCCAGGCTGTGGAACTTGCTGTCAGAATTCCATGGGGCCGTGGATCATTCCACGGCGAGGCCGTGGTTCTCTCTGCCACAGGCTAATTTTGCATGCTGTTGAGTTCCACGGCCGTGGTTGGTTCCATGGCCAGGCCGTGGAACTCTCTAGAATTCTCTTTTTGCACCTTTTGCTATCCATAAAGCTCTAACTTTAATCATGCAAGCCTCCATCCTTTCCATTGCCAATTTAGCACCAATCCTACACAATAACACCACAAACACCGCAGTTATCCGAACTAAGGGAAAAACAAACAAAAAGGGAAACTAAAATGTCTAAAATGCTTAAGAATACATGCAAAACAAGAACAAAACATGATGTTCTTTCACACACATCACTATCCAATCTATATAATGTATTCCATGTGTCTCAGCTGAGGAAATACATTCCCGATCCAACTCTTGTTATACAACCGGATAAAGTGCAGCTGAAGGATAATTTGACGTATGAAACACTTCTTATTAGAATCGAGGGCAGGAGAGTGAAATAACTTCGAGGGAAGATGATTGAGCTGGTGAAGGTGATATGGAATGATGTGACGTGAGATGCTACATGGGAACTAGAGGATAGGATGAGGGAGCAATACCCTCATTTGTTTTGATGTATGATGAATTTCGGGGATGAAATTCTTATTAGTAGGGGAGAGTTGTAACACCCCAACTTTTGAGATAATTACAATATAGTCCTAAAATGTACTGTTTTGTGAATTTTGTGAGTAGTAAATTAAATTTGATTGTTTCGTGAGTGTATTTGATCATTGTGTGTGATTTGCTCCGAGCCAGGGAAATAATAATTTTTTGGCCGAAAAAATCTTATTTTAATTAATTAGAACTGACGGATCTTACTAAACCCAATTCTGATTGATATATATATTAATCTCGTAATTTTTAGGATTTAACTGTGCAATAAAATAATTTTATATTATTATAATATTATTTTATATTACAGTACCTACTGTCTCAAAAACAGTAGAAATCTGCTTCAAAATGACCACGGATCCTTAAAAATCTGTGGGACCCACGTTTAGGAAAAACAGTCAACGATTCTGACTAGACAAATTTTAAACCAATGGGAGCGAGTCAACGAAAGTGGCTTGACTATTTTGAACCAATAGGAATAGGTCAACAAAAGGAGCATGGACTTTAATATGGATCGTTGGATGAAAACTTAGTTAGGAAGCCTTTAACCTTAACCGTTGATCAAATCTATGGTGTGGATCTGAACTTGATTAGCAAGCATTGAATATTGGCCATGGATCTAATCAAGGGCTTGTAATTAAAGTTGAATTCAATGGTTAGGATTAAGTCAAACATAGTGGCTTGAATTTGATTAGTAGTTAATTAAATCTAATTTGGTTAATCTAATTACTTAATTAGCAAACTAAGTAAACTAACTTAGTTATTAATTAGTTATAATCTAAATACTAATTAGATATCTTAATATTGTTTAGAGGTTATAATATAAGCTAATATATATTAAACTAATTAGTTATATGATTAGAATGTTAATTAAGTGTTATTAGGAGATTTAACCTAATTAATTTCCTATTTAATTAGCATCAAATTAGCTTGTAATTAAAATTAATCCAAGCCCCCTAAACCCAATGAACCCCACGGCCATGATGGCTAAATAGGCAAGTTTTCACAAAGTTCTACATGGTTCATGAACAACCTAAATGACATAAACCATGTGCACCATAATGTGAACACTATTAGATATTTACCATCTAATTTAGACAATCAACCTCACCCACACTCACCTCACGGCAGCCCCTCCCTTTCTAGAACATCAAGTTGCTGAGGTAGAATTCATCTCCCTTTCTAATCCTTGTTATGAGTAGAATTTATTTTAAGTTTATTTGTTTTTTTGCAGTTCCCGGTTAAATGGCGGATAACGGTACTCTGTGACTCTCAAATCAGTTTGTCTTTCAGTTTCCCATAATAACTGATTCATTCTCCTTCAAAATGGATGTCATCCTCTCAAATCTAAGAAAGCATTTCCCTTCTATTCCTAAAAATGCTCTAACCAAAATCTACAAAGCTAGGTATGAAAGACTGAGACTGTTAATGTATAAGGGCATCCCAGAAGATATACGCTGGATAATCGAAGCAAAGGTTCGTTTAGCTGGTGAATCTTCAGATTCATTTATCCCATACATGCCTGGTCTCGGTAAAAGTTCATTTTCAAAAAGGAGAAGAGCAAAAAGAATGCAAGTTTGTTACAAGTGTGCACGATGGAATTGTAACACACGATGTCGCTCTTTGGGGATGGTTTCGTAAACAGAGAAGATAAAATATTCTTCATTAAGAATGGACTGAGTAAGGAGTCATTAGATAATATCTTATTGACTCTTGAGATGCATTCTTGTGGAGTTATGCAGCGTGAACTTCTTAGTTTGTGGAATCTCTTTAAGGACGAGCAAGAGCGTTATAGTCTTGAGAATCTGACTCAAAAAGACCCTGTTTGCCAATTTATAAGAAAATTGGATGGGAAGCTTATCCTCGACTCATAGAAGGCGTTTAAGCAATTTCTAGACGTGAAACCAGAGGAAGATATGAGCCACAATCACAACAACATGTATATATTATCTTGTACATTTTTAAAAAAATAAAAGACAAAAGAAAAAAAATGAAATAAAAAAGAATAAAAAAAAGGCAAAACTTCAGTTGTACTTGGTCTATAATTAGATTAGGAGCCCCTGTCAGCAGCAGCCCCGTCATTGACTTGGGTGGACCATACGCTGGTCCGTAAATAAGGTTCGTGTGCCATGCTCTGTAGAGAGCCGCACTCCACAACCCAATGTTCACCATCTAGGCACTGTGGAGTTGATGAACAGGTAGAAGCGTCCCACTTTGGTTATTAGTGAGAAGTAACCCGCGGCTGCCAAAGCGTATGAGGTATCTGAGCTTGATCCTCTTTTTTATTAGAAGGGGCTCTCAGTGCCCTGGGATGGAGCGTTCTAGATCTTGGACATTGCGGATTTTAGATTTTAGCATCTTTGTTGATGTTACGAACCCAAGTGTGAGCTCTCCAGGTTCTAGACCCAGGATGGAAACCCACAATGGTTTCTTTATTCTCTTTTCTTCAAACAAGCGGGAGGGAGAAGAATTCCAAGATTAGCTGAGCCGTCTTGGTATTACTGCACTCATGACGAGCAGTATAAAGATACGCCATGAATCCTGTACATATAGGTATGTCATCATTTGTTATTATTATTTTAGCTTTGTATAGTTTTGTTGTATTTTGGTTTTGGACAGACGATCTTTTGGACGGGATCCTTCAGAGGTTTCTAGACTTCTTTACCCTGATGGTTTTCTTGAAGTAAAAAAAAAAAAATAATAGAAAAAAATAAAAAATAATAATAAAATAAAAAAATTATGTTTCTTACTTTCAAAGTTTTCTGACAACAGCCAACCTACCCATATAGGAGCTATTATTACTTTTTCTATTCTCTTCTCTATTTAAACACTCTGTTTTCTTCACTTTCTTGCAACTCATAATCATTCAAAGAGAATGTGAGTATAGAAATGGAGGGAGCTTCTTCTTCTGTTCATAGATTTGCCAGTATCTGTGTATTTTGTGGGACAAGTTATGGGAAGAGTTTAGAATTTGTAAACGCAGTAAGCACTATTGGTAGAACACTTGCTGCAAGAAACATTCGTGTAGTATATGGGGGAGGTTGCCTTAGGTTAATAGGGGCTGTATCATTTTTTACATTTGTAAGAGGTGGTCAAGTTTTAGGTGTCATTCCTGAACCTTTAACTCGAAGGAACATCGTTGGAAAGACAATTGGACTGAAAATTCAAGTATCATCTATGCAAGGACGAATGAAGGCAATGCTTGAAAACTCTGATGCATTCATTGCCTTACCTGGTGGTTTTGGTACTTTGGAAGAAGTCTTTCAAATTGTCTCTTGGGCCCAATTGAACATTCACCATAAACCCATAGGTTTGTTGAATGTTAATAATTTCTTTAATAATTTATTATCTTTTGTTGACCATGCTATGGAACAGAAATTTGTCACACCTTCAGCACGATAACTCTTTATCTCTGCTTCCACTATTGATGAGTTGATTGATAAATTAGAAGCTTTTGTTTATGAACCTGATCCAGTAACAGCTCAGATAGATTAGTCCGAAGGAAGTGGTGAGGGAAACAGAATGAAAAGAAAGCCAGCCAAGACACTCCAACTATTTAAATAATTACAAGCTTTGGTTTTATTTATCATACTTTGTTTCTGTTTAAATTTGTGTGAGGTTTCTCTTTTCAATAATTGCAACAACAGGTACTATCTTCTATCCTTTACCTATCTATCGTTGACATTGAGGACAATGTTGTGATCTGGTTGGGGGAAAGGATAGTTGTGCAAAAAAAAAAATCAAATTTTTTTTTAGGAAGTGTGTGTATTAATATGTTTGTTGTGTTTATATGTTTGTCAGTAACTTACTAAACCAGTTAAGGATGGCAGAGTAAGGAGTAAATTTTACTCTTGAGACACATTTTAGTTGTGGTAGATAACTACTTTGTGTGGAAGTAGCAATTCAAATTCAGGGAAATTTGCATGATTGAGTTAATTGTCTTCTTTCTTAAAAATCACATGCTTGGTTATGGATGTTGAATTACTGGATTGAGATTGATAGAATTATGCCTTGTGAAATTTTGAGCCTATTGATGAATGGATTGAACATTTGTACCATTATCTTCTTTCTTGTGTGAATTTCACTCATGGAATTATTATTCTAGAACTTGCTTTAATTCTTTTTGAGACTACATTTTCATATGCATACATAAATATGATTGAGGTATTTTTCTTGAAATAGCTACTTTGATCAAATAATCAGCCTTGCTTAGTATCATATTGTCTCAATATGATATCAAGCACTCTTATGACTTCTTGGAAATTCTCTGATTCCTATTAACGTAAAGCATTGGAAATGACCTATTTTCCCTTGCTCAACCTCTTTGAGCTTATTTGACCATTCTATGTTTCGAACTCATTATGTGCTTTAAATGAAAAACTATGTTCTTACCTGACCTTAGGGAATAAGAGAACATTAGCTTTGTCATTCGATGAGTTCTTGAACAAGTGCGGGGGTGTGTGTACAGAATGGTTAAAAAAAATGTATAAATGATGTTTTTTTTTGTAAAAAAATAAAAAAAATAAAAAAAAATCAAAAAATCAGAAATTAAAAGTAAAAAAAATGTAAAAAAAAAAAGAGGGTCAACAAGGCAATAAAGGAAAGGAAAAGAATATGTAAAGAGAATTTGTATTAGGTGGAGTTAGGATAAACTTTTATACTTGTTAACTGAACTCAGCTTTCATGTTCTTTTATTCTCTTTGGTATTTAACTTGTCATATCCATATTACCTTCTCATTTACCTTAACCCTATTACAACATTGAATAAAGTCCTCATATTTTTTGTATGCATGTGTTCTAGTAGTGAAGAAGTAAAAGATAAGCAAGCTTATGGTAGTGCAATTTTCATGGGTTGAATTGAGTGAAATACCTACCTTTTAAACACTTAAGGGATTGAAAGTGAATCTTGTAAAGATCTATCATTCTTGACTCATGCTTTTCAATTGAAATTTTCTTGCCTGTTGGTTTGAGATGTGAAGATATGTTACTTCATGAATGTTTTGATTACTTGAATGATTGGTTGCTTTTCATTTTTAAATATTATTAAAAATTAAGTCTTTTAGAGTGTTTAACTTTTGAGTTTGTTTCGTTTTTTTTTAGTTTTGGTCTTGTGTGTTTTGCCCAAGAGTGCAAAAAGCTAAGTGTAAGAGAATTTGATGATCACATATTTGATACATTAATAAGCCTTCATTTTTAGTCATTTACACTCTCCATGTACTTAATTGATTGAGTTTGATTATGTTTTGTAAGTTTGGACTCAAATTGGACTTAATTGAATTTTTTAGCATAATTTACATCTTACATTATTTCTGTATTTAGCTATATGTTGGGATATAGGTGTCCAAATGAGGTGAATCTAGTGGCATTTTAAAGATAAGAGAGAGCTCTATAACTTTCATGAAGACCTCAAAGGCCCAATCACACGAGTAGATAACTCAAATTGGGGTTGAAATAAGAACTAGAGTGCTATTCCTGACAGCTTGACCTATATGTACTTTTCATGCCAAAATTTGGGCTAGAGATTGTCAAATGAGCTGAAATTTTGTTACTGAATAATTGAGACCTATATCTACAACTTTCATGTTGAACACTTTTCCCAAATCTGAGGCCTAATAGGTGATATTGGGTTTGTAATTCAGAATAGAGGAGCTGTAACTGAGCCTAAGTAGTGTGCAGTAATTTGAACTTATCTGGAGTTATAGAAATGATATTAGATTCAAACTAAATCCATTTGAAATCTAAGATCCAGGCCTACAATTTTCATGAAGATCATAATTGCTCATTCGGATTCATTCAATGACTTCAGAGCTAAATGATTTTGAAGACAAGGAATCTCCATAATTTTCCACTCACCAAAAGTCATTTGGCATTTTTCGCTCATTTTCCACTCATCCACTCACTAATGACTCAGCCCCCTTGTCATTTTGTATCTCTAATCCTCTATAAAAGGGGGCCTTGGTAGATCATTGAAGGTATTAGGTGTTAGGTACTAAAATGATGCTAGTTTGTTACTAGGTTTTCTTGTAGTAATTTTCCTTTGTTCTAAATTGAAGTCATGTTCTTCTTCTTCTTTTTCTCTCTTTCTTTCTTATTATCTATGAGTAACTAAGTTTTATTTTGCTTGAGTGATAGAGTGAAGCTCTTGGTAATGAAATAAGGTTAGATTAATTTCTCTCTTGTGCTTAAATGATATATTTTCAAGTGGTCATTATACGTATTATATTTTGTTTCCAATTAATTTAAAAACCCTCCTTGTAAAATGGAGTTCTTGATTTGTTGTAGACAAGAGATTGGCATAATGAATGCTTTAACCTATTTACAAGTGATGGTGCTAGAAACTCTCCGTATAAAGTGGAGATCTTGATTTGTTGTAGACAAGATTTTGACACAATGAATGCTTGATCCCATTTATGAGTGGTGGTGTTAATAGATGATTAAAGGAATCATAATATAATTATGTATATAATTTTTAATAAACTTTGAACGTTGTATTTTCTGATTGGAACTTTCGTTATGTGTAGATTCTAATTGAGTTATAAAAGAATTAATCTTGTCCTTAATTTATTTACCAAGAGTGGATCTCCTAACCCAAGCAATTCTTTTTTATTTGTGACCAAGTTTTTATCACCTTTATTGTTGTAACAAAATATTTTCCTTACGTCAAATAAATTTTTCTTCATCAATTCCTTGTGGTTCGACTCGGACTCTCGAGAAATTTATTACTTGAGATAACCTGCACTTGGGTTTGCAACTTAACCTTTAATTCTGCATCATTAGGGAATATTGTTTAGATGATTTGAAAAACAAATTAGGGTTTAAGGATTTATAAGTAAGATTAGAAATAATTATAACGTCATAATCTGAGGAGCAATAACTTTTGAATGTACCAAATGGGAAAAATCTTGGAGATAATTGGAATCATGGAAAAAGGATTTATTAGTAGTAAATCTAGGTAACTTGACAATCAAGAAAATTAATTAAGAATTATAAGATAAGAATGGAAGAGAATAACATTGATTCTTAAGCAAAAGAGTGACTTATGGTCTTAAGAGGAGAAACAAGCTTGTGAAAGAAATAGAGAAAATTTGAAAGACTTAGATAAAAAGGAAAAGAATGGTGAGGTAAGAACATTGTGATTTCTTTTTAGGATTCATAAATGATATGAGGATAGGTTATTCGAGGAACTTAGTTAGAAGAAGCTAGTGATTTGGATTAATTTCTATTTTCATTCTCGAGAATATGAAAATGAAAGACTAAAGAAGACCTAATGTTTCTATATGCTAGAGAAGTTTGTGAAAATGCTCCACGTGACTTGATAATAATGATTCTTGAAATTGCTCGACTGAAATCCTTTGTGATAGCATGCATTGACATTGTGCCTTGGGCCGATGTATTGGACACAAGTGGATTATAGATGTGAACCTTGTGTTTTAGGGCCGAAGTGCTAGACCCGAATGGATCATTGGTATTATGTAGTTGTATGGGCGGCAATATAATATCATTGATACTAATGGTATTGGACAATCGTATAGGCGGTTGCCTTAATACTGTTGGGGACAATACAACGGTGGTTTGATTCTTTGAGCATGCAATTGAGTATTAGACTATTGGCTTTTGATGCCTAGGAGTGAGCGAGAACTTACAGGATAGTGCGATCCTTGATGGATCTTGGAGGACACCGAGGGCGGGTGATTCACCAGTGACCACTATCATATTGTATACCCCTGGTCGTGAACATAGCTCCATGGAGGAGGAATTGGTCACATTGTGCATGAGGATGGTCAGCATACACATCGTGCATATGCATAGTCTGCACATCTGTTATTGTGACATGATCCATACACACATATATATATGTCTTGATGTACCTTGCTGATTTACTTATCAGTTAATAACATGATTATGTTTGTTATTCTATGAATATTCTTATATTGACATGATCATATCTTCTATTACTTGGTGTTGTCGTGTATGAAAGGCACTATTATCTTTCGTTGTGTTTCTTGCTACCATGATGGTATTGATATAGGGGATCTCACCTCTTCTACTGTATTATTATGTCTGTTTCTGTCTTTATACTTATGTTGGAAAAGACTGTGATGGTGACGAGACCAGACCTGCAAGGTTTCACTAGGCTACGGTTCCATAAAGGCATTGGAGCATGGAGTATTCAGTGGGACACTGGGCGTGTTTGGTATGAAGGAGTTGTCTCGTTCAGTTGGAGTAGGACTAGGCATGAGGTGGTCTCGTTTACTATGGACGCAGATGTTCACTTGGAGTTCTACATGTCCCTTGGGGAGCTCTGGGATGATCGGAGAGCTTCCTATAGGGAGGGCTCTGTGGAGTCGACTGCTCGGGACGGAGTTATCTCGTTGAGTTGGAGTAGGACTAGGCATGAGGCGATCTCGTTTACTATGGACACAGATGTTCACTTGGAGTTCTACATGCCCCTTGGGGAGCTCTGGGATGATCGGAGAGCTTCTTATAGGGAGGGCTCTGTGGAGTCGACTGCTCGGACTCCTATCCGTAGTGACATGCCCCAATTGGGGGCTTTGTCTATTGAGGATCCCGAAGGGGATCTAGGCAAAGGTCGAGTGCAGGAGCCCATTCTTCAGGTGTTTGGACTTGGTCAAGGCTCAATTTTTATTTAGTAGTTATATGTATAGGTATGCCTATTTTGGAGTACTTAAGTTTTATGCTTTTGGAATATGTACTGAGGTACTTAAGGATATAGTAAACTTTGTTTTATGAAAAGTCTTTTATTCAGTTCTTATGACTTAAGTCTTTTATTTATTTCAGTCAACTTATATCATCCGTTAAAAGGTAATTATTGAATATCATGTTTTATAATATTTACTACTTCATAGTTTGATAAGTTTTTACACAAAAAGAGTCATTTTAAAGTGTAAGGGTGATGTTTGATAAATTTTAAAATAAGAGTCGGTCTGTTAATGTGATGCCTCCCGGAGGGGGTGTTACAGGTAACCCTATCACAAAATCCATTGTGATGTTATCCCATTTCCACTCAGGGATTCCTAAAGATTGAAAAGGTCCAGAGGGTTTCTGGTTTTCTATCTTGACCTTCTGACACGTTAGGCACCTAGACACAAACTTGACTATGTCCCCCTTCATTCCAGACCACTGAAACATCTTTAAGTTTTCATACATCTTAGTGGCCCTTGGATGGATAGTGTACTGACTACAGTGAGCTTCTTCAAGGATCCTTTCCTTGATTCCGGATTCACTTGGAATGCAAAGTCTACCTCTAAACTTAATCATCCCATCATTAGCCATATCAAACTCTTTGGGATTTCCTAAAAAAATATGCTCATTTATATCTCTATGAGTCTCATCTTCCTTTGAGCTTTTAAAATCTGAGTCCTCAAGTCGCTCACTATGTCCACTCGACTCACACTGTGACTATGTGGTAGCACTATTACTGAAAGGCTCATGTGTCTAAAACTCTCAAGAAGTTCACTCTCGTAGATCATCATCTGGGAAACGTGTAGGAATTTCGTACTTAGTGCATCAGCCACCACATTGATCTTACCTGGATGATACTTTAACTCAAAGTCATAGTCTTTATAACACTCCATCCATCTCTATTGTCTCATGTTTAGCTCTTTTTTATCAAATAGGTACTTCAAACTCTTATGATCACTGAACACTTCAAATTAGACTTCATATAAGTAATGTCTCCAAACTTTTAAGGCAAACACTACAACAGCTAACTCCAGATCATGAGTAAGGTAGTTCTCCTCGTGTGGCCTTAACTGCCTAGATGCATAGGCAACTATTCTCCTATGTTGCATCAAAACACACCTCAAACCCATCTTTAAAACATCGTAGTACACCTCAAAGTTCTCCAAGGGATCCAAAATTACAAAACTGGTGTAGTAGTCAACCTCAATTTTAACTCTTGGAAACTAATCTCATAATCCTAAGTCCACTCAAAAGTACTACATTTCTTAATTAATCTAGTCAAGGGTTGCGCTAATTGAGAAAACCACTTTATGAGCCTCCTATAGTACCCTGCCAAGCCTATGAAGCAACTTTACTCGAGTCCACTGAAATCCAACCCTGAGAAATCAAATGGCCCAAAAATGGTACCTGGTTAAGCCAAAACTGACACTTTGATTGCTTGACAAATAATTTCTTTTCCTTAAGGGTTTCCAAAACCACTTAAGATACTGCTCATGGTCCTCCATTGTTTTGGAATAGATTAGGATATCATTAATAAACACCACAACAAACTGATCCAAGTAGGGTCTAAAGATCCTGTTCATGTAATCCATGAACACTGTCGGTGCATTCGTCAACCCAAAAGACATCATGAGGTACTTATAATGCCCATACCTAGTCCTAAAAGCAATTTTAAGGATATTATCTTCCCTAACCCTTATTTAGTGATATCCTAATCTAAGATCAATGTTTGAGAAAACTGAAACTCCTCTCAGTTGATCCATAAAATCATCTATCCTAGGCAACAAATATTGGTGTATGCCCTAGAGGCCAATTGATTTTGACCATACTAGCTTACATTGTATTATACTATTTATTTAATATATGTGACATTTCATTTATTGTGTTATTTATGATATACATAACACAGTCCTTAGAATAGTAAGTTTTATGCCATAAGACATCAAGTGGATGACTTGATCATGAGATCCTATAGGATAGAAACAGAACACTATTCTTAAATGTCCCTAGTCAAGTATTATTGTTAATCAGGATAACAATAATGCATTGAGACTAGTATGTGCATAGACTGATGGCCAAATCTCACGGGTCATGGATATGAGATATCAAGTCTTCACATAGGTACATATTAGAGTAATGACGTATTAGACTGACCCGCCATGAGAACGCTATGTGGATCGTTACGTGAGTGTCATAAGCAATTCTTATAGTGATAATGGTGTAAGTGGTCTTTTGACCTGAAATCACTACGATTCCTACATGAGAAGTTGTATATTTTAATGTCATCAAACGTAATCTGTAACAAGGTGATTATAAAGTTAGTTATTGGACATACTGCGAATCATGCGAAGGGATGTGAGTAACCTAGATGGGATTTATCCCTCCTACATAACAGGAGTGATATCATTGGGCCTTCTGATTGAGTGAGACTATGAAATGTATGGCCATGCTCAAATGAGTTAATATGATATATTGATCTCATTTGTTATTACTACATCTACTCGAGTATCAGGAAATGAAATATTGAACTATACAAAGGTGACACGTTCCATGCCTTGTGTTCAATCTAGATATCTAGACAAAGGGACTAAAGTACACGGTAACATTGATCACGGAAAGGTTATATCAACTGACATTCTCATTACTTGGGTAGCAGCGATGTGTTGTTAAATACTGCCCACTACTTGTAATATTAAAATAAGATTTTAATATTGCTGCCAACGTCATGAGAACCTACAAGGTCGAACACTTAGAACAAACTTAGTTGGAGCAATAAGGATCCGAGTTGGACTGGGATTTAATCATGGGCCAGACTCATAACAGATGAGTCTAGGGTTGCACAGCTTAACTTGATGCTGCTCACACTCACATTAGGTAGCAGCTATTATAAATAGCATTGCTAAGAGGGCTGTTAAGGCACGCAAAAAAAAAAAAACCCTAGCCACACTTGACAGAAATAATGAGTGAGAGAGTGATAGGTTTCTCTTCTCTTTGCAGCTAGCACTGTAGTAGAGAGGTCAAACTCCAAGACTACAGACGTTGGATGTTTTGCAAGTCTATTCATGTGGATAACGTAGAGGCATCATTGTTGTTGTGGTGCTTGTGATTTTCTTGATTATTTTTCCATCTCGCTTCAAGAGGTAAACTCAAAAACACGGATTATGGTCCTTTTTTCGCATGGATCCTTGGTGGGAATTTTTTTTTTCGCTATGTGATGTATCTGTGATTCCCAACAGTGGTATCATAGACACTTGCAAAACCATGATTTGGTCTTTGCTGTTTACGTGTTGTATGAAATAACATGTTTAGTTATTCTCTTTTCGGTAAAAGGTATGGTATTTAATATGTTATTTCAGAAAATGTATGAATCCTTTACGAAAACATATTCTGTTTGACATATTGTATGCAAAACCATGATGACGTTTTCAAAATTGTGAACATATTCGTATGTGTTTATATGTCTGTATGTCTTTGCGAAGTTTTCTGGTATATATGTGACATATACAACAGCGCAGCGCAAGGAATCTAGAAGCCTTGTTTATGGTCTGCGGCGGCATCAAACATTAATATCAAGCAAACTTTCTTTTTGGATAGCGGAGCGGCGCAAGGGTTTTGGAAACCTTGTCTTGGTCTGCGGCAACATCAAGTGTTGATGTCAAGCAAACCTAGTTTTTGGACAACACAACAACGACGTTAGGGGTTTTCCCATGACATGAAGTGTTCATGTCCTCACGACTATGAGGGTTTATGAGTTGATACCCTAGCCGTCAAGGAGGCGCAAGAGGTTCAGCTGACTGGGCAGCGGGACCCCTGTGCACCGGGGCGCTGCCCCGAACCCCATTGCGTAGTGTGTGTTATTCGAAAGCGCAATATTTAATTCTGTTTTTATGACTCACAAAATAATAATGTATTATTATTGAGAGTTTATATGTTCTTTGTGGCATATGGTGCATGGTTATGACATTAGTCCTCCTTTTATACCTTTTGGTTAAATTTAAAATATAGCCTGCGTGTTGTGCCTTTCTCTCTACATTTTGGTTGTACATTCTCTTCTCACTTAACTCCTCTTGTATGCAAAACTAGGTTTCTTTATACTTTGTAATGTAATCTTGATGTGGAGGCAAGAAGACAACATCATATGAGGACGTTGATACAAGATGCTTAATGAAACTGGTTCGCTCCCTAGGTTTAGTTATTGATACTCTCATTGGCTTAGGAGAATCAATGCTTAAGGGCCATAACCATGTCACATTCTTTTTATGCTTTACATGTATGAGATGCATAGATTTTTATGGTATGTTAAATAGTTTAATAAATGGTGAGATCTAATAATAATTATAAAAATTCCCTCAAAGCAAATATTTAGTCATTGTTTGATGCCTTCTAATGCGTGGCACTCATCAAGGCTGGTATCGATTAAATGTAGGTCTGCCAAAGCAGGATGCCTTTATCTATATTAGTAAGACGTGATGGGATAAAGGTAATATCCAACTGCCAACTATTGGGTCTGACTTAACTAGGCCATATCAATAGAATTGAAGGCTTAGAAGTATAGAGTTGGGCTTTAGTCCATTAGATAGATTAGAATAAGTGTTATTCACCTAACTATCCAAGAGTTGCATGTGATGTAACTGAAAAAAGTTTTCTACCTAAATAACCAAACTTTGAGCGATCAGCCAAAGTTGAATTAAAGCTAGGTAAAATATGGATCTTGGCCCACTAGGAAATCTTACGATAAGATTTTCTGAGTCAATTTTAAGGGTCATTGATTTGAATAAAATAGTGGGAAGCATATTTAATTAAAGACCTTGTTAAATATGTTTATGGTATGATACTTATACTTTGCATATTTTCTGTTGATAGATTACCATGGCAACAAACACTTCAAATAACTTATCATTGTGATCTGTCCTTGAGAAGGACAAATTGTCTGGGACAAATTTCCTACACTGGTATAGGAATATGAAGATTGTCTTCAAAAATGAGAAAAAGATGTATGTTCTAAAGTAGCCAATTCCGAAGCCACCAGATGTAAATGCCCCTAGAGGTGAAAGAGATGCTTATAAGAAGCATCTACATGATGCCTTGGATGTCATATATCTCATGTTAGCCACCATGAACTATAATCTTCAGAAGCAATATGAGAACATGGAGGCTTACGATATGATCGTGCACTTGAAGAAGCTCTATCAAGAGCAAGCTATGCATGAGAGATTCGAAGTCTCTAAGGCACTTTTTCAGTGCAAACTAGTAGAGTGAAGCCCTGTTGGTGCTCATGTCCTCAAAATGATTGGGTACATTGAAAACCTAGAGAGACTTAGTTTCCCATTGGGTCAAGAGTTGGCCACTGATCTAGTCTTGCAATCATTGCTGGAAAGTTTTAATCAATTCATCATGAATTACAACATGAACGAAATTGACAAATCTCTACTAGAGTTACTAAGCATGTTGAGAATTGCTAAGCAAAACATTAATAAAGGAAAAGGAAAGGTCATTATGATGGTCCAAAAGGCTAAGGGAAAAAACCAACCGAAGAAGCCCAAGGACAAATGGAAAGGCAAGGGTAAGGAGAAATCCAAGCCCAGCACTTCCGGCTTGAAACCTGCGGGCAGAGTGGCTAAGGAAGGTATGTGCTTCCATTGTGGTCAGATCAGACATTGGAAGAGAAACTGCACCAAGTACTTGGAGGAGCTTAAGAAGAAGAAGGGAAGTGAGACTTCCACTTCAGGTTTTTTTTTATTATAGAAGTCAATTTATCTACTTCTAGATCTTGGGTATTAGATACTAGATGTAAGTCTTACATTTGTGTAAATGTGCAGGATCTAAAGAACAGCAGACCGTTGGCTAACGATGAAGTCGACCTACGAGTTGGAAATGTAGCAAAAGTTGCTGCTTTATCCGTAGGGACTTATTTATTATCTTTGCCCACTAGGCTTGATATTGAGTTGAAGAACTATTATATTGTGCTTGCTATTAGTAGAAATATCATTTCTATTTCTTGTTTAGACAAGAAAAGTTTTACTTTTATAATAAAGGACAAAAGTTGTTCTATTTATTTTACTGATATTTTTTATGGCAGTGCACAACTGAGTAATGGACTTTATGTCTTCAATCTCAAAATGTCCGTTTATAACATAAATACCAAGAAGTTCAAATCTAATGATATGAACCCAACTTATTTCTAGCATTTTCATTTGGGCCATATAAATGAGAAATGCATTTCCAAACTCCATAAAGATGGATTCTTGGACTCATTTGATTTTATCATATGAGATACGTGAGCCTTGTTTATTGAGGAAGATGACTAAAGCCCTATTCTTTGGACAAGGTGAAAGGCCTAGTGATCTTTTGGGCCTCATACATAGTAATGTATGTGGACCCCTAAACATACCAGCTAGCAGTGGTTTTTAATACTTCATTACATTTACTGATGATTTTAGTAGATATAAGTTTGTGTATCTTATGAAACACAAATCAGAATCCTTTGAAAAATTCAAGGAATTCAAGAATGAGGTACAAAACCAACTTAACAAAAGTATTAAAGTCCTTCAATCAGATCGAGGAGGTGAATACTTAAGTCAACAGTTTGATGATCATCTGAAAGAGTATGGGATAATCTCTCAACTCACTCTTTCTAGAACGCCACAATGGAATTGTGTTTTTGAAAGGAGGAACCAGACATTGTTGGACATGGTCTGATCCATGATGAGTAATGCAAACCTTCTAGGCTCCTTCTGGGCACATACACTATTAACAGTAGGTTTTACACTTAACTGTGTTCCATCTAAGACAGTTCAAAAGACACCATATGAGATATAGACTGGGAGACGGCCCAGTATGTCTTTCATGAAGATTTGGGGTTACGAAGCTTATGTGAAACATCAAGTTATTGATAAGCTTGGACCCAAATCAGATAAATGCTTCTTTGTGGGGTATCCCAAGGAAACCAAGGGATACTATTTCTATAATCCTATAGAGGGCAAATTGTTTGTCGCACGGACTACTATGCTTCAAGAAAAATAGTTTATCTCCGAAAGAACCAGTGGGAGGAAATTAGAACTTGAAGAAATTCAAAATTCACATAGTAACAACGAACAAATGGTGGAAATAGAGCAACCTCCACAAAGTGATGTAGAATAACAACCTGCTCTAGTAGCACAAGACCTGCGTAGGTCTAACAGGATACATCATCAACCAAAGAGATATGAATTTTTCATAACCCAACAAGGTGATATATTGCTCATAGATCAAGATGAGCCCATAACTTACTAGGAAACCATTATGGGCCTAGAATATGAGAAATGGCTTAAGACTATGAGTTCTGAAATGGAATCCATGTATGCCAACTAGGTATGGACCTTCGTTGACCCACCTGAAGGGGTAAAACCCATTGGATGCAAGTGAGTTTTCAAAAAGAAAACTAACATGGATGGTAACGTGCATTCCTTTAAGGAGTGATTAGTGGCTGTGGGTTTCAAGCAAATTCATGGTGTAGACTATGATGAGACTTTTTCCCCAGTTTAGATGCTTAAATCCGTTCGGATCTTGCTTACTATTGCAGCATGCCACGATTATGAAATCTAAAAAATGGATGTCAAAACTACTTTCCTTAATGAAAATCTTCTTGAGGACGTGTATATGAACAACCTGAAGGTTTTGCCACTCCATAGGATGTTGGAAAGATATGCAAGTTGCAATGATCTATTTATGGATTGAAGCAAGCTTCTAGAAGCTGGAATCTTCATTTTGATGATACAATAAAAAAATTTGGTTTCATCAAGAATGAAGAAGAATCTTGTGTCATCAAGAAAGTTAGTGGGAGCACATTTGTCTTTCTAGTATTGTATGTAGATGACATACTACTCATCGGAAATGGTATCCCTACCCTACAGTCTGTAAAGACTTAGTTAGGGAAATGCTTTTCCATGAAGGACTTGGGCAAAGTCACCTATGTATTAGGTATTAGGATCTACAAAGATAGATCACAAAGACTGCTTGGCCTAAGTCAGAGTACATACATTGATAAAGTGTTAAGATAGTTTAACATGCATGAATCCAAGAAAGGACTCTTGGCTATGTCATATGGTGTAAGCCTATCTAAGGCTCAATCCCCTTCGACCCAGGATGAGAGGGATCGCATGAGATGGATTCTATATGCATTGGCAATTGGATCTATCATGTATGTCATGTTATCTACTCGATCATACATCTAATATACTATAAGCATAACGAGTAAGTACCAGTCTGATCCCAATGAGAGTCATTGGACTGCTGTCAAGAACATCCTTAAGTACTTGAGAAGGACTAAGGATTCGTTCTTGGTATATGGAGCCGAGGAATAACTAGTTATAAAGGGTTACATTGATGCTAGCTTTTAGACCAATAAAGACGACTCCATATCATAATCGGGTTTTGTTTATTTCCTGAGTGGTAGGGCTGTGAGCTGGAAGAACTCAAAGCAAGAGATAGTCACCGATTCTATCACAAAGGTTGAGTATATTGCTACCTCCAATGTAGCAAAGGAGGCCATTTGGATCAGGAAGTTCAATACTGAGTTTGGTGTAGTTCCTAGCATTATGAACCTAGTGGACCTCTATTGTGATAATAATGGAGCCATTGCACAAGCTAAGGAGCCTAGATCTTGTAACACCCCACGATTTAGTAACCATGACACAATCGTCACTATACCACGGACACAAAAATTTTGGCATGCTACAACTCAAATAACAAGTTTCCAAATTTAATCATTGTGCATATAAAGAAAATATGAGCCACGAATGA
This sequence comes from Ormosia semicastrata, assembly GCA_029884595.1. Taxonomy (NCBI): domain Eukaryota; kingdom Viridiplantae; phylum Streptophyta; class Magnoliopsida; order Fabales; family Fabaceae; genus Ormosia; species Ormosia semicastrata. The sequence goes on along the minus strand of JAQQTO010000047.1, from coordinate 34,823,593 downwards.
ATATATACACATGTTGTCATTTGAAAATATAATTCAATAAGATATACTCAAAATACAGCACATAAGACTAGATAATTACCTTAAAACATACATAGCGCGGCGTATTGCCCATACTGCTCGAAAAAATACACCAAGTTATACTTCAAAATGCAGTTATACTAAAAAAAACCTTTATACAGGTAATGCAAAAGAAACATAAACTACCCATAATGACGCCCATGACTAAAGAGTTGGGCACTCCATCGGATCCACCTCGGGATCCTCTCCCAGTTCATCTGAAGACACAAGGACAGGACAGAGTGCGATCTCACGGGTAGGTGCCCTAGCAGCCGATGCCATAGAATCCTCGTCTTCTCTAGGGGTATGAAATGGATCACCCTATAGCTCTCAAATAGGCAAGGCAAACTCCAGATGCACTGATGTAATGAGAGTCAGGATAGGATCTCCATCGCAGGTCCTCCTCACGATCAAGATAAGATCCCCAACATACCGTATACGGTCGCCAGCCTAGTCTACTCGCCAAGCATTGGCACCACCGGTGAACACAATCCTGACGAAACCAATAGAACCCCTTCTTGCCGCTATCACCGAACGCAAGAGATCAAGCCAAGTAAAATCTAGGAGATTCAACCTTGTCCCCTTTACAGTCTTTAACCAAAATCACATAGAACAAGAATAGTACAAACAAGAGGTGAGATATCCTACATCATTACCAATATGGCAGCGAAGGAAAATAATACGAATGACAAAGTCATTCCATACATACAGATATTACAGATATATTCAAGTTATCAATTTCATAGATATCATCAAAAAGTATATCCTACAATAATATAAATATTAACAACACTATAACAACAGATATCCACCATAGATATATAAATAATAATTATGCCACCATAATGTGTATGTTGACCATGCCATGATGATATGTGAACTGATCATGTGTCTGCATGATGAACCAGTTCCTACTCCATGGAGCTAAAGATTCAGAGATGAGCGTTCTAGAAGATCTCTCACCCCTCAAAAGACAGTCTACGCCAGACCACGAAAAGTAATAGTATTTTGTCGGGCTACCAATGCATTACAATGGTGTTCACGGTCAGGGGTATACAATGTGATAACATAATCACTAAGTGAATCACCTCGCCCTGAACGTCCCCCAAGATCCATCATGGATTGCACTGTCCTGTAAGTTCTCGCTCACTCCTAGGCATAAAACGCCACGACTGTATAATGCTTAAATGCATATTCAATGTATGATAAATGTTCAATCATGTGATTTCACATAAGATAGGTCATCACAAAACTTCACAAGATAACAATCCATCATATAATCTCTTTTCATATTGTTTTCAATAACACTCTTTTGATAAAATACATTAAATCTTTAAAACATCATTCTTATCATTAACTTCATTACTATAGCCCAAAATCACCTTTCTTCCGAGAATAAAATTTCGTTTCTCTTACTTCCTACTTCAAAGTCCTTCAATTTAAATCCTTATCACATCAACCTCTAAGTTTTCAAGGTAACAACCATTTCTTAATATTTTAAACTAAATTCTAAACTTTCCAAGTCCAATACAAAGTATACCTCATTATCAACATTTTCCTCACCACAATTCCTCTAGGCAATACTTCCTAGTATTTCTCACCAGACTCACCCTATGCTTTTCCAATAAATTCTTTTCCTTTGTTTCTACCAATAACCTTCTTAGATAGAATACCCTAAGAGATTCAAACATCATTCAAACCCTTTTTGTAGCCACTTTGGCCGATCTCACTCTTGATCAAAGGATACAAATTTTTGTTCTTTTCTTTTTCTTTTTTATATTTAGTAAGTCCTCAATTATAGATCAAATTACCTAATTATTCAATTTCCAATTTTGATATAAAAATCTCACCTTGGTTGCCCCACATGGCTGTGAACCCTAAGAGTCATTGGACCCAAAAGTTTTCATCTTAATTCATCATTACAATTCCTTAACCAATTTATTCTTGAACCTAAACTTCTAAGTTCCAAGTTACCATAAAATTTGTCTTAGATTTCCCATTTGTCTTCCTCTTGGCCGAGACCCTCACTCAAAGGTCTCTAAACCCAAAGTTTCATCGTCTTCATCAATTAATCATCACTAAATCACTCAAGTGCCAAATTAGTGTAAGGATTTTATCTTGGTTCTTTAACTTAGACCATAAGGCCGTGAGCCTCCCAAGGACAAGAGTCCAACTAAATTTTCCATCACATTGTTACTTACTTAACACTTAATTACTTAAGTCCCAATTTCTACAAAAATTAAATCTTGAACACCCAAAAATTTGGCCTCTTGGCCGTGAATCCAAAAGGGGCAAAGGACCTTAGATTTTCCATACATCAATCCAAGCAATCCAATATATAATCTATAGCCATCAAGATACACAATGAAAATCAATAAATTCATACAAGTCAAAATAGCTACAAAATCATGAAGAACAACACAACAAAGAGAGCAATCCCATATGGATTCCTCATCAACAACACCAAAAATGTTTCCTCACCACCAAGATTGGTTTAAGAGGATCATCTTCCTCTTACCTATAGAAGACAACACAAGAAAGCAAGCCTTTTGATCCTTTTGTTGCAATTTTCATCCTCCACCTTCAAGAGAACCCCAAGGTGAGCAAACTTTTACAATCCTCACTCAAAACATGAAAAGATGAGTTCTTGGTCACATAGGTGACCAAGAAAATGGAAAAGAGAAGAAAAGAAAAGAAAAGCCAAGATCTTTACCTTAGAGCTTCAAGTTAGGGCTCCAATGGTGGGGGATGAAAAAGGAAGATTTAGGAGGTGATTACCAAAGAGAAAAGTCTTAGAATGATGAGAGGAAGCAAAAAATGAGATTAGTTTAACAAGCTAGTGAAGATGGCCTCCCCTTGATGTGGTTATCATGGAGTAGAGAGGAAGAGAGAAACTTAAGAGATAAAGATGAAGTGAGAGAAAGTGTTAGATATTTTTTTGGGATTTTGAAAAGGTGAGTGTAAAAGTGATAAAGCAAAAAGGAAATTTTTTGGCTCCAAAACTCCCTCCATTGCCATGGAGTACTTGGGAGAGAGGAGAGAGGATTTGGCTTCCTTTGGAAGCTTTGTAAAAAGCTTCCTTGAGAAGCTTTGTGCATTCTCCCAAAAAGTCATTTGGTGATGTCATGCACATGATGTCATCTTGGTAATGTCATTAAAGTGTACTCTATAAAAGATGATTAACACTTTACTAAAACTATTATCTAGTGGACAAAAGTTACAGTTAGCAAACATAGTATTTATTGTCCAATGAATAATAAAACATACTGCGATTTTATTTATCAAATAAAATCTCGAAAAACAAAAAACTCATAAACTATGTCCGACCTCAGGTTTAGTAAGATCCCTCGTCGATGTTTCCACAATCCTAAAGTTTTCTGGCCTCGGGAAAAAAAATTTATTTTCCCAGCCTGCTCAGCGCGCACGTAAATCAAAAAATATATTAAAATAATTAAACAATTCAAATAATTTCAGAAATATTCACAAAAATCACAAATATTATAAAATGAATATATATTATGAAACAAGAAATTTTTGGGGTGTTACAACTCTCCCATTCTAAAAAGAAATTTCGTCCTCAAAATTTTCATACCTCAGAATCTAGCTCCCACGTTGTGCCTCTCATTACATTATTCCATATCGCTTTTACTAACGCAAAATTTTTTTTCCTTGAATTATTTGCATCCTTTCCTGAGTCATCTTAACTTTATCCATTGCTTATTGTACAAGCTCGGGTCCAATCGCAATCCTTTCATTGTCTTGGTGCCAACACAAAGGTGTCTTACATCGCCGTCCATGTAATTCCTCATATTTAACTACTTCTAATCAACCAGATATTTCTGACTCTAATTATTTCTGCTGATGTTAAATGTTGCTCCATGTAGAAAATGTCTCCATATCTTCAACGCAAACACATAACGGCTAACTCCAAGTTTGTGTAGGGTAATTCTCCTCATGCACTTCTGATTGCCTTGAAGCATATGCCACAAACCTTCCAATTCTGCACAAGCACACATCCAAAACTTTGATGTCAAACATCACAAATTCATTGGGATCACGAAGTAGTCAGTCGTTTCTTTAACTCTTGAAAACTTTCTTCACATGTCTTGGTCCATAGAAAAGCTTGATTCTTTCTCGTAGGCTAAGTGAGAGGTCCTGCTATCTTGGAAAATCCTTTGATGAATCGTCACTAATAACCGGTTAATCCCACGGAGCTACGAACCCGTGTTATGGCCTTTGGTCTTTCCCATTGTAAAATTGCTTCGACTTTTGACAGACTCTCAGAAATTCCTTCCTTTGAATTTACGTGCCCCAAAAACTGAACTTCCTCCAACCAACTCGCATCTTGATCTCCTGGCGTACAACCACTTCTTCTCCAGGATCTGGAGAATCATACCGAGATGTTCAGCATGTTCGTCCTGATTTTGAGAATAGATCAGAATGTCATCAATTAAGACAACGATAGATCTGTCTAGATAAGGATAAAAGATTTGATTCATGTAATCCATGAATACGGAAACAACATTTGTTACTCCGAATGGTATCACACGACACTCATAATGCCCATAGCGCGTTCGAAGGGTCATTTTGAAAACATCCTCAACTTTCACACAAATTTGATGGTATTCAGAGCGTAGATTAATCTTGAAGAAAATAGCGGCTCCCTCCAACTGATCCATCCAATCGTCTATCTTCTTCCGAGGATACTCATTCTTGATCGTAATCTTGCTCAACTAGCGATAGTCCACATATCACCAAGACGTTCCATCCTTCCCCTTAACTAATAGCATTAGAGCTCGTCATGAGAAACTTATTGACTACAAGAGTGACATTCATATTCTCCTTACTCTTGACCTCCAAAGAAGATAATAACATGCATCCTTGGGCTTCTTCCCTCAATAAACTTCAACTTGGTTGGTCACTAGAATCCAGAAATCTCAATTTCCAGAGGCACTAAGGTTCTATCAGAACGATCTAACAGGATATGATTAGAAAATAACCAATACATTCCTAAAGTTACGGATATTTGAGAAAGTGGTAAACAAATCAATTTAACAGAAAGGATTTAGTCTTTAACAAAAATAGAACAGTTTTAAGGAAATGACTAGGGCACTTGTTTGGACCGATTTATCCTTTTCAATCCAACTTGAATTGAATGATATCCCAAGTTCCCCTTTGAATCTTGGTGTGTGTGTGTGTGTGGCTTAAATTTTTCCTTCTTTAATCCTCATTTTTTCCACCCCTGCACCCCTTTTTGTGAAAAAATCTTTTTACCCTTATCACATGTCCCTTATTGAATGCATGATTAGGCATTTTTGTTGATTTGAGGCAAATTATTCTGCATGGTATTGAAGAGAAGAGATTAATTGGGAACCAACTCTTAAAAAACAAATCATGTCTTGGTGTGATGCGGTTGCTACACAAAATATAGCCCCTTTTTGCAAGTAAAATAAACATATACATTTGTTCTTCAAAAAAAAAAAGGAGAAGAAAAGAATAAAGAGGGTTAGTTTTTCATATTGGATCCTCTATCTGCATCTTACTTGTTTGGCTTGAATCAATGAACTTGTGTGATTATGCGTTTAATATTTGATTTTAAATCCTTCCCCTCCTTTCTTAACTAATAACCAGGCCTCACATTACAACCTTAAAAGACCCTGATGATTTTTGATTATTTGTTGCCTACATTAGTGGAGAAAGGGATGAAAGATATTCTTATAAGAGTGCATCTACATTTTATAAATTCATCCAACTTGCTTTTCATGATTAGGAAAGGATCTTAAATACATAAATTTGGGAAATCATTCATGCATGAAAATTACATTCAAGGGTAATCATGATAGTTATAATTTTTCTTGCATGTGTGGACCATGTTAAGAGGGTGAGAAGTAATTTCTGAGGGTATGAATAATGATTGGAAGCTAGCTATGCTCTAGTTCAAATTGTTCTTTGATTTTTGTATTTGATTATATCCCTTCTTCCTTTGTTGGGTTGAGTTTGCTCGAGGACTAGCAAATCTTTAGGTTTGGGGGTGTGATAACTCTAGGGAATGAAGTTATTTCACTTGAATTGGAATGTTTATGTGCATGATATTCTTAAGCATTTAAGTCCAAAGGTTCTATTCATGTATGAATTTGATGATTAAAGCTTCTTGTCTCAAATGATTAAGGATTGATTATTTAATGATTTTATTTGAGAAAATTGGATGGATCCTAGTTTCACGAACTTTAGCATTGTTTTGATGTAGGAAGAGATAAGGAAAGTGAGGAGAGGCTTAAATTTGGAAGAAAACGTGAATGGAGAAAGACTTGACAACCCACGCCTAGGCATGAAAAAGTCACGCTTAGGCGTGACATTCTCGGGTTTTCACGAAAAATCAAATAGAGAAACCTATGCCTAGGTGTGGGAAAGTTGCGCCTAGGGGTGGTCAGCCCACGCCTAGGCATGGAAAGGTTGCGCCTAGGCGTAGGTAGCGCGCTGAAAGTATGTATTTTGTTGCCATGCCTAGGCGTGGGGAAAGCCCAGCTCCCTTAAATTAGCCTTTTATTCTGATTTTGGAGAGCAAGGGAGGCACTTTTGGTTTTTTCAAAAATAAAGTTCGATAGAGAGAGTAAGAGGAGGAGATTTTTGCCTGGAAAATAGGAGATTCAAGTGAAGAATCAAGACCAAAGGAGGAAGATCAAGCTTGGATTCTCTCTAATTTTGTTCATTCTTTTCTTTTCTCTCTTGATTTGTAATTTGATGGATTCCATGATTGTATTTGCTTTTCCTTCTCTTATGTTTTGTAACTAAACTCTAATCTAGGGGCTCTCTAGGATCTTGCTATGAATGTAAATAATCTATAATTTCTTTGAGTTCGTATCAATGAATTTGATTTTGTTCTTCCATACCTGAGCTTAATGCTTGTTCTTGATTGGCCATCAATTGCTTGATTATAGTATTTTCAAATGAACTAGATGTAGGGATTTGGAAATATAGACATGGTATGGTTGATATATGTTCAATTACATTCAAGTTAATTTGGGTGTGTTAATTAGCTAATGGGATGGACACATACCCTTTGGCCATGCATAGCAAGTGTTTGAAACTTGGTCTTAATGAGTGATTCTTATACTATTTCACATGGACACATAGTGGTTTAGGTAAGTTTCATATGGGTAATTGACCTAGACATAGGCTTTTATCTATAATCAGTTTCTACTAGCAAAATCAATTCTTTAGTAGATGCTCTTGAATTACAAAAATTCATTGAAATAGAAAATGAATAGGGACCCCTAGACTTTATTCAAACTTATCTCTCTCTTGTGAACTTAGTTTTTGGTGCATCTTATTTTATTTATTTTAAGTTGTTATTTTCATTTAAAACCATATTCATAATTCGATTGCTTGGATAAGATCTTTGTGACAAGTGATTAGGTTTTAGCATCTTCCTAGTTATCAATCCCTTGGGACACAATACTTAACTCTCATTATATTACTTATCGACCTGTGCATTTGCGAATCCCAAACAACAAGGGGAAAGGTTGACATAACCCTCTTTATAAAAAATAAAAAGCATGATATACTCCTTGTGCAAATTTATATAGATGATATAATTTTTGATGCTACTAATGAATCTCTTTGTAAACAGTTTGTTAATGTTATGCTAAGCGAATTTGAGATGTCCATGATGGGATAACTCAATTTCTTCCTTGGGCTTCAAATCAAGCAAACAAGAAATGAAACTTTCATTAACTAATCCAAGTATTGCAAAGAGCTTCTCAAGAAATTTGGAATGGGCAACTCAAAGCATATGGACACACCTATGAGCACCTCCTGTTACTTAGACAAGGATGAGGCAGGTAATCCTATAGAAATCACTAAGTACAGAGGTATGATTGGATCCCTTCTTTATCTTACTATCGGTAGACTAGATATTATGTTTAGTGTATACATGTGTGCTAAATACCAAGCAAATCCTAAAGAGTCGCATTTAAGTGCAGTAAAACGTATCATGAAATATCTTGTTGGCACTTCATAAGTGAGCTTGTGGTACCCCAAAGGTGCCACTTGTAGTCTTATAGGTTATTTCGATTCTAATTTTGCTAAATGCAAATTGGACAGGAAAAGCACTAGTGGGACATGCCACTTGCTTGGAAACTCTTATGTTTCTTGGCATAGCAAGAAACAAAATAGTGTGGTATTGTCTACTGCTGAGGCTGAATATGTTGTAGCCAAAATTTGTTGTGCCCAAATCTTTTGGATGAAGTAATAACTTTTAGACTTTAGACTTTAACTTGATCATATCCCTATAAGATGTGACAGTACTAGTGCAATCAATTTGACCAAAAATCCCATTCTGCACTCTAAAACTAAGCACATTAAGATAATGCATCATTTTATAAGGGATCATGTTCAAAAAACTGATTGTGTGTTAGAATTTGTTGAAACAAAAAATCAACTTATTGATATATTCACAAAAGCACTGCCAAAAGATACTTTCTTTCATATAAGAAGAGAACTTGGTATTTTGCATCAATCTTGCATTTAATTTTGCTGCATACTTTGTTCTTCTGCATAATTATATTCTACATACTTTTATTGCTTTCATTTATTCTTGAATCCAATACTGACTTGAGTGTCGGAGGCTCCTCTAAGTTTGTTTTGCTGGTACCCCATCATGACTAAGTCCTCCACCCGCTCAAGATACTCTTTGCTCTATGCTAAAGTCAAATTCTTGAAGTTTGGAGAAACTCAATCACAATGGTTTGATCCTTGGTACAGGTTTAGAATTGGCAAGAATAAGTGTTGAACTAATTATAGACAAATTTCTAGTTTACAAGATGATTTGGAATTAGTTTGAGAATGGTTTGGAAGTATAGTAAAGAGTTTGGGATCAGTCTTCTCCTATTTGAAGTGCAAAATACAAGTTCAGAAGGCTTGTAATCGATTACAGACTCATGTAATTGATTACAAAGGTTCTGGACAGCACAAAATGAAAATTCAGAATGCTTGTAATTGATTACATCCACTATGTAATTGATTACAAAATTCCCAGAAATGTAATTAATTACAACCCCCTTGCAATCAATTACAAGGAGGTTTGAAAGAGGTCTTGACGTGCGTGAATGCCATTTTTGCCCTATTCTATAGAGTTTTGCTCTAATGAGCCTTTACACTCTTTTAGGTTGATTGAACATCTAGACTTGATTAAATTTATGAGCATTAATAATGACATTTATCCTGATTTGGTTCGAGTATTTTATGCAAATTTAAGATATAAGAATGCTTGTTTGGTGTCTGAAGTGAAGAAGAAAAAGATAGTCATCAATCATGACCTTAGGTATAGACTGACAAGGTTATCTTTTAATGGTACCAACTTTACTGGGGCTAATAAATAGGGAGATAAGTATGATTACAAGGAAGCATTGAACTCTTTATTAAGGACAGGTCACACATCCAATAAGAGGGTTAAGGCTACAGGGCTTACAATGGAAAATAGGGTCCTGCACTACATTGTAGCTAGGGCCTTCATTGCCAGAGGAGGCAATTACTCACAAGTCCTACATGATGATGTTCTCACTTTATGGGCTATGAACACAGACCAACCCATCAACTGGGCCTATTATGTCATTCAGCACATGCTAAAAACGAGGAAGACTCATCATCCTCTGCCCTATGCCATGCTTGTCACTGATATCTTGGAGTACTTCCACATTCCTTTGTCTAGGGAGGAAAAGGATGAGAGTTTTGATGGGCCTGAATCCATTGGCACACATACTTTAACAAAATTACAACTGAAGAAATATAATGACATATGGTAATATCTGCATCACGGGGATGATGGGAACATACCTCGGGGAGATGACAAGGACGCTGAAGATGCACCTCCATAGGCTGGTCCAGCTGAGCCTCTCATGTAGCTTCTACTTTAGGAGATCCACAGCCTTTGCTCTCACGTTGATGATTAGTTCAGTGAGTTGCGCACTTCTATTCACTGCCTTGAGGAGCGCATAACTCACACTGATGAGGAGATCGCCATTATTCGTGCCTTGATTGAGAGTAATCCGAGTCTTCAGCCGAGGTGAGCTTCCACCTCCTATGCTCCACCACCTCCATACTCAACTAGTGATGTAGCCAGTGATTCTGCTACTACTGCTGGAACTGATCCTGATGATACCTTTGTTGTTGGAGAGGATAACGAGGCTACACAGTGACCATGGAGAGACTTACTCATGATATTTATATTTTGACTTATTATATTTTGTCTAATCCCTTAGCTCTTTTATTCTGTATATACTCTTGATGCTTCTCCTGTTCATATACTCTGATCTACTGATTATTATCTATATTGTTTTAATGATTTGTAATTCTGGCTGGTAATCCTGGTTATGCTATCACACTGCTGAAACTCTGGCTATTTTTTTTTTAATGCTTATGTCACTTATTCTTTTGATGCTTATAGCTTTTTGATGATGCCAAAATAGGGAGAGATACTGTATGATTGCATAAGTAAGGGGGAGTTCATGACAGTGTTTTGACAGAAAAAATTTAATTAATATCCCTTTGAACTTGATGCATAAACTCAGGGGGAGAGCGATATTTTATTTTCTGACTTATGTATATACCTATAATGCTCTTTTTCCATTTGTTAGTTTGTGATCATCAAAAAGGGGGAGAATGTGAATGCTTATGCCATGAAGATCGTGCAAATTTTTGATGATAACAAAGTCAAGTCAAAGACCAAGTCCAAAGGAAGTAAAGTTGGTATAGCTTTTTAGGACTTAGGATCTTAATGTAATAAGCTCTCTTAATATCTCAGTGTTTTTCTAAAAAGAGCTCCTTTTTAATCAAATGATTTTCTAAGCCTTGGATTATGAAAACAAGCTTATTTCTTTAACAATCCAAGTTTTCTAAAATCTCAATATTTACAAAGCTAAACTGGACTTAAGAATGGGTTCAAGGATGATTGTAAGTTTATTATAAGGCTTAGTAATCTATTTACTACTTCTTTGGAAGTTTGTAATCAATTACAAAGGCTTGATAATCAATTATAGACATACGGGTAATCATTTTTTAAAAGTCAAAAGCCTTGTAATCGATTACACTACTTCCTTTAGCACTTCAATTTGTATTATTCACTCTTAAGGAGAGTTTCTATTCATCTATATTTTCTGCTCTTTTGAAACGGGGGTGAGGTATTCCTCAAAGGTTTGTATAAGGGTAAGGTATTCCTGCAATTTGAGGCTTTAGCTCAAGGGTAGAGTTTCCTTGTGTGTGAAAAGTGCTCTAGTTTGTAAAGGTTGCAAGCACCCGTTTAAGCTTGTGTTGATAGTGAAAAATCTCGGATAGTTTTTTGAAGACTGGATGTAGGCTACAAGTGGTTGGTGGTCGAACCAGGATAAATATCGTGCCTATTCTTCTTACCCTTATTCTTTTATTCATCAGCATTTAATTTAATTTATTTTCTGAAATTTATTTATTGGTTATTTTTCGTGCTCTTCTTTTCATCCTTTTATTTACGCCTTTCAATATTTTATTTCAGCATATTTAATTTGTTTACGCTTTTGAGAAAAGTTTTTGATACTTAATTCATCCCCCCCTCTTGAGTATTGGAAGCCACTTAGTAATAAGTGGTATCAGAGCTAGACTCTTGTATAAAGAGCTTAGCAGCTTCAAGAGAACATGACTTCTTCAAATGGTTTTTCAGAAGGATCTTCCATAAACCGACCACCCTTTTTCAATGGGGATGGTTATGCATATTGGAAGGAAAGAATAAAAATTTTCATCGAAGCTATTGATCTAGATGTGTGGGATGCTATCGAAAATGGTGCATTTATACCTACGCATGAGGTCGATGGTGTAAGGACCGAAACACCAAGGAGCAAATGGTCTGATGAGGATAAAAGAAAAGTTTAACATAATTTAAAAGCCAAAAACATTATTACCACTACTTTGAGATATGATGAGTTTTTCAGAATTTCAAATTGCAAAACTGCTAAAGAAATGTGGGATACTTTACAAGTTACTCATGAGGGTACTAGTGAAGTAAAGAGGTCGAGAATTAATTCTCTAACTCGTGAATATGAATTATTCAGAATGAACCAAGGAGAAAGCATTCAAGAAATGCAAGAGGTTCACCTACATAGTTAATCATCTTGCATCATTAAAAAAGAATTTCTCTAGTGAAGATTTGATTTACAAAGTGCTGAGATGTCTTAGCAGGATTTCGCAACCTAAGATAATAGTCATATCAGAATCAAGGGATCTGTCAACAATGACACTAGCTACTCTATTTGGAAAGCTTCATGAGCACGAAATAGAGCTGAGTAGATTGAATCAAAATGAAGAGAATGATAAAAAGAAAAAGGGGATAACACTCAAAGCCATTTCCTCAATAATTGACGATGATGAAGAGGATGGAGAAGGCTCAGAAAATGTTGAGGTAAATGAAGAAAACTTTAGCCTGCTAGTTAAAAAATTTGGAAAATTTCTCAGGAAAAAGGGAACACAAAGAAGGCCTCCATTTCCTCCAAAGAAAATCCATGACAAAGGGGAAGGAGCTTCGTCAACTCTAACTTACTACGAATGTGGCAAATTGGGTCATATAAAAATGGAGTGCCCAGTTTACTAAAAGAAAACGGAGAAGTTTGAAAAGAAACCCTTCGAAGAAAGAAAAGGGAGAAGAGCTTACATGGCATGGGACGACAACGATATGGATTCAATCAATAGTTCAGATAGTGAGGAAGCCCATTTATGTCTTATGGCCAAAGCAGAAGAAGATGAAGATAGTGAAAATAAGGTAAGTTCTAATATTAATTTATTACCTTCTTACGATGAATTACAAGATGCATTTGAGGAATTGCATCAAGAATCTCTTAAGCTCACCAAAATAATTTCTTCTTCTAAGAAAACTATTTCTTCTCTAGAAAATCAAATTCTTGTTCTAAATAAAGAAATAGAAGAATTGAAAATTGAGAATGAAACTTTGGGAATTATTGATGCATTCACAAATCATTCTTCATATGCTTCTACATCTTCATCTTGCTCTTCATGCCATTTGCTTGAAAAATAAATTGAAGATTTAAAGAATACTTTTTCTAAATTCACCTTTGGAAGGGATAATTTAAATATTTTACTAAGAAAACAAAGAGTTGTTTTTAAAAAAGCTAGAATAGGCTATAACCCGAAAAATCAATAAAAATTGTATAAAAAATTCTTTGTGCATTCAAGTACTTCAAGTAGTCCTTTTATTAAATGTTTTTATTGTGGAAAGAAAGGACATAGTGCATCAACATGCAATGCAAGGAAAAACATTAATACAAAAATTGGAACAAAAATGGTTTGGGTTCCCAAGGGTACTATACCCAGAACTGACACACAAGGACCCAAGAAAATTTAGGTACCAAAAGTTAAAACTTAAATTTGTGTTGTAGGTGTGCTTGAAGGTCAAGAGCTCAAACTGGTATCTCGATAGTGGTTGTTCAAAGCATATGACTGGAGACGACTCTAAATTCTCATTCCTTGTCCCCAAATCTCATGGGCACGTAACTTATGGAGGTAATAACAAAGGAAAAATTCTTGGAGTTGGCAAAGTCGAGATCTTGGAGGACTCACATTTGGATAACAAAGGAAAAGAAGTCATGGAGCAAGAAGAAAATCAAGAAGATACATCAAGACAAGAGAACTCACAAGTCTTGGACCTTCCCAAGGAATGGAGGACATCAAGACACCACCCACTTGACTCCGTAATAAGTGATATGTCAAAAGGGATAATTACTAGAAACTATCTTAGAAATGCATGTAATCATTTAACCTTTGTTCCTCAAATTGAACCTAAAGATATAATTGAAGCTTTTGATGATGAACATTGGATTTTATCTATGCAAGAGGAATTAAATCAATTTGAAAGAAATAAAGTTTGGGAATTAGTTCCTAGGCCTAACAATCATCCTATAATTGGCACTAAATGGGTTTTTAGAAATAAACTTGATGAAAATGGATTAATAACAAGAAACAAAGCTAGGTTGGTCGCTAAAGGATATAATCAAGAAGAAAGAATAGATTATGAAGAAACCTATACACCTGTAGCTAGATTAGAAGCTATTAGAATGTTACTTGCATATACTTGCATCATGGATTTTAAATTATATCAAATGGATGTTAAAAGTGTTTTTCTAAATGGTTTTATTCAAGAGGAGGTATACGTTGAACAACTTCTAGGTTTTGAAAATCATGAACTACCGAACCATGTTTTTAAACTCAAAAAGGCCTTGTAGGGCTTAAAACAAGCTCCTAGAGCTTCATATGAAAGGTTGAGTAAGTTTCTTTTAGAAAATGGTTTTTCAAGAGGAAAAGTCGATATTACTATTTTTATTAAAAATAAAAGGCATGATATTCTTCTTGTACAAGTATATGTGGATGATATTATTTTTGGTGCTACTAATGAATCCCCTTGTAAGGAATTTGCTAAGACAATGCAGAATGAATTTGAAATGTCCATGATGGGAGAACTTAACTTCTTCCTTAGACTTCAAATTAAACAAACATATTCCTTGGAATATTCATTAGCCAGTCCAAATACTGCAAAGAACTCCTAAAGAGATTCGGAATGGTTTACTCAAAGCATATAAACACTCCAATGAGCACCTCATGCTACTTAGATAAGGATGAAGCAGGTAAATCTATTGAAATCACCAAATACAAAGGTTCTTTATCATTAGGTAAGTTTTCCTCTCTTGAATTTTATTTTTGGATGTGTGTTTTACTATTTTCTGATGGATTTATTCAAATAAATCTAAGTCTATTCGAATAAAAACCAATTAGATGCTCAAAAATGATGTTGTGTATCAGTGTTATTCGAATAACACCTTATTTAATCGAATAAACTAATGTTTAACAACTACAGTTCTTTTAGTTGGTCTCTGTGTTATTCGAATAATCTTAAGCGTATTCAAATAAACTGACTTCCATGTTAGTTTTCTATATGCTATAGTTTCAGCTTTATTTGAATAGAGCTTAGCTTATTCGAATAAACTGCAACTCGTTTATGCAATTTTTGTGCTTGCTCTTTGCCCTATTCAAATAACCCTAGGTTATTCAAATAAATCCTTTCAAAAGCCACAATGTTTGGCTTTCCTTGTAGTGTTATTTGAATAAATCCCTACCTATTCGAATAAACCCTATCTGGTTTCCCTTGACTTTTGAGTTTCCATGAAAGGTTATTCGAATAAGCCCCTTGGTTATTCAAAAAATTCCAGGGCTCCTATTTAAAGCCCATACTGCGCGTTCAAGTTGTTTCATTCTCCTTTTCTCTCTGTTTCTTCTCTCTGCTCATTTTTTCCCTGTCCACGCCGCCACTATCTCTCTGCTTACCTCCATCATTGTTGTCTCTCTCTCTTTCTCTCTTCCAAACCTCCGATCACCACGGCCTCCTCTTTCTCTATTGGAAAGTGTCTTCGCACGAAGAATGCCCCCTGCAACAATCCACTCGACTTGCGAAGGCTCTCCACCAACGAAAAACACCGTGGTCGCTTCATCACACACTTTTGGGAGCGAAATCTTGTCCAGCCCAAATACCTTCAGCTCTCTTTTTTCCAGTAGAATAGAGGCTTCAATTTTTTGACCCTACTGCAAAATCAGGGAGCTCTGCAGCTCTGTTCTCACCAGGCTATCCTCTACCCTACTCTGGTTAAGATGTTCTACTGCAATCTGGCAATTATTGGCCAGGACCTTCTCTCTGAAGTCTACGATTAGAACATCATCATCACTCCGCAGGACTGGGAGACAATGTTTGGGTTGCAGTTCGTTGGCATACCCATTGAAGAAGATGACAACCCTCTCCTTCAGGAGTTCGACAGAAATCAAGCAATTGAAGACTTGTTGAAGCTTAGTCTTGCCTTGCCAGATAAGGGCCTTAAGGGAGGGATGCTGAAGAGCCAAGATAGGCTCCTGCATTATGCTTTTACACATATCCTGGCATCACGTGAAGGGAATTATGCCTTTCTTGGTGAAGATGACATCTTCATGCTCTGGATCCTGAAGAGTGGTCATAAAATCAACTGGCCTGTGTTCATCATGAAGCATATGATGAAAACCAAGGGCAAAGAAAAATCTGAATTGCCTTATGGCATTCTCATCACTACCTTGCTTAGCAAGTATCCTCAAGTGTTGGAGACTGAGCGCGCCATTGCTTTGACTCATCACAATGTCTTCCGAGCCCACACTTTGTGCAAAATGAAGATGATCAGGACTGATGAAGGCTGGATGTACCCAGATGAGGTTGCTGATGATGAGTTTGACCCAGAGGACCCTGCTGCCCCTGCTCTAGTCACTTTGGAGCATATCATGGCTACCTTGCGCGATAACGTGCTTATATAGAACACACCTTCTCTATTCTTTTTGACAGAATATAAGGTGTTGAACATGAGGTTGCTGCTTTACGAGCTGCATCACCTGCACCTGCACTTGACTCTCCGCCCCTGCCACCGGATGCTTATTTCTAGGAGCTTTAAATCTTAGGATCTTTATTTTTGCTCTATTTTATTTATTTGCCATTGTACTTGCATCACCTTTGAAAAATAAATAAATAATATTTTTATGGCCTATCGAAATGTGATTTACAATTCTTCATTTGATTTATTCCCTGTACTTATATTTGGATATTTATCTATGAGACTTACCCCTCCTTTTTGCTCATGACAAAAGGGGGAGAAAATTTTGAATTTATTTGAGAAAAGATAGGTAAAATTAACAAGAGAAATTGAATTTCAAAAGTAAGGGGAAGCTGCGCACATCTCTGATATATGTTACCTCTTATAAGTAAAGAGGGGGAGTAAGCTTTTAATACCCATTTGTGAATTCCAATTATATGCAATAATTCTCTTCTCATTGCTAGTTTGCCATCATCAAAATATGGGAGAATGTGATTGAACATATGTCTTTGAAGAATGGTTTTGATGATAACAAACATGAAGACAAAAATGAAGATGATGAGAAGACCAAGTCCAAGATCCTTTAAGAATAGCTTTAGGACTTAGAGTCTTTTTGTACAAAGCTTTCTTTAATATCTAACTTTTTTGAAAGAAAAGATAAAAATATCTAATTAGCTTTAAAAAGGAATTTAAGTGTTTTTTAAATGAATCTGGAATTGTGTTAAAACTATTTTTTAATAGTATTATTCGAATAATGTTCTTTCTATTCGAATAAATCCATCCAGCAGTTTTTACTTTTTAAACTGTTATTCGAATAGCACATTAGCTATTCGAATAAAAGGCTTTTTCAGAACTATTTTCACAAATGAGTTATTCAAATAACTCAGTAGTTATTCGAATAAACCTATTTTCTCAAAACATTATTTTTAACAGTGTTATTCGAATAACGTATAGGTCATTTGAATAACCAATATCAGACTGGTTTTCATGAAGCTTTTATAAAATGTGTTATTCGAATAACACGGAGGTTATTCGAATAAACACGGATTCTGATATGGAAATAAATGGCCATATTTTTCTCATTTACGAGCTTTTAATACACCTAATAGCTATTTTCTTGAATTGCTCTATAAATAAAGACCTTAGGTCTTCTCTGAAATTTGCCTAACATTCTGAATCATTTTCTACATGCACTAACTTGGGAATTATATTTTCTACGCTCCTTTTCGATTAAACTTTGAGATATTCTGTGTGAGCTCCTTTAGCACTTCAATTTGTATTATTCACTCTTAAGGAGAGTTTCTATTCATCTATATTTTCTGCTCTTTTGTAATGGAGGTGAGGTATCCCTGCAGTTTGAGGCTTTAGCACAAGGGTAGAGTTTCCTTGCGTATGAAAAGTACTCTAATTTGTAAAGGTTGCAAGTACCCATTTAAGCTTATGTTGATAGTGAAAAATCTTGGATAGTTTTTTGAGGACTAGACATAGGCCACAAGTGGTTGGTGGTCGAACCAGGATAAATATCGTGCCTGTTCTTCTTACCCTTATTCTTTTATTTATCAGTATTTAATTTAATTTATTTTCTAAAATTTATTTATTGGCTATTTTTCGTGCTCTTCTTCTCATCCTTTTATATACGCCTTTTAATATTTTATTTCAGCATATTTAATTTGTTTATGCTTTTGCGAAAAGTTTTGAGACTCAATTCACCCCCCCTCTTGAGTATTGGAAGCCACTTGGTAACAATCACAAGGTTCACCCTAACCAAGTGAAAAGGTTATAACTCTATAACTAGAAAACATGCTTTCTCTTGGATCAACTTTATCATATAAAGGAACTAACCCATGTCTGTAAAAAACATAAAGTTTAACCTTGATAAACAAGGAAGCATACATAAACTATGCATCTTAAGCTCAACTTTAACTCTAAAGGAGCAACCTATGCATATAAATAGGAATACCATGCCAAACAAACCCCAAACTAGTTGTTTCTAGTACACCTTATCATTACTTCTCAAGTAATACCAAAAGCAACCTCATGTTGATTAAGGTCCAAAAAACTCACCTATGACATTCTATAACTCAAAGGATGCCTAAGGTTTTTTTAACCTTCACATAAATGTTAGGTGGTCATTCTCTCCAAGAAATATCCTCATTAGTGCCTCAACACACTTTAAAAGACATATAAGAGAGATCCCAGCTGGTAGGGAACTTCATTTCAACAAGATAAAAATCTTGTGAAATTCTGGACTAGGCGTTCAAGCACTAGCTCTTGGGCGCTCAGGCGCTAGCTCAACACTCAGGAACTCCACATTGGGCGCTTAGGCACTTGGGTGGCAGAGAGCCTCCCCTGTTCTCCCATACGATGGGCGCTTAGGCACTCCATGCCTAGCGCTCAGGCGCTCCACAGGAGTTTAGGTGCCCCACAATGGGCGCTCAGGCGCCCCTCGCACAGCATGAAGCTGCTCTCTGTCTGAAAGTGGGAGCCTAGGTCCCCAACTCCCAGCGCATAGGCGCTGGTGCACAAAATCAGTTTATGCAAAATTTCGTAGAAATTGCCACTGTTTCGTTAGGAACGAAGGCCCTTCCAACCTTTAATCTATAAATCCTAAGTGATTTCCTATCACAAAAGAGATTCCTAAACACCTTTAAACATCAATTACACCTCAAGTATAATTTTTAAGTCATCTAAGCATGATTTTTGGAACCAAAACCCAAACTCTAATACCCATTTTACAACTCTTAACCCAAGGAGTTTCATGAATATAACTATGATTCAAACCACAAATCATGCATAGTCTAGCTCAAAAATAATCCTATCTCAAGTTTCCTAAGAGTTCCTCCATCTCAAACTAAAAGAAACTCATCCAAACTCATATTCCATTCTAATCTTATAAGTTACAACTACGAAGGAAAGAATAGAAGATGAAGAACAAACTAGCAAATACCCTTTCCTCTTGAAGATGAAGCTCAAACTTTGGCATTCCCTTTTCCCTTTCTCTTCCTTTCTTCCTTCTCCTTTTCTTATTCTTTCTCTTCTTTTCATTCTCCTTTTTTTGCTGCTGCTCCAGCAGTGGAGATAAGTGAGAAAATAAGAACGAAAACTCAAGGCTAAAGGCTTTTAAAGAGTCGTGAGTTACTTGCCAGAAATTAGATATTTTGGCTAAAACTTATACCTGTTAAGAACACTTAAATTTTACCAATTTAAGTTTCCTAACTTCCAACAACTTTAAAATAAATCCAAGGATTCATCTAAATTATTATTTCACTATTATCTTATTTTTTCATATCTACGACTAATTAATCTGACATTAAAACACACAACCAGTATGCTTAAAAATACCAAACTAACTTTGATTATTCTCAAATTTTAACTATATCCTCTTACTCCTATTTGTGACCTAGAAACAAATCTTCTAGATTTATTTCCCTCAACTTAGCAGTTTAAACTACTATCTGAGTCATTTTAAGCTACTTTTCATACTCTGAGTTGCAACAAAGTGCCTAAACGAACTCAGTTTGTCACAAAATTAAGCAGACATGTTAAACAAGTGTTATGCTACCTTTGTAACCATAAACTAGCCTAACATGCTAAAAAGAGGTTATTACACCTCTCATGTTAGATGGTTTAGCTTTCAAAGGTTTGTTTTTAAAGTAACAGTCTAAGGCTTTATGCCCAATTATGTTGTAGCAGAAACACACCATCATAGGCTTCCCAACAGGCACAAAGAAATTATTATACCATTTCTACTTTGATGAACCTCTGTACCCTAAGCCATCCTTGTCAAAAGTACACTATTGGCTTCCTAAAAGTCTTTTGTAACATCCTCCCTAACCTAATAGCACTAATCAGGATTATAGAAGCTTATTTGAGCATAATAATATAACACTAAATACCCATAATAGCTTATATAAACTCAGATTTTAGCATAAATAGTTGAGAAAATAGAAATAAATATGAGAAAATTATTTCTAAGTCACAAATGATTGCAATGAGCTATAATAAATTTTGGAGTATCAAGTGATTTGATTTGACATTTTTAATGACACTGAATGAGTGTTTAAAGGCCTAATTGGACAAGTAAGTAGCTCAAAAAATCATGAAATTTTGTGGAGATATCAGGTACAAGATAAAGAATATTTTGTCAAGGAATACCAGGTAAAGTGAATATTTGTAAGCCTATTTGCTTAATTCTTAGGTTTAGCCTAACTTAAGGAAGAGTAATGAAGTTTAACTGATAAATTTCACAAGGTTTTTTTCAACTTCACATAAATGTTAGGTGGTCATTCTCTCTAAGAACTATCCTCATTAGTGCCTCAACACACTTTAAAAGACATATAAGAGAGATCCCAGCTGGTAGGGAACTTCATTTCAACAAGATAAAAATCTTGTCAAATTCTGGACTAGGCGTTCAAGCACTAGCTCTTGGGCACTCAGGAACTCCACATTGGGCGCTCAGGCACTTGGGTGGTAGAGAGCCTCCCCTGTTCTCCCCTATGATGGGCGCTTAGGTACTCCTTGCCTAGCACTCAGGCGCTCCACAGGAGTTTAGGCGCCCTACAATGGGCGCTCAGGCGCCCCTCGCATAGCATGAAGCTGCTCTCTATCTGGAAGTGGGAGCCTAGGCCCCCAACTCCCAGCGCATAGGCGTTGGTGCACAGAATCAGTTTATGCAAAATTTTGTAGAAACTGCCACTGTTCTGTTAGGAACGAAGGCTCTTCCAACCTTTAATCTATGAATCCTAAGTGATTTCCTATCACATAAGCGATTCCTAAACACCTCTAAACATCAATTACACCTCAAGTATAATTTTTAAGTCATCTAAGCATGATTTTTGGAACCAAAACCCAAACTCTAATACCCATTTTACAACTCTTAACCTAAGGAGTTTCATGAATATAACTATGATTCAAACCATAAATGATGCATAGTCTAGCTCAAAAATAATCCTATCTCAAGTTTCCTAAGAGTTCCTCCATCTCAAGCTAAAAGAAACTCATCCAAACTCATATTCCATTCCAATCTTACAAGCAACAACTATGAAGGAAAGAGTAGAAGATGAAGAACAAATTAGCAAATACCCTTTCCTCTTGAAAATGAAGCTCAAACTTTGGCTTTTCCTTTTCCCTTTCTCTTCCTTTCTTCCTTCTCCTTTTCTTATTCTTTCTCTTCTTTTCTTTCTCCTTTTTCTGCTGCTGCTCCAGCAGTGGAGATAAGTGAG
The DNA here is from genome assembly GCA_029884595.1 of Ormosia semicastrata. Classification (NCBI taxonomy): domain Eukaryota; kingdom Viridiplantae; phylum Streptophyta; class Magnoliopsida; order Fabales; family Fabaceae; genus Ormosia; species Ormosia semicastrata. The sequence continues at coordinate 34,801,902 of JAQQTO010000047.1, read as the reverse complement.
AAAATAAGTATGAAAACTCAAGGCTAAAGGCTTTTAAAGAGTCATGAGTTACTTGCCAAAAATTGGATATTTTGGCTAAAACTTATACATGTTAAGAACACTTAAATTTTACCAATTTAAGTTTCCTAACTTCCAACAACTTTAGAATAAATCCTAGGATTCAACTAAATTATTATTTCACTATTATCTTATTTTTTCATATCTGTGACTAATCAATTTGACATTAAAACACACAACCAGTATGCTTAAAAATATCAAACTAACTCTGATTATTCTCAAATTTTAATTATATCCTCTTACTCTTATTTATGACCTAGAAACAAATCCTCTAGATTTATTTCCCTCAACTTAGCAGTTTAGTTACTATCTGAGTCATTTTAAGCTACTTTTCATACCCTGGGTTGCAATAAAATGCCTAAACGAACTCAGTTTGTCACAAAATTAAGCAGACATATTAAACAAATGTTATGCTACCTTTGTAACTATAAACTAGCCTAACATGCTAAAAAGAGGTTGTTACACCTCTCATGTTAGATGGATTAGCTTTCAAAGGTTTGTTTTTAAAATAACAGTCTAAGGCTTTATGCCCAATTATGTTGTAGCAGAAACACACCATCTTAGGCTTCCCAACAGGCACAAAGAAATTATTATACCATTTCTACTTTGATGAACCTCTATACCCTAAGCCATCCTTGTCAAAAGTACACTGTTGGCTTCCTAAAAGTCTTTTGTAACATCCTCCCTAACCTAATAGCACTAATCAGGATTATAGAAGCTTATTTGAGCATAATAATATAACACTAAATACGAATAATAGCTTATATAAATTCAGATTTTAGCATAAATAGTTGAGAAAATAAAAATAAATATGAGAAAATTATTTCTAAGTCACAAATGATTGCAATGAGCTATAATAAATTTTGAAGTATCAAGTGAATTGATTTGACATTTTTAATGACACTGAATGAGTGTTTAAAGGCCTAATTGGACAATTAAGTAGCTCAGAAAATCATGAAATTTTGTGGAGATATCAGGTACAGGATGAAGAATATTTTGTCAAGGAATACCAGGTAAAGTGAATATTTGTAAGCCAATTTGCTTAATTCTTAGGTTTAGCCTGACTTAAGGAAGAGTAATGAAGTTTAACTGATAAATAGTAATGTATATAAAATTATGGAATCATGGATATAAGGATTGAGTGAAGTCCTATAATTTTCTATAACACTTAAGGAAGTTAGAAAACTTAGCTTTGAAAGATTAAAATATTCCTAAGAGATACAGAAGTTTCAGCATAATTTTCCATCCTTATCTCTTCCTCACTCTCCACCGCCTCTCTCCTTTCATCTTTATCTCAATATTGACTTTTCATTCCTTCATTTTATCTTCTATTTCACATGGCTTCAGCAACAAAAAGAAAAAAAAGAGAAGAGAAATTCACGGAAAAAAGTGAAGTGCAGAAAAAGGAAGAAAGAAAGAAGGAAAAGAAGAAGAGGAAGCATCAATTGGCTAGAAATTGAGGTAGGGGTTATTGTCTTGTTTCTTCACTTCATCTTCTTTTCTTTTGATTATCAAAAGTTCTATAGAGAACTTGATATGAAGAAATTGATGGTTGAAACTATATAATATGTGTTTGAATGTGTTCACAGTATGAACTCATAAATTGCTTTGGAAATTTCCATGCTAATGTGGTTGATATTTCTTATTCTCCTTTTTTTGTTCCCAAATCTTTGCTTGGTAAACTTGGATAGAATTTGTAAATCCAATAGTTAATCCTTGCATGGTTATGAATTCTAAACCCATATGTGTTTAAAGAATTGTATATATTTAAGATTTCCAAAAATGGGTATTATTGAAGTCATGAAGAATATATAAGAGTTATCGGTGCTTTGAGACTATGTTTTGGTGTAGAAATCATCTAGGAATTGTAAATGAGGAGTATGAATTTGTAACTAACCCAGAGAAAACCAAGCTGAGCATTCTGCCACTGGGCAATTAGGTGCCTAGTGACTAACCGATTAATCAGTCAATGGCAAAATGGAACTTTGCCTGAGCAATTAATCGCTCAGAGACAGAGGCTTTCTTGTTATTTTATTGTGTAAAACCAAGTCCTAAGTATAATGTATTTCTATTCCATATTGTTTAATGTGAATATGAATGAATGGTATTGTATACTTGTTGTGCATTAGGAAATTGTATTGCTCCTTTATATTAAAAAAGTTGAGCTCCTAATAGATTTACTTAACAAATGTTTGAATTAGAATACATTGGACATGTTAAAAGAAATCATAGTGATCTTTTATTACATGATCCATATATATTAATCCTTTAGAAAGGATAGACCATAGAATAGATTTAGGAAACGATGAAGACCCTAGATATGTACTCTTTGGAAATGACGATGATCCATTGAATATCTTAACTTGAATATGATTTAGGAAAATTGACGGTGATTCTAGATCTGACATATGTATCCTTTGGAAAGGATGGTAATCCTTAGGATATCATAGTTTTGACTAGTAGTGGATTTAGGAAATTTGACGGTGATCATAAATCTAATCTAGGAAACGACGGTGATCCTAGATAGATATCCTTTAGAAATGACAGTGATACTTTGGATATTTGAGATGTGGCTAGTAAAGGATTTAGGAAATGACAGTGATCTTAAATCCAAATTTAGGAAATGACGGTGATCCTAGATATATATCCATTGGAAATGACGGTGATCCTTGGATAACTGGCCATAGTACTACACATCCATCAGAAATGACGGTGATCCTTTGGATATCTAGCTAAAGTACTAATAGAGTGTATATTTAATTAATTTTTGAAATGAGAATTGATTTTTGAATGTGATATAAGGCACTGCCACCATAAAAGGTCATAAAGTTGAAATTAGAATTTTGATATTGAATTGATATTCATACTTGAAAGTATTGAGAATGTAGCTTATGACCTTTGATAATGAAAATTTATGACTTTATGGTATTGTTAATAATTGGAATTCTGTTTCGAAAAGAGAAATGACTTGATTTGGCCTTTTGCCACCTTTCTATTATATAACTTGAATTTTGGTACAAATGAATTGTTTCCCAAAACAGCTGAAAGTATTGTGATGACACAGTTTTTAATAGAACTACTGAGAATTTCTAGAATTCTCACCTCTATTTTATTGTATTTCCATGATACTTCTAAGAATGAAGTTTGCAGCTAGCAGAGGAGAAGAGTAGAGCTAAGAAAAAATAGTTTATTTTAGATTTTTGGATAAATATTTGTATATTATTTGTATGAAATTATGCCTTAAAGGCTTATCTTGCAATTCATGTATTATGAATGATAATATTGTATAAATTTCCCTTCTTTGTGTTATGTACATTATTTCACCCACAACATGCTCATATTTTCATATATCTTATAAGTATTTTTACAAAATTTGTAATTAGTATAGAAGTGACATACCTAATCCTAACTACTAATGCATGATTCCGGTCATTCTATTAGTACTAGTATTGGGATGTTACACCTTTCAAGGTTTTTTATGTCATTGATAAACTTGGCCAGGTCACTAGTTAAATCTTCCACTTTCCTTTTTAACATTTCATTCTCATTTAACACATGAGAAGATTGTTGAAAAGGTTGGTGAGAATATTCAACACTTTTCATCCTATTTAGAGTTGTCAGGTTAACATTCATTTTAATCAGTGATCTAACTTTCTCATTCAAAGTTACATTGTCAGCTCTCAAAGATTCATTTTCTTTCTATAATTCTAATAATTTAGTTTTTAGAACAATGCATCTTTGAGCAAGAATATTGGAGTCAGATAAGATATTATCAAAGACAGATTCAAGCTCATCATAAGAAAGGTGAAAAAGTTCAATGACTGCTACCTCATCATCACTTTCTTGATCTTAGGCAACTAGGTAGAGATGTACAACTTTCTGTTGCTCTTCATCATTTGATGAATCTTCATGTAGATCCTCCCAAGTTGTCATCATCACCTTCTTCTTTGCTGACTTCTTTTGAACTTTCTTCAAAAAAGGACATTCAGAACTTATGTAGCTTGATTTTCTACATTCATAACAAGTTAGTTGTCTTTTGTTTGTATTACTTGAATCACCTTTTTGAAGCTCTTTCTTGGGTTGGAATCCTTTTCCATTTCTTCCTTTTTTTTTCTCCATATTCTCTATATTTTCCTAGAGACAAAGGAAAGTTCATCCTCATCAAAAGCATCATATTTATCTTCCACACTTTCATCATTAGATTAAGCTCTTGAGCTGAGAGAGTTGTATGAAGATTAGTGAGATGATAGTTTGTGAGCTTTATGAGCGGATTTGAGGGCAACAAATTTTCCTTTCCTTGGCATATCCTCATCCATCTCAGCTAATTCCTGCTCATGCACTTTCAAGGATCCCAACATTTCATCCAATCTCAAGGATGACACATCTTTGCCCTCTTGAATGGTTGTAACCTTTAGTCTCCACACCTTAAGCAAACTTCTCAGCAACTTTCTCACATGTTCATGATTACTGTAAGTTTTCCTAAGAGATTTTAGATCATTAAAAATGACTATGAATCTGGAAAACATCTCATCAATTCTCTCTTGCTTCTTTATCTTGAACAGTTCATATTGATGCACCAGCATATTAGTCTTTACTTCTTTGACTTGGTTGGTACCTTCATGACCTATGACTAGAGTATACCATATTTATTTTACTATTTGACTTGGTTTGTATCTTTTTTTTCTTTTGTCTTCTGACCAGGTTTCTCTAGGCTTCTCAGCTTCACTTCCATCATCAAATCTAGTCTTTGGAATATATAGACCATCTTCAATGATCCCTTAAAGATCCACATTCAGAGGCTCAATGTGTAATGGCCTAATACTAATATCTCTATATAAGTAACCTATAAAGAGATAAGCAGCATTACAACGTCATTACATACATAATAGTCTGATAATATATCCATAACGTACACTGAAGTCATTATAGAGAGCCATATGAAATGCAAAAAACATAAAACTCATAGCAAAATGCATATATACACAACATTAGCCTTAGCAAAGGCTTGAAGTATTACATAATTGTTTACATTACAAAAGAAGTATAATAAAATACAAAGATTATAACATAATGGATAAAACTAAAACTAGTCTAATCCTTAGCTGCCTTTTTCTTCGATTTCTTTGAAGAACTTTCACCTGGAATTACATGGCAACACAGCGGGGTGAGAATCAATAATTCTCAATATGAGTAAACCAAAACTAGTCATACATAGCATAATAAACATAATCTTAACACATGCTAAATAAGATATGTTTAAAGAATCTACAAGGATATACTTTAGTAACTAAATATACCAAATTAACAAACATTCTATCATACATACTTAGTCCAACTTAGAACCAAGATGTTCAACTAGGATTTCTAATTTAGTATATTATCTTGTGGTAAATAGAGGGAAAGCTCATCCTCACATTACATGTACCCTAACACTATCGAGAGGTTCGGGCTGAATCCTTATTCAAAAGAACCTTCTGGACTCCCCACTTATCTCCCTTGGCATAAATGATTGTGCACAACATCAAAGGACACTCACAAAGACTAATACTACTAGAAAATCCTTCATACATGCATCTAAAGACCACATCATCACTCATTAATCTTAAGTGATACAAACACCATAAAAAGTGGCCTAATGTGCTAGATACTTACCTAAGGCAAACCATCACTCTTGGATGCTCAAAGGCTTAAGTTTTCTAATACTTGCTAGGTGGTCAGTTCTCTCTTGAAATATCCTTATTTGTGTCTTAACACACATAAGAAAGCAAACATAAATGATTCCAACTGGAAAGAAACATCGATACATCAAAAATCATATTTTTGAAATATTCTGGAGCTCACGCCTCGGCGCAGCCCTTGTCACGCCATGACGCGCAGCTTTCTTGTCTTCACGCCTCGACGTGGTGCATCTCACGCTGCGGTGTGCTACTCTCAGGTGCACATACTCTAAGACTCATGCCTCGATGTGACCTTCCCATGCCGTGGCGCACGTACCAGAAACTGGGCTCTACAAAATTCTACAGAACTGTGCACTGTTCCATTAGTTCTTTTCATGAGATTTGGCCATTCCAAAACAATTTCTAGGTGATCCTAAGTCCCTAATCAGTTCATTAACATATAGGAATCATCAATCACCTACTTAAATTATTAATTTTGGATTCAAGCACCAAATCACTCATCAAAGACCTAAAACCTCACTTTGTGCATCAAAGGTCTAAATGAGAAGTTCTAATCTTAAACTCATACTATGAATAAGTCATAAACAACTATTGAAACACATTCAAACAAGAAAAACCCTTCAAACACCTCTAAAACCCAATTTGACCTATCATGAACCAAGAGTGCATCAATGGAGAAAATGGAGAAAAGAAGTGAAAAAGGACTCTATCCCTTACCTTGGCAGCTGAAATGGAGCTTCGAGCTTGGATGATCAAACCTTGATTTTCCTCTGGCCTTCCTCTTTTTCTCCTCCTCTTTCTCCTTCTTTCTTTCCTCTTCATTCCTTTGCTCCCTCACGTTTTTTATTTCTAATTTTGTGTAGCAAAAGAACCGTGAATGAGGACTTAAAAAGATGATTCAAATGACTTATAAGGCCTTTAAGGCTATACATTGATATTTCCTGATCTACTAAAAATACTTAAATTTAGCTAAATCAAGTTTTTCAACTTTTAATAACTTAAAAATAAATACTATGATTCATTAAAATTGTTGTTTCACCATTATCTGATTTTTTCAAATCTGCTGCTAGTCAATCCGGTATTAAATGCAGAACCAGTATGCCAAAAAATGTCAAACTAACTCAGTTTACCTTCAAACTTTAACTACATCTTGTTTCATATATTTATGACTTAAAAATAAATTATCCATATTCATTTCCCTCATCTAAGCAATTTATGTTATTATGTAAGTCATTTTAAGCTACTTTTAACCTTCGGAGTTACAACAAAGTGTCTAAACTAACTCAGTTTGTCACAAAACTAAACAGGCATGTTAAGCAAGTTATATGCTACCTTTGTACACATATACAAGTCTAACATGTCATTAAGGGTATTATATATCTCCCATCTTTTTTAAAATTTTGACCCCAAAACTGCTTACTTGCTAAGAACAACTCTAGAAAGTCCTGCTATAAGTGGGACTCTAGCTTCTAAGTAGCCTCCTCAGTGTCATTGCCACCCCATAAAACCTTCACCAGAGGAATCTGCTTACCTCTAAGCTCTTTGACCCCTCTGTCCATGATCCTTATCGGTTGTACTTCATAAGACAAATCATCTCTTAACTGTACAGATTCATGTTCTATGATATGCAAATGATCTGAATTATACTTTCTTAACTGAGACACATGAAAAATATCATGAAGGTTAAACAAACTAGGAGGAAGGGCTATTTGGTAAGGTACGGGTCCAACTTTCTTCAGAATTTAGTAGGGACCAAGAAAATGAGGATTTAACTTTCGGGTTTTCAATGCTCTATAAATCCTTGTAGTAACTTTTAAAAAGACATGATCTCCCTCATCAAACTCAAGAGGTCTCCTTCTCTTGTCATCATAGCTCTTTTGCTGACTTTGAGCAGTAACTAACCTATCCTTAAAACATCTTGATTTGCTCTGTGGTCTGTTGGACCAACTCTGGACCTAAGATGGTTCTCTCACCTACCTCATACCAACATAGAGGCGATCTACACTTTCTTCCATATAAAGCTTCATAAGGTGCCATACCTATGTTGGAATGGTAGCCATTGCTATAAGCAAACCCCACTAAAGGTAAGAACTTATCCCAACTACCCTGTTGTTCTAAAACACATGCTCTAAGCATATCCTCAAGGGTTTGGATAGTCCTCTTTGTTTGCCCATCTGTCTGTGTATGATAAGTTGCCCAACTCTTCAAGGCAAACACTACAGCTGCTAACTCCAAATCATGCGTAGAATAGTTCTCCTCATGTGGCCTTAACTGCCTTGATGCATAGGCAATTACTCTCCTATTTTGCATCAGAACACACCCTAGTCCTATCTTTGAAGCATCACAGTATACTTCAAAGTTCTCATGGGGATCTGGAATCACCAACACTGGCGTAGTAGTCAACCTCTTCTTTAACTCTTGAAAACTATTCTCATAGTCCTGAGTCCACTCAAAAGTACTACCCTTCCTAGTCAACCTAGTCAAAGGCAGCACTAATTGAGAAAAACCCTTGATGAACCTTCTATAATACCCAGTCAGGCCTATAAAGCTCCTAATCTCAGTTACAGTGGTGGGTCTTTCCTATTGTAACACCACGTCAACTTTGCTAGGGTCCACTGAGATACCTCCTTTAGAAATAACATAGCCTAAAAACTGAACTTTCGTTAGCCAAAACTCACACTTGGACAATTTGGCAAACATTTTCTTTTCTTTAAGGATATCTAAAATTATCCTAACATGCTGCTCATGTTCTTCCATCGTCTTGGAATAGATAAGGATATCATCAATAAACACTACCATACACTTGTCTAGGTAAGGTCTAAAATCTCTGTTCATATAATCCATAGACACTGCTAGAGCATTCTTCAACCCAAAGGACATCACAAGATACTCATAATGCCCATACCTAGTTCTGAAAGCGATTAGGGATATTCTCTCTTTTAACCCTAATTTGATGATACCCAGATCTTAGATCAATCTTGAAAAACACTGAAACTCCTCTTAATTGATCCATCAGATCATCTATTCTAGGCAATAGATACTTGTTCTTGATGGTTACCTTGTTCAACTGTCTGTGGTCAACACATAACCTCATGGTACCATCTTTCTTCTTCACTAGTAACACTAGTATTCCCTATGGAGAAACACTAGACCTAATGAATTACTTGTCCAATAACTTCTCTAATTGGTTCTTGAGTTCTACTAACTCTAGAGGTGCCATCCAATAGGGTGCTATAGATGTAGGTCCTGTACCTGACACTAAATTTATAATAAACTCTATTTCTCTCTCCGGTGACAACTCAACTACGTCACTCAGAAATACCTCTAAGTTTTCCCTCACCACTAGTATACTTTCTAGGTTCTACTCAACCTCTACATCTAATGAGAAAAGAAGAACATATCCTAGAGCTCCTTCTACCAAATAGTGATTGACTTGATTAGCATTGAGATAGACAGACTCAAAAGAAACAACTCTAGTAGGAACATTAGACAGAAAAACTAGAGTCTTATCTGAACAGTTTAAGACCACATGATTGGACGACAACCAATCCATACCAAGAATGCCATCTATGTCCACAAGGGGTAAACAAATAAGATTTACAATGAAGACTTTATCCTCAGTCCTTATACAACAATCAAGATATACTTTCAAAGTTATGACTAGTTTACCGATGGATGTGGAAACAGATAAGTCATATGGTAACTCTGACATAGGCTAATATAACATCCTTACACAATCATAAGAAACAAAGGAGTGAGATGCTCTTGAATCATACATAACATTTAAAAGATGATTACAAATTATGCCTTTACCTTGGATGAGGTTGGAAGACTGGGCCACCTCCTTTTCTCCTAGAGTATAAACTTGTCCCGGCTTTGGGGTAGGCGCATCTTGCTTCTTCAAAGGTTAGTCTCTAGAGAAATGTCCTGGCTGCTCACAGGTATAACACACAGACTGGCCTGCCAAACACAATTTGCTTCCATGTGTCTTCCCACATTTAATGCGCTGAGGTACCTTAGACCCCTTCTTTCTTTTTCCTTTAGGGTTACTTGTTTTAGGAGCACCCTACTTAGTCTTGTCATCAACACGCTTTCTCTTCTGGAAGTCTTCTGCCCTTTCCTCTATTTAAGGGCTATGAGTACTCGACTCCACGATTCTACACTTGTTGACCAGATAAGGAAAATCTCTGATCTCCATAGGTCTCACCATACTTTTAATCTCATTTCTTAAGCCAGTCTCGAACTTCAAACGTCGTTAATTCTCGTCTGGATGATAACGAAATGCGAAGAGAATTTTGATAACTCCTCAAACTTAGCCATATATTAGCCCACTAACAAGCTTTCTTATTCTAAGCGCATAAACTCCACTTCCTTGTCATCATGTAGGGTTTGTGGAAAAAATTTCTCCAAAGAGGTTGTCTTGAAGACCTCCTAAGACATCTGAGTTCCAACGGCTTCTAGTACCCTCTTGGTACTTTTCCACTAATGCTCCGCCTCTCCCTTTAACATATAGGAGGCGAAGGACACCTTTTGTGCCTCTGAGCAAACCATTACTTCAAAAATCTTTTCTATCTCACTGAGCCACTCCTCAACCTTAGCGCGATTGTACTCACCTCTGAAAGGTGCAGGGTTCGTCTGGTGGAAAGCTATTAAGTCCTGAAAGTTCTGATTGCTCCCGACTTGTTGTACTTCCTGTACTGGTTGCACAGGTGGTGTAGATGGCTGAGGTGGATTTGCTTCCATCCTCTTAACCACCTTTGTTGTCACGGCTGCTTGCCCTCTCATAGCATTGGCCATAGCCATAAATGCTTCGGCCATATCTGGACCTTCTGAGGTTGAGTTCCTTGTTTCTCTAATTTGCCTTGGTGGTGCCATAGTTTCCTGTACACACAAAAATAATATATATTGAGTTGTAGTCTCAATATCATGTAATCGTGCAACAGTAGCCAACAACAAACTAACCTAAGACAAATCATGCAATTCTATCAAAACATTTCACACAAGAGACTAGAAAAGCATAATTCATAAAAAGGAACTCTTAAACATGCCTAAGCATAGTCAGTCCATACCCCGGCTCAACAGGATGAACTGCTTTGATACCATAATGTAACGTCCTAATACTAATATCCCGATAAAAGTAACCTTTAAAGAGATAAGCAGCATTACAATGTCACTACATATATAATAGTATGATAATATATCCATAATGTACATTGATGTTGTAACATCCCGAAAACTGTTCATTCATTTATAAAATGTCATTTTATAATATTCTTGATTTTTAGGAATTTTTCTAGAATTTTACGGAAACGTCGAATATTTTAATATATTCATCGTTTTGCGTGCACATTGGGCTGAGAATTTCTGAGACCAGTGTAACACTCCGAAAATTGATTATTTCATCACCAATAGTCATTTCCTAATATTTGTGATTTATGGGAATTTTTCTGGAATTTTATGGAAATGATGAATATTTTAATATATTCCTCGTTTTGCGTGAATACGGAACAGAGTCGTGAAAATGACTGTAACGTTTCAAAAACTGGAAAATAACATGACGAATAATCGTTTTACAATATTTGCAATTTTTGAGAATTTTCTGGGAATTTTTCGAACGTCGAATATTTTAATATATTCCTCGTTTTATGCGTGCATCTCTTGAATCGAGAAAATGCGACATTTTCTCTGTGAATCTTGGACTATGGATAAGTCGACGGGGATCTTACTAAACCCGAGACTTGACACAGTTTACGAGGTTTGCACCATTTTTCGAGAAATCTTAACAGATAAAATAAATTAATACAGCGAAAAATTCATCTGTCAGATTAATTAAATTTCGATTTCTATCAACTGTAACTATTATCTATGGGATAATAGTGTGTAATAAAAATCCTATCACATTATCCTAATGCAATCTACTTTATGTCTAATCCATTCACTTTAATTCAAATTTAATATTAAATAATCAAAGCTTCTTTGAGAAGCTTTGACCAAATAATGACCCAAATGCCCTTAGCTTCCTTTGGAAGCCAAAAATTCTGATCACTCTCTCCCCCTCTCACGTGCTGCTGCTGTTTGGGAAGGAAAAAAAATTGGTTTTAATTAACCAAATATCACAATTACATCATTTATCACCCAAAACACACTTTTCCTTCTTCATTTACGTTCTTCCTCTTCCATTTCCTTCTTCAACATTTCTTTCTTTTCTCTTCCACATGACCACACGGCAGCCCACTCTCCCATTCCCCAACCATCACAAAAACAATACTTGATCATACTTTCTTAATCTCCAACTCATCCTCTTCAACATTTGTGCTTGGAGTTTTCAAGAAAGCCATCATCTTCAACCTCTTTTCAAGCTTTGAAGGTAAGCTTCCATGGCTGAAAATTTTCAGAATTTAACTCCATTTTCGTTTTCCATTTTCACCTTGATTTTATAGCTATTCTCTTCTTCATTTTCACACCATTACCTTGTCCTAATTCATGTTGCATTTTCTAGGGTTTTTGGAGCCAAAATCCGAAAATCAAAGGGGTTCTTGGAAGTGTTCTTCGTTCTTCTTCTTGGTAAGAGGAAGATTAATCCCCCTCAACCTCTTTAGCAACTAGGGACCTTGTATTTGATTTTTGGAAGAAAAACCACATAGTGGTTATTCTTGAATGTGCTTGTAAATTTGCTTACTTGCTTGCTATCTTAGTTTAGCTTTGAGAAATGGATTGAATGGTTGTTTAATCATGTATGCTTGTGATTGGAATCCATGTTAGCTTGCTGAAAATTCTGGTTGCTGGACATCCATGGTGTGTCACGGTTTTGGGGCTGTTTTGGCTTGGAAAATGCATGATGAATAATGCTTAATTTTTTATCAATGCATGCTTAATTTAATCAAGTGGTTAATGTGGGTTTAAGTGGAGTAAAATTCTGGTTGTGTGATCCTAAGTGTGCCACGGTTTTGGGGCTGTTTTGGCTTGGAAAATGCATGATGAATGATGCTTAATTTTTTTATCAATGCATGCTTAATTTAATCAAGTGGTTAATGTGGGTTTAAGTGGAGAAAAATTCTGGTTGTGTGATCCTAAGTGTGTCACGGTTTTGGGCTGGAAAATGTGGGGAAATTAAGTTAAAATTTTGATCAATGTAAAGCTTAATCAAGACAAGGAATTAAGGGCAAGTTAGGTGAACTAAAATCTAAAAATTTTGGCTAGAAGTTCCATGGTTCTTGGGGCTGTTTTTGTGGGCTGAATTTGGATGGAAATTATGTCAAGAATGATGCTAGGTAAATTGAGTAAAGGAAGGACAAATTAATGAAAAGAAAATGGTAATCTAGTAACCCCTTGAGTGTCACGGTTATGAGGGCTTGAATGAGGGAAATGATGACTAAAATTGTGAGATACTAAGACTTGAGTTAATCAAGAAATTAAGTAAAGCTTAATAGAAGATGATTTGTAACATTAATTTTCATAATGAATTATGGTTAAGATTTAGGAAATAAGCAAGAATTGCAAGGTAATCATAGTGATTAAATAAATTGGATCAAGTAACACTTAAATGGGACTAATCATGTGAATATGACTTATTTGAGACCTTGGGAAGGCCACGACCTCTAGGTAAGATTTGGGCTAAAATTCCATAACCCATAACTTGAATTACAAGTATTTAAAGAGTACAAGAAATTAAGGGTTTCATAAATCTTAATGAGCCAATGAGATAATTATTATAAGACTTGAGGTTACTAGAAGAAAAGCACAAGAGGGTGTGAAACTTGGAGAGTTTGGGAAATCCATAATGAACCTAAAATGTACTTTGAGAAACATCTGGTTGACGATTGAGTCGGATGTACTTTGGGAAACATCTGGTTGACGATTGAGTCGGATGTACTTTGGATTTATTCCCATGGAGTAGGATATTGGGCGTCCATGCATATGCATCACATTGTCATACATTTATTTATTGATGCTGTTTTGTATACTATGAATGGTTGACTGCTCTTATTATTATGGACTGCCTGGACTTAACTGTCTGGATTTATCTGTCTGGATTTAACTGTTTAGATTTAACTGCCTGGATTTAACTGTCTGGATTTAACTGCCTGGATTTAACTGTCTGGATATTATGACTTATTCATTATCCCTGTCGATGACTGCCTCGATTTATCTGTTTAGAAATTTATTTATTGCCTTTACATGCTACGTGGGCGCTATGCGCCGTTCGGTTCTTGGTTCTTTGTATTGGTATTGATGGTAGGATATCTTACCTCTTTTCTCGTATTGCTATTGTGCATTATTTGTATATACTTTATATTTGTCGAAGACGACGGCAAGGAGGTCGGTGCTACTGAACCTTCGAGCGGGTGGCCGTACCTCAACTAGCATTTGCTTGGAGATGGAGGCGCGCATGCACGGACTTCTGGGCGACGTGCGTCTGACCTTTTTGGGAGGGCCAGAATGCTGGCACATCAACCTCAGCTCCGATCGCTGTGTGTACCTCGGCGACGTGTCTATTGCTCTAGCCTGGAGGCGACACGAGATGCCGGTTCTCACCTGCCATATTCGACTACGTCTGGAGTTCTATCTACCCATTCGCGAGATGTGGGGTTCTCGTTTCCACAACCCGCGTGAAGACTCATTTGATTCTACAGCTCGGGCCCCGTCCCGTGTCTCTGCTATTCCTATGGTGATTTCCTCTGATGATGAGGAAGATCCTGAGGAAGATCTCGAGGAAGTCCCTGAGGACGACCTCGAAGAGGAACCTGAAGAGGATCCTGACACGATTCCTCCTCACATGAGGGATTGACACCACTGGTAGCTACTGATGGCTGCCAGTCTTTTATTTTGGGGGCCTGATGGTATTTTTGTCTTATGGGTTGTATATTTTGTTATTCTGAGTAGTGTTGATATGTAAATCCATGGCAGGTATAGTTTTGCTTTTGGATTGATTCCAGGCTTGTAACTAAAACACCGTTATATTTAAGTATATGTATGTATGTTATTCAGGTGAAATTTCATTTATTGTTTTATTTTATGGTAATTAACATTCCGCATTGTCATCATTATTATAAGAAAAAAAAAATATACTGCTATTTTTACATATTAAAGTATCAGGTAATTCAACCTTTAATTATTTAAACCGGGTCTTAAGTGATTAATTATTTAATTTCCGCATTTTATTTTATTTGACAATGTGACGTTCCCTCCAGAAAAGGGGCGTTACATTAGGCTGGTATCAGAGCCCCGGTTTATGTTTTCTTTGGGTCTTGTTTGTGAGTCTGTCTTGTTTGTGCTGTGTGAAATCTCTATGATTGGTATTCTGAGTGAATACATTTAACTCTCTCTATATGTTTCAGCTTACATAACTTAAGAGAAAGTGAAATGGCGAGAAGTGGAGATATTGCGGTAAATGCATAGAGAAGCGATGAAGCGGATGGCGTAACTTATTGCGCGACAAAATGAGCGTGTTGTTCAACAAAGAAGAACAATCTACTCAACAACATGAGGCGACTGCGGATGCGCAGAATTTAGCAGAATTTCGTCGTCACAATCCTCCGCAATTTCAGGGAGAATTTGATCCTGACAAAGCTAGTCTATGGATCAAGGAGCTGGAAAAGGTCTTTCGTGGCATGAACTGTGCCGAAGACAAGAAGGTGAATTATGCTACTTTCATGCTTACGGGCAATGCCGAAAACTGGTGGAACGGAGCTCAGAAAGCATTGGAAGCCGCAGGAACTGATATCACCTGGGAAATGTTCAAGAACAAGTTTTTGGACAAGTATTTTCCTGAAAACGCGAGACATGCAAAGGAGCTGGAATTCCTCAACTTGCGACAAGGAGGTATGACCGTCAGCGAGTATGCAGCTAAATTTGAGAGCTTGGAGCAATTTTCTACACACTACCAACACCAAACCGATGAAGTCTGGAAGTGTTGGAAATTCACCGAAGGACTGAGATATGAAGTGAAGAAAGCCGTCATCACTCTGAAGATGAAGGTATTCTCAGAATTGCTAGACGCGTGCTGTGAAGTTGAAGCCTTGGAACGGGCTAAAGACTCGAGAAACAAGAACTTTGGACCTACTAGGTTCCAAAGAGGTGGAGGCAGTGGTTTAAACCGCTTTCAGAAGAAACCTTATTCCCGACCGGTGGGAAATCAGCAACAATTTGGTGGAGGTTCTACTGGGAACCGATCTGGTCAGAATATGACACATTCTTCTAAGTGCCTGAAGTGCAGAAAAGATCATCCTACGAGGGAGTGCACCATCAAAGGAGTCATATGTTTCCGATGTGGCAAACCAGGTCACATATCTAGAGACTGCAATCAAACGAAGGCTGAACCATCAGTCAATGTGACTCAAGCCAAGAAACCGCAAGCCGGAGGTCGAGTTTACACTATGAGCGGAGCCGAAGCTTCTGAATCCGAAGACTTGATTCAAGGGGAAGGCACCATAGAAGGTAATCTTTTAAAAGTACTGTATGACTCTGGGGCAACCCATTCTTTCATATCTTATGACTGTGTGCTACGACTTGGCTTGTCTGTGTCTGAACTACCTTTTGAGTTGATGTTTCAACCCTACTGATAAACCTGTAGTTACTACCAAATTCTGTCTAAAATGTCCCCGATTGTTGAAGGTCGCGTCTTTTCTCGTTGATCTAATCTGTCTACCTTTAACACAATTAGATATAATCTTAGGAATGGACTGGTTATCTTCCAATCATGTTCTGTTATACTGTTCTAGAAAAACCATAGTCTTTCCTGTGGATGAGAATTCTAGATACTTGACGGCCAACCAAGCGCGAGCTCTCTTGAAAGAAGGAGCTCAGGGATACATGCTTGCTATCTTCTTTGAGAATCGAGATTGAGGCCGACTTGAGCACTATTCCCGTAGTGAGGGAATTCTCTTCGAAGTCTTTCCGGAAAAGTGCCTGGATTACCACCAACTCGTGAGATAGAGTTTGCTATTGATCTAGTACCTGAGCTGGTCCTGTGTCTATAGCACCCTATCGGATGTCACCAACTGAATCGGCAGAGCTTAAGAAGCACTGGAAGAGCTTTTGGAGAAGCGATTCGTCCGACCAAGTGTATCACCTTGGGAGCGCTGTGTTATTAGTTAGAAAAAGGGACGGTACTTCAAGATTGTGCGTGGACTACGTGCAATTGAACAAGTTGACGATCAAGAACAAGTATCCTCTCCCGAGAATTGATGATTTGATGGACCAACCGAAGGGAGCAAAGTGGTGTTTTCGAAGATCGATTTGAGATCCGGGTATCATCGATAAGAGTGAAAACGGAGGATATACCCAAGACTGCTTTACCTGATACGGTCATTACGAGTATCTTGTGATGCCGTTTGGCGTGACGAATGCACCTGCTATCTTCATGGATTACATGAACCGCATCTTTCGTCCGTACTTGGATAGGTTTGTTGTCGTCTTCATTGATGACATCCTGATATATTCTCAGAATCAGGAGGATCATGCTGAACATCTCAGCATAGTTCTTCAAATTTTGAAGGAGAAAGAGCTGTATGCAAAACTATCGAAGTGTGAGTTTTGGCTTGACGAAGTGAAGTTTTTGGGCCATGTGATCTCAAAGGAAGGAATCGCGGTAGATCCATCAAAAGTGGAAGCAGTGTTACAATGGGAACAGCCAAAGTCTGTAACGGAGGTTCGTAGCTTCGTGGGCTTAGCTGGATATTACAGGAGATTCATTGAAGGATTTTCCAAAATTGCTGGACCGCTCACCCAGTTGACAAAGAAGAATCAGACTTTTGAATGGACTGATAGCTGCGAGCAGAGTTTCCAAGAATTGAATGAACGACTCACTACTTCACCAATATTGGTATTACCTGATCCGAATGAGCCATTCGAGGTGTATTGTGATGCTTCGTATCAAGGGTTGGGATCTGTCCTTATGCAACACAGAAAAGTGGTAGCCTATGCTTCGCGACAGCTTGCGAGTGCACGAGAAGAACTACCCGACACACGATTTAGAGTTGGCAAATGTGTGGTCTTTGCTCTAAAGATATGGAGACATTTCCTTTATGGAGCAACGTTCAACATCTTCGGTGACCACAAGAGCTTGAAATACTTATATGATCGAAGGAGCTGAATATGAGACAATGCGGAGATGGCTAGAATTCTGAAGGATTACGACTTTCAGTTGTTGTATCATCCTGGCAAGGCAAATGTCGTGGCTGACGCCTTAAGTAGAAAGACTATCAGTGTTTCTGCTTTGATGATCAAGGAAAAGGAACTCATCGAACAATTTAGAGATGTGTGGTCGTTTGTAAAGTTGAAACCGGGAGAAATCTGCATGAATATGGTTACCATCTCAAGCGAGCTGATGGAAGATATCCGGGAAAAGCAGAAAGCCGATGAATTTTTGCAAGAAGTGCGAGAGCTGATAAAGCAAGGCAAAGAAACAGAGTTCAAAGAAGGAACGGATGGAATTCTAAGATTTCGGGAAAGAATTTGTATTCCTCGTGACCAAGAGCTTAGACAATATATTGTGGATCACGCTCACACGAGCAAGCTGAATATGCACCCGGGCATAACAAAGATGTACCAGGATTTGAAGAAGTTGTTTTGGTGGCACGGACTGAAAAGTGACGTTACTAGATGTGTATCGACTTGCCTAGTCTGTCAGAAAGCAAAAGTGGAACACCAACGACCTGCTGGATTGCTGCAACCATTGTCTATTCCTGAATGGAAATGGGACAGCATTGCAATGGATTTCGTTGTGGGGTTACCTAAGACAAGAATAGGACATGACTCGATATGGGTAATAGTTGACCGACTTACAAAGTCTGCTCATTTCCTCCCGATTAACATAAGGTACAGTTTGGAGAAACTGACCCGACTGTATATTGGAGAAATCGTCAGACTGCATGGTATACCTACGAGTATAGTTTTGGATAGAGATCCGAGGTTTACTTCAAAGCTTTGGCAGAGTTTGCAAGCATCGTTGGGAACGAAATTGCGCCTAAGCTCGGCGTATCATCCGCAAACCGATGGTCAATCGGAAAGAACGATCCAATCTCTAGAAGATTTGCTTAGAGCTTGTACCATTGAACAGACTGGAGGTTGGGATCAGATCTTACCATTAATAGAGTTCACTTATAATAACAGTTACCATTCGAGTATAGGGATGGCACCCTATGAAGCTCTATATAGAAGACGGTGTCGAACACCATTGTGTTGGTACCAAGACGGAGAGCGTCTTACGATTGGGCCGGATATCATTCAACGTAGACGACCGAGAAAGTTAAGATGATTCAAGAAAGATGAAGATCGCTCGGAGCCGAAAAGAGTTATGCCGATAAGAGAAGGAAACCTCTTGAGTTCGAAGAAGGTGAGCACGTATTCTTGAAAGTCACACCCACGACTGGGGTCGGCCGGGCTTTGAAATCTAGAAAACTCACTCCAAAATTCCTTGGACTTTACCAAATTCTTCACCGTGTAGGTCCAGTAGCTTACCAAATAGCCTTACCTCCCATTCTTTCAAACATACACAATGTTTTCCATGTGTCACAGATTCGTAAGTATTTGCCTGATCCAAGTCATGTGATAGCACCGGACACAATACAGTTGAAAGATAACTTAACTTATGAGGCACCTCCCGTGAGAATCGAGGATCGACGGATAAAGCAACTTCGAGGCAAGGAAATTCCATTAGTGAAGGTGATCTGGAATGAAGCAACTGGTGATGCTACTTGGGAATTAGAAGACAAGATGAAGGAGCAACATCCTGAATTGTTTTGAGGTATGTAAATTTCGAGGACGAAATTTCTTTTTAGTTGGGGAGTGTTGTAACATCCCGAAAACTGTTCATTCATTTATAAAATGTCATTTTATAATATTCTTGATTTTTAGGAATTTTTCTAGAATTTTACTTTAAACGTCGAATATTTTAATATATTCTTCGTTTTATGCGTGCACACTGGGTGAGAATTTCGAGACCAAGTGTAACACTCCGAAAATTGATTATTTCATCACCAATAGTCATTTCCTAATATTTGTGATTTATGGGAATTTTTCTGGAATTTTACGGAAATGATGAATATTTTAATATATTCCTCGTTTTGCGTGAATACGGAACAGAGTCGTGAAAACGACTGTAACGTTTCAAAAACTGGAAAATAACATGACGAATAATCGTTTTACAATATTTGCAATTTTTGAGAATTTTCTGGGAATTTTTCGGGAACGTCGAATATTTTAATATATTCCTCGTTTTGCGTGCGTACTGCGCGGAACTGAGAAAATGCGACATTTTCTCTGTGAACCTTGGACTATGGATAAGTCGACGGGGGATCTTACTAAACCCGAGACTTGACACAGTTTACGAGGTTCGCACCATTTTTCGAGAAATCTTAACAGATAAAATAAATTAATACAGCGAAAAATTCATCTGTCAGATTAATTAAATTTCGATTTCTATCAACTGTAACTATTATCTATGGGATAATAGTGTGTAATAAAAATCCTATCACATTATCCTAATGCAATCTACTTTATGTCTAATCCATTCACTTTAATTCAAATTTAATATTAAATAATCAAAGCTTCTTTGAGAAGCTTTGACCAAATAATGACCCAAATGCCCTTAGCTTCCTTTGGAAGCCAAAAATTCTGATCACTCTCTCCCCCTCTCACGTGCTGCTGCTGTTTGGGAAGGAAAAAAAAATTGGTTTTAATTAACCAAATATCACAATTACATCATTTATCACCCAAAACACACTTTTCCTTCTTCATTTACGTTCTTCCTCTTCCATTTCCTTCTTCAACATTTCTTTCTTTTCTCTTCCACATGACCACACGGCAGCCCACTCTCCCATTCCCCCAACCATCACAAAAACAATACTTGATCATACTTTCTTAATCTCCAACTCATCCTCTTCAACATTTGTGCTTGGAGTTTTCAAGAAAGCCATCATCTTCAACCTCTTTTCAAGCTTTGAAGGTAAGCTTCCATGGCTGAAAATTTTCAGAATTTAACTCCATTTTCATTTTCCATTTTCACCTTGATTTTATAGCTATTCTCTTCTTCATTTTCACACCATTACCTTGTCCTAATTCATGTTGCATTTTCTAGGGTTTTTGGAGCCAAAATCCGAAAATCAAAGGGGTTCTTGGAAGTGTTCTTCGTTCTTCTTCTTGGTAAGAGGAAGATTAATCCCCCTCAACCTCTTTAGCAACTAGGGACCTTGTATTTGATTTTTGGAAGAAAAACCACATAGTGGTTATTCTTGAATGTGCTTGTAAATTTGCTTACTTGCTTGCTATCTTAGTTTAGCTTTGAGAAATGGATTGAATGGTTGTTTAATCATGTATGCTTGTGATTGGAATCCATGTTAGCTTGCTGAAAATTCTTGTTGCTGGACATCCATGGTGTGTCACAGTTTTGGGGCTGTTTTGGCTTGGAAAATGCATGATGAATGATGCTTAATTTTTTATCAATGCATGCTTAATTTAATCAAGTGGTTAATGTGGGTTTAAGTGGAGTAAAATTCTGGTTGTGTGATCCTAAGTGTGCCACGGTTTTGGGGCTGTTTTGGCTTGGAAAATGCATGATGAATGATGCTTAATTTTTTTATCAATGCATGCTTAATTTAATCAAGTGGTTAATGTGGGTTTAAGTGGAGAAAAATTCTGGTTGTGTGATCCTAAGTGTGTCACGGTTTTGGGCTGGAAAATGTGGGGAAATTAAGTTAAAATTTTGATCAATGTAAAGCTTAATCAAGACAAGGAATTAAGGGCAAGTTAGGTGAACTAAAATCTAAAAATTTTGGCTAGAAGTTCCATGGTTCTTGGGGCTATTTTTGTGGGCTGAATTTGGATGGAAATTATGTCAAGAATGATGCTAGGTAAATTGAGTAAAGGAAAGACAAATTAATGAAAAGAAAATGGTAATCTAGTAACCCCTTGAGTGTCACGGTTATGAGGGCTTGAATGAGGGAAATGATGACTAAAATTGTGAGATACTAAGACTTGAGTTAATCAAGAAATTAAGTAAAGCTTAATAGAAGATGATTTGTAACATTAATTTTCATAATGAATTATGGTTAAGATTTAGGAAATAAGCAAGAATTGCAAGGTAATCATAGTGATTAAATAAATTGGATCAAGTAACACTTAAATGGGACTAATCATGTAAATATGACTTATTTGAGACCTTGGGAAGGCCACGACCTCTAGGTAAGATTTGGGCTAAAATTCCATAACCCATAACTTGAATTACAAGTATTTAAAGAGTACAACAAATTAAGGGTTTCATAAATCTTAATGAGCCAATGAGATAATTATTATAAGACTTGAGGTTACTAGAAGAAAAGCACAAGAGGGTGTGAAACTTGGAGAGTTTGGGAAATCCATAATGAACCTAAAATGTACTTTGAGAAACATCTGGTTGACGATTGAGTCGGATGTACTTTGAGAAACATCTGGTTGACGATTGAGTCGGATGTACTTTGGGAAACATCTGGTTGACGATTGAGTCGGATGTACTTTGGATTTATTCCCATGGAGTAGGATATTGGGCGTCCATGCATATGCATCACATTGTCATACATTTATTTATTGATGCTGTTTTGTATACTATGAATGGTTGACTGCTCTTATTATTATGGACTGCCTGGATTTAACTGCCTGGATTTAACTGTCTGGATTTAACTGCCTGGATTTAACTGCCTGGATTTAACTGTCTGGATTTAACTGCCTGGATTTAACTGTCTGGATATTATGACTTATTCATTATCCCTGTCGATGACTGCCTGACTGGTTATCTGTTTAGAAATTTATTTATTGCCTTTACATGCTACGTGGGCGCTATGCGCCGTTCGGTTCTTGGTTGCTGTATTGGTATTGATGGTAGGATATCTTACCTCTTTTCTGTATTGCTATTGTGCATTATTTGTATATACTTTATATTTGTCGAAGACGACGGCAAGGAGGTCGGTGCTACTGAACCTTCGAGCGGGTGGCCGTACCTCAACTAGCATTTGCTTGGAGATGGAGGCGCGCATGCACGGACTTCTGGGCGACGTGCGTCTGACCTTTTTGGGAGGGCCAGAATGCTGGCACATCAACCTCAGCTCCGATCGCTGTGTGTACCTCGGCGACGTGTCTATTGCTCTAGCCTGGAGGCGACACGAGATGCCGGTTCTCACCTGCCATATTCGACTACGTCTGGAGTTCTATCTACCCATTCGCGAGATGTGGGGTTCTCGTTTCCACAACCCGCGTGAAGACTCATTTGATTCTACAGCTCGGGCCCCGTCCCGTGTCTCTGCTATTCCTATGGTGATTTCCTCTGATGATGAGGAAGATCCTGAGGAAGATCCCGAGGAAGTCCCTGAGGACGACCTCGAAGAGGAACCTGAAGAGGATCCTGACACGATTCCTCCTCACATGAGGGATTGACACCACTGGTAGCTACCGATGGCCGCGGTCTTTTATTTTGGGGCCCGATGGTATTTTTGTCTTATGGGTTGTATATTTTGTTATTCTCGGAGTAGTGTTGATATGTAAATCCATAAAGCGGTATAGTTTTGCTTTTTGGATTGATTCCAGTGCTTGTAACTAAAACACCGTTATATTTAAGTATATGTATGTATGTTATTCAGGTGAAATTTCAATTATTGTTTTATTTTATGGTAATTAACATTCCGCATTGTCATCATTATTATAAGAAAAAAAAAATATACTGCTATTTTTACATATTAAAGTATCAGGTAATTCAACCTTTAATTATTTAAACCGGGTCTTAAGTGATTAATTATTTAATTTCCGCATTTTATTTTATTTGACAATGTGACGTTCCCTCCAGAAAAGGGGCGTTACAGAAGTCATTATAGAGAGGCATATAAAATGCGGAAAACATAAAACTCATAGTAAAATGCATATATATACAACATTAGCCTTAAAAAAGGCTTGAAGTATTACATAATTGTTTACATTATAAAAGAAGTATAATAAAATACAAAGATTGTAACATAACAGATAAAACTAAAACTAGTCTAATCCTTAACTTCCTTTTTCTTCGTTTTCATTTAAGAACTTTCACCTGGAATTACATGGCAAAACAATGAGGTGAACATCAACAATTCTCAGTATGAGTAAACTAAAACTAGTCATACATAGCATAATAAACATAATCTTAATACATGCTAAATAAGATATGTCTAAAGAATCTACAAGGATATACTTTAGTAACTAAAGATACCAAGTTAACATACATTCTATCATACATACTTAGTCCAACTTAGAACCAAGATGTTCCACTAGGATTTCTAATTTAGTGTATTATCTTGTGGTAAATAAAGGAAAATTTCATCCTCACATTACAAATACCCTAGCCCAATCGAGAAGTTTTGGCTGAATCCTTGTTCAAAAGAATCTTTTGGACTCCCTACTTATCTCCCTTGGCCTAAATGATTGTGCACATTATCAAAGGATACTCATAAATGATAATACTACCAGAACATCCTTCATACATGCATCTAAACACCACAACATCACTCATTACTCTTAAGTGATACAAACACCATAAAAAAGTGGCCTATGATGCTAGATACTTACCTAAGGCAAAACCGTCACTCTTGGATGCTCAAAGGCTTAAGTTTTCTCATACTTGCTAGGTGATAATTTCCCGCTTGAAATATCCCTATTTATGTCTTAACACACATAAGAAGACATATATAAATGATTCCAACTAGCAAAAAACATCAATACATCAAAAATCACATTTTTGAGATATTCTGGAGCTCACGCCTAGATGCAGCCCTTGTCACGCCGCGGAGTGCAGCTCTCTGGTCCTCACACCTCGGTGTGGTGCATCTCACACCGTGGCGTGCTGCTCTTGGGTGCACATACTCTGAAACTCACGCCTCGGCGTGATCTCCCCATGCCACGGCGCACGTAACAAAAACTAGGTTCTGCAGAACTGTGCACTATTCTATTGGTTCTTTTCATGAGATTTGGTCATTCTAAAATAGTTTCTAGGTGATCCTAAGTCCCTAATCAATTCATTAACACATAGGAATCATCATTCACTAACTTAAACTACTAATTTTGGATTCAAACACCAAACCACTCACCAAAGATCTAAAACCTCACTTTGTGCATCAAAGGTCTAAATGAGAAGTTCTAGGTTTCTATCTCAAACTCATACTATGAACAAGTCATAAACAACCATTGAAACACATTCAAGCAAGAAAAACACTTCAAACACCTCTAAAACCTAATTTGACCTATCATGCACCAAAAGTGCATCAATGGAGAATGTAACACCCTTGTGGGGATGTCACCATTTTAATGCAAGAAAGTAAAATCAAATAAAATTCTTACCCAAGTTGTAAAACGTTTGGTACATAAATAATATTAGTGGTAAAATTTTTCCTTTTTATACTTGATAACGTTAAATAAAATAACACGGAACACAAGATAAAGCAAAACATAATCACACCATAATATACATATGATTTTGTCTGAATATACAATTAATTTACAACTACAAATATTTAATAAAGCAGTAAAAAGTCAGTATAATACTAAAACATAACACCTAAAATATGAGCCCTTGTCAGAAGACAAATTCCCTAGTCGGGAATGTCTTGACCGATAGAAATTCGACCCAAAAATATATCAAAGTTCTCTCTAGGAGTGTGGTGAAATTCATTCCACAACTCCCTAATAGGTAAAATAACCTATACGAAAGTAACCGTATAAAATGAAGTAACGATCCCATGTCGAGTCCTACTTACTGATAAAGTAATGTCACCACTATATTTTGTGTCCTGTGTCCCAATGGACATATCAAGCCTCAGCGCCTTCGAGAAACTGTAGTCTAAAGAAACCTAATTGACCTCTCCTTGCTGCCATTGTAGTCTTCGACGATATAAACATAAAATAGAAACAGACAGAACAATATAGTAAAAAGGTGAGACAATCTACATCATTACCAGCATGACAGTAAAGAAAATGACAATACAAATGAATATCACAATAATACATACCATCATATCATATACAGAATATCAATTTAATACATCATACATTTGAACACAGACTATAGTAAACACTAAAATGCAGATCATGAATGCTAACACATATTGACTCGTTCCTACTCCATGGAGCTAAACACATATATCAGAGAGAATGATCCGAAGAGAGCTATCAGTACCCCAGGCTGCCCAACCAAACTATTACACTGTCCAACGTCGTGTCTATAGTCCACAGTCCAAAACATCGTGTAGTAGTACACAGTCCAATACATCGTGCACTACAGGCATTGTACTAAATAGTCTCCACAAGATCTCGATTAAGAATAGTGCTTGTCGAGATCATTAGTGTGTTGCCCGTTACCACGACCCAGAGGCACTACCAACTGTCCACATATGAGATTCCCCGCACACTAACGCCTCCAATTTCAAATAATGAACCACACTACGCCTATCACACCCACAACAAGGTGTAATTCGTCTCATCAATCAATTGCCAATTATCAACCAAATTGACATAACTCTCTAAGCATGATCAAGAATTACCACAATACCCTTAGTCTCAATATATTACCATATTTACAAAAATACCCTTAATCTCAATGTTTCAAAATATAGTATGTCTCCACTTGACAATACTATCTCACAACATGTCCGGGTCCACCACTTTGGCCCAACAGTAAAACTCACTATTCCATTTAGTCGCGTAGAAATTTTATTGCGTTTTCACAATCGCATCACTTTTACAAATATTTTTAAATCGCGTAAATATATTTTGATGTTTTTGAACATCGCGTAATGTTTTTAAATCATTTTCTCAATCGCGTAAGATTTTTAAATCATTTTCTCAACCATATAGCTTAAAGTCTTTATTTTAACAATGCATAGGCTTTATCTAGTACTTTTAAACTACGTAGAATATTTTTCTTACGTTATAAATATATTATGGAATCTTTTCATTTTATTTGTCTGATTTTAGTAAATTTTGACAACATTTTGCTTAGAAAATCAGTATATGGTATTTTTGATGTTTTCCTCTAAATACCGTTCATTTGACCTTTACCCAACAGTTACACCTTGAAACTTGCTAACGCGCTTTAAAACTCAGAGAGTGAGCTCTACGTTAGTACTTTTCAAGTGTTTCTTTATTTCTTACTTATAATAAATTCTGCTAATTTAGAATTCTAGAACTAAGTTCATTCATTTTATTTCTCAAAGATTCATTGGAATCAAATTCTTTTGTAAATTAGTTACTTAACCTACCTTAGAAAATAACTTTGGAATTCAATTGTACATTAAATGGCATGTTAGCCATAATTAACCTATCCTTCACAACTAATCATTAAATCATTATCTAACTTCTAAATTATTTCCAAACTCATTATTTTACCTAGATTCTTTAAATCATTGTTTTAGAAAATGGGTGAGAACATTTTGGTTCTCTTTTTCTTGGAGAAGCTGTGAGCCTCTATTGTGTTCTTTGGAACACTCATGCAATCCTTACATGTTATTTACATCCTACATTAATACTCATGCATTTATAAACACATGCAATATATTTTAAAGCTATAGACATGTAAACAATTAAAATCAATCACAAAAATAGAAAAGCATTAAACAACCACATAAATGAATCCTCATGGATTCTTAACACACAAACAGACCATTTTCTCATCACCACACAAGGTTGATGAGATTAAATCTCCCTCTTACCTCTTGAAGACAAGGATCTCCTAATCTCCTCCTCTCCTTTAGTTTTCGTGTAGCCCTCAAAATAAATCCCTAAAATTCTTAAACAATAAGCAAAATCACATACAAGGCTTCATAATGGAAAACCATGGAACAAACATGGTTTAGAAAATCACAAACTAAATTTTAAACCATAAAAACCAAAGTTTACCTTTAGGGAAGTAAACAAAAGCTTGGATTTTGAACTAGAAGGAATAGGTTTTTGACAAAACCTTCTAAACAAAAAGTGTTTAGGATGCTGTTTAGGTTTAGGAAAAGTTAAGAAGAAAAATTATAGAAGATAGATAGTGTGTTTGGGTGTGTGAGTCAAAATCTAGAGAGAAAATAGAAGAAAAAATATGCTTGGTGTTCTTGGGAATTTGAGAGAAAATGAAGTAAAGTCTTTAGGTAAATGAAAAGTGAATATTAAGTGTGAAATGAGAGGGGTGCTGCTGTGAGTGGCTTGTAGGAGAGATTAAAGTATTTACTTGAACCAAAAATATCACAATTTTGAGTGCACATGGCCTATGTCACACTTGGTCATGCAATGATCACTTGGATGGTTCAAGAACAATGGAGAACATGGTGAATTGGCCCTCCTTGGCCGTGTGACTCTAGTGGAGTTAGGGACTTTGTTTGACTTCCATTAAAGACTAATTACATGTTAATTAATTAGCTAATGAATTAGGTTAAGTTTCCTAATTACACTTAACTACCATTCTAATTACATAACTAATTAATTAAATATATAATTACATATATCATAGCTTCTAAATAAAATTAGAATATCTAATTAGTAATTAGATTATAACTAATCAATAACTAGGTTAGTCTACTTATTTTATTAATTAGGTAATTAGATTAACTAAATTAGGTTTAATTAGATACTAAGTGGAAGTCAAGCCACTATATTTGACTCAATCCTATCCATTGATTTTAACTTTGTTTCCTATCCCTTGATCTAATCTAAGGTGGATATCACTTAGTGATTTAATTAGAATTGCTCTCACACCATTTATTTGATCAACGGTTATGATCAAAGGTATCTAAAACAAGCTTTACATCTAATGGTCCTTAATGAAGTCCATGCTTCTTTATTTGACCAATTCTTATTGGTTTAGAATTTTCAAGTCACTTTTGTCGACTGATTTCTATTAGTTCAAAATTTAGTCCAGTCAGAATCGCTGACTACTACTCTGAACGCGGGTCCCACAAACTTTTCAGGGTCCATGGTCATTTTGGAGCAGATTTCTATTATTTTTGAAATAGTAGGTACTGTCAAATAAAATAATATTATAATAATATAAAATTATTTTATTACACAATTAAATCCTAAAAATTAAAAGATTAATATGTATATCACTTGGAATTGGGTTTAGTAAGACCCCAGTCCCGAATAATTAAAATAAGATTTTTCTAGCTAGAGAATTATTATTTTCTTGACCCGGAGCAAATCATACAAAACAATCAAAAATAGTATTGGAACAGTCAAATTTTTTTATATTGCTCAGAAAACACAAAACAGTGTAATTCTGTCAGTTCTGTAACATAGTCTAAAATTTAGGGTGTTACAACTCTCCCCCTCTAAGAATAAGTTTCGTCCTCGAAACTTGACATATACTTAAAATAAAAACGGATATTGCTCTCCTATCTTCTCTTCTAACTCCCATGTGGCTTCACCACTTACATCGTTCCAAAGTACTTTAACTAATGTGATCCTTTCCTCGAAGTTGCTTTGTCCTTCGATCTTCAATCTTGACGGGAAACGTCTCATAGGTTAAATTCTCCTTCAGTTGTACGGTGTTTGGTTCGATGACGTGAGTCGGATCAGAAACATATTTTCGTAGTTGTGATACGTGAAATACATTATGAAGATTCGATAAGAATGGTGGTAGTGCAATCTGATAAGCTACCGGACCTACCGGACAAAGTATCTGATATGGCCTGATAAACTTCGGAGTGAGTTTCCTCGACTTGATCACTCGTCCAACTCCAGTCATAGGTGTCACACGTAGAAACATATGGTCACTTTCTTTAAATTCAAGCGGTCTTCATCTTTTATCAGCATAACTCTTTTGCCGCGTTTGAGTTGCCTTCATCTTGTCTTGAATCATCTTCACTTTCTCAATTATCTGCTGCACAAATTCGGGCCCTACAATATTATTTTCACCAGTATGATACCAACACAACGGCGTTCAACAGTGTCTCCCATATAATATCTCATAGGGTGTCATCCCTATACTCGAACGAAACTATTGTTGTATGTGAACTCTATCAATGCTAGAAATTCAGCCCAACAAGTCCTTTGAAAATTCTAACTATTCGTCTCTTCCTTATATTCAAGCCCCTCTTGATTGAATAGGTACTTCAAGCCCTTGAAATTATTATGGATTTTATAGGAAAGAAAATGTCTTCAGATTTTCCTTGCATAACGACTATCGCGTATCCTAAAATGTAAATCGAATAATTCTTCTCATGCACGTTCCACCGCCTTGAAGTATACATCACCACCTTTCTATTTAATCTCAACACTCAATCTAAATTCACACAGCACAAACAAGACAAACCTACTCATAAACCCAAAAGACTCTAACTTAGGCTCTGATACTAACTAATGTAGCACCCTTGTAGGGATGTCACATTTTTAATGCAAGAAAATAAAATCAAATAAAATCAAATAAAGTTCTTACCCAAGTTGTAAAACGTTTGGTACATAAATAATATTAGTGGTAAATTTTTTCCTTTTTATACTTGATAACGTTAAATAAAATAACACAGAACACAAGATAAAGCAAAACATAATCACACCATAATATACATATGATTTTGTCTGAAGTATACAATTAATTTACAACTACAAATATTTAATAAAACAGTAAAATGTCAGTATAATACTAAAACATAACACCTAAGACATGAGCCCTTGTCAGAAGACAAATTCCGTAGTCGGGAATGTCTTGACCGATAGAAATTCAACCCAAAAATATATCGAAGTTCTCTCTAGGAGTATGGTGAAATTCATTCCACAACTCCTTAATAAGTAAAATAACCTGTACGAAAGCAACCATATAAAATGAAGTAACGATCCTATGTTGAGTCCTACTTACTGATAAAGTAATGTCACCACTATATTCTATGTGTCCTGTGTCCCAATAGACATACCAAGCCTCAGTGCCTTCGAGAAACTATAGTCTAAAGAAACCTAATTGACCTCTCCTTGCTGCCATTGTAGTCTTCGAAGATATAAACATAAAATAGAAACAGACAGAACAATAGAGTAAAGAGGTGAGACAATCTACATCATTACCAGCATGGCAATAAAGAAAATGACAATACAAACGAACATCACAATAATACATACCATCATATCATATACAGAATATCAATTTAATACATCATACATTCGAACATAGACTATAGTAAACATTAAAATACAAATCATGAATGCTAACACACACTGACTCGTTCCTACTCCATGGAGCTAAACACAGATATTAGAGAGAATGATCCGAAGAGAGCTATCAGAACCCCAGGCTGCCCAACCAAACTATTACACTGTCCAACGTCGTGTCTATAGTCCACAGTCCAAAACATCATGTAGTAGTACACAGTCCAATACATCGTGCACTACAGACATTGTACTAAATAGTCTCCACAAGATCTCGATTAAGAATAGTACTTGTCGAGATCATTAGTGTGTTGCCCGTTACCACAGCCCAGAGGCCCTACCAACTGTCCACATATGGGATTCCCCGCACACTAACGCCTCCAAGTTCAAATAATGAACCACACCACGCCTACCACACCCATAACAAGGTGTAATTCGTCTTGTCAATCAATCGCCAATTATCAACCAAATTGACACAACTCTCTAAGCATGATCAAGAATTACCAAAATATCCTTAGTCTCAATATATTACCATATTTACAAAAATACCCTCAATCTTAATGTTCCAAAATATAGTATGTTCCACTTGACAGTACTATCTCACAACATGTCTGGGTCCACCACTTTGGCCCAATAGTAAAACTCACTGTTCCATTTAGTCGTGTAGAAATTTTATCACGTTTTCACAATCGCGTCACTTTTACAAACATTTTTAAATCGCATAAATATATTTTGATGTTTTTTAACATCGCGTAATATTTTTAAATCATTTTCTCAATCGCGTAAGATTTTTAAATCATTTTCTCAACCATATAGCTTAAAGTCTTTATTTTAACAATGCATAGGCTTTATCTAGTACTTTTAAACTACGTAGAATATTTTTCTTACGTTATAAATATATTATAGAATCTTTTCATTTTATTTATCTGATTTTAGTAAATTTCGGCAGCATTTTGCCTAGAAAATTAGTATATGGTATTTTTGACATTTTCCTCTAAATATTGTTCATTTTAACTTTACCCAACAGTTACACCTTGAAACTTGCTAACACGCTTCAAAACTCAGAGAGTGAGCTCTACGTTAGTACTTTTCAAGTGTTTCTTTATTTCTTACTTATAATAAATTCTGCTAATTTAGAATTCTAGAACTAAGTTCATTCATTTTATTTTTCAAAGATTAATTGGAATCAAATTCTTTTGTAAATTAGTTACTTAACGTACCTTAGAAAATAACTTTAGAATTCAATTGTACATTAAATGGCAGGTTGACCATAATTAACCTATCCTTCATAGCTAATCATTAAATCATTATCTAACTTCTAAATTATTTCCAAACTCATTGTTTTACCTAGATTCTTTAAATCATTGTTTTAGAAAATGGTTGAGAACATTTTGGTTCTCTTTTTCTTGGAGAAGCTGTGAGCCTCTATTGTGTTCTTTGGAACACTCATGCAATCCTTACATGTTATTCACATCCTACATTAATACTCATGCATTTATAAACACATGCAATATATTTTAAAGCTATAGACATGCATACAATTAAAATCAATCACAAATAAAAAAACATTAAACAACCACATAAATGAATCCTTATGGATTTTTAACACACAAACAATCCATTTTCTCATCACCACACAAGATTGATGAGGTTAAATCTCTCTCTTACCTCTTGAAGACAAGGATCTTCTAGTCTCCTCCTCTCCTTTGATTTTCGTGTAGGCCTCAAAATAAATCCCTAAAATTCTTAAACAATAAGCAAATTCACGTACAAGGCTTCATTTGGAAAACCATGGAACAAACATGGTTTAGAAAATCACAAACTAAATTTTAAACCATAAAAAACAAAGTTTACCTTTAGGGAAGTAAACAAAAGCTTGGATTTTGAACTAGAAGAAGTAGGTTTTTGACAAAAACTTCTAAACAAAAAGTGTTTAGGATGTTGTTTAGGTCTATGAAAAGCTAAGAAGAAAAATTACAGAAGATAGATGGTGTGTTTGGGTGTGTGAGTCGAAATCTAGAGAGAAAATAGAAGAGAAATTATGCTTGGTGTTCTTGGGAATTTGAGAGAAAATGAAGTAAAGTCTTTAGGTAAATGAAAAGTGAATATTAAGTGTGAAATGAGAGGGGTGCTGCCATGAGTGGCTTGTAGGAGAGATTAAAGGATTTACTTGAACCAAAAATATCACAATTTTGAGTGCACATGGCTTATGTCACACTTGGTCATGCAATGATCACTTGGATGGTTCAAGAACAATGGAGAACATGGTGAATTGGCCCTCCTTGGCTGTGTGACTCTAGTGGAGTTAGGGACTTTGTTTGACTTCCATTAAAGACTAATTACATGCTAATTAATTAGCTAATGAATTAGGTTAAGTTTCCTAATTACACTTAACTACCATTCTAATTACATAACTAATTAATTAAATATATAATTGCATATGTCATAGCTTCTAAATAAAATTAGAATATCTAATTAGTAATTAGATTATAACTAATCAATAACTAGGTTAGTCTACTTAGTTTGTTAATTAGGTAATTAGATTAACCAAATTAGGTTTAATTAGCTACTAAGTGAAAGTCAAGCCATTATATTTGACTCAATCTTATCCATTGATTTTAACTTTGTTTCCTATCCCTTGATCTAATCTAAGGTGGATATCACTTAGTGATTTAATTAGAATTTCTCTCACACCATTGATTTGATCAACGGTTATGATCAAAGGCATCTAAAACAAGCTTTACATCTAATGGTCCTTAATGAAGTCCATGCTTCTTTATTTGACCAATTCTTATTGGTTTAGAATTTTCAAGCCACTTTCGTTGACTGATTCCTATTGGTTCAAAATTTAGTCCAGTCAGAATCGTTAACTGCTACTCTGAACGCGGGTCCCACAGACTATTCAGGGTCCATGGTCATTTTGGAGCAGATTTCTACTATTTTTGAAATAGTAGGTACTGTCAAATAAAATAATATTATAATAATATAAAATTATTTTATTACACAGCTAAATCCTAAAAATTAAAAAATTAATATATATATCACTCGGAATTGGGTTTAGTAAGATCCCCCAGTCCCGAATAATTAAAATAAGATTTTTTCGACCAGAAAATTATTATTTTCCTGACCTAGAGTAAATCATACAAAACAATCAAAAATAGTATCGGAACAGTCAAATTATTTTTATATTCCACAGAAAACACAAAACAGTGTAATTTTGTCAGTTCTATAACATAGTCTAAAATTTGGGGTGTTACAGAGAAAATGGAGAAAAGAAGTGAAAAAGGACTTTATCCCCTACCTTGGCAGCTAAAATGGAGCTTCAAGCTTGGATGATCAAACCTTGGATTTTCCTTTGGCCTTCCTCCCTCTTTCTTTCCTCTTCTTTCCTTTAATCTCTCACATTTTCTATTTCTGATTTTGTGCAGCAAAAGAACTATGAATGAGGACTTAAAAGAAGATCCAAATGACTTATAAGGCCTTTAAGGCCATACACTGATATTTTCTGATCCGTTAAAAATACTTAGATTTAGCTAAATCAAGTTTTTCAACTTCTAACAACTTTAAAATAAGTACTATGATTCATTAAAATTGTTGTTTCACCGTTATCTTATTTTTCATAGCTGCTGCTAATCAATCCGGCATAAAATACACAATCATTATGCCTAAAAATGCCAAACTAACTCAGTTTACTTGAAACTTTAACTACTTCTTGTTTCATACATTTGTGACTTAGAAATAAATTATTCATATTCATTTCCCTCATCTAAGTAATTTATGCTATTATCTGAGTTATTTTAAGCTACTTTCTCCTTCGGAGTTGCAATAAAGTGCCTAAACTAACTCAGTTTATCACAAAACTAAATAGGCATGTTAAGCAAGTTATATGCTACCTTCGTACACATATACAAGTTTAACATATCATTAAGGGTATTACACAATGAATGGACTCATCATATGTTTCTAGTAATAGTAATCTCTTCCATTAAAAGTTGGTGGTCTATTGGTAGAAGAACCTTTAAGTAGATAGGTGCCACCTCCTTATTGGTTTGCCATACTTCCTTAAGATTCTTTTCACCTCTCACACTGCTAACTGTGGTCAACCAAGAGACTAAGCTTTGATAACAACTAAAGTTGACAGTATCATAAGAAAATCTGGTTGAATTGTGTTCTATTTTTCCTGAAATTTGTAACTTTCTCATTGGTTTCTTAAGTAGTTCTTACTTGGAGGTGAGAAGGTTCTTAGCTTGTAGAAGAAGGTTAGTGAGAAAGTTCAAATAACAAGTGTAAATATTAGTGAGAAAGTTCCTTATAATCTTTTGTTGAGCAAAAGTGAACTTTCTTACTATTATTAGTAAATTTTGCTTTGATTCTTAGAGTAGAAGTTCGATAGAAGTGTCGAGATAAATATTCTCTTTAGAAGGTTTGGTTCAAATTAACTTGTGAAAGATTACTCCACTTAGCTTGTGAATAATCTTGTAAACAAGTGTTTTAGCATTACTTTATGAACTTTTAAATGTTAGAAAATTCATTCTTTAGTTCAATTATTGTTTTTTTAATAAAATCCCTCGTAAATTATTCAAACCTTAGTGAAAGAACAAATGAAAAGAAGCACAAATAGCTCAACACTAGTGATTTTATACTAGTTCACCCTAAATCCACATGTGTTACTAAGTGGCCTCAATACTCAAGATGAGGGGTGAATTGAGTATGTAAAACAAGTTCATAAATCTTTCGCAAAATGTTCGATAAATAATTTTCGTTGAAGCTATTAGATGAATAGATATGATTGGATAAATGAGAAGAATACTTTCACTTATAAATGTAATAGCCAAAGGAGACAATATTCAAGTAATACAATAAAACAGTGCACAAATGTAAAGAGAATGGTTTAGAGAAACAAACACAATAGTTTATCCTGATTCAATCACTAATCCACTTGTGATCTACATCCAGTCCTCAAGCAAACACTTGAGATTTTCCACTATATCTTCAAGTTAGAAAGCAGGTGCTTGACAACCTTTACAAATTGGAGCACTCAACACACCTTGGAATGCCTCACCCTTGTGCTTGAGCCTCTATATTCAAGGGATACCTCACCCTCTCTTAATAGATTGTACAAGATTTATATGGAAGAAACTCTCTCTAGAGCAGATAATACAAATTGAAGAACTATGGTATTAAGGATTCATACACTTATAGCTCAAAATAGAGGATTATATGAAATGATGAGAAAAACTCATTTTTAATGCTCAGTAGTGATTCTCAGATTGTTGGTCTCAGTTTTTCTAACCCTTCATTAATGCCCAATACCCAAATTTATAGTTAAGGGCCATTGAGAGCCGTTGGGGGTAGATGAGAGCATTAAATGCTCTTTAATATAGCCGTTACGTGCTTCTTCTCATTTTCTAGAAAATAGGCTAATCGGTTAAGCTAAGTATCCTAATCAGTTAGGGGATCCTTTCTACTCAAATTAAAAGCTTCTGTTATAAAGAATAACCGATTAGATTCATGTCCTAATCGGTTAGGACTTCATAAGTTTGGTTTCTGGGAAAGCTGCTAACCGATTAGAGCCTCATGCTAATCGGTTAGGGCTTGATTAATTTGGCTTCTGTAGCAAATAACTGATTAGGGCTCTCACCTAATCGGTTAGGCACAGTTTCAAAACAAAAAGAATGGTTCTGTTTGTTCAAATAATTGATTAGTCATATTGCCTAATCAGTTAGGTATGTGAAATATAATGAGGCAATGCCTCTGTTTTAACCAATTAATCGATTAGGAGCTGCTCCTAATCGGTTAGGGGCCTTTGAATTTGGCTCCTGATAGGATAGATAACAGTTTACACTCATTCATAAATTGGTTAGTTCACAAAATGACTTATTTCAGTTTTGGCTCATACAAGGAAGTTGACTTGAAAAAAAATATAAGATTTCATGGAGGTGTTTCAGAAAACCTTTTGATCCTTACTTAAAAAACCATTTTGCAAACTCATTTTAAGAAAGCCATAAGAGTTTGGAGTGAATCCTTAATATACCCTTACAGAAGATCTATGACCTATATGCTAATCTTGAATTCCTTGTGACTTGATCGTTGTGTTTTCATTGCTTTCTTATTTGTCGACGTCAAAACCATTTGCATTTAGTCAATGTCAATCACATTCTCCCCCTTTTTGATGATGACAAACAATTATTGAGAAAAAGATTAGTTCAAATGATAATCGGAATTCATAATAGGATATGGAGACTTACTCTTTCTCTTTTGTTCAAGAGGTGCTTGAATCAGAGATACACAGCTTGTGATTGACATTGACTAGATGCAAATGGTTTTGATGTCGACAAACAAGAAAGCAATGGATACACAACGATCAAGTCATAAGGAATTCAAGATTAGCATATAGGTCATAGATCTTATGTAAAGGTATATTAAGGATTCATCTCAAGCTCAAATTGCTTCCTTAAGATGAATTTGCAAAATGGTTTTTTAAGTGAGGATCAAAAGGTTTTTGCAACACCTCTCTAAAATCTTATATCCTTTTTCAAGTAAATCTCCTTATATGAGCCAAAATTGAAATAAGCCTTTTTAGAACTTACCAGTTTTTTAATTAACACAAAACTACTATCTGTCATGTTAGGAGCCAAAATTCTAAGGCCCCTAACTGATTAGGACCAGTTCCTAATCGATTAGTTTGTTCAAACAGAGGCTTTGCCTCGTTTTTTATCAAATGCCTAACCGATTAGGGAAAGTGGCTAACTGGTTATTCTCTAACTCAGAAGCCATTTTGTTTTTGTCCTAACAGATTAGGTAGGAGACCTAATCGGTTATTCTCTAACTCAGAAGCCATTTTGTTTTTGTCCTAACCGATTAGGTAGGAGAACTAACCGGTTATTCTCTAACTTAGAAGCCATTTTGTTTTTGTCCTAACCGATTAGGTAGGAGACCTAACCGGTTATTCTCTAACTCAGAAGCCAAAATATTTTTGTCCTAACCGATTAGGTAGGAGACCTAACCGGTTATCCTCTACCTCAGAAACTATTTTGATTGTGCCCTAATCGATTGGCCTGGAGCTCTAATCGGTTAGAAGCTTTCCCAGAAACCTTCTTTGTGTTGTCCTAACCGATTAGGACACATTGCTAACCGGTTAGTCTGTATTCTGGAATAATAAAGAGAAGCTCATAACGGCTATATTAATGAGCATTAATTGCTCACAACTACCTCCAATGGCACAAAATGGCCCTTAACTATAAATTTGGATGTTGGGCTTCAACGGAGGGTTAGAAAAACAGAAACTATCAATCTGAAAAATCACTACTGAGCATTAGAACAAGTTTTTCTCATCATTTCACAAAATTCTCTGTTTTAAGCTTGAACTTATGTAAATCCCAAATACCATAGCTCTTCAATTTGTATTACTTGCTCTAGAGAGAGTTTCTTCCATTTAAATCTTATACAATCTGTTTAGAGAGGGTGAGGCATCCCTTAAGAATTGTAAGGGTGATGTATCCCTTGGAAATAGAAGCTCAAGCGTAAGGGTGAGGTATCCCAAAGTGTTGAGTGCTCAAGGTTGTAAAGGTTGTCAAGCACCTATTGAAGCTTGAAGAAATAGTGGAAAATCTCTAGCGGTTGCTTGAGGACTGGACGTAGATCACAAGTGGATTGGTGATCGAACCAAGATAAATCATTGTGTTTATTTTCTCTAAACCCTTCTCTTTACATTGAGCATTGTATTATTGAATTGCTTGAATATTGTTCCCTTTGGTTATTGCATTTATAAGTAAAAGTGTTTATCTCATATATCCAATCATTTCTAATCATCAAATAGCTTCAACGAAAATTGTTTATCAAACGATTTGTGAAAGATTTGCGAACTTGTTTTACATACTCAATTCACCCCCTCTCTTGAGTATTGAGGCCACTTGGTAACAAGTGGTATCAGAGCTAAACTCTTGTATAAAGAGCTTAGCAGCTTCAAGAGAAGTGATGGCTTCAAATGGTTTTTTAAATGAAGGTTCTTCTATAAACAGACCTGCTTATTTCAATGGGGATAGTTATGGCTATTGGAAAAAAATGATGAAAATTTTCATTGAAGTTATTGACTTAGATGTTTAGGACGCCGTTGAAAATGGCGCTTTTGTTCCAACACAACTAAAGATGGTGTGAAAATTAATACACCTAGAAATGAATGGACCGATGACAAAAAGAAGGTTCAATACAATTTGAGAGCCAAGAACATCATCACCACATCCTTAGGGTATGATGAATTCTTTAGGATGTCAAATTACAAGACCGCAAAAGAAATGTGGGATACCCTATAAGTAACTCATGAAGGTACTAGTGAGGTAAAACGATCACGAATAAACACTCTTACTCATGAATACGAATTGTTTAGAATGAACCAAGGTGAAAGTATTCAAGATATGCAAAAGAGGTTTACTCATATTTTTAATCATCTTATCTCATTGGGAAAGACATTTCCTAATAAGAATCTTATTAACAAAGTTTTGAGATGTCTAAGCAGGAATTGGCAACCCAAAGTAACGGCTATTGCGGAATCAAAAGATTTATCAACAATGTCTCTAGCCACCTTATTCGGAAAGCTTCAAGAACATGAGCTGGAACTAAATAGGCTCAATCAAAATGAAGACCATGATAAAAAGAAGAAGGGAATCGCACTCAAAGCTACCTCTTTTACAATTGAAGATGATGATGAAGATGGTGAAGAGGATGCTGAAAGTGTTGAGTTAAATGAGGAGAATCTTAGTCTCCTTGTGAGAAAGTTTAGAAGATTCCTAAAGAAAAAGAGATTTCAAAGAAGACCACCATTTCCTCAAAAGAAAGTATATCACAAAGGAGAAGGATCCTCTACTCCTCCAAAATGCTATGAATGTGAAAAACTGGGACATATGAAAATGGAGTGTCCTATGTATCTCAAGAAGACGGAGAAGTTTGAGAAAAGACCTTCCAAAGAAAAGAAAGGAAGGAGAGCATACATAGCTTGGGAGGACAATGACTTAAGCTCTTTCGATAGTTCAGAGAATGAAGAAGCTCATCTTTGTCTCATGGCTTAAGGAGAAGAAAGTGAAGAGAGCGACACCGAGGTAACTTCTTCTAACTCAGAATCTCTACCTTCATATGATGAATTGCAAGATGCTTTTCAAGAATTGCATGATGAATCTTTGAGGCTCACAAAAATGGTTTTGTCCTCTAACAAAATAATTTCCTTATTAGTAAATAAAGTTTCTATTTTAAGTAAGGAGATAAATGAGCTTAAGATTGAAAATGAGACCTTAGGACTTATTGATGCTAATTCATTATGCATGACTTGTTCCTCACATGATAATACATCCATATCATTACCTTGCTCATCATGCAAAGCCTTTGAAAAGGAAATTGAAGATTTGAATAACACTCTTGCAAAATTCACTTTTGAAAGAGACAACTTGAATGTGCTATTAGGGAAACAAAAATGTGTTTTTTAAAAAGCTGATTTGGGATTTAATCCAAATAACTATCAAAAGTCTTATAAGAATTTCTTTATTTCCTCAAATACTTCAAGTAGTCCCTTTGTTAAATGTTTTCACTGTGGTAAGAAAGGGCATAGTGCATCCACTTGCAATGTTAGAAAGAACATAAACACTAAAGTTGGAATGAAAAGGATTTGGGTTCCTAAAGGCACCATGTCTACCTCTAACACACAAGGACCCAAGACAATTTGGGTACTAAAGGTTAAAACTTGAATGTGTGTTGTAGGTGTGCTTGAAGACTAAGAGCTTAAGTTGGTATCTTGATAGTGGTTGCTCCAAGCACATGACCGGTGATGGCTCCAAGTTCTCCTCCCTTGCCCACAAGAAACATGGTCATGCCACATATGGTGATAACAACAAAGAGAAGATTCTTAGAATTAGTAAAGTTGGTAAGATCCCTTCATCATCTATTGATAATGTTTTACTTGTTGAAGGACTTAAACATAATTTACTTAGCATTAGTCAATTATGTGATAAACGCAATAGAGTTATATTTGATTCCTCTTGTTGCATAATTGAAGACAAGGATGATAAGCAAGTTAAGTTTGTTGGTCATAGGGTTAATAATATATATATGATTAGTCTCGATGATATCTCCTCAAATGATGCTAAATGCTTTATGAGTAAAGAAAATGATTCATGGTTATGACATAGAAGAATTGCTCACATTCACATGGATCACTTAAACAAATTGGTTTCTAAAGAACTAGTAATTAGTCTTCCAAAGCTCGAATTTGAAAAAGACAAACTTTGTGATGCATGTCAAAAGGGAAACAAGTAAAGGTCTCTTTTAAAGCTAAAAACATGGTTTCAACTTCTAAACCTTTACAACTTTTGAACATAGATCTTTTTGGCCCCTCTAAAACTATGAGCTTTGGTGGGAATTACTATGCATTGGTGATTATGGATGATTTTTCTAGGTTTACATGGACATTATTCTTGGCCCACAAAAATGATGCTTTTCAATAATTTAAAAAGCTTGCCAAAGTTATCCAAAATGAAAAAGGTTTTTGTATTGCATCCATAAGAAGTGGCCATGGTGGTGAATTTGAAAACCATGAATTTGAGACTTTTTGTGATAAACATAGCATTGAGCATAAATTTTCTGCCCTTACAACACCACAACAAAATGGTGTTGTAGAAAGGAAAAATCGATCTTTAGAGGAAATGGCAAGAACTATGCTCAATGAGGCCAACCTTCCTAAGTATTTTTAGGTGAATGCGGTTAACACCGCTTGTTATGTTATGAATAGAGCCCTAATAAGGCCAATTTTAAAAAAAACCCCATATGAGTTATACAAAGGAAGGAAGCCAAATGTGTCACATTTTCATGTCTTTGGATGTACATGTTTTATTTTAAATAATGGAAAGGATAACTTGGGAAAGTTTGATGTAAAATCTGATGAAGGAATATTCAGTGGCTATTCTATGTATAGTAAAGCCTTTAGAGTCTATAACAAACGAACTATGACCATAGAAGAGTCTATACATGTTGCATTTGATGAAACTAACCCAAATGAGCCGAGAAAGGAGCTTGTTGATGATGTTGCAGAAATCTTGGCAAAAATGCACTTGAAAATTCAAGAGAAAGAGTCCAAGAAGCAAGAAAAGAGACTCCTTGATCACTTATGACAAAAGGATTCAGAAATCATGGACCTACCCAAGGAATGGAGGACATCAAGATATCACCCTCTCGACAAGGTGATAGGTGATGTATCACAAGGAGTAATCATTCGAAACTCACTTAGAGATGCATGTAATCATTTAGCTTTTGTCTCTTAAGTTGAACCTAAAGACATAAATGAGGCCATTAATGATGAACATTGGATCTTGGCCATACAAGAAGAACTAAATCAATTTGAGAGAAATCAAGTTTGGGAATTAGTTCCAAGGCCCAATGATCATCCCATAATTGGCACCAAATGGGTCTTTAGGAACAAACTAGATGAAATGGGCCTAATAATAAGAAACAAAGCTAGGCTTGTAGGTAAGGGCTATAATCAAG
Organism: Ormosia semicastrata; assembly: GCA_029884595.1. Taxonomy (NCBI): domain Eukaryota; kingdom Viridiplantae; phylum Streptophyta; class Magnoliopsida; order Fabales; family Fabaceae; genus Ormosia; species Ormosia semicastrata. Next base: position 34,759,540 of record JAQQTO010000047.1, on the reverse strand, counting down.
AAGAAGGCATAGATTATGAAGAAACTTATGCTCCTGTAGCTAGATTAGACGTCATTAGAATGTTACTTGCATATGCTTGCATCATGGATTTCAAACTTTATCAAATGGATGTCAAAAGTGCCTTTTTAAATGGTTTTATACAAGAGGAAGTGTATGTGGAACAACCTCTTGGTTTTGAAGATTTTGAATTGTCCAACCATGTTTTTAAACTGAAAAAGGCCTTGTATGGCTTGAGACAAGCTCCTAGAGCTTGGTATGAAAGGTTGAGCAAATTCCTTTTAGAAAAAGGTTTTTCTAGAGGCAAAGTTGATACTACCCTTTTCATAAAACATAAAATGCATGACATACTTCTGGTTCAAATCTATGTTGATGACATTATATTTAAGGCTACTATAAACTCTCTTTGTAAAGAATTTTCAAATATTATGCAAAGTGAGTTTGAGATGTCCATGATGGGTGAGCTTAATTTCTTCCTTGGTCTCCAAATCAAGCAAACAAGAGAAGGAACTTTCATAAACCAATCCAAGTATTGCAAGGAGCTGCTCAAGAAGTTTGGAATGGACAATGCCAAGCATATGACTACTCCTATGGGCACCTCTTACTATTTGGACAAGGATGAAGGAGGTAAATCAGTAGAAATTACAAAATATAGATGTATGATTGGCTCACTCCTTTATCTCACTGTAAGTAGGCCTGATATAATGTTTAGTGTATGCATGTGTGCTAGATATCAAGCTAATCCTAAAGAATCACACCTAAGTGCTGTTAAAAGAATAATGAAATATCTAATAGGCACATCATAAATGGGCTTGTGGTACCCTAAGGGTGCATCATGTTGCCTTATCGGGTATTCCGATTCTGATTTTGCTGGTTGCAAAATGGATAAGAAGAGCACTAGTGGGACATGCCACTTGCTTGGAAGTTCACTAGTTTCTTGGCATAGCAAAAAACAAAATAGTGTGGCATTGTCTACAGCTTAAGCTGAATATGTTGCAGTTGGGAGTTGTTGTGCTCAAATCCTTTGGATAAAGCAACAACTCTTGGACTATGGTCTTGAGCTTGATCACATCCCTATAAGATGTGATAACACTAGTGTAATTAATTTATCCAAAAATCCTATTTTGTATTCTAGGACTAAACATATTGAAATAAGACATCATTTCATTAGAGATCATGTTCAAAAGGGTGATTGCATGCTTGAATTTGTGGAAACCACTAAGCAACTAGCTGACATTTTCACTAAGCCCTTAGCAAATGAAGTATTCTTCTATATAAGAAATGAACTCGGTATATTGGATCAATCATGCATAAGTTGATTACTTGCTGCATAACTTATCTTCTCTGATACCTATTTTTGCTCCTCTACTGCATAATATCATTATTTCGCTGTGTAATTTTATAAGTTAATCTCTTTTAAATCCAATACTAACTTGAGCGTCGGAGTGTCCCCTTATTTTTTTTTTTGCAGGAGCTCAATCCATGCTTAAGTCCCCCAATCTTAAAACTCAAAGTTCTTACTGTGAAAAATGATCTCTGAAGTTCCTCTTACTTGATCTGATATTGGGATGAATTTGTTTCTAAATGAAAATGAAGTCAAGCCAAAATGAACTTCAAGAAGACTTGAACTCATATGCTCAAGGATTATTCCCATGAATTTGTTCTAGTTCCATCAGTGACATAATCAAGTAAAAGAAGAAAATGTCATTTCGTTTGGCCTCTGGAAGTGTTTGGAACCTTGAGGAGCTCTCTGTCAAGACAAGATAATCGGTTAAGCATGGCTTCTAACCGGTTACCCTGTATTTGGAAGCTATTTCATGCTCTCTGTCAAGTAAAATAACCGGTTAGTTGATTTTTCCTAACCGGTTAGCACAAACCGTGACATCCCAATTGGATTGCATAACCGGTTAAAACAAGGCACCTAACCGGTTACCCACCTTGCCTAACCGGTTAGCACACCCCTCTTAAACATCCCCCAGCAGCGTAACTCTCTCCATTTACGCATCCTCACGCCCATTATCATCTTCATCCTCTCAAGCCCTCTCACACCCACTCCCTCACATTCATCACTTACCATAAAACCACCACAAATTCAGCCTTTAAACCTCATTTCTCTCACAATCCCTCACTTTCCCTCACTTTCCCTCATCTTTCTCAGATTAAAATTCCATTTTTCTTCCAAAATTTTCATCTCTCTCATACTCTCTCTCCCCTCCACCGTGCCCTAAGCCTCCATTCCCCACCATGGTCAGCAGCTCTTCATTCCCCAAAAGGTCACGCACCAAAAATCCTAAAGGAAACACCTCCTACTGACACTGACCCAGATTTTTCAGTAACTTTGAATCTCGGAAGATATTTCACTGAACCTGCTCAAATGAAGACATATCAGTTGGAGTTTCATGCAAGACACATCATTTCACCTAAATGGATGGACTGGGAAATTTTTGTCCAAGAAGGATTCACTTCTCTTACAGAGCTGCTTGAATTCCATGGGTTGAGAACTCTCGTCACCACCAATCCAGGGTACTTCTATCTTGAACCTACTAAAGTCTTCTTCTGAAATTTATCTATTAAGGGTGGAAATTTGATTTCTGAAATCAAAAAGCACAAGATTGTTGTGAATCCCAGTGAGTGGGTTCCTTTGTTTAATCTTCCTCACTCCGGAGAAAAGCTCAAATTGGAAAAACATAGCTCATGGGAAAATTATAAGAGAGATCAAGCTGTCATGGGCATGCTTCAGCTTGGTATTCAAATGCCAAAGGGAACTTTTACTACCGGCCTTCTGAAGCTACATGATCGTCTTCTTCATTTCATTATCACTCATATCCTAGCACCAAGGGCAAGTAACAATGCCCTGGTTGAAGAGGAAGACATCTTCCTGATGTGGCTTCTCAAGGAACAATAAAGATCAACTAGCCTTTTTACATTATACATAATATGATGAAAGCTAAAAACAAGGCAGTCATGGATCTTTTGTATGCCCTTCTGGTTGCTCGAATCCTAGACCACCATAAGGTTCCCTTATTGGACGATGGCATTGTAAACACTGCAGGCCCTCATAAGTTTGGACTTGCCTCTCTTAATAGAATGCACATGAAGAACGTAAATGGCGAATGGACTTATAGTTATGCACGTGTGGCAGGAGCACCACCAGAAGAAATTCCCACTGATACGAATGATGTCCCTATGGAAGAGGCACCAGAAATGAGTAACGTCATCGAAACCATAAGTGAAGCCCGTATTCTTGCAGCCATTGCGGATCTGCGAACCTACCAAGAGCATAGCAACTCAGTAATCTTTGATCGGTTGAGTGCTATGGAGGACCGCTTGGATAGGCTCGAGCGTCACTTCCCAGCACCCGGAGACCCTGGGCTTAGGCATGGACTATTTATTTCTATCATAGTTGTATTGCTGAACTAATTGCTTCTGAGCTCTATTTTTACTATGCTTGGTTATCATATTTTGGTAGACTTACTTGGCATGACTGATTATGAGTTTCTGGAAATTATGTTTAGTCTTAAAAGTTATCTTTGACCCATTATGTTTTGAATGCTTGGTCGCGTATACCTTATTTGTGTCTACCTGGTTTACTGGATCTTTTTTTATTATTACAAAAGGACTGGATCTTTTTTCCCAATAAGTGTTTGTCATCATCAAAAGGGGGAGAATGTGACTGACATTGACTAGATGCAAATGGTTTTGATGTCGACAAACAAGAAAACAATGGATACACAACGATCAAGTCACAAGAAATTCAAGATTAGCATATAGGTCATAGATCTTATGTAAAGGTATATTAAGGATTCACCTCAAGCTCAAATGGCTTCCTTAAAATGAATTTGCAAAATGGTTTTTTAAGTTAGGATCAAAAGGTTTTTGCAACACCTCTCTAAAATCTTATATCCTTTTTCAAGTAAACCTCCTTGTATGAGCCAAAATTGAAATAAGCCTTTTTGGAACTTACCAGTTTTTTAGTTAACACAAAACTGCTATCCGTCATGTTAGGAGCCAAAATTCTAAGGCCCCTAACCGATTAGGACCAGCTCCTAATCGGTTAGTTTGTTCAAACAGAGGCTTTGCCTCGTTATTTATCAAATGCCTAACCGATTAGGCAAAGTGGCTAATCGGTTATTCTCTAACTCAAAAGCCATTTTGTTTTTGTCCTAACCGATTAGGTAGGAGACCTAACCAGTTATTCTCTAACTCAGAAGCCATTTTGTTTTTGTCCTAACCGATTAGGTAGGAGACCTAACCGGTTATTCTCTAACTCAGAAGCCAAAATGTTTTTGTCCTAACCAATTAGGTAGGAGACCTAACCGGTTATCCTTTATCTCATAAACCATTTTGATTGTGCCCTAACCGATTAGCCTGGAGCTCTAATCGGTTAGAAGCTTTCTCAGAAACCTTCTTTGTGTTGTCCTAATCGATTAGGACACATTGCTAACCGGTTAGTCTGTATTTTGGAATAATAAAGAGAAGCTCGTAATAGCTATATTAATGAGCATTAATTGCTCACAACTACCTCCAACGGCACAAAATGGCCCTTAACTATAAATTTAGATGTTGGGCTTCAACGGAGGGTTAGAAAAATAGAAACTATCAATCTGAAAAATCACTACTGAGCATTAGAACAAGTTTTTCTCATCATTTCACAAAATCCTCTGTTTTAAGCTTGAACTTGTGTGAATCCCAAATACTATAGCTCTTCAATTTGTATTACTTGCTCTAGAGAGAGTTTCTTCCATTTAAATCTTATACAATCTATTTAGAGAGGGTGAGGTATCCTTCAAGAATTATAAGGGTGAGGTATCCCTTGGAAATAGAGGCTTAAGCATAAGGGTAAGGTATCCCAAAATGTTGAGTGCTCAAGGTTGTAAAGGTTGTCACGTACCTATTGAAGCTTGAAGAAATAGTGGAAAATCTCTAGCAGTTGCTTGAGGATTAGACATAGATCACAAGTGGATTAGTGATCGAACCAGGATAAATCATTGTGTTTGTTTTTTCTAAACCCTTCTCTTTACATTGAGCACTGTTTTATTGAATTGCTTGAATATTGTTCCCTTTGGTTATTGCATTTATAAGTAAAAGTGTTTATCTTATATATCCAATCATTTCTAATCATCAAATAACTTCAACGAAAATTGTTTATCAAATGATTTGTGAAAGATTTACGAACTTGTTTTACATACTCAATTCACCCCCTTCTTGAGTATTGAGGCCACTTAGTAACACAGCTCCCCTTTTGTTTTGGAATTCCAGGACCATTAACAGAAAACACTTAACATAAAACATTTAGTTATTTTTCCTTCTTTTCTCAATAAAAAGCTTATATCCTTCTTCCCTTTTTGTCATGATAAAAAACATGGAATAGATAATCCAGTAATCCATGTAGACATTGACAAGTTATACGATACCAAGCATTCAAAACATATTTAAATATGTCCAAGATTCAAATCATGGTTCAAAGATAACTTTCAAAACATTAGAGTTAAGGCTAATCATAATTTCCAAAATATCATAACCAATCATGCCAAATAAATCTATCATGGTTCTAACATAATATCCAAAATATCATAACCAAACATAGTCAAAATAGAGTTGGAAGCAATTAGTTCAGAAATATAACTATAACAGAAACAGATAGTCCATGCCTAAGCCTCATGTTCATCTGGAGCTGGGAAGCAGCGTTCTAGCCTATCCAGGCGATCCTCTATGGTACTTAATCGATCGAAGATGATTGAGTTGCTATGCTCCTGGTAGGTTTGTAGATCCACAATGGCTGCAAGAATGAGGACTTCACTTGTGGTTTCTGAGATGCTACTCATTTCTGGTGCCTCTTCTATAGGGACATCATCCAGATCAGCAGGAATTTCTTCTGGTGGTGCTATTGCCACACGTGCATGACCATAAGTCCATTCGCCATTTATGTTCTTCACTTGCATTCTATTAAGAGAGGCAAGTCCAAACTTATGGGGACCAGCAGTATTTATGATTCCATCTTCCATTAGGGGAACCTTGTAGTGGTCTAGAATTCGAGCAATCAAAAGGGCTTACGAAAGATCTATAACTGCCTTGTGTTTAGCTTTCATCATGTTATGCATAATGTAATAAGGCTAGTTAATCTTTATACATTCTTTGAGAAGCCACATTAGGAAGATGTCTTCCTCTTCAACCAGGGCATAGTTACTTGCCCTTGGTGCTAGGATATGAGTTACAATAAAATGAAGAAGACGATCTTGTAACTTCAAAAGACCGGCAGTAAAAGTCCCCTTTGGCATTTGAACGCAAGGCTGAAGCATGCCCATGACAGCTTGATCTCTCTTATAGTTTTCCCATGAGCCATGTTTTTCCAATTTAAGCTTTTCTCCATAGTGAGGAAGACCAAACAGAGGAACCCACACACTTGGATTCATAATAATTTTTGCTTTTTGATTTCAGAAACCAAATTTCTGCCCATAGTAGATAAATTGCATAGAAAGACTTTAGTAGGTTCAAGATAGAAATACCTTGGATTGGTAATGACAAGGGTTCTCAATGTAACATCCCGAAAATTCTATATTTCATTATAAACGATCATTTTATAATATTTATGATTTTTAGGAATTTTTGTGGATTTTTCTGAAAATGATGAATATTTTAATATATTCTTCATTTTGCGTGTACACTGAGTGGAGCCGGGGAAACTAGAATATTTTCCCTGAGGCTGGTAAACTTTGAACTGTCAACGTGTCAACGGGGGATCTTACTAAACCCGAGGTCGGGCATAGTTTACGAGGTTTATATTTTTTGAGGTTTTATCTGTTAAATAAAATTTCGGTATCATAAAATCATCTGATGAATAATAAAATATTATTTTCATCAATTGTAAGTTTTATTCACTGAGAAAATAATTCCACAGTGTAATTAATCGTCTGTCAGATGTATTTAATTTGGAGACAAGCTTACTATGTACTTTATCGAGAAGTGTGCGAAGCTTCTCAAGGAAGCTTCCTCCAACCATTATTTTATCATTTCTCTCTCCTCCCAAATTTGTGCTGCACGTTTGAAATTAAGGGGGTCTAATTCATTTTTCATTCTCACATTTTCCTCCTCCATACACAAACACTCACTATTCACTCATCTTTCTCTCTTTTCATTTCACTCCACAGCAGCACACCATCCACCCACATTTGTATTTTTATCTTCCAAAACGTCACACTCCTAGCACCATTTCGTGTTTGGAGAACCACCATCATTGAGGAAATCATCTTCCAAGTTCTACATTTTCTTCATCTTCATTTTTCTCCACTGTTGAAGCTTAAAGGTTGGAACTTTAAGGTAAAGCTTTTAGCTTTTTCCTCATCTCCTCTCATTTTCGTAACCCACAGTCATTTTGATGACCATGGGTATCCATTTCAATACTTGATTCTGATTTTGGTAAGTTTGAATGTTCAAGGATCTCCTGGAAGCTGAAAACGTAACTTCTGACCAAAAGGAGCAACCTTTCTTTGTGCTTCTCCCAGGTAAGAGGAAGACACTCCTCTTCAACCTCTTTTAGCATTTAGGGACGTTGTTTGTGATTGGCACTGTGATCCTTCTCTGTTTGAATGCTGCTGGTGATGTATTTGTATATGCTATTTGATTGTTGTGTGATTTGATATATATGTCTGGAATGTATAATCTAAAAGGAACGCTGTCGGGCTGGCTCTCGGATGGCCACGCCTTGAGACTAGAACTTTGGGATTATTGGTGAGAAGTAGTAATGACTTGATTTCTGATCATTAAGTGAAATGTCAAAACCTGTCATGTGTAGAACCCATAGCCAAACCCGTCGAATGTGATGCCCGTCGAATTTGATTCCTGGTCATTTAGTGCAATGTCAAAACCTGTCGTGTATGAACCCCTGGCCAAACCCGTCGAATGTGATGCCCGTCGAATTTGATTCCTGGTCATTTAGTGCAATGTCAAAACCTGTCGTGTAGGAACCCCTGGCCAAACCTGTCGAATGTGATGCCCGTCGAATTTGATTTCTGATCGTTTAGTGCATTATCAAAATCTGTCGAGTATGAACTTCTGGCCAAACCCGTCAAATGTGATGTCATGATCACTCAGTAAAGTCAAAACCTGTCGAGTATGAACCCCTGGCCATGCCCGTCGAATATCCGTCGAGTATGAACTCCTGACCACTTAGGAGAGAAACTCCTCCAATGCAAAATCCGTCGAATTTGAATGACCACATCTGTTGAGTGAAATATTCGTCGAGTTAGAATGCCAATAACCATTGAGACATACCTGTCGAGTGGATCTTCTGTCCAATTATCAGAAGCTTCCCAAAGTTAATATTCGTCGAGTAGAACATCAAGACCCGTCGAATTAGAGTTCTGACCACAGTGTTTTCATCGGTTCGACACTTGGGAGATTTCTCCAACGTTGACACCCACATCCGTCGAATTAGACTTCTGCTGACCTTCTGGAAAGAATTCGACAGTTCTGACCTCTGTTCGACAGAACACCCCATCCGACAGAAATTGGATTTTATCCAATCTTGTTATAAAATGTTCTCCCATTTTTCATCCTTATGCCATGTTAGTCTTCGTCGAATGGCAGCCTTAATTTTCCACTAAATGCATAGTATCCGTCGAATTCACAACCATGGTTTATCACCCCATACCTAGCAATTAAATCTGTGATGTTGTTGGTGATTCTGGCCATGTATCTTCCTGGATTCAAAACCCTTGGATTAATAAAAGTACATAAATCATAAATGATTGGATGATTAGAGATTAAGTAGGGATTCATAAACAGGGAAGAACTTGAGTATGGGTGAGCTTTTGAGGCACATAATGAATTTAATGGTTGACTTTTATCATGACTATGAAATGGAAATTGTGAATGTCTTTAAAATGTACTATTGGATTGTTGTATACCCGTGAATGGGATCAGATCTTGTGATAAATGATATGACATGCATGTGAAGCATGATGGACCTAGTTGGTGATGAGGAGTATGATTGTGTCATACATTGAACAAAAAGAAAGAGATTGTCCGTTGGACTTGGTTAAGGCCGTAGCCTAGGAGTTGAACTTACACCTTTGTGCGGGTGCGAATAGACAAATGTAGGTTACTTGTTGACCTTGGGGCGTCGGGGTGCGGGTACCTCACAATGGGCAGGTGGTAGCTCTCGTCGTGGGGCGGAGCCGATGCAAACACACCGACGATCCGGACCGAGACGCCGTCCTATGTCGAGATCTGTGTAGAATGTCTTGTAAAATGCCATGTTGTACAAAATGATAAATTGAGAATTTTTAGCACTTGAGGGCACAGGCGACCAAGAATACGGAGACATACCTCCTGATCGCTCCCTCCGACTGTTTTGTGTCTAGCTCCATGGAGTAGGATTTTGGTTATTGAGGGCAAGTGTGCATAGTGAGTCCATGAATCATTGGGCATGCATTATTATTATAATTGGAACTGTTGTACCTCTGATATATCTATATGTATACGACTGCCTGGAACTGTTTGGTTAATTATAATTGCTATTGAATGTTTATTACTATTATTGCTGTCATAAATGCTATGTGGGCGTTTTGCGCCGTTTAGTTTCTCGATGCTATGATTGGTAATGATGGTAGGATGTCTTACCTCTTCTCTGTCTCTCCACTTCTGTTTTGTCCGTATACTACGTTCTATAGAAGACAACTGCAAGGAACCGGAAGCCCCCGACTTCCTTGGTTTTTGGCCTTATCTCGACTGAGCGACTGCAGAAGCGTATGGAGCCACGCACGCAAAGATTTTTGGGAGATGTGCACCTGATCTTCTTGGGAGGGCAGTCTTGGTACATCAACTATGGTTTGGAGCGTTGCATCTATACGGGGGATGTGTTGTTATCTTTAGCCTGGAGGCGTCACGAGCCGCCTGTCTTCACCTGCTGTATTAGTTTACGTCTGGAATTTCAGCTACCGATACGCGAGATGTGGGGTGACCGCTATTTCACTCCGCGGGAAGACTCTTTTCGTTCCACCGCTCGGGCCCCGTCCCGTGACTCTGCGATTCATATGGTGATTTCCTCTGACGAAGAAGATCTCGAGGAAGATCCCGAAGAAGTTCCTGAGGACGACCCCGAAGAGGATCCTGAAGAGGACCCTGACTCGATTCCTCCTCACTTGAGGAACTGACTTTACTTGTAGCTACTGAGGGCTACCAGTATTTTATTTTGGGGGGCCGATGTTTTGTCTCGTAGTGGGCCGTATATTCTCGATACCGTAGGGATATGTATGTAAAATCCTTTGGGGGTATAGTTTTGCTTTTTGTTATGCCAGGCTTTGTAACTAAACAGTTGATAATTATATATATATATATAAATGAAATGTTAATTTCCCATGTATGTCTTGTCACCGTGGATGTTGATTATCGTTAACGTAAATGTAATGAATAGAAAAAATATATATACTTGCTAATTTACTTAACCAACTACAATTGAGTAAACGTATATATTATTAAAATGAACTGGGTCTTAAATCACATAAATTTTATTTCCGCATAGTAATTGAAAGTGAGACGTTCCCTTGGGTTTAAAAAGGGGCGTCACACTCAACCCATGGAATTCAAGGAGCTCTGTAAGAGAAGTGAATCCTTCTTTGATAAAAAAAACTCCCAGTCCATCCATTTAGGTGAAATGATACGTCGAGCATGAAATTCTAACTGATATTTCTTCATTTGAGCAGGGTCTGTGAAAAATCTTCCAAGGTTCAAGGCTATGGAGAAATCTGTGTCAGTGTTTATAGAAGGTGTGTCCTTTAGGACATTTAGATTTTTGGTGCGTGACCTTTTGGGGAAGGAAGAGCTGCTAGCCATGGTGGGTGAAAATGGTGGTTAGGGCACATTGGAAGAGAGAGGGGAGATGAAAATTTTAAAGAGAAATGGAATTTTAATCTGAGAAAGATGATGGAAAGTGGTGGACAGTAAGGGAAATGGAATTTAAATGTTGAATTTGTGGTGGTTTTATGGTAAGTGATAAATGTGAGGGAATGGGTGTGAGAGGGGTTGAGAGGATGAAGATGATAATGGAGATGGGGGTGCGTGAATGGTGAGCTACGCTGTTGGGAGATGTTCAAATAGGGTGTCCTAACCAGTTTAGGCAAGGTGGGTAATCGGTTAGGTGCTTTGTGCTAACCGATTAGGCAATTCAATTGAGAGGTCACGGTTTGTGCTAACCGGTTTGGGGTAATTAACTAACCAATTATTTTACTTGACAGAGAGCACGAAATTGCTTCCAAGCACAGGATAACCAGTTAGAGGCTTGGCCTAACTAATTATTTTGGCTTGACAGAGAGCCCTTCAAGGTTCCAAAACACTTCTAAAGGCCAAATTAAAGGATATTATTTTCTTTTACTTAATTATTTCACTGTCAGAATTAGAAAAGCTTCATGGGAATAATCCTTAAGCATACGAATTCAAGTCTTCTTGGAGTTCATTTTTGGCTTGACTTCATTTTCATTCACTTCAAGCATCAAATATTATTCCACAAGTTGATGTTTTACTCAAGTCCAAATTTTCTGCTCTGAAGCTGGGATCAAAAGTTCTTTAGAGAACCATCTTGACTTTGCCTCTCTTTCATTCATTCTAGACATCAAAAAATCAGCCCAATAACAGATCAAACATCTTTAAAAAAAAACTTTAGAAACCATTTTTCCACAGTAGGAACTTGAGTTTTAAGATTAGGGGACTTAAACATGAATTAAATACTTGCAAAACAAAATAAGGGGACACTTCAACGCTCGAGTTAGTGATGGATTCAATAGTAATTAACTTATGAAATTACATCGAACACTAACATTTTAATGCAGTAGAATATCAGGATATGCATCAGAAACATTAATTATGCAGCAGAGATACCCAACTTATTGACAAATGATCTAATTATGCAGAATTTAAATGTAGGACAGATCCAAAATTCCAAGTTCAGTTCTTATATAGAAGAATGCTTCTTTGTTTAATGGTTTGGTAAAAATGTCAGCTAGTTATTTAGTGATTTCCACAAATTCAAGCATGCAATCACCTTTTTGAATATGATCTCTAATAAAGTGATGCCTAATTTCAATGTGTTTTGTTCTTGAGTGTAAAACAGGATTTTTAGATAAGTTGATTGCACTAGTGTTATCACACCTTATAGGGATGTGATCTAGCTCTAGACCATAGTCTAGAAGTTGTTGCTTCATCCAAAGGATTTGTGCACAACAACTTCCAACTGCAACATATTTAGCTTCAGCTGTAGATAATGTCACACTATTTTGTTTCTTACTATGCTAAGAAACTAGTGAGCTTCCAAGTAAGTGGCATGTCCCACTAGTGCTCTTCTGATCCATTTTGCATCCAGCAAAGTCAGAATCAGAGTAACCAACTAGGCTACAAGAGGCACTCTTAGGGTACCACAAACCCATTTGTGAAGTGCCAATAAGATATTTCATGATTTGTTTTATAGCATTTAGGTGTGATTCTTTAGGATTAGCTTGATATCTAGCACACATGCACACACTAAACATGATATCCGGCCTATTAGCTGTAAGATAAAGAAGTGAGCTAATTATACCTCTATATTTTGTGATTTCTACAGATTTACCTCCTTCATCTTTGTCCAAATAACAAAAGGTGCCCATTGGTGTAGCCATATGCTTGGCACCTTCCATTCTAAACTTCTTGAGCAAATCCTTGTAATATTTGGATTGACTTATGAAAATCTCATCCTTTGTTTGCTTGATTTGGAGACCAAGGAAGAAGTTGAGCTCACCTATCATGGACATCTCAAACTCACTTTGCATAATATTAGCAAATTCCTTACAAAGAGAGTTGTTAGAGACACTAAATATTATATCATCAATATAAATTTGAACAAGAAGAATGTCATGCTTTTTATGCTTGATAAAGAGAGTCGTGTCAACCTTACCCCTTGAGAAGCCATTTTTCAAAAGAAATTTGCTCAACCTTTCATACCAAGCTCTAAGAGCTTGTTTCAAGCCATACAATGCCTTTTTCAGTTTAAAAACATGGTTGGGCATTTCAAAATCATCAAAACTAGGAGGTTGTTCCACATACACCTCTTCTTGTATAAAACTATTTAAAAATGCACTCTTAACATCCATTTGATAAAGTTTGAAATCCATGATGCATGCATATGCAAGTAACATTCTAATGTCCTCTAATCTAGCTACGGGAGCATAAGTTTCTTCATAGTCTATGCCTTCTTCTTGATTATAGCCCTTTGCTACAAGCCTAGCTTTGTTTCTTATTATTAAGCATGTTTCATCAAGTTTGTTCCTAAAGACCCATTTGGTGCCAATTATAGGATGATCATTGGGCCTTGGAACTAATTTCCAAACTTGATTTCTCTCAAACTAATTTAGTTCATCTTGTATTGCCAAGATCTAATTTTCATCAGTAATGGCCTTATTTATGTCTTTAGGTTCAACTTGAGAGATAAAAGCTAAGTGATTACATGCATCTCTAAGAGTGTTTCGAGTAATTACCTCTTTTGATACATCACCTATCACCTTGTCAAGAGGATGATACCTTGATGTCCTCTATTCTTTGGGTAGATCCATGATTTCTGAATTCTCTTGCTTACATGATCATTGGGTCTTTCTTTTTGCTTCTTAAGCTCTTTTTCTTGAATCTCCAAGTATGTTCCAGCCATGATTTCTGCAACATCATCAACAGGCACCTTTCAATTTTACCAATTTCAAGGATCTTCCCTTTGTTGTTATCACCATATGTGACATGACCATGCTTCTTGGGGGCAAGGGAGGAGAACTTGGAGCCATCACCGGTCATGTGCTTGGAGCAACCACTATCAAGATACCAACTTAAGCTTTTGGTCTTCAAGCACACCTACAGCACACATTCAAATTTTAACCTTTGGTATCCAAATTGTCTTAGGTCCTTGTGTGTTAGAGTTATGCATAGTGCCTTTAGAAACCCAAACCCTTTTGATTCCAACCTTGGTGTTTATGTTCCTTCTAACATTGCAAGTGGATGCATTATGCCCTTTCTTACCACAATGAAAACATTTGATAAATGGGGTACTTGAAGTATTTGAGGAAACAAAGAAATTCTTATAAGACTTTTGATGGTTATTTGGATTATATCCCAAACCGGCTTTTTGAAAAATACATTTTTGTTTCCCTAACAATTTTGAGGGATACCTCATCCTCTAACATCAGAGTTTGATATTCTTAGGCCTCATAGTCACCCAGAATTCTTCTTTCTCATAGTTCAAGTCCTGCATTGGTTAGCCTAACACAAAGACTTCCACAAAAATATTATAAGTACAAAGAGCAATGAGATTCAATTTTCAATATAATTGGTTATCATCAAAACATGATAAACACTATTTAGTGCAAAAGGGCTTTAGAGCTTATAGCCTTCCTTGCTACCATGATGGTGTGATGCCTCAGCTCTGTCCACATCACCACTGTTGACCTTACCGACATCTTGCCATTCGGTGCTTCGCAATTCCCTCATTGTCATTTTGAGTATTATACTCTTGCTCCTTCCCTCTCTGTGAAATTGGCATTCATGTATGGAGTGATGATGGACAATGGGCTTGGTGAGGTGCCCCGATGGGTAAAGAAAGGGAAATTGGTTTCATATATGGTGGAATGGAAGAGTGTACTCACGTACTGTGAGAAATTTTTTAGGAGTGGATTTCGTGTTGGGGTATATGTGTGTGACTATGTTTTATAATAAGAGGCTGAATAATGAATATTAAAAACAAGATTTCGTAGCCTAAGAGTAATAATCAAATTTTATGTTTAAACTTTTATAATCTGCCCTATATTAAGTTAGAAAGGTGTAGTTTGAACAACTTTGATGGTTACTTTGTCCTTGCAGAGGGCTTATATAATTTCCTCAATACCATATGCACCCTACTAATAAGTTTTGGTGTTATAGTAATTCAGAATAGGCTTATATATAACCTTACGAATTCCCAATACCATACGCACCATATTATGTTATTTTGTAGGAGAAGAGTGTGTCTAGTCTTTTAGCAAAGTTTGATTAATAATCTTCCTAATTATCTTCTTAAGTGAGCAAATGGTCCACCAAATAGACATATTCTCTGTGGCATATTGTAAGATGCCACTAGCTTACAACAATTATAATACAGTAAGGTTCATTCATTTAAAAAAAAACTGGCGTAGCTTGTAACACCCCGAAAATTATTTATTTCATCATAGATAGTCATTTTATAATATTTAAGATTTTTAGGAATCTTTTTGGAATTTTCCAGAAATGATGAATATTTTAATATATTTCTCATTTTGTGTGTGCACTGAGCGGAGCCGAGGAAAACGAAATATTTTTCCTGAGGTTGGTAAACTTTGAACTGTGGAAACATCGACAGGGAATCTTACTAAACCCGAGGCTGAGCATAAATTACGAGGTTTACGTTTTTTTTGAGATTTTATCTGATAAATAAAATCATAGAATAATTAATTATCTGAGAAATAATAAAATATTTTTTTACACTGACTGTAATTTTTGTTCACTTCGAAATAGTTCTAATAGATTATTTCTATCTAGTTACTTTTATGACATCATTTAAGTGACCACACACTTCACTTTATCGAGAAGCGCGCGAAGCTTCTCAAAGAAGCTTCAAGAGAAACTTCTAGGAAGCTTCCTCCCAACTACTTCACTCTCTCTCCTCCCTTTTTGGTGCTGCACGGTTGGGAAGGGGAAATATCCCATTCCACTCTCTCATTTTCTCTCATTCACGCAGCTCACACTCTCTTTCTCTCTTCTTCACACGGCTGCACACACACACCCATCATTGTTGATTTTCAAGCTTTCTTTGCTCAAGCCAATATAGACCATTGCTTCCCCTCACCATCTTCAAGCTTTCTTCTTTGTGGAACTCTCCTTGGCTCCTCCATTTTCGTGATTGGCAGCCCAGCTTCAAAGCTTGAAGCTTTAAGGTAAAGCTCTTAACTTTCTTCCTTTCTTCAACCCATTTTTGTGGTCCATGGTCACATTGGTGACTATGGACACCATTTCCACTCTTTGATTTTGATTTGTTGGATTTGAACACCCAAGGATCTTGTGGTGGTGAAGCACGAAATTCTAAGGACAAAAGGAGCTTGCTTTCCTTGTTCTCCACTAAGGTAAGAGGAAGATTATTCTCTTTAACCCATTTTGGTAGTGAGAAACCATTTATTGTGTTGATGGGGTGAAACCCATTTGTAGGTACCCTTTTGTTTGAGTGATTTTGGTTGTGTATTGGTGTTTTGATTGGTAGGATTTAGTTGTATGTTGATAGATCTTGGATTGTATGAAGGTTGGACTGATTTCTGGTGAGTTTCTGCATTGCAGAGGAGTACACGGCCTAGGCCGTGTACTCCAACGTCCCAGAACAGAAACTCCTGAGGCATACACGGCCGTGTATTTTGGGCAGGCCGTGGTTTCATGGTCATGTACTCCAGCGTCCCAGAACAGAAACTCCAGAGGTATACACGACCTAGGTCGTGTATTTTGGGCAGGTCGTGGTTTCATGGCCGTGTACTATCTCCAGCCGTGTAATTGGGATAGTGAAGGATTTTGGACTTTTCTAGTCCCTTAGGGACTCCCGATCTCCTTAGGCACTCATTGTGAGGCTTTAGCACTAATATAAGCTTATTAAACATAATAAATTGAATGATTAGAAGTCAATTAAGGATTCATAACATGGAAAGAACCAAGAATGATAGTTTGCCTTATAGTTTAGAATAATTTTTTAACAAAAGAAAAAACATGAGTATGGGTGAGGTTATGAGAAACATAATGAACCTAAGGTTTAACTTTTATCATACCTATGGATGGGGTTGTGTTTACCCTTAAAGTTTGCTATTGGTTTGATGTGGATCCGTGAATGGGATCAAACCTTGTTGTTAAATGATATGACATGTAATTCTAGACATGATATGATATGATTATGATTTCATATATGAATGTACATATATGCATTGAACCCACATGCATTTGAAGCATGATTGACATAGTTTGTCGTGATAGGCATGATTGTAACATGCATTGAAAAGTCCGTTGGACTATTGTTAAGGCTATATTGCCTAGGAGTTGAATCACACCTATGTGCGGGTGCGAATAGACTAGTGTAGGTCCTGCGGTTGACCTTGTGGGCGTCGGGGCGCGGGTGTCTCACAGCGGGCAGTTGGTATCCCCTCTGAACCGTGGGATATACCGATGCAAACGCACCGATGATCCTTACGGAGACACTATCCTATATCGAGATCTGTGTAGAATGTCTTATAAAATGCCATGATGTGCACGTTGATAAATTGAGAATTTTGGCACTTGAAGGCCTCAGCAGCCAAGATACAGACATACCTCTTGATCGTTCTCTCCGACTGTTTGTGTCTAGCTTCATGGAGTAGGATTTTTGGTACCATATTCATGCGCATAGTGAGTCACCATATCATTCAACATTTACTCATTTATATAACAATTTAATTTGTTACCTTATTACTATTATGACTGTCGGGAATTGCTAAGTTGTTTACTATCTATTTTTAATGCTGATTATTTATTATTATTGAAATGTTATATGAGCGTCCTGCGCCGTTTCGTGTCTTTACTGCCATAATAGGTAATGATGTAAAATGTCTTACCTCTTTTTTGTATTTTCTGTTACTCTATCTATATTTACGTTCCATCGAAGACGTCGGTGAAGGGGGTGAAGTCCATGAGTTTCAGGGTTTCTGGCCTGACTACGATTAGCACCTGCTCTTGATCATGACGGCTCGACCTCATGGATTTTTGGGATACGTGCATTTGGCCTTCCTTGGAGGTCCAGACTGCTGGTACCTTAACCTACATTTGGATCGTTTCATCTACGTGGGCGACGTGTCGTTATCGCTGGCTTAGGGGCGTCATAAGTCGCTGATCTTTACCTGCTGCATCAGCTTACGTTTGGAGTTTTATTTGCCCATCAGGGAGATGTGGGGTGATCATTTTTACACCCCATAGGAGGATTCTTTTGTTTCTACTGCTCGAACCCCGGCCCGTAACTCGGTGGCTCCTATGGAGGTTTTCTCAGAAGAGGAAGACCCTGTGGAGGAACTCGAGGAGGATCCTAACATGGTTCCTTCTCCTCTTAGGGGTTGATACTACCGATAGCTACTGATGGTTATCCGTCTTTTTGGGGCCTTGATATTATTTTTGGGGGTCTATATATCATTTTTGGGGGCTGGTAAAGCTTAGGCTTCTTTTTGACGAGCCTTGATATAATTATTGACTCATAGTTTGTATCTAAACAATATATATATATATATATATATATATATGATGTATCTTTAGCATGGATGTATGGTTTAGACTTTATGTTTCTGTTAAAGTTTATGTTTTCTGCTTACAAATAGACAAAAATATATATATACTTACGAATCTTTTATGAATGTTAGTACCTTTAAATACTGGATGGATAAGCAGGTTATTGAGTACAAATATATATATATGTAGAAAAAAAATGTATTCACTATTTTATTTATACAACTATAACCGAATAAGTTTAATTATGATATAATGAATCTGGTCTTAATTTATATAATTCATTTTCCGCATTGTACATGATAATGTGACGTCTCCTCCCAAAAAGGGGCGTTACATAGCTTTCATATGTGAGATGCAGGATTTTTTACTTGAGTGCTAGAGAATCATTTGCCTTTTCATTGTCTCTTGTTGTTATTGGACCAGTAATGATTAAGTCAAGCTTCATCGTCATCCCTTTTTCTGCATCATGGCTCTATCAAAAAACTACTTTTCTTGTTACTAATTGCTTCAAAGTTCAAATAGCTTACCTTTTTGCATTGGAACTGTGTGTGCATTATAACGTGATTTGGCATCTGTATAAACAAAAAATAGCTGTCTAATATGAAGATCTTGAAAATAATTAATCTTTCCATGAGCTGCATAACTTGAGTTCAAGGATTTCAAATGACACGCGGTTGGTCCCTAGAGAAAGATAAGAGACTTGACTATCTAGGGTAAAATTCTCATAATTTTTACTTATCCAGTTTGGTACCAGATTTAATTTGAAAATATATTAAGCTCGAAATGAGTTATTGGATCATGACAGCTTGCATTATGAGCTACATAACTTGAGTTCTAGAATTTCAAATGACACGCAATTAGTCCCATTAGAAAGATAATGGACGATACTATCTAGGGTGAAATTTTTAGAAATTTTACTTATCGAGTTTGAGAAAGTGTTTATATACATGATATCTATGAAGACACTTTTTTATTGTTCAATGTACATGCACACAGATAACGAGATCATGTGATGAAACATATTATCTTTGTCATAAATTCATCTCTTATAAGTTATTGTGTCTTATTGATTTGTGTATATATTTGATGCCGGTATGATTAGCTCCTTATGTGAATGAAATGCATGAAGCCTGCCACATTCTTTAATTAGTTTCCTTGAACTTAGTTTTATAATCAAAATCTTGTGAATTTTCTCATTGAAGCTATGAAAAATACATGAGGCAGCTACAAGAGTGGCATCTACAATGGGGGAGTTGTTTGATAAATGTCATTTAAAAAAGGACAAGTCTTGGCTTGATGATAGATTAGAGAAAGCCATTGTATGTGATGTTGACTAACTTTAATCTTTCTATAACTTTTTTTACATAGTTTAATATTATTTGTCAATGATTTGATTAAATACACTTAAAATGAAATGGTTTTGTAGGGAGAATTCCAAAAGAGAAAAGCAGAGCTTTCTGAGGTAGCCTTGTCTCATGGTGAGGTAAATGGTAAGGCATTGTCTTGTGGGAGCCAGCATATGCTAGATGAATTGACTATTTGAAAAGAGGTAGTGACTAAAGGGAAAAAATGAACTATCTATGGTTTTGGTTTTGTGGGATCACATATCTCTTCGAACTTTCCTACTGGCACATGCTCAATCACATCTAAGGAAGCAAACATAGAAGAAGAACTTGTAATGTGGCAAGAAAAAGCAAAGGAACAAGAACTTATTAATCAGGAGCAGAAATGTAAGTTGGATGTGGTTGAACTTATGTTGGAGGATCAAGGATGCCAGTCGCAATTTTAGCAAAGTAGGATTGAGTCAACTAAATGTGCACTTGTTACTTTGTTTAGAAACCTGAATATGCCACTACCTTTAAACTTTTCATCTGCAACTCCTATGGATAATGATCCAAACGAGCTCAATGAGCCTGATGATCACATATTTGATACATTAATAAGCTTTCATTCTTAGTCATTTACACTCTTTATGTACTTAATTGATTGAGTTTTATTATGTTTTGTAAGTTTGGGCTCAAATTAGATTTAATTGAATTTTTCAGCATGATTCATATCTTACACTGTTTCTGTATTTGGGCCATATCTTGGGCTGTAGGTGGTCTTTGGAGGTGATTCTAGTGGCATTTGAAAGATAAGAGAGATCTCTATAACTTTCATGAAGACCTAAAAGGCCCAATCACACGAGTAGATAACTCAAATTGGGATTGAAGCAAGAACTAGAGTGCTGTTCTTGACAACTTGACCTATGTATACTGTTCATGCCATTGTTCGGGCTAGAAGTTTTAAAATGAGCTAAAATTTGGATGTTGAATAGTTAAGACCCATATCTACAACTTTTATGTTGAACACTTTTCTAGAATCGGACTCCTTGAAGGTGATATTGGGCTTGGAAGTCAGAACAGAGGAGCTGTGACTGGGCCTGGGTAGTGTGCAGTAATTTGAACGTATCTGGAGTTATAGAAATGATATTGGACTCAAACCAAAGCCATTTGAAAGCTAAGATCCAGCCTAAAACTTTCATGAAGACCACTTGGTTCAAAAATAATGAATGCAATGACTTCAGAGCTGCATGATTTTGGGGACAAGGAATCTCCATAATTTCCCACTCACCTAAAGTCATTTGGCATTTTCCACTCATTTTCCACTCATCCAACCACTAATGACTCAGCCCCCTTGTCATTTTGTATCTCTAATCCTCTATAAAAGGAGGCCTTGGCAGATCATTGAGGGTGTTAGGTGTTAGTTACCAAAATGATGCCATTTTGTTACTAGGTTTTCTTGTAGTAATTTTCCTTTGTTCTAAATTAAAGTCATGTTCTTTTTCTTCTTCTCTCTTTCTTTCTTCTTATCTATGAGTAACTAAGTTTCATTTTACTTGGGTGAAAGGGTGAAGCTCTTGGTAATAAAGTAAGGTTAGATTTATTCTTCTCTTGTGCTTAAATGATTTATATTTTCTAGTAACCATTATACGTATTATAATTTGTTTCTTATAATTTAGAAACCATCTTTGTAAATAGGAGTTCTTGATTTGTTGTAGACAAAATATTGGCACAATGAATGCTTTAACCCATTTATAAGTGGTGGTAATATTTTTAGGAAACATAATATAATTACGTATATTATTTTAATTAGACTTTAAATGTTGTATTTTCCGATTGGAACCTCCATGTTGCGAGGATTCTAATTGATTTATAAAAAGAATTAATCTTACCTTTATTTTATTTACCAAGAGTGAATTTTTTTACCCAAGTAAATAATTTTAATTGTAGTAACAAAATATTCACTTCACCTTAATTAATCTTCAACAATTCCCTGTGAATCGACCTCGGACTCCCGAGAATTTTATTACTTGAGACAACCTGCACTTGGGTTCGCAAAGCAACAATTAATCCCGCATCAAGTTTGTAGACTTGTTTGAAACTAAAAATTGTGCATCAAGTTTTTGGCGTCATTGCCGGGGACTTGATTTGAAGACTGAATTTCTGGTGTAAAAAAAAAAAATTTGTATATATACTAACTTACTAACTAGTGGGGGAACCTCACCCTTTTTAATTTCTGTGCATACTAACTTAGTGGGGGAACTTCTCCCTTTTATTTTACGCACTAACTTGGTGGGGGAATCTCTCCCTTTTACTTTTTTTTTTCTTCTTTAAATTTACTTTCCGCACTTTATTTTTTTTTTTTTTTGCATTTTAATTTCATACAGTAGGGGTAATTCTCCATTTTATTTTCTTGTACATTTTAACTTAGTGGGGTAACTCTCCCTTTTATTTTCTTTGTACTTTATTTTTTGTATTTATTTTCTGTCATTTTTTTTTGTTATTTATTTTCTGTCATTTTTTTTTTTGTTTACTAACTTACTAATTCTCTTACTAACTATCTAACTTTTTACTTTATCGGCTATCTAACTTTTTACTTTTTCTCGCTTCTAACATTTTAATTTATCTCGTATACTAACTTTTTAATTTTTATGCTTATTAACTTATTTGGTGGTTGGTTTATACCACACCTTTGTTAATATTTAATGGACAGTTTATATTACTATCTTGTACATTTTATTTTATACTGTAAGTTACTTGTTTATGCTTAATTGGTATCGTGATTTAAATTCTGGTCGTTTGGTTAGAATTAATCCAGGTACTTTACATATTGATTTGTTTGAATCACAATCACACACATTAAGCACAATGGCTGAAAACGAAAGTGTGCATGATGAACATGAAAATCAACCGTTGCGAACCATGCGTGAGTATTTGCAACCATCCTGAAATTCTAGTCCATCATTTTTTCTCTTTCCAGTCAATGCCAACAATTTTAGATTCAATCCAGGTATGATTTCTTTACTTCCTAATTTTCATGGTTTAGAATCTGAAAGCCCATATTTACATTTAAAAGAATTTGAGGAAGTATGTACTGCTTTTCATGATCAAACTTGCACTGAAGAGGTTATTAAGCTTAAATTGTTTCCTTTTTCTTTGAAAGATAAAGTAAAAACTTGGCTTAACATTTTGAAACCAAGATCAATTGGCACATGGCAAGAAATGCAATGTGAGTTTTTGAAGAAATTTTTTCCAACACATAAAACCAATGCTTTGAAAAGACAAATCCAAATTTTTTCCCAAAATTCAAATGAAGCATATTTTCAAAGTTGGGAACGTTTTAAAGATTTGTTGAATTCTTGCCTGTTACCAAGTGGCCTCAATACTCAAGAGGGGGGTGAATTGAGTAGTTAAAAATAAGTTCACAAGTCTTTCGCAAATCATTTGACAATCAATTTTCGTTGAAGCTATTGAATGATCAAAAATAATTAAATAGATGAGTTAAGCACTTTTACTAATGAACGTAATAGTCAAGGAGACAATATCCAAATAGAATAATGAAACAATGCACAAAGATAAACAGAGGAGAGTTTAGAGAAACA
The DNA here is from genome assembly GCA_029884595.1 of Ormosia semicastrata. Lineage (NCBI taxonomy): Eukaryota > Viridiplantae > Streptophyta > Magnoliopsida > Fabales > Fabaceae > Ormosia > Ormosia semicastrata. The sequence continues at coordinate 34,736,319 of JAQQTO010000047.1, read as the reverse complement.
AACACAGTCGTTTATCCTGGTTCAATCACTACTCCACTTGTGATCTACGTCAGATCCCAACAACACCTTGAGATTTTCCACTATATCTTCAAGCTTCAATGGGTGCTTGAAAAACCACTACAACCTTGAGCACTCAACAGTATGGGATACCTCACCCAAAAGCTTGAGCCTCTATTTTCCAAGGGATACCTCACCCTTACAATACTTGAGGGATACCTCACCCTCACTAATCAGAAAGTATAAGATTGAAATAGAAGAAGCTCTCTCTAGAGCAAGTGTTTACAAATTGAAGCTCTAATATGCTCTCAAGGATTTTTCACGTTTTTAGTCAGAAAACAGAGCAAGAAATGATTTTAAGAATTGATTCACGTTTTGAAGTATAATGATCAGTTTTTGGTTTTTGGTCAACCGTAAACAAAGACCCAACTTGGGTATTTATAAGTTTCTCATTTAATAGATCCGTTGGAGGTAGTTGGGCATGCATTTAATGCATTTAATATAGCCGTTGGACGTTGTCAGGATGCGTGTAATCGATTACATATCTCGGTAATCGATTACATTATTGTTCCAACGTTTTACAACTTTCTCTGTGTAATCGATTACATTCTTGAGGTAATCGATTACATAGCTTCTGACTTTTCTTGTAATCGATTACAATGATAATGTAATCGATTACATTACTTCTGACTTGTTGTGTAATCAATTACAATATCCATGTAATCGATTACATGGCTCGTCGAACGTGTTCTTTGAGTTTGGCTTTGTGTAATCGATTACATATCTTTGTGTAATCGATTACATGGCTTCGATTTGTTTGTAATCGATTACAACATCGTGTAATCGATTACATTTCTTGTCGAACGTGTTCTTTGCCTTTTTGGGCTTTGTGTAATCGATTACATATCTTGTGTAATCGATTACATGGCTCGACTTGCTTATGTAATCGATTACATTGTTCATGTAATCGATTACATGTTGTTTGATGTGTAATCGATTACAAACATTGTGTAATCGATTACATTGGCCTTTGAACACATTTTTCAAGTCCAATAACTCTTGTAAGTCATTTCCAACACCTCAAGATACTTGTTTAAACATAAATCCTTTTAAGAGTGTTAGATTTAAAGTTGAAACTCAAGTTTTATTGAAAGCCATGTTTAACTTTGAAATTTCCCATTTATTTTGAAATCACATATTGAAAAAAAACCATTTGAGAAATCTTGAGAGCATTTAACATTAATTTCCTAAGTCTAAATAACTAATTAAACCTTCTGTCTTCTTTCTTTGATCTTGATATTTCCTTTTGTGCTTGATCTTCTCTTTTGCTTTTGTTATCATCAAAAACCTTTCGACATGCCTTAGAGACATAAGCATTCACATTGCCCACATCATGGTTTTGAAAAATGGCGCACTTTAAGTTTCTTTTATGAAGGGTTAACACCTGAAACCAAGCAATTTGTGGAAACAATGTGCAATGGTGAATTTCTTGATAAAGAACCTGATGAAGCTTTAGACTATTTAGACCATTTGGCTGAAAATTCTCAATCTTGGCATGGTACTAATCCTTCTGAAAATTCAATTAGATCAAACCTTGCAAATGCTAGTAAAGGAAAATATCATCTTAGTCAAGAAGAAGATCTGAATGCTAGGTTTGCTAGTTTGGCTAGAAAGGTTGAAGCCATGGAATCCGGGAAAGTAAAAGAAATCAAATCTGTGCAAAATGAAGAAATTTGTGGCATTTGTGATGAATTAGGACACTCAACAAATGAATGTCCAAAAATTCCTATTTTTAAAGAAGTTGTGCATGAGCAAGTAAATGCAATGAATAATTTTAAAAAGCCATTTACTTCTTCTTTTTCAGATATATACAATCCGGGATGGAGAAATCACCCGAATTTCAGGTTGGAGGAATAGCAACCACCACAATTCATGCAACCACCACCTCCAGTACGCAAGAAGATTCTCAAAATCCTCAAGGATATGCACCCTATGTCCCACCATATAGGAAAAACCTTGAAGGAACATTGCATGCATTCATGGAAAAACAAGAGGCCATCAATAGTCAAAACACTCAAGCCATGATTGACATAAAAGACACTCTTGCTAAACTTTCTTCTGCACTTGCCATTCATGAGAAAGGAAAGTTTCCCTCTCAACCTCAACCAAATCCTAAGGGTCAGTTTAGCCTAAATGAGGGTAGTTCAGAAAGTCAAAAAATAGATCAAGTCAACTCAGTGGTAACTCTTAGGAGTGGAAAGGTTGTTGAAAAATAAATTCTTAAACTTTTTGAGAAAGATGATGAGTCAATTCCCAAAGATGAGGAAGGAGTTGATAAGCCACCTAGCCAAAAGGAGATCAAACCCTCGTCTTCACCCCCATTTCCTCAAGCATTAAACAATTCAAGTAAAGTGAATCATAACAGTGACATTTTTGAAATCTTTAAACAAGTGAAGGTCAATATTCCTCTGTTAGATGCTATCAAACAGATTCCTTCTTATGCCAAATATTTGAAAGACTTGTGCACTGTTAAAAGAAAATATAATGTGAAAAAGAATGCCTTTTTGACTGAACAAGTAAGCTCCATTATTCAAAACAATAATGAGTTGAAATATAAAGACCCTGGTTGTCCTATAGTTTCATGCATTATTGGTGAACATAAAATTGAACGAGCTTTACTTGATCTTGGTGCTAGTGTTAATTTACTTCCATATTCAGTTTATCAGCAACTCAACCTTGGTGAGTTAAAACCAACTTCTGTAACTCTTTTACTTGCTGATAGATCAATTAAAATTCCAAAAGGAATAGTAGAAGATATGTTGGTACAAGTTGATAAATTCATATATCCTGTGGATTTTATTGTCTTGGAAACTGAACCTATGGTTGATAGTTCTAAGTCAGTTCCTGTTATTCTTGGTCGCCCATTTTTAGCAACATCTAATGCTTTGATAAATTACAGAAATGGAGTGGTGAAGCTAACTTTTGGAAATATGACACTGGAGCTTAATGTTTTCAACATGTGCAAGCAACCACATGAAGTTTATGATGACAATGAAGAGATTGAAGGGATTGAGGCCATTATAGATGATCATCTTCAAATCAGGAGTTCTTCTGACCCATTAGAAATCTATTTAATTAATTCATTTGATTCAGCTACACAATTAGATGATGATGTTTCTGAAATATGCTCTTTGCTTGACTGTACACAGGAAATGGAATACAAAGGAAGGAAGCCAAGATTCGAAGAGCTAAAATCCATGAATGATGATACCCATGAAGAAGTACCCACACTGGAACTGAAGCCATTACCTGATGGGTTGAAGTACACATTTTTGGAGAAGAACAAAGCTCTCCGGTGGTAATTTCCTCATCCCTGACCAAAGAACAAGAAGGTAAGTTGATAGAAGTACTTAAAAGGCATAAAAGTGCAATTGGATGGACATTAAAGGATATAAAAGGTATTAATCCATTAATCTGTACACATAGAATACATTTAGAGGATAATGCTAAAACATCTCAACAACCTCAAAGAAGATTAAATCCACACATGAAAGAGGTAGTTAGAGCTGAAGTTCTTAAATTACTTGATGTTGGAATTATCTATCCTATCTCTGATAGCCAGTGGGTAAGCCCTACACAAGTTGTGCCTAAGAAATGCTGGAATAACGGTGGTTGAAAATGAAAAAGGAGAATTAATACCTACCCGAGTCTCATCTAGTTGGCGTATGTGTATTGATTTCGAGAAAATTGAATGCACCACTAGGAAAGACCATTTTCCATTGCCATTTCTTGATCAGATTCTAGAAAGAGTAGCAGGACATCCCTACTATTGTTTTCTTGATGGTTATTCAGGGTATAATCAAATACCAATTGCATTAGAGGACCAAGAAAAGACCACTTTTACTTGTCCCTTTGGCACTTTTGCATATAGAAGAATGCCTTTTGGTCTTTGTAATGCTCCGACAACTTTTCAAAGATGCATGCTAAGTATTTTCAGTGACATGATTGAGCATTATTTAGAGGTTTTCATGGATGATCTGACAGTTTTTGGAAATTCTTTTGAAAATTGCCTTAATAATTTGGAAAAAGTTCTTAAAAGATGCGAAGAAAAAGGATTTGTGTTAAATTGGGAAAAATGTCATTACATGGTTACCTCAGGAATAGTGTTAGGTCATGTGATATCTTCTAAAGGAATTGAAGTTGATAAGGCCAAAGTTGAATTAATTGCTCATTTGCCTTTCCCAAAAACAGTCAGAGAAGTTCGTTCCTTTTTAGGACATGCCGGATTTTACAGAAGATTTGTAAAGGACTTTAGTGCTATATCTAGACCTTTATGTAATCTTCTAACAAAAGATACACCATTTGATTGGACCAAAGATTGTCAAAAATTTTTTGAAAAATTAATCGGTCTTTTGACTTCTGCTCCTATCATGCAATCTCCTGACTGGTCTTTGCCTTTTGAGTTGATGTGTGATGCTAGTGATTTTGCTGTTGGCGCTGTTTTAGGCCAAAGAAAGGAAGGTAAGCCTCATATAATTTATTACGCAAGTCGAACTTTGAATAGTGCACAAATGAATTACACCACTACTGAAAAAGAACTACTTACTGTAATTTTTGCATTGGATAAATTTTGAGCTTATTTAATTGGTTCATCATATGTTGTTTTCACTGATCATGCTGTTGTTAGATATTTAATGTCTAAACAGGATGCCAAACCTAGGTTGATACGATGGATCTTGTTGCTTCAAGAATTTAACATCACAATAAAAGACAAGAAAGGAGCCGAAAATATTGTTGCAGATCATTTGTCAAGGCTGACAACAGGCTCATCTTTTGATAGCACACCTATCAATGATTCTTTCCCGATGAATTTTTATTTTCTCACAATTCTATGCCTTGGTTTGCTAACAATGTCATTTTCTTATAACAGTAAGATGCCGCCTCGGTGGACACACCAAGACGAGAAAAAGTTTTTGATTGAGGTGAAAATTTCTTTTGGGATGACCCATATTTGTTCAAATATTGTCCCGATCAAATCTTTCGGAGATGTGTACCCGACAATGAGGTAAGTAGTGTCATTAAATTTTGTCATTCGAAGCATGTGGAGGTCATTTTTCTTCAAAGAAAACAATTGCGAAAATCTTACGTGTGGATTTTATTGGCCCACTTTATTCAAGGACACTTATACTTTTTGCAAAAGTTGTGAAAGTTGTCAAAAATTGGGGTCCATTTCTAAAAGAAATATGATGCCTTTGAACCCTATCCTTGTCATTGAAATTTTTGATTGTTGGGGAATTGATTTCATGGATCCATTTCCATCATCTTTTGGATTTGTGTACATTTTGGTTGCAGTTGATTATGTCTCAAAATGGATTGAGGCAATTCCATGTCGGCACAATGATCATAAAACTGTTCTAAAATTTTTAAAAGAAAATGTTTTGAGTCGATTTGGAATTCCTCGAGCTATCATCAGTGATGGGGGAACACATTTTTGCAATAAACCATTTAAATCTTTAATGAAGAAATATTGCATTACCCACAAAATTGTAACCCTTATCATCCTCAGACAAGTGGACAAGTTGAATTAGCAAATAGGGAGATTAAACAAATTTTGAAAAAAATGGTTAACCCAAATCGTAAAGATTGGTCTTTAAGACTAAACGATGCACTTTGGGCTTACCGTACTGCTTTTAAAACATCTTTGGGCATGTCTCCCTATCGGTTAGTTTATGGAAAACCTTGTCATTTGCCTGTAGAATTGGAGCATAAAGCATTTTGGGCCATTAAAGCTTTCAACTTAAGTCTTGATGATGCTTCCAAGTTACGCAAATTGCAATTGAATGAACTTGAGGAATTAAGAAATGATGCATATGAAAACTCAAAGATTTATAAAGTTAGAACAAAAGCTTTTCATGACAAATCAATTTTCGAGAAAAACTTTTGAAATTGGTCAAAAGTTCTCGCTTTATAATTCTCGTCTTCACCTATTCCCGAAAAATTGAGATCTAGGTGGATTGGTCCTTATATTGTCAAACATGTGTATTCTTATGGGGCCATAGACATTGAGAATCCTAGGAATGGTATTGTATTTAAGGTCAATGGACAAAGACTCAAACCATTTCTGGAACATCAAGTTGTTGAGGTAGAATCCATTTCTCTTTCTAATCCTTGTTATGAGTAGAATTTATTTTAATGTTGTTTCTTTCTTTTTGCAGTTCTTTGTGTTCCCGGTTAAATGGCGGATAACGGTACTCCGTGACTCTCAAGTCGGTTTATTTTTCAGTTTCCCATAATAACTGATTTCTTATCCTTTCAAAATGGATGTCATTCTCTCAAATCTAAGAAAACATTTTCCTTCTCTCCCTCTAAATGCTCTAACAAAAGTCTATGAAGCTAGGTGTGAAAGACTGAGATTGTTAATGTATAAGGGTATCCCAGAAGATATACACTGGATAATCGAAGCAAAGGTTCGTTTAGCTGGTGAATCTTCAGATTCATTTGTCCCATACATGCCTGGTCTCGGTAAAAGTTCATTTTCAAAAAGGAGAAGAGCAAAAAGAATGAAAGTTTGTTACAAGTGTGCACGATGGAATTACAACACGCGATGTCACTCTTTGGGGATGGTTTCTGTAAATAGAGAAGATAAAATATTCTTCATTAAGAATGGACTGAGTAAGAAGTCATTAGATAATATGTTATTGACTCTTGAGACGCATTCTTGTGGAGTTGTGCAGCGTAAACTTCTTAGTTTGTGGAATCTCTTCAAGGATGAACAAGAGCGTTATAGTCTTGGGAATCTGACTCAAAAAGACCCTGTTTGCCAATTTAAAAGAAAATTGGATGGGAAGCTTATCCCCGACTCATAGAAGGCGTTTAAGCCGTTTCTGGACGTGAAACCAGAGGAAGATGTGAGCCACAATCACAACAACATGTATATATTATCTTGTACATTTTCAAAAAAGAAGAAAAAAAGAAAAAAAAAAAAAGAAGAAAAAAAAAAAAAAAAAAAAAAAAAAAAAAAACTGAAATAAAAGAAATAAAAAATAAAAAAAAAAGGGCGAAACTTCGGTTGTACTTGGTCTTAAATTAGATTAGGAGCCCCCGGTGGAGTGGCGGACCTGGTCATTGACTCGGGTGGACCTTCGCACGCCGGTCGGTAAATAAGGTTCGTGTGCCATGCTCTCGTAGAGAGCCGCGCAAGCATTCCCGTGTTTTAACCAAAGGCTCGCTTGTTGATGGACGAAAGAAGCGTCCGTGTTTGCATTCTCGCGTGACAATGCCTCTGAGCCGGATCCCGTGATTTAATGCCATGGGCTCTTCAGCGACCTCTCACTGGCTGTGGTCGTTGGTGGTAGCTGTCAGATTTATGCACTTTAATTAGTGGCGTCGTAGCTCAATCCAAAATATCCCACAAGCGGGAGGGAGAAGAATGCCCAGATTGGCTGAGCCGTCTTAGTATTACTGCACTCATGACGCGCAGTATAAAGATCTACCATGAAACATGTACATAAAGGTATGTAATCATTTGTTATTATTATTTTATCTTTATATGATTTTGTTGAATTTTGGTTTTGGACAGACGATCCTTTGGATGGGATCCTTCGGGGGTTTCTAGACTTCTTTACCCTGATGGTTTTCTTGAAGTAAAAAAAAAAACAAAACAAAAAAAAATAAAACAAAATTATTTTTAAATTTCAAACTTTTCTGACACCAGCCAACCTACCTGTATAGGAGCTATTATTACTTTTTCTATTCTCTTCCCTATTTAAACACTCCATTTTCTTTACTTTTCTGCAACTCTTAATCATTCAAAGAGAGTGAGTGTAGAAATGGAGGGAGCTTCTTCTTCAGTTCGTAGATTTCTCAGTATTGGTGTATTTTGTGGGACAAGTTATGGGAATGGTTTAGAGTTTGTAAACGCAGCAAGCACTTGTTGGTAGAACACTTGCTTTGAGAGGAACATTCGTGTAGTATATGGGGAGGTTGCATTGGGTTAATGGGGGCTCTATCACTTTCTGCATTTGTAAGAGGTGGTCAAGTTTTAGGTGTCATTCCCGAACCTTTAACTCGAAGGAACATCGTTGGAAAGACAGTTGACCGGAAATTAAGGTATCCTCTATGCATGGACGAATGAAGGCGATGCTTGACAACTCTGATGCATTCATTGTCTTACCTGGTGGTTTTGGTACTTTGGAAGAAGTCTTTCAAGTTGTCTCTTGGGCCCAATTGAACATCCACCATAAACCCATAGGTTTGTTGAATGTTAATAATTTCTTTGATAATTTGTTATCTTTTGTTGACCATGTTTGTGGAACGAAATTTGTCACACCTTCAAGAAGACAACTCCTTATCTCTCGCTTCTCTTTGTTGATGAATTGATTGATAAATTAGAAGCATTTGTTTATGAACCTGATCCAAGATATGTACTCAGATAGATTGGTCCGAAGGAAGCGGTGAAGGAAGTGGTGAAGAAAGCAAAATGAAAAGAAAGCCAGCCAAGACACTCCAACTATTTAAATAATTACAAGTTTTAGTTTTATTTATCGTACTTTGTTTCTGTTTAAATTTGTGTGAGATTTTTTTTTCTTTTCAGTAATTGCAGCAACAGGTAATATATTCTATCCTTTACCTATCTATGTTTTGACATTGAGGACAATGTTGTGATCTGGTTGGGGGGAAGGATGGTTGTAAAAAAAAATCCCAAAAAAAATAAAAATAAATTAGGAAGTATGTTTGTTAATATGTTTATTGTGTTTATCATTAAAAAAAACCAAAAAAAAAAATTTCAAAAGTGTGTTTGTGATTATGTTTGTTGTGTTTGTCATCAATTTTTTTTACAACAAAAGTAATTAGGGATGGCAGAGTAAAGAGTAAATTATTTACTCTTGAGACGCATCAAAAATTGGTGGCAGAGTAAGGAGTAATTAGGGTAGTAACTAATTTATGTGGAAGTAGCAATTCAAATTCAGGAAAATTTGCATGATTGAGTAAATTGTCTTCTTTCTTAAAATTCACATGCTTGGTTATGGATGTTGAATTGGTGGACTGAGAATGATAGAATTATGCCTTGTGAGATTTTGAGCTTATTGATGAATGGATTGAACATTTGTACCATTCTTTTCTTTCTTGTGTGAATTTCACTCATGGAATTGTTGCTCTAGAACTTACTTTGATTCTTTTTGAGACTACATTTTCATATGCATACATGAATATGATTGAGGCATTTTTCTTGAAATAGCTACTTTAATCAAATAGCCAACCTTGTTTAGCAGTATGTTGTCTCAATATGATATCAAGCACTCTTATGACTTCTTGAAAATTCTCTGATTCCTGGTAACATAAAGCATTAGAAATGACCTATTTCCCCTTGCTTAACCCCTTTGAGCTTATTTGACTATTCTTTGTTTCGAACTCATTATGTGCCTTAAATGAAAAATCATATTCTTACTTGACCTTAGGGAATAAGAGAACATTAGTTTTGTCATTCGATGAGTTCTTGAACAAGTGTGGGGGTGTGTGTGCAGAATGGTTAAAAAAAATGTATATATGATGTTCCTTTTATAAATAAAAAATAAAAAAAAATCAATCAAAAAAAAATTTGTAAAAAGAAGAGGGTCAACAAGGTAATAAAGGAAAGGAAAAGAATATGTAAAGGGAATTTGTATTAGGTGGAGTTGGGATGAATTTTCATACTTGTTAATTGAACTCAGCTCTCATGTTCTTTTATTCTCTAGTGTTTAACTTGTCATATCTATATTACCTCCTCCTTTACCTTGACCCCATTACAACCTTGAATAAAGTCCTCATGATTTGTGTGTGCATGTGTTCTGAGTAGTGGAGAAGTAGAAGATAAGCAAGCTTATGGTAGTGCAATTTTCATGGGTTGAATTGAGTGAAATACCTACCTTTTAAACACTTGAGGGATTGAGAGTGAATCTTGTGAAAATCTATCATTCTTGACTCATGCTTTTCAATTCAAATATCCTTGCTTGTTGATTTGAGAAGTGAAGATATGTTACCTCATGAATGTTTTAATTACTTGAATGATTGCTCTTCATTTTTAAATATTATTAGAAATTGAGTCTTTTAGAGTGTTTAGCTTTTGAGTCTGTTTCGTTTTTTTTTTTTGTGAGTGATTTTATGTGTTTTGCTCAGGAGTGTAAAAAGTTAAGTGTGGGGGAGTTTGATGATCACATATTTGATACATTAATAAGCTTTCATTCTTAGTCATTTACACTCTTTATGTACTTAATTGATTGAGTTTTATTATGTTTTGTAAGTTTAGGCTCAAATTGGATTTAATTAAATTTTTCAGCATGATTCATATCTTACACTGTTTCTGTATTTGGGCCATATCTTGGGCTGTAGGTAGTCTTTGGAGGTGATTCTAGTGGCATTTGAAAGATAAGAGAGATCTCTATAACTTTCATGAAGATCTCAAAGGCCCAATCACACGAGTAGATAACTCAAATTGGGATTGAAGCAAGAACTAGAGTGCTGTTCCTGATAACTTGACCTATGTATACTATTCATGCCATTGTTCGGGCTAGAAGTTGTAAAATGAGCTGAAATTTGGATGTTGAATAGCTAAGACCCATATCTACAACTTTCATGTTGAACACTTTTCCAGAATCGGACTCCTTGAAGGTGATATTGGGCTTAGAAGTCAGAACAGAGGAGCTGTGACTGGGCCTGGGTAGTGTGCAGTAATTTGAACGTATCTGGAGTTATAGAAATGATATTGGACTCAAACCAAAGCCATTTGAAAGCTAAGATCCAGGCCTAAAACTTTCATGAAGACCACTTGGTTCAAAAATGACGAATGCAATGACTTCAGAGCTGCATAATTTCGGAGACAAGGAATCTCCATAATTTCCCACTCACCTAAAGTCATTTGGCATTTTCCACTCATTTTCCACTCATCCAACCACTAATGACTCAGCCCCCTTGTCATTTTGTATCTCTAATCCTCTATAAAAGGAGGCCTTGGCAGATCATTGAGGGTGTTAGGTGTTAGTTACCAAAATGATGCCATTTTGTTACTAGGTTTTCTTGTAGTAATTTTCCTTTGTTCTAAATTAAAGTCATGTTCTTCTTCTTCTTCTTCTCTCTTTCTTTCTTCTTATCTATGAGTAACTAAGTTTCATTTTACTTGGGTGAAAAGGTGAAGCTCTTTGTAATAAAGTAAGGTTAGATTTATTGTTCTCTTGTGCTTAAATGATTTATATTTTCTAGTAACCATTATACGTATTATAATTTGTTTCTTATAATTTAGAAACCATCTTTGTAAATAGGAGTTCTTGATTTGTTGTAGACAAAATATTGACATAATGAATGCTTTAACCCATTTATAAGTGGTGGTAATATTTTTAGGAAACATAATATAATTACGTATATTATTTTAATTAGACTTTTAATATTGTATTTTCTGATTGGAACCTCCATGTTGCGAGGATTCTAATTGAGTTATAAAAAGAATTAATCTTACCTTTATTTTATTTACCAAGAGTGAATCTTTTTACCCAAGTAAATAATTTTAATTGTAGTAACAAAATATTCACTTCACCTTAATTAATCTTCAACAATTCCTTGTGGATCGACCTCGGACTCCCGAGAATTTTATTACTTGAGACAACCTGCACTTGGGTTTGCAAAGCAACAATTAATCCCGCATCAAGTTTGTAGACTTGTTTGAAATTAAAAATTGTGCATCAGAGCCCTTTGATGATAAGGAGGATGATAATATTGATGTTAATTGATGACATTGTTCTACTTTGTTTTAGATTTAAGCCCATTGTTGACTCTAGTTTGTTCTAGTTGGCTCTAGAGTGATAATTCCTTTGATGACACTACAACAAAAAAAGGCTTTAATGGCAATTTTGTAGTGGCCATACATTAATTGCCAGTAATACTTTCTTTAATATGCTGAATTTGCAGCAAATGGAAACTGGCCACTAAACATTCTAATTTTGGTGGCAAATATCACAAATGCCTCTGAATTTCACCTGCGAACTTTTTTCCATTCCCTCCAATATTTTTCCTTCTCTATTCTGAAACCCCAATCCTTCTCCATTCACTCATAATTTTCTCAACTCTGAACCCAATCCCCTAATTCCCCAATTCCCCAATTCCCCAATTCTCCATTCTGAAACCCCAATCCTTCTCCATTCACCAATAATCGCTCCCTCTCAAACCTCGATCTCTCAACTCGTTAAATATTGAAGTCTCGCTCTCCTCACTACTCGATCTCTATTCTCCATTGCTTGAACTCATTTGTGCGTATGAGAAAATGAGAAGTCGCAAGCTTGCAAGTGGCTAGCTACAGGTACATGTCTTTCTTCCATTTCTTTCCTACATTTGTTCTCTTTCTAAAACTAGCAGCTTTGTGTACCCTTCTGTTCTGAGGGCTGCTTCTGGTGTTGGTGACTTGGTCATGGGCAGAAAAGTTCATGCAAGGATAGTTAAATGCGGGTTCAGCAATGATGCTTTCATTGGAACTTCATTGTTGGGTATGTATGGAGAATCATGTTGTTTAGATGATGCTTGGAAAGTGTTTAATGAAATGCATAAGAGAGATTTGGTTTCTTGGAGTTCTATTATCTCGTGTTATGTTGAGAATGGGTACCCAAGAGAAGGGTTGGAAATGTTTCTTTGGATGGTTTATGAGGGAATTAGACCTGAATCGGTTACACTGCTCAGTATAGCTAAGGTTTATGCCAGAGTTGGTTGCTTGAGGCTGGCTAAATCGGTCCATGTCAGAAAAGACATGGTTGGTGATACTAGTCTGAGTAATTCTTATTGTTATGTACGGCCAGTGTGGTTACTTGTGTAGAGCAGAAGGGCTCTTTAAAAGCCTCACTGATCGAAATAATGCATTTTGGACATCCATGATTTCATCCTACATTTGATATGAGACATCATGAGCTTGCACCCTCTCTGTTTCACCTCTCTCACCCTATCTTCCTCCTTAACCACAATTCTTGATTTTTTTTTTTTAACGTTTGGCACTTCAATAGGCAAAAGTCATATGCAAAACTTGGGTTTTAGTAACCAAAGGAAGCAAATTTGACACTGCGGTGGTCCTTTGGAAGAAGAAGAAGATATGGGGGGTAGAGTAGAGAGGGGGAGAGAGAGAGAGAGAGAGAGAGAGAATCAGAACATAGAGAAGCTTTGTTTTTAACACTTACGGTTTGTTTGTTGATTTTTTTTTTATCCTATGTAGGAATGCTTTTGCATTGTGAGTTTTGTGATATTTCTCTTACTATGTGTCTTTGCAGGTATGGCAGGGGATGTTGAACAGAAGTGAAGAGACTTGGTAACTGACCAATTTTATATAACCAAACTGTCCTTGTCGGGCCACATGCATATCTTTTCTCTAATGAGAGATTGAAAACTCATAATAGTTTCTTACCTTGACATGATTGCCCTCCCTCCCATAAGTTATAACCAGCACAATATGTGGAATACAAACTCTCCTAACCAGGGAATCAAATCTTCTGCTCTCATTTTTCTATTCCATTATGTCTTTCTAGTTAAAAGTTGATAATTTAGTAAAAAAAATTCTTAATTGAAAATAGCTTTTTTCTTCGTTGGTAATTTTTTCAGTTGAGTTATTAACTTTTAATTGAATAGACTGAAAAGAAAATAAGATAGGAAAAGAGCGACAGTAGATTTTAATCCCCCTATAGATAGGCAGAACTATTTTGTCAAAATGAATTGGTGTTATTCATTCTTTAATAGATGAGTAGATGAATGGCCCTACTATTTTAATTTATGCAATAATTGTTCTTTAATTTTGGTAAATTCTTGCATAACCTCAGTGTAATGTATTAAGCCAATATGAACTGTGACACAAATTAAACCTACCTAATTAGAATGGCTTGAAAGTAAAATCTTAATCATTCAGTATAATAAACCTGTTGTATAAGAATCTAATCTTTCATTGTATTTGTATTTTTTTTCACTATATTATGTTTCATTCACCTATTTGCTTCATTTTGTAAAGGGATTTAATTTCTTAAATCTTAAGTGCTTATAATTCCAAGCCTAATGGTCACAATATAGGGGTACAACTTACTAAATTCAGTTTTCTGATATAGCTATTAGTCTCGTAAAAGTAAGCAAAATGAGCATGACAAAACGTTATGCAATTATTGGCTTATACATATGAGTAAAATATAAATTGTATTGCCTTAGTTTATTGAGAGAATCAACTAACCATAAACTTTGGCCATGCATCACAAATGTGCCAACTATAAACCATTTATTTTAGTATGCATGAGTTTATTGCGAGACAAAGCACAGTTAATGTTGAATATATATTGCTTTGGAAGGAATCTCGTCTCTGCTTCATCCTCTTTGCCTCCTGTAGAACTTCCAGCAAAAATCCCTAAGAACTTTGCTCACTTGTATATAAATATTCATCCATGTACCATAGCTTAATAAGCCTAAACTGTGCATTCAGGCCTTGCTTTGAACATTAATTACGACAAACTAGGAACTATTTTTTTTATATTCACCTGTAAGTTGTGAGGTCAAGGAAACATTGGTTACTGTCGATTCACTGTGAAGCTTGTGTAATCTAATGCCTTTCTTTTAGTTAGATGCTACTAATTACTCTTAGTAACTCGTACTGACTTAATTTTTGTAGCTCAATAGATGCAACTTTGTTGTTTTATCTCTTTGCTCTATATTGGCTTCTTTGTGTAAGACTTGGACTTGTTTTCATTTTTCTTGATAACCATATATTATGATGTATACCTTTCCCTCTTTCCTCAACGTGTTTGTCTTTTGATTCTGCCTCAGTTTCAAGTTTTGTGCTTTTGGGTGGTATTATGGCATGTTTCATTGTTTTAAAGAACTATTATGTTGTTTTCACATGTGCAATGTATGGTATATGAAGATGTCAACTATTGACTTGCTTGGACGATTTTAAATGTTGCACTTTTTATTATCTAAAGGTCATTTTATAGCTATGTAATCATATTTGTATTTGTATTTTGTTGATATTTTATCATGTAACCATGTAATCATGTTGCAACCCTTTTGTTAAATAGGATAAAAAATTTTGCATGGTCATGGACAATCCTAGCAGTAGGAGATGGATGGACTGTGATAGAGTTAGTAAAGAATATTTGGATGGAGTAAAGAAGATTTTAGACCATGCTTTTCATGAAAAACATGATGGAGAAACAATTCCATGTCCATGTAAAGGATGTGTGCTCCATTATTCAGTAAATCGGGCAGTGGCATATGAGCACCTTGTAGTTAATGGCATTATACCGTCATATGATACTTCGTTTTGTCATGAGGAGCCAATAAATGTGTCAAATTATGTTGAAGAAACTAATTGCAGACAAGAAGACTTTAGGGGTGATGATATGGTAGGAATGATACATGATGCTTTTGGAGGCTTTACCCAATTTGTGGATAATAACATTAGCGAAAGGGGTGAGATGGAGCCAACCTTTGAAGAAAACACTACTCATTCATCAAGAGATCAACCACATCTAGACACTACAAAAAAAATGATTAATAGCGGCGGTTAAAAAATATATTTAGTGGCGGTTTAAACTGCCGCAAATAAAATTAACGGCAGTTACAAAACCGCCGCGGATACAGGCGTCCTTAAACCTTGTCGCGGCGGTTTCAAGAAACCGCTGGAATAACTGCCACAATTATCTTTTTGCGGCGGTTTTCGCAGCGGTTATGATTGCGGCGGTTTTATTACATTTAGCGGCGGTCCTTAACCGCTGCAAAAATATTCGTATTTCATTATTATTTATTTAAAGAGGCAGTTTCCAAACCGCCGCTAAAATTGCATAAAATAATACTTTTTTTGCGGCGGTTTATAACCGCCGCTATTATTTTTATTTTAAATTAATTTAATTTTTCAACTTTGTTGACATGCCAATTTTAATACATTTCAACCTGTTTTATATTACAATCAGTTAGCATATTCAAATGAAATTATAAAACAATTAAACTTTAAACAAATATATTAATTTGTCAACACAAATTTAAATAAATATTTGAAGTGATGATTCAACACACAAATAAACAAACTAAAATCTAGTACAGACAAAATAAACAAACTAAAATCCATTACAAACAAAATAATATCTGAAGAATAAAATAGTAGCAAATCATTTTTCTATCATAAATCATTCACTTTTCACTCCGATTAGAATTATGTTCAATTTGAGCATCATGACTTGCTGAGGAAGACGATCTAGCTCCTGGTGAAATTGGCCCACTTCCTTCATCCGAAGCCTGAAAATATAAACAAATTATGAGTTGTATGCATTCGATAAAGTAAAGCCCAACTCATCTTTTTTTATGCCTCTATCAGTAGTGGTATTAGCCCATTGACATTTGAACAAGGTAACTGTGAATTGACCATTGTAGTTCAACTCAATTATATCCACCAATTTTTCGTAATACAAAACACCTCCAATCGTCATATTGTTGTCACGGTTGCTTGCATAACTTCTAGTATCAAATGTACCAAACACTCCACTATTTTGAGTTTTCAACCCATGCTCTCATCTTAGAGTTCTGAATTTAAATCCATTCACATTGTATGCACTAAATCGTTTGGCTTGGTCAAGTGGTCCAAGTGCAAGCCACATAATTTCATTTGAATGTTCGTTGACTTCATTCATAATCTAACATCAAGAATGAACCATATTAGTTACATGCTTGATTAAACCTCTAAATAGGAAAAAAGATGATAACATAACTTCCACTTACTCGCTTTTGAAACCAACCAGCAAATTCTTTGTGTACAACTTTATCTATTTCAGATTGTAACCGTGTACGACTCCTTAACCTTCTTTTTGTCTCTGTCCTAAATTCCCTATATGTAGAAAATAATTTAACACAATATAGAGTATAATTTTTGAATTGTAATAAGATTTGTGTAAATTTTTATGATTTACTTACTGGAGGAATGGGTCTACTGCTGCGTAATTAACTAACACATGACTATGTGCTTGTAGCTTCTCCATTGATGTCAATTTAAAATATGAAAAGCCCCCTACTGGTCTACCAACTTTTGGGAACATATTGTCCCTTTCATGATATTCCACATCATCAGGTTGATCATCAACACGCATCGACCGATTGATTCTTGTCTCAACATCTTCCAAATATCTTGAACAAAAGGTCAAAATTTCATCGGCCAAATAACCTTCAGCAATAGAGCCTTCTGGTTGTGCCTTATTACGCACATAAGACTTCAAACGCCCTAAGTACCTTTATGATCAAAAGATTATTGATTCAGGTAATGCAGTTTATTTAGCTAAAGAAAGTGAATAAAGAATTTAGTATATTAAGTTTACCTTTCTATAGGATACATCCATCGATAATGCACCGGGCCACCACGTTTCACTTCATCAATTAAATGAACAACTAAGTGAACCATTACTGTGAAAAAAGATGGAGGGAATATCATTTCCAAATGACACAAAGTGATAATGATTTGATTTTGGAGGTTATCAAGATCCTCAGGATTCAACACTTTACCACATAATTGTCGAAAGAACGAACAAAAATCAATTAAAACTGCAGACACTAAGCTAGGCATCGTATTCCTCAATGATATTGGTAGTAGTTGTTCCATGAGAATATGAGAATCATGACTTTTCAACCCAAACAACTTACGTTGCTTCAAATCAACACATCTAGAAATGTTACTTGAGTAACCATCTGGAACAACTACATTCTTCAAAGTCCTAAGAAATATATCCTTTTGTGCATTTGACATAGTAAAAATAGCAGGAGAATATTTTCCATTCTCATATGGCCAAAGATCGATCTTATGCCCATTGATTGTAGGTCTTTTCGGGCATTAAGGTGATCTTTTGACTTCCCACTTTCATTAAGCAAAGTGTATATTACATTGTCACACACATTTTTTTCAATATGCATTACATCAAGATTGTGACGCAATGAGTTAAACTCCCAATATGGAAGTTCAAAGAATATACTCTTCTTTCTCCAATGTGAATCACCTCCTTGGGTATTTTGTTGCCCACGTCCTCTTTTCCCTCTAACTTCAACCTCTGGTTTCTTTCCAAATAAAACTCTAATATTCTCAACTTGTCTTAAAATGTCTGAGCTTGATAACTGTACAGGTGGATTTCTTTTGTCAACCTTACCATCAAATCGGACCTTGTCCAATCTAAACCTGTGACCAGCATTTAGAAAACGATGATGGCCCATAAAGCACCACTTTCTACTATGATGAAGTCGACAAGGTTCAACATCGGTGTTGCATATGGGACAAGCAAGCTTACTATATGTGTTCCACCCAGATAAGGTCCCATATCCTGGAAAATCACTAATTGTCCACATCAATGCTGCTCGCATTTTAAAAGTTTCATTTGATGAAGCATCAAATGTTTTGACACCATCCCACAACTTCTTCACTCATCGATCAAAGGTTGTAAGTAAACATCAATGTCATTCCCTGGCATTCGCTTACTGGAATGATCATTGAGAGAATGAAGGAAGTTTGTTTCATGCATTTCCAAGGAGGGGTGTTGTATGGAATGAGAACCACAGCCAAATGCTATAATTAGTGCTCATGTTTCCGAAAGGATTGAACCCATCACTAGCTAAGGCAAGGCGAACATTACGTGCATCCAAAGAAAAGTCAAGAAATGTGGAGTCAAATATTTTCCATGCCTCAGCTCTCTTGGATGCCTTAATAAGCCATCTTTATTATGATCAACATTATGCCATCTCATATCAGCAGATGTCTTACTAGACATGAATAATCTTTGCAATCGTGGTATCAGAGGGAAATAACGAAGCACCTTTGCAGGTTGTGATTTTTTGTTTTTATCAACCTCAGGCTCATTAGAAGAATTTTTCTTAGTCTTTGGCTTCCATCTAGATGTGCCGCATCGCTTGCATTCTTGTCTCATTTTATCTGATCCCCTATATAACATGCAATCATTTGGACATGCGTGTATCTTCTTATAACTAAGACCAAGTTTTTTATGGTTTTCTTGGCCTCATATAATGATTCGGGGATCTTTGCATGCTCAAAAGCATCATGCAATAACTCTATTATCATCGACATTGCCTTGTCACTCATCCCACAAATGCATTTAATGTGATACAATTTCACTAAAAAAGACAATTTAGAGTACTTTGAGCATCCTTCATAAAGTTCTTGTTCCCCGTCTCTAACCAACTTATAAAACTCTTTAGTTTTATCACTTAGACCATCATGTAAATGTGGTATCCTTCCTTCACCTTCATTCAGTGGTCCATGCGGTGTGGAATGTTCTTCGTCAGCATGTTGTCTAGAGAAGTTGAAAGCATCATGAATTATGTCTTGCATTGGATCTTCACGAGCTTCAATATGTTGCATTTCATGTCTACAACAAGAAGTTTCTCCTACATCTCTCTCACCATGTAATAACCAAACAGTGTAACCTACTGGAAAAGGTCTTAAAAGCAAGTGATCGTACACCTCTTCTCTAGTTTGAAATAGCCTAAACCCACAGTGAGAACAAGGACACTTTATCCTATTATCAGATGACGCATTAGCAAATGCAAAGTCTAAAAATTTCAGTAGCCCTTCCATATATTCGGGTGTAGTTCGTGGCTTTAAAATCCAACTTTTATCCATCTCTAAAAATAAGATGAGATATTAAAAATAATTAAAGGCATGCCAGATTGGGGACTTCAAAATGAAAACTAAAGAACTCTAAAGAAGATTTTTCTTACCTTATCCTTCAATTCACGACAACAAAAAAGAGACTAAAAAGAGATAGTCGTTGCTGAGAGAGGGAAGCAACCTGCAAGATTAAAGCCACATATAAATGATGGATAAAGATATTGATAATTTAATCTCATAATGCACACTCAAAACTATCAAACAAGATTTGATGAATTTAGTAAAAAATAAAATAAATTCATTTTTAATATATAATAAATTAAAATATTATGTAGAATCATAATCATAATTATATTAATTTTAATTATATATATATATAATTAAATATTAATATATATATATATATTAATATATATATATATGTATATATATATATATATATGTATATATATATATATATATAGCACATGTAATGTGAGTGAGGAGAGAATCTTGTATATGTATAGTTACATATGTAACACGTAACATTTAAGTACATCCAATTAAAAAGTAAAAACTAATAAGTCTGGCCTCCACTATATATATATATAGCACTTGTACTGTGAGTGAGGAGAGAATCTTGTATATGTATAGTTATATATGTAACACGTAAGATTTAAGTACATCCAATTAAAAAGTAAAAACTTAATAAGTCTAGCCTCCACCAAAAGATTCTGACCCACACTCTCACTCTCAGATGTAACCTTCTATTAGGAGACATTACTAGCTTAGACGTTACTAGCTTGGCTTCAACAGCATAGGTTAGCCAATAGTGCGTTAGTCACTTCATTTATTTGGCTTGAACCTCCATATTAAACCTTCGTTTATTTATTTGATCGAACCTTCTTTCAATTTTTTAATGTTGAGTATATTTTGTCTTTAACCCATTACAAAAAGCACTCAATCAAGCTTAACTGAATAAAAACACCGTCAATTCATTAAAATTGGGAAGAAAAATACAAAACTGATCTAGAGTGTTTGATTTTTAACACCTCTGCAGGACAAACTGGTCTTGGTTCACATAATCTATTTATGGTGCAGTTATGTTGGGTAACTAGCAAAATTGATGGGCTGTTTTGAATCCCAGTTAATTGTTCTATTTTCATGTAAATAAGGCTGAAATTTTGAAGAGTAAGTTGATGGGGCTTTTAATTACAAGGAAGAAAAAGACCTGGATACAACTTTGAAGAGGTGAGTATATAATTGGCATTTAGCATATCCAAAACTTTAAGTTATCTAATAGAAAAAAAATCAACTTTATTTATCCTAATAAACAGTCATTGATCTTCCAGAAGATCATGAAATAAACTTTGCTCAACAAAACATATACACTCTGTTTCTAAACCAGAGGGCTATTTTTCCAACTTTGTTTCTGAATGCTAAATATGTACACTCTTATATTGTGCTATAAATTGTTAATAGGTACTTCCCTGAAGGCATTGACATTGACTTTGACAATGTTGGGGGAGATTATATATGCTACACTAGTGATTGGTGGCTTCAATACCATGGCCATGATAGCATGCCACAATAAAAAAATTTCCTATTTTACCTTTTGCTTTCCCACTATAGCCTATTCACATCCATAATAAAAGATAAGACAATAGAATCAATACACATCCTCTGCCTTTTGGCAAAATCATTATGGAACTACAACAGCTTGAGGCACCAACAGAAGTGCATGCGTCCCACCTTTCCAATCTGGGAAATATTGGGCTAATTTATGTATTTTGGAAAAAGTAAACAAATTATGAGAATACATTGTATGCACTATTTAAGTTTCTATATTTTCCTAATTTTAGGAGATAAGGTTGTCTGATGCTATAATGTCTGTGGTGTTATAGTTATAATATAGTAGCATAATATGGTAGAAATGAGCTGAGCTAAGCTCGATCACACTTTCCTCAGATTATAGCTCAACTCAAGTTTGATGAAAGTCATTTTTTAGGCTCAAGCTCTGGTAAGCTGCTTATCTCAAGTCTCAACTCAATAAGCACAAGTTAATGAACCAAAGAGACAAAACAGAAAAGTGAAGGGGCAGACAGAGATCACAAGATGACAAAACCAACATCTACTCTCATAGTTTAACAAAATCTACAGAACTATGACTTCCATCACATACACTGACACACTTGTAGAAGACCATCTGTAAACCCTTTTTATTAATCTCAGCGCAACCAAGCAATAAAGTAAGATCACCATAAACATGAATACAGTTACGGACTTACCACATTTTATCGACCAAAATCCTCTGATATTCACTTTACACTTAATATCTTGAAAATCATTTTACACTTAATATAAAACAGATCCTAAAGCATCACAAAATACTAAGGAAAAAACAGCTTGTCATTAATAGATAACGTGCAACAGCTATAATAATACAACATTTGAACCCTTGTTTTTATGCTCTAATACTATTTTTTTTCATCAAAAAGATTTTTTGTGATCAAATAGAAATATCAAGTATATACCGAAAACAATAAAAAAGGTGAAATATTTTGAACAAGAAGGCGAAATATCAAAAGAACAATAAAAAAGGAAAAAAATAAAAAACTGAAATATCAAGTATATACCGGTAAGGAAAGTGAGAGTTGGGTGTTCCAATTTGAAGGTATCAAGTACAGCCAGAATATTGACTTTAAGAATCAGAGAGCATTGCGCAACTTGGTCCTTTAAATCCCATTTCTGCCTTCAAATCCCATTTCTGCCTCACCAAAATTCCCTTTAAAATTTCCTAATTCTGATTAATCAACAATACACGATTCAGAGACAGAAAATAATAGTAAGAGAAATAAAGGCAAGAAAAGCAAGCTAATAAATAGTAGGACCTTGTGTGGTGGCGCTGCTGCACCGTATTGAGAGGGAAAGGAAGATGTTAGGGTAGAGACATTGTTGTTTGCACATCGGTATGTTGTGGAGTTGGTGTTTTGAGATCACCGTATTGAGAGGGAAAAGGAGATGTTTGGGTAGAGAATGAGAGGGAATGGTGAGAGGTTAGGGCAGATCAGAATGAGAGGTAAAGAGAAAAAGAAGAGGGAAAGAAATTTCAAGAAAAAGAAAACGATGGGCAAAATTTTTTTAAGTATAAACTGCCTCTAAACACTGTAAAATCGCCACAAATTTTTTTTTATTTTTTTGAGTATTAAACCGCCCCTAAACAATATTAAACCGCCACAAAATTTATAATTTAGTGGCAATTAATAAAACCGTAGTGTAAATCGTCGGGAATTGTGGCAGTTTAAAAAATCGCCACAAATAAACCGCCGCTATTTGTTAATTTTTTAGTAGTGAGAGGTGGAGAAGTTTAAATAGCTAATGAAAGATGCAGATGAAGAACTATACCCTGGATGCAAGAAATTTAGTAAACTATCATTCTTACTTCATCTTTACCATATAAAATGGTTGTTCAAATGGACAAACGAGTCTTTTAATGCTTTGCTTGGACTATTGAAGGATGCATTGCCTGAGGGGGAAAGGTTGCCTTATTCCTTTTATGAGACTAAGAAGATAGTTGAGGGATTGGGCTTAAAGTATGAAAAGATCCATGCTTGTCCCAACGATTGCATGCTTTTTAGGAATGCATTTGCTGGTAAGGATGTTAATGAATGCTCAGTTTGTGGGGCTTCTAGATGGAAAAACGATGACAAAAAAATTCCAGCCAAGGTCCTAAGATATTTTCCTCTGAAAGCAAGGCTACAAAGATTATTTATGTCTTCAAAAACTTCTAAACTGATGAGATGGCATGATGAAGAGCGCAATAAAGTTGGAGTTTTACGGCATCCTGTAGATTCTGAAGCTTGGAAAAGTTTTAATAGTTGTCATTTAGAATTTGCTAAAGATCCCCACAATGTTCGTCTAGGATTAGCTAGTGATGGCTTTAATCCATATGCCACGATACAAATTGCTCACAGTACATGGCCAGTGATTTTAATGCCATATAATCTTCCACGATGGCTGTGCATGAAGCAAGAATTCTTCATTTTGTCCTCACTCATTCCTAGACCAAAAGGGCCTGGAAATAACATTGATGTCTTTTTGGAACCTTTAATAGAAGATTTAAACCAATTATGGGATGTTGGGGTAGAAACCTATGATGCCTTTACTAAGAAGACATTTCAAATGCGAGCAGCTCTCATGTGGACTAAAAATGATTTTCTTGCATATGGTAGTTTATCTGGATGGTGTACTTATGGTCAATTTGCATGCCCTTCTTTCAACATAAGCACTTAATCTAGAAGGCTCAAACATGGTAAAAAGTTTTGCTTCATAGGCCATCGACGTTTCTTGAAGTTGGGGCACAAATATCGAAATGATGCAAGGTCATTTGATGGGACTAAAGAATCAAGGCCTGCACCTTGTCCAATATCTGGGTCACTGGTTCTAAATCAAGTTAGAGGCATAAAGTTCACTCTTAGTAAGTTGAGTGAAGAGGTAAGTGGGGTGATGAAAAGCACATGGAAAAAGAGGAGTATTTTTTTTCAATCTTCCTTATTAGGAGTATAACTTGGTGCGCCATAATCTTGATATGATGCACATAGAAAAAAATGTGTGTGATAATTTGATTTATACATTGTTAGGTCTCGGTAAGAAATCAAAAGACAACTTAGAAGCTCGATTGGACTTGATGGAGATGAACATAAGACCAAGCTTATGGTCTCAGCAACGAGCTAATGGGAGGACATATCTACCTCCTACTTATTTCACAATGTCCTCAGAGGAAAAGAAGTTATTCTATGAAGTACTACAAAATGCTAAGTTTCCACATGGCTATGCGTCTAATATCTCACGCTGCATTCAAAAATGAAAAATATCAGGGCTGAAAACTCATGATTGCCATGTTATAATGCAAGAACTTCTTCCTCTTGCATTGCGGGGATCAATAAATAAAAAAGTGAGTGTTGTTTTGATTGAACTATGCACATTCTTTCGAGTGCTTTGTAGCAAAGTGCTTAAGATGGAAGAGTTAGAGCAACTTGAAGAAAAAATTGCACTAACCCTATGTAATATGGAGAAACTCTTCCTCCCATCATTTTTTACCGTTATGGTACATTTGGTTATTCACTTGGCAACTGAGGCTAAAATTGCGGGGCCAGTACATTATCGCTAGATGTACCCAATTGAGAGGTATTGAAGAATCGCATTAGGTTTTTTATATATCTTAAGTTATACTTAAGCACTAAAATATTAGACTGATAACATTTTTTAATGTCATAGGTACTTATGTACTTTGAAATCATATGTTCATAATCGTGCATGCCCAGAAGGTTCAATAGCAGAAGCATATCTTGCAAATGAGTGTCTGACATTTTGCTCACGATATATGGAAGGTGGAGATTCAAGGTCTTACTGGTCAAGAAAAAGTGAAAATGAGATTGAGCATGAGACTGATAAAGAAGGATGTCTTTTCCCCGCTGTTGGGCAACCATATGGCAAAATAGAAGCATTTTTTATGGATGAGAAAACATGGTTGCAAGCACATCAATATGTGCTCTTCAATTGCGAATCAAATGTGGTTGAGAATTATAAAAAGTGAGTAGTACATCTTTGTCTTGTTGGCTGTATATTACTTTATATGATAAGGAAAATTGATATATCTGAGTTACATGCATAGTGAACAAATTTGTGAGATCAAGAGATTAAATCGTAAGTGTCACCTTACACAACATCAGCTTGATCATTTGCATTTTAATACATTTCATGAATGGTTGAAGGAGCAAGTAAGTAGTAGGATTTAGTCACTATTTACTATAATTTAGTGTCATTGTACTTATATTGGTATTTATAGTCGTATATTACTATTTGATTAGGTTAAGGAGTTGGACCTCACATCTGATATCGAAAAAGATCTTAAAGCCCTTGCACAAGGTCCAAGTTACAATGCAAGAAGATTTAAAGCATTCGATGTAAATAATGGGTATCGATTTCGAACAAAACAATATGAAGAGTTTATGCAGACGCAAAATAGTGGTGTTATGGTTGTTTCAAAGACAGAGAGTTATGCTAGTACAAGTGACAATGCTCTGAAGTCGGCAAATATCACCTATTATGGCAGATTGAATGATATTATGGAGTTAAACTACTTTGAAGAATTTAAGGTTGTCTTATTTAAATGTGACTGGGTTAATGTAACCCAAGGTAGAGGAGTTAAGGAAGATGACTTAGGTTTCACACTTGTGAACTTCTCACACCTAATACACTCGGGCGATCAGGAAAGTCATGAGCCTTTTGTATTTGCAAACCAAGCTCAGCAAGTGATATTTGTGCAAGATCCTCAAAATCATGAATGGTTTGTCCCTAGGCTAATTAAACCTCGAGACATTTTTGATATGGGAGAAGAAAATAGTTTGCAATTTGAGTCATCAGTGCAGAATGAAGTCATTGACTTGACTTTCTTAAAAAATATTTATGAGTTAAAACATGACAATAATGATTGGATAAGAAGTGGTGTTGATGGGATAATAATTGATATGAGCCTCCATTCTAACACTCCTCCAAATGAAGTTGAAGCTAATAATGATGGAGGAAATGACATTGAATATGATAGTGATTCTGAATAAGATATGTAATATTTAAATTTTTAATTTAAGTTTTATTGAAGTACTTGCAGCTTAATACTATTATTATCTTTGTTAAATGTTTGTTTCCTTGCCTGAATTATTAATACTATGTGCTTTTCCTTTGTAAATTTCTAATTTCATAATTTACTTTCCAATTTCTAGATTACACCATTGTGTTAGTGTTTAAATCATATATCTTTTGCTTTATGACTTTTACAGGTTTTTGCAGCTAGAAAAGTACTTCATTTTGGAGAAAGAAATAGGTCCATGCAGGTACCGTGAACTAATCTCTTCCTATGATGGGGTTTTAGATGTCTCATGTTATAATAGGATATTAGAATGTGTTATTTAAGTTTTGTATATGAGAATCTAATTAGTGTACTTACTTTAATTTTCCCTTGATAATAATTTGGTCAAGTCTGGTTCAATTAAGAGCTTTATTATGTGTTCAATTTGAATAAGTGGGTGTTTAAAAAAAATTTGTTGTAGAGCACAAATGAGTTCTGCCCCTTATGTTACTTTCTCTTTAACAATAGGAAGCTAAATTGTGTTAATAAGTTTCTTGATCATCCTGATATGAAATAGGAGTTTCTGACTAAAGGAAACAATCCACACCACCTAAGCTATTGCTTTGTTTTAATTATGATAGAAAGTTTGAGGTATATTCATCCACCACTACTTATGATAAGGTGTTTCTTTTTTAATTGAAAACAATATGCAACCTATACAAGCATTAAGGTATCTTACAAATATATTGTTGATGAGTACAGTGGGATACTTATTAAAGAATGGCACACCCCACTGCTGACCTGAACTAGTTTCTTAGTATACAAAAGTGAAACCACTATCTCCTATGTGATTTGTCTCCTTTTGTCTATTTTTGTTGAAGATGGGGCTACAATGGATTTATCCATTTACCTAATTCAAATTATATACCCATGGTGTTCTATAATCCAAAACTGATGTGTCTTCTTTTTGAGAGAAACACAAACCATTATCTTCAAAATGATTATTAGTGCATATTTCGTTAAACATTGCTCAAATAGAATATGCCTGATGTTTATTGTTTTAATTAGTTAGCTGGTAGTCTTTCAAAATAAGTGTTAAAATCTGTGAGGGATGAGACTGTGCCTCCAAGAAAAGTAAGAGACCCACTTTAAGATCTATAACTATGAATGCAGTTAAGTCATTATATGAGTCATGAGGACGGCGTTTGATTACTACAATGCAAGTATGCTACACAGTGAGGTGTTTGATTATAGAGTCGAGCTTGCTTCTTGTTTTTATGTTATTGTTTTTAATTGCCCATATTTTTTCCTTCCTAGTTGAGATTAAGCATGGTTTATTTGTGTTATCTGAGAAGGCTCCTTTTTTTGTATAAGCATACTATTTATTATGGTTATTTTATAACGAAAATAATTATATAAAAGGTTTCCCTTTCCTTATTGCTTTGTTGACAATACTGTGCTATGAGACTTGGTTGGGTTGGACTACAGCTATAGAGAATATAGTGGTGAATGCAGTGAAGTTGAAATATTTTACACTTATATGCTAGAGGCTTGAAATTTATTTTGTGTTGATCTGTTTCATTTACACAATCAAGTGAACACATGAGAAACTCCTTCTTTTCTTCTCTCAGCGAGTTGCCTACATTCATGTGGTAATTAATTAATTAGTTTGATCCTTGATATAGATTGACATCCTTGGAGCTTTTGGTTAGTAACCTAATGACTTTTTAAAAAAAATAAAATAAAATAACTTATACCTTGCTAAAATTCCTGATAGGTAGGTAGCCAAACTCAACTTGCAGTGCTAAAAAAAATTTAACTACTTCAAAAAGGGAAAGAACATTTCTTAAATACTCCTTTCTTTTGTTCTATTTTTTTTTTTTTTGTCTGTTTCAAATCAAAGCTTAAATATCTCATTTTTAGTCTTTTATCTCTTCTAACATAACTGTTATGTCACAAGAGAGGATCCAAACATACAAATTTGCATTTATTTCACCTTAGGTAAATTTTGCAGGCAATATATCATAATGCCTAGAAAAAATAGCCTCATATTGGTCACTGAACAACATCATGATGAAGAAGTGCGGCCTTATATTGAGCAACTAATGAATGCCCAAAATTGCTCTCAAGCCCAAGCACATGACAGTCAATTTGATGAATTGAATAATTCTGTTGGTACTGAGGCTGAGCAAAACCATGAATCAGGTGACATTATTTTAATGAACAATTCTTTTAGATTTTTAAATTTGTTTGAACTAAATCATGACATTTAAATTTGGTTCATGTTAGGTCCTTTGGAGGCAAGGAAGGTTCGTGGGCCTGCATTACTAAAAGATATTTGGAATTTGCCACCAGGGAAGACAATTGCTGTGTGATTCAATAGTCGTAACCAAGCCATAGGAAAGGAGGGTCGAAAGCTTGCTAGCTTTCTAGGCATTGTTGCTAGAACCCCAAAACTAACACCTTTAAACATAGAAGATTGGAGAGCTTTTGACAAAGAAGAAAAGAAGAAATTGGTGGAGTTTGTGAGGGTATGAAATAACTATTCTTAATAGGTATGAATATAATTTGGTGTTCTTTCTTTCATACATGAAATTAACTTGTAAATGCTTGCTCTATTTTTTAGAAGAAGTTCTCAATCCTAGCACATGGTGAGGAGTTTGTCAAAAAGTCACTAGGGAAGAAATGGAAAGATTACAAATGTGATTTGAAGAGTATATATATGACAAAGTTTAAGACCAAAGATGTCTTACTAAAAAATAGACCGAGTCGTATGCCAAAGGACCAATGGACTGGTCTTGTCTCTTATTAGGTTTCTGATAAAGCAAAGGTATCAACTTTAGAAGCCTTAAAACACACACACACATAGTTGCCTTGTTTTTATGTTTTATAAAGTGTTTTGATTGTTTTTATTTAGTTTTCATATATAAATTATATGATGTTATTAATGTGTTGCAATGATAGAAGCGTAGCCAAGCAAATAGAAGCAATAGGGCTAAGCAAAAGATGCCTCACACAGGAGGATCCAAAAGCTTTGGAACCTTGATGGATGAAAAGGTATTCATGTATAAATTACAAAATATAAGATTCTAAAGTCCTTTTGTGTCATGTATAATTGTTTGACATTAATTTAATTATATTTGGCTATAAATGGGATAGAGCCTCAACAAGCAGAAATTTACATATTAACTCATACAAAGCGTAAGGATGGTAGACCATTGGATGAGGAGTCTGCAAGGACAGTTGTAAGATTTCTTACGCAATTTTATCCTTCAAAAGTTCAGTATGTTTAATATTCAAAATATTTTAAATATTTTTATATGGATTTGAGCATATGTCATAAATTATTATCTTAATTGTGATTAGGACATGATGAAAGAAAAGTTAAGCAATGGTGAGACATCTAATGAACAACCTACTGGTAGTGTCGCTTGGGAAGGAGATGTGTATTCCCAAGTGTTAGGAAGTGAAAGAAGTGGTTATATCTGCGGTTTAGGACTTGGTCCAACCCCTTCTCTATTGTGGGGTAATAAATCTTCCCTAAGAAATATTGCTGCAGATGATTTGTCTAATGAGGTTGTCCAAAGGTTAGAACAAGAGATAAGGGAGTTAAAGGAAAAACATGATGAAGAAATGATTTTGATGAAAAAAAATCAAGATAGGCTACTATCAGAATTATCATGGGTGAGACAAGTTATGTGCAAATTTGCTCCTGTGGAATTATCTATGCCTCAAAGTTTTAATGGAAGCTCAGTTGGACAGGTTAGCTTTTCAAAGATTTTAACATTTTTCTTAAAATTTAATGTTATGAGACTATTATGTTATCTTACATCTTAATATTTACTAGGTCCCTGATGCCAATAGTGGCCATGAACGAGCACCACAAGCACCACAAAGACCATTTCAATTATATAGCATTGATGAAAATACTACAGCTCCTCATGGTATTGCACTTGCTTTAAATTATGTTAATATAGTGCTCATTTTTTAAATTGTGCTTGATTTTATTGTAGATTGTGCTAATATTTTGCTGCTCTTTACGTCAAAGCATAAAGACCTTTTTCCTCATGCACCAGTGACATATGCCTTGTATTATAGTCATCTTTACAATAATTTAGTTTAATTTCTGTGGTTTATGTTGCTTGTTTGTTTAATTCTGCCATAAGAATCCTTGCAAAACAAGCTCTACTTCTTGATTGCTCTATTATTGTTTGGCTGGAGGATCCTCCTGTTTTCCCCAAAGGATATATAACTATAGTATTATTGATGCTATAGTATTTACAGTATATTAATTAAGAGCTTTGAGTTCATTCAACAACTACCATTCTCTTTTCTTTTCTTCTTTCTACTTTTCTATTTTTCCCTTCCCCCACAATCGCGATTATGTCTACTTCAAAATGCCATCTTTGTGTCACATCTAATTGGAAGTTTAAAATTCCAAAGATTCTTGAGACTTTATATCTAAGCTGTCTTCAGAACATCATTGCCACATTAGCACAAGTTGCTTCATTTTAAATATATGTTTCATAAAACATATAGGCACATCAACAGATATAAAAGACCATAATAGTATGATTTCTTGGACACTCATTAAATTTAACACTGTTTTGCAATGAAAGGAGGTGTGATACCAAATAAAATCAAGGTTGATGTCATGAAAGTACTAAAATTTACGTCCCCGATCAACAAAAGGAATAAACTCTGCATCATTCAATTTATATTAGTTGCATAGGCCAAGTCAGAGTTCCAAAAACACAAACTTAAAGAGTGTATCAAAACTATAGGACTACGGGAAACATCTTCCCAGGGCTTCTTAAAGTCTTGTTGTTATCTTCATCATTCCTCTCCTCATTTTAGGAACAACATTAACCTTATAACTTCTTAACACCCTTTAGCCTCATTCTGCAGGTGCTGGAATTATACAACCACTCCAACCAAGTAAATAACATATTTAATGCAATGATAGTAAACAAAGTAAAGCAGAATACACTGATCTTTACCAATCCTTATCATAGTGCTGACGTCTGGTTATTGGCATAGTGCTGGCTTTATTTAAAATCAAGGGTGAGAAGTAATTTTTTTATTTTTAATTCCTTATCATGACATAGTGCTATTAAATAATATATATTTTGCTTCAGAATGCTTAGCTGTAAATACTTTTTTGAGATATTAGCATGAAAATTAAGTGAAAAGAACAAAAATGAATTTAGATTGTGTGTCTGTGATTGATGGCCATGTTGTAAGTTGGCTTGGTTTGGGTGTTAGTGTTGGGTTTTGTCCCTGATAAATGCAAGGTGTAACAGCCCAATATTTGCTACCCAAATATATCGTCATATAAATGAATAACCCAACATTGACCCTGCTACTACTAACATACATCAACGTTTAACCCATATCATTCATACATAATGAGTAAATATGGAGAGCCACGAAAACAAAAGTTATATATACATCACAGCCTCAAGGCATACTGTTATACATAACTTAAAACAACTAAACAAATATAAAACATTTACATATGCTCAGCTCAAAATAGCATCTAAGCTATGCTAATCCTCATACATATTCTTCTTCCCTTTCGAGGAACTTGCACTTGGATTTACATGGCAACACAATCGGGGTGAGAAAATATATCTCAGTAGAAGTATTCCAATACCAGCATATATACATATATGTACAATCAGATAATATCACAATTATCAAGTAGACACTTCAATAATAGAAGCAACAACACCTCATTTCAACAACACGCAATCGCCCATACAATTACAATGCATGAAAATGTTATGATAGCAACCGCTCATACAATTGCCATGTTATGCTTAATTATGGCTAATGATTATGTCTATGCAATTTCCTAAGTATGGAAGTGAATAATGCATGATACCACATCCAGGACCTCCAATCTCATGGTAATGTCATGAATGCATGAAACTTGAACAAAGTAATGGAAGTCCATAGTTTCATCCACAGCCTTGAACAAGTACTGGAAGTCCCATCCAGCAAACATCATTATCCCAGAGGAAATCCATCCTTAAGAATTTCATTATATTAGGAAGGTTACCATGTGCCTTACCTGATATAGAACACCCACTTTCACCGAGGCTCACACCTTTCAAAAAGGCATATCATACTATTAAATATATCATCATGTCTAATTAACTTCTCATAATTAGCATTATAAACTTCACTACGTTTCACAAACATCTCTTGCAATACAATTACTAATTACTTCCCATAACTAGTTTCACAATTGATTTATACGCATTTCAAATTTATTTCATAAACAATTCATCAAATACTTTTAAAAGTACCTTATCACTCTTGAAAGAGCATACACGAATAATTCCCACACTTAGGGAAACTCAAAGCCTCGATTCCATCACAATACAAATTATATGTATATATGGCCCTGTTTAATTACCTCCCGTAAGTAGCATTTCAAGTCAACTTGACTTAATACATTTTCACTTCATCGATTACTTTTATTAGAGTTTCAACATACTCTACTAGGCATAAACAAAGTATCCTAGCAACTAGGAACCTCAAAACATCAAAATAGAAATTCTGATGAAATCTATTCTGGGCATCTAGGCGCCCTATCCTTGCCTATGGCATTCCACCATACTATGGAAGCCTAAGGTATTCCAACACATTACCCCTTGATAATCCACCCTACTATGGTTATCTAAGGTCCCTCTAAGGCTTCTAGCCTTATAAAATGCCAAAACATGCATTTCCTAACCAAAAACACATTCTGTTCAAATTCAACTTTTGACCTTTGTGTAGTAAAATGAGCATAACTTAAGCTACAGTTATCAAAATGATGCGGTTTTGGTGGTGTTGGAAAGCTAAGAGAAAGATCTAAAACTTTCATGAAGACCACAAAAGCGAATTCTCATCACAGAAGACACGATGTATCAAAAAACACGGCTATGTGATTTTACACGGCCCTAGCCATGTTTTCGTGCATCAGGAAAATTTCTGGCAGAGAGTTACACGGCCTAGGCCGTGTAATCGTACACGGGCCATGTAACTAAACCAAAAACATGGCAGAAACTCTCCTGCACGATGCTACTATTCCTTTGGCCATTTTTCATGGATTTTGGCCACTCTAATTTAGTTTCTAAGTTATTTCAAGTCCTAAACAAGTTCACGAACAAGAAGGAAACTTAAAACACCAACTCACAACACAAATTTTTTGATTCTTGGATTAAATAATCTATTTACACCCTAAAACTCCAATTCCTTCACAAATGGCATTCAAGGGTATTCAAGTGATGAAGAACTGTTCTATTGCCTCTAGCAAACTAAAAACATACTATTCTCAAGCTTTCTAGCAAAATTCATGCATTTACTAATATAAACACAATTGTCACACTTCAAAACCCCACATCCTCCATCAAGTCCCCATAAACCCAATGAAGAAGATGAAGTCATGAAGTAACACATATTTTCCCCCTACCTCAACTCTTGAAGATGAAGATGAAGCAAGGCCTTCACTTGGATCCTTTCCTTTGATTGTTGATCCTTCTCTTCCTCTTTGGTTTCTCTTTCTCTTTTTTCTTTTCTTTCCTTTCTTCACGTTTTCTCTTCTCTTCTCTGTTTCTGCTTCTCTATTTTTCTGTTCGGTTCTTACCCCTCAAATATCCCCACCGTGGGATATTTTAAGAAGAGAAATTCCTTTTGAATTCTCTTGAT
The DNA here is from genome assembly GCA_029884595.1 of Ormosia semicastrata. Classification (NCBI taxonomy): domain Eukaryota; kingdom Viridiplantae; phylum Streptophyta; class Magnoliopsida; order Fabales; family Fabaceae; genus Ormosia; species Ormosia semicastrata. Next base: position 34,702,381 of record JAQQTO010000047.1, on the reverse strand, counting down.
TGGGTACTAAAACCCCGATCTGCTAAGAACACTCAAACTTCTCCAAATCTGATTTCGTAGCTTCCAACAGATTTAAAATAAATCCTAAGATTCATTAAAAATTCTGTTTCACCAAAAACTGATATTTCCATATTAGCTGTGGTTCAATCCGACACTAAAACACACAACCAGTATGCTTAAAAATGCCAAACTAACTCCGAAAATTCTCAAACTTTAACTGTATCACAGTTCCCACATTTGTGACTTGGAAACAAACTCTCCACACTTATTTCCACTAACTAAGTAGTTTAAACCACTTCCAGAGCAAATAACAGCTATATTTCTCACTTAGCGTTACAGCAAAGTGCCTAAACGTGCTCAGAAAGTCATAAAACTTCACAGACATGTTAAGTAAGTATTAGGCTACCTCTGTAATCATATACAAGCCTAACATGATTTTCTAGGGTATTACACAAGGAACAAGTACGGTTGCTGTTGCTATGTTTCCACTTTAGTTTTTCACTTTTTGAATTTGGATTGTGTGTCTGTGAACAAGTAGCTTGGCTTGATTGTCATACCACTAATTTCCTGGTAGGTAATATGATGCCTATCATAAATGACAGTTGATTCAAGATTTTGTTGTTTGAGGTTTCAATACTATTTGAGGTTGAATAATCCATAAGCTTCATGCTAGCAGACTCATAATACTTATTACTTAGAATATATAGTGAAATGGTTTCATTATGTTTATTACTTAGAACTGAAAAGAGGTTCTCCCATTCTAAAGTTAAAGCAAATTACCAATCCAACTCCCTGGCAATACATGTGCTCTTAATTATAATCTATGAGAAACATGATTTAAGCACCCCTTTGTAAATGTAAATTTGGTGTAGACTAGATTAGTAACCATGTGGGCAAGATTAGAACGTTGATGGGTGGGTTTTGTGGATTTTTGTTTTTTTTCTTCTTCTTTTGAGAATGACACTAGTAAATGCTAGTTATGATTTTCAATTTTTTTTAAAAGATTCAGTGTTAAAAATTTGGAACTTATCCATCCTCCTATGCACTACTTTCAGAGTTTAGAGAGAGCATGAAATGTTTGTTTATGCTTGATTTAAATGAATACAAAAATATTGTTTGTCTTTTATAGAGTATCTATAACTTGAAATCTCTCTTAGAAATCTCATTATCTTTGGTTGCTTAAATTTTAGGCTGCCTTATAATTTGAATAACAATAATGCTTTGGATGAAATTTATGTGACTAGAATTTCTGCAATAAGAGAAGTGTCTTCATCTCTCAGTGATTTAAAATTATTGAAAATATTCTCTTTCAGTGAATGTGCAGGCTTAATTTCTATTTTATTTTATCATTGCAGGTCATACACTATGATTTTGAGAAATTTTACATGTGAAAGACTTCATTATGATCAAGAGTTAAAGATTTATTTATGGATTACCTACTATCTTGTAGTATAACTATTTGATAACACTAGTTATTAGACTCAAAATGACCCTAATTATTAGATAGTGTACTTTTTATATTTTGTTGTTGACACTATAAATTAAGGGATTTTTTTTATTGTGGATTTAATGAAATATATTTTGCTTTTTAGAATGAATTCTAGTATGTTGTATTTAGAAACATTTGTATGTTATGATTTAAGCTCTTTAAGGGCAAATATTGTTCATTAAAATTTTTGCTAATGACCTTGAAATCTCACTTTGAATGACAAATAGGAATAATATTTTTGTACCAAAAAAATATGTATTTGTCGTCATTACAATTATAGTTAAAAGCTATAATTTTTACCGGTAATAAAATGGGTTTTTACTGATAGTAAAAAAGGCTGGTAAATATATTTTAAAAAAACAAATCTGGGTAACTTTTAGTCACCATTTAAATTGTCGATAAAAGTCATAATTTTTATTGACAATAAAATAATTCTTTCCCGGCAATAAAAAAGCTGCTAAAGACATCATAAAAAAACATATACGTGTAAGTTTTAGCCGCCATTACAATTGCCGGTAAAAAACATATTTTTTACCGGCAATAATAATGTGTCTTCACCGGCAATAATAAACGCCACTAAAGACATGAGCAAAGGCAAACTCAGAGCTGTTTTAGTAGCCATTTGAATTGCTGCCAAATAATTGCCGCAAAAAGATATTATTTTTACCAGCCAGAAAAGGGGTCTTTAACGGCACTCTATATAATGGCTGGTAAAACCTTTACCGACACTGGATATAGCGGCTAAAAATTAATTGCCAGTAAAAGTTTTTGCGGCAATTATTATTGCCACTAAAAGATGTATTTATTGCCGCTAAAAGGTTTTTTTGTTGTAGTGTGACTCTAGTTTGTTATTGATTGATGAGCCCTTTTATGACTCTAGTTTATTCTAAATTGATGAGCGCTTTGATGATTCTATTTTGTTTTAGATTGATGAGCCTTTTAATGACACTTACACAACTCCTATTACTTTGTTCTAGTTGAATTTATTTTATTTGGATCTATATAGTATGTTGTATTAGATTAAAACTTTTTGAAACTTTATATAATTGTTTTCTGTTTGAATATTTATTATTATGGTAAATTAGGTCAAAAAAGTTTATTATTAGGTATTATTTGATTGTTAACATAAATCCCAACAGGTTTTAAAAACATTTACTGACAAATTATAAATTATAATATTTACTAATTTTTGTTCGAAATTTGTTGAAAAAGTAATTTTTATAATTTAATTTCGTTCGAAATCCATCTCAAACCTGTAAATTTAAATAATGTTAATTTCATCTAAAATCCATCCCAACAATATAAATTAAGTAACATTAATTTCGTTTGAAATCCGTCTGAAACAGGTAAATTAATTATCATTAATTTCGTCCAAAATCTGTTCCAAACAAGTAAATTAAGTAATATTAAATTTGTCTGAAATCCGTCCCAAACATGTGAATTAGGTAATACTAATTTCATCCAAAATCTGTTCCAAACAAGTAAATTAAGTAATAGCAATTTTGTCCAAAATTTGTCCCAAACAGGAAAATTAAGTAATATTACTTTCATATGAAATTTGTCCAAAAAAAATCGATATAACATGGTTTTTTTGTTGTATGTTTGTGGGAATTGCTTCTGAATTTCGTCCAAAAGAAATTTAAGACAGAATCTAGGACGGATGTTAAATTTGCAACGAGGGTTTTTTGGATGAGAAAGATTCCATCTAAAATTTGTCCAAAACTGGAATTCCATCCGAAATCCGTTTGAAAGACATTTAAAAGTCATTTGAAATTCGTCCAAAAATATGCCTAAAATTGATTATTTTCTAGTAGTTTATTTCTCATGGTCATATAGGGGATTAGGTAAGGGAATCATGTTCATAAGACCACTGAAAGAGGGTTATGGATAATTTAGTGCCCTAGATTAGCAAGTCTAAACTATTAATGATAGTGATGGAAAAATAATGAGACTTAGATGAATTGTTAATGGATATTAGACCCTAGGTTTTTTATTTTTTATTATCTTTAAATTCACAAATCGTGCTCTTGTTTTATGAATTGCGTTCTTGTTTTTTTAAGTTTGATTTTGTTCTTATTTGCTTTTTATTTTGATTTCCTGAGTAAAATCGAGAAGGTAATAGATTAGTATTTAACAACAAATAAGTGCAACTCCTTGTGAGATGATAGTTTTTATACTATATTATTTGAACAATTTGTGCACTTATAAAATTGACAACATCTTGTCATTGTTGTCTTTTTTTTTTTTTTTTACTTTTGTTAACGTGTTTAATTGTTATGTTTTACTTTCTTAATGTTCTCTATTGGTTAACTAATTTGTGTCACTTATTACATAGTTCTTACTTGTTTTTCTAATGACAATTTCAGCCTTCTTTTTTTAGCTGGATGTTATTACAATCTATTTTAGGGAAATGGCCTATAGCTATGGGAGGGATTTCTTTTACTCTTTTTTTTTCTTGATTTCTTTTACTCTATATCATTAAATATTTATTATGTTAGTTGTAACATTAAAAATATAATTAAAGTAGAAGACAATGATAATTCATAAAACTGATGTGATAAAAATTTAATGATACATAACAAAAGATTTCTCTTGCTTCAAGAGTATCTAAAAATTTCTTATAGGTTCAATTTGTAAAGATATTTTTCATCAGTTTTTATATTGATTAATCAAGTGTCAAATAATTTAACTAATAGTCTACTTACAGCTAACCAATAAAATGATGTATCATAATGTAGGTAAATTACTGGTAAACTGTTGTTAGATTATTGATTAAATTAGTTTGATACTTAGTTAATCAGTATATAAATAGAAATGGAAAAAATATATCCATAAATTAATTATATTTATATTTTTTATTACATTATATTATCATTTGGTTAGAAAAATCATATGAAACGAAAAACTTTTTTGTAATCCAAGCTTTATGATCAATTTTCTTTTTCTAAGAAAAATGGCCAACAAGTAAAAAATAAAATAAAAATTGGCCAACGAGTTGGCTTGGACGCCACCAGGCCACTAGCCATTTTTGTCCAAAATTGACCCAAAGGCTAACTTTCAAATATTGAAAAAATAAAGCAAAAAAGAAAAGAAATTGAAGTGTGTTCGGGCTGGTCAAAATAAAAGATCGGATTATGCTAGCTTTTGGTTAATTAAAAAAAAATTGGGGCTGATGTCCTACCAAAAAGAAGAGGGGGCTAACTTGACCTAACTTGAAAAAGTGGTTTATCCGAATTGGATCTATCTGAGCCATTTGACTGCTTTAATTAAACTCTATTAAACAATAAAAACTCGGTTAAATAAATATCAGTATATCACAACTGTTGAAAATGGTGAACAGAACTCACAAAGTTGAACTATATTTTGTGAGATTTTAATTTACAATCAATTATTATTAAGTAGAGTGATATAATAAATATATAAACTGCACTTAAAAGGTTGAAGCAAATAATGTAGAACTCTTAATACCCTTCTCCATAGATGTTTTAAAGAAATAGGCGAGTCTAGTGAAATAGGTGGGAGAAGTCAAGCGAAGTAGATGACGGATTTGGAATATTGACTTTGATACCATGTGAGATTCTAACTTAAAATTAATTGGTATTAAGTAAAGTGACTCAACAGATATATAAACCACATCCAAAAGATTAAGAAAAATAACGTGAGACTCTTAGCATGTCGTATATATGCCTTGTGTATATATTTGCCTAATAAACTAATTAAATTCTTATAATATTGTCAATTTTTTTTAAATAATGGAAATATGCTATATATCAACGAAATCATATTACATTTTCCATATATAACAATATGGTAATAATTGTTTATCACAGATCACTTGCAATTCGCACTTGAATCTTAGCAAAATGAACCATATCAATTTTACACAAAAGTGCTCTAGGTCAATTAGTTAAGTGTTCTATATAATGTACACTATCATATATTTGAAACCTTACTCTCACTTAGTAACTGCAATTACGGCCATTGGAGGCAGGGTTTGGTTAGGTATAAGTGTGTCGGTGTTTCACTAATTCATAGAATCAACTTTAATTGATCGTGGCCTCTTGCCTATGCTTACTAAGACAACCCAACAATTATATGGCAAAACAAATCTTGAGTGACCCAAAAGAGAATCTATCTTCAGAATTCATCAGTACAAGGTTGGAGAAGAGTCCTTTTCTTCTTGTTTCATCCTGATATTTTTTCTGTTCCCTCGGGGCCAATGGTAAGGAAAGGAATTTAAAATGAAAATGTGCAACCTATTGGAACTCACTTGTTAGGTTTTAAGGGTTTTTTTTTTTTTTGGGCCGGGGGGTGGGGGGGGGGGGGCGTGAAGGGAAGGGATTTTTAGTGTTGATGACAATAGGACACAAAATATTGTGTCTCATTTTTAAGAGCAAAATTATGAAGGCAATAATTAATATTACATTCCAAGCCCCCGTCTGTACCGAACAAATATTAAGACCAGATTTGAGATATCTAATTTTCTTTTATTTTGTTTTTTAATATCATAAAAGAATTTAATTTTAATGTATTATTGATATAAAATTTTGTTTGGATACTTGAATATAACTACATTAACAAGTATATAAGATATTTAATTTATTAAATAATATAACAACAAATCATTAAATAAAAATATAAAAAAATATTAATAAAACTAAAAATAAAATTATCATAAAATCTTAAGCGGAAAGCAAAAGTTGCTTATCAAATCATCATGGAAAACAACACATATATATATGGAAAACGTTTCCGTCCAATCAAATATTTCAACTTTCATCCACCATATGCTTCCATACGTATATTTGCTTTGACTCGTCCGTTGACTCGTCCGTATGCCTTGAGAGATTTCACTTTCCTCTTCTCATTTGCTTTTTTCTTTAACACATGTGGAGACTATCTCGTCTCCTTCGTCTCCACTCTCAATCCCTCTTAATCTCATCTCCCTCGTCTCCCTCCCTCATCTCACTTCTCTCACTCTCAATCTCGTAGTCTCCCTTGTCTCTGTCATCTCCTTCTTCTCTTCCTTTCCCCAAAATTTCATTTTTTTCTCCCTTTACCCATTCTCCCGAACCCTTTACCCATTCCCTAAACTTTGTTTTTTCCTAAATGAAACAGAGAAAAGGGACGATTTGATGAACATGCATACAGAAAAGTTTGATACCATCCTGAACGAGTTCAAAAAGCTACACGAGTAAGGTATTCTATCAACATGTCTATAAAGTTCGTTTCTTTATTTTTTTTTCTGGTTCTTTGCATCAAATATTTTACTTCATTATATGATTTGGAGGGGTTAAGAGGTGTAACATACCCACAAGGATTTAAGATTTTTCAATTCAGAAGCCCAGAGAGCAAGTGGCAGATGCTAAGGCATCGTTTGATTTGACCCACACTCTGGTGGGTAATGTGAGTGTAGTCTCTGGTTAATGAGAGTCTTACTCCTAAATTTGTTAGTTGTTTGGTCAGAGAGTATAGGCAATCCAGCATTCAAGAAGGTTACCAGAATTCAATTAACTGGGAAAATGTTCTTTTCATTTTATATTAATAGGTTGGGAAGAGTAGTAAAAGGGAAAAGGAATTAGTAAAAACAAGTGTCTTTGCCATGCTTGCCCAGAATGAAAAGAGGAGACAACATGTATGTGGAACTAGTAATTACACTTTTTAACCCAAACAGTGTGTTAGTGCTAGAGCCTTAAGACATGTCTTGGATTTTATAGTGGACCATGATATAAATTAATTTCATATTTTACTTAATTTATATGTTAGTGACATTAGGCAATTATGAAGGTGTTTATAGTGATTCAGATAATCATGAAGATGTTTATAGATTGTTTTGAGTTTTGTTTGAATTTCATTTTCTTGAAGATAAGAATTGAATTAGTTTGGTTGAAATCTTGCTATATAGTAGTTATTTTGGTTTGTATCTTAAAAAGATTATTGCCTGTTATCTTTCAAAGTCACCTTAAAATATGGATTTCATTAGCAATTCCAGAGGCAATTGATTGCCTGGTGTGCATTAACATTATATCATGTTAAATTATATAAGTACTACTTTGAGCTATGATAAGCATTCAGTGTAACACCCCAACTTTTGGGATAATTATAATATAGTCCTGAAATGTACTGTTTTGTGAATTCTGTGAGTAGTAAATTAAATTTGACTGTTTCGTGAGTGTATTTGATCGTTGTGTGTGATTTGCTCCGAGCTAGGAAAATAATAAATTTTTGGCCGGAAAAATCTTATTTTAATTAATTAGAGCTGGAGGATCTTACTAAACCCAATTCTGATTGATATATATATTAATCTCGTAATTTTTAGGATTTAATCGTATAATAAAATAATTTTATATTATTATAATATTATTTTATATTACAGTACCTACTGTCTCAAAAACAGTAGAAATCTGGTTCAAAATGACCACGGATCCATAAAAATCTGTGGGACCCACGTTTAGGAAAAACAGTCAACGATTCTGACTAGACAAATTCTAAACCAATGGGAGCGAGTCAACGAAAGTGGCTTGACTATTTTGAACCAATAGGAATAGGTCAACAAAAGGAGCATGGACTTTAATATGGACCGTTGGATGAAAACTTAGTTAGGAAGCCTTTAACTTTAATCGTTGATCAAATCAATGGTGTGGATGTGAACTTGATTAGCAAGCATTGAATATTGGCCATGGATCTAATCAAGGGCTAGTAATTAAAGTTTAATTCAATGGTTAGGATTAAGTCAAACATAGTGACTTGAATTTGATTAGTAGTTAATTAAACCTAATTTGGTTAATCTAATTACTTAATTAGCAAATTAAGTAAACTAACTTAGTTATTATTTAGTTATAATCTAAATACTAATTAGATATCTTAATATTGTTTAGAGGTTATAATATATGCTAATATATATTAAACTAATTAGTTATATGATTAGAATGTTAATTAAGTGTTATTAGGAGATTTAACCTAATTAATTTCCTATTTAATTAGCATCTAATTAGCTTGTAATTAAAATTAATCCAAGCCCCCTAAACCCAATGAACCCCATGGCCATGATGGCTAAATGGGCAAGTCTTCACAAAGTTCTACATGGTTCTTGAACAACCTAAATGATATAAGCTATGTGCACCATAATGTGAACACTATTAGATATTTACTATCCAATTTAGACACTCAAGCTCACCCACACTCACCTCACGGCAGCCCCTCCCTTTTGTCTCTCAATATTTACTTTTTACACTTATCCTAATCAATCTTTCTATTTTCTCTCAAAATACCAAGAACCCAAGCAAACTTTCTCTCCCATTTTCTCTCTCAATTTCGGCCAATACCCAAAGCCATACCACCAATCCTCTATAATTTTATCTCTTCATATTTCTTAAACCAAAATCATATTCTAAACACTTTTCCTTCACAAGATTTTGCCAAAAACCTACTCTATCTAGTTCAAAATCCAACCTTTTGTTCACTTTCCAAAGGGTAAGTTTTGATTCTTTGGTTCAAAGTTTGATTTTTAATTTTCCTAACCATGATTGTTCCATGGTTTTTCAATATTGATCACTGTATGTGTTTTTACTAATTGTTTAAGAATTTTAGGGATTTGTTTAGAGGATATACAAAATTTTAAAGAGAAGGAGGAGACTAACCGATTATTGTCTTCAAGAGGTAAGAGGAAGATTTAATCTCATCAACCCTAAGTGGAGATGGGAAAATGGATTGTTTGTGTATAAAGAATCCATAACGATTCATTTGTGTGGTTTATTGTTTTTATTATTCGTGTGATTGTTTAAATGCTTTCCAATTTGTGATTTATTTTTGCTATGCATGCCTATAGCTTTGAAATATATTGTATGTATATTGTATGTGTTTATAGTTGTATGTATTTATAATTATATAATTATTAAAGTAGGATGTGAATAACATGTACCGTTTTGCATGAGTGTTCCAAAGAACACTATGAGGCTGACGACCTTACCATCAAACAGAGAGCCAAAATGTTCTCAATAATTTTCTAAATCAATGATTTAAAGAATCTAGGTAAAATAATGGATTTAAGAATGATTTAGGTTAATTATGGCCAACATGCCATTTAACAAATAATTGAATGCCATTTTATTTTCTAAGATAGGTTAGGTAATGGATTTACAAAATAAACTGATTTCAATGAATCTTTGTGAAAACAAAAAGAACAAACTTAGTATAGAATTCTAAATTAGTAGAATTTATTCTAAGTAAGAAATAAATCAAATGCTTGAAAAATACTAACGTAGAGCTCACTCTCTAAGTTTTGAAGCGCGTTAGCAAGTTTCAAAGTGTGACTGATGGGTAGAATTAAAATAAACAGAATTTAGAGAAAAACGTTAAAAATACCTTATACTGATTTTATAGATAAAATGCTGTCAAAATTTACTAAAATCAGACGAATAAAATGAAATGATTCCATATTATATTTATAACACAAGGAAAATACTCTACGTATTTTAAATGTACTAGATATAGTCTACACATATTTAAAATGATGATTTTAAGCTATTCGGTTAAGAAAATGAATCAAAAATCTTACGCGATTAAGAAAAAGATTTAAAAACATTACGTGATGTTCAAAAATGTCAAAATATCTTTACGCGATTTAAAAATGTTTGTGAAAACGATGAGATTATGAAAATGCGATAAAATTCCTACGCGATTAAACGATACAGTGAGTTTTGTTGTCGGGCCAAAGTGGTGGACTCGGACATGTTGTGAGATAGTACTGTCAGGTGGGATAGACTATTTTTTTGGATTATTGTTAGTAAGGGTATTTTCATAATTATGGTAAAATATTGATATTAAGGGTATTTTTATAATTTTAGATCATGTTTAGAGTGTTGTGCCAATTTGGTTGATAATTGGTGATTGATTGACGAGACGAATTACACCGTGTTTTGGTGTGATAGGCATAGTGTGGTTCATTATATGAACTTGGAGGCATTAGTGTGCGGAGAATTTCACATGGGGATAGTGGGTTGCTCCTCTGGGCTGTGGTAACGGGTAACACATTAATGATCTTGACAAGCACTATTCTTAATCGAGATCTTGAGGGATTACTATGTAATATGCCTGTAGTACATGATGTATTGACTGTGTACTACTACACGATGTTTGGACTGTGGGCTATAGACACGACATTAGACAGTGCAATAGTTTGGTTGGGCAGCCATAAAGTATTATTAGTTTCTATTCAGATCATTCTCTCAGATATCCGTGTTTAGCTCCATGGAGTAGGAACGAGTCAGTGTGTGTTCATTCATTATCTGCATTTTACTGTTTACCATAATCTGTGATAAAATGTATGATCTATTGTTTTAGTATATTATGCATGATAATGTTGGTATGTACTATTGTGATAAATGTTTGTATTGTCATTTTCTTTATTGCAATGCGGGTAGTGATGTAGATTGTCTCACCTCTCTATATGTTTTCTCGATATTATTATATTATTTCCATAAAGAGTTTGAGGAAGAGGGAGAGGAACAGCCTCTTGAGATACAGTATCCGGACAAGCACCAGCCGGGCGAGCTGTACGAGGACGGTGAACCGATAGACCATCCTTATCACCAAGACTGATCTTGAGATCATGGCATTGCCGGGATTCTTCGGTTTTGTGAGACTTGAGTTTCACGGAGGTTCTGAGGCCTGGCGTATGCGAGTGGATAGAGGAACAGTTGTCTACGTGGGACGTTTGACTGTGTCCCTGTGTAGAGAGTATGATGGAGATGTCATATTTACTACTATGTTATATTTACATCTAGAGTTACCTCTGACTCTTAGGCGTTACTGGCAAGGAATATTCCATGCGCCTAGCGAGCTCAGTAGTGAGTCAACAGCCCAGACTCGTGTCTGTAGCGCTGTGAGATCTCCAAGATGTCAGCTTTTCGATGATCTTTCTGAGGATGATCCATCGGAGGGTTAAAAATCTTTCGAGATGCACTTGGGCAATACTATGTTTTAGTTTTATGTTGTCTATTTACTGCTTTGTTAAATACTTGTAGTTGTAAATTATGTGTGTACTAAAGAAAAATCATATGTATATTATGGTGTGATTATACTTTGTTTTATTTTGTGTTCTGTGTTATTTTATTTAATGTTATAAGTAAAAAAAAAGGAAAAAATTTACCACTAATATTAATTACGTATCAAATGTTTTATAACTTGGGTAAGAATTTTATTTTATTTTATTTTATTGCATCATAAATGTGACATCCCCATAAGGGTGTTACATTAGTTGGTATTAGAGCCCAAGTTAGAGTCTTTTGGGGTTGTGGTTAGGTCTGTTTTTGCTTGTGTTGTGTGATTCTCTGTGATTTGTTTTCGAAAGGTTACATCTGACATTGTTTTGCCTTATTGAAGAAAGAGGATGTCTGGAGGAAGAAGAACATGCGCAAACGTGGAACGTGATGTGGATCCAATGATTGCAGCTGCTGAAGCTATGCAGCGAATGGCGGAAGTGGTTACCCAGCAAAATCAATGAGCAGCTCAACAGCAAGATGCAACTGCTGATGTTCTGAATTTGTCTGAGTTTAGGCGCAACAACCCGCCACAGTTTAGAGGCGAGTTTGACCTTGATAAGGCGAGTCTTTGGATTCAAAACTTGGAAAGAGTGTTCGAAGGAATGTGGTGCGCAAAGAATAGGAAGGTAACATATGATGCTTTTATGTTGAGAGGAGACACTGAGAATTGGTGGAGAAATACCCGCCAATTATTGCAAGCTAAAGGGACTGAGATCACTTGGGAAGTGTTCAGTGAAGTATTTCTGAAGAAGTACTTTCCTGGTACTGCTCGACATGCCAAGGAGATGGAATTTCTTGGTTTACGTCAAGGGAATATGACTGTTGGAGAATATGTTGCTAAATTTGAGAGCTTGTCGCAGTTCTCAAGGTATTTCCAAATCCGACCAGATGAGGTATGGAAGTGCCAAAAGTTTGAAGATGGATTGAGGGTAGAACTGAGGCGAGCAGTGCTACCTATGAGAATGAGGGAGGTTCCTGTTTTGATGGATACTTGTCGACGACTTAAGGAGTTGGAGCCGTCCTGAGATCCGAGGAATCGTAACTTTGGACCGACTAGGTTCCAAAGGGGAGGTAATAGCAGTAATAACCAGTTTCAGCGCAAGCCTTATGCGAGACCATCAGGAAGTCAGCCTTAACGTCCTTCTGTTGGGGGAAGTTCTAGCGGAAACCGAGCTGGTCAGAATGTGGCATTTACGCCGACATGTTTTAAGTGTGGGAAGAGTGGTCATATATCTATAGATTGTCCGATCAGAGGAACGATCTACTTTAACTGCAGAAAACCTGATATGTTTCTAGGGATTGTACTCAGCCGGAAAGGAAACCTGCTGTGAGAAATGTTCGTGCTACTCAGCCGCGATCTAGAGGGCGAGTATATACAATGACTAGAACTGAAGCTTCTCAATCTGAAGATCTTATTCAAGGGGAAGGTGTCATTAAAGGTAATCACCTGACTTTGCTATATGATTCGGGTGCAACACACTCATTTATTGCATATGATTGTGTGGAACGATTGAAACTGCCTGTGTCTTCTCTGAGTTTTCAATTGATTGTTTCTACACCAACTGCCAAGCCTGTTGTTACATCCAAAATATGTATGAACTGTCCTATTGTTATAAAGGATCGTATGTTTTTGGTCAATTTAATTTGTTTACCTCTTGTTGAGATAGACATAATACTAGGAATGGATTGGTTATCTTCTAACCATATCCTTATAGATTGTGCAAGCAAAACCATAGTTTTTCCTAAGGAAGAAAGTTCTGGATTCTTGACTACTGTTAAAGTCAAGTCATTGTTGAGGGATGGAGCTCAAGGGTTTATGTTGCTGTCTTCTTTAGAAGTCAAGTGTGAGAAAGATGTGAGCGCTATTCCTATCGTCAATGAGTTTCCAGAGATTTTTCCTGATGATGTACCCGGTTTGCCACCGAAAAGGGAGATCGAATTCTCTATCGACTTAGTGCCGGAAGCAGGTCCTATTTCAATTGCACCATACCGAATGTCACTTGCAGAGTTGGCAGAGTTGAAAAAGCAATTGGAGGAACTGTTGGAGAAGCAGTTTGTGCGACCTAGTGTTTCGCCATGGGGAGCACCAGTGCTATTAGTCAAAAAGAAGGATGGAACTTCACGTCTTTATGTTGATTATCGTCAGCTGAACAAGGTTACTATAAAGAATAAGTATCCACTACCGAGAATTGATGACTTGATGGATCAATTGAAGGGAACCGCTGTATTCTCTAAGATAGATTTGCGATCAGGTTATCATCAGATTCGTGTCAAGGTTGATGATGTACCTAAAACAGCTTTCCAAACTCGTTATGGGCACTATGAATATCAAGTGATGCCGTTCAAAGTAACAAATGCTCCTGCAATATTCATGGACTATATGAATAGGATTTTTCGTCCATACTTAGACAGATTTGTCGTTGTCTTTATCGATGACATTCTGATCTACTCTCAAAGTCAAGAAGAACATGCTGAACATCTCAGTATAGTTCTCCAGATTTTGAAGGAGAAGAAGCTGTATGCGAAGTTGGCAAAATGCGAGTTTTGGTTGGAAGAAGTCCAATTTCTAGGTCACATAATTTCCAAGGAAGGTATTGCGGTAGACCCATCAAAGGTGGAGACTGTTTTGCAGTGGGAAAGGCCTAAGACAGTGACTGAAGTCCGAAGTTTTGTTGGATTACTCGGATATTATCGAAGGTTTATTGAAGGTTTTTCCAAGATAGCTGGACCACTTACACAACTCACGAGGAAGAGCCAAGCTTTTGATTGGACGAAGGAACGTGAAGCAAGTTTCCAAGAATTGAAGAAAAAATTGACAACTGCACCAGTGTTAATTCTACCGGATCCTAACAAATCTTTTGAGGTGTATTGTGACGCTTCTTACCAAGGGTTAGGATGTGTGTTAATGCAGAATCGGAATGTAGTAGCTTATGCTTCAAGACAGTTGAAGGTTCATGAGAGGAACTACCCAACGCACGATTTGGAGCTAGCCGTAGTTGTCTTTGCGTTGAAAGTGTGGAGGCATTTTCTGTATGGAGCTATGTTCAATGTCTTTAGCGATCACAAGAGCTCAAAATACTTGTTTGATAAAAAAGAATTGAATATGAGACAGAGTCGATGGTTGGAATTTTTGAAGGACTATGATTTTCAGCTTCAATACCATCCAGGAAAAGCGAATGTGGTGGCAGATGCTTTGAGCAAAAAGGTGGTTAGTGTTTCTACCATGATGATAAAGGAGGAGGAGCTGATTAATCAATTTAGAGATTTATGGTTGTCAGTGGAGTTGGTACCTGGGAAGATTCATCTAAGTAAGGTTGTAGTTTTGAATGACTTGCTAGAAGTGATCCGAGAAAAACAAGATAAGGATTTGTTTTTACAGAATGAAAAGGAATTGTTGAAGCAAGGTCATAAAGCGACGGTGGAGGAAGGATCTGATGGAATCTTGAGATTTGAAGGAAGAGTTTGTATACCTGATGATCCCGAACTAAAGAAAGCGATTTTGGATGAAGCTCATACTAGTAATTTGAGTATGCATCCAGGGATGACAAAGATGTATCAAGACTTAAAGCGGATGTTTTGGTGGCCAAGAATGAAGAGAGATATAGCAGAACGTGTGACGTCTTGTCTTGTCTGTCAGAAGGCAAAAGTGGAACATCAAAGGCCTGCTGGTATGTTACAACCTTTAACTATTCCAGAGTGGAAGTGGGATAGTATCTCGATGGATTTTGTTACCAGATTGCCGAGAACGAGGAAGGGTCATGATTCTATATGGGTTATAGTTGATAGGCTTACGAAGTCAGCGCACTTCTTGCAGATCAATATTAAGTATTCGTTGGAACGCTTAACCCAGATATACATCGACGAAGTGGTTAGACTTCATGGTGTACCTGCAAATATAGTTTCTGATAGAGATCCGAGGTTTACGTCGAGACTCTGGCAAAGTTTACAAGAAGCCATGGGAACTAAACTGTGATTAAGTTCTGCATATCATCCGCAGACTGATGGTCAGACGGAGATAACGATTCAGTCGTTGGAAGATTTATTGCGTGCTTGTGTGTTAGAACAACAAGGGAGTTGGGATGAATTTCTGTCTTTGATAGAATTCACCTACAATAATAGTTTTCATTCAAGCATAAGGATAGCACCCTATGAAGCCCTTTATGGACGACGATGCCGAACACCTTTGTGTTGGTATCAAGATTGGGAAAGTATGACTATTGGGCCTGATCTTGTGCAACAGACTACGGAAAAGGTGAAAATGATTCGGGAGAAGATGCGAACGACTGAGAGCCGACAAAAGAGTTATGCTGCTAAGTGAAGACGACCTTTGGAATTTGAAGAAGGTGATCATGTGTTCTTAAGAGTAACGCCTACGACTGGTGTCGGAAGAGTTATCAAGTCTATAAAGCTTACACCTAAATTCATAGGGCCTTATCAAATTATTCATCGGATTGGTCCTGTAGCTTACCAAATAGCTTTACCACCTTTTCTATCCAATCTACATAATGTATTCCATGTGTCTCAGCTGAGGAAATACATTCCCGATCCAACTCATGTTATACAACTGGATAAAGTGCAGCTGAAGGATAATTTGACGTATGAAACACTTCCTATTAGAATCGAGGACAGGAGAGTGAAACAACTTCGAGGGAAGATGATTGAGCTGGTGAAGGTGATATGGAATGATGTGACATGAGATACAACATGGGAACTAAAGGATAAGATGAGGGAGTAATACCCTCATTTGTTTTGATGTATGATGAATTTCGGGGACGAAATTCTTATTAGTAGGGGAGAGTTGTAACACCCCAACTTTTGGGATAATTATAATATAGTCCTAAAATGTACTGTTTTGTAAATTTTGTGAGTAGTAAATTAAATTTGACTGTTTCGTGAGTGTATTTGATCGTTGTGTGTGATTTGCTTCGAGCCAGGGAAATAATAATTTTCTGGCCGAAAAAATCTTATTTTAATTAATTAGAGTCATGGATCTTACTAAACCCAATTCGATTAATATATATATTAATCTCGTAATTTTTAGGATTTAACGTGTAATAAAATAATTTTATATTATTATAATATTATTTTATATTACAGTACCTACTGTCTCAAAAACAGTAGAAATCTGCTTCAAAATGACCACGAATCCTTAAAAATCTGTGAGACCCACGTTTAGGAAAAACAGTCAACGATTTTGACTAGACAAATTCTAAACCAATGGGAGCGAGTCAACGAAAGTGGCTTGACTATTTTGAACCAATAGGAATAGGTCAACAAAAGGAGCATAGACTTTAATATGGACTGTTGGATGAAAACTTAGTTAGGAAGCCTTTGACCTTAACCGTTGATCAAATCAATAGTGTGGATCTGAACTTGATTAGCAAGCATTGAATATTGGCCATGGATCTAATCAAGGGCTAGTAATTAAAGTTGAATTCAATGGTTAGAATTAAGTCAAACACAGTGGCTTAAATTTGATTAGTAGTTAATTAAACCTAATTTGGTTAATCTAATTACCTAATTAGCAAACTAAGTAAACTAACTTAGTTATTAATTAGTTATAATCTAAATACTAATTAGATATCTTAATATTGTTTAGAGGTTATAATATATGCTAATATATATTAAATTAATTAGTTATATGATTAGAATGTTAATTAAGTTTTATTAGGAGATTTAACCTAATTAATTTCCTATTTAATTAGCATCTAATTATCTTGTAATTAAAATTAATCCAAGCCCCCTAAACCCAATGAACCCCACGGCCATGATGGCTAAATGGGCAAGTTTTCACAAAGTTCTACATGGTTCTTGAACAACCTAAATGACATAAGCCATGTGCACCATAATGTGAACACTATTAGATATTTACTATCCAATTTAGACACTCAACCTCACCCACACTCACCTCATGGCAGCCCCTCCCTTTTGTCTCTCAATATTTACTTTTTACACTTATCCTAATCAAGCTTTCTATTTTCTCTCAAAATACGAAGAACCCAAGCAAACTTTCTCTCCCATTTTCTCTCTCAATTTCGGCCAACACCCAAATCCATACCACCAATCCTCTATAATTTTATGTCTTCATATTTCTTAAACCAAAATCATATTCTAAACACTTTTCCTTCACAAGGTTTTGCCAAAAACCTACTCTATCTAGTTCTAAATCAAACCTTTTGTTCACTTTCCAAAGGATAAGTTTTGATTCTTTGGTTCAAAGTTTGATTTTTAATTTTCCTAACCATGATTGTTCCATGGTTTTTCAATATTGATTATTGTATGTGTTTTTACTAAATGTTTAAGAATTTTAGGGATTTGTTTAGAGGATATATAAAATTTTAAAGAGAAGGAGGAGACTAACCGATTATTGTCTTCAAGAGGTAAGAGGGAGATTTAATCTCATCAACCCTAAGTGGTGATGGGAAAATGGATTGTTTATGTATAAAGAATCCATAAGGATTCATTTGTGTGGTTGTTTATTATTTTTATTATTCGTGTGATTGTTTAAATACTTTCCTATTTGTGATTTATTTTTGCTATGCATGCCTATAGCTTTGAAATATATTGTATGTATATTGTATGTGTTTATAGTTGTATATGTTTATAATTATATAATTATTAAAGTAGGATGGGAATAACATGTACCATTTTGCATGAGTGTTCCAAAGAACACTATGAGGCTTACGACCTTACCATCAAACAGAGAGCCAAAATGTTCTCAATAATTTTCTAAATCAATGATTTAAAGAATCTAGGTAAAATAATGGATTTAAGAATGATTTAGGTTAATTATGGCCAACATGCCATTTAACGTATAATTGAATGCCATTTTATTTTCTAAGATAGGTTAGGTAATGGATTTACAAAATAAACTGATTTCAATGAATCTTTGTGAAAACAAAAAGAGCAAACTTAGTATATAATTCTAAATTAGTAGAATTTATTCTAAGTAAGAAATAAATCTGTAATTGACATTGACTAAAATAATGGTTTTGATGATAACAAATAAGAAAGGAATGGAAGTGCAAAGATCAAGTCCCAAGACTCTTCAAGCTTAGCTTATAGGACTTAGATCTTGTGTAAAGATAAAAAGGAATTACACTAAACTCAAACAAGTTTTAAACATATTTATAAGTGTTTCTAAAATGTTTAAATACCCAACAAACTGTTTTGGAAAGCTAGTTATGGTAATAGTTCAAAACTATAAAAAAAAAGTCAAGTTTGTGTTTATAAAATTGACCTTTGGTTACTCTTTTAATCATAACTTTCAAATTACTTTGAGTTTTGTCTTGAAACTTATTTCATATGAAAATAGACTCAAATATCTTTCCAATGAGTGGCATTTGCTTTAAACGGATAGGAAACGGAAAAGTTATAACTAATTAAAGTTTGAGTTTTGAAAATATGACCTTTGGTTACTATTTTGATCATATCTTTCAAAATACTTTGAGTTTTGCTCTGAAACCTCTTTCATATGAAAATAGACTCAAAGATCTTTCTAATGAGTGGTCATTCGTTTTAATCGGATAAGAAATAAAGAAATTATGATCTTTTAAAGTCAGTTTTCAAAACCAGAAATGGTGTAATCGATTACACAAGTCATGTAATCGATTACAACGTTGAAAGAAGCCGTGTAATCGATTACAAAAAGTATGTAATCGATTACAAAGTGCCTAGAAAGCTTGTAATCAATTACATGAAGCTTGTAATCGATTACCAAGTGCCCAGGAATGTTTCTAACGGCTATAAATGGCTAGTTTTCATAGAAAATCATTTCTAAAACCCTCCAACGGCTCTAAAACTCATTGGGCTATAAATACAAGTGTTTGGGCATCAAAAACAAGTTGGAGAACATTCTGAAAATTACCCTTGAGCATTGAAAATGAATTTCATCATCTTTTTCTCCAAATCTTTGTTTTGAGCTAAGTGTGTAAATCCTTTATACCCATAAGTTTCAAGTTGCATTATCTACTCTTCAAGAGAGTTTCTATCTTCTACACTTTGTGTAATATATAAAGAGAGGGTGAGGTATCCTTAGAGAGTGAGGCATCTCTCAAAGTTAGTAAAGGGTGAGGTATCCCTTGAGGGTGAGGCATCCCTCAAAAGTTGTAAAGGGTGAGGTATCCCTATTTGAGGCTCAAGCACAAGGGTGAGGTATCTTAAGGTGTGTTGAGTGCTCTCAATTGTAAAAGTTATCAAGCACCTGTTGAAGCTTGAAGATAGTGGAAAATCTCTAGCGGTTGCTTGAGGACTGGATGTAGATCACAAGTTGATTGGTGATCGAACCAGGATAAACTATTATGTTTGATCTTCTAAACTCTATAACTTTACATTTGCACCTTAATTATATATGCTTGAGTTGAACTTGATATTTAGTTTATTTACTTGATTTATCCTGTATCTCAAGTTGTAGTTGAGTAATCTATAATAGTTGTACATTTATTGTGCATATTCCACTGCATTTATTTATTGAGTGATTTAAAATGCATAATTTGTCAAAGTTGCATTAAAACTAGTCATCACCCAATTCACCCCCTCTTGGGTAATAGTTGCATGGCTAACAAGTGGTATCAGAGCTTCGTGCTCTGGTAAAGCTTAACAGCTTGGAGTTAAAGATCTTTGTTTATTTGGCAACCATTACAAGCTTTTCAAAATGGAAAGTTTTGAAATTAATAAACCACCATTCTTTGATGGTGTGAATTTCGTTTATTGGAAAGCTAGAATGGAAATCTATATGCAATCTATTGATATTGATTTGTGGGATATGATGCTTGATGGATTTAGATGCAAATCGAAATAAACTTGGAATGACTATGATAAGAAATGCTTTTCATTGAACATTAGAGCAATGCAAATATTAAGAAGTGGTTTAAATGATGATTCTTATGCTAAAATTAAGAATTGCTCTAGTGCTAAAGATATATGGGATGCTCTTGATTCTATCTATCTTGCTAATAATAATTTTGTGCATAAAGTTGTATATAGAGAGCAAGAAGAGGAAAAGTAATTAAAGGAATCTTATTGTACAAAATATTCTCAAAATGATGCTCAATTTGAAGAGGTGGCAAAGCAAGACAACAATGAGGAAGATGATGATTTCCTTAAAGAGCCAAGTATGCTAGGAATGAAAACTACTTCATATATGGCTAAAAAGGACTTTGAGGTAAATAATGCTAAACTAAATTATAGTCCTTCCTATGATGAGTTACAATGTGCATATGATGAATTATATGATGATTTGTTGAATTTAGAAAATAAAAATTTATCTTGTTTGGAAAACATTTCCTTCATTGAAAATGAAATTGAGATTTTGAAAAATGACTATGCTTTTCTTGATGAGGGAATGCCTTTGAAATGTGAAACCTCAACTTCTTGTGAAAAATGCATTAATTTAGAAAATCAAGTTGAGAACTTATATTATGAATTTGCCAAAGCTAATGATTCTAATTGCTTACAATCCATGATTGTTAATAAGAATGAAATTGATGTTATTTCATATGGAAATTCAAGTAAGGCTTATGGCAAAAATGACATAGAATATAAAAATAACAAAAGGCTTATGTTTTCCAAAAATGATCTTCAAAGGACCAAGTCATCATTAAATTCAATTGTTTGTAATTTTTGTGGTCATTTAGGACATATTTCTCATTTGTGCAATTATATAAGAAATCCTTATATGAGAAATAACTTAGTTTAGGTTCCGAAGAGTCTTAAAGGTTCTAGTACTAACATTCAAGGACCCAAGATGAAATGAGTACCAAAAAGTCCTCCTAGTGTTTCAATTATGCAGAAAACCTCTCAAAAGGATAGACAAATTGGTCAAAGAAAAAATGAATCGTCAAAGGGAATGCTTCTAAAGCCCAATGGTAGAAGTTTTGATCAAAGAAGGAAGATGACTTCAACCGAAGCTTCTCAAGTACAAAATGTGGAACTTTCAAAGTTCAAAACACCAAAAGAAAAGCAATGGGTAAGGAAAAGAGCTTCCTAGATCATTAAGGCCAAGGTATCAAAAGTTTCTAGCTCTTATGCACATTCACTTGTAAAGTCAATGAATTTGAGGTATATTCCTTGTAGGCCTTAAGTGATTAATTGAATTATGCGTACTTGTTAAAATTTGAATATTATATATAGCACATGATTATATTATTGTTACACCTTTTACTCACTACCTTGCATATCTCTTGATAATAAGGTATTCTATGACTATGGATGCTTTCTATGCTTTAAATTTTCTATACATTTCTACATTTAATAATATGCTAGATAAGTTCACTTCTTGTTTGAAGTAGCACATTTGATAAAAATATCTTAGAACTTGGCATATTAGATAAAACATAACTCTTGCTAAAAATCATAACTCTTGCTGCATAAAGTTACAATTTTTTGCATAATTTGTAGTTTTTGCATAAACATGAGTTTTGGATCAAGAACTGGTCAGTTTTTATGCTTAGATGATGTTTGGAATTGTTGTGGAAAGTTTTGGAATTAATTTGAAAGCTTTGAGTTCGGACCCTTACTGTTTGAAGTGCAAAAATTGAATTCAACAAGCTTGTAATCGATTACAGAGGCTCTGCCAAGCGTTCCAAGCAAAGTCAGAGAGCATGTAATCGATTACACATACTATGTAATCGATTACAACGTCTCCAGAACTCGTGTAATCGATTACACCAAACATATAATCGATTCCATGGATTCCAGAGGGCTGGTAATCGATTACACACATATTGTAATCGATTACACAAGCTTTAAAAATGGTTTTCAATGCTAAAATGAACATTTTTACTTAAGATTGTCTATATATCATGAAAGCATGCATATTATTGGCTATGAGCTTAATGGTAATTGATTGTTTACATCTGTTGTGCTCAAATTACATACTATGGAAATTTTGATATTTATGAGAGCATAATGGATTAATGATCAATGACTAACCCCTATGGATCCAAAATTGGTGGATACCAAAGAAAATACTTTGAATTATATTGTAGGGTGACTATTAGCTCAAGCATGCAAGTGAAGTGAAAATATGCTACTTGAGTTTCAAAAACTTGAAATGGTCCAAGTTTTCCAAGAGTCATGAAGACTTGAAGCTTGGAAGTTAGAATCACTTACAAAAACTTAAAGAGTACACTTTTAGTGATATCAATTTCTTATTCTTATTTATGTTTTAATTTAAGTATCATGTTATATTTGAAAAAGTCATATTTTTCTGCGTAATGCCATTAATTTTACTGCATAATGTGACATTTTTGCTGCATAATCTAACTTTCAATGCATAAATTGGTCATTTTATTGCACAATTCATACTTTTTGCTGTTTTGCTGTATAAAGACATATTTTTCTACATAATATCATTATCTTGCTACATAATGTGACTTTTTTGCTGCATAATCTAACTTTTTTTGCATTATTTTGAAATGGATATTTTTTCAATGGATATTCTGGTTATATAATGCTACATATTTTACTCTATCACTTCTCTCTTTGTCAAAATCTATATCTTGTATATCTTTTTGATCATGACAAAAGGGGGAGAAGTGTTTGAGTCTTTGAGAAAAGGTAAATAACAAGGTACAAATTCAATGATCTTGAAATTTCAAAATTAAGGGGGAGCT
Source organism: Ormosia semicastrata (assembly GCA_029884595.1). Taxonomy (NCBI): domain Eukaryota; kingdom Viridiplantae; phylum Streptophyta; class Magnoliopsida; order Fabales; family Fabaceae; genus Ormosia; species Ormosia semicastrata. The sequence continues at coordinate 34,679,234 of JAQQTO010000047.1, read as the reverse complement.
GTGCAATCTTTGATCGAATCACCTCTTGAAAAATAGAGGGGGAGTAAGTCTCTAATACACCTTTTGTGAATTCTAATTTATTTGAACTAACTCTTTTCTCAAATGAATGTTTGTCATCATCAAAAAGGAGGAGAATGTAATTGGCATTGACTAAAACAATAGTTTTGATGATAACAAATAAGAAAGGAATGGAAGTGCAAAGATCAAGTCCCAAAACTCTTCAAGCTTAGCTTATAGGACTTAGATATTATATAAAGGTAAAAAGGAATCACACTAAACTCAAATAAGTTTTAAACATATTTATAAGTGTTTCTAAAATGTTTAAATGCCCAACAAACTGTTTTGGAAAGCTTGTTATATTAATAGTTCAAAACTATGAAAAATAGTCAAGTTTGTGTTTATAAAATTGACCTTTGGTTACTCTTTTGATCATAACTTTCAAATTACTTTGAGTTTTATTTTGAAACTTATTTCATATGAAAATAGACTCAAATATCTCTCCAATGAGTGGTCTTTTGCTTTAAACTGATAGGAAACAAAAAAGTTATGACTAATTAAATTTTGAGTTTTGAAAATCTGACCTTTGGTTACTATTTTGATTATATCTTTCAAAATACTATGATTTTTGCTCTTAAACCTCTTTCATATGAAAATAGACTCAAAGATCTTTCCAATGAGTGGTCATTCGCTTTAATAGGATAAGAAATGAAGAAATTATGACATTTTAAAGTCAGTTTTCAAAACCAAAAATGATGTAATCGATTACACAAGTCATGTAATCGATTACAACGTTGACAGAAGCTGTGTAATCGATTACACAAAGTATGTAATTGATTACAAAGTACCCAGAAAGCTTGTAATCGATTATATGAAGCTTGTAATTGATTACCAAGTGCCCAGGAACGTTTCTAACGGCTATAAACGGCTAGTTTTCATAGAAAATCATTTCTAAAACCCTCCAACGGCTCTAAAACTCATTGGGTTATAAATACAAGTGTTTGGGCATCAATAACAAGTTGGAGAACATTCTGAAAATTATCCTTGAGCATTGAAAATGAATTTCATCATCTTTTTCTCCAAATCTTTGTTTTGAGCTAAGTGTGTAAATCCTTTATACCCATAAACTTCGAGTTGTATTATCTACTCTTCAAGAGAGTTTCTATCTTCTACACTTTGTGTAATATATAAAGAGAGGGTGAGGTATCCCTAGAGAGTGAGGTATCTCTCAAAGTTAGTAAAGAGTGAGGTATCCCTTGAGGGTGAGGCATCCCTCAAAAGTTGTAAAGGGTGAGGTATCCCTATTTGAGGCTCAAGCACAAGGGTGGGGTATCCCAAGGTGTGTTGAGTGCTCTTAATTGTAAAGGTTATCAAGCACCTGTTGAAGCTTGAAGATAGTGGAAAATCTCTAGCGGTTGCTTGAGGACTGGACGTAGATCACAAGTGGATTGGTGATCGAACCAGGATAAACTATTATGTTTGATCTTCTAAACTCTATCTCTTTACATTTGCACCTTAATTATATATGCTTGAGTTGAACTTGATATTTAGCTTATTTGCTTAACTTATCCTGTATCTCAAGTTGTAGTTGAGTAATCTATAATAGTTGTACATTTATTGTGCATATTCAGCTGCATTTATTTATTGAGTGATTTAAAATGCATAATTTGTCAAAGTTACATTAAAACTAGTCATCACCCAATTCACCCCCCTCTTGGGTAATGGTTGCCATGGCTAACAAAATCAAACGCTTGAAAAATACTAACGTAAAGCTCACTCTCTAAGTTTTGAAGCGCGTTTACAAGTTTCAAAGTGTGACTGGTGGGTAGAATTAAAATAAACAGAATTTAGAGGAAAACGTTAAAAGTACCTTATACTGATTTTATAGGCAAAATGCTGCCAAAATTTATTAAAATCAGACGAATAAAATGAAATGATTCCATATTATATTTATAACACAAGGAAAATACTCTACGTATTTTAAATGTACTAGATATAGTCTACACATATTTAAAATGATGATTTTAAGCTATTCGGTTAAGAAAATGAATTAAAAATCTTACGCGATTGAGAAAAAGATTTAAAAATATTACGTGATGTTCAAAAATGTCAAAATATCTTTACACGATTTAAAAACATTTGTGAAAATGATGAGATTGTGAAAACGCGATAAAATTCCTATGCGATTAAACGATACAGTGAGTTTTGCTGTCGGGCCAAAGTGGTGGACCCGGACATGTTGTGAGATAGTACTGTCAGGTGGGACAGGCTATTTTTTTGGAGTATTGTTACTAAGGGTATTTTCATAATTATGGTAAAATATTGATATTAAGGGTATTTTTATAATTTTAGATCATGTTTAGAGTGGTGTGCCAATTTGGTTGATAATTGGTGATTGATTGACGAGGTGAATTACACTGTGTTTTAGTGTGATAGGCGCAGTGTGGTTCATTATATGAACTCGGAGGCATTAGTGTGCGGAGAATTCCACATGGGGACAGTGGGTTGCTCCTCTGGGCCGTGGTAATGGACAACACACTAATGATCTTGACAAGCACTATTCTTAATCAAGATCTTGAGGGATTACTATGTACTATGCCTGTAGTGCACGATGTATTGACTGTGTACTACTACACGATGTTTGGACTGTGGGCTATAGACACGACGTTAGACAGTGCAATAGTTTGGTTGGGCAGCCATAAAGTATTATTAGTTTCTATTCAGATCATTCTCTCAGATATCCGTGTTTAGCTCCATGGAGTAGGAACGAGTCAGTGTGTGTTCATTCATTATCTGCATTTTACTGTTTACCATAATCTGTGATAAAATGTATGATCTATTGCTTTAATATATTATGCATGATAATGTTGGTATGTACTATTGTGATAAATGTTTGTATTGTCATTTTCTTTATTGCCATGCGGGTAGTGATGTAGATTGTCTCACCTCTCTATATGTTTTCTCGATATTATTATATTATTTCCATAAAGAGTTTGAGGAAGAGGGAGAGGAACAGCCTCTTGAGATACAGTATCCGGACAAGCCCCAGCCGGGCGAGCTGTACGAGGACGGTGAACCGATAGACCATCCTTATCACCAAGACTGATCTTGAGATCATAGCATTGCCGGGATTCTTTGGTTTTGTGAGACTTGAGTTTTACGGAGGTTCTGAGGCCTGGCGTATGCGAGTAGATAGAGGAACAGTTGTCTACGTGGGACGTTTGATTGTGTCCCTATGTAGAGAGTATGATGGAGATGTCATATTTACTACTATGTTATATTTACATCTAGAGTTACCTCTGACTCTTAGGCGTTACTGGCAAGGAATATTCCATGCGCCTAGCGAGCTCAGTAATGAGTCAACAACTCGAACTCGTGTCCGTAGCGCTGTGAGATCTCCAAGATGTCAGCTTTTCGATGATCTTTCCGAGGATGATCCATCGGAGGGTTAGAAATCTTTCGAGATGCACTTGGGCAATACTATGTTTTAGTTTTATGTTGTCTATTCACTGCTTCGTTAAATACTTGTAGTTGTAAATTATGTGTGTACTAAAGAAAAATCATATGTATATTATGGTGTGATTATACTTTGTTTTATTTTGTGTTCTGTGTTATTTTATTTAATGTTATAAGTAAAAAAAAGGAAAAAATTTACCGCTAATATTAATTACGTATCAAATGTTTTATAACTTGGGTAAGAATTTTATTTTATTTTATTTTATTGCATCATAAATGTGACATCCCCACAAGGGTGTTACATTTAGTGCTATGTTAATGCTGGATTGCTAATCTCAGTCGAAGGAAAAGTTTTTCACAAGATGCTTTCTTCTGCACATTGATCTTCAGTAGGGCAGCTTTTCTATGTTGCTTTCTCTACTAACTGGTTATGCCTTTGGGTTCAGTGGATACAAATGAGTCTCATTTTGGATGTTTCCATATATGTAATATCACTCTATTGTGATTTTTTTATCCATATGATGAACAATAAATACTTCAAGTAACGGTTATTACTATTAGTGCCATATGATACCTCACTGGGTATCTTGGAAGCCTGCTCTATAATCTACAGAACTTAAAGGAACCGTAAGTATTTGTAGTTGTATAGCTTTAGGTTCTTATCAAGACATTTTAATGTCAAGATTTGCAATTTACTTACTTCCATATTCTGGTTTCAGAAGTGATATCAATTCTAATAACATAGTGGGCGAAATACAATTTAGTTTACCCTTCAATGCCGCATATATGTAAGACAATTGTTCTTCTCATCATGTTCTCGCATGACTAAATTATGTGCTTGCTGATAAGCATACCTGTATGTTCAACTGTGTGTTGTTGTCATGATTCTTTATTGTAGATATATGGCTTGCATTCTTGCAACTAGTTGGGTCAAAAATTACCCCACACTCATTGTCAATCATGAAAAAACTATGGCATCTGTGACTATGAGTTACATTAGCAGTAAAATGGAATTTTATTCCCCTGGAAATGTGCCTCCGTTGTTATTTAGTTATTGATTTAAATTATGTGTTTTTATGGAACTTTTTTATTTGAATTATGTGTTTGATGTAGTCTTTAAATTATTTAAACTATTTTCATGTTACTCCTCACCAGAGATAGTAAAAGGAATAACACGAAACAAGTTTGAGTGATTTAAGGACTAAATCATACACTAAATTAAAATGAGACTAAATTGTGAGTATGTAAATTTCTAGGGACCAAAATGTCGGTTCACTTGTTACGCTAGTGTTGGTTTTAGACCAAGCTTGATAGAGAGGATAATACATGGGAACATTCTTAACCAAAAATGTATAATGAAAATTTATTTCTTTATATTTTCTCATCTCTGTTTAACATGATATAGTGGTTGAGTTTTACCAATGGTTGTGAAATCCTCATTGTTATCTTCTTATCTTGCAGGAATTTAAGCCACAATTTCTTAAATGGACCCATTGGTGATATATTTACTGGCTTAGATAATCTCAAAGATTTGTATGTCTTCTCCACCTAGGTCTTTTGGTATTGCACTCTAATTTAAATAAAAGGAATATGTGATCCAACCAGTATGAAATTTTATGCACTACTGGATCTGTATGAGCAAACCATGAATACAATCTGAACCTTCTTAATTTTTAAAAATATTCATAAGGGATCAAATAGTATGTGTAACTATATAAAATATAATAAATAAAAGTAAATCATTCAACCCAAAAATTTTAAAAAACAAAACAAAAGCACAGCATAGTCCTCCTTATCGTTATCTTTTGTTGAAGAAAGGCATATGATAGTTGAGAATCACCAGAAAAAGGTAATTGCTTATAAAAAAAATGTGTTCTAACTTCTAAGGTTAGTTGAATTGAATCGCAGTGATCAGATTATCTATTGAAAATTTGATCTAATTGAGTTATGAGAAAGTTAGACTACAAAAAGTAGATGCTTTGACTGCTTTGTTCAAATTTCAATGTATAGAACCTCATAAAGTATGCTTTCCTTTCTTCAGGGACCTTTCATAGAATAATTTCTTAGGAGATCTACCAAGGTCATTTGGATCCTTAGCAAACCTTGCTAGATTGTAAGTTTCATCTTTCATATACCTTTTTTTCCCCATAAACTTGATTTATGTTTTATCATATACTCATTGGCAGAACTTTTCTTTTGCTGCCATACGATCCATATTATGATCTTCCAAGATACCCATATGATACCCACTGATTATATTTTGCTAATGTTAATTTCTTATTGCATTAACATAACGCTTTTAAATGTTGAATTGGCAGTGAGATAATGAACAATTTCTCTTGACATCTAGTTAGCTAGGTGTATGCTATAGATAGTTGTTTAGCTTATGTGGGGTTTATTAGATTCTGCCTGAGATGATTTGGAGAATTTGGTCTGTTACAAATGATTTCTAAAATCTAAATTTAAGAATGTTAAGAATCTCACAACACCTCTAAAATGTCTTTTCTTTTTCCTGGTTCCCTTTTACTAATAACAGAAAAGTAATTTTGTGAAATTTACTTTTTACGATATGTAGGCTTTCAGAACAATCTCTGCTAAAACTGTAATAACTGACTGGCTACATTCTATTCCACGTTTAATAACTAATAATGAAAATTGAAAACTTGGTCTTGCCTATATGAAGATTACTTCCATGGACAATGAGTGCAGAGAAGAAGTTTTGAGAGCTGCAAATGCTATGGAGTTGTTGTCTTGACTTGCAAAATTTATTCTACACTTTTTAAAGTGGCACCACGTATAGTTATGTGTACGGGAGTAATTTATGTATAGTGCCTCACTATTGATAATGTACAGGGATATATATTGTGATACATAGGCGATAGATGGCTTTTTTTGTAAGTCAGGCGTATTGTTTTGTATTTACTTTTACCTACAACCTTATGAATATTTCAAGTTGAAAGAAATACTAAATTAACCCCCATTGTTGGAAACTCTTTTTTGGATTCACCAGAAACTGATATAGAATAACCACTTATTTTTAATGTATTAACCAGTTATATTATCACTCACCAATTATTGAGACTCACCACAAAACCATGGTATTCTGACCATTTACTCCCAACGTGTTAACAACAACATTACACGTCTCAACTCTAACTAGTCATCGATTTGTAACAAGTTCACCGCCATTATTGGGAACTCATTCTTGGATTCCCCAGAAACTGATATAGATTAACCACTTTTACGTAATGTATGAACTAGTTATATTGGAACTCACCAATTAATGAGACTCATCACAAGACCATGGTATTCTGACCATTTACTCCCAACATGTTAACCACAACATTACACATGTCAACTCCAACTAGTCATGGATTTGTAAAAAGTTCACCCCCATTATTGGATACTCTTTTTTGGATTCACCAGAAACTGATATCGATTAACCACTTATTTCTAATGTATTAACCAATTATATTGGAACTCACCAATTAATGAGACTCACCACAAGACCATGATATTCTGACCATTTACTCTCAACGTGTTAACTATAACATTACACATCTCAACTCCAACTAGTACTTCATTTGTAACTAGTGGGCCCCCATTAATTGGTGAGTTGCAATATAACTGGTTAATACATTACGTAAAAGTGGTTAATCACTATAGGTTTCTGGTGAATCCAAAAAGAGTTCCCAATAATGGGGGTGAACTTGTTACAAATCCATAACTAGTTGGAGTTGAGATGTGTAATGTTGTGGTTAACACGTTGAGAGTAAATGGTCAAAATACCATGGTTTTGTTGTGAGTCTCATTAATTGGTGAGTTCCAATATAACTGGTTAATACATTAGAAATAAGTGATTAATCTATATTAGTTTCTGGTGAATCAAGAATGAGTTGCCAATAATGGGGGTGAACTTGTTACAAATCCGTGACTAGTTGGAGTTGAGATGTGTAATGTTGTGATTAACACATTGGGAGTAAACGATCAGAATACCATGGTCTTGTGGTGAGTCTCATTAATTGGCAAGTTCCAATATAACTGGTTAATACATTACGTAAAAGTAGTTAATCTATATTAGGTTCTGGTGAATCCAAGAATGAGTTCCCAATAATGGGGGTGAACTTGTTACAAATCCATGACTAGTTGGAGTTAAGATGTGCAATGTTGTGGTTAACATGTTGGGAGTAAAGTGTCAGAATACCATGATTTTGTGGTGAGTCTTATTAATTAGTGAGTGCCAATATAACTAGTTAATGCATTAGAAATAAGTGGTTAATCTATATCAATTTCTGGTGAATCTAAGAATAAGTTTCCAATAATGGGGGTGAACTTGTTATGTAACACCCTCCTTTGGGAATTACATTTTAGACCAACAATTTTAAATCTAAAACCAAGTCATAAATAATTTAATATTGTAATATACGGGTTTTGTAACGCCCCTTTTGGGAGGGAACGTCACATTGTCATTTACAATGCAAAAAATAAAAATATAAGTTAAGACTCGGTTCTTTGTATGAATATAAATTTACTTGGTTATAATCGTGTAATTAAATTAGCGAGTATTTTTTTTGTTATAATTAATAAAAATAGTGATAAGGCATAATTACAATGAAGAGTAAAATAGAAGTAAAGCATAAATTAAACTAGCATACATGTATAATGATATATCATTATATTTAACTTGTTTGGTTATAGTGCCTGAATATACAAAAAGCAACAGTATACAAATATGCCCCAACAGATCATAAATATATAGCCCACCAAAATAATGAAACATCAGGCCCCCAAAAAGAACACCGATAGCCATCAGTAGCTATCGACAGTATCAGTCCCTAAGAGGAGAAGGAACTGTGTCAGGATCCTCCTCGGGTTCCTCCTCGAGGTCTTCCTCATCAGAAGAGACCCACATAGGAGCCACTGAGTTAAGGGCCGGGGCTCGAGCAGTGGAGACAAAAGAATCCTCCTGTAGGGTGTAATAACAATCACCCCACATCTCCCTGATGGGCAAGTAAAACTCCAAACGTAAACTGACACTGTAAGTGAAAATGGGTAGATCATGACGCCCCCAAGCCAGAGAAATCGACACGTCCCCCTCGTAGATACAGCGATCGGAATTTAGGTTGATGTGCCAGCAGTCTGGCCCTCCGAGGAAGGTCAAACACATATAACCTAAAAATCTGCATGGGCGTGCCGCCATGATCCAACAGTAGGTGCTAGTCGCGGTCGGGCCAAAAGTCGGGGAATACGTGAGCTTAACCCTCCTTGTCGACGTCTTCGATGAAACATATTTTTAAACGGGTAGAAATAATAGAAACACAGGAAAGAGGTAAGATATTTTACCATTATTACCAATTATGGCAATAAGAAACAAAACGGCACGAAGCACGCACGTAGCATTTCAACAGTAATAATGATAAGCATCGAATAGCAGTGATAAATAATTAAGCAGTTCCAGGCAGTTATACACCAGTAATACAACAGTTCCAATTATAATAAGGATTAAATGACAGATAATATATAGACTCACTATGCACATGTATACAATGTCAAAATCTTACTCCATGGAGCTAGACACAAACAGTTAAAGAGAAAGATCAGGAGACATGTCTGCAATTCGGCTGCCGCGGCCAAAGTGCTATAACTCATCAGTTTATCCACGTGCACATCAAGGCATTATATAGACATTCTACACTAGATCACGATATAGGACAATGTCTCGGTCCAGATCGTCGGTGCATTTGCATCGGTCTGCCCCACGGACAGAAGAGCTACCAACTGTCCATTGCGAAGTACCTGCACCCCGACGTCCCCAAGGTCAACAAAATGGCCTACACTAGTCTACTCGCACCCGCAGAAAGGTGTGTTCAAACTCCTAGGCAACATGGCCTTAACAATAGTCCAACGGACTTTCACAATGCATGATGACTTAATGCATAACCATATATGTTTATCATCACATACTTTTCCACAATATGCCTCAATTGGCCAAAGTAAGTATCAACACATCATTGGTCCCTCACATGGACCCACAATATCATATTATCGGAGTTAAAATGAAATAATACACTTTCAAAGTTTATTATGAATTCTTACTTAAATGTTGCATTTCTTACAAAGTTCGTCTCTAGAGGAATTCTCTTGATGAATTGAGTTCTCTATTGTAATTTATTCACACACACACTTGGAAGATTATTCTAAGGGTCTCAAAGTCTCACACTCTCTTGTTCTTTCTTTAATTAAAATTACCTTAAGTCTTATGATAAATTTCATTCTTGGTTCTTTCCAATTTATGAATCCCAAATTATTTTCTAATCTTCCAATTTACCAATTTTTTTCACCCTATTACCAATAAATTAATCACTTGATTATTTAAGTTCCAAGATTACCTAGAGTTACATAATCAAGCCCTAAATGGTCCTAGAGGCCGTGGCCTCTCTAGGGGATTAAGTACCCAAATTTTTTATTCCATTAATTACATATTGTACACTTGATTATTTATGTCTTCCACTTGTTATGATTGTTCATCAAGAACCCTAATTTTTGGGCCCCAAAACCGTGAGCCTCCTAGAGGGAAATCTAGGTCATTTCCTTCCATTTTAAGTTTTCCAATCCATCCAAGTATATCAATATACATAACCAATCAATCAAATAACTTAAACAAATTAAAAACAATATGAAATCATACAAATCATACAAACAAAGAGAGTAACCTTACTAGGGTTTCGCACAGCCAATCACAACACAAGGTTCCTTACTACCAATAAAGGTTGAGGAGGAGTATCTTCCTCTTACCAAAGAGAAGAAAACAAGTAATGGAACTCCCTTGAAGCTCCTTGCAATTTTTGGATTCACACCTCCAAGAACCCTAAAAATTACAACTTCATTAAATCAACAAGAAAACTTGAAAAAGAATGGATCAATGGTCATCAAGAAGACCTTGAACACGAAAATGAAGAGAAAATGTGAGGAACCAAGAACCTTACCCAAAAGCTTGAAGCTTGAAGCTTGAAGAAGAAGATGGTGAAGATGAAACCTTTTCAAGAAATCACCAACTAGAGATGTGTTTAGATGATGAAGGAGATTAAGAAAATGTATTTGGTTGAAATTTTTGTGATGGTTGAGGCTTGAGAGAGGGGCTGGCCGTGAGGTGTGGCTAGAGAGAAGGAGGAGAAAAATAAAAGGAAGATGAAGGTAGAGAGAGAAGTGAATAGAAAAGTGAGATAGCTTTTAGGGTTTTCTTTTGAATTTAGTATGGAATGATTAATTAAATGAAGCACAAATTGGGCTCCAAAAGTGTGCAGCTGCTGCCGTGTGAGGGGAGGGAGGAGAGGGAGAAAATGAAGCTTCTTTGAGAAGCTTGGGTGCATTTTCAATAAAGGAGATGTGATTAGACATAAAGGAGATTCCCTTTAGATAAGATAATGTGATTTAATAGTTAAAATAATAGGGTAATTAGGATTTTACTACAAGCTATTACCCAATGGATAATTATTACAGTGAACAAAGCCAGTATTAATTATCCAATGAATAATAGAGCGCATCGTAAAATTTTAAATAACAATGCGTACAAAGATTTTATTTATCAGATAAAACCTCAAAAAATATAAACTTCGTAAACTATGCCTGACCTCGTGTTTAGTAAGATCCTCTGTCAACACTTCCACAGTTCAAGGTTTACCAGCCTCAGGAAAAACATTCCATTATCCCGGCTCCGCTCAGTGTGCACGTAAAATGAGGAATATACTAGAATATTCGACGTTTCCAGAAAAATCCAGGAAAATTCTCAAAAATCACAAATATTGGAAAATAACTATTTGTCATAAAACAAACAATTTTTTGGGGTGTTTCATTGACTCTGCTCAGTATGCACGTAAAATGAGAAATATATTAAAATATTCAGTATTTTCAAAAAAATTTAGAAAATTTTCAAAAATCACAAATATTGGGAAATGACTATTCTTGATGAAACAAATAATTTTTAGGGTGTTATGCTGACTCTGCTCAGTGTACACGTAAAACGAGAAATATATTAAAATATTTAACATTTTCGAAAAAATCTATAAAAATTAAATATTATAAAATGATGATTTATGATGAAACAAATAACTTTTGGAGTGTTACAGGTTTTAAAATTTCTTTTCGTGGGTAACATAAACTTAACAGAATATAAAGAACACAAGACATAGTGAACTGAATAATACACCCTTCATACATATATAACATAATTTACAGATAACATAAATACATAAGACTTACATACTCAAAAAGTATAAGTACAACTACCATAGCAAAACCTAATCTGGCCCAAGTATAAACACTTGGAGGAAAGGGTCCTCCATTGGATCCTCCTTAGAATCCTCAACAGACAAATCCCTTAACGGGGGTATGTCTCGACAAACGGGAGTCCGACTAGAAGATACCTCGGAATCCTCCCTAGGAGTGTAATGAAGGTCATCCCATAACTCCTTGACAGGCATATAAAACTCGAGATATGCAGTAGCATAAAAAGAAAAAGTAGTAACCCCGTGGCGGGTCCTACTCAAATACAGGGTAACATCCCCATAATACTCAATGTGCTCAGTATCTAGATGGACGCACCATGCATCAGTGCCTCCGTGGAACTGCACCCTAACGAAACCCAGAAGATCTCACCTCGCCGCCATCACAGTCTTCATAGAACATAAACCTAAAACAGAATAGATAGAACAATACCATAAAGAGGTGAGATCCTTTACATCACATACAAGTATGGCAATAAAGAAACAGTAATGCCATTCAGTACAGAAATCAACAATTATAGTCATGGTATTTAATTAATAGATAACTCAGCGAGTAGGGGTGTCAAAATGGGCCAAACTAGATGGGCCGACCCAAATAACCCGACAAAATGGATGGGCTAGGCTAGCAAAATGCTAGCCCGAAACTTACATGACTCGAATGGGCCGGGTCAGCCCACTTTTTTAAACACTACATAAGGCTAAATTGGGCTGGGCTAGCAAAATACCAGCTCAAAACTTATATGGCCCGAATGGGCTGGCCCGAACCTGAATGGGCCAGCTTGTTTTGACACCTTTATCAACGAGTATATCACAACAACATGTCTACTAACTATGCATATGTACAATGAACCGAACCTTACTCCATGGAGCTAAACCCAATATCGGAGAGAATGATCGGAAGACATGTCTGTATATCGTTAGCCTCAAATCAAGTGCTCCAACTTTCACAACGTACGCATCATGGCTTATATAAGACATTCTACACCAGATCGTGAATAGGAATAGTATCTTGTCAAGATCGTCAGTATGTTTGCATTAGCAACCACGACACAGTAGAGCTATCAACTAGCCACTTATAGGATTATAGCGCCCTGACGCCCCCAAGATCAGTTATCGACCTTCACTAAGCAATTTGCACCTTCATTAAGGTGTAATTCAATCTCCTAGGCATATAGCCTTAACAAATAAAAATCACTACGACTTTCAGAATGCATGATCGAATGACTTAATGAATCAATAATTATTAACTACGTGAATTCCACGAAAAACCAAGCCACCACTAGGCTAAGTCGCCAACTGACATCTCTAGGTCCAGTACATCGGCCCGACAGCAATCTACTATTTTTCTCAATCGCAAAGTATTTTTATTATATTATCACAGTTGCATAACACTTCTTGTTACGTCTCCAAATCAGGTAACATTTTTACGTCATTTTTCAATCGTGTAAAAATTTTAAAACGTTTTCTTAATCGCGTAACTCAAAATCAATATTTTTAAATCGCGTAAGGTTTTATTTGTACTTTTTAATTGCATAAAACGTTTTATTAATGTTCTAATCTTAATTTTAAGACTTTCCTTGTTTAATATAAAATTTAGACTTTAATTCCAATATTTTCTTACCAAATCTCTTCTAAGTGATATTTTCTAACGTTTTTCACAAAATCAATGTTATTTTGATTTAATCAAAACATTTCAAAAATATTTTTTCATTACTTTTACTAAAAGCTCTCTTAAATAAAATAATTTAAATTTCAAATCATCTTTCAAACTTATTTCCATTATCATGGATGAAAATCAATTCTTCTCAAATGATAAAATTTTGTTCATCTCCTTTTTCAACTTGTAAATCCTTAAATCATATTCTAGTTACCTAATAATCTAAGTTCTCAATTAATATAATATTTTTGCCTTAAATACCCCATCTTGGGCTAAATGGCCATGAGCCATATATGGTCATTGGGACCAAAATTTTGCCTTTCACACATGATTCAAAGCATGTAAAACATTTCAAATCATCAATTCCTACCATGGTAATTTCATGCATACTATCAAAGTCATATAATCACATATAGCCATCAAGCATAAACTATTAAATTCACACAATCAAGAGAATAAATCCTCACATGAATTTTTCACCAACAACCACAAATTCCATTTCTCACCACCAAGTTAGTTGATGAGGTTGATCTCCCTCTTACCTTAGATGATGATCAAAAAGCTCCTTAGTTGCCTTCTTGGAGTAAACTTCTACCACCAAAAAGATCCTTAAAACAAATTGAACATATAATTATTAAAATTTAAGGCTTAAATAAGATGACCATGGATCAAGTTTATGGTCTAGAACTTGAGAATAACCTTAGAAGTGAAGATCAAGAATTTCACCTAAAAATCTTCAAACTTAGGCTTTGAGAAAGTGATTGAAGATGGATTAATTTGAAGAAGATCACAACATGAAAGTGTCTCCAAATGGTGTCTAGATGCAAGATATATGGTTGGTTTGGATTGAACAAGATTGGAGAGTAAATATAAGGTGTTGGCCGAAATTGCTAAGGATAGAAAATGAGAGAGTTTGGTATTTTTGTTTCCAAAAAGAACAAGATAAACTCAAATGAGATTAAGTAACCATTTTGTCTTCTAAGTTTGTCCTGCAAGCTCCTTGGCCATGTACACCCAAGGGTGTACGTGACCAAAACTTCTCCTCCAAGCCTCTTCAAGCTTGCCTTGGAAGCTTGCTTCCCATTGGTTCATCATTGTGAGTCATAGCCACAAAGCTTGACTTCCTTCAAGCTTACCTTAGAAGCTTGTTTTCCATTAGCTCACAATAAAGTGAGTCATAAGTGGAAATGATGAAGGGTTATGACTAGGCTCATGACTAGTCATCTAACTAAATATTTACTGAAAGATATAACCAATGGACAAAGGCTACTACTAGCAAAACCAGTGTTTATCGTCCATTGGAATATAGAATGTACCTAGATTTCATCAATCAGATAAAATCCCAGAAAAAAATTTTGAAATTTATTCCTGGTTTTGGGTTTAGTGAGCTCCCCCAGCCCCGCGTTAATAGTCAAAATTTTTCTGGCCCCGAAAATATTTTATTTTTTCAGCCCCGCTTCAAACTTACAAAAATCCAAAAATAATAATAAATAATAAAAATAAATCAAATAATTCAACAAAATACAAAAATAGAAAAATCATAAAAATCACAATCAACTGAAAAAAAGAAATTTCGGGGTGTTACATGTTACAAATCCATAACTAGTTGGAGTTGAGATGTGTAATGTTGTGGTTAACACGTTGGGAGTAATTGGTCAGAATACCATGGTCATGTGGTGAGTCTAATTAATTGATGAGTTCCAATATAACTGGTTAATACATTACGTAAAATTAGTTAATCTATATCATTTTCTGGTGAATCCAAGAATGAGTTCGCAATAATAGTGGTGAACTTGTTATAAATCCATGATTAATTGGAGTTGAGACGTGTAATGTTGTGGTTAAAACATTAGGAGTAAATTTCCAAAATATCATGGTTTTGTGGTAAGTCTCATTAATTGGTGAGTGCCAATATAACTGGTTAATACATTTGAAATAAGTGATTAATCTATATCAGTTCTGGTGAATCCAAGAATGAGTTCCCAATAATGGAGGTGAACTTGTTATAAATCCATGACTAGTTGGAGTTGAGACATGTAATATTGTGGTTAACACGTTAGGAGTAAATGGTCAAAATACCATGGTTTTGTGGTAAGTCTCATTAATTGGTGAGTGCCAATATAACTAGTTAATACATTAGAAATAAGTGGTTTATCTATATTAGTTTCTGGTGAATCCAAGAATGAGTTCCCAATAAAAGGGGTGAATTTGTTACAAAATCTATGACTAGTTGGAGTTAAGATGTGCAATGTTGTGGTTAACACGTTGGGAGTAAATGGTCAGAATACCATGGTCTTGTGGTAAGTCTCATTAACTAGTAAGTTCCAATATAACTGGTTAATACATTATGTAAAAGTGGTTAATCTATATCAGTTTCTAATGAATCTAAGAATGAGTTCCCAATAATGGGGGTAAACTTGTTACAAATCCATGACTAGTTGGAGTTGAGACGTGTAATGTTATGGTTAACACATTGGGAGTAAATTTTCATAATACCATGATTTTATGGTGAATCTCATTAATTTGTGAGTAAATACATTGGAAATAAGTGGTTAATCTATATCAATTTTTGGTGAATCCAAGAATGAGTTTCCAATAATGGGGGTGAACTTGTTACAAATCCATGACTTGTTGGAGTTGAGATGTGTAATGTTGTGGTTAACATGTTGGGAGTAAATGGTCAAAATACCATGGTCTTGTGGTGAGTCTCATTAATTAGTGAATCAATGAGTAATTGGTTAATACATTAGAAATATCTGATTAATCTATATCAGTTTCTAGTGAATCCAAAAAATTAGTTCCCAATAATGGGGGTAATTTTGATATTTCTTTTAACTTCAATTATTCTTATGGTTACAGGTAAAATTACATGAATAAAGTAAGTACACAAAAATACATCTGGATTGCAAAAAAGCCATTTATCGCTTATGTATCACATTATATATCCATGTACATCATCAATATTGTGGCATTGCAATAATACATTCCTACCATTCACCCTAAAAAAATATATACATGTTTCTATTCTACGTGTAATTACGTGCATTCTATACACATTACATGTGAAGTATAACTAACTACAGCACAGAAACAATCCACTTAAAGAGACAAAAAACTACTTAAGTAGGTTCTTGATGATAAATTGAGATCTATTTTCATGGTTGCCACAAAAAATGTTGTAGACCAAATCACAGTGTGAGCACACTTTCACTAATTTGCAACCAAGTCATTGTTAGCACACTTTGCCATTGCAAATCTATGAAGAAGGCATTGTGCACTCATTAACCCTATACCAAAAAAAGAAATCAACTTGCAAAATAATAGTGGATTGGATTAGTGCTAAAGAATACTTTTGAATCGTATACATAGCGCTACCCTATATATAATTTATCCACATACCAAACCATATGTGACCCTAACAGTGAGAAAGAAACATGGCTAAATTTCATTTCACAATTAAATCATTTCAGACATAGATACACACATCAAACAATAAGAGGAAGTGTCAAATCTAACCCCAATTCATTGCTATTCTTCTTGCATCCTCTCATAGTTGAGCTATATTTGAAGTACCACCACCGAAAATAGATGACAGAAAATAACCCTATCATACACACAAACAAACAAGTTTCCTTTCAAAGGTCATGCATCAAGCAAGCAACACCATTCCTTAACCTAATTCAAATCTCTTGATTGTACCCACCTTACTCCAACATAAACCCGTGATAATAGAGATGAAATGGAGCCACACTTTGCATGACCAAGCATGCCTTGATTCTACCATCAAAGCATTATAGAATAAGGTTCAACAAGCCATGGTTATCTCTACAACTAAAAGAAAAGAAAAAAAAATGAAATGCATCATTTAATATTCAGTTGACACACTGAAACAAAAAATTTGGAGATATAAAATGTAGACCCAAATCTAGCATGGACAATTTTTTTTTTATTTTTTAAAAAAAAGAAGAAACAGATCTCACTTTGCTTGAAAATAAGACGTGAGTTATGCTGGTAGATTCCTGGAAGCTCATTTCTCGTGCCATGGACACCTGATTCTAGAAAAGGTGGGGATGCCCATCAGTTGGCTATCGGAGCAGCTTGAAACGGCAGAGGAGACAGGAAGCTAAGCCCGATGTCCCGGATGAGGCACATTCAAGAGTGTGGGGGAATAGGTAAATGGAGAAGAAAATTGAAATTTTGGGGAAAGGAAAAGAAGAGAGACGAGACTGAAAGTGAGAGAAGAAAGGGGAGAAATGTTTAAAATTTGAGAAAGAAAAAAAGAAACAAGAAGCGGAGGAAGGGGAACAAAAGGGGAGCGAAAGGAGAGAGCTGAAGCTGAGCCAACACATACGGTCCACGTGACATACAATGGACGAAAATTAGAGTATTTTTTATGAATGAATAGCATGACCGCATATGTATAGACTGTTGGAAACGTGTAATTTACTCCTATATGTATTGCATAGATAAAATCCTAGCAGAAAGTAACAGCTGCATATCAAATCATCATCCTAAAAACACACACACATATTGCGCAGATAAAATCTTAGTTGGAAAGTAAAAGTTGCATATGAAATCATCATCCTAGAAAAACACACACACACTGTTCTGAAGTAGATTCAAAGGGTACTTGAGATAGGCACGTATATGATGGTTTTCTCCTTGAATAGCAATGATCGAACGTGTTGAGACAGAGGGGTGGGTTACTGTAAAGGGACTCTAACGCTCAAGTCTGGCTATGCTTAAGTAAAGAGGAGTATATTGAGTAATTTACTGATACCTTATTAGGGTTACTTAGCCTTGTATTTATAGAGCATGTATAGAATTTTTATGTAATCTATATTAAATGTACGTATTTAGAATTAAGATCCTTATAGGAATTACTTTCCTTTTATTATTGGGATAAATCCCTATAAGTTAGGAGCTCTCCATATAAGAGCTACTTATCAATATGAGACAGTTATGGATGCTATAATATCGTAAGAAGATGATTGACAGTTACGGATATTTAGGGGTATATCCTTGCACATATCTAGCGATTTTGATATTATAGCCCATTGTCGCTCAATGTATATAGCTATGAGGCCCTGACTACCTTCAAGGCCTGCCAGGGAGGAGTCCGCGTACACGTGTATAGGGTTGATCCATCTAGATCCTGGATCACGGTCCAGAACAGTTGCCCCCAGCTTGGCGCTTGGAAGGATAGCCAAATGTCAAGTTTTAACACGATCATCCGGGTAGACGATTATCACAAAAGTCCAAAAAATTAACACCGGACCCCAGATGTTTTATGTGTAATGTCGATGTCCATAATATGCCATTGTATCCCACAGATTCTCTGCCCCAAGTATTAATTCTCAGGATTTCCTTTGATGGTTTTCACATAAACTCTGAGTGTGATCTCTGAAACTGTGGGTAGTAACAGTCTGCAATTCTTTGGGGAGTGGTTACTTTGACTTCATTGGCAATTAAATATCCTTTAAGAGGATCTCAGTTTCGCATTGTTTCCCAATTGCCTGATACTCTGTAACAAATCAAAGACTGAAAGCATTAAACATGGCTACCATCATGCAATCAGATTACCTTTTACGTGGCCAATCAGAGCGCCTCATTCTCTCTATAAATAGAAAATGTTTGCAGTGGAGTGGACATTCTTTTCTTTTCGCTTTGTAACTCTGTGTGAGAATGCTCTTTCCTGAAAATTAGTTTTCCCTTCATCCTTTGCACTTAGATTGAGGGTTTTGCCCCCTGTAAGGGTTATTCTCTTAACCCTTTCAAAATTCTTGAAGGTGATTGATCCTCTGCAAGTAGCTTCCTTTCTTCAAATGAGCCTTTCTTTCTTGGCGTAAAGTGAAGTAGCCATGCATTTAGGGAGACGGGAGCCTTTCTATCCTGGCGTATATGGGGACGTCTGACCCAATATGTTGTTAGGATGGAATGATGCTTCTGTCAACCCATGCAAGGGATACTGAGGAGCACACTGTTCCCTCCTTCACTTTTTTCCTGGGTAATTTGGAGGAACTTGGCCTGTCTTCTTCGTAGTGCAGCTGGATATATGCTAGCTCGAAAGAAAGGAAAACCCTCTAGGAGTAACTTGAGGTGGTCTGCTTTCTTCGACTTACTCTATGAAGAGATAACCATGGTTGGCCTCTATTTTTATTGTGAAGGAGACAGGGAAGAAGAAATGGAATGGCTTCAGTCTGTTCCGGTGAAGAGAGTGGAGGAACTGCGGATATGACTGTGAATGTGACAGCACGGCAAGATGCTTTGGTCGTGACATTCCGTCCTTAAGCTCTCTTACGGACACTATTTCTACTTTCCTTTTAACGTATTTTTCTTTCTCCTTCCATGGAGGTTGACGATGTATGGAATAAGATTATCAATAAAATTTTACTAATGTTTTTCTTTTCTTCTTTCTACCTTATTTTACTTTTCTGCTCTCCGCCTCATATTGTTCGGGGTAGGTCCAACGCTTACCCGTAGTCATGTTGCCCCCAACTCGGCTTAGTTGTTAATACGACAAAATGGCGAGTTATAGCTTTGACTTTTTTTATACTTCTTGATCGTACTGGCCTTTCTTGGGAAACTGCTGCCTCAACTTTATTGGAAATTAACAAATCCATTAATAGGGTAATAAATTCGTGCTGTTTCCCAACTGCCCATTTACCTCTCCACCAATCAGAAACATAAAGCATCAAAGATGACATTTATCTCGTATGATCAATTCACCTTTCCAGGGACCAATTAGAATGTTTCACTATGCCTATAAATTAGGGAATGTTTGCGTTTAAGCTAGCATTCCTTTTGCTTCATTCTTCTCTTCTTGCCATTGCATTCTAGAATACAATCCTTCATGGCTTTCTTCTCATTCTATTCAAAGAGGGTTTCCCCCTCAACGAAGATCATTTTCTTGCTTTTTCCAAAATCTGTGAAGAGGTTCTTCCTTTCATTAGACAATAACTTTTTCAATGGGGATTTTTCTTTCTTAGCGTAGCAATGACAGGAACTTTTCTTTCCCAGTGTACGAGGGAGTATTTGAAACATGCTCTACTGTTGGGAAAATCAGTGACTCCTGTCACGTCGGACGGTTCTCCTCGGAGAAATAGAGCCTACATTCCTCCTCTTTTCTGAGAACTTAGCAGGTGCTTCAGTTTGAGCCTTGTTAGTTCTTCAGATAAGCAGGAGGGATTACTATAGTAGCTCTGCAATTTGAGGCAACTTGGTGTAGTCATGAAGCTGGTGGAATGATCTTCTTCATGAAAGACTGCACCCCATCCGACAAAGTAAAGGAACAGCCGATGCTCTTCTTTTATACATTCCATGTCTCAATATTTTCTTTTCCCACTTTTCCAGATGTAAGATGATGTATGGAATGAGAATAAATTAATAAAAATTCATTTATTGTGTGTGACACCCACTTCCTTCTTTTAGCTTTTTATCACTACTCGCATCTTTTCCTTTTTGCAGGGGTAAGTCCAACGCTTATTCCGGTATCACATTACTTTGCCCCGTCTTAATGTTTGTTTTGAATAAGTAGCAAGCTCTCTAATCCAGGATTCAAATAATTTACCACTTATAAGACGTTGGTCGAGGTCTCACTTTGTTGCTTTAACAGTCATGATCCAAAGCAATAACTTTTCATCAAGCAAGTATCACGGCTAAAGCTGGGGTTCGTGAAAATAATTCGAACTTAAACTTTAGAAGTTGTGTGACGTTCGAGTTACTGTACCACTTTCTTTTCAATTGCCTTAATAACTATATGGGCCACGTGGTATATTTTTGCTGAAAGGACATGCATAGTGCTTCGCGTGTCATGATGAACATTATTTTTGAAATTTGGGTTGTAAAGACGACAACCCCCCCTAACCGCTAAGCCTTTATAAATAGGGGTTCAGGGGTTCATAGTCTCCATTTTACTGTTCCCAAACATCTTCCAGAGAACTCTGCGCAGAAACGAAGTAGGAGCCGTAGAGGATCTTCGATCATTTTCATCTTCAACAACTTTGAGCTTTTCTCATACGGTATTTTCCCTTCTCTTTCTTCCACTGAATGAGTAGCTACGCGTTCCTCATAGGAGTGCGTTTCTGGTTTTCCATTTTGTAGAGTAGATTTTGGATTTTCATTCCTCTTCACATGGTCTTATCCTCTTGAAACACCCTTTCTGCCATTGTAAAGATGGCAGAGGTGTCTCTTCTGAAGTTTTAAACTTTGGAGGGAGAAGAGGTCGGCCTGTGGGTGCGGACCATTCCATTCACCCTTCACCATGTCTGAATCTTTAATTTAATTGATTCTGACATTTATTTACTAACCTCTTTGGGTGTTCTCAGGATCTTCATGGCCAGAGGTAGAAGGGGAGCCAGAGCCAAAGCACCTGTTGCTGAAGCTCGTGAACCAAACGAGGAGGAGCAAATCTGAATCTCGCGTGGTCCGGGGGTAGTATGTCTGTGGGTAGGGGACGATGTGTGGGAGCGTACATCAAAACTTTCTTCTGAAAATGAGCTCAGACAATTAGTATAGTTTTTGGAGCAGGCCGAAGGGAGAAACTGTGATAGAGAATTCCAGGTTCTATGCCCGAAATGGAACGAGCGAGTTTGCTCATCTCGGGAGGCGGATTCACATTTCATGTTTCTCTACGAGTCTACGAGCCCCTTTTCATCAAATTAGGGCTTCGGTTGCCCTTTACTAAATTCTAAATTGCCGTACTCCAGACTCTGCTAGCAGCCCCTACCTAGCAGCCCTTACCTAGATTCATCCTAATGGCTAGGGTTACATCATTGCTTTCGAAAGATTTTTTCAGATCATGGGCCTGCGGTATTCAACCAACACCTTCTTTTATTTTTATACCCAAATAAATCCCCAAGATCCAGCAAAACAGAAAGGCTGGCTCACAATTCGGTCAAGATCCGATCGTAAATCTTTTGATGTTTTTCAAGATATTTTCAAGGGATTTAAGACTAGGTTCTTCAAATTGATGGCAGCAGAGGGGTTTAACCCTTTTTCCTGAAAGATGATAGGGAGCCCAAGTTCCCTTTATACTGGATCAATGATGCCTGGTGTTTCCCCGCTATACTGCTTGAAAAAGAAGAGAAAGACCTTACTCCAGACAAGGTCAACTGTGTCAAATTTATAACCCAATATTCTGAAAAATAATGGTTTATCAAAATCAAAGACGTCCTTGATACTCCTGGTTATGATATTCTCTTTATCTTGTTAGGTACGAATTAGGATATTATAACTCGTAGTTTATTCCACACTCTTTGCACTTTGAATTTCACTACTTCACAATTTTGCTTATCTGACTTCTATCTGTTGTCTCATTTCAAAGAGTAACATGGCGTCAAGACCTTCCTCCGTAGCTCTGCATGCCTTGAGGTCGAGGAGGAAAGGACTGGGGTCTTCTAGTGCCCCTACTGCCACTATCCCAGCATCCGCAAACTGGGGTGTTGTTATTGAGGAGACCCCGGAGGAACCGAACTCCTTGTCACATAGCCTTCAAGGAAGGAAGAGGAGAGCTATCGAGAGCTCTGCTGACCAGGGTGGGATAAGAGCTTTGGATAGCGGCAATCAAGAGAATATGGACCCCTTACCTGTCATCTTGGGACAGTCTGATGCCGGGCTATTCATAGATGGGCGGTTACTAAGCGATGAGGTGATGGGACATATTTTGGAATGGAATATGGTGCAAACCTTGACCAAGCTTCAAATAACTGCACTTCAAATTACCGTTGAGGTATGCTATCTAGAAAAGTCCATCAAGGCGGCCATTAGGAGGATGACAGAAGAAAACAAAAAAGAAAATGAAGAGGCTACCCAAAAGTTGGCCGCGGCTCTTAAGCTGAATGAGGATGCCCAATCCCAGATTACTGAGCTAGAGGCGGCATTGGCTTCCTTTGACCTGGCCAAGAAGGTGCTTGAAGCTAAGGGTCGTCATGCCAACAATACCATCAGCACCCTCCAGGCTCGGATAACTCAGCTAGAGAAGGATGTGGAAGAGTTGGACACCATTTCGGGGAACATCGGTGGGGAACAATTTCAGAATGTCGTAGCCTAGATTCAGCATTTCAATCCCAATGTTACTCTTGCCTTGGAGGAGCTTAACTTAGAAAAATTCTTCCATGATGGTCAACTTGAGAAAAATTCTTCCATGATGGTCAACTTGTTTGGGCACGGGAGCTTGCCCAAGTTGATTCCACTGCCAACTCGAATGCAGATTCGGTTCTTGAAGGAGGAGAAGTTGACACTTAGGTCCTTTTCCTTTTTCTTCTTCTCTGCCCCCTGCGTTGGGTTTTTTTTTTGTAAGAACAATTTCCC
Source organism: Ormosia semicastrata (assembly GCA_029884595.1). Taxonomy (NCBI): domain Eukaryota; kingdom Viridiplantae; phylum Streptophyta; class Magnoliopsida; order Fabales; family Fabaceae; genus Ormosia; species Ormosia semicastrata. The sequence goes on along the minus strand of JAQQTO010000047.1, from coordinate 34,655,531 downwards.
CACATCCAAGTTTTTTTTAAACTAGAAACTTTACTTTCTGTGCATGCTTTTCCTTGCAAATTTAATTTACTTCCATGGTCCGTTTTGGGTCCAACGCCTGAAATGGAATGCAGCAATTCCCTTTTGCGGACTTAGGAGGTAGTTTTCTTATATCGGGGTGACCATTGTCTAGGATCCCACACCTATATAATGAGTGTATGGCATTCCACTTGACTAAGGTAAAAATTACGCTTTAGTCTATAGTCTGGCACTTATCATAATCAAGCGTTTTGGAATTTGAGACTTAGGCAAATATAACACCTTAATCCATAATCCAAGGTTCATACTAACAAACGTCTGGAATCTTAAGATTTAGGTAAATATAGCACCTTGCCTAGGGAATTTAGAATCTCTTTTGGCTTAGGTATAATTTAAAACCTTAGTCCGAGGTCCTGTGTTCATCTTATTGAACATATGGCATTCCGGTCTTAGGTATAATTTAAAACCCTGGTCTGAGGCCTTATCCTCATCTCATCGAACATATGGCATTCCGGTCCTAGGCATAATTTAAAACCTTAGTCTGAGACCTTATGCTCATCTCACCGAACATATGGCATTCCGGTCCTAGGCATAATTTAAAACCTTACCCAGAGTCCCATTAGGGTCCCGTCTGGCTTAGGTATCATTGAGGACAACGAATATTAATTCTGTAATGTCTTTGATTGTGTGACTGCTTGATAGTCACTGCCAAGTGCTGAGGATGGGTATTGACCCTTCCCCATAACTTGGGCTTGTTGACATGTCTCATAATGAATAAAATTCGCATAACTCTATTTTTATTGATGATTCTTGGGGGACCGAAATTCGTAGAGAGTGTAGGATTCAAAATGAAAGACAAATTAAACTTTAGCTTTACTGACAGACTAGGTCATCAAAGGCATCTAGCTATAGTATCTTTTGAGCTTATCCCTATTCCAATAATTCTTAATTGGGGTGCCCATCAGAGTCTCCAATGTGTAGACTCCTTTGCCAGTGCTGACAACAATATGGTAGGGACCCTCCTAGTTAGGGGCTAACTTTCCTTGAGAAGCATTTTTCCCTCTGATATCTGCTCTTCTGAGCCCTAAATCCACTGGTTGGAACCTTCTAGGGACTACTTTCTAGTTGTATCCGGCCGCTGTTCTTTGTTTGAGGGCAACATCGCATATGTGGGCCACGCGTCTCCTTTCTTCGATCAAATCTAAGTTTTCCCTGATCAGACCGAGGTTGTTGTCCTCTAAGAATTGTTGATTGCGCAGACTTGGCTCACCTATCTCTACCGGAATCATGGCCTCAAACCTATAAGTAAGTTTAAAGGGAGTATTACCCGTAGTGGAATTGGGTGTGGTTCGGTAAGCCCAGAGAACATAGTCAAGCTGCTCGAGCCAAATCCCTTTGGCATCATCCAATCTTCTTTTAATTCCTCGCACAATAATTCTGTTGGCTGCCTCGGCCTGTCCGTTAGTTCTGGGGTTCTCCATGGAGCTACAGTGGTGTTTAATTTTTAAGCTTGCTAGAAGCTCTTTAAAGCCCTTATCCTTAAACTGGGTTCTGTTGTCCATTACAATGGATTCTGGAATTCCAAACCTGGTGATAATATAGCGCCAAGTAAACTTTTGGATCCATGATGAAGTGGTTATGGCCAAGGGTTCTGCCTTAATCCACTTCGTAAAATAATCCACTTCAACCACCAAGTACTTCAACTGATCTGGGGCCTGATGAAATGTGCCTAGGATGTCCATGCCCCATCTATAGAAAGGTCAAGGTACCGACATTGTAGAAAGCTCTTTAGAGGGAGCCTGGTAATGGTCCGAGTGGCATTGACGCTTATCGCAAACCCAGACACGCGTATAGGAATCAGCTTCCATCGTTGGCTAATAATATCCTACCCTGAGCACTTTTGAAGCCAAGGCCTTGCCTCCTAAATGATGTCCACAACTTCCTTCATGAATCTCAGCAAGGACATATTCGGCTTCTTTCGGAGTGAGGCATTTAAGGAGGGGTGAAGAGAAACCACGACAGTATAACTGTCCACCATAGACGGGTAACCTTACAGCTGTCTTGACTAACTTAAAGGCTTCTTTAGGATTAGTAGGTATAATCCCGGACTGCAAGTACTCTATGATTGGGGTAATCCAGGACGGATTCTCCTCCTGTACTTGAAACACGTCATGATCCGTGATGGAAGGCTGGGAGAGGGTTTCTTGAATTATTGACCGGTTATTTCCGGGGCCTTTAGTGCTGGCTATAGCTTGGATAGAAGGTCTGCTCTAGAATTCTGTTCTCTCGGAATATGCTCAACCTTTGTCTTTTCAAAGTTCTTAAGGAGCTCTTGCACTTTAACTAAGTATTTCTGCAGGAGGAGTTCCTTAGCTTGATATTCACCCCAAAACTGGGAGATTACAAGTTGGGAATCACTAAAGAGTATGATCCTAGTTGCTCCCATGTCTTTTGCCATTATCATCCTGGCAATACACGCCTCATATTCAGCTTGATTGTTCGAGGTTGGAAATTCGAACTTCAGGGAATGCTCCAATGTTAGTCCGTTTGAGTTTTCCAAGATTACCCTAGCGCCACTCCCTTTGGGGTTAGATGATCCATCAATAAAAATGGTCTAAGATATTTTTGCTGGGTTACCAGGGTTTGATGTGAGTTTCACTACAAAATCAGACAACACTTGGGCTTTTATTGCTAACCGTGGTTGATAAATGATCCTAAACTCAGAGAGCTCAATTGACCAAGCAATCATCATTCTGGCTTGTGTAATACCTAGCGGAGTGGTTGATTTGTTCTTACCACCACCGGGTGGCATTGAAAGTATTACCGCAGTCTTCTAGCCGTGATAACTAATGCGAAAACAACCTTCTCCACTTTCTAGCAGAGTTCAGGTCCTTGCAGAACCTTGCTCACAAAGTAAACCAGTTTCTGCCTTTCATTTGTTTCTCGGATTAACACAAAGCTCACTGCTTCCTCATGAATCGAGAGGTATAAGTAGAGCGTCTCACCGGGCTTCGGTCTTGTAAGAATGGGATGGGAGGAGAGCAACTTCTTTAAAGATAAAAAAGCATCCTCACATTCTTGGATCCATTCGAAACTTTTCCCATTCTTTAGTAACTTAAAAATGGGAAGAGATTTGTAGGCCACTTTGGCAAGGAATCTTGTGAGGGCTGCGATGCGGCCTGTAAGCTGTTGAACCTCCTTAACGCTTTGAGGACTTCTCATGTCAAGGACCGCCTGGCATTTGTCATGATTAGCTTCAATCCCACGATGGGTTAACATAAAACCCAAGAATTTCCTGGCTTGGACCCCGAAGGCACACTTCTCGGGGTTTAGCCTCATGTTATATTTCTTGATGTTGGCAAATACTTCTTCAAGGTCTGCCGCATGTGATCCACCTTATGGGGTTTTCACTATCATGTCGTCTATATACACCTCTAGCATCTTCCCCACTTGGCCTTCAAAGACACTATTCATTATCCTCTAGTAGGTGGCTCCTGCATTTTTTAGACCGAAAGACATGATCCTATAGCAGTAGCTCGCCCTGTCAGTGATGAAGGTGATTTTATCCTCATCTCCGGGATACATAGGAATTTGGTTGTACCCGGAATACGCATCCATGAACAACAACCACTTGACACCTGAAGAACTATCCACCAACTTATCCACATTAGGGAGTGGGTAAGGATCCTTAGGACAGGCCTTATTCAGATCTGTATAGTATACACACATCCTCCACTTCCCATTGGATTTCTTGACTAGGATTACGTTGGATAACCATGTGGTATAGGAGATTTCCCTAATGAAGTTGCCACTTAGTAACTCCTTAACCAGCTCCTCAATGACCTGTTGCCTTTCTGGGCTGACTTTTCTTTTTTTTTTCTGAGCAACCAGCTTCACACCTTCTCGGATGGACAGGCGGTGACAAATAAAACTAGGGTCGAGCCCCGGCATGTTAGAGGATGTCCAACCGAAAAAGTATTTATTCTTCAGCAGTAGTTCTGTCAGTTGTTATTTTTCTTTTATCTTCCAAATGTAGTCCAATCTTAGTGACCTAATCCGGCTTGGCCCCAAGTTGGAGAGGTTGCAACTCACCCTTCGGCTGAGGCCTGGTACCATCGATTTCTTCTCTAACATCCAGTTCAGTCATAAGTATATTGACCTGATCCAGGACTGGGCCGGGGGTGGTCGATTTTATGCTTTTGATAACTCTACAAATCTTCAAGCTCTCGTCGTAACATTTCCTAGTGCTTATTTAATCTCCTTTGATAGTAACGACCTCGCTGCTCTTGTTCAAGAATTTCATAACGAGGTGAGTAGTGGAGACCACGGCACCAAGAGCATTTAGAGAGGGACGACCTAAGATAATGTTGTAAGCCGAAAGGCAGTCTACGACCAGAAACTTCATTTTGACCGTCTTGAAGAGTTTGGATGATCCCACAGTCAGGTGGGTTTCGTAGTAGCCTACCGGGGTGATCTTCTCACCCGTAAAACCTGTCAGTTCCCCATTATGAGGAGTCAAATCCGATGGTGGTAGTTCTAACTTCGGATAGAGATATAGGAACATAATATCTGCTGAGCTTCCTTGATCCACAAAAATTCGGTGGACTTCGGCATTTGATATTATTCCCGAGATGACAAGTGGATCATCATGTTCCGGGATAATTCTGCCATAGTTCTCATCCGAAAAAGTGATGGGAGGTGCTTTTGTGTTAGCAGTCTACATTCTGGGTTGGGAATGGGACACACTGAACACCGCCATCCTCAAGGCTTTCTTCTGGGCTCCATTTGACGATCCTCCACCAGCGATGGTATTAATCGTTCTATTTGGCTTAAGTGTCTATCACCATTATCATTGGCGGGGCATCCCTGTTCCTATCCTGTCGGTCATTGTTATCCCAGAGTGGTGGAGTCCGGGATCTTCTCCTGGGACTACGAATCTTTCTTCTGCGGTGGGGGGATGGGCTTCTCCGTGGGCTACGCTTATCATCTCTACGCTTGCCACGATGTTCTTCATTTTCGACCAGGAGGATATATTGTTGTAGTTGTCCTGCCTTGATTAAAAATTCGATGGCATCACAGAGTTGATAATAGTCTTCAATATCATGCCCATAACCCTTATGCCATGTGTAGTGCTTAGAATGGTCCTTCTGCTTGCCTTTCCTGATGGAATGTGGTCTCCATATATTCTGAAACTCAGTGGCATTACTTCCCTCAGGATTGTTTCTCGTGGGGTATTCAGTGGAGTATAAACGGAGTATCCAGCCTGAGGTGGATTATCTTTGGAAGATCGAGGTCGTGAGGAATTACGATTGGGCTTCAGGTGAGAGGATTCACTTTATCCCACCTCCTCTGGTCCACAGTAGCTTCCTCTAAGTCCACGTACTTCTAGGATCACCTTTGGAACTCACTCAGGTTCTCCGGTTTCTTTTTTACCAGAGAAGCAAAGAACTCAGAACCAACCCGAAGTCCACTTCTGGCATAGTGGAGGGCTATTCTATCATCAAAGTTTTTCACATTAGTGCAAGCCGTCATGAAATGCCTTACATAATCACGGAGTGACTCATCCTTCCCTTAGCGGAGTTTTGATAGGGATTCAATAGATTTGGGTTGTTCCTCGCTGGTAGTGTATTGGAGTAGGAAACATTGTTTAAGATCCTGCCAATTGACCACGGACCTCCGTGGCAGGCTCGAAAACCATTTAAGGGCTCCCTTCTTCAGGGAGAGATAAAAAGCACGACATTGCAACTCCATGGATCCTTTGTGAAAACAGAGAGATTGCTCATAAGCGTTGATGTGCTCCTGGGGATCCGTGGTTCCATCATAAATCTCTAAGTTTGCTGGGAATTTAAAATTCCTTAGAACATGGTATTCCATTAGTTAATCAGAAAAAAGGTACTCCTCGAATCTGCGGAGCGGATTGTCATTCCAGATATTAGCCACGGAAGCGTTGGGATGTGCCTTCCTCTGATTGTTTCCTGTAACACCCCTCGATTTAATAACCAATGCACAATCGTCATTATGTCACGGTCACTAAATGTCGGCGTGCTAACATTGTCAAATAACAAATTTACCATAAATATTAAACATTTCTTATATGAGGAAAATAAGAGCCACGAATGAGTAGTTACATATACAACCAGTTAAATTCTGAATTATAATATGTACTCAATTTACAACATTTAAGTCTGGATAATTGCCTTGAAGCATACATGTACTCAAAAATACACTTTATATAGGTAATGCAAAATAAAATACAAACTACCCATAATATATCTACGACTAAGGAGTTGGGCACTCCATCGTATCCCGAATACGTGAGCCAATTCCGGGCTCACCGGTGTAGTGAGAAATACAAGATAAGGTCTTCAATCACAGTCCTCTTCATGGTCAAAGTCAGATCCCCAGCATGTCACATACACTTGTCGGTCCAGGTCGACTCTACAGTCTTGGTATCAAAGCGAACACAATTCGAACAAACCCCAAAAAGAGCTCCCTTCGCGACGGCATCACCGAATGCAGTAGGTCAAACCAATAAAATCCAAAGGAATCCAACTTCATTCCCACTTATAGTCTTTAACCAAAAATTAACATAGAGCAAGAAAAGTACAAGAAAGAGGTAAGACATCCTACCATCATTACCAGTCATAGCATCAAGAAACCAAACGGCGCGAGGCGCCCACATAGCATTTATGATAGCAATAATGGTAGTAAACATTTAGTAGCAGCTTATAATCAACCCATAGCTTTCGGGCAATCATATATATAATATGGATATGTCGAAAATACAACAGCCCAATTATAATAACAATGTATGCTAGATAATTCATGGACTCACTATGCACATGTGCCCTCAATAACCAAGATCCTACTCCATGGAGCTAGACACAAAACAATCGGAGAGAATGATTGAGGGAGACATGCCGATCTCGTCACCATAAAAACAAGTGCTTTCCGTAAAAATAATCACTATTTTGCGCAACAAGGCTTTATACAATGCGGCATTCTCACAAGATCTCGATATAGGATGTGGCCGCTTAGGATCGTCGGTGCGTGTGTATCGGTCTGTCTCCACGGTCCCGGAGGAGCTACCATCGCCTCTCTGCGAGACGCCCGCGCCCGACGCCCTCAAGGTCATCTACAGGACCCCACGTGTCTATTCGCACCCGCACTAAGGTGTGATTCAACTCCTAGGCAACTCGGCCTTAACAAAGTCCAGCGGACATTCTCGTTTTTTTTTGTACAATGCGTGACTCTATCATGCTTCTCATGACAACTCGGTCAATCATGCCTCAAATGCATGTCATATGATTTATCCACAATGCATACAGACTCTATGCATAATCATGTATGATCATCATTACATACTATTCCATCATACGTCACAATTTGCCCAAGTAAGAATTAACCCAATCAATGGTCACCCACATGGACCCACAACAAACATGATATTGTTGTTAAATAAATTAATACATTTTAAAGCGTATTTTGAATTCTTACTTAGGTTTAGCTTTATTCTTACTTAGGTTTAGCTTTACTTACGAGTTTGTCTCTAAAGGAATTCTCTTAGTTAACTTAAATCCTCTTAGGTAATTTATTCATATGCCCTTAGAAGGTTATTCTAAGATCTCAAAATCTCACACTCTCATGTTCTTCGCTGTTTATGCATCCCTAAGTAATTTCTAGTCATCCCATTTATTTATAATCAATATGCCTCTATTAGTCCCAAGGTTTTGGGTCCAGGGAAATACACGGTCGGAATCACAAACTGAGTCAGATATTTCAATTACTAGGTGTTGGGTGATAGGTATACTTTTGAATTCGACAAAGACAATACGTTTTATGAATAATTGAAGCTGCAATTCGACGGAAAATAATGTAACAGGAGGAGGGAAGAATGGGGAGAACATTTTATAATAGGATTGGCAAGAAATCAATTTCTGTCGGATGTGATTCTGTCGAACAAAGATCAGGATTGTCGAATCCTCCAGAAGGTCAGCAAAAGCCTCAATTCGACGGGTATGGGTGTCGACATTGGAGAAAATCTCCCAAGCGTCGAACCGACGAAACACTGGTTGAAATCTCTAATTTCGACGGGTCTGGAGAAATTCATCTACTCGACAGGCATTGTCTCTCAAACTCGACGATTATTGACTTTGGGGGCATTTTCTCTCAAGTGTCCAGGGACTCTATTCGACGGGTTTTGGTCGGAAGATCAATCTCGACGGACATGATCGGGGTTCATACTCGACGGATTTTGACATTGTGTTTAGTGGTCAAGAATCTAAACTCGACGGGTTTTGACATTCGACGGAAATGGTCAGAAATCTTCATTCGACGGATTTTAACATTTCACTAAGTAATTAGGATATTAAATTCGACAGGTTTGGCCATGAGTCCTTACTCGACGGATTTTAACATTTCACTAAGTAATTAGGATATTAAATTCGACAGGTTTGGCCATGAGTCCTTACTCGACGGATTTTAACATTTTACTATGTAATTAGGATATTAAATTCGACAGGTTTGGCCATGAGTCCTTACTCGACGGGTTTTAACATTCGACGAAAATGGTCAGAAATCTTCATTCGACGGATTTTGACATATCACCAAAATATCAAGGTATTGTATTCGACGAGTTTGGCCGCTTTCATACTATTACGTTTCCACATGAAGTTTCCAAATTGGGCTCAACACCGTAACTATCCGAGAATCACTCGGAACTCATTCCCTTCAATATTACACATTCCAATACATCCAGTTATATTTATATATATATATATATATACATTCAAAACTCAAACAATCAAATAGCACATATACAACCCAAACAACATACAAAAGCAGAAAGACCCTTAACACAAATCACAGACGTTCCTAAATGCTAAGAGAGGTTGAGGAGGAGTGTCTTCCTCTTACCTTGGAGAAGCACAAAGAAAGGCTGCTCCTTTTTGGTCAGAAATTTTGTTTTCAGCTCCCAAGAGATCCTTGAACATTCAAGCTCACCAAAATCGAATCAAGTGTTGAAATGGATACCCATGGTCATCAAAATGACAGTGGGTTACGAAAATGAGGAGAGATGAGGAAAAAGCTAAGGACTTTACCTTAAAGTTCCAACCTTTAAGCTTCAACCGTGGAGGAAAATGAAGATGAAGAAAATGTAGAATTTTGAAGATGATTCCCTCAGATATGGTGTTTCTCCAAACACGAAATGGTGCTAGGAGTGTGACGGTTTTGGAAGATAAAAATGTGAATGTGGGTGGATGGTGCTGCTATAAGGAGAAATGGAAAGAGAGAAAGATGAGTGAATAGTGATCTGCTACGTACAGGAGGAGGAAAATGTGTGGATGAAAAATGAATTAGATCCATTAATTCAAATGTGCAGCACAAAATAGGGGGAGAGAGAAATAATAAAATAATAGTTGGGAGAAGCTTCCTTGAGAAGCTTCGCGCGCTCCTCGATAAAGTGTATAGTAAGCTAGTCTCCAAATTAAATACATCTGATAGATGATCAATTACGCTGTAGAATTATTTTCTCAGTGAATAAAATTACAAGTGATGAAAATAATATTTTATTATTCATCCGATAATTTTATGATACCACGATTTTATCTAGCAGATAAAACCTTGAAAAATACAAACCTCGCAAACTGTGCCTGGCCTCGGGTTTAGTAAGATCCCCCATCGACGCATTGACAGTTCAAGGTTTACCAGCCTCAGGGAGAACATTTCGTTATCCCGGCTCCGCTCAGTGCATACGCAAAACGAGGAATGTATTAAAATATTCAACGTTTCCAGAAAATTTCACAAAAATCACCAAAAATCACAAATATTATAAAATAATTATTTATAATGAAATATGTAATTTTCGGGATGTTACATTTCCCTTGCTAATATTGCCATCATCACAGTGAGGTCTGGGTCAGTTTTCATGCATGGCTTGTTGCATGTCTTCTAATCTCTGATATTGCTCATTCAGCATAGCCACATGCTGTTGAAGCATGTCTTGAAACTGGTGTTGAGATGCCATGGACTGATTCGTGTGTTTGCATCACCTGTTTCACTATTAGGCATTCCCAAACGCTGGTGAATTGGGATTTTATGCAGTTGGGCATTAAAGTTGCCTCATTGTGCTGGGATTCCAAGCCTATCTCTCACAAGAATCCTACACGGTGGGTTTGGGCTTTCATCGAAAACTGAGGTGGCATGCCCATCACGTTGGTTCTCTACATTGAGTATCTGGTTTCTTGCAGCAGAGGCCTCAGCAACAGGTGAAGGGGCAGGAAGAGGAGGGAGCTGAGCGGCCTGATCCTGTCTTTGGTTGATAGAGGCCTGCCCAGCATCTCTCCTAGAATTTTGCCTCGTGTTTACCATGATTGGAGTGAGATTATAAGTTTATCCTTCCCGCAGACGGCGCCAATGTTCTGAAATAGATTTAGAGGGTACCTGAGATAGACACATATATGATGGTTTCCTCCTTGAGTAGCAATGATCATGCGCGTTGAGACAGAGGGGTAGGTACCTGCAAAGGGACTCCAACGCTCAAGTCAGGTTGTGCTCAAGTAAAGAGGAGTATATTGAGTAATTTACTGATACCTTATTAGGGTTACTTAGCCTTGTATTTATAGAGCGTATACAGAATCCTTATGTAATCTGTATTAAATGCAGGTATTTAGGATTAAGATCTTGATAGGAATTACTTTCCTTTTATTATAGGGATAAATCCCTATAAGTTAGGAACTCTCAATAGAAGAGCTACTTATCAATCTGAGACAGATATTGATCCTATAATATAGTAAGCAGATGATTGGCAGTTACAGATATTTAGGAGTATATCCTTACACATATCTAACGATCTTGATATTATGGTCCAATGTCACACAATGTATATAATTATGAGGCCCTGACTACCTTCAAGGCCTGTCAAAAAGGAGTCTGCGTACATGTGTACCGAGTTAATCCATCTAGATTTGATCCTAAATCACAATCCAGAATACACATATATATACTTAACTTTTTAAAACGAGCAATTTAAATTAACCTTAAAGTCATACATTTTTTTTATAAGCAAAGATTTATTCATAAAGGAGTACAAGAGGTACTCAAACCCAATACATCAGAATAACAAGAAGTCACTTAACTGACTATAAACAACTCAACGGACTCATACACCAATCGGAATATGTCTGACCCACATTTCTCCCTACTCTAGCAATAAACCAACCCCAAGAAACTACTTTTATTTTTGCAACAACTTCTGAATGTGCAGCAACAACATCCCTAAACAAAATATTATTCCTTAAAGACCACAAGTTCCATACCACAGCACACCAAATTAAATACCTAACTATTTTCTTCACCTTTCCTAAAAATAAGAGTCCATGTTGAATGAAATTTACAGCTCCATCATAGTGCCAAGCCCCATTAAAACCAATCCAAGAATATATAGAACTCCACACTGCATATGAAAAAGGACATGCAAATAAAAGATGACTTATAGTTTCCTCCTGTTGAAAGCATAAAACGCAAGAAGAATTATGACTAGGCAAAATAACCCCATGCCTCAACAAAGCTGACCTTGTGGGCAACCTATCAAGCATAATCCTCCATACCATGATAGCCACCTTTGACGGGATAAAGGAGCGCTATACACTCTTAAAGACTTTGGTTAGCAGGTGATTCACAGAACTGTTATGATCACGCGACATCAGTTACTAATATGCTGATTTTATTGTGAAATCTTCTGAAAAAGTATGCTTCCAAAATCGCTTGTCTACTACTGATAAATTCGATTGAACCCCTTGCAATAAAGCTTCCAATTCCTGAACCATAACAGTCTCATTTGGCAGCAAACTGCGCCTCCAATCCCACTGCCAGTGCCAGTTTCCATCCTCCTAAGTGCCACATTCTGCAACAGTAATAGTTTTCTGCGAAGCAAGCTGAAATAAAAAAGGGAAGTCCTTCATAAATGAACCATTTCCCAACCATTTATCTTCCCAGAATTTTACATGCTCGCCATTGCCTAAGTATATACCAACCGCATCATAAAACCATTCTGGGTAGAGGGAGATTAAGTCTCTCCACCAAATAGAAAAATGCTTCCTTATTGGGCCATGTTCCAAAATCCCTTTGTGCAATGGTCCATACTTTTGTGTCAATAAATTCTTCTAAACCATCCCTTCATCGCATAAACAACGCCATTTCCACTTTGCAAGAAGACTAACATTAAAAAGTTCCAAGTCTTTTACCCCTAAACCACCCAATGCTTTGGGTTCGCATACCTTTTTTCAACTGACCCAACATATCTTCTTAGTATCAGAGTTGCCACCCCATAAGAAATTCCTTTGTATGCTGATGAGTGAATGAATAACCTTTTTCGAAGCTTTGTAGAAGGAGAAAAAATAAATGGGTAGACTACTCAGAACTGAATTTATCAAAGTAACTCTACCTCTAATCGAAAGATGAGATCACTTCCAGGAAGCTAATCTTTTCTGCATCAACTCAATAACTGATAACCAAGTAGAGTACCTCCTTGGATTGGCTCAGACAAGAATGCCCAAAAACTTGAAAGGAATTGTGCTCACCCTACACGATAGGTGTAACATCCTTAAAATTATTTGTTTCATCACAAATATTCGTTTTACAATATTTGTAATTTTTGAAAAAATTTCTGTATTTTTTCAAAAATGTGGAATATTTTAATATATTTTTCATTTTACGTGCACACTGAGCAGAGTCAGTGTAACACCTCAAAAATTATTTGTTTCATGATGAATAGGCATTTTCCAATAATTGTGGTTTTTGAAAATATTTCTGGAATTTTTCAAAAAAGTTGAATATTTTAATATATTTCTCATTTTACGTGCACACTGAGCAGAGTCAGTGTAACACTCCTAAAATTGTTTGTTTCGTGACGAATAGTCATTTTCTAATATTTATGAATTTTGAGAATTTTTGTGAATTTTCTGAAAATGTCAAATATTTTAATATATTCCTCATTTTACGTGCACACTGAGCGGAGCCGAGAAAATGAAATGTTTTCCATGAGGCTAGTAAACATTGAACTGTGGAAGCGTCGACGGGAGATCTTACTAAATCTGAGGTCGGGCACAGTTTGCGAGGTTTATATTTTTTGAGGTTTTATTTGATAAATAAAATTTTTGTTCATACTGTTAAATAAAATTTTACAGTACACTCTATTATTCGACGGATAATTAATACTGGCTCTGTACACTATAACAATTATCCATTGGGTACTAACTTGCAGCAAAATCCTAATCACCTTGTTATTTAATTACTTTATCACATTATCTTATCTAAAGGTAATCTCCTTTATGTCTAATCAAATCCCTCTTTTTGAAAAAGCTACAAGCTTCTCAAGGAAGCTACACACTCTTCTCTCTCCTCTCCCTCTCTCACACAGCAGCATGCTCCTTCTTTGGAGCTAAAAATGTGCTTCATTTCATTAATAATACTATCTAAATTCAAAAACTCTAAAAGCATCTTCCATCCTTACTATCACTTTCTCTCTCTAAGCTTCATCTTTTTCTCCCAAAAGAAATTCTCTTCTCCTTCTCTCTAGAAACCTCACGGCTGCACCACTCCTTCCCCCACCATTATTGCTGTTTTCAAGCTACCATTTTGCTTGGATCCATCTCTCCATTCAAGCTTTCCTCTTATTTTTTTTAAATCACCTACAAAGAACTCAACCTTCCCTCTCTATTTCTTCTCCTCTTCCACCGTCAAACCCGCCATTTTTGGCCAAAAATGTTTTCTTGCTCCACCAATCTTATTTCTTACATCTTTGCATCATCTTAAACTTTTTTCTCTTTTGTGACCATCACCTAAATCCACCATTTTCATCTTCTTCCATAAAGTCCTAAGATTTGGAGTTTTGAGGTAAAATTTGTAACTTTTTCCATTTTCTCCCCTTATTTTCATGATTCTTGATCATCTTGGTGACCAAGAACTTCTCTTTTATGGTTTGATTTGTTTATTGTGAAAGTTTGATGCCCTAGGATTTTGGTGGTGGTAGAGGCCAAATTTTGCAAGAAGCTTCAAGGGAGTTCCTTTGCTTGTTTTCTTTCTTTGTAAGAGGGAGATCATCCACTTCAACCTCTATTGGTAGTGGAAACTTGTATTGTGTGTTGGTTGTGAGAGAATCCATGATAGGGTTACTCTCTTGGTTGTGTGCTTTCTTTTATGATTCTTGTATTGATTTTGGCTCAATGTGATTTATTGGTTATATTGGTATACATTGTTAATCTTGGATTGATTCTTATTGAATTGGAAACTTGAAATGGAAGCAAATGACCCTTCCTTGCCTTTTTCCAAGAGGCTCACGGCCATAAATCCTAAAATATGGTGTTCTTAGTGAAAAATTGTAACAAGATGGAAGCATGGTTAATCAAGAGAATAACATGTAATAAATTGAATGAAAATTTGAGGTTCCTAACCTTCGAGAGGATCACGGCCTCTAGGACTATTTAGGGCTTAACCATGTAACTTTTTACAACTTTGAAATTTAATTAATTAAGTAATTAAATAGTTAATAATGTAATGGAAGGAAATCAATTTGATAACCTAAGAGGAATCTTTGAACCTAAGAAAAGAATAAGGATGTGTGAAACTTGGAAAGCCTTAGAATAATTTTCTAAGTAAATGTAACCAAATTTAAAGTAAGGAACCTAACAAAATGAGAGAATTCCTCTAGAGAAGAATTTCATAAGAAATGCTAAATTAAAGTGAGACTTTGAGAATCATAAGACACTTAATTAAATAAGTTTTATTATGAATAAAGAGAATGACTAATTGGATTAGAGAAACAAGAATTAAGAGTGTAAGTGAGACTTTGAGAATCATAAGACACTTAATTAAATAAGTTTTATTATGAATAAAGAGAATGACTAATTGGATTAGAGAAACAAGAACTAAGAGTATAAGTGAGACTTTGAGAATCATAAGACATTTAATTAAATGAATCTTATTAAGGACAAAGAGAAGAATAATGATAAAACCTTATGAGACAATGGTATGTCCTAAATTAATTATGAATGACGACTTCGTTATCGGGCCCATGAGTGGGACCTAAATCTGTTGATGACTATTTTGGCTTATGATTTTAAAATGCATGATTCTTGAATTTGTATAATTGAGATACTTTGAGAGAACATGCATTGACATCATTGTGCTATTGGGTCGATGAACCGGACCTTGGAAACATCAGAAAGACTATTGAGTCAGATGTGATTTGATTTCATTGAATATGCGTTTGAGCATCATACTGTTGTGGCGTTTTATGCCTAAGGAGTAAGCAAGAACTTACAAGATAGTGCGATCCATCATTGGATCTCAGGGGGTGTTTGTGTGTGGTGATCCACTTAGTGATTATGTTATCATATTGTATACCCCTGGCCGTGGTGGTCCATTGCAACGCACGACGAGGACCCGACAAACACTATTACTTTTCGTGGTCCGGCGTAGACTGTCTACTTAGAGGGGACAGATCTTCTGGGACGTTCATCTCCGATTCTTGTGTCTAGCTCGATGGAGTAGGAAATGAGTACATTGTACATAAGAATGGTCAGTATACGCATTGTGCATATGCATGGTCATCATACATACTGTCATGGCATAGTTAATATTCATATATTGTGATGTACATTGTTGAATCACTTACCGACTGAAAATGTAATTATGCTTGTTGACTTGCGATATCTCCGTGATAATATGATTATGTTTATTATTCTGTAATATTCTTGTATTGACATGATGTTATCTGCCTGTACTTAATATTGTTATATGTGAAAGGCATTATTGTCTTTCGTTGTGTTTCTTACTGCCATAATTGATAATGGACTTGGATATCTCACCTCTTGTATGTATTATCCTTGTCTTATGTAATTCTTGTTTAAAGACTGTTGAGGGGACGCGGTTGACTCCTTCCGGATCTTTACTTGGTTCGATCTCTTATATTCGCTAATGTCGTCAAGAAGGGGTTCTATTGGGTTTGTTAGGATTTTGTTCACTGGTGGCACCAATGCTTGGCGAGTCGACTGGGCTGGAGAGCGTATACGGTACGCTGGAGACTTGATCTTGATTGTGAGGAGGACTCGTGATGGAGACCCTATCCTGACTCTTACTACATCGGTGTATCTGGAGTTTGCTCTGCCTATTCGGGAGTTATGGGGTGATCCGCTTTACAGCCCTAGAGACCATGAGGATTCGATGACATCAGTTGCTAGGGCACCTGCTCGCGGGATTGCACTCTATCCTATTTTTGTGTCTTCAGGTGACCCGTGGGAGGATCCTGAGGTGGATCCGATGGAGTACCCAACTCCTTAGACGTGGATGTCTTTATGGGTAGTTTATGTTTCTTTCTGTAGTACTTATTTTAAGGAGTAATTTGAGTATACCTGTATTTTGAAGTCCAAGTTGATGTATTTTATTTGGGCGGTATGTGAAATGCTCCGCGCCATGTATGCTTTAAATTAATTATCTAGTCCTATGAACTGTATTATGATTTTGACTTGTTGAACTATACGTGCTAATGACGGCTTATGTATTATTTCATCCGAGGCTCACATATTCGGTATATGCACAATGGTTTAATTTGGATAAATATTATTTGAAAGTTGTAGCATGCCAAAAATTTAGTATTCGCGGTATAATGACGATTGTGCCGTGGTTATTAAATCGAGGGGTGTTACAATAGGAAAGAAGTTGTTGCATTCATGAACCTGTCATCCACATTGATAGCATAAAGATTACTTTTGAAAAAATTAATTTTAAGGCCTGAAACTAATTCAAAGCCTCTCAAGAGGGATTTTAGACGCCACAAATTTCCCCAAGTTGGTTCACACATAAGAATTGTGTCATCTGCATATTGCAAAATTAGGAATGATGTGTCCTGGAAAGCCTTATATTCTGTTAGAACCCCCAAATCCACCACCTTATACACCAATCCAGCTAAGCCTTCGGTAACTATGAGGAAAAGGAAAGGTGCTAACGGGTCACCTTGTCTTAGCCCCCGAAACGTAGGAAAGTCCTCCGTAGGACTACCATTTACTAAAACGGACATCATGGTGGACCTTATGCAAGCTTTCATCCAATTTCTCCATTGTCAATCAAAACCCATCCTAGTTAACATGTATTCTAGAAAACCCCAATCAACTGAATCATAAGCTTTTTCAAAGTCGACCTTTAGAAGTAAACATTTATCTTTCCGCCTTTTCACCAAATCAACCAATTCTTTAGCGATTAACACCCTATCCAAAATCTGTCTGTGAGGCAAGAAAGCATTCTGAAAAGGAGAAATGATCTTGCTCAAAACCACCTTGAGCCTAGATGCCAAAATTTTTGCAATTATTTTATATAAGCACCCAATCAAGGAAATGGGCCGGAACTCCCTAAGGGATTGCGGGTTGTCTGACTTGGGAATTAATGCTATGAAAGAAGCGGCAATGGCTTTTGGCAAGCAGGCATTATGCTGAAATTCAATAACAAAACCCAGAATATCTTCCTTTAACATATCCCAGTGAGCCTTTACGAAATTAAAATTAAAATCGTCAGGTCTTGGACTTTTATTACCTTCATAACTCCAAACCGCATCCTTCAATTCTTCAAGTGAGATGGGAGAGACCAACATTTGATTTTCAGCTTTCGTCACACTTGTGAAAGTGAGCCCATGTAGAGTAGGGCAAACAAAATCAGTATTAGCTGGGAATTAATCTTGGAAAAATCTTCTTACTTCATTTTTGACTTCAGGTACCGTCTCTAGCCATCTATCCCCAACCTTCAAAGCAATCATTTGATTTCTCCTCTTCCTAGCTTTCAAGCAAGTATGGAAGTACTTTGTGTTAGCATCCCCTTCCGCGATCCATTTACATCTTGATTTCTGCAACAATAAGCTCTCTTTGTCATGCAGTTGTTTCCAGAATTGTGTTGTCAACAATTTCCTTTGTTCTGGATTTATATCACCCCCATCTGCCATTATCTCATCCAAATGATTAAGCTCAGCAACTGTGTTTGCAATATTCAGGTCTACCACCCTGAACACCTCTTTGTTCCACTTCCTCAACTTCTCTTTTGGAATCTTAAACTTTTCTTTTAAAACATAGCTTTTCCACCCCTCCACTTGTGCACCAACCTAACAATCTTCCACAAACGCCCTATAGTCTTTGTGTTCAAGCTAACAGTTGTTGAAGCGGAATGGTTTGGGCCCCCAATTCTTTTCTGCGAATTTCAACCAAACAGGGCAATGATCAGAAATGTCTCTGTCTCTTACCCACTGAGCATCCGCTTGCCATACTTGAATTGTACAATCTGATAAGAAAAACCGATCCAACCTACTCATAGAAGTGCCATCGGAGCTGAGCTAAGTGAATTTCTTGCCTAACACAGGCAAGTCTATTACCTCTATACTTTCCACAAAATGTTTGAATTCCAGAATTTCTGCCTGATTTATTTGATTACTATGCCTCTGCCTTTCCGCTGGATCCATAACAGCATTACAATCACCTACAATGCACCACTCACCCTTCGAAAAACCTCTTTTTGACATACACAAATCTGCCCACAGCTTTCTTTTCCCATCCATGGAACATGGTGAATAAACATTAACAATGTAAAATGGCACAGATGAACTTCTAACTTCTACACAAATGCCAAGGAAACTAACCCCTGAAAAAAGAAACAAGACTCAAAATAGCCCCACCTTCCACAAGGAAATCATACCACCTGATAACCCATTAGACTCTTTCACAAACCAGTCAAAATCCTCTCCACCCTATGAGCTGGTCACAAACACATTATCTACCGAATCACACTTTGTTTCTTGCAGCAAACAAATGTCAAAATTACCTGAAATTAGGAAAGACTGAATCATGTGTCATTTTGCACTGTCTCTCAGCCCCCGTGTATTCAGTGTGACAATCTTCATTTTTATTGTCCATTCTCCTCCCTCTCCATCTGCACCTCACTCTCTTTTGCCTCCAGCTCACCAATTTTAGCAATATATACTTCATCATTGACCACAACAATGACCCCAATCTCATTTGTTTGTGACCACATCTGAACGGCCTTTTCTGCCTCATAACTCTTCCAAAATCTCGTATTACCATGGTTCAAATCAGAGCTAGTGGTAGATTCACAACACAAAATCGTGCCACCTGAGAACACTGAACTCTCTCTAGAAGACTCCGCCCCTCCTTGTTTCATGCTCTGTCTTCGACCTCTCTGCCTAATTGTAATTAAAGGGTTTCTAGTTACCCCTTTGGAATTACATTGTAACAGACTCAGTGAGTGCATCGAATCCTCAAGTGTCAAATTTACTCCAACCGTAATTAGTCCAAAGTCTAGATCCAAAATCGGCCCATCATTGTTCTGCATAGGAAGGCCACCATCTATCCCAAAATGGCCCGAAAAAACTTGTTGTCATGCGTGTGAGTTGGATGAGACTCCCTTTTTTCCACTCACCATGTGGCTCTCGCGTGTTTTCGGAATCAACGTTGGGCCTGCTGAAATATTGACAACCAGCCCATTTCCATTTGACAAGGTAAGGGCCCACTATCCATATTAACCGCCTGATTGCTATTTTCCTCGTATGACCTTTCTCTTTCCACTTCCACATTCAAATCATTCTCCAAAACATGTGCTTTTATTGTGCCATTATTGCCCGCGGACAAAGTGCAACGAACGTAGCTTTCGTTTCCTGTGCTGCATGAATTTCCTTCTCCTATTGCTGCATTTATTTCATTATTCAAATTAACATTATCCACCTCATAATTGTGATTAATTGTCTCATTAATGTGCTCATTACTTTCCTCAAAAAATTCTCCCTCCTCCATCTCCGGCGAGATCTTCGACCCTTCGCTGTCATACTCTGAATCAGACCCAGCTTCAGACTTCTCCATTACAGACGGCGTCAACCATTGCATTGGGCTATACCAGTCTTCTACAATTTTAATGGAAAAGACCATTCCATTTATGTTAATAGAAACTATTAAGAAATAAGGATGTAACAGTATGATAATGTAACAAAATGTTTATGATAGGAATCGATAGAAAAGTTTGTTTAAGTTGATCTGCATAGTTTGTTAGCTTATCTGATAGGATCTGTTAGCTATCTGTTATCTATTTGTTTGCCCATGTACTGCTATAAATATCAGCAGATTTGTATTCTTCAATTCAATATACAGAAACCATTTGTTTCAATATGGCATCAGAGCAGGTTGATTCTGAAAAGTCAGATTCGGAGAAGAAAAACCATACCTCCGATGATGGCAAGAATTCACTTGTTCTTACACCCAGTTCTCCCTATTATCTTAGTTCCTCAGACAATCCAGGAACACCTTTAGTTGCAGTTGTTCTCAATGGAGAAAATTACCGAACGTGGGCACGCTCGATGAAGACAGCACTTCGTGCAAAAACAAAACTTGGTTTTATTAATGGAACAATCAAGGAACCAGGACGCAAAGCAGCAGATCATTTCAACTGGGAAAAGGCGGATTCGATGGTGATGGCGTGGATCATAAATGCTACCGATCCAAGGTTGCATAGCAGCATCTCACACGCAGCAATTGCGAGAGATGTTTGGCTCGATCTCAAAGAACGCTTTGCCCAAACAAATGCACCTAGGATCCATCAATTATGGCGCATGCTTTCCTTAATGCAGAAGGAAGAAGACTTAAGTGTAACAGAATTTTACACTAAATTCAAAGGTCTTCTTGATGAACTGAATGAACTCCAACCATTGCCAGAGTGCACATGTGGAGCGGCAAAGCAGTTGGTGCAAAGGGAGGAAGACCAGCGAGTCCATTTGTTTCTTGGAAGTCTTGATAATGAGCAATATGGCCATGTCAAGGCAACCATCCTCAATGTTGATCCATTGCCTCCGCTCAGACGAACGTTCAATCACATCTTAAGGGAGGAAGGACGCTTGGTTGCAGAAAAGGAGAAAGGCAATTCAAAGTCAGAATTGGGAGCAGCTTTTCACTCATCCTGGGGGAACAAGCAGAAGGGTCGAGATGGGCCTAGACCTAAGTGTGAGCATTGTGGCAAGATTGGGCACATCAAGGCAAAGTGCTTTGAGATCGTTGGGTATCCTTCCAACTGGGATACTCGACGAACACATCGTAGGAACAAGCAAGGACCACACACTGCTGCACAAGTAACCCATACTGATGAGGATCAGCAGAAGGAAGATACAGAGGTGGCAAACAAGGCTCACGCACTACATGGAATGCGTATGAGGAATATTCGATCATCTTATGATAGCATGGCTGGTAATGAAGAAATTCAGTGGATTCTGGACAGTGGTGCATCACACCACATAACCCCCTTATATTCTATTTTAAAGGGAGTTCGTAAGCTAGAAAAACCTTTCTACATTACAGTTCCTACTGGAAATACTGTGTTGGTAGAAAAAGTGGGAAGCATTAATCTAGATAGAAATATCAAGCTTGATAATGTGTTGCATGTGCCTGATTTTAGTTGCAATTTAATTTCCATACATAAGTTGACACGAGATTTGAATTGCATCGTAACTTATAAATCTGATTGTTGTGTGATACAGGACTTAGCCATGAAGAGGATGATTGGATCGGGTAGCATGCATGATGGGGTTTATGTGTACAAAGGAATGATGCAAGGAGCTTCTTTTGCCACTACTCATGGAGATAGCACCATCCTTTGGCACGCCCGAATAGGCCATCCCTCAGTCCAGGCTCTTAAGCATCTTTCTCAGTTAGTCAAGTGCAATTTTGATTTCAATAAAATTGATTGTTGTGACATATGTCATAGATCAAAGCAATGTAGACCTTCTTTTTCTCAAAGTATTAATAAAGCCAAGGAGCCTTTTGATTTGATCCATTGTGATTTATGGGGGAAGTATAATACAGCTTCACATGATGGTTCTCACTATTTTCTTACTATTGTTGATGATTACACTCGTGGGACATGGGTTTACCTAATGAAGCACAAGACTCAAACAACTGGGATCTTGATAAATTTTTGGAACATGGTTAAAACTCAGTTCAATGCAAACATTAAGAAGATTCGAAGTGATAATAGGACCGAATTCACTAATTCAAACATGTAGGAATTCCTTCAACAAAAGGGAATATTACACGAGTCCTCTTGTGTAGCCACACCACAGCAAAATGGACGGGTAGAACGAAAACACAGGCACATCTTAAATGTTGCTAGAGCTTTGAAGTTCCAAGCAAATCTCCCTATTCATTTCTAGGGAGAATGTGTATTAGCTGCTACTCATATTATCAACAGAACTCCCACAGTAGCTAATCAAGGAGTCACTCCATATGAGATGCTTTTCGGAAAGCCGCCAACCTATGATCATCTAAAGGTGTTTGGTTGTCTCTGTTATGTAGGAACAGGTTCCAAACAGCGAGACAAATTTGATTCAAGAGCTGAGAGATGCATTTTCTTGGGATACCCACAAGGACAGAAAGGTTGGAAAGTGTACAACCCAAAGACACGAGAGTTTCATGTTTCTCGAGACATCATATTTTACGAGCACACACTGCCTTATATTTTGCAAGAACAGAATACAGCAACAAGGTCTCCAGCAAACATGTTTTCTAATACTTCTGAACCGCAAGGGGAGGAGGATCATGTAGCTGAAGAAAGACCCATGGACGACTCAGGAAATCATGAACAAGAAATTCCAGCCGTGACAGAAATGGAGGTCCAGAGTGAGGGGGAGACTCACAGGGCAACTAAGATTATAGAACTTGCACAACGCACACGAAAACCTCCAAGCTACCTATAAGATTACTATTGTCACACAGCCCACGTAAACCCCACATGCATAGGCTCGAACCACTCAAACTCTTCAGGTAAAGTCTATCCTATTACCAATTTTATAAGTTATGATTATTTTTCCCACAAATATCAAGCTTACCTTGCAGCAGTGACTAGCCATGAAGAGCCAAAGACTTATATACAGGCTATGCAGAAACAAGAATGGCAAAAAGCCATGGCACAAGGGCTTAAAGCTCTGGAAGATAATGGTACTTGGGATCTAACTTTGCCACCCAAAGATAAGAAAATTATGGGGTGTAAATGGGTCTACAAGGTGAAATATAAAGCTTCAGGTGAGGTCGAAAAATACAAAGCCCGCCTCATAGCGAAGGGGTTCACACAGGTGGAAGGAGAGGATTTCAATGAGACTTTTGCACCCGTGGCCAAGATGACTACGGTTCGTTGTTTACTATCAGTTGCAGTAGCAAAAGGCTGGGAGCTCCATCAAATGGATGTGAGCAATGCCTTCTTACACGGAGACCTAGAAGAGGAAGTCTATATGCAAGTACCAGAAGGCTACAAAGTTCCTCAAGCAGGGATGGTATGTCGACTGAAAAAGTCATTATATGGGCTCCGACAAGCTTCTCGCAACTGGTATTCGAAACTTTTTCAAGCACTCATAGAGTATGGATTCCAAGAATCTCACGAAGATCATAGTCTCTTCACTTATTCCAAGGGCAACACGTTTCTAACAGTGTTAATCTACGTTGATGACCTTGTGATTGTAGGTAATGACACCTCTATTTGCAGCAAGTTTAAGCAATATCTATACAATTGCTTCCATATGAAGGACCTTGGAGTTCTTAATATTTTCTAGGGCTGGAACTTGCTCGAGGACCATCTGGCATGTTCATATGTCAACGTAAATATATACTGGATATTCTGAAAGAATGCAAGATGCTTGACTGCAAACCAGCTTCTTTTCCGATGGAAGAAAACCACAAGCTTACACTTGACTCGGGGCCCTTTTATTTTGATCCTCCTCGTTATCACAAGCTTGTTGGTCGTCTTATATATCTCACCATATCTCGTCCAGAAATTACATATTCGGTGCATATTTTGAGCCAGTTCATGCAGTTCCCGAAACAAGCTCATTGGGATGCAGCTATGCATGTCCTAAGGTATCTGAAGTCTTCACCAGATCAGGGAATTATTTTGCCAAAAGATAATGATCTTAACTTGGTTGTCTATTGTGATTCGGACTGGGCATCATGTCCTCTCACTCGGAGGTCAATATCTGGGTATTTGATGAAGCTTGGTTCAGCTCCCATTTCATGGAAAACCAAGAAACAAACCACCGTGTCTAAGTCTTCCAGTGAGGCTGAATACAGAGCCATGGGACACGCTGTCAGTGAGGTTCTTTGGCTGCGTAGGTTATTGTCAAGCCTGCAAGTTCATTATACTTCACCCACTATACTTCATTGTGATAATCAAGCAGCGATTCACCTTGCAGCCAATCCAGTTTATCATGAAAGAACGAAGCATATTGAAGTAGATTGCCATTTTATTCGTACACACTTACAGGAAGGCACAATTTCGACTAGCTATGTTCCAACTAAGAAGCAGCAAGCTGACATATTCACGAAGGCCTTGGGTGCAAAGTCATTCCAGGAATTAACGGTCAAGTTGGGTACTCACAGCCCTCACACTCCAACTTGAGGGGGAGTATTAAGAAATAATGATGTAACAGTATGATAATGTAACAGAATGTTTATGATAGGAATCGATAGAAAAGTTTGTTTGAGTTGATCTGCATAGTTTGTTAGCTTATCTGATAGGATCGTAGTTGATAGGATCTGTTAGCTATCTGTTATCTATTTGTGTGCCCATGTACTGCTATAAATATCAGCAGATTTGTATTCTTCAATTCAATATACAGAAACCATTTGTTTCAATAGAAACCACTCTATTCACCAAATCATGCGTCCTTGATCTATAAAGAATTATTGCCACATCAAACGAACTTTTCTTCCTTGTACTTTCATCTACATCCACAAAAATCCCAAAAGTTGATACGATGAATTCAAAGAGTTCCATCGACCACGCATGTATTGGAATACCATAGACCCTAACCCAAGTTAGTCTCTCATTGTCTATGTCTCTGGGACTCCAAGGTATCACTTCTTCAAACCATTTTAGAAGCCACTCCTTATGGTTGTTTATCAAAGCATTAATTTCACCCTCATCATCAGATTCTAAGAGAACCAAGTTAGCTCCCATTGGAGTAACTTCGATTGAGAAGATACCCTGTCTATGGAACTCTTGTGGAATGCAATAAGACATGCCTGGATGGCAAACTTTTCCCACGTACGCCTTGCCCATCCTTTGCAAATATTCGTTTTTCACTGTGAAGTCAAGGTTTGCCTTGTCCTGCTTACACACATATTTTGTTACCTGCCTTCTTCCTTGTTTTCCAACGTTGATACCACTTTGCTTCAGCACATTAGCGTATGACCTCCCCTGGTTTCCAACAATAACAACTTTTTGTTTCGCCCTACTGTTATCCGCATAGGAAACGTGTCCTTGTGGCTCCTTGACAAGTCGAATGATCCTAACAGCCTTCGGGTTATGAGCAGCCTTGGTGTCTCTAACAAACCTGGGCAGATTGACATGTATCTTTGTGCTCCCTATAAAATTATTATCAAGTTTAATGGCAAGCAGATCCGCTTCTCTGACGTCACAAAAACGTACGAAACCAAAACGCTTCCCTTGTTTGTTTCGCTTATGGGGGATTACAACCTCCACAGCCCTCCCATATAATTGGAAAACCCCCAACATGGCCTTAGCATCAAAATCTTCTGGGAATTCTGAGAAGAAATATGATGTGTAGCCATAGTCACCTTTGATCTCCCCTATCTCCAAACGCGCAATATCCATCCAATATGACTGGCGATGAGTTAAGCCACTATTACTTTAATTCTGGTTTCTTTATGCAAAGTGACTTGAACCTCTATTTCATAGCCGAATTCAATTTTCTAATCTTTCTCAATTTGATACTCTAGCCTTTAGCCTCTTAATCATCCTCAATTCGACTCTGTTTTGTGTGTTTCCTCTAATTCCATTCTTACCTTCTCAATCAAAACAATTTTTTTAAAAAAAGAGAAAGACGAATGTTATCCGAAAAAACCTACACCTCAAAGTCGTACATGTATTGCGCACATAAATAACCTTCCATACATTCGCATTTTTTTTTTCTTTTGATAGGCTCGTATATTCATATAAAAATGTTAGTAGCACATTACTTTTCATATATATTTCTCTCGTATCTATTTATATAATTGAATTAGAATATAAATATATAAAAAATAAGATAAATTTAATTATAATTAAATGATAAAAATTATATAAATATAAAATAATATGATTTAAATTAACCTTAAATTCCTATATGTATTGCACATATAACTAACCTTCCATATATTCACATTTTGTTTTTGATAGGCCGATATATTTATAGAAAAATATTAATAATACATCACTTTTATAATTTTATACACATCTTTTTATATTTGTTTATATGATAAAATTAAAGTATAAATATATAAAAATAAGATAGACTCAATTATAATTAGATAACAAAAAATATATAAATATAAAATTTTATATATATATATATAAATGTGTGTGAGTAATATTTTCAAAATAAATATCTATTTTGTCTAATTATCTGACAATGGATTATTGCCAGGCGATGATCATGGGTTTTTTTTGTTTTTGTGTGTACTAGATTATGTGCTTTTTTAAGTGGGGCTTTATACATGTCTCAATCATAGAAAAATGCTCAGGTAAGATGAAAAAGGGAAAAAATAAAAATCAAGACATCATCTTCCGCATTGTTCGAACCAGGCAATATGGAGGTTTGATTTTGGTTGATTAGTTAAACTTCAAAATTTAAACAAGGTTGAACAACCCTATCTACTTGGAGATATTGATAGGAATCCCATTGAAACCCATCTCTATAGTTATTTTTAGCAACGATCTGAAGGTTATTAATTTCTAATTACCGTCAAAGGTCCCAAAAGAGAATTAATAGGAGGAGAAATAGAAGCAGCGGAAACGAACGCAAACGGATAGGGATGAGGATGGAGACCTGAACAATCCGATTTTGTACAGCTACTTATAGAAAGTAGAAGAGACAAAAATACTTAGAATTAAGTAATTAGGGTGTCCCCCGCATGGGTTAAGTCGGTTCAACAGTATTTTTAGACTCAATCTATTCATTAGAGTAATGAGTTGGGTTAAGCTAAGTTGGATCGAGAAAATTTTTTCGTTCAATCCGATCCAATCTGACTCGCAAAGAATGAGTTGAGTTAAGTCAAATTTGTGGGTTTGATATGTTTCTTAAAAAGAAAAATTCTTGAAAAAAAGTTAAAATATAAAATGTAACAAATTAACATTGTAAGTCTTAATCTTAAACATAATAAGTTTCAATCTAACAAATTCATAAGTCTCAACCGATCTTACTTAAGCATAATTGGTCTTAATCTCAAGTAAACTAAACATTACAAGTCAATAAGTGTATAACAAATTAACAACTAACAAGTCTTACTAAGTTTAGAATAAATTAAATAAAGTTAGTCATAACTCAAACAACAAATTAGTCTTACCAATCGAAGTCAGTGTCATCACGCATGTCATATGTATTGACATAATCATTAATTTCACTCTCTATTTTTTTTTATATACTCTTTATCATCTAAATGACATTTTTACTAAAAAAATGGCGTAGGTGAGTCAGGTTTGTGCAGGTTGGACATGTTCCAACTCGTTACCTGACACACATACTACAAGTTGTAGTATTTTTCAACCCAACCTAACTCGTATACTCAATCCAATCTATATTTTATGGATTGAATTGAGTCAAAACTTACGAGTTCGCAGGTTGACCCGACTCACTAAACACCTCTATAAGTAATGTTTCACCAGAAGTAACAACTATTAGAAAAAAACAATTATTAAAACGTGAATTTGCAGGATTTGAGAAGCCCAAAAATCATTTTGGATTTTGCCATTCAAACATCAAAATTAAACTCAGAATTACGTTTATCATCAACCAAAATTATGGAGCTCAAAATTAAAATTATGTCTCAAAGGGGTATCCAATGACTCTTTTTCCAAGTTAAAAATAAAAATAAAAAATGACACATTCTTTTTCAATCCTCTTAAGTGCAAAATAGGAAGTTACCACATTCCATTCACTCTATAACCTTTACACATTTTTCACATCACCTCTACTAAGCACAATCTGAAATTATACGAATTTGGTTCATAAAAAATTATCACTAAAATTGCCCAAGGACTATAAACTGATATACACATTTGAGACAAAAGTTTGCTTCCACATTTTTATTTTATATAAAAAGATTATTTCATGAACCACGAGATTCCAAATCTAAAAACTGAATCTTATATAAAAGGAACCATGAGAACCATTACGGAAATACCATATCATGAAGAAATACACTATATATAATCTTGCTGCTATACCTTCAACTTATAGCCTTTTTCATTTTCTCAAATGTGGTCCGAGTCCCAAACGTTCCCAATGGAACGTCATTGCTTATCCAAAAGAATGTAAAGGATGCCCATTGTTTCATTGGACCAGTGCAACTCCTCGCTCAGCTCCCAAATCCCCAACTTTGTAGGTCCCACACAGCCCCACACATCATTTTACTTCATTAATCAATGGGACCTGCTTTGATTGTTACTATCATATTGATGATGATGCATTATGTGACGGGGGGGGGGGGGGGGGAGTGTGGACCCACCTCCTTTTCGGTGCAACTTATGACTCAAAAACAATGAAATGCCACTATTGCTTGCTTGGGAGCATCATCATATCATACTTTTCAAACTTCAGCACGTGGAGAGCTCTAAAGTTATGACAGTGGGGGGCACCTCACTGATTGGGTGGTACTCATGAAATTGCGTAGTCCGCCAGCGCAATGCTCGTGGATCCCCTCCATTTTACTCATGTCTCCTCCGTTGTTGGTTGTTCTGTCTGCATGAATCAAATGGGAGATGCTGCTGATAGATAATAATGGATGATATATATGCTATTCTTATGGCTTATTAATTCAAACAGAAAAAAAAGGAGAAAGAAAGGAATAATGGATGATATATATGCTATTCTTATGGCTTATTAATTCAAACAGAAAAAAAAGGAGAAAGAAAGGAAAGTAGTTTCCATATATCAATCATTATATATGGTTTTTTGTTTTATGTCATTGATTCAAAGCATTATGTTACAAATCATTAATAGAGGTGGAGATGTATTAAATGTGTACGGAAGCGCCATAGATTTATTCATACCTTAATTAATGGATCATTTATTTAAATTGCTGTCCTCATATTCAATCTAATCACATAATATATAATGAGAAAGTAATTAACTTAAAAGTTGTTGTGTGTCTTTTTTGTTAGTAAATATTTGATTTGATTTGATGATATATGAGTATATGACAAATAATAAAGTTAAATTTTTGTCACATATCATTTGATGTAGTTTTTTTTTTCATACATAAAGTGATGTGACCAATGTCATATTTATAGAAAAAATATATAATAAATAAATTAATAAAAAAATCAAATAATTCTAAATTAAAATCACGTTTCAGCTTTCTGATTTAATTTTTCTCAATTTTTTAGTAATAGAAAAAAAAATTACTTTTTTGAATGAAATACAAAAGTATGATGAAACTAAGAAAAATTCATTCTTTGGACAAAAATAGAAGAACATTTTGAAACCCATAATTTCTAACAAAATAGAACACTATATTGAAGCCCCAAAATACATATCAGTCTTCTTCTTTGTCGTGGTTGCTTGATATTTCTCTCATGGGTACATTATTGCGAGTCTTACGAACTGTACTAGGAAGCGATGTAAGAGGCTCATGACCTTGTGAACAAATCAAAGTTATGTAAAAATAGAGACAAAGAGGAGAGTTGAGAAAAAAGAATAAGAACATAGGATGAGTTGTACCTAGGAGTGGCAGTTGTTAAAGCGGACGAGCAGTGACTGGTGGCGATCGACCTCCGACAACCTCTAGGTTGGGAGTAGGAGTGGTTGAGAGGTTAGCGTATTCTTTAAAGTAGTTTTGTTGCTTTTGTCAGAGGCCACCAATTATCAATCTCTATAATTGATAAAAATTTTAATTTATTGTAGAATTATTTCTAATTATTATTTCCAATTCTTTCCCATTATTGTAGAAGATTAATTTATGCTTCTTTCTATTTTTTTGTCAACGAATCAATTTATCTAATTTCCTAATATATATTGTGGTCAACATTAAATATTAATTTTAGTTTATTTTTAATGAGAACCATGACATACAAAAGAATATAATTATCTTCTTAAATTTTCTCATAAGATGGAGAATAAATCAATGTAATTTTATCAACTAATTTCCTTCCAATTTTAGATTCAAACCAAGTAAAAACCATTCAATCAATTACCATAATTGTCATTACCATTAAAAATAAATTATGCCAACTATTATAAGTAAACTTAGAATACTATTAATTCATTTATCCAAATTAATTCATTTAGTAAACTAAGAATACTCTACCATGAAATTAGGAACCAAAATATGAATAAATAAATATAAATTATGACATGATATATATGATAATAATTAAAGCATCAAGTTAATTGTTTTTATTACAATCTCTTAAAAAATATTAAAAAAATGCACAAAAGTAATAATATTAATATACATGTTTCATACCTTCATAATCAACTATATAATATAAATTCAAATAAAAAATTATTTAACATAAATTAGAGAAATTTAGTGCTCTCATAATTTATACATTTGATGTATTAAGTAATCAATTCCATATCAAAGTAATAATTATATTAATTACATTAATATGACTAATTCAAACATATTTAATAATTAATAATCACCAATATTATAATTAATAATTAATAATATTAATTTTTTAAAATTCATAGTCAACATTTTTAAATTAATAACATATCTTGTCAATTCTAATAATTAGCTTAATTATCATTATCTACATAATGGGGTTGAACTATTTATAAAGAAAATAATGAAATTAATAAAGATACTTTTCATATATTATTTATAATTTAATAATATCTTTATGAAAAAATTATTAGAGGACTCACTGTTGTTCAAGGTAATTTTTCAAATAAATATTTTAATTATTTTAAGAGGAAGTAAACTACTGACAAATAAGATTATTAGCCTAATTAAAATAATATTTCAAAACAAGTAATTATTAGCCTAATTATTCATAAGACTTAAATTTGTATGTTTTGTCTAAATCTCAAATTGTTCTCATTAAGTGGGCCATGACTTGGCCAAGAACATATGACCTCTAATTTTTTCATGTGTTATCCCAATCAACAAATAATTACATTACTTATTAACATGTGATAAGTATAGTAACTAATATTCTGCTATATATCATCTCATGTGATCATTTTTTGCTATATATGATCTAATATGGCAATATAAGACATGTGATAAAGAAAATGCCACATATGAAAAAATCAAATAATAATTAAAAAAATTCAATAACCAAATAATAAAAATAAAAATGAATAAGAATAAAAATTACAACTTCTCAAATAAGTAAAAATAATAATTAAAATATTTTATACGATTAAAAAAACTTCTATCATCCCCTGAAAAGAGAAATATTTTGTCATTTTTTCAATACAACACTAACATGTAATACGTATCGTCGAATGACACATATTCAAATACTAAAAATTCAATAAGTTAGAATATTGATGTAAACTTCTTTAAAAAAGAAAAATAATATTTAAATTACATAGGTAAAAGAAGAACAAAAAATGCAAATGGAATGAAAAAAAAAGAAAAAGAAAGATAAAAATTAAACTAACAGAAAATAGTTTACATGAATATATATATATAGGATATATAAGATTTTATCACATTTAGTTTTGAGACTATAATTGTTTAGGGTACATTAACTTTCTTTCCTAAGTGCGTTTTGAAACAAAAAATATTTCAATTTTATAAATATTTGTTTAAACATATAAATTGTTTTATAATATTATATATTTAAAATCTTTAGTATTTATATTAGAAATAAATCATTTCATGAAAATATTATATATTTTTAAACTAAATTTATAAATATTATTTTCTTTATGAATTATTACATATATTTTATTTAATAAAATTATTTTTAATTAAATTATATTTATTTTTATCATTTAATTCTTAAATTTACCTATGCATTGTACGGATACAAAATCTAGTATTACCAATATCAATGTATATCCAAATATATATATTAAATGGAAGACATGAAGGAAATATCACACCAACAATGGGCCTTTAAGAATTTTATAGCCCTTCTTGGAGAGATGAATTATAATATTTTATTTATTGAGTGTGGGTAATGTGAACGAGGAAGATAATTCCTTGGAGAAGAAGATACTATAGGAGAGTGTTTGAACTTCAAATTTGTAGAGTAGGAAGATAACTTCCCATATGTAAGTAGTGGAGCAGTTGAAATCGCATAATGATTTTTATGATTTTACTATTTTATCCATATATAATCAATCATATGAATTAAGCACTATTGTATAAAATTAAATGAGAATGGCAAAATGGGTAATTCAGAATTGTGACCAAACTAGAGAGAATCCCCTTTATGAATAGTATATATATATATATATTAGGGAATATGGGGAGCAATTATTCATTTTCTGCTCCCTTCACTCTCGCATTCTATCTTTTTCCTAGTTTCCAATGAACTCCTGCAATTTTTGGCCACCTTGTGTTGTAGGGACTAGTGATCCATTGGCTATAACAGATCTTGTATGATGGTTTTGATACGCGTAAAATATACTAAGAGCAAATTCACTCTATTGTATAGTAATATAGGACTTGTGTTCTAGTTGTCGATCCCACAAGAAATAAAGGGTAATTATTAGATTCGCTAAACTCTTAGTTATTTAAACAATTGTAAAAGTGAAGAGAAACTCAAATTAAAATCAAACAATAAATAAAGAAGAAATACGGACAATTAAATAATATAGAGATAAATCACTTAGAGAGAAACTAAGGCGTAAGGTTCACTTGAATCCAATTAATCATATTTTCATTCATTTATGATGTAAGGTATTTCTCTTGCTAATATTCTTTTAATTACTATTGAATCCCAATGGTCATGGATAAATAATATTTTATTCCTAAATTATTCACTTATTTGATCATTTAGTTGAATTAACTAGAAATGCATTAATCCCTAATTCAAGAGATGAATTAACATAATCGTCAATTCAATTGGTAGAATAAATTGATATTTGATCATTCACCAATCTAATCCTAAGTTTATTATATAGGTCTACTCATTGGTTGTGGAAGGTCATCGGTCAAACAATGAATTAAACATACCAAATTTGATCAAGTTCTGATAAGAATTCAAACAATACAATAAACCCAATTGAAATTACCTTAATCAAATTCAAAATCAAAACCAACTAATTAGGAAAACAAGATCCCCCATAGCCCTAGCTAGGAGATTAGTTACTCATATTCAATAACAAACTCATATTACAATACAAATTCATGCAAAGAAAATCCTGAAGAAAGGGGAAAAACTAGAGGGAAGAGAAACCAAAGCCCCTTTTACGGTGATTATGATCTTCAAGCCTTCAAAAATATTGTCCTCTCTTAGTAGCCGTCTTCCAAGGATTCGTGGCTGTCTTCTCTTGTGAATTATCTCTCCAAAGTTTGTCATCGCAAAAGTTATTTTTAGGTTTAGGGATTTGCTTCTATTTATAATATTTGGGGTAAAAACTATTATTTTTATGCACAAGAAACCTCACATGGCATTGTCTAAGCTCGACACGGCCATGTGAGCTTGAAAATAACGTAACTTCAATGTAAAAAGGGAGACAGGGCTGTGTCTAACTCCTCAATCACTTTTTTCAAGTTAGACACGGTCGTGTCTAACTCCTCAATCACTTATGAGTTGACACAGGACCTTGTCTAAGCCAAAATAATCTTCTTTTACTCTGAAAACGTGGTGTCTTCACCTGCTTTCACTCCAAATATGATAAATCTCTTTTAATATGCAAAAACAAAGACAATGATAACGATTCATCTAAAATTCATCAATAAACATAAGCAATCACCACAACTTATTAGGTTTGAGACTATAAAATATAAGCTTATTAGGTTTTTACTTGCACCTTAAAGCTTTGGTGTAACACCCTCCTTAGGGTATCACATTTCCGACTCCTGACTCATAATCTGAAAAGAAGTTCGCACAAAGTTTGAGTTATAAAAGATGGGTTTTAAAATTTCTTCTTTACTGAAACGTAAATTTACTGAAAATATTAGATAATATTAAAAATCATATTTCAACTATTCATTATGTAATATTGACACCAATTAATATCACAATTTAAAGAGAAATATAAAATTAACAGACTTATTTTTTTTAACAGTAGCAAACCCCATGACGGGTCCTACTTAATAGCACGGTACAACACTAACATTAAATCTTAACATACTTGTTCCTTCTCTTTTATCAACTTGATGCATTAGAACTTTACTCCCTGTCTACTCGGCACATCTTCGAACTTGAGACAGCCACTTTTTAATGTTTCCATCAATCTCTGAGTATCTACCACTCGTTATGTCTAAGACAACTCATTCCTTCTACTGTATAATTTTAACAATACAAACAAAGCAAAACAATATAACAAAGAGGTGAGATCACCTACACCAATACTAGCATGGCAGCACAGAGATAACACAAACAGCAATATCATACAGATAGATCATACCACAATTATGATCATGTCATCAACATTAATCAACTATCATCATCCAATCATTTATCAATTCAATTATCATAAACAATAATTATGATAATGCCCTCAGCATTATCATCATCATCAACCAAGTAATCAAAACAATTGTCACAGCCAATATTCCTCAATTAATATATCATACGATATAAATGCTCGATTTATGCATATGCACAAAGACTCGGTTTATCAAAAATAACTCCATGGAGGTTTTCACAATTTCGAGAAGAATGCTCTGGTTAATTGTCAGCCTTAGCCTAAAGACAATCTCTCAGTCGTTGAAAAGAATCATGTTCTTGTCGGGTATCGTCAATGCGTTGCAACGGATCGCATCTCCAAGTGGCACGGTACTCGCTAACTGTCCCACGCGGTCGACCGCCGCACCTCGACGCCCCAAGATCCATTATAGACCTCACTATCAATTCTCATTCCCTCTTCAACCACAAGGGCCATAATAGCTATTAGCTATATTTTATATAATGCACGAATATATCAGTGCAAGTCCAACCTCAAAGGGCCAAATCTTTTCAATTTCATTTGTTCAATGTAATCATATGCTTCAATGCATATTTTTCCAATGCACGTATAATGCACCAAATCCAACCACAAACATATCTTTTCAATGCATGTATAATGCACCAAATGCAAATCACAGGCAAAACATGTCATTTTCTCACACAGCATCCATATACAGGTTCTACAGTATTTGTACTATATTTTCAATAGGAAAATCATATTGTCACATTTTCATAGTTATAAAACACTTTCGTCATGTTTTCACAAAATTGCGCAACATTTTCATTTCATTTTCACAATTCCAAAACGTTTCTGTTACGTTTTCACAATACCATAACATTTCTTTTACATTTTCACAATACCGTAACACTCTTGTTACGTTTTTAAAATTCCAAAATGTTTTTATTACGTTTTCAAAATACTGCGACTCTTCTGTTGCACCTTTAAATCACGTATTAAATTTTTTAACATTTTTCTCAATCGCATAAAAATATACGTTTCTCAAATCGCGTAATGATTTTTTATCGTTTTCAAAATCGCGTAACTTAAAAATCATTCTTTTAAGTCGCGTAAAACATTTTCCATCATTCTCAAAATATTTAAAACACTTTCCAAATCACATAACAATTTTTCATCATTTTCACAATCACGTAAAAATATTCTATCACTTTTAAATCACATATTGATTTTTAAACAATAGTTCAAATCATGCAAAAATATTCTCTCATTATTTAATCACGTAGTGATTTTTCAATAATATTTTTAATAGTGTAAAATATTTAAACGCTTTCCAAATCACATAGAAATATTTTAACATTTTTCAAATCACGTAGAAATACGTTAACATTTTTCAAATCTCATAGAAATATTTTACTATATTTCAAATCATTTTTAAGATATATAAAATATTTTTCAATATTTTACAATTACGTAAAATATTCCTCAATATTCCAAACATTATTTTGGACTTAAATAAATTAATATTAATTTCAACACATTCTTCAAATTGCGTAACTTAAAAATCACGTTTTTAAGATACATAAAACATTTTTCATCACAATTTTATTACGAAAAATATTTCTTAGCCTTCGAAAATTCCTTTTTAACTTTTCTCAAAATAATATAACTTTGTATTTTATTTTTCATATTTTCCTTATTCAAGAAAATCTTTTTCCACATTTCTTAATTCAATAAATCCTTTTCCAAAATATAATTCACAAAATCAATTTTTCATTGATATAAATCAACGTTTCAAAACTTGACATTTTCTAACGTACTTCAAAACTCAAAATAAGTTATACATTAGTAGATTTTCATAATACCACTATATTCTTCATTTTTCCCAAATCATTTCCAAACACAACCTTCTTCAAAATAAATTGAAGTTCGAAAACATTTTCATTTACAAAAACTTAATTTCTCAAGTGATTAAAATGCTCTGATTCCCTTTTCAAATTCCTTGTATTAAATCAATTATATTTCCACTTGAAAAATTACTTTGTTTCATCAAAATCTAGGCATTATAAGCCTTCAAAAATGTGGACATGACTATTGAAAATTATCAAAATATTTTTCCTTCTAAATTGATATGGTTTTACACAAACAAAACCATTAAAATTTTATTTTCAAAACCGAAGTACCGATGGTTATAAAAAACCAAACACATTTGTTTAAATCCTTTTTCACTTTCTTTACAAATCCTTTTTCACTTTCTTTGCAAATCCTTATTCATTTTCTTTGCAAATTCTTAAAATCAATGTTTACCCGTTTCATTCAAAACTCATATTTAGAAAAACACTTAGGATCTTTTTATACAAAATAAATCAATAAAAATTCCTCAAAGATCGTATTCTTGTTCTCTTTAAAAATAAACCCTTTGTTTATTTTTCATACTTTTCAAATCATCTATTTTTATTTTTCATGAAAATATTAACTTGTGAATACCTATTTTGAGGTGTCTTGGCTGAAATTCATTAAGTTTTAGGGACCAAAAATTAATTCCCTTATTCTTGAAAAATTTCAACATGAACTCTAATTTTTTGGGAGCTCAAAACCGTAGCCTCTCCCTTGGCCTTTGGAGTCAAAAATCAATTTCCTTTCCACCATCAAATCATGGCATACATATACATATTTAAATATATATCACAAACATGCCATATCAAAGCAATAAATCATGCAAATCATATCAAGCATAAGCAAATAAATCAAAGCTCATAAACACACATAAATTATTACATGACCATGGATTGGAATCCTCACATAGATTCACCATCCATCAAATATAAGACCATCTCTCACCACCATACTTGGTTGGTGAGATGGATCTCCCTCTTACTTCTTGAAGATCCTAAAAAACTTCTTGATTTGCTTCTTTTTCCAAGTCCTTCACCACCAAAGGCTTCTCAAATACAAAACAAAATACATAGAAATCAGTATACTAAGCTTGATTAAGAGGAACCATGGATCAAACATGGTTTAGAACATGAAAAAGAGAGAAGAAATGAAGTTTCCTTACACTTCACCTCAAAAACCCATTAACTTTGATCTTGAATAAAGTCCATGAAGATGAATGATTTAGAGAAAATCTCCAACATGAAAGTTGCTTAGAATATCATGTAGATTCAAGATCTATGGTTGGATTAAATTAAACAAACTTGAAGGGTGGTCTTAGGGTGGTTGATCGAATTCCTCACAAGAAGAAAAACATAAGCTTTTTGATCTTTAACTTGAAGGACAAGGTTGTAGATGATAGAATTTTGAGAAGTTCCTAACATGAAACATTTTGTTTTGTATTGACATACATTATATTATGCATTTTATATATGTAATTAGATAAACATAATAAAGTCCTTAGAATAGTAAGTTTGATGCCATAAGTTGATCGTTCCTTTTGGTTACAACACTATTCTTAAATGTCCCTATATTATTGGGACTGGTGTACCGCATCTCACGGGTCATGAATATCAAGTCTTCACATTGGTACATATTAGAGTAATGATGTAATTGGATGACCCAAGAGAAGACGTGAGTGTCATAAGCGATTCTTAGTGATAATGGTGTTTGTGGTCCTTTGACCGAAATCACTACGAACATGAGAAGTTATGTGTTTTTGCCATCAGTTCTTGGTGTTCTTGAACAATTGGAAATCATGGAGAGAGAGAGAGAATGGTCTTTGTGTTGCTAAGTGTGATAAACATAAAAATAGAAGGCTGAATTTGAAGTGGGCAGCCAAAGTTGGAGATTCAATTGAATGGAGATATAAATAATTTACATGTTACATCCAACCCTAGCCGCACCTAAAAAGTGAGTGAGATAAAAATTTATTTAGCATGCATGCATGCATGTGGTGATTCTTCACATGGTCTAAGTCACTAAATGCCATCCATTGGTCATAAAAGTCCATTCAAGAACCTTGGAGAAGCTCTCCAAGCTGCATGAGAAGCCTGTGGCTCTTCATAGGATTAGGGACTTAATTGTTTTCAATTAAAACCTAATTGTATGCTAATTAATTAGTTAATTAATTAGGTCTAGTTTCCTA
Source organism: Ormosia semicastrata (assembly GCA_029884595.1). Taxonomy (NCBI): domain Eukaryota; kingdom Viridiplantae; phylum Streptophyta; class Magnoliopsida; order Fabales; family Fabaceae; genus Ormosia; species Ormosia semicastrata. Next base: position 34,616,814 of record JAQQTO010000047.1, on the reverse strand, counting down.
ATTTCACTTAATTAACATTCTAACTATATAACTAATTAATTAAACATATTATGGCATATATCATAGTCTCTAAATAAAATTAGGACATTTAATTAGTAATTAGATTATCACTAATTAATAATTAGATTAGTTCACTTAGCTTGTTAATTAGGCCATTAGATTAAAAAAATTAGGATTAATTAGTTACTAATCAAATTCAAGCTACTATTGTTGACTTCATCTTTTTCTTTGATGCAAAAGCTATTCAAAGTTGTCTCCCTCTAAACACTTTCCTAAGGATGCAAACAAATCAATAATGGTCAAGAATGATGTAATATTGACCATGACAAGTAATAATGGTCATCAAATCACCTTTAGCTCCAAAATACTACAAAAATCGTCCCCTCCTTGCATTATGCATGCAATAATATTGTCATCTTTTTCAAGCCATTATTTGAAGCATTCCTAACCATTGATTAATTCAATGGTTAGGATTTAGGTAGACTTTTGATTTTTAGAAGACTAAATCTAGGCCATTGAATCTTTCTCTTTTAAATCCTAGCCATTAAATGTGTCTCCAAAATAAAGGGTCAAGATTACTCCTTCTTACTTTTAATCCAAGGGTTATAATTAGTCATAGTCTTTTTAGAAGACCAAATCTCCACCATTGATTAAATCCAAATCCAATGGTCATAAATGGTCCTTGTTACTTTATAAGACTAAATCTCCACCGTAGATTAAATCTAAATCCAGTGGTTATAAATGGTCTCTATCACTTTTCAAGACCAATTCTACACCATTGATTAAATCGACAGTTGATATCAAAGCCTTCCTAACTAAGTTTATTCTCACACCATTGATTAAATCAATGGTGATTATCCAATGCTTCTTTATTAAGTTTGTTTCTTAACCGTTGATTAAATCAATGATTAATATTCAAACTAATTATTCTCATCCAAGGGTACAAATCAAGTCAAGCCCTCTTTGTTGACTACGCAGTATAATTTTTATTATTTTTATCTGCTATAACCCTACAAATGATATTTTTATTGTATTTTTATCACCTGATAAATAAATACAGTACAAAACACAGTAAAAGAAAATTATAAAAACTATTTCCAGATTCAGGTTTAATAAGATCCACTGTCTCAGTCTAAACAGTACAAATTTTTCTATATGTAGAAAATTTTTTTACTTTCTGAGACCCACCGAGCCATTGTATGGCCACCTGGGCCCACATAGGACCACCACAGGCCCACATACAGTAAAAAAATTCATAATCATCTACAAAAATCACAAATATTAGAAAACACACAAATATCAAATCAGATCACGTAAAATAATTAAAACCTAACGGTAAAAATTAAATTACGTAAAGTTTCCTACTGAAAATTTTTATTTTCCTGACTCGGAGTAAATCACTCAAAACGATCAAATACGCTGACGGAATAATCAAAATAATTTTACAGTATCCAGAAATTACTAAATAGTAAAATTTTGTTAACTGTCAAAATTATTGTTTAAGAGATAGAAAATTTTGGGGTGTTACATTTGGAGCCTTAGGCAAGTTTTTCTAGTTTTTGGCGAGTACCAACGACATTTTTCCTCCAATAGTCTCCACTTCTTCCTTTTTCCCTCAAAGGTACTTTCTCCCTTCTTTCCCTTTTCTCTTTCCAATTTTTTATTTTTATGGTTAGGGTTACAAAAATAGGGAGCGATGGGGGAAGAAGGGCCTTCTCTGTAAATTTTGTTTCAACCTTCACCTCGAAGGGGACCCCCAAGGCGTACAAAGGTGACCTTCTCTCACCAAGATCTATGATGAGAGTCTTAGGCACTTCAAAGCATCAAGGCTTAAGAGAATCTTCTAACTTAACTCTTAGTATCTGAGATCATCGCGGATGTGGAAAAGGAAATTGGGCCCTTAAGTGATAGTTCTAATAGCTCTTCAACGTCTATAGGTTCTGTCCTTACCTCATATTCCAAGGTTATAGGACGAAAGAGGTTAGAGAAGATTTCGCCCCCACTGAACAAAGGGTGGACTACAAGTTATTGGGGATTTACTCTGTCGTCCATTCTTGGAAGGATGCTAACAACCTCTAAAAATATATACAATTGGAGGTAGACAGCCAACGGGAGGAGGATCATATTTCTACCCCCTTCACCACAAACGAGAGGATTTGTAGTTAGAAGAATAAGGGGCAGTATTTCATGTATATGTACAAGACTTTCTTCATGCGCCCCGGGGTTCGTCTTCCATTCTTAGAGTTCTAGATTGGGGTCTTGAAGAAGATATAAGTTTCTACTTTGCAATTACATCCCAACAATTGGCCCTACATCCATTACTTTGGGATCATCTGCTATCATTTTAGGCTTCTGATCTCTGTAAATGTCTAATTCTATATGTTCTTTGTGCTGGAATCCACTTGTAGCATTAGGAACCAAAGGTGGATTTCCATTAGGAATAATGCGGGCATAAGTGCTTTAAGCGTTTCATTATAAGGACTTGAAGCAGAACTTCTTTCGAGTGTAGGCTACGAAAGGTCATCTCCTTTTCTTTCTGACTTTAGAGGAGGAGCTAAAGATCAATCTTTATTAGAACAAAGATTTTAAAACAAATAAGTAGATGGAGACCAAGTGGGCTAAGATGTCGGAGTTCGAGCAAGAGATAGTTGACTTCTTCTTTAAAATGACGAAGGAGGAGAACCTTAAGTGCTCCAAGCTTATAAACTGTGTTGATGCTGTGGTGATAGGTATCTTAGGTAAATTTCGCGGTCCGTGATTGATTTCATCCTAAGATCTTTGTCTTAGTATTTTTTTTTTGTCTATTTAAGATTATATGCTTTTTCTACTTAAGTTTTGGTCCTTTTTTTTTACTATAGTTCATTTTGCTTGTGTTAATGTAGAAAGCATGGAACTAGGAAATAAGTTGAGGAGGTTAAAGAAGTTGATGAAGGAGAACATTTCCATTTCTAACTCCGAGGCCACACGCACAAACTCTGGGGTCTGAGATGCTGCAAGCACCTAACTCGAGTCTTAGACCAATGAGATGAGCGTGGAACAGTCCAGTCCTCAACCTCTCATCTGCAAGCACAAGGCTACCAAATAAATAGGCGAGAATGGTCTAAAGAAGGTGGTGACAGTGAAGGATGGTCTAGTAGTGGAGGTTATAATGGAAAGCATGACAAGCATTGTAACATCCTAATATTGAAAACTTAGTATATTTGACTTATACCTAATTAAACAGTATTAGTAATGCCACCATTGGCTAGTTTTCCATCTAACCCATAACATTTATATCAATAAACTATTATGGAGAGCCTTGTATAAATAAACATCCTCATAAAATTTATAACTTTGCCAATTATCATTAATGTTCTATATACAACTGTTTACAACTCAAAATAATTATACATATTATACAAACTTAAACTGATAAAATATAAAACTAAACTATTCTTCAGTTTTATTTTCCTTGCCTTTGGATGAGCTTCCACTTGGATTTACACAGCAACACACGGGGTGAGAATAAAAAATTCTCAGTATAAGTGTACCAATACCAAAAGTCGTAATATTCATAGTGAATATACAATCCATAAACATCATGAATAAAACTGTAACTAATAATGAAACTAATGCTCAATAGCAATACTCAAAGACTTATCACATTCACTCTCTATGTGATGTCTCCAAGCAAACTATATCTCTGGACTAAGTCACATTTAAAACAATCAATGATATTAAACAACTGCCTATATAATTGTAAAAAACCATTGAGCAAGACCATACATGCACAACAAATCATGAATCACAAATACAAACAAATATCAAGTAATGCAATGACAAAATGATGAATGATTATGCTCAAAGCAAAGGTGTATGATAGTATAAATGCAATGTCATAAGATGTCATGAAACTTGACCATTCCTCTTGGTAGGGAGGGAATATGTTATCTAAACATGTTACCTCCTTAACCTACTAGGTAGGGAGGGAATATGTAACCTCCTGTAACCTACTTTAAATGAGTGGATTTTCCATTGCCTCAAACTATTAGGAATAGGATAGCAAGTGTGTGTATGCATGTGGGTATAGGAAATGTGGTGTTATGTGTAACTCTTACATAACTACCATATAAAATCTATATTAAGTTTGTCCATGCACTACTTGCTCTATCTCAACACTATGAGAGCGTTCATGCCCTATGGTACTCCTCTATGGCCAAACAAACTTAGCATACTTCCTTCCTTTGCATTACTAGCTCTTCCTCAACTTTATGAGAGCTTTCATGTACTATGACATTTTATTCTTTCCAACTAGGCACCATGGTACTTCACTATTGCCAAATTTAATTGCATACCTATATCTTGTTACCAAGTGGCCTCAATACTCAAGAGGGAGGGGTGAATTGAGTAGTTAAAAATAAGTTCACAAATCTTTCGCAAATCGTTTGACAATCAATTTTCGTTGAAGCTATTGAATGATCAGAAATAATTAAATAGATGAGTTAAGCACTTTTACTAATGAACGTAATAGTCAAGGAGACAATATCCAAATAGAACAATGAAACAGTGCACAAAGATAAACAGAGGAGAGTTTAGAGAAACAAACACAGTCGTTTATCCTGGTTCAATCACTACTCCACTTGTGATCTACGTCCAATTCCCAAGCAACACCTTGAGATTTTCCACTATATCTTCAAGCTTCAATGGGTGCTTGAAAAACCACTACAACCTTGAGCACTCAACAAGTATGGGATACCTCACCCAAAAGCTTGAGCCTCTATTTTCCAAGGGATACCTCACCCCTACAATACTTGAGGGATACCTCACCCTCACTAATCGAGAAAGTATAAGATTGAAATAGAAGAACCTCTCTCTAGAGCAAGTGTTTACAAATTGAAGCTCTAATATGCTCTCAAAGATTTTTCACGTTTTTAGTCAGAAAACAGAGCAAGAAATGATTTTAAGGATTGATTCACGTTTTGAAGTATATTGATCAGTTTTTGGTTCAAGGTCAACCGTAAACAAAGACCCAACTTGGGTATTTATAAGTTTCTCAATTAATAGAGCCGTTGGAGGTAGTTGGGCATGCATTTAATGCATTTAATATAGCCGTTGGACGTTGTCAGGATGCGTGTAATCGATTACATATCTCAGGTAATCGATTACATAATTGTTCCAACGTTTTCTGAACTTTCTAGGCTCTGTGTAATCGATTACATTCTTGAGGTAATCGATTACATGGCTTCTGACTTTGCTTGTAATCGATCACAATGCTCATGTAATCGATTACATGACTTCTCGACTTCTTGTGTAAGTCGATTACAATATCCTTGTAATCGATTACATGGCTCGTCGAACGTGTTCTTTGAGTTTCTGGGTTTTGTGTAATCGATTACATACATTGTGTAATCGATTACATGGCTTCTGACTTGTTTGTAATCGATTACAACATCAATGTAATCGATTACATTTCTTGTCGAACGTGTTCTTTGCCTTTCTGGGCTTTTGTGTAATCGATTACATATACTGTGTAATCGATTACATGGCCTCTGACTTGCTTGTAATCGATTACATTGTTCATGTAATCGATTACATGCTTTCTGTTTGATGTGTAATCGATTACAAACATTGTGTAATCGATTACATTGGCCTTTGAACACATTTTTCAAGTCCAATAACTCTTGTAAGTCATTTCCAACACCTCAAGGTACTTATTTAAACATAAATCCTTTTAAGAGTGTTAGATTTAAAGTTGAAACTCAGGTTTTATTGAAAGCCATGTTTATCTTTGAAATTTCCCATTTATTTTGAAATCATATATATTGAAAAACCATTTGAGAAATCTTGAGAGCATTTAACATTAATGTCCTAAGTCTAAATAACTAATTAAACCTTCTGTCTTCTTTCTTTGATCTTGATTTTTCCTTTTGTGCTTGGTCTTCTCTTTTGCTTTTGTTATCATCAAAAACCTTTCGACATGCCTTAGAGACATAAGCATTCACATTCTCCCCCTTTTTGATGATGACAAACTGATCATAGGAAAAAGAAAGAATTTTTGCAATTGTATATAATAGTTATTTAGGTACAATGCTGCATGATATTGGGTTAGATTTTGCATATGAAAAGCTTAATAACTTAAGAGTTCAATAACTCCCCCGTACTCATGCAACCTTTAATTACATTTCATTTTTCCTTATTTTCTCCCCCGTTGGCATTATCAAAAAGACATAAGCATTTAAAAAAATGGACAGACATGACAGTTATAGTTCATGATTCCCAATTGTTTGCCATAACGTAAAAAGCCACAAAGATCAGGTCAAGCAATATTCCAACACCAACCATTCAAAGTGAAAACACGTTTATGTATTAATAATCGCATGTACAAATAAACATGTCACAACCGGTAGGCAATAATCAAAAGATAACCATAAAGGTATACCAATTTTATATAATCAGAGTTAAAAAAAAAAAGTACAAGGTGGAAAAACAAATCAAGGCATAAGGCCAGGATCACTATCAGTGTCCTCGCTGTCACAAAAGACATCACCCTCTGGATCCGCAGCAGAGTCTCCTAGATCAATGTCATCATCGCTGGGCATAAGATCGTCGTCAGAATCCAGAAGCTCCTCATCATCAGCAGGAACTCCAGATGGACCAGCGAAGGATATGGGATCCGGAGGGGCAGAGGATGTGGGGGTGCGACGAAGAAGGACTCTCAGGAACAGGAGGTCCACGTAAGAGGGATCGAATGGAGGCAAGCTCCTGGTCTGAGTAGTCCATCCTCAGCTCAAGATGGTCGATCTTTTGCTCTATATGATCCATGCGCGTGTTGACGTTGGCGCTCAGGTTGCGCATCTCTTGGAGCGAAAGATCAAGAGAAGCCGGAGCGGAGCAGAGGCGGGATCTTGAGCCCCTCATCATCATCCGTTATGCGGATCGTGATGGATATGGCCAAATGTGCCATGAGTAATGTAATGCCACCTATCCTCCATCTTGTAGAGCCGAAGCTTCTTCGAGTATGCAGCCAATTGATTGGTCCTTGAGCCGGTGTCCTTGGACTCTTCGGTCGGCCGAAATGCGACAATACTCAAGGATTGTGGTGACTAACATGGCGAAGGGGAGAGCGAGTTCTTCTTTTTTTTGATGTCCAAGCATATGCTCTAGAATATAGTATCCCCGCTTTATTGGGTGTCCCGTGGTCATTGCCCATAATGCCACTACATCATCCTTGAGGACTTGGGAGTAATTCCCTCCTCTGGGAATCAATCCACGAACCAAGAGGTAGTGGAGGACTCTGTTTTCCATAGTGAGGCCAGTGGCCATTATTCTGCGTCTAGGATCACTTGGGAGGTGGTAGCCAGTCCTAATCAAGGAGAGAAGAGCAGCCTTGTGCTCAAACTCATGCCCCCAGACTTTGGCATTTCCACAGAACTGAGCTCCATCAGGAGTGAGCTTGGTGAGCCTATACCACTCTGCCATGGTTAACCTGATTTGTTGCTTTTTCACCTCAGAGATGATGCAATTATCTTCAACCTTCAGGTTAGCATAAAACACTCGGACAAGGTTAGGGTAGATGGCCTTCTCTATACTTAGGAATCCCAGCAAGCCTAAGTTTTCTATTGTCCTAAAGCTCTCTAAGGGTTCACTCTCACAGAAGGTGATGGGTAGATACCTGGGAGAGATGATTTTGCGAAGCTGGAAGTTCTTCCGGAACAACTCAGCTTTCTTCACGGTGGAGAAGTGCCTCGTGAGGTCCAACCCAGAGATATTGCGTGTAGAGCCACCAGAGGAACCTCCAACAGCAGCCCCTGTTCTTGGGCGCTTCGAGCGATGGGAGGATTCAGCCATTGATGAGAAAGAGAAGCAAGGGTTGAGTGGTAAATGGTTGGGGATGAGTGAGGAGAGAGAGAGGGACGAAATTAGGTTAGAAAAGTGGAGAGGGTGTTCGTGAGAGAAGATGGGGAGATTTGGATGAGGGATTTGAGGGGATTTGATCGGTGGGTTATGTGGAGAGGGTATTTCCGAGATTGAGAGAGGCGAAATGATGGGTTTTGATGGAGATTTGAGTGAGAAATGAGAGGTTTTGAGATCTGAGGTGCGTGGGAGCAGAAGGAGAGAACGAGGAAGATGAACAGGGCCAAACAGAAATGACCACTACGCGTGTCAGGAACCTTTTAAAAAACCCTGTGTCGATTACATTGAGTGTGTAATCGATTACATGCATTCTCCAGTGGGTATGTAATTGATTACATTTTTGGTGTAATCGATTACATGCTTCTATTAGGTATGTAATCGATTACATTTTTAGTGTAATTGATTACATGCTTTCTGGGAATCTTGTAATCGATTACATAGATGATGTAATCGATTACAAGTTCTGAGTTGGTTGTCGATTACAAAATGTGTGTGTCGATTACATGCGTGACAGAACAGTGTAATCGATTACAAAGGAATTGTAATCGATTACCAAAGACTCTTTAACTTCAGATTTTGCGTTCCAAACAGCATATAATCAATTTTAATCCATCCAAAACAGTTTTAAAGCAACTTAAATCAATTCAAATCATCATCCAAGCATATAGACTAATCACATTATGATTTAACTCATATAATTGATCAAAATTATCATTTTTACCAAGAATTTCACCCTTTTTGGTGAAATTTGAGGTTGTTAATTTCTTGTCAAAGTTGGACATGAGGAGCACCTGCAAAATAATTTAGGGAAACCTCTGACGCTCAAGTTAGTATGGGATTCAAATATTTATAATGAAAATTCAGAGATTGTGCAGCAGTGTGGCATAACTATGCAGAAAAACGCAAGCTTAGGCTTTTGTTTTAGGATTATGCAGCAAATATTTAATTTATGCATGAATGGTCCAATATACCCAGTTCGTTTCTAATGTAGAAAAATGCTTCTTTTGCAAGGGGTTTGGTGAAAATATCACTAATTGCTTAGTTGTTTCAACAAATTCAAGTATGCAATCACCTCTTTGAACATGATCTCTAATGAAATGATGTCTTATTTCAATATGCTTAGTTCTAGAATGCAAAATGGGATTTTTTGACAAGTTAATTGCACTAGTATTATCACATTTTATGGGAATGTGATCAAGCTCAAGACCATAGTCCAAGAGTTGTTTTTTCATCCAAAGGACTTGAGCACAACAACTCCCACCGCAACATATTCAAATTTTCACAGTGGACAATGCCACCTTGTTTTGTTTCTTCTTTGTGCCAAGAAACTAGTGAGCTTCCTAGCAAGTGGCATGTCCCACTAGTGCTCTTTCGATCCATTTTGCATCCAGAAAATCAGAATCGGAATACCCAATAAGACTACATGAGGCACCCTTAGGGTACCATAAACCCATTTGTGATGTGCCTATTAGATATTTCATTATTCTCTTAACAAAGACTTAGGTGTGATTCCTTAGGATTAGCTTGATATCTAGCACACATGCATACACTAAACATTATATCGTGCCTACTTGCGGTGAGATAAAGGAGTGAGCCAATCATACCTCTATATTTTGTAATTTCTACCGATTTACCTCCTTCATCCTTGTCCAAATAGCAAGAGGTGCCCATAGGAGTAGCCATATGCTTGGCATTGTCCATTCCAAACTTTTTGAGCAGCTCCTTGCAATACTTGGATTGGCTTATAAATGTTCCTTTTCTTGTTTGCTTGATTTGTAGACCAAGGAAGAAGTTGAGCTCACCCATCATGGACATCTCAAACTCACTTTGCATAATATTTGAAAATTCTTTACAAAGAGAGTTGTTAGTAGCTCCAAATATAATGTCATCAACATAGATTTGAACTAGAAGAATGTCATGCATTTTGTGTTTTATGAAAAGAGTGGTGTCAACTTTACCTCTAGAAAAGCCTTTTTCTAAAAGAAATTTGCTCAACCTTTCATACCAAGCTCTAGGAGCTTGTTTCAAGCCATACAAAGCCTTTTCAATTTAAAAACATGGTTGGGCATTTCAAAGTCCTCAAAACTAGGAGGTTGTTCTACATACACCTCTTCTTGTATAAAACCATTTAAAAAGGCACTTTTGACATCCATTTGATAGAGTTTGAAATCCATGATGCAAGCATATGCAAGTAGCATTCTAATGGCCTCTAATCTAGCTACGGGAGCATAAGTTTCTTCATAATCTATGCCTTCTTCTTGATTATATCCCTTAGCTACAAGCCTAGCTTTATTTCTTATTATTAAACCCGTTTCATCAAGTTTGTTCCTAAAGACCCATTTGGTGCCAATTATAGGATGATCATTGGGCCTTGGAACTAATTCCCAAACTTGATTCCTCTCAAATTGGTTTAGTTCTTCTTGCATGGCCAAGATCCAATGCTCATCATTAATGGCCTCATTTATGTCTTTAGGTTCAACTTGAGAGACAAAGGCTAGATGATTACATGCATCTCTAAGTGAGTTTCGAGTGATTACCCCTTTTGATACATCACCTATCACCTTGTCAAGAGGATGATACCTTGAAGTCCTCCATTCCTTGGGTAGATCCGAGATTTTAGAATTTTCTTGCCATGAGTGATCAAGGAGTCTTTCTTCTTTCTTCTTGGACTCTATCTCTTGATTTTCCAAGTGCGTCTTTGCCAAGATTTCTGCAACATCATCAACAAGTTCCTTTCTCGGCACATTTGGGTTAGTTTCATCAAATGCAACATGTATGGATTCTTCTATGGTCATGGTTCGTTTATTATAGAATCTAAAGGCCTTGCTATGGATAGAATAACCAATGAATATTCCCTCATCAGATTTTGCATCAAACTTCCCCAAGTTATCCTTTCCATTATTCAAAACAAAGCATTTACATCCAAAGACATGAAAATGTGACACATTAGGTTTCCTTCCTTTGTACAGTTCATATGGGGTTTTCTTTAAAATTGGCCTTATTAGGGCTCTATTCATAACATAACAAGCGGTGTTAACCGCATCATTAAAAAAGTACTTAGGAAGATTGGCCTCATTGAGCATAGTTCTTGCCATTTCTTCTAAAGATCGATTTTTCCTTTCTACAACACCATTTTGTTGTGGTGTTCTAGGGCAGAAAAATTATGCTCAATGCCATGTTCATCACAAAAAGTTTCAAATTCATGATTTTCAAATTCACCACCATGATCACTTCTTATGGATGCAATACAAAAACCTTTTTCGTTTTGGATAACTTTGGCAAGTTTTCTAAATGATTGAAAAGCATCATTTTTGTGAGCCAAGAATAATGTCCATGTAAATCTAGAAAAATCATCCACAATCACTAATGCATAGTAATTCCCACCAAAGCTCATAGTTCTAGAGGGTCCAAAAGATCCATGTGCAAAAGTTGTAAAGGTCTAGAAGTTGAAACTATGTTTTTAGCTTTGAAAGAGACCTTTACTTGTTTTCCTTTTGACATGCATCACAAAGTTTGTCTTTTTCAAATTTGAGCTTTGGAAGACCAATTACTAGTTCTTTAGAAACCAATTTGTTTAAGTGATCCATGTGAATGTGAGCAATTCTTCTATGCCATAACCATGAATCATTTTCTCTACTCATAAAGCATTTAGCATCATTTGAGGAAATGTCATCAAGACTAATCATATATATGTTATTGACCCTATGACCAACAAACTTAACTTGCTTGTCATCCTTTCCCTCAATTATACAACAAGAGGAATCAAATATAACTCTATTTCCTTTATCACACAATTGACTAATACTAAGTAAATTATGTTTAAGTCCTTCAACAAGTAAGACATTATCAATAGATGATGAAGGGATCTTACCAACTTTGCCAATTCCAAGAATCTTCCCTTTGTTGTTGTCACCATATGTGACATGACCATGTTTCTTGTGTGTAAGGGAGGAGAACTTGGAGCCATCACCGGTCATGTGCTTGGAGCAACCACTATCAAGATACCAACTTGAGCTCTTGGTCTTCAAGCACACCTACAACACACATTCAAGATTTAACTTTTGGTACCCAAATTGTTTTGGGTCCTTGTGTGTTAGAATTAGGTATGGTGCCTTTAGGGACCCAAACCCTTTTGATTCCAACCTTGGTGTTTATGTTCTTTCTAACATTGCAAGTGGATGCACTATGCCCTTTCCTACCACAATGAAAACATTTAACAAAGGGGCTACTTGAAGTTTTTGAGGAAACAAAGAAGTTCTTATAAGATTTTTGATGGTTGTTTGGATTAAATCCTAAACCGGCTTTTTGGAAAACACATTTTTGTCTCCCTAACAACACATTCAAGTTGTCTCTTCCAAAAGTGAATTTTGCAAGAGTGTTGTTCAAGTCTTCAATTTCTTTTTCAAAAGCTTTGCATGATAAACAAGGTAATGATATGGATGCATTTTTATGTGAGTAACAAATCATGCATGATGAATTAGCATCTATGAGTCCTAAAGTCTCATTTTCAATTTTAAGTTCATTTATCTCCTTGGTTAAAGTAGAAACTTTCTTTGTCAATAGGGAGATTGTTTTATTGGAAGACAAAATCATTTTTGTGAGCCTCAAAGATTCATCATGCAATTCTTGAAAGACATCTTGCAATTCATCATAAGAAGGTGGAGGTTCTAGGTTAGAAGAGGTTACCTCTGTGTCGCTTTCTCCACTTTCTTCTCCTTGAGCCATGAGGCAAAGATGGGCTTCCTCATTTTCAGAATCATCGGAAGAGCTTAAGTCATTGTCCTCCCAAGCTATATATGCTCTTCTTCCTTTCTTTTCCTTGGAGGGTCTTTTCTCAAACTTCTCCGTCTTCTTGAGATATATAGGACACTCCATTTTCATGTGCCCCGGTTTTCCACATTCATAGCATTTTGGAGGAGTGGAGGATCCTTCTCCTTTGTGATATGCTTTCTTTTGAGGAAACGGTGGTCTTCTTTGAAATCCCTTTTTCTTCAAGAATCTTCCGAATTTTCTCACAAGGAGACTAAGATTCTCCTCACTTAGCTCAATATTTTTAGCATCCTCTTCACCATCTTCATCATCATCTTCAAGTATGGGAGAGGTGGCCTTGAGTGCAATTCCTTCTTCTTTTGTCATGTTCTTCATTTTGATTGAGCCTACTTAGTTCCATCATGCTCTTGAAGTTTTCCGAATAGGGTGGCTAGAGACATGGTTGATAAATCTCTTGATTCCGCAATCGCCGTTACCTTGGGTTGCCAATTCTGCTAGACATCTCAAGACTTTGTTAATAAGATCCTCATTAGGAAATGTCTTTCCCAATGAGATGAGATGATTAACAATATGAGTAAATCTCTTTTGCATATCTTGAATACTCTCACCTTGATTCATTCTAAACAATTCATATTCATGAGTAAGAGTGTTTATTCGAGATCTTTTTACCTCACTAGTACCTTCATGAGTTACTTGTAGGGTATCCCACATTTCTTTTGCGGTCTTACAATTTGACACCTAAAGAATTCATCATACCCCAAAGATGTGGTGATGATGTTTTTGGCTCTCAAATTATATTGAACCTTCTTTTTATCATCATCGGTCCAATCACTTCTAGGTGTATTAATTGTCACACCATCCTTAGTTTGTGTAGGGACAAAAGCACCATTTTCAACTGCATCCCACACATCTAAGTCAATAGCTTCAATAAAAATTTTCATCCTTTCTTTCCAATAGGCATAGCCATCCCCATTGAAATAAGGAGGTCTATTTATAGAAGAACCTTCATTTGAAAAACCATTTGAAGCCATCACTTCTCTTGAAGCTGCTAAGCTCTTTATACAAGAGTCTAGCTCTGATACCACTTGTTACCAAGTGGCCTCAATACTCAAGAGGGGGGTGAATTGAGTAGTTAAAAATAAGTTCACAAATCTTTCGCAAATCGTTTGACAATCAATTTTCGTTGAAGCTATTGAATGATCAAAATAATTAAATAGATGAGTTAAGCACTTTTACTAATGAACGTAATAGTCAAGGAGACAATATCCAAATAGAACAATGAAACAAAGGTGCACAAAGATAAACAGAGGAGAGTTTAGAGAAACAAACACGGTCGTTTATCCTGGTTCAATCACTACTCCACTTGTGATCTACGTCCATCCCAAGCAACACCTTGAGATTTTCCACTATATCTTCAAGCTTCAATGGGTGCTTGAAAAACCACTACAACCTTGAGCACTCAACAGTATGGGATACCTCACCCAAAAGCTTGAGCCTCTATTTTCCAAGGGATACCTCACCCTTACAATACTTGAGGGATACCTCACCCTCATTAATCAGAAAGTATAAGATTGAAATAGAAGAAGCTCTCTCTAGAGCAAGTGTTTACAAATTGAAGCTCTAATATGCTCTCAAAGATTTTTCACGTTTTTAGTCAGAAAATAGAGTAAGAAATGATTTTAAGGATTGATTCACGTTTTGAAGTATATTGATCAGTTTTTGGTTCAAGGTCAACCGTAAACAAAGACCCAACTTGGGTATTTATAAGTTTCTCAATTAATAGAGCCGTTGGAGGTAGTTGGGCATGCATTTAATGCATTTAATATAGCCGTTGGACGTTGTCAGGATGCGTGTAATCGATTACATATCTCGGTGTAATCGATTACATAATTGTTCCAACGTTTTACGAACTTTACAGGGCTCTGTGTGTCGATTACATTCTTGAGGTAATCGATTACATGGCTTCGACTTTGCTTGTGTCGATCACAATGCTCATGTAATCGATTACATGACTTCGACTTCTTTGTGTAATCGATTACAATATCCTTGTCGATTACATGGCTCATCGAACGTGTTCTTTGAGTTTCTTGTGTAATCGATTACATACATTGTGTAATCGATTACATAACTTCGACTTGTTTGTAATCGATTACAACATCAATGTAATCGATTACATTTCTTGTCGAACGTGTTCTTTGCCTTTCGGGCTTTTGTGTAATCGATTACATATATTGTGTAATCGATTACATGGCCTCTCGACTTGCTTGTGTCGATTACATTGTTCATGTAATCGATTACATGCTTTCTTTGATGTGTAATCGATTACAAACATTGTGTAATCGATTACATTGGCCTTTGAACACATTTTTCAAGTCCAATAACTCTTGTAAGTCATTTCCAACACCTCAAGGTACTTGTTTAAACATAAATCCTTTTAAGAGTGTTAGATTTAAAGTTGAAACTCAGGTTTTATTGAAAGCCATGTTTATCTTTGAAATTTCCCATTTATTTTGAAATCATATATATTGAAAAACCATTTGAGAAATCTTGAGAGCATTTAACATTAATGTCCTAAGTCTAAATAACTAATTAAACCTTCTGTCTTCTTTCTTTGATCTTGATTTTTCCTTTTGTGCTTGGTCTTCTCTTTTGCTTTTGTTATCATCAAAAACCTTTCGACATGCCTTAGAGACATAAGCATTCACATATCTCACTTCCTCATCACTTCCCTAGTGATATCTATGACTATCTATGCTTAATGGATGCATAAACTTTCTTTTACTTTTCCTTGTATGCAAGTTAATCATTTTCTCTCAAAAATTCTCATTTTTATGTCCTAACAATTTTTAAAAGCCATAACTAAGGGGTTTAAACCATTAGGGTAGCTCAATTCTCCATGAAAAGCAACCTATTAAACTCTGTTCTGGGAGCCTGGGCGCCTGTTCTTCAGCGCCTGGACGCTCACTGGGCAGCGCCAAGAAAATCTCTCTGGGAGATAGGTGTCGGAGCACCCAAACACTGGCGCCTGAGCGCCAGCGGCCCAGAGCACTTGCTTTGTTTTGCGATGCATTGAGCGCCTGAGTGCCCAAACTCTAGCGCCTAAGCGACCGTGCATCAGAAAGGATTCTGCAGAACTCATTTCTGCAGAATCTTGGTTCCAAATCAAGATTTCTTCTTCAAACTCAATTTCTAGATAATTTCTATCATTATATAAAGCTTCTAATCATGATATAAACCTTAGACAATCATTTACTTTATTCAAACTTGGATTAAAAATCCAAACTCCAATTTTGAATCCATTTTTCTAACTAACTTTTCAATAGAAAACTATGGATTCTAAAGACTCAAATCTATCCTCTATGATCCATACAAGTTAAAATCTAACTTATTTCAACTAAAGGAGCAAGAAACTAACATCTAACTCCCCATTTTCTTCCAAAAGCCCTTTTTTCCTCATCCAACAAACCAGAAATAAAAGATGAAGATAATAAGAAATGGATGAATACAAATACCCCTACCTCTTTATGGAGTGGACAATCAAAACTTGGTCTTCCCTTTTTCCCTCCTCTTCTTCTCCTCTTCTTCTTTCTCCTTTCTCTTTTATTCTTTCTCTTCTCTTCGTTCCGTTCCTGTCTCTACCGTGTGAGGAATGAAAAAGAAGTCAAATGACTTCTTATATAAGATAACCATTAAGGTTGTCTGATAATTTATATCTATTAGGAACACTTTAATTTTACTAAATCAAGTTTCCTAACCTCCTTAGGTGTTAGAATAAATCCTAAGATTCATCTAATTACCTAATTCATCATTACCATTAATTTTCATATATGCACTAAGTCCATTCGGTATTAAAACACTTACTCGGTGTGCTTAAAAATACCAAATGAACTCAGTTTACCTTTAAACTTTAATTGCATCTTACTTAACTTATTTATGACCTAGAAACAAAATGTCCATATTTGTTTCCCATAACTTATCCTTTAAAACCATTTTCTGAGTCATTTTATGCTACTTTCCACCTTTTGTATTGCGACAAAGTGTCTAAACTAACTTAGTTTCCCACCAAACTTCACAGGCATGTCAAGCAAGTATTAGGCTACCTCTGTAACCCTATGCAAGCCTGACATGTTATTGAGGGTGTTATAGGCGTTACCTCCATTGACCTCATGGAGGCTTCCCTACCTACCTCATCCTTAATCTAGGGCCATTCATTCGACGACCGGGGTCATGCAGACATGTTCTTTAAGACCTTGAATGAAGTCTCAAATTTAGGCCAGTATTCTCCTAGTGACCTGTTCTCGGAGGCTATGACAGCCAGATTTCAAATTTCAGATGGTCGACATACTTTGCTATCTAAAGATCATTATCCTATATGTGAAAAAATTGGTCGTGATGGAGTCCAACTAGAAGCTGCTCCAAGAAAAAAGCTTGTCTTGGGACAATGAGAATAAAGAACTGGAAGTAGGCTTAGGCAAACTCCATGGTGATTTGAATGTGGCCAAGAAGAAGGCGGTCTCCACCAGAAAATGGGCCAAAAACTAGAAATCCAAGGCTAAGGACTTCAAGGCTAAAGCAAAAGAAGTAGAGTTCAAGGCCTTTGAGGTTGAAAAAGAGAGTTTGCTCCAGGTGTAATGCATCATGGAGCATGAGGGGATCTTGAAGTGGGTGTAGAAGGCCAAGCTTACAGAGAAGATTTCATTGGCCAAGGGATGGTAAACAGCTAACGAGGAATATTTTTACAATGCCTTGGCTCATGTCTTAGTTCTCCACCTTAATCTTAACCTCATCGAGATGTACCACATGAAAATGGTGGTGGATGGTGAGATTGTCGACTTCTTGGAGGAAGAGGGGGATGTCGATAGCAAGGAGTGAACAATGCCAAAGTCGATGTCGAGCTCGTGATCAATGCTAATGTTGAGGTAAAACGCTTCTATCGAGGTCAACGCTTCTGATGCTATGACATCTTAATTTAATTTCTTTTCAATTTGTTTTTTATATTTGGCCCTTGATGGGCCAGTTTATTGTTGTATGGACAAATGTTCCCCTTGCTGGGGTTTTTTTTTTTTTTATCTTTATTTATGTTTCTTCTATTTCTTTTTTGTTTTTCATGTTGATTATAGATAGTCTATGTTAGGATCCGAGGTCCCACATATAGCCTTCAATTTCATGTTTAGGGATCCAACATCCCTTTAGCCTAAGTTAGGATTCGAGGTCCTAGACTTGGCCTTTTATTTCTTGATCATGGATTCAATGTTTTTTTTGCCTAAGTTGGGATTCGAGATCCATTATATTTGGCTTTTTATTTCGCGCTTATGGATCCAACACCTCTTTAGCCTAAGTTGGGACCCAAGGTCGCATACTTGGCTTTATTTTGGCGCTCTGGGATCCAACATTGATAATCACATATTTTATACATTAATAAACCCCATTTTTAGTCATTTACAGTCTCTTTGTACTTAATTGATTGAGCTTAGTCATGTTTTTTAAGTTTGGGTTCAAATTGGGATTAATTGAATTTTTCCAGCATCATTGAGGTTTGACACTCTTTCTGTATTTCGGCCATATCTTGAGTTTTAAATGTCTAAAAATTATGTATCATACCTTGTAAGAAAGATGAGAGAGACCTCTACAACTTTTATGAGAGGTCTAGGGTAGAATCAAACATCTAGTGGAGCAAATTAGGTATGGAAGTTAGAACACGAGTTCAGAGACCCTTTGAGAATGTGTTGTATATAACTTAAGTTGTAGGCCTCTAAATGACATGGGGTTTAGGCCCAATTACTCATAATGGACCCAAATTTGTAAATCGAGATCAGTTTTTCATTCTACACTTCTCACATTCTCTCTCAAGATCTAGATCTTTCTCTCTTCTTCTTCCTTCTTCCTCAAGCTCCTTGATGGTGATGGCTATGGAGAGCTAAACTTCTATAATCAATTTAGAGATTTTTGAAGAAATTGTGATTTGGATTCTTGAGATCTTGGTTCTATTTTTGTGTTTGAATTGCATTTGGATTCCTCTTCTTCTTCTTCTTCTTCTTCTTCTTGATCTTGAATGCTTGAATGGTAATTCTGTTTTATGTTTAATCTGATTGGGTTTTCATTTAAGATTGAGAACTGTGATGAGATTTAAGATCGATTAATCTAAATTAATCACAGAATTAAAGAGGTTAGGTTACTGATTTATGCCTAGGTTAATTGAATTCAGAGATCAAATTAACATAAATCTAACATGAATTGTGCAATTGCGAATTTGTATATCAATTGTTAATTGAATTCTAAATGATCGTCTTGTATGAATTCTAGATTTAATGCAGAGATTTTAGTTAAATCTAAATTAATCATTCAAATGCACTTCAAATGTTTGTTGAATGACCTATGATAGAATTAACCCAATTTCAGATAGGTTTCTGAATTGATTACTCTTTTAATTGAATTTCTCACTTTAATTATGTTATTTACATATTTTGAGTTCTCAAATCCCTCCCCTAATTTTGGCTTGATCTGATCAAATTGCATTTACAATCCTTGAAAGACGATCTGGTGTTGTTTCTTATGCTACAAGCTATAGGTATAACTCAGTTACAAATTTGATTGAGTTCAGTGCTTGTCAAAATTTTGACACCATTGCCGGGGATTGTTAAGTGCAATTTGATCATATTAAGTAACCATACTAACTCTTGTTCTTATTAACAATTAACTTTTGTTCAATCGCATAATTGTTGCATTGTATTTTGCTGCACTAGTTACTGTTACATTGGCTTCTGTTACTGTTGATCATTCTTTTGCTGCCTTTATTGATAATTGCATTGCAAGATTTCCTTGTGAGTGTCATTCAATCATTTTGGACAAGTTCCTCACTGCCTAACACTGTTTCATACCCAGCTAACACTTTTTCCCTAGTTTCTGATTTCTTTTAGTGTAGGGGGAGACTAGTGTTGATCTGACTGTGGAGTTTGGAGCTGAAACTTGGTCCCCAATGTTAAATTATCATTTTGAGCAAAGTGATCTCCTAATATTCATCCCCTCAGATTTTAGCCAAATTCCATCATGTAATAGGGTTTCTAAGAAAATTAGGGATATAACGATAATTTCAGTAATTATTTTGGTAACTCAAAATGACCTGAATTTTTGCCAGTTGTTAGAAAAAAATTCACTGATCCCATATCCATCATTTATACCACTTTTTCAATTTTTGAAGTATTTTTTTTGCATGATAATTTTATAATCAATGTAGTTTTCATTCTGTGGTGGTCCCATGATTTTTAAAATTCATTTGATATGTTTTTCATTTTTTCTAGCCATTTCTGTAGTTTAGATTTGTTTGTTTTGTGTTTTTGGCATTTTGACACCTCTACAGCCCTAAGTGGTGCATGACTAGGTCTAATTCTAATAATTTGCTTGATTTTGATCCTGAGATTGATAAGACTTTGCATGCACTGATTAAAGCTCATAAGCTTAGCCAAAGAATTGCTTCTGAATTTGATTTTGAGATTGACATTGAATCTATCAGATCATTCGAGAGCTTAAGTGATTTTGAAACCATGACTGATAACATGCATAATAGGACTTTTAAAGAGCTTGCTACCCCTGATGTCACTTATCAACCATTATGCATTCAGTATCTTGATATTGATGCTGACTTTGAATTAAAGTCTGGACTAATCCATTTGCCGCCTAAGTTTCATGGAATTGCAGGTGAGGATCCCCACAAGCATTTGAAGGAGTTCCATGTTGTATCCTCAACCATGAGACCTAAAGGCATTCATGAAGAGCATATCAAGCTGAGAGCATTCCCCTTCTCCCTTGCTGATGCAACCAAGGACTGACTTTATTTTGCGCTTATGGATCCAACACCCCTTTAGCCTAAGTAGGGACCCAAGGTTGCATACTTGGCTTTATTTTGGCGCTCTAGGATCCAACGTCCATTTAACTTAAGTTGGGATTCGAGGTCCCACATTTAGCTTTTTATTTTGAACTTAGGGATCCAATGTCCCTTTAGCCTAAGTTGGGATTCAAAGACCTATATTTGGCTTTATTTTTGTGCTTAGGGATCCAATGTCCCTCTAGCGTCATTATAGAAACTTAAACTTTAAGGAAAGAAGATAAGATAATGCAAGCTAATATACTAGATAAACACTCCATTCATTGATTGCACTGAACTACGACTTCGTTACACTCATTTCATTTAACATTGAAAAGTAGAGACTTAACTGTAATACATTTTCAAATTGGAAGCATGCCCAAACATTGGGAGTTTTCACCCTATGAGATCGGTGATCTAGTATGCCCCTTTATCCAACATTTCTGTGATTTGATAAGGATCTTCCCAATTTGGAGCAAGCTCCCCTTCTTTGGCATTCCATCCTCCAATACCTACTTTTCCAAGGACAAGGTCCCCCACTTTGAATCTTCGTGGAGAGACCTTCTTGTTGTATCTTTGAGCAGTTTGGAGTTTGAAAGCAACCTCTCTAATATGGGCCATTTGACGCTGCTCCTCATTCAAATCTAGCCCATCTCAGAAAAGATTGTCATTCAAATTGTTAGAAAAATATTCTTTCTCTAACTCAATTCTCCGATCTCCACTAGGATTATGGCTTTTCAACCAAAAGTTATTACCAAGTGGCTTCAGTACTCAGGAGGGGGGTGAATTGAGTATATAAAAGAAATCTTTTCGCCAATACTTATAAGACAATTTTCATTGAAGCTATTTCTCAAATGAAGTGAATAAATAAAGAAGATAAAAAGCTTTAATCACAAAATAAACACGTATAAATATAAAAAAAAATTGTAGGAAATAAAAGAGTTTGAGATGAGAAGAACGAGCACAGTATTTATCCTGGTTCAGCCACCAACCACTTGTGGCCTACGTCCAGTTCTCGAAAAACTATATGAGATTTTTTACTATCAATGCAAGTTTAAACAGGTGCTTACTATTGTTACAAACCAGAGTGCTCTTCACACCTCAGGAAACTTCACCCTCGTGCTTGAGCCTCAACTTTTAGGGATACCTCACACTTACAAAACCTTTGAGAGATACCTGACCCTCTTTACAATGAAACAAAATATAATAGAAAAGAAACTCTCAGAAAACTGGATAATACAACTCGAAGCTCTATGAAGCTCTTTAAGGATATCTCAAATTTTAGTGAAAAAGAGCACAGAAAATATGTAAAATATGGATCATGGATTAAAGTAAGAAAGAATTGTTTTAGATAGTTAGGTGTGTGTAAAAGATGACCCAAAACCATGTATTTATCGTATTCTTGAGAAAATAGCTATTGTGGTTATTTAATTCTCGTAATGAATGCAAAATAGCTGTTTATTTGTAAAATTGGATTCGTGTTTATTCGAATAACATTCGAATAACCTTTGTGTTATTTGAATAGCACATTTTAAAAACCCATGAAGAAAATGATTCTGAGATATGTTATTCGAATAACATAAAGGTTATTCGAATAACTCTTTTTAAAAGATTTTTCTGAGAAACACATCTATTTGAATAACAAGTGGGTTATTCAAATAGTCCAATTTAAAAGATACGTTCTGGAATGCCTTTATTCGAATAGCATGGGTGCTATTCGAATAACTCTTATTGGAAACAGAAGCACACAACCATTTTAAAAACTGTTATTTGAATAACTCTAGAGTTATTCAAATAGACCATGATAGAAAGGATCATTTGACTTGGTTTATTCGAATAATGGAAGTTTTATTCGAATAGACCTGTTTTAAAAGTATTTTTAATTATTTTTAAAACTTGCTAGATTGTTTCCAAATTTCCCAAAATCCTTTTAACTATTTTCAAAAGCTATTTTGAAATTTTGAATTTACTTAAAAATATTTTTTTTAAAAAAAAAAGTTTCTTCCAAAACCAATGAGATATCCAGAAGGCTTCGTACAAAAAGACTCTAAGTTCTAAAGCTATTCTTGAAGTTCTGGGACTTGGTCTTACCATCATCTACATGTTTGTTATCATCAAAACCAATCTTCAATGTCACATAGCCAATCACAAAAGTGAGCTTGAAAAGGGTCTCTCCAATGGTTGAGTGAGGGGCTGTCTGATATGCCAATAGCACATGGCTCAACTACTCAACCCATTCACCTTTAGCATCCATGAGCCTCCATTTCAAACCTTGGAGGATCACCTTGTTAGTAGCCTCAACCCATTCTTAACCTTATTTGTCATGATGGTTGCTAGAGGTTCCATTTCAATTCATTTTGTGAAATAATCAACAGCAACCACCAGGTACTTCACCTTGGTTACTTCAATGTTTTTGGCCATGAAGAGTCCTGCATTCATTACTTCATATTCTATTTACTTTGAGGTTTTTTGCCATGAGGAGTCCTATATTCATTACTTCATATTTTGCTTGATTGTTTGAGGTAAGGAACTCAAACCTTAATGGTTATTCGAATGCCATGTCATTCACATTCTCTAGGATGATGCTAGTTCCACTGCCCTTCGGGTTAAATGCCCCGTTCACATATATAGTCTATTCACTTCTGTGGTCAAAGGCTGGACAATGGGTGAATTCTACAATGAAATCAAATATAGATTGTGCCTTTATGGCTTGGCAAGGCTTATATCTAATTATGAACTCTGATAGATCAATGGACCAGGTGATCATTCTTCTTGCCAGCTCAAGCCAATACAATGCTTGTACGATTGGTTGGTCCATCCTCACGATGACAGGGTGGCATTAGAAGTATTGTCTCAATCTTTATGTTGAAATGAGTAGTGTCAAAGCTAGCTTCTTAATCCTTTGATAGTGGAGCTTGGGTCCTTGTAGGACTTTATTGACAAAGTAGACTGGTTTTTGGCATTCTTCTGTTTCTTTAGTAAAAACCAAGCTAACCACTTCATCTCTAATTGGGAGATAAAGGTAAAAAGTTTGTCCATCCTCAGTCCTGGTTAAGATAGGGGGTGTGGCAAGTTCAAATTTTAAGATCTGGAAGGATTTTTTAAGTGCTTGAAAAGGGTAAGGCCTTTTGGGTCGACTTGGATATGAACCTAGTTAAGGCAGCAATCTGTCTTATAAGCTTCTAAATTTCCTTGATAGTACTAGGGCTTTGCATATGATCGTGGCTTGACACTTATATGGCTTAGCCTTAATTCCCTGATGTGTCATCATGAATCCCAAGAACTTCCTAGCATGGAGCCTAAATATGCGTTTCTCCTAGTTCAACCTCATATTATGTTTCCTTAGCTATTCAAAAACTTCTCCAAGGTCATGCACATGATCCACTAGCTTGTCTATGTTGGATAATGGATAAGGATCCTTAGGGTACGCTTTGTTGAGATTAGTGTAATCTTCATACATCTGCCACTTCCCTAAGGACTTTTTTAACCAGGACCATATTAAACAACCATGTGGTGTAAGTCACCTCTCTGATGAACACTACATCAAGAAGCTCCTTGACTTACTCTTCAATTGCCCTTTGGCACTCTAGTCCTACCTTTCTCTTCCTCAACAACATCGACTTGGCATTAGGAGAGACCGATAACCAGTGATAGATGAAGTTAGGATCGAGGTCAGGCATATCAGCCACTGTCCAAGCATAAAGGTCTTTATTCTGCTGCTATAACACAATTAACCTGTTCTGTTCTTCTTCAGAAAGGCTTGCTCCAATCTCCATAATTTGATTTGGCCTCGATCCGAGTTGGACTTCAATCAATTGGCCATTAGGTTGTGGCCTTTTTTCCTTCATGTCACTCCAGAGATCGAGCTTAACCATTATCACGATTTGGGAGTTCTTTTTTGTAATGAGGCTTTGCCTATTGTTTGGAGTGAGACATGGATTCTGTACACTCCAAGCTAGCATTGCAGCAACTACATGTTGCTACTTAGTTCACCCTCATCATTGCCACCTTATTTTTCTCCTTGAGAAACTTCATTGCAAGGTGGCTTTCTTAATATGATGTTATAGGCAGAAGGCCAATTCACTACCAAGAACTTGACCTTTACCCTTTTTCTAGGGGACTTATCCCCAGGGTGACGTATAGCTTGATATATCCCTCAGGTTGTACCTTTCCTTTTGCAAAACTTATCAGGTCACTTTGAAAGGGTTTGAGGTTGGGCAAGGGCAACCCTAGGTTTTTGAAAGCATCCATAAACAAGATGTCTGTGGAACCTCCCTAATCTATGAAGATCCTTTTAACTCACGCATTGATGATTATTTTGGAAATGACCATAGGATCATCATGGCCATAGATCACTCCATTTCCTTCTTCTTCCAAAAATTGAATACTAGTACTCTCTATGATTTGAACCTATTTTTGGAGGTTGGACACAATGCCACACTGAGCATTACTTTTAAATGCCTCCTTCTAATAGACCACATTTGTCCTACTCTAGCAAATCCTCTCGAGATAGCATTGATGGTTTTGATGATCTCACCTATCTTCCCTTTGCAGGGACTTTTCCCTTTGACGTTGAAGATGTTCCTGAGGTGGTGATTTGTGCTTGGGGGAAGTTGTCCATCACCAAGGACTGTAACTTTCTTTTTCTGTCATCACTTTGTTGAAACAATGATGACTCACCTTTGCAAGGTTTCTGAATGTTGTTTTGGAACTGCCCTCGCTGAATCAACATCTCGATAACATTTTGGAGATCGGTACAGTTCTTCGTGTTATGTCCGTACTGTAACGCCCCAAAACTAATACTATAAGTATATTTGGATTACACAAAAGTAATTAGGTTTAGGCATGTCACAACTAAACTAATTCTATTACATATTTGAGCCTTGTGAGGGAAAGAAAATACTTTCAAGTATAAATATACAGTTGAAATACTCGATTATATACTTGACTTGTACAAACCATATTATCAATAATGTTTTATACAAACTAGTACATTAGTGTTCAAATGATACAAACTAAGCTTTTATAGTTATATGTACATATAAACTATATACAAACCACTGCATAGTTATAAATACAAGCAATGGTAAAAAATGGTAGATAATCCTATACTACATCAGCATCTTCTCTTTTACTCCATAAGTAGATCTTGTGCTAGAATTATCATGGAAAGAAAAGATATAAAAGGGTGAGAATTCTAGAAATTATCAGAAGTTCTAACATATAAAATGTCATCATAATAACTCTAGTTGCTTCGGGGAATTAAATCAATACTATAATTATCAAATAGAAAGGTGCCTAAAACCAAAATAGTCTCTTTCTCTTTTCGAGGCAAAAATTTAATTATTATCATTGATCAATAACACATATTCAACCAATATATCTAAATTCAACATATCATCAATAAATCATAAATTCCATCACGAATGTATCGAAATATAAAATCATAACTCACTATCACTAGAATATTTACATTCTCTCATTATGTAAATACTCATTTTCAAATCTACGATTTATATAAACAACATCTTCATGATGATATGAAAATGCTCAAACATGTATAAATCTTTCATTAGTGCTCATTAATTATTATCTTTCTAAGCATATTCTCAGGAATCGTGTTCTTTTATATCACTAGGTAGGGAATTAATGTCACAATCTCACACTACCAAACACTCAGTGATAGTTTGCTTATCAGGCCTGAATACTCATCCTATATGTACTAGTACTTCGTTACACAGCACTACCTTAGGTAATCTAGGCCAAAACTATAAAAGATCATATCTAAGGATTTAAGATCACCCCCTACGAGGATCATTTCCAAAATTTAATATTGGCCAATTCAATGAATGAGCTACCCTTTATAAGGGAATAGCAACTAAGGATCACCCCCATTCAATGATCATATCCAATTTCTTTTAAACTTTGAGCACTTTACATGTCAAATTCAATACTAGCTCAACTTTAATATTCTAAAGGAGCAATTCACAATTTATCATTGAATACTAGCTCAACTTTAACTTTATAAAGGAACAAATCATTTTCTAGTACAACTTATAAACATAACAAGTGTTCATCATCTTGATCTCATAAGTACCAACTGCACAATATCATAATCACATAAGTAGCAAGTGCACATACATAGGCTTAAGTTACTTCACTTAGTGAGCTTAATTAAATTTCATATAATCTCATAGTATACATGTATCCATTTGAGTTTTTATAAAGTAGAAGACTCTGTTTATTCAAAACAAGAGACTGATAATCAATTATCATATTCTGGTAATTGGTTATCACTCACAGTTTATCTTATTGTATAATCTGATAATTGATTACCATGGTCTAATAATCAATTATCACAAGTTTACATGTCTATGCTGGAACTTGGTAATCGATTACCATCATCTGATAATCGATTGCCATCAACTTCTAATTCAATTCTGTAACATGATAATTGATTATCAGAATCTGATAATCAATTACTAACTTCCAGTAACGTCTCATTTCAATTCTGTAAGTTGGTAATTGATTATCATATTATGATAATCGATTACCATTTTCCAGTAATGTCTCTTTGGAGACTAATATTCGATTACCAACGTCCCATAATCGATTATTAACTATTTTTCATTAGCCAAAACAGGTTCCAAGACATGGTTCTCCCACAATTAATCACCAAAACTTAAACTAACTCATCTTTTAGCAATTCCAATCAAAATATCATAGTATTCCTCATATATTCAGGTTCAACAATCATATATATATGTATGTATGTATGTATGTATGTATGTATGTATGTATGTATAAACCATCAGTTCAACTTGAGACTCACAAGAACAATTCTCAAACCAATCCACTATAACTAGTTTTGAGAAGCAAGCAAAGAAAAAAGTAAGGTAGAGACACAAAAACCCTTCCTAGGCTCCTTTGAATCCTTAAGATACGATAGAAGACACTTGAAATATGCTTGTTGAAAAATTTAAGACCACCTCTAGTTAAATATTGATGAGTGGATAAAATTGTCTAACTTGAGCTTTGGTAGATGAAGGCTAGAAAGCTTTTTAGTGAAATTTGAAAGTAAGATGGTTATGGAGTTTTCTTTCTTTCCTCTCTTCTTCTTGTCTTCCTCTATTAACCGAATGAAATGAAAAAAGAAGTGTGAAAGTAAGGTGGTCAAAGGCAGTGAAGAGTGGATGGAGAGATAAGGATGAAACTGAAACTTAATGTGCTGTCATTAGTAAGTGAAAGATATTTATATCTTAGAGATACTTTGATATTTCATTGATGAGTTTTCTAACTTCCATAGGTGTTATAAAAAATTCTAGGACTTCATTCAGTTCCTATACTCATTATTTAATAACTATCTATATATAGTATTAACAACCATTATGCTCTATTACTATTCCTTAAGTTAAGATAAACCTAAGGAGTTAAACTAATAGGATTACAGGTATTTGCCTTAACTTGTAACTATTGCCAAAATAATCTCCATCCTCTGTTTGACATCTCCATAAAATCTCATGATTTTCCAAGTTGCTCTCCTATTTAATTTTGCCTTTAAAAACTCATTCTGTTTTATTAAAAATGCCAAACAAACTTATTTAATTTTCCAAAAATTACCACAATTTATTCCAATTATTTGTAACCTAGAAATAAATTTTTCGTATTTATTTCCACCATTTAAGCTGTTTATGCTAAGTTTTGGGCTAATATGAGCTATTTTTCACGTTCTGTGTTATAGCATTATGCTGTAACGTCGCAAAACTATTACTACTAGTATATCTGGATTTATACAAAAGTAATTAGGTTTAAGTATGTCACTACTATACTAACATTAATTTTTTTATACTCAACAACGTATATAAATATGAGCCTTGTGAAGGAAAGTAATATTTGTACATATAAATGGAAAGTCTATTCCATACAAACTAGTACATCAATGTACAAATAATACAAACTAAGCCTTTTCAGGAAAAATTACATAGAAAATATTTACAAAACCACTGCATATCTAGAAAGACAAGATAACGATCAAAACTAGTAAATAATTTTATGCTACATCAACATATGCACTTCTAATCTTTGGAATGATCCCGCTCTAGAATTATCATGGAAATAAAGGTACACGGGGTGAGAATTCTAAAATCCTCAGTAATATACATATAACATGTCATCATAATGACTCTAGTAGCTTCGGGGAAATTAAATCATATTAAAAAATAAGATGTAGAAAACGTAGCTAAAGCCAAAAGGGGTTTTCTTTGTCTTCTTGTGGCAGAAATTTCATTTTTATCATTGAGCAATAATTCACAATCAACCATTATATCTAAATCCAACACATCACCAATAGATCATAGATTACATCATCAATATATTAAACAAGTCATAACTCATAACTCACCATCACTAGAATGCTCACATTCTTTCATAATGCAAACATTCATTATCAAACCCATGATTTATGTAAATAACATTTTCACAATGTTATGATAGTGTTCAATCATGTGTGAATCTCTTTCTAGTGCTCATATATCATCATCTTTCTAGGCATATTCTCGGGAACTCGGTTCCTTATATTATGAATTTAGGATCACCTTCCCCATCGAGGTTCATCTCCTGAAATTCATATCTGATAAGGAAATTAATGAGAAATCTTATACTAAGAATTTAGGATCACCTTCTTATCGAGGTTCATCTCCTGAAATTCACTAGCCAAAAGATTATGCACATTTTACTAAGGTTACGATATTAGGGGAATAACAAGTATAAATTGTAACACCCTAATACAAATATCTCGATATAACTACATATATAAAGATATAAAGCCTTAATCATGTTACTTTTATTCTTACTATCATTCTAATCCCATATAATTAAATAATTAAATATGGAGAGCCACGATAAAAGTAGGTTATACATATATACATCAAAAGCCTCAAAGGACATAGTGTTATATATACAACAAAACTACAACTCAAAGTAAAATGTACAAGAGTTATTCATACAACAAAAACTAAAACTATCTAGTCGTGTTGCTCTTTCTTCATTTTCTTTATACTTTTAATAAAGTCTTAACCTGCTTTTACCATGGAAACATAGAAAACGGTGAGAACATAAAAATTCTCATTAATATACATGTATCTCATGACATTCATTAATGTAAATTGCATATAAATTTAATCTATATCAACATTATACAATCGCTCATACAACTATATAATATATAGAAATCTAAACTATCTTGATATTACACAATCACCTATACAACTGTATAACATCAACTAAGGCTCGTGTTAGTTAGTTTATCCTAAGGCTCGTGTTAGTAATTTTATCTCACTTTACTACACTTACATAGGGGTTGATCATACTCCTCATGTTACTTGATGTAACAACCTTGTGGGGATGTCACATTTTTAATGCAATGCAATAAAATCTTACCCAAGTTGTAAAACATTTGGTACATAAATAATATGAGTTGTAAAATTTTTCCTTTTATACTTAATAACATTAAATAAAATAACACGGAACACAAAATAAGACAGAACATAATCACACACCACAATATACATATGATTTTGTCTTAAATATACAAATAATTTACAACTACAAATATCTAACAAACAGTGAAAAGTCAGCATAATACTAAAACATAACATGCCCAAGTACACATCAAAGATTCCTAACCCTCCGAAGGATCACTCTCAGATAGATCTTCGGATAGCAAAAATCCTAGATGCCTCGCAGCTCTATAGACACGAGTCCGTGCTGTCGACTCACTACTAAGCTCACTAGGCGCATGGAAAATTCCTCCCCAATAATGCCTAAGAGTCAAAGGCAACTCAAGATGTAAATACAAAGTAGTAGTAAAGATAATCTCCCTATCAAACTCTCTACATAGAGACACAATTAGACGTCCCACGTAAACGACCGATCCTCTATCTTCACGCAATTGCCAAGCCTTAGAGCCTCCGTGCAAATCAAGTCTCACAAAACCAAAGAATCCAGGCAACGCCATTATCATATGGTCAATCCAGAAGGTAAGGGTGATCTAACGGCTTGCCGTCCTCGCAATGCTCACTTGGCTGGTGCTCTTCCGGATATTGAATATCGAGAGGCTGTTCCTCTTCCTCTTCCTCAAACTCTTTACAGAATATAATAATAATAATACAGAGAAATACGTATAGAGAGGTGAGACAATCTATATCATTACCTGCATGACAATAAAGAAAATGACAATACAAACAAATATCACAATAACACATGTAATTATATCATATACAGTACCTTAAATTAACACATCATACATGCTATCACAGGCTATAGTAAACATTGAAATGCAGATTATGGATACTAATGCATATTGACTCATTCCTACTTCATGGAGCTAAACACAGACATTAGAGAGAATGATCCGAAAAGATCTATTAGTACCTCAGGCTGCCCAACCAAACTATTACACTGTCCAACGTCGTGTCTATAGTCCACAGTCCAAAACATCGTGTAGTAGTACACAGTCCAAAATATCGTGCACTACAGGCATTATACCAAATAGTCTCCACAAGATCTTGATTAAGAATAGTGCTTGTCGAGATCATTAGTGTGTTGCTCGTTACCACGACCCAGAGGAGCTACCAACTGTCCACATGTGGAATTCTCTGCACACTAATGCCTCCAAGTTCAAATAATGAACCACACTACGCCTATCACACCCACAACACGGTGTAATTCGTCTCGTCAATCAATCGCCAATTTTCAACCAAATTGACACAACTCAATGTATGATTAAGAATCACAATTACAAAACTACCCTTAGTCTTAATATATTATCATATTTACGAAAATACCCTCAGTCTCAATGTTTCAAAATATAGTATGCCTCCACTTGACAGTACTATCTCTCAACATGACCGAGTCCACCACTTTGGCCCGACAGTAAAACTCACTGTTCCATTTAGTCGCATAGAAATTTTATCGCATTTTCACAATCGTGTCACTTTTGCAAACATTTTTAAATCACATAAATATATTTTGACATTTTTGAACATTGCATAATGTTTTTAAATCATTTTCTTAATCGCGTAAGATTCTTAAATCATTTTCTTAACCGTATAGCTTAAAATCTTTATTTTAAAAATGCATAAGCTATTTCTAATACTTTTAAACTATGTAGAATATTTTTCATACGTTATAAACATACTAGGGTACTTTTTCTTTTTATTTGTTTGATTTTAGTAAATTTCGACAGCATTTTACCTAGAAAATCCATTAAATGGTATTTTCTACGTTTCTCCTTAAATACTATTCATTTTAACCTTAACCATTACTTATACCTTGAAACTTGCTAATGCGCTTGAAAACTCATAGAGTGAGCTCGACATTAGTATTTCTCAAGTGTTCGCTTTATTTCTTACTTATAACTAATTCTTCTAATTTTAGAATTCTAATTAGCTACTTAACTTGCCTTTGAAAATAATTTTGGAAATCAAATGTTCATTAGATGGCATATTGGCCAAAATCAACTTATCCTTCACAACTAATCATTAAGTCATTTTCTAACTTCTAAATCATTTCCAAATTTATTATTTTACCTAGATTTATTAAATCATTGTTTTAGAAAATGGTTGAGAACATTTTGGTTCTCTTTTTCTTGGAGAAGCCGTGAGCCTCTTTGTGTTCTTTGGAACACTCATACAATTCCTTACATGTTATTCACATCCTACCATAATAATCACACATCTATAAACACATACAATATATTTTTAAAGCTATAGGCATGCTCACAAATAAAATCAATAACAAATAGAAAAGCATTAAACAACCACATAAATGAATCCTTATGGATTCTTCACACGCATACAATCCATTTTCTCATCACCACATAGGGTTGATGAGATTAAATCTCCCTCTTACCTCTTGAAGACAAGATCCTTAAGCTCCTCTCATTCTCCTTGATTTCGTGGGAACCAACAGAAATCCCTAACAATTCTTAACAATTAGTAAAATCACAAACAAAGCTTAATAATGATAAATCATGGAACAATCATGGTTTATAAAATCATAAACTTAATTTAAAACCAAAGAATCATAAGTTTACCTTTTGGGAAGTAGGATAAAACTTGGATTTTGAAGTAGAAGGAGTAAGATTTTGACAAAACCTTCTAAATGAAAAGTGTTTAGGATGTTGTTTAAATTTAGGAAAAGCTAAGAGGAAAAATTATAGAGGATAGGTAGTGGATTTGGGTGAGGGGCCGAAATTTGAGAGAGAAAATGGAAAGAAAAGATGCTTGGTGTTCTTGGGAAATTGAGAGAAAATGGTGCTTAGTCTTTAAGTGAGAGAAAAAGTAAATATTGAGAGTGAAAGTGGAGGTGCTTCCGTGAGTGAGTGTGTAGGAAAAATAGGAGATAAGTTTGGATAGTAAATATCACAATGTGTTCACATTAGGAAGGCACATGGCCTATGTCACCAAGTGGTCACCTAATGGTCATACGAGATGGTTCAAGAAGCTTGGAGAGGCCTCACAATGCTCCTTGGCCGTGTGGTGTCTAGGGGATTAGGGGCCTTGTTTGACTTCAATTAAAAACTAATTACATGCTAATTGGATAGCTAATTAATTAGGTTAGGTTTCCTAATTACACTCAATTAACATTCTAATTACATAGCTAAGTAATTAACTAGGTCATTGCTTATGTCATGCTTAGTCATGACTTCTAGATGAAATTAGGATAGCTAATTAGTAATTATATTAGAACTAATTAGTAATTAGGTTAGTCCACTTAGTTTCTTAATTTGGCAATTAGGTTAACTAAGTTAGGTTTAATTAGCTACTTAGTAACTAGTCAAACCATTATATTTGACTAAATCCTAACCATTGAAACCAACTTTAACTCCTAGCCCTTGATGTAATCTAAGGTGGATATCACTTAGTGATTTTATTAGGATTGTTCTCATGCCATTGATTTGATCAACGGTTATGATAAAAAACATCTTAATCAAGCTTTTCATCCAATAGTTCACAATAAAGTCTTTGCCACTTTGTTTGACCAAACCTTATTGGTTAGAAACTTTCAAGCCACTTTCGTTGACTGATTCCTATTGGCTTAGAATTCAGTCTAGTCAGAATCGTTGACTGTTACTCTAAACGTGGGTCCCACAGACTTTTCAGGGTCCATGGTCATTTTGGAGTAGATTCCTACTATTTTTGAGACAGTAGATTCTGTCAAATAAAATAATATTATAATAATATAAAATTATTTTATCGCACAATAAAATCTTAAAATTAAAAATATTAATATATATATATATATATATATCAATTAGAATTAGGTTTAGTAAGATCTCCCAACTCCGAATAATTAAAATAAGATTTTTTCGGCCAGAAAATTATTATTTTCCTGACTCAGAGCAAATCACACAAAATAATCAAAAACAATATCGGAACAGTCAAATTATTTTTATATTGCACAGAAAACACAAAACAGTGTAATTCTGCCATTACAGTAACATAGTCTAAAATTTGGGGTGTTACACTTGACAACTCACTACTTTGTCTTAGGCAAAGTATTGTACCAACACTTTCCTCTTACAATTACCTTCTTAACAAAGAGCTTTACTCACTGCTTTGGAAGGTTAAGGGGTTTATCTCACTCCCTTAATTAAGAAAGTTGTACTATGGTTCAACTCTAACAAGTAAAGGAACCAACTCTTAACTAATACTCTATTTCAACCTAACTTAATAAAGTAATAGAGTATTTCTCTAAAAACTTGCACAGTTAATTCAACTTTGACTATAAGAGAATAAATTATGCCTCTATGATAAGTACTACTTTCTTATCAAAACTTGTATCTAGATTACCTTTCAAGCACAACTCAAGTGGTACTTTAACCTATACTAATGTGCTCGAGGTCCTAGACACCTATTTCAAGCAGTCTATAACTCTTGAATAACTTAAAAACTCAAACTTGCTCTTATATGCTAGGTGGTTATTCCCTTTGTGAAATATCCCTAAAAGTGTCTTGACACACTTAAGAAAGAATATACTAATGATCCTAACTGATTGAGAAACTCAAACTGTCCATAAAATGACCTTTGTCAATTCTGGAACCAGCGCCTAGGCGTTGGCTGGGGAGAGCATTGCTCTGTTCTATTCTATCACTGGCACCTAAACACCCAGCATTCAAGACCTAGGTGCCTAATACCCTGTTGCACGTGAATAACTCTCTGGGCTACAGGTGCCTAGGCTCTCAGCCCTCAGCGCTGGTCGCATATCAGAAAATTTTGTAGAATTATGCAAAATTGGTTACTATTCCATTGGAACATAACCGAAATTCAGCCATTCTAAAATGGCTTCCAAGTGATTTCTATCTTTTCTAACAACCTCTAAACATGTTGTAACACTCATACAAAGTAATGGTTCACATAAACTTGGATTAATGATCAAAATTATATACTTACTTACCATTTCCAAAGTTCTAACTCAAGGAACTATCTAACTTTGTCTAAAGACAAACTCAATCATCTTGCTCTCAATAAGTTGAGATGACTAATTCCAAACATTGAAAACAAGAATCAAGCAAAAAAAATAGATTTTTGCTCTTCAAAACCCATTTTCTCCATCTAATGACCTAACATCAACCAATGGAATAGGTGATGGAAAAATATGGAATTAAAGGTTAGAAACCCCTACTTCAAGTCCTTTGTGATGGTGAAAATCAAGCTTTGGCCTTCCCCTTTGATTCCTTCTTCTTTCTCTCTTCTTCCCCTTTTGCTTTCTCTTCCTTTCTTTCCTTGTTCTCTGTTGTAGCTTTTCCTTCTATTTTCATGGGAGAAAGATGAGTGAAATGAGTTAAAAGTGAGTGAAATATCAGGAAATAGAAGTCAATATAAGGGCTTGGTTGTATATGACTTGTTTGACTTAAGTATTTCATTGATACTTCATAATCTGCTAAGAACACTTAGATTTTGCTATATCAATTTTTCTAACTTCCAACAACTTTAAAATAAATACTAGGATTTATCAAAAAATATTATTTCACCATTATCCTATTTTTCTATATCTATTACTAGTCAATCTAACAATAAATGCACAACAATATGCCTAAAAATACTAATCTAACTTTGATTATTCTCAAATTTTAACTGCATCCTCTTACACCTATTTGTAACTTAGAAACCAATTCTCTAGATTTTTTCCCTCAACTTAGCCATTTATACTATAATTTGAGTCATTTTTAAGCTACTTTTCACACTTTGGATTGTAACAAAGTGCCTAAACTAACTCAGTTTGTCACAAAAATAAACAAACATGTCAAGCAAGTGTTATGCTACCTTTGTAACTATAAACTAGTTTATTATGCTAAAAAGAGGATGTTGCATGAATCACCTCTATTCAAGTATCCTTCCAATGTATTTGAGTTTGAGCACATTCATATCAATTCAATTTTAGCTCAACTTCAACAATTTAAAAGAGTAAATCATCATTCAGTATCTAATACTAGTTCAACTTACTTTTATAAAGGAGCAAAACATTTTCTAGTGCACCTAATAAGCATAGCAAGTGTACAATCTCAATTATCCCATCACATAGATATATCTTGTGGCGTCCCGGGGCCGACGAGGGCGGGGAGTGATCGCAATGAAGCACTACAAGGAGCGGCATTATCTTTCTGCATGAATGAACAATATGCACCGAATGAGAGGGATTCGAGACTATGCAGGTATGGGACTGCATAGTTGAGAATGGCTTAAAGGAATTGATTTGTGTAGCCATATCAACAAGTTGCAACTTCTTTTCGGGAGCCTCATAAGAACTCCATGGTTAAGCGTGCTTGACCTGGAGCAATTGTGGGATGGGTGACCTCCTGGGAAGTTTCCTAGGATGCGTGTGAGTGAGGACAAAGCACGCTGAAAAGACACGTGTTGGTTTGTGGAGACACTCATCAATCCTGCAGGCAGTCCCGGGTCGTTACATATCTAGTGCACTACATTATCATTCCACTATCCTATCCAGTGCATATTCATAATATAAGTCACTCTAAGTAGTGAACTCATTCAATTCTCTTCATATTGTACAATATGGAACTCTATTTTCCTAAATCAGGGGTCTAATAACTAATTATCATAGTTTGGTAATCGATTATCAACCAAAAATGTTCATATTTTATAACTGGATAATCGATTAGCAACTTGCTCTAATCGATTATCACTAACCAAAAGAGATATTCTATAAATACATAATCGATTACCAACTCTAGCTAATCCATTATGACCAAAACATGTCATTTTGGAAGGGCATGATCGATTAGAACCCTTGGTCTAATGATTATGACTCAAAATGCAGCATTCTAAAAGTGCCTAATCGATTAGCTCTCATGGTATGATTGATTATCACTCAAATCCTTGCTATTCTGGAAGTTGATAATCGATTAGCCCTTGGCTCTAATCAATTATCACTTGTGAATAATGAGTTTTCTGGGCGTGGATAATTAGTTTGAACCTTGCTCTAACCTTACTGGCATATATAGTGAGGTCAAGATTAAAAGTTACTTAAAGGTCATGTGACCACTTAAAAAAGTCACATGTATTTATGTTCTAATCTTGACCATTCATGTAAGATCCAATGGTCAAGATTTACTTCTCTCACCTCTTGCAATAAACACTTCTTTCACTAAATACTTCATATATTATATATATACTTAACTCATCAACCTCATATATACAGCCAATTCATTATGGAAAATCACAAAGAATTATCAACCAACTCCATCATACAGAATTTTAAGAGAGAAAGGAAAGATAGAGCATGGTAGAGATTCACAACACCTCCACCTACACTTCGTTGTTAGTAATGTTCTAGTTTTCTTCTTATTCTTCCTTTGTTTCTTCCTACTTCCTTCTTCTTCTTCTTTCTTTTCTTTCTTTCCTGCTCTATTATTTCTTTTCTTTCTTATCTCTATCTTTTATCTTTTCTCTTTTCTATCCTTCCTCTGCTGGTAGCCAATGTGAATGAAGATAAAATGAAAGATAAACTTATAGCAAAGTCAAAGATGGTGGAGAAGAAAGTTGGAGGGATAAGCTCAATTAACTTTCTTGGTTAATTGGAAGTTTTGTACATCTTAAGGATACTTTGATCTTCCATTGATGAGTTTCCTATTTTCCAAAAGTGTTAGGAAAAATTGTAGGACTTTATTCAATTTCCATACTCATCATTTAATTATTATCTTTATACACCATTAACAGCCACTAAAGTATATTACTCTTCCTATGTGGTTAAAAATACCAAACTAATTCAGTTGATTCTTCAAAATTCATCGCAAATCATTATAAATATTTGTGGTCTAGAAATAAACTTTATTTATTTTCCTAATCTAGGCAGTTTATGCTAAGTTCTGAGCTAATATGAGCTATTTTTCCACATCCTGTGTAACACCCTCAATAATATGTTAGGCTTATAAAAGGTTACAGAGGTAACCTAATACTTGCTTAACATGCTTATGAAGTTTTGTGAGAAACTGAGTTAATTTAGGCACTTTACCGTAACACAGAAAGTGCAAAATAGCTTAAAATAACTCAGATTATGACTTTAAAGGTTAAGTTAAGGGAAATAAATAAGGATAATTTATTTCCATGTAAAAAATGAGCTAAGTATAATGTTGTTAAAGTTTGAAGGTAAACTAAGTTTGTTTGGTATGTTTAAATACACAGAGTGGGTGTTTTAATACCAGATGAACTTAGTGTAGATATAGAAGCGTAAGCAATGATGTTTTTGGTAATTAGATGAATGTTAGGATTTATTCTAATACCTAAGAAAGTTAGGAAACTTGATTTGGAGAAATCTAAGTGTTCCTAACAGATATAAAGTATCATCAAACTATAGTAATTTTCCTTTAAAGAAGCCTTTTGACTTCTTTTCTCCTTCTCATATGACAATAATAGGAAACGAAAGAGAGAAGAGAGAAGAAGAGAAGAGAAATGAGAAGGAAGAAGAAGAGAGGAAGAGGAAAGAAAAGGGCAAGGCCAAAGTGTAATCATCCACTCCACAACGAGGTAGAGGTGTTTGATCTCATCCATTTCATTCTATCTTTATCTTACTTCTTAGTTTGACTTGATGAGGAAATGTGGATTTGGGTGAGTATAGTGAGTTTGGATGTTAGTTTCTTACTTCTTCGAGTGAAGTAAGTTTAGCAAAGCTTATTTGATGTATGAAGTTTAGTTTGTTGTTTTTGGAACCCATAGATGATGCTTAGGTTATAAGAGGAGAAAAAGGGGTTTTATACCCATTTTGAGCTTTATGATTTTATGAGTGATTTGGATGCATATTAGAGATAGTTTGATGTTCAAGATGATGTTTATTGGTTTGGTTTAGGTTTGAATGGCTGAAGGACTCTGTTTTATTAAAATTTCTATATGGTAATCAATTACATAGCAGTTGTAATTGATTACCAAGCTTTTTGAATTGCGAATAGTGCTTCTAGGTAGCTTGTAATTGATTACATAGACCATGTAATCGATTACAAGATTTCTGGGTGAGATGTAATCGATTACATTAGACTCGTAATTGATTACAGAGGTTTTGCCAAGCTAGTAATCGATTACCAAGGCCATGTAATCGATTACTAGACTTCTAAAATGAGGATTTTAAGCTAAAAGTGATGGAAATAGAGTTCTTCATCCTATATAACTTAAATACAAACCTTAGATCTTAGATTGAAAGATTAGAAATCAATTAAATGAGATATGAATATACATCCAAACAAAGTTAAGAAGTGAATTTAAGAAGATATGGTACCAAACGAGATTGTAATTTTGATCTTATGTGTAATTTTGATATTTTTACTGTTTGTGGATCCCACGAGGTGTATGTGGGCCCAGGTGGCCATACATAGGCCCAAGTGGCCATACATGGGCCCAAGTGGGTCACACAAAGTAAAAATTTTTCTACGTATAAAAAAATTTGTACTGTTTAGACGGAGACAGGGGATTTTACTAAACCTGAATTCGGAAACAGTTTTAGAAAATTTTTCTTTACTGTATTTTGTACTGTATTTAATTATCAAATGATAAAAATACAGTAAATATATTCTTTCATGAGGATATAATAGATAAAAATAAAATTCTATACTGTTGAGTCAATATTGGTGGTTTGGATATCCACCATCAATTTTATTACCGTTGGAGATTTAATCTTGATTTAATCAACGGTGGAGATTTGATCTTAAAAGTAAATAGGATCAATTATAACCGTTGGATAAAAATTAAATCAAGGGTAGAGATTTAGTCTTATAAATGACTATGACCATTATCAACCCTTGGATGTAAAATTAATCAATGGTGGAGATGGATCATTAATGACCATTGGATTTGGATTTAGATCAATGGTGGAGAATTGGTCATCAAAAATGACTACAACCATTTTGGACCCTTGGATGTAAAGTTTGAAGGTGTAATCTTGACTCTTCATTTTGGAGACACATTCAATGATTAGGATTGCAAGCCAAAAATGATCCAATGGCTCAAACAAAGTCTTCCATCTATAACCTAAACCTAGTAACTATTTTTAATCCAAACCATTCTTTTAATCAATGGTTAGGATGGCTTAAAGTGATGGTTATGAAAATTGTCACATTTGGAGTGCATGAAGAGGGGGGACGGTTTGGAGAAGCAAGGAAGAAGGGAGACAATTTTGTATAGGCTTTTTAGGCCAAAGAAAAGGATGAAGACATAAGCCATGTGGAAAAGCATGTGCACTCAAAATGAAATATTTTTCTTCATGCAAATCTCCTAAAATTTCCTACTCATTCATGGCAAAGCAGCCCACCCATATTCACTCTCACAATTTCATTTTCTCTTTCATCAAAAAGCTTACAACACTTTCTCTCAAAAATTCCAAGAACCAAAGCACCATTTTTCTTCCTTTTCTCTCCATTTGGTTCGGTCTCCACCACCAAATATACTATCACTCACCTATAATTTTCACTCACATCATTTTCTAAAGCTAAATAACATTCTAAACACTTTCCATTTAGAAAGTTTTCCCAAAATCACACTCTAAGTGCTGCAAAATCCCACTTTTAGCTTACTTCCTTGGAGGTAAACTTTAATTTCTATGGTTTAAATTCATGTTTATGATTTTCTAAGCCATGTTTGTTCTATGGTTTGTTATTATTAAGTTTTGTTTGTGATTTTACTAATTATTTTAGAATTATTAGGAATTATTGTGAGCCACGCGAAAATTAAGGAGAAGGAGGAGAGCTTGAAGAGCTTGTCTTCAAGAGGTAAGAGGGAGATCCATCTCACCAACCAAGCATGGTGGTGAGAGATGGTTTCATATTTGGTGGATGGTGATTCCATGTGAGGATTCATATCCATGGTCATGTAATAAGTTATGTGTGTTATGTGCTTTGATTATTTTTGCCTATGCTTGATATGCTTTGCATGATTTACTTGTGTATGCATGCTTAATATAATTTTTATTTGTTTATATGGTATGCTTATAATATGCATGATGATATATGTTGAATATATTATGATGGATGTATGTTGAAATAAGCAAAATTTTGGCTCCAAAGGCCATGGAGGAGGTCACGGTTTTGAACTTCCAAGACTAAAGTTATGATTGAAAATTTTTCAAGAACTATGGAGTTCATTTTTAGCCTTTGAACTAAAGTAAATTTCGGATAAGACATCAACCAATTTGGTGTTCACAAAATTATATTTTCATAAATAATAAAATTGAATGATTTGAGAAGTAAAGAAAATAAACAAAAGAGTTTGTTTTGTAAAATGAATGCACACGATTTTTGGAGTTGAGTTTTTATGAATTTATTTCGTGTAGAAACAAGAATAGAATTTATTTAAGTTAGAAGAAAAATATTTCATGGTTCCAATGGCCATCTATAAGGTTTTGATAATTTAGAAAAATGTTTTGATGTTATAAAATATAAGAATTTTCAAATAAGGATTTTTGAAAAGGGAATTAAAGTGTTATCAAGTAGATTTTTCATAAATAAAAGAAAAAGGGAGATTGAAGGTGTTGAACTTCAAATTATTTTAAAAGTATTAATTTTTAGAAGTGATTTAGAAATATAAAAGAAAACGTTTGTAACTTAAATTTACTAACGTAAATTTATTTATTGGGTTTTGGAAAACGTTAGGAAATTTGAAATTAGAAAGAGTAATTAAATCAACTAAATGTGATTTTGTAAAATTAAATCAATAAAAAGTGATTTTGAGAAAATTTATTACGGAAAAGAATTTTTTTGACTAAGAATAGGAAGAAAATAAAGTAAGAAATTATATTATTGTAAGAAAAGTCCAAAATAATATTTTAAAGTTAAGAAATATTTTACGAAGGGTAAAAATGGTGAAAATGGATTTACGTAACTTAAAAACATAATTTTTAAATTATGCGATTTGAAAAAAAATGTTAAAATATTTCTACACGATTTTTAAAGCGTTTAAATATTTTACACCATCGAAATGTTGTAGAAAAATCGCTATGCGATTTAAAAATGAAAGAATATTTTTACGCGTTTTAGAATACAGTAGAAAATTTTTATGCGATTTTTAAACGTAATAGAAATGTTACAAATCGTTGTTTACGTAATAAAATATTACGTGACCGTAAAAAATGTGACAAAAATATTTTTTGAATGAGAAAAATGCAATAATATAAGGTTGTTGTTAATTATACAGTAAACTTTACAGTTAAAAATTAGTATGTGAATACTATACAAGAAACTGAGCAATTTGCCTATAATTGGCATAAATCCATTTTACGAACGTAAAATAGTATTTGAACTTTATATGAGAAATTATGTGATTTACCTTTGGTTGGTAATTGGTGCATTACACATACATTGAAAATGGTCCGATGGACTATATATGGCTAATTGCCTAGGAGAAACGTACACCTCTTGAGTGGGTGCGATACGCGTAGTGTAGGTCACTTGTTGACCTTGGGAGCATCGGGGTGCAGGTTGCTCGCAATGGGCAATTGGTAGCTCTTCTGTACCGTGAGTTAGACCGATGCAACATACCGATGATCCGGACCGAGACACTATTCTTAATCGAGATCTGACAAAGACTGTCGTGTATGTGCTAGATGTGCAAGATATAATTATAGCACTTGGTCTGAAGCACATGGTACCGGCAGATCTTTTCGATCAATTTCTCCGACTTGAGTATTAGCTCCATGGAGTAGGACATTGATTCTATATGCGCATGCATGAAACTGAGCATCTATATCTATATGATGGCGTTACTGTAATTATTTTGTGATTTAAACAGTGATAGTGGCATGATGGTAATAATTGTTTTGCACTATGATGATGGCATAATTGTGATCATGATATAATATTTTTGCATGATATGTTATTTGTATTATCGCTGTGCTATCATACTGGTATTGGCGTAGGTGATCTCACCTCTTTGTATGTATATCTGTATATTGTATTTATAATTGGGAGAAGACGTTGAGAAAGAAATGGTACAAGAAGGAGAAGAGGAACTACTTCTCACATCAGGGAATGCAGAATTTAAAGAGTATGACGTCAAGAGCCAGTTTCTTCGGATATGTACCTTTACAATTTCACGAAAGAGCTGGAAAATGGAGGACAAGTCCCGATGAGCGAGGACTTATTTACGAGGGGTACCTGACTGTTAGTATTAGTAGACTGTTTCGTGGAGATCCATTTTTCTGCGTGACTATCTTTGTTCATGTTGAATTTCCTTTGCATATCAGGCGACATTGGGATACTAGAAATTATGTCCCAACGGAAATCAGCATAGTATCGTCAGCCCAGACACCTGTCCGTAGGGCTACTCGTCATAACGGATTCCTACCTGCTGAGGAACCCGAGGAGGACCCGTCTGAGGGGTCTTCTACTTAGTTAAACTTGGGCAAGTTTGAATTTTGATATAAACTATGTGTGTAATTATTTAAGTGTGTTTATTGTTCCGAGATATGGTCTGTAATAAATAAACCTGACAGCACTTGTGTAATATGTATATGATGTAAATTATGTGTGAGGTTGTTGTATAATAGTTTTATCTTCCGCTAAGTCTATTTTATTGTTTTCCATGAAGAAAAAAAAATTTACAACTCGTACTTTTATCACAACATCCCATTTTATGACTATTGAGGGTATTTTGGGTAATAAAGTAACATAAATGTGACACCCTACGGTGGGTGTTACATTAGTTGGTGTCAGAGCCCAAGTTAGAGTCTTTTGGGGTTATGGTTAGGTCTGTCTTGTTTGTGTTGTGTGATTCTCTGTTATTGTTTTCTGAAAAGAAACAATATTGTTTGAAGATTGATCTTACTTTCTTTGTATTGTCCAGTATGAGTAGAGAAAGTAATGACTGGACGAGGACGTGGATGTGGAAATAATACCACAGATATGGAACTTAATGGGAATGATAATTTGAACATGGCTGCAGTTGTAGCAACAATGCAGAGAATGGCGGAAGTGGTTGCACAACAAAATCAACAGGGTAATGAAAATGTGCACAATTTGTCAGAGTTTCGAAGGAATAATCCACCAAAATTTCGTGGAGAGTTTGATCCGGAGAAAGCTAAACTTTGGATCCAAGAACTTGAAAAGATATTTGATGGTATGGGATGTGCTGATGAACGGAAGCTTACATTAGCAACCTTTATGCTGGTAGGAGATGGTGAACGATGGTGGGTAGGAGCTAGAAGACTGTTGGAAGTCGAAGGAAGAATGGTGACATGGCAACTTTTTAAGCAAAAATTTCTGGAGAATATTTTCCAGCAAGTGTGAGGCATACGAAGGAAATGGAATTTCTGAGCTTACGATAAGGATTAATGTCCGTAAGTGAGTATGCGGCAAAATTTGAAAGTTTGTCTCAGTTTTCGAGATATTTGCAGATGAATCCAGATAAGGGCTGGAAATGCAGGAAATTTGAAGAAGGATTAAAGCTGGATATTAAGAG
Organism: Ormosia semicastrata; assembly: GCA_029884595.1. Classification (NCBI taxonomy): domain Eukaryota; kingdom Viridiplantae; phylum Streptophyta; class Magnoliopsida; order Fabales; family Fabaceae; genus Ormosia; species Ormosia semicastrata. Next base: position 34,572,336 of record JAQQTO010000047.1, on the reverse strand, counting down.
AGCTGTATCGATGTTGGAGATTAATCAATTTCCAACTTTGATTGAAAAATGTCATAAAGTTGAAGAGATTGATCATCAACGTGTGGCAAGAAATAAGAATTTTGGACCTACAAGGTTCCAAAAAGGGAAGAATAATCAAGCAAATCGCTCTCAGCAAAAGCCGTATGTGAAACCGACAGGAAGTCAGACCAAGAAGCAATTTGTGGGAGGAAGTTCTAGCAGTAATAGGGCAAGTCAAGCTGGGACTCCTATTCGATGTTTCAAATGTGGGAAGGATCATCTCACGAAGGATTGTCAACATAAGGAGGTTGTTTGTTTTAAGTGTGGACAGCATGGACATTTCTCCAAAGACTGTGATCATATAAGGAAGGAATCCTCTGTGGGAAATGTTCGAACTGCAAGGCCACAGGCAGGTGGTCGTGTCTATACAATGAGCGGAGAAGAAGCTGCTAAATCTGAGGACTTGATAATGGAGGAGGGTACTATTGAAGGTAATCCTTTAACCATACTTTATGATTCAGGAGCAACACATTCTTTCATTGCATGTGATTGTGTTGAGCGTTTGGGATTGACTGTGACTGCATTGTCATATGATCTGAGTGTTGCTACTCCTACTGATAAGTCTGTAGTTACATCAACAGTATGCCTGAATTGTCCTGTCTGTGTTAGGGATAGAATCTTTTATGTGGACTTGATCTGTTTGCCTCTTTCCAAGATTCATGTAATCTTGGGAATGGATTGGTTGTCTTCTAACCATATCCTAATTGATTGTTCGAATAAGACATTAGTGTTTCCTGAGGCTAAGGATCCTAAATTCCTAACGGCTACTCAAGTGGAAGCTTGTCTGAAAGAAGAAGATCGTGGGTATTTGTTATTATCTTCTTTGGAAGAGCAAAGTGAAGATGTCTTGAAGGATATTTTCGTGGTTAACGAATTTCCTGAAGTGTTTCCTGAAGATATACCAGGACTACCACCGGTAAGGGAAATCGAGTTTGCCATTGATCTTGTACCTGGAGCTGGACCGATATCTATAGCACCCTATCGGATGTCACCGGTAGAATTAGCCGAACTGAAGAAACAGCTGGAGGATTTATTAGAGAAACAATTTGTGAGACTTAGTGTGTCACCATGGGGAGCTCCAGTACTATTGGTCAAGAAGAAGGATGGAACTTCACGTCTATGTGTAGACTATCGGCAATTAAACAAAATCACGATTAAGAATAAATATCCACTTCCAAGGATAGATGATCTAATGGATCAGTTGCGAGGAGCCGCAATATTTTGTAAGATTGATCTACGTTCTGGGTATCACCATATACGTGTGAAAGTGGAGGATATTCCTAAGACTGCATTTCGGATGCGCTATGGGCATTACGAATATCTTGTGATGCCATTCGGTGTAACAAATGCACCAGCTATATTCATGGACTTCATGAATAGAATTTTTCATTCATACTTGGATAAGTTTGTTGTCATCTTTATCGATGACATTTTGATCTATTCTCGAAATCAGGAGGAACATACTGAACATCTCAGGGTGGTTCTTCAAATTTTGAAGGAGAATAAGTTATATACCAAGTTATCCAAATGTGAATTTTGGTTGAATGAAGTTAAATTTTTGGGACACGTGATATCAAAAGAAGGAATTAAAGTCGATGCTTCCAAGGTAGAGACAGTTTAGGAATGGGAAAGACCAAAGACTGTAACAGAAATCTGAATTTTATCGGATTAGCTGGTTATTATAGATGGTTCATTAAGGGGTTTTCGAAGATTGCAGGACCTCTTACCCAACTTACACGAAAGAATCAGCCATTCATGTGGAATGACACATGCGAAGAAAGTTTCCAGGAGTTGAAAAGACGATTAACTACTTCACCGATATTGATTCTACCTGATCCAAACGAACCCTTTGAAGTATATTGTGATGCTTCATACCAAGGATTGGGTTATGTACTTATACAGAATTGTAAGGTGGTGGCTTATGCTTCAAGGCAGTTGAAAAATCATGAGAAGAATTATCCGACTCATGACTTGGAGTTAGCAGCTGTGGTATTTGCGTTGAAGGTGTGGAGACATTTTCTCTATGGAGCATCATTCACTGTTTTTAGTGATCATAAAAGTTTAAAATATCTGTTTGACCAGAAAGAGTTGAACATGAGACAAATGCGTTGGTTAGAGTTTCTGAAGGATTATGATTTTCAATTGCAGTATCTTCCCGGAAAGGCGAATGTCGTAGCAGATGCGTTGAGAAGAAAAATACTTAGTGCTTCTGTTATGATGATCAAAGAGAAGGAGTTGATAGAAGAATTTCGGGATATGCGATTATCAGTGAAATTGACGCTGAGCATGATGCGTTTAAACATGATCACCATTTCAAATGATTTGATGGATAGAATCCGTGAAGGACAAAACAGTGATCAGTATTTGCAAGAAGCAAAAGAAGCAAAGAGCCAAGGAGCAATGTTGGAGTTTAGCGAAGGTGCTAAGGGAATTTTGAAGTTTCAAGGAAGAGTTTATGTGCCTAATGATCTAGATCTTAGGAGATTGATTTTGGATGAAGCTCACAGGAGTAAACTGAGTATGCATCCAGGAGCCACAAAGATGTACCAGGATTTAAAACAATTATATTGGTGGCAAGGAATGAAGAAAGATGTTGCAGAGTATGTATCATCCTATTTAGTCTGTCAGAAGGCTAAGGTGGAACATCAAAGACCTTCGGGAATGTTGCAACCTTTACCTATTCCCGAATGGAAATGGGATGATATAGCAATGGATTTTGTGACGGGACTACCAAAGACTCGGAAGGGTCATGATGCTATTTGGGTAATTGTCGATCGACTTACTAAGTCAGTGCAGTTTTTGCCGATTAATATTAAATACTTAACGGAAAAGTTGGCTCAAGTGTACATTAGTGAAATTGTTAGACTTCATGGTGTACCATCTAGTATCATTTCGGATCGAGATCTAAGGTTTACATCAAGATTTTGGGGTAGTTTGCAAGAAGCGATGGGAACAAAGCTACGTTTAAGTTCTGCTTACCATCCACAGACTGATGGTCAGTCAGAAAGGACGATTCAATTGTTAGAAGACTTGTTGAGAGCATGTGTTCTGGAAGAAACTGGAGGTTGGGATGAATTCTTGCCATTGATAGAATTCACATATAACAATAGTTTCCATTCAAGTATAGGGATGGCACCTTATGAAGCATTGTATGGGAGACGATGTAGAACACCGTTATGTTGGTATCAAGACGATGAGAGTATTATGTTAGGACCAGAGATTGTTCAACAGACAACTGAGAAAGTGAAGATGATACAAGACAAAATGAGAATGAGTCAAAGTCGGCAAAAAAGAACTATCTGATAAAAGGAGAAAATCTCTTGAGTTTGAAGAAGGTGACCATGTATTTTTGTGAGTGATGCCTATGACGGGTGTTGGACGAGTGCTTAAGTCCAAGAAGCTCACTCCAAAGTTGATCGGACCATATCAGATTTTACGTCGGGTAGGTCCGGTGGCATATCGATTGCATTACCACCTTTTCTGTCAAATCTTCACAATGTATTTCACGTATCACAATTATGGAAATATATTTCTGATCCTACTCATGTTATCAAGCCAGACACAATACCGAAGGAAAATTTAACCTATGAAACTTTTCCAGTAAAGATTGAGGATCGAAAGACAAAGCAACTTCGAGGTAAGGAAATTTCATTGGTTAAAATTATTTGGGATGATATAAGCGGGGAAGCTACATGGGAACTAGAAGAAAAGATAAAAGAACAGTATCCCTATTTATTCTGAGGATATGAAATCAAGTTCATCAAGTTTCGAGGACGAAACTTTTGTTAAAGGGGGAGAGTTGTAACACCCCAAACTTTCTATTTATTAAATAGTAATTTTGACAGTTAACAGAATTCTATTGTTTAGTGATTTCTGTGTACTATAAAATTATTTAGAATATTCCGTCTGTATATTTGATCGTTTCGAGTAATTTATTCTGTGTCAGGAAAATAATAATTTTTGGACCCGAAAAAAACTACGTAAATTAATTTTTACTATTTAGTCTTAATTAATTTACGTAATCTGATTTGATATTTGTGAATTTTCTAATTTTTGTGATTTTATGTGTGATTTTAAAAATTTTACTGTTTGTGGACCCCACGAGGTGTATGTGGGCCCAGGTGGCCATACATGGGCCCAGGTAGGTCCCGCAAAGTGAAAATTTTTCTACGTATAAAAAAATTTGTACTGTTTAGACGGAGACAGGGGATCTTACTAAACCTGAATTCGAAAATAGTTTTAGAAAATTTTCCTTTACTGTATTTTGTACTGTATTTAATTATTGAATGATAAAAATACAGTAAATATATTCTTTCATGAGGATATAATAGATAAAAATAAAATTCTACACTGTTAAGTCAATATTGGTGGTTTGGATATCCACCATCGATTTAATTACCATTGGAGATTTAATCTTGATTTAATCAACGGTGGAGATTTGATCTTAAAAGTAAATAGGATCAATTATAACTGTTGGATAAAAATTAAATCAAGGGTAGAGATTTAGTCTTATAAATGACTATGACCATTATCAACCCTTGGATGTAAAATTAATCAATGGTGGAGATGGATCATTAATGACCATTGGATTTGGATTTAGATCAATGGTGGAGAATTGGTCATCAAAAATGACTATAACCATTTTGGACCCTTGGATGTAAAGTTTGAAGGTGTAATCTTGACTCTTCATTTTGGAGACACATTCAATGATTAGGATTGCAAGTCAAAAATGATCCAATGGCTCAAACAAAGTCTTCCATCTATAACCTAAACCTAGTAACTATTTTTAATCCAAACCATTCTTTTAATCAATGGTTAGGATGGCTTAAAGTTATCGTTATGAAAATTGTCACATTTGGAGTGCATGAAGAGGGGGGACGGTTTGGAGAAGCAAGGAAGAAGGGAGACAATTTTGTATAGGCTTTTTAGGCCAAAAAAAAAGGATGAAGACATAAGCCATGTGGAAAAGCATGTACACTCAAAATAAAATATTTTTCTTCATGCAAATCTCCTAAAATTTCCTACTCATTCACGGCAAAGCAGCCCACCCATATTCACTCTCACAATTTCATTTTCTCTTTCATCAAAAAGCTTACAACACTTTCTCTCAAAAATTCCAAGAACCAAAGCACCATTTTTCTTCCTTTTCTCTCCATTTGGTTCGGTCTCCACCACCAAATATACTATCACTCACCTATAATTTTCACTCACATCATTTCTTAAAGCTAAATAACATTCTAAACACTTTTCATTTAGAAAGTTTTCCCAAAATCACACTCTAAGTGCTTCAAAATCCCACTTTTAGCTTACTTCCTTGGAGGTAAACTTTAATTTCTATGGTTTAAATTCATGTTTATGATTTTCTAAGCCATGTTTGTTCCATGGTTTGTTATTATTAAGTTTGGTTTGTGATTTTACTAATTATTTTAGAATTGTTAGGAATTTTTGTGAGCCATACGAAAATTAAGGAGAAGGAGGAGAGCTTGAAGAGCTTGTCTTCAAGAGGTAAGAGGGAGATCCATCTCACCAACCAAGCATGGTGGTGAGAGATGGTTTCATATTTGGTGGATGGTGATTCCATGTGAGGATTCATATCCATGGTCATGTAATAAGTTATGTGTGTTATGTGCTTTGATTATTTTTGCCTATGCTTGATATGCTTTGCATGATTTACTTGTGTATGCATGCTTAATATGATTTTTATTTGTTTATATGGTATGCTTATAATATGCATGATCATATATGTTGAATATATTATGATGGATGTATGTTGAAATAAGCAAAATTTTGGCTCCAAAGGCCATGGAGGAGGTCACGGTTTTGAACTTCCAAGACTAAAGTTATTATTGAAATTTTTCAAGAACTATGGAGTTCATTTTTAGTCCTTGAACTAAAGTAAATTTCGGATATGACATCAACCAATTTGGTGTTCACAAAATTATATTTTCATAAATAATAAAATTAAATGATTTGAGAAGTAAAGAAAATAAACAAAAGAGTTTGTTTTGTAAAAAGAATGCACACAATTTTTGGAGTTGAGTTTTCATGAATTTATTTTGTGTAGAAACAAGAATAGAATTTATTTAAGTTAGAAGAAAAATATTTCATGGTTCCAATGGCCATATATAAGGTTTTGATAATTTAGAAAAATGTTTTGATGTTATAAAATATAAGAATTTTCAAATAAGGATTTTTGAAAAGGGAATTAAAGTGTTATCAAGTGGAATTTTCATAAATAAAAGAAAAAGGGAGATTGAAGGTGTTGAACTTCAAATTATTTTAAAGAGAATTAATTTTTAGAAGTGATTTAGAAATATAAAAGAAAACGTTTGTAACTTAAATTTACTAACGTAGAATTTATTTATTGGGTTTTGGAAAACGTTAGAAAATTTAAAATTAGAAACAGTAATTAAATCAACTAAATGTGATTTTGTAAAATTAAATAAAAAAAGTGATTTTGAGAAAATATATTACGGAAAAGAATTTTTTTGACTAAAAATAGGAAGAAAATAAAGTAAAAAATTATATTATTGTAAGAAAAGTCCAAAATAATATTTTAAAGTTAAGAAATATTTTACGAAGGATAAAAATGGTGAAAATGGATTTACGTAACTCAAAAATGTAATTTTTAAATTACGCGATTTGAAAAAAATGTTAAAATATTTCTACGCGATTTTTAAAGCGTTTAAATATTTTACACCATCGAAATGTTGAAGATAAATCGCTATGCGATTTAAAAATGAAAGAATATTTTTACGCATTTTAGAATACAGTAGAAATTTTTTATGCGATTTTTAAACATAATAGAAATGTTACAAATCGTTGTTTACGTAATAAAATATTGCGTGACCGTAAAAAACGTGACAAAAATATTTTTTGAATGAGAAAAATACAATAATATAAGGTTATTGTTAATTATACAGTAAACTTTACAGTTAAAAATCAGTATGTGAATACTATACAAGAAACTGAGCAATTTGCCTATAATTGGCATAAATCCATTTTACGAACGTAAAATAGTATTTGAACTTTGTATGAGAAATTATGTGATTTACCTTTGGTTGGTAATTGGTGCATTACACATACATTGAAAATGGTCCAATGGACTGTATATGGCTAATTGCCTAGGAGAAACGTAAACCTCTTGAGTGGGTGCGATACATGTAGTGTAGGTCACTTGTTGACCTTAGGGGCATCGGGGTGCGGGTTGTTCGCAATGGGCAGTTGGTAGCTCTTCTGTACCATGAGTTAGACCGATGCAACACACCGATGATCCGGACCGAGACACTATTCTTAATCGAGATCTGACAAAGACTGTCGTGTATGTGCTAGATGTGCAAGATATAATTATAGCACTTGGTCTGAAGCACGTGGTACCGACAGATCTTTTCGATCAATTTCTCCGACTTGAGTATTAGCTCCATGGAGTAGGACATTGAGTCTATGTGCGCATGCATGAAACTGAGCATCTATATCTATATGATGGTGTTACTGTAATTATTTTGTGATTTAAACAGTGATACTGGCATGATGGTAATTATTATTTTACACTATGATGATGGCATAATTGTGATCATGATATGATATTTTTGCATGATATGTTATTTGTATTATCTCTGTGCTATCATGCTGGTATTGGCGGAGGTGATCTCACCTCTTTGTATGTATATCTGTATATTGTATTTATAATTGGGAGAAGACGTTGAGAAAGAAACGGTACAAGAAGGAGAAGAGGAACTACTTCTCACATCAGGGAACGCAAAATTCTGACAGTATGACGTCAAGAGCCAGTTTCTTCGGATATGTACCTCTACAATTTCACGAAGGAGCTAGAGAATGGAGGACAAGTCCCGATAAGCGAGGACTTATTTACGAGGGGTACCTGACTGTTAGTATTAGTAGACTATTTCGTGGAGATCCATTTTTCTGCGTGACTATCTTTGTTCATGTTGAATTTTCTTTGCATATCAGGCGACATTGGGATACTAGAAATTATGTACCAACGGAAATCAGCATAGTATCGTCAGCCCGGACACCTATCCGTAGGGCTACTCGTCATAACGGATTCCTACCTGCTGAGGAACCCGAGGAGGACCCGTCTGAGGGGTCTTCTACTTAGTTAAACTTGGGCAAGTTTGAATTCTGATATAAACTATGTGTGTAATTATTTAAGTGTGTTTATTGTTCCGAGACATGGTCTGTAATAAATAAGCCTGATAGCACTTGTGTAATATGTATATGATGTAAATTATGTGTGAGGTTGTTGTATAATAGTTTTATCTTCTGCTAAGTCTATTTTATTGTTATCCATGAAGAAAAAAAAATTTACAACTCGTATTTTTATCACAACATCCCATTTTATGACTATTGAGGGTATTTTGGGTAATAAAGTAACATAAATGTGACACCCTACGGTGGGTGTTACACAAAATGTCCTCCTAGTGTTTCAATTATGCAGAAAATGAAAAAGGAATCATCAAGGGAAATGCTTCCAAAGCCCAATGGTATAAGTTTTGGTCAAAGAAGGAAGTTGGCTTCAACCAAAGCTTCTCAAGTACAAAATGTGGAACTTGCAAAGTTCAAAACACCAAAGGAGAAGCAATGGGTAAGGAAAAGAGTTTCCTTGATTACCAAGGCCAAGGTATCAAACGTTTCTACCTCTTATGCACATTCACTTGTAAAGTCAATGAATTTGAGGTATATTCCTTATAGGCCTTAGGTAAAGGATAGAATCATGTGTGCTTGGTAAAATTTGAATATTATGTTTAGCACATGATTATGTTTATTCTTATTGTACCATAACTCATTAATTTGTTATATATCATGGTACATGAGGTTCTACAATTCCTAGGTATGCTTGTTATGATTTGAATTGTCTATATATCATGAAAGTTAGTATGCTATAAGCTATGTACTTAATGGTAATTGATTATTTAATTTATTTTACTTAATTTATATACTATAAAAAAATTGATCATTATGAGAGTACAATGGATTAATATTCAAAAACTAATACACAAGGACCCAAGAAAATTTGGGTACCAAAAACAAAAAATTGAAGTATGTTATAGGTATGCTTAAAGGCCAAAAGTTGACTTAGGATATCTTGAAAAGTGGCTGCTTTAAGCACAAAACTAGAAAATACTTCAAGCTCTCTTCCTTGGCTCCAAGAAGCTTGGACTTGTAACTTTTGGTAAAATGGAGATTTGGTTTATGCTTCTCTAGCTTAATTTCTTGAACACATCTTTACATATGCTAGATTAGTTTGATTCTTGCTTGAAATAACATATTTGATGAAAATATCCTTGATCTTGGCATATTGAATAAATCATGTATCTAACTCCTGCTAAAAATATTTTCTTTGCATAACTTGTCATGTTGAGTTGCATTTATGGTTTGAGTAAATGAAAAATAAAGCTAATCTAAAGAATGATCTTCAAGGAGGCATGATTTGGTTTGTTTAAGTGATGTTTTCATGAAAGTTCAATAGTTATGGAAGTGAAACAATCAATCTAAGAAGGGAACAATTTGGTTTTGGCCTTTGAAAATTTCTGGTACATTGAAGGTGTCTCTGTTAAGCCAAAATAATCAGTTAGGCTAAGCCTCTAACCGGTTACCCTGTATTTGGAAGCAAGTTCGTGCTCTCTGTTAAGCAATAACCGGTTAGCCAATTGCCCCTAATCGGTTACCCTGTTTCTGGATTCCATTTGTGCGCTCTGACTTAGCACAATAATCGGTTAGCCACCTATCCTAACCGATTATTGGAGAAAACAGTGGCTTACCTCCAATAGCCCTAACCGGTTAGCACAAAACAACTAACCGGTTACCTACTTTGCCTAACCTGTTAGGACAACCCAAATAAACACCTCCCAAGAGCCTTCATCTCCATTTACGCACCCCCTCCATTTCTATAGCCATATTCCTCCTCTCAAATCATCCATACCACCACTCACCACAAGTTTGGACTAGCCTTCCTCAATCGAATGCATCTAAACTCTTAATGCACAATTCTATCTTGTTGCACACAATTCTCTCTTGCTGCACAAAGTCACATTTTTCTGCATAATATGTTTTCTTTGCTGCATAATGGGCAATTTTACTGCATAACTTCATTTGTTATACCATTTGATGTTTGATGCATAATCCTCTTTTGTTGCACAATGTGTCATTTAAGTTTTTGGATCTGTTTAATCTTGAACTTGCCTTTGAATGTTAATTATTCTTACATTGAAGTATATCTTGAAATGAATTATAAATGGTTTTAAAATTTACAATTCCAAGGTTTTTCATTTCTTGCATTATAATAACGGAATTCTTTTTGTTCTTGATTAGCATGTATGTATACTAGAATTCTATACTTGATACTACATGTCTTGTATGATCATTGTTTGCCCCAAATTGTTTATATATATTTTGATGATGATCAAGCTTTTCTTGATAAACTTGAATCTTGCTTCGAAAATGCTTAAACTATGCTTCTAGATTCAAGTGCATATGTTCTTCCTTTATTCCTGTAAGAGCTAACACTGCATGATTGATAATGTGGTACATGTTTTACATTATATGTCAACCTAAACTATGTTTGTAAATAAGTTTAAATGATATTTGATGCTAACCCATGTTTTAGAGAACTTTTGAAATATAGTCATCAAACATTAAAATGTCAAGCATATGTGGATAAATGAGAAATGTTGAAGGAAGAGGAATATGAGGAGACTTTCTTCAAGTGCAATGGAATGGAATACTCAATGGAAGAAAGTACAAACTCAAAGGACCTATAAATGAAGAACATTCTAAAGGAGCATCACTCTCTATCTAACTCAATAAGTATCTCTATCCCTAAACTATTGTGGTATTCTATATGCTATGGATTATATGATACTTATTGATAAATTGATCTTAAATGATTAGATACCTTCCTTATATAAAAAGTATGCTTAGCATTGACAAAGTACTTAATTGGATATGAACTTACTAGTTTTGTCATTGCATATAGGGGAATGATATTAGTTATATACATGCTTTGATTCCTATAGCATATTTCATCAAGGTGAATGTTTGATATATATGATTCTCTTGATCTATGGTTTCTTAATGGTATAACACTTATGAGAATCATGCTCTTTTTGAAAAGAATTTCTTGTTTGATTAAAAAGTTTTTTAAATCTCTTATCATATTTGAAAGAAGTTTTTCAAGTTCCATATCCTTGAGAATCTTTTGAACTTGTCTTAAGAACTTGAAAGTATTTTCACCTCATATTTATCTTGAAAATTTGAAAATCATTTGATTTGTGCTATAAATGTAGTATTCTATTCTTTTGCTTTGAAAAGTGTTATTAAATCTTGAGAGAATGCTTAAGTTTCTAAATAGATCTTTTGAAATGTTCTATAGAGTTCATCTTGATACTTCAAAAGATAAGCCTTGTTCTTCAAAAGTATTTTATCTTTTCAAGGTTCTTGTTTAATAAGAAAGAGATGAGATGTACTTTCAAATGTTCTTTTGATTTATATTTGATCATTCTCAAGGATTTTGTGGTTTAATATAAAATCCTTCTACCCTTCTAAAATGCGTTTGGAAATGTAATGTGTTACTATAAAATTCTTTTTGAAAGGGGGAGAAGTCTTAAAAATGGTTTTTTGATTAATGGATGAAGAATATGTATCATTGCCTTGCTTTTTGATAATGTGGTTACATGATCTTGGCATGCATACTTCCCTTTATCTTACTTATCTTACATATCTTTTTTCCATGTCCTTGTTGACTATAAATATATGCATGACTATGTTGAATTATTATGTTTTATTTCTTGATAATATGCATATTTTGAGGGGGAGCCTAGCTCTTAAATTGTTGCTTATACCTCTTGGCTTACATCCATGTTTGACATAAAGTATTTTATTGTTAATGCTATCAACATATCAATAAAGATCATCTTTTATTCTCTTTCCCTCTATCAATGAAAGAATGTAAACATTCTTACACTTCATATCTTTTGATTCTTTCATTGAGGAATGCTTGATATATGACAAGTTGTATGATCCTTCATTTGAAAACCTCAATTCCATAATCTTACACGAATATTTTTGTAACTCCTAACAAGTGATATTAAGTGGTACTTATTTATCATGTGGTATGCAAGATATTATATGCTAGACATAATTTCTTAAGCTTGTTGCTATCATATGCTAAATATTGATGTACCAAAACATGACAAGTATTGCATGAATAATCTTTTTTTATATCTTGAAAGCATGCTTGTTTCATCTCTCTTCTCTTGAATCATGTGTAGAAATAAATTAAGGAAGATAATCATATTTCATATCTCTTTCCTTCATAAGCCTTTTTGTTGATGTCAAATAGGGGGAGTGATAATTGAAAAAAAAATATGTTCTTGTGCTTAATTGTTTGATATGCTTACATATATGCTTACATGAATATCCATTATCCTACATTGTTCAACATATTTTTCTTTGGTGATTTGTCATCATCAAAAAGGGGGAGACTGTGGAAATAAGTTTGCCCCAAATGGTTTAATATGTTAAGTTTTGATGATGACAAATACAAGACAAAAAGAATGATGCTTATGCTTAATAGATGTGCTTTATAGATAACAAATGCATCATAAAAGAATATTGATCATGTTACATAAATGTGCTTAATGAGATATATTGTATCATGCATGATTATGTACTTTATCTAGTTATATTTCACTTAATAATCATGCAATGAGATATATGTAACAATCATCATATAATATATCCAATAATATTTTATATGAGTTATAAATGAATTAATATTGGATATGTCTATGAAAATCTTATATGCATGTTAGACTAACTAGAGTTATACATTTATGAATCATGCATATGAAGATATTGAATTATGAATTTGGACTAACTATGTTTGATTAAGTGAGCAATACTTTGTAGGATAGTCCAAGTACTAAGAGTGAGCATTGCAACAAGAAAGCAAAAGGTCACAATTATGCTCAACTCAAGAACAATGAAAATGATAAAGATGTTCCAAGCTTGTGTAAGACATGAAGAGAAGAAAATTTTGGAAGCTTGGATTACATCAAGAAGCCAAAGGATTGAAAGTGCAAAGATCAAGTCCAACATGTTCAAGAATAACTTATAAGACTTAGATCTTGTGTAAAGGTAAATAAGAATCACACTAAACTCAAAACATGTTTTAACATCTTTAAAAAGTGTTTTTTAAAAAGTTTAAATGCCCAACAAAGTGTTTTTGAAAAGTTAGTCTTGGTGGTAGGCCAAACCATTGAAAAATAGCCAAGTTTGTGTTTTACAAAATTGACCTTTGGTTACTCTTTTGATCATATCTTTCAAAATACTTTGAGTTTTACTTTGAAACTTACATATGAAAATAGACTCAAAGATCTTTCCAATGAGTGGTCATTTGCTTAAAACGGATAAGAAACGAAGAAGTTATGACCATTTAAAGTCAATTTTCCAAATCAGAGTGTCCTAACCGATTAGGGACTTTCTCTAACCGATTATTCACTCTACCAGAAGTCATTTTCACGTTTCTAAAATGTCCTAACTGATTAGGAACTTGTCCTAACCGATTAGGATGATATAAATGACGATTTTTCATGATTTAAATGACTTCCTAACCGATTAGGAATCTTTGCTAACCGGTTAGCATATGTGTTTGAAGGAAATAACATTTGGCCATCAAAATGGCCTAACCGATTAGGCCATTTTCCTAACCGGTTATTCTAAATGTCAGAGGTAAATATTTGGACCTCCTAACCGATTAGGAAAAGTTCCTAACCGGTTATGATAAAACCAGAAACGCACCCAACGGTCACAAACGGCTATATTTCATAAATAAATCATTTCCAAACTTTACCCAACAGCTCTAAATATTAGTGGGCTATAAATACAAGTGTTTGGGCATCAAAGAAATGTTAGAGAACAATCTGAAAATTACTCTTGAGTATTAAATTTGTGTTTTACTATTTATTTCTCCAATCCTCTATTTTTGAGCTATAAGTGTGTGAATCCTTAATACCCATAGTGCTTCAATTTGTATTATTTACTCTTTGAGAGAGTTTCTATCATCTACATCTTTATTTAATCTGAAAAGAGGGTGAGGTATCCCTCAAGAATTGTAAGGGTGAGGTATCCCTTGAATATAGAGGCTCAAGCACAAAGGGTGAGGTATCCCAAGGTGTTGAGTGCTCAAATTTATAAAGGTTTTCAAGCACCCGTTCAAGCTTGAAGGTTTAGTGAAAAATCTCGGGTGGTTCACTTGAGGACTGGACGTAGGCCACAAGTGGTTGGTGGCTGAACCAGGATAAATCTTAGTGTTTGCTTTTCTCAACTCTATCTTCTTTACATTTGTGCTTTAATTATATATGATTGAGTTGAATTTAATATCTAGCTTATTTGCTTGATTTATCCTATAAGCCCAAGTGGTATTTGTGAAATCTCTAATAATTGCACATTTGTTAGACTTATTCCGCTACATGTGTTGATTGAAAATATCAAAATGCATAATTTGACAAAGTTGCATTAAAATTTATAATTACCCAATTCACCCCCCCTCTTGGGTAATGGTTGCCATGGTTAACAAAATACAATGTAAAATTAATTCAGAAATTCCATCTCTCAGGGCTGCCTGCCTGCCTATCCTTGGTAGGATGCTTATGACATTTTACGTAGGAACAAAGGTATGAAATTTTCACCATTTGCATTTTCCATCCTTAGAATGGTTTTCTTTTCCTCATTTCCTTTTTTTTTTAATAATCATCAGCTTGGTCATCAATCCATGGGCTGGCATGCTTAGCCCGTGGCCCACATAGGGATGGGTTGGGCTAGAAATTCACTATCCAGCAACTAAATTAGGCCAGGCGAGAAATTTTTGGACCACTACGGGCTGGCCCAACACCATTTTTCAAAACCATGAGGTGGGTGATAATCACATATTTTATATATTAATAAACCCTCATTTTTAGTCATTTACACTCTCCATATAGTTAATTACTTAAGCTTAGTCATGTTTCGTAAGTTTGGGCTCAAATTGGGCTTAATTAATTTTTTCCAGCATCATTGAGATTTGACACTATTTCTGTATTTTTGCCATATCTTGAGTTCTATATGTCAAAAAATTATGTATCTTACCTTATAAGAAAGATGAGAGAGAGCTCTACAACTTTCATGCAGAGCTCAAAGGCTAATTCAGACATCTAGTGGAGCTAATTGGGCTTGGAAGTCAGAACACAAGTTTAGAGACCCTTTGAGAATGTTTTGTCCATAACTTGAGTTGTAAACCTCCAAATGACATGGAGTTTGGGCACAATTATTCATAATAGACCTAAATTTGTAACTAATGGGGTTCTAATGATGTGAGGCCAAAATAAGAGTTAGTTTATAGCTGTAGAAGCAGAAAATAAAGATCATTTTTTCATTCTACACTTCCCACATTCTCTCTCTAGATCTAGATTTTTCTCTCTTCTTCTTCCTTCTTCTTCGTCAAGCTCCTTCTTAGTGATGGCTATGTAGAGTTAAACTTCTGTAATCAATTTAGAGATTCTTGAAAAAAATTTGGTTTGGATTCTTGAGATCTTAGCTCTGTTTTTGTGTTTGAATTGCATATGGATTCCGATTCTTCTTCTTCTTCTTGATCTTGAATGCATGAATGGTGATTCTGTTTATATTTGATCTGATTGGATCTTGATTTAACATTAAGAATTATGATGAATTTAGGATTGATTGATCTGAATTAATCACGGAACTAAAGAGGTTAGGTTATTTATTTGTGCCTAGGTTAATTGAATTCGGAGATCAAATTAACATAGATCTAACATGAATTGTGTGATTGTGAATTTGTATGTCAATTGTGAATTGAATTCTAGATGATTTTTTAGTATGAAATCTGGATTTGATGCAGAGATTTTGGTTAAATCCAAATTAACCATTCAAATGCGCTTCAAATGTTTGTTGAATGAGACTTTGCATACACTGATTAGAGCTCGTAAGCTTAGTCAAAGAATTGCTTCTAAATTTGATTTTGCCATTGAATTTGTCAGTGCATCCAAGAGCTTAAGTGATTTTGCAACCATGGATGCTAACATGCATAATAGGACTCTTCAAGAACTTGTTGTCCTTGATGTCACTTATCAATCATTATGTATTTAGTATCCTGATATTGATGCTGACTTTGAATTAAAGTCTGGACTAATCCATTTCTTGCCTAAGTTTCATGGACTTGCAGGTAAGGATCCCCACAAGCATTTGAAGGAGTTCTGTGTTGTGTGCTCCACCATAAGTCCTCAAGGCATCCATGAAGAACACATTAAGCTGAGAGTATTCCCCTTTTCCCTTGCTGATGTAACTAATGACTGACTTTATTATCTTTCACTAGGTTCTGTGACTTGCTGGAATGATATGAAGAAACTATTGTTAGAGAATTTTTCCCCTACTTCCAGAGCTGCTGCAATTAGGAAAGACATTCGTGGCATCAGACAGATTTCAGGTGAAACATTGCATGAGTATTGGGAGAGATTCAAGAAGTTGTGTTCAAGCTGTCCACACCACCAAATCAGTGATCAATTGTTGATCTAATACTTTTATGAAGGACTGATGCCAATGGACAGAAGCATGATTAATGCTGCTAGTGGAGGAGCTTTGGTGGATAAGACCCCTACTGCTGCAAGAGACTTGATTGCTAACATGGCTGCCAATTCACAGCAATTTGGGACAAGAATGGTAACTCCAAGCAGAGGTGTAAATGAGATCTATATGGCACAGGTAGACTAGAAGAGGATGGAAAACAAGCTTGATGAGTTAACCTCACTGGTGCGGCAATTACCAGTGGGACAACATGTACCAATTTCTATACAAGAGCCTGCAAGGGTGTATGGAATCTTCTCTTGTCCATCTCATCCTACAGATGCTTGTCCAACACTTCAAGAAGACAATTCTGTCACCCAAGCTTATCATGTTGCTGCAGCAGGCATTTTTCCTGGTAGACCCCAATATCAGCAATCACACCAGCAACTTAGATATGATCCATTTTATAGTACTTATAACCCTAGATGGAGGGATTATCCCAACCTGAGATATAAGAATTCTGGTCAGCAACCACTTGCATTCAGACAGTAACAACCTGTGCAATAGTCTATCCAAGCCACTCCAGTTAAGCCATTATTGGAATATTTTATGAAATAGATGGCCATAAACAACATTCAGTTCTAGCAGAATGTCAATGCCACCATTTAGAATCTACAGACTTAGATTAGGCAGTTGGCAACCATTGTGAGTGAGCTAAACAGCTAAGGGTTGAGCCAATTGCCTTCACAAACAGTCAATAACCCAATAGGTAATGTGAGTTCTAATACTTTGAGAAGTGGTAGAGAAGTTGATGGTCCTAGTCTACCACAACCAGCATTACCAGTGCAGCAACCAGAGATTGACCAGAAATAACAAAATTCACAGGAATTAAATAGCTCAGTCCAAAAATCTATGATATAGAAGAAATATGCAGAGAATTCAGACCTAACCATTCCACTTTCTTTCCCAAATAGGGTCACATAGTCTAAACAGATAGTGTAAGTAGAAATGGAAAGAGAAGTCATGGAGACATTTAGGAAGGTAGAAATCAAAATCCCCCTCCTGGATGCAATCAACCAGATACCAAAGTATGCTAAATTCTTGAAGAAGTTGTGCACTCATAAGAGAATGTTGAAAGGAAATGAGAAAGTGAGCATGGGAAGAAATGTTTCTGCCTTGATCTAACCAGTTGTGCCTCCTAAATGCAAGGATCTTGAAATATTCACCATTCCTTGCAAAATAGGCAACCAGTAATTCACTTATGCAATGTTGGACTTGGGTGCCTCAATTAATGTCATACCCAAATCAGTTTTTGAATCCCTGCAGATTTGAGAGTTGATGCCCACCGGAGTTATCATTCAGCTAGCAAATAGGAGCATAACCCATCCTGTAAGAGTGCTTGAGGATGTTTTGGTAAGGGTAAATGAGTTAATATTTCCAACAGATTTTTTTGTTCTGAACATGGAAGAGGAATTTGCATCTAGTCAGCCACTATTTATTTTAGGTAGACCTTTCTTGAAAATTGCAAAAACTAAGATTGATGTGCATGCTGGTACCCTTTCCATGGAATTTGGGGATAACATAGTTCAATTTAATATCTTTGATGCCATGAAATATCCTTTCAAAGAGCATTATGTTTTTCAGTTAGATGTCATTGATTTGCTTGTTGATGATATGCATGTTGATATGCTAGCTAAATTTCTTAAAATTGTGGGATTTTTGGATAATGTTGATTTTCTTGGATGTTCTAGATGTGTTGTTTCTGATTGTGATGAGACTAGTATGTGTGCTACATGTTCTGAAATTTTTGGTGTTGTGGGAGATGATGCTGTATTTTCTGAATTTTCTTCTTCTATAAGATATGATCATGCTGCTTTGGAAGATTATACACAGATTACAAGTGATGCTACAGTTAAATCAGCAACATTAATTTCTTTAACCAAATTGCAACCACCTACCCTTGAGTTGAAGGCCATTGAAGAATTTTTCAGAGAAGGGAGAAGATCACCGGATGGCAGTCACTACTATGGTGGATTTTGTTTTTGGGCCATGGTCCAACATAAACAAGAAAAATGAAATTGATGAAGTACACATATTGCATTCTAGTGGTGAAGCCAAGGAAATTAAAGAAGGCCAATGGGACCCCAGTGGAAGCTTTCATGCTTCAAGTCATGCTTCAAGCTTAACTTGGTCTTGGTCATTACACTTCAAGCAATGGGACCCTGGTAGAAGTCTCTTCACTTGATAAGGATGTTTATTCTTTATCTCTTTTATTTTACTTGTCCTTCATTAATTGATGATTTTGATGGATGCTGTTTTTCTTTTGAGCTTTACATTGAGGACAATGTAAAATTTAAGTGTGTAGGAGGAACTTTAGCATTCTATTTTTGTTGCTGTTTACAATTTTAATGCTGCTGTTTTTGTTGTTTCTATTTTGCTGATTTTTTCTATTAATGTTTT
Organism: Ormosia semicastrata; assembly: GCA_029884595.1. Classification (NCBI taxonomy): domain Eukaryota; kingdom Viridiplantae; phylum Streptophyta; class Magnoliopsida; order Fabales; family Fabaceae; genus Ormosia; species Ormosia semicastrata. The sequence goes on along the minus strand of JAQQTO010000047.1, from coordinate 34,553,238 downwards.
GTTATTTGTTTGTTTAATTTTTTGGTTCTGTTATTTATATTTTATTTCTATTTTTTATTTTCTGCATTTAAATTCATTTCTATTTTAATGTTTAGTCTTAATTTCATTTTTATTTTTAATTTACTTGCTTTCTCTTTCTATTTTTTCTATTTTTGTTGTTAATTTTTTACTTGTTATTGATTTTTTCTATTTCTATTTCTCGTTGTTTATGTTATTTTTCTGCTATTTTTTTGTTTTCTAGTTTTAATTCTATTTTTGTTTTTAATTCTATTTTATGTTTTTAAAGAAAAATGTGTGTTTTTAAATGTTTTCTAATGATGTTTTAGATTTGTGAAGTTTATGTGTTTGAAGCAATTGAAAATCAAGGTTCATAGCATGATTGAATAAAAATTTTCTTCCTTCTTAAATTTGACAATGTTTGGTTTTGGATGTTTGATTAATGAATTGAGTTTGATAGATGTATACCTTGTGAGACTTTGAGCCTTTTGATGGATGGATTTAGCATTTATGTCATTCTCCTATTTCTTGTGTGATTTTCACTTATGTCAATTGATCACTCTAGAACGTGCTTTGATTCTTTTTTAGGCTACATTTTCACTTGCATACATGAACATGATTGAAGCATTCTTTCTTAAATTAGCTACTATGGGCAAATAGCCAACCTTGCATCATTTCCCTTTGATTAACCCCCTTGAGCCTATTTGCCTATTCTTTGTCTTAACTTATTATATGCCTTATGTGAAAAATCATGTCTTTACCTTACCTTAGGGAATGGAAGAGCATTGGTTCATTTTCATTAGAGGAGCTCTTTTGCTTGTGGGTAATTAATAGTTCAAGTGTGGAAGTTGTGTAATTTAATGTGCAATATGCAAAGTGTTTGGTGAAAAAAAAAAAAAAAGAAAGAAAAAAAAGAGAGCAAAATGAAAATAAAAAAAATAGAATTTAAAAAAAAGAGAAAAAGAAAAAGAATAAATGCAAGAGAGGTTGTGGAAGAAAAGAAAAGAAAATAAATAAATAAGAGAATGAATATGTGCATTATATGGATTTGGGGGGGATAAAATGTCATGTTTATCAATTGAGTTCCTTCCCAATGTTCTTTTATTCTCTTGAATGTTTAACTTGTCATATCCATATTGTTTCCTTCCCTTACCTTGATCCCATTACAACCTTGAATAAAGTCCTCTTGATTTGTGTGTGTATGTGCTTGAGTAGTGAAGAAGTAGAAGATAAGCAAGCTTATGGTAGTGCAATTTTCATAGGTTGAATTGAATGAAATACCTACTTTTTAAACACTTGAAGGATTGACAGTGTATCTTGTGAGGATCTATCATTCTTGATTCATGCTTTTCAAATTGAAGATATCTTGCTTGTTTGTTTGATATGTGAAAAAATGTTACCTCATGAATGCTTTGTTCCCTTAAATCTTTGGTTACTCTTCTTGCTTATAACTTTTTGCATTCTTGAATGTCATTGGAATTTGAGTCTTTTAGAGTTTTTAGTTTTTTAATTTGTATGTTGATCCCTTGTTCCCTAGTTTTGATCTTATGTGTTTTTCCTAGGAGTGCAAAAAGTTAAGTGTGAGAGAATTTGATAATCACATATTTTATATATTAATAAACCCTCATTTTAGTCATTTACACTCTGCATGTACTTAATTGATTGAGTTTGGTTATGTTTTGTAAGTTTGGGCTCAAATTGGGCTTAATTGATTTTTTCCAGTATCATTGATGTTTGACACTATTTTTAAATTTTAGTCATATTTTGAGTTCTAGATGTCTAAAAATTACATATCTTATCTTGTAAGAAATATGAGAGAGAGCTCTACAACTTTTATGAAGAGATCTAGGGCTAATTCAGATATCTAGCGGAGCTAATTGGGCCTGGAAGTCAGAACATGAGTTTAGAGACCCTTTGAGAATGTTTTGTCCATAACTTGAGTTGTAGACCTCCAAATGACATGGGGTTTAGGCCCAATTACTCATAATGGACTCGTATTTGTAACTAATGGGGTTCTAATGATGTGAGGCCAAAATAGGAGTTAGTTTATAGCTATAGAATCAGAAAATTGAGATTAGTTTTTCATTCTACACTTCTCACTTTCTCTCTCTAGATCTAGATTTTTCTCTTTTCTTCTTCCTTCTTCTTCTTCAAGCTTCTTCATGGTGGTGGCTATGGAGAGTTAAACTTCTGTAATCAATTCAGAGATTCTTAAAGAAATTATGGTTTGGATTCTTGAGATCTTGGTTCTGTTTTTGTGTTTGAATTGCATTTGGATTCCTTTTCTTCCTCTTCTTCTTGATCTTGAATGCATGAACGATGATTCTATTTATGTTTGATCTGATTGGATCTTGATTTAAGATTGATAATTATGATGAATTTAGGATTAATTGATCTAAATTAATTACGAAATTAAAGAGGTTAGGTTATTGATTTGTGCCTAGGTTAATTGAATTCAGAGATCAAATTAACATAGATTTAACATGAATTGTGCGATTGCGAATTTGTGTGTCGATTGTTAATTGAATTCTAGATAATTGTCTACTATGAATTTTGGATTTAATGCAGAGTTTTCAGTTAAATCTAAATTAACTATTTAAATGCACTTGAAATGTTTTTTGAATGATCGATGATATAATCAACCCAATTTCGGATAGGTTTTTGAATTGATTATTCTTTTAATTTAATTTCTCACTTTAATTCTATTATTTACATATTCTGAATTCTTAAATCTCTCCCCCAATTTTGGCTTGATCTGATCAAATTGCATTTACAATCCTTGAGAGACACGATCCGGTATTGTTTCCTATGCTACAAGTTATAGGCATAACTCAGTTACAATTTTGATTGAGTTCAGCGCTCGTCAGTGGGCAAGAATATAACAAATCTTTAAAATGTTCCCAACATTGAAAATATGCTTCATTTGAATTTTGTGAAAAATTTTGGATTTGTCATATCAAAGTATTTGTTTTATGTGTTGAAAAAAATTTCTTTAAAAACTTACTTTGCATTTCTTGCCATGAGCTAATTGATCTTGATATCAAAGTGTTAAACCAAGTTTTTGCTTTATCTTTCAAAGAAAAAGGAAACAATTTAAGCTTAATGTAGAATTGTCTTTGCCCTAATGATTTAATGTGTAAAGTTTTGATGATGACAAATTTATTACAAAAGGATATTGATCATGGTACATAGATGTACTTAATAGATTATATTGGATCATGCATGATCATGTACTCCATCTTATTATATTTCATATAAGAGTCATACATATTCTTTATAGCATCTTTTATAAAATATATCCAATAATAAGTTATATGAGTTGTATTAAATTAATGTTGGATTTGACTCTATTTGAATGAAAGTGTTCTTTGTTGCATCCTATATAGATCATATCTATTAGTAATTGATAAATGTCTTATTTGGATGTGTCTATGAAATTCTTATATGCATGTTAGCCTAACTAGAGTTATACATTTATGAATCATGCATATGAAGATATTACATTATGAATTTGGACTAACTATGTTTGTTTTAAGTGAGTAATACTTTGTAGGATAGTCTAAGTACCAAGAGTGAGCATTGCAACAAGAACGTAAAAGATCACAATTATGCTCAACTCAAGAAGAATAAGAATGATAAGATGTTCTAAGCATTTGTAAGATTTGAAGAGAAGACATTTGTGGAAGCTTGGATTACATTAAGAAGCCTAAGGACTAGAATTGCTAGATTTTCTTTTTCGGCTTTCTCCTATGTAAAGATAGAGGGTTCATAAGAAAATAGCTCAAATGTGTTTTTAAATCTTTACAAATGGTTGTTATATGCTAAAACGACCAAGAAATATGTTTTGAAAAGCTAGTCATGGTAGGATTTCAAAACTATGAAAAATAGTCAAGTTTAAGTTTTGAAAAAATGATCTTTGGTTACTCTTTTGATCGTAACTTTGAAAATACTTTGATTTTTGTTGTGAAACTTCCTTCATTTGAAAATAGACTAATAGATCTTTTCAATGAGTGATCATTTGCTTTAAACGGATAAGAAATGAAGAAGTTTTGACCATTTAAAGTCAGTTTTCAAAACCAGAGGTCATGTAATTGATTACAACTCTGACAGAGGCTTTGTAATCGATTACATGAGACTTGTAATCGATTACATCCTGCCCAGAAATGCTTCTAATGACTATAAATGACTAGTTTTCATAAAAAATCATTTTTAAATACTACCAATGACTATTTTATTACTTGGGCTCTATTTATAAGTGTTGTTTGAAGCTTTTACAACTCTAGAACACTTGATTTGATCCTTAAATCATCAAAATCATATTTTGAGCTCTTTATTGCAAAATCCTTCTATTCATTTGTTCTTCAAGTTGTATATCTACTCTTGTGATAGTTTTTAATCTTTCTCTTCATCTTGAAATCATTGTAAAAGGGTGAGGTATCCCTCAAGAGAGAAAAGGGTGAGGCATCCCTTGTAGTGAGGCTTAAACACAAAGGGTGAGGTATCCTAAAGGTGTTGTAAGTGCTCTTGAATGTAAAGGTTTTTCAAGCACCTGTGAAACTTGAAGAGTTGGAAGCTCTAGCACAAGGGTGAGGTATCCCAAGGTGTGAGGAGTGCTCTTGCTTGTACAAAGGTTTTCTTAGCACCCGTGAAGTCTAGGAGATAGTGAAGAAAATCTCAAGTTAAGCTTGGGGACTGGATGTAGGCTACAAGTGGTTGGTGGCTAAATCAGGATAAATTCTTGAGTTTGATTCTCTCTTCCCTACGCTCTTTAATTTCAATATTTAGTGCAACATGTTTATTTATTGCATATCGTGTCATCTTAATGTTTTGATTTTAAGAACTTGATATCTAACTTATTTGCTTGATTTATCCTATAACCCAAGTTGTATTTGAGTAAGCTACAATAGTTATATCTTTGTTACACTTATTTTGCTTCATGTGTTGATTGAGTATATCAAAAATTTTAATTTCTTAATGGTGTTTTAAAAATTTGTAATTATCTAATTCACCCTCCTCTTGGGTGATGATTGCCATGGCTAACAAATGATATTAGAGTTTCGTGCTCTATTGAAAGCTTAACCGCTTAGAGTTAAAGATCCTTATTTTGTTGGCAACCATTAAAAGCTTTTCAAGATGGATGATGGTGTACATTTTGTTTATCAGAAAGCTAGAATAGAATTTTATATGTAATCTATTAATCTTGATTTGTGGAATATTATGCTTGATGGATTTACTTGCAAATCAAAACAAACTTAGAATGCTTATGACAAGAAATGCTTTTCTTTGAACATTAGAGCTATGCAAATTTTGAGAAGTGATTTGAATGATGAAGCTTATGCTAAAATTAAGAATTGGTCTAATGCGAAAGAAATTTTGGACACCCTTGATGCTCTTTATATTGCTAACAATGATTTTGTGTATAAAATTGTATATAGAAAGCAAGAAGAGCAAAAGTCATTGAAGGATGCTTGTCATGAAAAACATCCTCAAAAAGATGTTCAAACTATTGAAGAGACTCAAATTCCTCTTGGTGATGTTGGTACTTAATTTGAAGAAGAGGCAAAGCAAAATAAAATTGATGAGGAAGAACGTGATTCCCTTAAAGAGTCAAGTATGTTAGAAGTTGAGACTACTTCCTATATGGCTAAAAAAGACATTGAAGTAAATAATGTTAAACTAGATTATAGTCTTTCCTATTATGAGATACAATGTTCATATGATGAATTATATGATGGTTTGTTGAATTTAGAAAACAAAAACTTATCTTGTTTGGAAGGCATTTCCTCCATTGAAATTGAAATTGAGACTTTGAAAAATGAATGCTTTTCTTGATGAGGAAATGTCTTTGAAATGTGAAACCTCAACTTCTTGTGAAAAGTACATTAATTTAGAAAATCAAGTTGAGGACTTATATTCCATATTTGGCAAAGCTAATTATTCTAATTACATACACTCCATGTCTGTTAATGAGAATAAAATTTATGTTATTCCACATAAAAATTCAAGCAAGGCTTATGACAAAAATAGTATAGAATGTAATAACAACAAAAGGCTTAAGTTTTCAAAAGATGATCTTCAAATGACCAAACCATCATTAAATTCAATTGTTTGCAATTTTTGTGGTCATTTAGGACATATTTCTCATTTATGCAATTATAGAAGAAATCCTTATTTGAGAAATTGTATAATATAAGCTCCTAAAGATCTCAAAGGGCCAAGTACTAACATTCAAGGACTCAAGATGAAGTAGGAACCAAAATGTCCTCTTAGTGCTTCAATTATGCAAAAAATTTCTCAAAATGATGGACTAATTAGTCAAAGGAAAGAAGAATCATCAAAGAGAATGCTTCCAAAGCCCAATGGTAGAAATTTTGGTCAAAGAAAAACGATAACTTCAACCAAAGTTTCTCAAGTACAAAATGTAGAACTTGAAAAGTTTAAGACTCTAAAAGAGAAGCAATGGGTAAGAAAGAGTATTTCTTTAATTACCAAAGCTAAGGTATCAAAAGCTTTTACCTCTCATGCACATTCACTTGTAAAGTCAATGAATTTGAGGTACATTCCTTGTAGGCCTTAAGTGATTGATTGAATCATGTGTACTTGATAAAATTTTAATATTATGTTTTGCACATGATTATGTTTATTCTTACTGTACCATAGCTCATTAGTTTGTTATACATCTTGGTACATAAGGTTCTACAATGCCTAGGTATGCTTGCTATGTTTTGAATTGTCTATATATCATGAAAGTAAGCATGTTATTGGCTATGTGTTTAATGGTAATTGATTATTAAATTTGTTATGCTCAATTTACATACTATAAAAAAAATCTTTATAAGAGTATAATGGATTAATAATCAATGACTAACCTCTATGTATTCAAAATTAGTGGATACCAAAGAAAGTACTTTGATTTGTGTTGCAGGGTGACTATTAGCTCAAGCATGCATTGAAGTGAAATACAACTATGCTACTTGAGGTTAGAAAAATTTGAAGTGGTCCAAGTTCTCTAAGAGTGGTGAAAACATAAAAAGAATGACTTAGAGAACCACAACATTCTCAAGGAGCCTTGAGGCAAGGAAGTTGGAGTTACCTACAAAAACTTAAAGAGTACACTTTTGGTAATATCAATCTCTTATCCTTATTTATGTTTTAAGTTGAATATCATGTGATATTTGGAGAAGTTGAGAGTTGTGTTATGCCTTAACATGCCTTAAGTTGTGCTTTTCTTGCATTGTGTCTTGAAAGTGTGTTTACATATGCTAACATGCAAGATAAGTACATACCTTATTTGGAATAACATGTTTTATGGTAATATTTTTGTTCTTAGCTTGTGACCAATTCTCTTTATTCAAATATGGAAATTCATATGCTCATAAGTAGTTCTAATCCTTTCTCTTTGATGCTTAATTGTCTTTGAACTTCAATGATTTTTACATTGAAGTATATCTTAAAATGAATCATAAATGGTTGCAAAAGTTATAGATCTATGGTTTTTCAACTCTTACATTACAATAAGGGACTTTTTCTTCTTCATTAACATGTGTGCATACTAGAATTCCTTACTTGATATTACATGTCTTACATGATCATTGTTTTCTCGAAAATGCTTATAAATGTTTTGATGATGATCAAGTGTTTCTTGATAAACTTGAATCGTGCCTTAAAATGCTTAAACATTTTTTTTGCATTCAAGTGCATATGTCCTTCTTTTGTTCTTGTTAGAGTTAACATTGCATGGTTGGTAATGTGGTACATGCTTTACATTATATATAACAACCTAAATTATGCTTGTAAATGAGCTTAAATGATATTTGATGATAGTTTATGATGTAGAGAACTTTTGAAGTTAGCTTTGCAAGTGTTTCTATGTGTTTCAAATATAGCCATCAAATATTGAAATGTCAAGCATAAATGGATAAAGAGAAGAGCTGAATGAAGAAGGACATGAGGAGACTTTCTTCAAGTGCAATGGAATGGAATACCAATGGAAGAAAGTTCAAACTCAAAGGACCAATAAATGAAGAACATTCTAAAGAAGCATCACTCTCTCAATTAGTATCTCTATCCCTAAGCTGTTATGGTATACAAGATATTATATGTTAGACATAATTTCTTAAGCTTATTGTTATCATATGCTAAATGTTGATGTATCAAAATGTGACAACCATTTTGTGAATAATCTTTTATATCTCGAAAGCATGCTTGTTTCATCTCTCTATTCTTGAATCATATGTAGAGTCAAATAGGGGGAGATAGTTATGTTTTAAATAACTTGAAGAAGTTTTGGTTTCGATGATTATACTATTTTTGAAAACATGAGTTTTATCTATAGGGAGAGAGAAAATATTATCTTTTCTTCCTAAGTTTTTTTGTTGATGTCAAATAGGGGAAGTGAAAATTAGAAAGAAAAATATATTGTTGTGTTTATTGCTTGATATGCTTACATGAATGAAAAATATGTTCTTGTGCTTATTGCTTGATATGCTTAAATGAATATTTATTCTTCTATATTGGTCAACATATTTTTCTTTGGTGATTTGTCATCATCAAAAAGGGAAAGATTGTAGAATTGTCTTTGCCCTAATGATTTAATGTGTTAAGTTTTAATGATGACAAATGCATTACAAACTGATATTGATCATGCTACATAGATGTACTTAATAGATTATATTGAATCATGCATGATCATGTACTCCATCTTATTATATTTCATATAAGAATCATGCATATTATTTATAGTATCTTTTATAGAATATATCTAATAATATGTTATATGAGTTGTATTAAATTAATATTGAATTTGGCTCTATTTGAATGAAAATGTGCAAAGTGTTCTTTGTTGCATTCTATATAGAGCATATCTATTAGTAATTAATAAATGTCTTATTTGTATGTTTCTATGAAATTCTGATATACATGTTAGAGTAACTAGAGTTATACATTTATGAATCATACATATGAAGATATTGAATTATGAATTTAGACTAACTATGTTTATTTTAAGTGAGTAATACTTTGTAGTATAGTCCAAGTACCAAGAGTGAGCATTGCAACAAGAAAGTAAAAGATCACAATTATGCTCAACTCAAGAATAATGAGAATGATAAGATGTTCCAAGCATTTTCTAGATTTGAAGAGAAGAAATTTGTGAAAACTTGGATTACATTAAGAAGCCTAAAGACTAGAATTGGTATATTTTCTTTTTAGGCTTTCTCTTATGTAAAGATAGAGGGTTTTCAAGAAAAGAGCTCAAATATGTTTTTAAATCTTTGCAAATGGTTGTTACATGCTAAAGAGCTCAAGAAATATGTTTTGAAAAGCTAGTCATGGTAGGAATTCAAAACTATGAAAAATAATCAAGTTTGAGTTTTGAAAAGCTGACCTTTGGTTACTCTTTTAATCATAAAATTCAAAATACTTTGACTTTTGTTGTGAAACTTCTTTCATTTGAAAATATTTTTCTTTTTAAACAAAGAAGAAGTTAATGTGCTAAGGCATCACTATGAGGTGTAACATCCCAACCAGGTTGGCACCCTACACCTCAACATTCATTTGCAGCACAAAAACCGAATATTATTTATAAAAAAGAGAAAGAAAAACAAAGAAACATGGGGGGACCAAACCAAAACCCATGAAGAGTTAAGAAAATCTATACAAAGGAAGACCAAACCTATTATGATTAAAGTCATCCAAAATGAAACTAGGTGGTGAATCCCACCAAGTGAAACATTTACTAGCCAAGCCATGTGATGCTAACTTGTCAGCACAAGAATTACCTTATCTGAAGATGTGTGAAACTCTAAACTCCATCATTTTAACTAAGAGAAGACAATTCTTCCATCTGTTTTTCAATCTCCAATGGACAAGACTATCATTAGTGAAGGCATCCACAACCAACTTTGAGTCACATTCTAACCAAAGCATGTTCCAATTTCTCTTGAAAGCAATCTCAATTGAATGGATTGCAGCTGAAAATTCTGAGTATCATGAAGGAAAAATACCAAAGTATTCAGAGAAACCTCCCAAGAATTCACCTCTCATACCTCTAAAAATAGCACCCCCAGAAGCATGACCCGGATTGCCTCTAGATGCACCATCAGAATTGCACTTTATCCAGCCACAAAGAGGAGGGAGCCAGCAGACTTCAAGGATGAAGGTGGACCGAGCTGGATGGCTTTCAACAGCAAAGGATTTTAGCACTCTAAAATCATCAATTGAGTTAGACATAATACCTTTTGAAAGTGAACCAGAGAGCTTCGATGCTGCAATAATGTAATTGATTGCATGATTAACAGAATACTTTTTGTTATCAAACCTGATATGGTTCTTGCAAGACCAAATATGCCAGAAGCAATGGATAACAGTAGATTTTACAATATCCTGAACTTGAGTGCACCAGTTTCTATTGCAAGAAGATAGTAATGATCTAAAAGAACTTAAATCCACATTGCAGCTCAACATAGAGGATAGCCAGGACCAAATTTTCTTAGAAAAGCAACACTCAAGGAAAAGATGATGGGAAGATTCACTTGCAGCACCACAAAGGCTGCAGACAGAAACAACAAGCACCCCTCTTTGCCTTAAATTTTCATCAGTAGGGAGTTTATTATGTAAAAGCCTCCAGAGCAAGAAAGATCTCGAAGGAGGGATACAGGAACTCCAAATAGACTTAAACCAGGATACAGATTGAGTGTTGTGATTGTTGAGGAAAATATAAGCCTCTCTGAAGCTCAAGGAGCCTGAATCCAAATGCTTCCAGATTAAGCAGTCTTTTTCATGTTCCAGAGGAATACTCATAGCAGTAATTCTAGCAAACAGATTGGGAGATTTACTAAAAAGGAGGGAATGTATATTCCATGAATGATCAAAAATGAAGTCACTGACATTAGCCTTCAAAAAAGAATGCACATGATTTGGTATAGACAAAAGCTCAGCAATAGACATGTCATTATGGTAAAGCCAAAGATCAGTCCAGAAATTTATTGATTCTCCATTACCAATCTGCCAACAACTCTATCTTTTAATCGTTTCTAAGAAAGGCTTCAACCCTGGCCAAATTGAAGACTTTACATAGAAGCCAACTGGAAAGTTGAATCTGAAAAATCTAGCTTTAACTAGAATAGACCAAGACTTGTTAGAAGACCACATATCCCAAGTTAATTTCAGCATGGCAGCCTTATTGATAGACTTGAGAGAACGTAGCCCAAGACCACTAGAATCAGTTGAAGAACAAACCTTGTGCCAAGAAACAGTGCAAACCTTTTTAACCATAATATCTCCAGACTAAATAAAATTTCTAATGCATTTATCCAAGGATTTGATGAGGGAGATAGGCCAAGAATAAACATGGAAGCTATAAAGCAAAATTCCATGTATAATTGATTTAACCAATTGCACTCTACCCATGATTGAGAGGAGAGAGCCTTTCCAAGAAGCCAACTTAGACTTTATTCTATCTGCAATTGACTGCAAGTAAATGGCTTTTGGTTTGCCCTGAAAAATTGGAACACCAAGATATGTAAAGGGCAGGCTACCAGCAGAGAATCCAAGTAGGTTACTGATGTCAATTTTTCTTTTAGTGGTCATTGAACCAACATAGAATTTGCACTTTGTCAAGCTTAAGATTTGCCCAGAAACAGCCCCATATTCATTGAAGAGATTCAATAGAACTCTGAGATTTTTTTTAGTACATTTGCAGAAAACCATAATATCATCTGCATAGAAGACATGAGAGGGGATAGAAATGCCTCTAGGACCAGTCATAGGGAGGAAAATGCCATAATTAATCAAAAAGGTAATGGCTCTACTTAAAACATCCTCAGCCAAATAGAAAAGAGGGGAGAAAGAGGATCACCTTGCCTCACTCCTCTTCTACAAGAGAGAAAACCAGTGGGGTGACCATTAACAGAAAAAGACAGCTTAGCAGACATTAAAATAGCTCTAATCCAATTGCAAAAAGAATCATGAAAACCAAATGAATGAAGCACTTTAATGAGAAACTCCCAATCAATTGTATCAAAAGCTTTTTTAATATCAAACTTAAGAGCAATGTTGCCACCAAAGCTCTTATAAGCAAGCATGTTAGCAGCTTCAGAAGTGAGACAAATACAATCCTGGATCAGACGACCCTGTATAAAACCCTTTTTCTGATCAGAGATTATTTTAGGTACAATTACAGCAAGCCTATCAGCTAAAACCTTGGTTATGATCTTAAATTGGAAGTTAGCAAGGGCTATAGGTCTATAATCTTCAATTTTGACAGCACCATGGGTTTTAGGAATAAGAACAACCAGGTTTGAGTTTAGATTAGGTAGCAACCATGATTCTTTAAAAAATTGAGTAATCGAATCAAGGACATCTTGCTTGATAATATCCCAAAAATGCTGATAGAAGATACCACCAAAACCATCGGGCCGGGGCACCCGGGCATTCATCGAGAACACAGCTTTTTTAACCTCTTCTAAGGATGGAAGATTTGTGAGTAGAGCATTGTCCTCAGAAGAAACCAGATTAGGAACAACTCTATCAATAAGATCACTATTAATGCAGTTATTTTGAGAAGCAAATAAGGTCTTAAAATATTCCAGGACATGATTTTCAATGTCAAGCTGATTGTTTAGAAGAGTATCCCCTTGTTTCAAAATGGACATTTGTTTAGAAGCAAGCCTAACTTTGGCCAATCTATGGAAGAAAGCAGTGTTTCTATCTCCTTGCACAAACTAGTTCACTTTAGCTTTAGCTCTCCAGAACTCCTCTTGAAAGTGAAGAGCTTGTTGAAGATTAGAATGAGCAACTCTCTCCTCATTATTAAGGGAATCAGAGTATCCTTTTAGAGTAATTTCCTCTTGAATTCTGTCAACCTGGTCTTGAGCAAGCTGTACATTTTGATGAACATCCCCAAAGATTTGCTTATTCCAAACTTTAAATTCGGTTTTCAGGTTTCTAAGCTTTTGAGCTAGAATAAACATAGGGCATCCCCTCACAGGTCTGCCCCAAACTTCGCCAACAAGTCTCCTATAATCTGGATGGTCAGTCCACATACTATGAAACTTAAACTGGGAAGGAAGAGATTGAGCACTTCTTTTTAAATCTAAGAGTAAAGGGAAATGATCAGAGAATTCTCTAGTCAAGGTGCAGCAAGAAATACTAGTCCAAAAGGAAAGCCAATCTTCATTACAAACAGTCCTATCTAGTCTTCTTTCAACATGAGCATTAGATCTCCTACCATTAGTCCAAGTAAATTCTGCTCCCTTTGTGGCTAGGTGAGTAAGATGACCATTGTCAGTCCATGCCCGAAATTCATTGCAGGAGACTTTTAAAGGAATCCTGCCTCCCCTAACTTCATGAGCACCAAGGACAGCATTAAAATCCCCAACAAAAATCCAAGGCCCTGGATTACAGTTTTGTAAACTAGATAATTCCATCCACAAATGTCTTCTCAGAATATGATTAGTGCTTGCATATACAGCAGCAATAAAAAGAGACTGATTTTCCCAAGAAACAGACAAAGAGATTTGTTGTTGAGACTTTGAGATCACCACAGGATTCAAACTGTCCTTGCACAATCCCCACAAGTTAGGCATGTGATTGCCTCTATCATTTTCCAAAAACAATTTAAGATGAAGATGCTTCAGAAACTTCTGAGGAAAATAGTCAGAAATGATGAGAGGTTCAGCTAGAAAAAGAAAATTAGGCTTATGGTCTTTACAGAATTTTTTTAGTAACAATCTAGAAGCTAGATTACCTAAACCTCTTACATTCCAATATAGAATTTTCATATTAGAAAGAAGGGGAAGAAGCAGCCCTATAGTGGGCGTTAGACTTAGCAGCCTATAGTCTTTTACTCTTTCTAATCCTTTTCTTTTGAGACTTTGAAAGGGCCACTGTAAAGTCACAAGGCGTGATTTAGAATGATCATCATCTGCATTGTTATTCCAAAACTTGCCAACAATATGCAAGTCTCTATTAACAACCTCATTGTGTTCAGGAGGAATGGAATCAAAAGCAGAGTCAGGAACAAAAGAGTGTAGGGTGGATGGAGAGATATAGTCAATGTCCTGAGACAATTCTTTAATAGATGAATTATTAGGATTAACCTCAATGAACAGAAGGATCTTCAACAATCCTGGAAGTAACAATATGTTCATCTTCTTCTTCAAAGATAGTTTCCACATCATCACTATCAACCTCATCAATATGTTGAGTAGCTTCCTGAATTCATGAGAAAATCCCAAAATAGGATTAACTTGAGTCAGGACATTAGGATTTGTCTGATTAGAATTCTGCACATGAACAGAAACTGCTGCAGTCCTTTGCTGATCATCTTGAAGATTTAGCACATGCGGTAGATTATCTAAAATGACATTATTATCATGCTGCAAATTATTAAGAACAGTACCCGAGCTACCAGCTTCCATTTCAACAAGGGCATAAACTTTAGGTTTGGAAACATAAATATCAGAAGCCTTGCGATTATCCACTACAGACGATTGTTTATTCTTCAAAGAATCAGAATTTAATGACCTAGAGTTCTTTCTGCAATTATCAATAGAATGACCAATAATTTTGCAAGAGGAGCAGAACAAAGGCAATCTTTCATAATCAACCCCCACGAAAGAAGCATAGTCTTTCCTTTCAACAAGAATTTGATTATGGATAGCTCCTGCAAGATCAATGTCCACTAACACCCTTGCATAATGCCCCATGGATCTGTTGATTGTTGTATCGTCCAATGATAAAGGAATTCCAATCCCTCTTGCTATGGCAAATAAAATCTTAGGCCTCCAATACTCTAAAGGAAGACCATATATTCTTACCCAACATTGCACATTGGTTTGTTTAACAAGGTTAAGATTAAAATCAAGAGACCAAGAAAAGAGACGAAGAGTACCAGGATTTAAGTTCTAAGCTCCAACAGCGAGGACACGTCTCATATCTTCAATAGAGGAGAAAGAAAACTCAAAGAATTCTTTACCTATAGGAACCATTTTCCAAAGAGACAAAGGATTCCATAGAGTGGAAAGCTTGGAATGCAAGTCAGTGAATTTAACAGGAGAATCACCTTTTGATAAAAGAAACCGTCCATGCAAATTATTTTTTGAGGCTTCTAAACCTGCAATATATTCATCTTCTGGTATTGAAATAGAGAGTGCATCACCTTTCATACATGGAACGGGTAATTGACTTAAAGGAATATCACATGCATTATTCAGTGCTTGAGCAAATGTTTTCCTTTGTTGAGGAAGGCACAAGGCAGAAGAAGAGGGAAAAGAAGAAGGTTCTTGAGCAAGAAACTTCCATGGCACGATTGGAGTAGCCATACTGTTCTTGAATTTCTTGCTTTTAGCTAGCAAGAAACTCTCACGCACATCATCCCCCAAATCAATCTCTTTTGTCTTTCATTTGAAAATAGACTTAAATATCTTTTCAATGAGTGGTTATTTACTTTAAACGGATAAGAAATGAAAAAGTTATGACTAATTAAATTTAGTTTTCAAAACCAGAGGCCATGTAATCGATTACAACTCTGATAGAGGCTTTGTAATCGATTACATGAGGCTTGTAATCGGTTACATCCTGCCCAGAAATGCTCCCAACAGCTATAAAAGGCTAGTTTTGGTAAAAATTCATTTTTAAACACTACCAACGAATATTTTATTACTTGGGCTCTATATATAAGTGTTGTTTGAAGCATTTACAACTCTAGAATACTTGATTTGATCCTTGAATAATCAAAATCATATTTTGAGTTTTTTATTGTGAAATCCTTCTATTCCTTTGTTCTTCAAGTTGTATATCTACTCTTGTGATAGTTTTTAATTTTTCTCTTCATCTTAAAATCATTGTAAAAGGGTGAGGTATCCCTCAAGAGAGAAAAGAGTGAGGTATCCCTTGTAGTGAGGCTCAAACACAAAGGGTGAGGTATCCCAAAGGTATTGTGAGTGCTCTTAAATGTAAAGATTTTTCAAACACTTATGAAGCTTGAAGAGTTGGAAGCTCTAGCACAAGGGTGAGGTATCCCAAGGTGTGGGGAGTGCTCTTTCTTATACAAAGGTTTTCCTAGCACCAGTGAAGTCTAAGAGATAGTGAAGAAAATCTTAAGTTAAGCTTGGGGACTAGATGTAGGCCACAAGTGGTTAGTGACTAAACTAGAATAAATTCTTGAGTTGGATTCTCTCTTCCCTACGCTCTTTTATTTCAATATTTAGTGTAACATGTTTATTTCTTGCATATCATGTCATCTTGATGTTTTGATTTTAAGAACTTGATATCTTGCTTATTTGCTTGATTTATCGTATAACTTAAGTTGTAATTGATTAATCTAAAATAGTTGTATCTCTGTTAGACTTATTCCGCTGCATGTATTGATTGAGTATATCAAAAAGTTTAATTTCTTAATGGTGTTTTAAATAATTTATAATTAGCCAATTCACCCCCCCTCTTGGGTGATGGTTGCCATAGCTAACACTTAACAATCTCTTCAGTGCAATTTTGATCATTGAAAGCAATACATACTTCTTCAAATTCTTTTAGATGTAAATATGGGTTTTCAGATTCTAAACCATGGAAATTAGAAAGTAATGAAATCATATCCAGCTTAAATCTAAAATTATTAGCATTGAGTGGAAAGATAAAACATGATGGACTAGAATTTCGACGTGGTTGCAAATATTTACGCATGGTTTGCAATGATTGATTTTCATGTTCATCATGTACTTTTTCATTTTCAGCCATTGTGTCTAATGTGTGTGATTGTGATTCAAACAAATTAATATATAAAGTACTAGGTTTAGTTTTAACCAAACGACCAGAATTTGAATCACAATACCAATTTAGCATAAATAAGTGACTTAAAATAGAAAAGAAAATGTACAAGTAGGCAGTATAAACCAGTCATTAAATATTAACAAGTAGGCGATATAAATTAGCCATTAAATATGATACAACTAGAAAATTAAAAGAGTAGGGAAAAAATATACCAAATAGCGAACTTTTCTTAAAGAAAGAAAACCTCAATAAATTTATTCTTCAAATCAAGTCCTTGGAAACGGCGCCAAAAACTTGATACAAATTATATATTACAAACCCAAGTGTAGGTTGTCTTAAGTAATAAATTCTCGAGAGTTCAAGGTCGATCCACAGGGAATTGATGAAGAAAATTCTTTGAGGTAAGGAAAAGATTTGTCACAAAAATAAAAGTGATAAATATTGTTCACAAATGAAAATGATTTGTTTGGGTTAGGAGATCCACTCTTGGTATATAAATTAAGGACAATATTATTTCTTTTATAACTTAATTAGAATCTACACATAATGGAGGTTTAAATTAGAAAATACAACATTCAAAGTTCATTTAAGGTTATATATATAGTTATATTATGGTTCTTTAATTATCTACTAACGTCAATACTTGTAAATAGGTTCAAGCATTCATTATGCTAACATCTTATTTACAATGAATCAAGATCTCCACTTTACACGGATGGTTTCTAAATTGATTGGAAACAAAATACAACACATATAATGATCACTTGATAATATATCATTCAAGCACAAGAAAGAGATTAATCTAACCTTATTTTATTACCAAAAGCTTCATCCTTTCACCCAAGCAAAATGAAAATTAGTTACTCATGAATAAGAAGAAAGAAAAAAAGAAGAAGAAGGAGATGAACATAACTTCTATTTAGAACAAAAGAAAACTACAATAAGAGAAACAAATGATATGATAACATGATCTTGATCTCTTAACCAAGAAGCCATTAATGAGCAACCAATGCAACATTTTATAGAGCATAAAGAGTACAAAATGAAAATAGAGTTTCTTGTGAATGAGTGGTAAATGACAATAGAGTTGTTTGATGAGTGAAAATTTATTGTCATGTTTGTTTCTCCACTTTCACTAACCAATTCAGTGTCTAACTCCCAACTGTCTTCATATGACTATATATCTATCAAAACATCACAATTTGGAAAAGTGGTCTTCATGAGAGAGGGTTTTGTCTTAAATTTCCAATGGTAGTGGTTTTAGCCCAATCCAACTCCTACAGCCCAACTTATGGCCCAATCTTTGCACACTACTCAGGTTTCAGCTACAGCACCTCTGTTTTGACTTCTAGGCATAATTTGACCTACTAGACAACCGATTCAGCTCTTGTGTTCTCCATTAAAGTTGTAGATTTGAATTTCAGCTTTCATTTGGGCTTCGTTTAGCATCTATTGAGCTCCTACAATTCAAGATATAGGCTGATGAGTGTGCATAGGTCAAGCTGTTAGGATCAGCATTCTAGCTCTTGCTTCTACTTCAATTTAAATTATCCAAATGTGTAATTAAGCTTTTGAGGTCTTCATGAAACTTGTAGAGAATTGTCTTAGCTTTTGTACATGACTAGAATCACATCAATCAAATATTTGTGACTTAAAATATAGTCAATTTACTAAACATTGTGAAATAGGCAAATTAAGGTCAATTCATGTAATAATTCCTTTAATGATCCAATTAGGCTCAATATCATAAAATGTGACAAAACCAACTT
Source organism: Ormosia semicastrata (assembly GCA_029884595.1). Classification (NCBI taxonomy): domain Eukaryota; kingdom Viridiplantae; phylum Streptophyta; class Magnoliopsida; order Fabales; family Fabaceae; genus Ormosia; species Ormosia semicastrata. The sequence continues at coordinate 34,534,702 of JAQQTO010000047.1, read as the reverse complement.
AATTAAGTCCAATTGAACCTTAAGAAGCTTAGTGAGAGGATTATTAAATAAATAAAATATATTACTATCAATTGCTTTTGCAGTTTCTTCCTCTGATTATTTCCTACCTAAGTGTGGATTAGAAGGGCTTGAAGTCATATTCACAACAGCACAGCTAGAGTTTCTCTAGATGCAGCTATTTAGTGAAGCAGCAACAAGAACTTTCTCAATGTTAAAACAAGAATCCCATACCATACTAAATTAGTCAAAGAGGAATAAGACAATTGTGGAGGAAAAAAGATGTAAATAGGAGTCTATCGTAAAAGGTAATGCTACATAACTAGAAAAAATTTGACAGAATTTGCTTAAGATTTAAGCGTGGGTGTTAGATAAGTTAAAGTGGTGGGACTACTCATCTATCCAAAAGTTAATAACAATACCACCTTATTTTGGCAAACAAATTCTGACTGTTTAGTATTTTGGCATTTATTGTGTTCTGTTTTGTTCATTTTATCATTTGCTAATTGCTACTTTCCTTTTGTATTCTAGAATTTCAGCTTAAATCTCATTTCTTTGTTTCTATATCACATATATATTTCTCTGAAATTCTTTTTCAGTGTTATCCTATGTGTTCAGTTTGAGTTTTTCATTTCTTGAATGCTAAGAATAATGGGAAATGGCAATTTTGGAAAAGTCTATTTTGCTGTAGAATATTCACTTTAATGAGTCATTTACAATGTGCCAATAACAACCAACATGACTTGTTTACTTGCACCTATTTTTTTATTATTATTATTATTATTATTATTATTATTATTATTATTATTATTATTATTATTATTTGAGTATTACTTGCACGATTGCACCTATTTACTTACTTCTTTTCTTCCCGTTTTGTTACGATTTTGAGTTTTTATTGTATAATGGCCAGCAGGCCACGTTGATGCACAAATTTTTCAACCAAGTCCAAAAACTTGATGTAGGATTAATTGTTGCATTGCAAACTCAAGTGCAGGTTGTCTCAAGTAATAAATTTCTCGGGAGTCCGAGGTCGATCCATAGGGAATTGATGAAGATTAATTAAGGTAAGGTAAGGTAAATATTTTGTTATAACAATAAAGGTGATAAAACTTGGTCACAAATAACAAGGAATTGCTTGGGCTAGGAGATCCACTCTTCGTAAATAAATTAAGGATAAGATTAATTCTTTTATAACTCAATTAGAATCCACACATAACGGAGGTTCCAATCAAAAAATATAGCGTTCAAAGTTCATTAAAAATTATATACATAATTATATTATGATTCCTTTAATAATCTATTAACACTACCACTCATAAATGGGATCAAGCATTCATTGTGCCAAAATCTTGTCTAAACAAATCAAGATCTCCACTTTACAAGGAGAGTTTCTAACACCACCACTTGTAAATGGGTTTAAGCATTCATTATGTCAATCTCTTATCTACAACAAATCAAGAACTCCATTTTACAAGGAGGGTTTTTAAATTAATTGAAGACAAAATACAATACATATAATGGCTACTTGAAAATATATCATTTAAGCACAAGAGAAAAATTAATCTAACCTTATTTTATTACCAAGAACTTCACCTTTTCACCCAAGCAAAATGAAACTTATTTACCCATAGACAAGAAGAAAGGAAGAGAGAAGAAGAATGAGAAGAACATAACTTTAATTTAGAACAAAAGAAAACTACAACAAGATAAACAAACAACACAATAGCATGATCTTGGCCTCTAGCACCAAGACCTCTAAATAAGCAGCCAATGGTACCTTATATAGAGGATTAGGGATACAAAATGACAAGGGAGCTGATTAGTGAGTGGGTGGATGAGTGGAAAATGAGTGAAAAATGTCAAATGACTTTTGATGAGTGAAAAATTATAAAGATTCTTTGTCTCCCGAAATCATTTAGCTCTGAAGTCATTACATTTGTCATTTTCTCACCAAGTGGTCGAAATGAAAGTTGTAGGATTAGGTATTAGTTTTCAAATGCCATTAGTTTCAGTCCAAAAGCATTGTGACAACTCAATATATGGTCTGATTACTGCATACTGCTCAGGCCCAATGATAGCTCCTCTGTTCTAACTTTCAAGCCCAATATAACCTATTAGACCTCAGATTATTAAAAAGTGTTCAACATGAAAGTTGTAGATTTGGGTCTTAACTATCAACTATCAAAATTTCAGCCCATTTTACATCCTATAGCTTGAGCTATATCATGAACCGTTCAAATTGATCTAGCTGTCAGGATCAGTACCCTAGTTCTTGCTTCAACTCCAATTTGAGTTATCCAACCGTGTGATTGGGCCTTTGAGTTTTTCATGAAAGTTGTAGAGAATTATCTTAGCTTTCCTACAATACTAAAATCACATCAATAAGATATTTACATCTCAAGTTATAGCCAGTTTACTAAATACTGCCAAAGAGATAATTAAGGCTAATTTATGTAATAATTCGTTTAATGATCCAATAAGGTTCAATATCATAAAATGTGTCAAAACCAACTTAATTAAACCTAATTGAACCTTAAGAAGCCTAGTGAGAGGATTATAAAATGTATAAAATATAGTGTTATCAAATTCTCCCATACTTAGCTTTTGCACTCCTGGGCAAAACACAAAAGACAAAAACTAGGGAACAAAGAAAAACGGCACAGACTCAAAAACTAAAGACTCTAAAAGATTCAATGTATCAAGAAGAGCAACCAGTCTTTCAAGGGATCAAAACATTCATGAGGTAACATTTCTTTGCATCTCAAATCAACAAGCGAGGAAACTTCAGTTGAAAAGCATGAATCAGGAATGATAGATCCTCACAGAATTCACTCTCAATCTCTCAAGTGTTTAAATGGTAAGTATTTCACTCTATTCAATTCATGAATAATTGCACTACCATAAGCTTGCTTATTTTCTACTTCTCTGCTACTCAAAAACAACATGCACACAAAAATCAAGAAGCCTTTATTCAAGGTTGTAATGGGGCTATGGTAAAGGAGAAGAGTAATATGGATATGACAAGTTAAATACCAAAGAGAATAGAAGAGCATTATGATACAGTTAGAGTGGAGAAGATGTTTGAGAATATTCAGTTTAAATTTCTCAAGGGTTTCTTATTTCCTTCTCTATTTGCTTCCTTCTCATAAAGGACAATGACCAATATTTGACTAATGTTTTGTTAAAGATCAATGCCAATATGGTAGATTGAATTCATTATTAGGCATGAACATTCTTGTTCTCTTCCTGTTATTTCCAAGCATCCACTCTCATTCTAGGTATGAATATGTCATAAGGTGCATTCTTTAGTTGCAACAGTGGTCAGCTCTTTTTTTTTTCTTTTTTTTTAGGAACATGTTGTACACACATCCCCACACTTATTCAAGAAACTCATCTGATAACAAAGCCAATGCTCTCTTATTCCCCAAGGTCAGGTAAGAACATGGTTTTTCATTTAAGACACATAATGAGTTCAAAACAAAGAATGGTCAAATAAGCTCAAAGGGGTTAAGCAAAGGAAAATATGCAAAGTTGGCTATTTGGTCAAAGTAGTTAATTCAAGAAAATTGCCTCAATCATGTTTATGTATCCATGTGAAAAAGTAGTCTAAAAAAGAATCAAAGCAAGTTCTAGAGTAACAATTCCATGAGTAAAAAAAATCACACAAGAAAGAAGAGAATGGTACAGATGTTCAATCCATTCATTGATAGGCTCAAAATCTCACAAGGCATATATCCATCATTCTCAGTCCAAAAAAATTTCAACATCCATAACCAAGCATGTGATGTTTAAGAAAGAAGACAATTTACTCAATCATGCAAATTTCGTTGAATCTATTTGCTACTTCCACACAAACTCGTTACCTACCCCAATCTAGATACGTCTCAAGAGTAAAATTACTCCTTACTCTGCCATCCCTAATTGGTTTTGCTATAGGTTTCTAACAATCATATCAATTAACATACATCCCATTTTTTTTTTTGAGACTTCAATAAAATCATCAGGGTAAAGAAGTCTAGAAACCCTTGAAGGACCTTACCAAAGAGATCATTCACTCAAAAGCTATATACAAGGTGGCATATCTTTATACTGCATGTCACCAGTGCAGTCCATCCTTACAAGGCATGGCTTCAAATCTCTACTGTGGCTAGAATTTACACACTTTGTCCGAACACCTACTTAAAGGCATTCAATCTGAATATAGGTGCATACTCGACACCACCAGCATGACCTGCCTCATCAGAGCTCATACAATTAAGTACAAGATAATGCTCAGTAGCTGTTTACGTTTCACAACAAAGACGGAACTCCTTTTTTGGTCCAACAGTGCTACAGAGCCTAAGTTCCAAGAACTGGGAATGTAGCATGTGGCTCTCTACAGAGCATAGCACACGAACTTTATTTACAGACCGGCATGCGAAGGTCTCCTCCTGAGTCTATGACAGGATGGGCATTCACCGGGCCTCCTAATCTAATTAAAGACCAAGTACAACCGAAGTTTTGCCCTTCTTCCTTTTTTTTTTGGTCAACTATCCTTCTATCCTTCCCCCTAACCAGATCACAACATTGTCCTCAATTTTAAAATATAGATGAGTAAAAGATAGAAGATATTATGTGACTATTATGGAGAAAAGACACCTAACACAAATTTAAATAGAAACAAAGTATAATAAATAAAATCAAAGGTAAAGGAAGATTATAGATGGAGTGTTAGATCAAACTCGCGTTTCTTACTGCTTCCCTCACCACTTTTCTTGTTACTTCCTTCTGACTAATCTATCTGAGCTATTACTGGATCAAATTCATAAACAAAAGCTTGTAATTTTTCAATTAATTCATCAACAGTAGAAGCAGAGATAAGGAGTCGTCTTACCGAAGGTGTGATAAAGTTTTGTTCCACAGCATGGTCAAAAAAAGATAACAAACCAGAAAAAAATTATTAACATTCAACAAACCTATGGGTTTCTGGTGGATGTTCAAGTGGGCCTAAGAGACAATTTGAAAAATTTATTCCAAAGTACCAAAACCACCTAGTAAGGCAATGAATGCATCAGAACTGTCAAGCATTTTAGTCATTTGTTTATGCAAAGATGATACTTGTAGTTCCTTTCCAAGTGTCTTTCCAAGGATGTTCTTTTGAGTTAAAGCTCTAGGAATAATACCTAAAACTTGATTGCCTCTTATATATGCAGAGAGTGATACAGCCCCCATTAACCCATGACAACCTCCCCCATATACAACATGAATATTCCTTGCAACAAGCGTTCGACCAAGAGTGCTTGCTGCTTTTACAAACTCTAAACTCTTCCCATACCTTGACCCACAAAATACACAAATACTGGTAAGTCTACAAATAGAAGAAGAAGATCCCTCCATTTCTACACTCACACTCTCTTTGAATGATTTTGAGTTGGAGGAAAGTGAAAAAAATGGAGTGTTTAAATAGGGAAGAGAATAGAAAAAGGTAATGATAGCACCTATATGGGTAGGTTGACTATTGTTAGAAAAGTTTGAAATTAAGAAACATAATTTTTCTTTTGTTTTTATTTTTTTATTTTTTTTATTTTTTGAAACAGATCAATATATAAAGTACTAGGATTAATTTTAACTAAACGACCAGAATTTAAATCACAATACTAATTAAGCATAAATAAGTAATTTAAAATTGAAAAGAAAATGTACAAGTAGGCGGTATAAACCTGCCATTAGAATAATGAACAAGTAGGCGGTAAAACTGACCATTTAAATATTAACAATTAAACATAAATAAATGACTTAAAATAAAAAAGAATATAAACAAGGATATGGTATAAACCAGCTACCAAATAAATATTAACAAAAGTAAATAAATATTAACAATATAAATATTAACAATATAAATAAATATTAACAAAGGTGTGGTATAAACCAACCACAAAATAAAATAAAACAAAGAAAATAAAGTGTAAAAAGTAAATTACAAAAAATAAATAAATAAAAGGGAGAGTTTCTCCCACTAAGTTAGTATGTACAGAAAATAAAAGGGAGAGGTTCTCCCACTAAGTTAGTATGTACAAAGAAAATAAAAAGGAGAGGTTCACCCACTAAGTTAGTATATACAAAAAATAAAAGGGAGAGTTTCCCCTACTGTTAATATGTACAAGAAAATAAAAGGGAGAGATTCCCCCACTAAGTTAATACGTTAGTATATATACAAAATATTTACACTAAAAATTTGTTCTTCAAATCAAGTCTCCGGCAACGGCGCCAAAAACTTGGTGCACACTTTTTTTGTCCAAGTCCCCAGCAACGGCGCCAAAAACTTGATGCGGTATTAAAAGTTAAGTTGCAAACTCAAGTGCAGGTTATCTCAAGTAATAAATTCTCGATGAATCCGAGGTCGAACCACAGAGACTTGATGAAGAAAAATTAATTAAGGTAAAATAAATATTTTATCACAACAAATAAAAAAGATTTACTTGGGTTAGGAGATCCACTCTTAATAAATAAAATAAGAACAAGATTAATTCTTTTTATAACTCAATTAGAATCCACACATAATAGAGGTTCCAATCAAAAGATACATCATTCAAAGTTCATTAAAAATTATATACGTAATTATATTATGCCTCATTTAATTATCTATTAATACCACCACTCATAAATGGGATCAAGCATTCACTGTGCCAAAATATTGTCTACAACAAATCAAGATCTCTACCTTACAATGAGAGTTTCTAACACCAACACTTGTAAATGGGTTCAAGCATTCATTGTGCCAATCTCTTGTCTACAACAAATCAAGAACTCCACTTTACAAGGAGGGTTTCTAAATTGATTGGAAACAAAATACAATACGTATAATGGCTGCTTGAAAAATAAATCATTTAAGCACAAGAAAGGAATAAATCTAACATTACTTTATTACCAAGAGCTTCACCCTTTCACCAAAGTAAAATGAAACTTAATTACCCATAGACAAGAAGAAAGGAAGAGAGAAGAAGAAAGAGAAGAACATAACTTTAATTTAGAACAAAAGAAAACTACAACAAGATAAACAAACAACACAATAGTATGATCTTGGCCTCTAGGACCAAGACCTCTAAATGAGCAGCCAATAGTGCCTTATATAGAGGATTAGTGATAGAAAATGACAAGGGGGCTAATTAGTGAGTGGGTGGATGAGTGGAAAATGAGTGAAAAATGTCAAATGACTTTTGATGAGTGAAAAATTATGGAGATTCTTTGTCTCCCGAAATCTTTTAGCTTTGAAGTCATTGCATTCGTCATTGTCTCACCAAGTGGTCTTCATGAAAGTTGTAGGATTGGATCTTAGATTTCAAATGCCGTTAGTTTCAGTCCAAAAGCATTCCTACAACTCAATATATAGTCTGATTACTGCATACTGCTCAGGCCTAGTGACAGCTCCTCTGTTTTGACTTCCAAGCCCAATATGACCCATTAGACCTCAGATTCTGAAAACGTGTTCAACATAAAAGTTGTTGATTTGGGTCTTAACTATCAACCATCAAAATTTTAACCCATTTTACATCTTATAGCCTGAGCTATACCATGAATAGTATGCATTGATCAAGCTATCAGGATCAGTACCCTAGTTCTTACTTCAACTCCAATTTGAGTTATTCAACTGTGTGATTGGGCCTTTGAATTCTTCGTGAAAGTTGTAGAGAATTGTCTTAACTTTCCTACTAGACTAAAATCACATCAATCATATATTTGCAGCTCAAGTTACAGCCAGTTTTCTAAATACCGTCAAAGAGATAATTAAGGCTAATTTATGTAATAATTCGTTTAATGATCCAATAAAGTTCAATATCATAAAATGTGTCAAAACCAACTTAATTAAACCTAATTGAACCTTAAGAAGCTTAGTGAGAGGATTATAAAATGTATAAAATATAGTATTATCATACGTGAACAAGTTTGCAATGAACTTATCATTATCATTATCATTATTATTATTATTATTATTATTATTCTTCTTCTTCTTCTTATTTTGCAATGTCCTTATCCTATGTTATTGCTTCTTTCCTTCCCATTTTATTACGATGTTTTTTTCCCCTGTTTTGTCTGTTTATGTTAATAAATTGTTTTTTGTGGTCACCAGCACCAAGTGTCTTATTTTATCTTTTTTTCATTTCAATATAAAATATTCAACTCAAACTCATTGTAATTTTGTAATTTATAATTTATCTAAGACTGACGTTTTATATGAATAGTCCTTGTTATTCCTTGTTATTTAACTTAAATGAAGCAAGCTAGAATTTTTAAGCCCTTGTTATTTGTATTAATGATTAAGCTACTAGAATCTTTATATGCTACCGTACTTTTCATTGTCTTTCCTTTGTGAGGCATGGAGTGTTGGACCGAATTACCTTCCAAAGTGTTGCTTATTCTAAATATATATATTGCTAGAAGTAATGTTCAATAATATTTGTTGAAAATGTGTAACAGATGGGGATCAGTGTATGGTCCTTTGAGAAGTTGATAGTTTGGCGCAAATTCTTCTATACTCTTACTCGCACATTTTTGTACTCCAATTTATTGATGCTTTTTTATTTTAGTATACTAGGAATTTAATTTCCTTGTCAAATAGGGTAAAGTACATGAATACCTTTTCAATATGTTTTACACCTAATGAAATAGCTTACAAGGTATATATTAACATTTTTGTATGATCGTTATATTCTATTAAGGCGGTTTTTTTTTTTTAAATGTCCATTATGTTATTTACATTTTCATAAATCTGCTACCATTTCAAATTTCAACATTTTAGAATCAAATTGAGAGGTATTATAATTTTTTTTTATTCTTTGATCTTGTAGGAAGTAAGTACCATTCCTTTTACTGCATTGATAGCTTGGTGAAGAGAATCAAAAGAGCTTACATTTATCAGAATTTCCTGGTAAGTTTTCGTGGTCTATGTATGCATAGTTATGTCATGAATTAAACTATAATTTTAGACTATTTTGGGACTCTTGTTTATACTATGTAGTTCTTATAATTGAGTCAATATTACTTTTCTGTATACTATTGAGAATTTAGTTTATTTTTTATAGCATTCTTTGTCATATATTTGATGCAAGGGGTAAATCGTATTGGTGAGCGAAGCCTTAGTTTCTCGTTTGAGATTCAATATTAGTGAGCACATGTACTTTTTGAAGGTATTGCTCATTGTACTGAATCTTGAATTGTCCAAGTTGGATAGTTTGGAAAGAAACTTTTTCCTTCACTTGATTATAATTACTCCTTAAATCTCATATCATATACTTGATGAAATTTTGTTGTGCAATATTTCCTTTTGTTCTCTGGGTGCACAATTGACCATGGTAAATGTCACCACTTTCTAGTCGTGCACTTGGAGACCAATGGGAAATTCTGCCGAAATTTCGTTAAGTATGCGATGTGTGATTTTTGTGAGTACTATCAACCAAGTGCAAAGAGAGATGAGGATTTTGGAAATAATAGTACTAATGTGTGAAATCAACTTTAGCATTCATGAAACCTGATTGAAGTTGGATGTTATGAAGAAAGGATCACATTGGCCTTATAAGTGAAGAATTCAAGAATAGAGTTGATGATTTCATTAAGGTCTCCAAAGGACACCCGATGGTTTCTGATGCATTAAGTTGCATTCCTTGTCCATGTGCAAAATGTAAGAACCATGTTAGGATGGAGTCATTTTCAGTAAAGAACCATCTGTATAAGTACGAATTTGTGGAGGGTTATGTAAATTGGACTATTTATGGTTAGGACAGATGATGGGATAATGGTTCAACTTCCATTGTCTATGATGATGAAGTGGAGACTAGGAATCCTTATGTGGATATGGTTATGGATGCTGTAGGTGATATATTAAATCTAGAAGTTCAAGATTTGGAAATGGATCTGAATCCATCGGCTTCAAAGTTTTATAATTTGTTGAGAGACGCTAATAAACCTTTATGGGATGGTTGCCATAAGCACAAGAAATTGTCAGCTGTAACTCAACTCTTGAATCTGAAGTCAGAGTTCAACATGAGTGAGAGTTGTTATAATCGAATGATTGTCATAATTAAGAGCATGCTTCTAGAGTTAGAAAGGTTACCCGAAAATTATTACAGATTTAAAAGAATGGTTAACGAGTTGGGATTAGGATATGAGAAGATAGATGCATGTCCTAATCATTGCATGTTGTATTATGGAAAGTACATAGACAAGAGTGTTTACTTAGTGTGCTTAGTATGCGGACACCCGTGATTCAAACAGAAGGTGGGACGTTCTAAAAATCAGAAGGATGTGTCATTCTCAGTGTTGCAATAATTTCTCATTATTCCGAAACTCCAACTTTTGTTTATGTCCAAAAAACACTGCATAATATATGCGCTGGCATGTAGATGGAGTGTGTTAAGATAAATCAGTGATTATGCATCCAGCTGATTCTGAGGCTTGGAAAAGTTTTGATGCCATCCATTCAACATTTGTGCTAGAAACTCAAAATGTTAGGATTGGCCTTTGCACAAACGATTTTAATCCATTTAGTGATTCAGCTACTCCATACTCATGTTGGCCTATTTTTGTCACACCTTATAATTTTCTCCCAATTATGTGTATAAGAAGGGAATACATATTCCTTACTCTTGTGATTCCTAGATCGAAGTAACTCGGTAAAATTTTAGATGTCTATCTTAGACCTTTGATTAATGACTTAAAGATTTTGTGAGGCAATGGGGTGAACACTTTTGATGCATGGAATAAGCAAAATTTTAATATGAAAGTAACTTTGTTGTGGATTTTAATATGAAAGCAGCTTTGTTGTGGACAATAAGTGACTTTCCAGCTTATGGAATGCTAAGTGGATGGAGCACTCATGGAAAACTTGCTTGTCCCTTCTGTACGGAGAACAGTAAGTCATTTGTATTAAAGCATGGTAGGAATTGTTACTGGTTTGATTGCCATCATCAATATCTGCTACCTAAACATCCATTTCGTCGTGATCGATACTCTTTTAAGAATAATTCAACAGTATAAAGTTTTCTGCTACCACAACCATTGAGTGGGAAAAATGTCTTGAATAGAGTGACTCAACTTGAGGAAGTCATTTTTGGATTGAATTCACATAACCAAAAACAACTTAGCTTTAGTGAGTTTCACAACTGGGTGAAGAAGAGCATATTTTGGGAATTGCCTTATTAGTCCACTAATCTAATACGACATAATTTGGATGTTATGCATGTTGGGAAGAATAAGTTTGAGAATATCATCAACATTGTTGTGGACATAAAAGGCAAGACAAAAGACAATGTAGATGCAAGAGAAGATTTGAAGATGATATGTAAATGTCCCACCTTAGATTGATTGTTAAGAATAGCAAGTATAAAAAATTGAAGACAACTTATGTGTTAAATTCCAATCAAAGGAGGACTGTGTGTGAATGGATTAAAAAAAACAAAAATTCTTGATGGGCATGCATCAAACATCGCTCGTTGCATTAATTTAGATGATGAGAAGATATATGGAATGAAAAGTCATGATTATCTTATTTTTATGCAAAGGTTAATTCCTCTGGCATTTCGTCATATGTTACCAAAACCTATATGGGGAGCATTAACAGAGCTTAGCTTGTTCTTTAAAGAAATTTGTGCAACTAAAATACATACTTCCATTATGATTATCTGTGAAGCATATAAATTAGAAGAAATTTCCAATTTTGCTTCCATGTATTTTGATCCAAAAATACAGACAATGCGCACTCAAGTTCCTTAAAATAACGAAGGTGTGGAAGATATGACTAATGAATGCTTGTCTATTTTTAAACATCCATGCTGCCCTATTGGGAGAGGTCGTAATAAGTTCTTGACAGATATGGAGATTCAGATTACTGAGACTTATGTTCCTAGAAATTGTAGAGAAGTAGAACCCTATCTCTATTAAGTCTATTCACTAACTTAGCTATTTAATAAATTTCTAATTACATTATGTTCAATATTAATTATTATATTGATTAGACAATTTGAGGATTTTGCTAAGGGAGAAGATCAAATATTGGAACTTCGGAATAAAGACTTCAGTAGGTGGCTAAAACATCTAGTGAGTCTTTTCATCCATAATCATATATATCATATAAAAAATAATGGTTGTTATACTAATACTAAATGTTACAACTATCTGTTGTCTTTGTAATGATTCACAAGTAAATATAGGTCAAATTGAGGATCGAGTGATTCAACAGATGAGTTATGGTCCTTCCAAGTCTATTACTTCTTACAATGACTTAATAGTTAATGGGTATAAGTTTCATACTAAGGAGTACGAATAGAATAAAGCAAATAGGAATAGTGGGATTTACATTACTGGAAGTATGTATGGCGAGAATGACTTAGACTATTATGGCATCCTTGAAGAGATATTGGAATTGTCATATCTAGGTCAAAACAAAGTATTTCTTTTATAGTGCTAGTGGTTTGACCCAATTAATAGAGTCAATGTTGATGAGAGATATGAATTAATTGACATCAAGCACAAATCGAGGCTTCACTCGGATGAGCTATTTGTATTAGTTGAATAAGCACAACAAGTATACTATATAGTATACAGGGGTCGAGCTAGTGGTGAATGGTGGGCAGCTTGTAAGGTTAGAGCAAGACTCTTTGCAGCTAAGACATTCAATGATGAATGTGATGGATTGAATGAGCTAGCTGCTATTGATTACTACCAAGATGATGCATCCTTGAGAACACACAATATCATCACAAATGATGGAGTGATTTCTTTGCTTGATGCACATGCCCTAATGGAAGAAGTGGACATAAATGAAATACATAATCTAAATGATGTTCCATTTGTTGACCAATTCATTGATGACAACGAAGAAGATGAAAATACTGAGTTCATAGATGAAGATGAGAAGCTATATGACTTAAACTCAAGTAGTACCAGTTGAACTTTGTTTATGGTATTTACACTGAAATGTCACTTTTATATTTTATGAGATTTTTCACAATATTGAGCTATAAAGTTTGGAAACATGTTATGTTTCATTATGGTAGGCATTTATCATGGCAATCTGAGGTAGGGGCAATGGACGAGGTCGAGGAAGAGGTCGCAACAATCCACCCCAGTGTTCTTAATCGCCCACTAGTTCACCACCACTGCAGCCTTCTCCGCACTCCCCAAGTATACTTGTATAATAATATTTTTATTATTAATTATTGGTTTATATGTATTTATGAATTCTAATTGCATATAATTATGTTAGGTGCTATTTCGGCTACTAGCCCTTTGACCACAGGTGACCCATCAACTGTTGTCCCACCGTCCACTATCCCTATCCCTGTCCCACCTCCCACTGTGCCTCCAACTAGCAACCCAATTTCAATGCCTTCAAGTGGAGCATCCCAAATAGAAACTGATAGAAGGCCAATTATATTTGTGGAGGACATCTCTCAATCGTGAGTAATAGTGAATGCCATGTTTTATTATATTTATTTTACTTTTAGATTATTAACATATCTTGGACTTGTAGGAGGAGGTTTGTCCCGCAGTTTGTGACCTGTGAGATTATGGTCACTGTGATTATGTGGATGTCCATTCTAGCTAAAAATTGGAAAAATTATCCTGCCAATATGAAGAATGAACTATTTCAGGATTTTATGGTAAGTAATTATGTTTCTAGACTCATTGTATTATACAATTATGTATATAGAGAAATATACTAACATGGCTTTGTTTTAGATTAAATATCGATTTGCATCTGATTATGATTGTTGCATGGCAAGAACTGATTGGGAAAAAACATGCATGAAAGGCAATTATGAAAAAGTTAAAGTCATCAAACATGGCTAACCTTAAGGGCCATGGGCCCCTAGCTTTGAAGTCATAAGTGTGGGATGACCAAGTTGACATCGAGTTTATACTAGAGTGGCAAAAGAAGTCTGTTGCTGGTCGAAGCAACAAAGCGGCCTTGCCTGATGCTATATTGCTATTGGAAAATCTGTGAACAAAAACATAGCGGAAAAGGATTCGCACCAAGGATTCATGTGAAAAAGAGAACCATGAAACATGATTTTTTCAAGTTTACCTCTTGAAGCCAGACAAAAAATGATCAAGCAAATCACTAGCACCGTAGCTATGACGGTACCTCTACGTTGTTCACACGAACAGACTCATAAATATCTAATGTCTACGATCTTGGAGTCTTACATTTCCTGCATAGTGCTAGCTGCGAAGAGAAGAGAAACCTGTCACTCACTGTTTCTGTTATAGTGCGACTAGGGTTTGCAACTGATGCTCCTTGATAACCCTTTAGTAGTACTATTTATAATAGTGACTACCTTATGCGAGTAAGAGTAGCAGTAGGTTTAGCAATTCAACCTTGGACTAATCTGTTATGAGTCTGACGCACGACAGAACCCTAGTCTAACTTGGATTCTAATTGCTCCAACTTAATCTGTTCTATATGTGTGACCCTATAGGTTCTCATGACATTGGCAGTAATATTAAAATTCCATTTTAATATTACAAGCTATGAACGGTATCTAGCAACACATCACTGCTATCCAAGTAATGAGAATGTCAGTGATTTGACATAACCTTTCTGTGACCAATGTTTCTATATATTTTTGTCCATTTGTCCCGATATCTAGATTGAACTCAAGGCATGGAATGTGTCACCCTTGTATTGTTCAATCTTTTGTTTCTTGATACTTGAGTAGACTTAGTAATAAAAAATGAGATCAATATCTCATATTGATTCATTTTAGCATGGCCAAGCATTTCACAGTCTCACTCAATCAAGGGGTCTGAAGATATCACTCATGTTATATAGGAGGGACAAATTCCATCTAGGTCACTCATATTCCTTTGCATGATTCACGATATGTCGAATAACTAACTTTATAATCACCTTGTTATAGATGATGTTTGATGGCATTAAAACATACAACTTCTCATGTAGGAATCATAGTGATTTCAGGTCAAAGGACCACATATACCATTGTCACTTTAAGAATCGCTTATGACACTCACACAACGATCCATGTAGCATTCTCATGGTAGGTCAGTCCAATACATCATTACTCTAATATGTATCCATATGAAGACTTGATATCTCATATCCATGACCCATGAGAAGTGGGCATCAATATACTCATATACTAGTCTCAATGTATTATTGTTATCCTAATTAACAATAATATTTGACTAGGGACATTTAAGAATAGTGTTCTAATTCTATCCAATAGGATCTCACAATCAAGTCATCCACTTGATGTCCTATAGCATTAAACTTACTATTCTAAGGACTTTATTATGTTTACAATAAACAACACAATAAATAAAATGCCTCATGTATTAAATAAATAGCATAATACAATGTATGTAAATACGGTCAAAATAAATTGGCCTCCAGGGTGTACACCAATAATTGCACACTATAGGCTCAATAAGCTTCGATCAACATAAGAAAATGGTAATATAGAATTTCTTATATGATTGTTACAACATCCTAATAATTCTATCTTATGTTATTGTATAATTATAGTACAAGTGAGTTAAGGTCTTAGCAACTTGTATGTTTTGTTATAGCTTTGGCTGTATGAATCTAAATTGCATGAGTCCTATTTTATAAATAAAACACATGGTTTCTTGTAGTAAAGATTTTAGAATTTTATATTCTAATATATGTTGATTACAGGAGGCAGAGCTAAAGCTTCCAGTCCCTTTCAGAGATTTGTATAAAAGTGTTTATAAGAGGAAAAATGGAGAATATGTCACTTAGCGCTCAAAGAACTTCATTGTAGGTGTCTTTAAAATTAAAACTAATCATATTTGTTAAGTTATTGATTGTTTTGATAAAGTTTTCAATATTTTTCGTTTCAAGACTCTTATGACACCACAATGTTAGAGAAGTATTGAGAAGATTCTTTAATGTATCTTATGGTTGATCAGGAGGTGTGGCTGGAGGTGACGGGTCCCAATACGAAGGGATGAGTGCATGACATGAGTCACAACTTAGATATTGGCATTCATAGATCTAGCTTTGCTTCATCGTCACAGGTTGCTGGTTCCTCCAACATTGCTCTGACACAGGAAGTCATAAAGGAAGTTGTTAATGAAGCAATGACTTCCTTTGTCCTGACGCAACTGGTGTCTGTTGTCTAAACGTTGCTGGTGTCTGTTGTTCAGACGCAGCTAATGTCTGTGTTGGAGCCCATCCTATATAGGATTGTTGGCTCCCAAGTAGGAAGTGTCATCACAAGGTGACGCAGTTAGGGAGGATCATAAACTTAATGATGATGAAGCTAACTTGGATTGATTAGTTGTGTTTATTGATGATGGGGCTAACTTGTTTTGAACTATTTATATTAATTTAGACTTATTGATTAGTTATGCTTATTTTGTTGAACTTGTTTTGAACTTACTAATAATATTATGATATTTTTTTGTTTTGCACAACTTATTTGTTGGGTTTTTCTATTCCGATTGAAATATTTGTACAGGTATAATTTTAAAATACACTAATTATAATTATAAAATTAATTTGGATTAGCTTCAAAATAGCTAGGGATTTAGCAACACAATAGCTAGGAAATAGCTTCAGAATTACTATGGATTTAGCAACACAATAGCTAGGAAATAGCTACGGATTTGCTACAAACTTGCTACAGATTGTTAAAAATTAGCTACGGAAACGAAGGAAGTTATAAATGAAAATTAGCTACAGATTAGCTTCAAATTAACTATGGAAATTTAAATATTAGCTACTAATTAGCTACAAAAATTTTTTGTAGCTAATTAGCTATGAGAATTTGACTATGGAAAAATCCATAGCTATTCCGTAGCTAAATTGATTAGCTATAGATTAGCTATGAATTTTTTCATAGCAAATTGATTAATTACTTGTAGTGCAATCCAAACAAATTAAGTCATCTAACTTAAGGTTTTCACTTCCTAAAGCATCAATTCAAGCATACAACTAGTAAAATGCAAAATAACAAAGATAAAGAACGATAAATACCTTCTATGTGTGCTCTAGTAGAGGATGGAGGAGGTACAAGGGCTGGGACGCTCAAATGCCATAAAAATTGAGGACAAGGAAGGTGAATGGCCAATGAACATGTTAGAAAGGACGCTAAACGATGAGGAGCAAAGGAGGTGGGCTGGAGGTTAGGCGAGGAGACGACATGAAAAAAAAGAGTATAACACCCTAATACTGGTAACCTAGTATATCGTGCATATACCTAGATAAGCAGTATTATATGCTACTTCTAACTTAAACAACATACTAATCCATATCAACTAACTTCCAGTATTATAAGCAGTATTATATGGAGAGCCTTGCAGAAACTAAAAGTTATACATACATCTTTGCCTCAAAAGGGCACATTGTATACATAAACTTTTAGTACAAATTAAAAGCAGTGTAAATAAATACAAACTTTAAAACTACTAAGCATAAAAACTACTACTCTAGTTTTCATACGTTTTTTTCTTGCCTTTTGAAGAGCTTCCTTACATGGCAACAAACGGGGTGAGAAATCACATTTCTCAGTATAAGTAATCAACACCAACAGTTTAAACATTCACAATGAATAAACCAAACTATTACATAAGAAAATATGTCTCAGCTCTATGCAATATTCAAAATGTAATCTATAACTTTAACTCGGACTAAAACAAACAATGATATGAAATAACTGCCCATACAATCATTTGAAACCATCAAGAAAGAAAACTGCCCATACAGTTGTCACCGTAGGTAAATGCAACACAAACACAACAGAAACATAAATTCCAATCAAAACAAGTATTTAATAACGCAATGATGAGATGATGTATGATTATGCTCAAAGAAAAGTGTATGATAGTGTGAGTGCAATGTAGTGAAACTTAACTATTCCTCTCGGTAGGGAGGGTATTTGATAGAATAACAAATAACCTCTTATAGCCTACCAAGTAAGGAAGGAGTTTGATATCACGTAACCTCCTGTAGCCTACCAAAACTGAGTGGACTAAGCCACTAAAAACTGAGTGGATGCCTCCATTATCTCAACTATTGGAATAGCAAGTATGTGAGAAATGTGATGTGTGTGTGTGAAAATGCGGTATTATGTCTAACTCTAACATAATCACCACATAACTCTATACTAAGTCCATCTTTGCATTACAAACTCTACCTCTGCTCTATGAGAGTATTTCATGCACTACGACATTTAACCAATACCAACCAAACTTAGTACACTTTCTATCTTTGCATTACTAGCTCTACCTCATCTCTGTGAGGGCTTTCTTGCTCTATGACATTTCACTCTTGCCAACTATGAACTATGACACTCAACTCTTGCCAACTAGCTTGTATCATTGTTTCTCACTTTCTCATCACTTCCCAAGTGATATCTAAGCAACACTTTGTCACTCAAGAACTGAACTTCCATCTATTGTCCATGCTTAATGGATGCACAACCTTTCCTTTACTTTCCCTTATATGCCTTATGGTCTTTCTATCTAAGAAACCTAACAAGTAGGGTAACTCAAAGCATTAAAAACAAGATTATGATGTCTAGGCACTTGAGTGCCTCCTTCCTAAGCGCTTGGGCACTCTGCGCGCCTGGACACTCATTACCTACGCGCTGAGGCGCTGGCTGGGCAGAGCATTGCTCTTTTCTATTGTGTGACACGCACCTAAGCGCTCTGCACTGAGTGCCTGGGCTCTCGATGCCCTGCTGCTCATAAATTCTCTCTGGTCTGTGAGCGCCTGAGCATTCCACACTGAGCGCCTGAGCGCTCCCTTCATAACAACAAATCTGTAGAATTCTGCAGATTGCTGCCACTGTTCCATTGGCACTAGGTAGTGATCCAATCCTCCAAAAATGGTTTCTAGGTGATTTCTAACACCACTAACAACCTCTAAAAATGTTGTAACACTTTTACAACCTATTCGTTCACTTAATCTTGTGTTAATGATCAAAATCACATACACACTTCCTATTAACCTAAAATCCATCTAATCATCTTTCAAGCTTTGTCTAATCACAAAACTCATTAATCTTGATTCTAAAATGATGAAATAACCAATTCCAACCGTTGAGACCGAGATTCAAGCAAAGAAAACATATTTTACTCTTTAAAAACGTATTTCCTCCACATAAAAACCTAACATCTACCATGAAATGGTTTAGAGAAAAAGATGGAATTAAACGTCAAGAAACCCTACCTCTTGTAGACAAATTGATCTTCAAGCTTGATCTTTGGCTTTCCTCTTTTTTCTTTCTTCCTTCTCTCTTTTCTCTTCTTTTTTTCTTTCTTCGGTTTCCTTCTTCTCTTTCTCTCTGTTCTTTTTTTTTGGTTTCTGTCAGAAGTAACAAAGTGAGACTTTGCTACTTACTTATACCAACATTCCTGATATACTAAGAACACTTAGATCTCACCAAATCAAGTTTTTTAACCTCCAATAGATTTGAAATAAATTCTAAGATTCATTAAAAATCTTGTTTCACCATTATTTTACTTTTCTATATCGTCTGGTAGTCAATCTGGTACTAAAAGCACAACCAATATTCTTAAAAATACCAAACTAACTCAGATTAATCTCAAACTTTAACTACATCATACATAGCTCATTTGTGACCTAGAAATAAATTATCCACATTCGTTTCCCTTAATTAAGCAATTTATGCTACTATCTAAGTCATTTTTGGCTACCTTTCACACACGGGGATGTAACAAAGTGCCTAAACTAATCCAATTTGTCACAAAACTTAACTGACATACTAAATAAGTAATATATTACCTTTGTAACAAATTACAAGCGTAACCTGTTTTCCCAGGATGTTACAGAGAGCAAAGGAGAAAATAAAGAAGAAGAGAAGGGAAGCAGACTTAAGCCACTAGCCAATTTTTAGTAACTTTTGCCGCCTAAAATTGATTTGTTTAATAAAAAATTAGACGATTTAAGCCACTAGAAAATTGAAGCAACTATTATTTGGTCAATGTAAACATTTGAAATATTTTTTATGGCAAAGTTGAATTTATTAAATGACTGCCTCCTCAATCAAGAGGGGAAAAATAAAATTAGGTGGATCCTCTAACCAAATATGCAAACCATTTGAAATGGCATGTTTAGTTAGAGCATTAGCCACCTTGTTACAATCCCTTGGAACAAAACCACAACCAAAATAATCAAACCAAGAAGCAAAAGTACTTGTTTTTCAAAATAAGATCTTCATCAGCACTAAGGATACTAGAATAGACATTCCTAGCATCCTCTTTAAGAATGACACATCTAAATCTAGCCTCCCAAGCAAACAAAAGCCCTTCCCTTGTAACTTGTAATTCTCCCATGCAAACATCCAACACACTTTCCCAGCATTATGACTTTCCAGCCAAGAAATTACCATCACAATCTCTAACCCCAACACCAATGCTAACCTTGTTTTCCTCTAAAGAAAAAGCAGCATCCACATTAATCTTAAACCAATTGGGTCTTGGTTTGGTCCACTTACTAGGACAAGCTGCTTCATTAATTATTGACAGTTTTTGGATTTGTACTGCCTGAAAAATTTGCAAGTTTAGCAACGAGCCTTGACCAATATTAGCAGAGGATTTTATTGTTTTGCCATGCCAAACCAAATTTCTATTACACCAAACTCCATAGCAAGATACTTTATTTGATCTCTATTTAAAGAAGACAATAATGAATGCATACAAACCATCCAATACTCTGCATTAGTATAAGGAATAACGATTATTTCTTGTAATTAAGCATTCCAAGAAAAGATGATAAAGGGATTCTACAGCACCACCACAGATGTAGCAACCCCAATCCACAGAAACTCCTTTACTTTGCAAGCGATCTTTCGTTGGGATAGCTCTACGACACAACCTCCAAAGAAAAATCTTGACCTTTGGGGGGATATGGCAGTGCCAAATTTTCTTCCACAAACCAGAATGGGTCTCCAAAATAGTGAGCATATCATAAACTGCTACTTGCCTTTCTTTCCGGGCTTCAATCACATAGCCAAGTTTTCTTATATGCACTATTTACAGAAAACTAACCATGTTGGTCATAGGCCTAGAAAATAGAATCATTTTGTTGGTTGTGGCTTAAAGGACTAGAAAGAATACTATGAGCATCTACAAGAAGGAATAATTCAAAAATTAGTACCTCATTCCATTGCCTTGTACCATAATTAAAAAGCTGCACCACTTGGTCAAGCTGGCAGTTAGTAGGTCGAGGGGTTGTGATCTTGAAAGATGGTGAATTTAGAAGCCAAGGATCATTCCACACATTAATTATGACACCATTTCTAACTCTCCATTAAAGACCCAACTCCAACGATTTCCTCCTCTCTTATGCTTCGCCAAGTGAAAGAAGGATTTGCACCCATATGTGTGGGAAGGAAGTTTCCTGTTTGGAAATAACAGGCTTTCAGAATTCTAGCAACAAGTGAATCTGGCTCATGTATAATTCTCCAGCCTTGTTTTGCTAACATTGCAAGGTTGAAAGAATGAAGATTGCAAAAACCCATTCTAATTTTTCTTTAGGCTAGCATAGCTTATCCCACCCAATCCGATGAATCTTCTTAGCATCATTTTGATTCCCTCACCAAAATCGGCACATCATAGATTCTAGCTCTACACAACATTATCAGAATTTTGGAACAAGACATTGTGTAGGTCAGAATTTCTTAGGCCATTGCTTTAATCAGAACTTCCTTCCCTTCCTTAGATAGAAGCTTATCCTTCCAACCCTTCAGACATTTCCAAATCCTGTCCTTCAGTGATTGCATAGCATAATTCTTAGATCTACCAACCATAGTGGGGAGACCTAGATATTTCTTAGAATAAGCAACATTGGTTATATTTAAAACCTGAAGAATCTATAATCTGATAGTAGCTCCAACATTTTGGACTAAAAAGAATTGTAGACTTCTCAAAATTAACTTGTTGCCCTAAAGCTTTACCATAAAGAGCCAAAGTATCCAAAATGGCTCCACAATCCTCCATCGAGGCTCAGGAAAAAAATCAAGCAATCATATGCAAAGAAAAGATGGGACACCCTTCGAGTAGCTCGATAAATTCTCAAGCCTAGAAATAAATCTTGGGATTAAGCCAAATTCAATAAGGAAGAAAAACCCTTAACATATAACACAAAGAGATAAGGAGAAAGGGGATCTCCCTACCTTAACCCTCTCTGAGGTTTAAAAAATTCTCCTGGATACCCAGTTATCAAAACTGAATATGAAATAGTAGAGACACAATGCATGTTTTTTAAAATCCATTTCTCACAAAAATTCATCTCCCTCATGATAGCTTCCAGGAAAGGCCATTCAACTCAATTGTAGGCTTTACTCATATCAAGTTTCATGGCCAAATACCCTCCTCTATCCCAAAGTACTTCTTTGACCTTAGAACATGAACTAGCTCATGAGATATAAGGATGTTATCTGTGATATGTCTATTCCAAACAAAAGTACTTTGGGATTCTAATATAAGATTAGGAATCACCACTTTCAACCTATTAGCAATCACTTTGCTAATGATTTTGTAAAAAACATTGCAAAGAGAGATAGGATGGAATTGTTTCATATTCTCAGGAGATTGAACGTTGGGAATCAAGCAAATAAAAGTAGAATTAATATCTTCGACAAAATCACCATCATTAAAAAAATAAAGCTAGCATATTGTCAGGACCGAGTGATCTAGTGGCTCCCATATGAGATATAGCTTCTGTTACTTGCATAGCCGTATAGGGGAGGTCCAAGAAAGACTTCATATCCTCAGAAATACCAATATCAATTCCAGTAAGAGCTTCATCGATTCGAGTGGGGCTAGACAAAATAAAGATATTCTAAAAGTAACTATTTGCAACTAGTTCTATCTCCTCATGGCTAGAGTGCCAATTTCCTGCCTCATCTAAAATATTTAAAAAATGGAAATTTTCTTGGCCAAAGCTCTTCCATGAAAAAAACTAGAGTTTTGATCACCATCTTTAAGCCATTGCACCCTAGACCGCTGTATCCACATAATCTCCTCCGTGTTCAACATCTCATTCAATTCTTTCTTCTTTTCTTTTATTACAGCTATAACTTCCTCGGTTGGTGATTTACCTGCCAAATTTTGAATGTCCTTTTGCAACTTCTTAATCCACTTACCAACATGACGAAAGGATTCCTTTTTCCACATTTTCAAATGTTTCCCCACTATCTCAATTTTTCCAGGCACCATATTTATATCTTGGGAATATCTTCCATTCAACCAGCCACTCATAATGACATTTTTAACAATCACTGTGGCCCATCCACATTTTCTCAAATCTAAAAGGTATTTCTTTTGTACCTAACACCCTTTCATCTTCAACATAAAACATATTAAGAAGGATAGGACAATGATCTGAATGAGAGGATACCAAATGTGATACTTGAGCTCTATTTCATCTAGCCATCCATGCTGAATTTGAAAAGAAACGATCAAGTCTCACTAGAACATTTTAGTCCTCAATTCTTCCATTATTCCATGTGAAGTGGTAATTCAAAAAATTAAGGTCATATAGGCCACAATAATCAATAGCTTCCTTGAATATCTCCATTTGTCTTATTAGTTTAGGGTCACTCGTTTCTCTAAAGAATCCAAGATTTCATTGAAGTCTCCACCAATAACTCAAGGAAACATTTGGACTATGGTTTAGACTTCTTAGAAGCTCCCAGGATTGATTGATGGTGATGCTTTGCTTTCTTTTGTTTCAGGACTTGCTCAGCCTCTCAAACCACCAGTCTTAAGTTTCGAGGATCGTATTTGACTTTAATGAATTTCTCAAATTCAGAGATTTCTTTAAGATGCATACTTTTTGTTTTCTTGGAAGCAACTACAGTCTACACAGAGGAGCCTGCATTAGTAAATCATCGAAGGCAATCTATGAATGAACGCTTCTGTGGGGAGTAATATTTTTCCCACCAGTTTTCAAATCCTCATGTCAGGAAGAATGATAGCTTATACTCAAAAGGGTTAAACCACTCTATCAAGGTAGTATTCTTCTTCATAAAGTGTTTGTATTGTTCGAAATCTTTAGCTTTTGGCTCACAAATTTGATGCTTTACTTTAAGTGAGATGGGAGAAGGAATGCACTTTGAAAACCCAAGTTGTCTAGAGAAACAAGAAGGTAGGTAGATTTGGAGCCTATAGTCTTTCGACTTTACATAACCAGGAGAAAAGATCGAAGTGGTAAAAATGTTGCTCCAAATATTATGGTTTTAAGCTTGTGCTCTAGGAATTGAGCATAGATATGGTTGTCAAAACCATTCAGGGCCACGATTTCAAAGAGTAAAGGGAGAAAAATTAAAGTTATCCGAGTAACGCTTCATGTTTAGGAACAATGAAAAGAAGAATTTGAAATCCTCAACTTCCCTGCCTAGTTTCGACACATAGTAAAGTTGGAACAGTCGAGGGCCTTCGATTGTATTGATAGTAGTTGAAGTAGCTAAACTCTAAAGATGAGCTTCGAGGATGGCGTTGAGCCAAAGCTGTAACAACCAGAAATGACCTCCAAGATTGGTAAGGGGTTTGGTTTTTGATCGAAGTAGGTTAATTATTTTTTTCATCGAAGCATATAGTTGGGCAAGAATTAATTTGCCCAAACAACGAGGAGATCCCTCATGAAGAATGGTGGCTAAAGGAAGGAGAGATTTTGGAATTTGAAGAGATCTAGTGCAGAAAACAAAAGCACAAATGCAAAACATTAGGAAGGCCACATGCTCTTCATCAAAGACTTCGTTAGTCTCGAGATAGTTGTTCTTGATGAAGGCAGTATAGGTTAACTTCATGAAGTTAGGCTCAATTGTTGTTGTTGGACTCATAGTGCTAGTAATTACCCTTCTAATAGGCTTAAGGCCAGTAATGGCAGCTATGTCAAAAAGGGTAGGGGTCAGCATCCCATAAGGGACATGGAAAGAGTTAGTAGACCTGTTCTAGGAAAATAAGGAACTAGTCAGCATAGGGGCATTATATTCCAAACGCTCCCTACTCAGCTAAATGAAATAAAAAATACGAGCTACTTCCCAAGCAACCTGTTTGGCACCTTCGACTCTATTTAACCACCTAAGATACAAGGATATGGTGTGGGAACTAGTAGATGGTGAACTTCGAAAGAACTTTGAGAAATAGTTGAAGAAATCAGTTTTGAGGGAAGAATGAAAGGCTAGGATTGAATCTCCTTCAATACAAGGGAAGAAAGACTGAATAGACTTATATTCTTCTAGAGGAAGGGTAGGTCATAGAAATGCTAGTCTTTTTTGGTCTATAGTGAATGGAATCATTACCTGAGACATCTAGAGATCAGAGTGATCAATTAAAGGGAATGGAGTGTAAGAGATTCCATGTTTCTTCAATGGAGTGGTTATTATGGCAGCGTTGGACAACTCCGTTATGTCTTCTGTCTCAGAGTTTGAGAGAGAAGCTTGAGCAAAGGTTGTTTTAGAAGAAGAGGAGGCCATTGTTGTATGGAAACTTCAAGGAGTATGAAGTTTTTAGGAAAAGAAGGAAAACAAAAAGCTTGCAAGAAAGCTTTAGGAATCAGTAATGGCAGAAGGCTGTGCAGAGAAGATTCAGAGAGAATGCAAAAAAAGGAAGTAAAAGGGAGAAACCCTTTTTTCACTCTTTAAATAGAGATTGTCAAAAAAATAGAAGAAAGAGAAAAAAAAGGAACGTGTGTACGCTCCATTAATGCTGACATGATAGGAATATAGTTGAAGTCGTTTTATCCATTAAAGGCCATTATTGACTTTGTAATTCCCAAAATAGTGGAGGCAGTTAGTTAATGGGGGGAATGGCCACGTAGTGATTGAACAGGTTAGTGGAGATTTTGGTGAAAATTACATATTGTGCCATTTGACCTTTCGTTTGCTTGCAATATGCAAAACTGACAAAGTGGAAAAAAGTTCAATCAGTTACAATCGAAAAGAGAATGCTCAAAAACTATAGAATATTTATCTCTCAATACTTCGAGAATAAATATTGGGGGGCATCTGTTGGTATAAAAATAACACCATTTCAATTTAAGGGATTTCGACTATATGTTGAAGAGTTATTTTGTAACTCTACATGATTCTGATTGGAATAAAAGGTAATGAAGTCATCAAGATGACATTGTTTGATTTGGGAATTGCAAAAGTGGTGGTTTCGACTTGCCATCGAAAAGTGGTAGTTTGAATCGAAATGGTAAATTTGATGCTCGAGATGATACTTTTGATTTCATAACTATCAGTATGGACCTCGAGTGAATCTTGCACATTTAGGATTTCAATGATTATTGGAGTTAAAGTGATAGTAAGAGCTCGAAATTGACAAGATGATATTCTAGATATGAAATCAAGTAAGGTCATTTTGTCTTCATAACAAGTATTGAGATTTCGATTCTATATCGAAATCAAGATTCAAAAAGTAGTTACACTTAGTAAATTTTTGGAGAAAGAAAAGTAGAAGATCTCGACCAAAAACCAATAAATGATAGAAGATTCAATTTTTGAATTCAAAAAGATAAGTTTTGAATTTGAAATAGAAGTTAACAGCGGTTGCAGATGTCAGATCAAGACAATACAAGGGTTGTTGACAAAAATTAAGCAGTTACTTGTGGCACCAAGATCGCTGACAGTGATTTGGTGGTTACTAGATAAAGATTACTAATCATTTAATAGTTATCTTTATTTTAGACATATGTCAAGATCTTGTTAAAAGGGTTGTTACTTCGAAAGTCTATAAATACCAAGAGGATGGAAACATTTAGGGGTAGAAAATTCAATACTTACAAACACTTGTTACTTAATACTCTCATGACCTTGACTTTTCAAGCAAAATAGTGCAAGTCTAGTTTAGTATGTTTCCATCTAGTTTCATTTCTATGCAATTTACAAATTCAATGCAAGTGTAATTTCAGTTCATTTACTTTAAGTCATTTTACTTTACTGCAAAATTCTCTTTCACTCTTAATCAAGTGATTTTTCTAATGATCATTTGAGTTCTTTTTATTGCTTTCATTTATTGTTTTCATTAATTTTTCTATAAACTTATTTTTTTGCAATTTACATACTTGCACATTTACTTTTCATTGCATTCACTTTGAACTACTTTACTTTATGCTCTTTATTTTCTGCAAATTACATTACCTGTCATGTTTACTTTAAATGCACTTTAATTTTTATCATTTATATTTAACTTATTTTTATTTCCATCTGTTTTTCTTATTTCTTGAAAGCTAAAATTCTCTTATTTTTTACTTGTTTTTCATTGAGATAAATACCACACATAAACATATGATTTTGGATTTGCATAAATGTGTCTTGAATTCAAAATCATCATTTACATTCATTTGAGAAATTAGCCTTAGACAAGAATCCAAATAAGAAGTGATTCCCTTCCCTGAACTGAGATCGAGAATCAAACTTTGTCCATGGACAAAGGGTTTACCATAACCTAATTAGTGATAATCAAAATATTTTGGTATACAAATTGGCACACTTAGTGGGACAGTCAATAGATTAGATCTTAAGGGATTCTATTGGTTTATGCGCCTGAGAAGTGGTAAAATACTACCAAGAATGTCTGATAATACATCATTAAGTGCCCAGAATCCTCAATCAGGGAAGAATGGAGCCAATGGCAGTAGGGACACTATAGTCTCTGCAAATTTGCCACAAGCCTTGGAGTCCATAATTAGTGAAATCACAAGGGTTCCTGTTTCGAATTTAGAAACTAGATCTGTTGGGGTAAGTAGAACTGCACCCTTATTTGGGTTGTCTCTTGGGTTCATTCCCCAAACTAGATAGTCCACATGTTAACTTAGTAGATGACCACTGTGATAACCCCATTTATAGAGTCCACCAATAATACGTACACTACATTGGCTAGAAAAATGAGTAGGATTGCAGATGTCTTTGGAAACTCAGAGGAATCTATAGGTAATCAAAGAGGGGACAATCAACCTATTCATCAAGAAAATACCCCGTTAGTAAATCATCCAAATGTTAATAACATAGTTGAGGATAACCAACCAAGAGAAAATCCACTTAGTCCCAATGCAGGATTTCAAATAGTCAATCAAAACCAAGATGCTGATAACCTCTTGGAAAAGATTAGGCTAATTAATCTAGGGGGCAATAAAATATCAACCAAGCAGTTGAACAAGTGCTTAACAAATATGGTTTTAATGTGGGATACGCAAATCGTCCTTATTTTGTATCAACCTTCCCTAAATTCATCCAGCAAGCAGAATTACCTAGAGGATGCAAAACGCCTAAAATCTCTAGCGAATTTGCTGGGGGAGTGGAAAGTCCATGGTAGAGCATATTGCTTGATATACCATTGAAGTTGGGGACACAGCCTCATATGAATATCTAAAAATGAAGTATTTCCCCAACTCTTTAACTAAGAACGCCTTTACTTAGTTTACAAATCTCCCTCGAAATTCGATCCACTCATGGAACCAGTTAGAAATAAAATTTCACGACCAATTCTTTAGAGGAGAGACCAAAGTAAGTCTCATGGATCTATTTAACATCAGGAGAGATAATAAAGAATCCATTAATGACTAGCTAGCCAGATTTAGGCAAATGAAGGCCAGATGTTTCACAGTCATACCTGAATCTAAAGTAGTCAAGATTGCAGCTGGGGGTTTTGATTGTTCAATTCGAAAGAAACTAATAAACCAGTAACTCCTAGACATGTCTCAGCTTGCAAGTAAAGTGAGGCAGATCGAGCAATTGAAACTTGAAAAGGAAAAGTTTAAGAAATACCTTAGAAAGGAAAAAATTGGTTATGTCACAACTCCTGATATTCAGGAAACATACTTGGCACAATCGAAAGATAATAAAATAGCCTATGTCGAAATCGATGAGGTTGAGGAAGATGAGGAGAATGAGGTTAATATAGCAGAATTAAAATCTAGACCTCTCTCATATTTGCTCTTCTTTAAAGCCTAATCGAACTAAGGATAATACGAAAAACTCTAATAGGCCAAGTTATGCTTTTAATATATCGAAGGCTAATTTAATCTTCGATGTCTTGTTAAAAGACAAGCAAATCAAACTTCCTGATGGACATAAAACCCCTTCACTCGAAGAAATAAAAGGTAAAAAATATTGTAAATATCATAATAGATATAGACATTTGACAAATAATTGTATCCATTTCAGGGATCTTATTCAGAAAGCCATCCAAGAAGAAATATTGAAATTTAAAGGTAAAAGTAAGATGAAGGTTAATATTGACCCATTTGAAGTGAACGCCAGTTACTTAGAGCCAATTGGCTACTCAAAAGTCAACATGGTCGAAGTGGGGGAGTCTTCCCCTGTCCTCACCTCCAATTGCAGCCTCGATGCAATCAAGGCTAATGAAGAGGAAGCCTTGGGGAAACTCCGGTCAAATTCCTCCTAAGGAAAAAGGGGGATGAGAGGGAAGTCTCTCTTTGCCCGAGGTGCAGTGCTGTCTTCGATAGGTTGGCTACCAGGTCCTTTCAGGTGGCCTTGAAGTAGAAGCAGAAGCAGAAGGAAAAGACCCCTACAGAAGGCTCGATTAACATCAATAATCAACCAACCAACCACAATGTTGTGGTAGTGCTGGATCCCGTGAGGATCAAGAAGTGGAAGATGAGGGTGCCCCCTTCGAATGTGGCTCCCAATCAGTGGGAGAGAAACAGTGCACAGCCCCACAAAGTCTAGAACAGGCCACTCTGGCCAAGGTTCGAGTATGGGATGAATCCCATTGGTGGGAGGCTGATAACTCCATAAAATGTAGTTATTTATGCCCTATATCTATGCTCTATAGATAGCTTAGTCTTTGTTAATAAGCATATATAGAATATTTTAGGCTTATATTCATCGAATTCAATTTTGATATCTTCCTATATGATATTGAGAAAATCTTGCTGATTCTTTAGGTGATTAAGTGGATTTGAATCTATTAATAATTTGGTGATTTTCCTATTGCAGGAAGGGCTCCAAACAAGCAGATTTATGGAAGATTTGGATCAACAGTGGAAGAGAATGCTAAAGGTACAATTCAGTAACTCATGCCACGGCGCAAAGGATTTCACGCCGCGGTGCAACAATCTTCATGTTGCGGCATGGTGATCTAAAAGTGAAGCACTCCGCGGCCCAAGCATGTGCATGCCGCGGTGCGCAACTTAAAATTTTGCCTATATATAAGATTGTTAGAGCATTCAGTAGGGAGCCAATTTTTGAGATGAAAAACGCAGCTAGGGTTCATTTTTTGCCATTTTGAGGGCAAGCCAAGGAGTTGAGTTGGAGGCCACCATTCTTCAAGGAGAATTAAGCATCCAAGTACGACATCTATTGTGTCTTCCTTCTTTTCTCTTTAATTTCTTTTATTCTAGGTCATGGACATAAATCTTGTTATGAGATTTTCATATTCTATGGCTAGCTAAACTATTTTTAGGGGTTTCTTTGGATCCTTCTATGTATATTAGTGATTATGTAACCTTTTGAGTTAATTATGATGATTGATTTTGTTCAACCATGTTTCTCTTAATGCTCTTAGTTGTTTGGCCAACTTTTAATGTGATTTGATTAAATCTATTGAATTACACATAGGGATTTAGGTTTTAGATCATGGACATAGTTGATACATATTTAATTTCATTCTAATGGAAGAGTAAGTCAATTAGCTAATGGGATAGAAATATACCCATTGGTCATTCATAGCAAGTGTTGAGAATCATTTTTATTGAGTGGAGTTTGCTCTAGTTCTCATGGAAACATAATGAACTAGGTAAGTGACATATGGTTAATTGACCTAGACATAGGCTTTTAGCTATTTTAGTTTCTCAAGCTAACAAAACCATTTCATGCATGTTGCTTAAGAGCGTTGCATATTACCAAGTGAAGTAATTAGTGAAAAAGGATCCCCTATTTTCTAATCATTGTCTCTTATTCCCAATTTAATGCATTTTAGTCTTTGAAATCATAATCAATTCACAACCTTTTTTCCTTGTTGAATGTGCTTGAATAGAAGTAATTGAGCTATTAATTGATATTTAGCATTAGACTTAGTCATTTTCCTCGTGGGAACGATATCCTACGTATCATTTTATTACTTGTACAACCCGTGCACTTGCGGTGTAAAAAGGGATCAATACGTTTTTGGCACCGTTGCCGGGGAAAGCGATTTTATTTCTGTGTTGCTAATATTGACAATGAGCTTACTTAGTTCTAATTCAAGTTTCTTTTATTTCATTTTAATTTAAGTTTTCATTTTTTATTTGTTTTAGCTACAGTTGAAATGGTGGATGATCATAACCACACAAGGCCTTTGCGGGAGTTTGCAACTCCTCAAATGGAGAATCTACTATTAAGCATAAGATAACCTCCCATCCATGCCAACAATTTCGAGATCAAATCGGCCATAATTTAAATGATAAAACTTATGTGCAATTTGGTGGTTTACCAAGTGAGGATCCCAATGCTCACTTATCTAATTTCCTGGAGATTTATAACACATCCAGGCATAATGGAGTCTCTGAAGATGCTATTTGCCTATGGTTCTTTCTATTCTCTCTTCGAGATAGAGCCAAGAGTTAGTTACAATCTCTACCAGCAAGCTCAATATCTACTTAGAATGATACGTGCAACAAATTTCTAAATAAATACTTCTTACCTACCATGATTGTTGAAATGGCAAATGACATTACCTTATTCACTCAATCTGAATTTGAGTTCTTATATGAAGGTTGGGAGAGGTACAAAGATCTTATGCTAAAATGGTGAATGACATTACCTCATGTCCTCATCGTGAAATACCTCCGTGGCACCAGGTCTATTCTTTTTCATAAAGGCCTACTACCACACCATTGTCCTATTATGGATGTAGCTACAGGAGGTTCATTACTAAGCAAATCTTTTGATAGTGCATTTCAATTGCTAGAAGAATTGGCAGCCAATAGCTGCCAATGGCCTTCAACAAGAAACACGCCTAGGAAAGTGGCTGGAGTTCATGATGTGGATCTACTTACATCATTATCAGCTCAAGTGGCAACAATTGCAAACAAGCTGGATAGTTTGAGAGCAAGCCCTCATCAAAGCCCATTTGTGTTATGTGACAAGTGTGGTGATAATCATGCAAGTGATAGATGCCCTTCCACCTCGGACACCTCGGATAGTGCTCAATACGTTGGGAATTATCGCCCACAGGAGAACAATCCCTATTCAAATCAGTATAATCTAAGATGGAGAAACCATCCAAAATTTTCTTGGAGAGACAATCAAGGTGCATCCTCTTCATCTGTTGGCAATAAGAGACCAAATTATCCTCCTAGTTTCTCTTCATAAGCAAGATCACCCATGCAGGATAAGAAACCATCGCTAGAAGACATGTTTATACAATTAATGGTTAAGATAGATTCCTATATGTCTAAGACAGATGGACATTTGGCCAAGAATGATTCAATTATTCAAAATCAAACTACTTCAATGAGAGCACTTGAGACACAGATGGGTCAACTATCTACTGTTATAAATAATAGGTTCCAAGGACTTTTCCAGGCGACACCATCAACAATCCTAAAGGTGCTTCAAATGAGCATTGTAAGACCATATCATTGAGGAGTGGGAAGGACATTGAAAGGAACCCCAAGACTAAGCTGCTTGAAGAAGATGTTGAGTTGAAGAGGGATGAAGCGATTGTGAGCAAGGAGGTTGAGAAGAAAGAGGAAATTGCCAAGAGAAAGGTTGAGGACAAGAAGAAGGAAGACAAGCCTTTTACACCACCTCCACCTTTCCCCAACTGGCTAGTTAAGCAGAAACTAGATGCTCAATTCCAAAAGTTTTTGAAAATTTTCAAGAAACTTCACATAAACATACTATTTACTAAGGTCTTGGAACAAATGTTGAGTTATATGAAGTTTATGGAAGATATCTTGTCCAAAAAGAGAAGGCTTAGGGATTTTGAGATTGTGGCACTC
The DNA here is from genome assembly GCA_029884595.1 of Ormosia semicastrata. Classification (NCBI taxonomy): domain Eukaryota; kingdom Viridiplantae; phylum Streptophyta; class Magnoliopsida; order Fabales; family Fabaceae; genus Ormosia; species Ormosia semicastrata. The sequence continues at coordinate 34,501,761 of JAQQTO010000047.1, read as the reverse complement.
ACAGGGGAATATAGTGCCATCCTGCAGAATAAGCTACCTCCTAAGTTGAAAGACCCAGGAAGCTTCACCATACCATGCACAATTGGTAGTCAATTCAATGGTAAAGCTTTGTATGACCTAGGGGCAAACATTAACTTGATGCCTCTGTCTATCTTCCAGTGGTTAGGTTTAGAGGAAGTGAAGCCAACCTCTGTGACTTTGTAATTAGTAGAATGTTTTATCACGTATCCGAAGGGAATCATTGAGGATGTCTTGGTCAAGGTTGACAATCTTATTTTCACAGCTAATTCCATTATCCTAGATATGGAGGAGGATAGAAATGTACAATTAATTCTAGGGAGGCCTTTCTTGGCTACCGGGAAAATAATGATTGATGTGCAAAAAGGTGAGCTTACTATGCAAGTCAATGATGAAAAGTTAACCTTTAATATTTATAAGGCCATGAAATTTCCAATTGATCATGAGGAATGATCTTACATAGGTATGATTGATCAAGTAGTTAATAATGCATTTCATACTAGTTTTACTGATGATTCCCTTGCTTTATCTTTGACATTCATATATGAGCATATAGATAGGGATGGTGTTATGGAAATTATTAAGCTACTTGACTCTTCTGCTAAGTTTTTTAGGAAGCCAAACTTTGAACCATTGAGCATATCTACTGATAAGCCCATTCTTCAGCCGTCCATAGTCACTCCACCCAAGTTAGAACTCAAGCCATTGCCTGATCACTTGCAGTATTCATACTTGGGGGAATCTTCTACAATGCCAGTTATTATTTCTTCGTCTTTGTTAGAGGAGCAAGAATCCAAGTTGTTGAGAGTGCTTAGGGAGTAGAAAAAGTCTTTGGGGTGGACTATTGCAGATATCAGAGGCATTAGTCCTACTATTTGGATGCACAAAATCTTGTTAGAGGCTGAACATAACCTAACCATTGAATATCAAAGGCGTCTCAACCCCATCATGAAGGAGGTGGTCAAGAAGAAGATAATCAAATGGCTAGATGGGAGTATCCCTATCTCTGATAGCAAATAGGTAAGCTCGATTCAATGTGTGCCTAAGAAGGGTGGATTGACGGTGGTTGCTAATGAGAACAATGACTTGATTCCCACTAGGACAGTCACTGGATGGTGCATTTGCATGGACTATAGGAAGCTTAACACTGCAACCCAGAAGGATCATTTCCCATTGCCATTTATTGATAAGATGCTTGATAGGTTGGCAGGTTGTGTATATTACTGTTTCCTTGATGGGTATTTGGGTATAATCAAATTGCTATTGCCCTAGATGAACAAGAAAAAACTACTTTCACCTACCCATATGGTACTTATGCTTTCAGAAGAATGCTCTTTAGTTTGTGCAACACCCTAACAACCTTTCAGAGATGTATGATGGCTATCTTCACTGACATGGTAGAGCAGTGTTTGGAAATATTCATGGATGAATTTTCAGCCTTTGGTGATTCCTTTGACAAGTGTCTTTATAATTTAGCTCTTATGTTGCAAAGGTGTGAGGAGACAAACTTAGTGCTTAATTGGGAGAAATTTCATTTTATGGTCCAAGAAGGAATAATACTTGGCCATAGAGTGTCACATAAGAAAATGGAGGTTGATAGAGCTAAGATTGAGGTCATAGAGAAACTTTCACCACTAGTTTCGGTGAAAGGAGTCCGGAGTTTCCTTGGACATGCTGGATTTTCCCAAAGGTTTATCAAAGATTTCTCTAAGCTTACCAAACCACTTTGTAACTTGTTAGAAAAAGATGTGCCTTTCAAGTTTGATGAGTCATGCATGGAAGCCTTTGTGAAATTGAAGGAAAGACTTGTCTCAGCACCTATTATCACTACTCCTGATTGGACCCTACCATTTAAGCTGATGTGTGACGCTAGTGACTATGTAATTGGAGCGGTATTGGGCCAAAGGAAGAACAAAGTCTTTCACTATATTTATTATGCAAGCCAGACACTTACTGATGCACAATTGTACTACATAACTATAGAGAAAGAACTCCTTGCAGTTGTCTTTGCATTTAACAAATTCTGAGCATATTTGGTTGGTGCTAAGGTCATAGTCTAGATCACTCAGCCATCAAGTATTTAGTTAGTAGAAAAAATGCCAAGCTGAGGTTGATTCACTAGATTTTATTGCTACAAGAGTTTGACCTAGAGATTAGAGACTGGGTGGGTGTTGAAAACTAGGTGACTGACCATCTTTCTAGGTTGGAAAATGAGAATTACCAACAAGACCCAACGTTGATTCATGAGACTTTTCTATATGAATAATTATTAGTTGTGATTGCTAGCTCAAATCTATGGTATGCTGATTATGTTAACTTCATAGTGGGCGGTGCTTTACCACCTGATCTCAATCACCAATAAAAGAAGAAGTTCCTTCATGATGTTAAGCTTTATTTATGGGATGAGTCTTATCTCTTCAGGCAGTGTACTGATCAGGTGCATTCTTATGGAGGAGACAATTGCTATACTCGAGCAATGTCATGACTCACCATATGGAGGTCATTATGGGGGTGAACGAACAGCTGCAAGGGTGTTGCAATGAGGTTTCTAGTGGCCATCTCTATTTCGAGTCTCACTTGTTTGCAACTAAGTGTGATAGATGCCAAACGACCAAAAACATCTCAAAAAGGAATGAGATGCCCTTGAACTTCATTTTGGAAGTGGAAATCTTTGATGTGTGGGGCATAGACTTTATGGGGCCTTTTGTATCATCCTTTGGTAACCGGTTCATTCTTGTAGCAGTGGACTACGTATCAAAGTGGGTGGAAGCTTGTGCCTTACCTACGAGTGACTCTAAGGTGGTCCTTACCTTTCTTAAAAAGAACATTTTTACAAGGTTTAGCACCCCTAGAACCATTATTAGTGATAGAGGATCACATCTTCGCATTAAGTATTTTGCTGCTTTACTTGCTAAGTATGGGGTGACACATAGGGTAGCCACTGCCTATCCTCCACAAACAAGTGGCCAAGTAAAGGTTTCTAATAGAGAGTTGAAGAGGATTCTTGAAAAAACTATGAGTCTTTCTATAAAGGATTAGTGTAAGAAATTAGACGATGTTCTCTAGGCTTACCACATTGCTTATAAAACCCCTCTTGACATGTCTCCATACAAATTAGTCTTTGGCAAGGCTTTCCACCTTCCTGTAGAGCTTGAACATGATGTTATTGGGCCGTCAAGAGATTAAATTGGGATTGTGAAGCTACTGGGAAGAAAAAATTATTGCAACTAAATGCACTTGATGAATTCCGCCTACAAGCCTATCAAAAGAGGTGGCATGACAAGCACATTACCCCAAGAAACTTTGCACTAGGTCAGAAGGTGCTCTTATTCAACTCAAGGCTGAAACTATTTCCTGGCAAGCTCAAATCCAAATGGTTAAGTCTATTTTTAGTTCAAGAAGTGTTTCCTCATAATGTCGTAACCCTAGAAGACCTGGTTTCAAAGTCAACCTTTAAGGTCAACGGCCAGAGACTCAAGCTTTACCTAGGTGATGAGATGGAGAGACACAAAACCTCACTCACCCTTGCCCCTCCATCATGAAATCTGCAAAGTCCTGTCAGGACTATAATTAAGGCCCTTCTTGGGAGAAAACCCAAATTCTTATTCTTTAGTTTTTGTCTTGTATATATAGTACTTTGATATTTTGGTTTTGTTATATTTTGAAGATACATACTATAATTTAACCATCTAGACAAATTTTACAGGTGCTGGAGACCTCTAAGAAACAGAAACGGCAACAGAATGGAGTTTGTTGCATAATTATGCAAATAGACTCCTCTAGCCATAGCGCAAGTGCATTTTTGGGTTCTCAGGGCCAAAAACCTGAGAGCTACACGCCGCGGTGCACCTATTGCAAGCCCGCGACGTTCCTGTAGTAAAAACAAAAACAAAAGAAAAACCAAAGAAATGAAAGAAAAATACAAAAAACATTGAGTAGTTTTGGAAAGTTTTATTCTTTCATTTTGCATGCCCTAATTGTATCAGTTAGTGGCTCAAGTATTGAAATCATGTGTTTATGTTTCTCAATGTTTGTACTGAATCCTTTCCCTTTTGTTGTTTAACCCATAACCATTGGTCGTACATTACAAGCTGTTGAAGTCCCTTTTGATCCTCAATTATGTATGATTTACATTACCGGAGAGAGAGTTGAATTACAATATTGTGGATTATATGATTCATATCCATGTGTATGCTCATAAACTTATCCGAATGAATATGAACTAAATAGGAGAAGTTTGGCTTGCATGATTGTGGGAAATGTGTTATGCATAAAAAGAAACTGTGAATGTTAGCATAATAAGGATGGTGTATGTATGGAGCTAATTGTGAGGCATTAGCATTCTTTAAGGTCTTATGCCATCATTGCACACTGGTTGTGGTCTAAGTGAAAATGGAGTTCATAATTGTTGTTGAATGTATGTTGAGCACGAGTTATCAATGCAATTTTACTTTGTTTTGCTCGAGGACTAGCAAAGATTTTAGGTGATAGCTTAGTCCTTATTAATAAGCATATGTGGAAGATTTTAGGCTTATATTCATCGAATTCAATTTTGATATCTTCCTATATGATCTTGAGAAAATCTTGCTGATTCTTCAGGTGATTAAGTGGATTTGCAAGTGTTATTAATTTGATGATTTCTTTATTACAGGAAGGGCTCCAAACAAGCAGATTTATGGAAGATTTGAATCAACATTGGAAAGAAAGCCAAAGGTGCATTTTAGCAACTCACGTCGTGACGCAAAGGAGTTCACGCCATAGCATGGTGACCTAGAAGTGAAGTAAGCCGCGGCACAAGCATTTGCATGCCGCGGCATGAAACATAAATTTTTGCCTATATATAAGATTTTTAGAGCATTCAGCAGGGAGCCAATTTTTTAGATGAAAAATGCAGCTAAGTTTCATTTTCTACCATTTTAAGGGGAAGTAAAGGAGTTTAGTTGGAGGCCACCATTCTTCAAGGAGAATCAAGCATCCAAGTACCACATCTATTGTGTCTTCCTTATTTTCTCTTTAATTGCTCTTGTTCTAGGTCATGGACATGAATCTTGTTATGAGATTTTCATGTTAAGCTCTTTTTAGGGGTTCCTTTAGATCCTTCTACGTATATTGGTGATTATGTAACCTTTTGAGTTAATTATGATGATTGGTTTTCTTCAAGCAAGTTTCTCTTAATGTTCTTGGTTGTTTGGCTAACTTTTAATGTGATTTGATTAAATCTATTGAACTAGACATAGGGATTTAGGTTTTAGATCATGGATATAGGTGATGCATGTTTAATTTCATTCTAATGCAAGAGGGAGTTAATTATCTAATGGGATTGAAATATACCCCTTGGTCATGCATAGAAAGTGTTGAGAATCATTCTTAATGAGTGGAGTTTGCTTTAGTTCTCATGGAAACATAGTGAAATAGGTAAATGACATATGGTTAATTGACCTAAACATAGGCTTTTAGCTATTTTAGTTTCTCAAGCTAACAAAACCATTTCATGCATGTTGCTCAAGAGGGATGCATATTACCAAGTGAAGTAGTTAGTGAAAAAGGATCCTCTATTCTCTAATCATTGTCTCTTATTCCCAATTTAATGTTGTCTAGTCTTTGAAATCATAATCAATTAATAACCCTTTTTCTTTATTGAATGTGCTGAAGTAATTGAAGTATTGGTTGATATTTAGCATTAGACTTAGTCCTTTTCCTCGTGGGAACGATATCCTACTTATCATTTTATTACTTGTACGACTCATGCACTTGCGGTGTAAGAAGGGATCAACAGAGGCCAAACACCTAGTTTCTAGGAGAAGGATCAAACTCGAGCTAAGGCTTAAGGCCATATCTTTCAAAGTCTCAGTGGCGCAAAGCCTAGAGGCTTCGACAACAACAACTACAATAGCAACAACAACATACATTAGCCAAGATGCAACTGTAGCAAAGGTCTTATGCCCAGGTGGTCCAAGGACCACCCTTAAAGATAGAAAAACAAAAACCTCTGAGTCTGATGGACGAGGATGTTATTACAGATTCATTCGAATCTGGATTCAAGGCCGATCTAGACATCATTTTTGGTGTCGATGTGGTGTCCCTTCTCCCTTATAACTTTTTCATTTCAAGTGATTAGGGAGTTGACCAGGGGGAGGATTACGAAGATGATTTGGAAGAGGCCAGTTGGTACATAGTCGAGAAGACACGATTGAAGTGATGGAGAACTCTATAGTCTTCAACACTCTTTCCCTCAAGATGAAGAATCATCTATGCCCACTATTTATTAAGGCAATTGTAAATGGTAAATTAGTGGGCAAAATGCTGGTTGATGGGGGAGCTGCCATCAATCTATTGCCCAAGAATTTGATGAGAAAGTTTGGCAAGTCAAAGGCTGACTTGTTCCCACACAATATAGTGGTGACAAACTTCAATGGAAGGTCCTCCACATCAGAGGGGGCTATTGCTCTAGACATCAAGGTGGCCTCAGTCACGAGTTCAACCTTGTTTATAGTGGTCCCCTCTAAAGCCAACTATAACCTCTTGCTAGGGAGAGAGTGGATTCATGCTGTAGGGGCAGTGTCTTCGATCGTCCACCAGCAGATGTTATTATGGAACTAGTTAGGAGAACTGGAAATAGTGGAGGCTGACGACACGTTGTGTCATGTTAACCAGAACCATGCAGACTTGCAAATCTATGTTCCAGGAGTCTGACCGTTCTGCATCTGGGACTCATCAGCCTTAGACAAGAAGGGAGTCGAGATGGTGACTTTCACCCCAACAAGCTTCTTAATAGTGCCAAAAGCTGATTCATTTCAACTTAGAAATTGTAATGATTCCAGGGCCTATAGGCGCCTGTTTAACATTATAGGCCAAGTATTTTGGCCTCAAGTTGTAATAATAATGTCAAAATTTAAGATCGATATGGCTCAAATTGCAGCCTATATGGCTAAAAATTACACGAACAATGCAATTTTGAGTCAAGTGACTCGAATCTCAACCTATGACTGAAAAATTTAGTACCATTAAAAGGTACCAACTTGTAACACTCCAAATTTTAGACTATGTTACAAAACTGACAGAATTACACTATTTTGTGTTTTCTGTGCAATATAAAAATAATTTGATTGTTCCAATATTGTTTTTGATTATTTTGTGTGAGTTGCTCTGAGTTACGAAAATAACAATTTTCTGGCCGAAAAAATCTTATTTTAATTATTCGGGACTGGGGGATCTTACTAAACCCAATTCCGAGTGATATATATATTAATCTTTTAATTTTTACAATTTAACTGTGTAATAAAATAATTTTATATTATCATATTATTTTATTTGACAATACCTACTATCTTAAAAACAGTAAAAATCTACTCCAAAATGACAATGGACCCTGAAAAGTCTGTGGGACCCACGTTTAGAAAAGCAGTCAACGATTCTGACTGGATTAAATTCTAAACCAACAGGAACAAGTCAACAAAAGTGGCTTGAAAATTCTAAACCAATAAAAATTAGTCAAATAAAGAAGCATGGACTTCATTAAAGACCATTGGATGTAAAGCTTGTTTTAGAAGCTTTGATCATAACCGTTGATCAAATCAATGGTGTAAGAGCAATCCTAATTAAATCACTAAGTGATATCCACCTTAGATTAGATCAATGGAAAGGAAACAAAGTTAAATTCAATGGTTAGGATTGAGTCAAATATAGTGGCTTGATTAATTAACTAAGTAAACCTAATTAAGTTATTTTAATTACCTAATTAGGAAAACTAAGTGGACTAACTTAATTACTAATTAGTTATAATCTAATTACTAATTAGATATCTTAATTTTATTTAGAAGCTATGATATATGCAATTATATATTTAATTAATTGGTTATGTAATTAGAATGCTAATTAAGTGTAATTAGGAAAATTAACCTAATTAATTAGCTATTCGATTAGTACGTAATTAGGCTTTAATTGAAATCAAATTAAGCCCCTACTCCCCTTGAGTCCCACGGCCAAGGAGGCTAAATTACCAAGTTCCACAAGCTTCTTGAACCATCCAAGTGACCATTAGGTGACCACTTGGTGACATAGGCCATGTGCCATTCAAATGTGAACACAATTGGATATTTACTATCCAAACTTATCTCTCAATCTCTCCTACAAGCCACTCACGGCAGCACGCTCCATTCTCACTCTCAATATTTACTTTTTCATTTACCTAAAGACTTAACTTCATTTTCTCTCAAATTCCCAAGAACACCAAGCATATTTTTTCTTCTATTTTCTCTCTAGTTTTCGGCCCAAGCACCCAACACCACCATACATCTTCTATAATTTTTCTTCTTAGCTATTCCTAAACCTAAACAACTTCCTAAACACTTTTTGTTTAGAAGATTTTTTCAAAAACCTACTCCTTCTACTTCAAAATCCAAGCTTTTGTTTACTTCCCTAAAGGTAAACTTTAGTTTTTATGGTTTAAAATTTAGTTTATGATTTTCTAAACCATGTTTGTTCCATGGTTCTTCAATATGAAGCCTTGTATGTAATTTTGCTTATTGTTTAAGAATTTTAGGGATTTATTTTGAGGGCTACACGAAAATAAAAGGAGAGGAGGAGACTAGGAGATCTTTGTCTTCAAGAGGTAAGAGGGAGATTTTATCTCATCAACCTTGTGTGGTGATGAGAAAATGGATTGTATGTGTGTGAAGAATCCATAAGGATTCATTTGTGTGGTTATTTATATGCTTTTCTATTTGTGATTGATTTTAATTGTATGCATGTCTATAGCTTTAAAATATATTGCATGTGTTATTAATTATATAATTATTAATGTAGGATGTGAATAACATGTAAGGATTCCATGAGTGTTCCAAAGAACACAAAAGAGGCTCACGGCTTCTCCAAGAAAAAAAGAACCAAAATGTTCTCAACCATTTTCTAAAACAATGATTAATGAATCTAGGTAAAACAATAAGTTTGGAAATAATTTAGAAGTTAGATAATGATTTAATGATTAGTTGTGAAGGATAGGTTAATTATGGCCAACATGCCATTTAATGTACAATTGAATTCCAAAATTATTTTGTAAGATAAGTTAAGTAGCTAATTATAATTCTAAATTAGAAGAATTAGTTATAAGTAAGAAATAAAGCAAACACTTGAGAAATACTAACGTAGAGCTCACTCTCTGAGTTTTGAAGCGCGTTAGCAAGTTTCAAGGTGTAACTGTTGGGTAAGGTTAAAATGTACAGCATTTAGAGAAAAACATCAAAAATACCATATACTGATTTTCTAGGCAAAATGCTGCCGAAATTTACTAAAATCAGACAAATAAAATGAAAAGATTCCATAATATATTTATAACATAAGAAAAATATTCTACGTAGTTTAAAAGTACTAGATAAAGCCTATGCATTGTTAAAATAAACACTTTAAGCTATATGGTTAAGAAAATGATTTAAAAATCTTACTCGATTGAGAAAATGATTTAAAAACATTATGCGATGTTCAAAAACATCAAAATATATTTACGCGATTTAAAAATGTTTATAAAAGCGACGCGATTGTGAAAATGCGATAAAATTTCTACGTGACTGAATGGAATAGTGAGTTTTACTGTCGGGCCAAAGTGGTGGACCCGAATATGTTGAGAGATAGTACTGTCAAGTGGAGACATACTATATTTTGGAATGTTAAGACTGAGGATATTTTCATAAATATGGTGATATATTGAAACTAAGGGTATTTTTGTAATTATGATTCTTAATCTTGCATTTAGAGTGTTGTCAATTTAGTTAAAAATTGGCGATTGATTAACGAGATGAATTACACCGTGCTGTGGGTGTGATAAGCGTAGTGTGGTTCATTTATTGAACTTGGAGGCATTAGTGTGCGGATGATTCCACATGAGGACAGTGGGTAGCTCCTCTGGGCCGTGGTAACGGGCAACTCACTAATGATCTTGACAAATGCTATTCTTAATCGAGATCTTGTGGAGACTATTATGTACAATGCCTGTAGTGTACGATGCATTTGAACTGTGTACTGCTACACGATGTTTTGGACTATGGACTATAGACACGACGTTGGATAGTGTAATAGTTTGGTTGGGCAGCCTGAGGTACTATTAGTTCTTTTCGGATCATTCTCTCTGATGTATGTGTTTAGCTCTAGGGAGTAGGAACGAGTCAGTGTGTGTTATCATTCATGATCTGCAATTTAATGTTTACTATAATCTGTGATAGTATGTATGATGTATTAATTTAATATACTATATATGATAAGATGGTATGCATTATTGTGATATTTATTTGTATTATCGTTTTCTTTATTGCCATGCTAGTAATGATGTAGATTGTCTCCTCTTTACTATATTGTTCTGTCTGTTTCTATTTTATGTTTATATCTTTGAAGACTACGATGGCGGCAAGGAGAGGTCAATTAGGTTTCTTTAGACTACAGTTTCAAGACGGCGCTGAGGCTTGGTATGTCCATTGGGACACAAGACACATAGAATATAGTAGTGACGTTACTTTATCAGTAAGTAGGACTCGCCATGGGATCGTCACTTCATTTTATACAGTTGCTTACGTAGAGGTTATTTTACCTATTAGGGAGTTGTGGAATGAATTTTACCACACTCTTAGAGAGAACTTTGATATATCTTTGGGTCGAATTTCTATCGGTCGAGACATTCCCAACTAGGAAATTTGTCTTTTGACAAGGGCTCATGTCTTAGGTGTTATGTTTTAGTATTATAATGACTTTTTACTGCTTCATTAAATATTTGTAGTTGTAAATTAATTGTATACTTCAGACAAAATCATATGTATATTATGGTGTGATTATGTTTCGATTTATTTTGTGTTCCGTGTTATTTTATTTAACGTTAATAAATATAAAAAGGAAAAAAATTTACCACTAATATTATTTATGTATCAAACGTTTTACAACTTGGGTAAGAACTTTATTTGATTTTATTTTCTTGCAATTAAAATGTGACATCCCCACAAGGGTGTTACATTGGTATCAGAGCCCAAGTTAGAGTTTTTTGGGTTTGTGGGTAGGTTTGTCTTGTTTTTGCTGTGTGAATCTCTGACACTAAACACAAAGATATGTTTCAGTTTCCGAAAGGAAACGATTTTGTGCAAAATCACTACGTTTAGTTCATTGTGTGTTGATTTTGTTTGTCTTCGAAGAAAGATAATGGAACGTTAAAAACATAAGCATGTGGAGTGAAACGTGATGAAGATCGTATAGCCGCAGCTAAAAGTGTGATGCAAAAGATGATTCAAGTAGCAGTACAACAGAGACAGATGATCGCTCAGCAGCAGGAACTGATAATCGAACTTCATAGCTTAGTAGGATTGGAGCAGCTATCGGATACTAGAAGCTGTAACTTAGAACCTTCGATGATCCAAAATGGAAGGAAGCGTATGGTTAATCATTTTCAGTGAAAGTTATATGTACAACCACCGGGGAAGCAACAACGAACAAAGAGAGGAAGTACTAGTGGCAACGATTTTGGTCAGACTGTGGCATCACCAATGAAGTGCTTGAAGTGTGGAAAGAATTATATGACAAGAAACTGCACGATTAAGAGTATAATTTGTTATAAATGTAGAAAGCCTGGACATTTCTCCAAAGAATGTGATCAACTGAAGGTGGAACCTTCCATTAGTAATACACGTGTTTCAAAATCTCAAAAAGAAGAAAGAGTCAGTGCAAAGAGTGTAATGAGAACGTTCAAATACAAAAACTTGAGAAGCGAGAAAGTCGTGCCATAGAGGTAATATTAAAACTGTGCTGTATAATTCGCGAGATAACTCATTCTCTTGTGATCTGTGATTGTGTAAATCTTTTAGGGTTATCTGTGTTTTACTTCTTTTCATAATGTTACTTGAACTTTTTATTACTATTCAAGCCTGTTTAAGACTATCCTATTATTATTGGAGTTTGAAATTTTTCTATTGATCTGATTTGTCTATTTCTTTCTCAAATAGACTGAGTAAATCAATTTGACTTATCCGTGTCTTTGTTATAATGTGATCTGAGTATTTCTACTCTTCTTGATTAAACTTGTTGTTTACACTCAAGTTCCCTAACTCTACCCTATATCTATTGAATATCAAATCTTTTCTGTTGATTAGATTTGTTTATCTAAAATCACATCTATTTGAGAGCCTGACTTTTTAAATGGATTGGTTATTTTCTAACCATATCCTACTAGATTGTTGCAATGCAATTTTAGTGTTTCCTTGACTTGAGATTTTTGGATTTGAATCCAGAAAGTTCATTTCTAAAATTATTGGACTATGTTCATTTTGAAATCTATTAGAGCATCTCAAATTCTTTGTTGGACTAATCTAGTAACCTACTGAATAGTCTCATTACTTTTCCTTATAATCTTCATAGTGTCTTCCATGTATCTCAATTAAGAAGGATTATTCCTGATTCAACTTGTGTCATAATACCAAATACAATACAATTAGAAGAAAACTTAATCTATGAGACATTTTCTGTTAAGATTAAAAATAGGCAAGTAGAACAACTTATCTTGATGAAGAAAATCTAGAATGATCTGACAACAGGGAAACTAGAAGATCAAATGAAGGAAATCGTTGTTCGCTCCAAGATCGATTTGCGTACTGGTTATTATCAGATTCACGTAAAAGTAGAGAATATTCTAAGACAAATTTACGGACGCATTACATGCACTATGAGTATTTAGTACTACCATTCGGGGTAAAGAATGTTTTGGTGATATTCACGAATAATATAAATAGGATCTTTCTTTCTCATCTAGGCAAATTTGTCATTATCCTTATTAGTGATATTTTGATCTATTCTCAAAATTTGAAGGAACATGCCGAAGATCTCAATGCAGTTCTTCAATTTCTAAAGAAAAAGAAGGAGTTATGCGCAAAACTAGTCAAATGTAAATTCTATTAGAAAAAGTTCAACTCGTGGATTTAGATTGAGTGTTGAGATTAAATAGAAAGGTGGTGACGTATACTTCAAGGCGGCAAAACGTGCATGAGAAGAATTATTCGATTTATGTTTTAGGATACGCGATAATCGTTGTGCAAAGAAGATCTGAAGACATTTTCTTTCTTATAAAATTCATAATAATTTCAAGGGCTTGAAGTACCTGTTCAATAAAGAGGGGCTTGGATATAAGGAAGAGACGATAGTAATAATTTTCAAAGAACTTGTTGAGAGCTTGTGTTCTAGAACAAACTGGTTGTCGGGATGAATTTCTGCCATTGATAGAGTTCACATACAACAATAGTTTCTTTCGAGCATAGGGATGACACTCTATGAGGCATTATATGGGAGATGCTATAGAACGCCGTTGTGTTGGTATCATACTGGTGAAAGTAATATTGTAGGACCCGAATTTGTGCAGCAGATAATTGAGAAAGTGAAGATGATTCAAGACAAGATGAGGACAACTCAGAAGCGGCAAAAGAGTTATGCTGATAAAAGACGAAGACCGCTTGAATTTGAAGAAGGTGACCATGTGTTTCTACGTGTGACACCTATGAATGGAGTTGGACGAGTGATCAAGTTGAGGAAACTCACTCCGAAGTTTATCGGGCCATATCAAATACTTCGTCGGGTAGGTCCGGTAGCTTATCAGATTGCACTACCACCATTCTTATTGAATCTTCATAATGTATTTCACTTATCACAACTACGGGAATATATTTCTGATCCGACTCACGTCATCGAACCAGACACCGTACAACTGAAGGAGAATTTAACCGATGAGACATTTCCAATCAAAATTGAAGATCGAAGGACAAAGCAACTTTGAGGAAAGGAGATCGCATTAGATAAAGTAGTTTGGAAAGATGTAAGTGGTGAAGCCACATGGGAGTTGGAAGAGAAGATAAGAGAACAATATCCATTTTTATTTTAAGTATGTGTCAAGTTTCGAGGACGAAACTTATTTTTAGAGGGGAAGAGTTGTAACAGCCCAAATTCTAGACTATGTTACAAAACTGACAAAATTACACTGTTTTGTGTTTTCTGTGAAATATAAAAATAATTTCATTGTTCCGATACTATTTGATTGTTTTGTGTGATTTGCTCCGGGTCGGAAAAATAATAATTTTCTTACTGAAAAAATCTTATTTTATTTATTCGAGACTGGGGGATCTTACTAAACTCAATTTTGAGTGATATATATATATTAATCTTTTAATTTTTAGGATTTAATTGTGTAATAAAATAATTTTATATTATTATAATATTATTTTATTTGACAAGACTCTACTATCTTAAAAACAGTAAAAATTTGCTCCAAAATGACAATGGACCCTGAAAAGTTTATGGGACCTACGTTTAGAAAAGCAGTTAACGATTCTGACTGGACTAAATTCTAAACCAATAGGAACAAGTCAACAAAAGTGGCTTGAAAATTCTAAACCAATAAGAATTGGTCAAATAAAGAAGCATGGACTTCATTAAGGACCACTGGATGTAAAACTTGTTTTAGAAGCTTTGATCATAACCGTTGATCAAATCAATGGTGTGAGAGCAATCCTAATTAAATCACTAAGTGATATCCACCTTAGATTAGATCAATGGATAGGAAACAAAGTTAAATTCAATGGTTAGGATTGAGTCAAATATAGTGGCTTGATTAATTAACTAAGTAAACCTAATTAAGTTATTTTAATTTCTTAATTAGGAAAACTAAGTGGACTAACTTAATTACTAATTAGTTATAATCTAATTACTAATTAGATATCTTAATTTTATTTAGAAGCTATGATATATGCAATTATATAATTAATTAATTGGCTATGTAATTAGAATGCTAATTAAGTATAATTAGGAAACTTAACCTAATTAATTAGCTATTTGATTAGTATGTAATTAGGCTTTAATTGAAATCAAATTAAGCCCCTAATCCCCTTGAGTCCCACGGCCAAGGAGGCTAAATTACCAAGTTCCACAAGCTTCTTGAACCATCCAGGTGACCAGTAGGAGACCACTTGGTGACATAGGCCATGTGCCATTCAAATGTGAACACAAATGGATATTTACTATCCAAACTTATCTCTCAATCTCTCCTACAAGCCACTCATGGCAACACCCTCCATTCTCACTCTCAATATTTACTTTTTCATTTACCTAAAGACTTAACTTCATTTTCTCTCAAATTCCCAAGAACACCAAGCATCTTTTTTCTTCTATTTTCTCTCTAGTTTTCGGCCCAAGCACCCAACACCACCATACATCTTCTATAATTTTTCTTCTTAGCTTTTCCTAAACCTAAACAACATCCTAAACACTTTTTGTTTAGAAGGTTTTATCAAAAACCTACTCCTTCTACTTCAAAATCCAAGCTTTTGTTTACTTCCCTAAAGGTAAACTTTGGTTTTTATTGTTTAAAATTTAGTTTGTGATTTTCTAAACCATGTTTGTTTAATGGTTCTTCAATATGAAGCCTTGTATGTGATTTTGCTTATTGTTTAAGAATTTTAGGGATTTATTTTGAGGGCTACACGAAAATCAAAGGAGAGGAGGAGACTAGGAGATCTTTGTCTTCAAGAGGTAAGAGGGAGATTTAATCTCATCAACCTTGTGTGGTGATAAGAAAATGGATTGTATGTATGTGAAGAATCCATAAGGATTCATTTGTGTGGTTGTCTATATGCTTTCCTATTTGTGATTGATTTTAATTGTATGCATGTCTATAGCTTTAAAATATATTGCATGTGTTATTAATTATGTTATTAATTGTATGATTATTAATGTAGGATGTGAATAACATGTAAGGATTCCATGAGTGTTCCAAAGAACACAAAAGAGGCTCACGGCTTCTCCAAGAAAAAGAGAACCAAAATGTTCTCAACCATTTTCTATAACAATGATTAATGAATCTAGGTAAAACAATGAGTTTGGAAATAATTTAGAAGTTAGATAATGATTTAATGATTAGTTGTGAAGGATAGGTTAATTATGGCCAACATGCCATTTAATGTACAATTGAATTCCAAAATTATTTTGTAAGATAAGTTAAGTAGCTAATTAGAATTCTAAATTAGAAGAATTAGTTATCAGTAAGAAATAAAGCGAACACTTGAGAAATACTAACGTAGAGCTCACTCTCTGAGTTTTGAAGCGCGTTAGCAAGTTTCAAGGTGTAACTATTGGGTAAGGTTAAAATGTACAACATTTTGAGAAAAACGTCAAAAATACCATATACTGATTATTTAGGCAAAATACTGCCGAAATTTACTAAAATCAGACAAATAAAATGAAAAGATTCCATAATATATTTATAACATAAGGAAAATATTCTACGTAGTTTAAAAGTACTAGATAAAGCCTATGCATTGTTAAAATAAAGACTTTAAGCTATATGGTTAAGAAAATGATTTAAAAATCTTACATGATTGAGAAAATGATTTAAAAACATTACGCGATGTTCAAAAACATCAAAATATATGTACGCGATTTAAAAATGTTTGTAAAAGTGATGCGATTGTGAAAACGTGATAAATTTTCTCTGCAACTGAATGGAACAGTGAGTTTTACTATCAGGCCAAAGTGGTGGACTCGGACATGTTGAGAGATAGTACTGTCAAGTGGAGACATACTATGTTTTGGAATGTTGAGACTAAGGGTATTTTCATAAATATGGTGATATATTGAAACTAAGGGTATTTTTGTAATTATGGTTCTAAATCTTGCATTTAGAGTGTTATCAATTTATTTGAAAATTGAAGATTGATTGACGAAATGAATTACACCGTATTGTGGGTGTGATAAGCATAGTGTGGTTCATTTATTAAACTTGGAGGCATTAGTGTGCGGATGATTCCACATGAGGACAGTGGGTAGCTCCTCTGGGCCGTGGTAACGAGCAACTAATGATCTCGACAAACAGTATTCTTAATCGAGATCTTGTGGAGACTATTATGTACAATGTCTGTAGTGCACGATGTATTTGGACTGTGTACTGCTACATGATGTTTTGGACTGTGGACTGTAGACACGACGTTGGACAGTGTAATAGTTTAGTTGGGCAGCCTGAGGTACTATTTGTTCTTTTCGGATCATTTTCTCTGATGTCTGTGTTTAGCTCCATAGAGTAGGAACGAGCCAGTGTGTTTTATCATTCATGACCTACAATTTAATGTTTACTATAATTTGTGATAGTATATATGATGTATTAATTTGATATACTGTATATGTTATGATGGTATGCATTATTGTGATATTTGTTTATATTGTCGTTTTCTTTATTGCCATGCTGGTAATGATGTAGATTGTCTCACCTCTTTACTGTATTGTTCTGTCTATTTCTATTTTATGTTTATATCTTCGAAGACTACGATGGCGGCAAGGAGAAGTCAATTAGGTTTCTTTAGACTACAGTTTTTAGAAGGCGCTAAGGCTTGGTATGTCCATTGGGACACAGGACACATAGAATATAGTGGTGACGTTACTTTATCAGTAAGTAGGACTCGCCATGGGATCGCCATTTCATTTTATAGGGTTGCTTACGTAGAGGTTATTTTACCTATTAGGAAGTTGTGGAATGAATTTTACCACACTCCTAGAGAGAACTTTAATATATCTTGGGTCGAATTTCTATCGGTCGGGACATTTCCAATTAGGGAATTTGTCTTCTGACAAGAGCTCATGTCTTAGGTGTTATGTTTTAGTATTATACTGACTTTTTACTGTTTTATTAAATATTTGTAGTTGTAAATTAATTGTATACTTCAGACAAAATCATATGTATATTATGGTGTGATTATGTTTTACTTTATTTTGTGTTCCGTGTTATTTTATTTAACGTTAATAAATATAAAAAGGAAAAAAATTTTACCACTAATATTATTTATGTTCCAAACATTTTACAACTTGGGTAAGAACTTTATTTGATTTTATTTTCTTGCAATTAAAATGTGACATCCCGACAAGGGTGTTACACTACTTGGGTTGTATTTATGATTATTCCTTTTTAGGATTCGAACAAGCCCCTTTATCTTATGAAATTAAAAGGATAGAGATACAAGATCATTTGGAGGAAGTTAATCTAGGAAACAATGTAATAAGGAAACCTACTTTTATAAGTAGTTTAATAAATTCCAATTTCAAGTAAAAGTTGATTCATTTACTCAAAGAATATAAAGACTATTTTGCATGGGAGTATGAAGAAATTCCTAGACTCAGACGAGATTTTGTAGAACACAGACTGCCAATTCGAGCAGGACAAAGACCAATCAAGCAAGCTCCAAGAAGATTTGCCCCTGAAGTGGTCTTGAAGATCAAAGAAGAAATCAAAAAGGTTATTAAAGGCTAAGTTCTTTCGAACTGCCAGGTATGTTAACTGGATTTCTAATGTTGTTTCTGTAATGAGAAAGAATGGTAAGTTAAGGGTATGTATTGATTTTCGAGATTTAAATTCTACTTCTCCTAAAGATGAATATCCTATGCCAATTATTGATAAGTTAATTGACTTAACTTCAGGGGATGAAATCGTAAGTTTTATGAATGACTATTCTGGGTATAATCAAATTTATTATGCAGAGGAGGATGTGTCAAAAATTGCCTTTCAATGTCCTGGTGTAATTAGTTCTTATGAATGGGTAGTCATGTCATTTGGATTGAAGAATGCTGGAGCCACGTATCAAAGAACCATGAATACCATCTTTCATGATATTATTGGTAAATTCATGGAGGTGTACATTGATGATGTGGTAGTCAAATCTAGATCAAAACAGGAGCATCTCTCGAATCTGAGGCAATCATTCGAAAGAATGAGGAAACATTGATTAAAATGAATCTTATTAAATGTGCATTTGGTGTTTCTGCAAGAAATTTTCTTGGGTTCCTGGTTCAGAAGAAAGGAGTAGAGGTTGACCAGAACAAGGCTAAGGCTATTCTTGAAGCATCACCTCCTTCGAATAAGAAGCAGCTTCAATCTCTACTAGGAAAAATTAACTTCCTGAGAAGGTTTATTTCAAATCTATTTGGAAATACCAAAGTCTTCTCTTCATTCTTAAAGCTCAAAGCTGAGGAAGAGTTTCAATGGGATAAAGAATATCAAGAGGCTTTCGATTAAATCAAGCATTGTTTGGCCAATCCTCTAGTAATGATGCCTCCAATGAATGGATGCCCCTTGAAGTTGTATATCTCAACATCAAACGAAACCATTGGGTGCATGTTAGCCCAGGAAGATGAAAATGGAGTCGAAAGAGCCATTTATTATCTTAGTAGAGTTTTGATAGATGCTAAAACTAGATATAGTGCAAAGCCATTTGTTATCTTAGTAGAGTTTTGATAGATGCTAAAACTAGATATAGTGCAGTTGAGAAGTTATTTGTTTAGCTTTGTATTTCTCCTGTACTAAGTTAAAATACTATGTAAAGCCACGTGATGTACTTGTCATTGCAAAGATGGATATAATAAAGTATATGTTATCCAAGCCTATCATGCATGGTAGAGTAGGGAAATGGGCTTTTGCTTTAATTAATTTTCTTTGAAATATATGCCATTAAAGGCTATGAAAGGTCAAGTGTTGGTAGATTTTTTTACTGACCATCCTTGTATTGA
Organism: Ormosia semicastrata; assembly: GCA_029884595.1. NCBI lineage: Eukaryota > Viridiplantae > Streptophyta > Magnoliopsida > Fabales > Fabaceae > Ormosia > Ormosia semicastrata. The sequence continues at coordinate 34,482,189 of JAQQTO010000047.1, read as the reverse complement.
TATCGAAGAAACTAATATTAACTACGTAGATTTAAAACCATAGAAGTTATATTTCGATGGATCAAAACATAGTGAGGCTGTTGGTCTTGGAGTTTTGATAGTTTTAGCTATTGGAACTCTAACCAGATTCTTGTTCAAATTAAAACATAAATGTTTGAATAATGAAGCTGAGTATGAAGCTTTGATTATTGGCTTACAGACGTTAATTTCACTAGAGGCCAAAAATATTAAAGTTTTGGGTGACTTCTAACTAGTCATTAAATAATTAACTCGAGAATATAAGTGCATCAATCAAAATCTATTTAGATACTTTGCTTTTGCAGCAAGGTTGTTATGTGAATTCAATGAGGTTATATTGCAACATATTCCGAGGGAATAAAATTATGAAGCCAACGAGCTTGCTCAAATAGCTTCAGGTTACAAGGTTTCAAGTTTAACTTTGTCTAAGCTAATAGAAATTAAAGAAAAGTTGTTTCCATTCGAGAATTTTGAAGTATGTCTAATCGAGGACATGTATGATTCTGATTAGAGAAAATTGATTGTTGAATATTTACAAAGTCCAAGTACAATAGTCAAAAATAAATTAAAATATAAAGCCCTACATTATGTTATAATGGGGGATTCACTTTACAAAAAGTCAGTAGATGGAAATTTATTGACATGTTTTAGTAAAAAGGAAGCATTCATAGCCTTAGCAGAATTGCATGAAGACATTTGTGGTGCTCATCAAGCTAGTGAAAAAATGAAATGGGTACTGCATAGGCAAAGCATCTATTGGCCTACAATGGCTAAAGATTGTCATTTATATGCTAAGTCTTGTGAAGAATGTCAAAAGCATGAGAACATTCAACATGGTCCTGCGAGTAATTTGCATTCGATTATAAAGCCTTGGTCATTTTGAGGATGGGCTCTTGATCTGATAGGTCAAATTCATCCACCATCTTCTAAAGGGCACAAGTATATATTAGTTGCCATAAATTATTTTATGAAGTGGGTCGAGGCAATCCCTTTGAAAGATGTTACTCAACAAGACAATATCAATTTTGTGAAGAAAACATCATATATAGATTTGGTATTCCTCAAACTTTAACTACTGATCAAGGTACCATATTTACTGGTCATTACAATACTGAATTTACTAAATCAAGGAATATGAAGTTACTTACTTTGACTCCTTATTACGTCAAGCTAATGGGCAAGTCAAAGTAGCCAATAAGATTTTAATTAGTTTAATTAAGAAACATGTTGGTTGAAAACAAGGAAGTTGACATGAAACTTCGAGCCAAGTTCTATGGGATTATTGAAATTCTCCTAAGGAAGCTATTGGTACTACATCATATCATCTGGTTTATGGTCATGACACTGTGTTACCAATTGAAATTAATCTTTAATTGATTAGATTGCAATGACAAAATGAAATCCTTACTCAGGATTATTGGGATTTGATGTTTGATGAATTAAATCACTTGGATGAAAAAAGGTTAATTGCTCTTGAAAATATAATTCAACAAAAATAAAGAATTACAAAATTTTATGATCTTCGAGTCAAGAAAAAAGAGTTTAACTTAGATGATTTAGTTTGGAAGGTTATTTTACCAATGTGGAAAAAGTCGAAGTTATTTGGAAAATAATTCCCAAATTGGGAGGGGCCATATTGAATCGAAAGCATTTTCTCAGGTAATGCTTATTCGATTTTAAATACTATTTCCATCGAAAGAATTGCTTCGATAGATGGTAAGTACTTAAAATTATATAGACCAACAATTCATGAAATTAAAATTTCATTATAAATTTTGTAATTTTGATTCAAAAGTAATCGAAATTTAAAATGTCATTACAAAATAAACATTCAAGAATATTTATTGAAGTCTTGAATGCAAAGATCCCTAAGCATCTGCAATTCTTTCCTTTTCCATCGAAGCAACTTCGAAGGATGGAGCTAAATCCTAAATAGCTTGCTTCACATGGTTCCCTTCAACAGTCCACCGCTAGTAGACTTCATTAAGGGTTTGTTCTTGATGTGCACAATCCCTAGCAAGGGCTCGAAATTCACTTTATTGTTCTTCAAGTACTTGCAATTCTTGTTTGAGCTCAGTAATTCTCTCTTCATTTTGATTGATGTTTTGCTGAGTCATCAAAAGAACAGTAGTGAGCTTTGAGCATTTCTTTTTTGCCTTGGCAACATTTACCATCAATTGGCTCTTTTTCTCGAGCAATTGTTGGTTATTGGTGATAACTTGATCAAGACTGGGAAGCTTGGTTGGTTAGTCCTTTGTTAGGTCTATCAACTCCTGAACAACTAACTGAGCATTCGAGTTCAGAAGGTGCTTGTCTCAATTCAATTGGTCGAGCAGGCCCAATAGTTTTTGCTTCCTATCCTTAACAACCATGAGTTGATATACCTTAAGGTTTAAAAGATCAGTTAGCTCTTTCAGTAGTTAGGGGGCAGATATGCTTTGGACTTTAACTTCTGAATGAGCTGTGGAATGATGTGATTTCGACACTTCATGACCTCTTTGTCATCCTCTTCATCATAAATACACATAGCTTCTGCCTCTTCTTCAAAAGTGGTTTCGGTTTGCACTAACTGGACTTTAGCATAAGTTGAAGGAGCAGTCTTAGAAGTTTGAATGGCATCAATCGAGATAGAGACTTTGATTTCAGTAAGGATGCTTGTTTCAGGACTGAGGTGTGCCTATATCATTAAAAGGGATAAGGGTTATGATTCTCTTATGAAAATTTTATAGTCATTCTCATTTAATGACTTAAGGTGAAGATATCAAACCTGAGCATCAATCTCGATGATAGGGACCTCTGATATAGGTCCAGCTTCAGGAACTACATTTTTCTGAATAGAAGTAAGAAACAAAGTTAGAATCATTTGAGACAAGCAAATCTAAATAAACTTGTAAAGATATCAAACCTAAACATTAGCTTCGATGAGGATGTCTTGAGCCCCAGTTCTAGTTTCTTTTTTAGTATGGGCCTCAACATCAAATAGCCTATCGAAGCGAGAACTTAAGGCTGAGGTTACTTCTGGCCTAGGTGTAAAAATACCTGACGTGAGATTCGAATCCCTTGGAGGAGAAGGGATTGGTGATGTAGTCCCGAATCCTCTTGAGGATGCAGGAGTGGTTTCTCTGTAAGCTACAGGGAAGGATTCTTGTTCGAAGTCAAAACAGTTAATTATAAGATGAAAAGGTTTCAAATATATAAAAAAAAAACCTAAATTACTAGTATGGGTTCAGCTCTTTGGGTGGCTGAAGCTAACTTAGCATTCCTCGAAGAAATTAGCACTTCATCCTCTTAAGAGGGTTCACCAGAGCTGTCAGAGGTTATAATATGCGTCTATTTCAACGTTGTGTGCTTTAATTGCCCAGCTTTCATTGGGCTTTCTTTAACAACCTTTCCCTAAAATAAAAATAAATTGAAATCAGTAATGTGAAAAGAGCTGATTAGGAAATTTTAAGTTTGAAATAACTGTTTACCTTAGACAGTGAAAAGGTAGCAATTGTGGCCTCTTCGATCACCTTTTTCTTTTTCTCAGTAATTTTGCTTTTGAAGGTGCTGGGGTAGGCTTCTTTAGAGGTTGAGATGAAGAAGTTGTTTTCACCGATGTTTTCGATTTGGTTTTCTGGATTTTGCTTAACCTTGGAGGTTTATCCTCCCAGTCTTCAACTTCAAGAAAATCATCCATCATTCTAGTTCTTTTTGAGACTACAATAATAAGTGTGTGGTAGTAGCAGAATTGAAAAACAAAGAAATAAATATTAAAGACTTAGACTTTACAATATGGTGGGTATTTTATTACCCGAGTGTATCCAAAAATTGGAACCTGGCAGTTATCTAGATAGCAGTTGGCAAAAGTTACTTCTCGTTTCTTCAAATGCTTGCCAACACATAACGCTCCACTTTTGGGGTCTGGATACTAGTTAGCCATACCAAAAGGAACATTGGGAAGTGGAGGAAACTTTAGTGGGGTTTCGAATCTATCAAGCGAAGCCAAAGGATTCGAAACAAACGCACTAATGAAACAAGCATAACATAATTGGTGATGCTCTGCTTTCTTTTGCTTCAGGACTTACTCATCCTCTTGAACCACTAGTCTTAAGTTTCGACGATCGTATTTCACTTTAAAGAATTTTCTCAAATTTAGATATTTCTTTAAGGTGCATACCTTTTGTTTTCTTGGAAGCAACTATAGTCTGCACAGAGGAGCCTGCATTTGTAAATCATCGAAGGCAATCTATGAATGTACACTTTTGTGGGGAGTAATATTTTTCCCACTAGTTTTTGAATCCTAAAGTTGAGAAGAATGATGACTGATAATCACATATTTTATTCATTAAGAAACTCTTATGTTTAGTCATTTACACTCTCCATATTCTTAATTGATTGAGTTTGGTATGATTTTGTGAGTTTGAGTTCAAATTGGTCCTAATTGAATATTTTCAGCATTATTGAGATTTGACACTGTTTTTGTATTTTGGCTATAACTTGAGTTCCTGATATCTGATAATCATGAATTTTACCTTGTAGGAAAGCTAAGAGGAAGCTCTACAACTTTGGTGAAGAGCTCGAAGTCCTAAACAGATGTCTAAGGGACCTAAGTTTACATGGAAGTCAGAATACGGGTTCTGTCACTAGAATCCGAATGGTGTGCACTCATAAAATCATATCTCAAGCTGTAATAATTGGGATGGGCTGAAATTTGGATAGTTGATAGTTAAGATCCAAATAAACAACGTTCATGAAGAACACTTTTTGAAAAAATGAAGTCTAATGGGTCAGTTTGAGCTTGCAAGTCGGAACAGAGGTGCTGAAGTTGGGTTTGAGCAACCTGCAGTATTTGGGTCATATCTTGGGCTGTAGGAAACCAAATTGGACGATCCAGATATGCATGTTATAGCCAAGACAAAGATCTACAACTTTCATGAAGAGTACTTTTCATGGGTCTGAGTATAGTTATTCGTTTTTGGCTTCCAAGTCAGACAAGACATTTTCATCCTCAACAACCCACTCAACTACTTCACTCACCAACCCACTCAACTACTCCACTCACTAACCCTCTCAACTACTCCACTCACCAACCCTCTAAACTACTCTACTCACCAACCCACTCAACCACCCCACTCATCCACCCACTCCCCTTTGTCATTTTGTTACCCTAGACTTCTATAAAAGGCACCATTGGTTATCATGAAAGTAACAAGTTGTATCCTCCTTCATTTCTCTCATAGTTTCTTCTTGTTTCTTCATAGTTTCTCATAGCTTTTTATATTTTGATGCTCCCCTTCATGGTTATGGAGGGCTAAGCTACTTTCGGTCAATTTAGAACTCTTGAAGAGATTGTGGTTTGGATTCTTGAGACCTTGGTTATGTATTGTATTTGATTTGTAATTGAATTCCTCTTTTCTTCTTCTCTTTTTCTTATTCTTGATCTTGAATGCATGAATGGTGATTCTATTTATGTTGATCTGATTTGATATTGGTTTAAGATTGAGATTTGTGATGAAACTTAGAACTGATTGATCTAAACTAATCACATAAATGAAGAATGAGATTTGTGATGAAACTTAGAACTGATTGATCTAAATTAATCACAGAATTGAAAAGGTTAGGTTACTGATTTGTGCCTAAGTTAATTGAATTCGATACTTGAAATTAACATAGATATTCATGAATGGTGTGATTGCGGATTTGTGTTTATCACTTGTTAATTGAATTCTAAACGATCGTCTAGTATGAATTCTGGATTTGATGCAGAGATCTCGGTTAGATCCAAATTAACAATTCAATTGCACTTCAAGTGTTCTATGAAGGGTCTATGATTGAATCCACCCAATCTTGGATAGGTTTCTAAATTGACTGCTCTTTAATTGTTATTTCTTCCCTTAATTTTGTTAAGTGCAATCTTAAACTGTCAAACCCCTCTTTGCTAACTTTCACTTGATTTGATTAAATTGCATCTACGATCCTCGTGGAGATGATCCGGTGTTGTCATTGTGCTACAAGCTTAGGTAATAACTTCGGTTATAATTTTGACTGAGTTTGGCGTTCGTCAATGGCTCACACTTGGAAGGGTTAAACCACTCTCTCATGGCAATATTCTTCTTCATAAAGTGTTTGTATTGTTTGAAATCTTTAGCTTTTGACTTACAAATCTGATGCTTGTCTCTAAGTGAGATGGGAGAAGGAATGCATTGAGAAAACCCAAGTTGTCTAGAGACACAAGAAGGTCGGTAGATTTGGAGGCTATAGTCTTTCGACTTTGGATAACTAGTAGAAAAGATTGAAGTGGTAAAGATGTTACTCCAAATGTTGTGGTTTTTAGCCTTTGCTCCAGGAGTTGAGCATAGATATGGTTATCAAAACCATTCAGGGCCACAGTTTTGAAGAGAAAAGGGAGAAAAATTAAAGTTATCTGAGTGACACTTCGTGTTTAGGAATAATGAAAAAAAGAATTTGAAATCCTCAACTTCCTTTCCTAGTTTCGAGGCATAATAAAGTTGGGACAATTGAGGACCTTCAATTGTATTGATAGTGGTTAAAGTAGTTGAACTCTGAAAATGAGGTTCTAGGATGGCGTTGAGCCAAAGCTGAAACAACCAGAAAGAACCTCCAAGTTTAGTAAAGGGTTTGGTTTTTGATCGAAGTAGGTTAATTGCTTCAGTCATTGAAGCATATAGTTGGGCAATAATCAATTTACCCAAACAATAAAGAAAGCCCTCATGAAGAAGGGTGGCTAAAGGAAGGAGAGATTTTGGAATTTGGAGAGATCTAGTGCAGAAAAGAAAAGCACTAAGCCAAAACATTAGGAAGGCCACATGATCTTCATTAGAGACTTCATCAGTCTCGAGATAGTTGTTCTCGATGAAGGAAGTTTAGGTTAACTTTATGAAGTTGGGCTCGATTGTTGTTATAGGACTTATGGTGCTTGTAATTACCCTGCCAAGAGGCTTTAGGCCAGTGGGTCAGCATCTCATAAGGCACATAGATAGAGTTAGTAGACCTATTCCAGAAAAATAAGGAACTAGTTAGCATAGGGGCATTATATTCCAAACACTCCCTACTCAAATGGATGAAATCGAAAATACCAGCTGCTTCCCAAGCAACCTGTTTGGCACCTTCGACTCAATTTAACCACCTACGATACAAAGATATGGTGTGGGAACTAGTAGGTGGTGAACTTCAAAAGATATTTGGGAAATAGTTAAAGAAATCAGTTTTGAGGGAAGAATGAAAGGCTAGGAATGACTCTCCTTCAATACAAGAGAAGAAAGACTAAATAGACTCATATTCTTCCAGAGGAAAGGTAGATCCTAGAAATGCTAGTCTTTTTTGGCCTACAGTGAAGGGAATCATTACCTGAGACTTCCAGAGCTCAGAGTTATCATTTGAAGGGTTTGGAGCATAAAGATTCCATGTTTCTTCAATGGAGTGGTTACTGTGGCAGCGTTGGACAACTTCGTTATGTCTTCTATCTCAGAGTTTGAGAGAGAAGCTTGAGCAGAGGTTGTTTTGGAAGAAGAGGAGGCCATTGTTGTGTGGTAACATCAAGGAGTATGAAGTTTTTAGGAAAAGAGGGAAGTCAGAAAGCTTGCAAGAAAGCTTTAGGAATCAGTAATGGTAGAAGGCTACGCAGAGAAGATTAAGAGAGAATGTAGAAAAAGGAAGTAAAAGGGAGAAGCCCCTTTTTCACTCTTTAAATAGGGATTTTCAAAAAAATAGAAGAAAGAAAAAAAAAGGAACGTGCATACGCTCCATTAATGTTGACATGATGGGAATACAGTTGAAGTTGTTTTATCAAACGTAGAGCTCATTCTATGAATTTTGAAGCGCGTTAGCAAGTTTCAAAGTGTAATTATTGGGTAAAATTAAAATAAACAGAATTTAGAGGAAAACGTTAAAAATATCTTATACTGATTTTATAGGCAAAATGCTGCCGAAATTTACTAAAATCAGACGAATAAAATGAAAAGATTCCATAATATATTTATAATATAAGAAAAATACTTTACGTAGTTTAAAAGTACTAGATATAGTCTACACATATTTAAAATGATGATTTTAAGCTATTCGGTTAAGAAAATAAATTAAAAATCTTATGCGATTGAGAAAATGATTTAAAAACATTACGCGATGTTCAAAAATGTCAAAATATACTTATGCGATTTAAAAATGTTTGTCAAAATGACGCGATTGTGAAAATGCGATGAAATTTCTATGCGACTAAATGATACAATGAGTTTTACTATCGGGCCAAAGTGGTGGACCCAGACATGTTGTAAGATAGTACTGTCAAGTGGGACAGGCTATATTTTGGTATATTGTGACTAAGGGCATTTTCATAAATATGGTAAAATATGGATATTAAGGGTATTTTTGTAATTTTAGATCATACTTAGAGTGTTGTGCCAATTTGGTTGATAATTGGTGATTGATTGACAAGACGAATTACACCGGGTTGTGGTGTGATAGGCGTAGTGTGGTTCATTATTTGAACTTGGAGGCGTTAGTGTGCGGAGAAACCCATATGTGGACAGTGGTAGCACCTTTGGGCCGTGATAACGGGCAACACACTAATGATCTCGACAAGCACTATTCTTAATCGAGGTCTGGTAGAGACTATTATGTACAATGCCTGTAGTACACGATGTTTGGACTGTGTACTACTACACGATGTTTGGACTGTGGGCTATAGACACGATGTTAGACAGTGCAATAGTTTGGTTGGGCAGCCAGAAGTACTATTAGTTCTTTTCGGATCATTCTCACTGATATTCGTGTTTAGCTCCATGGAGTAGGAATAAGTCAGTGTGTGTATCATTCATTATCTGCATTTTATTGCTTATTATAAACTATGATAACATGTATGATGTATTGTTTTGGTATACTGTATGTGATATAATGGTATGTATTACTTTGCTACATTATGCATGATATGTTGGTATGTACTATTGTGATAATTGTTTTGTATTGTCGTTTTATTTATTGCCAGGGTGGTAATGATGTAGATTGTCTCACCTCTTTATTGTACTGTTCTGCCTATTTCTACGTTATGTTTATATCATCGAAGACTATTATAATGGCGGCAAGAGGAGGTCAATTAGGTTTCTTTAGATTACAGTTTCTCGAAGGTGCTGAGGCTTGGTATGTCCACTGGGACACAGGACACATAGAGTATAGTGGTAACGTGACTTTATCAGTATGTAGGACTCGACATGGGTTCGTTACTACACATTACACGGTTGCTTTTATAGAGATTATTTTACCTATTACGAAGTTGTGGAATGAATTTCACCATACTCCTAGAGAGAACTTATATAATTTTGGGTCAAATTTCTATCGGTCAAGACATTCCCAACTAGGGAATTTGTCTTACAACAAGGGCTCATGTCTTAGGTGTTATGTTTTAGTTTTATGCTGACTTTTTACTGCTTTATTGAATATTTGTAGTTATAAATTAATTGTATACTTCAGACAAAAATCATATGTATATTATGGTGTGATTATATTTTGCTTCATTTTGTGTTCCTTGTCATTTTATTTAACGTTATAAGTATAAAAGGAAAAAAAAATTATCACTAATATTATTTATGTACCAAACGTTTTACAACTTGGGTAAGAATTTTATTTTATTTTATTTTACTGCATCGTAAATGTGACATCCCCACAAGGGTGTTACAATGGTGGATATGCCCAAAGCTACCATGGGCAATTTGGTGCCATCTTTGTGTAGCTGAAGCTTTTTCAAGGTATGCAAGCTGATGGACTGTGGCCCTTTTGAGCCGGTGTCCTTAGACGCCTCAGCCAAGAAAATACGACAGTGTTCCAGGATTGCTGTCACCAGCATAGCAAATGGTATAGCAGAGTTTTTCTTTTTCTTCACGTCTAGCATGTGCTCAATGATGTAGTATCCCCGGTTGATTGGTCTCCCAGTGGTCATTGTCCATAGGGACAACATGTCATCCTTTAGAACCTGAGAGTAATTCCCTCCCCTAGGAATCAAACCCCTAACCAGAAGATAGTGGAGTACCCTGTTCTCTATGGTTAAGCCAGTGGCCATGACCCTCTTCTTGGGATCACTGGGGGGATAATATCCTGACCTTATCAGAGAAAGAAGAATAGCCTTATGCTCAAATTCATGACCCCAAATCCTAGCATTTCCACAAAAATTTGCTCCATCAAGAGTGAGTTTGGTCAGCCTATACCATTCAGGCATAGTGATCTTGATCTGTTGCTTCTTCACCTCAGAAATTAAACATTCATCCTCATACTTCAGATTGGCATAAAATACTCTCACTAAATTTGGATAGATGACCTTCTCAATGCTAAGGAAACCCAACAGTCCTAAGGATTCAATGGTTCTAAAACTTTCCAGGGGTTCACTCTCACAGAAAGCAATAGGGAGATACTTTCCTGAATAACTTAGCTTTCTTCACGGTGGAGAAAAGGCGAGTGAGGTCCAGGCCTGAAATGCTGCATAGAGCTGCACGTGAGGATTCTCCAATGACAACCCCTGTTCTGGGGCATTTTGAACAGTGAGAAGGCTCTGCCATTTGATGAGGAAGAAGAGAATGGGATGAAAGGAATGTGGTTGGAGATGAGTAAGGGAAGAGAGAAGGATGAGAGAGGGATAATTTAGGGCAGAGAGGGAGAGAGTGTTCGTGAGAGGTGATGGGGAGATTTGGGTGATGGATTGTGATGGGATTTGAGAGATAGGCTGTGTAGATAGGGGATTTTCGAGTGAGAAGGAGGTGAAATGGAGGGATTTAGGTGAAATTTGAGTGAGAAAAGAGGGATTTGGAGGTTGGGTCTTCATGGGAACAGAGGAGGAAGACGAACAAGGTTTCTGATAAATGAAGCCTGCGCGCGTCAGAAAACCTTTTAAAAACCCTATGTAATCGATTACATTGGTATTGTAATCGATTACAAGCCTTCTGTTACTCATGTAATCAATTACATTTTTGGTATAATTGATTACCATACTTCTGGGGAACCTTGTGATCGATTACATTATTGGTGTAATCGATTACAAAAGTTGTGTAATTGATTACATGCTTAACAGAACCTTTGTAATCAATTACAAAGGCATTGTAATCGATTACCAGCATACTTAAACTCAGATTTTACATTCCAAACAGCATAGAATCAATTTTAAACTATTCAAATCAGTTCCAGAACATCTTAAATCAATTCAAATCATCATAAAAGCATATAATCTAATCGTATTATGATTCAAATCACATAATTGTGTAAAATTACTACTTTTACCAAGAATTACACCTTTTTCGGTGAAATTGTGAAGTTGTTGAGTTCCTTCGAAGTCTTTTGACATGAGGGAGCACCTGCAAAACAACTTAGGGGAAATGTCTGATGCTCAAGTCAGTATTGGATTCAAATATGATTAAAAATCAAGGATTATGCAGTAAATGGTTACAATTATGCAGAAAGCAACATGCTATGGTATATTGTGCAGCAAATTGATTTTTGGTTTATGCAGCAACTAATTAACTTATGCACGATTGATCCAATATATCGAGTTCATTTCTTATAAAAGAAAAATGCTTCTTTTGCTAGGAGCTTAGTGAAAATGTCAGCTAGTTGCTTAGTGGTTTCTACAAATTCAAGCATACAATCACCCTTTTAAACATAGTCTCTAATGAAATGATGTCTTACTTCAATGTGTTTAGTTCTAGAATGCAAAATGGGGTTTTTAGACAAATTTATTGCACTAGTATTATCACATCTTATGGGGATGTGATCAAGCTCAAGACCGTAGTCCAAGAGTTGTTGCTTCATCTAAAGGATTTGAGCACAACAACTCCCAGCTGCAACATATTCAGCTTTAGATGTAGACAATGCCATACTATTTTGTTTCTTGCTATGCCAAGAAACTAGTGAGTTTCCAAGCAAGTGGCATGTCCCACTAGTGCATTTCCTATCAATTTTGTATCCAGCAAAATCAGAATCAGAATACCCAATAACGCTACATGAGGCACCCTTAGGGTACCACAAACCCATTTATGATGTGCCTATTAGATATTTCATTATTCTTTTAACAGCACTTAGGTGTGATTCTTTAGGATTAGCTTGATATCTAGCACATATGCATACACTAAATATTATATCAGGCCTATTTGCAGTGAGATAAAGGAGTGAGCCAATCATACCTCTATATTTTGTAATTTCTACAGATTTACCTCCTTCATCCTTGTCCAAATAGCAAGAGGTGCCCATAGGAGTAGCCATATGCTTGGCATTGTCCATTCCAAACTTCTTGAGCAGCTCCTTACAATACTTGGATTGGCTTATGAAAGTCCCTTCTCTTGTTTGTTTGATTTGGAGACCAAGGAAGAAGTTGAGCTCACCCATCATGGACATCTCAAACTCACTTTGCATAATATTTAAAAATTCTTTACAAAGAGAGTTGTTAGTAGCTTCAAATATAATGTCATCAACATAGATTTGAACTAGAAGTATGTCATGTATTTTATGTTTTATGAAAAAGGTAGTATTAACTTTGCCTCTTGAAAAACTTTTTTTCAAAAGGAATTTGCTCAACCTTTCATACCAAGCTTTAGGAGCCTGTTTCAAGTCATACAAGGCCTTTTTCAGTTTAAAAACATGGTTGCGCATTTCAAAATCCTCAAAATCAGGAGGTTGTTCCACATACACCTCTTCTTGTATATAACCATTTAAAAAGACACTTTTGACATCCATTCCTCTTCTTGTATATAACCATTTAAAAAGGCACTTTTGACATCCATTTGAAAGAGTTTGAAATCCATGATGCAAGCATATGCAAGTAACATTCTAATGGCCTCTAATCTAGCTACAGGAGCATAAGTTTCTTCATAGTCTATACCTTCTTCTTGATTATAGCCCTTAGCTACAAGCCTAACTTTGTTTCTTATTATTAAGCCCATTTCATCAAGTTTGTTTCTAAAGACCCATTTGGTGCTAATTATAGGATGATCATTGGGCCTTGGAACTAATTCCTAAACTTGATTTCTTTCAAATTGATTTAGTTCTTCTTGCATGGCCAAGATCCAATGTTAATCATTAATGGCCTCATTTATGTCTTTAGGTTCAACTTAAGAGACAAAAATTAAGTGATTACATGCATCTCTAAGTGAGTTTTGAGTGATTACCCCTTTTGATACATCACCTATCACCTTGTCGAGAGGGTGATATCTTGATGTCCTCCATTCCTTGGGTAGATCTATGATTTCTGAATCCTTTTGCCATGAGTGATCAAGGAGTCTCTCTTTTTGCTTGTTGGACTCTTTGTCTTGATTTTTCAAGTGCATTTTTGCCAAGATTTCTGCAACATCATCAACAAGCTCCTTTCTCGGCTCATTTGGGTTAGTTTCATCAAATGCAACATGTATAGACTCTTCTATGGTCATAGTTCATTTATTATAGACTCTAAAGGCCTTACTATGTATAGAATAGCCAATAAATATTCTCTCATCAGATTTTGCATCAAACTTCCCCAAGTCATCATTTCTATTATTTAAAACAAAACATTTACATCCAAAGACATGAAAGTGTGACACATTTGGCTTCCTTCCCTTATACAATTCATATGGGGTTTTCTTTAAAATTGGCCTTATTAGGGCTCTATTCATAACATAACAAGTGGTGTTAACCGTATCCGCCCAAAAATACTTAGGAAGGTTAGCCACATTGAGCATAGTTCTTGCCATTTCCTCTAAAGATCGATTTTTCCTTTCTACAACACCATTTTGTTATGGTGTTCTAGGGGCAGAACAATTATGCTCAATGCTATGTTTTTCACAAAAAGTTTCAAATTCATGGTTTTCAAATTCTCCACTATGGTCACTTCTTATGAATGCAATACAAAAACTTTTTTTTGTTTTGGATAACTTTGGCAAGCTTTTTAAATGATTGAAAAGCATCATTTTTGTGGACCAAGAATAATGTCCATGTAAATCTAGAAAAATCATCCACAATCACCAATGCATGGTAATTCCCACCAAAGCTCATAGTTCTAGAGGGACCAAAAAGATTCATGTGCAAAAGTTGTAAAGGTCTAGAAGTTGAAACCATGTTTTTAGCTTTAAAAGAAACCTTTACTTGTTTTCCCTTTTGACATGCATCACAAAGTTTGTCTTTTTTAAATTTGAGCTTTGGAAGTCCAATTACTAGTTCTTTAGAAACCAATTTGTTTAAGTGATCCATGTGAATGTGAGCAATTCTTCTATGTCATAACCATAAATCATTTTCTTTACTCATAAAGTATTTAGCATCATTTGAAAAAATATCATCAAGACTAATTATATATATATTATTAACTCTATGGCCAACAAACTTAACTTGCTTATCATCCTTTCCCTCAATTATGAAACAAGAGGAATCAAATATAACTTTATTGCCTTTATCACATAATTGACTAATGCTAAGCAAATTATGTTTAAGTCCTTTAACAAGCAAAACATTATCAATTGATGATGAAGGGATCTTACTAACTTTGCTAATTCCAAGGATCTTCCCTTTGTTGTTATCACCATATGTGACATGACCATGCTTCTTGGGAGCAAGGGAGGAGAACTTAGAGCCATCACCGGTCATGTGCTTAGAGCAACCACTATCAAGATACCAACTTGAGCTTTTGGTCTTCAAGCACACCTACAACACACATTCAAATTTTAACCTTTGGTACCCAAATTGTCTTGGGTCCTTGTGTGTTAGAGTTAGGCATGGTGCCTTTAGGAACCTAAACCCTTTTGATTCCAACCTTGGTGTTTATGTTCTTTCTAACATTGCAAGTGGATGCACTATGCCCTTTCTTACTACGATAAAAACATTTGACAAATGGACTACTTAAAGTATTTGAGGAAACAAAGAAATTCTTATAAGACTTTTGATGGTTATTTGGATTAAATCCTAAACTCGCTTTTTGAAAAACACATTTTTGTTTCCCTAACAACACATTCAAGTTGTCTCTTCTAGAAGTAAATTTTGCAAGAGTGTTGTTCAAATCTTCAATTTCTTTTTCAAATGCTTTGCATGATGAGCAATGTAATGATATGGATGTGTTATCATGTGAGGGGTAAGCCATGCATGATGAGTTAACATCAATAAGTCCTAAGGTCTCATTTTCAATCTTAAGCTCATTTATCTCCTTGCTTAAAATAGAAACTTTGTTTACTAATAAGGAGATTGTTTTGTTAGAGGATAAAACCATTTTTGTGAGCCTCAAAGATTTATCATGCAATTCTTGAAAAGCGTTTTGCAATTCATCAAAAGAAAGTGGAGATTCTGAGTTAGAAGATGTTACCTCGGTGTCGCTCTCTCCACTTTCTTCTCTTTGAGCCATGAGACAAAGATGGGCTTCTTCATTCTCCGAACTATCGGAAGAGCTTATGTCATTTTCCTCCCATGCTATATATGCTCTCCTTCCTTTCTTTTATTTGGAAGACCTTTTCTCAAACATTTCCATCTTCTTAAGATACATCGGACACTCTATTTTCATGTGCCCCGATTTTCCACATTCATAGCATTTTGGAGGAGTAGAGGATCCTTCTCCTTTGTGATACACTTTCTTTTGAGGAAATGGTGGTCTTCTTTGAAATCCTTTTTTCTTTAGGAATCTTCCAAACTTTCTCACAAGGAGACTAAGATTCTCCTCACTTAACTCAACATTTTCTGCATCCTCTTCACCATCTTCATCATCATCTTCAATTATAGAAGAGGTGGCTTTGAGTGCAATTCCCTTCTTCTTTTTATCATGCTCTTCATTTTGATTGAGCCTATTTAGTTCCAACTCATGTTCTTGAAGCTTCCCAAATAAGGTGGCTAGAGACATTGTTGATAAATCTCTTAATTTCGTAATAGCCGTTACTTTGGGTTACCAATTCCTGCTTAAACATCTCAAGACTTTGTTAATAAGATCCTCATTAGGAAATGTCTTTCCCAATGAGGTAAGATGATTAACAATATAAATAAATCTCTTTTGCATATCTTGAATACTCTTACCTTAGTTCATTCTAAACAATTCATATTCATGAGTAAGAGTGTTTATTCGAGATCGCTTTACCTCACTAGTACCTTCATGAGTTACTTATAAAGTATCATATATTTCTTTTACTGTCTTACAATTTGACACCCTAAAGAATTCATCATACCCCAAGGATGTGGTTATGATGTTCTTGGCTCTCAAATTGTATTGAACCTTCTTTTTATCCTCATCAGTCCATTCATTTCTAGGTGTATTAATTTTCACATCATCTTTAGTATGTGTGGGAACAAAAGCACCATTTTCAATGGCGTCCCACACATCAAAATCAATAGCTTCAATAAAATTTTTCATCCTTTCTTTCCAATAGGCATAACCATCCCTATTGAAATAAGGAGGTCTGTTTATAGAAGAACCTTTATTTGAAAAACCATTTGAAGCCATCATTTCTCTTGAAGCTGCTAAGCTCTTTATACAAGAGTCTAACTTTGATACCACTTGTTACTAAGTGGCCTCAATACTCAAGAGAGGGTGAATTGAGTATGTAAAATAAATTCGTAAATCTTTCACAAAACGTTTGATAATCAATTTTTGTTGAAGCTATTGGATGATTAGAGATGATTGAATAGATGAGATAAACACTTTTACTTATAAATGTAATAGCCAAAGGAAACAATATTCAAGCAATTCAATAAAATAATGCACAATGTAAAGAGAAGGGTTTAGAGAAAACAAACACAATGATTTATCCTGGTTCGATCACCAATCCACTTGTAATCTACATCCAGTCCTCAAGCAACCACTAGAGATTTTCCACTATATCTTGAAGCTTCAATAGGTGCTTGACAACCTTTACAACCTTGAATACTCAACACTTTGGGATACCTCACCCTTGGAGCTTGAGTCTCTTCAACTAAGGGATGCCTCACCCTCTTCACAAAATAATTTAGATTGATGGAATGAAACTCTCACAAGAGTAGATGATTACAAATTGAAGCTCTAATATGCTCTCAAAGAATAACTCAAGTTTTTCACACAAAAAAAAGCAAGAATGGATTTGAAGATTAAATCTCGTATTGAAGTATTGGTAATCAGTTTGTAGTTCAAGATCAACCTCTAATGAAGTCCTAACATTGATATTTATAAGTTTTGTAAGTAAAGGAGTCGTTGGGACCTTTTAGCCAAGCATTAAATGCCATTAATATAGCCGTTGGACTCTGTCAGATTGCTTGTAATCGATTACACAGCAAATGTAATTGATTACATTATTGTTCCATCGTGTTCTTGGCTTTCTGGGCTCTGTGTAATCGATTACATTCTTGGTGTAATCAATTACAGGGCTTCTGAATTACGTGTAATCGATTACAATATCCATGTAATCAATTACATGACTCCTTGAACGTGTTCTTGCCTTTCTGGGCACATTGTAATCGATTACCAACTTGGTGTAATCGATTACAAGGCCTCTGACTTGCTTGTAATCAATTACAATACTCATGTAATCGATTACAAGGCCTCTGTTTGCTGTGTAATCGATTACAAATATCATGTAATCGATTACATTGGCCTTTGAACACATTTTTCATGTCCAATTAAGTTTGTAAGCCATTTCTAACACTTCAAGACATTTGATTAAACATAAATCCTTTTATGAGTGTTAAATCTAAGATTGAAAATAAAGTTTCTTTGAAAAACATATTTAGCTTTGAATTTTCACACTTATTTTGGAAATGATATATGAAAAATCATTTGAGAAATCTTGAGAGCATTTAACATTAATGTTCTAAGTTTTATGACTAAATAAACCTTTTGACTCCTTTCTTTTGCACTGTTCTTCATTTTTGCACTTGATCTTCTTCTTTGACTTTATTATCATAAAAAACCATGTGACATGCTTTAAGGACATAAGCATTCACAAGCGTGAGGTTGAGTTTGCTATGTGTGCCGCGGCGAGCCAAACTCCCTGCCGCGGCGTGCTACTCGCGGCCTGCTGCAGACTAAGAACTTGAGAGCTGGGCGTCGCAGCGTGCTCATAGTTATACCGTAGCGTGAGCACCAGATAGGCTAAAATTGTCATTGACGATGTTTTGAAGCTATGGACTAGATAAGATCATTAGTATATGCTTCCTAAAGTGTGTGAGGACACAAATAAGGATATTTCAAGAGAAGAACTATCACCTAGTAAGTATGAGAAAGTATAAGACCTTTAAGCTTTCAAAAGTGAAGGATTGCCCTAGGTAAGGACATAGCACCTTAGGCAACCTAATGTTGCATTAGATATCACTCAAGATGTGATGAGATGATGCAGTGGAGATAAGTATACTAGGATGAATTGTAAGATTCACTTTAGTAAGAATAAGGAAGGTATAAGCCTTAGGATATCCAAGAGTAATGGATTACCTTTGGAAGGTACTTAGAACTTTAAGCAACAAAGATTTGTAAGTAAGAACCACTCTTGAGTTAGATTCACTTAAGTAGGATAAGGTTATGTATTTAGTTCCGAAGAGGGGATGTTATGTACTAAGTCTATAGCTAAATGGGACCTTGTGTAATGTAGAATATACAATAGGATGAATGTTGACTTATAAGCTTGTTGCATTCAATAAGTATGTAAAGTTCTAGAGAAATGCTCATTTATTTCCTTAAGCAAGGTTGAATGTGGCATTAGCTAAGAAAGGCTCTTTCATAAGGATGAGTTGAGTCTATTGGAAAGTTAATGTGGTATTTATGTAAGAGGTGAACATAACACTATACTTTTTACACACTAGTTAGTTAATCTAGCTTGTATGTGAAAGCTATGAGAACCTTAGTGCAACTAAGAGTAATGGTTTGCAATAGGTGAGTATCTAACACCTCAGTAACATAGTGTTGTACCTCAGTAACATAGTGTTGTATAGAGATCACTTAAGAGTTATGAGTAATGAGGTGGTGTTTAGATATAAGTATGTATATATGCAAATGGAAATGGTCTAGTAGTATTGATCTTAGTGAGTATCCTTTGATGCCCATTCATGAAGGACAAGGGAAATTCATGGGTGTCTGATAGACTCTTTTGAGCAAGGACATAACCCTGATATCTCGATAGTGTCAAGGCCAAGGGAGATAAGTGGGGAGTCCGTAAGGTTCTTTTGAACAAAGATTCAGCCTGAACTTCTCAGCGTGCCAGGATACGTATGATGTGAGGATGAACTTTTCCTCTATTTATCACAAGATAATATACTGAATCAGTTCCTAATGAATATCTTTGTTTTCAAAATAAACCCCCACATGTATTTCAAAACAAAACATTGCACGAGCATATCTTTAGGATCTTCTTAGGCATAATCATATTACATATCATCCTCATTGCATTTACAGACAGTTGTTTGGGCATTGTCTATTGCTGTTGGTATTTATAATTATATGGGTAGTTGTTTATATCCAATGGTATATAGGGTATCAGTTTTAGACCACACTACTTAGTAGTGTGCAGTTATGAGTTTTAGTGGAGGAAACTCCTATGTTAGTAGTTATAGTAATTTTTATATTTGTTTTATACAATGCTATGGCTAGCTAGTATTGAAATTACTTTTACTGAGAATTATAATTCTTACCCCAATTGTTCTTCGATGTAAATCTAGGTACAGGCCCTATCAAAGGAATGAAGATGAAGTATGAAGTCTAATATAATTTTTATATGCTTTAGTTGATAAAGCTGATGTATAAAGTTTATATTTACTTTGTATGTTTTAAGTAGTATGTATTACAATATGCCCTTTTGTGGCAAGTGTTGTATATATATATATATATATATGAGTTTAAGTTTTTTCACAATTTCTCAAG
The DNA here is from genome assembly GCA_029884595.1 of Ormosia semicastrata. Classification (NCBI taxonomy): domain Eukaryota; kingdom Viridiplantae; phylum Streptophyta; class Magnoliopsida; order Fabales; family Fabaceae; genus Ormosia; species Ormosia semicastrata. Next base: position 34,462,379 of record JAQQTO010000047.1, on the reverse strand, counting down.
ACTTTCTATAATTACTCATTGTGATTATGGATATATGTTAGTATGTAGTATGTAGAAGTGACATCTCTAATATTGTTTATCTTTATATATCTCTGTTTATGTAGGATATATCTAGATATCTGTATTAGGATGTTACATTATGTTATCAAAGCAGTTCATCCTGTTGAGCCGAGGTATGGACTGACTGTGCTTAGGCATAAGTAGCAGTTTAGTAGAATGTTATGCATTCATTTATCTCTTTATGTGATATGTAAGTGGAATTGCATGACTAGTCTTAGGTATGGATGCTATTGGCTACTGTCGAACAGTTACATGATATTGAGCCTAGCTAACTCAATATGTAATGTTTTGTGTGTACAGGAAACTATGGCAACTATCGAGCGAACCTATGAAACTAGGTGACTGGTAAAGGAGGAGATAACTAGAGCTCTTAGAGTAATGACTGCTGTATTGTGAGAGCAGACTGCCATTAGTAGAAATCTATTAGAAGCGATAGAATAGGACTCGCATAGTTAATTACGGGAACAAGAAAGAATTTTTGAGGGATCAGTATTTCTCAGAGTTCAGGAAAGTTACTCCATTGTTTTTCAAAGGAGAATTTGGTTCAGTCAGAGTCGAAAGATGGCTTCATGTGATAGAAGAGATCTTTGAGGTCATGACGTGTGCTGATGGATAGAAGGTGACCTTGTTTCATAAGGGTTAGTAGGAAAAACTGAAAGCTGTTGAGATGAAGCAGAGAGGTTACTAGAAGAGATTGGTACTCGAATCACCTGGTAGGTGTTTAGAGCTACTTTCCTAGATAAATATCATTCCCTTGAGTTATGGAAGGCAAGAGAAATTTAGAAATTTTTAAAGTTTGAGCAAGGGGATATTACTGAGGATTAGTATGCAGAGCAATTCAAGGAATTTCAAGAGTTCTTTTCTTATTTTACGTCCAATCCAGATGAAGATTGGAAGTGAGTAAAATTTGAAGTAGAACTTGAAGAGGGCATTAGAAGAGTTGCGAAGCAAAATGAGGTTAAGGACTTCTTCACTCTAGTCAGTAAGTGCAGATTTGTAAAAGCAAATAATCTCAGAGCCTCAACGGAACAAGAGTTAGAAGGTTTCCTAAAGAGGAAAAGATCAGATGTTGAGATCAGTGAGGGTGCCTCTTGGTCTCAATTTTTTTAACAAGCAAAGGAACACAGGTTCAAGTGGAAGCTTAGGGTGATGATGAGTATGAGTAGGGTGCTTTTGAGATGAGCAACCTTAAAGGAAAGAGGTAAATCATACTCCAAGTTACCAAGATGCGTAAGTAGAATATAGATTAGAGTGCGCAGTAGAGGTAATGAAATCTTCCAACTTAGTATGAGGTAAGAGCACATGTAAAGAGAAATCTTTTAAGGTGTGTATAAGGAGAGTATGGATTTACTTTGTAAATCATGTTAGTTTATTTTGTGAATCTAGTTTGCTTACCTAGTTAGTATAGTTTAGTTGCTAAGAGAGACAAATGATGTTATGTTCTTGTTTAGTTTAAGTGTGAGACTGTGCTCATGTTAGGCAGTCAAACGAAGCAACTATGGAGACTAAATGTATTTTTCTAGAAAGGATGATTAGGTAGATCAGTTAAGAGAAGCTTTGGTTTTTCTCACGAGATGATATAAGACCTGGTTGTTAGAGAAGTAAAGTTAAGAAGAGTAGATTTCTAAGAGTTTTCCAAGATTACGAAAGGACATGAAGAGTATGTCAAAGGCAGTTTTGGAAACTTTTGGAAGAGAAGTGGTTAGGTGCCAAGTAAACCGAAAGTTAGTTTTGGGTTATGAGTGGTATAGTTTAAATGTCATGTAATTTTGTAAGAAAGGAAATTGCAGAGAACCCTAACGGAGTTTAAGAAGAGGTACAAAGGGAAGAGTAACCATTGTAACCGAAGGCAAAGAGTCTATCACTGAACTTTAGTGCTACCCATATTTGGCTAACTAAGAAAGGTAGTACTCAGTAGTGCACTTTGGAGAGTAAGTATAGTTTCCAAGAGTTGAAGAGGAGGTAGATTACTACGTTAGTGTTGGTAATTCTAGATTCCCATGAGAACTTTGAGGTAGTCAGTTATACTTCGAAGAAGGGACTAGGGTGTATTCAGATGCACTAGAGGTAGGTAGATGCCTACGCATCAAGGCAGTTAAACCTGCAAGAGAAGGACTACCCTAGGTATGATTTGGAATTAGTCACAGTGATGATTACCTTACAGTTATGGAGACATACCTCATGAGGAGTCTAGTTCGAGATGCTCAGTGATCATCATAGTTCAAGATGCATATTAATAAGAGGAAGCTGAACATGAGGCAGAATAGATGGAATGAGTTTTTCAAGGCTTATAACCTTAAGTTATGATATCATTCGGGTAAGACCAAATTAGGGGTCAATGCACTAGGTAAAAAATTCCTACAGGTGTCTCAGATGATAGTCCAAGAGAGAGTGAATTTCTTAAGAGTTTTTAGAATTTGAGTCTCGCGGTGACTATGATTCTAGATAGTCTCTCAGTGAGCAAAGTGGACATAGTAAGAGGCCTAAGGATTCAAATTTTTAGAAACTTGGAGGGAGAATGAAACTCCAAAGGACAAGAGTGAGCAGATCTTCTAAGGAACCCTATAGGATTTTGTTATGACTAAGAGGGAAGGACGAAGTTTAGAGACAGACTTTGTTTTCCAAGAGGGTCAAAAATCAAGAAAGGGATCCTGGAGGAAGCTTATAAGAGAAGTGTACCATCTATCTAGAGGCTACCAAGGTTTTTCAAGAGTTAAGAAAGATGTATGGTGGCCTAGTATGTTAAGGAACATAGCAAGATACGTTAAGTTGTAGGTAAAGGTGGAGAGATTAAGTAATCTTTCCACTTTCACTAAGTAAAGTTATCTATTTTCTAGATAAAGTGGTTTAACTACTTATGAAAGAAATAGTTAAGATGCATGGAGTTTTAGTGAATGTAATGTCTGAAGGGGATACTAGGTTCACAGTTGGTTTTGGAAAGCCTTACAAGGAAAAGTTCAAAACTAAGTTATATTTTAGTACAGCTTACCATCCATAAACAAAGGGGTCAAGAGCTTAGAGATAAGCCAATTTCCTCTAACAAAGGTGCATTTAGAAGTTGGTGGTGAAAAAGGACTACATGGTAGTTGGAATTCCCTGTTAAGAGAGTTACCCAGAGTTGTTTGCTTGAGTGAGCAATTTTGGGGACAAATTTTGAAAAAGGAGGGGAGAAATGTAATGCCCTTAATAACATGTTAGACTTGTATATGGTTACAAAAGGTAGCATATTACTTGCTTAACATGCCTGTGAAGTTTTGTGACAAACTGGGTTCGGTTAGGCACTTAGTTGCAATACAAAAGTTGAAAAATAAGTTAAAATGACTCAGATAAGGACTTAAAAGGTTAAGTTGAGGGGAACTGTAACACCCCCCTCAGGGTATCACATTTCAAACCAACTTCTTATAAAATCCTTTACCCAAGTTATAAAATATTTAATATTATTAAAATACGGGTTTCAAAATTTCGTTTCGTGGATAACATAAACTTTACTGAATTAGAAAAACACAATGATATAAAGACTGGATTAAATACATTTCTCGTATATAACATAGATTTGTAACATCTTCATTACACAAAACTCACGTATTCCAAATAAAATATAATTACCATATAAAAACTCGATCTGACCCAAGTTCAAAACACCTAAAGACATAAGTCCTTCTCAGAAGACAAATTTCCTAGCTAGGAATGTCTCAACGGATAGAAATCCGAGCCAAAGATAAATCGAAGTCCTCTCCAGGAGTATAGTGAAAATCATTCCACAACTCCCTGATAGGTAAAACAAACTCTGTATAAACAACCGTAAAAGATGAAGTAATGACCCCATGGCGAGTCCTACTTACTGATAAAGTAATGTCGTCACAATACTCTATATACTCAGAGTCCCAATGAACACGCCAAGCCTCAGCACCTTCAAGAAACTGTAGTCTAAAGAAACCTAGTTGATCCCTCCTTGACGTCATCGTAGTCTTCATAGATGTAAGCATACAATAGAAATAGACAGAACAATACATCAAAGATGTGAGATCTCCTACATCGCATACCAATATGGCAGTAAAGAAACGATACGAACAACAACGTCGTTCCATACATATAATCCATAATTAATATAAAACCAGTAGATATATTCATAACATTTAATAGATAAACAATCCAATAAACTTGAAACACAATATCAAGCACAATGATAATACCACAATCATATTGTATCACAATAATACTATATCACGACAGTATAAAATGCTAACTATGCATATGCACGATGTGTATGCTGACCATCCTTATGCACAATGCAACCAATTCCTACTCCATGGAGTTAGACTCAAATTCAGATATGAACGTTCTAGAAGATTTGTCCCCCCTAAAAGACAATCTACGCCAGATCATGAAAAGAAATAGTGGTTGTCGGGCTGCCAGTGCGTTGCAGTCGGTTTATCACGGCCAGGGGTATATATATATATATTGTGATATCATAATGACAAAATGAATCACCGCGCCCTGACATCCCCTAAGATCTGGTCCAGATCCACTATCCTGTGAGTTCCCGTTCACTCTTTAGGCATAAAACGCCACAACAGCCACTGGTTGTATAATGCTCAAATGCATATCAAACTACCGTTGTACCGTTTCCAATGATATTAAAGCAACTGCCCATACAATTGTCCAATACCATTAGTATCAATGATATTATATAACCGCCCATACAACTACATAATACCAATGATCCACTCGGGTCTAGAACTTCGATTCCACAAACACAATGCTAAAACCATAAACCAGTTAGGTACAGTATGTCGGCCCTACAGCAAAACTTGCTGTTCCTCTTAATCGCGTAGCGATATTAAAGCATTTTCACAATCGCATAACACTTTAGTTACGTTTTCAAATCGCATAATGATTTTCAACGTTTTGTCAATCACATAAAGTTTTTAAAACATTTTCTCAATAGCGTAACTAAAAATACTATTTTTAAATCTCATAATAGTTTTTCTACATATTTTCAATCGCATAAAATATTTCTAACATATTTTAAGCTTAAATTAAAGCTTTTCTCATTGAATATCAAAATTGGACTTTAATCCCAATATTTCCTTAATAAATCACTTTTAAATAATATTTTCTAATATTTTATTCACAAAATCGTATTTCTTTGATTAACTTGGAATATTACTGCACAAAATTTCCTAACGCGCTTCAAAACCCAAAGGGTGAGCTATACATCAGTAAATTTCAAGTTTTAAATTTTATCTTACTTAATAACTTATTTACACTAATTTAATTCTAAAAAATCAGTTTACTTTCTTTCTAAGTCTAAAACCTATCAAATTCTTTTCCTATTAATCAAATACCTAAGTTTACACTTTAGTAAAATAATTTTGGATCTAAGACATTAAAAATGGCATGTTGGCTGAAATTTCACTATAGTTTTCTCAAATCACATTTAATTATTTTCTATCACTTTATTCTTTACAAAATCTCCTAATCCAATTTGTTATCATTAAATTATTTAATTCATATTTAGGAAAATAATTTAGAACACTTGGCTCCCTTGGTGATGTTGAGGTCGTGAGCCATCAATTGGTCATTGGAACCAAAATTCTTTCCTTTCTCATGTGATTTATGGTATGCAACATGCATCAATCATCAAAACTATACCATAAACATTTCATATATACTATCAAAATCACATATCATCACATATATCCAAAAATCAACTATAACAATTCCATGCATAATATCACATCATATAAAAATGCATAATCAAGCAAGCATAAACCAATAACCACACAATCGAGTGAATAAATCCTCACATAAATTTTTCACTCATAAACACAAACAATCCATTCCTTCACCACCACATATGGCCGATGAGGTTAATCTCCCTCTTACCTGGTGTGTAGCTTCCTAAGCTCCTCGTTTAATCCACTTTGTATCAATCTTTCACCACCAAGTAGGTCTTAGAATCAAGTCAAACACATAAAAATTAGTATCTAAGGCTTGATTAAGATGATCAGAAATCAAACATGGTCTTAGGATTCCAAGAATCAGATAAAAAATCAAGTTTCAAGATCTTTACCTTGAAACCTTACAACTTAATTCCAAGAATCAAGCTTAAAGATAATTGATTTAGACTAAAGTTTCAACACCAAAGAGTCTTAGAATGATGTAAGGATTCAAGAAGTGAGGTTGGATTGAATTAAACAAATTTGGAAGGTGCTTTTAGGGTGGTTGGTCGTGAACTATACAAGAAGAGAAAAGTAAGAGCTTTTGTGTTCTTTGCTTGATGGATGGATGAAGATGAATAAATCTTGAGAAGTTCACAACATGAAAGTTGCTTGGATGGATGAGAGGATTCAAGAGATGATGTTAGATGAAATCATGGAAGTTTAGAGGTAGATGTTGGGTGTAGTGGCTGAATTCTTCAAGAGAATAAGTGAATGGAGTTTTTTTGTGTGTTCTTGGATGAGAGAGAAAATGGAAAGAATTGGTTTATGTCACAAAGTGTTACAAATGAAATGGAATAACCTATGTTTCAAGTCCTTGGCCATGAAGTTGCTTAGGATAGAAGGTTTAAGACTTGTTTAGCAAGATAGAAACAATTGCACATGGCTTCATATGCTCTCATATGGCATAAGTCACTAAATTGTCATCCTTTGGTCATTAGAAAATTCAAGAACATGCTAGAATGGCCTAGTAACCGTGTGGCTCAATGGAAAGCTAACTTAGTTTTGATTTCAATTAGTTTCTAGTTACATCTAGTTTAGGTAGTTAGTTCAATTAAGCTAACATAGTTAGGTTATTTAGTTACATAATTAACTATCTAGTTACTTGATTGGATCATGCATTGATCATCCTTCTAGAAAAACCCTAGATATTTTCTTGTAACTATGAACTCTAAGTATTAGTAAACTTAGTTTGTTCCATTTAGTTACTACTTAGGCTATTTAGAGTAACTAAGTTAGATTATCTAGTTTCTTGCTAACTAGTCTAACTATTTTTGTTGACTTCATCTCCTAACCATTGATTTAATCTAAGGTGGATATCCTATGCTTCCTTATCAAGTTTGCTCTCACACCATTGATTAGATTAATGGTGATGATCAAAGGCTTCTTCATTAAGTTTTTCATCCAACAGTTTAAAATAAAGTCCATGCCACTAAGTTTGACCAATTTCTATTAGTTAGTCATAAAGCTAGGCAATGATGGTTCATAATGACACTTAAGATATTTAACTTAGATATTTTCTGTTTAGATACTTTCACTTAGATATTTTACATAGATATTTTACTGAGATATTTTACTAAGATATTTTATTGGGATATTTAGGGAGATATTTTCTGTTAGATATTTTATTTTTAGATATTTATCCGTAGATATTTTACTAGGTGAGTCATTGTTTCTACAAATTTCTAGAGAAAGAATAATAAGATAAGCTTGAAAGAGTAAGTAGCCAATTTGAATTTGTCTTCTAGCTTGAGTAATCAATTTGAATTTCTCCTCTTCAACTTGAGTATTCAATTTGCCTTCTTCTTGCTTGCCATTGGTTCATCAATTTGAGTCATCGGCATCAAGATATTTTTCCAGAAAATATTACCCAATGGACAACAGCTACTGCTATTATTACTCAATGGATATAGAAAACTCAGATAAAGAAAATCTCCATCAACTGTTCCCGGCTTCAGGTTTAGTAAGATCCCCCGATTCCGCCTTAACAGTCCGAAAGTTTCTAGTTCAGGAAAAAATTTTATTTTTCTGGACACGCCTCGAGTCCTCCCCGGGCCCACATATATCTCAAAATAATATTTAAATAATCACAAACTCAAAAAATTTCACAAAAATTCTCAAAAATCATAAAAATTATAAAACTCATATATTTTCAGAAAAAATGAAATTCAGGTATATAGTTCAAAAATAATATTAAAATAATTAAAATAATATGAAAATAATTAAAAATATTTAAAAATTCTCAGAAATTCACAAAAATTTACAATTATTATAAAACGTATTCATATCAACAAAAATGAAAAATCGGGGTGTTACAACTCTCCCCCTCTAAAAAGAATTTCGTCCTCAGAATTTCTTACATTTAAAACAAAAGAGAATATTACTCTTTTATCTTTATCTTCAAGCTCCTACGTAGCTTCTCCAGTTACATTGTTTCTAGATCACCTTTCTACTTCTCTTGAATCTCCTCTATCAGATTATTCGAATAGTAATCATGTTCCAACAAATTCTCCTTAACCATCATAGTAGATATACTAAGTACATTTTCTACTTAAGGCATCAGCTATGACATTCGCCTTTCCTGGATAATACTGAAGTTGAAAATCATTGTTTTCTTTTTCAAAAATTCTAACTATTGTTTCCGCCTCTTTTCTAACTTCTTTTTATCGAACAGGTACTCCAAGCTCTTGCGATTAATGTACACATCGTAGGTTGATCCATAAAGAAAACGTCTCTAGATCTTTAATGCAAAATGACTATCACAAATTCCAAAACGTGAATCGGATAATTCTTCTGATGCACGTTCCACTACCTTGCAGCATTACGCCATAACCTTTCTATTTGATATCAACACACAACCTAAAACTAAAAGTTAAACTTCTAACCAGGATTCTCACTTGGACAGCTTCGCGTATAACTTCTTCTTCTCAGTCAGAATTTGAAAAAAATCGCATTGAGATGTTCAACATGCTCTTTTGGACTTTGAGAATAGATTAGAATATCAAAAACAAGGACAATAACAAATCTGTCTAAATAGGGACAAAAGATCCTATTCATGTTATTCGTGAATATCACAAAAACATTTGTTACCCCGAACGGTATTACTAAATACTCATAGTGCCTATAATGCACCCAAAAAATTGTCTTGGAACATCTTCTACTTTCACGTGAATCTAATGATAACCAACACGCAAATCGATCTTGAAGAAAACAGTGATGCCCTTCATTTGATCTTCTAGTTCCCATGTTGTATCTCCCGCCACATCATTCCAAATTACCTTACCAAGGTAAGTTGTTTCACTTGCATATCCTTAATTTTAATAGGAAATGTCTTATAAATCAAGTTCTCTTTTTAATTGTGCTGTATTTCGTACTATGACATGGTTTCAATCAGGAATATATTTTCTCAATTGAGATGCATGGAAGACACTATGAAGATTAAAAAAATAAGTGTTAAGGCTATTCGGTAGATTACCGGATTTATCCAACAAAGAATTTGATATGGTCTAATAAATTTAGAAAGGAACTTTCTGGATTCAAATCCAAAAATCTCAGTCTTAAGGAACCCTATAGTTTTACTAAGGCATTATAACAGGATATGGTTAGAAGATAACCAATCCTTTCATAAAATCATAAACTCAAATAGATGTGATTCTAGATAAACAATTCAAATCAACAGAAGAGATTTGATCTTTAATAGATATAGGGTAGAGTTAGAAAACTTGAGTATAAACAAGTTTAACAAGAAGAGTATAAATACTCAGATCAAACGATACAAAGACATAGATAACTCAAATCGATATACTTAGTCTATTTGTGAAAGAAATAGACAAACCAAATCAATAAAAAAGTTCTAATCTCAAGTAATAATAGGATAGTTTTAAACAGGCTTGAGTAATGATAACAAGTTTAGAAGTTGAAGTAGCACTATTTCAAGTCAAAAGGAAATAGAAACACAGATAACCCAAATGGTTCACACAGTCACAGACCATAAAAGAATGGGTTACCTTGCAAGTTATCCAGTACAGTTTTAGAATTACTTTCTATGGCACAGCTTCCTTGTTTCTTAAGTCTTTATATTTGAACGCTTCCATTCCACTCTTTGTATTGACTCTTTCTCCTACTTGAGATCTTATTGCACGTTCATTACTAATGGAAAGTTCTATCTTCAGTTGATCACAATCCTTCGAGACATAACCTAGTTTTCAACATCTAAAGGAAATTATACCCTTGATCTTGCCGTCCTTTGTTATATGGCCCTTTCCATACTTCAAACACTTTGTTACTGATGCTATAGTCTGACAAAATCCTTTGCCACTAGTACTTCCTCCATTTGTTCGTTGTTACTTTCCCGATGGTCTATATATGGCTTTTGCTGAAATCGATTGATCTTACATTTCCTTGCCTTTTGGATTATCGAGGATTCAAAGTTACAGCTTCTTGCATCCTGAGACTGCTCCAACTCTAATAAACCTTGAAGTTCAGTTATTAGTTCCTGCTGCTGAATGATCTTCTAATTTTGTTGTATCGCTATGTCAGTCATCTTTTGCATTACACTTCTAGCTGCGACCATATGATCATCCTCACGTCTCGCGCCCTCATGCTTACATCTACTACGATCCATTGTCTTTCTTCAAAGACAAATAAATCAAAACACGAAGAAACCAAACGTAACCATTTCAATCAACATTGTCGCCTTTCAGAAACCAAACAATATATCTCTGTGTTCGGTGTCAGAGAAACACACAGCACAAATAAGATAAACCTACCTACAAACCCAAAAGACTCTAACTTGGGCTCTGATACCAACTAATGTAACACCCTCCTCAGGGTATCACATTTCAAACCAACTTCTTATAAAATCTTTTACCCAAGTTATAAAATATTTAATATTATTAAAATACGGGTTTCAAAATTTCTTTACGCGGATAACATAAACTTCACTGAATTTGAAAAACACAATGATATAAAGATTGGATTAAATACATCTCTCGTATATAACATAGATTCGTAACGTCTTTATTACACAAAACTCACGTATTCTAAATAAAATATAATTACCATATAAAAACTCGATTTGGCCCAAGTTCACAACACCTAAATACATAAGTCCTTCTCAGAAGACAAATTCCCTAGCTGGGAATGTCTCGATGGATAGAAATCCGAGCCAACGATAAATCAAAGTCCTCTCTAGGAGTATAGTAAAAATCATTCCACAACTTCCTGATAGGTAAAACAAACTCTGTATAAACAACCGTAAAAGATGAAGTAATGACCCCATGGCGAGTCCTACTTATTGATAAAGTAATGTTGCCACAGTACTCTATATACTCGGAGTCCCAATGAACACGCCAAGCCTCAGCGCTTTCAAGAAACTGTAGTCTAAAGAAACCTAGTTGATCCCTCCTTGACGCCATCGTAGTCTTCACAGATGTAAGCATACAATAGAAATAGACAGAACAATACAGCAAAGAGGTGAGATCCCCTACATCGCATACCAATATGGCAGCAAAGAAACGATACGAACAACAATGTCGTTCCATACATATAATCCATAGATTAATATAAAACCAACAGATATATTCATAACATTTAATAGATAAACAATCCAATAAACTTGCAACACAATATCAGGCACAATGATAATACCACAATCATATTATATCAGAATAATACTATATCACGACATTATGAAATGCTGACTATGCATATGCACGATGTGTATGCTGATCATTCTTATGCACAATGCAACCTGTTCCTACTCCATGGAGTTAAACTCAAATTCAGAGATGAACGTTCCAGAAGATCTGTCCCCTTAAAAGACAGTCTACGCCGGATCATGAAAAGAAATTGTGGTTGTCGGGCTGCTAGTGCATTGCAATGGTTTATCACGGCCAGGGGTATATATATATATATATATTGTGATATCATAATCATAAAGTGAATCACTGCACCCTGACATCCCCCAAGATCTGGTCCAAATCCATTATCCTGTGAGTTCCCGTTCACTCTTTAGGCATAAAATGCCACAACAGCCACCGGCTGTATAATGCTCAAATGCATATCAAACTACCGTTGTACCGTTCCCAATGATATTAAGGCAACTGCCCATACAATTGTCTAATACCATTAGTATCAATGATATTATATAACCGCTCATACAACTACATAATACCAATGATCCACTTAGGTCCAGAACTTCGATTCCACAAGCACAATGCTAAAACCATAAACCATTTGGGTACAGTATGTCGGCCCTACAGCAAAACTCGTTATTTCTCTTAATCGCGTAGCGATATTATCGCATTTTCACAATCGCGTAACACTTTAGTTACGTTTTCAAATTGTGTAATGATTTTTTAACATTTTCTTAATCGTGTAACTAAAAATCACTACTTTTAAATCGCGTAAGAGTTTTTCTACGTATTTTCAATCGCGTAAAATATTTCTAACATATTTTAAGCTTAAATTAAAACTTTTCTCATTTAATATCAAAATTGGACTTTAATCTCAATATTTTCTTAATAAATCACCTTTAAATAATATTTTCTAATATTTTCTTCACAGAACTGTATTTCTTTGATTAACTTAGAATATTACAGTTCAAAATTTCCCAACGCGCTTCAAAACCCAAAGGGTGAGCTATACGTTAGTAAATTTCAAGTTTTAACTTTTATCTTACTTAACAACTTATTTACACTAATTTAATTCTAAAAAATTAGTTTACTTTCTTTCTAGGTCTAAAACTTATCAAATTATTTTCCCATTAATCAAATACCAAAGTTTACACCTAGTAAAATAATTTTGGATCTAAGACATTAAAAATGGTATGTTGGCCGAGATTTCACTATAGTTTTCTCAAATCATATTTAATTATTTTCCATCACTTTATTCTTTACAAAAACTCTTAATCCAATTTCTTATCATTAAATCATTTAATTGTTATTTAGGAAAATAATTTAGAACACTTGGCTCCTTTGGTGATGTTGAGGTCGTGAGCCATCAATTGGTCATTGGAACTAAAATTCTTTCCTTTCTCATGTGATTTATGGTATGCAACATACATCAATCGTCAAAACTATACCATAAACATTTCATACATACTATCAAAATCACATATCATCACATATATCCAAAAATCAACCATAACAATTCCATGCATAATATCACATCATATAAAAATGCATAATCAAGCAAGCATAAACCAATAACCACACAATCGAGTGAATAAATCCTCACATAGATTTTTCACTCATAAACACAAACAATCCATTCCTTCACCACCACATATGGCCGATGAGGTTAATCTCACTCTTACCTGGTGTGTAGCTTCCCATGCTCCTCATTTAATCCTCTTTGTATCAATCTTTCACCACCAAGTAGGTCTTAGAATCAAATCAAATACATAAAAATTAGTATATAAGGCTTGACTAAGATGACCATAGATCAAACATGGTCTTAGGATTCCAGGAATCGAATAAAAAATCAAGTTTCAAGATCTTTACCTCGAAACCTTAGAATTTAAGTCCAAGAATCCACCTTGAAGATGATTGATTTAAACTAAAGTTTCAACACCAAAGAGTCTTAGAATGATGTGAGGATTCAAGAAGTGAGGTTGGATTGAATTACACAAATTTGGAAGGTGCTTTTAAGGTGGTTGGTCGTGAACTATACAAGAAGAGAAAAGTAAGAGCTTTTGTGTTCTTTGCTTGATGGAAGGATGAAGATGAATAAATCTTGAGAAGTTCACAACATAAAAGCTGCTTGGATTGATGAGAGGATTCAAGAGATGATGTTAGATGAAATTATGGAAGTTTGGAGGTAGATGTTGGGTGTAGCGGCTAAATTCTTTAAGAGAATAAATGAATGGAGCTTTTTTGTGTGTTCTTGGATGAGAGAGAAAATGGAAAGTATTGGTTTATGTCACAAAGTGTTAGAAATGAAATGGAATAGCCTATGTTTCAAGTCCTTGGCCGTGTAGTTGCTTAGGATAGAAGGTTTAAGACTTGTTTAGAAAGATAGAAACAATTGCATATGGCTTCACATGGTCTCACATGGCATAGGTCACTAAATTGTCATCCTTTGGTCATTAGAAAATTCAAGAACATGCTAGAATGGCCTAGTAACCGTGTGGCTCAATGGAAAGCTAACTTAGTTTTGATTTCAATTAATTTCTAGTTACATCTAGTTTAGGTAGTTAGTTCAATTAAGCTAACTTAGTTAGGTTATTTAGTTACATAACTAACTATCTAGTTACTTGATTAGATCATGCATTGGTCATCCTTCTAGAAAAACCCTAGATATTTTCTTGTAACTATGGACTCTAAGTATTAGCAAACTTAGTTTGTTCCATTTAGTTACTACTTAGGCTATTTAGAGTAACTAAGTTAGATTATCTAGTTTCTTGCTAACTAGTCTAACCATTTTTGTTGACTTCATCTCCTAACCATTGATTTAATCTAAGGTGGATATCCTATGCTTCTTTATCAAGTTTGCTCTCACACTATTGATTAGATCAATGGTGATGATCAAAGGCTTTTTCATCAAGTTTTCCATCCAATGGTTTAAAACAAAGTCCATGCCTCTAAGTTTGACCAATTTCTATTGGTTAGTCATAAAGCTAGGTAATGATGGTTCATAATGACACTTAAAATATTTAACTTAGATATTTTCTGCTTAGATACTTTCACTTAGATATTTTACATAGATATTTTACTGAGATATTTTACTAAGATATTTTACTGAGATATTTACGGAAATATTTTTCGTTAGATATTTTGTCCTTAGATATTTATCCATAGATATTTTACTAGGTGAGTCATTGTTTCTACAAGTTTGTAGAGAAAGAATAATAAGGTAAGCTTGAAAAAGTAAGTAGCCAATTTGAATTTGTCTTCTAGTTTGAGTAGTCAATTTGAATTTCTCCTCTTCAACTTGATATTCAATTTGCCTTCTTCCTGGTTGCCATTGGGTCATTACTTTGAGTCATCGGCATCAAGATATTTTTTCAGAAAATATTACCCAATGGACAATAGCTACTGCTATTATTACTCAATGGATATAGAAAACTCAGATAAAGAAAATCTCCATCAACTATTCCAGGTTTTGGATTTAGTAAGATCCCCCGATTCCGCCTTGACAGTCCGAAAGTTTCTAGTTCAGGAAAAAAAAATTTTTTTCCGGGCCCGCCTCGGGTCCTCCCTAGGTCTACACATATCTCAAAATAATATTAAAATAATCACAAACTCAGAAAATTTCACAAAAATTTTTAAAAATCATAAAAATTATAAAACTCATATTTTCAGAAAAAACAAAATTCAGCCATATAGTTCAAAAATAATATTAAAATAATTAAAATAATATTAAAATAATCAAAATACTTAAAAATTTCCAAAAATTCATAAAAATTTACAAATATTATAAAGCGTATTTATATCAAGAAAAATTAAAAATCGGGGTGTTGCAGGAACAGGTATATATAACTTGTTTTTAGGTCACAAATGAGCTAAGTAAGATGCAGTTAAAGTTTCAAGAGAATCTGAGTTAGTTTGGTATTTTTAAGCATACTGGTTGTACTTTTAGTGCGGGATTGACTACCAGCAGATATGGAAAAAGAGAATATAGGTGAAACAATAATTTAGATGAATCTCATGATTTATTCTAAAGTTGTTGGAAGCTAGAAAACTTGAATTAGCATAATTCGGGTGTCCTTAGGAGATATGAGTTCCAACACAGTTACTCAAGTTGGTTTATTATTCCTTATTTATTTCCTTTCTCTCGGCTAAGAAGAGAAATAGAGATGAGAGAAAATGAAGAGAAGAGAGAAAGGGGAAGAAAGGAAGAAGGAGAAGGAGAAGGAGGAGAGGAAGATCAAGAGCAAGAGGATCAAGCTTTAAGATCGTCATCTTCGTCAAGAGATAAAGGGTTTCTATTCATTATTCTCCTCTTTAATTCTCATTGAATGAAGTTTGGGTTTTTTTGAGTAGAAATAGGGGTTTGGAGAGCCAAATCCGAGTTCTTGGCTTGATTCTTGATTCCAAGGATTAGGTTAAGTTAGTTTAAGCTTAGTAAGTGTAAGATAGCCATTCACGGCTCAAGATCAACCATTAGAATCCATAGATTTAAGAATTGGACAATGGTTGGAGTTATGTGATTTGGACCTAGATCTTTGCCTAAGAGAATCTATAGGTTGTATTTGAGTTACTACAAGTTTAGGGGCATGGATTAGTGTTAGAAATCACTAAGAAACTAATTTTAGATGATTGGAAGTAAGATTTGAACCATTGGACAATGCCACAATTTTACAAAATTCTCCAGAACCTGGGTTCTACTGTGCGCACCACGGCATAAGAGACGTCGTGCCGCGGTGTGAAAAGGTCACGTGCAATTTGAGATTGAGTTTTCTACGTGCACCATGGCGTGCCAGACGTTGTATCGTGGCGTGTTACTTGTGGCCTGCTACAGACTGAGAACTTGAGAGCTGGGCATCGCTGCATGCTTAGAGTTATGCTGCAGCGTGAGCACCTGATAGGCTAAAAAAGTTATTGATAATGTTTTGAAGCTATGGACTAGAAGGAATCATTAGTATGTGCTTTCTAAAGTGTGTGAGGACACAAATAGGGATATTTTAATAGAGGAACTATCACCTAGTTAGTATAAGAAAGTATAAGACCTTTGAGCATTCAAAAGTGAAGGATTGCCCTAGGTAAGGACATAGCACCTTAGGAAACGTAGTGTTGCATTAGATATCACTCAAGATGTGATGAGATGGTGCGATGGAGATAATTATACTAGGATGAATTGTAGGATTCATTCTAGTAAGAATAAGGAAAATATGAGCCTTAGGATATCCAAGAGTAATGAATTACCTTTGGAAGGTACCTAGAACCTTAAGAAACAAAGAATTATAAGTAAGAACCACTCTTGAGTTAGATTCACTTGAGTGGGATAAGGTTGTGTATTTAGTTCCGAAGAAGGGATGTTATGTACTAAATCTCTAGTTAAACGGGACCTTGTGCATTGTAGAATACATAATAGGATGAATATTAACTTGTAAGCTTGTTACTTTCATTAAGCATGCAAAGTTCTAGAGAAATGCTCATTTATTTCCTTAAGCAAGGTTGAATGAGACATTAGCTAAGATAGACTCTTTCACTAGGATGAGTTGAGTTTATAGCAAATTTAAGGTGGTGTTTATGTAAGAGGTAAACATAACACTACGCTTTTTACACACTAGTTAGTTAATCTAGCTTGTATGTGAAAGCTATGAGAACCTTAGTGCAACCAACAGTAATGTTTGCTATAGGTGAGTATCTAACACCTCAGTAACGTAATGTTTCATACAGATCACTTAAGAGTTATGAGTGATGAGGTGGTATTTAGATATAAGTATGTATGTATGCAAATGAAAATGGTCTAGTAGTATTGATCTTAGTGAGTATCCTTTGATGCCCATTCATGAAGGCCAAGGGAGATTGATGGGTGTCTGATAGACTCTTTTGAGGAAGGACATAACCCTGATATCTCGATAGTGCCAAGGCCAAGGGAGATAAGTGGGGAGTCCGTAAGGTTCTTTTGAACAAGGATTCATCCTGAACTTCTTAGCGTGCTAGGATACATGTGATGTGAGTATAAGCTTTCCCTCTATTTACCACAAGATAATATACTGAATCAATTCCTAATGAATATCTTTGTTTTCAAAATAAACCCCCGTATGTATTTCAAAACAAAACATTGCACGAGCATATCTTTAGGATATTCTTAGGCATAATCATAATACATATCATCCTTATTGCATTTACAGACAGTTGTATGGCATTGTCTGTTGTTGTTGGTATTTACAATTGTATGGGCAGTTTTTTATATCCAATGATATGTAGGTTATCGATTTTGGACCACACTACTTAGTATTATGCAGTTATGAGTTTTAATGGAGGAAACTCCTATGTTAGTAATTATAGCAATTGTTATATTTATTTTATACAATGTTATGGCTAGCTGGTATTAGAATTGCTTTTACTGAGAATTTTAATTCTCATCCCAATTGTTCTTCCATGTAAATCCAAGTACAGACCCTGTTAAGGGAATGAAGATGAAGCATGAAGTCTAGTATAGTTTTCATATGCTTTAGCAGACAAAGCTGATGTATAAAGTTTATATTTGCTTTGTATGTTTTAAGTAGTATGTATTACAATATGCCCGTTTATGGCAAGTGTTGTATATATATGTATAAGTCTAAGTTTTTTCGCAATCTCTCAAGTCTTTCTATAATTACTCATTGTGATTATGGATATATATTAGTATGTAGTATGTAGAAGTGAAGTCTCTAGTATTGCTTACCTTTATATATCTCTGTATATCTAGGATATATCTAGATATCTGCATTAGGATGTTACACTAATCCCTTTGGCCATCTCGTCCCACATATCATTAGTACTCCCTTGTACCTCCCAAATATATCCCTCTATAATCCTCCTCTGAAAATGCATTTGTTTTCCTCCCTTTAGTTGCCACCATTTGACCCTTGGGACTCTGTCTCGATAATTTCTCCTTACTCTCATCTTAACCCATACATCCATAACCAAAATCTTGTGTTGGGAAGTCAAGTTCTCTCTAGGGATGACTTTGCAATCCATTCAAAGCTTTCTATCAGATTTGCTTATTAGGAAAAAAATCAATTTGAGAGGAAGAACCCCCACTTCTATATGTTATAAGATACTCTTCCTGCTTCCTAAAACAAGTGTTAGCTATTATAAAATCAAACGCTACCAAAAAATCTAGAATTGTTTTGCCCTCTGCATTAACTACTCGTAGACCATAACCCCCCATGCAAACCATCATACCCCCTAGATTCACTCCCCATATGACCATTTAGGTCCCTTCCTAGAAAAATCTTCTCTCCTAATGGTATTCCTTAAACTAAACCTTCTAATTCCTCTCAAAAGTTTATCTTGTAGTGCTCGTCTAACCCTACTTGGGATGCATATGCACTGATGACATTAAAAGTCTCCTGTTCCACAACAAACTTCAATGCTATGATCCTATCTTCGAGCCTTCTCACATTCACAACATTATTCATTCAATTCTTATCTACTATTATGCCTATCCCATTTCTAGATTTTTCCTTACCGGTATACCAAAGCTTAAAACTCAAACTGTCGAGTTTCTTTGCCTTTTCTCCAGCCCACTTAGTTTCTTGTAAGCACATAAAATTAATCCTCCTCCTAATCATATTGTCAACTATTTCCATTGATTTACCTATAAGTGTGCCTATATTCCAAGTTCCAAAATGCATCCCACTCTTGTGAACTAGCTTCTTTACCCACACTTGTTCATGAGAATGTGGGAACCCTTACTTATTTTCCACTACACCTAGGTGGTGATGCAGTGGCGATTGCTCATTTGACACTGTACTTGAACCATACAACACGTTGCTTAAGGGCAACGACCTAGCATTAACACAATCACATCATTTATACATAATAAATAAAAATATATAATATTCACTTTATATTAAATAAATTTAATTAAATATAAAATAAATATTTATTAATTATTTAACATCAAATGTAAAACCATATATTATCTAATCCAATCAAATAAATCTAAAAAATATAAAAATGTCAGTCATTCACCTCATCATCCTCCTAATCATCTACCTCCTAACCCTGTGGTATAAATGGCAGTTAAGAAGGCTGCATGCCCATATGGGACATGGTCGTGGATGGCATGGCATAGAATGAATATGCATGGATGGTTGCATACTCATGCTAGGTTGAATCCCCATACATAGGGTTGACATAAGCTAAGCTAAGCCAAGCTTGGCTAGGCTCAAGCTCAACTCGATTAAATTTTACTTGACTCAAGCTCAACTCACTATGTGCTCACGAATAGCTAAAGCTCAATGAGCTATCTCATAGCATAAAAAAGACAACTACTAACTATTCAACTTATGGGTGGTCAGGGTCAACATGACGATGGACTAATGGGTCATAACATATTTGAGTTTTAAGATCATTGTCCATTGGTAGTGAGAGTGGGGAACATGAAGTTTTTGGTGTCGTCGCTGGAGATCATGTTGATATTAACACAAGCAGAGTTTAGTTTATTTAAGCACTTTTTATTTTATTTTTATTTTATTTTCACTTTATTTTTTTCTTTGAATTTTCAGGTGTTAATTCTTTCTCATGCGTAGAACGAGGAGTCAAGAAGATCTTATTATCCCTATTGATATTGAGATCGAGAGGACACTTCATTATATCAGAAGGGAAAGAAGAACACAGAGAGTTGAGAAAGATCATATGGCGAACAACATGAACTAAGTCGCTAATCAAGAGCGAAGGTTAAGGGATTATAGAACTCCCAATGCTAATGCTCGTCAGTCTTCCATTGCACGGCCATGGGTGGAGGCCAACAATTTTGAAATAAAGACATCACTAATCCAAATGGTCCAACAATTGAAATTCAACGGGTTAACATCTGAAGACCCAAATCAGCGTTTGGATGAGTTCTTGGAGTTATGTGACACCATAAAGATTAATGGGGTTTCAACTGATGCTATACGGATCAGACTTTTTTCCTTTTCTCTTAGGGAAAAAGCAAAGAAGTGGATTCACTCGGAAGCCCAAAATTCATTTACCACCTGGGAATTGATGGAGTAGGCTTTCTTAGACAAGTACTATCCGATTGGAAAAATAATCAAGCTCCGTCAAGACATCAATACCTTCTCCCAAAAAGAAAATGAATCACTTTATAAAGCATAGGAAAGGTATAATGATCTCATTCATTAGTGTCCAGATCATAGCCTACAGGTTTTTGTTGTTATACAAACATTCTATGCTAGGTTGACTTTTTCTACAAAGGCAGCTCTTGATGCTGCAGTTGGCGGTGCTTTGATGGCCAAGACTCCAACAGAGGCAAAGACCTTGATTAATGAGGTCACTTCGAATATTTATTTGTGGCCAAGCGAGAGATCAACTTCAAAAAAGTAAGTTGTGTTAGTCATAGCAACCATTACCCAAGAGGGGGATGAATTGGGTATGAAAAACTTTTCACAAATGCTCTTAAAATAAACACAAATATTTAAGCTATTAAATAAAAGAAATGGAATTGTGAGATGAAGAATAAAAGCTTTAAGAACAGTAAATAAATAAATGTACAATAATATAAAATTACGTAAAATAAAGAGAATGAGAAGAAAGAAGCAGGCACGATATTTATCCTGGTTCGACCACTAACCCACTTGTGGTCTACGTCTAGTCCTTGAAAACAATCTAAAATTTTTCACTATGTATACAAGCTTCAATAGGTGCTTGCAACCGTTACATAAAAGAGTACTTTTCACACACAGGGAAACTCTACCTTTGTGCTAAAGCCTCAGCCTGCAGGGATACCTCACCCTTATACAAACCTTGAAAGGATACCTCACCCGTATACAAACCTTGAAGGATACCTCACTCTCAATATAGAAGAACAGAAATATAAATGAAGAGAAACTCTCACTCAGAGCAAATAATACAAATTGAAGTGCTAAGAGGCTCTCAAAGGATATCTCAAAGTTTAAGAAAAAAGAGCACAGAAAATAGGCATAAATTATAAATCACATTTTTCAAAGCAAGCATAAATTAAACAGATAGCTAGGCTGCCAACAGATGAGACCCACGGTCTCTATTTATAGATTCAGAAAGAAAATGCCCATTGGAGGAATTTAATTTTGTAATTATTATGAGAATATGTCCATTAGTTTCTATATCTGAAACTGTGTTTACCGTGTTTATTCGAATAGTGTAAACCATTATTCGAATACCACTATTCATAATACCATCGTGAAAAGCAAACTGATATGGGTTATTCGAATACCAACATGGGGTATTCGAATACCACTGTTTTTATTTCATAAAAAAAAAAGGTTCAGAAGTAGGTTATTTGAATACCACAAAAGTGTATTTGAATACCTCTATTTTAAACACATTTAAAAAGCTGTTTAGAAGGATGTTATTCAAATACCTTCAAGGTTATTCAAATGCCTCTGTTTAAAAATAGTTATAAATATTTGAAAAACATCCCAGAAAGTTTATCAAAAACACCAAAACATTTTTAAGTTATTTTCAAGATCAAAACAATTTTGGTATAAGTTTAAGGAAGTATTTTGTTTTATCTTAACGCACTATGAGATATCCAAAGAGATCCTCGAACAGAGAGACTCTAAGTCCTAAAGCTATCCTTAAAAGATCTTGAACTTAGTCTTCCCATCATGTGTGTTATCATCAAAACAAATCTTCAAAGACATGTTTAATCACATTCTCTTTGTGTTGAGCTTAATAGATATTTTTTGCTTTCTTGTTGCAATACTTACTCTTGGTACTTGGACTATCCTACAAAGTATTGCTCACTTAAACAAGCATAGTTAGTCCAAAATCATAATTCAATATCTTCATATGCATGATTCATAAATGTATAACTCTAGTTAGTTTAACATGCATATAAAACTTTCATATACACATCCAAATAAGATATTTATCAATTATTAATGGATATGCTCTATCTAGGATGCAACAAAGAACATAAGCAAAATATTCTTTTTGTCTTGTATTTGTCATCATCAAAACTTAACATATAAAATCATTTAGGACAAACTTATTTCCACAATCTCCCCCTTTTTGATGATGACAAATCACCAAAGAAAAATATGTTGAGCAATATCTAAGAATGGATATTCATGTAAGCATATCAACCAATAAGAGCAAGAATATATTTTTCTTTCTAGTTTTCACTCCCCCTATTTGACATCAATAAAAAGGCTTAGACAGAAAATTTTTTTCTCCCCCTTATAGATACTACATATGATTCAAGAATAGAGAGATGAAACAATCATGCTTTCAAGATATAGAAGATTATTCATGCAATGCTTGTCATATTTTTGTACGTCAACATTTCGCATATGATAGTAGTAAATCACTTTATGTAATCAAACAATGATGTAAGGCAAGAGATATAAACAGCTTAAGAGCTAGGCTCCCCCTCAAAATATGCATATTATCAGAAAATAAAGCAAGGACAAAGATATTTATTCTTAATCTAAAATTTTAAGACTTCTCCCCCTTTCAAAAAGAATTTTATAATAATGTTTTATATAAAAAGCCATATATTCCTTAAAAAGTATCTAGTCATTTAAGATTAATTTATCAACAAATATCATATAATCCATATCATATAAAATACCACAATAGCTTAGGAATAGAGATACTTATTGAGATAGATAAAGAGTGATGATCCTTCTTTATTGGTCCTTTAACTTTGAGCTTTCTTCCTTTGAATTCTTCATTCCATTGCACTAGAAGAAAGTCTTCTTTATCTTCCTCTTCATTTGAATTCCATTCAGCTTTTCTTATTTATCCATATATGCTTGTATGTTCAAAATCTGATGGCTATATTTGAAATACATAGAGAGACTTGCAAAGCTAACTTTAAAAGTCCTCTAAAACATAGGTTAACACCAAATATCATGTAAGCCCATTTATAAGCATAATTTAGGTTGATATATAATTTAAAGCATGTATCACATTATCAACCATGCAATGTTAGCTCTAACAAGAATGCATGAAGCACATATGCACTTGAATCCAAAAAAATAGTTTAAGCATTTTGAGGCATGATTCAAGTTTATCAAGAAGCATATAATCATCATCAAAACTTATTTAAGCATTTTTTAGGCAAATAATTATCATGTAAGGCATGTTAAGGTATAACATAATTCTCTATTTCTCCAAATATCAAATTTAAAGCATAGATAAGGATAATAGATTGATACCATCAAAAGTGTATTCTTTGAATTTTTATAGGTGACTCTAACTTCCAAGCTTCAAGTTTTCATGAGGGAATAGAAATTCTTTGCACCCCCTTTAAAAGTTGAATCCTTTTAAACTTTACTATCCTCAAGTTGAATGAACTTATTCTATTTAAATGCTTGCTTGAGGTAGTTGACACCCTACAAAATAATTCAAAGTACTTTCTTTGGTATCCATCAATTTTGGATCCATAGAGGTTAGTCATTATACCAAACTCATAAGCAAATAAGCATTAAATAAAACAACAAATGAGTTCACAAGGGCAAAAGATATTTCATTTCATTGATCAAATTAGTTAAGTACATATAATCATCAAAAGAATAGCTAATTACATTTGGTTAAGCATTTGCATTTTTCATACATATCATTAAGTGCATATTTTCAGACAAAACAAATAAAGAATTTAGCATATATTGATTATTAATGCTATGCAATATATATAGCAACAAATGTAGCAGAACCTTTCAAATAATGTGTGTTTATTTGAATAAAATGGGTTTTATTCGAATAGATGAGCAGGGAAAGCCGAGCATTGTGGCCTTTAATAGATTTTATTCGAATACCATGAGATATATTTGAATAGAATGGTTGGGAAAGACCAAAAGACGCACCTTTCTGATAGAAGGTATTCGAATAGCTTACCAGTTATTCGAATAGATAGGCCAGTTTAGCTTGGCTATCAACCTATGGTATTCGAATACTTATTCCTGTATTCGAATACCCATACAAAAAAAAGCAAGACAAGAGCAAGTATTCGAATAGCTTCTAAGGTATTCGAATACTCCAGAGGCATGTGAGAAACACTGATATGGATAAGCCTCAGGTTATTCGAATAACTACTTAGTTATTCGAATACACCAGCTGATAGGAATATTGTACTGATGTATGGAATTCAATAGCCATAGGTCTATTCAAATAGCCTTATCAGAAAACCACAAATTTACACGTATAAAAGCAATGGTATTCGAATACCATAGGGAGGTATTCGAATAACTTAAACAAGAAAGCATATATATTATGTCCAGGATTTGTATTTTGAGAGACGAAAGCTTACCTTTTGATAGAGTACCTGCAAAAATGATTTCGAGATAACTCTGACGCTCAAGTCAGTGATAATTCAAGAGAGATAAAAACCATGTTTATGCAGTAAATTCAAATATTTAATTATATGTATGATTGATCAAGAACTCAAGGTCAAGGATATTATCATCAATCATGTCATTTCAAACAATGACCATACTTTTATCTAGCATATTAATGTGTAGAAACATTTTTAAGACATAAAGCTAGAAAAGTATAACACAAGTTTCACTTATCCAAAGATTGCAAGTCCAAGCTTCATGGAGACAAGGAAAAGATCTTGAAATTATTTTTGGTCTTTGTACTTGGAGCAATACTTTCAAGATGCCAAAGTGAGTTCTTGGCCTTCAAGCACACCTACAACACACTTCAACTTTTGACTTTTGATACCCAAATTTTCTTGGGTCCTTATGTGTTAGTTTTTGAATATTAATCTATTATACTCTCATAAAGATCAATTTTTCATAATATGTAAATTGAGCACAATAAATTAAATAATTAATTACCATTAAGCACATAGCCGATAACATGCTTGCTTTCATGATATATAGTCAATTTTAAAGCATATAAAGCATACATAGGCATTGTAGACCCTTATGTACCAAGATATATAACAAATTAATGAACTATGATACAATAAGAATGAACATAATCATGTGTTAAACATAATATTTAAATTTTATCAAGTACACATGATTCTATTATTCACTTAAGGCCTACAAGGAATATACCTTAAATTTATTGACTTTGCATGTGAGTGTGCATAAGAGGTAAAAGCTTTTGATACCTTGACCTTGGTAATCAAGGAAATACTTTTTCTTATCCATTGCTTCTCTTTTGGAATCTTGAACTTTACAAGTTCTACATTTTGTACTTGAGAAGCTTTGGTTGAAGTCATCTTCCTTCTTTGACCAAAGTCTCTACCATTAGGCTTTCGAAGCATTCTCCTTGATCATTCCTCTTTATTTTGACCAATTTGTCTATCTTTTTGAGAAATATTCTGCATAATTAAAACACTAGGAGGACACTTTAGTACCCACTTCATTTTGGATCCTTGAATGTTAGTACTAGAGCCTTTAAGATTTGTAGGAACCCATACCATATTATTTCTCATATAAAAATTTCTTTTGTAATTGCATAAATGAGAAATATGTCCTAAATGACCACAAAAATTACAAACAATTGAATTTAATGATGGCTTGATTTTTTGAAGATCATCTTTGAAAAACTTAAGCTTTTTCTTGTTATTACATTCTAAATTATTTTTGCCATAACCCTTGCTTGAATTTTCACATGGAATAACATTAATTTTATTCTCATTAACAAGCATAGAATGTAAGCAATTAGAATCATTAGCTTTGGCAAATTTGAAATATAAGTCCTCAACTTGATTTTCTAAAATAGTGTACTTTTCACAAGAAGTTGAGGTTTTACATTTTAAAGACATTTCCTCATCAAGAAAGGCATACTCATTTTTCAAAGTTTCAATTTCACTTTCAATAAAGGAAATATTTTCCAAACACGATAAGTTTTTCTTTTCTAAATTCAACAAACCAACATACAATTCATTATATGCACATTGTAACTCATCATAGGAAGGACTATAATCTAGTTTAGAATTATTTACCTCAAAGTCCTTTTTAGCCATATAGGAAGTAGTCTCAATTTCTAGCACACTTGACTCTTTAAGGGAATCACCTTCTTCCTTATCAATTTTGTTTTGCTTTGCCTCTTCTTCAAATTGAGCACCATCATCACCAAGAGACATTTGGCTCCCTTCAAAAGTTTGAGCATCTCTTTGAGGATATTTTTCATGACAAGTTTCTTTTAATGGCTTTTGCTTTTCTTGCTTTCTATATATAACTTTATACACAAAATCATTATTAGCAAGATAAATAGCATCAAGAGCATCTCATATATCTTTAGCACTAGAGCAATTTTTAATTTTAGCATAAGCATCATCATTCAAACTACTTCTCAAAATTTGCATAGCTCTAATGTTTAAAGAAAAACATTTCTTGTCATAGGCAGTCCAAGTTTGTTTTGGTTTGCAAATAAATCCATTTAACACAACATCCCACAAATTCAAATCAATAGATTGCATATAAAACTCTATTCTAGCTTTCCAATAAACAAAATGCACACTATCAAAGAAGGGTGATTTATCAATTTCAAAACCTTTCATTTTGAAAAACTTTCAAGGTTGCCAACAGACATGGATCTTTAACTCTAAGCGATTACGCCTTCACCAGAGCACGAAGCTCTAATACCACTTGTTAGTCATGGCAACTATTACCCAAGAGGGGGGTGAATTGGGTATGAAAAACTTTTCACAAATGCTCTTAAAATAAACACAAATATTTAAGCTATTAAATAAAAGAAAAGGAATTATGAGATGAAGAATAAAAACTTTAAGAACAGCAAATAAATAAATGTGCAATAATATAAAATTACGTAAAGTAAAGAGATTGAGAAGAAAGAAGCAGGCACGATATTTATCCTGGTTCGACCACTAACCCACTTGTGGTCTACGTCCAGTCCTCGAAAACAATCCGAGATTTTTCACTATGTATACAAGCTTCAATAGGTGCTTGCAACCATTATATAAAAGAGCACTTTTTACACACAGGAAAACTCTACCCTTGTGCTAAAGCCTCAGCCTACAAGGATACCTCACCCTTATACAAACCTTGAAGGGATACCTCACCCTTATACAAACCTTGAAGGATACCTCACCCTCAATATAAAAGAACAGAAATATAGATGAAGAGAAACTCTCACTCAGAGTAAATAATACAAATTGAAGTGCTAAGAGGCTCTCAAAGTATATCTCAAAGTTTCAGCAAAAAGAGCACAGAAAATAGGCGTAAATTATAAATCACATTTTTCAAAGCAAGCGTAAATTAAACAAATAGCTGGGCTGCCAACAGATGAGACCCACAGTCTCTATTTATAGATTCAGAAAGAAAATGCCCTTTGGAGGAATTTAATTCCGTAATTATTATGAGAATATGTCCATTAGTTTCTATATCTAGAACTGTGTTTACCGTGTTTATTCGAATAGTGTAAACCATTATTCGAATACCACTGTTCATAATACCATCGTGAAAAGCAAACTGATATGGGTTATTCGAAAACCAATATGGGGTATTCAAATACCACTGCTTTTATTTCATAAAAGAAAAAGGTTCAGAAGTAGGTTATTCAAATACCACAAGAGTGTATTCGAATCCTTCTATTTTAAACACATTTAAAAAGCTGTTTAGAAGGATGTTATTCGAATACCTTCAAGGTTATTCGAATACCTCTGTTTAAAAATAGTTATAAATGTTTAAAAAATGTCCTAGAAAGTTTATCAAAAATACCAAAACATTTTTAAGTTATTTTCAAGATCAAAACAATTTTGGTATAAGTTAAAAGAAGTATTTTGTTTTATCTTAACGCACTATGAGATATCCAAAGAGATCCTCGAACAGAGAGACTCTAAGTCCTAAAGCTATCCTTAAAAGATCTTGAACTTAGTCTTCCCATCATGTGTGTTATCATCAAAACAAATCTTCAAAGACATATGTTTAATCACATTCTCCTTGTGTTGAGCTTAATAGATATCTTTTGCTTTCTTGTTGCAATGCTCACTCTTAGTACTTGGACTATCCTACAAAGTATTACTCACTTAAATAAGCATAGTTAGTCCAAAATCATAATTCAATGTCTTCATATGCCTGATTCATAAATGTATAACTCTAGTTAGTTTAACATGCATATAAAACTTTCATATACACATCCAAATAAGATATTTATCAATTATTAATGGATATGCTCTATATAGGATGCAACAAAGAACATAAGCAAAGTATTCTTTTTGTCTTGTATTTGTCATCATCAAAACTTAACATATAAAACCATTTGGGAGAAACTTATTTCAACAAGTTGGAGCGATAGAGCTTGACGCCATTACAATGTTGAAAGCCAAGTTTGATGCCTTGACTAAGTCACTTGAGAAGCTGAATGTCAATGCTATTACTACTCCTAACATAACTTGTGAAACACATGGAGGAGGGCATTTGGCTTCGGAATGCAATGCAGTAGAAACATATTCTCAAGACCCATCATTGGAGCAAGCTAGTTATGTGCAAAATGGTAACTTGAAGCCTCCAGGTAATCCCTTCTCTAACACATATAACCCCGGATGGAGAAACCATCCTAATTTCTTATATGTAACTAACAAAATATAGGGGTTCCATCCAACAATAGACCTCCACTTGGATTCCAACAACCTTAACAATGCTCCCAAGGTACGAAGTCCATTTAGAAGCTCTCATGGAGAATTTCATAGTCACTCAAAAGGAGCAAAATCAAGTCATTCAAGCACAAGTGCAACAACATGGGGAGTCCATCAAGCAAATCAATACTTGCCTAGATCAAATGGCCACTCATTCCAAGATGCTTGAATCTTAAATAGCCCAACAACCAAGCTTGTTCAACATGATTCAAGGGTGAATCCCAAGTTAACCGGAGACTAACCCAGGGGAGCAAGTTCAAGCAAATTTATTGAGAAGAGGTAAGCAACTTGAAGGCCCCACAAGGGAAGAAAAGCTTGAAGATAAGGACACCTGTGAAAAAGAAGAAAAGCAAGAGAAGAAAGAGGACAAATAGAGGGATGAAGAAAGCACTACAAGGTATGTTCCTCTAAAAGCATATGTTCCACCTTTGCCTTTCCCTCAAAGGTATCAAAGGGCGAAGCTTGATCATCAATTTGGAAGATTTTTGGAGGTTCTTAAGAAGCTTTACATTAATATTCCTTTTACTGAAGCTCTCTCTCAAATGCCCTCTTATGCTAAGTTCTTGAAAGAGATTCTCTCTAATAAGAGAAAGCTTGAAGACTATGAAACCGTTGCTTTGACGGGAGAATGTAGTGCAATCATACAAAACAAGCTTCCACCTAAGCTTTAGGATCCGGATAGCTTTACAATTCCATGGTCAATTGGGGACATGCATATCAACAATGCTTTGTGTGATCTTGGAGCAAGTATGAGTTTGATGCCCCTTTCTATTTGTAAGAAACTTAATATTAGGGAGCTAAAACTAACCACCATTTCTCTTCAATTGGTGAATAGGTCAATCAAATATCCTATTAGAGTATGTTCCTTTGAAGGTTGGAAAGGTCTATATTCCAGTTGATTTTGTTGTGCTTGATATACAAGTAGATGTTCAAACCCCCATCATCTTGGGTAGGCCATTCCTAGCCTCTGTTGGAGCCATGTTTGATGTGAAGCATAGGAAAATAACCCTCAAAGTAGGTAAAGAAGTTGCTGAGTTCAATTTATCTCAAGTTTCCAAGCAATCGACCATTATTGATTCTTGCTTGAAGGTTAATATGGACGAAAGGCTAGCTAGAGAGGTGCACACTAAAAGCCATCCACAAGACCCTTTAGAGAAGTGTTTGGTGCATAATGGTAATTCAAACGATGAAGATGAGGAGGTGGCGACCTATGCTCAAATTTTGGATGCATGCCCAACTGTTTCCCCTTCTCAAAATGGTAAATTCAAGGAGCTCAAGGTCCTCTCAACCGAAGATTTCTCACTTAAAGAAAATGAGGCCCCAAAGGAATCTGTAACTGATGATATGCTAGAAAAGACCTTACCCAAGGCCGCCACCATCTTTGAGAATGCCAAGCTCTACAAGAAGGGACCAAATAAGCGGAATGACAAGTGTATCAAGCAGCATGAGTTTAAGCATAAAGATAAAATTCTTGTGGATAACTTACTTATACATTTCTGTCCTGGTAAGCTATGGTCAAAGTGGTATGGACCATATGAGATTATTCGTGTCTTATCTTATGGTGTGGTTAATGTGAAGAAAGAAGGCTATAAGACATTTATATAAATGGCCAAAGAGTGAAGCACTATGTGTTAGCCATGGCAACCATCACCCAAGAAGGGGGTGAATTGGGTGAATACAAATTTTTAAAACACCTTTGAGAAATTATACATTTTGATATTTTCAATCAACACATACAGCGAATAAGTTTAACAAAAGAACAACACTTAGAGATTTCTCAAATACCACTTGGCCTGTAGGATAAATCAAGCAAATAAGCTAGATATCAAATTTAACTCAAGCAAATATAATTAAGGTATAAATGTAAAGGAGATAGAGTTGAGAGAAGCAAACACAATATTTATCCTAGTTCAGCCACCAACCACTTGTGGCCTACATCTAGTCCTCAATCAATCCCTCGATATTTTTCACTATATCTTCAAGCTTCAACAAATGCTTGACAACCTTTACAATTGAGAGCACTCAACACACTTTGGGATACATCACCCTTGTGCTTGAGCCTCAAACAAGGATACCTCACCTTTTACAACTTTTGAGGGATGTCTCACCCTCAAGGGATACATCACCCCCTTTCCAACTAAGGGATACCTCACCCTTTTCTCTAGAGGCATACCTCACCCTCTTTCTAACTAAGGGATACCTCACCCTTTTTCTCTAGAGGGATACCTTACCCTCTTTGTAGATTATACAAAGATGTAGATGAATAGAAACTCTCTCAAAGAGTAGATATTACAACTTGAAGCTTATGGGTATCTAGGATTCACACTTAAGCTCAAAATAGAGGTTTTTGAGAAATGAGAGTAAAACACAAATTTAATGCTCAAGAAACTTATTCAGATTGATTGCCAACTTTTTTTTAATGCCCAAACACTTTCATTTATAGCCCAAATCAATTTAGAGCCATTGGTGGTTGTTGGGAACATTAAATACTCCAAAAGAGCCATTGAAAAATGTTTTCTGTTATCCCAGATAACAGATTATTTGTTTCATCAGGAAACATTGTAGCACAAAAATAACAAATTATTTGACACCCCTAATCAGTTAGGAACATTTAAAAAACTAAGAGGGAACATTCCTAACATGCAAATAACCTATTATGGACTTTCCATAATAGATTATTCACTTTAAAACATCAATTGAAACGTTTCTGCCAAGGTGAATAACCTGTTATGGATTTCTAATCTGTTATTTGAAATCACATAATCAATTATTGTTCTTAGATAATTTGTTATACAAAACACCTAATATGTTATTGGTTCACTAAGAAAACAAGATTTCTAAAGGATTTCATATCTAAACTTTTCCAAATCATTTTCAACCTTTCTAAAAACATTTTCCACATACTTGAAGAGTATTTTCACAAGTATGAAACATGGTTTTCTTTTTATCCTTTCTGAAAACATTTTGCTCAAACTTGATCAACATAAAATATGATTTTGCAAATAGATCAAAGTTGAATGGAAACAAAACATGAGCTAGTTTAATTCCTATTATCCTTAACATAAGATCTAAGTCCTATAAGCTATACTTGAAGAATCTTTGGACTTGATCTTTGCATAACCATCACTTATCTTGTTTGTTATCATCAAAACCATTGCCATTGCCAATGCTAATCATATTCTCCCTTTTTTTGATGATGATAAACAACCATTGGGAAAAGAGTTAGTTCAAAAAAATTGGAACTCACAAAAGGTGTTAGAGACTTACCCCCCTCTATTTTTCAAGAGGTGATTAGATCAGAGATGCACAACTCCCTCTTAATTTTGGAATCCCAAGATCATTAAAAAAAATCATACCTTGTTGTATTTTGTGTTCCTTTTCTCAATGACATATATACGTAAAAACTTCTCCCTCTTTTATCATGATAAAAAAGATATGCAAAAAGAGATTTTGATAAAGAAAGAGGTAACAATATAACCTTAACCACATAACCATAGGTTAGCATCAAATATCATTTAAACTCATTTACAAGCATAATTTAGGTTGATATATAATGTAAAACATGTACCACATTATCAACCATGCAATGTTAGCTCTAACAAGAATAATGAAGCACATATGCACTTGAATCCAAAAGCGTAGTTTAAGCATTTTCAAAATAAGATTCAAGTTTATCAAGAAAAACTTCATCATCATCAAAACATAAATAAACATTTTGGAGCAAACAATGATCATATAAGGCATGAGATGTAACACCCCGATTTTTCATTTTTCTTGATATAAATACGTTTTATAATATTTGTGAATTTTTGTGAATTTTTGGAAATTTTTAAGTATTTTGATTATTTTAATATTATTTTAATTATTTTAATATTATCTTGGAACTATATGCCTGAATTTCATTTTTTTCTGAAAATATATGAGTTTTATAATTTTTATAATTTTTGGAATTTTTTGTGGAATTTTCTGAGTTTATGATTATTTTAATATTATTTTGAGATATATGTGGGCCTGGGGAGGACCCCAGGCGGGCCCAGAAATTTCTTTTTTCCTAAATCAGAAAGTTTCGGACTGTCAAGGCGAGATCGGGGGACCTTACCAAACCCAAAATCGGGAACAGTGGATGAAAATTTTCTTTATCTGAGTTTTCTATTATCCATTGAGTAATAATAGCAGTAGCTATTGTTCATTGGGTAATATCTTTGGGAAAATATCTTGATAGCGATGACTCAAAGTGATGGACCAATGGCAAGCTTGAAGAAGATAAAATGGTTACTCAAGTAGAGGAGGAGAAATTCAAATTGACTACTCAAGATAGAAGACAAATTCAAATTGGCTACTTACTCTTTCAAGTTTATCCTATCATTCTTTTTCTAGAAGCTTGTAGAAGTGATGACTCGCCACATTCTAGAAGGTAGTAAAATATCTAACAAAAAATATCTCAGTAAAATATCTCAAAAAAATATGTCCATAAAATATCTAGATGAAAATATCTTTTGAAAAATATCTGAATGAAAATATCTAAGTTAAATATCTTAAGTGTAATAATGAACCATCATTACATAGATTAATGACTAACTAATAGAAATTGGTCAAGTTTAGTGGCATGGACTTTGTTGTGAACCGTTGGATGGCAAACTTGATGAAGAAGCCTTGGATGATCACCATTGATCTAATCAATGGTGTGAAAGCAAACCTGATAAGGAAGCTTAGGATATCTACCTTAGATTAAATCAATGGTTAGGAGATGAAGTCAACAAAAATGGTTAGACTAGTTAGCATTCCATTGAGCTCCACGCCTACCTAGAGTATTCTAGGATGTTCATGAACAAGATATTTATCTAATTTATGACCAATAGGTGACCACTTGATGACCTATGCCATGTGAGACCATGTGAAGCCATGTGATGGATTTTTATCCTACAAAACAAGCCTTAGCCTTCCTATCCTAAGCAACTACACGACCAAGCCTTAGGAATTGGATATTTCCTTTCATTTCCAACACTTTGTGACAATAAACATCTATCATCTTTTCTCTCTCTTCCAAGAACTCCAAGAACAAACACCAAAAACTCCATTCTTTTCTTCTCTTGAAGGCTCACGGCTAAACCCATTGAAACACCTTCCAAGCTTCAATAATTCTAAACAACCTTAGATCTAAAATCTATACACAATCCTAAGATACTTTGTAGTTGAGATCTTAGCCTAGATCATCCATCTTCAATCTTGTTCTTCAATTTGAAAATAAAAAAGTTCACACCTTGTCCTTCCAAGGAAGCTCACGGCTATACCCTCTCCACCAACATCCAACCACTTTTGATTCAATCCAATCTCACTTCTTGAATCCTCACATCATTCTAAGACTCTTTGGTGTTCAGACTTTAATCTAAATCAATCATCTTCAAGCTTGATTCTTGGATTTAAGTTCTAGGGTTTCAAGATTGACTTGGTGGTGAAAGATTGATACAAAGAGAGTTTTACAAGGAGCTTAGGAACCTACACACCAGTAAAAGGGAGATTAACCTCATCGACCATATGTGGTGGTGAAGGAATGGATTGTTTGTATTTGTGAGTGGAAAATCCATGTGAGGATTTATTCACTCGATTGTGTGGTTATTGATTTTGCTTGTTGGATTATTTGTGATTCCTATTGCTTTGATATTTATGCATGATTTATATATATGAGATGGTATGATTATGATTAAATTATGATTAAATGATTAATATGATTTTATTGCGTTAATAGTGAGCATGAATATATTATATGTTGTATATGATAAGAATCATGTGGAACGAAAAACTATTTTGGGTTCAAATAACCAAGAGGCTCACGACCGCAATGATGATTTTGGAATAAACCACTTGAAATGTTTTACTAAGTATGGATTTTGGATGATTAGGTAACAAGTAAATAGATTAAAGATTTTTACAAAGAAAAATGAGATAGGAAATGAATAAATATTTGATTATGGAAAATAAATGGATTTTCGACCAACACGCCAAGAGTTAGTATTTTAGATCAAAAATATTTTCTTAAGTGTAGTCTTGAAGGATTAATTAACAAGAACTCAATTTAGTGAATTTTGAGATGTAAAAAGAAAGTAAACTAATTTTTAGAATTAAATTAGTGTAATTAGAGTATTAAGTGAGATAAAAGTTAAAACTTGAAATTACTGACGTATAGCTCACCCTTTGAGTTTTGAAGCACTGTCGCGACTGAGATCGCGGCGAAAAATAGCAACTCATATGATTTTAGAAAATGAAAATAGAGTCACCATCAATTTTATTTAAATTAGGAAAAATCAAAAAACCTTTATTAGAAAATGGTCTTTGAAAATCAGATTGGATTCGGGAGTCGGTTATGCTTAGGGAAGGGTAGAAACTTAATCCCACGGCACCCCTAACACACCCATCCTAAGATGGTACCTTAAATCAATTATGCAAATTTTTGATAATCTTATTAGGGTTTGAATAGGTGAAGCTCGGCGTCACGCTAGAGACGTCACCTATTGATTATCAAGTTTGTTATAATTAAAAAAAGGTTTTGAATATTTATGGATTAGTGATTTATTTTATTTCAAAAAAAAAGAAAAAAAGGATTTGAAGACAAAGCAATAATAATAATAATAATAATAATAATAATAATAATAATAATAATAATAATAATAATAATAATAATAATATAACTTAAATCATCAAGTTGTCACAACTTAGGTGATTACAAAGGTTACATGATTAGCAAGTTATCACAACTCAGCTGATCCTATTTTATTCCCTAAACAACATTATATTTTTTAGTTTTTAGTTTTTTTTTTCAATTTTCATTTTTTTAGTTCATTAAGTTCAAACCCACTACTCAAAACCAAATCTCTCAAAATAACATACAATAAAAATAGTAGCTTTTACGAAAGAAAGAAAAAAGGAAAAAAAAAAGGCCAAATATAGTGACTTTACGAAATGGAAGAAAAAAAGGAGAAACAAATTATCAACTTTACAAAAAAAAAAGAAAGGAGACAAGTTTACAATTTTACGGGAAAGAAAGAAAGAAAAAAGCTATTTCTTTTTCTTTAAATGACTTCATTTCTACACTTTCCAACTTGACAAGAATGCAAACTGATGCATTGGGACCATTAGCCACACAAAATCTCACCATTATTCAATCAAATGCCAACGCAGCAATCACCAGAAAAAAATAATACATCTTCATTTAAGGAAAAAAAAAGGAAGAAATAATAATAATAATAATAATAAACTGGCACAACATAACAAAAACTCATAGTTTGGTCTTTCAACAATCAAAATGAGTTTAATTTTTCCAGTATCCACAATTTGTCATGATTGGTTAGTACATAATTTGCTTCCTAATGTTATGGTCTGTACATATCTCAGCACTACAGCTCCAAAAGCGAAAGGTAACTCCATTTTAACATTTAAATCAAGCAATCAAATTTTCACCTGGCAGACTTTGCATCAAATGAAAACTAAATAACCTGACATAAATGACAACACGATTTTCTGCCAAGAGCTTGCTACCAATATCACATTTATTCATTCTATTTGTATAGATGATTAAACAAACCAGCATCCTAATTCATAGCAGAAATAATGTGTCATTTAGTTACTCTTAACCAAAGACAAATTACCCCTCATGCCATAGGAAGTGTTGTACTGGTTCATTATTTCACCAACAGAATTATAAAAAAATAAGTTCCATCATTTGGCCAATCTCATCCATTAATAGCTAGAAACCATAACCATATAATTGAATGACATGATGCTAACTATGAGGTTTCTATACCCTTATCAAAAGCATTTCTAGGACCAAGATAATATCTAAATATGGCCATGGTAATCAGACTAAGACATTCATTCGGTAATCAACATAGAACCATCAAAACCATCATTATGCACCAACCAAAAGAAAGGGATGGGATTATGAATGGCCCATTATTCAACTCAGATACAGAAAAGGATCAAAGGATGAACCCCATTAGCTATATGATTTAAGATAAGGCATTTACAAGCCTTCCAAGCATCTGAAACCATCTTACATAATCATGATGGAATTAAAGCTTGAATCTGGTTGGAAAAGAGTCAAAACCACAAATACACAAGCACACACCATAAATCACGTTCTCTAGATTTTTATGACAGAAAAAAAAGAGTACTAAGACATCCAGCATATGATGATAGTTAATTATCATATAAAATGTCAAAGCCATTCCTTTTTCGTTGAACTTGACGTATTCTCATCATGAACCAAACAGTGCACAGAGACTTAAAGATTATCTTAATGATCAATTGTAATAGTGTACCGATGGTTCATGTACTTCAACATGTATACAATCATTATACTATGCGATCCCACTCAAGAAAAGAACTAAAAGAAAAAGCTTCATACATAACACAAATTAGCCACTGAGATTTTTCATCAAATAGGCAAAGTGCAATGATTCCAACATTTTACCAAACAGAGGGAAGGCAACAAAGGATAGAACTAAACTACAAAGAAAGATTTATACATCAAAAACCAAAATTTTTAGACTTCATATAAGACCAGACCAAGAACAGAATATGAGGACTTTCATTCATTCAATATTCTCAAAACAGCCGTGACAGAAGGGAAAATAAGAGGAATAAAAAAAATACGAAATGAGGATCTTTCCAAATGGTTGAATACAACTGTTCCCGATCTTTCAGTTCCAGAAATTTCCCCCAAAATATAGAGCAGAATACAAAAAAAAACAAGGCCTCTCAATGTATTACAAGATCTCTCTCTATTTTTCTTTCTAAAAATACACATGAAAAAATCCCCCTTTTTTTTTGATTTTCGTCCTTTATAGAAGCCTGGATGAGGGAAAAAAATGGAGGTTTCTCCGGTTGCTAAGCCCGAGTCTTCTCACATCTTCAAAAATCGCATCCTCGAGCCTTGAGTTCTGTCAGCACAGGGGTGACGGTTGCTTGTGGTTCCTGTGTTGCAAAGCTCCCATCTTCTCAAATCTTCCATTTTTGTGTATATTCACTCTACTCCATGT
Source organism: Ormosia semicastrata (assembly GCA_029884595.1). Classification (NCBI taxonomy): domain Eukaryota; kingdom Viridiplantae; phylum Streptophyta; class Magnoliopsida; order Fabales; family Fabaceae; genus Ormosia; species Ormosia semicastrata. Next base: position 34,424,353 of record JAQQTO010000047.1, on the reverse strand, counting down.
AAGGTCCAGTTTCTAATCCCTACAATCTACCCAAAAATTGCATCCTCACGCCTTGAGCTCTATCAGAACAGGAGTGATGGTTGCTTGTGGTTGGATTGTGGAGCTTGGGGGTTCGCGGGTTAAAGCGAATCCACGGAGGGGAAGAACCGGTTGGCTAACGCTCTTGCTCTGGGAGTTGCTGAGTGTTGCTGCTAGGATTTGCAGAGGCTAGAGAGAGAGGGATGACGGCTGGTTGCAGGTCACGTAAGGGAGTGGAGAATGTGTCTGCAGCTAGGTTTGGGAGAAGGAAAATAACAGGAATGGGTATTTGGGTCATGGGGTGGATTCGGGTAGATGAGTGAGCCCAATGGATCCAAGCCCAAACCTCTCTCTTTTCCTTTTTTTTTTTTTGCATGCCTTCTTTTTATTTATTTTCATTAGTTTTTTTTTATTGATTAATAGAAGCAAAGTTAACTAAATTTTTTTTTGGTCATCCATAACTATATTTTTTTTATTTATTATTTTTTTGGTCCGGACAAAATTGGGTGTTCACAGTTGCCCCTCTTTACTTATTTTTTACTAAATATTAAGAATAACCATAGTTTTCCCTATTATTGTTGTAAGAAACGAGTAAAGACGTGAACTTAAATTTTATTCGGCAAAGCATGAAATGATATGAATGGACAAGGCAAAGACGTTGATTGAACACCAGCAAGCTAAAACATGGATTTGCGAGTTGTCACAACATCGTTAATCTTACCAAGGTGAAACTCAATGTAAAGCCAAAGACGTCACTGCATTGTCAACAAGCTGTCACAGCTTAGTTGACATTTATTGATTAAGAAAAAGTCTCTCCTTTATTATTATTATTTTTTTAAATGACCTTGGGTGACTTTATGACTGAAAATGGTAAAAGACAGTGGGTTTGGCCCAGAATTTAAAAGACGGTGGGCTTGGCCCTTAATTTGAAAGACAATGGGCTTAACCCAAAATTTAAAAGACAGTGAGCTTGACCCAGAATTTGAAAAACAATGGGCTTGACCCAAAATTTAAAAGACAGTGGGCTTGACCTATAATTTAAAAGACAGTGGGCTTGACCCATAATTTAAAAGAATAATGGGCTTGACCCAAAATTTAAAAAGACAGTGGGCTTGGCCCGGAATTTAAAAAGACAATGGGCTTGGCCTATAATTTGAAAGACAATGGGCTTGACCCAAAATTTAAAAGACAGTGGGCTTGGCCTAGAATTTGAAAAACAATGGGCTTGACCCAAAATTTAAAAGACAGTGGGCTTGGCCCAAAATTTAAAGACAGTGGGCTTGACCCAGAATTTGAAAAATAATGGGCTTGACCCAAAATTTAAAAGATAGTGGGCTTGGCCTATAATTTAAAAGACAGTGGGCTTGGTCCATAATTTAAAAGAATAATGGGCTTGACCCAAAATTTAAAAAGACAGTGGGCTTGGCCCAGAATTTAAAAAGACAGTGGGCTTGGCCCAGAATTTGAAAGACAATGGGCTTGACCCAAAATTCAAAAGACAGTGGGCTTGGCCCAGAATTTGAAAAACAATGGGCTTGACCCAAAATTTAAAAGACGGTGGGCTTGGCCTATAATTTAAAAGACAGTGGGCTTGGCCTATAATTTAAAAAAAAAATGGGCTTGGCCCATAATTTAAAAGACAGTGGGCTTGGCCTATAATTTAAAAGAAAAATAGGCTTGGCCCAAAATTTAAAAAGACAGTGGGATTGGCCCGGAATTTAAAAAGACAGTGGGCTTGGCCCGGAAATTAAAAGGATAGTGGGCTTGGCCCATAAATTTTTTTTTCGCTGTTCTTTTACAGTGAAGCTTGGCGTGAAAGCCAGAGACGTCACTTTTCACAAGTTGTTGCAGCTTATGGAAAGATGTTGCAATGTTCATTCCTGCAACTCAAGATCTAAAGATCAAATCAATAGATTGAAAAAACCTTTTTCTTGCATACCAGACGCTAATTGCTTCCTCAAAAAATTTTGATCCATCAAACCCGGGCGCAAGCTCTCGGAAACTAGGGCTTATTGACTTGTTTCAAATTCCTTGGGATCTTTGGACGTCGGGGTAACTTTACTTCTGAGTTTGCTCATTAGACACACAGTTTCTCACTCAACATTGCGGATTGCATTGGGAGCTTTTCTTGCCTCGTTTGAACCTTCTGATTCATTCTTGATCTAGCTTGTTAGTTAGAGGATTGTCATTAAAATACTAAATTTATATTCCCTCTTATCGAAGCATTTTGTAATAAACATGTGTGACTTCACAAATATAAAAGAAAGGAACATGACAAAGAAAGATGAAGAATAAAAGAGAAGAAAGGAAAGTATTTTCATTGATTTGAGTGTTCACAAGCACGTAAAGGCAAATAGTACAAAAGGATGATACAAAGGCAAGGTGACAGGCAATTGCCCCAGTTAGGATTCCTTTCTTCTCATTAGATAGGTCCCTATTCTCAGATGGATGTTACAACCACCAGTGACACGAGCTCTTCCATTGATCACTGCTTAAAATTGCCCTAGTTTTGTCTTCCATCGCCACTTAAAGTTGCCCCATTTTTTTTTGTATCCTTTTATGCTGTCTGGGTGAGCCCTTAAGGTGACATCTCCTAGGAGAGCCTTTACCGACCTTAAACTTTTTGCCTAATTTAGATGCCCTAACTTTTGCTTAGGCCACCCCTGCGGGTTTTCAACCTAACGAGTTATCTTCTTTTTTTTTTTCTTTTTTTTTTAGGCATAGAACTTTTTGACTGCATCAGCATTTGTCGATCTTGGTAATTCATTTTCGTCCATATCTGTTAAAACTAAGGCTCCTCCAGAGAATGCCTTCTTAACGATATACGGCCCTTCATAACTTGGTGCCCATTTTCCTCGGCCGTCCTCTTGGTTTGGAAGTTTTTTCTTTAAAACTAGGTCACCTGCTTGGAACTCCCTAGGGTGCACTTTCTTGTTGAAAGCTCTTGCCATTCTTCTTTGGTATAGTTGCCCATGACAGATAGCTTTTAATCTCTTTTCTTCAATCATGTTTAACTGCTCATACCGAGTCTTTACCCATTCTGCTTCTTCTAACTCGGCTTCCATCAACACTCTTAAAGATGGGATTTCAACCTCTATGGGGGAAACCGCTTCTATACCATAGACCAAGGAGAACGGCGTTGCTCCAGTGCTGGATCGGATATTAGTGCGATAAGCGTGGAGAGCATAGGGGAGCATCTCATGCCATTCTCTGTAGTTGACCACCATTTTAGCTACTATCTTCTTGATGTTCTTGTTTGCTGCTTCTACTGCACCATTCATCTGGGGTCTGTAGGGAGCAGAATTGTGATGCTTGATCCTAAACCTCTCGCGTAGATTCTTGATTTCTGCGCTATGAGATTAAGGGCATTATCTGTGATAATCCTTTCTGGAATTCCATACCGACAAATGATGTTTACCCTAAAAAATTTAAGGACAGCCTTTTAAGTGACTTTGGCATAGGAAGTAGCCTCTACTCACTTGGTGAAATAATCAATTGCTACCAGGATAAACCTATGGCCATTGGAAGCTTTCGGGTTTATTGGCCCAATAACATCGATTCCCCACATTGAAAAAGGCTAGGGTGCCACCATATTATGCAATGGGACGGGTGGTGCATTAATGCGGTCAGAGTATGCTTGACATTTATGACACTTTCAAACATATTCTATGCAATCAGTTTCCATAGTGGACCAGTAATAACCATATCGTAGGATCTGACGAGCCATCATGATACCGTTGGCATGGGTTCCACATATTCCTTCATGAACTTCTGTCAACATGGTGAGAGCCTCCTTAGCTCCTATACATCTTAGGAGTGTGCCATCATAGTTTCTTTTGTACAGTATTTCCCCATTCAAAAAGAAGCCATGGAAAGCCGACGGATGCTCTTTTTGTCTGTCTCATTTGCCCCTGATGGGTATTCTCTGAACTTAATGTACTGCATGATATCATGGAACCAGGGCTGACCATCTTCTTCTTCCTCAATATTAGAACAATAAACTGGTTCACTTTCTGCCCTTATTCGGATGGGTTGCACATTAGCATGAATATTCAGATTGGTCATGACAGCCAAAGTAGCCAGAGCATCTGCAAATTGGGTCTTATCTCGAGTCAAGTGTGAAAAAGTGATCCCTTCAAACTTCTCGATCAACTGCATCAAATATTTCTAGTATGGAATCAATTTTGGGTCCCTAGTCTGCCATTCCCCGTTCACTTGATAAATTATCAGTGCTGAATCTCCATATACTTGTAATTCCTTCACTCCCAATTCTATTGCAACCTTTAACCCTTGAGCACAAGCTTCATACTTTGCCACATTATTGGTGCAATCGAACTCTAACTTGATGACCACTGGGTATTGCTTCCCACTTGGTGATATGACCACTGCAGCTATGCCAGTCCCATACATATTGACTGCTTCATCAAAAAACATATTCCATATGTCCTCTTCATCTGACTCCTCTTCTTCAACTGCTAAAACATCCTCATCAGGGAAATCCGACGTCATAGGTTGCTTGTAATTGAGTGGGTTCTCAGCTAAGTGATCTGCAATTACGTTCCCTTTGATAGATTTTTGAGTTATATGCTTTATGTCGAACTCAGAAAGAACCACTTGCCATTTGGAGACTCGTGTGGAAATATGAGGACTTTCGAATATGTACTTTATCGGGTCCATTCTTGAGATAAGCCAAGTCGTATAGTACAACATGTACTGCCTCAACCTTCTAGACGTCAATGCCAGTGCACAACATGTCTTCTCGATTGTCATGTAGCGAGACTCGCACTCATTAAACTTCTTGCTTAAATAGTAAATGGCCTGCTCTTTTTTTCTTGTTTCATCATGCTGCCCTAGCATTGCTCCCATTGATGTCTGCAATACCGTGAGGTATAATATCAAAGGACAACCAGGTGTAGGTGGCACCAAAATATGAGGACTTTGCAAGTAGGCTTTTATCTTCTCAAAAGCTTCCTGACAGTGTTCATCCCATTCTCCTGGTTGTTGTTTCTTTAGCAGCTTGAAAATTGGCTCGCAAGTGCTAGTCAGGTTGGCTATGAACCTAGCGATGTAATTCAGTCTCTCGAGAAAGCTTCTTACCTCCTTTTCAGTCTTGGGAGCAGCATATCTTGTATCGCTTTGACTTTATCAGGGTCCATTTTGATTCCTTCCTTGCTAACGACAAAACTAAGCAATTTTCCAGTCGACACACCAAAAACACATTTTGTCGGGTTTAGTCTCAACTTGTATTTTCTGAGTCTTTCAAACAACTTTTGCAACACTACTACATGACTTTCTCCTTCTTTGGACTTAGCAACTATGTCATCCACGTATACCTCAATTTCTTTGTGCATCATATTATGGAACAAAGCAACCATGGCACGTTGATAGGTGGCCCCAGCATTCTTCAATCCAAATGGCATGACTGTGTAACAAAAGGTTCCCTATGATGTGACAAACGTGGTCTTCTCTTTATCATTCGTGTCCATAGGAATCTGATTGTAACTAGAATAACCATCTATGAAAGAGAATCTATGACCTCTTGCTGCATTATCAACAAGGACATCAATGTGAGGCAATGAGAAATTATCTTTAGGGCTAGCTTTATTCAAATTCCTATAGTCCACACACATCCTGATTTTTCTATCTTTCTTCAGAACGAGGATGATATTTGCTACCCATTCTGGGTGCCTTGATACTTCTAAAAATCCTGCTTCCAATTGCTTGGTGACTTCCTCTTTAATCTTTAAAGACATTTCGGGGTGCATTCTCCTCAATTTCTGCTTTTTTACCTCAACATTAGGGTATAGCGGAATCTTGTGGGAAGCTAATCTCGGATCCAGCCCTGGCATATCTCGGTAAGACTAAGCAAATACATCTATGTAGTCTCTGAATAACTTGATCATGCTTTCACGTTCTGGGTTATCCACTAACCTTAACTCCTTCTTGTCTTCATCGGTTCCCATATTGATCACCTCTACTTCTTCCTCATCCAGGCTGAAGTCTCTTTCTGACTTTTCTACCAATTTGGCAAACTCCTCAGTGGCGTTCCTATCTTCATCTGAGTCATAGTTATCTATATCCATCATTGAATAGGAATCCATCCTTGCGCTTTCAGGAATCCTTTCATGGGACAATGCCTCTACCAGACCCAAGTCCCTGGAAGATTTATTTATGCCCGATTGGAAATAGAAAGAAAATATGGTAATTGGACAAGGCTAAGCTAAGGCATAAATCAAAGATAGAAAAGAACTACAGCAGTGAATCAACTGAGAAACATAAAAGTCCATTGCATTGAAACTTTGATGAAAGATAACATGAGCAGAGAATCATACTGGAAAAACACACAAGTTCATTACATTAAAGCTTTGACAAGAGTTAGCATAAATTCAGCATTACAAAAGTCTAAGATAACATCACGACTAAACAATTACTTTATGACAATCACATCCATTAACGCCTCAGATCGCCAATTGTTCAGAGGTTTCAAATTGACAGCAGGCTGGATAACATGTTCTTCTCCGGAGTCTTTGTCTACATTGTTAATGATTAGCCGGACCTGATGATTGGAGGTTCTATTAATAACCTCGGCAGGGATGGGGAATGTCTCCTTCAGATGAGGAATCGTCTTTTTCACTTCATTCTCCCTTTTTCCTTCATTGAGAACCAAATTGTGCTTCATCATGCCTTCCAAAGGTGCCTCATATCCTAGACCATATCTATTTTTATTCTCTGGCAGGGTGATCATAGACTTGGTTCCTTGCAGCTGAATTCCTAAACCTTTTCCGGCTTGGTAACCATTATTGGTCATAATGCGAGTCACAACTTGATGAACATCTTTAGAGGACGACTCATCCTTCTTTGCCTTCGATTCCACCAACTGGAAACTGTGTAGGAAGTTTTCCACCTCCAACTCTGTGTTTTCAATATAAGGCACTGAAGTAAGCTTTATCAGTAAGATTTCTTCCTCTCCTCGAATGGTAACCAGACATCCATTTTTGTAACACCCTCCTTAGGGCATCACATTTCCGACTCCCTACTCATAATCTGAAAAGAAGTTCGCACAAAGTTTGAGTTATAAAAGATGGGTTTCAAAAATTCTTCTTTACTGAAACGTAAATTTACTGAAAATATTAGGTAATATTGAAAATCATATTTCAACTATTCATTATGCAATATTGATACCAATTAATATCACAATTTAAAGAGAAATATAAAATTAACAGACTTATTTTTTTAATAGTAGCAAACCCTATGACGGGTCCTACTTAATAGCATGGTATAACACTAACGAGAAACTTTAACATACTTATTCCTTTTTCTGTCCATCTTGATGCATCAGACATTTGTTCCTTTGTCAACACTGCACACCTTTGAGTCCTGAATGCCCACTCCTTATTGTTGTCACCAATCTCAGAGTATCCATCGCCCGTTATGTCTAAGACAACTCGATCCTTCTATTATTTGATTTTAACAGTACAGACATAGCAAAACAAAGATAACAAAGAGGTGAGATCACCTACGCCATTACCAACATGGCAGTACAGAGATAACACAAACAGCATATCATACAAATAGATCATACCATAATTATGCTATCAGCATTAATCAACTATCATCATCTAATCATTTATCAGTTCAATCATCATCCAAGTACTCAAAACAGCTGTCATTGCCAACATTCCTCAATTAATATATCATACAGATATAAATGCTCAGATTTATGCATATACACAAAGACTCAGTTTATCAAAAACAACTCCATGGAGGTTTTCACAATTTCGAGAAGAATACTCTAGTTAATTGTCAGCCTTAGCCCAAAGACAATCTCCCAGTTGTTGAAAAGAATCGTGTTCTTGTCGGGTATCGTCAATGCGTTGTAACGGACTACATCGCCAAGTGGCACAGGGTACTCGCCAACTGTCCACTGGTCGACCGTCGCGCCTCGACGCCCCCAAGATCCATCATAGACCTCACTATCAATTCTCATTCCCTCTTTAACCACAAGGGCCATAATAGCTATTAGCTATATTTTATACAATGCACGAATATATCAGTGCAAGTCCAACCCCAAAGGGCCAAATCTTTTCAATTTCATTTGTTCAATGTAATCATATGCTTCAACGCATATTTTTCCAATGCACGTATAATGCACCAAATCCAATCACAGACATATCTTTCCAATGCATGTATAATGCATCAAATGCCAATCACAGGCAAAACATGTCATTTTCTCACAATCACGTAAAAATATTCTATCACTTTTAAATCACATAGTCATTTTTCAACAGTAGTTCAAATTACATAAAATATTTAAACTTAATTCAAATCACTTAAAATATTTCAACGCATCTCCAATATCGTAGTAATATTTTATCATATTTCAAATCGCATAAAAATATTTTACTGTATTTTCAAACACTTAGAAATATTTTACTGTATTTCAAACCATGTACTTTAAAAATTACGTTTTTAAGATACGTAAATAATTTTTTTCACCACAATTCCATTACAGAAAATATTTCTCATTCTTCAAAAATTCCATTTCCACTTTTCTCAAAATAATATGACTTTATACTTTATTTAACACATTTTCTTTACTCAAGAAAATCTTTTTCCATATTTCTTTACTCAAAAAATCCTTTTCCAAAATATAATTCCCAAAATCACTTTTTCATTGATATAAATCAACGTTTCAAAACTTAACATTTTCTAACGTACTTCAAAACTCGAAAATAAGGTATACGTTAGTAAATTTTCAAAATACCATTATATTCTCCATTTTTTCCAAATCATTTCTCAAGTGCTAAAATACTTTGATTCCCATTCCAAATTCCTTGTATTAAATTAATTATATTTTCACTTGGAAAATCACTTTGTTTCATCAAAATCAATGCATTACAAGCCTTCGAAAACGTGGACATGACTATTGAAAATTATCAAAACATTTTTCCTTCAAAATTGATATGGTTTTACACAAACAAAACCATTAAAATTTTATTTTCAAAACCGAAATACCGATGGTTATAAAAACCAAACCCATTTGTTCAAATCCTTTTTCACTTTCTTTACAAATCCTTTTTCACTTTTTTTGCAAATCCTTGTTCACTTTCTTTGCAAATCCTTAAAATCAATGTTTGCCCGTTTCATTCAAAACTCATATTTAGAAAAACACTTAGGATCTTTTTACACAAAATAAATCAATAAAAATTCCACAAAGACCGTATTCTTGTTCTCTTGAAAAACAAACCCTTTGTTTATTTTCCATACTCTTCAAATCATCCCTTTTCATCCTTCATGAAATTATTAATTTATGAACACCTATTTAGAGGTGTCTTGGCCAAAATTCACTAAGTTCTAGGGACCAAAAATTAATTCCCTTATCCTTGAAAATTTTCAACATGAACTCTAATTTTTTTTTTTGAAGCTCAAAACCGTAGCCTCCCCCTTGGCCTTTGGAGCCAAAAATCAATTTCCTTTCCACCATCAAATCATGGCATACATATACATATTTATATTTCTTAACTTTAAAAATATTACTTCGGACTTTTCTTATAATAATATAATTTCTTACTTTATTCCCTTCTTATTCTTAGTCAAAAATCTTTTCCTTAATATATTTTCTCAAAATCACTTTTTATTGATCTAGTCTTACAAAATCACATTCAGTTGATTTAATTTACTGTTTCTAACTTAAAATTTTTTAACGTTTTCCAAAACCCAATAAATAAATTCTACGTTAGTAAATTTAAGTTTCAAACGTTTTCTTTTATATTTCTAAATCACTTCTAAAAATTGATTCTCTTTAAAATAATTTGAAGTTCAACACTTTCAATCTTCTTTTTCTTTTATTTATGAAAATTCCACTTCACTTAATTGATAACACTTTAATTCCCTTTCCAAAATCCTTATTTGAAAATTCTTGTATTTTATAACATCAAAATATTTTTCTAAATTATCAAAACCTTATAGATGACCATTGAAACCATGAAATATTTTTTCTTTTTAACTTAAATAAATTCCATTATTGTTTCTACAAAAAAAAAATTCATGAAAACATACCTCAAAACCGTGTGCATTCTTTTTACAAAACAAACCCTTTTGTTTATTTTCTTTACTTCTCAAATCATTCAATTTTATCATTCATGAAAATATAATTTTTTTTTAACACCAAATTCGTTGGTGTCTTGGCCAAAAATTTGTTTAAGTTTAAGGACCAAAAATTAATTCCATTGTTCTTGAAAAATTTCAATAAAAACCCTAGTTTTGGAAGCTCAAAACTGTGACCTTCTCTATGGCCTTTGGAGCCAAATTTTCTTATTTTATCATACTTTCATCATAATATATTCAATATATCTTCATCATGCATATCATAAGCATACCATATAAGCAAATAAAAATCATACTAAGCATGCATACATAAGTAAATCATGCAAAGCATATCAAGCATAGACAAAAATAATTAAAGCACATAACACACACAAATTATTACATGACCATGGATATGAATCCTCACATGGATTCACCATCCATCAAATATAAAACCATCTCTCACCACCATGCTTAGTTGGTGAGATGGATCTCCCTCTTACCTCTTGAAGATCCTCAAAAGCTTATTGATTTGCTTCTTTTTCCAAGTCCTTCACCACCAAAGGCTTCTCAAATACAAAACAAAATACATAGAAATTAGTATATTAAGCTTGATTAAGAGGAACCATGGATCAAACATGGTTTAGAACATGAAAAAGAGAGAAGAAATGAAGTTTCCTTACACTTCACCACGAATACCCTATAACTTGGCTCTTGAAGAAAGTCCACGAAGATGAATGATTTAGAGAAAGTATCCAACATGAAAGTTGCTTAGAATATCATGTAGATTCAAGATCTATGGATGGATGAAATTAAAAAGTGATGGAAGGTATTCTTGATGGTCATGACCGAAACATAGAGGAGAAGAGAAAGGAAGAGAAAATTTGCTAAGTTTCCTTCTTGAAAATGAATCAATAATGACCAAGACAACATATAATTGATGTCTTGAAACTTGGCTAAGCTATTAAGCCACCAAAATCGTGCCCCCCTCCAAGCATTCTCCTAAGGAAGCAAACAAAGTAATAATGGTCAAGAATGATGTAATATTGACCATAACAAGTAATAATGGTCATGAAATCACCTTTAGCTCCAAAATACTACAAAAACCGTCCCCTCCTTGCATTATGCATGCAATAATATTGTCATCTTTTTCAAGCCATTATTTAAAGCATTTCTAGCCATTGATTAATTCAATGGTTAGGATTTAGGTAGACTTTTGATTAGAAGACTCAATCTAGGCCATTGGATCTTTCTCCTTTAAATCCTAGCCATTAGACGTGTCTCCAAAATAAAGGGTCAAGATTACTCCTTCTTACTTTTAATCCAAGGGTTATAATTAGTCATAGCCTTTTTAGAAGACCAAATCTCCACCATTGATTAAATCCAAATCCAATGGTCATAAATGGTCCTTGTTACTTTATAAGACTAAATCTCCACCGTAGATTAAATCTAAATCCAATGGTTATAAATGGTCTCTATCACTTTTCAAGACCAATTTTACACCATTGATTAAATTGACGGTTGATATCAAAGCCTTCCTAACCAAGTTTATTCTCACACCATTGACTAAATCAAAATGGTGATTATCCAATGCTTCTTTATTAAGTTTGTTTCTTAACCGTTGATTAAATCAATGGTTAATCTTCAAACTAAGTGTTCTCATCTAAGGGTACAAATCAAGTCAAGCCCTCTTTGTTGACTACGCAGTATAATTTTTATTATTTTTATCTGCTATAACCCTACAAATAATATTTTTACTGTATTTTTATCACCTGATAAATAAATACAGTACAAAACACAGTAAAAGAAAATTATAAAAACTATTTTCAGATTCAGGTTTAGTAAGATCCCCTATCTCCGTCTAAACAGTACAAATTTTTCTATGCGTAGAAAATTTTTTCACTTTGCGGGACCCACCTGGGCCCACGTATGGTCACTTGGGCCCACATACACCCCTGGGCCCACAAACAATAAAAATTTTCATAATCACACATAAAATCACAAAAATTAGAAAACTCACAAATATCAATTCAGATTACGTAAAATAATTAAGACTTTACACTAAAAATTAAATTACGTAAAATTTTTTCGGCTTGAAAATTATTATTTTCCTGACACGGAGCAGATTACTCAAAACGATCAAATACGCTAACGGAATAATCAAAATAATTTTACAGCATCCAAAAATTACTAAACAGTAAAATTTTGTTAACTGTCAAAATTACTGTTTACAAGATAGGAAATTTTGGGGTGTTACATTACTCCCCCTCTAAAAAGAAATTTCATCCTCGAAATTTAATAACCATGATTTCACACCCTCAGAATAATTATGAACATTACTCATTTATCTTATTTTCCAATTCCCATGAAGCTTCCTCTCTTACATCTTGCTATATTATTTTAACCAACAAAATCTCTTTGCTGATGTTCAACTTCTCTTGATCAAACAGATATCTCAGACTCCTATAATTACTGAAGATGTTGAATGTTACTCCAAAAAGAAAGAATTTTCATATCTCTAATACCAACATAACGACAATCAATCCTTATTCATGCCTAGAATAGTTTTTCTCAGATAACTTCCAACTAATGTAATGTATTACTTAAAATTTCCTTATCCTCGTATCACTGCATATTCTAGATTTTTGCTTTTAACAGGAAATGTCTCACTAACCGAGTTCTCCTTTCCACAACACTATACCAAATATTATGACATAGAGTTAAATAGGAATATCGTTTCTTGTTCGTTCAATTGCAGGAGATGAAAGAAAACATCATGGAAGATAACAAAACGAATCAAACCTGTTATCGAACATATCCAGCAAAGAATTGGATGTAACCCGATTTTTAAGAATAAATTTTCTTTGGATTACTCACACTCTGTTGAAATAATCTCATTGGATATAGTTGGAAAATAACTAATCCATTTCCATAGATCACGTCTGTTTATGAAACAGATCAAACTAACACAAAGTTTTGATCTATAACAACAATTTGAATAACTTGAATAGCTCGATTAGCTAAAAATAGAAACAGAAGTAAACAAATTAGAGGATAACGAATAACTCTAACATATAATTGATCTACTCAATTATATGTTATAAAGAATAGGTCACTCACAGAAATATTCAGTATGGTTTATAGGATTAGCTCCAATGACACAATCTCTATTTTTTAAATCTTCCGCTCAGAACACTCCCGTTCCATTCAGAGTAACAACTTCCCTTACTATCTAAAATTTTACTAACAGAAAACTTTGTTTTCAAAGAGCATAATCTCAGGGAAAATGTGTCCAACTTTTCTGCAATTTGTTTCCTTGACGTACATTCCTTTATTTAAGTACTTTCTTTCACGTCCTTTACTGTTTTTGGTTTCCTCAATGGTTATAAATACATCTTCCGTCGAAATCAATTACTTTCTCAATCTCCTAAAAAAATACCAGGTTCTAAAATTATGAAATCTTATATTCTAAGACTAATTCTCTTCCAACAGATCCTAAACTTCAACTTCCAGTTTCCACTGAACAGCGGTCTTTTGTTCGTGCAGTCGTCTTTTCACATTGCTCCTGTTGCTCCCGTAGTTGGAACTGCATTACTAGTAACATGTTCAACTTCCACACAAGTATAACTATCCCGAGCCATTCCTTTTTTTTTTTTAGGAGTGCGGATCGAAATACAATGGATCTAATATCCATTATAAACAACATTATTTCCTTTTGGAAAACAAACACAGAGAACACAACACAAGCAAAATAGACCTAACCACAAACCCTAAAAGACTCAAACCGTGCTCTGATACCAACTAATGTAACACCCTCCTTAGGGCATCACATTTTCGACTCCCGACTCATAATTTGAAAAGAAGTTCGCACAAAGTTTGAGTTATAAAAGATGAGTTTCAAAAATTCTTCTTTACTGAAACATAAATTTACTGAAAATATTTGGTAATATTGAAAATCATATTTTAACTATTCATTATGCAATATTGACACCAATTAATATCACAATTTAAAGAGAAACATAAAATTAATAGACTTATTTTTTTTAACAGTAGCAAACCCTATGACGGGTCCTACTTAATAGCACGGTACAACACTAATGAGAAACTTTAACATACTTATTCCTTTTTCTGTTCATCTTGATGCATCAGACATCTGTTCCTTTGTCAACACTGCACACCTTCGAGTTCTGAATGTCCACTCCTTATTGTTGTCACCAATCTCAGAGTATTCATCGTCCATTATGTCTAAGACAACTCGATCCTTTTATTATTTGATTTTAATAGTACAGACACAGCAAAATAGCATAACAAAGAGGTGAGATCACCTACGCCATTACCAACATGGCAGTACAGAGATAACACAAACAACATATCATACAGATAGATCATACCATAATCATGCTATCAGTATTAATCAACTATCATCATCTAATCATTTATCAGTTCAATCATCATCTAAGTACTCAAAATAATTGTCATAGCCAACATTCCTCAATTAATATATCATACAAATATAAATGCTCAGATTTATGCATATACACAAAGACTCAGTTTATCAAAAACAACTCCATGGTGGTTTTCACAATTTTAAGAAGAATGCTCTGGTTAATTGTCAGCCTTAGCCCAAAGACAATCTCCCAGTCGTTGAAAAAAATCGTGTTCTTATCGGGTATCGTCAATGCGTTGCAATGGATTACATCGCCAAGTGGCACAGGGTACTCGCCAACTGTCCACTGGTCAACCGCCAAGCCTCGACGCCCCCAAGATCCATCATAGACCTCACTATCAATTCTCATTCTCTCTTTAACCACAAGGGCCATAATAGCTATTGGCTATATTTTATACAATGTATGAATATATCAGTGCAAGTCCAACCCTAAAGGGCCAAATCTTTTCAATTTCATTTGTTCAATGTAATCATATGCTTCAACGGATATTTTTCCAATGCACGTATAATGCACCAAATCCAATCACAGACATATCTTTCCAATGCATGTATAATGCATCCAATGTCAATCACAGGCAAAACATGTCATTTTCTCACAATCACGTAAAAATATTCTATCATTTTTAAATTATATAGTAATTTTTCAATAGTAGTTCAAATTACAAAAAATATTTAAACGTAATTCAAATCACTTAAAATGTTTCAACGCATCTCCAATCACGTAGTAATATTTTATCATTTTTCAAATTGCGTAAAAATATTTTACTGTATTTTCAAATACTTAGAAATATTTTACTGTATTTCAAATCATGTACTTTAAAAATTACATTTTTAAGATACGTAAATAATTTTTTTCACCACAATTCCATTACAGAAAATATTTCTCATTCTTTGCAAATTCCATTTTCACCTTTCTCAAAATAATATGACTTTATACGTTATTTAACACATTTTCTTTACTCAAGAAAATCTTTTTCCACATTTCTTTACTCAAGAAATCCTTTTCAAAAATATAATTCCCAAAATTACTTTTCCATTGATATAAATCAACGTTTCAAAACTTAACATTTTCTAACGTACTTCAAAACTTGAAAATAAGTTATACGTTAGTAAATTTTCAAAATACCATTATATTCTCCATTTTTCCCAAATCATTTCTCAAGTGCTAAAATACTCTGATTCCCTTTCCAAATTCCTTGTATTAAATTAGTTATATTTCTACTTAGAAAATCACTTTGTTTCATCAAAATCAATGCATTACAAGCCTTCGAAAACGTGGACATGACTATTGAAAATTATCAAAATATTTTTCCCTCTAAATTGATATGGTTTTACACAAACAAAACCATTAAAATTTTATTTTCAAAATCGAAATACTGATGGTTATAAAAACCAAACCCATTTGTTCAAATCCTTTTTCACTTTCTTTACAAATCCTTTTTCACTTTCTTTATAAATCTTTGTTCACTTTCTTTGCAAATCCTTAAAATCAATGTTTGCCCGTTTCATTCAAAACTCATATTTAAAAAAACACTTAGGATCTTTTTACACAAAATAAATCAATAAAAATTCCTCAAAGACCGTATTCTTGTTCTCTTGAAAAACAAACCCTTTGTTTATTTTTCATACTCTTCAAATCATCCATTTTCATCCTTCATGAAATTATTAATTTATGAACACCTATTTAGAGGTGTCTTGGCTGACATTCACTAAGTTCTAGGGACCAAAAATTAATTCCCTTATTCTTGGAAATTTTCAACATGAACTCTAATTTTTTTTTTTGAAGCTCAAAAGTGTAGCCTCTCCCATGGCCTTTGGAGCCAAAAATCAATTTCCTTTCCACCATCAAATCATGGCATACATATACATATTTATATTTCTTAACTTTAAAAATACTACTTCAGACTTTTCTTATAATAATATAATTTCTTACTTTATTCCCTTCTTATTCTTAGTCAAAAATCTTTTCCTTAATATATTTTCTCAAAATCACTTTTTATTGATCTAGTCTTACAAAATCACATTTAGTTGATTTAATTTACATTTCTAACTTAAAATTTCCTAACGTTTTCCAAAACCTAATAAATAAATTCTATGTTTGTAAATTTAAGTTACAAATATTTTTTTTATATTTCTAAATCACTTCTAAAAATTGATTCTCTTTAAAATAATTAGAAGTTCAACATTTTCAATCTTCTTTTTCTTTTATTTATGAAAATTCCACTTCACTTAATTGATAACACTTTAATTCCCTTTTCCAAAATCCTTATTTGAAAATTCTTGTATTTTATAACATCAAAACATTTTTCTAAATTATCAAAACCTTATAGATGGCCATTGAAACCATGAAATATTTTTTCTTTCTAACTTAAATAAATTCCATTCTTCTTTCTACAAAAAAAAATTCATGAAAACATAACTCAAAATTGTGTGCATTCTTTTTGCAAAACAAACCCTTTTGTTTATTTTCTTTACTTCTCAAATCATTCAATTTTATCATTCATGAAAATATAAATTTTTTTTAACACCAAATTGGTTGGTGTCTTGGCCAAAAATTTATTTAAGTTTAAGGACCAAAAATTAACTCCATTGTTCTTGAAAAATTTCAATAAAAACCCTAGTTTTGGAAGCTCAAAACCGTGACCTTCTCTATGGCCTTTGGAGCCAAAATTTCTTGTTTTATCATACTTTCATCATAATATATTCAATATATATTCATCATGCATATCATAAGCATACCATATAAGCAAATAAAAATCATACTAAGCATGCATACACAAGTAAATCATGCAAAGCATATCAAGCATAGACAAAAATAATCAAAGCAC
This sequence comes from Ormosia semicastrata, assembly GCA_029884595.1. Taxonomy (NCBI): domain Eukaryota; kingdom Viridiplantae; phylum Streptophyta; class Magnoliopsida; order Fabales; family Fabaceae; genus Ormosia; species Ormosia semicastrata. The sequence goes on along the minus strand of JAQQTO010000047.1, from coordinate 34,406,974 downwards.
ATAACACAGATAAATTATTACATGACCATGGATATGAATCCTCACATGGATTCGTCATCCATCAAATATAAAACCATCTCTCACCACCATGCTTGGTTGGTGAGATGGATCTCCCTCTTAGCTCTTGAAGATCCTCAAAAGCTTCTTGATTTGCTTCTTTTTCCAAGTCCTTCACCACCAAAGGCTTCTCAAATACAAAACAAAATACATAGAAATTAGTATACTAAGCTTGATTAAGAGGAACCATGGAACAAACATGATTTAGAACATGAAAAAGAGAGAAGAAATGAAGTTTCCTTACACTTCACCACAAATACCCTATAACTTGGCTCTTGAAGAAAGTCCATGAAGATGAATGATTTGGAGAAAGTCTCCAACATGAAAGTTAATTAGAATATCGTGTAGATTCAAGATCTATAGTTGGATGAAATTAAAAAGTGATGGAAGGTGTTCTTGATGGTCATGGCCGAAACATAGAGGAGAAGAGAAAGGAAGAGAAAATTTGCAATGTTTCCTTCTTGAAAATGAATCAATAATGACCAATACAACATATAATTGATGTCTTGAAACTTGGCTAAGCTATTAAGCCACCAAAACTGTGCCCCCCTCCAAGCATTCTCCTAAGGAAGTAAACAAAGTAATAATGGTTAAGAATGATGTAATATTGACCATGACAAGTAATAATGGTCATCAAATCACCTTTAGCTCCAAAATACTACAAAAATCATCCCCTCGTTGCATTATGCATGCAATAATATTATCATCTTTTTCAGGCCATTATTTGAAGCATTTCTAGCCATTGATTAATTCAATGGTTAGGATTTAGGTAGTCTTTTGATTAGAAGACTCAATCTAGGCCATTAGATCTTTCTCCTTTAAATCCTAGCCATTAGATGTGTCTCCAAAATAAAGGGTCAAGATTACTCCTTCTTACTTCTAATCCAAGGGTTATAATTAGTTATAGCCTTTTTTGAAGACCAAATCTCCACCATTGATTAAATCCAAATCCAATGGTCATAAATGGTCCTTGTTACTTTATAAGACTAAATCTCCATCGTAGATTAAATCTAAATCCAATGGTTATAAATGGTCTCTATCACTTTTCAAGACCAATTCTACATATTGATTAAATCGATTTGATATCAAAGCCTTCCTAACCAAGTTTATTCTCACACCATTGACTAAATCAATGGTGATTATCTAATGCTTCTTTATTAAGTTTGTTTCTTAACCGTTGATTAAATTAATGGTTAATCTTCAAACTAAGTATTCTCATCCAAGGGTACAAATCAAGTCAAGCCCTCTTTGTTGACTACGCAGTATAATTTTTATTATTTTTATTTGCTATAACCCTACAAATAATATTTTTACTGTATTTTTATCACTTGATAAATAAATACAGTACAAAACATAGTAAAAGAAAATTATAAAAACTATTTTTAGATTCAGGTTTAATAAGATCCCTTATCTCTGTCTAAACAGTACAAATTTTTCTATGCGTAGAAATTTTTTTCACTTTGCGGGACCCACTTGGGCTCACATATGGTCACTTGGGCCCACATACACCCTTGGGCCCATAAACAATAAAAATTTTCATAATCACACATAAAATCACAAAAATTAGAAAACTCACAAATATCAATTCAGATTACGTAAAATAATTAAGACTTTTCAGTAAAAATTAAATTACGTAAAATTTTTTCAGCCCAAAAATTATTATTTTCCTAACACGGAGCAGATTACTCAAAACGATCAAATACGCTGACGGAATAATCAAAATAATTTTACAGCATCCAAAAATTTCTAAACAGTAAAATTCTGCTAACTGTCAAAATTACTGTTTACAAGATAGGAAATTTCGGGGTGTTACAATTTTTAATGTATTTCAGACATTGGTGCAGGGTCTAGGGAACAACACCAGCAGCGTGGATCCATGGCCTTCCTAAAAGCATAGTATATGTAGGCTCAATATCCATTACTTGAAACAACACTTAGAAGTAGCTCAGGCCTATCTCAAGTGGAAGGGTCACTTCTCCCAGAATTCCTCTTTTTTTTCCATCGAAGGCTCGCACTGTCATTTCTTGAGGCCTAAGGTCTTCTACGCTCATAGCCAGCTGGGCCAAGGTTGTCCTCGGGAGGACGTTTAAAGCAGAACCCCCATCAATCAAAACCTTTGCAACTACATACCCTTGACATTTCAGAGTGATATGTAAAGCACATGGGTTATTCCCTATCGAATGTACCACTTCTTCCTCCAAGAAGGGGATCACGTTGATGTGCCTTACCGGGTCTACCATGTTTACTAAGCTTTCTGGGGTAACATCCGGCTTCACATAGGCTTTATTTAACACTCTCTGCAGTGCTTTGCGATGAGGTTCAGAATTCATGATGAGTGACAACAGAGAGATCCGAGCTGGAGTTTTTCTGAGCTGTTCTACCACATCATACTCACTTTGTTTCATAATTTTTAGGAATTCTTCTTCATCGTCTTCTTTTGTTTCTATGAAGACTGCTTTTCCTTTCCCGGTCGTATCTTCTTGCCCATAGCACCTGCCGCTTCTTGTGATCCCTCCTATGCCCACAACACTTGACACTGCTTGTGCGGGCTCTGCTATCTGAGCAATAGGGGTTGAAACGGTTTGTCCTACATCACTTTGTGTCTTTACCTTGATATCATACTTCCAAGGCACAGCATGTGTATCACTATAAGGAAAAGGTGTAGGCTTCTTTATCACTATGACAACTTTCTGAGAATCTGAAACTTCACTAGTACGCAGGAATTTGAGGACTAGACGCTCCACAATATCTATTTCTTTTGCGAACCCTCTTGCTTGGGTGACATCTATTACACCCAAAGCCATGAATCTTTGCACCCAAGCCTTAAACTCCTGACAACCTTCAATATTGCGCCCCTTCTCTATATGATATTCACAATACGCTTCGGTATCATATCCAAACCTTACATCACCTAAGGCTACTGAGGAACAATAGCCTGCTTGGACAAGACCTTGGAATATTAACTTAATAGGGGTTTTGACATCCGCTACATTTTGAAGTCCTTATTCTCTTTTTCTAATGCATTTACAATCCCCTTCCCATGATTTGAAATTGGGTTGCTAGTAATGCTAGGTCCCTTCTCCTCTTCAAAGTCTAGCTTTCTACAGGAAATCAATCTCCTCACTATGGTCTTAAATACCTTACAATCTTCGATTGAGTGTCCTGGGCTATCCATATGGAACTTGCAAGTTACGTTGGGGTTATACCAGGCTGGAAATGGGGGCACCATAGGGCAAGAAGGAACGCATGCAACCAAATGTGCATCGAACAACTGTTGAAACAAATCAGCATTGGAGATTGGCAACTTTGGAAAATGGGGTAGATTCGACGGGGGTCGAGCATACCCTTGGTTTCCTGGATTTCGAGGTGCGGGAGGACGATTGGTATAGACGGGACATGGTGAGGGAACATTGTTAACTTGGTATGAAGTCTGGTAAGCCGAAAAAGCAGGTGAAGGGGCTTGATAAGAATGGTATGATTGTGGATTACGAGGAAAACATGAGTTTTGTTGATGCACATAACTGACTTCTGGTTCTTTCTTCCTTATTGGTGCCACCTTCTTAGGAAAATTACTCTCTGTATTTCCAGTAGGTAATTTTCTTGCTTTTGCAAGATTCTCAATCCTTTCTCCAGCCGAAATTAGATCAGAAAAATCTCTTTAGGCAGCACCTGCCATCAGCCCAATAAAAGGTGCTCCTAGGGTCCCCATAAAGTACGAGCTCATTTCTGATGGGGTCAATGGTGGTTGAACTTGGGCTGCTAATATTCTCCATCTTTGAGCGTATTGCTTGAAAGTTTCGCCATTCTTTTTTTGCATTGCCCCTAGTTGTTCTCAGGTAGGTGCGGTGTCGATATTGAATCGATATTGCTCCAAGAATAGACTCGTCAGATCATCCCAACAAGAAATCTTTGACTGGTTAAGTTGTATGTACCATTCCAAAGCCGACCCAGTCAGGCTCTCATGGAAGAAATTGATTAAGAACTTTTGATCCCGTGACCAAATGGCCATTTTGGTGATGTAAGTCTTCAGATGAAACTTTGGATTGGTGCTTCCATCATACTTTGAGAAGTCTGGTACTTTGAAGTCTTTGGGAATATTAACTTCAACCTCAAGGAACAGTTCATCGACTCCCACTGAGCCATACAGATTAGGGCCTTGAATGGCTTTAATTTGCTCTTACATTTTTCCAATCAATTCATCTCTTAATTTTTCTTTTTCTGAGTTACTGTTCAGGAATATTTTCACTGGCTGTTCATGAGTGACTTCTACATTATTTTTCTCCCCTTCATGATTTTCGTTCATGGAATCACCCTCTTCATTCACATTGTTGTTTGCATTTGCATTTACCCTAGTGCCAACAGATGTTCCATTTGTTGTTCTAAAGGTCTCAGTTAACTGTCTCAGTAAATCTTCGACCCTTGATTGTCCTTCTGCCATTGTATTGATCTTTTCTCTCATTTCATCCATCTCTGGACTCAAATTTCTTTCTGAGTTTGACATCTCTTGCAGCCTAGTTTGTGATCTAGTTCTGTAGGCTCGGGTTTGTGCAATCTGTGTTTTCCAAGGACGAGCAATGGTTCAAAGTTTTTTTACCTGAAAATAGTAAAATTATTATTATTTTAGAAGATCAGTGATTATGTTCATTATTTGTTAGAGAACCGTTAGTGGTTTTGCACCAAGTAGATTTGAAATGAGCATCTTTGATATTGTTTGTTGTGACTATTACCCAGAACGTCTCGTTTGAAAGTGTTAAGTCTCAAGTGAAATATGGGATAGAAAAAAATGAGTGCTGAAACAAGCATACTTCGTTCATTCAACTAAAAAGATATGACAATACATTGCTTCTTAGATGAATACATCATGACCTACCGAAGGAAACTATTCCCTATCTGAATAGGCCTTAGCCATCTGTTTCATCTGCCCTATAAGGTTCTTACAGTACTCAATAAAATCACTAATTTCTACTGGTGTTTCAAAAGGATTGACCATTTGATCAGCTTTCTTCAAATGATATGGAGTATCCGCAATTGCCGAATTAGCCAAACATGCCAATTTTGCAAAGTAACTCATCCAAAAATGGACTTCCTCCTTCCATCCATCGATATCCCCTTTTTCTTGTTCCACCTGATCCATCAATTTTTTCATATTTTCCTGTCCTCGTTGCAATACTGCCTCATATTTTGGAACTGTCTCTTTCATGTGTAGCTTCTTATTTTTTATCATATCTTCATATCGCTTAGATGTCACTCCCATCTGCTGCCTCATTTCTTCTACCAACCGCATTGCATCATTCTGGGTTGCTTTGGCACTCTTGAGCTGCTCCCTAAGTTGTTGGTTTTCAGCCATGACCCTGTCCCTTTCTTGCCTGCGGAGCCCCAATTCTTTGTTTGCTGCCCCCAGACACTGTTTGGTTTTTAACATGTAATCACGTTCTGCCTTCATCTTTTTATTAGCCCCTTCAAGAATGTGGTCCTTTTCAGCATTTTCTCGCTTCAAGGCCGCACATGCCTAGCGGACCTCTCTCAACTCAACTTCCATTTTTTCCTTTTCCTCTTCCATTTTCACAAACCTTGCTTTTATTTCTTTCATCTTTTCATTCTCAATCACGACCGAAGCTAAAGGTTCACCAACCATAGGGGTTGCCGGGATCCTGAATGGTAACTTGATTTCTTGAACTCTGTTCTTAACCCATTGGCGATAATCTTCCTTGGCTGCACAACTTCTGACTCCCAGTTCTTTTCCTTTTCAGATGACTTTGTCCCAAGCACTTCAGACCTCCTAAAGTGATTTAGTGTTTTCCGTATCTATATAGTAAAGAACAAGAGAGGTTATTTATGTTTTTGTAGGTGGCCCCATCATAGGATAATCGAGTTGTCGCTGTGCCAAGGCTGGATTGTAATTAATACATCCTCGTGTACCCATGAGGGGTACGTTTGGAAACCTCCCGCACTGGTAGATGATAGTTTCTACATCTTTCCATCGAGGATACTATTTTATCTGCTTTTCTTCCAATTTTGCCAAATGGGCCACCCACTCGCGACTGTTCTTGGCCTTCAACTGGTACAGGTTAAAGTCAGCAATAGGGCACTCCGCTTTGTATGATCTATTGAAAACATGAGCTGTGAGCCAAACATACAACACCGACAAGTAGCAGAGGATTCTTTTACCATTCCTTTCGTGACAAAAGTTTAGGGTAGAGTAAACATCTGCGAGAATGGCTGGGACGGGGTTATCGGTGTGGAACTTGCAAGCAAGGAACACATCGATTGCTGCATAATCCACATAGTCATCAATATTAGGGAATAAGACTGTGCCGTAAATGGTGAGGGCTAGCACATCTATGAAAGCATCCCATTCTCCACTTTTGGTTAAGTGACGCATCTGTCCTTCAAGGTATTCTCTTGAAAACCCTTTGGTTCCATTCCTATTCTGCTGCACACCTTGGAGGTCTCTTGTGTGCACTTTCAAAACGTTTGCTACAGTTTGGATGGATGCATAGTGTCCCCTATAAAAGTATGGTTTTTTACCTTCCAATGACAAACCTAGGATCTGCTCGAATTCTTCCAGAGTGAGAGCTAGTTAGAAATCCTGAAAAGTGAAACATCTAAGAGGAGGGTCATAATACTGGGCCACTGCGGTGATCGCTTCCACTTTCTCATTCACCTCTAACAGATCCAGAACCTTTCCATACTTTGCCGCAAATGTCAAACATTGAGTCTTCTTCAACATTCGTCCCATAACCACTAGGCTTTCAGTGTGAAGTTTATTAGCCTTGAGTCGTAGAGTCTTTTTCAAGCTTGCATCCTTGTGATCTGATCCCATATTCCTTTTTATCAAAGATATTCACTGTCAAATCTCGATTGAGTTCTAATGGTTCTCTAACAAATCTGCCTCAGGAAGGACAAAAAGATTAAAGTATTGCAAAGAAAACATGGTGTAAGGATGCAAAGTATGATTTTTTTTTAAAATACGATGACGAATAAATTTAAGGATAACGAAAAGGTACGCTCATTTTGTGCCCTAAAGGACTGCCTTAAATTTGAGGGGTTCTACCCTAAGGATCTATAAGTCTATCTAATTCGTGAGAACTTTCATTGGGTGGCTCTACTATTCTAAAGGCCTCTAGAGCTAAGTCCCATATCAGAATGTTGACCACAAATAGTGGGTAAACCATTAGGTGCGGGACATTCATGAAAAAGGCACACTCTAAATAAGGTTTTCGTGATAACCAAACAGGATGTACATCCAAAATGGTTACCACTACACAACATCTACCTAACTTAAGCTTCACTCAGACCCAGGTATAGGGCCCCACTCGAATTTGTGTGATAAACGTGTAGGTGTAGTGTGTGTAGGGAGCATACAAACCTTCATAATTCTAGAGACTACTCACATCCTGCAAAACAATACGAACACAAAACAAGATTCCCAGAAATCTTCTATCCTAAGGTTTGCATGATAAAATAGAATTGCAGTTAAAATAAACAATAAACAATAAACAATTTTACACAAAATAAAAAACAAAAACAAAAGGAGTAAAACAAACATATAAATGCTACAAAATTTGCACAATCAACTTTCAAAGGCTTGATTCTCAAATATTCCCCAGTGGAGTCGCCATCTGTCACGACTGAGATTGCGGCGAAAAATAGCAACTCATATGATTTCAGAAAATAAAAATAGAGTCGCCACCAATTTTATTTAAATTAGGAAAAATTGGAAAACCTTTATTAGAAAATGGTCTTTGAAAATCAGATTGGATTCGGGAGTCGGTTATGCTTAGGGAAGGGTGGAAACTTAATCCCACGGCACCCCTAACGCACCCATCCTAAGACGGTACCTTAAACCAATTGTGTAAATTTTTGATAATCTTAAAAATATTTATTTTACTCCTCTCTTTTTTTGAAAAAAGGCAATGTAACTATTTTTTTATATTTTATTTTTTTAAGGAAAAAAAAGAAAGAAAAGAAATAACCAAATTGTGAAAATTTATTTTTTGGCTTAGCAGAATAAAGATTCTGCTCCTACGTATCCCCAAGTACAATGAGGAACTCAAAGTCATGTAATTCTTAAAAAAATTTCTTATGGGTTTGTTGATTTTACAAAAAAAATCAAAAATTTGAATTAACAAGTCGTCACGACTCAGTTAATCTTATTAGGGTTTGAATAGGTGAAGCTCGGCGTCACGCTAGAGACGTCACCTATTGATTATCAAGTTTGTTATAATTAAAAAAGGTTTTAAATATTTATGGATTAGTGATTTATTTTATTTCAAAAAAAAAAAGAAAAAAAGGATTTGAAGACAAAGCAATAATAATAATAATAATAATAATAATAATAATAATAATAATAATAATAATAATAATAATATAACTTAAATCATCAAGTTGTCACAACTTAAGTGATTACAAAGGTTACAGGATTAGCAAGTTGTCACAACTCAGCTGATCCTATTTTATTCCCTAAACAACATTATATTTTTTAGTTTTTAGTTTTATTATTTTTTTCAATTTTCAGTTTTTTTTAGCTCATTAAGTTCAAACCCACTACTCAAAACCAAATCTCTCAAAATAACATACAATAAAAATAGCAGCTTTTACGAAAGAAAAAAATGCCAAATATAGTGACTTTACTAAATGGAAGAAAAAAAGGAGAAACAAATTATCAACTTTACAAAAAAAAAAGAAAGGTGACAAGTTTACAATTTTACGGGAAAGAAAGAAAGAAAAAAGCTATTTCTTTTTCTTTAAATGACTTCATTTCTACACTTTCCAACTTGACAAGAATGCAAACTGATGCATAGGGACCACTAGCCACACAAAATCTCACCATTATTCAATCAAATGCCAACGCAGCAATCACCAGAAAAAAATAATACATCTTCATTTAAGGAAAAAAAGGAAGAAATAATAATAATAATAATAATAATAATAATAATAATAATAATAATAATAATAATAATAATAATAATAAACTGGCACAACACAACAAAAGCTCATAGTTTGGTCTTTCAATAATCAAAATGAGTTTAATTTTTCCAGTATCCACAATTTGTCATGATTGGTTAGTACATAATTTGCTTCCTAATGTTATGGTCTGTACATATCTATCTCAGCACTACAGCTCCAAAAGCAAAAGGTAACTCCATTTTAATGTTTAAATCAAGCAATCAAATTTTCACCTGGCAGACTTTGCATTAAATGAAAACTAAATAACCTGACATAAATGACAACACGATTTTCAGCCAAGAGCTTGCTACCAATATCACATTTATTCATTCTATTTGTATAGATGATTAAACAAACCAGCATCCTAATTCATAGCAGAAACAATATGTCATTTACTTACTCTTAACCAAAGACAAATTACCCCTCATGCCATAGGAAGTGTTGTACTGGTTCATTATTTCACCAACAGAATTATAAAAAACCAAGTTCCATCATTTGGCCAATCTCATCCATTAATAACTAGAAACCATAACCATACAATTGAATGACATGATGCTAACTATGAAGTTTCTATACCCTTATCAGAAGCATTTCTAGGACCAAGATAATATCCAAATATGGCCATGGTAATCAGACTAAGACATTCATTCGGTAATCAACATAGAACCATCAAAACCATCATTATGCATTAACCAAAAGAAAGGGATGGGATTATGAATGGCCCATTATTCAACTCAGATACAGAAAAGGATCAAAGGATGAACCCCATTAGCTATATGATTTAAGATAAGGCATTTACAAGCTTTCCAAGCATCTGAAACCATCTTACGTAATCATGATGGAATTAAAGCTTGAATTTGGTTGGAAAAGAGTCAAAACCACAAATACACAAGCATACACCATAAATCACATTCTCTAGATTTTTATGACAGAAAAAAAAGAGTACTAAGACATCCAGCATATGATGACAGCTAGTTATCATATAAAATGTCAAAGCCATTCCTTTTTCGTTGAACTTGACGTATTCTCATCATGAACCCAACAGTGCACAGAGACTTAAAGATTATCTCAATGATCAATTATAATAGTGTACCGATGGTTCATGTACTTCAACATGCATACAATCATTATACTATGCAATCCCACTCAAGAAAAGAACTAAAAGAAAAAGCTCCATACATAACACAAATTAGCCACTAAGATTTTTCATCAAATAGGCAGAGTGCAAGGATTCCAACATTTTATCAAACAGAGGGAAGGCAACAAAGGATAGAACCAAACTACAAAGAAAGATTTATACATTAGAAACCAAAATTTTTAGACTTCTTACAAGACCAGACCAAGAACAGAATATGAGGACTTTCATTCATTCAATATTCTCAAAACAGCCATGACAGAAGAGAAAATAAGAGGAAGGAAAAAAATACCAAATGAGGATCTTTCCAAATGGTTGAATACAAGTGTTCCCGATCTTTCAGTTCCAGAAATTTCCCCCAAAATATAGAGCAGAATACAAAAAAAAACAAGGCCTCTCAATGTGTTACAAGATCTCTCTCTATTTTTCCTTCTGAAAATACACACGAAAAAATCCCCCCTTTTTTTTTATTTTTGTCCTTTATAGAAGCTTGGATGAGGGAAAAAAATGGAGGTTCCTCCGGTTGCTGAGCCCGAGTCTTCTCACATCTTCAAAAATTGCATCCTCGCGCCTTGAGTTCTGTCAGCACAATGGTGACGGTTGCTTGTGGTTCTTGTGTTGCAGAGCTCCCATCTTCTTAAATCTTCCATTTTTGTGTATATTCACTCTACTCCATGTAAGGTCCAGTTTCTAATCCCTGCAATCTACCAAAAAATTGCATCCTCATGCCTTAAGCTCTGTCAGAACAGGAGTGATGGTTGCTTGTGGTTGGATTGTGGAGCTTGGGGGTTCGTGGGTTAAAGCGAATCCACGGAGGGGAAGAATCGGTTGGCTAATGCTCTTGCTCTGGGAGTTGCTGAGTGCTGCTGCTAGGATTTGCAGAGGCTAGAGAGAGAGGGATGACGGCTGGTTGCAAGTCACGTGAGGGAGTGGAGAATGTGTCTGCAGCTAGGTTTGGGAGAAGGAAAATAACAGGAATGGGTATTTGGGTCATGGGGTGGATCCGGGTAGATGAGTGAGCCCAATGGATCCAAGCCCAAACCTCTCTCTTTTCCTTCTTTTTTTTTTGATTTTTTTTTGCATGCCTTCTTTTTATTTATTTTCATTAGTTTTTTTTATTGATTAATAGAAGCAAAGTTAACTAAATTTTTTTTTGGTCATCCATAACTATATTTTTTTTATTTATTATTTTTTTGGTCCGAACAAAATTGGGTGTTCACAAGCACGTTAGGAAATTTTGAGCTGTAATATTCCAAGTTCATCAAAGAAATACAGTTTTGTGAAGAAAATATTAGAAAATATTATTTAGAGAAGTTTTAGCAATGAAATGATTTTTGAGGATGGTTGGGAACTTATAGTATTTTATTTAAAGTTTTGTTGAGAGTAATGAACAAATATTTTTGAGATACCTTGAATTAATTTAAATAAGGTAAGTTTTATGGAAAATGTTTGAAAATATTAATTAAAGGAAGTTTAGTGAGAAAATGTTAGAAATATTATTTAAAGGTGATTTATTAAGGAAATATTGGGATTAAAATCTAATTTTGATATTAAATGAGAAAAGTTTTAATTTAAGCTTAAAATATGTTAGAAACATTTTTACGAGATTGAAAATATGTAAAAAAACTCTTACGCGACTTAAAAATAGTGATTTTTAGCTACGCGATTGAGAAAATGTTTTAAAATCTTTACGCGATTGAGAAAACGTTGAAAAATCATTATGGGATTTGAAAACGTAATTAAAGTGTTACGCGATTGTAAAAATGTGATAAAATCACTATGCGAATGAGGGGAACAACGAGTTTTGCTATAGGGCCGACGTACTGTACTCGAGTGGTTTATGGTTTTAGCATTGTGCTTGTGGAACTGAAGTTCTGGACCCGAGTGGATCATTGGTATTATGTAGTTGCATGGGCGGTTATACAATATCATTGATATAATGGTATTGGATAATTGTATGAGCAGTTGCTTTAATATCATTAGGAACGGTACAACGATAGTTTGATTTCATTGAATATGCATTTGAGCATTATACAGTTGGTGACTGTTGTGGCGTTTTATGCCTAAAGAGTGAATGGGAACTCACAGGATAGTGGATCTAGACCAGATCTTGGGGGATGTCAGGGCGCGGTGATTCACTTTGTGATGATGATCTGACATTATATATATATACCCTTGGCTGTGATAAACCGACTGCAATGCACTGGTAGCCCGACAACTGCTATTTCTTTTCATGATCCGGTGTAAACTGTCTTTTAGGGGAGACAGATCTTCTGGAACGTTCATCTCTGAATTTGAGTCTAACTCTATGGAGTAAGAACTGGTTGCATTGTGCATAAGGATGATCAACATATACATCGTGCATATGCATAGTCAACATTTATATTGTTGTGATATAATATTGATGTGGTATTATCATTATGTCTGCTATTATGCTGCAAGTTTATTGGCTTATTTATTTGTTAACTATCATGAATATATCTAGTGATTTTATACTATTTAATGGATTGTATGCTGTACTGTATTGGTATGTTTGTCATTTCTTTGCTGTATTATTCTGTCTATTTCTATTGTATGCTTACTTCTATGAAGACTGCGATGACGGCAAGGAGGAATCAGCTAGATTTCTTTAGACTACAGTTTCTTAAAGGTGCTGCTGCTTGGTGTATCCATTAGGATTCAGAGTATATAGAGTATTGTGGTGACATTACTTTATCCGCAAGTAGGACCCACCATGGAGTCATTACTTCTTCTTTTATGGTTGCATATGTAGAGTTTCTTTTACCTATCAGGGAGTTGTGGAATGATCTTCACTATACTCCTAGGGAGGACTCTGAGATATCACTTGCTCTGATTTCTATCTGTCGAGACATGCCCGACTAGGGAATTTGTCTTCTGAGAAGGACTTATGTCTTTAGGTGTTATGAACTTGGGTCAGGTCGTGTTTTTATATGGTAATTATATTTTATTTACAATACGTGAGTTTTATGTAATGAAGATGTTACGAAACTATGTTATATAAGAGAGATGTATTTAATCTAGTCTTTATATCTTGTGTTTTTCTAATTCAGTAAAGTTTGTGTTATCTGCCAAAAAAATTTTGAAACCTGTATTTTAATAATACTAAATATTTTATAACTTGGGTAAAGGATTTTATAAGAAGTTGGTTTGAAATGTGATATCCTAATGTGGGTGTTACATGTAATCTCAAGTAGAGAATTCTAGTATGCACACATACCAATCAAGTCTTTTACATTGAAGTTCAAAGACAAGTTCAAGGCACAAGATGAATCATTTGCTTCTTGTTTTCAAGATATGAACATATCAAGTAATTTCAAACAAGAAGACATATAACTTTTAACTTTCCAATCTCCAAGTAAGTATTTAAAACAATTAAGCATCAAAGAGAAAGCATTAAAACTACTTATGAGCATGTGAATTTCCATATTTAAACAAAGAGAATTGGTCACAAGCTTAAGAACAAAGATATTACCATAACATGTCATTCCAAGCAAAATGTGTGCATATCTAGCATGTTAGCATATGTAAAGACGCTTTCAAGACACAATGCTAGAAAAGCACAACTTAAAGTATATTAAGGTATAAAAATAACTCTTCACTTATCCAAATATCACATGATATTCAAATTAAAGCATAAGTAAGGATAAGAGATCGATATCACCAAAAGTGTATTCTTTGAGTTTTTGTAGGTGACTCCAACTTCCAAGCTTTAAGACTTCATGAGGAAGTAGGTGTTGGTGAGAGTTGAGAGGAAGAAGATGACCATGGAGGTGTGGTTCGTGAATGGGGAGGGGAAAGTCACAGTTTTGGTGTTTTATAGAGCACAATAATCGATTAGGTTCATTAGGTAATCGGTTATTGTGTGAAAAATCAATATGGGTGGCCACATGTTGAGTGAATAATCTGTTAGATAGTGAGGCTAATCGGTTAGCTTCGTATTGGAACAAAATGGGAGGTCTCTATGAGTTAGAATAATCGGCTAGGTGAAAAGTGGTAACCGGTTAGGGGGAAGAAAAAAAAGATAAGTGGCTCTCAGCCAGCCACAATAACCGATTAGGACTTGTGCCTAATTGGTTATTTTCGTGCTCTATATCAAAGTGTTGCCACTGTTTGCCTATTTGCTTGAATAACAGATTAGGCAAGGCTCCTAACAGATTATTTTCGTGACCCACAATAGATTAAGCCTTTGTTTGCTTCAATAACAGATTAGGAAATTGTCCTAATTGTTTATTTGTGGTCTCCAGGAACTTCAAAATACCTCCATAATTGATTAGAGAGGTCTTGTAATTGGTTATCTTCATGGAATGAAAGACTAGCAGCCTCTGACTTTGTGAATAACAGGTTAGGTACTTCTCCTAACCAGTTATTTGGCTTGCACAGAACGTATGATCATACTTCCAAGGAGCAAACAACTGGTTATTTGCTTTCCATAACAGATTATATCTTCACCAGAAACAGAAAAATCTTCAGGAATTCAGTTCTTAAATCACCAACTCATGCCACCTTAAGGGTGATCTTGACTTTCCCTTATTTTCATCAGCTCTAACCACCATAAATGCAGCCCAACAACAGATTAATCTTCTTCAAATACCAGAAACCATTTTTCCATAATAAGAACTTGAGATTTGAGAATTGGGGGACTTAAACATGGATCAAGTACCTTGGCCTTGGTAATCAAGGAAACTCTTTTCCTTACCCATTGCTTCTCTTTTGGTGTTTTGAACTTTACAAGTTCCACATTTTGTACTTGAGAAGCTTTGGTTGAAGTCATCTTCCTTCCAAAACTTCTACCATTGGGCTTTGGAAACATTCCCGTTGATGATTCCTTTTTCACTTGATCAATTTGTCCATCCTTCTGAGAATTTTTTTGCATAATTGAAACACTAGGAGAACATTTTGGTACCTACTTCATTTTGGGTCCTTGAATGTTAGTACTAGGGTATTTAAGATCTTTAGGAACCCATACCATATTATTTCTCATATAAGAATTTCTTCTATAATTGCATAAATAAGAAATACGTCCTAGATGACCACAAAAATTACAAACAAGTGAATTCAATGATGGCTTAGTCTTTTGAAGCTTATTTTTGAAAAACTTGAGCATTTGGTTGTTATTACATTCTATGCTATTTTTGCCATAAGCCTTACTTGAAATTCCATATGGAGTAACATCAATTTCATTCTTATTAACAAACATGGAATGTAAGCAATTAGAGTCATTAACTTTGGCAAAATCAAAATATAAGTCCTCAACTTGATCTTCTAAATCAATGCACTGTTCACAAGAAGTTGAGGTCTCACATTTCAAAGGCATTTACTCATCAAGAAAAATATATTCATTTTTCAAGGTTTCAATTTCATTTTTAATGGAGGAAATGTTTTGCAAGCAAGATAAAATTTTCTTTTCTAAATTCAATAAACCATCATACAATTCATCATATGGACATTGTAGCTCATCTTAGGAAGGACTATAAACAAGATAAACATCATTTACCTCAAAATCATTTTTAGCCATATATGAAGTAGTCTCAATTCCTAGCATACTTGGCTCTTTAAAGGAATCACCATCTTCCTCATTGTTGTCCTTCAAGGATTCAAGAGCATCTTTTTTAGGACATTTTTCAATATTGTCTTCCTTTAAAGGCTTTTTTCTCTTCTTGCTCTTTATATACAACTTTATGCAAGAAATCATTGTTAGTAAGATAAAAAGTATCAAGGGTGTCCAAAATTTCTTTGGCACTAGAGCAATTTTTAATTCTAGCATAAGCATCATCATTCAAACTACTTCTTAAGATTTGCATTGCTCTAATGTTCAAGAAAAAGCATTCCTTGTCAAAAGTATTCTAAGTTTGTTTTGATTTATATGTAAATTCATCAAGCACAATATCCCACAAATCAATATCAATAGATTACATATAAAACCCCATTCTAGCTTTCCAATAAACAAAATGCACATCATCAAAGAATAGTAGTTTATCAATTTCAAAATCTTCTATTTTGAAAAGCTTTCAATGGTTGCTAAACAAATAAGGATCTTTAACTCTAAGCGATTAAGCTTTCAACAGAGTACGAAGTTCTGATACCACTTTGTTAGCCATGACAACCATCACCCAAGAGAGGGGTGAATTGGGTGATTATAAATTTTTAAAACACCTTTGAGAAATTATGCATTTTGATATTTTCAATCAACACATGTAGCGGAATAAGTTTAACAGAAGAACAACACTTAGAGATTTCTCAAATACCATTTGGGCTATAGGATAAATCAAGAAAATAAGCTAGATATCAAATTTAACTCAAGCAAATATAATTAAGGCATAAATGTAAAGGAGATAGAGTTGAGAGAAACAAACACAATATTTATCATGGTTCAGCCACCAGCCACTTGTGGCCTACATCCAGTCCTCAAGCAATCACTCGATATTTTCCACTATATCTTCAAGCTTCAACAGGCGCTTGACAACCTTTACAACTGAGAGCACTCAACACACCTTGGGATACCGCACCCTTGTGCTTGAGCCTAAAATAGGGATACCTCACCTTCTTTCCAACTAAGGGATACCTTACCCTTTTTCTCTAGAGGGATACCTTACCCTCTTTATAGATTATACAAAGATGTAGATGAATAGAAACTCTCTCAAAGAGTAGATAATACAACTTGAAGCTTATGGTTATCTAGGATTCACACTTAAGCTCAAAACAGAGGTTTTTGAGAAATGAGAGTAAAACATGAATTTAATGCTCAAGAAACTTGTTCAGATTGATAGCCCACTTTTCTTTGATGCCTAAACACTTTCATTTATACCGTAAATCAATTTAGATCCGTTGGTAGTTGTTGGGGGCATTAAATGCTCCAAAAGAGCCGTTGGGAAATGTTTTCTGCTATCTCAGATAACAAATTATTGGTTTTGCCTAACAGATTATTTGTTTCATCAGGAAACATTGTAGCACAAAAATAATAGATTATTTGGCACCCCTAATACGTTAGGAACATTTAAAAAACTAAGAGGGAACGTTCCCAACATGCAAATAACCTGTTATAGACTTTCTATAGCAGGTTATTCACTTTAAAACATTAATTGGAACATTTCTGCCAAGGTGAATAACCTGTTATGGATTTCAAATAATCTACTATTTGAAATCATATAATCAGTTATTGTTTTCATATAATTTGTTATACAAAACACCTAATTTGTTATTGGTTCACTAAGAAAACAAGATTTCTAAAGGATTTCATAACCAAACTTTCCCAAATCATTTTTAACCTTTCTAAAAACATTTTTCACATACTTGAAGAGTATTTTCACAAGTATGAAACATGATTTTCTTTTCATCCTTTCTAAAAACATTTTACTCAAACTTGATCAACATAAAACATGATTTTGCAAATAGATCAAAGTTGAATGAAAACAAAACATGAGCTAGTGTGATTCCTATTATCCTTAACATAAGATCTAAGTCCTATAAGCTATACTTGAAGAATCTTTGGACTTGATCTTTGCACAACCATCACTTCTCTTGTTTGTTATCATCAAAACCATTGTCATTGCCAATGCTAATCACACTATGAAGAAGGAGTGAGGAGTGAGCACAATTCCATTGACATCACCTAAGCATGGAACTAACCCACAGTCAAGCTAATGTCTATAACTTAGCGCTTATTGGGAGGCAACCAAATTTGTTTCTCTTTTTCTTTACTCTCTTATTTTTTTTTGTTCTTATTTTGTTATTACTTATTTTATTATCATTTTTTCTGTTTTTGTTTTCTAGTTAGCAAATGTTAAGTTGGCTTAGGTGCCACCCTGAGTTCGAAGCCTTTGTAAGGGGATGTATATAGCTATCGGTCGCTAAAAGATTTTACTTCTCTTTCCTTTGGTTATTTATTTTCATATTTATTTGTTCTTTTTGTTCCCTTTCTATTTTCTTTTTCTTTTTATCCTTTCTTATATTTCCTTTTTGATTTCTTTTGCACTTTTAGTTCTTTCATTTTGTTTTTCAATTTTTGCTTTGTTTTTCTTATGCAGTTTTAGAAAACAAGTCATCACTCAATTTGACCAACTATTTGCTTATGGCTACATGCCTCCCTCCAGGTCCCCCTATCCCACCACCTTCGTGATCTTGCGTTTCTATTTTCAGGGAAGTTTCATTTTCCTTTGTTCTGTTATTTTTTCTATTTAAAGATTGAGGACAATGTTTATTTTAAATGTGGTGGGGGAGTAATCTTAATTTGCTGCAATTTTTTATGAAATCAATGAACACTTGAGTATTGTTAGTAATCAAGCGAGAATTGTGTATTAATTTCTTGATTATTTCTAAGCTGATAGAAATATGCTTAAGAAGGGAATCCCTTGCTCATGAGTTGATTTTATGCAAGGCAAATTTTTTTCAATTGTGTATTGAAACATTTAGCATCTTATTTGAAAATTAGTCATATCTACTTCCATTTGATTTCTTTATTAACATTATTCAGAAAGTGAGTTTTGAGCTTTAATGATTGAATTTTTCATAAACAAAATCTTATTTTTCCTTCTAGAGTGAGATTTCTCTTGATTGATGTGCGCTAGAACTTGTTTGGTATCTTGTTTAGACTTTATTGATTCACATACATACTTGAGCATGATTAACGCAATTAGGCTTAATTCTTTCTTGACTTCCAGAGTTGCATTTGATAAAATAATTCTTTAGTTGCTCCATTTGAACCTGAAATTGATTTCTTTGAATACCAAATTAAATAATCAAGTTGGATTCTTTGGAACATCTGATGTGTTAATTGAGAAGTCATAAATGATTGTTTTTGTCTTCAAGGGGTTTATTGCTTTAAAAAAAAGGAAAAATAAAAAAATGAAAAAATGAAAAAAATGAAAATGAATGAAGAAGGAAAAAAGAAAGAAAAAAAAAGGAAAAAAAGTTTGTGGTAAAGAATAATGAGAATATTTGGTTGAAAGTGAGAATTGGTTATACTCTTATGCATTATGTTCTATTCTTCATCTTTTCAACCTGATTCTGTTTTGTATCGATTTATCCATGAATATTCTTTACCTTTCTTATCTTTTTCCTACCTTTCATTATACCCTTGGCCCTGTTACAATCAGAGGAAATCCTTTTAATTCTTGTTATGTATGTGAACTTGGAAGTCGAGATTAGATTGATAACCAAGCCTATGGTAATGCCTTTTTCAAGAAAAATTTGAGTAATCCCTTTGTCCTCAAACACTTGAGTGATGGAAAGATGAACGATCTCAAATGGTTGGTAAAGAGAAAATGGGCAAGCTAGACTCAAGTCTCTAATTGTATTAAGTGTTAAATTATCTTCCTTGATTGGATTTTATTTTTGAGCTTGACTGAATTTTTAAATTATGGAATTTCCCTTCATTCATGTTTCTTGATATTGAATTTAATCTTGTTTTTAATTCATATTCTTTGCTTGAGGATAAGCACAAAGTTCAAGTGTGGGGGAGTTTGATGTATGGATAAAATACACACATCTTGTGCTTGATTTGAGGTGAATTTAGGTGTGCTTTGATTGATATATGTTGGAATTTATGTCATTTTTAATCTAATTATCCTTGGTATCTTATGATTGGTCTTTCTCTATATTTTTAGGTTCAAAAGAGGTGTTTTGACATGGCTCTATGAAGCTTTGGAAGGATTCATTGTAATGGAGTTGAGCTCGAAATTTATATGGCTAAGATTCGCAGAGTTTTTGACCTTTGCGCGATAAAATGAGCATAACTTGAGCTACAAAAGTCAAAACAAGGTGATTCTAGTGGCATTGGAAAGCTAAGAAAAAGAGCTACAACTTTCATGAAGATACTTGTCCAAAAAGTGACGTTTTGAGCAATTGAGGAGTTATATACGGCCGTGTGTAACTTAGAAAACGCTTCTACCAAGCTCACACGACCCTATGTAACTACAAGGAGGAACACTTCTGACTAAGTCACACGGCTGTGTGACCCCCTACGTTGAAATTATGTAATTTTTAAAGCTCACACGGTCGTGTCGTGCACTCACACGGTCGTGTGAGGTATTCTGGAGCATAAAAGAGGTAGTTTTCACCCTAATTGTTATAAATAGAAGCAAACCCTGAAACCTAAAACATACAGAGGCTGCAGGAGACTTTGAGAGGCACAAGGATTGGAGGCTAGGGCTTGGAAGGCAAGAGCAAGAGTCATTGAAGATTAACCATTAAAATGTTTTCCCCTATCTAGATCTTCTCCATCTTTTCTTTTTGTTTTGGAATCATGGTTGTTTCTTTAATCGCTGTTCTTGTTTGTGCTACAATTGCCATGAGTGGCTAAACCCTTTTTTCTAGGATTAGGATGAAACTCTCTATTTCTTTATGTTGAATTGTTAATTTGATTCTTTGTTAATGGAATTATTGTTCTTGATTCATTCTTAGTGTTCTTAATGCTTGGGGTATGTTGCGCACTATATTTATATGATCTTAGTCTTTAGGTGAAGGATCAAAAGATGAAATCTAATTACTTGATAATCTAATAATTGAACTTAGGAATTGAGACCTAGACATAGGCTTAAATCATTCAAGGCACCAACGATTGTCATGAATGTTAATGGCTTGGAACTTGGATTAACTGCTAAGAGAATGAGATTAATGAAGTTTTAGCATGTTTTTAGTGCCAAGAAATTGCGCTTTAAATAATTTATGACAAATCGCCTTTAAGAACATAATTGAACATTAGCAAAGATAAGATTACAATTTATCATAGCAGGTAGTGCAGTGAATTCCTTGTCCTAGGCCTTTAAATCTTGGTTGAATATTTACTTTTCTTTATTTATTTACTTTCTTTATTGTTTTGATTTTTGTCTTAATTTAATTGAACTTTCACTATTAATTTTGATTCGCTTGAATAATCAAAGTAGCAATAAGAGTTAGTAATTAACTGATCCTTATGGGAACGATCTTTATTTTACTACTTATACGATCCTCGCGCTTACAGAAAGTCCACAACAGACCACTTGACCAACAAGGCAACAACTATAAAATAATTCAAATATTAAATAATAGAAGGTCTTTGTATGTAGATTTAGACTATAAACGTGAAATATATACATTGAGGTAGCTCACATGTTAATGAGTCGAATCTACAAAAGCTCAAGCTTGGCTCATTTATTAAACGAGCCAAAATCTCAAACTCAAGCTTAGTTCATGAACTAATGAGCCTAGCTTTTTGGCTTGTTAGTAAATCAAGCCTTGGGTAGCTTGTGAGCAAGTTTGGCTCATTGCTAACCTACCCATGCATAAGCATGGATGATTGCAAACCTATGCATTTCTTGTTTCTATTGATTGGCTTCCTTTTAAAACAAGATGAAATCAACAATGAGATACTATCTATATCAAGCCTTAATAAATATCATTAATTACAATTAAAGAACAAGTGAAAAATTCGTCATATTAAGTACAATATATATTACCAGAATAACAACATTTATGACACAGTAAAATGGGAACAAATGTATTCTTTGTATTTAATGGCTAAATCATGAAAATTATAAAATAAAATCACAAAAGCCATAAGAAAAGAGGAATTATCATAATTTCTATTAAAATGGATTAATTAATTATAATTATGATCTAATACATTATTAATTAAACACTAAAAATATGTATTATTTGTAATATATCAATACCATATTCAAGAAAATCATTTATTGTCCACATGAAAGAAGCTCTCATAATAAAATGTTTGTTTCATTTACACATCATAAGTTTGAACACCACCCCACAAAATTTTTAACTCATCAATTATGGATTGTAAGTAGACATCAATCAAGCTCTTAGATTATGACTATAAGAAATAATGAAAGTAAAAGACATGTAGGGCCATGTCATACACATTCATAGAGAAAGGTTGCATGGAGTAACATTGCTGAGTAAGATGAAGTTGATTCGCTATATGGATCAAACCCATCAGAACACAGACCAAGGCTCACATTTCAAGGCTCACATACAAAATCAAGATATGTCCTATCAAGGAGTTTTAATGCCTCTTGGTCTAATGGGTGGCACATCACTCTTGCTTTCCACCTATTTAAATAATGTCACCTCATGTGTTAAGCAGAACTCACAAAAGCATACAATCTCTTAAGCCTTAGAATCAAAGGCAAATAATGCATTATTTTTCTAAAAGCATTTTTCTTATTTGGATTTGTAGCTCAACAACATATATATCTTTTAGAAACACAAAATATACATTGCTAAACTTTTTCATCATCCCCTTACAGAATAACATGTTAGATTATTTTATGGACTAGTATAATTCAGCATTATATATCTTTTTAAAAAACCTAGATCAATTAGATGTCAGAATAATTAGAGCATATTTTTGAAGTCTAAATAGTGATCAAGTATTGTTATTGGGCCTACTATTATTAAGCACTACTCATAAGTGAGTATGTTATTGGGTCTTGTATATGGGCTTACCATGATGTACGATTTTAGCCCATTTTGGTATTTTTTCATATGGGGAGGCCTTGATTCCTTTCCACCCTAGTGTGTTCAGTTACCCCATTGAGATTGACACAAGAAAAAACTACCGTGGGATAAGAATAGCTTCTCTCCCTCACCTCACTCGGTTTAAGATCACTTTTGAAGATCGATTATAGCTACCTCAACTTCGTCTTTTTCAAGCAACCCTATAATCCAATCTCTATATTGATATTGTTGTGCATGCCATATTTAAAGTTGAATTGAGATAATGGATTTTGTGTTTTATGTATTGGTTTTGGATCAAAATCCCATTATAACATGCATCAATTCACATAACGATCATATGTAATTGATTAAAGCTCAAGTCTAGCAACCAATTATTTTTGTCTTACAGAAATCTTTAAGTACAAATGACCCAAGTGGATTTGTTTCTGTCAATAGTCTTATAATATCATTATAAACATCCTGAGATAAATTAATTATGATTGGATTTAAGATTTAGCATTTGAACAACAAGGGATAACTCTAAGTGAGTTTCACAACTAGGTGATAAAAGTTGTGTTGCAACATTCAACATACTATAAAACTATTGACAATGACTCTTAAAACCTAAAATTTCTCCTCTAACCTCATGATATACCATCTATTGATAATCATTTAGTACAAGTTCGTTATTAACTCTACTATTTGTAAAAAGAACAACATCAACATTGTCCTAAAACCCAAATATAGTTAGTTCTACCCCACATGATCCATCCAATACCAATAATTTCGTTTGAATTATTTTTTTTATAAAGATGTAATATAAAAATATTAAGGTCTAATAGTTTTCGACTATAACATTTCAAACATGGACACCAAATAATTCCCTTAGTTTGATACTACGAAGACTAACATGCACAGTCAATAAATTCTTCAACCACATTCTAAAATTCTTATACAAAACTTATACCAGTAAGAAGTCTATTATAAATCCATCTAAGATTTTCAAGAATATCCATATTCTACAATTATCAAAAAACAAAATCCAAATTTACTTTAATTGCCCTAACAAATCATATTCTAATCTAACTATTCCTAGAATTCAAACCCACACAAATCTATTTATAACTCAATTATCCTAACAATCAAAATTCAATTTAAGTATTTGAACAACCATTTCAAACAATGATTTGAATCTAACTATCCCAATGTGATTCAAATTCAAACCAATCCAAACAATGATTTTAATCCTATTAATATGTGACTCAAATCCAAAACCATTCAAAACAATGTTTGAATCCAACTATCCCTTTGTGATTTGATAGCTACATAGAATGCAGTTATTTGGACCCTACCTTTGTGCTAGAATGAATGCTATTTCCTTGTTAATAATGTATATTTGGAAGGTTTTGTGCTTATATTTGATATATTCTGAATTTAAGCTTTTCTGATATGTTATTGTGCAAAACTGAGCTTTATGGATTGAGTAAATTTATATATGTTATTGATTTGGTGTTTTCTCTATGATAGGAGGGGCTCCAAACAAGGTTAAATATGGAGCAATTGAGCTTAAAGAGGAAGAAGAAGCCAAATTGGCATTCCAGCAAGCAACGCCGCGGTGCAAAGAGGATTTTCAGCCTGGTCATACTTGGACCCGGGGCAAGAGCGCCGCAACCTAGTGCAGTGGGCGTCACAACGTAGATAGACCGACCCATTGTGCGCCACGGCGTGCATATGTGGGTGCCGCGGCGTGGAGGCGGCTGCTGAACCTATAAATAGATTTTCATGCGTTTTTCTCTCATTCTCTCTCAGTTTTTCTCTGTTCTGGCCATTTGGCCATTTCTAGTTTTTATGTTTTGATAGTTTTTCTTAGTTTAGGTTAGTTTTAGGTTAGATAGCTTGGCTAGATCTTCATTCTTTGGTGGATTGAGTCAAGGATCAAAGGATTGAAGGAGGATTCAAGCTTCAGAGACAAATCAATGAGCTTCTTTCTCTCTTTTCCCTTTCTCTCTTCTATTCCTTATCTTTTGTATAGCTAAGCTTTGTTTAGGACACTTTGAATCCTTTTATTTATATTAATGATGTGTTTTTCTCTGAGTTTGTGTGGATGTTTGATTATGGTTCAATCATTATCTGTGTTTAATGCTTGTTCTTGGTTGGCCTCAATTATATGATCCTAATATTGGCAAATGAACTAGACATAGGGATTTGTTGATATGGATATGGTATGATTGATGCATGTTCGGCGAGTTCAATTGGCTTGGATGAGTTAATTCATTAATAGGATAGAAATATACCTATTGACCATGTATAGTGTGTGATTGAGAATAGATCATTCATGAGTGGAAGTTGAGCTAGCTCTCAAGGAAACTTAGTGAGTTAGGCAATTGAAACAGGGTTGATTGACCTAGACATAGGCTTTTGACTAATGAAGATTCTCAAGCTAACCTAATCAATGCATTTGTGTTTATGAGGGGAATTACATGTTGTTGATAGATGTAGGGGGTGAAGGAGGATTTCCTGAAACCTAACCGCTTTTATGTTTATTGCTTTTGTAGATTAGATTAGTTTAGTTTATTGTTTTCCTATTTTTATGTCCTTGTCTAGAATTAATTAAGCTATTGGTTGGTATTTAGCTTTATATCGTAATATCCTCATGGGAACGAACTTTTACTCTGTATCTGTATTACTTGTACGACCCGTGCACTTGCGGTTAGCAAATGGGCAAACACGTTTTGACCTTAACATGATTCAAAATCACACCAATTCACTACAAGAAATTTACAAATTTGCTACCAAATTTTGTTACGAAAATTTTTCGTAGCTAAATTTTGAATGCTCAAAGGAACAAAATTTATCAAGCAAATAGCTACAGAATAGCTATGCTTTAGCTATGAAATTTTTGTAGCTAATCTGTAGCTAATTAGCTACGGATTAGCTATGAAATAAATTTCCCTAACTAAATTTTGAATGCACAAAGGAAAAAAAATTAAGCAAATAGTTACAGAATACCTACCATTTAGCAACAAAATTTAGCTATGTTGTATCTAATCTGCTGCTAATCTGTAGCTAATTAACTAATATTTAACTAGCAAATCTGTTACCTTTCTTTACGCACCCAGTTTCTTCCTCCTACAACACTTTACAGAGCTCAAATTCTCCCTCCCCTCCTTCCCTCTTTATGGAGCTCTTGCAGCAGCAACTGCTCCTACTCCCAAACCATCTCTTCTGATCACACAGAACCCACACCATGTCCTCCACCCAAAGACCCACCACTACCTTCCCAGCCGTGCAAATCTGCAACACCCAGCTATTTCCCTTCCCTCTGCCACCACACAGAACCTATCCAGCCACTTCAACTTGAAACCACTAGCCAGACCATCGCAAGCACTGCCAAATCTGTGAGCCACCGCCTCTTGGTCTTTCTCAAACTCTAGCTTTTCCTCCTATTAACCTCATGTCTTCTTCTCGTACTTCGTATTTCTCTCTTGTTCACACTTTGCTATTTTCTCTCTTCTTTTCCATTTTTCTAGCTTCCATAGCCCTATCTTGTTGATCTTGTTCATTTTCATACTTGATTTCTTGTTTGTGATTTTCTTGTTGATTTTTCTTCTAGATTTTGTGACTGAGCAAAGATAATTTTGGATAACTGTCATGACCAGGATCATGACGAAAAATAGCAACTCACGGGATTTTAGAAAATGGAAAATGGAGTCACCACCAATTTTATTTGAATTTGGAAAAATTGGAAAACCTTTCATAAAAAAAAAAGAAAATAGTCTTTGAAAACCATATCGGATTCGGGAGTCAGTTATAGATAGGGAATGGTGAAAACTTAATCCCACAGCACCCCTAATACACCCGCCATGAGAGTGTACCTTAAGTCAGTTGTACAAAAACTTGATAATCTCAAATATATTTATTTTACTCCTCTTTTTAGAAAAAGGCAATGTAACTTTTTTTATTTTTTTATTTTTTTAAGAAAGGAAAGAATGAAAAGAAACAACCAAATTGCAAAAATTTAATTTTCGGCTTGACAGAATAGAAATTTTGCTCCTACGTATCCCCGGGTGCAATGAGGAACTCAAAGTCATGTAGTTCTCTAGAAAATAAGTATGGGTTGATTGTTTTTAATTTAAAAAAAGAAAACTTGAAGTGTTCAAAACAAATTGTTAACAAATGATTAATTTAAATAAAAGCAACATGTCAACTGGCATAACAGTTAAGGCAACAAGCTAGATAATACAACAAAATGACTAAAATAAACCAAATCTATTCAAACCAACCACAATTTCATATTTATCACTTTTTGGCCTTTTTCATGTATTTTTTCATTTTTTGGTATTTTATCATTTCTAATCTTTTTGGTATTTCGTCAATATTAATTTTTTTGGTATTTTATCATTTTTGATTTTTTTTGGTTTTATTATTTGCTTTCAATCAAAATTAACTTGGCCCACTAATTATAACTAAAAAAAGAAACTCTCAAATTAGACTTAACACCTAAGTATATGCAAAATCTAATTCTAATTTAAGTCCATTAAGCAAATAAAATGCCCAAGCCCTAAATGAGAAACCCAAACCCAACTTTAGAGGAAAATAAACCACAAACACCCATTATGTGACTTAAATCACTCTATCACCAAGCATAATCACACTTCAATAGAGAACAAAGTGGTTGAAAAAAGGATGGTAGTTGATGAAGAAAGACGTGTAGGTTGTTGGTGCTTGGATCTAAAAGAGGCATGCCTAAACTTGAGTGGTACGAAAAGGACTGGCTTGTAGCGGTGATAAGTATAGTGGTTAGAGCAGAATGGTTTGCGGTTGAGGGCGACAGAGATTTGGTTCACGCACGGTGGTGGACAGTGTAACACCCACCATAGGGTATCACATTTAAGACTAATCCTAATATAACTTACCCAAGTTGTAAAAGAATTAATCTTGTAAAATCATTAATTTTAAAATTTTCATTTGCAAAATAAGTGAAAATAAATAAAATAAATAAAAACCATAAGTACAACTTGTAACTAGAATAAACACACCAGAATATTCATAGATATTTCAAACCTTGTTCCCAAATAATTTACATAAACACACCAACTCCCAAAAGATGAAATATATAGTATGTACATCAAAACATAACTACTAAACTAGAACCTCTAAAAATTGAACTAAGGATTCAGGCCTTCTGAAGGATCCTCTTCCTCTTCGTCATCAAAGAACCCAAGAGGGTACATCGGTCGCCTGGCAGGGGTTCCAGCTGAAAACACCATAGAGTTCTCCTGTGGGGTATAAACAGTACCACCCTAGAGTTCTCATATTGGCATTGAGAACTCAAGATGCACAGACGCATGTTGAATCAAAATAGAAGTCCCATCACGGGTTCCACTTAGGTTTAAAGTTAAGTCTCCGGTATAAACAAAATGTTCATTATCTAAATCAAATCTCCATGCGTCAGTTCCACAATGAAACTGTACTCGGACAAAATCCAACACTTGGGGCCTTGCCGCTATCCAAACAAACAAAGAAAACTGTTACTGATGGAAAGTAGAATTTCTAGCTTTTTCGTCTCATCGCTCTTCATTAAATATACACAGTAAAATAGATATAACATAGTAAAGAGGTGAAATCCTCTACATTAATACCAGTATGGCAGTATAGAAAATGACAGTAAATATACCGATATAGTATTAACACATTGAATCATATTATCATATCACAGATAAAATATCAGATAAATATAATTATCATGTCAATATGTTGACCAACTATGCATATGCACAGAGACCCATTCCTACTCCATGGAGCTATTCACAATTTCAAAGAGAAAGATAGGGAGTACATGTTTTTATATCGTCAGCCTCAAATCATGTGCCAATGTATTATATCAATGTGCGTAACATGGCTCATACAAGACACTCTCAACTAATCACGAAAAGAGTAATAACTTCGTCAAGATCGTCGATGTGTTTGCATAGGATACTACGGCACAGACACTACAACAAAAAACTTTTTTAGTGGCCATTATTTAGCAGCCATTAACTTATTGCCGGTAATTACCTCTCTCATATGGCTTTCTTACGGCAAATATTTATTAGCCACTAATAAGACATGTTATAGTGGCAATTGAGTAAAATGTCCAGGAAAGGGGATATCATTTACGCGTGACAGACTAACATTTCCCTCTATTTCCTCTCTCTTTTTTCACAAAATTTTTGCAGCACACCCATATTTCCCACTCTCTTTCTCTGCTCATACTCTCTCTCTCTCTCTCAACAATGGGAAACCACTTTCCACATATCCCTAATTCATTCACCCACCAATAAAGCCTCTGCGAAGTTCATTTGTGCATCTATTTTGTTGTTGCTGTGCACACCTTCCATCCTCTATTTCGCGTCACTTTTTGGTTTCGAACATCCATCTCTCTGTTCCTTCTCTCCTCAATCCAGCACTTCGAGGTTAGATCTTCAACCTATTTGTTGCTCTTCTCTCGTTTCTGCTATTAGATTAGATCTAAGTAAATTACTTTGAAAATAATGAGTTTGCTGCAATGTCCTTAAAACCCTTTGCTCTCTCTACAATCCCGATCTGACCAGGTGCGTCATCTCTTGTTTCCATTTATTTCTACTGACGGAATCCATTTCTGGGGATGTAGCGATTGTTTTATTTAGAAGGAATTCATGTGTTTTTTTTTTGTTGATCCTCGGATTTATTTCACTGTACTGTTAGTTCCAAATCAGATGGTCATTTTGTGTAATTAGACTTCAATTCATTGCAGTGGAACTTGCTTTGTGAAATGAAATCATCTTAATTAATTTCTATATTCCACAATCCAGAAAAAAGAAAACAAAGAGAATTTCTACATACAAAAGTATAATGCTACTATGCCATATAGAATTTTAGCAGTTGTGGAATTCAACATTTTTTATAGGTATCTCTGCTACTCATTTTAGTCACTCAAAAAAGCATTATCATTACAGGTGCAAAAATATGTGGCTTGTGGTTTTTCAGTTACATATTTAAGAATGAGATTTTTATTCTTGGTAGCCGATGCATGATATCAGCAAGTCTTGTTGGTTCTAGCTATATTATTATTAACTAGCACTCTAGCAGTTTGTTCACTCTCAATAACTGTTGAGTTTTGTATATTGTTACAGGTGCCAGAGTTACATATGTACAATGAGCAACTTTGGGATTCTCCTTTCAGTCATGGCTTACACCTGTGTGTCAAGCCGACTATTAAATATAAAGGTTTTAGATGCTTACATCTATTCATTTAATAGCTTGTTAGTTCAAATGTGATTGGCTATTAAAGATCTGTGACGGGAGATGAATGCCCAACCGAAACTAATCCAGCAGGAGCTAATGATTGCCCAAGCAGCACTTATTCGCTATGACCCCCAGTTCAAGTACTTCTTCACTCTTGCTGCTGATAATTTGTTTTCCTGGTTTATAAATGTAGTGCCACATTTGAATTAGAATGTCAAGTGTATAATTTTTACTTTAACATCAACAAAAAAGTAGCGTACTATTTTCTAGGACCGAATTGCATTCATATTGCCATTTTAAACATCCAGCCCTGTGGTTCATTAATTCCTCACTAACACACATCCCACAAATTCGAAATATATTTGCAAGCAATCAAAGGTTAGCTAATTGCAACCGTGACAAAATAAAGAATGACAAAGATAGTGAAGATTTGTCAAATGAAAAAAAAAGGCCAAAAATTCTCAAATTTGATAGGATTTACAAAATATTAGGCTGCTGAGAATCCCTGATTTGTCATTAGCAATGTATTTTCAAAATAACATTTATTCTCAATGGTAAAATTGTGGTGTAGTTAAACTACATTAAAGAATTTAAGGTTATCTTATTTAAATGTGATTGGGTTGATGTAACCCAAGGTAGAGGAGTTAGGGAAGATGACTTAGGTTTCGCACTTGTGAACTTCTCACACCTAATACACTCTGGCGATTAGGAAAGTCATGAGCCTTTTGTATTTGCAGACCAAGCTCAACAAGTGATATTTGTGCAAAATCCTCAAGATCATGAATGGTTTGTCCCTAGGCCAATTAAACCTCGAGGCATTTTTGATATGGGAGAAGAAAATAGTTTGCAATTTGAGTCATCAGTGCATAATGAAGCCATCGACTTGACTTTCTTAGAAAATATTTGTGACTCAGAACATGACAAAAATGATTGCATAAGAAGTGGTGTTGATGGGATAGTAATTGATATGAGCCTCCATTCTAACACTCCTCCAAATGAAGGTGAAGCTAATAATGATGGAGTAAATGACATTGAATATGATAGTGATTCTGAATAAGATGGGTAAACTTAGAAAATATTTAAATTTTTAATTTAAGTTTCATTGAAGTACTTGCAACTTAATACTATTATCTTTGTTAAATGTTTGTTTCCTTACCTGAATTATTATACTATGTGCTTTTCCTTTACAAATTTTCAATTTCATAATTTACTTTCCAGTTTCCATATTACACCATTATGTTAGTGTTTAATTCATATATCTTTTGATTTGTGACTTTTATAGGTTTTTGCAGCTAGAAAAGTACTTCATTTTGGAGAACGAAATAGGTCCATGCAGGTAGTGTGAACTAATCTCTTCCTATGATGGGGTTTTAGATGTCTCATGTTTTAGATGTCTCATGTTATAATAGGATATTAGAATGTGTTATTTAAGTTTTGTGTATGAGAATCTAATTAGTGTACTTACTTTAATTTTCCCTTGAAAATAATTTGGTCAAGTCTGGTTCCATAAAGAGCTTTATTATGTGTTCAAATAAGAAACTAAATTATGTTAATAAGGTTCTTGATCATCCTGACATGAAATAGAATATGTGTTGATCTATGTTGATATGTTTACACTTACATGCTAGAGGCCTAAAATTTATTTTGTGTTGATCTGTTTCATTTACACAATCAAATGAACACATGAGAAACTCCTTTTTTTCTTCTCTCAGTGAGTACTTACCACATGAATGTAGGCAACTAATATGAGTGCTGCATTTGATATGACTTTCCACTGGCTTTGACAAATTAAATTGCACTCCAACTATTGCTATAAATAATAATTCATATTATAATAGGGAGGTTTTTATAAAGTTTTGTATTTTTTCTCGGATGGTTCTATTAAATTAGAGGAACAGCCATAATTAAAATTATTTAATCTTAAAAATATCTACATTTTACAATATTGAAAATTTATAATATTTAATGAATGTTATAAATAATAATTCATATTATAATCCTAGTTCGGCAAAAGGCAATAACCTATGGAAATAAATTATATGCTTGCTATTGTGTTCCTAATAACTATGTACGCCAAAGAAGTTTAGAAGGTAGAAGGGAATCTTAAGTTTGATTGTATGATCAACTTGTTTATGGTGCAAGAATGGAAGGTAATTTGTAGGTTTTTCTCAAAAGGTGGAATGCCCAAAGTCCCCTAACACCTTGTTTGAGGACACTCAGGACAGTCCAAATTGATGACTGATAATTTCTAGTTTCTACTTTCTAACTTTCTATTGAGTTTCAAAGACACCACATAATAGGGGATTCTAAGATGTTCTTTGTATATAACAGCCAATTAGTAGTGTCCAGTGAGTAGCTTTAGTGAGTAGCAAACAACTAATTTGCTAGACAAAGACTTTAAGTTTAAAAGATAAGTTATAAGGGAAATCTCCAAACTTTCACCAAGGGTAGGTTGAGTGGGTCATAGGATAAAGTTATGTGTTAAGTTGGTGGTGGACCTGTCTAAAAAAGAAATAGGCTTGAGAAATGACTATTGCAGACAAGCATATCATCTTTTTAATTTATTATGATAGGGGTAGCCATGATATCCTTCAGGATCCATTCAGGGAGGAAGTTTTGAATGTTCTGCAGATTCCACTCTCCATCATCAAATGAATCTTTTATCACAGAATAATACGAAGCTATTCTATTTTAACCAAGTGTCTCTCTAAATGTTTTTTGTATTTTCAAAACCAGGTTGCAATCTGAAGCAATTTTTTATTTTTAGGTAATGAATACAGAATTTTTTCCACTTTGGAAAACTCCTCTGAACATATAGAATTGCGTAAGAGCTGCAATACTGTAGTTAGGATAGGTATACTATAGTTGTTTGTTGCCTTCAAACTTTCAAAGTAAGTAAGCATAAGTTAGGATAGGAAACTAAGTAACTTCGGAATAACTCACTGACAAGAGAATTTCTCCCCAGTTTCAGGGCAGCAACGAGAGTGTGAATTAACAGATAGAGCATTGCGTACATAACCTACAATTACACATGGAAATTCAAAAAGACATTTTAATAGCAAATAAATAAGACATTAATAATATAATAAGCTATTATTATTATTATTTTCTTTTGCATTAACTAATAAGATTATTATATAATATATGGAAAGGATGAGAATAAGAAATGAATTAATTGAATAGAAAAATCAGACCATTGTCATCAGAAAGAAAGTATCTGCCTTGAACAGTGGCCTTGCAAAAATGATTGATTTGAAATTGAACCCCAATATTCTTCCTTATAGCATAAGTAATTTTTTTGTCTGTTTCAAATCAAAGCTTAAATATCTTATTTTTAGTCTTTTATCTCCTAATATAACTGTTATGTCACAAGAGAGGATCCAAACATGCAAATTTTGGACATTTATTTCACCTTAAGTAAATTTTGCAGGTAGTATATCATAATGTCATCAATTTTTATTACAAGACTGACTTCTTGTTTTTTCCCAGGATGTTAATTATTAATTAAAACAAAATTTGTGAATAATTTAGGTGGACTTGTGTAACATCCTGAAAATTATTTATTTCATTATAAATAACCGTTTTATAATATTTATGATTTTTGAAAATTTTTGTGGATTTTTTTTAGAACGCTGAATATTTTAATATATTCCTCATTTTGCATGTGCGGTGAGCGGAGCCGGGAAAACAAAATATTTTTCCTGAGACTGGTAAACTTTGGACTGTGGAAACGTCGACGGGGGATCTTACTAAATTCGAGGCTGGACACAGTTTACGAGGTTTATGTTTTATGAGATTTTATCTGATAAATAAAATCACTGTATTATAAAATCATCTGATGAATAATAAAATATTATTTTCATCAACTGTAACTTTTATACACTGAGAAAATAATTCTAACAATGTAATTAATCATCTGTCGGATGTATTTAATTAAGGAGACAAGCTTACTATGCACTTTATCGAGAAGCGCGTGAAGCTTCTCAAGGAAGCTTTGAGGGAAGCTTCCTCCAACCACTTTTCTCTCTCCTCCTTTTTTGTGCTGCACGGTTTGACAAGGGGGCATATTACATTTTCATTCTCCCATTTTCTCTCATTCACGCTGGTCACTCTCTCCCTCATGCAGCTCTCACTCTCTTCCTCTCTTCTCCATACAGCTACACACCCACAAATACTATTGATGATTTTCAAGTTTCCCTTGCTCAAGCCAAACTTAAACCATTGCTCCTTCCTCTCCATCCTCAAGTTTTCCTCTTTGTGAAACTCCTCCTTTTTCCTCCATTTTCGTGGTTGGCTTCCCAACACCAAAGCTTCAAGCTTTAAGGTAAAACTCTCAACTTTCTTCTCCTTTTCTCCCCATTTTCGTGATCAATGGTCACATTGGTGACTATGGATGCCATTTCCATTCTTTGATCCTGATATTTGTGGATTTGAACACCAAGGTTTCTGCGGTGGTGAAGCACAAAATTCCTAAGCAAAAAGGAGCTTGCTTTTTCTTGTTCTTCGCTAAGGTAAGAGGAAGACACTCCTCCTCAACCTCTATTAGCATTTAGAAACACTGTCTGTGATTGATATTGAGGGAACCCTATTGAGGGTCATCCTTTGTTTGCATGTTGTTTGTAACGTGTTTGTGCTATTTAGATTATTTGTGTATATTGATGTATCTGAATGGATAGGAATGTATAACATGGAAGAAAATGACGTCGGATTGGTTCTCGGATGGCCACGGTTTTGAGCCCAAAATTTGGGGATTCTTTGTGAATAATTGTAACAATTTGAACATCTAACCATTTTGTAGAATGTCAATGTCCATCGAGTTTAGACTTCTGACCATTTAGTACAATGTCAATATCTGTCGAATTTGATCTTCTGATTCTATTCGTCGAATTTGACCTTCTGACCATATCTGTCGAATTTGATCTTCTGACCATTTAGCGCAATGTCAATACCCGTCGAATTTGATCTTCTGATTCTATCCGTCGAATTTGACCTTCTAATCATATCCGTCGAATTTGACTTTCTGACCATATAGCACAATGTCAATATCCATCGAGTTAGGATATCAATATTCGTCGAGTTAGCATTTCTGACCACTTAGTAGAGAAACTTCTCCAAAGTCAATATCCGTCGAATTAGAATTTCTGACCACATAGTACTTTCGTCGGTTCAACACTTGGGAGATTTCTCCAACGTCAACACTTATCCGTCGAATTAGGATTTCTGCTGACCTTCTAGTATATTCGACAGTTTTTGATCTTCATTCGACAGAACTTTCGTTCGACAGAAATTAATTTTTAGCTATTCTTGTCAAAATTGTAACACAGCCATTTCCGTCGAATCCAGATTTATAATTTATCACCCAATACCTAGTGATTAAATTAAGGGTAATAGGATGCAAGAATTAGCAGATTGGAAATTAAATTATACTTTGAGATTCATAAATTTTAAAGAACCAAGAATGGAATTTTCATAAGACTTAGGACAATTTTAATTAGGGTAAGAACAAGAGAGTGTGAGACTTTGAGATCTTAGAATAACTTTCTAAGTGTATATGAATAAATTACCTAAGAGAATTTAATTGATTAAGAGAATTTCCTTAGAGACAAACTTTGTAAGAAAAACTAAACCTAAGCAAGAATTTAATAATACACCTTAAAAATGTATTAATTCATTTAATTCTGATATTATGATATTGTGGGTCCATGAGAGTGACCAATGATTGTGTTGATTCTTGCTTTGGGCCAATTGTGGCATATTGTGGAATTGTATGTAATAATGATCATACATGATTATGTATAGAGTTTGTATGCATTGTGGATGTCTGTTGGACTTTGTTAAGGCCTTTAGCCTAGGAGTTGAATCACACCTATGTATGGGTGCGAATAGACAAGTGTGGTCCTGTAGTTGACCTTGAGCGCGTCGGGGTGCAGGCGTCTCACAAGGGGCAATGGTAGCCCCTCTGGACCGTGGGACAAACCGATACACACGCGCCGATGATCCTGACCATGGCACTGTCCTATATCGAGATCTGTGTAGAATATCTTGTAAAATGCCATGATGTGCACTTGGATAAATTGAGAATTATAGCACTTGAGGGCCTCGGCAGCCAAGAATACAGGTATACCTCCTGATCGTTCTCTCCGACTGTTTTATGTCTAGCTCCATGGAGTAGGATTTGGACTATTGTATGCATGTGCATAGTGAGTCCATGCATTTTCTAGCATTTATTCATTGTTATAACTTGGAATTGTTGTCTTACTATTATATATATATATATATCATAGCCTGGAACTGCTTATTTGTTTATTTCTGCCATTTAATGCTTATGATTATTATTTGGAAATGCTATGTGGGCACTTTGCGCTATTTTGTTTCTTGTTGCTATAATTGGTAATGATGGTAGGATGTCTTACCTCTTCCCTGTCTTTCTATTATTTCCTATTTGTATATTGTGTTCTATCGAAGACGACGACAAAGAAGGTGAAGCTCCCAACTTCCCCGGCTTTTGGCCCTATCGCGATTAGCGTCTAGTGTCGGATCATGGCGGCGCACCCAAGTGGATTTCTGGGTTATGTACGTCTGACCTTCTTAGGAGGGCTAGAGTGCAGGCACATTAACTTTGATTCTGAGCACTGCGTCTACTTGGGGGACGTGTCATTAGCCTTGGCCTGGAGGCATCGCGAGCCACCGATTTTCACCTGCTGTATCAGCCTACGACTGGAATTTCATTTTCTTATACAGGAGATGTGGGGTGATCGCTACTACACCTCGTGGGAAGACTCTTTTGACTCCACAGCTTGGGCCCCGTCCCGTAGCTCTGTGGCTCCTATGGTGGTTTCCTCTGATGAGGAAGACCCTGAGGAGGTCCCTGAGGACGACCTCGCGGAGGATCCTGAAGAGGATCCTGACATGATTCCTCCTCATTTGAGGGACTGATATTACTTGTAGCTACTGAGGGCTACCAGTATTTTATTTTGGGGGCTTGATGTTTTGACTGTAGTGGGCTGTATATTTTTTGATACCGTGGGAATGTGTATGTATAAATCCTTGGGTAGGTATAGTTTTGCTTTTGGTATACCAGGCTTTGTAACTAAATAATTTGATAAATATATATATAAAGATGCAATGTTAATTCCCATGTATGCTTCACTTCTGCTTTTATTCTTTATTTCCATTGATGTTCCATCACCGTGGTTATTAATCATTGCTATTATAACAAAAAAAAAATATTTGCCAATTTAACTACATAACTATAATCAAGTAAATATATATTATATTAAAAGGAACCGGGTCTTAACTTGTACAATTTTATTTTCGCATTGTAATTGACAATGTGACGTTCCTTCCCAAAAAAGGGGCATTGCATTAAGTTAGTATCAGAGCCCCGGTTTATATTTCTTTGGGTCTTGTGATGGAGTCTATCTTGCTTGTGCTGTGTGTTCTCTGAATAGTAAACGCAAGGGTGTATTATTTGGTATTCTTAGTGGATGCAACTGACTTTTCTATGTTTTCAGTTAATCCGATCTAAGAAAGTAAGATGGCACGAAGGGAAGACATGGCAGCAGCTATTACGGTGATACAGAGGATGGCTGAGGCCATCGCACAACAAACCGAGCAAGCTGCTCAGCAACAAGAGAGAGTTGCACAACAACAAGAATAAGCTACTCAACAACTTAAGGTTATTGCAGATGCCCAGAACTTGGCAGAATTTCGATGCCACAACCCTCCTCAATTCAAAGGAGAATTTGATCTGGACAAGGCTAGTATATGGATCAAGGAGTTAGAAAAAGTCTTTCGAGGGATGAACTGTGCTGAGGACAAGAAGGTGAACTATGCTACTTTTATGCTGGTGGGAAATGCTGAAAATTGGTGGAATGGAGTGCAGAGGATACTGGAAGCTACAAACCGCGAGATTACTTGGGACTTATTCAAAGAGAAATTCCTAGATAAGTATTTTCCTGCAAGTGCAAGACACGCGAAGGAATCAGAATTTCTCAACTTACGACAAGGGAATATGACCGTTGGTGAGTATGCGGCCAGATTCGAAAACTTGTCACAATTTTTGATGTACTTTCAGAATCAACCAAATGAAGCATGGAAATGCT
Organism: Ormosia semicastrata; assembly: GCA_029884595.1. Classification (NCBI taxonomy): domain Eukaryota; kingdom Viridiplantae; phylum Streptophyta; class Magnoliopsida; order Fabales; family Fabaceae; genus Ormosia; species Ormosia semicastrata. The sequence goes on along the minus strand of JAQQTO010000047.1, from coordinate 34,369,009 downwards.
GAAGATTCATAGAAGAATTGAGGTACGAGGTGAAGAAGGCTGTAATCACCTTGAAGATCAATGAGTTCTCAGAACTGCTAGATTCTTGCTGTGACATAGAGGCTCTGGAGCAATCTAGAGATATGAGGAACAGAAACTTTGGGCCTATGAGGTTCCAAAGAGACGGCGGTAACAGTTCTAACCACTTCCAAAAGAAGCCCTATTCCCGACTAATGGGAAATCAGCAACAAACCATGGGTGGAGGCTCAGGTGGAGGTTTTATTAGGAACTGGACTGGCCAGAACGTGGCGTACCCCTCCAAATGCATGAAGTATGGAAAAGACCATCTTACAAGGGACTGTACTATAAAGGGAACCATCTGCTTCAGATGCAGGAAACCTGGACACACCTACAGAGACTGCGATCAAGCGAAGGTTGAACCTTCCATGAATGTTGCAAAAGCCAAGAAACCACAAGCTGGAGGACGAGTTTATACCATGAGCGGAGCTGAAGCCTCTGAATCTGAGGACTTAATTCAAAGGGAAGGCACCATAGAAGGTAACCTCTTAACTGTACTGTATGACTCTGTGACAACCCATTCTTTTATATCATATGACTACGTGCAAAGACCTGGTCTACCTATGTTATCTTTTTATAATGTTTCTAGTGTACTTCGATTGAGTAAATGTGTTCCTGAATCTGAGCCATAACAGTGCGCCAAGTATAGCACAATTAGGTGAGAACTTACCCTATGAGACATTTTGTTACACTCAAGGAAAGATGGTTTGACGAACCAATTGAAAAACACCACCGTTTTCTCCAAGATCAACTTGTATTTTGGACTATCATCGAGTTTGCTCAAAGATTTGTCATTGTCCTTGTTGGTGACATTCTGATCTATTCTTGATGTTTGGAGGAATGGTGACGTACGTTTTGAGACGATCGCGAATACATGAGAAGGATTACCTTACACTAACTCAGAGTTAGCTTTGTAGTTGCATTGAAGATCTAAAAGCATTTTCTACAAGGAGAAATTCTCAATGCCTATGGTCATCTTAAGAGCCAAAGGTATTTTGGTCCTATTGGAATGAGTTGAATATGAGGCAGAGACAGTGATTAGAAGCTTTGAAAGATTTCAATTTTCTGTTCTGGTATAATTCTGGAAGAGGCGAAGGTCGTAGCAGATGCCTTAAGGAGAAGATAAGCTTAGTTGCCTACTACAGTAAGCAAGGAGAATAAGTTTGATAGAGCCACTCAGCGATGTACAGTTGTTTGGAGAGTTAGCTGTTGGACGATTGAAGACTCAAATGGCGTAGAATCTTTTATTGATCAGCCTATGATGTCAACACATTTTTGCCTGTTAACATAAGATACTCAGTGGAAGGAAGCAACTTTATTGCCAGTGATTTGGATTGATGTAGCTGAAGATATAACACGAGAACTAGGAAACAAAATGAAAGAAACACAGACGCGTTTGTTCTAAGATATTATGAATTTTGAGGACGAAATTCCTTTTAGAAGGGGAGTGTTGTAACATCCCAAAAATTATTTATTTCATTATAAATAACCATTTTATAATATTTATGATTTTTGGAAATTTTTGTGGATTTTTCTGAGAATGCTAAATATTTTAATATATTCTTCATTTTGCGTGCGCGCTGAGCGGAGCTGAGAAAACAAAATATTTTCCCTGAGGCTGGTAAACTTTGGACTGTGGAAACGTCAACGAGGGATCTTACTAAACTCAAGGCTGGACACAGTTTACGAGGTTTACATTTTACGAGATTTTATCTGATAAATAAAATCACTGTATTATAAAATCATTTGATGAATAATAAAATATTATTTTCATCAACTGTAACTTTTACACGTGGAGAAAATAATTCTAACAGTGTAATTAATCATTTGTCGGATGTATTTAATTAAGGAGATAAGCTTACTATGCACTTTATCGAGAAGCGCGCGAAGCTTCTCAAGGAAGCTTTGAGGGAAACTTCTAGGAAGCTTCCTCCAACCACTTTTCTCTCTCCTCCTTTTTGGTGCTGCACGGTTGGACAAGGGGGCAAATCACATTTTCATTCTCCCATTTTCTTTCATTCACGCAGGTCACTTTCTCCCTCATGCAGCTCTCACTCTCTTCCTCTCTTCTCCATACGGCTACACACCCACAAACACCATTAATGATTTTCAAGCTTCCCTTGCTCAAGCCAAACTTAAACCATTGCTCCTTCGTCTCCATCCTCAAGCTTTCCTCTTTGTGAAACTCCTCCTTTCTCCTCCATTTTCGTGGTTGGCTGCCCAACACCAAAGCTTCAAGCTTTAAGGTAAAGCTCTCAACTTTCTTCTCTTTTTCTCCCCATTTTCGTGATCAATGGTCACATTGGAGACTATGGATGTCATTTCCATTCTTTGATCCTAATATTTGTGGATTTGAACACCAAGGTTTCTACGGTGGTGAAGCGCAAAATTCCTAAGCAAAAAGGAGCTTGCTTTTTCTTATTCTTCGCTAAGGTAAGGGGAAGACACTCCTCCTCAACCTTTATTAGCATTTAGAAACGCTGTCTGCGATTGATATTGAGGGAACCCTATTGAGGGTCATCCTTTGTTTGCATGTTGTTTGTAACGTGTTTGTGCTATTTAGATTGTTTGTGTATATTGATGTATCTGAATGGATTAGAATGTATAACATGGAAGAAAATGACGTCGGATTAGTTCTCGGATGGCCACAATTTTGAGCCCAAAATTTGGGGATTCTTTGTGAACAATTGTAACAATTTGAACATTTGACCATTTAGTAGAATGTCAATGTCCGTCGAGTTTAGACTTCTGACCATTTAGTACAATGTCAATATCAATCAAATTTGATCTTTTGATTCTATCCGTCGAATTTGACCTTCTGACCATATCCGTCGAATTTGATCTTCTGACCATTTAGCACAATGTTAATACCCATCAAATTTGATCTTCTGATTCTATCTGTCGAATTTGACCTTTTGACCATATCCGTCGAATTTGACCTTCTGACCATATAGCACAATATCAATATCCATCGAGTTAGGATGTCAATATCCGTCGAGTTAGCATTTCTGACCACTTAGTAGAGAAACTTCTCCAAAATCAATATCTGTCGAATTAGAATTTCTGACCACATAGTACTTTCGTCGGTTCAACACTTGGGAGATTTCTCCAACGTCAACACTCATCCGTCGAATTAGGATTTCTGCTGACCTTCTAGTATATTCGATAGGTTTTGATCTTCATTCGACAGAACCTTTGTTCGACAGAAATTAATTTTTAGCCATTCTTGTCAAAATTGTAACACAGCCATTTCCGTTGAATCCAGAATTATAATTTATCACCCAACACCTAGTGATTAAATTAAGGGTAATAGGATGCAAGAATTAGCAGATTGGAAATTAAATTATACTTTGAGATTCATAAATTTTAAAGAACCAAGAATGGAATTTTCATAAGACTTAGGATAATTTTACTTAGGGTAAGAATAAGAGAGTGTGAGACTTTGAGATCTTAGAATAACATTCTAAGTGTATATGAATAAATTACCTAAGAGAATTTAATTGATTAAGAGAATTCCCTTAGAGACAAACTTTTTAAGAAAAATTAAACCTAAGCAAGAATTTAATAATACACCTTAAAAATGTATTAATTCATTTAATTCTGATATTATGATATTGTGGGTCCATGAGAGTGACCAATGATTGTGTTGATTCTTGCTTTGGGCCAATTGTGGCATATTGTGGAATTGTATGTAATAATGATCATACATGATTATGCATAGACTTTGTATGCATTGTGGATGTCCGTTGGACTTTGTTAAGGCCTTTAGCCTAGGAGTTGAATCACACCTATGTGCGGGTGCGAATAGACAAGTGTGGTCCTGTAGTTGACCTTGAGGGCGTTGGGACACGGGCGTCTCACAAGGGGCAGTGGTAGCCCCTCTGGACCGTGGGACAAACCGATACGCACGTGCCGACGATCCTGATCGTGGCACTGTCCTATATCGAGATTTGTGTGGAATGTCTTGTAAAGTGCCATGATGTGCACTTGGTTAAATTGAGAATTATAGCACTTGAGGGCCCCGGCAGCCAAGAATACAGGCATACCTCCTGATCATTCTCTCCGACTGTTTTGTGTCTAGCTCTATGGAGTAGGATTTGGACTATTGTATGCATATGCATAGTGAGTCCATGCATTTTCTAGCATTTATTCATTGTTATAACTTGGAATTGTTGTCTTACTGTCATATATATATATGACTGCCTAGAACTGCTTATTTGTTTATTTCTGTCATTTAATGCTTATGATTATTATTTGGAAATGCTATGTGGGCGCTTTGCGCCATTTTATTTCTTGTTGCTATAATTGGTAATGATGGTAGGATGTCTTACCTCTTCCTTGTCTTTCTATTATTTCCCATCTGTATATTGTGTTCTATCGATGATGACGACTATAACACCCCAAATTTTAGACTATGTTACTGAACTGACAGAATTACACTATTTTGTGTTTTCTGTGCAATATAAAAATAATTTGATTATTTCAATACTGTTTTTGATTATTTTGTGTGATTTGCTCCTGGTCAGGAAAATAATAATTTTTGGGCTGGGGAAATTCTTATCTAATTTATTTAGAGACGGGGGATCTTACTTAACCTGAATCTGGGTAGCACAGAATAGAATCTCTTAATTTTTAGAATTTATCTGTAAAATAATTCTATTTTACTGATAAATATCTACTGCTTTATTCACAGCTGCTATTGCTATGAATTATTTGACCCAGTATAGTTTAATTTGCCATTATAATCAACCGACCCAAAAACCGGATATAGTCACTTAAACTCGACATATTTCTTCCAAACCTCATTATATTCCAAAAGAAAGCTTTTGGACAATAATCCCAATCCGACCAAAGTTCGTCAAGATTTTCCCTTATGGTTTTCATTTCAAGCCTATTTCGACAAACAAAACTACAATTTTATGAATACATTCTCGTCAATACTGACTCGGTCTCTCTCAAGCATTACAGGGACCCAAAAGACCAATCTCACATAACTCATTCGATAATCTAGATTTTTTTTTAAGGTCTTGACACCAACAGAATTTGGACAAGATCCAAACACTTTTGAAGAAATTTTTCTAACATTTTGATCCCGTAAGATTTAATTACTGAGATTACATGCAAGCATATGCTAAATAGTGAGCTGAATTCGACACCTCCAAAGCATCTCCCGACAACATCAACCGGTAGTTTGACAGAACCCATAGTACCTCAAGACTGGATGAAGCTGATTCTCAGTTCTTAAATCAGAAATCAAAGATTTTGGCTGTTATTGCTATCTATTCCGACAAAACCATCTATTCAAAAACATGGAAGACGTCCTCAGACTCGACAAAGAGATGGACGTTGCTATTAACAGAGAATTAGTCAATAAAAACAATCTGGTTCTCCTTCTCCCTCAATCTTGTTGGACGATTCTGTAAATCAAAATGAAGATGACTGCTATGTAATCGACCTAACTGATGATGAATAGTACTACTATTTGTTGTCGAACACTGCTCTATGTCGAAGGCTGCTTATTGTTGGATAAACATTTATCGTCGAATTTGATCTTCTGATCATTTAGGACAATGTCAATATCCATTGAGTTAGAATGTCAATGTCCGTCGGATTAGAATTTCTGACCATATAGTATTTTCATCAGTTCAACACTTGGAAGATTTCTCCAACGTCAACACCCATCCGTCGAATTAGGATTTCTGCTGACTTTCTAGTATATTCGAAAGTTTTTAATTTTCATTCGACAGAACTTGACTTTTAGCCATTCCTGTGAAATAATGTTCTCCCATCTTACATCATTCTGTCGTGTTATTTTCATCGAAAGGTAGCCTCACAAATTGGACGCTAGAGGCATATATAATTGGATAATTAATTAGGATTGGTTGGGAAACTAAACCTAATTAATTAGCTATTTAAGTAGTAAGTAATTAGGCTTGAATTAAAAATAAATTGAATCCCTAAATGCCCTTGAACCACACGATTTTGTAGCAGCCTTGGGAGGCAAATTTGGCAAGTTCTACATGGTTCTTGAACCATCCTGCATGCACACTAGGTGGCCAAAAGGTGACATAAGCCATGTGCACTCAAATAGGATATTTTACTTCAAGTAAATCCTAATTTCTCTATGCTTATCCCACGGTACAACCGCCCACTTATTTTTCACTCACACAATATTTATTTTCTCTCTCATCAAAAGCATTCATCTTTTTCTCTCAAAAATACCAAGAACACCGGGCAACTTTTTCTTTCTTTTTCTCTATGTTTCGGCCCTACACCCAAACACCATTATCAAACCTCTATAATTTTATCTCTTCATATTTCCTAAACCAAAATCATATTCTAAACACTTTTCCTTTACATGGTTTTGCCAAAAACCTACTCTATCTAGTCCAAAATCCAACCTTTATCTTACTTTCCTAAGGGTAAGTTTTGTTTCTATAGTTTAAAGTTTGATTTTTTATTATCTAAACCATGTTTGTTCCATGGTTTTTCACTATTGATCCTTGTATGTGTTTTTACTAATTATTTTAGAATTGTTAAGAATTATTGTGGGTCACACGAAAATTAAGGAGAAGGAAGAGAGCTTGAAAAGCTTGTCTTCAAGAGGTAAGAGGGAGATTTAATCTCATCAATCTTGTGTGGTGATGAGAAAATGGATTTGTATGTATGTGAAGAATCCATAAGGATTCATTTGTGTGGTTGTTTATTGTTTTTATTATTTATGTGATTGTTTAAATGCTTTCCTAATTGTGATTGATTTAATTGCTATGCATGTTTATAGTTTTTATTATTGATGTTGATTGCTATGTATGTTTATAGCTTTAAAATATATTGTATGTATATTGTATGTGATTATATAATTGCATGTGTTTATAATTATATAATTATTAAAGTAGGATGTGAATAACATGTAACGATATGCATGAGTGTTCCAAAGAACACAGAATGAGGCTCACGGCCTTACATCAAACAGAGAACCAAAATGTTCTCAACAATTTTTTAAATCAATGAGTTAATGAATCTAGGTAAAATAATAAGTTTAAGAATGATTTTGATTAATTATGGCCAACATGCCATTTAGTGTATAATTGAATGTCATTTTATTTTCGATTTTGGCCAACATGCCATTTTATTTTCTAAGATAGGTTAGGTAATGGATTTACAAAATAAATTGATTCCAATGAATCTTTGAGAAAACAAAAGGAATAAATTTAGTTCTAGAATTCTAAATTAGCATAATTTAATTTAAGTAAGAAATAAAGCAAACGCTTGAAAAATACTAACGTAAAGCTCATTTTATGAATTTTGAAGCACGTAAGCAAGTTCCAAAGCGTAATTATTGGGTAAAAATAAAATGAACTATATTTAGTGGAAAACATCAAAAATATCTTATACTGATTTTATAGGCAAAATGCTGCCAAATTTTACTAAAATCAGACGTATAAAATGAAAAGATTCCATACTATATTTATAACACAAGGAAAATACTCTACGTATTTTAAATATACTAGATATAGTCTACACATATTTAAAATGATAAATTTTAAGCTATTCGATTAAGGAAATGAATTAAAAATCTTACGCGATTGAGAAAATGATTTAAAAACATTACGCAATGTTTAAAAATGTCAAAATATATTTACACAATTTTAAAACATTTGTAAAAATGACGAGATTGTGAACATGCGATAAAATTCTTACGCGATTAAACGATACAGTGAGTTTTACTGTCGGGCCAAAGTGGTGGACCTGGACATGTTGTGATGTAGTACTGTCAGGTGGGACGTACTATACTTTGGAAGTTTGTGACTAAGTGTATTTTTGTAATTGACTAAAGGTATTTTCGTAATTATGGTAAAATTTGGATAATATGGGTATTTTTGTAATTTTAGATCATGCTTAGAGTGTTGTGCCAATTTGGTTGATAATTGGTGATTGATTGATGAGGCGAATTATACCGTGTTTTGGGGTGATAAGCGTAGTGTGGTTCATTTATTGAACTTGGAGGCATTAGTGTGTGGAGAATCCCATATGTGGACAGTGGTAGCACCTCTGGGCCATGGTAATGGGCAACACACTAATGATCTTGACAAGTACTATTCTTAATCGGGATCTTGAGGAGACTATTACGTACTATGCCTGTGGTGCACGGTGTATTAACTGTGTACTACTACATGATGTTTAGACTGTGGACTATAGACACGATGTTTGACAGTGCAATAGTTTGGTTGGGCAGCCATAAAGTATTATTAGTTTCTATTCGGATCATTCTCTCAGATATCCGTGTTTAGCTCCATGGAGTAGGAACGAGTTGGTGTGTGTTCATGCATTATCTGCATTTTATTGTTCATGCATTATCTGTATTTTACTGTTTACCATAATCTGTGATAAAATGTATGATCTATTGCTTTGATATATTATGCATGATATGATGTATTAATTTGCTATACTGTGTATGATGTATTAATTGCTATATTGTATATGATATAATGGTATGTATTACTTTGTTATATTATGCATGAAATATTGGTATGTACTGTTGTGATAATTATTTTGTACCGTCATTTTCTTTATTGCCATGCTGGTAATGATGTAGATTGTCTCACCTCTTTATTGTATTGTTCTATCTGTTTCTATTTTATGTTTATATCATCGAAGACTACAATGGTGGCAAGGCGAGGTCAATTAGGTTTCTTTAGACTTCAGTTTCTCGAAGGCGCTGAAGCTTGGTATGTCCACTGGGACACATGACACATAGAATACAGTGGTGACGTTACATTATCAGTAAGTAGGACTCGACAAGGGTTCATTACTACATGATATACGGTTACTTTCGTAGAGATTATTTTACCTAATAGGGAGTTGTGGGATAAGTTTCACTATACTCCGAGAGAGAACTTCGACATAGTTTTGGGTCGAATTTCTATCAATCAAGACATTCCTAACTAAGGGATTTGTCTTATGACAAGGGCTCATATCTTAGGTGTTATGTTTGAGTAGTATGCTATCTTTTACTATTTCTATTAAATATTAATAGTTGTAAATAATTTGTATACTTAAGACAAGAATCATATATATATTATGGTGTGATTATGTTTTGTTTTATTTGGTGTTCCATGTTATTTTATTTAACGTTATAAATATAAAAGGAAAAATTTTACCACTAATATTAATTATGTACCAAAAGTTTTATAACTTGGGTAATGATTTCATTTATTTTTATTTTTCTGCATCATAAATATGACTTCCTGATGCACACTTTTTAATTGTTGCATTTACAAACCCAAGTGCAAGTTGTCTCAAGTAATAAATTTCTCGGTGAGTCCGAGGTCTATCCACAGGGAATTGATGAAGATTAATTATGTTAAGGTAAATATTTTGTTACTACGATAAAAATTATTTACTTGGGTAAAATGATCCACTCTTGATAAATAAAGTAAAAGTAAGATTAATTCCTTTTATAACTCAATTAGAATCCTCGCAACATGGAGGTTCCAATCAAAAAATACAACGTTAAAAGTCCATTAAAATAATAAACGTAATTATATTATATTTCCTTTAATCATCTATTAATATCATCACTCATAAATGGGATCAAGCATTCACTTGTGCCAATATTTTGTCTACAATAAATCAAGATCTCCACTTTACAAGGAGAGTTTCTAACACCAACACTTGTAAATAGGTTAAAGTATTCATTGTGTCAATCTCTTGTCTACAACAAATCAAGAACTCTACTTTACAAGGAGGATTTCTAAATTGATTGGAAACAAAATACAATACGAAATAAAATAATATACGTAATTATATTATATTTTCTTTAATTATTACCACCACTTGTAAATGGGTTAAAGCATTTACTGTACCAATATTTTGTCTACAATAAATCAAGAACTCCTCTTTACAATGGTAGTTTCTAAATTATCAGAAACAAAATATAACACGCATAATAACTACTTAAAAATATAAATCATTAAAGCACAAGAGAGGACTAAATCTAACCTTATTTTATTACCAAGAGCTTCACACTTTGACCCAAGTAGACTAAAATTTATTTACACATAAACTAAAAAAGAGAAAAAGAGAAAAAGAGAAAGAAAGAAAATTGGAGGGAGACTGAGGAGAGGAGCAAGGCACTGCCCAAAAACCCCTCTCCAAATTCTCCTTCACGCTTCTGAATTCTGAATCTCCGTCAAATTCTATGGCCTTTTTATAGGCAAATTGTGTCACTGTGGCTACAATGGCCACAATTAAACAAATTAAGTCATAAACGTCATGGATGATGCTTTTCCATTTGCTTTTTCTTTTTTTTTTCTTTTTTTTAAAATAATAATTGAGTAAATGCACAACCATGCATCTAGTCATTTTTTCATTTTTGAGAGAAGTAGTCTCCATGAAAGTTGTAGGCCTGAATATTTGCTTTAAAATGGCTTTAGTTTGAGTCCAAAATCATGCCTAGAACTCAAGATATGGTCTAATTACTGCATAGTGTTTTAGACCCAGTTTCAGCTCCTCTATTCTGACTTCAAAGCCCAATATAACCTCCAAGGAGTCCGATTCTGGAATAGTGTTCAACATGAAAGTTGTAGGGAATTGTCTTAGCTTTCCTACAAGACCAAAATCACATCAATCAGATATTTACAATTCAAGTTATAGCCAGTTTACTAAACATTACCAAAGAGATAATTATAGTTAATTTATGCAATAATTTATTTAATTGTCCAATTTGGCTCAAAATCAAAAAATGTGTCAAAACCAACTTAATTAAGCCTAATTGAACCTTAAGAAGCCTAGTGAGAGGATTATAAAATGTATAAAATACAGTGTTATCAAATTCCCTCACACTTAACTTTTGCACTCCTGGGCAAAACACAAAAGACAAAAACCAAAGAAAAATGACACAGACTCAAAAACTAAAAACTCTAAAGGATTCAATGACTCAAGAAGAGCAACTAGACAATCAAAGGATCAAAATAGTCATAAGGTAACATTTCTTCGCATCTCAAACCAACAAGCAAGGAAACTTCAGTTGAAAAGAATGAATCAAGAATGATAGATCTTCACAAGATTCACTCTCAATCCCTCAAATGTTTAAAAGGTAGGTATTTCACTCAATTCAACCCATGAAAATTGCACTACCATAAGCTTGCTTATCTTCTATTTATCCACTACTCAAAACACATGCACACACAAATCATGAGGACTTTATTCAAGGTTGTAATGGGGTCAAGGTAAAGGAAGAAGTAATATGGATATGACAAGATAAATACTAGAGAATAAAAGAGCATGAGAGTTGAGTTCAATTAACAAGCATGAAAGTTCATCCCAACTCCACCTAATACAAATTCCCTTTATATATTCTTTTACTTTCCTTTATTACCTTGTTAACCCTTTTCTTTTTACATTTTTTTTATTGATATTTTTTTTTTGATTTTTTTTATACAAAAAGAACATCATATATACATTTTTTTAACCATTTTGCACACACACCCCCACACTTGTTCAAGAACTCATTGAATGACAAAATTAATGTTCTCTTATTCCCTAAGGTCGTCAAGTAAGAACATGGTTTTCATTTAAGGCACATAATGAGTTCGAAACAAAGAATAGTCAAATAAGCTTAAAGGGGTTAAGCAAAGGAAAATATGCAAGGTTGGCTATTTGGTCAAAGTAGTTAATTCAAGAAAATACCTCAATCATTTTTATGTATGCATATGAAAATATAGTCTCAAAAAGAATCAAAGCAAGTTTTAGAGTAACAATTCCATGAGTGAAATTCACACAAGAAAGAAAAGAATGGTACAAATGTTCAATCCATTCATCAATAGGCTCAAAATCTCACAAAACATAATTCTATCATTCTCTGTCCACCAATTCAACATCCATAACCAAGCATGTGAATTTTAAGAAAGAAGACAATTTACTCAATCATGCAAATTTCCCGAAATTTGAATTGCTACTTCCACACAAACTAGTTGTCTACCCCAACTAAGATGCGTCTCAAGAGTAAAATTTACTCCTTACTCTGCCATCCTTAACTGGTTTAGTAAGTTATTGACAAACATATAAACACAACAAACATATTAATACACACACTTCCTAAAAATTTTTTTTTGGGTTTTTTTTTTACACAACTCTACACACGACAAACATAAACACACTTACTATTTTTTTATATATTTTTTTACACAACTATCCTTCCCCCCAACTAGATCACAACATTGTCCTCAATGTTAAAAAATAGAAAGGAAAAAGATAGAAGATAGTACCTGTTACCGCAATTACTGAAAAGAGAAACTTCACATAAATATAAACAGAAACAAAGTATGACCAAAGATTGAAATTATTTATACAAATAGAGTGTCTTGACTGGCTTCCTTTTTTTCTGCTTCACACAACATTTCCTTTGGACCACTTCTAGCTGAGCTGCTACTGGATCAGAGCTGTCATAAGAAGAAGATATACAAGAAAATATATACATGTAGTTGTGATTGTGGCTCACATCTTCCTCTAGTTTTACATCCAGTAACGGCTTAAACTCCTTCTATGAGTCGAGGATAGACTTCCCATCCAATTTTCTTATAAATTGGCAAACAGGTTCTTTTTGAGTCAGATTCCCAAGACTGTAACACACTTACTTGTCTTTGAAGAGATTCCACAAATTAATAAATTCACATTGCACAAATTCACAAGAATGCGTCTCAAGAGTCCAAAAGATTTCACCTAATGACTCCTTACTCAGGCTATTCTTTAATGAAAAATATTTTATCTTTTTTTATTTGCGGAAACCATCCACAAAGAACAAGTTCGCTTGTTACAAGAAAAATTGACAATTTTGGCAAATCAAACCATAAAATTGAAAATTAAAAATTCATTAGAAAAAAGATCATTGATAGGTGCGATTTCAAAAGGTGAGCCTATTGTAAGTATGGACAAATCAACAACAAAATTTTAGGCTCATTTTGAATTCTTGAAGCAACAAAATCCACCGTATCAACCTAGGTTTACAAAAACTTGTTGAGAAAATCGACGAGTGACCAAAAGGTCAAAATAGAGTTGACTATTTAAAAAGAAAAGAAAAACAAACACTAAGACACACGAAATTACGAAGAAAAAGAGAAAACAAAGTTTTTTCTGTATTTTTTTTTTTGAAATGAAAACACATGAAATTAGAATACTAGAGATTAGACTTGACTTGATTCAATAATCTATCATAGACAATAGAGTAGCTTTGGGACCTTCCTTCTAATCAATTTCTAATCATTCAATTGATGGGGAGAATCAGTAATTTAAAAACATTTAAAGGCATGACTTTTACTCTATGTATTCACATGGAAAAATACTACAGTTCTCCCACACAACCTATAACCTCCATTCCTAGATGATTATAAATCATGGTACTTTATTATTTATGGTCTAGGTCATATGCAAACTTTTTGGGTTACACATATACCCACTAGATCAATTTATGAGTGGCCAATTCATAAAAGCATTATGAACAATAATAAGCACTCAAATTGAATAGAAAAAAGTTTATTAGAATTCCAATCTTAATACATGTCAATTGAATCAAGTTACATCTTCACCCTAAAAACACACAAATTTAATTACACATGACAAAATAGAAGAAGAAATAGAAAAATAAAAAAATAAAAAAATATATACAAAGGTGTGGTATAATTCCAGCCACCAAATAAATATTTACAAAGGCATAGTAATAAACCAACCACCAAAAAAAAAATTAAAAATGGTGTGGTAGAAACCAACCACCAAATAAAAAAATAACAAAGAATAAACCAACCACCAAATAAAGAAATATATATATATATATAAACAAAGGTGTGGTATGACCAACCACCAAATAAAAAATAACAAATGTAGGGTAATAAACCAACCACCAAATAAAAATTAAAAATGGTGTGGTAGAAACCAACCACCAAATAAATTAATAAGCAAAAAATAAATAAAAAGTTAGTATGCGAGATAAATTAAAATGTTAGAAGCGGGTAAAGTAAAAAGTTAGATAATTAGTAAGAAAGTTAGTAAGTTAGTAAACAAAAATAAATGACAAAAAAAAAAATAAATGACAAAAAATAAAAAAAATAATGACAATAATAAAATAAAGTGCAGAAAATAAAATACAAAAAAGGGAGAGGTACCCCTACTAAGTTAATATGTACAAGGAAAATAAAAGGGAGAGTTTCCCCCACTTTAATATATACAAGAATTAAAAGGGAGAGATTTCCCCACAAAGTTAGGATATACAAAAAAAAAAAAAATAAAAGGGAGAATTACCCCCACTGAATTAGTATATATAAAAAATAAAAGGGAGAATTACCCCCACTGTTAGTAAGGACAAAAAATAAATAAATAAGAATAAAAGGGAGAGAATCCCCCCACTGTACAAAAAGAAAATAAAAGGAAGAATTAACCCCACTATTAATATGTACAAGAAAAGAAAAGGGAGAGTTTCCCCCACGGAGTCAATATGTACAAAAAAAAATAATAAAATAAAAGGTTTAACTCTTTTTTTTTTGGTTTCCTTTTTTTTTTGGGTGGTCACTGGTGTGACTACCTTCTTTCTTTTTCCAATTTTCGTTTTTTTTAATTTTTTTTACTTTTTACTTTTTATTTTAATTTTTTTACTATTCATACTATTCACACACCTTTTTTTTTTTAAAATTTTATTATTTTTTTTATATTATTATTAAAAAAATTTATTATTATTTTTTACTTTTTTACTATTTATACTATTCACACACTATTTACCCTATTTATACTATTTACATTATTCACACAAATTTTTATTTTAATTTTTTTATTTTTTACTATTCATACTATTCACATTACTATTCACACACTATTCACGCACTATTAACACACTATTTACTTTTTACTATGTACAAAAATATTTACACCAGAAATTTATTCTTCAAAACAAGTCCCCAGCAACGGCGCCAAAAACTTGATGCACACTTTTTAATTGTTGCAGTTACAAACCCAAGTGCAAGTTGTCTCAAGTAATAAATTTATCGGTGAGTCCGAGGTCGATCCACAGGGAATTGATGAAGATTAATTATGGTAAGGTAAATATTTTGTTACTACGGTAAAAATTATTTACTTAGGTAAAATGATCCACTCTTGGTAAATAAAGTAAAAGTAAGATTAATTCCTTTTATAACTCAATTAGAATCCTCGCAACATGGAGGTTCCAATTGGAAAATACAATGTTAAAAGTCCATTAAAATAATAAACGTAATTATATTATGTTTCCTTTAATCATCTATTAATATCATCACTCATAAATGGGATCAAGCATTCACTTGTGCCAATATTTTGTCTACAATAAATCAAGATCTCCACTTTACAAGGAGAGTTTCTTACACCAACACTTGTAACTGGGTTAAAGCATTCATTGTGCCAATCTCTTGTCTACAACAAATCAAGAACTCTACTTTACAAGGAGGATTTCTAAATTGATTGGAAACAAAATACAATATGAAATAAAATAATATACGTAATTATATTATATTTCCTTTAATTATTACCACCACTTGTAAATGGGTTAAAGCATTTACTGTGCCAATATTTTGTCTACAATAAATCAAGAACTCCTCTTTACAATGGTAGTTTCTAAATTATCAGAAACAAAATATAACATGCATAATAACTACTTAAAAATATAAATCATTAAAGCACAAGAGAGGAATAAATATAACCTTATTTTATTACCAAGAGCTTCACACTTTAACCCAAGTAGACTAAAACTTATTTACACATAAACTAAAAAAGAGAAAAAGAGAAAAAGAAAGAGAAAGAAAATTGGAGGGAGACTGAGGAGAGGAGCAGGGCACTGCCCAAAAACCCCTCTCCGAATTCTCCTCTCCAAATTCTCCTTCACGCTTCTGAATTCTGAATCTCCGTCAAATTCTATGGCCTTTTTATAGGCAAATTGTGTCACTGTGGCTACAGTGGCCACAATTAAACAAATTGAGTCATAAACATCATGGATGATGTTTTTCCATTTGCTTTTTCTTTTTTTTTTCTTTTTTTTAAATAATAATTGAGTAAATGCATAGCCGTGCATCCAGTCATTTTTTCATTTTTGAGAGAAGTAGTCTTCATGAAAGTTGTAGGCCTAAATATTTGCTTTAAAATGGCTTTAGTTTGAGTCCAAAATCATGCCTAGAACTCAAGATATGGTCCAATTACTGCAGAGTGTTTTAGACCCGATTTCAGCTCCTCTATTCTGAATTCAAAGCCCAATATCACCTCCAAGGAGTCCGATTCTGGAAAAGTGTTCAACATGAAAGTTGTAGGGAATTGTCTTAGCTTTCCTACAAGACCAAAATCATATCAATCAGATATTTGAAATTCAAGTTATAGCCAGTTTACTAAACATTGCCAAAGAGATAATTACGGTTAATTTATGCAATAATTTATTTAATTGTCCAATTTGGCTCAAAATCATAAAATGTGTCAAAACCAACTTAATTAAGCCTAATTGAATCTTAAGAAGCCTAGTGAGAGGATTATAAAATGTATAAAATACAGTGTTATCACTTCCCCACAAGGGTGTTACATTAGTTGGTATCAGAGCCCAAGTTAGAGTCTTTTGGCTTTGTGGGTAGGTTTGTCTTGTTTATGCTGTGTGAATCTCTGATGTTGAACACAGAGATATGTTTCAGTTTCCAAAAGGAAAAAATTTTTGGTGTGAAATCGCTACGTTTAGTTCGTCGTATGTGATTTTGTTTATCTTTGAAGAAAGATAATGGAACATTACGAACATGAGCATGTGAACGCGAAACGTGATGTAAATTGTGTAGCCGTAGCTAGAAGTGTGATGCAAAATATGATTGAAGTGGCAGTACAACAGAGACAGATGATCGCTCAGCAGCAGGAACTGATAATCGAGTTTCATAGCTTATTAGGATTGGAGCAGCCATCGGATGCGAGGAGCTGTAACTTAGAATCTTCGATGATCCAAAATAGAAGTAAGCATTAGGTCAATCATTTTCAACAAAAGTCGTATGTACAACCACCGGGGACGCAACAACGAACAAAGAAAGGAAGTACTAGTGGCAACGATTTTGGTCAGACTGTGGCATCGCCAATGAAGTGCTTGAAGTGTGGAAAGCATCATATGATGAGAAACTGCACGATTGTGAATATAATTTGTTAAAAATGTGGAAAGCCTAGACACTTCTCCAAAGAATATGATCAGCTGAAGATGGAAACTTTCATTTGTAATACACGTGTTTCAAAATCTCAAAAAAGAAGAAAGAGCCAGTGCAAAGAGTGTAATGAGAACATTCAAGTACAAAAACTTAAGAAGCAAGAAAGTTGTGCCATAGAGGGTAATCTTAAAACTATGCTGTATAATTTGCAAGGTAACTCGTTCTTTTGTGATCTGTGATTATGCAAATCTTTTGGGATTATCTGAGTTTTACTTCTTTTCATAATGTTACTTCAACTTCTAAACTTGCTATTACTACTTGAGTCTGTTTAAAACTATCCTATTATTATTAGAGTTTGAAACTTTTTATTGATCTGGTTGTCTATTTCTTTCTTAAATAGACTGAGTAAATCAATTTGATTTGTTTATGTCTTTGTTATAGTATGATCTGAATATTTCTACTCTTCCTGTTAAACTTGTTGTTTATACTCAAGCTTTATAATTCAACCCTATATTTATTGAATATTAAATCTTTTCTATTGATTTGATCTGTTTATCCAAAACCACATCTATTTGAGATTCTGATTTTTAAATGGATTGGTTATTTTCCAACCATATCCTACTAGATTATTGCAATGCAATTTAGTGTTTCTTTGACCTGAGGTTTTTGGATTTGAATCCAAAAAGTTCATTTCTAAAATTATTGGACCATATTCATTTCAAAATCTATTAGACCATCTCAAATTCTTTGTTGGACTAATCTAGTAACCTATTGAATAGTCTTATTACTTTTCCTTATAATTTTCATAGTATCTTTCATGTATTCCAATTAAGAAGGATCATTCTTGATTCAACTTATGTCATAATACCAAATACAGTACAATTAGAAGAAAACTTAATCTATGAGACATTTTCTGTTAAGATTAAAAATAGGCAAGTAAAAACAACTTCTCTTGTTGAAGAAAATCTGGAATGATGTGACAACAGGGGAACTAGAAGACCAAATGAAGGAAATCGCTGTTTACTCCAAAAATCAATTTGCGTGCTGATTATTACCAGGTCTGCATAAAAGTAGAGAATATTCTGAGACAGATTTTCGGATGCATTACCGGCGTTATGAGTATTTAATATTACCATTCAGGGTAAAGAATGTTTTTGCAATATTCACAAATTATATAAATAGGATAGTTCTTTCTTAACTAAGCAAATTTGTCATTATTGGCAATATTTTGACTTATTCTTGAAATTCAAAGGAATATGCTAAAGATCTCAATTTAGTATCTATTTTTGTTGTAAGTGTATGTCAAGTTTCGAGGACGAAACTTCTTTTTAGAGGGAGAGTATTGTAACACCCCAAATTTTAGACTATGTTACAGAACTGACAGAATTACACTATTTTGTGTTTTCTGTACAATATAAAAATAATTTGATTATTTCAATACTATTTTTGATTATTGTGTATGATTTGCTCCTGGCCAGAAAAATAATAATTTTTGGGCCGGGAAAATTCTTATCTGATTTTTTAGAGACGGGGGATCTTACTTAACCCGAATATGAGTAACACAGAATAGAATCTCTTAATTTTTAGAATTTATCTGTAAAATAATTCTATTTTACTGATAAATATCTACTGCTTTATTCACAGCTGCTATTGCTATGAATTATTTGACCCGGTATAGTTTAATTTGCCATTATAATCAACCGACCCAAAAATCGGATATAGTCACCCAAACTCGACATATTTCTTCCAAACCTCATTATATTCCAAAAGAAAGCTTTTGGCCAGTAATCCCAATCCGATCAAAGTTCCTCAAGATTTTCCCTTATGGTTTTCATTTCAAGCCTATTTCGACAAACAAAACTACAATTTTATGAATACATTCTCATCGATACTAACTCGGTCTCTCTCAAGCATTACGGGGACCCAAAAGACCAATCTCACATAACTCATTCGACAATCCAGATTTTTTTTGAAGGTCTTGACACCAATGGAATTTGGACATGATCCAAATACTTTTGAAGAAATTTTCCCAACATTTTGATCCCGAAGGATTTAATTACTGAGATTACATGCAAGCATATGTTAAATAATGAGCTGAATTCGACACCTCCAAAGCATCTCCCGATAACATCAACCAATAGTTTGACAGAACCCAAAGTACCTCAAGACTGGATGAAGCTGATTCTCAGTTCTTAAATCAAAAATCAAAGATTTTGGTTGTTATTGCTGTCTATTCCGATAAAGACCATCTATTCAAAAACATGGAAGACGTCCTCAGACTCGACAAAGAGATGGACGTTGCTATTAGCAGAGAATCAGTCAATAAAAATAATCTGGTTCTCCTTCTCCCTCAATCTTGTCAGACGATTCTGCAAATCAAAATGAAGATGATTGCTATGTAATCGACCTAACTGATGATGAATAGTACTACTATTCGTTGTCGAACACTGCTCTATGTCAAAGGCTGCTTATTGTTGGATAAACATTTATCGTCGAATTTGATCTTCTGATCATTTAGGACAATGTCAATATCCATCGAGTTAGAATGTTAGTGTCCGTCAGATTATAATTTCCAACCATATAGTATTTTCGTCGGTTCAACACTTGGAAGATTTCTCCAACGTCAACACCCATCCATCGAATTAGGATTTCTGCTGACTTTCTAGTATATTCGACAGTTTTTGATTTTCATTCGACAGAACTTGACTTTTAGCCATTCCTGCGAAATAATGTTCTCCCATCTTACATCATTCTGTCGTGTTATTTTCGTCGAAAGGTAGCCTCACAAATTGGGCGCTAGAGGCATATATAGTTGGATAATTAATTAGGATTGGTTGGGAAACTAAACCTAATTAATTAGCTATTTAAGTAGTAAGTAATTAGACTTGAATTAAAAACAAATTGAATCCCTAAATGCCCTTGAACCACACGGTTTTGCAGCAGCCTTGGGAGGCAAATTTGACAAGTTCTACATGGTTCTTGAACCATCTTGCATGCACACTAGGTGGCCAAAAGGTGACATAAGCCATGTGCACTCAAATAGGATATTTTACTTCAAGTAAATCCTAATTTCTCTATGCTTATCCCACGGTACAACCGCCCACTTATTTTTCACTCACACAATATTTATTTTCTCTCTCATCAAAAGCATTCATCTTTTTCTCTCAAAAATACCAAGAACACCAGGCAACTTTTCCTTTCTTTTTCTCTATGTTTCGGCCCTACACCCAAACACCATTATCAAACCTCTATAATTTTATCTCTTCATATTTCGTAAACCAAAATCATATTCTAAACACTTTTCCTTTACATGGTTTTGCCAAAAACCTACTTTATCTAGTCCAAAATCCAACCTTTATCTTACTTTCCTAAGGGTAAGTTTTGTTTCTATGGTTTAAAGTTTGATTTTTGATTATCTAAACTATGCTTGTTCCATGGTTTTTCAATATTGATCCTTGTATGTGTTTTTACTAATTATTTTAGAATTGTTAGGAATTGTTGTGGGTCACACAAAAATTAAGGAGAAGGAGGAGAGCTTGAAAAGCTTGTCTTCAAGAGGTAAGAGGGAGATTTAATCTCATCAACCTTGTGTGGTGATGAGAAAATGGATTTGTATGTGTGTGAAGAATCCATAAGGATTCATTTGTGTGGTTGTTTATTGTTTTTATTATTTATGTGATTGTTTAAATGCTTTCCTAATTGTGATTGATTTAATTACTATGCATGTTTATAGTTTTTATTATTGATGTTGATTGCTATGTATGTTTATAGCTTTAAAATATATTGTATGTATATTGTATGTGATTATATAATTGCATGTGTTTATAATTGTATAATTATTAAAGTAGGATGTGAATAGCATGTAACGATTTGCATGAGTGTTCCAAAGAACATAGAATGAGGCTCACGGCCTTACATCAAACAGAGAACCAAAATGTTCTCAACAATTTTCTAAATCAACGAGTTAATGAATCTAGGTAAAATAATAAGTTTAAGAATGATTTTGATTAATTATGGCCAACATGCCATTTAGTGTATAATTGAATGTCATTTTATTTTTGATTTTGGCCAACATGCCATTTTATTTTCTAAGATAGGTTAGGTAATGGATTTACAAAATAAATTGATTCCAATGAATCTTTGAGATAACAAAAGGAATAAATTTAGTTCTAGAATTCTAAATTAGCAGAATTTAATTTAAGTAAGAAATAAAGCAAACGCTTGAAAAATACTAACGTAAAGCTCATTTTATGAATTTTGAAGCGCGTTAGCAAGTTTCAAAGCGTAATTATTGGGTAAAAATAAAATGAACTATATTTAGTGGAAAACATAAAAAATATCTTATACTAATTTTGTAGGCAAAATGCTGCCAAAATTTACTAAAATCGGACATATAAAATGAAAAGATTCCATACTATATTTATAACACAAGAAAATACTCTACATATTTTAAATATACTAGATATAGTTTACACATATTTAAAATGATAAATTTTAAGCTATTCGGTTAAGGAAATGTATTAAAAATCTTACGCAATTGAGAAAATGATTTAAAAATATTACGCAATGTTTAAAAATGTCAAAATATATTTACACGATTTTAAAACCTTTGTAAAAATGATGAGATTGTGAAAATGCGATAAAATTCTTATGCGATTAAACGATACAGTGAGTTTTACTGTCGGGCCAAAGTGGTGGATCCGGATATGTTGTGATGTAGTACTGTCAGGTGGGACGTACTATACTTTGGAAGTTTATGACTAAGTGTATTTTTGTAATTGACTAAAGGTATTTTCGTAATTATGGTAAAATTTGGATAATAAGGGTATTTTTATAATTTTAGATCATGCTTAAAGTGTTGTGCCAATTTGGTTAATAATTGGTGATTGATTGATGAGGTGAATTACACCGTGTTTTGGTGTGATAAGCGTAGTGTGGTTCATTTATTGAACTTGTTGGCATTAGTGTGCGGAAAATCCCATATGTGGACAGTGGCAGCACCTCTGGGCCGTGATAACAGGCAACACACTAATGATCTTGACAAGCACTATTCTTAATCGGGATCTTGAGGAGACTATTACGTATTATGCCTGTAGTACATGGTGTATTGACTGTGTACTACTACACGATGTTTAGACTGTGGACTATAGACACGATGTTTGACAGTGCAATAGTTTGGTTGGGCAGCCATAAAGTATTATTAGTTTCTATTCAGATCATTCTCTCAGATATCCGTGTTTAGCTCCATGGAGTAGGAACGAGTCGGTGTGTGTTCATGCATTATCTGCATTTTACTGTTCATGCATTATCTGCATTTTACTGTTTACCATAATCTGTGATAAAATGTATGATCTATTGCTTTGATATATTATGCATGATATGATGTATTAATTTGCTATACTGTGTATGATGTATTAATTGCTATATTGTTTGTGATATAATGGTATGTATTACTTTGTTATATTATGCATGAAATGTTGGTATGTACTGTTGTGATAATTGTTTTGTACTGTCATTTTCTTTATTGCCATGCTGGTAATGATGTAGATTGTCTCACATCTTTATTGTATTATTCAATCTGTTTCTATTTTATGTTTATATCATCAAAGACTACAATGGCGGCAAGGCGAGGTCAATTAGGTTTCTTTAGACTTCAGTTTCTCGAAGGCGCTGAAGCTTGGTATGTCCACTGGGACACAGGACACATAGAATACAGTGGTGACGTTACATTATCAGTAAGTAGGACTCGACAGGGGTTTGTTACTACACGATATACGGTTACTTTTGTAGAGATTATTTTACCTATTAGGGAGTTGTGGGATGAGTTTCACTATACTCCTAGAGAGAACTTCGACATAGTTTTGGGTCGAATTTCTATCGATCAAGACATTCCTAACTAAGGAATTTGTCTTATGACAAGGGCTCATATCTTAGGTGTTATGTTTGAGTAGTATGCTGTCTTTTACTGTTTCTATTAAATATTAATAGTTGTAAATAATTTGTATACTTAAGACAAGAATCATATATATATTATGGTGTGATTATGTTTTGTTTTATTTGGTGTTCCATGTTATTTTATTTAACGTTATAAATATAAAAGGAAAAATTTTACCACTAATATTAATTATGTACCAAAAGTTTTATAACTTGGGTAAGGATTTCATTTATTTTTATTTTTCTGCATCATAAATGTGACATCCCCACAAAGGTGTTACAACGGCAAAGAAGGCGAAGCTCCCGACCTCCCCGGCTTTTGGCCCTATCGCGATTAGCGTCTAGTGTCAGATTATGGCGGTGCACCCGAGTGGATTTCTGGGTTATGTACGTCTGACCTTCTTAGGAGGGCCAGAGTGTTGGCACATCAACTTTGATTCTGAGCACTACGTCTACTTGGGGGACGTGTCATTAGCCTTGGCCTGGAGGCGTCGCGAGCCACTGATTTTCACCTGCTGTATCAGCCTACGACTGAAATTTCATTTTCTTATATGGGAGATGTGGGGTGACCGCTACTACACCTCGCGGGAAGACTCTTTTGACTCCATAGCTCGGGCCCTGTCCCGTAGCTCTGCGGCTCCTATGGTGGTTTCCTCTAATGAGGAAGACCCCGAGGAAGTCCCTGAGGACGACCTCGGGAAGGATCCTGAAGAGGATCCTGACACGATTCCTCCTCATTTGAGGGATTGATATTACTTGTAGCTATTGAGGGCTACCAGTATTTTATTTTGGGGGCCTGATGTTTTGACTGTAGTGGGCTGTATATTTTCTGATACCGTGGGGATGTGTATGTATAATCCTTTGGGGGCAGGTATAGTTTTGCTTTTGGTATACCAGGCTTTGTAACTAAACAGTTTGATAAATATATATATAAAGATGCAATGTTAATTCCCATGTATGCTTCACTTCTGCTTTTATTCTTTATTTCCATTGATGTTCCGTCACCGTGGTTATTAATCATTGCTATTATAACAAAAAAAAATATTCGCCAATTTAACTACATAACTATAATCAAGTAAATATATATTATATTAAAAGGAACCGGGTCTTAACTTGTACAATTTTGTTTCCGCATTGTAATTGACAATGTGACGTTCCCTCCCAAAAAAGGGGCGTTGCAACTTGTGCATGTCTTTTGGAACCCAAATTTGTCTTTCACAGAGTATCTCTGTAACTTGAAATCTTAGAAATCTCATTATCTATAGTTGCTCAAATTTTAGGCTACCAAACAATTTGAATGAAAATAATGCTTTGGATGAAATTTATGTGACTGGAACTGCAATGAAAGAAGTTCCTTCATCTCAGTGATTTAAAATCGTTGAAAATATTCTCTTTCAGTGGATGTGCAGGTTTAATTTCTATTTTATTTTATCATTGCAGGTCATACATTATGATTTTGAGAAATTTCGCATGGGAAAGACTTCATTATGATCAAGAATTAAAGATTTGTTTATGGACTACCTACTATATTGTATTATGACTATTTGATAACACTAGTTATTAGACTCAAAATGACACTAGTTATTAGATTGTGTACTTTTTATGTTTTGTTGTTGACACTGTAAAGTTATGGATTTTTTTTATTATAGATTTAATGAAATGTATTTTGCTTTTTAGAATGAATTCTAGTATGTTGTATTTAGAAACATTTGTATGTTATGATATAAGTTTTTTAGGGCTAAATATTATTATCATTAAAATTTTTGTTAATGATGTTGAAATCTCATCTTGAATGGCAAATAGATATAACATTTTTGCTTAAAAAAATGGGTATTTACTTGCAATAACAAAGGTCGTTAAAGATATTAAAAAAGATAAATTTGTGGATGTTTTAGCTATTATTACAATTGTTGGTAAAAGTTGTAATTTTTACTGGCAATAAAATGAATCTTTACCGGCAATAATAAAGGCCACTAAAGATATATAAAAAGCAAATATGTGAAAGTTTTAGCCACCATTACAATTGTCGGTAAAATGTATATTTTTTACTGGCAATAAAATAGGTATTTACCGGCAATAACAAATGCTACTAACGACATAAAAAGACAAACTTAGAGTTGTTTTAGTGGCCATTTTGATTGCCGGCAAATAATTGCCGCAAAAAGGAATTATTTTTATCGGCCATAAAAGGAGTTTTTACCAGCACTCTATATAATGGCCGGGAAAACCTTTACCGACACTGGATACAGCGGCTAAAAATTAATTAACAGTAAAGGTTTTTGCGGTAATTCTTATTGCCACTAAAAGGTATATTTATTGCCGCTAAAAGGCTTTTTTTGTTGTAGTGAGAGGTGCTGCCATCTGGCCACATATGACATTCCACACCCCGACATCTCCAAGATCACTGAAGATCGTAACTACGCAATTCTCACCCACATGAAGGTGTAAATTCAATCTCCTAGGCATATTGTCTTAACCAATTAAGCTGACACACTTTTCAATGCATCATGTATGATTCAAATACACATACAATAATCATTCTTACAGTATTTCACATACATACGCCATCTCTTAGTGATATCACTGTTTAACATAATTGGGCCCACCATAATAGCCCGATAGTAACCCGCTGTTATTTCCAATCGCGTAAACATTTTATCGTATTTTCACAATCGAAGAATATTTTTCTTATGTTTTCAAATCGCGTAAGTATTTTCTAGCATTTTTATAATTGCAAAAATATTTTCAAACATTTTCTAAATCACATAGGGATTTTTACATATTTTCTCAATCACATAGCAAATTTTAAATCATTTTCTCAATCTGATAGCTTAAAAATCACTATTTTGAAAAGAAGTGACGTTTCTCTAATATTTTTCACATAAAATAATTATTTTGGCTTTATTTACCATATTTTACTATTAAAATTTATTTAAGTAGCATTTTCCATTATTTCTCACAAAATTACCCTGAACTTATTCTAAAAGATTAGTTTACTTTCTTTTTATGTCTAAAACCTATTAAACTAATTTCCTATTAATTAAATACCTAAGTCTACACTTAGTAAAATAATTTTGGATCTAGAATATCAAAAATAGGCATGTTGACCGAATTATACAATATGCTTCATAGATCATATTTAATTATTTTCTATCACCTTATTCTTTGTAAAAACTTTTAATCCAATTTCTTATCATTAAATTATTTAATCCATGATTAAAAAAATAATTGAAAATATTTTGCTCCCTTGATGGTGTTGAGGCCGTGAGCCTCCATAGGTTCTTTGGAACCTTCATACTCATGCTCATCACATAAATCACATCATGCCATATACAATAATCAACATGCTTCCATAATCACATATTCAAGCATATAATCAAAGCTATAAATCATACCAACCAAAAATCATCTTAAACAAAGCAAACTTAAACCACATGAATGAATAGGTCCTTATGGATTTTTCACCACAACCAAGCTATTCCCTCACCACCAATACTTGGTTGATGAGGTTAATTTCCCTCTTACCTCAAGGAAGATAAAATCCTTCAAGTTGCTTCTCCTAGGAATTTTCGTGAGCCTCTAAAAAAGAACCCTAACAAGCTTAAACTAAGACAAAGTCATAAACTAAACTTGAAAAAGAGAAACCATAGATCAATCATGGCTTAGAAACTCAAGAATCAATTTAGAATCAAGAAACCATGATTTTACCTTTAGGAGTAGAAAATTCTAGCTTGATTTTAAAGCACCAAATGAATGAAATTATAGGAGATTGGATGTTGGTGTTGGAAGTGGAGGTCGAGAGCTTCTCAAGAGGGAGAGAATGGAGTTTCTTTGTTGTTCTTGGATGAGAGAGAATGAAGTGAAGAGCTTATGTCAAAAAGTGATATTGATGAAGTGAAATATCCAATTTACTTGAGCTTGGCCATGGAGTGCATAGGGTAGGAAGGTTAAAACTTATTCAACAAGATAAAAACTAAGCACATGGTTTCATATGGCTTATGTCATTAAGTGATCACTCCTTGGTCACATTAGATGATTAACTTGCTCATGAACATCCTATAAGCACTAGGTGACCATGGAACACATGGAGAAAAGGTAACTAAGTTTTGATTCATGTAGTTCCTATTTACACTTAAGCTAACTTAGTTAGTTTAGTTAGTTACATGGATAACTATTTAGTTACAAGGCTTAGGTCATGCATTGGTCACACTAAATGAATCATGCATTCTAGAAAGCTCTAGAATCTCCTTGAAACAATGGAGCTCTAAGGAGTGGCAAACTAAGTTTGTTCCATTTAGTTACTACTTAGGCTTTAGGTTAACTTAGTTAGATTATTTATTTTCTTGGCAAACTAGCCTAGCCATTATTGTTGACCATATCCTGTTGGCTTAGAAAATTCAAGCCATTAACATTAACCAATTCCTATTGGTTCACCAAATTATGAGTCACAAAGACTATTCGTAGTCTATTGTCCAACGGACAAAAGATACAGGATCTATTACCTAATAGGCAGAAGCTATTGCTCGCAAATCAGTAGATACTATCCAACAGATAATAAAATGTGAAATATTTTTATTTCACATATAAATTCTAAAAATTAAAAGATCGGGTAACGTATCTCTTGGATTCGGATTTTGTAAGCTCCTCCGGCTCTGAATAAATCGTCAAAGATTTTTCCTCGGCCTGAAAATTATTATTTTCCTGACTCGAAGGAAATCACACACAAAGATCAAAAACAGTCACAAAATAGTCAAAATAAATTTATAGCACATAGAAATCACAAAACAGTACAATTCAGACATTACTGAGAAATAGCAAATTTTGGGGTGTTACAACTCTCCCCCACTAAAAAGAATTTCATCCCCAAAATTTATCGTACCTTAGAACAATTGTGGATATTGTTCCTTCATCTTATCTTCTATCTCCCACGTAGCATTTCCTGTTGTTTCATTCTAGATCACTTTTACTAATGAAATTTCCTTCCCTCTGAGTTGCTTCGCCCTCTTGTCTTCAATCTTAACAGGAGGTGTCTCATATGTCAAATTTTCTTTCAATTGTGCCTCGTTGGGCTGAATGACATGAGATGAATCAGGGATATACTTTCTTAACTGGGACACATGGAAAACATTATGAAGGTTGGAGAGAAAAGGTGGTAAAGCTATTTGGTAAGCAACTAGACCTATCCGACGAAGAATTTGATAGGGTCCAATGAATTTAGGAGTGAATTTTCTAGATTTTATAACCCTTCCGACACCAGTCGTGGGTGTGACTTGCAAAAACACATGCTCACCTTCCTCAAATTCAAGAGGTTTTCTTCTTTTATCAGCATAGCTTTTCTGTCTACTCTGAGTTGCCTCATTTTCTTTTAAATCATTTTCACCTTCTCCATCGTTTGTTGCACCATCTCAGGTCCTATGGTTATACTCTCTCAATCTTGATACCAACACAAAGGTGTTCGGCATCATCATCCGTACAACACTTTATAAGGTGCCATCCCTATATTTGAGTGAAAACTATTGTTATAAGTGAGTTCTACTAAAGGTAAGAATTTAACCCAACTCCCTTTTTGTTCTAACACACAAGCTCTTAGCAGATCCTCCAGTGACTATATAGTTCTCTCTGTTTGACCATTAGTTTGCGGATGGTAGGCAGAACTCAAATGAAGTTTAGTCCCCATTGTTTCATGTAGACTTTGCTAAAATCTTGATGTGAACCTTAGATCTCTATCGAAAATGATACTAGAGGGTACACCGTGAAGTCTAACAATTTCACCAATAAACACTTGGGCCAACCATTCCATTAAATACTTGATATTGATTGGCAAGAAGTGAGTAGACTTCGTAAACTGATCAACAATGGCCCATATAGAATCATGACCTTTCTTAGTCTTTGGCAATCCAGTAACAAAATCCATTGCAAAACTATCTCATTTCCATTCTGGAATAGTTAGGGGTTGCAGCATACCTACTAGTCTTTGATGTTCAACCTTTGACTTTTGACACATAAGACA
The DNA here is from genome assembly GCA_029884595.1 of Ormosia semicastrata. Taxonomy (NCBI): domain Eukaryota; kingdom Viridiplantae; phylum Streptophyta; class Magnoliopsida; order Fabales; family Fabaceae; genus Ormosia; species Ormosia semicastrata. The sequence goes on along the minus strand of JAQQTO010000047.1, from coordinate 34,339,831 downwards.
AGATAACACATGCTCAGCAACATCTCTTTTCATTTCGGGCCACCAAAATAATCGCTTCAGGTCTTGATACATCTTGGTTATTCCGGGATGTATACTCAACCTGCTAGTTTAAGTTTAATCAAGAATCGCCTTCCTAAGATTGGGATCATTCGGTATACAAATCCTACCTTTGAACCTTAAGACCCCGTCAGATCCTTCCTCAACCATTGCCACACGACCTTGCTTCAAGAATTCCCTCTCGTTTTGCAAAAACTAATCATCTTCCTATTTTTCTTAAATTTCTTCTAGCAAATCATTCAGAATAGTAACCATATTCAAACGAATTCTTCCTGGCGCCAATTCTACTGATAGCCACATATCTCTAAATTGCTCTATCAATTTTTCCTCTACTAAGCATTTTTTTACTCAAAGCATTGGCTACTACGTTTGCTTTTCGAGGATGATATTGAAGCCGAAAGTCGTAATCCTTCAAAAATTCCAACTACCGTCTTTGCCTCATGTTTAACTCCTTTTGATCAAACAAATATTTTAGACTATTGTGATCATTGAAGACATTGAACGTAGCTCCATAAAGAAAATGCCTTCAAATCTTTAATGCGAACACAACTGCGGCTAATTCCAAATCATGCGTTAGGTAATTCTTTTCATGTACCCTTAGTTGTCTTGAAGCATACGCTACCACATTTCTATTCTGCATCAATACACATCCTAAACCTTGATAAGAAGCATCATAGTATACCTCAAAAGACTCATTTGGATCTAGTAAAATCAATACTGGTGCAGTAGTCAACCATTCCTTTAACTCTTGGAAACTCATTTCTCATGCATCTGTCTAGACAAAAGCTTGATTCTTCTTCATGAGTTGTGTAAAAGGTCCAGTTATCTTGGAAAAACCTTCAATAAACCTCCGGTGATATCCGGCTAATCCAACAAAACTTTGGATCTCAGTTACTAACCTTGGCCTTTCCCACTGAAGAACTGTCTCCACCTTTGTTGGATCCACCATAATTCCTTCCTTGGAAATCACATGACCTAAAAACTGAACTTCTTCTAACCAGAACTCACATTTTGACAACTTTGCATACAATTTCTTCTCCTTTAAAATCTGGATGCTCTTCCTGACTTTGAGAATAGATCAAAATGTCATCAATAAAGACAACGACAAATTTGTCTAGATATGGATGAAATATCCTATTCATGTAATCCATGAATATCGCAGGAGCATTCGTCACTCCGAACGACATCATAAGATACTCATAGTGCCCGTAGCGCATTCTGTAACGCCCCGAAAATTTCTTATTTCATGATATATGTTCATTTTATAATATTTGTGATTTTTATGAATTTTTCTGGAATTATTTGAATTGTTTGATTATTTTAATATTTTTCTCAATTTACGTGCGCATTGAGCGGGGCCGGGAAAATGAAATATTTTCCCCGAGGCCAAAAAACTTTGAATTATGGAAGTGTCGATGGGGGATCTTACTAAACCCGAGATTGGACACAATTTACGAGGTTTTTATTTTTTGAGATTTTATTTGATGAATAAAATCGCAGTATATTTTATTATCTGTGGGATAATAAAATATTATTTCTGCTAACTATAATTTTTGTCCACTAGATAATAGCTCTAGTAGATTATTTCTATGTAGTTGCTTTTATAATATCATCTAAGTGATATCATCACCCTTCACTTTATCGAGAAACGTGTAAAATTTCTCAAGGAAGCTTCATGGAAACTTCATGGAAGCTTCCTACCAAGCATCAAACATTAAAGTGATCATCTTTTCCCCATTTTCCCCATCACATTTCATTTCAAACATATTTCATTTTCTCTCTCTTTCTCTTTGCTTCTTCTCTCCCTCGCGCCCTCTCCTCTCTTCCCTTCTTCTTCCACATGGCTGCACATTACCATGGGTGACCAATCAAGTTTTCTTGCTTAAACTAACCTAGGCTATTAACTCTCCTCATCATCTTGAAGCTTTCATCCTTGGTGATCATCCCCTAAATCTTCCTTTTTCATCTTCTACCATTGAAGCCCAAACTTGAAACTCTAAGGTAAAGTTCTTCGCTTTTGCTTTCTTTTCTTTTCTTTTCCATTTTTCTTGTTCCCCTATGTGACCAAGGACTCCTCTTTTCATGGTTTGAGTGAAGATTTTAAAAAGTTGCTTATCTTAGGGTTTTCTTGGAGGCTTGGACAAATTTGGCAAGGAAAAGACCAAGAAGCTTGCTTTCCTGGTTATCTCTTGAGGTAAGAGGGAGATTAACCTCATCAACCATTCACGGTGGTGAGGAACACGTTTTTGGGTTGATGGTGAGGAATCCATTTGTGGGTTGCTCACTTTATTTTTGTGATTTTTGATAATGATGTGATTTGGTTATGTTGTATGATTTTTTAATACTTGTTATTATGTATTTTAATGGATTTGAAATGGTTAAATGCTTGGATATGTATATAGAGTTGTACCCATTTGATTTGGAGGCTTGGGAATGCATAATTTTAGGATTCTGGGCAGATCCACGGGCCGTGTGGATTTACACGGTCCAGACCGTGTTCTTTACTTGAAACACAGCTCACACGCCCCAGGACAGAGAGTTGCACGGCCTAGGCCATGTAATTGGGTAGTTCAGGTTTTCACATGTTTTCACATGTTTTCAAGTCCTTCCAGAGGAGTATATGGCCCAGGCCGTGTAATGTGATACGGCTGTATAGGGCAGGCCATAAAATTTGTCACGGCCGTGTAACTGAGATTGGTGAAAAATGGTTGGGTTTTCTAGTCCCTTGGAGGCTCACGGCCTCATTGGGCACTCAATATGAGACTTTGTATCAAGTTAGAACTTAGTTAATTAAATAACTAGACACTTAATTAGGAGTTCATAACGTGGAACGAATAAAGAACATGACCTTATCCTATAGCCTAGAGTGGGTTTGGACAAAGAAAGAACGTGAGTGTAGGTGAGGTTGTGAGGAGCTCAAATGATTGGCTTAAGGGGGCTATGTTTAGAATTAAGGGAAGGTGATCATAATGTTATGGTTTGAGGAGTACCAACTTTTAGAAATAGTAATGGGAATAAATTGAGAATAATTGGAATAATATGAGATGAATCATTAGTGATGAATCTGGTTGACTGGATAATCGAGGAGTTCAATTAAAGATTTATATTATTAATGATGGAAATAGGCTTCATTAAAATGAGAACAATGCAAATATTGGGAAGAATGTTAGTTAATGAATGTATCTCATAATTGAAAGTAACAGTAAGATTATCGTGTTACATGAATGATGACTTTTGAATTTGCACAATTGAAATTACTTTGTGAAAGCATGCATGATTCTTGAAATATGCACGATTGAAATCCTCTGTGATAGCATGCATTTAGCATTGTGCTTTTAAAAACCAAGTACCGGACCCAGAAACATCAGGTAGATGATCAAGTCAGATGTGGTTTGCTTTTATAACTAGAAACATCAGATAGACGATCGAGTCAGATGGGACTGGTTATTACAAGGAACCTAGATATTAGTGATATTATGTAGTCGTATGGACGGTTATATAATGTTATGGATACAAATGGTATGGAACAATTGTATGGATGGTTGCTTTAATGCCATTGGGAACGGTACAATGGTAGTTTGGTGTCATGGAATATGCATTTGGGCATCATATAGTTGTGGCTGTTGTGGCATTTTATGCCTAAGGAGAGAGCGAGAACTTACAGGATAGTGCGATCCATGATGGATCTCAGGGGGCGTCCGCGTGTGGTGATCCACTTAGTGACCTATTTGTCACATTATATAACCATAGCCGTGGTGATCTGTTGCAACGCACGACGAGGACCCGACAAACACTATTGCTTTTCGTGGTCTGACATAGACTGTCTTTTAAGGGGGGACAGATCTTCTAGAACACTTATCTCTGATTTTGTGTATAGCTCCATGGAGTAGGAATTGAGTACATTGTGTACAAAGATGATCAGCATACACATTGTGCATATGCATGGTCAGCATATCTGTCATTGCAGCATGATTTATACATATACATATATGTCTTGATGTATATTGCTGAGTTACTTATCAATGTTGACATGATTATGTTGTTGTTCTATAATAATCCTGCATTGACATAATTATGTTTGTTATTCCATGAATATTCTGTATTGATATGATTATGTCTAATATTATTTGATGCTATTGTGTATGAAAGGCGTCATTGTCTTTCGTTGTATTTCTTGCTTCCTGATGGTATTGATGTAAGGGATCTCACCTCTTTCATCGTATTTTCTATCTGCTTCTATCTTATTCTTATATCTGTAAAGACTGTGTTGGCAATGGGGCAAGATTCGTGAGGTTTCATTAGGCCGCAGTTTCATGAGGGCATCGAAGTGTAGAGTGTCCATTGGGATACGGGGTGCATCCGGCATGACGGAGATGTCACGTTGCTTTGGAGTAGGGCTCGACATGACGCTGCTACTTTTACGGTGGATGTAGCTATTTTATGTGTCTCCTAGAGAGCTTCCTTGAGGGAGGACTTCGTGGAGGCGACTACTTGGACTTTCGTATATTATGACATGCCCAACTGGGGGCTTTGTCTGTTAGGATTCCGAAGGGGATCTAGTTGAAGATTGGGTGCAGAACCCTGTTCTTCAAGTGTTGGTACTTGGACTAGGTTCAGTTTTCATTTGGTAGTCATATACATGTATGTTTATTTCTTGGAGTATTTGAGTTTTATATTTTTGGAACATGAAATAATGTACTTAAGGATGTAATTAACTTTATTTTATGAAAAGTCTATTTTCTAGTTCTTGTGCCTTGTGTCTTTATTATTTGGTAAGTTGATGTTAATCGCTGAAAAGAAATTTTAAAACTCATGTTGTATGGTGTCAACCTTTTATAATTTGTCCAAAGATTGGTTCTGAAAATGGGTTGGTATTAAATGTAATGCCCTTCGGAGGGGGTGTTACACATTCGAAAAGCTGTCTTAGGTATATCATCTACCTTGAGACAAATTTGATGATAACCTGATCGCAGATCTATCTTAGAGAAAATAGTTGCTCCTTTCAATTAGTCCATCAAATCATCAATTCTTGTAAGTAGATACTTATTCTTTATCATAACTTTATTCAACTAGCGGTAGTCCACTCACAAACGTGAAGATCTATCCTTCTTTTTGACTAACAACATTGGAGCTCCCCATGGTGAAACACTAGGTCTTACAAACTATTTTTCCAACAATTCCTCTAATTACTTCTTTAACTCTGCTAATTCTGACGGTGACATCTGGTACGGTGCAATTGATATAGGACCCGCTCGAGGTATAAGATCGAAAGAAAACTCTATCTCTTTTTTCGGTGGCAATCCAGGTACATCATCAGGAAAAACTTCAGGAAACTCATTTACAACAGAAATAGCATTCACATCCTTCTCACTCTTGACTCCTAAAGAAGATAGCAGCATGTATCCTTGGGCTCCATCCCTCAATAAAGATTCGACTTGTTTAACAGTCAAAAATCTAGAAATCTCATTCTCAGTAAATACTAAGGTCTTTTTAGAACAGTCTAACAGGATGTGGTTAGAGGATAGCCAATCCATTCCTAAGATTATATCTATTTCAATAAGAGGTAAACAAATTAAATCAATAGAAAAGACTCGATTATTAATACTAACAGGGCAATTTAGGTATATTTTAGAAGTACTAATAGGCTTGGCAGTTGGTGTAGAAATAATCAATTGAAAGCTCAAAGAAGACACAGGCAATCCCAAATGATCCACTTGCGACTTAGCAGCATGAACGTTACTTACTAAAGGCTCCACCTTCGCTTGATAACAGTCCCTCGAGATGTGACCAGGCTTTCTACATCTAAAGCAAATTATTCCCTTGATCATGTAATCCCTTGTCATATGGCCCTTTCCACGCTTTAGACACTTCATTGGTGGTGCCACAGTCTAACCAAAATGACTGCTACTCGAACCTCCTCCACGTGGCTACTGTTGTTGTTGCTGGCTTCCCGACGGTCGGGAATATAGTTTTCACTGAAACCGATTGTTGTTATTGCTTCCTCCCCTTTGGAACTTAGGTGGTCCGAAGTTATGGCTCCTTATATCTCGCGATGGCTCTAATTCTTCATGTATGCAACACATATCCATCAATGATGAGAACTGGTTCATTCGCATTGGCAGTACCCCTTTCTTCAATTCAACTCTTAAACTTTCCTCAAACTTGTGGCATTTCCAAACCTCATCCTGCTGGATCTGGAGATACTGTGAGAACTTCAACAAGCTCACAAAGTTTGCAACATACTCGTTAACCGTCATCCCACCTTGTCGTAGGCCAAGAAATTCCATCTCCTTGGCATGCCTTGCACTTTCTGGAAAATACTTTTCCAGAAATGCTTCTCGGAATACCTCCCATATAATTTCCTTTCCTTCAGCTTGTAGTACTCTCCGAGTTGCTTTCCACCAATTTTCATCATCTCCCATCAACATAAATATGGCATAAGTCACTTTGCGGTCGTCCGTACATCTTATTCCTTCAAAAATCTTTTCCAGCTCTTAGATCCACAAACTTGCCTTCTCCGGAGCAAACTCACCTCTAAAATGTGGCGGATTGTTTCGACAAAACTCAGACAAATTGTGGGCTTCTACATTTTATGCACGTTGTTGAGCAGCTCTTTGGTTCTGTTGCACAATGACATCTGCCATCCTTCGCATCGCATCAGCCGCTGCAGCCATGCTTTCGTGATCTTGTTCATTATCCATGCTTGCACCTCTTCCTCGAGCCATTTTACTCATTTGAAATTAAACTAAACAATGCAAAATCAAAGTCAAATTGCAATCACTTCAAACAATATTTGTCTCCTTGCGGAGACCAAACATAGAGAATCACACAATACAAGTAAAATAGACCTAACCACAAAACCCAAAAGACTCTAACCGGGGCTCTAATACCAACTAATGCAACACCCACCGTAGGGTATCATATTTCAGACTAATCCTAATATAACTTACCTAAGTTGTAAAAGAATTAATCCTTTTTTTTAGCAAAAAGGCATGCAAAGACATCACTGCAATGTAAGAGATCCCAACTAGGTTGGCACCTCAGACAAAGTCAATCATCTGCAGCACACCTAAAATAAAATTAAAAAGAGAAAAAGATACAAAAACATGGGGGGGCAAAACCAAACCCATACTAGAAAGAACAACAAGAGAATCTATAACAAGGGAGTCCTACCTTATCCCTAAAAACATCATCCTTAATAAAGATAGGAATTAAATCCCACCACAAAAAACCCTGAATGAAAATGGCATGATTTGCCAACTTATCAGCACAAACATTTCCTTCTCTGTATATATGTGAACAAATGAAGGACATTTTTCTTGTTAAAACTAAACAATTGAGCCATCTGTTTCTAAGCTTCCAAGGCACAATCTTCAAAGATTTAAAGGCATCAATAACCAGCTTGGAGTCACATTCTAACCAAAGCTTATGCCATCCTTTTACTGTATGCAATTTCAATTGCAATAATAGCCCCAAGAAACTCAGCATATATAGCATATGAGATACCAATGTTAAAAGCAAAACAGCCAAGAGTTGCAGAGTTAGTACCACGGAATATACCTCCACAAGCAGCCATACCTGGCGATCCCTTAGCAGCCCCATCAGTGTTAATCTTGTAAAATCATTAATTTTAAAAATTTTATTTACTGAATAAGTGAAAATAAATACAATAAATAAAAACCATAAGTACAACTTGTAACTGGAATAAACACACCAGAATATACATAGATATTTCAAACCTTGATCCCAAATAATTTACATAAACACACTAACTCCCAAAAGATGAAATATGCAGTATGTACATCAAAACATAACTACTAAACCAGAACCTCTAAAAACTGAACTAAGGGTTCGGGCCCTCTAAAGGATCCTCCTCCTCTACGTTATCAAAGAACCCAAGAGGGTACATCGGTCGCTTGGCAGGGGTTCTAGCTGAAGACACTACAAAGGCCTCCCATGGGGTATAAACAGTACCACCCCAGAGTTCTCATATTGGCATTGAGAACTAAAGACGCACAGACACATGTTGAATCAAAACGGGAGTCCTATCATGGGTTCCACTCAGGTTTAAAGTTAAGCCCCCGGTGTAAACAAAATGTTCATTATCTAAATCAAATCTCCAAGTGTCAGTTCCATCGTGGAATTGTACTCGGACAAAATCCAACACTACTAATGGAAAGTAGAATTTTCAGCTTCTTCGTCTCCTCGGTCTTCATCAAATATACACAATTAAATAGATATAACACAGCAAAGAGGTGAGATTACCTACATCAATACCAGCATGGCAGTATAGAAAATGACAGTAAATATATAGATATAGTAATAACACATTGAATCATATTATCACATCACAAATAAAATATCTGATAAACATAATTATCATGTCAATATGTTGACCAACTATGCATATGCACACAGACCCATTCATACTCCATGGAGCTAATCACAATTTCAGAGAGAAAGATAGGGAGTACATGTCTGTATATCATCAGCCTTAAATCATGTGCCAATGTATTATATCAACGTACGCAACATGGCTTATACAAGACACTCTCAATCAAGGCTTAGAAACTCAAGAATATATTTAAAATCAAGAAACTATGATTTTACCTTTAGGAGTAGAAAACTCTAGCTTGATTTTAAAGCACCAAATGGATGAAATTATAGGAGATTAGATATTGGTGTTGGATATGGAGCCAAGAGCTTCTCAAAAGGGAGAGAATGGAGTTTCTTTGTTGTTCTTGGATGAGAGAGAATAAAGTGAAGAGCTTATGTCACATAGTGATATTGATGAAGTGAAATATCTAATTTACTTGAGCTTGATGAAGTGATATTGTTTTGTGATTCGGGTTTTGTAAGCTCCCCCGGCTCCGAATAAATCGTCGAAGATTTTTCCCCAGACCGAAAATTATTATTTTCCTGACTCGGAGTAAATCACACACAAAGATAAAAAATAGTCACAGAATAGTCAAAATAAATTTGCAGCACACAGAAATCACAAAAATAGTACAATTCAGACATTATGGAGAAACAGTAAATTTTGGGGTATTACAGACGGCGTGTGGTGGTTCACAGATTCTGGGCCGGAGAAGGGTTTGGTTGCATGGAGGATGGAGCTCATGGTGGCCTGTTGGACATGGAGATGGAGATGGTTGGGCTGTGAGAATGATGGTGGGTGGCCGGTTGTGGTGCGCGAACGGAGACGATAAGATGGCTTGGGTGGCACATGGTTGCAATGGTGGATGGAGGGGGAGCTTGCTATTTGGGTGGACGGTTGGGAAGGTCACGGTTATGGTGGTGGAGGGAGGGTGAAGATGGAAGGCAAGATTATAGAGAGGGGAAATACTCTGTTAACAGTTTGATGATTGAACTGTATTGTGATGAGATGGATTGGTTGAACAAGGATGGGGTTTTCTGTGTAATTGAGATGAGGAGGATGATGGTTTAGGGGCTTTTGGCGAGAGGTTGACTTTTGATGGTGAAGATTTTGGCAAGGGGTTGAATGTGTGGGTATGATGGAGTGGAGGGTGGTGATAAAGGTTGGAGGATGTTGTAGGTGGTTCACGGTTTGGGGAAGGATAGATCAAGGTGGTGGAGCTTGGTGTTATGGTGGCCATAGTGGGGTGGCTATGGTGGTGGCTTTAGGCTGCTATTTTTGGGTGAATATGGTGGGAGTTTCTGTCTGTGGCGTTCTTTATGAGATGATTGATTTGAGAGTTTGATGGGGTTTAATGCTATTTTTGGTGGATGGTTCTGTGTTTCACAAAGGTTGGGGTTGAGGTGTTAGTGTTTTGTAATTTGTAAACTATTATGGTGAGGCTTGAAAGGGGTGCTATAGAGTTTGGCTTGTGATTTTGCAGCATATGCTTCTTGGTTAATGAAGAGGAATAAGGAGATGAAAATGGACAGGGAAGTCCACAAAGCAAAACAAACCAACGAGGTTCACATGTTCATGAATTCAAATCAATGAGAAAATTTCTTACCTTTAACTGTAGTTTGGGAGATGGTTGGTATGGAACAATAAATGATTTAGCTTCCAAAAAAATCCTCCTCTTTACTTCAATTTCTCTCTAATCTTCACAAACTCAGTTTCTTGCAGAAGAAACTCTCCTTCTCCTTCTCACCCTCTCTGTATTCTCTGATTTTTTTTTCTTCAGAATCTCCCCTCTTTTTGTTAAGCTTTTCTCTTACACTCAAAAATGTCCTCCTCAATTCAGAACCCCAATCCCCTCTTGTAGGCAGAAGGGAAAATTTTTCTCATGCCATTGTCACTTTCACCTCTCTACAAACTTTGCCAATTTTCTTCCCTCGAGCCTTGGGTTGTGTCAGATTTTCTAAAAGTTTTTCTAACAAATCACATGTAAAAAGTTGCAACAAAATTTTTTTTTTCATTCATTTTTTTTAAAACCAAGATAAAACATATTTTTTTGTTATTATTATTATTATTATATTTTTTTATAATATTTATTATTATTATTTTATTATTTTTTTAATTTTTTTTGCATTCAAAATAAAATAAGACAAGGTGATAAAATAAAATGGACTAAGACATAATTAAAGGATTTGGTCAAGAAAGTGAAAAATTATTAACTAATTTTTTTTATATTTTTTTTGGAAGCTCGGTCAAAATTGAGTATTCACAGTGCCCATCTTTACTTGTTTCTCATTAGATAAAAGAAAACTATGTTTTTTCATATTGTCATCGTAAGAAATAAGTAAAGACATGAACTTCAATTTTGTCTGGTAATGCATAAGATGATAAAAGCAAAACAAAGCAAAAACAATGACAGAAATTTAAAATGCAAGGAACCGATGCGTTCAAAATAAATGATAGAAATTTAAAATGCATGGAGCCGATGAGCTCAAAAGAATTAAAATGTAGGGAGCCGATGCACTCAAAATAAATGACAAAAATTTAAAATAAAGGGAGATGATGCGCTCAAAATAAGTGACAGAAATTTAAAATGTATGGAGCCAATGCGCTCAAAATAAATGATAGAAATTTAAAATGCATGGAGCCGATGCGCTTAAAAGAAATTAAAATGACAAGAGCCGATGAGCTCAAAAGTAAATGATAGGAGCCGATGCGCTCAAAAGTAAAAGATAGGAGCCGATGCACTCAAAAGTAAATGACAGGAGCCAATGCGCTCAAAAGTAAATGACATGAGCTAATGCGCTCAAAAGAATTTAAATGCAGGGAGCCGATGCGCTCAACAGAAATTAAAATGCATGGAGTCGATGCGCTCAACAAAAATTAAAATGCAAGGAGCCGATGCGCTCAAAAGAAATGACATGAATATGAAATGCAAGGTGCTAATGCGCTCAAAATGAAAGCGATGAAAACATTTATGCAAGTTAGACATGGACTCAAACAAATGAACTAACAATAACTCTGGAAAGCTTTGACCAGTCAAACCCTTTGTTCACATGCTTTCCTTCATCAGACTCTTCAGTTGGTTTGGAATCCTCTTGACTTCCTTTTTTCTTTTCTTCATTTTCTATTTTTTTTACTTCGACCCTCTTTTTCTTCTTGGCAACGAAAGCTTATGTGACCAGCATTGTAATAATTTCTAACAAATACTACATTGCAATCTGTGCTGTGAGCTATTGAGATCTTTTAGTCCAACTCAATCATGGAAAGATTGCTGTTAGAATTGTCAAATCAGTCTGTTGACCTTAAATTTATCTTATTTGAGACATAACCTAATGAGTAAGCATGCATTTATGAATGGATAGAAATTCATTGAATGAACAAAATTTCTTTTATTACTTTTGGTATTCTGATCATACATGGGCTTTTGGTAAGACACATACTTGAGATATGAAAGCAAGAAACAAAAGAAAGTTGCAAGGATAAGAAAAATTTGCCCCAGTTATCTAACAACCCAATATTTGCTATCCAAATATATCATCATATAAATGAATAACCCAATACTCGTCATGCTACTACTAACATACATCAACATCTAACCCATATCATTCATACAAAATGAGTAAATATGGAAAGTCACGATAGCAAAAGTTATATATATACATCACAGCCTCAAAAGGCATACTGTTATACATAACTCAAAATAACTAAGCAAATATAAAACGTATATAAGCTTAGCTAAAAAAAAATATCTATATTATACTAGTCCTCATATATCTTCTTCTTCCCTTTTTAAGAGCTCACACTTGGATTTACATGGCAACACAATCGGGGAAAGAAAACATATCTCAGTAGAAGTATTCTAATACCAGCATATATACATATATATGTATAAACAGATAATATTTACAATTATCAAATTAACACTTTAATCACAGAAGCAACAACATCTCCATCTCAGAGACATGCAATCGCCCATATAATTACAATGCATGAATAATGTTATGAAAGCAACTGCCCATACAATCGCCATGCTATACCAAGTTATGTCTAGTGTTTATGCCTACGTAAAATCCTAAGTATGAAAATAAATAATGTATGATACCATATCCAGGAACCTACAATTTCATGGTAATGTCATGAATGCATGAAACTTGAACAAAGTAATGGAAGTCACAACTATAACCTTGAACAAGTACTGGAAGTCTATCCAGCAACATATTATCACAGAGGAAATCTTTTCCCCCCAAGTAGTGAAGTCCATCAACTAGATAGTTATCGATAATGAACAAGGAAATCCATTCTCAAAAACACTATATTAGGAAGGATTCAATCCACCTTACCTAATATAGATCACCCACATCTACAGGGCTCACACATTTCAAAAAGCTATCACCCATATCTACGGGGCTCTTACTCTTTAAAAACAAACACCCACATCTATGGGGTTCACACCTTTCAAAAAGGCACTCATACAATCAAGTATATGATCATGACTAATTAAACTCTCATAATTAGCATTACAAATCACTATGATTCAAAGCATTCACATCTTCATTTTATACCCTTACTAGAGTCTTATTACTCATTAAGTAGCAAAAAAGAAGAAAACTACGTCATTGGAAGGCTCCAAAGCATCAAACACATCTCATATTTATTCTTTGGCACTCACGTCACGACATACCCTATGTCACACCACATTGCCACAACCTCGGGTTCAAGTACTGATAGGAAAGACTACCCACGCCACTGTGCCCATGTGCCATGCCGCAGTGCGTACCCCTGTTCTTCAACACATCGCAGCACTCAAATTGCCACGTCGCGCCACCCATCTCTCGAATCCCAAAATCTGGGTGTGCATCACACTCATGTCGCGACGTTCAACGCCTTGCGCCGCAACGCCCACTGCAGAACTCAGAATTTGCTGAATTCTACTGATATGGGTACTGTTTCATTAGAACTAGACCCTCTTCCAATCACTCAAAACTCAATTTCAAGTGATTTCCAACCTCAAACAAGGTCCAACTACACATAGCAACTCTTAAACCACTTCAAATTCACTCAAAACAACACTTGTGAACCAAAACCCCAACAATAACCTAAACCCCCAAAACTAACCTAAATGGGAATTAAGGCTTCCAAATGATGAAAACTTCATCTCAGCACATCAACAAATCAATTTCTAACTAAACTAATCTATCCACATCAAGATTCAACTCAAGAATCATAAAATCACTTATTAAACCTCAAATTCTTCATTAAGTCACTCAAGAATCAAAATGAAAGAAAAGAAATACAACCATCCATACAAGATTTCCCCTTACCTCAATTCCAAGAAATGAAGTCAGTTAGTCGTTCCTTTGAAAAGCTAAGCTCTCCCCCTTGCTTGGATGAAGATCCTCCTCCCTTAATACTTTGAGTTCCCTTTTTCTTTTCCTTTTCCTTTGGCAGCTGAGAGATGAGAAGATGAGAATGAGAATTACTTCCCATTTTGGCGTTAAATAGGCCAGCAACAAAACAAAGGGGTTGTGCCTTCTTATTTTGGTCACTTAAGTGACCAAAATTCACCCAAACAATTAAGAACACTTAATTATCACTAAACTAAGTTTCTTAACTTCCAACAAGCTTAAAACAAATCCTAAGATTCATTAAAAATCTTATTTCACCATTTCTATAATTTTTCATACCTGCTAGGGGTCAATTTGGCACTAAGACACATAACTAGTATGCCTAAAAATATCAAACTAACTCTGATATTTCTCAAACTTTAACCACATCTACTTCCACACATTTATGACCTAAAAACAAGTTCTCCACACTTATTTCCATTATCTGAGCAGTTTAAGCCACTTCTGGAGTAAATAACAACTATATTTCATACATAGTGTTACAGCAAAGTACTTAAATGTGCTCTGACAGTCACAAAACTTTACAAACATGACAAACTAGTGTTTAGCTACCTCCTTAACCATATACAAGTCTATCATGACTATCTAGGGTATTACATTCTCTCCATCTTTTTAAAATTTTGTCCCTAAAATTTAGTTTACCATATGTAAGAAGCCTCAAACAACTCACACACAACAACAGGTACAACCAAACCCTAAGAAAACAAAATTACACATCAAGTACAACCATGTACTCACCTTTCCCTGAACTATAGAAGGGTAAATACTTTATAGCTTCCAGATTGAAGACTCTTCCTTGTGCAACTAGTCTATCATTTGACTTGTCCTCTTGCCTTTAAGAATAACTCTTGGCATAGTGTCCTTTCTCACCACACTTATAACAAGTTATCTAGTCCACTATACACACTTTGTTTCCATGGTGCCTATCACACTTAGCACACCTCTGAGCTTCATCACCTTTCTGAACTTGTTCATCTTTCGCTTGTGGTAGCTGGATTTAGAAGCACTTTTCCCATATCCACCATCCACCTTTTTCTTTTTCTGAAGGCTCTGCAAATTCCACTTGGCCTGTAGCTGGAGATTATCCGACTCCACAATCCTGTACTTGTTCACCAAGGATGGAAAATCCCTGATTTCCAAAGGTCTCACAGCCCTTCTTACATTCCTCCTCAGCCCGGATTCAAACCTGACACACCTCCAGTTCTCATTTGGATTATGCTTAAATTGAGAAGAAAACTTGGACAACTCATGAAATTTTGCCTCATATTGTCCAACCGTCATGTCCTCTTGATGAAGACTTTGACACTCTCTCTCTTTGTCATCCTGCAAAATCTGTGAAAAGTATTTTTTCAAAAAGGTCTCCCCATGTGATCAAAGTCTCTGTTGTCTCTAGCAGCCTCCTGGTGCTTCACCACCATTGCTCCGCCTCCCCTCTCAACATGAAGGAAGTAAAGGAAACTTTTTGCTCATCGGAGCAAACCATAACCTCGTAGATCTTCTCTAGATCGGTCAGTAACTCTTCTGCTTTAACCGAATCATAGTCTCCTCTATACATCGGACGATTCATCTATCTGAACTCCAAAATGTCGAGAAAATTTTGATTTCTCCTGACTAGTACATCTTGTACTGGTGGTGGTACTTGTGGGGGTACTTGCTGCTGAGGTACCAATCTCTCTAACACTCTTGCAATCGCCACTACTAGCTCAGTCTGTTGCCCCATGGCATTGGCCATTGCCATTATAGCCGCAACCATCTCTGTATCTTCAGTCCCAAAGTCCCTATTCCAGCTCCCACGCGGTCGCCCTCGTGTTGCCGGTCGCCCTCGTGCTGCCATTATCTTCTGTAAACACAGAACAATCCATATTGAGTTAGCTAGGCTTAATATCATGCAACCGTGCAATAGTAGCTAAAGCAGACATGCCAAAGGCAAAACATGCAATATGAATAACCATCACTACACATGCATAAGCATAGTTAGTCTATACCCCGGCTCAACATGATGAACTGCTCTAATACCAAAATGTAACAGCCCAATATTTGCTATCTAAATATATTGTCATATAAATGAATAACCTTGTAACATCCAGAAAATTATTTATTTCATTATAAATAATCATTTTATAATATTTATGATTTTTAGGAATTTTTATGAATTTTTCTAAAAATGTCAAATATTATAGTATATTCCTCGTTTTGCGTACACGCTGAGCGGAGCCGGGATGACAAAATGTTTTCTCTGAGGCTGGTAAACCTTGAACTGTCAACGTGTTGATGGGGGATCTTACTAAACCTAAGGCCAGGCACAGTTTGCGAGGTTTGTATTTTTTAAGATTTTATCTGATAAATAAAATCACTGTATCATAAAATCATCTGATGAATAATAAAATATTATTTTCATCAACAATAACTTTTATTCACTGAGAAAATAATTCTAACAGTGTAATTAATCATCTGTCAGATGTATTTAATTAAGGAGACAAGCTTACTATGCACTTTATTGAGAATTGTGCAAAGCTTCTCAAGGAAGCTTCATGGAAACTTCTAAGAAGCTTCCTTCCCAACCACTTTTCTCTCTCCTCCTTTTTGGTGTTGCACGGTTGGCTAAGAGGGATATTACATTTCCATTCTCTCACTTTCTCACTCTCCCTCACGCAGCTCACTTTCTTCCTTTCTTCTTCCATACTCACACACTCCATTGTTAAGCTTTCAAGCTTCCTTTGCTCAACCCAATAGAGACCATTGTTTTCCCTCACCATCTTCAAGCTTTCTTCTTGGTGGAGCTCTTCTTTATTCCTCCATTTTCGTGGTTAGTAGCCCAACTCAAAGCTTAGAGCTTTAAGGTAAAAGCTCTCAACTTTTTTCTCCTCTTCTCCCCATTTTCGTGGACCATGGTCACATTGGTGACTATGGATGCCATTTCCACTCTTTGATCTTAATTTTCATAGATTTGAACACCCAAGGTTCTGTGATGGTGAAGCACAAAATTTCAAGGACAAAAGGAGCTTGCTTTCTTTGTTCTTCACTAAGGTAAAAGGAAGACACTCCTCCTCAACCTCTATTAGCATTTAGAAACCTTGTTTGTGATTGATTGTGAGAAAACCCTATTGAGGGTTATTCTCTATTTGTATGATTAGTATGTTTGCATGTTGTTTATAATGTGTCTGTGCGATTAGATTATTTTTTGGTGTATAATGATGTATTTGAATGGATTGGAATGCATGAAATAGAAGAAAATGATGTCGAATTGGTTCTCAGAGGGCCACGATTTTGAGACCCAAAATTTGGGGTTCTTTGTGAACAATTGTAACAATTGAAATTCATAATAAATCAATTGTACATTATGTAATTAATGAAGAGAAACTTCTCCAATGTCAATATCCATCGAGTTAGAATTTCTGACCATTTAGTAGAGAAACTTCTCCAATGTCAATATCCATCGAGTTAGAATTTCTGACCATTTAGTAGAGAAACTTCTCCAATGTCAATATCCGTTGAGTTAGAATTTTTGACCATTTAGTAGAGAAACTTCTCTAATGTCAATATCCGTCGAGTTAGAATGCCAATATTCGTCGAGTTAGAATTTTTGACTATTTAGTAGAGAAACTTCTCCAGTGTCAATATCTGTCGAGTTAGAATGTCAATATTCATCGAGTTAGAATTTCTGACCATTTAGTGCTTTCGTCGGTTCAACACTTGGAAGATTTCTCCAACGTCAACATTCATTCGTTGAATTAGGATTTCTGCTGATCTTCTAGCATATTCGACAGCTTCATGCATCATCCGACAGAATTGATCTTTACCTGACATAATCTTCATCCGACAGAACTTGACTTTTAGCCATTTCGGTCAAATAATGTTTTCATACCAACATTGATTCTGTCATATTATTTTTTGTTGAAAGTTAGCCTCACATTTGTACACTAGAGGCATTCTTCTCCATCGAATCCAAAATTTAAAATTTATCACCTAACACCTAGTGATTAAATTAATGGTAATAGGATGCAAGGATTAGTAAATTGGAAAATTAAATTATACTTTAAGATTCATAAATTTTAAAGAACTAAGAATAGAATTTTCATAAGACTTAGGATAATTTTAATTAGGGTAAAAACAAGAGAGTGTGAGATTTTGAGATCTTAGAATAACCTTCTAAGTGTATATGAATAAATTACCTAAGACAATTTAATTAATTATGAGAATTCCTTTAGAGACAAACTTTGTAAGAAAAGCTAAACATAAGCAAGAATTCATAATACACCTTAAAAATGCATTAATTCATTTAATTCTAATATTATGATATTGTGGGTCCATGTGAGTGACCAATGATTATGTTGATTCTTGCTTTGGCAAATTGTGGCATATTGTGGAATTGTATATAATAATGATCATACATGTTTATGCATAGAGTCTGTATGCATTGTGAATGTCCGTTGGATTTTGTTAAGGCCGTTAGCCTAGGAGTTGAATCACACCTATGTGCGGGTGCGAATAGACAAGTGTGGTCCTGTAGTTGACCTTGGGGGCGTCAGGGCGCGGGTGTCTCACAGGGGGCAGTTGGTAACCCCTTTGGACCATGGGACAAACTGATACAAACGCACTGACGATCCTGACCGTGGCACAGTCCTATATCGAGATTTGTGTAGAATGTCTTGTAAAATGCCATGATGTGCACGTTGATAAATTGAGAATTATAGCACTTGAGGGCCTCGACAGCCAAGAATACAGACATACCTCCTGATCGTTCTCTCCGACTGTTTTGTGTCTAGCTCAATGGAGTAGGATTTTGACTTTGTATGCATGTGCATAATGGGTCCATGAATTATCTGGCATTTATGATTATTATAATTGGAACTGTTGTATTACTGATATATATAACTGCCTGGAACTGTCTAGTTGATTATAACTGCTACTTAATGTTTATTATCATTATTGCTGTAAAAAAAATGCTATGTGGGCTCTTTGCGCTATTTTGTTTCTTGTTGCTATAATTGGTAATGATGGTAGGATGTCTTACCTCTTTCTTGTACTTTTCTTGTTCTATTTCAATTCTTGGTTAAAGACTGTAAGTGGGAACGAGGTTGGACTCTTTTGGTCTTTCTTGGTTTGACCCACTGCACCCAGTGATGTCGTCGCAAAGGGGGTTCTATTGGGTTCGTTCTAACTATGTTCACTGGTGGTGCCGAGACTTAGCGAGTCGACTGGACCGACAAGTGTATGCGATATGTTGGGGATCTGACCTTGACCATGAAGAGGACTGCAATTGAAGACCCTATTCTGTATTTCTCACTACACCAGTGAGCCCGGAGTTGCCTTACGCATTCGGGATTCGATGGAGTGCCCAACTCCTTTGTCGTGGATATGTTATGGGTAGTTTATATTTTATTTTGCATTACCTGTATAAAGTGTATTTTGGGTATATATATGTTTTAAGGTGATTATCCAGTCTTGAATGCTGTAATTTGCGTATATCTTATAATTCATATTTTTAACTGGTTATATATGTAACTATTCATTCGTGGCTCCTATTTTTCCTTATATGCGAAATGTCTAGAATTTTTGTAAAATTTGTTATTTGACAATCGTAGCACGCCGAAATTTAGTGACCAGGACATAATGACGATTGTGCCGTGGTTATTAAATCGAGGGATGTTACAAACTTAATACTAGTCATGCTACTACTAACATACATCAACATCTAACGTATATCATTCATACAAAATGAGTAAATATGGAAAGCCAAGATAGCAAAAGTTATATATATACATCACAGCCTCAAAAGGGCATACTATTATACATAACTCAAAATAACTACGCAAATATAAAACATGTATAAGCTCAGCTCAAAAAAACATCTATATTATGCTAGTCCTCATACATCTTCTTTTCTCCTTTTGAAGAACTCGCATTTGGATTTACATGGCAACACAATCGGGGTGAGAAAACATATCTCAGTAGAAGTATTCCAATACCAGCATATATACATATATATGTATAAATAGATAATATTTACAATTATCGAATTAAAACTTCAATCACAGAAGCAACAACATATCCATCTCAGAGACACGCAATTGCCCATACAATTGCAATGCATGAATAATGTTATGAAAGCAACCGCCCATACAATCGCCATGTTATACCAAGTTATGTCTAGTGTTTATGCCTATGTAGAATCCTAAGTATGAAAATGAATAATGTATAATACCATATCCAGGAGCCTACAATTCCATGGTAATATCATGAATGCATGAAACCTGAACAAAGTAATGGAAGTCACAACCATAACCTTGAACAAGCACTGGAAGTCCATCCAGCAATATCATTATCATAGAGGAAATCCTTTCCCCCTAGGTAGTGAAGTCCATCAACTACACAATTATCGATAATGAACAATGAAATCCATCCTAAAAAATACTATATTAGGAAGGATACAATCCACCTTACCTAATATAGATCACCCACATCTACGGGGTTCACACATTTCAAAAAGTAATCACCTACATCTATGGGGCTCTTACTCTTTAAAAATAAACACCCACATCTATGGGGCTCACACCTTTCTAAAAGGCACTCATACAATCAAGTATATCATCATGACTGATTAAACTCTCATAATTAGCATTACAAATCACTATGATTCAAAGCATTCACATCTTCATTTAATACCCTTACTCGAGTCTCATTACTCATTAAGAAGCATAAAAGAAGAAAACTAAGTCATTAGAAGGCTCCAAAGCATCAAACACAACTCATAGTTGTTCTCTGGCACTCATGTTGCGACATACCCTGTGTCACGCTGTAGCGGCCAGGCCTCGAGTTCAAGTACTGACAAGAAACGCTGCCCACGCCGTGGCACCCATGTGCCACGCCACAGCACGCACCCCTGTTCTTTAACATATCGCAGCACTCAAAGTGCCACATCGCAGCACCCATCTCTCGGATCCCAAAATCTAGGTGTGCATCACACTCACGTCGCAGCGTTCAACGCCATGCGTCTCGGCGCCTACTGCAAAACTCAGAATCTGCTGAATTTTGCAGATATGGGTGCTGTTCAATTGGAACTAGACCCTCTTCCAATCACTCAAAACTCAATTTCAAGTGATTTCCAACCACTAACAAGGTCCAACTACACATAGCAACCCTTAAACCACTTCAATTTCACTCAAATCAACACTTGAGAATCAAAACCCCAACATTAACCTAAACCCCCAAAACTAACCTAAATAGGAATTAAGGCTTCCAAATGATGAAAACTTCATCTCAACACATCAACAAATCAGTTTCTAACTCAACCAATCTATCCACATCAAGATTTAACTCAAGAATCATAAAATCACTCATTAAACCTCAAATTCTTCATTAAGTCACTCAAGAACAAAAATGAAAGAAAAGAAATACAACCATCCATACTAGATTTCCCCTTACCTCAATTCCCAGAAATGAAGTCGGTTAGCCGTTCCTCTGAAAAGCTAAGCTCTCCCCTTTGCTTGGATGAAGATTCTCCTCCTTTAACACTTTGAGTTCCCTTTTCTTTTCCTTTTCTTTGGCAGCTGAGAGATGAGAAAATGAGAATGAGAATTACTTCCTATTTTGGCCTTAAATAGGCTAGCAACAAAACAAAGGGGTCGTGCCCTTTATTTTTGGTCACTTAAAATTCACCCAAACAGTTAAGAACACTTAGTTATCACCAAACTAAGTTTCTTAACTTACAACAAGCTTAAAATAAATCTTAAGATTCATTAAAAATCTTGTTTCACCATTTCCAAAATTTTTCATATCTGCTAGGGGTCAATCTGGCATTAAAACACACAACTAGTATGCCTAAAAATGGCAAACTAACTCTGATATTTATCAAACTTTAACCACATCTACTTCTACACATATATGACCTAGAAACAAGTTCTCCACACTTATTTCCCTTAACTGAGCAGTTTAAGCCATTTCTGGAGTAAATAACAACTATATTTCATACATAGTGTTACAACAAAGTGCTTAAACGTGCTCTGACAGTCACAAAACTTTACATGCATGACAAACTAGTGTTTGGCTACCTCCGTAATCATATACAAGTCTATCATGACTATCTAGGGTGTTACAAGTGATCTGTTGATTATTTCAATATATTGAATGCATTGTCTTTGATCTAATTGGACTCTATATATGCTTAATTGTCAACTTTTAGCTAAGTTTCTAAATATGATGACTAATTAGATCCTTATTATGAAACTATGCTTAAATGTGTTTATAAGCAGTCATAATTGCATTGTGTTTTTCAGGATATTTTTGAGTGATGGAGTCCATTAGCATCAAAGATCACCCTTAAAAGCGAAGAGAGAAGCAATATGTGAGGAATCATGGCTAAATATGAAGAAACTAAGTGACACAGCCCGTGTCCTCAGACACCAGGGGGTCATGTCCTTCTCTGGCATCACAAAAAGGGATCTATATCTGAGGTACCTAAAGACACGGCTCGTGTCTTAAGACACGGGGTAGGCCGTGTTTCTCTATGACTTCTAATTCAGTGGAATTCATGCTAGCAGACTCAGACATAGGGGGCCTGTAATCAGACACAGCCCATGTATGCGTATCAGAATATTAGTTTTGAGTTTGGACGAGGAACAATGTATCCAATGTTATAAATAGGATTGCTTAGGGTTCAAAGAGGGAGAGTCTAAGATAGAAGCTACCAAGGAACTAAGGAGAATACGAAGAACAAGAGAGAGAAGGATTCGATCAAAGATTGAAGATTCGGGTTCGAACCATCGATGATCAATCAACCTCAATCATTGGAAACTAGTTTGATCTTCAGTTTTCTTTCGTACTTATATTCTTGACAATGTTCTTCTTTCGTTTTCTTTTGATTTTGAATTTGTCATGTGTGGCTAAGTTTCTTATTTGGTTAAGGAAAGATGAAACCTTAATTTTGATTTTGTGAATCCTACATACTTCTTTATTTCAATACAGTTATGTTTTTATTCATATGTTTCTACTCTTAATTTGGTATAAAGGTTTTTATACTCTTTACTGTTTTCAAAAGTGGTAAAACTAGGATTGCTATGCGCGGTTGCGGTGGTAGGACTAGTGAGATATATGATCTAAGTAATTCAACCCCGGTGTGTGATTGGACCTTTGTGTGATTGGTTTTCTAAATCTTAATGCTGTCATTAAGAGGATATAAGAGCAATTACTTTATAGCTAACTAGTGATTAGGGATTAATTTGAGCAGTTGCTAAATTAACTAAAACCCAAGGAAAACAGAGAATTAATCTCACAATTGCATAAAGACATAATTGATTATGTTAGGATAAAGGATATGTAGGTTAGCATTATCATGTAAATCTAATGGTGGATTCCATCTCTTAACCAATCTCTTTAAATTAGTAATTCAAATTGTGTTTATTGCTATTGCTTTAGATTTAATTTCCTATCTTAGTTATAACAAACAAAACCCCTTTTTCTATTATTTTTTCTCAGAGTTTAATTTAAGAATTGATTTATAGTGTTAATTGACTTAGTTCTCTGTGAATCGACCCTTACTAACTACAACTGGTTGTAAGGTTTTTATATTTTTGGTGGAACTTGACAACTGTTTTTAATCTTAATTTTTAATCACCATCTAATTTTTTACACCACCCAGTATTGGTTCCTTGTCCCTTATCCAATTGATTCCCTGCAACTGCTTGATAATTCAACCACTATCTCTGTTACTACTTCATTCAACACATTTTATCCTTAGCCCTTTAGAAAATTTGCCCTAGTATGGTCAATTGAATGCAAACAAAATTGCCCCCTGTGTAGCCAATCAAACTCAAATAAAAATAGCCCTAATTTGGTGAAACCTTTAAGGAGTTTTAGGTCATCTTTCTTTAAAATTTTACTTATTTATTTGCCCTAACTTTTGCTTAGGCAGCCCTTTTGAGTTTTCAACTTATTAGGCTCTCTTTATTTTTATTTTTTATTTTTTCTCTAACTTTTGCTTAGGCCGCCTTTTCGGGGCTTTCTTTCACTTTTTTCTTTAGGCATAGAATCTCTTGACAACATCAGTGTTTATGGGCCTTGACAATTCTTCTCCATTCATATTTTGCAAAATTAATGCTCCTCCTGAAAATACTTGCTTAACTATATAAGGGCCTTCATAACTTGGAGTCCATTTTCATCTAGCATCCTCTTAATTAGGAAGAATCTTCTTCAAAACCAAATCTCTCAAACAAAACTTTCTAGGCAAACTTTCTTGTTAAATGCTCTGGCCATTCTACTTTGATATAATTGTCCATGACAAATAGCTGCCAGTCTTTTCTCCTCTATCTTATTCAACTGCTCATATCGAGTCTTCACCCACTAGAACTCCTCTAATTCTGCTTCCATCAAAACCCTTAGAGAAGGAATCTCAATTTCTATAGGCGAAACAACCTCCATCCTATTCACTAAAGAGAAAGGTGTTGCCCTAGTGCTTGATCTTATATTCATACAATATGCGTGCAAAGCATAGGGTAACATTTCATGTCAGTCTTTGTAATTCACAACCATCTTAGCAACAATTTTCTTAACATTCTTATTTGCTGCTTCAACTGCACCATTCATTCGAGGTCTATAAGGAGCTAAATTATGATGCTTGATTTTGAAGCTTTCACAAAACTTTTGAACTTCAGCACCGTTGAGTTTGGTAGCATTATCTGTGATCACCCTTTCTGGAATTCCATATCTGCATATAATATCCCTTTTGAGGAATCTCAAAAACACTTTTTGAGTGATATTGGCATACGAGGAAGCTTCTACCCACTTGGTGAAATAGTCAATCGCCACCAAAATGAAGTGATGACCATTGGAAGCTTTGGGATTAATAAGTCCGATGGCATCTATTCCCCAAATTGAGAAAGGCCATGGAGATACCAAATTTTGTAAGGGGAATGGAGGTGTATTGACTCGATCTGCATATATCTGGCATTTCTGGCATTTTCGTACATATTCTATGCAGTCTGTTTCCATGGTGGACCAATAATAACCACTCCTTAGAATTTTTTGTGCCATCATATGACTATTAGCATGAGTTCCATAGATTCTTTCATGGACTTTAGTCATGATTATACGAGCTTCATGAGCATCCACACATCTAAGTAAGGTGCCATCATGACTCTGTTTGTACAAAACCTCCCCGTTCAAGAAAAAGGTCATTACCAATTGACGGATAGTCTTCTTATTCACCTCATTTGCCCGAGTTGGGTATTCTCTATGCTAAATGTGCTGCCTGATATCATGATACTAAGGTTTACTATCTGGATCGCCCTCCACATTGGCTCAATACGTAAGATCATTATGCGTCTTCACTTGGATGAGTTGAACATTATTGTGAATATCCAACTTGGTCATTATAACCAAAGTGGCCAAGGCATCTGCAAACTGATTCTTGTCTCGAGTCAGATGGGAGAAGGTCACATCCTCAAACTTCTCAATCAACTGAGTTAAATACCTTTGATAAGGCACCAATTTTGGATCTTTGGTTTGCTATTCACTGTTCATCTGGTAAATAATGAGTGCTGAATCTCCAAATACTTTAAGCTACTTGATCCCCAAATCGATTGCAACTTGTAAACTACTAGCACAAGCCTTATGTTTTGTAACATTATTGGTGCATTCAAAATGCAGCTTGATAGCTACTGGGTATTGCTTTCCAATTGGTGAAATAACCATAGCTCCTATGCCACTACCATACATGTTGACTGCTCCATCAAAATATATCTTCCAAATAGGCTCATCCTCACCTTTTGGTTCTTCTTCTACTGTCAATATTTCTCCATCAGGGAACTCAAATATTGCTAGTTACCCACCCTCAAGGGGGTTTTCATCTAACTGATCAGCAATTACACTTCCTTTGATGGATTTCCGAGTCATGTACTTGATGTCGAATTCTGATAGTATCATCCACCATTTTGAAACCCTTAATGAAACATGAGGGCTTTCAAATATATACTTCAAGGGGTCCATTCGGGAGATTAACCAAGTAGTGTAATACAACATGTACTGCCTTAGCCGTTTTGAGGTCCATACTAGAGCACAACAAGTCTTCTCAATAGCCATGTAATAAGCTTCACAGTCATTAAACTTCTTACTCAGATAATAAATTGCCAGCTCTTTCTTTGCTGATTCATCATGCTGCCCTAGCATTGCTCCCATTGAGGTTGGCAGTACAGTTAGGTACAATATCAAAGGACAACCCGATGTAGGTGGTACCAAAATAGAAGAATTCATTAAATAAGCCTTTATCTTGTCAAAAGCTCTTTGACATTCCTCATCCCATTCTCCCGACTGATGCTTCCTTAATAGCTTGAATATAGGCTCACATGTGCTAGTCAAGTTAGCAATGAATCTATCAATGTAGTTAAGTCTCCTAAGGAAACTTTTCACTTGATGCTCTATCTTAGGAGTAGACATCTCCTGTATTACTTTCACCTTATCTTGATCCACCTTTATTCCTTCTCTACTAACGATGAACCCGAGTAGTTTTCCAGTAGATGCTCCAAAAACACATTTAGTAAGATTTAACCTCAGCTTGTACTTTCTGAGTCTATCAAATAGCTTATGTAAAATCGCCACATGACTTTTCCTTTCTATAGACTTGACGACTATATCATCCACGTACACCTCAATCTCCTTATGCATCATGTCATGAAACAGTGCAACCATAGCATATTGGTAAGTAGCCCAGCATTCTTTAATCCAAACGACATCACTATGTAGCAAAATGTTCCCCAAGGAGTGATGAAAGTAGTTTTTTCTTTGTCATTGACATCCATAGGGATTTAATTGTACCCTGAGTATCCATCCATGCATGAAAACCTATGATTCTTAGCAGTGTTATCAACCAGAACATCAATATGAGGGAATGGGAAGTCATCCTTCGGACTGGCCTTATTCAGATCTCTGTAGTCTACACACATTTTGACTTTTCCATCCTTCTTAGGCATAGGCACAATATTAGGTACCCACTCTGGGTGTCTTGAGACTTCCACGAATCCTACTTCTAGCTGCTTAGTTACCTCTTCCTTGATCTTCAGGAACATATCACGATGCATCCTCCTTAACTTCTGCTTCTTTGCCTCAACATTCAGGTATAGTGGGATTTTATGTGACGCTATCTCCGGATCTAATCTAGGCATATCTCGATAAGACCAGGCAAAGACATCCATATACTCTTTGAATAGTGCAATCATTTCTTCATATTTGTGATTTTCTACCATTTTTAACTCATTTCTTTCTTCCTCCGTCCCCATGTTAATCACCTCTGCTTCCTCGCCATTCAAGTTAAATCCCTTCTCTGAATACTCTAGTAATTTTAAAAAATCTTCAACAACTTCTCTTTCTTCATCAGATCCAGGATTTTCTTCACCAAACATCACAGGGGAATCAATTGATGATTTTTCATGGTCCCTTTCATGAGGGAAAATTTTTACAAGACTCAGATCCATGGAAAGTAATTTGCGTGGAGTTAGAAAGGCAAAATAGAGTAGGAATGACAAAGCAAGAACAAGGTATTATACAGAAATGTAAAAAGGAAACTTATAAATGCAAAAGGACAAGTCAAAGGTGCAAGGAGGAGGAATGCTGAATATTCATGCAAATTAATGTCTCAAATAACATAAATCATAAGCTCAAATCATAGCTAGTCTTAAATATCTGCTTAGTACAATATTACTAGACAATTACTTGGAAATAATCACATCAATCATTGGTTCAGACAGTCAGTTCTTTAATAGCTCCTCATCAATAAAAAGATGGATTGCCTTGCTCTCCTCTGGGCCTTCTTCATGCAATGTATTAATAGTGGGACGGCATCGGGGGCAAATGACCTCTCCAGACATGATTATCTCAACTGGTGCTGGGAATGTTTCCCTCAGGTGGGGAATATGCTTCATCTTGGCCTTATCATTTTTTGTCAAGTGCCATGCTCCTTATTCTTTCCTCTAGAGATGCTTCGTACCCTAACCCAAACTTGTCTAAATTTTTGGGGAGTGACACCGACGACCGAGTATCTTACAATTGTGAGCCCAAGCCTTTTCCTTCCTGGTATCCACTATTAGCCATAATTCGGGCCACCACCTGATTTATATTTTGTGTCGAGGATTCATTCCTACCAAGTCCAATTTCAACTACTTCAAAAATGTGCCACAAATCCTCCTAATCTTTCTCTGTACTTTCCACATACGACACTGAAATTGATTTTGACAACATAATTTCTTCCTTTCCGTGTATGGTAATGACTGACCCGTTCTCGATGTATTTAACACTCTGATGTAGGGTAGAAGGAACAGCACCAGCAGCTGGATCCATGGTCTCCCCAGGAGCATTGTGTAACTAGGCTTAATATCCATAACTTGGAACAACACTTGAAAATTACTTGGACCAATCTCTAGTGGCAACATCATCTTTCCTAAAACGTCTCTCCTATTTCCATCAAAGGGTCGCACTACCATTTCTCGAGGTAATAGTTTATCCTCACTTATTGATAATGAGGTTAGAGTTGACTTAGGTAGGATATTCAGTGCAAATCTTCCATCAATCAAAACCTTTGCAACTATATATCCTTTACATTTGAGAGTTATGTGCAAGGCCCATGGATTTTTCTTAGACCGAGAGATGATCTCTTCATCAGTAAATGTGATAATGTTGACATGTTTCACCGGGTCCACCTTGTTGATAACATTTTCAGGGGTAACATCAGGCTTGACATAGGCCTCATTCAGAACCCTTAGTAACACCTTCCGATGCATCTCAGATGTCAAGACGAGTGACAATAGAGATATTCTGACTGGAGTCTTCTTCAACTGTTTCATCACGTCATATTCACTTTTCTTCATTATCTTTAAGAACTCTTCTTCCTCTTCCTTCCCTTTCTCCCCTTCTTTTGATGTTTTTTCCCTACTCCCTTCTTTAACAATTTTCCTCTTATTTACTTCTCCTGGGCTATAGCATCGCCCACTCCTTGTAATTCCTCCTACTCCAATTATATTAGTCACTGACTCTTCTTCCTGATGTATTTTAGCAACTCGAGCCTTTGAAGCCTCTTCTCCAACTCCCTTTGTCTCTACCTTAGTTTCATAACACCATGGCACTGTGTGAGTATGTATCACTATAAACAAATGGCGTTGGTTTCTTGACTGTCACTACTACTTTCCCTGGTGTTGAAGCTTAGTTTAGAGATGGCACCTTAAGCACAAGGCGTTCAACCAGGTTGACCTCTTCAGAGAAACCTACCCCTTGTCTGTCTTGTATTACTCCCAAAGTGAGCAATCCTTGGATTTGAACCTTAAAGTCCTAACAATTCTCAATATCATGTCATATTCCCCTATAATGATAAGCACAACTTGACTATTTATCATATTTTTCCTCTTCTTTCATTGTGGCAGCTGGTGCAATGATACTATAACCTACTTTCTTCAACCCTTTGAATATTTCGGTGATCAGTGTATGCAAGCTCATGACCTTTCTTATTGGTGGTCCTTCCATCTCCAAAGCATTTACCACATTCCTTCCACCATGATTAGGAATTGGGTTATTGATGATACTGGGTCTAACCTCTTCTTAAATGTCAAGCTTCCCATAAGCAATAAGCTTCCTTATTGCAGTCTCAAAAGGACACAATCTTCAATTGAATGCCCTGGGATATCTATGTGGTATTTGTAGGTTAAATTCGGGTTATACCACGCTGGGAATGGTGGTTCTAAAGAACGTACAGGATTTCCCGACATGAGGTGAGCATTGAACAACCTTTAGAATAGGTCCGCATTTGAAATGGACAATCTTAGGAAAGGAGGTAGGTTTTGGGGAAGAAACTGACCATGATTTTGGGAGTTCGGCTGAGGTTATGGGTGACTTAGGAAGTTTTGCGAAGGTGCAGGTGGATACCGGGTATAAGCTAGGTGAGTTGGTACATATAATTATGGTGTAGGAACATTGTTGATTTGGAATTTCAGAGTTGGTGTGTTATTTGTGGTTGGCACAACTTGGTGGGATGGGTAATAAGGAGGTGTAGGTGTTTAGTATGAAAAGTGAGGGTTATGGTTATATGATGGTTGATGACTTGGATTTTGTGGTGAATATTGAGGTCTGAAGGCCTGCTGGCGTTGGACATAATTCACCTCGGATTCTTTCTTTTTTGGATGGAATCCCTTCTTAGGAGCAGTATTCCCTGTACTACTCATTGGCAACTTCCCAGCTTTGGCTAAAATCTTAATCCTTTCACCTGTAGTGATCAAGTCAGTAAAATCTTTATAGGTTGTTCCAGCCATTGCCCCAATAAAGGGTTTCCTAGGGTTTCCATGAAATATGAACACATTTTGGATAGTGTTAATGGGAGTTGAACTTGTGTTGCCAAGGTTCTCCACCTTTGTGCATATTTTTTGATAGATTCCTCATTTCATTTTTGCATTGAGCTCAACTATTCCCGAGTTGGAATTGCATCCAGATTGAATTTGGATTAGTCTATGAATAAATCAGCTAATTTCATCTAATGAGAAATCTTTGAGTGGTCTAATTGAAGATACCACTCTAAAGCAAGGCCTGTGAGACTCGTGAAAAAAGCTAATGAGGAACTTATCATCCTTGGACCAAATAGCCATCTTGGTTCCATAATTGATCAAATGAAACCGAGGCTTGGCACTTCCGTCATATTTGGAAAAATCAGGAATCTTAAAGTCTTTGGGGATTACGACATCCGTGGTAGGACACAGTTCTTCTATTCTAATAGGTCCATAAGTGTTCTGGCCCTTGATTGCTTTGATCTGTTCCTCAATTTTCTCCATCCACTCTTGCTTCATCATGTCTTTCTCAGTCATAACGTGGCTATTCCCAAAGTAACGCTTTATTGCTTGCCCCGGAATGGACACATGAGGTTGTTCAAATGCAGGGCTAGCATAATTAGGATTTTCATTATGAGCACCTTCCAAGGCGCGATATGTAACATCCCGGGACTGCCTGTAGGATTGACGAGCATCTCCACAAACCAACACGGGTCTTTTCAGCATGCTTTTGTCCTCACTCACATGCATCCTAGGAAACTTCCCAAGAGGTTGCTCCAGATCAAGCACGCTTAACCATGGAGTTCTTATGTTCTAGGCTCCTAAAAAGAAGTTACAACTTGTTGATATGGCTACGCCAAATAAATTCTTTTAAGCCCTCCTCAACTATGCAATCCTATACCTGCACAGTCTCTGAATCCCTCTTATTCTGGTCCGTATTCAGTTCATTCATGCGACCCTTCGCCTAGAAGTCGCTCCTTGTTCGTGCTTTATTGCACCGGCGATTACTTCCCACCCTCATCAGCCCCGGGACACACATGCCCACCAACTTCCGCTTGGTTCATCCCTGAACCACACCGTATTGGGAAAGGTCCCATCTCTGATACCATTTCTAACATCCCGGGACTGCCTGCAGGATTGACGAGCGTCTCCACAAACCAACACAGGTCTTTTTAGCGTGCTTTTGTCCTCACTCACACGCATCCTAGGAAACTTCTCAAGAGGTCACCTATCCTATAATTGCTCCAGGTCAAGCACGCTTAACCATGGAGTTCTTATGTTCTAGGCTCCCGAAAAGAAGTTGTAACTTATTGATATGGCTACGCCAAATCAATTCCTTTAAGCCATCCTCAACTATGCAGTCCTATACCTACACAGTCTCTGAAGCACGGATAAGGAGTGGCTTCTGGCAGGCTTCTAGGCGAAGGGTCGCATGAAACTGAATACGCATCGGAATGAGAGGGATTCAGAGATTGTGCAGGTATGGGACTGCATAGTTGAGGATGGCTTAAAAGAATTAATTTGGTGTAGCCATATCAACAAGTTGCAACTTCTTTTCGAGAGCCTAGAACATAAGAACTCCATGGTTAAGCATGCTTGACCTGGAGCAATTGTGGGATGGGTGACCTACTAGGAAGTTTCCTAGGATGCGTGTGAGTGAGGACAAAAGCATGCTGAAAAGACCCGTGTTAGTTTGTGGAGACACTCGTCAATCCTGCAAGCAGTCCCGAGACGCTACAAATGGTATCAGAGACGGGACCTCTCCCAGTACGGTATGGTTCGAGGACGAACCAAGCGGAAGTTGGTGGGCATGTGTGTCCCGGGGCCGACGAGGGCGGGAAGTGATCGCCTGTGCAATGAAGCACAGACAAGGAGCGGCCTCTGGCAGGCTTTTAGGTGAAGGGTCGCATGAATGAACTGAATACACACTGGAATGAGAGGGATTCAGAGATTTTGCAGGTATGGGACTACATAGTTGAGGATGGCTTAAAGGAATTGATTTGACGTAGCCATATCAACAAGTTGCAACTTCTTTTTAGGAGCCTAAAGCATAAGAACTTTGTACTTAAGCGTGCTTGTCCTAGAGCAATTGTGGGATGGGTGACCTGCTGGGAAGTTTCCTAGGATGCGTGTGAGTAAGAACAAAAGCACACTGAAAAGACCCGTGTTGGTTTGTGGAGACACTCCTCAATCCTGCAGGCAGTCCCGAGATGTTATAAATGGTATCAGAGACGGGACCTCTCCCAGTATGGTGTGGTTCGGGGATGAACCAAGCAGAAGTTAGTGGGCATGTGTGTCCTGGGGCCAACGAGGGCGGGAAGTGATTGTCGGTGCAATGATGCACGGAAAAGGAGCAGCTTCTGGCAAGCTTCTAGGCGAAGGGTCCCATAAATGAACTGAATACGCACCGAAATGAGAGTGATTCAGAGATTGTACTGGTATGAGACTGCATAGTTGAGGATGGCTTAAAGGAATTGATTTGACGTAGCCATATCAACAAGTTACAACTTCTTTTCAAGAGCCTAGAACATAAGAACTCCATGGTTAAGCGTGCTTATCCTGGAGCAATTGTGGGATGCGTGACCTCTTGGGAAGTTTCCTAAGATGCGTGTGAGTGAGGACAAAAGCACACTGAAAAGACCCGTGCTGGTTTGTGGAGACATTCGTCAATCCTGCAGGCAGTCTCGGGACGTTACACGATACCCTTCTCCAATAGGTATGACAATCAATATCGTTTGATCTAGTTGCTCATGGATCCCCACAATGATGCCTGAGGTTACAGTCGAGAATGTCAGGGCAGTTATTGGTGGTACATTTACATATGCTTCAACCCCATTTACACCTCTATTTCCACTAATTAAGTGGAAAGACTCCCTGAAATATTGTTGTATTGCTTCCAACCTTGCTTGGGTCTCAAACATCTCATTCATCCTCCCTGCCACTTCATCAACTTCCCTGCTCAAGTTTCTCCCTGCCTTAGGATCACTAGTAGCCATTCTAGTCTGAGATATGGTATTATGAACTCGGGTTTGATTGGTCTCTTCTTTCCTTGGTCGCACAATGATTCTTGAACTAGATCGATTTGTTAAAACAAAATAACATTAAATTGTTAGTGCTATTATGACGATGCTTGGTAATTGTGGAAAGATTCGCACGGACATTCAATAGCAAGGCAGGATCCCAAATTTAGCACCACGGATTCATCATCCCTTAGACAAGAATATGGTTGACAGCAATCCCATGGGAGTATTCTCTCATCAATGGGTGTTATTTCCTTGAATATTCACAAGCAATGTAGTTATTCTTTCACTGAATACAAAATTTCCTATACTTTCATCCAAGGATGAATTGTCTCAAGGCGGAAACATGGTTGACGAACCATTCAAGGGAGAATTCACCCCTCAATGAATAGTGTCTGGGTGAAAAACAATAACATTAACATTCAAGTCATAACACAACAACTAATCATTCATATTCATTTCAAATTTCATCAGTACAAGGCTTCAGTCTCCTCAAAGTGTAACATAAATGACATCACATCAGCAACTTCGTTTGTTTCTTCCTAAGACCTTTAGCAAGACCTTGACAATACTTCATAAACTCAGCTATTTTTTGTGGTAGTCGTAATAATGTGTTCAAGCTAATCTGAAGGTCTGCTTCTTCAAAATGATCAACTAGTTGCGCAGTGTGATATTGCAAGCTACCAAACATGTCCACATATTTCTTCATCCAATATTCTTTTTTAGCCCTTTCATTTTGAGCTACCTATTGCCACACTCCTTCATTTTCTTCTTGTTGCTTCCATTGTTTTTGGGCCTCAAGTCTCCATTACTCTTTTTCTTGCTCTAGCTCTTGAATTTCCAGCTTTAAATGCTCCACTCTCCTATTTGCTTCCTTGAGTAAATTATAATATTTTGTAGCCAACACTCATATTTGATTGGAGCGTCATTTCACTTCAATCAGAGCTTCTTGTAGGGCTTGTATTCTTTGATCTTGGGCTCTATTGTTTGCCTCCAATTCTTCTTTCCCTTGCAAAATCTTTTCTATCATCTCTTCTTGGGCACTCACCTTCATACGTAGCTCTTGGACTTCCAATGTGGTCTTATTTAATTCTATTTCTTTTCCTTTCCTTGCCCTTTTTGCTCGACTTGGGGCTTTAGCAGTATCAGCTTATGCATCCTTTAAGTCCTCAATCTTGTCGGCTAACTTCTGGCATCGGCTTATATCGATGACAACTTTTAACTCAGCGGCTTCCTTCCCTCGTTCCAAAAACTCCATTTGCTCTTTCAACCTCTCTATCTAGTGGTCATCTGAGAGACAATCTGGGAGTGGTCTTCATCATTTAACACTGCTTGGGAGGTACCGTTTTGCATTTTCCTTGTTTCTCTCTATTGTAGGTACTCGGGAGTAGGAATTATAACACATTTTCCTAATTCTTTTACCCCTACCCTATGAATATTTTTCTAAGCGTCCCTGACTTCCTTTTCTTGCTTGGCATTGCTTCTATTTTTTCCATATAAAAAATTGAATCCTTTAAGTTGGATCTCATTGGGCACGTGCTAAGTCCATTAGAGTTTTTTGAGCACAAGACCGGTGCAAAGGATACACAACCTCTCACGCCCATTAAAGGAACATTAGAAAAGTCGCCATAACTGAGAACTTTTTTTCCCCATGATACCAAGGGCATACCCATTTGAAAGAATCTACTCCCATCTTCATGAAATCATTTTTCCAATCATGGACATTTTGTTGCTTCACTGGTATACGACCAAAATTCCTTAACGGGTCAGGTAGAAGGCCCAGGTAATTGTGCATATCCATGTGTGTCATAATCCAAACATACAACATTTGTGTACAACATCGAATCATCACTCCTCATTTTTTTATAGCAAATTTTCATGGTCAAGAAAGTATTAGATAGAATAGCAAGATTGGATTTGCTTTATGATTCTCAAACTTGAAGAAAGCATCCATTGCAGTTTGGTCCACTACATTTGAGGTAAATGGGAATAATAGTAACCCAAAAGCGCCAATGTTTTGTTAAAAAGACCCCACTTTCCCTGTTGTGCAAGAAACTTAAGATGTGCTTCCAGGTAACTCTTCTTCAAGCCTTGTGTTCCTCCTTTTGTTTCCATACATAATTGATTTGCTTGAACCCCTATCAAATCAGCTATCTTCCCTTCTAACACATAATGTCCTCCATAAAGATAAACGTTCGGGTGCGTGCTCATTGGGAGCCTCAACAAGATAGCATACTCTTCTATAATCGGTGCAATATCGAGGTCAGGCAACTCAAAACATTTCAGAGAATAGTTCCAAAATTAAGCAAGGCCACTCAAGACAGATTCCTCTACTGTAATGCATAACAAATCTTGGATTTGCCCATAACTGCTTGAGAATTCTGATCAAGCTTTAGGAATCATCTGTTAGATAATGTCCTTCACACGCCTTAGATCATTACTATTAATTGTAATCTACATATTCCTCTTGAGATCAACTGCATTGCTTGTGTTTTGCTCTTGACATATTTCTTCCATTCATTGCTATTGATGAGTATTAATCTTTCCACTTTACCAAGGAAACTCACACTACAAAAATAAAAAAGTGTAAGCATGCCAAAAAAAAAGGAAGAATGCATCCTAAAGGTACCTCTTATCGAGGTAACTCTAAAGAATGTATCCTATTAGCCTACATGGAGAAACCCTTATAGGGTTGAAAACCCAAAGGATGATGTATGATTTGTTAATGCATGCCCCCCTTTTTTTCCTTTTTTTTTTTTGGAATGCCATGAAAATGATATTATGATTTCTTATTTTTTTTAAGAAAATGCTAGGAATGTTATGAAAATGCAAGATTATATATCTTTTTCTTTTTGAATGCTAGGAATGCTATGAAAATGTAAGATGTTTTTTTTAGAATGCGAAGAATGCCATGAAAATGTAAATTAATTTTTTTTAAATGCTAAGAATGTTAGGAAAATGCAAGATGATGTATCTTTGTTTTTTAGCCTTTTTTTTTAAAAAAAATAAGGTGCTATGAATGTCATGAAAATGCAAGATTTTTTTTAGAATGCTATGAAAATGCAAGATTTTTTTTCTTTTATTCTTCATGCTAATTTTTTTATTATAAAAAAATGCAATAATGAATGAGGAATAGATAGGTAAAAAAGATTTTTTTTTCTAGGAATGGAAATTTAAGATGATGTATTTTTTTCATGCTAATTTTTTTTAAGAAAAATAAAAAAAAATGCAAGAATGAATGACATGAGAAATTGGTAGATAAAGAAGAAGTATGCTCCCTTTGTGCCCTAATCAGATGGAACCTAAGGGTTAGATTTCCTTAAGCTCATGGCTTTAATTTTGGAGCCATTATGTTCAATCTATCAGTGCAATATTTTTCAGGACATATCTAAATTTTTAAAAAGTCATGATCCCCAAATTGCCTCTATCTCGAAAGAAAGGACCCAATTCAAGAAGTAATCACAAGTAGGGATAAACCCTCTCAATATGACTAGTCCATGATATTGGTAACAATTTGAGTAGTGTCTCAACAAATGTCAAGTGAGCATAAAAGCCCCTCAATAACAAAAGTTGAGACCCCTCCTATTCCTTGGGTTCGCACAGACTCGAGTATAGAGGCCAAAAGTATGTGAGGTAAGTGATAGTGATGTGTGTGAAAGAGCATACAAACCTATATAAAAATTTAAAAAGACCAAATTAATTCCCAACCTGCAAAAACATACATACAACAGCCAACCAGTAATCATCTATCCTAGGGTTTCAACAATTAAGCACAAAATATATATACAAGTCACAATATACATAAGATAATGTTATCAAATATTTACATAAAATTACTAAATAAAATCTATTTACAAACAAATAAGAAAACAAAAACAAGGACAAAAAGGGTAAAGAAAATAAATAGAGATTATTAATAATTTGCACAACTAACAACAACAGGCCTGACTCTCCAAGTGTCACAGTGGAGTCGCCATCTATCGCGATCGGGATTGCGGTGAAAAATAGCAACTTACGGGATTTTAGAAAATAAAAAATGGAGTTGTCGCCAATTTTATTTAAATTTGAAAAAATTAGAAAATCTTTCATAAAAAAAAAGAAAATAGTCTTTAAATACCAGATCGGATTCGGGAGTCGGTTATAGATAGGGAAGAGTGGAAACTTAATCCCACGACACCCTAATACACTTGCCATGAGACGGTACATCAAGTCATTTGTGCAAAAACTTGATAATCTCAAATATATTTATTTTACTCCTCTTTTTAAAAAAGGCAATGTAACTATTTTTAACTTTTTTATTTTTTTCATTATTTCTTTTAAAAAGGAAAGAAAGAAATGAAACAACCAAATTGCGAAAATTTAATTTTTGGCTTAACAGAATAGAAATTTTGCTCCTATGTATCTTCGGGTGCAATGAGAAACTCAAAGTCTCGTAGTTCTCTAGAAAATAAGTGTGGGTTGATTGGTTTTAATTTAAAAAAAGAAAACTTGAAGTGCTCAAAACAAATTGTTAACAAATGATTAAATTAACTAAAAGCAACATGTCAACTGGCATAACAGTTAAGGCAACAAGCTAGATAATACAACAAAATGACTAAAATAAACCAAATCTATTCAAACCAACCACAATTTCATATTTATCATTTTTTGGCCTTTTTTTGTATTTTTATCATTTTTTGGTATTTTATCATTTCTAATCTTTTTGGTATTTCGTCAATATTAAATTTTTTGGTATTTTATCATTTTTTTTTGTTTTATTATTTGCTTTCTTAACTAATCAAAATTAACTTGGTCCACTAATTATAACTAAAAAAAACTCTCAAATCAGACTTAATGCCTAAGGATATGCAAAATCTAATTCTAATTTAAGTCCATTAAGCAAATAAAATGCCTAATCCCTAAATGAGAAACCCAAACCCAACTTTAGAGGAAAATAAACCACAAACACCCATTCTATGACTTAAATCACTCTATCACCACGCATAATCACACTTCAACAGAGAACAAAGAGGTTTAAAAAGGGGTGGCAGTTGATGAGGAAAGACGTGCAGGTTGCTGGTGCTTGGATCTGCAGGAGGCATGCCTGAACTTGAGTGGTGCGCAAAGGACTGGCTCGTAGTGGTGATAGGTATGGTGGCTGGAGCAGAACGGTTTGCAGTTGAGGGCGGCAGAGATTTGGTTCGCCCATAGTGGTCGATGGCGTGTGGTGGTTCGCGGGTTCTAGGCCGGAGAGGGGTTTGGTTGCACGATGGATGGAGCTCACGGTGGGCTATTAGACGTGGAGATGGAGATGGTTAGGCTGTGAGGATGATGGTGGGTGGCCGGTTACGGTGCACGAACGAAGACGACAGGATGGCTTGGGTGGCGCACAGTTGTGACGGTGGATGGAGGGGGAGCTTGCTGTTTGGGTGGACGGTTGGGAAGGTCACAGCTATGGTGGTGAGGGGAGGGTGAAGATTGAAGGCAAGATTATAGAGAGGGGAAATACTATGTTAACAGTTTGGTGATTGAACTGTACTATGATGAGATGGATTGGTTGAACAAGGATGGGGTTTTCTGTGTAATTGAGATGGGGAGGATGATGGTTTAGGGGCTTTTGGCGAGAGGTTGAATTTTGATGGTGAAGATCTTGGCAAGGGGTTGAATGTGTGGGTATGATGGAGTGGAGGGTGGGGATGAAGGTTGGAGGATGTTGCGGGTGGTTCACGGTTTGGGGAAGGATGGATCAAGGTGGTGGAGCTTGGTGTTATGGTGGCTATAGTGGGGTGGCTATGGTGGTGGCTTTGGGCTGCTATTTTTTGGTAGAAGATGGTGGGAGTTTTTGGTCTGTGGTTGTTCTTTATGAGATGATTGATCTTTGTGTTGAGAGTTTGATGGGGTTTGATGCTATTTTCGGTGGATGGTTCTGTGTTTCACAATGGTTGAGGTTGAGGTATTGGTGTTTTGTAATTTGTAAACTATTATGGTGAGGTTTGAAAGGGGTGCCATAGAGTTTGGCTTGTGATTTTGCAGCATATGCTTGTAGGTTAGTGAAGAGGAATGAGGAGATGAAAATGGACAAGGAAGTTCACGAAGCAAAACAAACCAACGAGATTCACTTTTTTATGAATTCAAATCAATGAGAAAATTTCTTACCTTTAACTGTAGTTTGGGAGATGGTTGGTGAGGAACAATGAATGATTTAGCTTCCAGAAAAATCCTCCTCTTTACTTCACTTTCTCTCTAATCTTCACAAACTTAGTTTCTTGCAGCAAAAACTCTCCTTCTCTTTCTCACCCTCTCTGTGTGCTCTGATTTTCTTTCTTCAGAATCTCCCCTCTTTCTGTTAAGCTTTTCTCTCACACTCAAAAATGTCCTCCTCAATTCAGAGCCCCAATCCCCTCTTGTAGGTAGAAGGGAAGAATTTTCTCATGCCATTGTCACTTTCACCTCTCTACAAACTTTGCCAATTTTCTTTCCTCGAGCCTTGGGCTGTGTCAGGTTTTTTGACAATTTTTCTAACATATCACATGTAAAAAGTTACAACAATTCTTTTTTTTCATTTCATTTTTTTTAAACCAAGATCAAACATATTCTTTTTGTTATTATTATCATTTTTTTATTTTTTTTATAATATCTTTTATTTTTTAATTTTTTAATTTATTTTTTGTATTCAAAATAAAATAAGACAAAGTGATAAAATAAAATGGACTAAGACATAATTAAAGGATTTAGTCAAGAAAGTTAATAATTATTAACTAACTTATTTTATATATTTTTTTGAAAGCTCGGTTAAAATTGAGTACTCACAATAACCCATTTCAGGCAACCTATTTCCAAGAAGAACAAGATCTCAACCTTAATATCATTGCTCAGGTCTAGTTCAGCTTCTTCTCTATATGCTTTTCTTCTCTTTTGTATCTATTTTTACAAATTAGAAAATTTTCCAAGTTGGGTTTCATCATGATTTCTTGTTAGAGTTCAATGTATGCAAATTTTTGGATTTCTTTTCAATTTAACTAGATCTGCAACTATTAAATATGATGTTGAGTGTGAACTTGTAAATTTGTGAAGTTAAAAGAGTCAAATAACAGTAGAAAGTCATTATTCTATTTGTGCACAAAAAGTTATGGACGCATTAGACATTTTTGGACCCAGATAAGCTATATAAAATCTTGTGCAGTTATTTATTTTAAGATCATTGTTTAGTGTTCAAAAGATAATTTTACTTTTGTCATTTACTATCACTAGTACTTTCTTCATAGTGGCTTCGATGGAGTGCAACTCTTAATTCAAATTAATAGCACAATTTTGTATACGTCACAGCTTTGCTATCCAAGGTAGAGCAGTCCACTTTAGTTTTTAGGTGTGGTTTTGTCTCATTTCCATCTATGAATTTTGCAGCATTATAGAGAATTAATGCGCATATCAGTGTTCATGACTTGAGACAGTGCTTGGTCCTATAACTTTTTTTTTGGTACAAGTCCTACAACTTAATTATAGGGTATAGTCATCATTGGTTAAAAATAAAAAAAAACAAGTGGGAGAAAGGTTACTAAATCAGGGTAATGCACGAGTTAATGTTGGTCATTAAAGTAGAATGAATGGATAATCCATGTAGCCAAATATTTTTTCATTAAGCTAAGGGAAATCACTAACTTCAATCTATATAAAATGAAAATGAAATATTGAAACTCCTGAACTTAATTCCTAAGCTATGAAATGTGCCCACTACTGGCTTCAATTCACGACATCGATTTTATAGACAAGTATAGGGCTTTTGACACTGTGTTTATAGTCATTCCATTCAAGTGATGCTGATAATATATTTGTCTCCTTTGCCATTAGAGGTCCCTTCAGGACAACCTTGAAAGATAACTCTTGGTGCAACCCATTAAACTGTTGGTGTAGGTCCTAGAGGCTGATATATTTTGACAGTACTTGTATATATTGTATTATGCTATTCTTTAATATATGAGACATTTCTTTTATTATGTTATTTATGATAAACATAATAAAATCCTTATAAAAGTAAGTTTGATGTCATAGGACATCAAGTGGTTGACTTGATCGTGAGATCCTATTGGATAAAATTATAACACTATTCTTAAATATCCCTAGTCAAGTATTATTGTTAATTAGAACAATAATAATGCATTGAGACTAGTATGTGCGTAGATTGATGACCATATCTCACGGGTCATGGATATGAGATATCAAGTCTTCACATGGGTACATATTAAAGTAATGATGTACTGGACTAACCCGTCATGAGAACGCTACATGAATCGTTACGTGAGTGTCATAAGTGATTCTCATAGTGACAATGGTGTCTA
Organism: Ormosia semicastrata; assembly: GCA_029884595.1. Taxonomy (NCBI): domain Eukaryota; kingdom Viridiplantae; phylum Streptophyta; class Magnoliopsida; order Fabales; family Fabaceae; genus Ormosia; species Ormosia semicastrata. The sequence continues at coordinate 34,298,368 of JAQQTO010000047.1, read as the reverse complement.
TGGTCCTTTGACCTAAAATCACTACGATTCTTATATGAGGAGTTGTGTGTTTTAATGCCATCAAATGTCATCTGTAACAAGGTGATTATAAAGTTAGTTATTGGACATACTGGATTTGTCACTCTTACATAACAGGAGCGATATCTTTGGCCCCCCTGATTGAGTGAGACTGTGAAATGCATGGCTTTGCTCAAATGAGTCAATATGAGATATTGATCTCATTTGTTGTTACAAAGTCTACTCAAGTATCAGGAAATGAAGGATTAAACTATACGAGGGTGACACATTCTATGTCTTGTGTTCAATCTAGATATCTTGACAAATGGACTAAACGACACAGAAACATTGGTCGCGGAAAGGTTATGTCAAATCACTTACTTTCTCATTACTTGGGTAGCAGCGATGTGTTGGTAGATACCGCTCACTACTTGTAATATTAAAATGGGATTTTAATATTACTGCCAACGTTATGAGAACCTGCAGGGTCACACACATAGAGCAGACTAAATTGGAGCAATAAATCCAAGTTGGACTCGGATTCAAACGTGGACCGGACTCATAATAGATGAGTCTAGAGTTACACAGCTTACCTTGCTACTACTCACACTCACTTAAGGAAGTCACTATTATAAATAGTACTACTAAGGGGCTGCTAAGTATAATAACAGAACCCTAGCCGCACCTACTGTAACAATGAGTGAGAAAGTGACAGGTTTCTCAACTCTTCGCAACTAGCACTGTGTCTGAGACGTGAGGCTTCTTTTGTGAATGTTGGATGTTCATGAGTCTATTCTTATGGATACCGGAGAGACATCATTGCTATTACAGTGTTGGTGATTCACGTCATTTGCATTTTCATCTCGCTTCAAGAGGTAAAAACACGAATTATGCTCTTTTCGCATGGATCCTTGGTGGGAATTTTACTTTTCCGTTGCATGATGTATCCGCGATTCCCATAAGTGGTATCAAAGCGACTTGCGAAACCATGATTCAGTTTTTCTACTCTTTTTGTTCTTCATGTTTATGAAATAACATGTTTTCTTATTTTTGGTAAAAAATATAATCTTTAATATGTTATTTCAGATACCGTTTGAATCCTTTGTGAAAACATAATCAGTTTGATATGTTGTATACGAAAGCATGATGATGTTTTCAAAAAAATGAATCTGTTTTATATATATGTTTTGATGAAGTTTTCTGGTGTATATGAGATATATACAGTGGTGCAGCACAAGGTTCTAGAATCCTTGTTCTTTGTAACATCCCGAAAATTGCTTATTTCATTATAAATAATCATTTTATAATATTTGTGATTTTTGGTGATTTTTGTGAAATTTTCTGGAAATGTTGAATATTTTAATATATTCCTCGTTTTGCGTATGCACCGAAGTGAGCCGGGATAACGAAATGTTCTCCCGAGGTCGGTAAACCTTGAACTGTCAATGCGTCGACGGGGATCTTACTAAACCCGAGGCCGTACGCTTTGCGAGGTTTGCATTTTTTAAGGTTTTATCTGCTAGATAAAATCATGGTATCATAAAATTATCGGATGAATAATAAAATATTATTTTCATCACTTGTAATTTTATTCAATGAGAAAATAATTCTACAGCGTAATTGATCATCTATCAGATGTATTTAATTTGGAGACTAGCTTACCATACACTTTATCGAGGAGCGTGCGAAGCTTCTCAAGGAAGCTTCTTCCAACTATTATTTTATTATTTCTCTCTCCCCCTATTTTATGCTGCACATTTGAATTAAGGGATCTAATTCACTTTTCATCCACATATTTTCCTCCTCTTGTACGTAGCAGATCACTATTCACTCATCTTTCTCTCTTTCCATTTCTCCTTACAAAGAAGACCATCCACCCACATTCACATTTTTATCTTCCAAAACCGTCACACTCCTAGCACCATTTCGTGTTTGGAGAAACACCATATCTGAGGGAATCATCTTCAAAGTTCTACATTTTCTTCATCTTCATCTTCTCCACTATTGAAGCTTAAAGATTGGAACTTTAAGGTAAAGTCCTTAGCTTTTTCCTCATCTCTTCTCATTTTCGTAACCCACTTGTCATTTTGATGACCATGGGTATCCATTTCAACACTTGATTCTCGATTTTGGTGAGCTTGAATGTTCAAGGATTTCTTGGGAGCCGAAAACATAATTTCGACCAAAAAGGAGCACCTTTCTTTGTGCTTCTCCAAGGTAAGAGGAAGACACTCCTCCTCAACCTCTCTTAGCATTTAGGAACGTCTGTGATTTGTGTTAAGGGTCTTTCTCGCTTTTGTATGTTGTTTGGGTTGTATATGTGCTATTTGATTGTTTGAGTTTTGAATGTATATATATATATAAATATAACTGGATGTATTGGAATGTGTAATATTGAAGGGAATGAGTTCCGAGTGATTCTCGGATAGTTACGGTGTTGAGCCCAGAATTTGGAAACTTCATGTGGAAACGTAATAGTATGAAAACTGGCCAAACTCGTCGAATACAATACCTTGATCTTTTGGTGATATGTCAAAATCCGTCGAATGAAGATTTCTAACCATTTTCGTCGAATGTTAAAACCCGTCGAGTAAGGACTCATGGTCAAACCTATCGAATTTAATATCCTAATTACATAGTAAAATGTTAAAACCCGTCGAGTAAGGACTCATGGCCAAACCTGTCGAATTTAATATCCTAATTACTTAGTGAAATGTTAAAACCTGTCGAGTAAGGACTCATGGCCAAACCTGTCGAATTTAATATCCTAATTACATAGTGAAATGTTAAAACCCGTCGAGTAAGGACTCATGGCCAAACCTGTCGAATTTAATATCCTAATTACATAGTAAAATGTTAAAATCCGTCGAGTAAGGACTCATGGCCAAACCTGTCGAATTTAATATCCTAATTACTTAGTGAAATGTTAAAATCCGTCGAGTAAGGACTCATGGCCAAACCTGTCGAATTTAATATCCTAATTACTTAGTGAAATGTTAAAATTCGTCGAATGAAGATTTCTCACCATTTCCGTCGAATGTCAAAACCCGTCGAGTTTAGATTCTTGACCACTAAACACAATGTCAAAATCCGTCGAGTATGAACCCCGATCATGTCCGTCGAGATTGATCTTCCGACCAAAACCCGTCGAATAGAGTCCCTGGACACTTAAGAGAAAATGCCCCCAAAGTCAATAATCGTCGAGTTTGAGAGACAATGCCTGTCGAGTAGATGAATTTCTCCAGACCCGTCGAAATTAGAGATTTCAACCAGTGTTTTGTCGGTTCGACGCTTGGGAGATTTTCTCCAATGTCGACACCCATACCCGTCGAATTGAGGCTTTTGCTGACCTTCTGGAGGATTCGACAGTCCTGATCTTTGTTCGACAGAATCACATCCGACAGAAATTGATTTCTTGCCAATCCTATTATAAAATGTTCTCCCCATTCTTCCTTCCTCTTGTTACGTTATTTTCCGTCGAATGGCAGCTTCAATTATTCATAAAACGTATTGTCTTTGTCGAATTCAAAAGTATACCTATCACCCAACACCTAGTAATTGAAATATCTGACTCAGTTTGTGATTCCGACCGTGTATTTCCCTGGACCCAAAACCTTGGGACTAATAGAGGCATATTGATTATAAATAAATGGGATGACTAGAAATTACTTAGGGATGCATAAACAGGGAAGAACATGAGAGTGTGAGATTTTGAGATCTTAGAATAACCTTTTAAGGGCATATGAATAAATTACCTAAGAGGATTTAAGTTAACTAAGAGAATTCCTTTAGAGACAAACTCTGTAAGTAAAGCTAAACCTAAGTAAGAATAAAGCTAAACCTAAGTAAGAATTCAAAATACGCTTTAAAATGTATTAATTTATTTAACAACAATATCATGCTGTTGTGGGTCCATGTGGGTGACCATTGATTGGGTTAATTCTTACTTGGGCAAATTGTGACGTATGATGGAATAGTATGTAATGATGATCATACATGATTATGCATAGAGTCTGTATGCATTGTGGATAAATCATATGACATGCATTTGAGGCATGATTGACCGAGTTGTCATGAGAAGCATGATAGAGTCACGCATTGTACAAAAAAAACGAGAATGTCCGCTGGACTTTGTTAAGGCCGAGTTGCCTAGGAGTTGAATCACACCTTAGTGCGGGTGCGAATAGACACGTGGGGTCCTGTAGATGACCTTGAGGGCGTCGGGGCGCGGGTGTCTCGCAGAGGGGTGGTAGCTCCTCTGGACCGTGGAGACAGACCGATACACACGCACCGACGATCCTAACGCCACGAGTCCTATATCGAGATCTTGTGAGAATGCCGCTGTATAAAGCCTTGTTGCGCAAAATGACTGATTATTTTCTGGAAAGCACTTGTTTTTATGGCTGACGAGATACTGGCATGTCTCCCTGAATCATTCTCTCCGACTGTTTTGTGTCTAGCTCCATGGAGTAGGATCTTGATTATTGAGGGCACATGTGCATAGTGAGTCCATGAATTATCTAGCATACATTGTTATTATAATTGAAACTTTGTATTTCGACATATCCATATATATATATATATGATTGCCTCGAAACTGTTCGGTTGATTATAATCGCTACTAAATGTTTACTACCATTATTGCTATCATAAATGCTATGTGGGCGCCTCGCGCTTTGGTTTCTTGATGCTATGACTGGTAATGATGGTAGGATGTCTTACCTCTTTCTTGTACTTTTCTTGCTCTATGTTAATTTTTGGTTAAAGACTATAAGTGGGAACGAAGTTGGATTCCTTTGGATTTTATTGGTTTGACCTATTGCATTCGGTGATGCCGTCGCGAAGGAGCTCTTTTTGGGGTTTGTTCGAATTGTGTTCGCTTTGATACCAAGACCAGTAGAGTCGACCGGACCGACAAGCGTATGTGACATGCTTTGGGGATCCGACTTTGACCATGAAGAGGACCGTGATTGAAGACCTTATCTTGTATTTCTCACTACACCGGGTGAGCCGGAATTGCCTCACGCATTCGGGATACGATGGAGTGCCCAACTCCTTAGTCGTAGATATATTATGGGTAGTTTGTATTTTATTTTGCATTACCTATATAAAGTGTAGTTTTGAGTACATGTATGCTTCAAGGCAATTATCCAGACTTAAATGTTGTAAATTGAGTACATATTATAATTCAGAATTTAACTGGTTGTATATGTAACTACTCATTCGTGGCTCTTATTTTCCTCATATAAGAAATGTTTAATATTTATGGTAAATTTGTTATTTGACAATGTTAGCACGCCGACATTTAGTGACCGTGACATAATGACGATTGTGCATTGGTTATTAAATCGAGGGGTATTACATTAAGGTGGTATCAGAGCAGTTCATCCTGTTGAGCCGGGGTATGGACTGACTATGCTTAGACATATTAGAAGTTGTTATGTACTTCCTTGTCTCTTGATTGAGATGTTGGGAAAGGAAGGCATGGCTTGCCGTAGGTTGAGTATTGGTAGCTACTGTTGCACAATTACGTGACATTGAGTACTGGCCCACTCAATGTGTAATGTTCTGTGACTACAGGAAACTATGACTTCACCTTGGCATATTAAGGTAATAGGAGTTCTTTAGAACGAAGCTCAGCTAAGATGACTGAACTTGCTTAGGACTTGGTTGCATTTATACCCTTGTAGTGTTACCTCTAGAATTGTTTGAGCCTATGGGTTAGAAAAAGGGTAGTTGAATAAGACTTGCAAGGTTAGTGGACTGAGGTGTCCAAGAGGTTTTCGAAAATCGATTCTCTTTGGAAAGGAGTATCTGGCATAAGTTTGGTTCGAGGAGCTACATAGGAGTCAACGACTTACTGGAGATCGCGCCGCAGAAGGCAGAATGAAGGAGCTCAAGTTATAGTCTTTTGAGTTTGTCTTGATTGGGTTATGTGACTTTTGTGCTTGGTTTCCAAAAAGAGATAATATTATTTGGAATGAATGCTTTTGATTTTCCCTTATTACTTGACTTGTTTGTTCTTGAAGGAAGACAATGACTCGAGGTAAATATAAGCACGCGAACGCAGGGAGTGACAATGATGACACAACTGAGGCAACCGAAGAAATACAAAGGATGGTTAATGTAACTACACGCCAAGATCAGAGAGCTGCACAACAGCAGGAATTGGAAGTTGAGGTTCGAAATTTGAAGGAAGAAAGTCGATTTTGGGGTAACTCTGGATTACCGAAGTTCCAAAGGAGGAACCGTGGGAAGGCCAAACAGTTTAAGCAGAAACCATATATACTACGACCAAGGGGACAACAGTGACAACCAATGCCTGAAGGAGGTACGAGTGGTAGTAAGTCCAATCCAACTGTGGTACCATTGTCAATGTGTAAGAAGTGCGGAAAGGACCACTTCACAAGGGACTGTAAGATCGAAGGAAGAATTTGTTTCAAGTGCAGAAAACCAGGACATGTGTCAAGAGATTGTGTTTTGTACGAGACAAAGCATCCATATGCAATCGAAAGGGCAATCTGCTTTAAGTGTGGAAAGGACCATTTAACAAAGGACTGTACGAACGGTGGGATAATTTGTTTCAGATGCAGAGAGCTAGGACATGTGGCTAAGAACTGTACTTCGCAAAGGACGAAGCCTTTTGTTGGTGATGCACGCACTTCACAATCTCACGAAGAAAGGAGAGTTAATTTCTCAAGTGGAGTGGAAACGCCCAAGACCGATTTACCCTAGCGAGGAAGCTTGTAATACTATGGATGACCCTGTGATTATATCTTGTATAATTCGGGGTAACCTGCTTTTTATGACGTATGAATGTATGAATTCAATAGGGATATTCATACCCTCGTTATCTTTTGACTAAGTTATTTCTATTTTGGCTACTAAGAACTTGTTGATGGTAGCCAAGTTGTTTAAATTATCCAATGGCTTGTTAAAGACTGAGTCTTTTGGTGATCTGATTTGTTTACTTCTCTTACAAATTAGATGTAATGTAAAAAAAAAAAAAAAAAGGGATTGGTTATCTTTCAACCATATCCTGTTGAAATATTCCAATGAAATTCTAAGAGTTCGTTTATGGAATTGAGTTATCTGTGTATTTATTTCCTTTCGATCCGAATGATACCATTCTCGTTTGTAAGACTATTTTCATTACAATAGGTCTGTTTAGAACTATCCTATTGTTGTTAGACATTGGAACCTTTTTACCAATTCAATCACCTACTTTCTTCATGAATAGGCTTGATCTCAGGAAAGAGATTGATCGTTTTTAAAATGGGTCTCGTCATTCGGTTTCAACGGAAACTTAGTGTTTCTTGAGACAAAATTTCCTAGATGTAAATCCATGAAACTCGCTCCTAAGTTTTATTGGACCATATCATACTCTTCGTTAGGCGGGCCGATGGTAAATCAAGTAACTTCCCTATTTTTCTTTCTCGACCTTATAACGTTTCTAGTATACTTCGATTGAGTAAGGTGTTCCCCCGAATCAACCATAACAATGTGCTAAGCGTAGCACGATAAAGTGAGAACTTACCCTATGAGACATTTGTTCGAATCAAGGAAAGACGATTTGGCAAATCAATTGAAGGACGCTGCTACTTTCTCCAAGATCAATTTGGGTTCTCAACTATCATTAAGATCATTTGAGAGAAGGGTATATTTCCAAGGTAACTTTCTCTGATACGTAGTGAATACCACGGGTATTTCGTAAGGTCGTTCCGAGTAATGAACACTTCGGTAGTAACCATCGACTACACAAACAAGACCTTTCTTCCCTATTGAGACAGAATTGTCGTGTTATTCTTCAAATTCAGAAGAAGAACGAGGAGTTACGCTAGAAGCTGTTCAAGTGTGAATTTCGGTGAGGCAGTTTGACTTTTGAGTCAAGTGATCTTTAAAAGAAGGGACTATCGAAGATCCGTCATGCGAGTTGGAGCAATTCTTCAATGGGACAGACCAAAGACATCAGTGTGCAGATTTGTAACTTTAAAGGATCAGCTGAATAGTATGGGGGACTCACTATAGAATTCTTTAAAATGGCAAGACTTCTCATCTAACTCATGTATGAGGGTCAAGTTTTGTATGGACTGATGTATACGAGGAAAGATTTTCAAAGATTGAAGAGACACTCGATTTCTTTGCCAAAGATGATTCTGCCCAACCCCAATGAACTTTTGAGATACCTAGTGATGCTTCGCATTGAAAGTTTAGAACGTGCGCTTGATCAGAATAGAAGGAATGGTAATGTACGCTTAGCGACAATCAAGAATACATGAGAAGGATTACCTTGCACTAACTCAGAATTAGCTTTGTAGTTGCATTGAAGGTCTGGAGGCATTTTCTACAAGGAGAAATTCTCAATGCCTATAGTAATCTTAAGAGCCAAAGGTATTTTGGTTTATTAGAAGGAGTTGAATATAAGGCAGAAACGATGATTAGAAGTTCCAAAAGATTTTGATTTTTGTTTTGGTATAATATCAGAAGAGGCGAATGTCGTAGAGGACGCCTTAGGAAGAAAATACGTTTAGTTGTCTACAACAGTGAGCAAGAAGAGAGAAGTTCGATAGAGACACTCAAATGTGTACAATTGTTTTGGGAGTTGGTATGTTGGATGGCTGAAGACTCAAGGAGCGTAAAATCTTTTGTTGATCGGCCTATGACATCAACGCATTTTTGCTCGTTAATGTAAGATGCTCAGGGAAGGAAGCAACCTTATTGCCTGTGATTTAGATTGATGCAATTGAAGATACAACACGAGAACTAAGAGACGAAATGAAAGAAACACAATTTGCGTTTGTTCTAAGATATGATGAATTTCGAGGACGAAATTCCTTTTTAGAAGGGGAGTGTTGTAACATCCCGAAAATTGCTTATTTCATTATAAATAATCATTTTATAATAATTGTGATTTTTGGTGATTTTTGTGAAATTTTCTGGAAATGTTGAATATTTTAATATATTCCTCGTTTTGCGTATGCATCTTGAGCTGAGCCGGATAACGAAATGTTCTCCCGAGGTACAGTAAACCTTGAACTGTCAATGCGTCGACGGGGATCTTACTAAACCCGAGGCCAGGCACAGTTTGCGAGGTTTGCATTTTTCAAGGTTTTATCTGCTAGATAAAATCGTGGTATCATAAAATTATCGGATGAATAATAAAATATTATTTTCATCACTTGTAATTTTATTCACTGAGAAAATAATTCTACAGCGTAATTGATCATCTATCAGATGTATTTAATTTGGAGACTAGCTTACCATACACTTTATCGAGGAGCGTGCGAAGCTTCTCAAGGAAGCTTCTTCCAACTATTATTTTATTATTTCTCTCTCCCCCTATTTTATGCTTGCATATTTGAATTAAGGGATCTAATTCACTTTTCATCCACATATTTTCCTCCTCTTGTACGTAGCAGATCACTATTCACTCATCTTTCTCTCTTTCCATTTCTCCTTACAGCAGCACCATCCACCCACATTCACATTTTTATCTTCCAAAAACCGTCACACTCCTAGCACCATTTCGTGTTTGGAGAAACACCATATCTGAGGGAATCATCTTCAAAGTTCTACATTTTCTTCATCTTCATCTTCTCCACTGTTGAAGCTTAAAGATTGGAACTTTAAGGTAAAGTCCTTAGCTTTTTCCTCATCTCTTCTCATTTTCGTAACCCACTGTCATTTTGATGACCATGGGTATCCATTTCAACACTTGATTCTGATTTTGGTGAGCTTGAATGTTCAAGGATTTCTTGGGAGCTGAAAACATAATTTCTGACCAAAAAGGAGCAGCCTTTCTTTGTGCTTCTCCAAGGTAAGAGGAAGACACTCCTCCTCAACCTCTCTTAGCATTTAGGAACGTCTGTGATTTGTGTTAAGGGTCTTTCTGCTTTTGTATGTTGTTTGGGTTGTATATGTGCTATTTGATTGTTTGAGTTTTGAATGTATATATATATATAAATATAACTGGATGTATTGGAATGTGTAATATTGAAGGGAATGAGTTCCGAGTGATTCTCGGATAGTTACGGTGTTGAGCCCAGAATTTGGAAACTTCATGTGGAAACGTAATAGTATGAAAACTGGCCAAACTCGTCGAATACAATACCTTGATCTTTTGGTGATATGTCAAAATCCGTCGAATAAAGATTTCTGACCATTTTCGTCGAATGTTAAAACCCGTCGAGTAAGGACTCATGGTCAAACCTGTCGAATTTAATATCCTAATTACATAGTAAAATGTTAAAACCCGTCGAGTAAGGACTCATGGCCAAACCTGTCGAATTTAATATCCTAATTACTTACTGAAATGTTAAAACCCGTCGAGTAAGGACTCATGGCCAAACCTGTCGAATTTAATATCCTAATTACATAGTGAAATGTTAAAACCCGTCGAGTAAGGACTCATGGCCAAACCTGTCGAATTTAATATCCTAATTACATAGTAAAATGTTAAAATCCGTCGAGTAAGGACTCATGGCCAAACCTGTCGAATTTAATATCCTAATTACTTAGTGAAATGTTAAAATCCGTCGAGTAAGGACTCATGGCCAAACCTGTCGAATTTAATATCCTAATTACTTAGTGAAATGTTAAAATCCGTCGAATGAAGATTTCTGACCATTTCCGTCGAATGTCAAAACCCGTCGAGTTTAGATTCTTGACCACTAAACACAATGTCAAAATCCGTCGAGTATGAACCCCGATCATGTCCGTCGAGATTGATCTTCCGACCAAAACCCGTCGAATAGAGTCCCTGGACACTTGAGAGAAAATGCCCCCAAAGTCAATAATCGTCGAGTTTGAGAGACAATGCCTGTCGAGTAGATGAATTTCTCCGCACTGACCGAAATTAGAGATTTCGACCGTGTTTCGTCGGTTCGACGCTTGGGAGATTTTCTCCAATGTCGACACCCATACCCGTCGAATTGAGGCTTTTGCTGACCTTCTGGAGGATTCGACAGTCCTGATCTTTGTTCGACAGAATCACATCCGACAGAAATTGATTTCTTGCCAATCCTATTATAAAATGTTCTCCCCATTCTTCCCTCCTCCTGTTACGTTATTTTCCGTCGAATGGCAGCTTCAATTATTCATAAAACGTATTGTCTTTGTCGAATTCAAAAGTATACCTATCACCCAACACCTAGTAATTGAAATATCGACTCCAGTTTGTGATTCCGACCGTGTATTTCCCTCGGACCCAAAACCTTGGGACTAATAGAGGCATATTGATTATAAATAAATGGGATGACTAGAAATTACTTAGGGATGCATAAACAGGGAAGAACATGAGAGTGTGAGATTTTGAGATCTTAGAATAACCTTCTAAGGGCATATGAATAAATTACCTAAGAGGATTTAAGTTAACTAAGAGAATTCCTTTAGAGACAAACTCGTAAGTAAAGCTAAACCTAAGTAAGAATAAAGCTAAACCTAAGTAAGAATTCAAAATACGCTTTAAAATGTATTAATTTATTTAACAACAATATCATGTTGGTGGGTCCATGTGGGTGACCATTGATTGGGTTAATTCTTACTTGGGCAAATTGTGACGTATGATGGAATAGTATGTAATGATGATCATACATGATTATGCATAGAGTCCGTATGCATTGTGGATAAATCATATGACATGCATTTGAGGCATGATTGACCGAGTTGTCATGAGAAGCATGATAGAGTCACACATTGTACAAAAAAACGAGAATGTCCGCTGGACTTTGTTAAGGCCGAGTTGCCTAGGAGTTGAATCACACCTTAGTGCGGGTGCGAATAGACACGTGGGGTCCCGTAGATGACCTTGAGGGCGTCGGGCGCGGGTGTCTCGCAGAGGCGCGATGGTAGCTCCTCCGGACCGTGGAGACAGACCGATACACACGCACCGACGATCCTAACCGGCCACGCCCCCATATCGAGATCTTGTGAGAATGCCGCCGTATAAAGCCTTGTTGCGCAAAATGACCGATTATTTTCTCGGAAAGCACTTGTTTTTATGGCCGACGAGATACCGGCATGTCTCCCCCGAATCATTCTCTCCGATGTTTTGTGTCTAGCTCCATGGAGTAGGATCTTGATTATTGAGGGCACATGTGCATAGTGAGTCCATGAATTATCTAGCATACATTGTTATTATAATTGAACTCGTTGTATTTCTCGACATATCCATATATATATATATGATTGCTCTGAAACCGTTCGTTGATTATAATCGCTACTAAATGTTTACTACCATTATTGCTATCATAAATGCTATGTGGGCGCCTCACGCCGTTTGGTTTCTTGATGCTATGACTGGTAATGATGGTAGGATGTCTTACCTCTTTCTTGTACTTTTCTTGCTCTATGTTAATTTTTGGTTAAAGACTATAAGTGGGAACGAAGTTGGATTCCTTTGGATTTTATTGGTTTGACCTATGCATTCGGTGATGCCGTCGCGAAGGAGCTCTTTTTGGGGTTTGTTCGAATTGTGTTCGCTTTGATACCAAGACCCAGTAGAGTCGACGGACCGACAAGCGTATGTGACATGCTTTGGGGATCCGACTTTGACCATGAAGAGGACTGTGATTGAAGACCTTATCTTGTATTTCTCACTACACCGGTGAGCTCTAATTGCCTCACGCATTCGGGATACGATGGAGTGCCCAACTCCTTAGTCGTAGATATATTATGGGTAGTTTGTATTTTATTTTGCATTACCTATATAAAGTGTATTTTTGAGTACATGTATGCTTCAAGGCAATTATCCAGGACTTAAATGTTGTAAATTGAGTACATATTATAATTCAATTTAACTCGGTTGTATATGTAACTACTCATTCGTGGCTCTTATTTTCCTCATATAAGAAATGTTTAATATTTATGGTAAATTTGTTATTTGACAATGTTAGCACGCCGACATTTAGTGACCGTGACATAATGACGATTGTGCATTGGTTATCAAATCGAGGGGTGTTACATTCTTGATCTGCAGCGACATCAAATGTTGATGTCAAGCAGACCTTGTTCTGGACAACATTCTAGACGGCGGCGCAAGGGTTTTGGAAACCTTGTTTCTAGTTGGCGGTGGCATCAAGTGTTGATATCAAGCGAAACCTTGTTTCGGATAGCAGACAGCAGCGTTAAGGGTTCCTCTCATGACATAAAGTGTTTATGTCCTCACGCGTTCTGAAAACCTTGTTTCTGAATAGGTGACGGCGGCTATGAGGGTTCAAGTGTTGATGCCCTAGCCGTGGTCGGGGTGCTGCCCTGAACTCCGTTGCGTAGTGTGTGTTATTCGAAAGCACAATATTCAATTATGTTTTATGACTCACAAAATAATAATGTATTATTGTTTAGAGTTTATAGGTTCTTTATGGTATATAGTGCATGGTTATGGCCTTAGTCCTCTTTTTATGCTTTTGTTAATTTTAAAATATGGCCTGCATGTCGTGCCTTTCTCTCTACATTCTGGTTGTACATTCTCTTCTCATCTAACTCCCCTCGTATATAAACCGAGGTTTCTTTATATTTTGTAATGTAATCTTAATGTGGAGGCAAGAAGGTAGCATCAAATGAGAACGTTGGTGAGAAGCACTTGGTGAAGCTGTTCCCTCTCTATGCTTAGTTAATGATACTCTCATTGGCTTGGGAAAATCATTGCGTTAAGGGCCATAACCATGTCACATTTATTATATGCTTTATATGTATGAGATGCATGGATGATGTTTATGGTATGTTAAACAGTTCAATAAATGGTGAGATCTAATAATAATTATAAAAATTCCCTCAAAGCAAATATCAAGTCATTACGTGATGCCTTCCAATGTGTGACACTCATCAAGACTAGTATCAATTAAGTGTAGGTCTGCCAAAGCAGAATGCCTTTATCTATATTAGTAAGACGCGGTAGGATAAAGGTAATATCCAACTGTCAACCATTGGTACTGACTTAACTAGGCCATTTCAATAGGATTGAAGGCTTAGAGGCATGAAGTTGGGCTTTAGTCCATTAGATGGATTAGAATAAGTGTTATTCACCTAACTATCCAAGAGTTGCATGTGATGTAATTGGAAAGTGTTTCCTACCTAAATAACTGAATTTTGAGTGATCATCCAAAGCTGACTCAAAGCTAGGTGAAATATGGATCTTGGTCCACTAGGAAATCCTGCGATAGGATTTTCCAAGATAATGCTGAGGTTTATTGATTTGAATAAAATAGTGGGAGGCATATTTAATTAAAAACCTCATTAAATTTGTTTATGGCATGATACTTATATTTTGCATATTTTTATTGATAGATTACTATGGCAACAAACACATCAAGTAACTTATCATTACGATCCGTCCTTGAGAAGGACAAATTATTTGGAACAAATTTTCTAGACTGGTATAGGAATTTGAGGATTGTCCTCAAACAAGAGAAAAAGTTGTATGTTCTAGAAGAACTTATTCCTGAGCCACTTGCTACTAATGCCCTTAGAGCTAAAAAGGATGCTTATAAGAAGGATCAAGACGACGCCTTGGACGTCGGATGTCTAATGCTAGCCACCATGAACTCTTAGCTTCAAAAGCAACATAAGAACATGGATGCCTATGATATGATCGTACACCTCAAAAAGCTCTATCAAGAGTAGGCTAGGCATGAGAGATACGAGGTCTCAAAAGCACTGTTTCAGTGCAAGCTGGTAGAAGGAAGCCCTATTGGTGCTCATATACTCAAGATGATTAGGTACACTGAAAACCTAGAAAGACTTGGTTTCCCTTTGGGCCAAGAGTTGGCCACTGACTTAGTTCTGCAATCATTGCAAAAAAGTTTTCTTCAATTCGTCATGAACTACAACATGAATGAAATTGAGAAATCACTACCAGAGTTGCTAAGCATGTTGAGAACTGCAGAGCAGAACATAAATAAAGGCAAAGGTAAGGCCATTATGATGGTCCAAAAGAATAAGGGCAAGACACAGTAGAAGAAGCCCAAGGACAAGTGGAAGAGCAAAGGCAAGGATAAATCCAAGCCCAGCACTTCTGGCTTGAAACTAGTAGGCGGAGTGGCTAAGGAAGATGTATGCTTCCACTGTGGTCAAACCAAATATTGGAAGAGGAATTGCGCCAGATACCTGGATGAACTAAAGGAGAAGAAAGGAAGTGAGATTTCCACTTCAGGTATTTTTGTTATATAAGTCAATTTATCTACTTCTGCATCATGAGTATTAGATACTAGATGTGGGTCTCACATTTGTGTAAATGTGCAAGATCTAAAGAACAGTAGACCATTGGTTAAGGGTGAAGTCGACCTATGAGTTGGAAATGGAGCAAAGGTTGTTGCTTTAGCTGTAGGGACTTATCTTTTATCTTTGCCCACTGGGCTTGTAATTTAGTTGGAGAACTGTTATTTTGTGCCTGCTATTAGTAGGAATATTATTTCTGTTTCTTGTTTGGACAAGAAAGGCTTTATATTTATTATAAAAGACAAAAGTTGTTCTATTTATTTAAATGATATTTTCTATGGTAGTGCACAACTGAATAATGGACTTTATGTCTTTGATCTCAAAATGCCCATCTATAATATAAATACAAAAAGGTTCAAGTCAAGTGATATGAACCCATCTTATCTTTGGCATTGTCATTTGGGCCATATAAATGAAAATCGCATCTCTAAACTCCATAAAGATGGATTCTTGAACTCATTTGATTTTGAATCATATGAGATATGTGAGTATTGTTTATTGGGGAAGATGACAAAAAGCCTCATTCACTGGACAAGGTGAAAGGGCTAGTGATCTTTTGGGCTTTATACATAGTGATGTATGTGGACCCCTAAACGTACTGGCTAGAGGTGGTTTTCAATACTTTATTACATTTACTAATGATTTCAGTAGATGTGGATTTGTATATCTTATGAAGCACAAATCAGAATCCTTTGAAAAGTTCAAAGAGTTCAAGAATGAAGTACAAAATCATATTGGCAAGAGTATTAAAATCCATTGATCAGATCGAGGAGGTGAATACTTAAGCCAAGAATTTGATGATCATCTAAAAGAGTGAGGTGTAATATATCAACTCACTTCTCCAGAAACACCACAATGGAATGGTGTTTCTGAAAGGAGGAACTGAACCTAGTTGGACATGGTCTGATCCATGATGAGTTATGCAAACCTTCCAGGCTCCTTCTGGGGACATGCTCTATTAACAACAACTTTCACACGTAACTGTGTTCCATCTAAGACAATTCAAAAGACACCATATGAGATATGGACTAGGAGACGGCTTAATATGTCTTTCATGAAAATTTGGGGCTGCGAAGCTTATGTGAAACATCAAGTTTTAAATAAGCTTGGACCCAAATTAGATAAATGCTTCTTTGTGTGTTATCCCAAGGAAACCAAGGGATACTATTTCTATAATCCTATCAAGGGCAAAGTGTTTGTCGCACGGACTGCTGTGTTTCTAGAAAGGGAGTTTATCTCCAAAGGAACTAGTGGGAGGAAAGTAGAACTTAAAGAAGTTCAAGGTTCACAGAGTAGCAACGAACCAATGGTAGAAATAAAGTAGCCTCCACAAAATGTTATGGAATAGCAACCTACTCTAGTAGCACAAGACCTGCATAGGACTAACAGGATACATCAACCAGAGAGATATGGATTTCTCATGACCCAGCGAGGTGACGTATTGATCATGGATCAAGATGAGCCTGTGACTTACCAGGAAGCCATTATGGGCCCAAAATCTGAGAAAGGGCTTGAGGCCATGAGATCTGAAATGGAATCCATGTATGCCAACCAGGTATGGACCTTGATTGACTCACCTGATGGGGTAAAACCCATTGGGTGCAAGTAGGTTTTCAAGAAGAAAACTGATATGGATGGTAATGTGCACACCTTTAAGGCGGATTGGTGGCTAAGGGTTTCAAGCAAATTCATGTTGTAGACTATGATGAAACTTTTTCCCCAGTTGCGATGCTTAAATTCGTTCGGATCTTGCTTACTATTGCAGCATACCACGATTATGAAATATGGCAAATGGATGTCAAAACTACTTTTCTTAATAGAAATCCTCTCGAGGATGTGTATATGACACAACCTAAGGATTTTGCTTCTCCACAGGATGCTAGAAATGTGTGCAAGTTGCAACGATCTATTTATAGATTGAAGCAAGCTTCTAGAAGCTAGAATCTTTGTTTTGATGATACCATAAAATAATTTGGTTTCATCAAGAATGAAGAAGAATCTTGTTTCTGCAAGAAGATTAGTGGGAGCACAATTGTCTTCTTGATGTTGTATGTAGATGACATACTACTCATTGGAAATGACATCCCTATCCTACAGTCTGTAAAGACTTAGTTAGGGAACTGCTTCTCTATGAAGGACTTGGGCGAAGCCACCTATGTGTTAGGTATCAGGATCTATAGAGATAGATCACTAAGACTACTTGGCCTAAGTCAGAGTACATGCATAGACAAAGTGTTAAGACGGTTTAACATGCATAAATCCAAGAAAGGCCTCTTGCCTATGTCACATGGTGTAAGCCTATCTAAGGCTCAATCCTCTTCCACCTAGGATGAGAGGGATCGCATGAGCAAGATTCCATATGCATCTGTAATTGGATCTATCATGTATGTCATGTTATGTACTCGACAAGACATCTTGTATGCTTTAAGCATGATGAGTAGGTACTAGTCTGATCTCGGTGAGAGTCACTAGACTATTGTCAAGAACATCCTTAAGTACTTGAGAAGGACTAAGGATTAGTTCTTGGTATATGGTGCCGAGGAAGAGCTAGTTGTAAAGGGTTACACTGATGCTAACTTCCAAACCGATAAGGACGACTCCAGATCGTAATCGAGTTATATTTTTTTACCTAAATGATGGGGCTGTGAGCTGGAAGAGTTCAAAGCAGCAAACAGTTGTCGATTCTACTATAGAGGCTGAGTATATTACTACCTACAATGCAGCAAAGGAGACCATTTAGATCAGGAAGTTCATTGCTGAACTTGGCGCTATTCCTAGCATTGTGGCCCTAGTGGACCTCTATTGTGATAATAATGAAGCCATTGCACAAGCTAAAGAGCCTAGATCTCACCAGCGATCCAAACATATACTTAGGCGCTTCCATCTCATTCGAGAGATCATCGATAGAGGAGATGTGAAGATATACAGAGTACCAACAGATGATAACATTGCTGATCCACTGATAAAGCCTCTTACACAGCAAAAGCATGAGGGTCATACTAGATCTTTAGGCATTAGACATATGCCTGATTGGCTCTAATGTAAGTGGGAGATTGTTGGTGTATACCCTAGAAGCCAATATATTTTGACAAGACTTATATATATATATATATATATATATATTGTATTATGCTATTCTTTAATATATGAGACATTTCTTTTATTGTGTTATTTATGATAAACATAATAAAGTCCTTAGAATAGTAAGTTTAATGCCATAGGACATCAAATGGTCGACTTGATCATGAGATCCTATTGGATAAAATTAGAACATTATTCTTAAATGTCCCTAGTCAAGTATTATTGTTAATTAGGATAACAATAATACATTGAGACTAGTATGTGTGTAGACTGATGACCACATCTCATGGGTCATGGATGTGAGATATCAAGTCCACACATGGGTACATAATGGTGTAATGACGTACTGAACTGACCTGCCATGAGAATGCTACATGGATCGTTACGCGAGTGTCATAAGTGATTCTCATAATGACAATGGTGTCTGTGGTCCTTTGACCTAAAATCACTACGATTCTTATATGAGGAGTTGTATGTTTTAATACAATCAAACGTCATATGTAATAATGTGATTATAAAGTTAGTTATTGGACATACTGTGAATCATGCAGAGGGATGTGAGTGACCTACATGGGATTTGTCACTCTTACATAACAGGAGCGATATCTTCGGGCCCCCTGATTGAGTGAGACTGCGAAATGCATGGCCATGCTCAAATGAATCAATATGAGATATTGATCTCATTTGTTATTACAAAGTCTAATCGACTATCAGGAAAAGAAGGATTGAACTATATAAGGGTGATGCATTCCATGCCTTGTGTTCAATCTAGATATCTTGACAAAGGGACTAAACTACACGGAAACATAGGTCACGGAAAGGTTATGTCAAATCACTGACATGCTTATTACTTGGGTAGTAGCGATGCGTTGCTAGATACCGCTCACTGCTTGTAATATTAAAATGGGATTTTAATATTACTTTCAACGTTATGAGAACCTGCAGAGTCACATATATAGAGTAGAATAAATTGGAGTAATAGATCCAAGTTGGACTTATCTTGAAATGTGAGCCAGACACATAACAAATGAGTTTAGGGTTACATAGCTTACCTTGTTATTGCTCACACTCACTTAAGGCAGTCACTATTATAAATAGTACTACTAAGGGGCTGCTAAGTATAATAACATAACCCTAGCCGCACCTATAGTAACAGGGAGTGAGAGAGTGACAAGTTTCTCATCTCTTCGCAGCTAGCATTGTGTCTGAGACATGAGGCTCCTTTTGTAGACGTTGGATGTTCATGAGTCTATTTGTGTGGATACCGCAGAGACATCGTCACTGTTACGGTGTTGGTGATTCACGTCATTTGCGTTTTCATCTTGCTTCAAGAGGTAAATTTTAAAACATGGATTATGGTCTTTTCGCATAGATCCTTGGTGGGAATTTTGCTTTTCCACTACGTGATGTATCTGTGATTCCTAACATAAACTCAATGGAAAAACCCTCTAGTGCTTTGACTTTTGCCTTGTAAGTTGAGTTTCCAAGTCCTACATTGGTCATAATCCTATAAAAGATTTCAAAAATGATAGAATTAGATGACATGATCTGGGTATGCATGGAAGGGTAGTTGATTCCATCAGTGCCTTGAGGTGAGCTAATGCTGGAGCAATTGAAGCCTTTGCTCCCAATTAGTATACCAATGCTTGTATTGTTGTAACCTTCCTTGCATAGGAAGGCAATATAGGAGTCCTTATTAATGTCATAAAGAAGGCTAGGATCCAATGCTCTTATTAGGTTAATCTATCCTGAACTAGATCCCAGCTCTATCATATTGTCTTTGATTCTCATGGGAGTGGCTAAATCATAGAGGATAAAATAGATTAGAAACTAAAAAATTTTCTTGTTCACCAAGAATATCATAACTCAATCATATACTAATACTTATAGACAAGGGAAGAACCAGAACAATTCATATGGGTTCAAATTATTTATATACTTTAAATTTAGCAAAATATATAACTTTTTTTCTAAACGAGATCTAATTAACCAAAATATATAGAGAAAAAATTACACCTGTAGGGATAGGGCTACCCCCCTCAAGTTCTATTATTGATAGCATATCAAGGGGATTATTAGTGTTTGGAGTGGAACCTATGACTTTCAAGCAAAGTACTTTGATCCTGAACAACTGAACTAACCTCTCTTAGCATATAATTCTAATTTCTACTAAGGAAAAGGAAAAGAACTTTCATAATCAACACTTGACAAAAGATGATGAATTTTCATTTAGGGGTTCTTACTCGTGGTCATGAGAGTAGATTTGATTGTAGTAGGACTCTATTTAGGGTGGAAGGATTTGATATAGGAAGCAGCGGCAGTGGCATGTGGACATGCCATACATGTTCCTGATAATATATTAAAATTGTTGTGACAGTTGTCTTTAGGGTTGCCTATTAGTGTTGCTAGTTTGGAATAAACATCTAGTATGTCCAGTCCCAGTGCAGCCAAGTCAGGCTGCACATATAGAATTAAGAAGTTCAAAAGGCACAATCTAAAGGAAACAGAAGGGAGCAATCCAAAAGAATGTGATAGGTAGTGGTTTGGTTGCATCATCAAGTAGGCTTGAATGAGTGGCCACCCTTTTTCTCTTTATTTCAACTAGAGCAACCACTGCCATTGCAACTATAGAGAGTACTAATCCAATTCCTATCCTTTGGAGATAAATGATGCTTATTCCTGATTTGGTCACTTTCCAAGCACATAGGATGATAATGTGGTCATAAATTGGTGGTAGGATCATGATAAAGATCACTAGAAAAGCTGGTAAGGAAGCTGGTGGTACCTTTACGGAACCAAGCTTGGTGTTCATAGTAGTAGCTTGTTCAACAGAGAATGTGGACAACTAAGCTAAGCAGTAGTTCAACATGATGGTGCAAGCAAATACGGGTAGTACATTCAATACTATCTTGGCATCTACTTATTGTATAATGCACTGTAGTGATGAATAGATTGGCTTGTTTACAATTGTACTATTGAGAAATTTGAGGGTATTTGTTGGAGTTTCAGTTGTTGTGTTTGTTGATACAAATTATATGTTGCAAACCAAAGTGCAGGTTGTCTCAAGTAATAAATTATCGGGAGTCCGAGGTCGATCCAAAGGGAATTGATGAAGAAAATTCTTTGAGGTAAGAAAAATATTTGTCACAAAAGTAAAAGTGATAAATATTGTTCACAAATGAAAATGATTTGCTTAGGTTAGGAGATCCACTCTTGGTATATACATTAAGGAGAAGATTATTTATTTTCTAACTCAATTAGAATCCACGCATAATGGAGGTTCCAAGTGGAAAATGCAACATTCAAAATTCATTTAAGGTTATATATGTAGTTATATTATAGTTCCTTTAATTATCCACTAATGTTAATACTTGTAAATGGGTTCAAGCAGTCATTGTACCAACCTCTTGTCTACAATGAATCAAGATCTCCACTTTACAATGAGGGTTTCTAAATTAATTAGAAACAAAATACAACACATATAATAATCACTTGATAATATATCATTCAAGCACAAGAAAGAGATTGTTCTAACCTTATTTCATTACCAAAAGCTTCACCTTTCACCTAAGCAAAATAAAAATTAGTTACTCATGAACAAGAAGAAAGAAAAAGAGAAAAAGAAGGAGATGATCATAATCTCTATTTAGAGCAAAAGAAAACTACAACAAGAGAAACAAATGTTGCAATAACATGATCTTGATCTCTTAACCAAGATGTCATTAATGAGCAATTAATGCTGCTTTTTATAGAGCATGAAGAGTACAAAATGATAATAGAGTTATTTGTGAATGAGTGAAAAAAGACAATAGAGTTGTTTGATGAGTGTGGATGAGTGAAAAATTATTGTCATGCTTGTCTCTCCACTTACACAAACCAATTCGGTGTCTAACTCCCTACTGTCTTCATATGACTATAACTCTATCAAAAAGTCACCATTTGGAAAAGTGGTCTTCATGAAAGTTGAAGAGTTTTGTCTTAACTTTCCAATGGAAATAGTTTTAGTCCAATCTGACTCATACAGCCCAACTTATGGCCCAATATTTGTACACTACTCAAGTTCCATATACAGCACCTTTATTCTGACTTCCAAGCACAATCTGACCCAATAGACAATTGATTCAGCTCTTACGTTCTTCATCAAAGTTGTAGATTTGGGTTTTATCTTTCATTTGGGCTTAATTTGGCATCTATTGAGCTCCTACAATTCAAGATATAGGCTGATGAGTGTGCAGAGGTCAAGCTATCAAGATCAACATTTTGGCTCTTGGTTCCACTTCAATTTAAATTATCCAAACATGTGATTTAGCTCTTGAGGTCTTCATGAAACTTGTAGAGAATTGTCTTAACTTTCCTATAAGACTAGAATCATATCAATAAAATATTTTCAACTCAGATTAAAGCTAATTTAATGAACACTGCCAAATAAATAAATTAAGGCCAATTCATACGATAATTCCTTCAATGATCCAATTAGGCTCAATATCATAAAATATGATAGAACCAACTTAATTAAGCTCAATCGAATCTTAAGAAGCCTAGTGAGAAGATTATTAAATGAATAAAATATATTACTATCAAATTGTCCCACACTTAGCTTTTGCACTTTCAGGAAAAACACATAAGACTAAAACTAGGGAATAAGGAAAAACAATACAAACTCAAAAGCTAAAAACTCTAAAAGACTCAATTTCCAATGATATTTAAGAATGCAAAAGTTTATAAGCAATAAGAACAACCAAAGATTCAAGGGATCGAAACATTTATGAGGTAACGTTTCTTCACATCTCAAACCAACAAGCAAGGAAACTTCAATTGAAAAGCATGAGTCAAGAATGATAGATCATCACAAGATTCATTCTTAATCCCTTATATGTTTGAAAGGTAGGTATTTCACTCAATTAAACCCTTGAAAAATTGCACTATCATAAGCTTGTTTATCTTCTACTTCTCCACTACTCAAAACACATGCACACACAAATCAAGAGGACTTTATTCAAGGTTGTAATGGGGTCAAGGGAAAGGAGGGGATAATATGGATATGACAAGTTACATACTAAAGAGAATAAAAGAGTATTAGTGTTGAGTTCAAATAACAAGCATGAAAAGTTCATCCTAACTAAACATAATGAAAATTCTCTTTACATATTCTTTTTCCTTCCTTTTATGCCTTGTTGGCCTTTCTTTACACATATGTTTTTTATAAATATTTTTTTTTTCAATTGGACACTCTTTCCTTTTTCACCAACCATTTTACACACACACCCCTACACTTATTCTAGAACTCATTCAATAACAAAGTCAATGCTTTCTTATTCCCTAAAGTTGGGTAAGAATATGATTTTTTATTTAAGGCGTGTAATGAGCAAGAAATAAGGAATGGTCAAATAAGCTCAAAGGGGTTAAGCAAAGGAAAATATGCAAGGTTGACTATTTGGTTAAAGTAGCTATTTCAAGAAAAATGTCTCAATCATATTTATGCATGCATATGAAAATGTAGCCTTGAAAAGAATCAAAGCAAGTTCTAGAGTAACAATTCCATAAGTGAAAATTACAGAAGAAAGAAGAGAATGGTACAAATGTTCAATCCATTCATCAATAGGCTCAAAATCTCACAAGGCATACATCTATCATTTGTAATCCACTAATTCAATATCCATAACCAAGCATGTGAATTTTAAGAAAGAATACAATTTATTCAATCATACTATAATACTTCAATTTCAATTGCTTCAAAGGATGTGAGAGTTCATTCACTTGAATCTTTCAAAAGAAATTAAACAATAAAACTTCATTACTTCAACACAAAATAGTTACTTCCTCAATTTAGATGTGTCTCAAGAGTAAAATTACTTCAAGAGTAAAATTTACCCCTTACTCTGTCATACTTAATTGGTTTTGCTGTTAGCAAGTTGCTGTCAATCATATTAATAAACATACTTCCCCAAAAAAAAATTTTTGTCAACTATCCTTCCCCTCAACCAGATCACAACATTGCCCCCAATGTTTAAATATAGATGAGTAAAGGATAGAAATATTACCTATTATGACAATTATTAAAAAGAGAAACCTGACACAAATTTAAACAAAAACAAAGTACGATGAATAAAACCAAAGGTAAAGGGAAGTTATAGATGGAGTGTCAGATCAAACCCACGTTCCTTGCTGCTTCCCTCTGACCAACCTATCTGAGCTAATACTAGATCGGGTTCATAAACAAAAGCTTGTAATTTATTAATTAACTCATCGATAGTGGAAGCAAAGATAAGGATTCGTCTTATTGAATGTGTGATAAAGTTCTGTTCCACAACATGGTTAAGAAAAGATAACAAACCATCAAAGAAATTATTAACATTCAACAAACCTATGAGTTTATGGTGGATGTTTAGTTAGGCCTAAGAGACAATTTGAAAAACTTCTATCAAAGTACCATAGCCACCTGGTAAGGCAATGAATGCATCGTAATTGTCAAGCATTTTAGCCATTCATACATGTATAGTTTATACTCATAGTTCCTCCCCAATTGTCTTTCTAGTGATGTTCCTTTGAGTTAAAACTCTAGAAATGACACCTAAAACTTAACTGCCTCCTATATATACAGTGATTGATACAACCCCCATTAATCCAATGCTACCTCCCCCATATACTGCATGAATTTTCCTCCCAGCCGGCGCTCGACCAAGAGTGCTTGCTTCTTTTACAAACTTTGTACCCTTCCCAAAACTTGACCCACAAAATACACAAATATTTATAAATCGACAAATAGAAGCTCCCTCCATTTCAAAACTCACCCTCCCTTTGAATGATTATGAGTTGGATGAAAATGAAGAAAATGGAGTGTTTAAATAGGGAAAAGAATGGAAAATGTAATGATAGCACCTATATGGATAGTTGGCTGTTATCAAAAAAATTTGAAATTAAGAAAAATAGATTTTTTTCTCTTTTTTTTCTTTTTTTTTATTTCTTTATTTTTATTTTTATTTTACTTTTTTAAAGATAAAACGAGAGCTGGAACCAGTCCAAAACTGGAGGTTAGGCTCTCACGCCTATTTATTTAACAAAGATGGCATATCTTTATACTACTTGTCATTAGTGTAGTAAATAGAACTATCGTGGGTTCCCTTCTAGTCATAGAGCCAGTGTTTTCACAACGACCTTCTAGTTAAAGAAAGCAAATATGTTAAGTGGAGTGCATTGAATATTGGCAATCCTATTCTAGGTCACTGATAGCCATCTCAAGTTAATGAGAGGATCAAGCTTAGTTGCCTTGTAACGCTTTCGGCTAACACGGGATGTTTCTTTCTATCCATCAATCCCACAGTGCCTTAATGGTAAAAATTAGGTTAAGATACGGCTCTCTATAGAGATTACACACAGACCTTATTTAAGGACTGGCGTGCGAGGTCCAATCTAAGTCAATGATGGGTCTAACCCTAAGGCTAGGGGCTCTCCATCCAATTAAGGACAGAGTACACGAAAGTTCACCCTTTATACGTCCAGTAATGACTTAAATGCCTTCTATAAGTCGAGGATAAGCTTCTCATCTAATTTTCTTATAAATTGGCAAGCAGGATCTTTTTGAGTCAGATTCCCAAGACTGTAATGCTTATGTTCGTCTTTGAACAGATTCCACAAATTAAGAACTTCACGATATATAACTCCACAAGAATATGTCTCAAGAGTCAATAAGATATCATCTAATGACTCCTTACTCAACCCATTCTTAATAAAGTTTATTTTATCTTCTCGATTTGTGGAAACCATCCCTAGGGAACGACATCGCTTGTTACAATTCCATCGTGTACATTTATGACAAACTTGTAATCTTTTCACTATTTTCCTTTTAAAATATGAACTTTTACTGAGACCTGACATGTACGAGGTAAATGAATTTGAAAATTCACCTGCCAAATGGACCTTTTGCTTTAATTATCCACCGTATACTTTCGAGATGCCCTTATGCATTAACATTCTCAATCTTTCACATCTAGCTTTGTAGATTTTTGTTAGAGCATTTTGAGGAAGAGAAGAAAAATATTTTCTTAAATTCGAAAGAATGACATCCATGTTAAAGGAGAAGGAATCAGTTATTATCAAAAACTAAAAAATAAACCGACTTGAGAGCCACAGAGTACCGTTATCCACCACCAAACCAATGCCACAAAGAACTACAAAAAGAAAGCCACAAAATTAAAATAAATTCTTCTCGTAACAAGGTTTTAGAAAGGGAAATGGATTCTACCTCAACAACTTGGTTTTCTAGAAATGGTTTGAGTCTTTGTCCATTGACCTTAAACACACTACCATTCCTAGGGTTCTCAATGTCTATGGCTCTATGAGGATACACATGTTTGACAACAAAAGGGCCACTCCACCTAGATCTCAATTTTCCAGGGAATATGTGAAGATGAGAATTATAAAGCAGAACTTTTTGACCAATTTCAAAAGATTTCCTTAAAATTGATTTGCCATGAAAAGTCTTTGCTCTAGCTTTATAAATTTTTGAGTTTTCATATGCATAATTTCTCAATTCCTAAAGTTCATTTAATTTCAATATGCGTAACTTACATGCATCATAAAGGTTTAGGTTGACAGCTTTAATGGCCCAAAATGCTTTTACGCTCAAGTTCTACATGCAAATAACAAGGTTTTCCATAGACTAACTGATAGGGTGACATGCCTAAATATGTTTTGAAAGCAGTACGGTAAGCTCAAAGTGCATTGTTTAGTCTTAAAGATCAATCTTTACGATTTGGGTTAACCATTTTTTTCAAAATTCGTTTAATCTCCCTATTTGCTAATTCTACCAATCCACTTGTTTGAGGGTAATAAGGGGTGGTAATTTTGTGTGTAATGCCATATTTCTTCATTAAGGATTCAAATGGTTTTTTATAAAAATGTATTCCCCGATCACTGATGATAGCTTGAGGGATTCTAAATCAACTCAAGACATTTTCCTTTAAAAATTTAAGAATAGTTTTATGATCATTGTGTTGACATGGAATCACCTCAATCTATTTTGAGACATAATCAACTGCAATCAAAATATACATAAATCTAAATGATGGTGGAAATGGACCCATGAAATCAATTCCCCAATAGTAAAAAATTTCAATGACAAGGATAGGGTTCAGAGGCATCATGTTTCGTATAGAAATGGAACTCAATTTCTAACAATTTTCATAACTTTTGCAAAATGTATAGTTGTCCTTAAATAAAAGTGGGCCAATAAAATCCACACTATAAGATTTTCACTGCCGTTTTCTTTGAAGAAAAGTAACCTCCATATGCTTCTGAGTGACAAAATTTAATGACACTACTTATCTCACTGTCGGGTACTCATCTCCAAATGATATGATCAGGATAATATTTGAACAAATATAGGTCGTCCTAATAAAATTTTTTCACCTCAATCAAAAACTTCCTTCTGTCTTGGTGCGTCCATTTAGGCGGCATCTTTCCTATTGCAAGAAAATTGACTATGTTTAGCAAACCAAGTCATGGAATTGACAAAAAATAAAAATTCATCGGGAAAAGAATCATTGATAGGTGTGATATCAAAAGGTGAGTCTGTTGTAAGTCTGGACAAATGATCTGCAACAATATTTTTGGCTCCTTTCTTATCTTTTATTATGATGTTGAATTCTTGAAGCAACAAGATCCACCGTATCAACCTAGGTTTGGCATCCTGCTTAGACATTAAATATCTAACAGTTGCATGATCAGTGAAAACAATAGTAGAAGAACCAATTAAATAAGTTATCTAATGCAAAAATTACAGCAAGTAGTTCTTTCTCAGAAGTGGTGTAATTCATTTATGCACTATTTAAAGTTCGACTTGCATAATAAATTATATGAGGCTTACCTTCCTTTCTTTGGCCTAAAACAACTCCAACAGTAAAATTACTAACATCACACAACAACTCAAAAGGCAAAGACTAGCCAGGGGTTTGCATGATAGGAACAGATGTCAGAAGACTAATTAATTTTTCAAAAGATTTCTGTCATTCTTGAGTCTAATCAAATGGTACATCTTTTATTAGAAGATTACATAATGGTCTAGATATGGCACTAAAGTCCTTAATGAATTTTCAATAAAATCCTGCATGTCCTAAAAATGAACGAACTTCCCTGACTGTTTTTGGTGAAGGCAAATGGGCAATTAATTCAACTTTGGCCTTATCAACTTCGATTCCTTTAGAAGATATCACATGACCTAACATTATTCCTAAGGTAACCATTTAATAACATTTTTCTCTGTTTTACACAAGTCCTTTTTCTTCACATCTTTTAAGAACTTTTTCTAAATTATCAAGAAAAATTTCAAATGAATTTCCAAAAACTGTCAAGTCATCCACGAAAACCTCTAAATAATGCTCAACCATGTTAATAAAAATACTTAGCATGTATATTTGGAATGTTGCCGGAGCATTGCAAAGGCCAAAAGTCATTCTTTTGTATGCAAAAGTACCAAAGAGACATGTAAAAGTGGTCTTTTCTTGATCCTCTAATGCAATGGGTATTTGATAATAGCCCGAATAACCATCAAGAAAACAATAGTAGGGATGTCCTGCTACCCTTTCTAGAATTTGATCAAGAAATGGCAAAGGGAAATGATCTTTCCTAGTGGCAGCATTTAATTTTCTAAAATCGATACACACACGCCAACTGGATGAGAATCGCATAGGTATTAAATCTCTTTTTTCATTTTCAACCACTATTATTCCAAATTTCTTAGGCATAACTTGTGTAGGGCTTACCCACAGGCTATCAGAGATAGGGTAAATAATTCCAACATCAAGTAATTTGAGAACTTCAGCTCTAACTACCTCTTTCATGTGTAGATTTAATCTTCTTTAAGGTTATTGAGATATTTTAGCATTATCCTCTAAATGTATTTTATGTGTACAAATTAATGGATTAATATCTTTTATATCCTTTAATGTCCATTTACCACTGGAAAGCTTTCTTCTTCTCTAAAAAATATGTACTTCAACCAAGCAGGTAATGACTTTATTTCCAGAGTGGGTACTTTTTCATGAGTATTATCATTCATGAGTTTTAGCTCTTTGAATCTTGACGTTCATCCTTTGTATTCTATTACTTGTGTACAATGAAGCAAATAACATATTTCATAAATATTATCATCTAATTGCATACTTAAGTCAAATGAATTGATTAAACAAATTTCTAATAGGTCAAAAGAACTCCTTGTTTGAAGATGATCATCTATAATGGCCTCACTTTCATCTTCATCCTTCTTTTCATCATGGATTTCCTGTTGTTGGTTGCATGTGTTGAAAACATTAAGCTCCAGTATCATATTTCCAAATGTTAGCTTCATCACTCCATTTCTATAATTTATTAAAGCATTAGATATTTCTAAAAATGGGTGACTTAAAATAATAGGAATTGATTTACAACTATTAACCATAGGTTCAGTTTCTAAGATAATAAAATCCACAGGATATATGAATTTATCAACTTGTACCAATACATCTTCCACTATTCCTCTTGGAAGTTTAACTGATAAGTAGAAGAGTTACAGAAGTTAGTTTTAACTCACCCAGGTTAAGTTGCTAATAAGCTGAATTTGGAAGCAAATTAACACTAACACCAAGATCAAGTAAAACTTGTTCACTTTTATGCTCTCCAATAATGCATGAAACTATAGGACAATCAGGATCTTTATATTTTAAGGCATTATTGTTCTGAAGAATGAAACTTACCTATTCAGCCAAAAAGGTTTTCTTTTTCACATTTAATTTTCTGTTAACAGCGCACAAGTCCTTCAAAAATTTGGCATAAGAGGGAACCTGTTTGATAGCATCTAATAGAGGAATATTGACCTTCACTTGTTTAAATATTTCAAAAATTTTAGTGTTGTAGTTCAATTTCCTTGAATTGTTTAATGCTTGAGGAAATGGAGGTGAAGACAAGAGTTTGGTCTCCTTTTGGCCAGGTGGCTTATTAACCTCTTCTTTCTCTTGGGGAATTAGTTCATCATCTCTCACAAGGTTCAGGAATTTGTTTTTCAACAACCTTTCCATTCATAAGAGTTATCACTAATTTGACTTGATCTATTTGCTAACTTTCTAAAATACCCTCATTTAGACTGTACTGACCCTTGGAATTCGGTTGAGGTTGAAAAGGAAAATTTTCTTTCTCGTGAATGGTAAGTGCAGAAGCAAATTTAGAGAATTAATAGCACAACGACTATGTTGTTCTGCATTGTTTTCTGGTGTAGGAAGCACCAAATAACTAATTATGCAGCTTGTATAATCGATTATTGGTGCATGGTAGAGAAATAGAACACAACAATAATCGGTTAGCAATGAAAGCTAACCGATTATTATGTTATGGCAGAGAGTTGTTTTAAGCCATAACTGATTAGGGGAAAGTCCCTAATAAGTTATTGTGGATGACCATAATTAATTTTTAGGTATCATAATAGGTTATGTTAAGCAATAACCAATTACTAAAGGCCCCTAACCGATTATGGACAGTTCCAAAGTCAGAAATGGGCTTGATCTAATCAACTTTTAAAGAGGAATAAGAGATGGGGACTTAAGAAAGCATAGTTTATCATTATTGGGCTTCATGTAATGCTTGTTTAGGCTTGGAAATGAATACCCATGATCGAATAGAGACTCTTTTGCATATTTCTGGTACGTATAGGAAATGTTTAAATCCTAGACCAATCAAAAGTAATGGTTTGCCTTGGATAAGTGTCTAGCACCATTAGTAACTCCATGTTACTTGAGATATCACTTGAAATGAGTGATGATGTGGTGTTTAGATGCATGTATGTTTGGATGGTCTGGTAGTATTATTCTTTGAGTATCCGTTGATGATGTGCACAATCATTTAGGCCAAGGGAGATAAGTGGGGAGTCCAAAACGTTCCTTTGAACCTAGATTCAGCCCTAGCTTCTCAATAGTGCCAAGGTACATGTAATGTAAGGATGTATTTTCCCTCTATTTACCACAAAATAACACACTAAACCTGCATTCCTAGTTAAACAACTTGGTTCTTAAGTGAGCTGAGTATGTATGTATGAATGTATACTAACTTGGTTTCTTTAGTTACTAAAGTATAACCTTGTAATGCTTTAAACGTATATTAATTAGCATGTGTTAAGATTATGTTTAATATGATATGTATGACTTGTTTTGGTTTACTCATATTGAGAATTGTTGATTCTCACCCAGCTGTGTTGTCATGTAATTCCAGGTGAATGTTCTTCGAAGAAAAAGAAGAAATAATAGTTAAAAGACTAGTGTAGCTTTAGTTTTCTTCTGTTTTTAGTTTAGAACTTGTATTATTATACCTATTTTGTAATGTAAACCTAGCTATATAATACTTCAAGCCCTTTGGGAGGCTAATGTTGTATATATGCATTTTGCTATGTATTCATGTTTTCTGAGTTTCATAAGGCTCTCTATAATGACCCCTTGTGGTGATTATGGATATATTTTTATGCTTCTATGTAAGTCGTGACCTTGTAATACTTTTTTATCTCTTTAAATGTTATTTATATTGAGATATTAGCATTAGGACGTTACACCTCCAACCTGGGGCATTTTGTCCTCATTTCTAAGAAAATCTTCTGAGTTGAAAGATAACCTTCTTGGTGTGACCAATGAAGGTGCCACCGTGTCGGGGTCATTTCGGGTGAGGTCCATCTTTTGCACACCTCCCCAGTGGAGTGGCCAATTATTTTAGTACAAATTTGAAAGGATTAATAGTAGGATGATTGATTAAGGAAATGATGAGAATGGGTTCATAAACTTGTGAGGTATGAACAAAATGGACAAGGGGACCCTGATCCTAATGGCTTGATATAGAACTGGTAAAGCATCCATGGTTTCTTGTGAGAGGATGAGATGGAGAATCCCGTGAAGCTCAAGATGCTTGGGATTATCTCTCTAGGTTTTCTCTCTCTCTCTCTCTCTCTTTTTGTCTCTGCCATGCAAAACCATACAAGGCCTTTTATACATATGGTCCTTATCATCAATGGATAAAAGGTATTTATTATTAGGATTGTGACAAGACTTCTTTATAGGGATTTGTGATATGAAATTCTATGATACTAAGGAAGTAGTGTTGTCACCCTATTAACTACTGTGGTTCATGTCAAAAGGCTAAGGTTTACTGTTTCAAGGGAATCTTTATTCCTTTTGGTGATAGTTAATTAACAATATTCAGGTTAGAACTATCGAGAGCATACTTATTGCTTCAACGCTCTGGGCATCATGAGACGCATGTCACCCATCTAACGATTGCCATGAAAGCTCTAGATCTCGAGGGCTGAGACGCCTCTAGGAGTTTTCCTTCACCCAAAACCTACCAAGCCACAAAAAGGGATCAGAGTTCCCAGGTCCCTAAGCTTTTCATGCTTAACCAGGGCATCATCTTCTATACCCTGGTCAATACACGTCTGCTTTCCTTTATTCCTCTTTTACCCTTCTAGTCTTGTTTCAACTATCTAGTTCGAAGGGAACTCGGTCCAAAACAATGAATTCAATTCCTTCATTGCCATCTCTCAAATTGAATAAGTGTTTCTCTAGTTTTCAAACTCTCCTACCACTGATATCACTTTGTTAGAGGATTACTCACTTTTTAAGAATTAAACTCCAAAGACAACGGGCATTTGTAAGTACTATATATAGATGATCTAGTTACTTGAATCATAATAAATATTATATACGTAAATCATGATAGATGCTAGATACATAAACTATCAAATACAATGTGCATATACACACATTCTGTTAGAATTTTTTATTTATGGATTAGCATAAATCATATTATAATTTTATAAAACCCAAATTAATTGGATGTCAAAATTATTAGAGCATTTTGTTTAGTCCAAACTGTGATCAGTATTATTAATGGGCCTATTGTTCTTAAAGCTCTGCTCTTATGTGGGTTTTATTTTATAGGTCCTGTATATGAGTTTGCCATAGTAGGTAGGTTTAACCCATTTTAATTATTCTATATATACAGGAAGAGGCCCTTATTCCTAATCACTTTAGTGCGTATAGTTGCCCCATTGATACTGACGTGTGAGTGATTATTGTGAGATAGAAATAGTATCTCTCTCATCGAGATTACTTTTCAGGGTTTAAATAATGACTTCCTCATCGACGCCTTTTCAAAGTAACCCTAAAACTCTTTATATATATTGATATGTCATAAATATTAGGATTAATAGATCTGATAATTTTCTTTCAATTGGTATTAGAGCGGTTTTAATCCTAATTGTAAATATCAATTTTTTTTATTTTACCTACAAAATATATGAGATTTAAAATTATAGAAATCTGAAATATTATAGTATGTGATATATGATCTTCAATTCAAAGTTTTCTTTGAAAAATTGGAGGATCACATCCTTGATGTGCTGTGTCAGCGTGCTTTTTGTCAAGCATCCTTGATCTTCAATTCAATGCCCGATTCTTTTCTCACGCAGCACTGTGCACAGCGAAGTCATTCAACCTTTTTTTTCTTGTTTTTCATGGATGCTCCTCTTATTCGTTTTGGTTTTCTTCTCTATTAAATGGAATCTCATGTACAGTAATGAATTTCAAAATTTGTTTGTTTTGAAGTTGTGTATAATACAAAATTTTATTGAGATAATTTTGTTTATATTATCTTAAGTCTAAAATAAATAAATTTGTATATTAAATTAGAATATTGTGAATTCACAAAGAATTTTATTTATTTATTTTTATGCCTATTTATTATTTATTCCAAAATTTTTAGAGATTGAAATTATTAAAAATATATGGTACTCTTCTCTTTTCTATTGAAAAATTTTATGTATTATTGTGATGTTTCTAGGCATGATATATATTACACACTCTTAGAGTTGATGTTGTTTAGTCACTGAAATAATTTTTCGTGTTATTTTGTGCATAAATTGATATATAATGATTTGAAAACTATTTATTTTGTTTTTAATTACGCAATTTGATTCTAAGAGTTGATGTTTGAAGTATTGTGGTACTGTTTTGAGACACTTTTCATGATTGTGAGCTCGCCTTCATGAGACCAAATATGTTGAGGTGTCATTTTGTTGATATTTTGTTAATAATGTTGCATTGGGGATTATGTTGATAATGCGCTTTCCCTATCAGTTTGCCTTTATTAATGTAATTTTTGATGATTTGTTAAGTGATACTATTTTGGACACATTTCATGATTGTGAGCTCACTGTCGTGGGACCAATTATGGAGGATGTTATTTTGTTGATAAAATATTGTTATGTTGTGGCTTTGGGGATTATATTGATAATGCGCTTACCCTATCAGTTTACCTTTATTATTGTGATTCTTGATGATTTATTAAAGGCATTAAGGTTTTGACCTTTAAGTTCTAAGTATCCTTTTGGTACTAGCTTTAAGGACATGATTTTGATGTCTGTGGGAGTCTACTCATGCGTTGTACTTCGGAACCCTTAAGCAGGATTGCAATTGCATGGGAAAACTCCATTATGGTTATTTGCTCAAATATTGTACATGTTGATATGCTTGACAAAATCTCCCTTTAATGTATCATTCTTTTAGCTTCATCAATGCAAATGAGTGCTATAACAAAATTGAATGGGACTAATTTTGAGGACTGGGTAGATTCTGTGAAATTGTTTGTTGTCGTCTCTAATGTTGATGCTGCTCTCATTGAGAATGAACCTTAGAGACCCACAAATGCATCTTTCACTGCAGATAAGAAGAAGCATGAAAGGCAGATTCAATCCAATAAAGTTTATTTGATGACCATGAAGTATAGCATGGAAAATACTATTAAAAGGAGTATTCCTGAAACAAATAATGTTAAGGAATTTCTCAAATCTGTTGGTGAGAAATTCAAAAAGTTTGATAAAAATTGAAATGGGCTACTACCTCTCTTTGTTGACAAAGACTACATGTGATGGTGTGAGTGGTGTTCGTGAACATGTTTTGAAGCTTGTGAACTGGTACAATAAGTTGATGTCCATGAAAGTGGAGTCGGGAGAGGATTTCCTGGTCTGGCAAGTATTTGAGTCTCTTTCGACTAATTTTGATGTTCTGAGAACCACTTACAACGCTCAAAAGGAGGAGTGGGTTATTGATGAGCTTATATCTATTCTTACTTAAGCGGAGTAGACCATAAAGAAGGGCAAGACCCATAGTGTTCAGTTTGTTTCTGACAAGAATGATGGCAAGAAGAAAAGATTTACTAAAGGGAAGAACAGTAAGCCTCAATTTAAGAAAAAGTGGAATGATAAGCCTGGATATCGATTTAATGAAAATTATAAGTTCTGTGATATATATAGGCATAAGCAGACTGATTGTTTGAAGTTTAAAAGCTAGCTTGAGAAAAATAAAGGTAACCCCTTGGCTCTAGTATATTTTAAATCAAATCCAGTTGATGTTCCTTCAAATACTTGGTGGTTAGATACTGGTTATTCATGTTACAAATTCATTGTAGGAATTTAGAAGCAAGAGGAAACCAAGTGAAGGGAAGTTAATAATCACAGTAGGAAATGAAATGTTAGTGTAAATCGCAAGTGCATGATTTTATCAAGTAGTAAAATTATCATTCCACTGGGACTGAGTTGATGATCACCAATTACGCACAATTATGATTATCTAGACGAAACCAATGATGCAAAACTGTAGTGATAGAACAAGGTCGCAGAAAATAAAATCCAAAAAATAACAAAGAAGATCAACTTTGGAATTGAATAAAGGAATCAGTTTTAAAGACTCTAGGATTTAGGTTCACCACGGTGGTAATTGAAAAATCTGTAATCTTTCCCCTCTTACCAAACTAGATTACTTTTGAAGTTGAATTATCTTAAAGAATTATTGTTTCCTTTCAGAATACAATAACGTATCTAATCTAATCCGATTCTTACTTTCACAACAATTTGATTAGAGAAGACCCTGTAAGAACAAGATAATTCAAAGAAAGCCTCAAGAGAATTAATCTACTTTCATGATTTAAAAGCTCAAGTTCAGTTTCTAGGTTCTGAAATCAAGGATCACCTTTCAGTTCTTTCCCTAATATCAAAGAATCATGCAAACATGTGGCCAAGCATATTCACAAACAGTTAGTGTGCTAAAAACTGAATCAAGAGAAACTAGCATTAAAGAGGTAAGAAATTCATACATCAAATATTGTCAATACATAACCAGGTTACTTCTAAATCCTAGAACAAAGAACTACTTAAACATGTTTATCAAAATACAAGCCATAAGAATGAACAAGAGCATTCAGAAAAAACAGATTGAAATACAACAAGAAGAATAGAAGAAAAACTCTGATTGACTCTTGTTGTTTCTCACCAGTTGCTCTTGTCCGATCCTCTTTTTTTTTTCCTTTCTTGAGTCCAATGGTTATTTATATCCTCCTCTCGTCTCCCCTTTCAGGTCCTCTCTTCGTTTTCCTCTCTTCTGTTCAGCTTGTACCACTAAATTCCCCAATAAATGAGCAATAATGCATATTTACATGTGTTGACGCTCCACGATCCACGGCCGTGGCAACTGCCACAGGCTAGCTGTGGATCTTACTGACTTATGCGTAAATGATCTACATGCTCCACGGCGTGGCAGGTTCCATAGGCAGGCCGTGGAGCTTGCTGACTTGTTTGTTTCTCTCCAACAATAGGTTCCATGGGTGTGGTAGCTTACCACAGGCTGGTGTGGTTTTTTTTGCACCTCCTCTTCATATTTTAGTGCTTCAAAGTCCCAAATCCATTCACCTATGGAATATAAAAAATAAAACGCAGTCATCTGAACTAACGAAATAGAAACCTAAGATATATACAAAAAATCAACACTAAACATGCAACAATTAAATGCTAACTAAGATAAAATTATATGCATGTTTGACGCACATCAAACTCCCCCAAACTTAAGACATTGCTTGTCCTCAAGCAAAACATGTGTGAATGAACAAAACATGACAAATAAAATAAAGTAATGACTCATTATCCCTGGTAAAACATCTTATCTTATCATGTAATGGCATTCAATAAGCACAACCTCACTATACATTTCACTGTGACTTAACTTGTGAGTACCTCAGTGCAATAGCGCAAGTGTAATTAACCCCAAGGCATTGGACACTAGGTCAAGTTGTTTATTTTTTCCATTTTATTTCGCCAAATTCCCTACTTAGCAGGCACCTACCTACTAACAAGGCTCATCCCCCCTTTGTGCTTTGCACCTTCCACACTTAGTCTCAAAGGAGCACTTGATTTCAAGATTGACAAGTATTTCCCCAGTAACCAACTTGGTCTCAAAGGAGTACTTGGTTGCCTTTTTGCAACATACAATCAATATTTTTTTTCAAGTGTTTCTCCAGTAACCAAGCACAGTGGGGGTTCTCTTGGGAACTAAAGTACTCAATTGATATTTTAAGACTTTCCTTGGATACCTCAACACTTAGAGTCAATTGTTAAGTGACAAGAGGTTCTCACAAGGCAAGACAAAACAGTGAAAGGTCAATCCAAAAGTACTCATTGCATACCATCACAGATATCAAGGAATAATGTGCCAAGGAAATGAGTCAAAGCAAAAACAAAATATTAAGATGCTTGCCATTTTTTTTATATATGCATGATAATTCAAAGCAAAATAAATGGATGCTAAAGATGCAAAACTAGAATTGAAATGCAAAACTGAATGCTAGAATGCACTAACTAACTCCCCCAAACTTAAAACCGACATTGTCCTCAATGTAAATAGAAGCAAAAAGGAAATAATCAACACATAACTTACTAAGGTGGTAGAAAATGGCCCTGGGACAAGTGCCAGTTATAAATAGCCTGGACCATCCCCTCCATACTCTGCAGACGACCATCAGTAGCCTGCCCCTGCTGTTGCAACTGCTCCATCAGTAGGCGCTACTGCACCTGTTCAGCTTGAATAGCTTTAATAGAAGTTTGGAGCCTAGTATAGGCATCCTCTGAATTACTTGAAGAAGAAAAAATAGAAGGTCCATAGGGGCTAACCTATGGGGCTTGGCGAAGAGGGTGTTGCTCATTCAAGGGTTGGGGATCATTACCACCAGGATGGATCCAGTTAGCTGGATTTTGGATAGAAATACGCTCAGGGTTAGGTAGTGGGAGGCCAGCCTGACCATTAATACATAAGCAATAGATATCATGTTCCTTAATAATCATCTTAAAAGCAAGACATGACTCTAAATCGATCCGGGTACTACCTGTGGCTTCTTGAAGGCCATCTAAGTCATAATCAAAATAGAG
The DNA here is from genome assembly GCA_029884595.1 of Ormosia semicastrata. Classification (NCBI taxonomy): domain Eukaryota; kingdom Viridiplantae; phylum Streptophyta; class Magnoliopsida; order Fabales; family Fabaceae; genus Ormosia; species Ormosia semicastrata. The sequence goes on along the minus strand of JAQQTO010000047.1, from coordinate 34,259,820 downwards.
GGCTATCAGGGTGATAAGCCCCCCAACAACAATCTTACCAGCTTGAGCCTTTCCTACCTTAGCAAAATGTTAGGCTAAAAAAGATCCAGAATCTATGTGGATCTCATTGAGCATGGCCCACAAAAAGAGGAGCTCGTCCTAATGGACCGCCCCATCACTGTCTCCGCGCCCAAAAATAGTATGTGACATAACACGGTGCAGATAACAGAAACAGGGATTTTCCATAGCAGTGGCCTTATTCTTAGAGGAATCATAAGGGCTCCCCTCAGTTATTCTGCTCCAAAAAGTCTCAGCCCGAAATTCCTTCGAGGTTCTCCTTTCCCTTCCCGTAGGCAACCCGAAAATGACATTAAATTATGCCAAGTTAAGTGTGTGTTCCTTGTTGAAGAGACAGAAAGTGATTTGTCCCTCTGTGCATCCTTCCCCATACAACACATTAACATCAATGGAACTCAGGAACTCAAATGTCAATTTGAGATAGGTGGGGTATCTCATCCTAACAAATTCAGTCCAGCCTACCCTTCCTATCATCCAATCAATATCTTCCTTAAGTTCCAAAGCATTGAGCACATTATCATCTAGATATCTGGTGTTGACAACTTTTCTTATGGCCAACAGATTATACCTAACTCTCTGTTCATTATCTTTAAACTCTATGCCATAAGGATTAGAGGAAATAGGATTACCTCTAGAAGTGCTGTTCCCTTTGCATCTTGCCTTAGAGCTCGAACTAACTTCAACCCTTTGTCTCTTAGAAGCCATTGTCCCACAAAAATCAACAAAAGCAATGTGCTAAGTGAAAATTGCCCACTTCCTCTTATTGAATTCGAATTTGGGGTTAGGGTTTGAGAAATTGGGGCTTTTTGAATTTGGAGGAATTTTGGGTGAATGAAAGGTGGGTAATGGTGTTTGATGGTGGTTTGAAAGAAATAGGTGGAAGAGTGGTGTTGGTAAACTTTAGGTGTGGCTATGGAGGAAAGAAGAAGATGAATGGTGGGTGTTGGTGGTGGTTTGGAAGTGGAAGGTGTAACACCCCAAATTCTGACTATGTTAATAGTAATAGCAGAATTACATTGTTTTGTATTTTCTGTGTGTTATAAAAATAATTTGACTGTTCTGAGATCATTTTTGATCATTTTGTGTGATTTGCTCCGAGTCAAGAAAATAATAATTTTCTGACCGGGAAAAATCTTATTTTAATTAATTAGAGCTGGGGGATCTTACTAAACCCAATTCTGATTGATATATATATATTAATCTTATAATTTTGATTCTGACTGAACAGAATTCTGAATCAATGAGGACAAGTCAAAATTAGGTGGCTTGACTTTGAATAGTAACTAAGTAAACCTAATTTGGTTAATCTAATGGCCTAATTAACCAGCTTTTGTGAACAATTGTAACAATTTGAACTTCTGCCAATATCCGTCGAAATTGGATCTTCTAAGATAATGTCAATATCCGTCGAGTGAGAATGTCAATATCCGTCGAGTGAGAATGTCAATATCCATCGAGTGAGAATGTCAATATCCGTCGAGTGAGAATGTCAATATCCGTCAAGTGAGAATGTCAATATCCGTCGAGTTAGGATGTTAATATCCGTCGAGTTAGAATGCCAATATTCGTCGAATTAGAATTTCTGACCATACAGTACTTTTGTCGGTTCGACACTTGGAAGATTTCTCCAACGTCAATACCCATTCGTCGAATTAGGATTTCTACTGACCTTCTAGTATATTCGACAGTTTTTAATCTTCATTCGACAGAATTTTCATTAGACAGAATCTTCATTCGTTCAACAGAACTTGACTTTTAGTCATTCTTGGGAAATAATGTTCTCCTATCTTACATCATTCTGTCATGTTATTTTTCGTTGAAAATTGCCCTTGAAACTCACGGCCATGCAGCAGCTTGGAGGGGGTTCTACATGATTCTTGAACAATCCAAAAGCCTTGAAAGTCAAGTGAATGACGTAAGCCAAGTGCTAGTCCATGTGCACTCAAAATAGGATATTTTACTTTAAGTAAATCCTAATTTCTCTATGCTTATCCCATGGCAGCAGCACTCATAATTTCACTCCCACAAATTACATTTTCTCTCACATCAAAAAGCATTCATTTTTTTTTCTCAAAAATCCCACGAACCTAAGCATCAGTTTTTCCTTCCTTTTCTCTCCATTGGTTCGGCCAAGCACCCTACAAACACCATCCATCACCTATAATTTTCACTCTCACCATTTCCTAAAGCTAAACAATATTCTATACACTTTTCATTTAGAAAGTTTTCCCAAAATCACATCCTAAGTGCTTCAAAATCCCACTTTTACCTTACTTTCCTAGAGGTAAACTTTGGTTTTTATGGTTTAAATTCATGTTTATGATTTTCTAAGCCATGATTGTTTCATGATTTGTTATTATTAAGCTTTGTTTTGTGATTTTACTAATTATTTTAGAATTGTTAGGAATTGTTGTGAGCCACACGAAAATTAAGGAGAAGGAGGAGAGCTTGAAAAGCTTATCTTCAAGAGGTAAGAGGGAAATTTAACCTCACCAACCAAGTTTTGGTGGTGTGAGGATGGTTTTGTACGGTGAAAAATCCATAAGGGTTCTTCACCGATTATTTGATTGTGTTTGTGTTGTGTTTGATTATGTTTTTATGCTTGCATGTGTGATAAAATGCTTAAAGCTTTGATATTATGTGTGTATGTATAATTATGAAAGCATGAGAATGTATGTGTAAATTAGGATGTGAACAACATGATGAATCGATTGTATGAGTACTCCAAAGAATATAGAGGCTTACGGCCATACTATGGAAAAGAGGACCAAAGTCCTTACACTGATGAATTAAAATGAGAACTGAGCGATTTAAATGAAATTGGAAAAAAAATGAGTATGGAAAAGTAAAATAATTTTTGTAAGAATTAAAGAAAAGAAATAATAATTTTTGAGAAACAATACCATTACTGATTTTTAAAGGGGTTGTACCGCAAATTTTTATAAAGGAAGGACTAAATTGTAAATATTATGTAAATAAAGGGACATTGTATAAATACTTATTTTTAGAGGGGTCATATTGCAAATATTATTTTTCAAGGGGTCAAATTATAACTATTTTATAAAAGAGGGATGATTTTGTAAATATAAATTTTATGAGGGATTATTTCGTAAATATTAATTTCTGAGGGACAATTTTGTAAATATAAATTTTATGAGGGACTATTTCGTAAATATGAGTTTTTGAGGGACTAGTGTGCAAATATGGAAAAATAAAGTGAATTTTTAGTATTATATGAGAAAAATAGTATTTTTGGATTTAAAACGTAAGAAAAATATTTACGCGATTTGAAAACGTTGAAAAATCACTACGCGATTTTGAAAAGGCGACAAAATTGAGTCGCAATTGAGAAAATGTGAAAATATGACTACGCGGTTGAAATATAGTAATTATATTGTTAGATTATTGTGTGGAACCCGATTTTGTGATATGAAATAGAAATGTGAATAGTGCATAGTACATGCATTGGAAAGGTCCGATGGACTATATGAGGCTAGTTGCCTTGGAGAGACTACACCTCTTGAGTGGGTGCGATATGCGTAGTGTAAGTCACTCGATGAGGCATTGGGGTGCGGGTTGCCTACAATGGGCAGTTGGTAGCTCTTCTATGCCGTAGGTTAGACCGACGCAACACACCAGTGATCCTAACCGAGACACTATCCTTAATCAAGATCTAATAAAGACTGTCGTGTATATGCTAGATGTGCAAGACTTAGCACGTGGTCCGAGGCATGTTGGTACCGACAATTATTTTCGATCACTCTTTTCGACCTGAGTTGTAGCTCCATGGAGTAAGAAATTGAGTCTGTGTGCATACATATAATGATAGAGGGTATTATCGTAATTTCTGTTTATGATAATTGTTTTATTGGTTATTTGATTATTGATAATGGCATGATTGTAATTATGGTATATTACATGTTTTATGATGATAATGATGTTAGTGGCATAACTGTAATTATGGTATGATAGCTGTATACGATATTGTATGTGTTTATCTTCATTGCTACCATACTGGTATTGACGTAGGTGATCTCACCTCTTTGTATGTATGTTCTGTATTATATTTATATTTGTTAAGACGTCGAGCAAGAGATAGAGCGAGAAATTGAGGAGGAGCAGATTCCTACTGAGGACGTCGAGTTTTGAAGAGATGGAGATGCCTAGTTTCCTTGGCTACCTGAAGCTGACATTTGTTGGAGGAGATGAGGCATGGACTGTAGATCTAGAGAGAGAGAGTATATACTATATGGGAGACCTAATATCCATTAGGCAGTATTGGGGAGCTTACTATCGTACACCCAGTGCGATTAATATGGTGTCGTCTGCTCGGACACCTGTCCGTAGGACTGCACCTCATGATGGATTCCTGTATGCTGAGGAATTTGAGGAAGACCCGTCTGAGGGTTCTGCTGTGTAGTAGGACTTGGGCAATATAATAGTTTAAGTTAAAGTTTAAAGTTGAAATATTTTGAAAGTCTAGTTTGTAAAATATTTAAGTACGACAGTACTAAAGGCTTGTATGTATATATATGATGTAAATTATTTGTGACAATGTTGTTATGTTTTTATTATCTGTTAAGTTTATCTTATTATCATCAAGAAATTTTATAACTCGTATTTATATTACAAGCACAATTTCCAATTGAAGGGTAATTTGGTAATTAAGTAACATAAAGTGTGGCGCCCTAAGGAGGGTGTTACATTAGTTAGTATCAGAGCCCAAGTTAGAGTCTTTTGGGTTTGTGGTTTGGTCTATCTTGTCTAAGTTGTGTGATTCTCTGTAATTATTTTCCGAAAGAAAAACAATATTGTTTGATGACTGACCCTCACTTTTCTTTGTGTTGTTCAGTCTGATTGATAGAATACGAAATGGCTGGACGCGGAAGAGGACGCATGAATGTGAGGGCAGCAGCTGGAAATGCCGACGATGACAATCAGAATATGGCTGCAGCTGTAGCAGCAATACAATGAATGGCTGAGGTTGTTGCACAGCAGAACCAAAAAGAAAATGATGATGCTCACAGCTTGTCGAAATTTTGGAGGAACAACCCACCGAAATTTCACGAAGAGTTTGATCCAGAGAAGGCTGATCTTTAGATCAAGGAACTGGAGAAAATATTTGAAGGCATAGGTTGTATTGATGAGCGGAAGCTTACTTTCGCCACGTTTGTGCTAGTCGGTGATGGAGAGGCTTGGTGGGTAGGAGCCCGTAGATTAATTCAAGCTGAAGGGAGAGTTGTGACATAGCAGCTCTTTAGGCAGAAGTTTCTGGGGAAGTATTTCCCAGCCAGTGCTCGACATGCTAAGGAGATGGAGTTCCTTAGTCTAAGGCAAGGGGCGATGACTGTAAGTGAGTACGCAGCAAGGTTCGAAAGCTTGTCTAAGTTTTCGAGGTACTTCCAAATGCATCCAGATGAGGAGTGGAAGTGTAGGAAGTTTAAAGAGGGGCTGAGGCTTGACACCAAGCGAGCTTTAGCAACTGTGGACATTGATCAGTTTCCGGTATTGCTAGACAAGTGTCGAAAGGTCGAGGAGATTGATCATCTGCAAGAGGCTAGAAATAAGAATTTTGGACCAGCACGATTCCAAAGGGGGAAGAGTAGCGGTGGCAACCGTTACCAACAGAAACCATATACTAAACCAGCAGTAAGTCAGAATCGGCAACAATCGTTTGGAGGAAGTTAAAGTGGCAATAAAGCAGTTTTAACTAGAACTTCTGCACTTAAATGTTTTAAGTGTGGGAAAGGACATCTCACCAGGGACTGTCAACATAAGGGGGTGATTTGTTATCGATGTGGGAAGCCTGGACATTTCTCTAGGGAGTGTGATCAACAAAAGGCGGAGCCATCAGTGGGTAGTGTTCGTACTGCAAGGCCACAGGCGGGTGGTCGAGTGTATACTATGAGCGGGGAGGAAGCCGCTAAATCCGAGGACTTGATAATGGAGGAGTGTGCTATTGAAGGTAATCCTTTAACAGTATTATATGATTCAGGAGCAACGCATTCTTTCATTGCATGTGATTGTGTGGAGCGTTTGGGATTAACTGTGACTACATTGCCGTATGATTTGAGTGTTAGTACTCCTATTGATAAGCCTGTGATAACTACAAAAGTATGCTTGAATTGCCCTGTATCTGTTAGAGATAGGATCTTTCATGTGGATTTGATCTGTTTGCCTCTTTCCAAGATTAATGTAATCTTAGGAATGGATTGGTTGTCTTCCAACCATATCTTGATAGACTGTGCTAGCAAGACATTAGTTTTTCCTGAGGTTAAGGATTCTAGATTCCTAACGGCTACTCAAATGGAAGCTTGTTTGAAGGAAGGAGATCAAGGATACTTGTTGATGTCTTCTATGGAGGTTCAGTGTGAAGATGTTTTAAAGGATATCTTTGTAGTGAATGAATTTCTTAAAGTGTTTCCTGAAGATATACCTGGACTACCGCCGGAAAGAGAGATCAAATTCTCTATTGATTTGGTACCTGGAGCTGGACCTATATCTATGGCGCCTTATCGGATGTCGCCAGTAGAATTGGCAGAACTTAAAAAATAGTTGGAAGATTTATTGGAGAAGCTGTTTGTCAGACCAAGTGTATCACCTTGGGGAGCTCCAGTGTTGTTGGTAAAGAAGAAGGATGGGACTTCTCGTCTATGTGTAGACTACCAATAATTGAACAAGATTACAATCAAGAACAAATATCCACTACCAAGGATCGATGATCTAGTGGACCAATTGCGAGGAGCCGTAATATTTTCTAAGATTGATTTATGTTTTGGTTACCACCAGATACATGTGAAGGTGGAGGATATCCCGAAGACTCCTTTTCGGACACGATATGGGTATTACGAGTATCAAGTGATGCCTTTTGGTGTGACTAATGCACTTGCAATATTTATGGACTTCATGAGCCGGATTTTCCGTTCATACTTGGATAAGTTTATTGTTATCTTTATTGATGACATCTTGATTTATTCTCGAAGTCAGGAGGAGCATGTTGAACATCTCAGAGTGATTCTCTAGATTTTGAGGGAGAATAAGTTGTATGCCAAGTTGTACAAATGTGAATTTTGGTTGAACGAAGTACAATTTTTGGGGCATGTCATATCGGCAGATGGAATTGAAGTTAATGCTTCAAAGGTGGAGACAGTTGTTGAATGGGAGAGACCGAAGACTGTATCGAAAATCCATAGTTTCATCGGATTGGTCGGTTACTATCGATGATTCATAGAGGGGTTTTCCAAGATTGCAGGACCTCTTACCCAACTTACACGAAAGAATCAACTGTTTACATGGACTGAAGCATGTGAGGAAAGTTTTCAGGAGTTGAAACGATGACTGACTACTTCACCGATTTTGATTCTGCCTGATCCGAATGAACCTTTCGAGGTATATTGTGATGCTTCGTATCAAGGGTTAGGTTGTGTACTTATGCAGAACCGTAAGGTTGTGGCGTATGCATCGAGGCAGTTGAAAGTGCATGAGAGGAATTATCCGACTCATGACTTGGAGTTGGCAGTAGTAGTATTTGCATTGAAGGTATGGAGACATTTTCTTTATGGGGCAAGGTTCACTGTTTTTAGTGACCATAAAAGTTTAAAGTATTTGTTTGACCAGAAATAGTTAAACTTGAGACAAAGACGTTGGCTCGAGTTTCTGAAAGATTATGACTTTTAGTTACAGTATCATCCCGGGAAGGCGAATGTTGTAGCGGATGCCTTAAGTAGGAAAACGCTTAATGCTTCTGTTATGATGATGAAGGAGAATGAACTGATAGAAGAGTTTCGGGATATGCGATTATCTGTGAAGTTGACACTAGGGAAGATGTGTTTGAACATGATCACTATTTCGAATGACTTGATGGATAAAATACGAGAAGGACAAAACAGTGATCAGTATTTGCAAGAAGCAAATGAAGCAAGAAGTCAAGGAGCAGAATTGGAATTCAGTGAAGGTGTCGATGGAATTCTGAAATTCAAGGGGAGAGTTTGTGTACCAAACGATCCAGAACTTAGGAGATCAATTTTGGATGAAGCTCATAAAAGTAAATTGAGTATGCATCCAGGAGCCACGAAGATGTACCAAGATTTGAAACAACTATATTGGTGGCAAGGAATGAAGAGAGATGTAGCTGAATATGTATCATCCTGTTTGATTTGTCAGAAGGCCAAAGTGGAACACCAGAGACCATCAGGAATGTTGCAACCTTTGCCTATTCCAGAGTGGAAATGGGATGTCATAGCAATGGATTTCGTCACGGGACTACCGAAAACTAAAAAGAGTCACGATTCTATATAGGTAATTATTGATCGGCTTACAAAGTCGGCACACTTTTTACTGATTAATATTAAGTACTCAATGGAGAAGTTGGCTCAGGTGTACATTAATGAAATCGTCAGACTTCATGGTGTACCATCCAGTATTATTTCCGATCGAGATCCGCGATTTACATCAAGGTTCTGGAACAGTTTGCAGAAAGTGATGGGAACGAAGCTACGTTTGAGTTCTGCTTACCATCCACAAACAAATGGTCAGCCAGAAAAGACGATTCAGTCATTGGAGGACTTGTTGAGGGCTTGTGTTCTAGAGTAAACTGGTTGTTGGGATGAATTTCTACCGTTGATAGAGTTCACCTACAACAATAGTTTCCATTCGAGTATAGGGATGGCATCCTATGAGGCATTATATGGAAGAAGATGTAGAACACCATTGTGTTAGTACCATGATGGTGAAAGTACTGTGGTAGGACCGGGATTTGTGCAGCAAACTACTAAGAAAGTGAAGATGATCCAAGATAAGATGAGGACAACTCAGACGCGGCAAAAGAGTTATGCAGATAAAAGACAAAGACCGCTTGAATTTGAAGAAGGTGACCATGTATTTCTACGTGTGACGCCTATGATTGGAGTTGGACGAGTAATCAAGTTGAGGAAGCTCACTCTGAAGTTTATTGGACCGTATCAGATACTTTGTCGGGTAGGTCCGGTAGTTTATCAAATTGCACTACCACCGTTCTTATCAAATCTTCATAATGTATTTCACGTATCACAACTACGGAAATATATTTCTGATCCGACTCATATCATCGAACTAGACATTGTACAACTGAAGGAGAACTTGACCTATGAGACGTTCCCAATCAAGATTGAAGATCGAAGAATCAAGCAGCTTCGAGGAAAGGATATCGCATTGGTTAAAATGGTATGGAACGATGTAAGTGGTGAAGCCACATGGGAGTTGGAAGAGAAGATAAAAGAGCAGTATCCACTTTTATTTAGAATATGTATGTCAAGTTTCGAGGATGAAACTTTATTTTAGAAGGGGAGAGTTGTAACACCCCAAATTTTGACTATGTTAATAGTAATAGCAGAATTACATTGTTTTATATTTTCTGTATGTTATAAAAATAATTTGACTGTTCTGAGATCATTTTTGATCATTTTGTGTGATTTGCTCTGAGTCAAGAAAATAATAATTTTCTGACCAAAAAAAATCTTATTTTAATTAATTGGAGCTGGGGGATCTTACTAAACCCAATTGATTGATATATATATATATATATATATATATATTAATCTTATAATTTTGATTCTGAGCAATTGACTCAACCAATGAGAACAAGTCAAAATTAGGTGGCTTGACTTTGAATAGTAACTAAGTAAACCTAATTTGGTTAATCTAATGGCCTAATTAACCAGCTTTTGTGAACAATTGTAACAATTTGAACTTCTGCCAATATCCTTCGAAATTGGATCTTCTGAGATAATGTCAATATCCGTCGAGTGAGAATGTCAATATCCATCGAGTGAGAATGTCAATATCCGTCAAGTGAGAATGTCAATATCTGTCAAGTGAGAATGTTAATATCCGTCGAGTTAGGATGTCAATATCCGTCGAGTTAGAATGCCAATATTCGTCGAATTAGAATTTCTGACCATATAGTACTTTTGTCGGTTCGACACTTGGAAGATTTCTCCAACGTCAATACCCATCCGTCGAATTAGGATTTCTGCTAACCTTCTAGTATATTCGACAGAATTTTCATTCAACAGAATCTTCATTCGTTCAACAGAACTTGACTTTTAGTCATTCTTGGGAAATATTGTTCTCCTATCTTACATCATTCCGTCATGTTATTTTTCATCAAAAATTGCCCTTGAAACTCACGGCCATGCAGCAGCTTGGAGGGGGTTCTACATGATTCTTGAACAATCCAAAAGCCTTGAAAGTCAAGTGAATGGCGTAAGCCATGTGCTAGTCCATGTGCACTCAAAATAGGATATTTTACTTCAAGTAAATCCTAATTTCTCTATGCTTATCCCACAGCAGCAGCACTCATAAATTCACTCTCACAAATTACATTTTCTCCCACATCAAAAAGCATTCATTTTTTTTCTCAAAAATCCCACGAACCTAAGCATTTGTTTTTCCTTCCTTTTCTCTCCATTGGTTCGGCCAAGCACCCTACAAACACCATCCATCACCTATAATTTTCATTCTCACCATTTCGTAAAGCTAAACAATATTCTATACACTTTTCATTTAGAAAGTTTTCCCAAAATCATATCCTATGTGCTTCAAAATCCCACTTTTACCTTACTTTCCTAGAGGTAAATTGTGGTTTTTATGATTTAAATTCATGTTTATGATTTTCTAAGCCATGATTGTTCCATGGTTTGTTATTATTGAGCTTTGTTTGTGATTTTACTAATTATTTTAGAATTTTTAGGAATTGTTGTGAGCCACACGAAAATTAAGGAGAAGGAGGAGAGCTTGAAAAGCTTGTCTTCAAGAGGTAAGAGGGAGATTTAACCTCACCAACCAAGTTTTGGTGGTGTGAGGATGGTTTTGTACGGTGAAAAATCCATAAGGGTTCTTCACCGATTATTTGATTGTGTTTGTGTTGTGTTTGATTGTGTTTTTATGCTTGCATGTGTGATAAAATGTTTAAAGCTTTGATATTATGTGTGTATGTATAATTATGAAAGCATGAGAATGTATGTGTAAATTAGGATGTGAACAACATGATGAATCGATTGTATGAGTACTCCAAAGAGTACAGAGGCTTACGGCCATACTATGGAAAAGAGGACCAAAGTCCTTACACTGATGAATTAAAATGAGAACTGAGCGATTTAAATGAAATTGGAAAAAAATTGAGTATGGAAAAGTAAAATAATTTTTGTAAGAATTAAAGAAAAGAAATAACAATTTTTGAGAAACAATACCATTACTGATTTTTAAAGGGGTTATACCTTAAATTTTTATAAAGGAGGGACTAAATTGTAAATATTATGTAAATAAAGGGCCATTGTATAAATACTTATTTTTATAGGGGTCATATTGCAAATATTATTTTTCAATGGGTCAAATTGTAAATATTTTATAAAAATGGGATAATTTTGTAAATATAAATTTTATGAGGGACTATTTCATAAATATTAATTTCTGAGGGACAATTTTGTAAATATGAATTTGATGAGGGGCTATTTCGTCAATATGAGTTTTTGAGGGACTAGTGTGCAAATATGGAAAAATAAAGTGAATTTTTAGTATTAAATGAGAAAAATAGTATTTTTGAATTTAAAACATAAGAAAAATATTTACGCGATTTGAAAACATTAAAAAAACGCTAAGCGATCTTGAAAAGGTGACAAAATTGAGTCGCAATTGAGAAAATGTGAAAATATGACTACGCGATTGAAATACAGTAATTATACTGTTAGATTATTGTGTGGGACCCGATTTTGTGATATGAAATAGAAATGTGAATAGTGCATAGTACATGCATTGGAAAGGTCCGATGGACTGTATGAGGCTAGTTGCCTAGGAGAGACTACACCTCTTGAGTGGGTGCCATATGCGTAGTGTAAGTCACTCGATGACTTGGGGGCATTGGGGTGCGGGTTGCCTACAATGGGCAGTTGGTAGCTCTTCTGTGCCGTAGGTTAGACCGACGCAACACACCAGTGATCCTAACTGAGACACTATCCTTAATCAAGATCTGATAAAGACTGTCCTGTATATGCTAGATGTGCAAGAGTGAGCACGTGGTCCGAGGCATGTTGGTACCGACAATTATTTTCGATCACTCTCTCCGACCTGAGTTGTAGCTCCATGGAGTAGGAAATTGAGTCTGTGTGCATACATATAATGATAGAGGGTATTATCGTAATTTCTGTTTATGATAATTGATTTATTAATTATTTGATTATTGATAATGGCTTGATTGTAATTATGGTATATTACATGTTTTATGATGATAATGATGTTAGTGGCATAACTGTAATTATGGTATGATAGCTGTATGAGATATTGTATGTGTTTATCTTCATTGCTACCATACTGGTATTGGCGTAGGTGATCTCACCTCTTTGTATGTATGTTCTATATTATATTTATATTTGTTAAGACGTCGAGCAAGAGATAGAGCGAGAAGTTGAGGAGGAGCAGATTCCTGCTGAGGACGTCGAGTTTTGAAGAGATGGAGATGCCTAGTTTCCTTGGCTACCTGAAGCTGACATTTATTAGAGGAGATGAGGCATGGACTGTAGATCTAGAGAGAGAGAGTATATACTATATGGGAGACCTAATATCCATTAGACAGTATTGGGGAGCTTACTATCGTACTCCCAGTGCGATTAGTATGGTGTCGTCTGCTCGGACACCTGTCCGTAGGACTGCACCTCATGATGGATTCCTGTATGCTGAGGAATCTGAGGAGGACCCATCTGAGGGTTCTGCTGTCTAGTAGGACTTGGGCAATACAATAGTTTAAGTTAAAGTTTAAAGTTTAAATATTTTGAAAGTCTAGTTTGTAAAATATTTAAGTACGACAGTACTAAAGGCTTGTATGTATATATATGATGTAAATTATTTGTGACAATGTTGTTATGTTTTTATTATCTGTTAAGTTTATCTTATTATCATCAAGAAATTTTATAACTCATATTTATAATACAAGCACGATTTCTAATTGAAGGGTAATTTGGTAATTAAGTAACATAAAGTGTGGCGCCCTAGGGAGGGTGTTACAGAAGGTGAGGGGAAGAGTGGTGTGTGTATGGTGAAAGAGGAGATGTGGTGGGGGTGATTGGCTTGGTTGGTGGAGGAAATGGTGGAGTTTTGGTGAAGGATGGGAGCTTGGGACGGTGGCTATGGAGGAAAGAAAAAGGTGAAGGAGAAGAAGTGAGGGGAATGAGTGAGTGGTTGTGCCACTTAAAATAGCTTTTGGGCACGATCCACGGCGGTGGCACGTTCCACGTCTAGGCCGTAGAGCTTACTGACTTGCCTTTTCTTTTATTGCTAAAAACTGGAACATCAGCTTACCACGGGTGTGGTATGTACCATAGGCAACCTATGGAGCTTTCTGACTTTGGCAATTTTCCCACGCACAAGGCACCACGGCTGTGGCAGCTGACACAGTCTGGTCGTGGTCCTTACTGACTTTGAGGCAATTTGCTACCCATTTGTAGCAGAGATGGGCCACGGGCGTGGTATCTACCACAGGCAACCCGTGAAGCTTCCTGGCTAGCCCAATATTCATCTTTTGAAAGTTTGACGAAGTGCATTTGATTCTCAAGTTCAATTGGCTCAAGCCGAGCTTTGCTCCTTGTAATAATCCTATAGAAAACAATGAAAGATCATTAATGAATGACTAAGAAAAAATCAAAATAAAAAAAAACTTAATTCAACAAACCAAGAAATGAAAAATTTAATAGAAATAAACTTGGGTTGCCTCCCAAGAAGCGCTTATTTATGGTCTTAAGCTTGACCCCTGTAATTCTTAGTTTGAAGCATTTGGGTTGAGAAGGTTGTGCATCACTACTTTCTCGATAGGTTCATCAACAAAGTAACTCTTCAACCTTTATCCATTCACCTTGAAAGATCCTGTGACTTTGCTCCATACCTCTACAACTCCATAAGGAAACACTTGGCGAACTTGAAATGGCCCGGACCACCTGGACCTGAGCTTACCTAGAAATAGCTTTAATCTTGAGTTGAAGAGCAACATAAGATATCCTTCTTTGAATTCTCTATGCAAGATATGCTTGTCATTCCAACGCTTGGTCTGTTCCTTGTAAGTCTTGGCATGTTCATATGCTTCAAGCCTTAGTTCGTCCAGCTCATGAAGTTGTAACTTCCTTTTCTCCCCAGCTGCCTTCATGTCAAAGTTCAATAGCTTGATGGCCCAAAATGCCTTGTGTTCTAACTCAACTGGAAGATGACACGGCTTACCATAAATCAACCAGAATGGAGTCATACCAATGGGAGTCTTGTAAGCTGTCCTATATGCCCATAAAGCGTCATCAAGCTTTAAAGACCAGTCCTTTCTTGATTTTGAGACAGTCTTCTCCAATATACTCTTGATTTCTCTATTGGAAATCTCTACTTGTCCGTTAGTTTGGGGATGGTATGGTGTAGCGACTTTGTGAGTCACTCCATACTTCTTCAAGAGGTTTTCAAACTGTTTTTCAATGAAATATGAACCTCCATCACTTATAACCGCTATTGGGACTCCAAACCTTAGAAATGTGATCTTTTTGAATAGCTTCATTACAGTTTTGGCATCATTTGTTGGGGATGGCACAGCTTCCACCCATTTTGAGACATAGTCCACCGCTACAAGAATGCATTTATTGCTACAAGATGACAGAAATGGTCCCATGTAATCAATTCCCTAAACATCAAAAATCTCAACTTCCAAGATGGTGTTGAGAGGCATTTTATGTCTCTTGGACATATTTTCAGTTCTTTGACAACTGTCACAAGAAAGAACATACTTACGAGCATCCTTAAAAATGTTAGGCCAATAGAACCCAGCTTGTAGGACTTTTGCAGCTATCTTTGAAGTACTAGCATGACCTCCATAACTGGAAGAGTGATAATGATAGAGTATATTGTCAACTTCATCTTCCGGGATACACCTCCTATACACTGTATCAGCACATCTCTTATAAAGAAGTGGTTCATCCCAAACATAGTTTTTCACATCAATAAAGAACTTCTTCTTTTGTTGATAGCTGAGTTCCGGTGGCAATACTCCACATGCGAGAAAGTTCACAAAGTCCGCATACCAAGGAGCATCGAGTTGGGCCACAACTAACAATTGTTCATCAGGGAATGAGTCATCAATGGGCAACTCCGCCTCTCCATCTACATGCAGCTCTTGATGCAACCTTGAAAGGTGATCTGCTACCATATTTTCAGCACTCTTCTTGTCCTTGATCTCCAAATGAAACTCTTGCAAGAGTAAAATCCATCGGATGAGTCGGGGTTTGGCTTCCTTTTTGCTAAGTAGATATTTGATAGCCGAATGGTCCGTGTAGACAATCACCTTAGAGCCCATAAGATAAGATCTGAATTTGTCAAAGGCATAAACAATAGGTAGTAACTCCTTTTCAGTGGTGGCATAATTCACTTGAGCATCATCCAAGGTTTTGCTGGCATAGTGAATAGTATGCATCTTCTTGTCCTTCTTTTGGCCCAGTACGGCTTCTATTGCCTAGTCACTTGCATCGCACATGATCTCGAAGGGAAGGCTCCAATCGAGTGTTTGCATTATAGGAGCTGAAATCAGAGCTTCCTTCAACCTGTAAAAAGCATCCAAACAAGCTTGATCAAAATCATATTCAGCATATTTAATAAGCAAGTTTGTTAAAGGTTTAGAGATTTTTGAGAAGTCCTTTATGAACCACCGATAAAAACTAGCATGTCCTAAGAAACTGTGCACTCCCCTCACATTAGTTGGTGGGGGCAATTTCTCAATCACCTCCACCTTAGCCTTATCAATCTCAATACCCCGCTCGGACACCATGTGTCCCAACACTATACCTTCTCTTACCATGAAGTGACATTTTTCCCAGTTTAGGACTAGATTTACCTCCTCACACCTCTGCAAAACTTTAGACAAGTTAAACAAGTAGTTATCAAAACTTGTTCCATACACAGAAAAGTCATCCATGAACACTTCCATTATATTTTCAATAAAATCAGAGAAAATAGCTGTCATACAACGCTGAAAAGTAGCAGGTGCATTGCAAAGACCAAAAGGCATACGCCTATAAGCAAAAGTATCATATGGACATGTGAATGTGGTCTTTTCTTTATCGCTAGGATGTATTGGGATTTGATAAAAACCAGAGTATCCATCCAAATAGCAGAAATACAAATGTCCAGCTAACCTTTCAAGTATTTGATCAATGGAGGGGAGGCGAAAATGATCTTTTCTTGTTGCTTTGTTCAACTTCTAATAGTCAAACACATTCTCCACCCTGTTACTGTCCTAGTAGGGATTAACTCATTATTGTCATTTTTAACCATAGTCATCCCTCCCTTTTTAGGAACTACTTGGACAGGACTTACCCATTCACTGTCAGAGATTGGGTATATCACCCCTGCATCTAACAATTTAAGCATTTCTTTCTTGACCACCTCTTTCATGTTAGGATTTAATCTCCTTTGATGCTCAATAGAGGTTTTATGGTCATTTTCAAGCAAAATTCTGTGCATGCAAACAGAAGGGTTAATGCCCCTAATATCATCAATAGTATACCCAATGACCTTCCTATGCAATCTGAGTTCCCTAAACAATTTTTCAGTCTCAAATTTATTCAGATTTGCATTGATAATCACAGGGTATGTAAAGTTGGGACCAAGAAATTCATACCTTAAGATTGAAGGAAGAGGTTTAAGTTCTACCTTTGGTGCACTTTCTTCCTCCCAATCTGTTAATTTTTGTTTGGGCTCCAACTTTTCAGTTTTGTCTTTTTGTAACTATGGGCATGCGTCCAAGAGATAAGCATACTCACCAATCTCACCATCATCACTTGTTAAACCTTCGCCAATCAAGCACATTTCCAATGGATCAACAGAAGAACATTTAGGCGCTTCCTCCTTTAGTTCCTGCTGTAACAAATCTATCCTACAACAAAGATCATCAATAAAAGGTTGTTTTACAGCATTAGACAAATCAAATTCAACTTTATCATTGCCAACTGTCAAAGAAAGTTTGCCATTTTTCACATCAATTATGCCTCCAGCAGTGGCCAAGAAAGGCCTTCCAAGATGATAGGGATTTGAGAGTCCTCCTCCATCTCTAAAACCACAAAATCAGCCGGCACAAAGAACTTATCGACTTTAATGGGAACATCCTCCAAAATACCTATGGGGTATTTCACAGAACGATTCACCAATTGCAATGAGATTGTTGTGGACTTTAGTTCACCCATCTCCAGCTTTTTACAAACAAATAGGGGCATAAGACTGACACTAGCCCCAAGATCACAAAGAGCTTTATCAAAGCTCATGTTGCTAATTAAACATGGAATTGAGAAACTACCTGGATCCTTGAGCTTTGGAGGTAATTTATTTTGAATCAAAGCACTGCACTCCTCAGTCAAAGCCACAGTTTCATATTCTTCCAATTTTCTTTTATTTGACAAAATATCCTTCAAGAACTTAGTATAAGTAGGCATTTGTTGCAAAGCTTCTGTGAAAGGAATATTTATGTACAACTTTTTCAAAACATCTAAAAATCTGCCAAATTGCTTGTCAAGCTTAGCCTTAGCTAACCTTTGAGGGAAAGGTATGGGTGGTCTATAAGGTGTGGCTAGAGGTGTGTGACTAGGTTCCTCACCTTTTTCCTTGGTCTCTTCCTTATTCTCATCTTCCCTAGGTGGTGGCCTAGTAACCTCAACTTCCTCACTACCATATTTCTTTTCACTCTCTTTTCTTGCCTTAAGATCTTCTAATTGCTTACCACTTCTCAAGGTAACAGCCTTGCATTGGTCACTCAGATTTGTTTCAGGCTGACCGGGAAACCTTCCTGGTGTTCTTGCAGAGGAACTAGCTTGTTGTGCTATTTGGGTCTCTAACATCTTATTATGGATAGCTAGACTATCAACCTTAGATTCTAGTTGCTTAATTGCCTCACCCATGGCATGACCCTACTGCCTAAATTCCTCATTTTGCTTGGATTGAGTCAAAATGAAATTTTCCATTAAGGTTTCCAAATTAGATTTTTGTACCTGTTGTGGAAACCCAGGAGGTGGCCTCGCATTGCTTTGCCCAGCTTGATTCTGATTAGTCCATAGGAGAAGTTAGGATGATTCCTCCAACAAGGGTTATAATTGTTTGAGAATGGATCATTCTGTCCCCTCTGGCTGAAATTATTGATAGCATCAACTTGCTCCATCGGTGCATCTTGTGTAGGAGTAATTCCTAGCTAGCAATCTGCAGTTGTATGCCCTGCTGTACCACATATCTCACAAGAGGCATTATAAGCACAAACAGTATTGACATTAATTTTATCAAATTTCTGAGATAAAGCTTCTACCTTAGCTGCTATAAGATCCCAAGCATCTACCTCATGCGTACGTGCAACTCTTTTGGGATTACCTCTTTCATTCGCCCATTGGTGGTGGTTTAGAGCCACATTTTCAATTAACTTATAGGCCTCTTCCAGGTTTTTATTCATCAAAGCTCCTCCAGTTGCGGAGTCCAATGAAACCTTGGCTTGGTAGGTTATACCATTATAGAACATATGGATGATCAACCATTTCTCAAGGCCATGATGAGGACATTGTTGCAATAACCCTTTAAACCTATCCCAAGCTTCAAATAATAACTCACCGTCTTTTTGAGCAAAGCTGGTGATTTGATTCCTAAGATGAGCAGTCTTGCTTGGAGGGAAATATTTGTCAAGGAAACATTGCTCCAATTCAGCCCATGTTGTAATAGACCCTGCAGGAAAGGAATATAACCATGCTCTAGCCTTGTCCCTTAAAGAGAAAGGGAACAACCTCAGTCGAATAGCATCTGTGAAAGCGCCATTGAACTTCAAAGTCTCGCAGAACTCCAAAAACACCTCCAAGTGAAGATTAGGATCTTCTGTTGGCAATCCTCCAAATTGGTTCTGCTGAATCATTGAAAGAAGCGAAGGCTTCAACTCAAAATTATTGGCTTCAATAGGACATCTTGTGATACTAGAATGTAGCACTCGCGCACTAGGCGCAGCGTAGTCCTTCAATGGTTTATTTTCATTTTGGGCAGCCATGACTGGTGTAGGTTATTTTTGGGCTGCTCTTTGCTGTCTTTGCAGTCTTCTTCTTACTTGAAATGTCCTTTCAATTTCTGGGTCTGCTTCTACAAGTTTCCCAAAATTTCTAGACCTTCGAATACAAGGATTACCTGCTCAACTGCAAGGATATAAACAGAAAATAAATTAGAATCAACAAAAATAAAAGTCCAGACAAACCAACATGCAAGTGAATTGATACCAAAAAACACAGTCTCCGGTAACGGCGCCAAAAAACTTGTTAGTGTAAATCGCAAGGGCACGATTTTATCAAGTAGTAAAATTATCGTTCCACTGGGATTGAGTTGATGATCACCAATTACGCACAATTATGATTATCTAGACGAAACCAATAATGCAAAACTGTAGTGATAGAACAAGATCGCAGAAAATAAAATCCAGAAAATAACAAAGAAAATCAACTTTGGAATTGAATAAAGGAATCAGTTTTAAAGACTCTAGGATTCGAGTTCACCACAGTGGTAATTGACAAATCTATAATTTTTCCCCTTTTATCAAACTAGATTACTTTTGAAGGTGAATTATCATAAAGAATTATTGTTTCCTTTCAGAATACAATAACGTATCTAATCTAATCTAATTCTTACTTTCACAACAATTGGATTAGAGAAGACCCTGTAAGAACAAGATAATTCAAAGAAAACTTCAGGAGAATTAATCTACTTTCGTGATTTAAAAGCTCAAGTTCAATTTCTAGAGTTCTGAAATCAAGGATCACCTTTCAGTTCTTTCCTTAATATCAAAGAATCATGCAAACATGTGGCCAAGCATATTCACAAACAGTTGGTGTGCTAAAAACTGAATCAAGAGAAACTAGCATTAAAGAGGTAAGAAATTTATTCATCAAATATTGTCAATACACAATCGGGTTACTTCTAAATCCTAGAAAAAAGAACTACTCAAACATGTTTATCAAAATACAATCCATAAGATTGAACAAGAGCATTCAAAAAAAAAAAACAGATTGAAATACAACAAGAAGAAGAGAAGAAAAACTCTAATTGAGTCATGCTGTTTCTCGCCAGTTGCTCTTGTCTGATCCTCCTTTTTTTCCTTTCTTGAGTCCAATGGTTGTTTATATCCTCCTTTCATCTCCCCCTTCAGATTCTCTCTTCGTTTTCCTCTCTTCCGTTCAGCTTGTACCACTAAATTCCCCAGTAAATGAGCAATAATGCATATTTACATGTGCTGATGCTCCACGATCCACGGCCTTGGTAGCTACCACAGGCTGGCCGTGGATCTTAGTGACTTATGCGTAAATGATCTACATGCTCCACGGCCGTGGCAGGTTCCACAGGCAGGCCATGGAGCTTGCTGACTTGTTTATTTCTCTCCAATAACAAGTTCCATGGGTGTGGTAGCTTACCACAGGCTGGGTATGGTTCTTTTTGCACCTCCTCTTCATATTTTGGTGCTTCAAAGTCCCAAATTCATTCACCTATGAAATATAAAAAACAAAACACAGTCTTCTGAACTAAAGGAATAGAAACCTAAGATATATACTAAAAATCAACACCAAACATGCAATAATTAAATGCTAACTAAGACAAAATTATATGCATGTTTCACACACATCATGAAGCTAAAGTCAAAGTAGAACATATAGGACTGGTTTCATTAAAGTTATGTACTAGACATGATTTAGTTTTGAAAGATACAATTTATGTGCCTTCTATGTTGAGGAATTTGATTTCAGTTTCTATTTTGGATGGTTGTGGCTACTCTTTCCATTTTAGTAATGCAAAAGTCTCTTTATATTATAATTCTGCTCTTATTGGTTCTAGAATCTTGTCTAATGGTCTATACAAGTTGGATGTTGATTCTCTTTCTGTTGATCAATGGGATTCGAATATCAATAATGTTGTTAGGAACAAGTGTGGTAGAGTTGATAAAAACTCTTCTATATTATGACACAAACATTTGGGACACATCTCTAGGGAGAGAATGGAGAGGTTGATCAAGGAGAATATTCTTCATGATCTGGATTTCTCTGATTTTGATACATGTGTTCATTGTACAAAAGGGAAACTTACAACCAAAGCTAGGAAGAGCGGGGTTACCAGGAGTGAAGGAATACTACAGTTAATTCATACAAATATTTGTGGGCCCATTACTTTTATTACTATGGTGGTTTTAGGTACTTTATCACCTTTATTGGTGACTTCTCTAGATACGGGTGGATTGATTTGCTATGTGAGAAATCTGATTCTTTAGATGCTTTTAAAGCATTCAAAGTTGTTGTTGAATTAAAATTTAGTAAGCAAATCAAATGTGTGAGGTCTGATAGAGGTAGTGAGAACTATGGTAGGTATGATAAAACTGGTAAAAATCTTGGACCTTTTGCTAGGTTCTTACAGGATTATGGTATTAAGGCGCAACACAATATACCTGGTACTCCGCAACAAAATAGAGTTGCAAAAAGGTGAAACCGTACTCTTATAGATATGGTGAGATGAATGCTTAGTCATTCTACTTTTCCAGAATTCTTATTGGGATATGCCTTCAAGACTACTGCTTATATATTGAATCATGTGCTAAGTAAATATGTGCTGAAGACTCCATATGAGCTTATGATAGGCAAATGGCCTACCTTAAGGCATTTCCGTGTTTGGGGTTGTAGGGCAGAGGTGAGACCTTATAAGCTACATTTAAAGAAGCTTGATCCCAAAACCAATAGTGGTTTCTTCATTGGTTATTGTATTGGCTCAAGAGGTTCTAGGTTCTATTGTCCTTCTCATACTACTAGAGTTATTAAATCCGATCGGGGTGTCTATTTTGAAGGTGACTTAGAACATGGTGGAACTCAAGAGCCAGTTATTGTTGATTTCAATGAAGAGCGTGTTGTTGTTCTTATTCTTGTTTATCCCTTTTCAGGGATAATGCCATCTCCTTTGATCTATGATGATGGTATTGTTGATCCTGTTGATAATATCGATATCCCTCAACAAGTTGAAAATAATGTACAGATTCTTGATGTTGTTGTGACTCCACTAAAATGATCTAAGCAGGTTCCTATATCCACTGAGTCTACTAGATTCAAGGACTATGTTGTATACTTGCAGGAGCATGAGTTTAACTCTGTTGAGGATTCTGATCCTATTTCCTTTCAAGAGGCCATGGTTAATCCTGATAGTGCACAATGGCTAGTGGCTATGGAGGATGAGTTAGCTTCTATGAGAAAGAATAATGTTTGGGAATTGGTGGAGTTGTCTACTGGTTATAAAACTGTTGGTTGCAAATGGGTCTTTAACACCAAACGTGATGCTAGAGGTGAAATTGAGAGGTATAAGACCAGACTTGTAGCTAAGGGATATAACCAGAGGGAAGACATTGATTATAAGGAGACTTTCTTACTAGTCTCCACTAAAGACTCTTTTCGTGTTGTGATGGCCTTGGTTACTCATTTTGATTTTGAGCTTCATGAAATGGATGTTAAGACCGCCTTCCTAAATGGTGATTTGTATAAGGATGTGTATATGGATCAACCTGATGGTTTTGTTGAAGATGGTAAAGATCATATGGTATCCAAAATGAGAAGATCCATCTATGCATTGAAACAGGCTTCCAGGAAATGATATTTGAAATTTGATTATATTATTGGCTCTCTTGGTTTTAAAGAAAATACTGTTAACCAATGCATTTATCTTAAGTTTAGTGGGAGTAGATTCATCATTCTTGTTTTATATGTTGATGATATATTATTGGCTAGTAATGATATTGTTTTTCTGAATGAGACTAAGTAGATGTTGACAACATATTTTGATATGAAAGATCTTAGTATTGGTGTATGCCCTAGAGGTCGATATATTTTGACAATACTTATATAT
Organism: Ormosia semicastrata; assembly: GCA_029884595.1. Lineage (NCBI taxonomy): Eukaryota > Viridiplantae > Streptophyta > Magnoliopsida > Fabales > Fabaceae > Ormosia > Ormosia semicastrata. The sequence continues at coordinate 34,236,837 of JAQQTO010000047.1, read as the reverse complement.
ATTGTATTATACAATTCTTTAATATATGAGGCATTTCTTTTATTATGTTATTTATGATAAACATAATAAAGTTCTTAGAATAGTAAGTTTGATGTCATAGGACATCAAATGGTTGACTTGATCGTGAGATCCTATTGGATAAAATTAGAACACTATTTTTAAATGTCCCTGGTTAAGTATTATTGTTAATTAGGACAACAATAATGCATTGAGACTAGTTTGTGCGTAGACTGATGACCACATCTCACGGGTCATGGATATGAGATATAAAGTCTTCACATAGATACATATTAGAGTAATGATGTACTGGATTGACCAGCCATGAGAACGCTACATGGATTGTTACGTGAGTGTCATAAGCTATTCTCATAGTGATAATGGTGTCTGTGGTCGTTTGACCTGAAATCACTATGATTTCTACAAGAGGAGTTGTGTGTTTTAATGCCATGAAACATCATTTATAACAAGGTGATTATGAAGTTAGTTATTGGACATATTGCGAATCATGCAGAGGAATGTGAGTGACCTAGATGGGATTTGTCATTCTTACATAACAGGAGCAATATCTTCGGGCCCCTTGATTGAGCGAGACTGCGAAATGCATGGCCATGCTCAAAAGAATCAATATAAGATATTGATCTCATTTGTTGTTACAAAGTCTACTCGAGTATCAAGAGATGAAGGATTGAGCTATACAAAGGTGACACATTCCATGCCTTGTGTTCAATCTAGATATCTTTACAAAGGGACTAAACAACACGGAAACATTGGTCAAGGAAAGGTTATGTCAAATCACTGACATTCTCATTACTTGGGTAGCAGCGATGTGTTGCTAGATACCGTTCACTACTTGTAATATTAAAATGGGAATATTACTGCTAACGTAATGAGAACCTACAGGGTCACACATATAGAGCAGACTAAAATTAAAGCAATAGATCCAAGTTGGACTCGGATTCAAATGTGGGCCGAACTCATAACAGATGAGTCTAGGGTTACACAGCTTACCTTGCTGCTACTTACAATCACTTAAGGTAGTCATTATTATAAATAGTACTGCTAAGAGGGCTGCTAAGACATATAACAGAACCTTAGCCGTATCTACAGAAACAGTGAGTGAGAGAGTGACAGTTTTCTTATCTCTTTTCGCAACTAGTACTGTGTCAAAGTCGTGAGACTCCTTTTGTGGATGTTGGACATTCATGAGTCTGTTTGTGTGGATAATGTAGAGACATTATCATTATTATGGTGTTGGTGATTCACATCGTTTGTATTTTCATCTCGCTTCAAGAGGTAAATTTTAAAAACACGGATTATAGTCGTTGCGCATGGATCCTTGGTGAGAATTTTTCTTTTCCACTGTGTGATGTATCCATGATTCCCAACACTTAGTGAAGCCTCTTTTGTATTAGGTATTGAGATTCACTGTGACAGAACTCGTGGTATTCTTGGCTTGTCTGAGAAAGCTTATATTGAAAGTATTCTGAATAGATTTAATATGATTTTTTGTAATCCTTGTGCTGCACCTATTCAAAAGGGTGAAAGACTCTCTAATACCCAGTGTCCTCAAAGTGATAAAGATGTTGCTGAAATGGAGAAAGTCTTATATGCTTCCGCTATTGGTAGCCTTATGTAAGCTCAAGTTTGTACACATCCTGATATTATTTATGTTGTTAGCATACTTGGGAGATACTTGAGCAAACCTAGTGTGGCTCATTGGCAGGCTGCAAAATGAGTTATGAGGTATCTACTGGGTACTAAAGATTATATGCTCACCTAAAGGAGGTCGGACTGCCTTGAGGTGATAGGCTATACTGATTCTGATTATGGTGATTTTCCAGATGACTACAAGTCCACATCGGGGTATATCTTTATGTTAGCAGGAGGAACTATTTCTTGGAAGAGTGTTAAACAGACACTTACAGCTACTTCTACTATGGAGGTAGAGTATATACCTTATTATGAGGCTACGCGTCAAGCGGTATAATTGAAAAATTTGATTACTGAATTTCTTATTTGGAGAATATTTTCAGACCTCTTATTATTTATTGTGATAATTCTGTCGTACTGTACTTCTCTCAAATTAATAAAAGCTCTAAGTGCTCAAAGCATTTTGATACAAAATTCATGTTTTTTAGATAGAAGATTCAGGATTTTCAAACTCGTGTTGAGCATATTCCTACAGAACTTATGATTGCAGACCCTCTAACCAAAGGTTTAATTGTTAAAGATTTTGTTGATCATGTAACCTATATGGGTATAGTGAGGTCTTTTGATGTTTTGGGTTAGTGGAAGTTTGTTTTGTAATTTTGGTATGACCTCATTTTATTATTATGTCTCGAGACCTTAGACAATTATATTGTTATTATTATCGTTGCCATATAATATTGTTATTGTTATTGTTATTATCTGCACAGTTTTGTTTATTCATGACATGGCATATTGTGGAGACATTTTGGACCCAATCTCATTTTGTTATTGTGTTGAGATGTTTGTTAAATCTCAGAAAGCATATTGGTCGGATGCTTAGGGCCATTTTGTTGGGAAATATACTTTAATCACATATTGGCATGCAATTTTAGATGTGCTTTCCCACTACCCATATACCACATTTTGATGGGTCGTTGAGATATGAGTATCTTGCATGTAAGATATTAGTACTCCTTCGAATATGATTTTTTGCATTGTTGAGATGCTTATAGTCTCATTTTGGACTAGTTGTTGAGAGTGCCGGCTCGATTTTGACATCATGTTGTGGCCACATAGTGTTTGATTAATCTGGAGATTAAGGTGATGTAATATAACTTATGCTGTCCAAGTGGGAGAATGTTAGAATTTTTTATTTATGAACTAGCATAAATTATATTGTAATTTTATAAAACCTAGATTAATTGGATGTCAAAATTATTAGAGTATTTTGTTTAGCCCAAATTGTGATAAGTATTGTTAATGGGTCTATTGTTGTTAAAACACTGCTCTTATGTGTGTTTTGTTTTATGGGTCCTGTATATGATTTTACCATAGTGGGTAGGTTTAACTCATTTAAATTATTCTATATATATAGGGAGAGACCCTTATTCTTAGCCACTCTAATGCATACAGTTGTCTAATTGATACTGACTCATGAGCGACTATTGTGAGATAGGAATAGTATCTCTCCCTCACCGAGATTGCTTTTCAGGGTTTCAACAATGACTTCCTCATCGACGTCTTTTCAAGGTAACGCTAAAACTCTTTATATGTATTGATATGTCATAAATATTGTGATTAATAGATCCCATAATTTTCTTTCACATTGAACTTGTACACCAGGAAGATTTCAATGCTACTAAGCTTAGAATCATAAAAATTAACAAATTACTATTACTAAAAGTGCTTCCATTTTCACCTGCATTTCCCTTAACTTTGAATTTACTCCCCCGCATTTAAGGGTGCAACTCATCGATTAACTCTTGCTGAATCTCTATGTCCATCATTCAATGTTTGTGCCTCAACCAACCTTCCATTAATCTCACGATTTATACATGCTTCATCATAAACACTAAATTGGCAGGACCAAATAGCTTCAATAAAAGGTCTTGGTTATGATTCAGGTTGGTGGACTTTCAAAAGTGAAGTAATAAGATTGTCAAATGCTACAAGCAATGTGTTCTGAGGTGGATTTAGAGGGTACCTATAATAGGCACGTACACGGTGGTTTCCTCCTTGAGCAGCAGCAGCTAAGCATATTGAATAGGGGGTGGGTACCTGTAAAGGGACTCCAACGATTAAGTCAGGAAGGGCACAAGTAGGATTATGTAATTGGATGATAGATTACCTTATTAAGATAACTTAACCTTGTATTTATAAAATGTATGTAGAATCCTAATAGGATCCTTATTGGATGCAGGTAATTTGGGTTTTGTATCCTGATAAAGATCACATTCCCATTATTATCCTATCAATCCTCGTAAATCTAAATTAATGATATAGGAAGTACTTAGCCATCTAGGGTAATTATGAGTCCTATAATATCGTAAGTTGATGATTGGTTGTTACGGATATTTAGGATTTATCCTCTGCATAAATCTATCAATCACAATATTATGGCCCAATACCACTTGATGTGCTAGATTGTAATGTCCGGACTGCCTTATGAGTCTTTCGTTATACCAACCTGTGAGGAGTCTAGTTGTGTGCATGCCGAGTTGATCCCATGGAGTGGGATCCCGGGTCACGATCCAGAACAGTTGCCCCCAACTTAGCACTTGGATGGGATAGACGAGGGTCTAGTTTCGAACAGATCAACCATCATATGGCCGATATGGTAGTCCAGTGAATAGATGTCGGATTCTGAATGATTACCGGTGTCCATGACCTATTCTGATATGTTTAAAAATCATTGCCCCAAGTAAAAGTACTGGGAATTCTTCTGGATATCTTTAGTGCAAATTCTGAACATGATCTCTGAATTGGCAGGTAGTAACAGTCTGAGATTCTCTGGGAAACTAGTACTTTTGACTTTATTGGAAATTAATGATCCTTTGAAGAGAATGTCAGTTTCGTACAGATTTTCTCAACTACCCCCTATCTTTGTGACCAATCAGAAATTTGAAGCATTTATTTTAGCTAATTTCAAGAGGTCAGATCACCTTTTATAAGACTAATCAGAATGCTTCATATGCCCCATAAGTAGAGAATGCTTCTTCAAAAGCTAGTATTCCATTCCTTTGCATTCCTCTCATTTTACATTTTCATGTAAGAATGGTTACTTTTGAGAGAATAAGAGTAGCTTTTCCTTCATTTTTCATATTTGTGAAGAGAACTTCATCTTCTGCAGAGATTATACTCTTATTTTTTCCAAAGTTCTTGAAGGTGTTTGATTTTCTTTGGACATTTTCTTATTTGATGGGAGCCTATCTTTCTTGGTATAAAACTGGGTTGCTATGCATTTGGACAGGTGGGAGCCTTTCTATCTCGGCGTACGTGGGAGTATCTAACCCAGCTTATTAGCATGGAGTGATGCGTCCATGGTCGAATGCATAGTAAACCTATAGAATGCTTTGACTAACCTTTTTACCCTTCTCCAAGGGATTCCCAGCGCTTGACCAGGTTGACATAGTGGAGAGTCATCCTTCTTGGAAGGGAAAACCCTCTGGAGTAACTTGGGGTTATCTGCTATCTTTGACTCGCTTTCAAAGAAGCACTAGATATTTGCCTCTACCATCATCTATTAAGAATGTAAGGGAAATAAGTTGGTAGAGTAATTCTGTTTTGGAGTGGCTTCAGTCTGTTTCGAGATGGAGAGACTATTGGAACAACTCCGTAATTTGAGGCAACTTGGGATGGTTGAGGCTGGTGGAATGACCTTCTGCATGAAAGGTCGTGCCCCGTCTAACAAAGGAGAAAGTGTCCGGTCTTCATTATCGGCGTGGAGGAGGCAATGCAAAAGACTTGGCATCGGTCCCGGAGTCGTGACTCCGGTTTGCCAATGTTCTTCAAAGCCAATCCACTTTTTCAAGAGGCCGGGGTTTGGAAATGTGGACGTGACATGATCTGAGATGCTGGAGATGTTTGCTCCTTCCTCTAGGCTCTTCAGTTGCTGCTCTTTCCTTATACATTCTATGTCTCAATATTTTCTTTACCCTCTTTTCCAAATGTATGACGATGTATGGAATGAAAATGAATCAATAAAAATTTTATATTCTAAATTTGTCCTGTATTTTCTTGTTCTTCTGCCGAGATAACACCACCGGGAAAAAATCCAATGCTTATTCTGGCATAACACCGTGATGGTATTGCTGGGGTAAGTCCAACGCTTACTCTGGCATAATACCATAACAACTTTATCTTGGCACTTGTTTTGAAGTTCAAGATGGCAAGGCTTATTATTTTTTGGCAAAAATAAGCATATTCTGTCTTTTACCATAGTCCACATTGTTAACCAAATGGGTACCATAGTTTTGAGCCGGGGTCCATCGAAAGAGTCCAGGCATCTATATGACGTTTTGAATTGCTTGGCAACTATCTTTTCAACTTCTATTACAGCTGTATGGGCCACGTGGCACAAGTTTATCGGAGGGACGTGCCTAGAGCTTCAAGCACCATGATGGACACCTGTCGAATTCACAGTTGAGAAGATAAAAATGTTCCCCAACCGTTCAGCCCTTATAAATAAGAGTTAAGGATTCATCGTCCACAGCTTACTATTCTTGACTTACTTCACTGAGAATTTCGTGCAGCAAAAGTTTGGTTTTTCAGGCGCCTTTCAGCCATTTCCAGTTTCCTCATCATTCAAGTGCTTTTTATCTTTGCACAGTAAGTAACTCTCTTTCAATTCTGCTATCATTTCTCTTTTCAAAATGCTTATTATTACTGAAAAGTAGAGTATGAGTGTATTTCTGTCCTCTTTGCTTTTCACAAAATAGGTTTAGAGACTTCTAAGCTTTTTATAAACTTCATCGCCTCCCTGGAACACCATCTCCGCCACGCCAAGCACGGTGGAGGAGTCTCCCTAGAAATTTGAACTCTGGTGGGAACAGAGGTCAGTAAAGGGGTTTGAATTATTTCGTTCTCCCATTTCTATGTATGAATCCGTGGCATTATTGATTCTGACAATTACTTACTGACTTCTTTGGGTGTTCTCGGGATTTCCATGGCCAAAGGAAAAAAGAAGGTTAGGGTCCAAACACCGCTCCACGAGGTTCGCGAACCGGCTGAGGATGACTTAATTCGAATCTAGCGAGGTCCCGAATTGGTATGCTCTTGGGTAGTGGATGACATCAGGAATTGTCAGTCTAAATTTATGAATGAGGTCATACTCTGAGAATCCTTATTCAGCTTGGGGTTAACCATAAACAAGGCACGGGATAAAGAATTCTAAATCGTTTGTCCGAACTGGAATGAGAGGGTGTGTTCCTACCAAGAAGCTGGTTCACACTTCATGTTCCTGTATGAGCCCCTTTTCCTTAAGCTGGGGCTTCGATTGCCATTCTCTAACTTCCAAATCGCCATTCTCCAAACTCTACATGTGGCCCCATCCCAGATCCATCCTAATGGTTGGGGTTACATTATCTCCTTCATGAGGTTTTGCCGATTAATGAACCTTAAATACTCCATCAATACTTTCTTTTATTTTTATACTCGAATAAACACCCAAGGGACAGTAAAGCAAATGAGTTGGCTTGTCATCCGATCTAGACCTGGCCACAAATCCTTTGATGTTTTTGAAGAGAGCTTTAAACGATTTAAGACTGCATTTTTCAAAATTAAGGCCGCGGAGGGATTTCATCCATTCTTCCTTAAACTTGATCGGGAACCTCAATTTCCTCTTTACTGCACGCGAGATTGTTGGGGTATCCGCATCAGTCTTATTGACAAAGAAGAAAGGGACCTCGACCCTGAGGAGCTTAGGTCGGTTAAGTTCATAGTCCAGTAAGCTAAGCGGCATGGGAACATCAATATCAGGGATGTTCTCTGTGTTCCTGGTGATGATCTTCTCTTTGCTTTTTTAGGTAGGAATTAGGGTGTTATTACCCCTAGTGACCTTAGGTTTTTGAATTTTATCTTCATGCATTCTCATTGTTTTGCTGTGCTGACCGTATACTTATTTTTTATTTTGTTTTAGTAACCAACATGAATTCTGGATCTTCTGTGGTTGCCCTGTAAACTTCAAGATCCCAGAGAAAAGGGACAAAATCTGCAGGTTCTTCTTCCACTGCTGCCCTAGCATCATCGAGTCGAGGTATTGTTATTGGGGAGAACATTGATCAGTCGAGTTCCCCCACCCGAAATATTCAGGGGAGAAAGAGGCAAGTTGTTGAAAGCTCTCTTGATCGAGATGGGAGGTCATCGGAGGGCGGTGATAGAGAAAGGGAGGACCCTTTGCCAATCATTACAGGGCATTGTGATGTCGGCCCCTTCATTTCAGGATGGCTTTTGAGCGACGAGGTCAGGCAGCATATTGCTGACCAAGGTCTGGCCCAAACCTTGCCTAGACTTCAAAATCAAGCTCTTCGGGTGGCTGCCGAGATCCACATAATTGAAGAGACTAATGAGGATGCTGACAAGAGAGCATTAGAAAAGCTGAAGGCCTTAAAGAAGGAAAAGAAAGAAGTTGGCCAGAAACTGAACACGGCCCTTAAATTGAACGAGGATGCTCGGGTAAGGATCGTTGAGCTGGAGAAGGCATTAGCTGAGTCTGAGTCCACCAGGAAGGCCGAGAAGCTCGAGGCTGATAAGATCATTGGCGCCCAGGAAACCCAGATAGTTCATCTTGAGAAGGAAGTGGAGGAGATGGACATGATTTCTAGAAAGATAGGGGGAGATCAGTTCCAGAATGTCGTGGCTCAAATCCAACACTTCAATCTTGGGGTTGCTCTTGTCTTGGACGACATTACCCCGGATAAAATCTTCCACAACGGCCAACTCATCTTCACGAGGGATCTTATCCCGAGTGCTCTTGCTGCTACCTCAGATGTTGCTTAGAACCCAGAGGGAGAAGAGACCGGAGTTTGAGTTTTTTCCCTTTTTCCTGCTTTTTGCCCCCTGCGTGGGGTTTTACTTTTTGTAAGGATAATTGCCCCGAGTAGGGTTTTATATTTAATTATTGTCTCGCTGTGTTTGCTTGTTCATTTTTCCATGGTCCAACTTGGGTCCAACACCTATTTTCATAGTCGTTTAATGGACTTAGAAAAAACTTTTCATCATAGGAAGACCATGGTCCGAGATCCTACACTCATATCATTGAATGAATGACATTCCACTTGACTTAGGTAAAAATAATGCCTTAGTCTATATTCTAACGTTTATAACAATCAAACATTTTGAAACATTGGACTTAGGCAAAATAATACCTTAATCCATACTCCACTGCTCATCATAAGAAGCATTTGGAATCTCAGACATATGTAAGAGTAATACCTTAGTTCAGGGTATATTATGCAAAAACCCTTTTACCTTAGGCATATATATTACTTAACCTTACCCAGGGTACCTTATTAATCATTTAGATTTTTGGGATCCCTTCTTGGCTTAGGTATAAAAAGGAGCGTGTACATATTATCCGTACTGCCTCCTAATTAGTTGACCTTTTAACAGTCAATGCCACGTATTGAGGGTGGGCATCAGCCCTATAACTTATCACCATGGTTTGGGATGTTATACCTCTTAACATGGGCTTCTTCAGTTCTTTTGGAAAGAATTTGATATCTGAATAACTCTGTTTTATTGATAATATTGGGGGGACAGTAGTCCATATAGAGCATATTATTCGAAATTGGGATGAATCAAACATAATTTTACTAAAGAGCTAGGCCGTTGCGGGCATCTGGCTATAGTATTTTCATAGTTTATCTGCATTCCAAAAATTCTTGACCGGGGTGCCAGATATTGTTTCTAAGGTGTAAGCTCCCTTGCCCGTGTTGACAATGATACGATAGGGGCCTTCCAAGTTTGGGGCTAATTTCCCTAGGGAGGCATTTTTCCCTCCTATATCGACTCTTCTGAGTACTAGCTCTCCTGGTTAGAATTTTCTTGAAACCACTTTCTTGTTGTACCTGACCGCCATCTTTTGTTTAAGGGCGACATCACGTATATGAGCCACACTTCTTCTTTCTTCCAATAAGTCCAAGTTTTCTCTGATTAGACCAGGTTACTATCAGATGAGAACTATTAGTAACGCCAGCTTGGTTCTCCAATGTTCTGGGGTTCTCCACAGAGCTACAGTGGTGCTTTACTTTTAAGCCGGCCACTAGTTCTTCAAAGCTTTTATCTTTAAATTAGGTGCCGTTGTCCGTTACAATGGATTCCGGCATGCCAAACCTAACGATAATGTGGCGCCAAGTAAACTTCTGGATTCGTGCTGAGGTAATAGTGACCAAGGGTTCGGCCTCGATCCATTTTGTAAAATAATCTACCACTGCCGCCAAGTACTTAAACTGGCCTGGGGCTTGGGGGAAAGGACCCAAAATGTCCATACCCCATCTATAAAAAGGCCATGGTACCAAGGTCGTGAATAACTCTTCAGAGGGAGCTTAATAATGATCTATATGGCATTGACATTTATCATAGATCTGAACGTGTGCTTGAGAGTCAGCCTCCATCGTTGGTCAGTAGTATATTGCCTTTAATACTTTTTGGGCTAGGGCTTTGCCTCCTATATGGTGGCCGCAGCTTCCTTTGTGGACTTCGGCTAAGGCGTATTTTGCTTCCTTTAGAGTTAGGCATTTGAGAAGGGGGGATGAGAAACCATGACGGTATAGCCGACTGTCATAGATAGTGTACCTAACTGCGATCTTGGCCAATTTGGAGGCTTCCTTTGAGTTCGGTGGTACAGTTTCGTACTGCAGATAGTCCAGTATAGGAGTAATCCAAGATGACTCATGTTTCTCCACCTGGAACATATCATGATCCGCGATGGAGGGCTGAGAAAGAGATTCCTGGATTACGGACCGGTTGTTTCCAGGGCTCTTAGTACTGGCCAGCTTAGACAAAAGGTCTGCCCTGGAGTTCTGTTCCCTCGAGATGTGCTCTATCTTGATCTCTTCAAAGCCCTTGAGGAGTTCCTGTACCTTGATCAAGTATTTTTGTAGGAGAGGCTCCTTGGCTTGGTCTTCGGATTTGGGAAGTTGTCAGTTGGGAATCACTGCAGAGTGTAACATCCCAAAAATTATTTGTTTCATTATAAATAGTCATTTTATAATATTTATGATTTTCGGGAATTTTTCAGGATTTTTCTCGAAATGTTGAATATTTTAATATATTTCTCATTTTACGTGCATATTGAGCAGAGTCAGTGTAACACCTTAGAAATTGTTTGTTTCATGATGAACAATCATTTTCTAATATTTGTGATTTTTGAGAATTTTTGTAAATTTTTCCGGAGATGTTGAATATTTTAATATATTTCTCGTTTTACGTGTGCACTAAGCAGAGCCAGTGTGACACCCCAAAAATTGTTTGTTTCACGATAAATAGTCATTTTCTAATATTCGTAATTTTTAGAAATTTTTTTGGATTTTTCCAGAAATGTTGAATATTTTAGTATATTCCTCATTTTGCGTGCGTACTAAGCGGAGTCGGGAAAACGAAATGTTTTCCCTAAGGTTGGTAAACTTTGAACTGTGGACATGTCGACGGGTGATCTTACTAAATCTGAGGTTGGACACAATTTACGAGGTTTAATCTGATAAATAAAATCTCTGTACGCACTGTTAAATAAAATTTTGCAGTACGCTCTATTATCCGATGGATAATTAATACTAGCTTGTGTACTGCAACAATTATCCATTGGGTAATAATTTGTATTAAAATCCTAATCACCTTATTATTTAATTACTTTATCACCTTATGTCTAATCAAATCCTTCTTTATTGGAAAAAGCTACAAGCTTCTCAAGGAAGCTACACACTCTTCTCTCTCCTCTCCCTCTCCCACACGGCAGCAGCCCCATTTTTGGAGCCAATGAATTTGTGCTTCACTTAATTAAATCATACTATCTAATTTCAAACCCTAAAAGTCATCACATTTTCTTACTATCACTTTCTCTCTTTACCTTCATCTTTCTCTCATTTTCTCCTCCTTCTCTCTACACTCCACGGCTGCACCATCTCCTCCTTCCACCATTATTGATTTATTTCAAGCAACCACTTTGCATGAATCCATCCCTCCATTGAAGCTTTTCTCTTCTTGTTACAATCACCAACAAAGGAATCAACTTTTCTCTTCCCTTTTTCTCTCCAAAACCGCCGGCCACACACCACCAACATCCTCCATTTTTCTTTTGTTTGTTCCAAATAATGACATTTATTAAACATTCTCATCACCATTAACCTTTTCTCTTTGGAAAGCATCACTTGGTTCATCCATTTTCACCATTTTCATTTTTCTCTATCAAGCTTTAAAGTTGGAGACTTTGAGGTAAAAGTTCATAACTTTATCATCTTTCCATCCCATTTTCGTGATCCATGGTCACTATGGTGATCATAGATGCCTTTTTCAAGCTTTGATTGTGATTCTTGTGAGTTTGATGTTCTTAGGGTTTCGTTGAAGGGTGGAATCCGAATTTCACTTGGAGCTCCAAGGGAGTTCCATTGCTTGTTTTCTTCTTTAGGTAAGAGGGATATGATCCTCTTCAACCTCTCTTGGTAGTAGGGAACTTGGTTTTGTGTTGGTTGTGAGAAACCCCATTTAGGGTCACTCTCTTTGTTGTATGACTTTTATGACTATGTGTTGTTTTTAATTTGTTTGAGTTGTTTGGTTGATTGAATATGTATATTGATGTGCTTGGATGGATTGAAAGCTTGAATGGAAGCAAAATGACCCTTGCCCTTTTCTAAGAGGCTCACAGCCATGAACCCAACAATTGGGTGTTCTTGGTGAAAATTTCTAACAAGTTGAAGATATGATTAATTAAAAGGATAACATGTAATTAATTGAATGAAAATTTGGGAATCCAAATCTTAGAGAGGCTCACGGCCTCTAGGGTTAATTTTGGCTTAATTCATGTAACTTTATGCAACTATAACATTTAGTTAATTAAGTGATTAAATAGTTAATAATGTAATGGAAGGAAATCAATTTGATAACCTAAAAGGAATCTTTGGACCTAAGAAGTAAATAAGGGTATGTGAGACTTAAGAAAAATCTTAAAAATAATTCTCTAAGTAAATATGGCTAAATCTAAAGTAAGGAGCTTAAAAAGCAAGAGAGATCTCACTAGAGAATAACATCATAAGAAATATTAAATTGAAGTAAAACTTAATTAATTGAATAATTAGGAATTAATTAGGGACTCATAAAATGGAAAAAACCAAGAATGAAGTTTTATCCAAAAACTTAGAATAAATTTTAATTAAAGCAAGACCATGAGTGCAAGTAAGAATGATAAATAATTCAATGTAAATCAATCTAAGGGAATTAGGTTTAAAACTTAATGATGGACTTATGTAATTAAAATAATAATGATTAAATGAATAATGTGAGAATATTTCTCTAAAAGAGAAACTTATTAAGAAGAATGTAGAAATTTAGGCATAATTCCATAATGTACCCTAAAGGTATAATGCATTATTTAAGGACTTAATAATATTTATTGTGGGTCTATGAGTGAATCAAGAATATATTGATGCTTACCTTAGCCAAAATTGTGGCATGTTATGGAAAGTATATTGTTGTTGAATATACATGATATATGCATTGAGTCATCATGCATTGTGGAAGTCTGATGGACTATTTGTTAAGGCTATGTTGCTTAGGAGTTGAATCACACCTTAGTGCGGGTGCAAATAGACTAGTGTAGGTCCTGCTGTGGACCTTGGGGGCGTCGAGGCGTAGGCGTCTCACTGGGGACAATAGGTAGCCCCTCTGGACCATGGGATAAACTGGTGCAAACGCACCGACTATCCTGACCGAGACACTCTCCTATATCGCGATCTTGTAGGAATGCCGCTGTATAAAGCCCTGTTGCGCAAAACTATTATTTTTCTGGAAAGCACTTGATTTTAGGCTGACGAGATACTGGCATGTCTCCCTGATCATTCTCTCCGATGTTTGTGTCTAGCTCCATGAAGTAGGATTTTGATATCATGTACATGTGTATAGTGAGTCAATATATTATTTGGCATTTGATTTATATGATGATTGGAACTACTATCTTATTAATGTTTATAACTGCCTAGAATTGTTAAGTTGTTTAATATTCGCTTCTTGATACTGTTTATATTTATCGTAATGCTACGTGGGCGTGCTACGCCGTTTCTGTTTCTTATTGCCAAAATTGGTAATGAAGTTGGATATCTCACCTCTTGCTTGCACTATTCTTGTTCTATGTGATACTTGGTTAAAGACTGTAGAGGGGACGAAGTTGATTTTCTTAGATTTTACTTGGTTTTGGTCTCCTAATTTCGAGGATGTCATCAAGAAGGGGTTCTATTGGGTTCGTTAGGATTGTGTTCACTGGTGGCGCCAATGCGTGGCGAGTTGATTGGGTTGGAGAGCGTGTACGGTACGTTGGAGACCTGATCTTGACTGTGAGGAAGACTCGTGATGGAGACCCTATCCTGACTCTTACTACATCGGTGCATCTGGAGTTTGCCCTACCCATCCAGGAGCTATGGGGTGACCCGATTCACACTCCTAGAGAGGACGAGGATTCGATGACATCAGTTGTTAGGGCACCTGCTCGCGGGACTGCACTTTATCCTATTTTTGTGTCTTCAGGTGACCCGGGGGAGGATCCTGAGGTGGATCCGATGGAGTACCCAACTCATTAGACGTGGATGTCTTTATGGGTAGTTTATGTTTCCTTCTGCATTACTTATATTAAGGTGTCATTTTAGTATAACTGCATTTAGAAGTCCAACTTGATGTATTTTATTTTGAGCGGTATATAAAATGCGCCATGCTATGTATGCTTTAAATTAATTATCTAGTCCTATAAACTGTATTTTGATTTTGACTTGTTGAATTATATGTGCTAATGATGGCAATATGTATTATTTCATTCGTGGCTCACATTTTCTTTATATGCAATATGGTATAATCCTGGAAACTTGTTACTTGAAAGTTGTAGCACGCCAAAATTTAGTATTCGCGATATAATGATGATTGTGTCGTGGTTATTAAATCGAGGAGTGTTACATTAGGTGGTATCAGAGCTCAGTTCATCCTGTTGAGTCGGGGTATGGACTGTTTATGCTTAGACATATTAGAAGTTTCTTAGTGTGTTGTGCACTTCCTTGTCTCTTAATAGAGATGTTTAGGAACAGAAGGCATGACTTGCCATAGGTTGAATATTGGTAGCTACTGTTGCATAGACACATGATATTGAGTATTGGCCTACTCAATGTGTAATGTTCTGTGTGGACGAAAAACTATGACTTCGCCTAGGCATATTAAGTGAATAGAAGTTCTTTTAGTAAGAAGCTCAACTGGTATGATTGAACTTGTCTAGGGTTTACTTGCATTTATACCCTTGTTGTGTTACCTCTAGAATTGTTTGAGCCAAGGTGTTAGAAAAAGGGTAGTTAAATAAGACATGCAAGGTTTGTGGGCTGAGACGTCCAAGACATTTTGGAGAACTGAATTCTCTTGGGAGAAGAATATTTGGCGTAACTATGGTTCGAGGAGTCACTTGGAAGTTAAAGACTTGCGGAAGATTGCGCCGTAGAAGGCAGAATGAAGGAGCTCAGGTTAGAATCTTTGGGTTTGGTGATTTGGTTTGTCTTGTTGTGTTATGTGCCTTTTATGTTTAGTTTCCAAAAAGAGACAATATTGTTTGAAATGGTTACTTCTTGTTTCCATTGTGCTTGACTGTTTGTTTTTGAAGGAACGACAATGGCTTGCAGTAGACGTACACGTAGGAATGTGGAACAAAATAATAAAAAGGTGACTACGATCGTGAACACAATGCAGGGAATGACCAGTGTAATAGTACAACCGAGTCAGAGGACCGCACAACAATAGGAGTTAGAAGTCGAGGTTCAGAATTTGTTGGAGGAAAGTCAATTTTGGGGAAACTCGGGATTACCTAAGTTCCAAAGAAGGAATAATAGAAAGATCAATCAGCGTAAGTGGAAACCGTATTCACGACGACCGAGGAAGCAACAGCAACAACAAACACATGAAGGAGGTGCGAGTGGCAGTAAATCCAATCCGACCGTGGTATCCTTACCAAAATGTAATAAGTATGGAAAGGACCACTTAACAAGGGAATGTAAGATCAAGAGGGTGATCTGCTTCAAGTGTGGAAAGGACCACTAACAAAGGACTGTACGATAAAAGGAATAATTTGTTTCAAGTGTGAAAAGCCAGGACATGTGGCTAGGAATTATACTTCACAAAGGACAAAACCTTCCTTTGGAGATGTATGCACTTCAAAACCTCACGAAGGAGGAAGAGCCTACTCCAAAGCATCTCAGGCTGAAGACTGAAATGAGGGGGACTGTGCTGTAATAGATGACCCTGTGATTTTACTGTATAATTCTGGGGGCAACCCGTTTCTTTATGACATGTAACAATATGGATCAGTTAGGATCATCTATGTCTGTGTCATCTTTTAACTAAGACATTTCCACTTTTGCTACTAGGAACCTGTTGTTGGTAGCCTAGTTGTTTAAAATTAACCTATATCTGTTAAAGACTAAGTCTTTTCTGTTAATTGGATTTGTTTACCTTCTTCGTAAATCTGATATGATATCAAAACAAAAGGATTGGCCATCTTCCAACTATATCCTGTTGAAATATTCTAATGAAAATTTAAGAGTTTGTTTTTCGGATTGGGTTGTCTGTGTATTTACTTCCTTTCGACCCGAATATTACTGTTCTGGTTTACAAGCCTGCTCTCATTACATAAGTTTGTTTAAAACCATCCTATTGTTGTTAGAAATTGGGACCTTTTTTCCAATTCAATTATCTACTTTCTTCGTGAATAGGCTTGATCTCAGAAAGGGGATTGGTAGTTTTCTAACCATGTCTCGTCATTCTGTTCTAACAGAAACATAATGTCTCTTGAGACAGAAATTCCTAGATTTGAATTCATGAAAACTCATTCTTAGGTTTTATTGGACCATATCATAATCTTTGTCAGATGGGTCCAGTGGTAGACCGAGTGACTTCCCTATCTTTTCTTTCTGACCATTATAACATTTCTCATACACTTCGACTGAGGAAATGTGTTCCTGAATTTGAACCATAACAGTGCACCGAATACAGCACGGTTAGATAAGAACATACCCTATGTGACATTTTGTTAAGACCAAGGATAGATGGCATAATGAATCAACTGAAGGAAGCCGCTATTATCTCCACAATCAGTTTGTGTTTTGGTTATCTACAAGTTCACTCGAAGGTAGAAGATATTTCATAAACAACTTTCTCTAACGCTTTATGAGCACTACTAGTTTTTGGTAACGTCGTTCCGTGTAACGTGCACCTCAGCAGTATTCATCGGTTACATGAATGGGATCTCTCTTCCCTGTTGAAGCAGATTTGCCAATGTCCTTGATAGTGACATTCTAACCTACTCTTGAAGATCAGAGGAACGTACCAAATCTCTCATTGTGATTCCTCAAAAATTCTAAAGAAGAAGAGGATGTTGCGTGAGAAGTTGTCCAACCACGAATTCTGGTTGGAGGGACTTCATTTTTGGGACATGTAGATTCACAGGAAGAAAATTCTGAGAGTCCATAAAAAATTAAAGCAGTTTTAAAATGGATGCTGGTTTAGAATAGGAAGATGGTAGCATATGCTCCAAGGCGATCGGGAGTACATGAGGAGAACTACCCTCCACAAACTTGGAGCTAGCCGTTGTGTGCTTGCGTTGAAGATATGGAGGCATTTCTACATGGAGCAACATTAAACATCTGCAGTAATCATAAAGAGTCAGAAATATCTAGTTAAATAGAAGGAGTTAAATATAAGGCATTATGTGGACGGTATGCAAGACAATTTTGTGTTGGCACCGAGACAGTGAAAAGATTGCGATTGGACCCGAGCTTGTACAGCAAGCAACGGATAAAGATAAGATGACTCAGGAAGGGATGCAAATAATTAGAAGGGAAAAGATACTACGTCAGTAAAAGCGATTTGGAATGATGTAATTGGGGGCACAACGTGGGAGCTAGATTCTAATGTATGAAAATTTCGAGGATTAAATTTCTTTTTAGAAGGGGATAGTTGTAACATCCTGAAAATTATTTGTTTCACCATAAATAGTCATTTTATAATATTTATGATTTTTAGAAATTTTTTAGGATTTTTCCTGAAACGTTGAATATTTTAATATATTTCTTATTTTACGTGTGTACTGAGCAGAGTTAGTGTAACACCTCAGAAATTGTTTGTTTCGTGAGGAACAATCATTTCCTAATATTTGTGATTTTTGAGAATTTTTGTGGATTTTTTCGGAGACGACAAATATTTTAATATATTTCTCGTTTTACGTGCGCACAGAGCAGAGTCAGTGTGACACCCCAAAAATTATTTGTTTCATGATAAATAGTCATTTTCGAATATTCATGATTTTTGGAACTTTTTCTAGAATTTTTCAGAAATGTCGAATATTTTAGTACATTCCTCATTTTGCGTGCGTACTGAGCGGAGCCAGGAAAACGAAATGTTTTCCTTGAGGCTATTAAAAACTTTGAACTGTGGACATGTGGATGGGGGATCTTACTAAACTCGAGGCTCGGCACAATTTACGAGATTTATATTTTTTGAGGTTTTATCTGATAAATAAAATCTCTATACGCACTGTTAAATAAAATTTTGCAGTACACTCTATTATCCAATGGATAATTAATACTAGCTTGTGTACTGCAACAATTATCCATTGGGTAATAGTTTGCAGTAAAATCCTAATCATCTTATTATTTAATAACTTTATCGCATTATCTTATCCTAAAGCAATCATCTTTATCTTTAATCAAATCCTTCTTTATTGGAAAAAGCTACAAGCTTCTCAAGGAAGCTATACACTCTTCTCTCTCCTCTCCCTCTCCCACACGGCAGCAGCCCCATTTTTGGAGCCAATGAATTTGTGCTTCACTTAATTAAATCATACTATCTAATTTCAAACCCTAAAAGTCATCACATTTTCTTACTATCACTTTCTCTCTCTACCTTCATCTTTCTCTCATTTTCTCCTCCTTTTCTCTACACTCCACGGCTGCACCATCTCCTCCTTCCACCATTATTGATTTATTTCAAGCAACCACTTTGCATGAATCCATCCCTCCATTGAAGCTTTTCTCTTCTTGTTACAATCACCAACAAAGGAATCAACTTTTCTCTTCCCCTTTTCTCTCCAAAACCGCCGGCCACACACCACTAGCATCCTCCATTTTTCTTTTGTTTGTTCCAAATAATGACATTTATTAAACATTCTCATCACCATTAACCTTTTCTCTTTGGAAAGCATCACTTGGTTCATCCATTTTCACCATTTTCATTTTTCTCTATCAAGCTTTAAAGTTGGAGACTCTGAGGTAAAAGTTCATAACTTTATCATCTTTCCATCCCATTTTCGTGATCCATGGTCACTATGGTGATCATAGATGCCTTTTTTAAGCTTTGATTGTGATTCTTGTGAGTTTGATGTTCTTAGGGTTTCGTTGAAAGGTGGAATCCGAATTTCACTTGGAGCTCCAAGGGAGTTCCATTGCTTGTTTTCTTCTTTAGGTAAGAGGGATATGATCCTCTTCAACCTCTCTTGGTAGTAGGGAACTAGATTTTGTGTTGGTTCTAAGAAACCCCATTTAAGGTCACTCTCTTTGTTGTATGACTTTTATGACTATGTGTTGTTTTTAATTTGTTTGAGTTGTTTGGTTGATTGAATATGTATATTGATGTGCTTGGATGGATTGGAAGCTTGAATGGAAGCAAAATGACCCTTGCCCATGTCGAAGAGGCTCACGGCCATGAACCCAAAAATTGGGTGTTCTTGGTGAAAATTGGTAATAAGTTGAAGATATGATTAATTAAAAGGATAAACATGTAATTAATTGAATGAAAATTTGGGAATCCAAATCTTAGAGAGGCTCACGGCCTCTAGGGTTAATTTTGGCTTAATTCATGTAACTTTACGCAACTATAACATTTAGTTAATTAAGTGATTAAATAGTTAATAATGTAATGGAAGGAAATCAATTTGATAACCTAAAAGGAATCTTTGGACCTAAGAAGTAAATAAGGGTATGTGAGACTTAAGAAAAATCTTAGAAATAGTTCTCTAAGTAAATATGGCTAAATCTAAAGTAAGGAGCTTAATAAGAAAGAGAGATCTCGCTAGAGAAGAATATCATAAGAAATATTAAATTGAAGTAAAACTTAATTAATTGGATAATTAGGAACTAATTAGGGACTCATAAAATGAAAAGAACCAAGAATGGAGTTTTATCCAAATACTTAGAATAAATTTTAATTAAAGCAAGACCATGAGTGCAAGTAAGAATGATAAATAATTCAATGTAAATCAATATAAGGGAATTATTTTTAAAATATAATGATGGACTTATGTAATTAAAATAATAATGATTAAATGAATAATGTGAGCATATTTCTCTAAAAGAGAAACTTATTAAGAGGAATGTAGAAATTTAGGCATAATTTCATAATATACCCGAAAGGTGTAATGCATTATTTAAGGACTTAATAATATTTATTGTGGGTCCATGAGTGAATCAAGAATATGTTGATGCTTACCTTAGCAAAAATTGTAGCATGTTATGGAAAGTATATTGTTGTTGAAAATACATGATATATGTATTGAGTCATCATGCATTGTGGAAGTCTGATGGACTGTTTGTTAAGGCTATGTTGCCTAGGAGTTGAATCACACCTTAGTGCGGGTGCGAATAGACTAGTGTAGGTCCTACTATTGACCTTAGGGGCATCGAGGCACAGGCGTCTCACTGCGAACAGTAGGTAGCCTCTCTGGGCCGTGGGACAAACCAACACAAACGCACCGACTATCCTGACCGAGACATTGTCCTATATCACGATCTTGTGGGAATGCCGCTGTATAAAGTCCAGTTGCGTAAAACTATTATTTTTTTGGAAAGCACTTGATTTTAGGCTGACGAGATATTGGCATGTCTCCCTGATCATTCTCTCCGATGTTTGTGTCTAGCTCCATGGAGTAGGATTTTGATATCATGTACATGTGCATAGTGAGTCAATATATTATTTGGCATTTGATTTATATGATGATTGGAACTGCTATCTTATTGATGTTATAACTGCCTGGAATTGTTAAGTTGTTTAATGTTCGCTTCTTGATACTGTTTATATTTATTGTAATACTACGTGGACGTCCTACGCCGTTTCTGTTTCTTACTGCCAAAATTGATAATGAAGTTGGATATCTCACCTCTTGCTTGCACTATTCTTGTTTTATGTGATACTTGGTTAAAGACTGTAGAGGGGATGATGTTGATTTTCCTAGATTTTACTTGTTGTTGGTCTCCTAATTTCGAGGATGTCATCAAGAAGGGGTTCTATTGGGTTCGTTAGGATTGTGTTCACTGGTGGCGCCAATGTGTGGCGAGTTGACTGGGCTGGAGAGCGTGTACGGTACGTTGGAGACCTGATCTTGACTGTGAGGAGGACTTGTGATGGAGACCCTATCCTGACTCTTACTACATCAGTGCATCTGGAGTTTGCCCTACAATCCAGGAGCTATGGGGTGACCTGATTCACACTCCTAGAGAGGACAAGGATTCGATGGCATCAGTTGCTAGGGCACTTGCTCGCGGGACTGCACACTATCCTGTTTTTGTGTTTCAGGTGACCCGGGGGAGGATCCCGAGGTGGATCCAATGGAGTACCCAACTCCTTAGACATGAATGTCTTTATGGGTAGTTTATGTTTCCTTTTGCATTACTTATATTAAGGTATAATTTGAGTATAACTGCATTTTGAAGTCCAACTTGATGTATTTTATTTTGAGCGGTATGTGAAATACGCCACGCTATGTATGCTTTAAATTAATTATCTAGTCTTATGAACTGTATTTTGATTTTGGCTTGTTGAATTATATGTGCTAATGACGGCAATATATATTATTTCATCCGTGGCTCATATTTTCTTTATATGCAAAATGGTATAATCCTGGAAACTTGTTACTTGAAAGTTGTAGCACGCCAAAATTTAGTATTCGTGGTATAATGACAATTGTGCCGTGGTTATTAAATCGAGGGGTGTTACACAGAGCGTGATCCGTGTTGCCCCCATTCTCCTTGGCCTGGTTGTTCGAGGTCGGGAATTCAAACTTCAGGGAATGTTCTAAGGTCAGTCCCTTTGAATTTTCCAGTATCACCCCGGCCCCACTTCCCTTGGGATTCGATGACCTGTCAACAAAGATGGTCCAAGAGACTCCCTTAGGGTCACCTGGGTCCAATGTGAGCTCTGCTAGGAAGTCAGACAATGCTTAGACTTTTATTGCAAATCATGGCTCATAGGTAATCCCGAACTTAGAGAGCTCAATTGACCACACAATCATTCTTTCGGCCAAGTCTGGTTTATGCAACACCTGTCGGATGGGTTGATCTGTTCTTACCACCACTTGGTGGTATTGAAAATATTGCTGAAGTCTTCTTGCTGCAATAATGAGTGCGAAAGTGACTTTCTCTACCTTTTGGTAACGATGCTCGGGGCCCTGCAGGACCTTGCTTACAAAGTAGACTAACTTCTGTCCTTCGTCAGTTTCCCGAATCAACACTGAGCTTACAGCCTTATCGTGGACGGATAGATATAAGTAGATTATCTCCCCAGTATCTGGCCTTGTCAAAATAAGAGGAGAAGACAGGAGATTATTTAAGGATTCGAAGGCGTCTTTGCATTCTTAAGTCCATTCAAAATCTTTCCCCTTCTTGGGCAGCTTGAATAAGGAGAGAGACTTATGGGCGGCCTTAGCCAAAAATCTTGTGAGGGCCGCTATGCGTCCTGTGACCTGTTGTACTTCTTTAATGTTTCGGGGGTTTCTCATGTTAAGGACTACCTGACACTTGTCAGGACTAGCCTCAATTCCTCGGTAGGTTAACATGAATCCCAAAAACTTTCCAGCCTAGACCCCAAAGGTGCACTTCTCCGGGTTCAACCTCATGTTGTACTTCCAGATTTATGCGAATACTTCCTCGAGGTCTACTGTGTGTGATCCTCCCTATGGGGTTTTCACTATCACGTCATCTATATAGACTTCTAGCATTTTCCTCACTTGGTCTTCAAAGACCCTGTTCATCATTCTCTGGTAGGTGGCCCTTGCATTGTTCAGGCCAAAAGGCATGACCTTGTAGCAGTAGCTCGCCCTATCAGTAGTGAAGACGGTCTTGTCTTCATCTCCAGCATCCATGAGAATTTGATTGTACCTAGAATATGCATCCATAAACGAGAGCCATCAAAATCCCAAGAGCCATCAAAATCCCAACAGCCATTCACTAGCTTATCCACATTGGGAAGTGGGTATGGGTCTTTCGGACAGGCTTTATTCAAATCTGTATAGTCTACGCACATTCTCCACTTCCCATTGGATTTCTTTACCAGGATCACATTGGAGAGCCATGTGGTATAGGAGATCTCTCTGATAAAGTTGTCACTTAGTAGCTCCTTGACCTGTTCTTCAACTACTTGTTGCCTCTCGGGTCCGACCTTTCTTTTCTTTTGAGCAACCGGCTTAGCGCCCTTTTTGATTGACAAATGGTGACAGATGAAGGTGGGGTCAAGTCCGGGCATGTCAGACAACGTTCATGCCAAAATGTCTCTATTTTTTAACAAGAGCTCTGACAGTTGTTATTTTTCTTCTTTATCCAGACGTGCTCCAATCTTGGTAACCTGTTCTGGGTTGGCTCCAAGTTAGAGAGGTTGCAATTCACCTTCTGGCTGGGGTCGAGTATCTTGAATTTCTTCTCTGACGTCCAGCTCGGTCATCAGTATGTTGACCTGGTCAAGGACCGGGCCAGGAACGGCAGATCTCTCCTTCCGGGGTTCTCTACAAATTTTTAAGCTCTCATTGTAGATTTTCTGGCAGTAATTTGATCACCTTTAATAGTGACGACGTCATTGTTCTTGTCAAGGAAATTCATCACGAGGTGGGTGGTAAACACCATGGTGCTGAGTGCGTTGAGAGAAGGATGACCCAGGATAATATTATAAGCCGAAGGGCAGTCCACAATCAGGAACTTTACCTTGACCGTCTTGAAAAGTTTAGACGATTCGAGGGTCAAGTGGGTTTCGTAGTGTCCAACCGGGGTGATTTTTTCACCCGTGAAACTCGTCAATTCTCCAACATGAGGAGTTAAGTCTGATTGCAGACGTTCTAACTTCTGATAAAGATCTAGAAACATAATGTCTTCTAAACTCCCTTGGTTGACAAAAATTCGATGGACTTCAGCATTGGATATTATCCCCGAGATGATAAGTGGTTTGTCGTAATCTGGGATAATTTCACCGTAGTCCTCATCCGAGAAAGTGATAGGAGGCGTCTGTTTGCCTTCTGCTTGTGTCCTGGGTTCCGAGTGGGCTACGCTAAACACAGCCATTCTAAGAGCTTTCTTTCGAGCTCTGTTTGAAGATCGTCCTCTGGCAAAGCCATCGGCAATAGTATGAATTGTCTTATTGGGCTTAGAGCGATGGTCATCGTTATCATCGGGGGGAGCATCCCTACTCCTATCCTACCGATCGTTACTATCTCGGTGAGGTAGAGTCCAGGATTTTCTCCTGGGACTTCTTGTCCTTCTTCTATGCTGAGAGGATGGGTTCCGACATGGACTGCGTCTGTCGTTTCTACGTCTATTACCGCCCTCGTTATTTTTAACATGAAGGATATATTGCTGTAAGCGTCCGGCCTTGATTAAGAATTCAATGGCATCACGTAGTTGATAGCAGTCCTCTGTATCATGGTCGTAGCCCTTATGCCATGTGCAATGCTTGGAATGATCCTTTTGTTTGTGCTTCTTGATAAAAGACGATCTCCAGATATTCTGAAATTCCGTATGCATCACTTCCCTCAGGATCGTTCCCCGAGGTGTGTTCAGGGGAGTATAGTAGGAATAATTTCTCTGGGGTGGGCTTCCTTTTGGAGGTCGTGGCCGTGAGGAATCCTGGTTAGACTTCTGGTGGGAAGGCTCACCTTTGTCCCACCTCCTGTGGTCTTTTGTTGCCTCCTCCAAGTAGACATATTTCTCAGATCGTTTCTGGAAGTCGGTCAGATTATCTGGTTTCTTTTTTGCCAAGGACTTAAAGAACTCAGAACCTACTCGGAGACCGCTTCTGGCATAATATAAGGCTATTCTGTCTTCAAAGTTTTCTACATTGGTGCATGCTGCCATGAATCGCCTGACATAATCTAGGAGGGTCTCGTCCTTTCCTTGGCAAATTTTGGCCAGGGACTCGATGGATTTAGGTTGCTCCTTGCTGGTAGTGTATTGCAGCAGAAAACGTTGTTTAAGATTTGACCAGTCTACCACGGACCCTCTTGGTTGGCTGGTAAACCACTTGAGGGCTCCCTTTTTTAGGGAAAAGGACAATGCTTGACACAGTAACTCCATGGACTAGCCATAGAAACACAAAGACTATTTGTAGGCATTTATATGTTCCTTGGGGTCCGTAGTTCTGTCACAGGTTTCCAAGTTTGGCAAAAACTTGAAGTTGCTAGGAACCCGATACTGCATAAGTTGATCGGAGAAAGATTGTTCCATTGTTCCTTGATTCTGGTTATTATTCCCGGTATTGGGAATTGCATTGCCGGCGTGAGCCCTCCTTTGATTATTTTCCACGTCAGTCCTTCTGTCACGATGGTGTGGCCTGGGTTGGTTTTCATGCATGACGCGCTGCATGTCTTCCAAACTCCGAAATTGGTCATTCAGCATATCCATATATTGTTGCAATATGTCTTGAAATTGGCATTGGGAAGCACAAGATTGGTGTATGCATTCAGAATGAGATGCACAATCATCAACCTCATTATTTTGCGTTCCCAAACTGGGGCACCTAGATCCTGCGTTCTTGAATGCTCTGGTCACCTCCTTGAGCCGGGAATTCAAGTCTTTCCCTAATAGAAATCCTACGTGATAGGTTAGGAGACTCATCAGAGGCGGAGGTAGAGTGCCCATCACGTTGGTTTTCTGCTTCGGGTGCCTGGTTTCTCACAGCGGAGGTTTGAGCCGTAGGTGGAGGCAGCGGGAGTGGTGGACGTTGCACATGAGGGTCTTGCCTCTGATTGACAGAGGTTTGTGCAGCATCTCTTCTCGAATTTTTCCTTGTATTCACCATGATTGAGTGGGATTAGAAATTTAAGGTTTCCCACAGACGGCGCCAATGTTCTGAAGTGGATTCAGAAGGTACCTGTAATAGGTACGTACACGGTGGTTTCCTTCTTTAGCAACAGCAGCTGAGCGTATTGAACAGGGGGGTGGGTACTTGCAAAGGGACTCCAATGCTTAAGTCAGGCAGGGCACAAGTAGGATTATGTAATTGGATGATAAATTACCTTATTAAGATGACTTAGCCTTATATTTATAGAGTGTATGTAGAATCCTAATAGGATCCTTATTGGATGCAGGTAATTTGGGATTTGTATCCTGATAAAGATCACCTTCCCATTATTATCGGGTAAACCCTCGAAAAATCTAAGATTATGATACAAGAAGTACTTAGCCATCTAGGGTAATGATGAGTCTTATAATATCGTAAGTTGATGATTGGCGGTTATGAATATTTAAGGATTTATTCTCTGCATGAATCTATCAATCATGATATTATGACCCAATATCACTTGACGTGCTAGATTCCAATGTTCGGACTGTCTTATGAGTCTTCCGTTATGCTAGCCTGTGAGGAGTCTGGCTGTGTACATGTCGGATTGATCCTATAGAGCGGGATCCCGAGTCACGGTCCAGAACACAATGGATCCGACGCACACAAGGCAAGCCCATATTAGACAAAATCACGGACTGTTCTACTCTTGTTCATTAACACTTGTGCCTCTTGAGGATTCCACTTGTTCCAATTGAGTTTGTTCACTTCTGTCTGAACATGTTAAAGCAAGTTAGCACAAATGCAACTCAAGTTACAGACACACTTAAAAAACAAGTCAATCAATCAGCCTTCATTTCAATTTCAACTTACATAGATTTTTTTATGATTTTTCATCTGCAAGTTTTGCTGCACCTCCTGCAATTATATAATGCATCATCGTCCAAACTTTGTATTTTTATTATGTAATATTAATCATTAATTAATTAATAATGACAGATTTATCAGTTAAGATGTATTAATTCATATATGTTGTCTCATAGGTTCAGGGAGCGGCATTGATCCTCCTGTAAGCAAGGATGGAACCATGACATCAATACTTTGACAATCTATTCTTTCGAATTGGTTCTTGATTTATTTATTTATTTATTTTTGAAAGGACCGCTATCGCATTGGCTGAGAGTCGGATTCCAATGGGCCTTACTGATCCATTCTGGTATCTTCTTTTGTAGTTTTAAATTCCTCCCTTATTTTGTGGTCAAGAGGCTATGCTACGAGATGCTCGTCCGGGATTAGTGCTACACTCAAAGGTCGCAATGACGCCTTGTGAAAGATCACTATAAAGAAAATGTTAATTTCTGTCCGACTAGAAGTTGCTAGCAAAATCTTTTTTAAAAAAATATGGGTTTTATACTTCCAATGGCTTCATCCGCTAAAAATCCTTTTTAAGTACAGCTAAAAATCTTTTTTAAATAAAAATATAAATGAGGAAAATATTTTTAGCAGCCAAAAACCAAATAAAAGAAAACTGAAATTTTGAATATACTTTTGGACCATCTTATTTGCCAGAAAGTATTATTTAAAAAAAAAATAAGAATAATATTTTCAGTGGATTATAGCCGCTGGAAATCGACATAAAAATTGATGCGAATCATCACCTTAACTTGTGAACAATCACTTGGCATTTCAAGCAGTCTATCGAAAATAATATTTTAAAATAAAAACAATACTTATAAATTTCCAATGTTGCATTCTTAATTAAAACAAAACTTTTAAATTCCCTATCTGAAAGAGTAGATAGTAGCCCATGCCGCGACCAACACTTACAAGATTTTGCTAATAGCCATGCAATTCAACTGGTTGATGAGCGAAGGAAGGAAGAAATCGGGGAGAAGTTAGGGGTGGAAGAGGCTGTAAAGGAGATTGAGAGGAAAGGAAAAATGACAGTAAAGTATAAGAAAAGAAGCACAAGAAAAGGAACTAAAAAGGGAGCTAAGTCTTCCACAGGAAAAAATAGCAGCTCCACAGTCAGTGAGGTGGTGAGTCTGATTCAGTCAAAGAGAAACTTAATGGTGTTTTTGGATGGAAGGGATGAGATGGACGTTGATCATAACCTGGTGGTGCATAAGTTAAGAAGATCTGAGGAGCCAGACACAAATTCAGCACTTTGGGATCGGCGGGGTCTGCTTTGCAGCCTCGCTGGGATCAATGAAAATCATAATGTGGAATTGTCGTGGGCTCAACAACCCATAGGCAATTTCGGCTCTTCGCCTCCAAGTGAGGCAAGTAAATCCTGATGACGGAATTTGAAGGTGTTTCCCAAAATTTTTCGATTATAACTAATTAGGTTATGATAAACCCTTTGTCTATAGATAAAGTTTGATTCTCGATCTCAATTCGGAGAAAGAAATTGTTTTCTCTTGAGATTCTTGTCTAAAACTAATTTTTCAAAGGAATGTAAATGATAATTTCGAATTCAAGACAAATTTATGCAGATTCAAAATCAAATGTTTATGCAAGGTATTTATCTTGATGAAAAACAAGTAGAAAATAAGAGAAGTTTTGCTTTTGAGAAATAAGAAAAATAAATGCAAATGAAAATAAGTTAAATATAAATAACAGAAATTAAAGTGCATTTGAAGTAAACTTGATAAGTAAAGTAAATTGTAGAAAATAAAAAGTATAAAGTAAAGCAGTTCAAAGTAAATGTAATGAAAAGTAAATGTGCAAGTATGTAAATTGCAAGAAAATAAGTTTACAGAAAAAGTAATAAAAGCAATAAAAAGAACTCAAGATCATTGGAAAAATCACTTGATCAGGAGTAGAAGAGAGTTTTGCAGTAAAGTAAAATAATTGAAAGTAAATGGACTGAAATTAAACTTGCATTGAATTTATAAATTGTACATAAATGAAAGGGGACAGAAACATAATGAACTAGACTTGCACTGTTTTGCTCAAAAAGTCAAGGACGTGAGAGCGTTAAGTAACAAGTATTAGTGAGTATTGAATTTCCAACCCTTAAATGTTTTCATCCTCTTGGTATTTATAGACTTCTTAAGTAATTACCATTTTTACAAGATCTTGACATGTGTCTAAAACAAAGATAATTGTTAAATGATTTATAATCTTTGTCTAGTAACCACCAAATCCCTGTCAGCGAACCTGGTGCCACAAGTAACTGCTCAATCTTTGTCAGCAATCATTGTATTGTCTTGATCAAACATTTGCAACCACTGCTAACTTATATTTCAAATTCCAAACCTTTCTTTTTGAATTCAAAACTTGAATCTTCTATCATTTGCTAGTTTTTGATCGAGATCTTCCACTTTTCATTCTCCAAAAATTTACTAAGTTTAGCTACTTTTTGAATCTTGATTTCGATACAGAATCGAAATCTCAATACCTGTTATAAAGCAAAAATGACCTTAATTGATTTCATATCTAGACTATCATCTTGTCAATTTCGAGCTCTTACTATCACTTCAACTCCAATAATCACTAAAGTCCTAAATCTTCAAGATTCACTTGAGGTCCCTATTGATAGTTATGAAATCGAAAGTATCATCTCAAGCACGAAATTTACCATTTCGATTTGAACTACCACTTTTCGATAGCAAGTCGAAACCACCACTTTGGCAATTCCCAAATCGAACAACGTCAGCTTGATGACTTCATTACTTTTGATTCTAATCAGAATCATGTAGAGTTACAAAATAACTCTTCGACATATAGTCGAACTCCCTTAAATAAAAAAGGTGTTATTTTTATAACAACAGATGCACCCCAATATTTTATTCTCAAATTATTGAGAGATAAATAATTTATAGTTTTCGAGCATTCTCTTTTCGATTGTAACTGACTGAGCTTTTATCCACATTGTCAGTTTTGCATATTGTAAGCAAATGAAAGGCCAGATGGCACAATCTATAATTTTGACCGAAATCTCCGCTAACCTGTTCAATCACTATGTGGCTACTCCCCCATTAACCAATCGCCTCCAGTATTTAAGGAATTACAAAGCAATCGATGGCCTTTCTTTAATTCTTACTCATAATAAATTCTGTTAAATTTAGAATTCTAAATTAAGTTTATTTATTTCATCTATCAAAGATTCATTAGGAATCAGTTTCTTTTGCAAATCAATTACCTAACCTATCTTGGAAAATAAAATGGCATTCAATTATACACTAAATGGCATGTTGGCCATAATTAACCTAAATCATTCTTAAATTTATTTATTTACCTAGATTCTTTAAATCATTGATTTAGAAAATGGTTGAGAACATTTTGGTTCTCTGTTTAATGGTAAGCCCGTGAGCCTCTTTGTGTTCTTTGGACCACTCATATAAATCGTTACATGTTATTCACATCCTACGTTAATAATTATACAATTAATAACATAATTAATAATACTATTAATAACACATACAATATATTTTAAAAACTATAAACACATACAATATATTTCATAAACTATAAACACATGCAATATATTTTAAAGACTATAAACATGCATACAATTAAAATCAATCACAAATAGGAAAAACAATAAACAAACACATAAATGAATTCTTATGGATTCTTCACACACATACAAATCCATTTTCTCATCACCATACAAGGTTGATGAGATTAAATCTCCCTCTTACCTCTTGAAGACAAAAATCGGCTAGTCTCCTCCTTCTCCTTGTTTTCTTGAAAATCAACACAAAATTCTAATAATTCTTAAATAATTAGTAAAAACACATACAATGATCAAGATTGAAAAACCATGGAACAATCATGGTTAAGAAAATCAAAAATCAAACTTTAAACCAAAGGATCAAAACTTACCCTTAGGAAAGTGAACAAAAGGTTGGATTTTGAACTAGATAGAGTAGGTTTTTGGCAAAACCTTGTGAAGGAAAAGTGTTTAGAGTATGATTTTGGTTTAGGAAAAGTGAAGAGGTAAAATTATAGAAGTTAGATGGTGGTGTTAGGGTTTTGGGCCGAAAACATAGAGAGAAAAAGAAAGGAAAAGTTACTTGGTGTTTTGAGAGAAAATAGAAAGCTTTGATTATGATAAGTGTAAAATGAATATTGAGAGTGAAAAAGGGAGGGGGCTGCCGTGAGGTGAGTGTGGGTGAGGTTGAGTGTTTAATTTGGATAGGTAAATATCTAATTGTGTTCACACTTTGGTGCACATGGCTTGTCACTTTGGGTGGTTCAAGAACCTAGTAGAACTTGTAAAGACTTGGCAATTCTTGCCTCCTTGGCCGTGGGGTTCCTATGGGTTTAGGGGGTTGGTTTAATTTTAATTACAAGCTAAACACATGCTAATTAAATAGGTATTTAATTAGGTTAAATCTCCTAATAATATTTAATTAACATTCTAATTATAAAACTTAATTAGTTTAACATATATTAGCATATATTATAACCTTTAAACAATATTAGGATATTTAATTAGTATTTAGATCATAACTAATTAATAACTAAGTTAGCTTACTTAGTTTGCTAATTAGGTAATTAGTTTAATCAAATTAGGCTTAATTAGCTACTAAACAAAGTCAAGCCACTATATTTGACTTAATCTCAACCATTGAATTCAACTTTAATTACTAGCCCTTGATTAGATCCATGGCCAATATTCAATGCTTGCTAATCAAGTTCACATCCACACCATTGATTTGATCAACGGTTAAGGTTAAAGGCTTCCTAACTAAGTTTTTATCCAACGGTCTATATTAAAGTCCATGCTTTTTTCTTTGACCTATTCCTATTGGTTCAAATTAGTCAAGCCACTTTCGTTGACTTGCTCCCATTGGCTTAGAAATTTGTCCAGTCAAAATCGTTGACTGCTTTTTCTAAATGTGGGTCCCACAGACTTTTAAGGGTCCATGGTCATTTTGAAGTAGATTTCTACTGTTTTTGAGACAGTAGGTACTGTAATATAAAATAATATTATAATAACATAAAATTATTTTATTGCATAGTTAAATCCTAAAAATTAAAATATTAATTTATATATCAATCAGAATTGGGTTTAGTAAGATCCCCCAACTCTAATTAATTAAAATAAGATTTTTTCGGCCAGAAAATTATTATTTTCTTGACTCGTAGCAAATCACACAAAATAATCAAATACACTCACGAAATAGTTAAATTCATTTTACTATTCACAGAATTCACAAAACAGTACATTTTAGGACAATATTGTAATTATTCGGGATGTTACAATCATGATCCAGACAGTGATGACGATGAAGAAGCTCAGCATCCTGCTCCTGCTCCAGCTACAGCCACACTGGACCTCCTGCTCCAAGAGATACGAAACTTAAACACTACCATGGAAACACGCATAGATCGCATTGAGCAGAAAGTAGATCACCTTGAGCTGAGGATGGACTACTCAGATCAGGAGCTTGTGTAACACCCCAAAATTTCTTATCTTGTAAACAGTAATTTTGACAGTTAACAGAATTTTACTGTTTAGTAATTTTTAGATGCTGTAAAATTATTTTGATTATTCCATCAGTGTATGTGTTCGTTTTGAGTGATTTACTCCGTGTCAGGAAAATAAAAATTTTTAGGCAGGGAGAAACTTTACGTAATTTAATTTTTACCGTTATGTTTTAATTATTTTACGTGATCTGATTTGATATTTGTGTGTTTTCTAATTTTTGTGATTTTATGTGTGGTTATAAAAATTTTTACTGTTTGTGGATCCGGGGGTGTATATGGGCCCAGGTGGCCATACGTGGGCCCAGGTGGGTCCTGCAAAGTGAAAAAAAATTTCTACACGTAGAAAAATTTGTACTATTTAGACGGAGACAGGGGATCTTACTAAACCTGAATCCAAAAATAGTTTTAGAAAATTTTATTTACTGTATTTAATTATCGGATGATAAAAATACAGTAAATATATTCTTTCATCGAGTTATAATAGATAAAAATAAAATTCTATACTGTTAAGTCAACATTGGTGGTTTGGATATCCACCATCGATTTAATCACCATTGGAGATTTAATCTTGATTTAATCAACGGTGGAGATTTGATCTTAAAAGTGAATAGGATCAATTATAACCGTTGGATGGAAATTAAATCAATGGTAGAGATTTAGTCTTATAAATGGCTATGACCATTATCAACCCTTGGATGTAGATTTAATCAATGGTGGAGATGGATCATTAATGACCATTGGATTTAGATTTAGATCAATGGTGGAGAATTGGTCATCAAAAATGACTACAACCATTTTGGACCCTTGGATGTAAAGTTTAAAGGTGTAATCTTGACCCTTCATTTTGGAGACACATTCAATGGCTAGGATTGCAAGCCAAAAATGATCCAATGGCTCAAATAAAGTCTTCCATCTATAACCTAAACCTAATAGCTATTTTAATCCAAACCATTCTTTTAATCAAGGGTTAGGATGGCTTAGGATGATGGCTATGAAATTTGTCACATTTTATGAAGCATGGAAGGGGGGACGGTTTGGAGATGCAAGGGAGAGGGGAGACAACTTTGAATAGGCTTTTTAGGCCAAAGAAAAAGATGAAGGCAATAGCCAAGTGTCAAGACCATTAATTATTTTCCTATTGATCATTAATGATCATGTTTTTCAAACTTCACTTTCCACCTTTCTCCAATGCAAGCTACGGCCATGCATAGCTTTGAAGACCAAGTAATTCATTTATACACTTCATATTATCATATCTTCACCTATTTCACTTAAGTTTCAAGAAACAAACCAAAGAAAACTCCATTCTCTCTCCCTAAAGAAGACCATTTGGCCAAGCACCCTAAACCTCTCCTCCATCACTTTTTAATTTCATACAACCTAGTTTCTTGAATCCTTACCTTATTCTAAACAACTTTCATGTTGGAGACTTTCTCTAAATCATTCATCTTCATGGACTTTCTTCAAGAGCCAAGTTATAGGGTATTTGTGGTGAAGTGTAAGGAAACTTCATTTCTTCTCTTTTTTTCATGTTCTAAACCATGTTTGATCCATGGTTCCTCTTAATCAAGTTTAGTATACTAATTTCTATGTATTTTGTTTTGTATTTAAGAAGCCTTTGGTGATGAAGGACTTGGAAAAAGAAGCAAATCAAGAAGCTTTTGAGGATCTTCAAGAGGTAAGAGGGAGATCCATCTCACCAACCAAGCATGGTGGTGAGAGATGGTTTTATATTTGATGGATGGTGAATCCATGTGAGGATTCATATCCATGGTCATGTAATTATTTGTGGGTGTTTATGAGCTTTGATTATTTGCCTATGTTTGGTATGATTTGCATGATTTATTGCTTTGATTATGGCATGTTTGTGATATATATTTAAATATGTATATGTATGCCATGATTTGATGGTGGAAAGGAAATTGATTTTTAGCTCCAAAGGCCAAGGGGAGGCTATGGTTTTGAGCTCCCAAAAAAAAAAAATTAGAGTTCATGTTGAAATTTTTCAAGAATAAGGAAATTAATTTTTGGTCCCTAGAACTTAGTGAATTTCAGCCAAGACACCTCTAAATAAGTGTTCATAAATTAATAATTTCATGAAGGATAAAAATGGATGATTTGAAGAGTATGGAAAATAAACAAAGGGTTTGTTTTTCAAGAGAACAAGAACACGATTTTTGAAGAATTTTCATTTATTTATTTTGTGTACAAAGATCTTGAGTATTTTTCTAAACATGAGTTTTGAATGAAACGGGCAAACGTTGATTTGAAGGATTTGCAAAGAAAGTGAAAAAGGATTTGCAAAGAAAGTAAAAATGAATTTGA
Organism: Ormosia semicastrata; assembly: GCA_029884595.1. NCBI lineage: Eukaryota > Viridiplantae > Streptophyta > Magnoliopsida > Fabales > Fabaceae > Ormosia > Ormosia semicastrata. The sequence goes on along the minus strand of JAQQTO010000047.1, from coordinate 34,202,340 downwards.
ATAAATGGGTTTGGTTTTTATAACCATCGGTACTTCAATTTTGAAAATAAAATTTTAATGATTTTGTTTGTGTAAAACCATATCAATTTAGAAGGAAAAATATTTTGATAATTTTTAATAGTCATGTCTACGTTTTTGAAGGCTTATAATGCCTAGATTTTGATGAAACAAAGTAATTTTTCAAGTGGAAATATAATTGATTTAATACAAGGAATTTGGAAAGGGAATCAGAGCATTTTAATCACTTGATAAATTAAGTTTTTGTAAACGAAAATGTTTTTGAACTTCAATTTATTTTGAAGAAGGTTGTGTTTGGAAATGATTTGGGAAAAATAAAGAATATAGTGGTATTATGAAAATCTACTAACGTATAACTTATTTTTTAGTTTTGAAGTACGTTAGAAAATGTTAAGTTTTGAAACGTTGATTTATATCAATGGAAAAGTGATTTTGTGAATTATATTTTGGAAAAGGATTTCTTGAATTAAGAAATGTGGAAAAAGATTTTATTGAATAAGAAAATATGAAAAATAAAATACAAAGTTATATTATTTTGAGAAAAGTTAAAAAGGAATTTTCGAAGGTTAAGAAATACTTTTTGTAATGAAATTGTGATGAAAAATGTTTTACGTATCTTAAAAATGTGACTTTTAAGCTACGCAATTTGAAGAATGTGTTGAAATTAATATTGATTTATTTAAGTCCAAAATAATGTTTGGAATATTGAGGAATATTTTACGTAATTGTAAAATGTTGAAAAATATTTTACGTATCTTAAAAATGATTTTAAATATAGTAAAATATTTTTACGAGATTTGAAAAATGTTAAAGTATTTTTACGCGATTTGAAAAATGTTAAAATATTTCTACGCTATTTGGAAAGCGTTTAAATATTTTACATTATTGAAAATATTATTGAAAAATCACTACGTGATTAAATAATGATAGAATATTTTTATGTAATTGTGAAAATGACAGAAAATCTTATGTGATTTGGAAAGTGTTTTAAATATTTTGAGAATGATAGAAAATGATTTACGCAACTTAAAAGAATGATTTTCAAGTTATGCGATTTTGAAAATGGTGGAAAATCGTTACGCAATTTGAGAAACGTATATTTTTATATGATTGAGAAAAACATTGAAAAATTAAATACGTGATTTAAAAGTGCAACAGAAGTGTTGCAGTATTTTGAAAATGTAACAGAAATGTTACAAAATTTTGTAAACGTAACAGTAGTGTTACGGTATTATGAAAACGTAATAAAAATATTTTAGAATTTTAAAAACGTAACAAAAGTGTTACGGTATTATGAAAATGTAAAAAAAGTGTTATGGTATTGTGTAAATATAATAGAAATGTTTTTGAATTGTAAAAACGTAACAGAATTGTTACGCAATTGTGAAATTATGGCAGAAGTGTTTTATGACTATAAAACATGATAACATGAAGATTACTGCCAAAATAGTGTATGAACACTGTATGAGAAAATGACGAGTTTGCCTATGATTGGCTTTTGATGTATTTTGTATGCATTGGAAAGAGATGCCCGTATTTGGTATTTAGGGCACTTTACGTATTGGAAAAATATGCGTTGAAGCATATGATATAAATTGAACAAACGAAATTGAAAAGTATGGCCCTTGTGGTTGGACTTGCACTAAGATATTAGTGCATTGTATAAAATATATTTTGAAAAATTATGAGTTAAACCTGTGATTGATATTCTATCTATGATTTGATTTTTGGTGCATTATACATGCACTGGAATGGTCCGATGGACTGGATAAGGCTAATTGCCTAGGAGAAATGTACACCTCTTGAGTGGGTGCGATATGCGTAGTGTAGGTCACTCGTTGACCTTGGGGGCATCGGGGTGCGGGTTGCCTACAGTGGGCAATGAGTCGCTCTACTGTAACCGTGGGTTAGACCGACGCGACACATCGATGATCCTGACCGAGACACTATTCTTAATCAAGATCTGATAAAGACTATCGTGTATATGCTAGATGTGCAAAAATCAAAATGAGGATTATAGCACATGGTCTGAGGCATATGGTACCGACAGATCTTTTCGATCATTTCTCCGACCTGAGTTTTAGCTCCATGGAGTAGGAAATCGAGTCTTGTGTACATGCATAATCTGAACATTTATATTTGTGTGATATATTAATTGAGGAATATTAGTTATGACAATTGTTTTGAATACTTGGAAGATGATGATGATGATAATGCTGAGGGCATTATCATAATTATTGTTTATGATAATTGAATTGATAAATGATTGGATGATGATAGTTGATTAATGTTGATGGCATGATCATAATTGTGGTATGATCTATCTGTATGATATTGTTGTTTGTGTTATCTCTGTGCTGCTATGTTGGTATTGGTATAGGTGATCTCACCTCTTTGTTATATTGTTTTGCTTTGTCTGTATTATTAAAATTATACAGTAGAAGGAATGAGTTGTCTTAGACATAACGGGTGGTAGATACTCAGAGATTGATGGAAACATTGAAAAGTGGCTATCTCAAGTTCGAAGAAGTGTTGGGTAGACAAGGAGTAAAGTTCTGATGCATCAAGTTGATACAAGAGAAGGAACGAGTATGTTAAGATTTAATGTTAGTGTTATACCGTGCTATTAAGTAGAACCTATCATGGGGTTACTATTATTTGTGTTAAAAAGTTAAAAAAAAAGTCGGTAAATGTTATATTTCTCTTTAAATTGTTAAATGGTACAATTGGGTCAATAGTGTATATGAATCTGTTTCAATATATTTTTTCGTATTACTTATAAATTTTCGTAAGTTTATGTTTCAGTAAAGAAGGAATTTTAAAACCCATCTTTTATAACTCAAACTTTGTGCGAACTTCTTTTCAGATTATGAGTCGGGAGTCAGACATGTGATACCCTGAGGAGGGTGTTATAGCTTGCCTTCATTCGCTCCCTCCTGACAGGACCTCATTTTACTCAGAGTGCTGCTACTGCACCTCCCACATCCTCTGCCTCTCCTGTTCCCCTGTCCTTTGCTGGTCCCTCTGGCGTCCCTACTAATGATGAGGAGCTCCTCGGCTCTGAGGATGACCTTGAGCCCGACGATGATAATGTTGATCTAGGAGACATCGCTGCGGATGCAGACAGTGACAACGAGGCTACTAATAGTAATCATGGTCCATTGCTCTGATGATTTCATTGTTATTGTTTTTCTTATGGTTACATTGTACATGTTTTTGGCTTAGTTATATAACATTAGTATCAGTTACTATTTTTGGATATTGGTTATATTGGATATGTTGGGTTACATTGTATATGTTTTTGGTGATATATGAAGTTGAATCAGCTTTGGTTATATTCTCTTGATCTGAGTTTACTAACTTCATTATATTCTCTTTGAGTTTCTTGTTTTGGCTTTTACTTCCTGGGAAAATCATGAAATACAGCTGAAATGTTGTCCAAATTTCTTTTAAATGCTTATGTCTTTTTGATAATGCCAACGGGGGAGAGAATAGTAAAAGGGCATATTGTAATACATACTACTTAAAACATACAAAGCAAATATAAACTTTATACATCAGCTTTGTCAACTAAAGCATATAAAAACTATATATTAGACTTCATACTTCATCTTCATTCCCTTGATAGGGCCTGTACCTGGACTTACATCAAAGAACAATTGGGGTGAGAATTATAATTCTTAGTAAAAGTAATTTCAATACTAGCTAGCCATAGCATTGTATAAAACAAATATAAAAATTGCTATAACTACTAACATAGGAGTCTCCTCCACTAAAACTCATAACTGCACACTACTAAGTAGTGTGGTCCAAAACTGATACCCTATATACCATTGGATATAAACAACTACCCATATAATTATAAATACCAACAGCAACAGACAATGCCCAAACAACTATCTGTAAATGCAATGAGGATGATATGTAATATGATTATGCCTAAGAAGATCCTAAAGATATGCTCGTGTAATGTTTTGTTTTGAAATACATGCGGGGGTTTATTTTGAAAATAAAGATATTCATTAGGAACTGATTCAGTATATTATCTCGTGATAAATAGAGAAAAAGTTCATCCTCACATCACACGTATCCTGGCACGCTAAGAAGTTCAGGCTGAATCTTTGTTCAAAAGAACCTTACGGACTCCCCACTTATCTCCCTTGGCCTTGACATTATCGAGATATCAGGGTTATGTCCTTGCTCAAAAGAGTCTATCAGACACCCATGAATTTCCCTTGTCCTTCATGAATGGGCATCAAAGGATACTCACTAAGATCAATACTACTAGACCATTTCTATTTGCATATATACATACTTATATCTAAACACCACCTCATCACTCATAACTCTTAAGTGATCTCTATACAATACTATGTTACTGAGGTACAACACTATGTTACTGAGGTGTTAGATACTCACCTATTGCAAACCATTACTCTTAGTTGCACTAAGGTTCTTATAGCTTTCACATACAAGCTAGATTAACTAACTAGTGTGTAAAAAGTATAGTGTTATGTTCACCTCTTATATAAACACCACATTAACTTTCCTATAGACTCAACTCATCTTTATGAAAGAGCCTTTCTTAGCTAATGCCACATTCAACCTTGCTTAAGGAAATAAATGAGCATTTCTCTAGAACTTTGCATACTTATTGAATGCAACAAGCTTATAAGTCAACATTCATCCTATTGTATATTCTACATTACACAAGGTCCCATTTAGCTATAGATTTAGTACATAACATCCCCTCTTCAGAACTAAATACATAACCTTATCCTACTTAAGTGAATCTAACTCAAGAGTGGTTCTTACTTACAAATCTTTGTTGCTTAAAGTTCTAAGTACCTTCCAAAGGTAATCCATTACTCTTGGATATCCTAAGGCTTATATTCTTAGTAAAGTGAATCCTACAATTCATCCTAGTATACTTATCTCCACTGCATCATCTCATCACATCTTGAGTGATATCTAATGCAACATTAGGTTGCCTAAGGTGCTATGTCCTTACCTAGGGCAATCCTTCACTTTTGAAAGCTCAAAGGTCTTATACTTTCTCATACTTACTAGGTGATAGTTCCTCTCTTGAAATATCCCTATTTGTGTCCTCACACACTTTAGGAAGCATATACTAATGATCTTATCTAGTCCATAGCTTCAAAACATCGTCAATGACAATTTTAGCCTATCTGGTGCTCACGCTACGGTATAACTATGAACACGCTGCGACGCCCAGCTCTCAAGTTCTCAGTCTGCAGCAGGCCGCGAGTAGCACGCCGCGGCACACATAGCAAACTCAACCTCACGCTTGTGAATGCTTATGTCCTCAAAGCATGTCAAATGGTTTTTTATGATAACAAAGTCAAAGATGAAGATCAAGTGCAAAAATGAAGATCAGTGCAAAAGAAAGGAGTCAAAAGGTTTATTTAGTCATAAAACTTAGAACATTAATGTTAAATGCTCTCAAGATTTCTCAAATGGTTTTTCATATATCATTTCCAAAATAAGTGTGAAAATTCAAAGCTAAATATGTTTTTCAAAGAAACTTTATTTTCAATCTTAGATTTAACACTCATGAAAGGATTTATGTTTAATCAAATATCTTGAAGTGTTAGAAATGGCTTACAAACTTAATTGGACATGAAAAATGTGTTCAAAGGCCAATGTAATCGATTACATGATATTTGTAATCGATTACACAGCAAACAGAGGCCTTGTAATCGATTACATGAGCATTGTAATCGATTACAAGCAAGTCAGAGGCCTTGTAATCGATTACACCAAGTTGGTAATCGATTACCATGTGCCCAGAAAGGCAAGAACACATTCAAGGAGTCATGCAATCGATTACATGGATATTGTAATCGATTACACGCAAGTCAGAAGCCCTGTAATCGATTACACCAAGAATGTAATCGATTACACAGAGCCCAGAAAGCCAAGAACACGATGGAACAACAATGTAATCGATTACATTTGCTGTGTAATCGATTACAAGCAATCTGACAGAGCCCAACGGCTATATTAATGGCATTTAATGCTTGGCTAAAATGTCCCAACGGCTCCTTTACTTACAAAACTTATAAATATCAATGTTAGGACTTCATTAGAGGTTGACCTTGAACTAAAAACTGATTACCAATACTTCAATACGAGATTTAATCTTCAAATCCATTCTTGCTTTGTTTTTGTGAAAACTTGAGTTATTCTTTGATAGCATTTTAGAGCTTCAATTTGTAATCATCTACTCTTGTGAGAGTTTCATTCCATCAATCTAAATTACTTTGTGAAGAGGGTGAGGCATCCCTCCAAAAGTGTAAAGGGTGAGGCATCCCTTTGTTGAAGAGACTCAAGCTCCAAGGGTGAGGTATCCCAAACTGTTGAGAATTCAAGGTTGTAAAGGTTGTCAAGCACCTATTGAAGCTTCAAGATATAGTGAAAAATCTCTAGTGGTTGCTTGAGGACTGGACGTAGATCACAAGTGGATTGGTGATCGAACCAGGATAAATCATTGTGTTTGTTTTCTCTAAACCCTTCTCTTTACATTGTGCATTATTTTATTGAATTGCTTGAATATTGTTTCCTTTGGCTATTACATTTATAAGTAAAAGTGTTTATCTCATCTATCCAATCATCTCTAATCATCCAATAGCTTCAACAAAAATTGATTATTAAACATTTTGTGAAAGATTTACGAACTTATTTTACATACTCAATTCACCCCCTCTTGAGTATTGAGGCCACTTAGCAACAAGTGGTATCAAAGTTAGACTCTTGTATAAAGAGCTTAGCAGCTTCAAGAGAAATGATGGCTTCAAATGGTTTTTCAAATGAAGGTTCTTCTATAAACAGACCTCCTTATTTCAATGAGGATGGTTATGCCTATTGGAAAGAAGGGATGAAAAATTTTATTGAAGCTATTGACTTTGATGTGTGGGACGCCATTGAAAATGGTGCTTTTGTTCCCACACATACTAAAGATGGTGTGAAAATTAATACACCTAGAAATGAATGGACTGATGAGGATAAAAAGAATGTTCAATACAATTTGAGAGCTAAGAACATCATCAACACATCCTTGGGGTATGATGAATTCTTTAGGGTGTCAAATTGTAAGACAGTAAAAGAAATATATGATACTTTATAAGTAACTCTTGAAGGTACTAGTGAGATAAAGCGATCTTGAATAAACACTCTTACTCATGAATATGAATTGTTTAGAATGAGCCAAGGTGAGAGTATTCAAGATATGCAAAAGAGATTTACTTATATTGTTAATCATCTTATCTCATTGGGAAAGACATTTCCTAATGAGGATCTTATTAACAAAGTCTTGAGATGTTTAAGCAGGAATGGGCAACCCAAAGTAACGGCTATTGCGAAATCAAGAGATTTATCAACAATGTCTCTAGCCACCTTATTTGGGAAGCTTCAAGAACATGAGTTGGAACTAAATAGGCTCAATCAAAATGAAGAGCATGATAAAAAGAAGAAGGGAATTGCACTCAAAGCCACCTCTTCTATAATTGAAGATGATGATGAAGATGGTGAAGAGGATGCAGAAAATGTTGAGTTAAGTGAAGAGAATCTTAGTCTCCTTGTGAGAAAGTTTGGAAGATTCCTAAAGAAAAATGGATTTCAAAGAAGACCACCATTTCCTCAAAAGAAAGTGTATCACAAAGGAGAAGGATCCTCTACTCCTCCAAAATGCTATGAATGTGGAAAATCAGGGCACATGAAAATGGAGTGTCCGATGTATCTTAAGAAGATGGAAATGTTTGAGAAAAGGTCTTCCAAAGAAAAGAAAGGAAGGAGAGCATATATAGCATGGGAGGAAAATGACATAAGCTTTTCCGATAGTTCGGAGAGTGAAGAAGCCCATCATTGTCTCATGGCTCAAAGAGAAGAAAGTGGAGAGAGCGACACCAAGGTAACATCTTCTAACTCAGAATCTCCACCTTCTTATGATGAATTGCAAGATGCTTTTCAAGAATTGCATGATAAATCTTTGAGGCTCACAAAAATGGTTTTATCCTCTAACAAGACAATCTCCTTATTGGTAAATAAAGTTTTTATTTTAAGCAAGGAGATAAATGAGTTTAAGATTGAAAATGAGACCTTAGGACTTATTGATACTAACTCATCATGCATGGCTTACCCCTCACATGATAACACATCCATATCATTACATTATTCATCATGCAAAGCGTTTGAAAAAGAAATTGAAGATTTGAACAACACTCTTGCAAAATTTACTTTTAGAAGAGACAACTTGAATGTGTTGTTAGGGAAACAAAAATGTATTTTTCAAAAAGCGAGTTTAGGATTTAATCCAAATAACCATCAAAAGTCTTATAAGAATTTCTTTGTTTCCTCAAATACTTTAAGTAGCCCCTTTGTCAAATGTTTTCATCGTAGTAAGAAAGGGCATAGTGCATCCACTTGCAATGTTAGAAAGAATATAAACACTAAGGTTGGAATCAAAAGGGTTTGGGTTCCTAAAGGCACCATGCCTAACTCTAACGCACAAGGACCCAAGACAATTTGGGTACCAAAGGTTAAAATTTGAATGTGTGTTGTAGGTGTGCTTGAAGACCAAAAGCTCAAGTTGGTATCTTGATAGTGGTTGCTCTAAGCACATGATCGGTGATGGCTCCAAGTTCTCCTCCCTTGTTCCCAAGAAGCATGGTCAAGTCACATATGGTGATAACAACAAAGGGAAAATCCTTGGAATTGGTAAAGTTAGTAAGATACCTTCATCATCAATTGATAATGTTTTGCTTGTTAAAGGACTTAAACATAATTTGCTTAGCATTAGTCAATTATGTGATAAAGGTAATAAAGTTATATTTGATTCCTCTTGTTTCATAATTGAGGGAAAGGATGATAAGCAAGTTAAGTTTGTTGGCCATAGAGTTAATAATATATGTATAATTAGTCTTGATGATATTTTTTCAAATGAGGCTAAATACTTTATGAGTAAAGAAAATGATTTATGGTTATGGCATAGAAGAATTGCTCACATTCACATGGATCACTTAAACAAATTAGTTTCTAAAGAACTAGTAATTGGACTTCTAAAGCTCAAATTTAAAAAAGACAAACTTTGTGATGCATGTCAAAAGGGAAAATAAGTAAAGGTCTCTTTTAAAGCTAAAAACATGATTTTAACTTGTAGACCTTTACAACTTTTGCACATGGATCTTTTTGGTCCCTCTAGAACTATAGGCTTTGGTGGGAATTACCATGCATTGGTGATTGTGGATGATTTTTCTAGATTTACATGGACATTATTCTTGGCCTACAAAAATGATGCTTTTCAATCATTTAAAAAGCTTGCCAAAGTTATTCAAAACAAAAAAAGTTTTGTATTGCATCCATAAGAAGTGACCATAGTGGAGAATTTGAAAACCATGAATTTGAAACTTTTTGTGATGAATATAGCATTGAGCATAACTTTTCTGCCCCTAGAACACCACAACAAAATGGTGTTGTAGAAAGAAAAAATCGATCTTTAGAGGAAATGGCAAGAACTATGCTCAATGAGGCTAACCTTCCTAAGTATTTTTGGGCGGATACGGTTAACACCGCTTGTTATGTTATGAATAGAGCCCTAATAATGCCAATTTTAAAGAAAACCCCATATGAATTGTATAAGGGAAGGAAGCCAAATGTGTCATACTTTCATGTCTTTGGATGTAAATGTTTTATTTTAAATAATGGAAATGATAACTTGGGGAAGTTTGATGAAAAATCTGATGAGGAAATATTTATTGGCTATTCTATACATAGTAAGGCCTTTAGAGTCTATAATAAATGAACTATGACCATAGAAGAGTCTATACATGTTGCATTTGATGAAACTAACCTAAATGAGCCGAGAAAGGAGCTTATTGATGATGTTGCAAAAATCTTGGCAAAAATGCACTTGGAAAATCAAGAGAAAGAGTCCAACAAGCAAAAAGAGAGACTCCTTGATCACTCATGGAAAAAGGATTTAGAAATCATAGATCTACCCAAGGAATGGAGGACATCAAGATATCACCCTCTCGACAAGGTGATAGGTGATGTATCAAAAGGGATAATCACTCGAAACTCACTTAGAGATGCATGTAATCACTTAACTTTTGTCTCTTAAGTTGAACCTAAAGACATAAATGAGACCATTAATGATTAACATTGGATCTTGGCCATGCAAGAAGAACTAAATCAATTTGAAAGAAATCAAGTTTAGGAATTAGTTCCAAGGCCCAATGATCATCCTATAATTGGCACCAAATAGGTCTTTAGAAACAAACTTGATGAAATGGGCTTAATAATAAGAAACAAAGTTAGGCTTGTAGCTAAGGGCTATAATCAAGAAGAAAGTATCGACTATGAAGAAACTTATGCTCTTGTAGCTAGATTAGAGGCCATTAGAATGTTACTTGCATATGCTTGCATCATGGATTTCAAACTCTTTCAAATGGATGTCAAAAGTGCCTTTTTAAATGGTTATATACAAGAAGAGGTGTATGTGGAACAACCTCCTGATTTTGAGGATTTTGAAATGCGCCACCATGTTTTTAAACTGAAAAAGGCCTTGTATTACTTGAAATAGGCTCCTAGGCTTTGTATGAAAGGTTGAGCAAATTCCTTTTGAAAAAAAGTTTTTCAAGAGGCAAAGTTGATACTACCCTTTTCATAAAACATAAAATACATAACATACTTCTAGTTCAAATCTATGTTGATGACATTATATTTGAAGCTACTAACAACTCTCTTTGTAAAGAATTTTCAAATATTATACAAAGTGAGTTTGAGATGTCTATGATGGGTGAGCTCAACTTCTTCCTTGATCTCCAAATCAAACAAACAAGAGAAGGGCCTTTCATAAGCCAATCCAAGTATTGCAAGGAGCTGCTCAAGAAGTTTGGAATGGACAATGCCAAGCATATGGCTACTCCTATGGGCACCTCTTGCTATTTGGACAAGGATGAAGGAGGTAAATCTGTAGAAATTACAAAATATAGAGGTATGATTGGTTCATTCCTTTATCTCACTGTAAGTAGGCCTGATATAATATTTAGTGTATGCATATGTGCTAGATATCAAGCTAATCCTAAAGAATCACACCTAAGTACTGTTAAAAGAATAATGAAATATCTAATAGGCACATCACAAATGGGTTTGTGGTACCCTAAGGGTGCCTCATGTAGCGTTATTGGGTATTCCGATTCTAATTTTGTTGGATACAAAATTGATAGGAAATGCACTAGTGGGACATGCCACTTGCTTGGAAACTCACTAGTTTCTTGGCATAGCAAGAAACAAAATAGTATGGCATTGTCTACATCTAAAGTTGAATATATTGCAGCTAGGAGTTGTTGTGCTCAAATCCTTTAGATGAAGCAACAACTCTTGGACTATGGTCTTGAGCTTGATCACATCCCCATAAGATGTGATAATACTAGTGCAATAAATTTGTCCAAAAACCCCATTTTGCATTCTAGAACTAAACACATTGAAATAAGACATTATTTCATTAGAGACTATGTTTAAAAGGGTGATTGTAGGCTTGAATTTGTAGAAACCACTAAGCAACTAGCTGACATTTTCACTAAGCCCCTAGCAAAAGAAGCATTTTTCTTTATAAGAAATGAACTCGGTATATTGGATCAATCGTGCATAAGTTAATTAGTTGCTGCATAAACCAAAAATCAATTTGCTGCACAATATGCCATAGCATGTTGCTTTCTGCATAATTGTAACCATCTGCTGCATAATCCTAGATTTTTAATCATATTTGAATCCAATACTGACTTGAGCATCAGACATTTCCCCTAAGTTGTTTTGCAGGTGCTCCCTCATGTCAAAAGACTTCCAAGGAACTCAACAACTTCACAATTTCACCGAAAAAGGTGTAATTCTTGGTAAAAGTAGTAATTTTGCACAATTATGTGATTTGAATCATAATACGATTAGATTATATGCGTGTATGATGATTTGAATTGATTTAAGATGTTCTAGAACTGATTTGAATAGTTTAAAATTGATTATATGCTGTTTGGAATGTAAAATCTGAGTTTAAGAATGCTGGTAATTGATTACAATGCCTTTGTAATCGATTACAAAGGTTCTGTCAAGCATGTAATCAATTACACAACTTTTGTAATCGATTACACCAACAATGTAATCAATTACAAGGTTCCCCAGAAGTATGGTAATCAATTATACTAAAAATGTAATTGATTACATGAGTAACAGAAGGCTTGTAATCAATTACAATACCAATGTAATCGATTTATATAGGGTTTTTAAAAGGTTTTCTAACGCGCGCAGGCTTCATTTATCAGAAACCTTCTTCGTCTTCCTCCTCTGTTCCCACGAAGACCCAACCTCCAAATCCCTCTTTTCTCACTCAAATTTCACCCAAATCCCTCCATTTCACCTCCTTCTCACTCGAAAATCCCCTTTCTACACAGCCTATCTCCTAAATCCCATCACAATCCATCACCCAAATCTCCCCATCACCTCTCACGAACACTCTCTCCCTCTCTGCCCTAAATTATCCCTCTCTCATCCTTCTCTCTTCCCTTACTCATCTCCAACCACATTCCTTTCATCCCATTCTCTTCTTCCTCATCAAATGGCAAAACCTTCTCACTGTTCAAAACGCCCCAAAACAGGGGTTGTCATCGGAGAATCCTCACGTGCAGCTCCATGCAACATTTCAGGCCTGGACCTCACTCGTCATTTCTCCACCATGAAGAAAGCTAAGTTATTCAGGAAAAACTTCCATCTACGGAAGATAATATCCCCCAGGTATCTCCCTATTGCTTTCTGTGAGAGTAAACCCCTGGAAAGTTTTAAAACCATTGAATCCTTAGGATTGTTGGGTTTCCTTAGCATTGAGAAGGTCATCTATCCAAATTTAGTGAGAGTATTTTATGCCAATCTGAAGTATGAGGATGAATGTTTAATTTCTGAGGTGAAGAAGCAACAGATCAAGATCACTATACCTGAATGGTATAGGCTGACCAAACTCACTCTTGATGGAGCAAATTTCTGTGGAAATGCTAGGATTTGGGGTCATGAATTTGAGCATAAGGCTACTCTTCTTTCTCTGATAAGGTCAGGATATTATCCCCCTAGTGATCCCAAGAAGAGGGTCATGGCCACTGGCTTAACCATGGAGAACAGGGTACTACACTATCTTCTGGTTAGGGGGTTGATTCCTAGGGGAGGGAATTACTCTCAGGTTCTAAAGGATGACGTGCTATCCCTATGGACAATGACCACTGGGAGACCAATCAACTGGGGATACTACATCATTGAGCACATGCTAGACGTGAAGAAAAAGAAAAACTCTGCTCTACCATTTGCTATGCTGGTGACAGCAATCCTGGAACACTGTCATATTTTCTTGGCTGAGGAGTCTAAGGACACCAGCTCAAAAGGGCCACAGTCCATCGGCTTGCATACCTTGAAAAAGCTTCAGCTGTACAAAGATGGCACTACATTGCCCATGGTAGCTTTGGGCATATCCATCATTGTAACACCCTTGTGGGGATGTCACATTTACGATGCAGTAAAATAAAATAAAATAAAATTCTTACCCAAGTTGTAAAACGTTTGGTACATAAATAATATTAGTGTTAAATTTTTTTTTCCTTTTATACTTATAACGTTAAATAAAATGACACGGAACATAAATTGAAGCAAAATATAATCACACCATAATATACATATGATTTTTGTCTGAAGTATACAATTAATTTACAACTACAAATATTCAATAAAGCAGTAAAAAGTTAGCATAAAACTAAAACATAACACCTAAGACATAAGCCCTTGTTATAAGACAAATTTCCTAGTTGGGAATGTCTTGACCGATAGAAATTTGACCCAAAATTATATAAGTTCTCTCTAGGAGTATGGTGAAATTCATTCCACAACTCCGTAATAGGTAAAATAATCTCCACAAAAGCAGCCGTGTAACGTGTAGTACCGAACCCATGTCGAGTCCTACATACTGATAAAGTCACATTACCACTGTACTCTATGTGTCCTGTGTCCCAGTGGACATACCAAGCCTCAGCGCCTTCGAGAAACTATAGTCTAAAGAAACCTAATTGACCTCCTCTTGCCGCCATTATAGTCTTCAGTGATATAAACATAACGTAGAAATAGGCGGAATAGTACAATAAAGGGGTGAGACAATCTACATCATTACCACCATGGCAATAAAGAAAACGACAATACAAAACAATTATCACAATAGTACTTACCAACATATCATGCATAATGTAGCAAAGTAATACATACCATTATATCACATACAGTATAGCAAAACAATACATTATACATGTTATCATAGTTTATAGTAAGCAATAAAATGCAGATAATGAATGATACACACACTGACTCATTCCTACTCCATGGAGCTAAACACGGATATCAGAGAGAATGATCCGAAAAGAACTAATAGTACTTCTGGCTGCCCAACCAAACTATTGCACTATCTAACGTCATGTCTATAGCCCACAGTCCACACATCGTGTAGTAGTACATAGTCTAAACATCGTGTACTACAGGCATTGTACATAATAGTCTCTACCAGACCTCGATTAAGAATAGTGCTTGTCGAGATCATTAGTGTGTTGCCCGTTACCACGGCCTAGAGGTGCTACCACTGTTCACATATGGGTTTCTACACACACTAACGCCTCCAAGTTCAAATAATGAACCACACTACGCCTATCACACCACAACCCGGTGTAATTCGTCTCGTCAATCAATCACCAATTATCAACCAAATTGGCACAACACTCTAAGTATGATCTAAAATTACAAAAATACCCTTAATATCCATATTTTACCATATTTATGAAAATGCCCTTAGTCACAATATACCAAAAGATAGCCTGTCCCACCTGACAGTACTATCTCACAACATGTTCGGGTCCACCACTTTGGCCCGATAGTAAAACTCACTGTATCATTTAGTCGCATAGAAATTTCATCACCTTTTCACAATCGCATCATTTTCACAAACGTTTTTAAATCGCGTAAGTATATTTTGACATTTTTGAACATCGCATAATGTTTTTAAATCATTTTCTCAATCGCATAAGATTTTTAATTTATTTTCTTAACCGAATAGCTTAAAATCATCATTTTAAATATGTGTAGACTATATCTAGTACTTTTAAACTATGTAAAGTATTTTTCTTATGTTATAAATATATTATGGAATCTTTTCATTTTATTCGTCTGATTTTAGTAAATTTCGGCAGTATTTTGCCTATAAAATCAGTATAAGATATTTTTAACGTTTTCCTCTAAATTCTGTTTATTTTAATTTTACCCAATAATTACACTTTAAAACTTGCTAACACGCTTCAAAATTCATAGAATGAGCTCTACGTTAGTATTTTTCAAGCGTTCACTTTAATTCTTACTCATAATAAATTCTGTTAAATTTAGAATTCTAAATTAAGTTTATTTATTTCATCTCTCAAAGATTCATTGGGAATCAGTTTCTTTTGCAAATCAATTACCTAACCTATCTTGAAAAATAAAATGGCATTCAATTATACACTAAATGGCATGTTGGCCATAATTAACCTAAATCATTCTTAAATTTATTTATTTACCTAGATTCTTTAAATCATTGATTTAGAAAATGGTTGAGAATATTTTGGTTCTCTATTTAATGGTAAGGCCGTGAGCCTCTTTGTGTTCTTTGGAACACTCATATAAATTGTTACATGTTATTCACATCCTACATTAATAATTATACAATTAATAACACAATTAATAATACTATTAATAACACATACAATATATTTTAAAAACTATAAACACATACAATATATTTCATAAACTATAAACACATGCAATATATTTTAAAGACTATAAACATGCATACAATTAAAATCAATCACAAATAGGAAAAATAATAAACAAACACACAAATGAATCCTTATGGATTCTTCACACACATACAAATCCATTTTCTCATCACCATACAAGGTTGATGAGATTAAATCTCCCTCTTACCTCTTGAAGACAAAAATTGGCTAGTCTCCTCCTTCTCCTTGTTTTCTTAAAAATCAACACAAAATCCTAATAATTCTTAAATAATTAGTAAAAACACATATAATGATCAAGATTGAAAAACCATGGAACAATCATGGTTAAGAAAATAAAAAATCAAACTTTAAACCAAAGGATCAAAACTTACCCTTAGGAAAGTGAACAAAAGGTTGGATTTTGAACTAGATAGAGTAGGTTTTTGGCAAAACCTTGTGAAGGAAAAGTGTTTAGAGTATGATTTTGGTTTAGGAAAAGTGAAGAGGTAAAATTATAGAAGTTGGATGGTGGTGTTAGGGTGTTGGGCCGAAAACATAGAGAGAAGAAGAAAGGAAAAGTTACTTGGTGTTCTTGGTGTTTTGAGAGAAAATAGAAAGCTTTGATTATGATAAGTGTAAAATGAATATTGAGAATGAAAAAGGGAGGGGGCTGCCTTGAGGTGAGTGTGGGTGAGGTTGAGTGTTTAATTTGGATAGGAAAATATCTAATTGTGTTCACACTTTGGTGCACATGGCTTGTCACTTTGGGTGGCTCAAGAACCTAGTAGAACTTGTAAAGACTTGGCAATTCTTGCCTCCTTGGCCGTGGGGTTCCTATGGGTTTAGGGGGTTGGTTTAATTTTAATTACAAGCTAAACACATGCTAATTAAATAGGTATTTAATTAGGTTAAATCTCCTAATAATATTTAATTAACATTCTAATTATAAAACTAATTAGTTTAACATATATTAGCATATATTATAACCTTTAAACAATATTAGGATATCTAATTAGTATTTAGATCATAACTAATTAATAACTAAGTTAGCTTACTTAGTTTCCTAATTAGGTAATTAGTTTAATCAAATTAGGCTTAATTAGCTACTAAACAAAGTCAAGCCACTTTGTTTGACTTAATCTCAACCATTGAATTCAACTTTAATTACTAGCCCTTGATTAGATCCATGGCCAATATTCAATGCTTGCTAATCAAGTTCACATCCACACCATTGATTTGATCAACGGTTAAGGTTAAAGGCTTCCTAACTAAGTTTTTATCCAACGGTCCATATTAAAGTCCATGCTTTTTTCTTTGACCTATTCCTATTGGTTCAAATTAGTCAAGCCACTTTCGTTGACTTGCTCCCATTGGCTTAGAAATTTGTCCAGTCAGAATCGTTGACTGCTTTTTCTAAACACAGGTCCTACAGACTTTTAAGGGTCCATGGTCATTTTGAAGCAGATTTCTACTATTTTGGAGATAGTAGGTACTGTAATATAAAATAATATTATAATAATATAAAATTATTTTATTACACAGTTAAATCCTAAAAATTAAAAGATTAATTTATATATCAATCAGAATTGAGTTTAGTAAGATCCCCCAGCTCCAATTAATTAAAATAAGATTTTTTTGGCCATAAAATTATTATTTTCTTTACTCGGAGCAAATCACACAAAATAATCAAATACACTCACGAAACAGTCAAATTCATTTTACTACTCCAGAATTCACAAAACAGTACATTTTAGGACAATATTATAATTATCCCAAAAATTGGGGTGTTACAATCATGATCTAGACAGTGATGACGATGAAGAAGCTCAGCATCCTGCTCCTGCTCCAGCTACAGCCACACTGAACCTCCTGCTCCAAGAGATACGAAACCTAAACACTACCATGGAAACACGCATAGATCGCATTGAGCAGAAAGTAGATCACCTTGAGCTGAGGATGGACTACTCAAATCAGGAGCTTGTGTAACACCCCAAAATTTCCTATCTTGTAAACAGTAATTTTGACAGTTAACAGAATTTTACTGTTTAGTAATTTTTGGATGCTGTAAAATTATTTTGATTATTCCATCAGCATATTTGATCGTTTTGAGTGATTTACTCCGTGTCAGGAAAATAAAAATTTTTAGGCCGGGGAAAACTAATTTTTACCGTTAGGTTTTAATTATTTTACGTGATCTGATTTGATATTTGTGTGTTTTCTAATTTTTGTGATTTTATGTGTGATTATGAAAATTTTTACTGTTTGTGGGCCCGGGGGTGTATGTGGGCCCAGGTGGGCATACGTGGGCCCAGGTGGTTCCCGCAAAGTGAAAAAATAAATTTACGCATAGAAAAATTTGTACTGTTTAGACGGAGACAGGGGATCTTACTAAACCTGAATCCGGAAACAGTTTTAGAAAATTTTCTTTACTATATTTTGTACTGTATTTAATTATCGGACGATAAAAATACAGTTAATATATTCTTTCATCGGGTTATAACAGATAAAAATAAAATTCTATACTGTTAAGTCAACATTGGTGGTTTGGATATCCACGATCGATTTAATCACCGTTGGAGATTTAATCTTGATTTAATCAACGGTGGAGATTTGATCTTAAAAGTGAATAGGATCAATTATAACCGTTTGATAGAAATTAAATCAAGGGTAGAGATTTAGTCTTATAAATGGCTATGACCATTATCAACCCTTGGATGTAGATTTAATCAATGGTAGAGATGAATCATTAATGATCATTGGATTTAGATTTAGATCAATGGTGGAGAATTGGTCATCAAAAATGACTACAACCATTTTGGACCCTTGGATGTAAAGCTTGAAGGTGTAATCTTGACCCTTCATTTTGGAGACACATTCAATGGTTAGGATTGCAAGCCAAAAATGATCCAATGGCTCAAATAAAGTCTTCCATCTATAACCTAAACCTAATAGCTATTTTAATCCAAACCATTCTTTTAATCAAGGGTTAGGATGGCTTAGGATGATGGCTATGAAATTTGTCACATTTTATGAAGCATGGAAGGGGGGGACGGTTTGGAGATGCAAGGGAGAGGGGAGACAACTTTGAATAGGCTTTTTAGGCCAAAGAAAAAGATGAAGGCAATAGCCAAGTGTCAAGACCATCAATTATTTTCCTATTGATCATTCATGATCATGTTTTTCAAACTTCACTTTCCACCTTTCTCCAATGCAAGCTACGGCCATGCATAGCTTTGAAGACCAAGTAATTTATTTCTACACTTCATATTATCATATCTTCACCTATTTCACTTAAGTTTCAAGAAACAAACTAAAGAAAACTCCATTCTCTCTCCCTAAAGAAGACCATTTGGCCAAGCACCCTAAACCTCTCCTCCATCACTTTTTGATTTCATACAACCTAGTTTCTTGAATCCTTACCTTATTCTAAACAACTTTCTTGTTGGAGACTTTCTCTAAATCATTCATCTTCATAAACTTTCTTCAAGAGCCAAGTTATAGGGTATTTGTGGTGTAGTGTAAGGAAACTTCATTTCTTCTCTTTTTTTCATGTTCTAAACCATGTTTGATCCATGGTTCCTCTTAATCAAGCTTAGGATACTAATTTTTATGTATTTTATTTTGTATTTGAGAAGCCTTTGGTGGTGAAGGACTTGGAAAAAGAAACAAATCAAGAAGCTTTTGAGGATCTTCAAGAGGTAAGAGGGAGATCCATCTCACCAACCAAGCATGGTGGTGAGAGATGGTTTTATATTTAATGGATGGTGAATCCATGTGAGGATTAATATCCATGGTCATGTAATTATTTGTGGGTGTTTATGTGCTTTGATTATTTGCCTATGTTTGGTATGATTTGCATGATTTATTGCTTTGATTATGGCATGTTTGTGATATATATTTAAATATGTATATGTATGCCATGATTTGATGGTGGAAATAAAATTTATTTTTGGCTCCAAAAGCCAAGGGGGAGGCTACGGTTTTGAGCTCCCAAAAAAAAAATTAGAGTTCATGTTGAAAATTTTCAAGAATAAGGAAATTAATTTTTGGTCCCTAGAACTTAGTGAATTTCGGCCAAGACACCTCTAAATAGGTGTTCATAAATTAATAATTTCATGAAGGATGAAAATGGATGATTTGAAGAGTATGGAAAATAAACAAAGGGTTTGTTTTTCAAGAGAATAAGAACACAATTTTTGAAGAATTTTCATTTATTTATTTTGTGTACAAAGATCCTGAGTATTTTTCTAAACATGAGTTTTGAATGAAACGGGCAAACGTTGATTTTAAAGATTTACAAAGAAAGTGAAAAAGGATTTACAAAGAAAGTGAAAAAGGATTTGCAAAGAAAGTAAAAATGAATTTGAATAAATGGGTTTGATTTGAAAGAGCATTTTAATCACTTGAGAAATTAAGTTTTTGTAAACGAAAATATTTTCGAACTTCAATTTATTTTGAAGAAGGTTGTGTTTGGAAATGATTTGGGAAAAATAAAGAATATAGTGGTATTATGAAAATCTACTAACATATAACTTATTTTTAAGTTTTGAAGTACGTTAGAAAATGTTAAGTTTTGAAACGTTGATTTATATCAATAGAAAAGTGATTTTGTGAATTATATTTGGAAAAGGATTTCTTGAATTAAGAAATGTGGAAAAAGATTTTCTTGAATACAGAAAATATGAAAAATAAAATACAAAGTTATATTATTTTGAGAAAAGTTAAAAAGGAATTTTCGAAGGTTAAGAAATATTTTTTGTAATGAAATTGTGATGAAAAATGTTCTACATATCTTAAAAACGTGATTTTTAAGCTACGCAATTTGAAGAATGTGTTGAAATTAATATTGATTTATTTAAGTCCAAAATGATGTTTGGAATATTGAGAAATATTTTACGTAATTGTAAAAAGTTAAAAAATATTTTACGTATCTTAAAAATGATTTGAAATATAGTAAAATATTTCTACGAGATTTGAAAAATGTTAACATATTTTTACACGATTTGAAAAATGTTAAAATATTTCTACGCGATTTGGAAAGCGTTTAAATATTTTACACTATTGAAAATATTATTGAAAAATCACTACATGATTAAATAATGATAGAATATTTTTACGTAATTGTGAAAATGACAGAAAATCTTATGTGATTTGGAAAGTGTTTTAAATATTTTAAGAATGATGAAAATGATTTACGCAACTTAAAAGAATGATTTTTAAGTTACACAATTTTGAAAATGGTGAAATTTTGTTACACAATTTGAGAAACGTATATTTTTATATGATTGAGAAAAATATTAAAAAATTAAATACGTGATTTAAAAGTGCAACAGAAGTGTTACAGTATTTTAAAAACATAACAGAAATGTTACAAAATTTTGTAAATGTAACATTAGCGTTACGGTATTATGAAAACGTAATAAAAATATTTTGGAATTTTAAAAACGTAACAAAAGTGTTACGGTATTGTGAAAATGTAAAAGAAGTGTTATGGTATTATGAAAATATAATAGAAATGTTTTTGAATTGTAAAAACGTAACAGAATTGTTACGCAATTGTGAAAATACGGCAGAAGTGTTTTATGACTATAAAAACATGATAACATTATGATTACTGTCAAAACAGTGTATGAACACTGTGTGAGAAAATGATGAGTTTGCCTACGATTGGCTTTTGATGTATTTTGTATGCATTGGAAAGAGATGCCCGTATTTGGTATTTGGGGCACTTTACATATTGGAAAAATATGCGTTGAAGCATATGATATAAATTGAACAAATGAAATTGAAAAATATGGCCTTTGTGGTTGGACTTGCACTAAGATATTAGTGCATTATATAAAATATATATTGAAAAATTATGAGTTAAACCTGTAATTGATATTCTATCTATGATTTGATTTTTGGTGCATTACACATGCACTGGAATGGTCCGATGGACTGGATAAGGCTAATTGCCTAGGAGAAACGTACACCTCTTGAGTGAGTGCGATATGCGTAGTGTAGGTCACTCGTTGACCTTGGGGGCATCAGGGTGCGGGTTGCCTACAGTGGGCAGTGAGTCGCTCTACTATAACCGTGGGTTAGACCGATGCGGCACACCGATGATCCTGACCGAGACACTATTCTTAATCAAGATCTGATAAAGACTATCGTGTATATGCTAGATGTGCAAAAATCAAAATGAGGATTATAACACGTGGTCTGAGGCATATGGTACTGACAGATCTTTTCGATCATTTCTCCGACTTGAGTTTTAGCTCCATGGAGTAGGAAATCGAGTCTTGTGTACATGCATAATCTGAACATTTATATTTGTGTGATATATTAATTGAGGAATATTGATTATGACAATTGTTTTGAATACTTGGAAGATGATGATGATGATAATGCTGAGGGCATTATCATAATTATTGTTTATGATAATTGAATTGATAAATGATTGGATGATGATAGTTGATTAATGTTGATGGCATGATCATAATTGTGGTATGATCTATCTGTATGATATTGTTGTTTGTGTTATCTCTGTGCTGCCATGTTGGTATTGGTGTAGGTGATCTCACCTCTTTGTTATATTGTTTTGCTTTGTCTGTATTATTAAAATTATACAGTAGAAGGAATGAGTTGTCTTAGACATAACGGGTGGTAGATACTCAGAGATTGATGGAAACATTGAAAAGTGGCTATCTCAAGTTCGAAGAAGTGTTGGGTAGACAAGGAGTAAAGTTCTGATGCATCAAGTTGATACAAGAGAATGAACGAGTATGTTAAGATTTAATGTTAGTGTTATACCGTGCTATTAAGTAGAACCTATTATGGGGTTACTACTATTTATGTTAAAAAGTTAAAAAAAAAGTCGGTAAATGTTATATTTCTCTTTAAATTGTTAAATGGTACAATTGGGTCAATAGTGTATATGAGTCTGTTTCAATATATTTTTTCGTATTACTTATAAATTTCCGTAAGTTTATGTTTTAGTAAAGAAGAAATTTTAAAACCCATCTTTTATAACTCAAACTTTGTGCGAACTTCTTTTCAGATTATGAGTCGGGAATCAGACATGTGATACCCTGAGGTGGGTGTTACAGCTTGCCTCCATTCACTCCCTCCTGACAGGACCTCATTTTACTCAGAGTGCTGCTACTGCACCTCCCACATCCTCTGCCTCTCCTGTTCCCCTGTCCTTTGCTGGTCCCTCTGGCGTCCTTACTAATGATGAGGAGCTCCTCGGCTCTGAGGATGACCTTAAGCCCGATGATGATAATGTTGATCTAGGAGACATCACTGCGGATGCAGACAGTGACAGCGAGGCTACTAATAATGATCATGGTCCATTGCTCTGATGATTTCATTGTTATTGTTTTTCTTATGGTTACATTGTACATGTTTTTGGCTCAGTTATATAACATTAGTATCAGTTACTATTTTTGGATATTGGTTATATTGGATATGTTGGGTTACATTGTATATGTTTTTGGTGATATATGAAGTTGAATCAGCTTTGGTTATATTCTCTTGATCTGAGTTTACTAGCTTCATTATATTCTCTTTGAGTTTTTTGTTTTGGCTTTTACTTCCTGGGAAAATCATGAAATACAGCAGAAATGTTGTCCAAATTTCTTTTAAATGCTTATGTCTTTTTGATAATGCCAACGGGGGAGAGAATAGTAAAAAATGGAATCTAATTAATGTTGCATATGTACGGGAGAGCTTTTTAAGCTTTTTGAGCTTTTTACATAAAAAAATCTTATTCTATATCATGGATAAACTCCGGGGGAGAGTTGCGCCTAAATCTCTGATATATATAAATGCAAAAACTCTTTCTTTTTTCCTATGATCAGTTTGTCATCATCAAAAAGGAGGAGAATGTGAATGCTTTTGTCCTTAAAGCATGTCAAATGATTTTTGATGATGACAAAGTCAAAGATGAAGATTAAGTGCAAAAATGAAGTTAAGTGCAAAAGAAAGGAGTCAAAAGGTTTATTTAGTCATAAGACTTAGAACATTAATGTTAAATGCTCTTAAGATTTCTCAAATGGTTTTTCATATATCATTTCCAAAATAAGTATGAAAATTCAAAGCTAAACATGTTTTTCAAAGAAACTTTATTTTCAATCTTAGATTTAACACTCAAGAAAGGATTTATGGTTAATCAAATGTCTTGAAGTGTTAGAAATGACTTACAAACTTAATTGGACTTGAAAAATGTGTTCAAAGGCCAATGTAATCGATTACATGATATTTGTAATCAATTACACAGCAAACAAAGGCCTTGTAATCGATTACATGAGCATTGTAATCGATTACAAGCAAGTCAGAGGCCTTGTAATTGATTACACTAAGTTGGTAATCGATTACAATGTGCCCAGAAAGGCAAGAACACGTTCAAGGAGTCATGTAATCGATTACATGGATATTGTAATCGATTACACACAAGTCAGAAGCCCTGTAATCGATTACACTAAGAATGTAATCGATTACACAGAGCCCAGAAAGCCAAGAACACATTGGAACAACAATGTAATCGATTACATTTGCTGTGTAATCGATTACAAGCAATCTGACAGAGTCCAACGGCTATATTAATGGCATTTAATGCTTGACTAAAGGTCCCAACGGCTCCTTTACTTACAAAACTTATAAATACCAATGTTGGGACTTCATTAGAGGTTGACCTTGAACCAAAAATTGATTACCAATACTTCAATATGAGATTTAATCTTTAAATCCATTCTTGCTCTGTTTTTGTGCAAAACTTGAGTTATTCTTTGAGAGCATACTAGAGCTTCAATTTGTAATCATCTGCTCTTATGAGAGTTTCATTCCATCAATCTAAATTGCTTTGTAAAGAGGGTGAGGCATCCTTCGAAAAGTGTAAAGGGTGAGGCATCCCTTAGTTGAAGAAACTCAAGCTCCAAGGGTGAGGTATCCTAAAGTGTTGAGTGCTCAAGGTTGTAAAGGTTGTCAAGCACCTATTGAAGGTTAAAGATATAGTGGAAAATCTCGAGTGACTGCTTGAGGACTAGACGTAGATCACAAGTGGATTGGTGATCGAACCAGGATAAATCATTGTGTTTGTTTTCTCTAAACCTTCTCTTTACATTGTGCACTGTTTTATTGAATTGCTTGAATATTGTTTCCTTTGGCTATTACATTTATAAGTAAAAGTGTTTATCTCATCTATCCAATCATCTCTAATTATCCAATAGCTTCAACGAAAATTAATTATCAAACGTTTTGTGAAAGATTTGCGAACTTGTTTTACATACTCAATTCACCCCCTCTTGAGTATTGAGGCCACTTGGTAACAATGCTGCGGCGTAACCTTCTCATGCCGTGGCAGTCGAAGCCAGTTCATCTTCACGCCATGGCACACATGGAAGAACCCAGGTTCTGTAGAATTCCTGCAGAACTGTGGCACTGTTCCATAGTTCAAATCTTACTTTCAATCATCTAAAATTAGTTTCTTGATGATTTCTAGCAAACATCCATGCCCCTAAACTTGTTGTAACTCAAATATAACCTATAGATTCTCTTAAGCAATGATCTAGGTCCAAATCACGTAATTCTAACCATTCTCCAATTCTTAAATCTATGAATTCTGATGGTTGATTGTAACACCCTGATTTTTTGTTTTTCTTGATATTTATGAGTTTTATTATTTTTAAAAAAAATTGAGAATTTTTGAGAATTTTTAATTTATTTTGATTATTTTAATATTATTTTGGACTATGTGTGTGTTTGAGGTGAGCCCAAAAAAATAAAAAATTTTCTCAGACCAGAAAGTTTCGAACTGTTAATGCTGGGCCGGGGGAACTTACTAAACTCGAAACCGGGAACAGTTGACGAAAATTTTTTTTATCTGAGTTTTTGTTCCATTCTATTATCCATTGGATAATGTTATTATCTATTGGGTAATGCTTTTATCTATTGTGTAATGTTATTATCCATTGGACAATAATTAGCAGTGGCCTTTGTCCATTGGGTAATAGTTTCTGAAAATATCAAGAAAATATCTAAACTTTTGAAAAATATCTTAAGTGGTCAAATATGATGGTTATGACTACTTTATGCATAACCAATTAGAAACAAACTTGGAGGAGAAGCTTTGCATATCCACCATTGATCTAATCAACAGTTGTGAGGAGCAAGCTTAGTGAATAAGCTTTGGATGTCCACCATTGATCTAATCAATGGTTGTGAAGGGTTGAAAGTGGTCAAATTTATCACACTCCTTCTCTCCTATCTCACGGGCAAGAAGGCTTTAGGGGACAAAAAGTTTCATTTGTTATCATAACAAAAAGCTATCATCTTTCTACACAAAAACTTAACATATTTTCTCATTTTCTCTCCTTTATCTCACGACCTCCTCACCCAAAACTAACTTTCGATCACTCATAATTCAAACAAACCATGCTACTTGATCCTAAACACCATTCTAAGCAACTTTGATGTTGTGAAGAAGACCTGATTCTATTATCTTCAAGCTTGATTTTTAGATTCAAGCTCTAGGGTTCTAAGGTGAAGTTCATGGTTTTTCATTTCTTATTTGATTCTTGAAATTCTAAGACCATATTTGATCAATGGTTACCTTAATCAAGCTTTGAATGTTAATTTTTATGTGTTTGTTTAGATCTCAAGAGACTACTTGGTGGTGAAAATTGATACAAAGAGCTACACAAGGAGCATAGGAAGCTACATCTAAGGTAAGAGGGAGATTAACCTCATCAACCAATTATGGTGGTGAGGAATGTAACACCCTAGCTAGGGCATCACATTTCTGACTTCTGACTCATAATCTGAAAATAAGTTCGCACAAAGTTTGAGTTATAAAAGATGGGTTTCAAAATTCCTTCTTTACTGAAACGTAAATTTACTAAAAATATTAGGTAATATTGAAAATCATATTTCAACTATTCATTATGCAATATTAACACCAATTAATATCACAATTTAAAGAGAAATATAAAATTAACAGACTTATTTTTTTTTTGGCAGTAGCAAACCCCATGACGGGTCCTACTTAATAGCACGGTACAACACTAATAAAAAACTTTAACATACTTATTCCGTTTTCTATTCATCTTGATGCATCAGACATCTGTTCCTTTGTCAACACTGCACACCTTCGAGTCCTGAATGTCCACTCCTTATTGTTGTCACCAATCTCAGAGTTTCCATCGCCCGTTATGTCTAAGACAACTCGATCTTTCTATTATTTGATTTTAACAAGATCAGACACAGAAAAACAATATAACAAAGAGGTGAGATCACCTACACCAATACCAATATGGCAGCACAGAGATAACACAAACAGTAATATCATACAGATAGATCATACCATAATCATGCTATCAGCATTAATCAACTATCATCATCTAATCATTTATCAGTTCAATCATCATTTAAGTACTCAAAACAATTGTCACAGCCAATAACCAATATTCCTTAATTAATATATCACACAGATATAAATGCTCAGATTTATGCATATGCACAAAGACTCAGTTTATCAAAAATGACTCCATGGAGGTTTTCACAATTTCGAGAAGAATGCTCGGGTTAATTGTCAGCCTTAGCCCAAAGACAATCTCCCAGTCGTTGAAAAGAATCGTGTTCTTGTCGGGTATCGTCAATGCATTGCAACGGACTGCATCGCCAAGTGGCACAGGATACTCGCCAGCTGTCCACTGGTCGACCGCCGCGCCTCGACGCCCCCAAGATCCATCATAGACCTCACTATCAATTCTCATTCCCTCTTCAACCACAAGGGCCATAATAGCTATTAGCTATCTTTTATATAATGCACGAATTTATCAGTGCAAGTCCAACCCCAACGGGCCAAATCTTTTCAATTTCATTTATACAATGCACGAGTATATCAGTGCAAGTCCAACCCCAATGGGCCAAATATTTTCAATGCATGTATAATGCACCAAATCCAAATACGGGCATCTCTTTCCAATGCATATAGAATGCACCAAATACCAATCATAGGCAAAACACGTCACTCTCTCATACAGTGTCCATACACTGGTTAAACAGTAATTGTGACATCCCAGGGGCCGACGAGGGCGGGGAGTGATCACCGGTGCAATGAAGCACGGACAAGGAGCGGCTCCTGGCAGGCTTCTAGGCAGAGGGTAAGCATGAATGAACTGAATACGCACCGGAATGAGAGGGATTCAGAGACTGTGCAGGTATGGGACTGCATAGTTGAGGATGGCTTAAAGGAATTGATTTGGTGTAACTATATCAACAAGTTGCAACTTCTTTTCGGGAGCCTAGAACATAAGAACTCCATGGTTAAGCGTGCTTGACCTAGAGCAATTATGGGATGGGTGACCTCTGAAAGTTTCTAGGATGCGTGTGAGTGAGGACAAAGCACGCTGAAAAGACTCGTGTTGGTTTGTGGAGACACTCATCAATCCTGCAGGCAGTCCCGGGTCGTTACAAATGGTATCAGAGACGGGACCTCTCCCAGTACGGTGTGGTTCGAGGACGAACCAAGCGGAAGCTGGTAGGCATGTGACATCCCAGGGGTCGACGAGGGCGGGGAGTGATCACCGGTGCAATGAAGCACGGACAAGGAGCGGCTCCTGGCAGGCTTCTAGGCAGAGGGTAAGCATGAATGAACTGAATACGCACCGGAATGAGAGGGATTCAGAGACTGTGCAGGTATGGGACTGCATAGTTGAGGATGGCTTAAAGGAATTGATTTGGTGTAACCATATCAACAAGTTGCAACTTCTTTTCGGGAGCCTAGAACATAAGAACTCCATGGTTAAGCGTGCTTGACCTAGAGCAATTATGGGATGGGTGACCTCCTGGGAAGTTTCCTAGGATGCGTGTGAGTGAGGACAAAGCACGCTGAAAAGACTCGTGTTGGTTTGTGCAGACACTCATCAATCCTGCAGGCAGTCTCGGGTCGTTACAGTAATTATACCGTATTTTCAACACAAAACCATGTTATCATGTTTTCATAGTTATAAAACACTTTCGCCGTATTTTCACAAGATTGCGCAACATTTTCATTATGTTTTCACAATTCCAAAATGTTTCTGTTACGTTTTCAAAATATCGTAACACTTCTGTTACGTTTTCAAAATGCCGCAACTCTTCTGTTGCACTTTTAAATCACATACTAATTTTTTAATGTTTTTCTCAATTGCGTAAAAAAAATATACGTTTCTCAAATCGCATATTATTTTTTCACTGTTTTAAAATTGCGTATCTCAAAAATCATTCTTTTAAGTTACGTAAATCATTTTCTATCATTCTCAAAATATTTAAAACACTTTCCAAATCTCATAACAATTTTCCACCATTTTTCATAATCGCATAAAAATATTTTTTCGTTGTTCAATCACGTAAAAATATTCTATTACTTTTAAATCACATAGTGATTTTTCAACAGTAGTTCAAATTACATAAAATATTCCTCAATATTCCAAAATAATATTAATTTGGACTTTCAAATAATTCAATATCATTTTCAACACGTTTTTAAGATACGTAAATAATTTTTCACCACAATTCTATTACGAAAAATATTTCTCAACCTTCAAAAATTCCATTTCATCCTTTCTTAAAATATTATGACTTTGTATTTCATTTTTCACATTTTCTTATTCCAGAAAATCTTTTTCCATGTTTCTTTACTCAAGAAATTCTTTTTCAAATATAATCCACAAAATTACCTTTCCATTGATATAAATCAATATTTCAAATCTTAAAATTTCCAAACGTACTTCAAAACTTGAAAATAAGTTATACTTGAGTCAATTCTCAAAATACCATTATATTCTCCATTTTTCCCCAATTCATTTCCAAATTAACCTACTTCAAAATAAATTGAAGTTTAAAAACATTTTCGTTTACAAAATTTAATTTTTCAAGTGAGTAAAATACTCTGATTCCCTTTTCAAATTTTTTGTATTAAATCAATTATATTTCCACTTGAAAAATTACTTTGTTTCATCAAAGTCTAGGCATTACTATTTGAAAAATTATCAAAACATTTTTCCTTTTAAATTGATATGGTTTTACACAAACAAAACCATTAAAGTTTTATTTTTAAAACCAAAGTGCCGATTGGTCATAAAACAAACCCATTTGTTCAAATTCATTTTCACTTTCTTTGCAAATCCTTTTTCATTCTTAGTCAAAAATCTTTTCCTTAATATATATTTTCTCAAAATCACTTTTTATTAATCTAGTCCTACAAAATCATATTGAGTTGATTTAATTATTGTTTCTTAACTTTAAATTTTCTAACGTTTTCCAAAACCCAATAAATAAATTCTCTGTTAAAAATTTTAAGTTACAAACGTTTTCCTTTATATTTCTAAATCACTTCTAAAAATTGATTAATTTGAAGTTCAATACTTTCAATCTTCTTTTTCTTTTATTTATGAAAATTCCACTTCACTTAATTTACAACACTTAATTCTCTTTTCAAAAATCCTTATTTGAAAATTCTTGTATTTCATAGCATCAAAACATTTTTCTAAATTATCAAAAACTTATAGATGACCATTGGAACCATGAAATATTTTTCTTCTAACTTAAATAAATTCCATTCTTGTTTCTACACAAAATAAATCAATAAAATTTCATTCTAAAATTTGTGTTCATGTTTTCTTAAAAAAAATAAACCTTTAGTTCATTTTCCATACTCCTCAAATTAATCCAATTTTATTCTTCCATAAACATATTAATTTGTAAACACCTATTTTGAGGTGTCTTGGCCGAAATTCTCATTGTTCTAGGGATCAAAATTTAATTTCCTTGTTCTTGAAAATTTTCAACATTGACCCTCATCAAGGGCATCAAAACCGTAGCTCTTCCTTGGCCATTGGAACCAAGATCAATTTTCTTTCCATCCACACATCATGGCATACAAATATATATTTCATCATAAATATCACAAACATGCCATATACTCATCATGCATATTATAAGTATACTATCAAAGCCATAAAATCATGCAAATCATATTAAGCATAGACAAAATAATCAAAACACAAGAAAATAAAGCAAAGCTCATAAGCACACAATTAATTATTACATGACCATGGATTGGAATTCTCACATGAATTCACAATCCATCAAATATAAGACCATCTCCCACCACCATAATTGGTTGGTGAGATGGATCTCCCTCTTACCTCTTGAAGATCCTCAAAGCTTCTTGATTTTGCTTCTCTTTCCAAGTCCTTCAACACCAAGGGCTTCTCAAATTCAAAACAAAATACATAGAAATTAGTATACTAAGCTTGATTAAGAGGAACCATGGATCAAACATGGTTTAGATCATGAAAAAGAGATAAGAATTGAAGTCTTCTTACACTTCACCTTAAAAACTCAATAACTTGGCTCTTGAAGAAAGTCCATAAAGATGAATGATTTTGAGAAAG
This sequence comes from Ormosia semicastrata, assembly GCA_029884595.1. NCBI lineage: Eukaryota > Viridiplantae > Streptophyta > Magnoliopsida > Fabales > Fabaceae > Ormosia > Ormosia semicastrata. The sequence goes on along the minus strand of JAQQTO010000047.1, from coordinate 34,171,064 downwards.
TCTCCAACATGAAAGTTGCTTAGAATATTATGTAAATTCAAGATCTATGGTTGGATGAAATTAAAAGTGATGGGTGGTGCTTTTGGTGGTCATGGCCGAACCATTTGGTGAGAAAATGAAGGAAAATGATTGTTTTGTGTTCTAGGCTTGGTTGAGTGATGAAGATGAATGATTTAGAGAAAGTCTCCAACATGAAAGTGTTTTGAATTGATGAGAGGATTCAAGATATGTAGCTAGATAAAATTATGGAAGATTGGAAGTGGTTCCATGGGTGGTGACCGAATGCTCAAGGAAGGAAAGAAAATGGTGTTGTTCTTGGTGTTCTTGACAAATTGGAAGAGAGAGAAGAGAGAGAATGAGTTAAGTGTTATAAAATGTGATACAACTGAAATCAAATGGCTGAATTGAAGTGGGCAGCCGTAGCATTGCATGGAGAGAAAGAAGAAAATAATTTTGCTTTAGGAAAATGACCAATAATTGGTCAAGACATCTAATTAATGTCTTCAAGCTTTTTCTTTGGCCTAAAAAGGCTACTCCAACATGTCTCAACATGTCTCTTCTTCTTTCTTGCTTCTCCAACCGTTCCCTCCCCCCTTCATCATGCAATCCAAAGGAAGCAAACAAAACAATAATGGTCATATTGACCATGACAAACAATAATGGTCATTAATTTAGTTTGCATGGCTATTATTGGTGGTTCAAGAACCATGTAAAAGTCTCCCCAGGCTGCATGAAAACCGTGTCGCTCCTTGAGTATTTTAGGGAATTAATTGTTCTCAATTTTCACCTAATTGCATGCTAATTAATTAGGTAATTAGTTAGGTTAAATTTCCTAACCAATCTTAACTAACATTCTGACTATATAACTAATTAATTAACATATTATTTCACATATTATAATCTCTAATTAAAATTAGGATATCTAATTAAGAATTAGATTATAACAATTTAATATTTAATTTAGTTTACTTAACTTGTTAATTAGGCCATTAGATTAATCAAATTAGGCTTAATTAGTTACTAATCAAATCATTGTTGACTTCATCTTTTCTTTAGCCTAAAAAGGCTACTAAAAAAAATTGTCTCCTCCTTGTCCAAGCACTCCAAAACCGTCCCCCCCTTCCATAATGCATGAAGTTGTCATCTTTTTTTTTTTTATACAATTATTTGAAGCATTCCTAGCCATTGATTAATTCAATGGTTAGGATTTAGGTAGACTTTTAATTTAGAAGACTTAATCTAAGCCATTGGATCCTTCTCCTTTAAATTCTAGCCATTAGATGTGTCTCCAAAATAAAGGGTCAAGATTACTTCTTTTTACTTTTAATCCAAGGGTCATAATTAGTCTTTGCTACTTTTTAAGACCAAATCTCCACCCTTGATTAATTCTTCATCCAATGGTCATAAATGGTCTTTGTCACTTTTTAAGACCAAATCTCCACCCTTGATCAATTCTAAATCCAATGGTTGTAAATGGTCACTTTATATAATTAATTTTACGCCGTTGATTAAATCTACGGTTGATATTGAAGCTTGCCTAACTAAGTTTATTTTCACACCATTGATTAAATCAATGATGATTATCTTATGTTTCTTTATGAAATTTATTTCTTAACCGTTAATTGAATCAATAGTGGATATCCAAACCATCAATGTTGACTTAAGCAATATAATTTCTATTTTTATCTACTAAAAATCCCACGAAAGAATATATTTACTGTATTTTTATCTTTCGATAAATAAATAAAGTACAAAACAAATTTTCTAAAACTATTTTCGGATTCAGGTTTAGTAAGATCCCTTGTCTCCGTCTAAACAGTACAAATTTTTCTATGCGTAGAAAATTTTTTCACTTTGCGAGACCCACCTGGGCCCACGTATGGTCACCTGGGCCCACAAACACCTCGTGGGGCCCACAAACAGAAAAAAATTCAAAATCATACATAAAATCACAAAAATTAGAAAATGTATGAAAATCAAGTCAGATTGTTAAAAATAATTAACAGTCAAGAGAAATAAATACAGAAGGATTTTCCCCGGCCCGAAAATTATTATTTTCCTGACACATAGTAAATCACTCAAAACGATCAAATACGCTGATGGAATAAACAAAATAATTTTACAGTATCCAGAAATTACTAAATAGTAAAATTTTCTTGGCTGTCAAAATTACTGTTTATAAGATAGGAAATTTTGGGGTGTTACAATTCTCCCCCTCTAAAAAGAAATTTCGTCCTCGAAATTTGAGAAACATGATTTCATACCCTTAGAATAAATACGGATATGGTGCTTTCATCTTATTTTCCAATTCTCATGAAGCTTCCTCTCTTACATCTTGCTATACTATTCTAACCAACAAAATCTCTTTGCTGATGTTCAACTTCTTCTGATCAAATAGATATCTCAGACTCCTATAATTACTGAAGATGTTGAATGTTACTCTAGAAAGAAAGAATCTCCATATCTCTAATACCAACATAACAACAACCGATCTTCATTCATGCCTAGAATAGTTTTTCTCAGATAACTTCCAACTAATGTAATGTAATGTTCAGCTAATGTAATGTATTACTTAAAATTTCCTTATCTTCGTATCACTACATATTCTAGATTTTTGATTTTAACAAGAAATGTCTCACTAACCGAGTTCTCTTTTCCACAGCACTATATCGGATACTTTCGTAAAAAAATTTTTTTTCTACGGTTTTCGATTACCGTCTTAAATTTTCCCATAGAAGAATTGTTCCAATCTTTGGAAGAATTCACCACGCTTCTGCTGCGTTACTCAGGTACGTTAACACGGATACAAATATAAAAATATCCTTTCTTGCAAGATATTCCTTCAATTGCAGGAGATGAAAGAAAACATCATGGAAGATAACAAAACGAATCGAACCTGTTATCGAACATATCCAGCAAAGAATTGGATGTAACCCGATTTTCAAAAATGAATTTTCTCTGGATTACTCACAGTCTGTTGAAATAATCTCATTGGATATGGTTGGAAAATAACCAATCCATTTTCAAAGACCACGTCTGTTTATGAAACAGATCAAACTAACACAAAATTTTGAACAACAGATCAAACTAATACAAAGATTTGATCTATAACAACAACTTGAATAGCTCGATTAGCTAAGAATAGAAACAGAAGTAAACAAATCAGAGGATAACGAATAACTCTAACATATAATTGATCTACTCAATCATATGTCATAAGGAATAGGTTATTCACAGAAATATTCAGTATGGTTTATAGGATTAGCTCTAATGACACAATCTCCATTGATTAAATCTTCCGCTCAGAACACTCCCGTTCCATTCAGAGTAATAACTTTCCTTACTATCTAACATTTTTACTAATAGAAAACTCTATTTTCAAAGAACACATTAGAGATTATACTCTTTGAAAATGTGTCCAACTTTTCCATAAATTGTTTTCTTGACGTACATTCCTTCATTAAGTACCTTCTTTCACATCCTTTACTGTTTTTGGTTTCCTCAATGGTTGTAAATACATCTTCCGTCGAAATCAATTACTTTCTCAATATCCTAAAAAAATGTCAGGTTTCAAAATTACGAAATCTTATATTCCAAGACTGATTCTCTTCCGTCAGATTCTAAACTTCAACTTCCAGTTTCCACTGAACAGCGGTCCTTTGTTCGTGCAGTCGTCTTTCCACATTGCTCCCGTTGCTCTCATAACTGCAATTGCATTACTAGTAACATGTTCCACTTCCACACAAGTATAACTAAGGCATGCGGATCGAAATATAATGGATCTCATATTCATTATAAATAACATTATTTCCTTTCGAAAAACAAACACAGAGAACACAACACAAGCAAAATAGACTTAATCACAAACCCCAAAAGACTCAAACCGTGCTCTGATACTAACTAATGTAACACCCTAGCTAGGGCATCACATTTCTGACTTCTGACTCATAATCTGAAAATAAGTTCGCACAAAGTTTGAGTTATAAAAGATGGGTTTCAAAATTCCTTCTTTACTGAAACGTAAATTTACTAAAAATATTAGGTAATATTGAAAATCATATTTTAACTATTCATTATGCAATATTAACACCAATTAATATCATAATTTAAAGAGAAATATAAAATTAATAGACTTATTTTTTTCTTTTTTGACAGTAGCAAACCCCATGACGGGTCCTACTTAATAGCACGATATAACACTAACAAAAAAATTTAACATACTTATTCCTTTTTCTGTTCATCTTGATGCATCAGATATCTGTTCCTTTGTCAACACTGCACACCTTCGAGTCCTGAATGTCCACTCCTTATTGTTGTCACCAATCTCAGAGTATCCATCACCCGTTATGTCTAAGACAACTCGATCTTTCTATTATTTGATTTTAACAGTATAGACACAGCAAAACAATATAACAAAGAGGTGAGATCACCTACACCAATACCAACATGGCGTACATGCAGAGATAACACAAACAAAGAATATCATACGATAGATCATACCATAATCATGCTATCAGCATTAATCAACTATTATCATCTAATCATTTATCAGTTCAATCATCATCTAAGTACTCAAAACAATTGTCATAGCCAATAACCAATATTCCTCAATTAATATATCACACAAATATAAATGCTCAGATTTATGCATATGCACAAAGACTCAGTTTATCAAAAATGACTCCATGGAGGTTTTCACAATTTCGAGAAGAATGCTCTAGTTAATTGTCAGCCTTAGCCCAAAGACAATCTCCCAGTCGTTGAAAAGAATCGTGTTCTTGTTGGGTATCGTCAATGCGTTGCAACGGACTGCATCACCAAGTGGCACAGGGTACTCGCCAACTGTCCACTGGTCGACCGCCGCGCCTCGACGCCCCCAAGATCCATCATAGACCTCACTATCAATTCTCATTCCCTCTTCAACCACAAGGGCCATAATAGCTATTAGCTATCTTTTATACAATGCACAATTTATCAGTGCAAGTCCAACCCCAACAGACCAAATCTTTTCAATTTCATTTGTACAATGCAGTATATCGGTGCAAGTCCAATCCCAACGGGCCTAATCTTTTCAATGCATGTATAATGCACCAAATCCAAATACGGGCATCTCTTTCCAATGCATATAAAATGCACCAAATACCAATCATAGGCAAAACACGTCACTTCTCATACAAGGTGTCCATACCTTAATCGGTTAAACAATAATTATCTTTGTATTTTTAACACAAAATCATGTTATCATGTTTTCATAGTTATCAAACACTTTTGCCGTATTTTCACAAGATTGCGCAACATTTTCATTATGTTTTCACAATTCCAAAATGTTTCTGTTACGTTTTCAAAATATCATAACACTTCTGTTATGTTTTCAAAATGCCGCAACTCTTCTGTTGCACTTTTAAATCACATACTAATTTTTTAATGTTTTTCTCAATCGCATAAAAAAATATACGTTTCTCAAATCGCATATTATTTTTCCACTGTTTCAAAATTGCGTATCTCAAAAATCATTCTTTTAAGTTACGTAAATCATTTTCTATCATTCTGAAAATATTTAAAATACTTTCCAAATCTCATAACAATTTTCTACCATTTTTCATAATCGCATAAAAATATTTTTTCGTTGTTCAATCACGTAAAAATATTCTATTACTTTTAAATCACATAGTGATTTTTCAACAGTAGTTCAAATTACGTAAAATATTCCTCAATATTCCAAAATAATATTAATTTGGACTTTCAAATAATTCAATATCATTTTCAACACGTTTTTAAGATACGTAAATAATTTTTCACCACAATTCTATTATATAAAAATATTTCTCAACCATCAAAAATTCCATTTCATCATTTCTCAAAATATTATGACTTTGTATTTCATTTTTCACTTTTTCTTATTCCAGAAAATCTTTTTCCATGTTTCTTTACTCAAGAAATTCTTTTTCAAATATAATCCACAAAATTACCTTTCCATTGATATAAATCAATATTTCAAATATTAAAATTTCCAAACATACTTCAAAACTTGAAAATAAGTTATACTTGAGTGAATTCTCAAAATACCATTATATTCTCCATTTTTTCCCAATTCATTTCCAAATTAACCTACTTCAAAATAAATTGAAGTTTGAAAATATTTTCGTTTGCAAAATTTAATTTTTCAAGTGAGTAAAATACTCTGATTCCCTTTTCAAATTTCTTGTATTAAATCAATTATATTTCCACTTGGAAAATTACTTTGTTTCATCAAAATCTAGGCATTACTATTTGAAAAATTATCAAAACATTTTTCCTTTTAAATTGATATGATTTTACACAAACAAAACCATTAATGTTTTATTTTTAAAACAAAAGTATCGATTGGTCATAAAACAAACTCATTTGTTCAAATTCATTTTCACTTTCTTTGCAAATCCTTTTTCATTCTTAGTCAAAAATCTTTTCCTTAATATATATTTTCTCAAAATCACTTTTTATTAATCTAGTCCTACAAAATCATATTGAGTTGATTTAATTATTGTTTCTTAACTTTAAATTTCCTAACGTTTTCCAAATCCCAATCAATAAATTCTCTGTTAGAAATTTTAAGTTACAAACGTTTTCCTTTATATTTCTAAATCACTTCTAAAAATTGATTAATTTGAAGTTCAATACTTTCAATCTTCTTTTTCTTTTATTTATGAAAATTCCACTTCACTTAATTTATAACACTTAATTCCCTTTTCAAAAATTCTTATTTGAAAATTCTTGTATTTCATAGCATCAAAACATTTTTCTAAATTATCAAAACCTTATAGATGGCCATTGGAACCATGAAATATTTTTCTTCTAACTTAAATAAATTCCATTCTTGTTTCTACACAAAATAAATCAATAAAATTTTATTCTAAAATTTGTGTTCATGTTTTCTTAAAAAAAACAAACCTTTAGTTTATTTTCCATACTCTTCAAATCAATCCAATTTTATTCTTCCATAAACATATTAATTTGTAAACACCTATTTTGAGGTGTCTTGGCCGAAATTCTCATTGTTCTAGGGATCAAAATTTAATTTCCTTGTTCTTGAAAATTTTCAACATTGACCCTCATCAAGGGCATCAAAACCGTAGCTCTTCCTTGGCCATTGGAACCAAGATCAATTTTCTTTCCATCCACACATCATGGCATACATATATATATTTCATCATAAATATCACAAACATGCCATATACTCATCATGCATATTATAAGTATACTATCAAAGCCATAAAATCATGCAAATCATATTAAGCATAGACAAAATAATCAAAGCACAAGAAAATAAAGCAAAGCTCATAAACACACAATTAATTATTACATGACCATGGATTGGAATTCTCACATGAATTCACAATCCATCAAATATAAGACCATCTCCCACCACCATAATTGGTTGGTGAGATGGATCTCACCTTACCTCTTGAAGATCCTCAAAGCTTCTTGATTTTGCTTCTCTTTCCAAGTCCTTCAACACCAAGGGCTTCTCAAATTCAAAACAAAATACATAGAAATTAGTATACTAAGCTTGATTAAGAGGAACCATGGATCAAACATGGTTTAGATCATGAAAAAGAGATAAGAATTGAAGTCTTCTTACACTTCACCTTAAAAACTCAATAACTTGGCTCTTGAAGAAAGTCCATAAAGATGAATGATTTTGAGAAAGTCTCCAACATGAAAGTTGCTTAGAATATTATGTAAATTCAAGATCTATGGTTGGATGAAATTAAAAGTGATGGGTGGTGCTTTTGGTGGTCATGGCCAAACCATTTGGTGAGAAAATGAAGGAAAATGATTGTTTTGTGTTCTAGGCTTGGTTGAGTGATGAAGATGAATGATTTAGAGAAAGTCTCCAACATGAAAGTGTTTTGAATTGATGAGAGGATTCAAGATATGTAGCTAGATAAAATTATGGAAGATTGGAAGTGGTTCCATGGGTGGTGACCGAATGCTCAAGGAAGGAAAGAAAATGGTGTTGTTCTTGGTGTTCTTGACAAATTGGAAGAGAGAGAAGAGAGAGAATGAGTTAAGTGTTATAAAATGTGATACAACTGAAATCAAATGGCTGAATTGAAGTGGGCAGCCGTAGCATTGCATGGAGAGAAAGAAGAAAATAATTTTGCTTTAGGAAAATGACCAATAATTGGTCAAGACATCTAATTAATGTCTTCAAGCTTTTTCTTTGGCCTAAAAGGCTACTCCAACATGTCTCAACATGTCTCTTCTTCTTTCTTGCTTCTCCAACCGTTCCTCCCCCTTCATCATGCAATCCAAAGGAAGCAAACAAAACAATAATGGTCATATTGACCATGACAAACAATAATGGTCATTAATTTAGTTTGCATGGCTATTATTGGTGGTTCAAGAACCATGTAAAAGTCTCCCCAGGCTGCATGAAAACCGTGTCGCTCCTTGAGTATTTTAGGAATTAATTGTTCTCAATTTTCACCTAATTGCATGCTAATTAATTAGGTAATTAGTTAGGTTAAATTTCCTAACCAATCTTAACTAACATTCGACTATATAACTAATTAATTAACATATTATTTCACATATTATAATCTCTAATTAAAATTAGGATATCTAATTAAGAATTAGATTATAACAATTTAATATTTAATTTAGTTTACTTAACTTGTTAATTAGGCCATTAGATTAATCAAATTAGGCTTAATTAGTTACTAATCAAATCATTGTTGACTTCATCTTTTCTTTAGCCTAAAAAGGCTACTAAAAAAATTGTCTCCTCCTTGTCCAAGCACTCCAAAACCGTCCCCCTTCCATAATGCATGAAGTTGTCATCTTTTTTTTTTTTTACAATTATTTGAAGCATTCCTAGCCATTGATTAATTCAATGGTTAGGATTTAGGTAGACTTTTAATTTAGAAGACTTAATCTAAGCCATTGGATCCTTCTCCTTTAAATTCTAGCCATTAGATGTGTCTCCAAAATAAAGGGTCAAGATTACTTCTTCTTACTTTTAATCCAAGGGTCATAATTAGTCTTTGCTACTTTTTAAGACCAAATCTCTACCCTTGATTAATTCTTCATCCAATGGTCATAAATGGTCTTTGTCACTTTTTAAGACCAAATCTCCACCCTTGATTAATTCTAAATCCAATGGTTATAAATGGTCACTTTATATAATTAATTTTACACCGTTGATTAAATCTACGGTTGATATTGAAGCTTGCCTAACTAAGTTTATTTTCACACCATTGATTAAATCAATGATGATTATCTTATGTTTCTTTATTAAATTTATTTCTTAACCGTTAATTGAATTAATAGTGGATATCTAAACCACCAATGTTGACTTAAGCAATATAATTTCTATTTTTATCTACTAAAAATCCCACGGAAGAATATATTTACTGTATTTTTATCTTCTGATAAATAAATATAGTACAAAACAAATTTTCTAAAAATGTTTCCAGATTCAGGTTTAGTAAGATCCCCTGTCTCCGTCTAAACAGTACAAATTTTTCTATGCGTAGAAAATTTTTTCACTTTCTTGAGACCCACAGGGCCCACGTATGGTCACCTGGGCCCACAAACACCTCGTGGGGCCCACAAACAGAAAAAAATTCAAAATCACACATAAAATCACAAAAATTAGAAAATGTATAAAAATCAAGTCAGATTGTTAAAAATAATTAACAGTCAAGAGAAATAAATACAGAAAGATTTTCCCCGGCCCGAAAATTATTATTTTCCTGACACGGAGTAAATCACTCAAAACGATCAAATACGTTGACAGAATAAACAAAATAATTTTACAGTATCCAGAAATTACTAAACAATAAAATTCTATTAGCTGTCAAAATTACTGTTTATAAGATAGGAAATTTTGGGGTGTTACAAGGAACGAAATTTGTATGAAGGTGATGAATCCATGTGAGGATTATTCACATTGTTTGTATGATTTTGTGATTTGTGTTTAATTGCATTATGTGATTTTATTGCTTTGATATTATGCATGAATTTGATATAATCGGATTATGATGTTTTATGTATGTTGTATGATAAAAATTGTGATTGAGAGGAAAAGAATTTTTGGTTCCAAAGACCATGAGGCTCACGGCCTCTATGCACACAAATGGGAAATCCATTACAAAAATGATTTATTAAATGATAACCTAGAGGATTAGTGGTAAGAAAATGTAATTAATGAATTACAAAATAAAAATGGAAATGAATATATTTTTATTATTAAATGGAAAAAAATTTCAACTATGATATTGAAAATAGGATGGAGAAATAATTTGGAAACTTAAAGTATTTTATTTAAATGGATTTTTAAAGAGGAAGATGGAAAAGGTTTAATTTAATTAAAATAAACGTAATTTTTGGAAAGGATATTAGAAAATATTATCTAGAGGAATTTTAGCAAGAAAATAATTTTTAATGATAGTTTGGAGTTTAAAATATTTTATTTAAGAAAGTTTTATTAAGAGTAAAGAACAAAGATTTTGAGAAATCTTGAATTAATTTGGATGATATAAGTTTTTGTGAAAGACGTTAGGAAATATTATTTGGAGGAGGTTTAGTATAAAAATGTTAGAAATATTATTTAAATGTGATTTATTAAGGAAATAATGGAATTAAAGTCCAATTTTGATATTAAATGAGAAAAGTTTTATTTTGAGCTTAGAATATTGAGAAAATGTTTTATGCAATAGAAAATGAATAGAAAAACTCTTATGCGATTTAAAAATGCTGATTTTTAGCTACGCGATTAATAAAACATTTTAAAATCTCTAAGCGATTGAGAAAACATTGAAAAATTGTTACACGATTTGAAAACATAACAGAAGTGCTATGCGATTGTGAAAATGTGATAAAAATGCTATGCGATTAAGAAATACAATAATTTACTGTCGGGCTAATGTATTGAACCCAGATATATCAGCATATGGTTATAGCCGGTAAAGGCTTGTAATATACATAGAGTCATTGATCATGCATTATTTGTTAGTCAATGTCTGTTATGGCTATAGTTGCCTAGGAGTTGAATTACACCTTAGTGCGAGTGCGAATTGCGTAGTGAAGGTTTATAATGGATCTTGGAGGCATCGGGATGCAGAATTCCACATATGGCCAGTTAGAAAGGGCTACTGTGTCGGTGCAACCGATGCAAACGTACCAACGAGCTCGATGAAATACTATTTCTATTCCCGATCTGGCGTAGAATGTCTTGTATAATGCCTGATGTATACATTGAGAAATTGTAGCACTTGGTCTGAGCCGGCCGATATACAGACATATCTTCTGGATCATTCTCTCTAAAATTATATTTAGCTCCATGGAGTAGGAAATGAGTGCATTGTGCATAAAGATGGTTAGTATACACATTGTGCACGTGTATAGTCAGTGTACATATTGTTGTGGCATAGTCAGTATATTTATTTTGTGGTATGATTAGTATTCATATATTGTGATATATAGTGTTAAATTATCTGTTAGTTGAGAACTTGATTATACCTGTTGTTCTGTGATATTGCTGTGTATGAATGGCATTATTGTCATTATTATTTTTTTATTCCCATGATGGTATTGATGTAGGGGATCTCACCTCCTTATTGTATTGTTCTGTCTGTTTCTGTTTTATGCTTACGTCTGTGAAGACTGCGATGGTGGCAATGAGGAATCTGCTAAGTTTGTTTAGACTACAGTTTCTCGAAGGCGCTAATGCTTGGCGTGTCCATTGGGACACAGAGCATATAAAGTATTGTGGTGACATTACTCTATCTGTAAGTAGGACCCGATATGGAGTCACTACTTCTTCTTTTGTTATTGCATATGTAGAGTTTGTTATACCTATCAGGGAGTTGTGGAATGATCTTCACTATACTCCTAGGGAATTTGTCTTCTGAGGAGGACTCTTTTCTTTAAATGTTGTGAATTTGGGCTAGCCTAGGTTGGTTATGTTAGACATTTTATGTTTTTGTTTATATAAGTATAATGTATGTATAGTTGTAGTAAACTTAGTTTATATGTAAAGTATATTTTTTAGTTTTATGTCTTGTATTTCTATAATTTGGTAAGTTTATATTATCTGCGAAAAAGAAATTTTGAAAACCCATATTAAAATAATATCGAATATTTTATAACTTGGGAAAGGAATTAAAAAGAGTTGGTCTGAAATATAATGCCCTAAAGGGGGTGTTACATTAGTTGGTATCAGAACCCAAGTTAGAGTCTTTTGGGTTTGTGGGTAGGTTTGTCTTGTTTGTGCTGTGTGTTTCTCTGAACCGAACACAAAGATGTATTGTTTGGTTTCCGAAAGGAGACAACCTTATTTGAAATAGTTATATTTAGTTTTCATGTATTGTGGTTAGTTTGACGTTGAAGAAAGGCAATGGCTTATGGTGGTAGAGGTGCGCATATGAACACGGGATGTGATGATGAAAGTATAGCTACAGTTGCAACAACAATGCAAGGAATGGCTGATGTAATAGTACAACAAAATTAGAGGACCGTTCAACAGTAGGAAGCGACAGCCGAGGCTCAAAATCTATTAGAGTTGAATCAATCTCAAGGAACAAAACTCCGTAATTTTGGACTAACTAGGTTCCAAAAAGGGAGGAAATGTAAGGTCAATCGATTCCAGTGGAAATTGTATTTACGATTATCGGGGAATCAACAGCAATAACGAACAAATGGACGAAGTACTAGTGGCAAAAGATTTGGTCAGACTGTAGCATCGGCATCCAAATGTTGGAAGTGTGGAAAGGCTCACTTGACAAAGGAGTGTACGATCAAACGATTTATCTATTTCAGATGCAGGAAGCCTAGAAACTTTTCTAGAGACTGTACACAACCAAAAATGGAACCTTCCGTGAGTAACGTACATACGACAAGATCTCAAGTAGGAGGAAGAGTCTATACGTTAAGTGGAGCAGAAGCCTCCCAATTTGAAGATCTTATCGAGGGAGATTGTGCCATAGCAAGAAATCCTTTAATTGTACTGTATAACTCGGGAGGCAACCCATTCTTTTATTGCCTATGATTATGTGAACCATTTTGGTTTATCTGTGTTTTCATTTCTTTTTTACTTGAATATTTCTACTTCTAAACTTGCTATTACTACTCAAGCCTATTTAAAACTATCCTATTATTATTCGAGATCAGAACTTTTCTATTAATTTTATTTGTCTACTTCTTTCTCAAATAGACAAAATCTTAGGGATGGATTGGTTATTTTCTAACTATATCCTGTTATATTGTTCTAATAAAACTTTAGTGTTCCCCGAGACTGAGATTTTTGGATTAAATTCAGAAAACTCACTCTTAAATTCATCGGGCCATATTAAATTCTTCATCGGATAAGTCCGGTAGCCTACCAAATAGCATTGTCACTTTTCTTTCTAACCTTGTAATGTTTTTATATATCTCAATTGAGAAAATATATTCTTGATTCAACCCATGTCATAGCACCAGATATAGTACCATTGAAAGGGAACTTGACTTATAAGACAATTCCTATTAAGATTAAGGATAGGCGAGTGAAACAACTCAGAGAAATTACCTTGGTGAAGGTAATCTAGAACAATGGAACGATGTGACGGGAGATACAACATGGAAACTAGAAGACCAAATGAAGGGAGCCGCTATTTTCTCCAAGATCGATTTGCGTTCTGGTTATCATCAGATTCACGTGAAAATAGAAGATGTTCCCAATATAGTTTTTGGACACGTTATGGGCACTACGAGTATTTAGTAATGCCGTTCAGGGTAACGAATGCTCCTGTGATATTCATGAATTACATGAATAGGACTTTTCGTCCCTACCTTGACAGATTTTTCGTTGTCCTCATTGATGACATTCTGATCTATTCTCGAAGTCTAGAGGAACATGTTGAACATTTCAGTGTGGTTCTTCAGATTCTGAAAGAGAAGAAGTTATACGTTAAGCCATCCAAGTGTGAATTCTGGTTAAAGGAAGTTCAACTTTTGGGTTTAGGTTGTGTGTTGATGCAAAATAGAAAGGTTGTGGCGTATGTTTCAAGGTAGTTGAAAATACATGAGAAGAATTATCCTACTCATAATTTGGAATTTGCAGTAGTCATTTTTGAGTTGAAGATCTGGAGACATTTTCTTTATGGAGCAACCTACAATACCTACAGTGATCACATGAGCCTGAAGTACCTGTTCGATCAGAAGGAGTTGAATATGAGGCAGAGACGATAGTTAGAATTCTTGAAAGACTACGATTTTCAACTTCAGTATCATTCCGGAAAGGCAAATGTCGTGTCGGATGCTTGGAGTAGAAAAATGCTTAGTGTATCTGCTATAATGGCCAATCAGAGAGTATAATTTAGTCACTGGAAGATTTGTTAAGGATTTGTGTGTTAGAACAATTAGGAGGTTGGGATGAATTCTTATCTCTGATAAAATTAACCTACAATAACAGTTACTACTCAAGCATAGGGATGGTACCCTATAAGGCGCTGTATGGATGATGATGCAAAACATTTTTGTGTTGGTATCGAGATGGGGAAAATTTCGCGTTAGGACCTGAGCTTATACAACAAATGACGGAGAGAGTAAAGATGATTCACGAAAAGATACAGATAACTCAAACTCGACAGAAGAGCTATTCTGACAAATGAAGGAGTAATATCCACATTTGTTTTAACAATATAAGAGAAATTTTGAGGATGAAATTTTTATTAGAGGAGGAGAGTTGTAACATCCTGATAAAGATATTGAGTTTTAACAAACTAAGATTATTTTAATATTATTTTGGACTATGTGTGTGTTTGAGGTGGGCCCAGAAAAATAAAAAATTTTCTTGGACTAGAAAGTTTTGGACTGTTAATGCGGGGCTGAGGGAACTATTAAACCCGAAACTAGGAACAGTTGATGGAAATTTTCTTTATCTGAGTTTTTGTTCCATTCTATTATCCATTGGATAATGTTATTTTCCATTGGATAATGCTTTTATCCATTGCGTAATGTTATTATCCATTGGATAATAATTAGCAGTAACCTTTGTCCATTGGGTAATAGTTTTTGAAAATATCTAAAAAATATCTAAGCTTTTGGAAAATATCTTAAGTGGTCAAATATGATGGTTATGACAACTTTATGCATAACCAATTAGAAATAAGCTTGGAGGAGAACCTTTGCATATCTACCATTGATCAAATCAACGGTAATGAGGAGCAAGCTTATTGAAGAAGCTTTGGATGTCCACCATTGATCTAATCAATGGTTATGAAGGGTTGAAAGTGGTCAAATTTATCACACTCCTTCTCTCCTATCTCACGGGCAAGAGGGCTTTAAGGGACAAAAAGTTTCATTTGTTATCATAACAAAAAGCTATCATCTTTCTACACAAAAACTTAACATATTTTCTCTCATTTTCTCTCCTTCATCTCACGGCCTCCTCACCCAAAACTACCTTCCAATCACTCATAATTCAAACAAACCATACCACTTGATCCTAAACACCATTCTAAGCAACTTTGATGTTGTGAAGAAGACCTAATTTTATCATCTTCAAGCTTGATTTTTAGATTCAAGTTCTAGGGTTCTAAGGTAAAGTTCATGGTTTTTCATTTCTTATTTGATTCTTGAAACTCTAAGACCACATTTGATCTATGGTTACCTTAATCAAGCTTTGAAAGTTAATTTTTATGTGTTTGTTTGGATCTCAAGAGACTACTTGGTGGTGGAAATTAATACAAAGAGCTATACAAGAAGCTTAGGAAGCTACATCTAAGGTAAGAGGGAGATTAACCTCATCAACCAATTATGGTGGTGAGGAATGAAATTTGTATAAAGGTGATAAATCCATGTGAGGATTATTCACCTTGTTTGTATGATTCTGTGATTTGTGTTTAATTGCTTTATGTGATTTTATTACTTTGATATTATGCATGAATTTGATATAGTAGGATTATGATGTTTTATGTATGTTGTATGATATAAATTGTGATTGAGAGGAAAAGAATTTTTGGTTCCAAAGACCATGAGGCTTACATCCTCTATGCCCACAAATGGGAAATCCATTACAAAAATGATTTATTAAATGATAACTTAGAGGATTAGTGGCAAGAAAATGTAATTAATGAATTACAAAATAAAAATAGAAATGAATATATTTTTATTATTAAACGAAAAGAAAATTTTGGCTATGATATTGAAAATAAGATGGAGAAATAATTTGAAACTTAAAGTATTTTATTTAAATGGATTTTTAAAGAGGAATATGGAAAAGGTTTTATTTAATTAAAATAAACATATTTTTGGAAAGGATATTAGAAAATATTATTTAGAGGAGTTTTAGTAAGAAAATAATTTTTAATAATAGCTTGGAGTTTAAAATATTTTATTTAAGAAAGTTGTATTAAGCATACGAGAATAAAGATTTTGAGATATCTTGAATTAATTTAGATGATATAAGTTTTTGTGAAAAACGTTAGGAAATATTATTTGGAGGAGGATTAGTATAAAAATGTTAGAAATATTATTCAAAGGTGATTTATTAAGGAAATAATGGAATTAAAGACCAATTTTCATATTAAATGAAAAAAGTTTTAATTTGAACTTAGAATATTGAGAAAATATTTTACGCAATTGAAAATATGTAGACAAACTCCTACGCGATTTAAAAATGATGATTTTTAGCTACGCGATTAAGAAAATGTTTTAAAATTTCTATGCGATTGCAAAAATGTTAAAAAATTATTACGCGATTTGAAAACGTAACAGAAGTGTTATGCGATTGTGAAAATGCGATAAAAATGCTATGCGATTGAGAAATACAGTAATTTGCTGTTGGGCTAATGTATTGAACCCAAATATATCAATGTATGGTTATAGCCGGTAAAGGCTTGTAATATGCATAGAGTCATTGATCATGCAGTATTTGTCAATCGGTGTCTATTAAGGCTATTATTGCCTAGGAGTTGAATTACATCTTAGTGCGGGTGTGAATTGCGTAGTGAAGGTCTATAATGGATCTTGGAGGTGTCGGTACGTGGAATTCCATATATGGCTAGTTAGAAAGCGCTACTGTACTATGGCAATTGATGCAAACGTACTGACGATCTCGATGAAACACTATTCCTATTTCTGATTTGGCATAGAATGTCTTGTATAATGTTTGATGTACACAATGAGAAATTATAGCACTTGGTCTGAGGTGGCCGATATACAGATATATCTTCAGGATCATTCTCTCTGAAATTGTGTTTAGCTCCATGGAGTAGGAAATGGGTGCATTGTGCATAAGGATGGTTAGTATACACATTGTGCATATGCATAGTCAGTGTACATATTGTTGTGGCATAGTTAGTATATTTATTTTGTGGTATGATTAGTATTCATATATTGTGTTATATACTATTAAATTATCTGTTAGTTGATAACATGATTATACCTGTTGCTCTATGATATTGCTGTGTATGAATGACATTATTTTCATTATTGTTTTTATACTGCCATGATGGTATTGATGTAAGGGATTATTGTATTGTTCTATCTATTTCTGTTTTATGCTTATGTCTGTGAAGACTGCGATGGCGGCAAGGAGGGATCTGCTAGGTTTGTTTAGACTACAGTTTCTCGAAGGCGTTAATGTTTGGCGTGTCCATTGGGACACGGAGCATATAGAGTATTGTGGTGACATTACTCTATCTATAAGTAGGACCTGACATGGAGTCACTACTTCTTCTTTTACTATTGCATATGTAGAGTTTGTTATACTCCTAGGGAGGACTGCGAGATATCTTTTGCTCAGATTTCTAGCCGTCGAGACATTCCCGGCTAGGGAATTTGTTTTCTAAGAATGACTCTTTTCTTTAGATGTTGTGAATTTGGGCCAGTCTAGGTTAGTTATGTTAGACATTTTATGTTTTTGGGTATGTAAGTATAATGTACGTAAAGTTTTAGTTAACTTTGTTTATATATAAAGTATATTATTGAGTTTTATGTCTTGTATTTCTATAATTCGGTAGGTTTATGTTATCTACAAAAAAGAAATTTTGAAAACCCGTATTAAAATAATATCGAATATTTTATAACTTGGGTAAGGAATTAAAAGGAGTTGGTCTGAAATATAATGCCCTAAGGAGGGTGTTACATTGATCTTGAGTCATGAATGACTATCTTACACTTACTAAGTTTAAACTAACTTAACCTAATCATTGGATTAAGAATCAAGCCAAGAACTTGGATTTGGCTCTCCAAACCCCTATTTCTACTCAAAAACCCCAAACTTTATTCAATGAGAATCAAAGAGGAAAATGATGAATAGAAACTCCTTACCTCTTAAAGAAGATGAAGATCTTGAAGCTTGATCCTCTTACTCTTGCTCTTCCTCTCCTCCTTCTCCTTCTCCTTATTCCTTTCTCCCCTTTTCTTTCTTCTCTTCATTTTCTCTCTCCTCTGTTTCTCTTCTCAACCGAGAGAAAGGAAAGAAATAAGGAATAGGAAACCAACTTGAGTTCCTGTGCTGGAACTCATATATGCTAAGGACACTCGAATTATGCTAATTCGTGTTTTCCATCTTCCAACAACTTTAGAATCAATCATGAGATTCATCTAAATTATTGTTTCACCTATATTCTCTTTTTCCATATCTGTTGGTAGTCAATCTGACACTAAAAGCACAACTAGTATGCTTAAAAATACCAAACTAACTCAGATTCTCTTGAAACTTTAACTGTATCTTACTTAGCTTATTTGTGACCTAGAAATAAGTTATTTATACTTATTCCCCTCAACTTAACCTTTTAAGCCCTTATCTGAGTCATTTTAAGCTACTTTTCAACTTCTGTGTTGCAACTAAGTGCCTAAATGAACTCAGTTTGTCACAAAACTTCACAGGTATGTTAAGTAAGTAATATGCTACCTTTTTTAACCATATACAAGTCTAACATGTTACTAAGGGTATTACAATTAGGAATGTAGCAAAAGAGATACTCAGTGAATCAAGAGCCTTTGGACCCAAGGATAAAGAATCTTAGTGGTGGGACGCAAGTGTACAAGATAAGGTTAAGGTTAAAAGCGAATGTTATAAAGCTTGTCACATGTGTAAAAATGATGAAAATTGGGAAAAATATAAGGCATCAAAAAAAGATACTAAGAAGGTGGTGAGCGAGGCGAAAACTAAAGCGTTCAATGAGTTATATCAATCTTTGGGCACCAAAGACGGAGAAAGGAATATTTACAAGCTTGCTAAATGTAGGGAAACGAAGACAAGAGACTTGGATCAAGTGAAATGCATTAAGGATGAAGAGGGCAAAGTTTTGGTTATGGAATAAGATATTAAGGATCAATGGAAGGGTTATTTTCACAAGTTATTTAATGAGGGACATAAGACTTTAGGGGACTTAGACATTCTAAACATTAGAGAGGAAAACCAAAATAAAACCTTTTATCATAGAATTCAAGAGTTTGAGGCAAAAGAAGCATTGAAGAGGATGGATAATGAAAAAGTGGTTGGACCGGATAATATACCTATTGAGGTATAGAAGTGCCTAGGAGAGAAAGGTATAAGCTGGCTCACAAAGCTGTTTAACAAGATAATGAGGTCTAAGAAAATGCCAAATGAATGGGGGAGAAGCACTTTAATCCCTATTTATAAGAATAAGAGAGATATACAAAACTATGCAAATTATAGAGGGATTAAGCTCATGAATCATACCATGAAGTTATGGGAAAGAGTAAATGAATGGAGATTAAGATGATAAACTCATATTTCAGAGAATCAATTTAGTTTTATGCCTGGGAGGTCAACCATGGAAGCAATATATCTTCTACGAAGATTGATAGAGAGGTATCGAAGGAAGCAAAAAGACCTACACATGGTTTTCATTGATCTGGAGAAAGCCTACATAGGGTACTGAGAAAGGTCTTGTGGAAGCTTTGGAAAAGAAAGGAATTTGTATCGCCTATATTCGAGCAATCTAAGATATGAATGATGAGGCTAAAACTAGTGTGAGAACACAAGATGGAGTCACAAAAGATTTCTCTATAACTATAGGACTGCATCAAGGGTCAACTTTGAGTCCATATCTTTTTACCTTGGTCTTGGATGTACTTACTGTGCATATCCAAGAGTCGGTGCCACAATACATGTTTTTTGCAGATGATATTATAGTCTTAGTTGGAGAGTCGAGAGACAAAACAAATGGGAAGCTAGAACTATGGAGACAAGCTTTCGAAGAACATGGCTTCCGTCTAAGCAGGAGTAAGATGAAGTATATGAAATGTAAGTTCAGTAAGAAGCATGCTAATGCTAGCTTAGCAGGAAAAATTGGAGACAATACCATACTCTGTAAGTTACACGGTTTAGGTATCTTGGATCTATTATACAAAATGATAGAGAGATAGAGGGAGATGTAAACCATAGGATTCAAGCTAGATGGATGAAATGGAGGAGTGCTTCAGGAGTTATTTGTGATAGAAAAGTATCTCTCAATCTTAAAGGTAAATTTTATTACACAGCTATAAGGCTCACGATATTGTATGGTACTGAATTTTGGGCAATAAAAAGCCAACAAGAACATAAGATCAGTGTCACGGAGATGAGGATGTAGTGATGGATGTGTGGCCATTTGATAAGCAAATTCTTGGTCCTTTCATTAGATAAAAACTTGTTTAGACCATTTGTATCGCAAGTGCACGGGTCATTCAAGTAATACAGATACAAAGTAAGAGATTGTTCCCACGAGGATAAAGGCTTCCATAACTAAGTAACAACTAATAGCTTAATTAATTCTATTCAAGAACATAAAAATAGAGAAAACATAAATTAACTAATTTTAAACTACAAAAGCAATAAAGATAAAGGTTTAAAGATCTAGGAATCCTTCTTCACCTCCTATTTCATAATAATGACATGTGTAACACCCACCTTAGGATGCCACATTTATGTTACATAATTACCAAATTAACCTTACATAGATAGCGTACATTGTAGGAAAAATATGAAATTCAAAATTTCTTAATAACAAGAAAATAAACTTAGCAGAAAATAAAAACATCACAGCATCATTACAAATAATTTACAACATTTATACATATTTAAGTCTCTTATTATACATATACAAACCTTTAACACACTCATACTATAAATATTACAAACTAGTCACTCCAAAAAGTTTAAACACTATTTACATTGACATCTTTGCCCAAGTACAACTAGGCAGCTGAGCCCTCAGAAGTAGCCGGACCCTCAGATGGATCCTCCTCAGATTCCCCGGGTGGGGGAATTCCAACTCTACGTAAAGTCCGGGGAGGAAATGTCCGAGCGGACGATACAACACTACTCTCTCTACGGGTGCGATAGTATGCTCCCCAGTGCTGCCTGATAGATATAGGAAACTCTAACTGTACATAAATAGTAACAGAAAAGTAAGGGTTTCCTGACTGTAGTCTACTCAGTCTAATATTTACATCTCCTAAATAGTATATACTTTCTCTCTCAAGATCTTCAGTCCATGCTTCATCCCCTCCGATAAATGTCAGTCTCATGTAACCCAGGAAGCTAGGGATCTCCACTGCCATCAAAACTCAAAGTTCTCAACGGAATCTGGACCTTTTTCTGCTTCTCGCTCTACGTCTGGCTCAGTGTCTTAACAACACATAAACATAATACAACATATACATACAAGAGGTGAGATCACCTATGCCAAACCAGTATGGTAGCAATGAAGATAAACACATCCAAAATATCATACGGATGTCATACTATAATTACACTTATGCCATTAATCTTATATATCATCATTACACCAGAAATAAAAGAAGAATTACAATTATGCTATTTTCAATACTCAAGTATTCAATATATTAATTACCACAAGCAAGAATTATACAAGAGCAAGAATTACAAAGATATATCATTTATGAATGCAAATTTAAATGCAATGTACACTGACTCAATATCCTACTCCATGGAGCTACAACTCAAGTCGGAGAGAATGACTAAAAAGATCTGTCGGCACCAACGTGCTTCAGACCACGTGCTCATTTTATGCACATCTAGCACATGCACGACAGTCTTTAACAAATCATGATTAAGGATAGTGTCTCGGTCCGGATCATTGGTGTGTTGCATCGGTCTAACCCACGGTACAGAAGAGCTAACAACTGTCCATTGTAGGCAACCCGCACCCCAATGCCCCCAAGGTCAATCGGTGACCTACACTACGCTTATCGCACCCACTCGGGAGGTGTAATCTCTCCTAGGCAACTTGCCTTACACAAATCCTTTGGACCTTTTCAATGCATGTACTATGCACTATTCATAATTTCCATTGATATCCCATGTGCGGGGTTCATATAATAATTTAACAGAATGTTACTTTAATTTAATCGTGTAATCATATTTTCATATTTTCTCACTCGCGACTCAATTCTGTCGCCTTTTCAAATCACGTAGTGATTTTTCAGTGTTTTCCAATCGCGTAACTATGTTTCATACGTTTTAAATCAGAATTACTGTTTTACTCATTTTAATATTGAAATTTACTGTATTTTTATCATATTTGCAAAATAGTCCTTTAAAATACATAATTACATATTCATCCCTCAAAAGCAGATTAATTATACTTTCGTCCCTCAAAACACATAATTTATATTTTTGTCCCTCAAAATACAGTATTTTCCTTATAACCCCTCAAAATTTTATATTTACATAATGGCCCCATATTTCCATGGCATTTTTAATTGAGCCCCTTCCTCATAAAATTTACCGTGTAAATTTCACATACATACAGTATAAGTTTCGCTACAGTATATATTTCACATACACACATATTATCAGTTCCTTAAGCATTATAGCATACAGGCAAGAATCGAACTAAAATAAGATCTCACAGATACTACACGTACAGACATAGAAACACAAGCAAGCACATCTCAATACAGTCCAATCAATACAATCCAAGAACCTCAAACAATAGGTGAATAAATCCTTCAGGATTTTTCACCGAATAAACCATCCTCATACTACCAGAACATGGGTGGTAAGGTTGAGTCTCCCTCTTACCTCTTGAAGACAAGCTTTGTAAGCTTTCCTCCCTTGCCTTGAAACTTTGTTAATCTCCTAACAAGCCCTAAAATTTTCAATAAAACTTAGTGAAGGACCATACAAGAATCAAGGTTGAAAACCATGGAAGAATCATGGTAAAACAATTAAAATCAAACTTGGAATTCTTGAATCAAAGCTTACCTTTTTTAAGAAAAGATTGAAGAAGCTTAGGTTGATGAAGCTTTGAAGCTTTGAACAAGGTAGGATATTAGAGTAGAGTTTAAGTTAAAACAAGCCAAAAGATGAGTGTTTAAAAAGGATGGATGGTGTGATTTTAGAGATGGTGACCGATTGGAAGAAGAAAGGAGAATGGGTGATACGTGAGTTCCTCCTTGGTGTTTGAGAGAAATAGATTTATATCTTGATAAGTAGAAAGTGAAGAATGAATACGTTTTGGGGAGGTCACTTGGCCGTGTATATTTGGGAGATAAATGGGCTTATGTTTGAGAAGTAACAAGTGAAGGGTGAGGTTGTGGAAATGCTGCTATCAACCGTGTAATAACACGTGAAAAGTGGATAATTTTACTTGAAAATTTATCTCATTTTGAGTGTAAAATATAGCTGCCAGCCGTGAATCATTGAGGTGATAAACTAAGAATTTTATTGCATCATTATCCACTCCATTCCACCGCCTTTGTAAGTCTGTTGCCGTGTGAATGACCGTGTGATTTGATGAGGATTCTCCCAATTTTTTCTTACAACACTTTGCATATTGCTTTGGTGATTGACGTGAGTGAGCCTTTGCTTGCTTAAGTAGCCATGCATTAATTGCACAAGGATACTCTCTTCTCATTGGTTGTTCACTTGACTTTGCATGGTATTTGAACCTTCAAATATTACTTGAAATCTTCACAAATCTGGCTTGAATCGCTTCTTCTTGTTGGACGTCTACTTACATCTTTGCTAGGCCATTTTGTTCTTCTTCTTTGGGCTAGTTTTCATTGGACCGTGAAGCTCCATTTTGCTTTGCTCCAATTCAATTGGACCATCTCCAAATTCTGCTGCTTTGTTGGGCCTCAAATTTTGCTACTGGTCCATGGTGGTTTTAGGTGAGTTTAAACCCTTTAATTGGTTGTTAATTCCAAGCTCAATTCTGCTGCTATTGGGCCTCCAATTCTGCTACTGTCCATGATGGTTTAGGTGGGTTTATGTCTTTAATTCATCATTAGTTCAAGCCTAATTACTAGTTAGTTGATTAGCTATTTGATTGGATTTAATCTCCTAACCATCTTTACTTAATTCTTCAAGTACATAACTAATTTTAGTTTAACGTATTTAGCTTGTATCTAATACATATTAATCATGCATCATCACCTCTAATTAGAATTAGGACATTAAAGTAAGGATTAAGTTATAACTAATCCTTAGTTAAGTTAGTTTACTTAATTGCTTAATTAGGTAATTAGGATAACTAAATTAAAGTTAATTAGTTTCCTAAATAAAAGTCAAGCAATTTATGTTGACTCAATCTTATCCATTACTCTAATCTATGGTGGATATTACTTGATAGTTTTGGTAAGCTTTGTTTCTTCACCATTGATTGGATCAATGGTGAAGATCAAAGCTCCTAAGTCAAGCTTCAAATCTAATGGTCCACAAGAAAGTCTAAACTTCTTTCCTTGACCGATTCTCATTGGTTAGAAAAGTCTAACCAATTGTTTTGACTATATCATATTGGTTCACTTTAATTTTACCTACAAGAAATGTTCCAAACACTTTTTTTATTAATTTAAAACTTATCGGGTCCAACGTTCATAGCAACGACTGCTATAAATACAATCACGGATACTTATCCGTACAATATTATTATTTTTACGGATAGATTTTAAAAATAAAAAGATTCTTTTCTCGAATCACTCGGTTCGGGTTTAGTAAGATCCCCGTTTCCAAATGAGGCGATCAAATTTCCCCGACTGAAAAATATTATTTTTCCTAGCCAGGAGCAAATCACACAAAATGATCAAGTATGATCTCAGAACAGTCAAATTATTTTTATACCACACAGAAAATACAAAACAGTGCAATTCTGCTATTACTATTCATATAGCCAGAATTTGGGGTGTTACAACTCTCCCCCTCTAAAATAAAGTTTCGTCCTCGAAACTTGACATACACTTAACACAAAAATGGATACTGCTCTCTAATCTTTTCTTCCAACTCCCATGTGGCTTCACCACTTACATCATTCCAAACTACTTTAACTAATGCAATGTCTTTTCCTCGAAGCTGCTTTATCCTTCGATCTTCAATCTTGACTGGAACTGTCTCGTAGGTCAAGTTCTCCTTTAGTTGTACAGTGTTTGGTTTGATAATGTGAGTTGGATCTGGAATATATTTTCGTAATTGTGATACGTGAAATACATTATGAAGATTTGATAAAAACGGCGGCAACGCGACTTGATAAGCCACCGGACCTATCCGACGAAGTATCTGATACGGTCCGATGAACTTGGGTGTAAGCTTCCTCGACTTGATGACTCGTCCAACTCCAGTCATAGGCGTCACACGTAAAAATACATGGTCACCTTCTTCGAATTCCAGTGGTCTTCGCCTTTTATCTGCATAGCTCTTTTGCCGCCTCTGGGCTGTCCTCATCTTGTCTTGGATCATCTTTACCTTTTCAGTTGTCTATTGCACAAATTCGAGTCCTATCACCGTACTTTCACCATCCTGGTACTAACACAATGGTGTCCTACATCTTCTTCCATATAAAGCTTCATAGGGTGCCATCCCTATACTCGAATGGAAACTATTGTTGTAGGTGAACTCTATCAATGGCAGAAATTCATCCCAACAACCAGTTTGCTCTAGAACACAAGCCCTCAACAAGTCCTCCAACGACTGAATTGTTCTTTCTGACTGACCATCAGTTTGTGGATGATAAGCAGAACTCAAATGTAGATTCGTCCTCATCGCTTCTTGTAGACTAGTCCAAAATCTTGATGTGAATCGCGGATCTCGATCAGAAATTATACTGGATGGTACACCATGAAGTCTAACAATTTTATTGATGTATATCTGAGCAAACTTCTCTATTGAGTACTTAATATTAATCGGTAAAAAGTGAGCCGACTTTGTAAGCCGATCAATAATTACCCATATAGAGTCGTGACCCTTCCGAGTTCTTGGTAGCCCCGTGACGAGATCCATTGCTATGTCATCCCATTTCCATTCAAGAATAGGCAAAGGTTGCAACATTCCTGACAGCCGTTGATGTTCTACCTTGGCCTTCTGATAAGTCAAACAGGATGATACTCATTCTGCGACATCCCTCTTCATTCCTTGCCACCAATATAGCTGCTTCAAATCTTGGTACATCTTCGTGGCTCCTGGATGCATACTCAATTTACTTTTATGAGCTTCATTCAAAATCAATCTCCTAAGTTCTGGATCGTTTGGCACGCAAACTCTCCCTCTGAACATCAAAATTCCATCAACACCTTCGCTGAATTCCAATTCTGCTCCTTGACTTCTTGCTTCCTTTGCTTCTTGCAGATATTGATCACTATTCTGTCCTTCTCGTATTTTATCCATCAGATTATTTGAAATGGTGATCATATTCAAACACATCTTCCCCGATGTCAACTTCACAGATAATCGCATATCCCGAAATTCTTCTATCAACTCCTTCTCCTTCATCATCATAATAGAAGCATTAAGCGATTTTCTACTCAAAGCATCCGCTACCACATTCACTTTTCCAGGATGATATTGTAACTGAAAGTCATAATCTTTCAGAAACTCGAGCCAACGCCTTTGTCTCATGTTCAACTCTTTCTGGTCGAACAGATACTTCAAACTTTTATGGTCACTAAACACAGTGAACATTGCCCCATAGAGAAAATGTCTCCATACCTTCAATGCAAACACCACTGCTGCTAGCTCCAAGTCATGAGTCGGATAATTCCTCTCATGCACTTTCAACTGCCTCGATGCATATGCCACAACCTTACGGTTCTGCATAAGTACACAACCCAATCCTTGATAAGAAGCATCACAGTACACCTCGAAAGGTTCATTCGGATCAGGTAGAATCAACACTGGTGAAGTAGTCAGTCGTCGTTTCAACTCCTGAAAACTTTCCTCGCATGCATCAGTCCACACGAACGGTTGATTCTTTCGTGTAAGTTGGGTAAGAGGTCATACAATCTTTGAAAACCCTTCTATGAATCGTCGATAGTAATCGGCTAATCCGATGAAACTACGGATCTCCGAGACAGTCTTCGGTCTTTCCCACTCAACAACTGTCTCTACCTTCGAAGCATCAACTTCAATTCCATCTGCCGATATGACATGCCCCAAGAATTGTACTTCGCTCAACCAAAATTCACACTTAGACAACTTGGCATATAGTTTATTTTCCTTCAAAATCTGGAGAACCACTCTGAGGTGTTCAGCATGTTCCTCCTGACTTCGAGAATAAATCAAAATGTCATCAATAAAGACAACAATAAACTTATCCAAGTACGAACGGAAAAGTCTGTTCATGAAGTCCATAAATATTGCAGGTGCATTAGTCACACCAAAAGGCATCACTTGGTACTCATAATGCCCGTATCGAGTCCGGAACGCAGTCTTCGGGATATCCTCCACTTTTACACGTATCTGGTGATAACCAGAACGTAAATCAATCTTAGAAAATATGGTGGCTCCTCGCAATTGATCCAGCAGATCATCAATCCTCGGTAGGGGATACTTATTCTTGATTGTAATCTTGTTCAGCTGTCGATAATCCACACATAGCCGAGAAGTCCCATCCTTCTTCTTTACCAACAACACTGGAGCTCCCCAGGGTGATACACTTGGTCTCACAAATTGCTTTTCCAACAAATCTTCCAATTGCTTCTTCAGTTCGATCAACTCTACTAGTGACATTCTGTAAGGTGCCATAGATATAGGTCTACCTCCAGGTACCAAATCAATAGAGTATTCAATCTCCCTTTCCGGCGGTAATCCCGTTATATCTTCAGGAAACACTTCGGGAAATTCATTCACTACAAAGATATCCTTCAGAACATCTTCACAGTGAACCTCCAAGGAAGATATCAACAAGTACCCTAGGTCTCCTTCCTTTAAACAAGCTTCTACTTGAGTAGCCGTTAAGAATTTAGAATCCTTAACCTCAGGGAAAACTAACGTCTTACTCGAACAGTCAATCAGGATATGGTTAGAGGATAACCAATCCATTCCTAAGATTACATTAATCTTAGAAAGAGGCAAACAGATCAAATTCACATGAAAGATTCTATCTCTAACACAAATAGGGCAATTCAAGCATACTTTTGTAGTTATCAAGTTTATCGGTAGGAGTAACCACGGTCAAATCATATGGCAATGTAGTCACAAATAATCCCAAACGCTCCACACAATCACATGCAATAAAAGAATGTGTTGCTCCCGAATCATATAACACTTGTTAAAGGGTTACCTTTAATAGCACACTCCTCCATTATCAAATCCTCGATTTAGCGACTTCTTCCCCCCGCTCATCGTATATACTCGACCACCCGCTTTGTGGCCTTGCGGTCGAACATTGCCCACCGATGGTTCTCCGCCTTCAACTGATCACAATCTCGGGAAAAATGTCCAGGCTTCCCACATCTATAGCAGATCATCCCCTTATGCTGACAATCTCTAGTAAGATGTCCTTTCCCACACTTAAAACATTTCAGTGCAGAAGTTCCAGTTGAAGCTGTCTTACTACCACTTGAACTTCCCCCAACTAATTGTTGTCGATTCGACTTGTTCTTGGGTTTAGTGTATGGTTTTGTTGATAACGGTTGCCACCGCTACCTCTTCCTCGTTGGAACCGTCTTGGTCCAAAGTTCTTAGTCCTTGCCGCCCGTTGGTTATCGATCTCCTCAATCTTGCGGCACTTGTCCAATAACACTGGAAATTGATCAATATCCACCGTCGCTAAAGCTCTCTTGATGTCAAATCTCAACCCCTCTTCGAATTTTCTACACTTCTATTCCTCATCTGGATGCATCTGAAAGTACCTTGAAAACTTAGACAAGCTTTCGAATCTTGCTGCGTACTCGCTCACAGTCATTGCTCCTTGTCTCAGACTAAGGAATTCCATCTCCTTAGCATGTCGCACATTCGCTGGAAAATATTTTGCCAAAAACTTCTGTCTAAAGAGCTGCCATGTTACAACTCTTCCTTCAGCTTCAATTAATCTTCGGGCTCCTGCCCACCAGGCCTCTCCATCACCAACTAGCACAAACGTCGCGAAAGTAAGTTTTTGCTCATCAGTACAACCCATACCATTAAAAATCTTCTCTAGTTCCTTAATCCATAGATCAGCCTTCTCTGGATCAAACTCTCCATGAAACTTAGGCGGATTATTCCTTCGAAATTCTGACAAGCTATGAGCATCGTCAGTTGCTCTCTGATTCTGCTGTACAACAACTTCAGCGATCCTTTGTATTGCTTGCTATAGGCTGCAGACCATATTCGATTGTCATTGCCGGCGTTCTCATTTTCTCGCTCTAGTATTAACACGCCTCTTCCTCGTCCACCATTTCGTCTTTCTCAAATCAACTGGACAACACAAATAGTAGTTGAAATCAATCTTCTAGTAATATGATTTCCTTTCCAACAAACAAACACAGAGAAACACGCAACTTAAACAAGACAGACCTAACCACAAACCCAAAAGACTCTAACTTGGGCTCTGATACCAACTAATGTAACACCCACCTTAGGATGCCACATTTATGTTACATAATTACCAAATTAACCTTATATAGATAGCGTACATTGTAGGAAAAATACGAAATTCAAAATTTCTTAATAACAAGAAAATAAACTTAGCAGAAAATAAAAACATCACAGCATCATTACAAATAATTTACAACATTTATACATATTTAAGTCTCTTATTATACATATACAAACCTTTAACACACTCATACTATAAATATTACAAACTAGTCACTCCAAAATGTTTAAACACTATTTACATTGACATCTTTGCCCAAGTACAACTAGGCAGCTGAGCCCTCAGAAGTAGCTGGATCCTCAGATGGATCCTCCTCAGATTCCCCGGGTGGGGGAATTCCAACTCTACGTAAAGTCCGGGGAGGAAATGTCCGAGCAGACGATACAACACTACTCTCTCTACGGGTGCGATAGTACGCTCCCCAGTGCTGCCTGATAGATATAGGAAACTCTAACTGTACATAAATAGTAACAGAAAAGTAAGGGTTTCCTGACTGCAGTCTACTCAGTCTAATATTTACATCTCCTAAATAGTATATACTTTCTCTCTCAAGATCTTCAGTCCATGCTTCGTCCCCTCCAATAAATGTCAGTCTCATGTAACCCAGGAAGTTAGGGATCTCCACCGCCATCAAAACTCAAAGTTCTCAATGGAATCTGGCCCTTTTTCTGCTTCTCGCTCTACGTCTGGCTCAGTGTCTTAACAACACATAAACATAATACAACATATACATACAAGAGGTGAGATCACCTATGCCAATACCAGTATGGTAGCAATGAAGATAAACACATCCAAAATATCATACAGATGTCATACTATAATTACAGTTATGCCATTAATCTTATATATCATCATTACACCAGAAATAAAAGAAGAATTACAATTATGCTATTTTCAATACTCAAGTATTCAATATATTAATTACCACAAGCAAGAATTATACAAGAGCAAGAATTACAAAGATATATCATTTATGAATGCAAATGTAAATGCAATGTGCACTGACTCAATATCCTACTCCATGGAGCTACAACTCAAGTCGGAGAGGATGACTGAAAAGATCTGTTGACACCAACGTGCTTCAGACCACGTGCTCATTTTCTGCACATCTAGCACATGCACGACAGTCTTTAACAAATCATGATTAGGGATAGTGTCTCGGTCCGGATCATTGGTGTGTTGCATCGGTCTAACCCACGGTACAGAAGAGCTACCAACTGTCCATTGTAGGCAACCCGCACCCCAATGCCCCCAAGGTCAATCAGTGACCTACACTACGCTTATCGCACCCACTCAGGAGGTGTAATCTCTCCTAGGCAACTTGCCTTACACAGTCCTTTGGACCTTTTCAATGCATGTACTATGCACTATTCACAATTTCCATTGATATCCCATGTGCAGGGTTCATATAATAATTTAACAAAGAATGTTCTTTGTAATTTAATCGCGTAATCATATTTTCGTATTTTCTCACTCGCGACTCAATTGTCGCCTTTTCAAATCACGTAGTGATTTTTCAGTGTTTTCCAATCGCATGACTATGTTTCATACGTTTTAAATCAGAATTACTGTTTTACTCATTTTAATATTGAAATTTATTGTATTTTTCTCATATTTGCAAAATAGTCCTTTAAAATACATAATTACATATTCGTCGCTCAAAACAGATTAATTATACTTTCGTCCCTCAAAACACATTATTTACATTTTCGTCCCACAAAATATTGTATTTTCACTATAACCCCTCAAAATTTATATTTACATAATGACCTCATATTTCCATGGCATTTCCAATTGAGCCCCTTCCTCATAAAATTTACCGTGTAAATTTCATATACATACAGTATAAGTTTTGCTATAGTATATATTTCACATACACACATATTATCAGTTCCTTAAGCATTATAGCATACAAGCAAGAATCGAACTAAAATCAGATCTCACAGATACTACACGTACAGACATAGAAACACAAGCAAGCACATCTCAATACAGTCCAATCAATACAGTCCAAGAACCTCAAACAATAAGTGAATAAATCCTTAAGGATTTTTCACCGATAAACCATCCTCATACTACCGGAACATGGGTGGTAAGGTTGAGTCTCCCTCTTACCTCTTGAAGACAAGCTTTGTAAGCTTTCCTCCCTTGCCTTGAAACTTTGTTAATCTCCTAACAAGCCCTAAAATTTTCAATAAAACTTAGTGAAGGACCATACAAGAATCAAGGTTGAAAACCATGGAAGAATCATGGTAAAACAATTAAAATCAAACTTGGAATTCTTGAATCAAAGCTTACCTTTTTTAAGAAAAGATTGAAGAAGCTTAGGTTGATGAAGCTTTGAAGCTTTGAACAAGGTAGGATATTAGAGTAGAGTTTAAGTTAAAACAAGCCAAAAGATGAGTGTTTAAAAAGGATGGATGGTGTGATTTTAGAGATGGTGACCGATTGGAAGAAGAAAGGAGAATGGGTGATACGTGAGTTCCACCTTGGTGTTTGAGAGAAATAGATTTATATCTTGATAAGTAGAAAGTGAAGAATGAATACGTTTTGGGGAGGCTGCTGGCCGTGTATATTTGGGAGATAAATGGGCTTATGTTTGAGAAGTAACAAGTGAAGGGTGAGGTTGTGGAAATGCAGCTGTCCAGCTATGTAATAACACGTGAAAAGTGGATAATTTCACTTGAAAATTTATCTCATTTTGAGTGTAAAATACAGCTGCCAGCCGTGAATCATTGTGGTGATAAAATAAGAATTTTATTGCATCATTATCCACTCCATTCCAGCTGCTGCCAAGCTGTTGCCGTGTGAATGACCGTGTGATTTGATGAGGATTCTCCCAATTTTTTTCTTACAGCTGCTGCATATTGCTTTGGTGATTGACGTGAGTGAACCTTTGCTTGCTTAAGTAGCCATGCATTAATTGCACAAGGATACTCTCTTCTCATTGGTTGTTCACTTGACTTTGCATGGTATTTGAACCTTCAAATATTACTTGAAATCTTCACAAATCTCTGGACGGTTCTTCTGCTGTTGGACGTCTACTTCTGCTACTGCTAGGCCATTTTGTTGCTGCTGCTGGGCCAGTTTTCTGCTGTAACGTGAAGCTCCATTTTGCTGCTCCAATTCAGCTGGACCATCTCCAAATTCTGCTGCTGTTGGGCCTCAAATTTTGCTGCTGGTCCATGGTGGTTTTAGGTGAGTTTAAACCCTTTAATTGGTTGTTAATTCCAAGCTCAATTCTGCTGCTATTGGGCCTCCAATTCTGCTGCTGTCCATGATGGTTTAGGTGGGTTTAAGTCTTTAATTCATCATTAGTTCAAGCCTAATTACTAGTTAGTTGATTAGCTATTTGATTGGATTTAATCTCCTAACCATCTTTACTTAATTCTTCAAGTACATAACTAATTTTAGTTTAACGTATTTAGCTTGTATCTAATACATATTAATCATGCATCATCACCTCTAATTAGAATTAGGACATTAAAGAAAGGATTAAGTTATAACTAATCCTTAGTTAAGTTAGTTTACTTAATTGCTTAATTAGGTAATTAGGATAACTAAATTAAAGTTAATTAGTTTCCTAAATAAAAGTCAAGCAATTTATGTTGACTCAATCTTATCCATTACTCTAATCTATGGTGGATATTACTTGATAGTTTTGGTAAGCTTTGTTTCTTCACCATTGATTGGATCAATGGTGAAGATCAAAGCTCCTAAGTCAAGCTTCAAATCTAATGGTCCACAAGAAAGTCTAAACTTCTTTCCTTGACCGATTCTCATTGGTTAGAAAAGTCTAACCAATTGTTTTGACTATATCATATTGGTTCACTTTAATTTTACTTACAAGAAATGTTCCAAACACTTTTTCTATTAATTTAAAACTTATCGGGTCCAACGTTCATAGCAACGACTGCTATAAATACAATCACGGATACTTATCCGTACAATATTATTATTTTTACAGATAGATTTTAAAAATAAAAAGATTCTTTTCTGAATCACTCAGATTCGGGTTTAGTAAGATCCCCCGTTTTCAAATGAGGCAGATCAGAATTTCCCTGGCCTGAAAAATATTATTTTTCCTAGCCAGGAGCAAATCACACAAAATGATCAAGTATGATCTCAGAACAGTCAAATTATTTTTATACCACACAGAAAATACAAAATAGTGCAATTCTGCTATTACTATTCATATAGCCAGAATTTGGGGTGTTACAACTCTCCCTCTCTAAAATAAAGTTTCGTCCTCGAAACTTGACATACACTTAACACAAAAACGGATACTGCTCTCTAATCTTTTCTTCCAACTCCCATGTGGCTTCACCACTTACATCATTCCAAACTACTTTAACTAATGCAATGTCTTTTCCTCGAAACTGCTTTATCCTTCGATCTTCAATCTTGACTGGAACTGTCTCGTAGGTCAAGTTCTCCTTTAGTTGTACAGTGTCTGGTTC
This sequence comes from Ormosia semicastrata, assembly GCA_029884595.1. Taxonomy (NCBI): domain Eukaryota; kingdom Viridiplantae; phylum Streptophyta; class Magnoliopsida; order Fabales; family Fabaceae; genus Ormosia; species Ormosia semicastrata. The sequence continues at coordinate 34,136,806 of JAQQTO010000047.1, read as the reverse complement.
GATAATGTGAATTGGATCTAGAATATATTTCCGTAATTGTGATACGTGAAATACATTATGAAGATTTGATAAAAACGGCGGCAGCGCGACTTGATAAGCCACCGGACCTATCCGACGAAGTATCTGATACGGTCCGATAAACTTGGGTGTAAGCTTCCTCGACTTGATGACTCGTCCAACTCCAGTCATAGGCGTCACACGTAAAAATACATGGTCACCTTCTTCGAATTCCAGTGGTCTTCGCCTTTTATCTGCATAGCTCTTTTGCCGCGTCTGGGCTGTCCTCATCTTGTCTTGGATCATCTTTACCTTTTCAGTTGTCTGTTGCACAAATTCGGGTCCTATCACCGTACTTTCACCATCCTGGTACCAACACAATGGTGTCCTACATCTTCTTCCATATAAAGCTTCATAGGGTGCCATCCCTATACTCGAATGGAAACTATTGTTGTAGGTGAACTCTATCAATGGCAGAAATTCATCCCAACAACCAGTTTGCTCTAGAACACAAGCCTTCAACAAGTCCTCCAACGACTGAATTGTTCTTTCTGACTGACCATCAGTTTGTGGATGATAAGCAGAACTCAAATGTAGATTCGTCCCCATCGCTTCTTGTAGACTAGTCCAAAATCTTGATGTGAATCGCGGATCTCGATCAGAAATTATACTGGATGGTACACCATGAAGTCTAACAATTTTATTGATGTATATCTGAGCCAACTTCTCTATTGAGTACTTAATATTAATCGGTAAAAAGTGAGCCGACTTTGTAAGCCGATCAATAATTACCCATATAGAGTCGTGACCCTTCCGAGTTCTTGGTAGCTCCGTGACGAGATCCATTGCTATGTCATCCCATTTCCATTCAAGAATAGGCAAAGGTTGCAACATTCCTGACGGCCGTTGATGTTCTACCTTGGCCTTCTGACAAGTCAAACAGGATGATACATATTCTGCGACATCCCTCTTCATTCCTTGCCACCAATACAGCTGCTTCAAATCTTGGTACATCTTCGTGGCTCCTGGATGCATACTCAATTTACTTCTATGAGCTTCATTCAAAATCAATCTCCTAAGTTCAGGATCGTTTGGCACGCAAACTCTCCCTCTGAACATCAAAATTCCATCAACACCTTCGCTGAATTCCAATTCTACTCCTTGACTTCTTGCTTCCTTTGCTTCTTGCAGATATTGATCACTATTCTGTCCTTCTCGTATTTTATCCATCAGATTATTTGAAATGGTGATCATATTCAAACACATCTTCCCCGGTGTCAACTTCACATATAATCGCATATCCCGAAATTCTTCTATCAACTCCTTCTCCTTCATCATCATAATAGAAGCATTAAGCGATTTTCTACTCAAAGCATCCGCTACCACATTCGCTTTTCCAGGATGATATTGTAACTGAAAGTCATAATCTTTCAGAAACTCGAGCCAACGCCTTTGTCTCATGTTCAACTCTTTCTGGTCGAACAGATACTTCAAACTTTTATGGTCACTAAACACAGTGAACATTGCCCCATAGAGAAAACGTCTCCATACCTTCAACGCAAACACCACTGCTGCTAGCTCCAAGTCATGAGTCTGATAATTCCTCTCATGCACTTTCAACTGTCTAGATGCATATGCCACAACCTTACGGTTCTGCATAAGTACACAACCCAATCCTTGATAAGAAGCATCACAGTACACCTCGAAAGGTTCATTCGGATCAGATAGAATCAACACTGGTGAAGTAGTCTGTCGTCATTTCAACTCTTAAAAACTTTCCTCGCATGCATCAGTCCACACGAACGGTTGATTCTTTCGTGTAAGTTGGGTAAGAGGTCATGCAATCTTTGAAAACCCTTCTATGAATCGTCGATAGTAACCGACTAATCCGATGAAACTACGGATCTCCGAGACAGTCTTCGGTCTTTCCCACTCAACAACTGTCTCTACCTTCGAAGCATCAACTTCAATTCCATCTGCCGATATGACATGCCCCAAGAATTGTACTTCGCTCAACCAAAATTCACACTTAGACAACTTGGCATATAGTTTATTTTCCTTCAAAATCTGGAGAACCACTCTGAGGTGTTCAGCATGTTCCTCCTGACTTCGAGAATAAATCAAAATGTCATCAATAAAGACAACAATAAACTTATCCAAGTACGAACGAAAAAGTCTGTTCATGAAGTCCATAAATATTGCAGGTGCATTAGTCACACCAAAAGGCATCACTTGGTACTCATAATGCCCGTATCGAGTCCGGAACGTAGTCTTCGGGATATCCTCCACTTTTACACGTATCTGGTGATAACCAGAACGTAAATCAATTTTACAAAATATGGTGGCTCCTCGCAATTGATCCAACAGATCATCAATCCTCGGTAGGGGATATTTATTCTTGATTGTAATCTTGTTCAACTGTCGATAATCCACACATAGCCGAGAAGTCCCATCCTTCTTCTTTACCAACAACACTGGAGCTCCCCAAGGTGATACACTTGGTCTTACAAATTACTTTTCCAACAAATCTTCCAATTGCTTCTTCAGTTCAGTCAACTCTACTTGGTGACATTCTGTAAGGTGCCATAGATATAGGTCCACCTCCGGTACCAAATCAATAGAGAATTCAATCTTCCTTTCCTATGCGGTAATCCCGTATATCTTCAAGAAACACTTCGGGAAATTCATTCACTACAAAGATATCCTTCAGAACATCTTCACAGTGAACCTCCAAGGAAGATATCAACAAGTACCCTAGGTCTCCTTCCTTTAAACAAGCTTCTACTTGAGTAGCCGTTAAGAATTTAGAATCCTTAACCTCAGGGAAAACTAACGTCTTACTCGAACAGTCAATCATGATATGGTTAGAGGATAACCAATCCATTCCTAAGATTACATTAATCTTAGAAGGAGGCAAACAAATCAAATCCATATGAAAGATTCTATCTCTAACACAAACAGGGCAATTCAAGCATACTTTTGTAGTTATCACAGGTTTATCAGTAGGAGTAACCACAATCAAATCATATGGCAATGTAGTCACAGTCAATCCCAAACGCTCCACACAATCACATGCAACAAAAGAATGTGTTGCTCTCGAATCATATAACACTGTTAAAGGGTTACCTTTAATAGCACACTCCTCCATTATCAAATCCTCATTTAGCAGCTTCTTCCCCGCTCATCGTATATACTCGACCACCCGCCTGTGGCCTTGCAGTACGAACATTGCCCACTGATGGTTCTGCCTTCAACTGATCACAATCTCGGGAAAAATGTCCAGGCTTCCCACATCTATAGCAGATCATCCCCTTATGCTGACAATCTCTAGTAAGATGTCCTTTCCCACACTTAAAACATTTCAGTGCAGAAGTTCCAGTTGAAGCTGTCTTACTACCACTTGAGCTTCCCCCAACTAATTGTTGTCGATTCTGACTTGCTGCTGGTTTAGTGTATGGTTTTTGTTGATAACGGTTGCCACCGCTACCTCTTCCTCGTTGGAACCGTACTGGTCCAAAGTTCTTAGTCCTTGCCGCCCGTTGGTTATCGATCTCCTCAATCTTGCGGCACTTGTCCAATAACACTGGAAATTGATCAATATCCACCGTCGCTAAAGCTCTCTTGATGTCAAATCTCAACCCCTCTTCGAATTTTCTACACTTCTATTCCTCATCTGGATGCATCTGAAAGTACCTCGAAAACTTAGACAAGCTTTCGAATCTTGCTGCGTACTCGCTCACAGTCATTGCTCCTTGTCTCAGACTAAGGAATTCCATCTCCTTAGCATGTCGCACATTCGCTGGAAAATATTTTGCCAAAAACTTCTGTCTAAAGAGCTGCTATGTTACAACTCTTCCTTCAGCTTCAATTAATCTTCGGGCTCCTGCCCACCAGGCCTCTCCATCACCAACTAGCACAAACGTCGCGAAAGTAAGTTTTTGCTCATCAGTACAACCCATACCATTAAAAATCTTCTCTAGTTCCTTAATCCATAGATCAGCCTTCTCTGGATCAAACTCTCCATGAAACTTAGGCGGATTATTCCTTCGAAATTCTGACAAGCTATGAGCATCGTCAGTTGCTCTCTGATTCTGCTGTACAATAACTTCAGCGATCCTTTGTATTGCTGCTATAGCTGCAGCCATATTCTGATTGTCATTGCCGGCGTTCTCATTTTCTGCTCTAGTATTAACACGCCCTCTTCCTCGTCCAGCCATTTCGTCTTTCTCAAATCAACTGGACAACACAAATAGTAGTTGAAATCAATCTTCTAGTAATATGATTTCCTTTCCAACAAACAAACACAGAGAAACACGCAACTTAAACAAGACAGACCTAACCACAAACCCAAAAGACTCTAACTTGGGCTCTGATACCAACTAATGTAACACCCACCTTAGGATGCCACATTTATGTTACATAATTACCAAATTAACCTTATATAGATAGCGTACATTGTAGGAAAAATACGAAATTCAAAATTTCTTAATAACCAAAAAATAAACTTAGCAGAAAATAAAAACATCACAGCATCATTACAAATAATTTACAACATTTATACATATTTAAGTCTCTTATTATACATATACAAACCTTTAACACACTCATACTATAAATATTACAAACTAGTCACTCCAAAATGTTTAAACACTATTTACATTGACATCTTTGCCCAAGTACAACTAGGCAGCTGAGCCCTCAGAAGTAGCCGGACCCTCAGATGGATCCTCCTCAGATTCCCCGGGTGGGGGAATTCCAACTCTACGTAAAGTCCGGGGAGGAAATGTCCGAGCGGACGATACAACACTACTCTCTCTACGGGTGCGATAGTACGCTCCCCAGTGCTGCCTGATAGATATAGGAAACTCTAATTGTACATAAATAATAACAGAAAAGTAAGGGTTTCCTGACTGCAGTCTACTCAGTCTAATATTTACATCTCTTAAATAGTATATACTTTCTCTCTCAAGATCTTCAGTCCATGCTTCGTCCCCTCCGATAAATGTCAGTCTCATGTAGCCCAGGAAGTTAGGGATCTCCACCGCCATCAAAACTCAAAGTTCTCAATGGAATCTGGACCTTTTTCTGCTTCTCGCTCTACGTCTGGCTCAGTGTCTTAACAACACATAAACATAATACAACATATACATACAAGAGGTGAGATCACCTGTGCCAATACCAGTATGGTAGCAATGAAGATAAACACATCCAAAATATCATACAGATGTCATACTATAATTACAGTTATGCCATTAATCTTATATATCATCATTACACCAGAAATAAAAGAAGAATTACAATTATGCTATTTTCAATACTCAAGTATTCAATATATTAATTACCACAAGCAAGAATTATACAAGAGCAAGAATTACAAAGATATATCATTTATGAATGCAAATGTAAATGCAATGTACACTGACTCAATATCCTACTCCATGGAGCTACAACTCAAGTCGGAGAGAATGACTGAAAAGATCTGTCGGCACCAACGTGCTTCAGACCACGTGCTCATTTTATGCACATCTAGCACATGCACGACAGTCTTTAACAAATCATGATTAGGGATAGTGTCTCGGTCCGGATCATTGGTGTGTTGCATCGGTCTAACCCACGGTACAGAAGAGCTACCAACTGTCCATTGTAGGCAACCCGCACCCCAATGCCCCCAAGGTCGATCAGTGACCCACACTACGCTTATCGCACCCACTCAGGAGGTGTAATCTCTCCTAGGCAACTTGCCTTACACAGTCCTTTGGACCTTTTCAATGCATGTACTATGCATTATTCACAATTTCCATTGATATCCCATGTGCAGGGTTCATATAATAATTTAACAGCAATGTTACTGTAATTTAATCGCGTAATCATATTTTCGTATTTTCTCACTCGCGACTCAATTCTGTCGCCTTTTCAAATCACGTAGTGATTTTTCAGTGTTTTCCAATCGCGTAACTATGTTTCATACGTTTTAAATCAGAATTACTGTTTTACTCATTTTAATATTGAAATTTACTGTATTTTTCTCATATTTGCAAAATAGTCCTTTAAAATACATAATTACATATTCATCCCTCAAAACAGATTAATTATACTTTCGTCCCTCAAAACACATAATTTATATTTTCGTCCCTCAAAATACAGTATTTTCACTATAACCCCTCAAAATTTTATATTTACATAATGACCCCATATTTCCATGGCATTTCCAATTGAGCCCCTTCCTCATAAAATTTACCGTGTAAATTTCACATACATACAGTATAAGTTTCGCTACAGTATATATTTCACATACACACATATTATCAGTTCCTTAAGCATTATAGCATACAGGCAAGAATCGAAATAAAATCAGATCTCACAGATACTACACGTACAGACATAGAAACACAAGCAAGCACATCTCAATACAGTCCAATCAATACAGTCCAAGAACCTCAAACAATAGGTGAATAAATCCTTAAGGATTTTTCACCGAATAAACCATCCTCATACTACCAGAACATGGGTGGTAAGGTTGAGTCTCCCTCTTACCTCTTGAAGATAAGCTTTGTAAGCTTTCCTTCCTTGCCTTGAAACTTTGTTAATCTCCTAACAAGCCCTAAAATTTTCAATAAAACTTAGTGAAGGACCATACAAGAATCAAGGTTGAAAACCATGGAAGAATCATGGTAAAACAATTAAAATCAAACTTGGAATTCTTGAATCAAAGCTTACCTTTTTTAAGAAAAGATTGAAGAAGCTTAGATTGATGAAAGGAGATGAGTGTTTTAGGTAATTAGGTAATTAGGATAACTAAATTAAAGTTAATTAGTTTCCTAAATAAAAGTCAAGCAATTTATGTTGACTCAATCTTATCCATTACTCTAATCTATGGTGGATATTACTTGATAGTTTTGGTAAGCTTTGTTTCTTCACCATTGATTGGATCAATGGTGAAGATCAAAGCTCCTAAGTCAAGCTTCAAATCTAATGGTCCACAAGAAAGTCTAAACTTCTTTCCTTGACCGATTCTCATTGGTTAGAAAAGTCTAACCAATTGTTTTGACTATATCATATTGGTTCACTTTAATTTTACTTACAAGAAATGTTCCAAACACTTTTTCTATTAATTTAAAACTTATCGGGTCCAACGTTCATAGCAACGAATGCTATAAATACAATCACGGATACTTATCCGTACAATATTATTATTTTTACAGATAGATTTTAAAAATAAAAAGATTCTTTTCTGAATCACTCAAATTCGGGTTTAGTAAGATCACCCGTTTCCAAATGAGGCAGATCAAATTTTCTCGAAAAGTTCTCCTACCGAAAAATATTATTTTTCCTAGCCGAGCAAATCACACAAAATGATCAAGTATGATCTCGGAATGCAGTCAAATTATTTTTATACCACACGTAAAATACAAAATAGTGCAATTACGCTATTACTATTCATATAGCCGAATTTGGGGTGTTACAACTCTCCTCTCTAAAATAAAGTTTCGTCCTCGAAACTTGACATACACTTAACACAAAAACGGATCTTTGCTCTCTAATCTTTTCTTCCAACTCCCATGTGGCTTCACCACTTACATCATTCCAAACTACTTTAACTAATGCAATGTCTTTTCCTCGAAACTGCTTTATCCTTCGATCTTCAATCTTGACTGGAACTGTCTCGTAGGTCAAGTTCTCCTTTAGTTGTACAGTGTCTGGTTCGATAATGTGAATTGGATCTAGAATATATTTCCGTAATTGTGATACGTGAAATACATTATGAAGATTTGATAAAAACGGCGGCAGCGCGACTTGATAAGCCACCGGACCTATCCGACGAAGTATCTGATACGGTCCGATAAACTTGGGTGTAAGCTTCCTCGACTTGATGACTCGTCCAACTCCAGTCATAGGCGTCACACGTAAAAATACATGGTCACCTTCTTCGAATTCCAGTGGTCTTCACCTTTTATCTGCATAGCTCTTTTGCCGCGTCTGGGCTGTCCTCATCTTGTCTTAGATCATCTTTACCTTTTCAGTTGTCATTGCACAAATTCGGGTCCTATCACCGTACTTTCACCATCCTGGTACCAACACAATGGTGTCCTACATCTTCTTCCATATAAAGCTTCATAGGGTGCCATCCCTATACTCGAATGGAAACTATTGTTGTAGGTGAACTCTATCAATGGCAGAAATTCATCCCAACAACCAGTTTGCTCTAGAACACAAGCCTTCAACAAGTCCTCCAATGACTGAATTGTTCTTTCTGACTGACCATCAGTTTGTGGATGATAAGCAGAACTCAAATGTAGATTCGTCCCCATCGCTTCTTGTAGACTAGTCCAAAATCTTGATGTGAATCGCGGATCTCGATCAGAAATTATACTGGATGGTACACTATGAAGTCTAACAATTTTATTGATGTATATCTGAGCCAACTTCTCTATTGAGTACTTAATATTAATCGGTAAAAAGTGAGCCGACTTTGTAAGCCGATGAATAATTACCTATATAGAGTCGTGACCCTTCCGAGTTCTTGGTAGCCCCGTGACGAGATCCATTGCTATGTCATCCCATTTCCATTCAAGAATAGGCAAAGGTTGCAACATTCCTGACGGCCGTTGATGTTCTACCTTGGCCTTCTGACAAGTCAAACAGGATGATACATATTCTGCGACATCCCTCTTCATTCCTTGCCACCAATACAGCTGCTTCAAATCTTGGTACATCTTCGTGGCTCCTGGATGCATACTCAATTTACTTCTATGAGCTTCATTCAAAATCAATCTCCTAAGTTTTGGATCGTTTGGCACGCAAACTCTCCCTCTGAACATCAAAATTCCATCAACACCTTCGCTGAATTCCAATTCTGCTCCTTGACTTCTTGCTTCCTTTGCTTCTTGCAGATATTGATCACTATTCTGTCCTTCTCGTATTTTATCCATCAGATTATTTGAAATGGTGATCATATTCAAACACATCTTCCCCGGTGTCAACTTCACAGATAATCGCATATCCCGAAATTCTTCTATCAACTCCTTCTCCTTCATCATCATAATAGAAGCATTAAGCGATTTTCTACTCAAAGCATCCGCTACCACATTCGCTTTTCCAGGATGATATTGTAACTGAAAGTCATAATCTTTCAGAAACTCGAGCCAACGCCTTTGTCTCATGTTCAACTCTTTCTGGTCGAACAGATACTTCAAACTTTTATGGTCACTAAACACAATGAACATTGCCCCATAGAGAAAATGTCTCCATACCTTCAATGCAAACACCACTGCTACTAGCTCCAAGTCATGAGTCTGATAATTCCTCTCATGCACTTTCAACTGTCTAGATGCATATGCCACAACCTTACGGTTCTGCATAAGTACACAACCCAATCCTTGATAAGAAGCATCACAGTACACCTCGAAAGGTTCATTCGGATCAGGTAGAATCAACACTGGTGAAGTAGTCAGTCATCGTTTCAACTCTTGAAAACTTTCCTCGCATGCATCAGTCCACACGAACGGTTGATTCTTTCGTGTAAGTTGGGTAAGAGGTCATGCAATCTTTGAAAACCCTTCTATGAATCGTCGATAGTAACCGGCTAATTCGATGAAACTACGGATCTCCGAGACAGTCTTCAGTCTTTCCCACTCAACAACTATCTCTACCTTCGAAGCATCAACTTCAATTCCATCTACCGATATGACATGCCCCAAGAATTGTACTTCGCTCAACCAAAATTCACACTTAGACAACTTGGCATATAGTTTATTTTCCTTCAAAATCTGGAGAACCACTCTGAGGTGTTCAGCATGTTCCTCCTGACTTCGAGAATAAATCAAAATGTCATCATTAAAGACAACAATAAACTTATCCAAGTACGAACGGAAAAGTCTGTTCATGAAGTCCATAAATATTGCAGGTGCATTAGTCACACCAAAAGGCATCACTTGGTACTCATAATGCCCGTATCGAGTCCGGAACGCAGTCTTCGGGATATCCTCCACTTTTACACGTATCTGGTGATAACCAGAACGTAAATCAATATTAGAAAATATGGTGGCTCCTCGCAATTGATCCAACAGATCATCAATCCTCGGTAGGGGATATTTATTCTTGATTGTAATCTTGTTCAACTGTCGATAATCCACACATAGCCGAGAAGTCCCATCCTTTTTCTTTACCAACAACACTGGAGCTCCCCAAGGTGATACACTTGGTCTTACAAATTACTTTTCCAACAAATCTTCCAATTGCTTCTTCAGTTCAGTCAACTCTACTAGTGACATTCTGTAAGGTGCCATAGATATAGGTCCACCTCCAGGTACCAAATCAATAGAGAATTCAATCTTCCTTTCCGGCGGTAATCCCGGTATATCTTCAGGAAACACTTCGGGAAATTCATTCACTACAAAGATATCCTTCAGAACATCTTCACAGTGAACCTCCAAGGAAGATATCAACAAGTACCCTAGGTCTCCTTCCTTTAAACAAGCTTCTACTTGAGTAGCCGTTAAGAATTTAGAATCCTTAACCTCAGGGAAAACTAACGTCTTACTCGAACAGTCAATCAGGATATGGTTAGAGGATAACTAATCCATTCCTAAGATTACATTAATCTTAGAAGGAGGCAAACAGATCAAATCCATATGAAAGATTCTATCTCTAACACAAACAGGGCAATTCAAGCATACTTTTGTAGTTATCACAGGTTTATCAGTAGGAGTAACCACAGTCAAATCATATGGCAATGTAGTCAGTCAATCCCAAACGCTCCACACAATCACATGCAATAAAAGAATGTGTTGCTCTCGAATCATATAACACTGTTAAAGGGTTACCTTTAATAGCACACTCCTCCATTATCAAATCCTCAGATTTAGCAGCTTCTTCCCCGCTCATCGTATATACTCGACCACCCGCCTGTGGCCTTGCAGTACGAACATTGCCCACTGATGGTTCTGCCTTCAACTGATCACAATCTCGGGAAAAATGTCCAGGCTTCCCACATCTATAGCAGATCACCCCCTTATGCTGACAATCTCTAGTAAGATGTCCTTTCCCACACTTAAAACATTTAAGCGCAGAAGTTCCAGTTGAAGCTGTCTTACTACCACTTGAACTTCCCCCAACTAATTATTGTCGATTCTGACTTGCTGCTGGTTTAGTGTATGGTTTTTGTTGATAACGGTTGCCACCGCTACCTCTTCCTCGTTGGAACCGTACTGGTCCAAAGTTCTTAGTCCTTGCCGCCCGTTGGTTATCGATCTCCTCAATCTTGCGGCACTTGTCCAATAACACTGGAAATTGATCAATATCCACCGTCGCTAAAGCTCTCTTGATGTCAAATCTCAACCCCTCTTCGAATTTTATACACTTCTATTCCTCATCTGGATGCATCTGAAAGTACCTCGAAAACTTAGACAAGCTTTCGAATCTTGCTGCGGACTCGCTCACAGTCATTGCTCCTTGTCTCAGACTAAGGAATTCCATCTCCTTAGCATGTCGCACATTCGCTGGAAAATATTTTGCCAAAAACTTCTGTCTAAAGAGCTGCCATGTTACAACTCTTCCTTCAGCTTCAATTAATCTTCGGGCTCCTGCCCACCAGGCCTCTCCATCACCAACTAGCACAAACGTCGCGAAAGTAAGTTTTTGCTCATCAGTACAACCCATACCATTAAAAATCTTCTCTAGTTCCTTAATCCATAGATCAGCCTTCTCTGGATCAAACTCTCCATGAAACTTAGGCGGATTATTCCTTCGAAATTCTGACAAGCTATGAGCATCGTCAGTTGCTCTCGATTCTCATTGTACAACAACTTCGGCGATCCTTTGTATTCTTTGCTATAGTGCAGACCATATTCGATTGTCATTGCTTGGCGTTCTCATTTTTCTCGCTCTAGTATTAACACGCCTCTTCCTCGTCCAGCCATTTCGTCTTTCTCAAATCAACTAGACAACACAAATAGTAGTTGAAATCAATCTTCTAGTAATATGATTTCCTTTCCAACAAACAAACACAGAGAAACACGCAACTTAAACAAGACAGACCTAACCACAAACCCAAAAGACTCTAACTTGGGCTCTGATACCAACTAATGTAACACCCACCTTAGGATGCCACATTTATGTTATATAATTACCAAATTAACGTTATATAGATAGCGTACATTGTAGGAAAAATACGAAATTCAAAATTTCTTAATAACAAGAAAATAAACTTAGCAAAAAATAAAAACATCATAACATCATTACAAATAATTTACAACATTTATACATATTTAAGTCTCTTATTATACATATACAAACCTTTAACACACTCATACTATAAATATTACAAACTAGTCACTCCAAAAAGTTTAAACACTATTTACATTGACATCTTTGCCCAAGTACAACTAGGCGGTGAGCCCTCGTAGTAGTAGGGACCCTCAGATGGATCCTCCTCAGATTCCCCGGGTGGGGGAATTCCAACTCTACGTAAAGTCCGGGGAGGAAATGTCCGAGCGGACGATACAACACTACTCTCTCTATGGGTGCGATAGTATGCTCCCCAGTGCTGCCTGATAGATATAGGAAACTCTAACTGTACATAAATAGTAACAGAAAAGTAAGGGTTTCCTGACTGTAGTCTACTCAGTCTAATATTTACATCTCCTAAATAGTATATACTTTCTCTCTCAACATCTTCAGTCCATGCTTCGTCCCCTCCGATAAATGTCAGTCTCATGTAACCCAGGAAGCTAGGGATCTCCACCGCCATCAAAACTCAAAGTTCTCAATGGAATTTGGACTTTTTTCTGCTTCTCGCTCTACGTCTGGCTCCGTGTCTTAACAACCCATAAACATAATACAACATATACATACAAGAGGTGAGATCACCTACGCCAATACCAGTATGGTAGCAATGAAGATAAACACATCCAAAATATCATACAGATGTCATACTATAATTACAGTTATGCCATTAATCTTATATATCATCATTACACCGAAATAAAAAGAAGAATTACAATTATGCTATTTTCAATACTCAAGTATTCAATATATTAATTACCACAAGCAAGAATTATACAAGAGCAAGAATTACAAAGATATATCATTTATGAATGCAAATGTAAATGCAATGTACACTGACTCAATATCCTACTCTATGGAGCTACAACTCAAGTCGGAGAGAATGACTGAAAAGATCTGTTGGCACCAACGTGCTTCGACCACGTGCTCATCTTATGCACATCTAGCACATGCACGACGTCTTTAACAAATCATGATTAGGGATAGTGTCTCGGTCCGGATCATTGGTGTGTTGCATCGGTCTAACCCACGGTACAGAAGAGCTACCAACTGTCCATTGTAGGCATCCCGCACCCCAATGCCCCCAAGGTCAATCAGTGACCTACACTACGCTTATCGCACCCACTCGGGAGGTGTAATCTCTCCTAGGCAACTTGCCTTACACATCCTTTGGACCTTTTCAATGCATGTACTATGCACTATTCATAATTTCCATTGATATCCCATGCGGGGTTCACATAATAATTTAACAAAGAATGTTACTTTAATTTAATCGCGTAATCATATTTTCGTATTTTCTCACTCGCGACTCAATTGTCAGCCGCCTTTTCAAATCACGTAGTGATTTTTCAGTGTTTTCCAATCGCGTAACTATGTTTCATACGTTTTAAATCAGAATTACTGTTTTACTCATTTTAATATTGAAATTTACTGTATTTTTCTCATATTTGCAAAATAGTCCTTTAAAATACATAATTACATATTCGTCCCTCAAAACAGATTAATTATACTTTCGTCCCTCAAAATACAGTATTTTCACTATAACCCCTCAAAATTTTATATTTACATAATGACCTCATATTTCCATGGCATTTCCAATTGAGCCCCTTCCTCATAAAATTTACCGTGTAAATTTCACATACATATAGTATAAGTTTCGCTACAGTATATGTTTCACATACACACATATTATCAGTTCCTTAAGCATTATAGCATATAGGCAAGAATTGAACTAAAATCAGATCTCACAGATACTACACGTACAGACATAGAAACACAAGCAAGCACATCTCAATACGGTCCAATCAATACAGTCCAATCAATACAGTCCAAGAACCTCAAACAATAGGTGAATAAATCCTTAAGGATTTTTCACCGAATAAACCATCCTCATACTACCAGAACATGGGTGGTAAGGTTGAGTCTCCCTCTTACCTCTTGAAGACAAGCTTTGTAAGCTTTCCTCCCTTGCCTTGAAACTTTGTTAATCTCCTAACAAGCCCTAAAATTTTCAATAAAACTTAGTGAAGGACCATACAAGAATCAAGGTTGAAAACCATGGAAGAATCATGGTAAAACAATTAAAATCAAACTTGGAATTCTTGAATCAAAGCTTACCTTTTTTAAGAAAAGATTGAAGAAGCTTAGATTGATGAAGCTTTGAAGCTTTGAACAAGGTAGGATATTAGAGTAGAGTTTAAGTTAAAACAAGCCAAAAGATGAGTCTTTAAAAAGGATGGATGGTGTGATTTTAGAGATGGTGACCGATTGGAAGAAGAAAGGAGAATGGGTGATACGTGAGTTCCTCCTTGGTGTTTGAGAGAAATAGATTTATATCTTGATAAGTAGAAAGTGAAGAATGAATACGTTTTGGGGAGGCTGCTGGCCGTGTATATTTGGGAGATAAATGGGCTTATGTTTGAGAAGTAACAAGTGAAGGGTGAGGTTGTGGAAATGCTGCTGTCCAGCCGTGTAATAACACGTGAAAAGTGGATAATTTCACTTGAAAATTTATCTCATTTTGAGTGTAAAATACAGCTGCCAGCCGTGAATCATTGTGGTGATAAAATAAGAATTTTATTGCATCATTATCCACTCCATTCCAGCTGCTGCCAAGCTGTTGCCTTGTGAATGACCGTGTGATTTGATGAGGATTCTCCCAATTTTTTTCTTACAGCTGCTGCATATTGCTTTGGTGATTGATATGAGTGAGCCTTTGCTTGCTTAAGTAGCCATGCATTAATTGCACAAGGATACTCTCTTCTCATTGGTTGTTCACTTGACTTTGCATGGTATTTGAACCTTCAAATATTACTTGAAATCTTCACAAATTTCTTTGACGGTTCTTCTTCTTTGTTGGACGTCTACTTACCATCTTTTTGCTAGGCCATTTTGTTCTTCTTCTTGGGCAGTTTTCTATTGACCGTGAAGCTCCATTTTGCTGCTCCAATTCAGCTGGACCATCTCCAAATTCTGCTGCTGTTGGGCCTCAAATTTTGCTGCTGGTCTATGGTGGTTTTAGGTGAGTTTAAACCCTTTAATTGGTTGTTAATTCCAAGCTCAATTCTGCTTGCTATTGGGCCTCCAATTCTGCTCTGTCCATGATGGTTTAGGTGGGTTTAAGTCTTTAATTCATCATTAGTTCAAGCCTAATTACTAGTTAGTTGATTAGCTATTTGATTGGATTTAATCTCCTAACCATCTTTACTTAATTCTTCAAGTACATAACTAATTTTAGTTTAACGTATTTAGCTTGTATCTAATACATATTAATCATGCATCATCACCTCTAATTAGAATTAGGACATTAAAGTAAGGATTAAGTTATAACTAATCCTTAGTTAAGTTAGTTTACTTAATTGCTTAATTAGGTAATTAGGATAACTAAATTAAAGTTAATTAGTTTCCTAAATAAAAGTCAAGCAATTTATGTTGACTCAATCTTATCCATTACTCTAATCTATGGTGGATATTACTTGATAGTTTTGGTAAGCTTTGTTTCTTCACCATTGATTGGATCAATGGTGAAGATCAAAGCTCCTAAGTCAAGCTTCAAATCTAATGGTCCACAAGAAAGTCTAAACTTCTTTCCTTGACCGATTCTCATTGGTTAGAAAAGTCTAACCAATTGTTTTGACTATATCATATTGGTTCACTTTAATTTTACTTACAAGAAATGTTCCAAACACTTTTTCTATTAATTTAAAACTTATCGGGTCCAACGTTCATAGCAATGACTGCTATAAATACAATCACGGATACTTATCCGTACAATATTATTATTTTTACGAGATAGATTTTAAAAATAAAAAGATTCTTTTCTCGAATCACTTCGATTCGGGTTTAGTAAGATCCCCGTTTCCAAATGAGGCGGATCGAGAATTTCCTACCGAAAAATATTATTTTTCCTAGCCGAGGAGCAAATCACACAAAATGATCAAGTATGATCTCGTAATGCAGTCAAATTATTTTTATACCACACGAGAAAATACAAAATAGGTACAATTCTGCTATTACTATTCATATAGTCAGAATTTGGGGTGTTACAACTCTCCCCCTCTAAAATAAAGTTTCGTCTTCGAAACTTGACATACACTTAACACAAAAATGGATACTGCTCTCTAATCTTTTCTTCCAACTCCCATATGGCTTCACCACTTATATCATTCCAAACTACTTTAACTATTGCAATGTCTTTTCCTCGAAGCTGCTTTATCCTTCGATCTTCAATCTTGACATAACTGTCTCGTAGGTCAAGTTCTCCTTTAGTTGTACAGTGTATGGTTCGATAATGTGAGTTGGATCTGGAATATATTTTCATAATTGTGATACGTGAAATACATTATGAAGATTTGATAAAAACGGCGGCAGCGCGACTTGATAAACCACCGGACCTATCCGACGAAGTATCTGATACGGTCCTATAAACTTGGGTGTAAGCTTCCTCGACTTGATGACTCGTCCAACTCCAGTCATAGGCGTCACACGTAAAAATACATGGTCACCTTCTTCGAATTCCAATGGTCTTCGCCTTTTATCTGCATAGCTCTTTTGCCGCGTCTGGGCTGTCCTCATCTTGTCTTGGATCATCTTTACCTTTTCAGTTGTCTGTTGCACAAATTCGGGTCCTATCACCGTACTTTCACCATCCTGGTACCAACACAATGGTGTCCTACATATTCTTCCATATAAAGCTTCATAGGGTGCCATCCCTATACTCGAATGGAAACTATTGTTGTAGGTGAACTCTATCAATGGCAGAAATTCATCCCAACAACCAGTTTGCTCTAGAACACAAGCCCTCAGCAAGTCCTCCAACGACTGAATTGTTCTTTCTGACTGACCATCAGTTTGTGGATGATAAGCAGAACTCAAATGTAGATTTGTCCCCATCGCTTCTTGTAGACTAGTCCAAAATCTTGATGTGAATCGCAGATCTCGATATGAAATTATACTGGATGGTACACCATGAAGTCTAACAATTTCATTGATGTATATCTGAGCCAACTTCTCCATTGAGTACTTAATATTAATTGGTAAAAAGTGAGCCGACTTTGTAAGCCGATCAATAATTACCCATATAGAGTCGTGACCCTTCCGAGTTCTTGGTAGCCCCGTGACGAGATCCATTGCTATGTCATCCCATTTCCATTCAGGAATAGGCAAAGGTTGCAACATTCCTGACGGCCGTTGATGTTCAACCTTGGCCTTCTGACAAGTCAAACAGGATGATACATATTCTGCGACATCCCACTTCATTCCTTGCCACCAATACAGCTGCTTCAAATCTTGGTACATCTTTGTGGCTCCTGGATGCATACTCAATTTACTTCTATGAGCTTCATTCAAAATCAATCTCCTAAGTTCTGGATCGTTTGGCACGCAAACTCTCCCTCTGAACTTCAAAATTCCATCAACACCTTCGCTGAATTCCACTGCTCCTTGACTTCTTGCTTCCTTTGCTTCTTGCGATATTGATCACTATTCTGTCCTTCTCGTATTTTATCCATCAGATTATTTGAAATGGTGATCATATTCAAACACATCTTCCCCGGTGTCAACTTCACAGATAATCGCATATCCCGAAATTCTTCTATCAACTCCTTCTCCTTCATCATCATAATAGAAGCGTTAAGCGATTTTCTACTCAAAGCATCCGCTACCACATTCGCTTTTCCAGGATGATATTGTAACTGAAAGTCATAATCTTTTAGAAACTCGAGCCAACGCCTTTGTCTCATATTCAACTCTTTCTGGTCGAACAGATACTTCAAACTTTTATGGTCACTAAACACAGTGAACATTGCCCCATAGAGAAAATGTCTCCATACCTTCAACGCAAACACCACTGCTGCTAGCTCCAAGTCATGAGTCGGATAATTCCTCCCATGCACTTTCAACTGTCTAGATGCATATGCCACAACCTTACGGTTCTGCATAAGTACACAACCCAATCCTTGATAAGAAGCATCACAGTACACCTCGAAAGGTTCATTTGGATCAGGTAGAATCAACACTGGTGAAGTAGTTAGTCGTCGTTTCAACTCCTGAAAACTTTCCTCGCATACATCAGTCCACACGAACGGTTGATTCTTTCGTGTAAGTTGGGTAAGAGGTCCTGCAATCTTTGAAAACCCTTCTATGAATCGTCGATAGTAACCGGCTAATCCGATGAAACTACGGATCTCCGAGACAGTCTTCGATCTTTCCCACTCAATAACTGTCTCTACCTTCAAAGCATCAACTTCAATTCCATCTGCCGATATGACATGCCCCAAGAATTGTACTTCGCTCAACCAAAATTCACACTTAGACAACTTGGCATATAGTTTATTTTCCTTCAAAATCTGGAGAACCACTCTGAGGTGTTCAACATGTTCCTCCTGACTTCGAGAATAAATCAAAATGTCATCAATAAAGATAACAATAAACTTATCCAAGTACGAACGGAAAAGTCTGTTCATGAAGTCCATAAATATTGCAGGTGCATTAGTCACACAAAAAGGCATCACTTGGTACTCATAATGCCCGTATCGAGTCTGGAATGCAGTCTTCGGGATATCCTCCACTTTTACACGTATCTGGTGATAACCAGAACGTAAATCAATCTTAGAAAATATGGTGGCTCCTCGCAATTGATCCAACAGATCATCAATCCTCGGTAGGGGATATTTATTCTTGATTGTAATCTTGTTCAACTGTCGATAATCCACACATAGCCGAGAAGTCCCATCCTTCTTCTTTACCAACAACACTGGAGCTCCCCAAGGTGATACACTTGGTCTTACAAATTGCTTTTCCAACAAATCTTCCAATTGCTTCTTCAGTTCGGTCCAACTCTACTGGTGACATTCTGTAAGGTGCCATAGATATAGGTCCAGCTCCAGGCACCAAATCAATAGAGAATTCAATCTCCCTTTCCGGCGGTAATCCCGGTATATCTTCAGGAAACACTTCGGGAAATTCATTCACTACAAAGATATCCTTCAGAACATCTTCACAATGAACCTCCAAGGAAGATATCAACAAGTACCCTAGGTCTCCTTCCTTTAAACAAGCTTCTACTTGAGTAGCCGTTAAGAATTTAGAATCCTTAACCTCAGGGAAAACTAACGTCTTACTCGAACAGTCAATCAGGATATGATTAGAGGATAACCAATCCATTCCTAAGATTACATTAATCTTAGAAAGAGGCAAACAGATCAAATCCACATGAAAGATTCTATCTCTAACACAAACAGGGCAATTCAAGCATACTTTTGTAGTTATCACAGGTTTATCAGAAGGAGTAACCACGGTCAAATCATATGGCAATGTAGTCACGGTCAATCCCAAACGCTCCACACAATCACATGCAATAAAAGAATGTGTTGCTCCCGAATCATATAACACTGTTAAAGGGTTACCTTTAATAGCACACTCCTCCATTATCAAATCCTCAGATTTAGCAGCTTCCTCCCCGCTCATCGTATATACTCGACCACCCGCCTGTGGCCTTGCAGTACGAACATTGCCCACTGATGGTTCTGCCTTCAACTGATCACAATCTCAGGAAAAATGTCCAGGCTTCCCACATCTATAGCAGATCACCCCCTTATGCTGACAATCTCTAGTAAGATGTCCTTTCCCACACTTAAAACATTTAAGTGCAGAAGTTCCAGTTGAAGCTGTCTTACTACCACTTGAACTTCCCCCAACTAATTGTTGTCGATTCTGACTTGCTGCTGGTTTAGTGTATGGTTTTTGTTGATAACGGTTGCCACCGCTACCTCTTCCTCGTTGGAACCGTGCTGGTCCAAAGTTCTTAGTCCTTGCTGCCCGTTGGTTATCGATCTCCTCAATCTTGCGGCACTTGTCCAATAACACTGGAAATTGATCAATATCCACCGTCGCTAAAGCTCTCTTGATGTCAAATCTCAACCCCTCTTCGAATTTTCTACACTTCTATTCCTCATCTGGATGCATCTGAAAGTACCTCGAAAACTTAGACAAGCTTTCGAATCTTGCTGCGTACTCGCTCACAGTCATTGCTCCTTGTCTCAGACTAAGGAATTCCATCTCCTTAGCATGTCGCACATTCGCTGGAAAATATTTTGCCAAAAACTTCTGTCTAAAGAGCTGCCATGTTACAACTCTTCCTTCAGCTTCAATTAATCTTCGGGCTCCTGCCCACTAGGCCTCTCCATCACCAACTAGCCCAAACGTCGCGAAAGTAAGTTTTTGCTCATCGGTACAACCCATACCATTAAAAATCTTCTCTAGTTCCTTAATCCATAGATCAGCCTTCTCTGGATCAAACTCTCCATGAAACTTAGGCGGATTATTCCTTCGAAATTCTGACAAGCTATGAGCATCGTCATTGTTTCTCTCGATTCTGCAGTACAACAACTTCGGCGATCCTTTGTATTGTCGCTATAGTCTGCAGACCATATTCTCGATTGTCATTGCCGGCGTTCTCATTTTCTCGCTTTAGTATTAATACGCTCTTCCTCGTCCACCATTTCGTCTTTCTCAAATCAATCGACAACACAAATAGTAGTTGAAATCAATCTTCTAGTAATATGATTTCCTTTCCAACAAACAAACACAGAGAAACACGCAACTTAAATAAGACAGACCTAACCACAAACCCAAAAGACTCTAACTTAGGCTCTGATACCAACTAATGTAACACCCACCTTAGGATGCCACATTTATGTTACATAATTACCAAATTAACCTTATATAGATAGCGTACATTGTAGGAAAAATACGAAATTCAAAATTTCTTAATAACAAGAAAATAAACTTAGCGAAAATAAAAACATCACAAAGATCATTACAAATAATTTACAACATTTATACATATTTAAGTCTCTTATTATACATATACAAACCTTTAACACACTCATACTATAAATATTACAAACTAGTCACTCCAAAAAGTTTAAACACTATTTACATTGACATCTTTGCCCAAGTACAACTAGGCACCGAGCCTCAAGTAGCCTGGACCCTCGATGGATCCTCCTCGATTCCCGGGTGGGGGAATTCCAACTCTACGTAAAGTCCGGGAGGAAATGTTCGAGCGGACGATACAACACTACTCTCTCTCTACGGGTGCGATAGTATGCTCCCCGTCTTCCTCGATAGATATAGGAAACTCTAACGTACATAAATAGTAACGAGAAAAGTAAGGGTTTCCTGACTGTAGTCTACTCGGTCTAATATTTACATCTCCTAAATAGTATATACTTTCTCTCTCAAGATCTTCAGTCCATGCTTCGTCCCCTCCGATAAATGTCAGTCTCATGTAACCCAGGAAGCTAGGGATCTCCACCGCCATCAAAACTCAAAGTTCTCAATGGAATCTGGACCTTTTTCTGCTTCTCGCTCTACGTCTGGCTCAGTGTCTTAACAACCCATAATCATAATACAACATATACATACAAGAGGTGAGATCACCTATGCCAATACCAGTATGGTAGCAATGAAGATAAACACATCCAAAATATTATACAGATGTCATACTATAATTACAGTTATGCCATTAATCTTATATATCATCATTACACCAGAAATAAAAGAAGAATTACAATTATGCTATTTTCAATACTCAAGTATTCAATATATTAATTACCACAAGCAAGAATTATACAAGAGCAAGAATTACAAAGATATATCATTTATGAATGCAAATGTAAATGCAATGTACACTGACTCAATATCCTACTCCATGGAGCTACAACTCAAGTCGGAGAGAATGACTGAAAAGATCTGTCGGCACCAACGTGCTTCAGACCACGTGCTCATTTTATGCACATCTAGCACATGCACGACAGTCTTTAACAAATCATAATTAGGGATAGTGTCTCGGTCCGGATCATTGGTGTGTTGCATCGGTGTAACCCACGGTACAGAAGAGCTACCAACTGTCCATTGTAGGCAACCCGCACCCCAATGCCCCCAAGGTCAATCAGTGACCTGCACTACGCTTATCGCACCCACTCAGGAGGTGTAATCTCTCCTAGGCAACTTGCCTTACACAGTCCTTTGGACCTTTTCAATGCATGTACTATGCACTATTCATAATTTCCATTGATATCCCATGTGCAGGGTTCATATAATAATTTAACAGCAATGTTACTGTAATTTAATCGCGTAATCATATTTTCGTATTTTCTCACTCGCGACTCAATTCTGTCGCCTTTTCAAATCACGTAGTGATTTTTCAGTGTTTTCTAATCGCGTAACTATGTTTCATACGTTTTAAATCAGAATTACTGTTTTACTCATTTTAATATTGCAATTTACTGTATTTTTCTCATATTTGCAAAATAGTCCTTTAAAATACATAATTACATATTCGTCCCTCAAAACAGATTAATTATACTTTCGTCCTCAAAACACATAATTTACATTTTCGTCCCTCAAAATACAAAGATTTTCACTATAACCCCTCAAAATTTTATATTTACATAATGACCTCATATTTCCATGGCATTTCCAATTGAGCCCTTCCTCATAAAATTTACCGTAAATTTCACATACATACAAGATAAGTTTCGCTACAGTATATATTTCACATACACATATATTATCAATTCCTTAAACATTATAGCATACAGGCAAGAATCGAACTAAAATCAGCTCTCACAGATACTACACGTACAGACATAGAAACACAAGCAAGCACATCTCAATACAGTCCAATCAATACAGTCCAATCAATACAGTCCAAGAACCTCAAACAATAGGTGAATAAATCCTTAAGGATTTTTCATCGAATAAACCATCCTCATACTACCAGAACATGGGTGGTAAGGTTGAGTCTCCCTCTTACCTCTTCAAGACAAGCTTTGTAAGCTTTCCTCCCTTGCCTTGAAACTTTGTTAATCTCCTAACAAGCCCTAAAATTTTTAATAAAACTTAGTGAATGACCATACAAGAATCAAGGTTGAAAACCATGGAAGAATCATGGTAAAACAATTAAAATCAAACTTGGAATTCTTGAATCAAAGCTTACCTTTTTTAAGAAAAGATTGAAGAAGCTTAGGTTGATGAAGCTTTGAAGCTTTGAACAAGGTAGGATATTAGAGTAGAGTTTAAGTTAAAACAAGCCAAAAGATGAGTGTTTAAAAAGGATGGATGGTGTGATTTTAGAGATGGTGACCGATTGGAAGAAGAAAGGAGAATGGGTGATACGTGAGTTCCTCCTTGGTGTTTGAGAGAAATAGATTTATATCTTGATAAGTAGAAAGTGAAGAATGAATACGTTTTGGGAGGTTGCTTGGCCGTGTATATTTGAGAGATAAATGGGCTTATGTTTGAGAAGTAACAAGTGAAGGGTGAGGTTGTGGAAATGCTGCTGTCCAGCAGTGTAATAACACGTGAAAAGTGGATAATTTTACTTGAAAATTTATCTCATTTTGAGTGTAAAATATAGCTGCCAGCCGTGAATCATTGAGGTGATAAACTAAGAATTTTATTGCATCATTATCCACTCCATTCCAGCTGTTGCCGTGTGAATGACCGTGTGATTTGATGAGGATTCTCCCAATTTTTTTCTTACAGCTGCTGCATATTGCTTTGGTGATTGACGTGAGTGAGCCTTTGCTTGCTTAAGTAGCCATGCATTAATTGCACAAGGATACTCTCTTCTCATTGGTTGTTCACTTGACTTTGCATGGTATTTGAACCTTCAAATATTACTTGAAATCTTCACAAATCTGCTGGACGGTTGCTTCTGCTGTTGGACGTCCTACTTCCATCGCTAGGCCATTTTGTTCTTCTTCTTGCCGGGCCAGTTTTCTGCTGGACCGTGAAGCTCCATTTTGCTGCTCCAATTCAGCTGGACCATCTCCAAATTCTGCTGCTATTGGGCCTCAAATTTTGCTGCTGGTCCATGGTGGTTTTAGGTGAGTTTAAACCCTTTAATTGGTTGTTAATTCCAAGCTCAATTCTGCTGCTATTGGGCCTCCAATTCTACTGCTGTCCATGATGGTTTAGGTGGGTTTAAGTCTTTAATTCATCATTAGTTCAAGCCTAATTCCTAGTTAGTTGATTAGCTATTTGATTGGATTTAATCTCCTAACCATCTTTACTTAATTCTTCAAGTACATAACTAATTTTAGTTTAACGTATTTAGCTTGTATCTAATACATATTAATCATGCATCATCACCTCTAATTAGAATTAGGACATTAAAGTAAGGATTAAGTTATAACTAATCCTTAGTTAAGTTAGTTTACTTAATTGCTTAATTAGGTAATTAGGATAACTAAATTAAAGTTAATTAGTTTCCTAAATAAAAGTCAAGCAATTTATGTTGACTCAATCTTATCCATTACTCTAATCTATGGTGGATATTACTTGATAGTTTTGGTAAGCTTTGTTTCTTCACCATTGATTGGATCAATGGTGAAGATCAAAGCTCCTAAGTCAAGCTTCAAATCTAATGGTCCACAAGAAAGTCTAAACTTCTTTCCTTGACCAATTCTCATTGGTTAGAAAAGTCTAACCAATTGTTTTGACTATATCATATTGGTTCACTTTAATTTTACTTACAAGAAATGTTCCAAACACTTTTTCTATTAATTTAAAACTTATCGGGTCCAACGTTCATAGCAACGATTGCTATAAGTACAATCACGGATACTTATCCGTACAATATTATTATTTTTACAGATAGATTTTAAAAATAAAAAGATTCTTTTCTGAATCACTCAGATTCGGGTTTAGTAAGATCCTCCGTTTCCAAATGAGGCGTAATTTAATTTCCTACCAAAAATATTATTTTTCCTAGCCAGAGCAAATCACACAAAATGATCAAGTATGATCTCAAAACAGTCAAATTATTTTTATACCACACAGAAAATACAAAACAATGCAATTCTGCTATTACTATTCATATAGCCAGAATTTGGGGTGTTACAACATGCAACCCTTATAAGCAACAACAATGAATTGTTAAGTTAGCTTGAGAATCTGATTTAGTTAAAAGCCTATGTCTAGGTCAATTAACCATAGTTTCATTTACCTAATTCACTATGTTGCCATGAGAACTAGTGCAAACTTTTCTCATGAATAATCTTTTCTCAATCACACACTATACATGGCTAAAATGTATATTTCTATCCAGTTAGCGAATCAACTCATCCAAGCCAATTGAACTCATCGAACATGCATCAACCATACATTAGATCTAAAATCAAAATTCCTATGTCTAGGTTCATCATACTTCAACAAATCAATCAAAAGCTGATCAAGCCTTCAAAAGCATTAAGAACCATATGATTGAACATAACTAAACATCAATAAATACTCAAAAGATCACATAAACATCAATAATCATAGAAAGGATTCAAAGTATCCCTAAATACAGCTCAGCTAATCCATGAACATGAAATTACAACACAAAAACCATGCTCAAAAGATAAGGAAGAGAAGAGAAAGAGAAAGGAGAAGGAAGGAAACTCATGGATTTGGCTCTTTGATACTTGAATCATCTTCCCTAAGGAAGATGACCTCCAACCTTCACTCCTTAGGCTTTCTCAGCCTCCAAAACCATAACCCTAGCTACAGCTTCTCTAAACTATGTAAAACATAAACCTAAAATCTAATAAAATAGTATTTATAGGCGCAAAAAAATAGGGGACGCTGCGGCGCTAAACATGCCACGTCGCGGCGCGCGCACTATTAGGTCACCAATGACTGAGGCGTTCACTCTTAACATCGCGGCGCCTTAGCCTTGCGTATTTTCTACTGATGTAGGGGATGCACAACGTCGCAGCGTTCTAATGCCCACGTCGCGGCGTTGCCTGCTGAGTTGCAGATTTAGCTTCCTCTTCCACTTTCTGCTCACATGCTCTACATTTGACCTTGTTATGAACCCTTCCTAATATAGAGAAAGTACCAAATCTGAAACAGATACAAATTCACTCAATCATATATCAAATATGCACAAATTACTCTAAAACACATAGGAAAGCATCAGAATTAGAATATGTCAAATATAAGTATAAAATCTTTCAAATATGTATTATAAACAAAGACTAAGCATTCTTTCTAACACAGAGATAGGACACCAATAACTACATTTTATGTAGTTATCACCATACAAGATAAAATAGGATTAAGAATAAATGCATTAAAGAGAAATTAGTAGTAGCACCTATTGTGGAAAAGATAAGAGAATCTCGTCTTAGGTAGTTTAGACATGTAAGGAGAAGATCCTTAGAAGGCCATGTAAAGAGAGTAGATTAGTTAGATGATAGCCCAATAGTTAGAAGTAGAGGGAGACCAAGAAAGACTATAGGTGAAACGATTAAAAAAGATTTAGACTTACTTGATTTATGATAAGACATAATGGCATCGTTTGATCCATATAACTAACTCCACTTAATGAAAAAAAGATTAGTTGTTGTTGTTGTTGATGTATATAAAATTCAATATTCTTAATATGTTTTATGTAATTTTTGAAATAAAATTAAAATTAAAATATTTAATTATTTAATTCAAAAAATCAATTTTCGGTAGCCTAATTATGACATGAGAATATACACGTGTTATCATTTCCGGTGACTGATGCCACTAGAAATTTCTAGGGGTCTAAGTTGCCTAAACGTTTTGGCAGGACTGGCCGCCAAAAAGGCCCCATCCTATGACTTTAGCTGACGTCTGGCACACCTTTTTTCGATGTCCAGCAGTGAATAGTAGTTTCCGAAGAGTAATTTTCTGATGGTCAAGTTTGCCCAAAACAGTAACAGGAAACTCAATTTCGGCTTTTCTTATTTCCAATAGATTTGGCTTCCAAAAATTAGTAAAATTCTTGTAGTAATTTACAGAAAAAGAAAAATCATCACTCACTTTATAGAGTACGTCACTCAACCGCTCAAAACCATTTGTTTAAGCACTTAATTATCCAAATTGTTTTGTGCATATTTTATCTCAAGAGAAGAGTTTCTACAATATTAAAATATACCAAACAAACTGAAAAAGAAAAAGTCAAAGACATAGAATCACAACACAATATATCAAATCATATTTGGACCTTAAATTCATTGAGCCATGTATTGCTTTTTGGTTTGGGCACATCACTCCAACAAATCCATGACACTCCATATGCAGATTTGATTACATAAGTTATCTTCCTAATAACCTAACGTGGAGATATGAAACCTAAAACTAAAATCATAAGTTATTTTGACTATATATATAGCTTAGCAAACTATACAAGATGATTATTTTGAGATGTTTCACTAATAAGTGCTCAATTAGCTTAAAATGGTACAGTAACGAAGAGTCGAATTGGTTGGAGATAGTCCATGAATATTTTTGGCAAAGTAGAAAAAGCCTAGCCTGATCAATCTGAATCTCCAATAAAAGAGCTAGGAGGAAAGTACTTGTCCTTAAGAACACAATTACATGAAAAATGTCTTATGAAGGAACTTCAAACCTTTCTTATCGAATAAGGGTCAGTTTGGTATAGAAGTAAAAATGGGGGTGAAAAAATCATTGATTAGTTTTATTAACAAAGTTATATAAAAGACAAATTTATATATTTCTCACCTCCATTTTTACTGTAAAACATGAGAACTAGTCTACTCCTCCAACGTTATCTTTCCTGAATTCTCGTAGTTATATATATATATATAGAACTCAACCCACTACTGGTTCCTACCCTCTACCACACCCTCTACATCCAACTGGGCCCTAGACACGGATGCCACTCATCATGTTACACTACACTCGGAGTACCATGGCCCCGATATGAGGTTACAATTGGAGATGGTTTAGGTTTGCCTATCACACATGTTGGTTCCACTACAATTCCCACAGCCACTACTACACTCACTCTAAAAAATGTTCTGTGTTCCCAACCAAATTTAATTTCAGTATAAATTTTGTCAAAATAATAATGTCTTTATTAAATTTCACCCATCGTTTTTTTTTATTTTATGTGAAGGATCGTATCACTAGGGTGATTTTGAAGCATGGTCCAAGTGATGGTGCTCTCTACCTTATCCCATCTCCAAAGACCACCACTACTCTCAACAAGTCCACTGTTCTATCCACCATGCGTCAATCCACCCATCTTTGGCATGCACTTCTCGGACATCCATTCTCTAAAGTCATTCAACATATCTTCACGACCACTTTTAAGACAAATTCTCATTGTTCTTCTTGTAATTTTAAATATTAGTCACAAACTTTCGTTTCATGACTCATCTGTCACTACTAGGTTTCCTTTAGACTTGTTATATATATTCTAATGTATGGAGTCCTTCTCCAATTACTTCAATAAATTGATTTCGTTATTACATTATTTTTGTTGATCATTTTATAATATATGTTTGGCTGTATCCCTTAAAGAGTAATGTCTTTGATCTCTTTCCAAAATTTCATGCACAAAATGAAACCTTTTCCAACACAAGGTGCGATCTATTTATATTGATGGTGGTTCTACGTAATACCAAATTAAATTCATATTTCCAAACACATGGCATTTCACATCTTATTTCTCCACCCTACACTCCTAAACATGTAGGACTTGTTGAGAGGAAACATCATCATATTGTTAAGACAGTCTTAGCTCTCCTTCATCATGATTCCATGCCTTCCAACTACTAGTCATATGCCTTTCAAACATCTGTGTACCTCATAAATCGAATGTCAACCCCAGTCTTGAATAGTGACACTTCCTTTCAAGGTATTTTCCAAATGTTACCCATGGCTACATCCTTACGCCATCAATAAATTAGACAAACTAAGCTTAGCCTGTGTCTTCTTAGGATATTCTCAACAACACTACTGTTATCAATGCCTTGATCCAATCCAAAATAGGCTTTATCTCTCTCGTCATATCATCTTTGTTGAGACCAAATTCCCATTCAAAACAAATTTAAATGCAACTCCTTTTCCTCTAACCTAGCCCACCACCTATCCGGCGTTACCATCACCTACAAATCCTCCCACTTCCACGAGTTCAACGTTATCCACACATACTCAAACCTTAGCTAATCACTTGCTGATCAAGACACACTTGTTCTGGACTATTATTTGGGATTCCTTCTAGCAGATCAATCTGACACGTGTACAACCGGACTCCTCCAACGTGACTAGAGCCTTGATGGCAGTCCAGACCTCAGAGTCATGCACGTGGAACAACCTTGAGCTGTAGTATCATGATTGTTGGATTTGTGCTAATGATATATCCCTAAATATCCGTAACTGTCAATCATCTTACGATATTATAGGACTCATAAATATCTCAGACTGCTAAGTAGCTGATAGCAATATATTTTACTCACTTTATAATCTTTTTACTAGGCTTCTTAAGGATCAATTATGCTTAATTAAGTTAATTTTGTTACATTTTATGATATTGAGCTTAATTGGATCAATGAAAGAATTATTACTTAAATTTGCTTTAATTTGTCTATTTGCCAACTTTCAGTAAACTGGCTATAATTTGAATTGTAAATATCTAGTTGATGTGATTCTGGTTTTGTAAGAAATTTAAGACAATTTTCTACAATTTTCATGAAGACCACAAGAGCCAAATCACACGTTTGGATAATTTAAATTAGAGTTGAAGCAAGAACTAGAGTGTTAATCCTAACAACTTGACCTCTGTGTACTCATCAGCCCATTCCTTGAGCTATAGGAGTCTAATTGATACCAAACTAGTGTTATTGGAAATTTAAGATCCAAATCTACAACGTTCATGAAGAACACAAGAGTCAGATCGGAAGTATAGTAGGTCATATTGGGCCTATAAGTCGGAACAGAGGAGTTGTAGTTGGGCCTGAATAATGTGCAAAGATTGAGCCATATCTCGAGTTGTAGGAATGATATTGGGCTAGGACCAGCAACATTGGAAAGCTAAGACAAAAGCCTACAACTTTCATGAAGACCACTTTTCCATTTTCTGAAAACAATCATGAGTTCAGCACCAAATTATTTGGGAGATAAGATCTCAATAATTTTTCACTCATTCACAATTATCAAACAACTCCCTTGACATTTTCCAGTCATTATCAAACAACTCCATTGTCATTTTGTTTTCCTCAAGTTCTATAAAAGAGAGCATTGGCTGCTCATTTGATCATCTTGGCTTAGAGATCAAGATCATGCTATTGTATTATTTGTTTCTCTTATTCTAAATAGAAGTTATGTTCATCTTTTTCTTCTTTTCTCTTTCTTTCTTCTTGCTCACGAGTAATTAATTTTCATTTTTTCTTAGGTGAAAGGGTAAAACCTTTGGTAATAAATTTAGATTAATTTATTTCTTGTGCTTAAATGATGTATTATCAAGTGATCATTATATGTGTTGTATTTTGTTTCCAATCAATTTAGAAACCCTCCTTGTAAAGTGGAGATCTTGATTTATTGTAGACAAAAGGTTGGCACAATGAATGCTTGAGCCCATTTACAAGTGTTGGTATTAATAAATAATTAAAGGAACCATAATTACATATATAATCTTAATTGAACTTTGAATGTTGTATTTTTCGATTGCAACTTCCGTTATGTGTGGATTTCAATTGAGTTATAAAAAGAAATAATATTATTTTTAATTTATTATCAAGAGTGGATCTTCTAACCCAAACAAATATTTTTTCATTTGTGAATAACTTTTATCACATTTATTGTTGTGATAAACTTTTTTCTTACCTCAAAGAATTTTTCTTCATCAATTCCCTGTGGATCAACCTCGGACTCCCGAGAATTTATTACTTAAAATAACCTACTCTTGGGTTTGCAACTTATAATTCGCATTAAGTTTTTGGCAGAATTGATTTGAAGAACATTTTTTTTTTGAGGTTTTCTTTCTTTAAATAAACTTCACCATCTAGTATATATATATATTTTTCTACTTTTTCAATTTCCTTAATTACTAACTTACTAACTTAATTATTAACTTTCTAACTTATTAATTTATTAACTTACTAATTTGCTAACTATGATATTTAACGGTAGGTTTATACCACCTACTTATACATTTTCTTTTCTATTTTAAGTTACTTATTTATGCTTAATTGGTGTCGTGATTCAAATTTTGGTGTAACACCCTGAATTTCCTTTCTTTCTCTAATATATGTGTTTTTATATGATTTTTTGTGAATTATTTGATTTATTTTATTTTTTTATTTTTCTTAAGCTTCTGTGTGTTTGAGGAAGTGCCGAAAAAATGAAAAAAAAATTTGGAGTCGAAAAAATTTTGACTATTCACGCGGGGTCGAGGGAGCTTACTAAACCCGAAGTCGAGAACGGATTTCAAAATTTTTCTTTTCTGAGATTTTATCTGACTGATAAAATCTAGGTACGTCCTATTATCCATTAGACAATAAATACTGGTTTTACTAGTATTAGCCTTTGTCCATTGGGTAATAACTACTAGTAAATATCTAGTTAGATGACTAGTCATGAACCTAGTCATAACCTTTTATCCTTTCTTTTCATGACTCACTTGTTTTTGAGCTAATGGGAAGAAAATTTCCAAGACAAGCTTGAAAGAAAGCTTCCAAGAAAGCCTAGAGGAAAGCTTCCTAAACAAGCTTGGAGTGAATCTTGTAGGAGAAGTCTTGCCCAAAATGCTCTTGATGACCCACGGCCAAGGGAGCTTCTTGGAGAAGCTTTGTGACCAAAATAACTCCTTATCTCTCTTAAGCTTTCCTTGTTTTGTTTTTGTGAAACCTTCTATCAAAACTCTCTCCTTTTTTTCTCCTTGTGAGCCACGGCCATCACCTAAGAACCACCCTTCAATCTTGATCAATTCCAAACAATCTCACTTCTTGAATCTAAACACCTTTTTGAGACACTTTGTTGTTGTGAGTTTCTTTAAAATCATCCATCTTCAATCTCTTTCTCAAAGCTTAAAGTTTGAAGGTTCTAGGTGAAGTTTCTTATCTTCATTTCTAAGTTTTCTTCTCAGGTTCTTGGCCACAATCTTGATTCATGGTCATCTTGTTTCAAGCCTTAGATGTTAATGCTTGTATGTTTGTTTTGTTTTAAGGATCTCTTTGGAGATAGAAGCTTTTTCAAGAGGACATCAAGGAGCTTTGATCATCACCTAAGGTAAGAGAGAAATTAACCTCATCGACCATCTTGGTGGTGAGGAACGAATTTTGTGATTGGTTGGTGAAAAATCCATGTGAGAATTTATTCACTTGGTTGTATGCATTTGATGATTTATGTTTGTTTGGCTATATGTGATTATGTGATTTTTATAGTATACTTGAAATTGCTATTGCATGAATTAATGATTGAAATGCTTTACATGCTTTGAATCATGTGTGAAAAGCAAGCTTTTTGGATCCAAGGATTGCTTATGGCTCACGGCCATATAGCTCAAAATAAGGTATTTAAGGTAAAAAAGTTTTATTAATTGAAAACTTAGATGATTAAGGGACTAGAATAAGATTTAAGGATTCATAAGTTAAAAAAAATATGAACAAAGTTTTGTTATTTAAAAAGAATTAATTTTTGATAATGGAAATAAGCTTTTGAAGGATGCTTTGAAAATTTAAAATGTTTTGTTTAAGTGAGTTTTTAGTAACAGTAAAAGAAAATGTTTCAAAATGTTTATATAGTTGAAAAACGATGAAAAAATGTTACGTGGTTTGGAGACGTAACAAAAAGTGTTACGCGCTTGTGAAAATATAGTGAAAATGCTTCACGTTTGAGAAAAATAGTAGTTTGCTGTCGGGCCAGCGTACTAGACCCGGAGATGTCAGTTGATGACTTAAGCTTGTGGTGGCTTGTTTTCATGGAGTTTATGTTGTTAATGATTATTGATTTTATCATATCATGTAATCATGCATTGTGAAAGTGTTGGTGACTTGTTGTTATGACTGTATGCCTAGGAGATGAATTACACCTTTGTGCTGGTGTGAATTGTATAGTGAAGGTCTATGAATGACCTAGGAGGCATCGGGGCATGAGTATCCCACAAGTGACCAGTTAGTAGCTCTATTGGGCCGTGGTGACTGTGCAACGCACCGATGATCTCGACAAGATACTATTCCTATTCCCGATCTGGTGTAGAATGTATTGTATAAGTCATGATGCATACGCTGATATATTTGAAAGCACTTGATTTGAGGCTGACAATATACAGACATGAATCCCCGATCATTCTCTCCGATTTTGGTTTTAGCTCCATGGAGTAGGTGTCAGTTCATTGTGCATTTGCATAGTCAGTAAACATTTTGTGGTTATATATTTATATTGTTGAATTATCTGCTAATAAATATCATGTCTGTAACTGTTAATTTTGTACTTTATGACTTTATTGTTATTACTATTTCTTGCTACCATACTGGTATGTGATATAGGGAATCTCACCTTTTTATGTTTTGTTCTTCCTGTTCTGTTTTATGTTTATGCTCTTCGAAGACTGCGATGGCAGCGAGGAGAGATCTATTGGGTTACGTGAGAGTCCAGTTCAATAGAGGCACTGATGCTTGGCACGTCCGTTTGGATATGGAGCGTATAGAGTATTTTGGAGACATTACTCTATCCCTGAGTAGGACTCGCTATAGGGTCACTACTTTTTCTTTTTATGCTGCCATTTATCTAGTGAGGATTCGGAGGAGGATCTAGTGGAAGACCCTTTCCTTAGGTGTAATGAACTTGGTCCAGTTTAAGTTTGTTATGTTAAGTTTGTTTACGTCCTTTTGGTATGTAAGTATTAAGTACTTATGTTTTATTCAGTTCCTTATGTGTGTGTGTGTGTGTGTGTGTGTGTGTGTGTGTGTGTGTGTGTATGTGCGAGAATGTTTTATTCAGTTCTCTATATCTTGAGTTTATTTATGTTCTATTAAGTTTATGTTATCCGTGAAAAAGAATTTTAAAAGCCCGTATTTTATAATATTAAATCTTAATTATGACTTGGGTAAAGTTTTAAAAATAAAGTTTAAAATGAAAGGTTGGTCTGAAATGTAATTCCCTTCGGAGGGTGTTACATCTGGTCGTTTAGTTAAATTTAATCCTAATACTTTATATATTGATTTGTTTGAATCACAATCACATGTGTTAAACACAATGGCTAAAAATGAAAGTGTGCATGATGAGCATAAAAATCAACCGTTGCGAACCAGGCGTGAATATTTGCAACCATCTCAAAATTTTAGTCCATCATGTTTTGTCTTTCCACTCAAATTCTAACAATTTTAGATTTAAGCTTAGTATGATTTCATTACTTCCTAATTTCCATGGTTTAGAATCTGAAAGCCCATATTTACATCTAAAAGAATTTGAAGAAGTATGTACCTCTTTTAATGGCCAAACTTGCACGAAAGAGATTGTTAAGCTTAAATTATTTCTTCTTTTTTTTTTAAGATATAGCAAAAACTTGGCTTAACGCTTTGAAACCAAGATCAATTGGCACATGGCAAGAAATTCAAGATGAGTTTTTAAAGAAAACTTTTCCAACACATAAAACTAATGCTTTGAAAAGACAAATCCGAAAATTTTCTCAAAATTCAAATGAAGCATATTTTCAAAGTTGGGAACGTTTTAAAGATTTGTTAAATTCTTGCCCACATCATGGTTTTAAAAAATGGCACACTATAAGCTTCTTTTATAAAGGGTTAATACATGAAACTAAACAATTTATGAAAACAATGTGCAATGGCGAGTTTTTTGATAAAGAACCTGAAGAAGCTTTAGACTATTTAGACCATTTCGCTAAAAATTCTCAATCTTGGCATAGTACTAATCCTTCTGAAAATTCAATTAGATATAACCTTGCAAATGCTAGTAAAGGAAAATATCATCTTAGTCAAGAAGAAGATCTAAATGATAGATTTGCCAATTTGGCTAGAAATATTGAAGCCATGAAATCAGGGAAAGTGAAAGAAATCAAATTTGTGGCATTTGTGATGAATTAGGACACTCAACAAATGAATTTCCAAAAATTCCTATTTTTAAAGAAGTTGTGCATGAGCAAGTAAATGCAATGAATAATTTTAAAAAGCCATTCACCTCTTCTTTTTTAGATTCATACAATCTGGGATGGAGAAATCACCTGAACTTTAGTTGGAGGACTAATAATCTGGCACAATTTATATAACCACCACCTCCTCAGGCGCAACTGGATTCACAAAATTCTCATGGATATGCACCTTATGTCCCACCATATAAGAAAAACCTTGAAGGAACATTGCATGCATTCATGGAAAAGCAAGAGGCCATTAATAACCAAAACACTCAAGCCATGATTGACATAAAAGACACTCTTACTAAACTTTCTTCTACACTCACCACTCATGAGAAAGGAAAATTTCCTTCTTAACCTCAACCGAATCCCAAAGGTCAGTATAACCTAAATGATGGTAGTTCAGAAAGCCAACAAATAGATTAAGTCAAGTCAATGATAACTCTTAGGAGTGGAAAGGTTGTTGAAAAATAAATTCCTGAACCTTGTGAGAAAGATGATGAATCAATTCCCAAAGATAAGGAAGGAGTTAATAAGCCACCTAGCCAAGAGGCGACCAAACTCTCGCCTTCACCCCTATATCCTCAAGCATTAAACAATTCAAGTAAATTGAACCATAACACTAAAATTTTTGAAATTTTTAAACAAATGAAGGTCAATATTCCTCTGTTAGATGCTATCAAATAGGTTCCCTCTTATACCAAATTTTTGAAGGACCTATGCACTGTTAAAAGGAAACTAAATGTGAAAAAAAAAAGTCTTTTTGGCTGAACAGGTAAGCTCCATTCTTCATAACAATAATGCGTTGAAATATAAAGACCCTGGTTGTCCTACAGTTTCATACATTATTGGAGAACATAAAATTGAACGAGCTTTACTTAATCTTGGTGCTAGTGTTAATTTGCTTCCATATTCAGTTTATCAGTAACTCAACCTGGGTGAGTTAAAATCGACTTCTATAACTCTTCTACTTTCTGATAGATTAATTAAAATTCTAAAAGGAATAGTGGAAGATATGTTAGTTCAAGTTGATAAATTCATATATCCTGTGGATTTTATTGTCTTTGAAATTGAACCTATGGTTAATAGTTGTAAGTCAATTCCTATTATTTTAGGTCACCTATTTTTAGCAACATCTAATACTTTAATAAATTGTAAAAATGGAGTGGTGAAGCTAACATTTGGAAATATGACACTGGAGCGTAATGTTTTCAACATGTGCAAGCAAGCACAGGAAGTCTATGATGAAAAGGAGGAACTTGAAGGGATTGAGGTCATTATAGACGATCATCTTCAAATTAAGAGTTCTTTTGACCCATTAAAAATTTGTTTACTTAATTCATTTGATTTAGGTATGCAATTAGATGATGATATTTCTGAAATATGCTTTTTGCTTGATTGTACACAGGTAATGGAATACAAAGGATGGAAGCCGAGATTTGAAGAACTAAAACCTATGAAAGATAATACCCATGAAGAAGTATCCACACTAGAACTAAAGTCATTACCTGCTAGGTTGAAGTACACATTTTTGGGAGAAGAACAAGGCTTTCTAGTGGTAATTTTCTCATCTCTTACTAAAGAACAAGAATGTATGTTGATAGAAGTACTTAAAAGGCATAATAGTGCAATTGGATGGACATTAAAGAACATAAAAGGTATTAATTCATTAATTTGTACACATATAATACATTTAGAGGATAATCCTAAAACATCTCAATAACCTCAAAGAAGATTAAATCTACACATGAAAGAGGTAGTTAGAGCTGAAGTTCTCAAATTACTTAATGTTGGAATTATCTACCCTATCTCTAATAGCCAGTAGGTAAGCCTTACATAAGTTGTACCTAAGAAATCTAGAATAACAGTGGTTAAAAATGAAAAAGGTGAATTAATACATACGCGAGTCTCATCCAGTTGGTGTATATTGATTTTAGAAAATTAAATGCAGCCAGTAGGAAAGATCATTTTCCCTTGTCATTTCTTGATCAAATTCTAGAAAGAGTAGCAGGACATCTTTACTATTATTTTCTTGATGGTTATTCAGGGTATAATTAAATACCAATTACATTAGAAGATCAAGAAAAGACCATTTTTACGTGCCCCTTTAGCACTTTTGCATATAGAAGAATGGTTTTTAGCCTTTGTAATGCTCTGACAACTTTCCAAAGATGCATGCTAAGTATCTTTAGTGACATGATTGAGCATTATTTAGAGGTTTTCATGGATGACCTGACAGTTTTTTAAAATTCTTTTGAAAATTATCTTGATAATTTGGAAAAAGTTCTTAAAAGATGTGAAGAAAAATGATTTGTGTTAAACTGGGAAAAATGCCATTACATGGTTACCTCAGGAATAGTGTTAGGTCATGTGATATCTTCTAAGGGAATTGAAGATGATAAGTCTAAAGTTGAATTAATTGCTCATTTGCCTTCCCCAAAAATAGTCAGAGAAGTTCGTTCCTTTTTAGGACATGCAGGATTTTACAAAAGATTCATTAAGGACTTTAGTGCCATATCTAGACCATTATGTAATCTTCTCACAAAAGATGCACCATTTGATTAGACTCAAGATTGTCAGAAATCTTTTGAAAAATTAATCGTTCTTCTGACATCTGCTCCTATCATGTAATCCCTTGACTGGTCTTTGCCTTTTGAGTTAATGTGTGATGCTAGTGATTTTGTTTTTGGTACTGTTTTAGGCCAGAGAAAGGAAGGTAAGCCTCATGTAATTTATTACGCAAGTCGAACTTTGAATAGTGCACAAATGAATTACACCGGTACTGAAAAAAAAAACTATTTGCTGTAATTTTTGCATTAGACAAATTTCAAGCTTATTTAATTGGTTCTTCTGCTGTTGTTTTCATCGATCATGCTGCTGTTAGATATTTAATGTCTAAGCAGGATGCCAAACCTAGGTTGATACGGTGGATCTTGTTGCTTCAAGAATTCAACATCACAATAAAATACAAGAAAGGAACCGAAAATGCTATTGCAGATCATTTGTCCAAACTTACAATAGGCTCACCTTTTGATAACACACCTATCAATAATTTTTTTCTAGATGAATTTTTATTTTCTGTTAATTTCATGCCTTAGTTTGCTAACATTGTCAATTTTTTTGTAACAGGAGAAATAACGCCTCATTGGACACACTACGACAAAAAAAAGTTTTTGACTGAGGTGAAAATTTTTTATTGGGATGACTCATATTTGTTCAAATATTGTCTTGATCAAATCTTTAGAGATGTGTACCCGACAATAAGGTAGGTAGTGTCATTAAATTTTGTCACTCAGAAGCATGTGGAGGTCAATTTTCTTCAAAGAAAATAGCTGTGAAAATCTTGCAGTGTGGATTTTATTGGCTCACTTTATTTAAGGACAGCTATACTTCTTGCAAAAGTTGTGAAAATTGTTAGAAATTGGGTTCCATTTCTAAATGAGACATGATGCCTCTGAGCCTATCATTGTCATTGAAATTTTTGATTATTGGAGAATTGATTTCATGGGTCCATTTCCATCATCATTTGAATTTATGTATATTTTGTGTTAGTCATGGCAACCATCACCCAAGAGGGGGCTAAATTAGGTGATTACAAAATTTTAAAACAACATTAATAAATTATGCATTTTAATATTTTCAATCAACACATGCAGCAGAATAAATCTAACTATTGTAGATTACTCAAATAATAACTTGGGTTATAGGATAAATTAAGTAAATAAATTAAATATCAAATTTAACTCAAACATATATAATTAAAATACTTGAAAAGTAATTTTCTTTAAAGCTATTTATCGATTAAAAAGAACGAATAGAGAAGATAGAAAAATGCAATTGTAAATAAATAACCCACACATAAAGTATTCAAGCAAACATATGAAATTAAAACATAAATATAAAGGAGTTTGAGTTTAGAAGAGCAAACACAGAATTTATCCTGATTCAGCCACCGACCACTTGTGGCCTACGTCTAGTCCTCAAGTAAATCACCCAAGATTTTCTATTATTACTTCAAGCTTGAACAGGTGCTTGAAACCTTTACACAATAGAGCACTCACCATAACTTGGGATACCTCACCCTTTGTGCTTGAGCCCCGACGGTTAGGGATACCTCACCCTTACAATTTCTTTGAGGGATACCTCACCTTCTTTACAATAAAACAGAATATAGAAGAAGAGAAACTCTCACTAGAGTAGATGATACAATTTGAAGCTCTATGAAGCTCTCTAAGGATATCTCAAATTTTAGCGAAAAAAAACACATAAATTTAGTAAAATATGTATCACAAAATAAAGCAAGAAAGAGTTGTTTCAGATAATTGGGTGTTGTTAAAAGATGACCCAAAAACATGTATTTATAGAGTTTTAAGAAAAAGTCATTGGGTATTAATTTAATATCACATTAAAGCCTCTGAAATAGCCGTTGTGTGTTTCCTGGGTCGTGTTATTCGAATAATAATATTGTTATTCGAATAAAACATCAAAAACATGTTTTGGAACATTTTCTGGGTCATGTTATTCGAATAACACATTTGTTATTCGAATAAACCTTTAAAAACACGTTCTGGAATGTTTTTTGAGGTGTGTTATTCGAATAACACATTTGTTATTCAAATAAACCTTTAAAAACATGTTCTAGAATGTTTTCTGAGGTATGTTATTCGAATGACACATCCTTTATTCGAATAAACAACTCTGGTTTCGAAAACTGACTTTAAATGGTCATAACTTCTTCATTTCTTATCCGTTTAAAGCGTATGACCACTCATTGGAAAGATCTTTGAGTTTATTTTCATATGAAATAAGTTTCAAAACAAAAGTCAAAGTATTTTGAAAGATATAATCAAAAGAGTAACTAAAGGTCAGTTTTATAAAACTCAAACTTGACTATTTTTCATAGATTTAAACTGCTACCATAAATAACCTGTCAAAACTTGTTTATTGGGTATTTT
Organism: Ormosia semicastrata; assembly: GCA_029884595.1. Classification (NCBI taxonomy): domain Eukaryota; kingdom Viridiplantae; phylum Streptophyta; class Magnoliopsida; order Fabales; family Fabaceae; genus Ormosia; species Ormosia semicastrata. The sequence continues at coordinate 34,096,648 of JAQQTO010000047.1, read as the reverse complement.
AGCATAGGAAAACCATTTGTAAAAACATATTTGAGATATCCATAAGGCTTCTTACATAAAGACCCTAAGTCCTATAAGCTATACCATTTAATCTTCCTTTGGACTTGGTCTTTGACATGACTCTGATGTTATTAATACCTTCATGAAATAGGCATTCACATTCTCCTTGTGTTGAGCTTAACAGAGATCTTTTGCTTTCTTGTTGTAATGTTCACTCTTAGTACTTGGACTATCCTACAAAGTATTGCTCACTTAAACAAGCATAGTTAGTCCAGAATCATAATTCAATATCTTCATATGCATGATTCATAAATGTGTAACTCTAGTTAGTTTACATGCATATAAGACTTTCATAGACACATCCAAATAAGATATTTATCAATTACTAATAGATATGCTCTATATAGGATGCAACAAAGAACATATGCAAAGTGTTCTTTTTGTCTTGTATTTGTCATCATCAAAACTTAACATATTAAACCATTTGAGGCAAACTTATTTTCACATTTTGGTTACAGTTGATTAGGTCTCAAAATGGATTGAGGTGACTCTATGTCAACACAATAATCATAAAACTGTTCTTAAATTTTTAAAAGAAAATGCTTTGAGTCGATTTGGAATCCCTGGAGCTATCATCAGTGATGGAGGAACACATTTTTGCAATAAACCATTTGAATCATTAATGAAGAAATATGACATTGCACACAAAATTACTACCCCTTATCATCCTTATACAAGTAGACAAGTAGAATTAGCAAATAAGGAAATTAAACAAATTTTGAAAGAAATAGCTAACCTAAATCGTAAATATTGATCTTTAAGACTAAACGATACACTTTAGGCTTATCATACTGCTTTCAAAACATCTTTTGGCATGTCACCCTATCGATTAGTCTATGGAAAACCTTGTCATTTACCTGTAGAATTGGAGCATAAAGCATTTTGGGTCATTAAAGCTTTCAACTTAAATCTTGATGATACTTGCAAGTTACGCAAATTATGATTAAATGAACTTGAGGAATTGAGAAATAATACATATGAAAACTCAAAAATTTATAAAGATAGAACAAAAGCTTTTCATGACAAATTAATTTTGAGAAAATATTTTGAAATTGGTCAAAAAGTTCTACTTTATAATTCTTGTCTTCACCTATTCCTTAGAAAATTGAGATCTAGGTGGACTGACCCTTTTATTGTCAAACATGTGTATCGTCATGGGGCCATAGACATTGAGAACCCTAGGAATGGTAATGTGTTTAAGGTCAATGGACAAAGACTCAAACCATTTTTGGCAAACCAAGTTGTTAAGGTATAATTCATCTCCCTTTCTAATCCATGTTATGAGAAGAATTTATTTTAATTTTGTTACTTTCTTTTTTCAGTTCTTTGTGACCCCGGTTAAGTGGCGGATAACGATACTCCATGACTCTCAAGTCAGTTTATTTTTTAGTTTCCCATAATAATTGATTCCTTCTCCTTTAAAATGAATGTCATTCTCTTGAATTTAAGAAAGCATTTTCCTTCTCTTCCTCAAAATGCTCTAACAAAAATCTACAAAGTTAGGTGTGAAAGATTGAGGCTGTTAATGCACAAGGGCATCTTGGAAGATATACGCTGGATAATCGAAGCAAAGGTTCATTTAGTAGGTGAATCTTCAAATTCATTTATCTCATACATGCTGGGTCTCGGTAAAAGTTCATATTCAAAAAGGAGAAGAGAGAAAAGAATGCAAGTTTATCACAAATGTGCACGATGGAATTATAACATGTGATGTCATTCTTTGGGAATGATTTTTGCAAAATAAGAAGATAAAATATACTTTATTAGAATAGACTGAGTAAGGAGTCATTATATGATATCTTATTGAATCTTGAGATGGATTCTAGTGGAGTTATGCGTCGTGAACTTCTTAATTTGTGGAATCTCTTTAGGGACGAACAAAAGCGTTACAGTCTTGGGAATCTAACTCAAAAAGACCCTGTTTGCTAATTTATAAGAAAATTTGATGGGAAGCTTATCTTCAACTCATAGAAGGCGTTTAAGCCATTATTAGATGTAAAACTAGAGGAAGATATGAGCCACAATCACAACAACATGCATATATTATCTTGTTCATCTCCTAAAAAAAAAAGGGCGATCGAAAGAGTATCATGCTCTTAATTGAGTGTGGAGCCCCTACTAGCAGCAGACCCGTCATTGACTCGGGTGGATTTTTTCACGCCGGTCCTTAAATAAGGTTTGTGTACCATGCTCTATAGAGAGTCGCACTCCACAACCCCATGTTCACCATCTAGGCACTGTGGAGTTGATAGACAGGGAGAAGCGTCCCACTTTGGTTATTAGTGAGAAGTAACCCGCGATAGCCAAAGCGTATGAGACATCTGAGCTTGATCATCTCTTTTATTAGAAGGGGCTCTCAACGCCTTGGGATGAGGCGTTCTGGACCTTGGACATTGTGGGTTTCAGATTTTAGCATCTTTGTTGATGTTACGAACCCAAGTGTGAGTGCTCCAAGTTCCAGACCCAAGATGGAAACCCTCAATGGTTTCTTTTTTTTCTTTTTTTTTTCTTTTTTTTCTTCAAATAAATAGGCGTGATAGCCTAGCCTCCGATTTTGGATTGGTTCTAGCTCTCATTTTCTTTCAAAATAATAATAATAATAATAATAATAAAATAGAAAAAAATTGTGTTTCTTAATTTCAAACTTTTCTGATAACAGTCAACATACCCATTTTGGTGTTATCATTACCTTTTCTATTCTCTTCCTTATTTAAACACTTCATTTTCTTCACTTTCCTCCAACTCATAATCATTCAAAGGGAGTGTGAGTGTGGAAATAGAGGGAGCTTCTATACGTAGACTTACCAATATCTATGTATTTTGTGGGTCAAGTTATGGGAAAGGTTTAGAGTTTGTAAATGCAGCAAGCACTATTAGTCGAACACTTACTACGAGGAACATTTGTGTAGTATATAGGGAAGGCAGCATTGGGTTAATGGGGGCTGTATCACTTTCTGCACATGTAAGAGGCAGTCAAGTTTTAGGTATCATTCTTGGACCTTTAACTCAAAAGAACATCATTGGAAAGACAATTAGGCAAGAACTTCAAGTATCATTTGTGCATGGACGAATGAGGACAATGCTTGAAAAATCTGGTGGATTCATTACCTTACCGGGTGGTTTTGGTACTTTGGAAGAAGTTTTTCAAATTATCTCTTGGGCCTAACTGAACATCCACCATAATCCCTTAGGTTTGTTGAATGTTAATAATTTCTTTGACAATTTGTTATCTTTTCTTGACCATGCTATAGAACAAAACTTTATCACACCTTTAGCAAGACGACTCCTTATATCTGCTTCTACTATTGATGAATTAATTGATAAATTATAAACTTTTGTTTATGAACCTAATCCAGCAATAACTCAGATAGATTGGTCAGAAGGAAGCAGTAAGAGAGGCAGCAAGGAACGTAGGTTTGATCTGACACTTTGATAATCACATATTTTATACATTAATAAACCCTCATTTTTAGTCATTTACACTCTTCATGTACTTAATTGATTAGGTTTGGTCATGTTTTGTAAGTTTGGACTCAAATTGGGCTTAATTGATTTTTTCTAACAAAATTGAGGTTTGACACTATTTCTGTATTTCGGTCATATCTTGAGTTCTAGATGTCTAAAAATTATGTATTTTACCTTGTAGGAAAGATGAGATAGAGTTCTACAACTTTCATGAGGAGCTCTAAGGTAGAATTAGACATCTAGTGGAGCTAATTGGGCCTGGAAATCAGAACACGAGTTCAGAGACCCTTTGAGAATGTTTTGTCCATAAGTTGAGTTGTAGACTTCCAAATGGCATGGAGTTTGGGCCCAATTACTCATAATGGACCCAGATTTGTAACTAATGAGATTATAATGATGTGAGACCAAAATAGGAGTTAGTTTTATAGATGTGAAGGCAGAAAACTAAAATTAATTTTTTATTCCACACTTATCTCATCTTCTCTCTCTAGATCTAGATTTTTCTCTCTTCTTCTTTCTCCTTCCTCAAGCTCCTTCGTGGTGATAGCCATGGAGAGCTGAACTTCTATAATCAATTCAAATATTCTTGAAGAAATCGCGATTTGAATTCTTGAGATCTTTGTGCTGTTTTTCTATTTGAATTGTAATTGGATTTCTCTTCTTCTTCATCTTCTTCTTGATCTTGAATACATGAATGATGATTCTGTTTATATTTGATCTGATTGGATCTTGATTTAAGATTGAGAATTATGTTGAATTTAGGTTGATTAATTTGAATTAATCACATAATTAAAGAGGTTAGGTTACTAATTTGTGCCTAGGTTAATTGAATTCGGAGATCAAATTAACATAGATCCTAACATTAATTATGTGATTACAAATTTGTGTATCAATTGTTAATTGAATTCTAGATGATTGTCTAGTATGAATTTTGGATTTCATGCAAATATTTCGGTTGAATCCAAATTAACCATTCAATTGCACTGCAAATATTTGTTGAAAGATCTATGATAGAATCAACCCAATTTCAGATAGGTTTCTGAATTGAATGTTCTTTTAATTGAATTTCTCTCACTTTAATTCTGTTATTTTTTCATATTCTGAATTCTCAAATCCTTTTCCCTAATTTTGGCTTGATTTGATTAAATTACATTTACAATCCTTGAGAGACGATCTAGTGTTGTTTCCTATACTACAAGCCATAGGCATAACTTGGTTGTAATTTTGATTGAGTTCGGCGCTCATCACACTTCATCTATAACTTTCCTTTACCTTTGGTTTTATTCGTCGTACTTTGTTTCTGTTTAAATTTGTGTAAGGTTTCTCTTTTTCGTAATTGCTACAACAGGTAATATCATCTATCCTTTACCTATCTATATTTTGGCATTGAGGATAATGTTGTGATCTAGTTGGGGGGAAGGATAATTGAAGTGAAAAAAAAAACCCAAAAACAAAATTTAGGGAAGTATGTTTATTGATATATTTGTCAGTAACTTATTAACAGCAAAACTAATTAAGGATGGCAGAGTATGTAGTAAATTATGTCCTTGAGGTAAATTTACTCTTGAGACGCATCTAAATTAGTGGCAGAGTAAGGAGTAATTAGATAGATAACTATTTTGTTAGAAGTAGCAATTCAAATTCGGGGAACATAGCATGATTGAATAAGTTGTCTTCTTTCTTAAAAATCACATGCTTGGTTACGGATGTTGAATTGGTGGATTGAGAATGATAGAAATATGCCTTGTGAGATTTTGAGCCTATTGATGCATAGATTAAACATTTGCACCATTCTTTTCTTTTTTGTGTGATTTTCACTCATGAAATTGTTACTCTAGAACTTACTTTGACTCTATTTGAGGCTACATTTTCACATGCAAACATAAACATGATTGAGGCATTTTTCTTAAAATAGTTACTTTAACCAAATAGCCAACCTTATATATTTTCTCTTATTTAACCCCTTTGAACTTATTCGACTATTCCTTGTTTTTAGCTCATTACATGCCTTAAAAAAATGTTCTTACCTAACCTTAGGAATAAGAGAGCACTGACATTGAATGTATTCTTTAACAAGTATAAGAGTGTTTGTGCAAAACAGTTGATGGAAAAGGAAAAAATAGTCATCTTAAAAAAAATAGAACAAAAACAAAACATAACAAAGTGTAAAGAAAGGTCAACAAGGTAAAAATGGGAAGCAAAAAGAATATGTAAAGGGAATTTGCATTATGTTAGGATGAACTTTTCATGTTTGTTATTTTAACTTAACCCTAATGCTCTTTTATTCTCTTTGGTATTTAACTTGTCATATCCATATTACCTCCTTCATTTACCTTGACCCTATTATAACCTTGAATAAAGTCCTCTTGATTTGTGTGAGCATGTGTTTTGAGTAGTGGAGAAGTAGAAGATAAGCAAGCTTATGGTAATGCAATCTTTCATGGATTGAATTGAGTGAAATACCTACCTTTTAAACATTTGAGGGATTGAGAGTGAATCTTGTGAGGATCTATTGTTCTTGACTCGTGCTTTTCAATTGATGTTTCCTTACTTGTTGATTTAAGATGTGAAGAAATGTTACCTCATAAATGTTTTGATCCCTTGAATCTTTGGTTGATCTTCTTGATATAAACTTTTGTATTCTTGAATATTATTGAAAATTGAGTCTTTTAGAAATTTTAGCTTTTGAATTTGTGTTGTTTTTCCTTGTTCCTTAGCTTTGGTCTTATGTGTTTTGCTTGGAAGTGTAAAAGCTAAGTGTGGGTGAATTGGATAACAATATATTTTACTCATTTTATAATCCTTTTACTAGGCTTCTTAAGGTTCAATTAGGCTTAATTAAGTTAGTTTTATTACATTTTATGATATTGAGTTTAATTGGATCAATGAAAAAATTATTGCTTGAATTGGCTTTAATTTGTCTATTTGGTACCTTTTAGTAAACTTACTATAATTTAAGTTACAAATATCTAGTTGACGTGATTATAATCTTGTAGGAAAGTTAACATAATTATCTACAACTTTCATGAAGATCTCAAGAGCCAAATCACACGTTTGGATAATTTAAATTGGAGTTGAAGTAAGAACTAGAGTGCTGATCCTGATAGCTTGACCTCTGCGCACTCATTAGCTCATTCCTTGAGCTATAGGAGTCTAATTAATACCAAAGGTGTCATTGGAAATTTAAGACCCAAATCTACAACTTTGATGAAGAACACAATAGCCATATCAGAAGTATAGTAGGACATATTGAGCCTATAAGTCAGAACAGACGAGTTGTAGCTGGGCCTGAATAGTGTGTAAAGATTAGGCCACATCTCAAGTTGTAGGAATGATATTGGGCTAAAACTAACATCATTTGAAATTTAAGACAAAAGCCTACAACTTTCATGAAGACCACTTTTCCATTTTCTGACAGCAGCCATAAGTTCAGCACCGAATCATTTGGTAGACAAGCATCTTAATAATTTTCCACTCATTCACAATTATCAAACAACTCCATTGTCATTTTGTTTCCCTTAAGCTCTATAAAAAGGAGCATTGGCTGCTTATTCAATCATCTCGGCTTAGAGATCAAGATCATGTTATTGTGTTATTTGTTTATCTTGTGGTAGTTTTCTTTTGTTCTAAATAGAAGTTATATTCATCTTTTCCTTCTTTTCTTTTTCTTTCTTCTTGTTCATGAGTAACTAATTTTCATTTTTGCTTAGGTGAAAGGGTGAAGCTTTTGGTAATAAATTAAGGTTATATGAATTTCTTTCTTGTACTTAAATGATGTATTATCAAGTGGTCATTATATGTGTTGAATTTTGTTTCCAATTAATTTAGAAACCTTCCTTGTAAAGTGAAGATCTTGATTCATAGTAGACAAGAGGTTGACACAATGAATGCTTGAGCCCATTTACAAGTGTCGGTGTTAGTAAATAATTAAAAGAACCATAATATAATTACATATATAGTCTTAATTGAACTTTGAATGTTGTATTTTCTTATTGAAACCTCTGTTACATGTGGATTTCAATTGAGTTATAAAAAGAAATAATCTTGTCTTTAATTTATTACCGAGAGTGGATCTTCTAGCCCAAGCAAATCTTTTTTCATTTGTGATAAATCTTTTCCTTATCTCAAAGAATTTTTCTTCATCAATTCCCTATGGATCGACCTCAGACTCTCGAGAATTTATTACTTGAAACAACCTGCACTTAGATTTGTAATTTATAATTCACATCAGTAGCTTCCATATCAAAGTTCCTAACTTATAGGGATTAACCCCAACAATAATGGGATGGCAATACCTGCTAGGATACTAATCCTAAATACCTTCATTCAATAAGGATTGCATCATGATTCTACACTCGTTCTATAAATACTAGGCTAAGTAACTTTAAACAGGTATTAGTAAATTACTCACCATGTAACACCTTACTTGTGCACAGTCTGACTTGAGTGTTGGAGTCCTTTTGCAAGTACCCACCCTCTGTCTCAACATGCTCAGCCGCTATTGCCCGAGAAGGAAACCACCGCAATATGGCTATCTTAGGTACCCTCTAAATCCACTTCAGAACATTGGTGCTGCTTGTGGGGAAGTTAAACTTCCATTCCCACCTAATCATGGTGAACACACATCAACACTTGAGAAGGGATGCTGTGCAGCCCTCTGCCAATCAGAGACATGGACCAGCGACACAGTGCCCTCCTCATCCAGTTCCACCACCTGCTGCTAAAACCAAGCACTTGTCCTGGAACATTTGTGCGATGGCGAGACTTCACATTCCGATGAAAATCCTCATCCATCACACAGAGTATTTGCGAGAGGCAAGCTTGGCCGCCCGGGGGAAGCACCCAACAACGTTGTTCAAGGGTCCAGGATCTTGGTGCATTCACGTTTGGCCCTCTAAATGATGATGTTGCTGACCGCGTGTCTACCCAAGGCACCATCTGTTCTGAGATGACTAGACATCACCTCTAAGAATTGGTCAGCCAACAAATACAGCAAATTAATGAACAACATCGTCAGCTAGACAACCAATGTCGTCGGCTAGATGATTTGTAAAGATCCATACATGAAGAGAATGATAATGGAAGGCAGAATACGGCCCACGACCAGAGAAGGTCATCACACAACGAAGCCAAAAATGTTGTTGGATACAACATCCCGGCCCCTGGAGCCCAACAGTAGTCATTCTCAGATGAATTGATGGCGTCCCAAGAAACTTCAAGTTTCCCGTCAACTTGGAGCCTTATGATGGGACCACAGACCATCAGGAACATTTGGATGCCTTCACTTAGTCCATGCAGTTTCATGAAGGATCCCTAGAGTTGTTTATGCCACACCTTCCCCCTCTTTTTAAAGAAGGGCACCCTCTGTTGGATTGTCACCTTATAGGCAAAATCTATAACCGAATAGGGTGACCTCACGCAACCTTTCCTGCGGCACTACACCACTTCCAGGAATGAGCCCCTTCTTGAATACATTAAGAGATTCAATGAATCTCTCGCTCATATGGAGAGCCTGGATGACAGGATCACTCTTCACTATGCTTTGAGCGATCTTCGGACTGATTCGAAATTCTTTCGGTCTTTGGCAAAAAAAAACTGATAACTTTAGATGAATTTCTCGGCCACTCCATAAAGTATATCGACCTATAAGAAATCATTAAGGCTAAAGAGAGTCTGGAAAAAGGTGAGCTCACTCACTAGAAGAATAACCGGAACTCCAACCAGCCTAAAAATTCCTCTAAGGGCGAGGCATACCGGCCTAAGTATTTCGACTACAGTCCTTTGAACGCCCCAAGAGAAACAATTCTCCTAGAGGTGCTTCAGAACAAGTTCTGGGATATCAAAAGGCCACCTCCCTTGAAGAAACAACCTCAGAAGGACCAATCAAAGCACTATAATTGACATAAAAGTTATAGCTATGAAACAGAAGAATGCTATCAACTCTGTGATGTCATTGAATCCCTGATCAAAAAGGGAAGGCTGTGGAAGTATATCATTTGTAATATCATAAATAACATGTTAGACTTGTTTATGTGTTCAAAAGGTAGCATATGACTTGCTTAGCATGTATGTGTAATTTTATGATAATCTAAGTTAGTTTAGGTACTTAGTTGTAACCCAAACTGTGAAAAGTAGCTTAAAATGACTCAGATAATAGTATTAATTGCTAAGACGAGGGAAATAAATATGGATAATTTATTTCTAAGTCAAAAGTATATGAAATAAGTTACAGTTAAAGTTTCAAGATAAACTGAGCTAGTTTAGTCTTTTTAGGTATATTGGTTGTTTATTTATAACCAGTTTGACTAGCAGCAGATATGAAAATATAAGGTTATGATGAAATGACTTTTTATAAGAATCTTAGTATTTATTTTAAAGTTGTTGGAAGTTAGAAATCTTGAATTGACTAAATCTGAGTGTTTTTAGCAAATTAGGATTTATCTGTTTTGGTCCAAAGGCCATATGAGTTTTTAGTTCCTTCTTTATAAGCCTCCACTCACGGCTTCTTAATTCATAAATCTGAAAATAGAAAACATGAGAGAAGTGTAACACCCTCCTTAGGGCGCCACACTTCGTGTTACTCAATTACCAAATTACCCCTTCATTGGAAAATCGTGCTTGTAATATAAATACGAGTTATAAAATTTCTTGATGATAGTAAGATAAATTTAGCGGAAAATAAAAACATAACAACATTGTCACAAATTATTTACATCGTATATACCTAAATCATAGTATTGTCATATTTTAATATATTTACAAACTAGACTCTCAAAATATTTAAACTTTAATTTAAACTAACATACTGCCCAAGTATTACTACACAGTAGAACCCTCAGACGGGTCCTCCTCAAACTCCTCAGAAGATAGAAGTCCGATTTGACGCGAAGTCCTACGGATAGGTGTCCACGCAGACAATGCTATACTAATCGCACTCATAGTACGATAGTATACTTCCCAATATTGTCTAATTAACAATGGGAACTCTAAGTATTAATATTCACACTAATGTCCATGATGTAGTCTACTCAATCTCATATACACAAGGAAACGAGACTCCTCCATCACTTCAAAACTCAGCGTCCTCTACCACGGAATCTGCTCTTCCTCACCTTCTTGCTCAAGTTCTCGCTCAACGTCTTTAAAATTATAAATACAATATAGAATAGACATACAAAGAGGTGAGATCACCTACGCCAATACCAGTATGGTAGCAATGAAGATAAACACATACAAATTCTCATACCAACGCATCATACATTATTACAATTATGTCACCATTATCATTTATCTAAACACATATCATAATTCATACAATAAGCCATAATTACGATCATGTCCTTATCAACATTCAATTGTTCAATAATTCAATTATCATAAACAATAATTACGATAATACTCTCAGTATCTCTGCATATGCACCTAGACTCAATTTCCTACTCCATGGAGCTATAACTCAGATCAGAAAGAGTGATCGTAAAGATCTGTCTGCACTATATGCCTCGGACCACGTGCTCAATTTTTGCACATCTAGCATATGCACCGCCTTTATCAAATCTTGATTACGGATAGTGTCTCGGTCCGGATCATTGGTGTGTTATATCGGTCTAACCCACGTACAGAAGAGCTACCAACTGCACATTGTAGGCAACCCGCACCCCAATGCCCCCAAGGTCAACGAAAGACCTACACTACGCATATCACACCCACTCAGGAGGTGTATTCTCTCCTTCCTAGGCAAATAGCCTTATCCAGTCCATCGGACCTTTTCAATGCATATACAAATGCACCATTCTCTGTTCAATTCCTTCTATCATATTCTCAATCAAATTTTCTTTATCTCAAGTTCGGGGTCCTCATCTTGGCCCAACAGTGTCATTACTGTAATTTCATTGCAAAACCATATTTTTCGCATTTTCTTAATCACGTATCAATTTTTCATCATTTCTCAATCGCATAAAATATTTTTCACACGTTTTAAATCAAAAATACTATTTTTCTCATTTAACACCAAAATTCAACTTCATTTTTCATATTAGCATAATAACCCCTCAAAACATAATATTTGCATTATAATCCTCATTTAAATAATATTTTCACAACAGTCCCTTATAAAATTCATATTTCCAAAATAGTCCCTCGTAAAATTCATATTTACAAAATAGTCCCTCATAAAATTCATATTTAAGAAATAGTCCCTCGTAAAATTCATATTTACAAAATTGTCCCTCATAAAATTCATATTTACAAAATAGCCCTCACAAAATTCATATTTCCAAAATAGTCCCTCCAAAACATAATATTTGCATTTTAGGTCCTCAAAAATTGTTATTTACAATATAGCCCTATTAAAATGAAAATTATTATTTTGCCCCTCTAAAAATCATAATTACAATATTGCCCTTCTAAAAATCATAATTACAGTATTGCCCCTTTTAAAAATGAAAATTACAATATTGCCCCTCTAAAAATCATATTTATAATAATTCATTTTCCCAAAAATCATTTTACTTTGCTATACTCAAATTTGTCCCAAATTCATTTAAATCTCTCAGTTCTCATTTTAATTCATCAGTTTAATTATATCCGATTCTTTTCCCACAACCTTCAATCTTGTTCAAATTCATTTCTTTTTCATTTAAATCCTTCATTTTCAATTGAATCTCTCATTTTCAGGACTTTGATCCTTTCTAGCCTAGTATGGCCGTAAGCCTCAAGCTCTTTGGAGCTCTTATAAAATCGGTTCATCATATTATTCACATCTTACTTTACTCATACATTTTCATGCACACAATTTCATACATACAAACATATATCAAAGCAATAGACATAATATCACACATGCAAGCACAAAAACACAATCATACACAACACAAACACAATCAAATAGCATCAAACAATCGGTGAAGAACCCTTATGGATTTTTTCACCGTACAAAACCATCCCCACACCACCAAAACTTGGTTGGTGAGGTTAAATCTCCCTTTTACCTCTTGAAGACAATTTAATCGGTTAGTTTTCCTCCTTTCCTTCAAATTCGTGCAATTCCCCAAACAAATCCCTAAAATTCTTAAACAATTAGTAAAAACACAAACAAGGTTTAATATTGAAAAACCATGGAACAATCAGTGTTATAAAAATTAGAAATCCAATTTTGAACCATAAAATCAAGACTTACCCTTAAGTAAGTAATCAAAAGGTTGGATTTTGGACAAGATAAAGTAGTTTTTTGGAAAAACTTTGTGAATGAAAAGTGTTTAGAATAGGATTTGGGTTTAGGAAATATGATGAGATAAAATTATAGAGGCTTGGTTGTATGGGTAGTGAGCTTGGCCGAATATGGAGAGAAAGAAAGAAAAGAAAAGTGTGCTTGGTTCTTGGTAGCTTTTGGAGAGAAAATGGATAGATTGATTTATGATAAGTGTAATAAATGAAAGTGAAATGTAAAACCAAGGCTGTTGCCGTGAGTGAGCTTTAGTGAGGTTGAGTGATTGAATTTGCATGTTAAAATATCCTAGAGTGTTCACATTGGTTAAGCACATGGCTTATGTCATTAGATGGTTCATGAACCTTGTAGAATCAAGCCAACTAGCCTCCTTGTTTGCTGCCCAAAACCGTGCAGCCCTCCATCATTTTAGTGACTTAATTGTTTCCAAATTACTCCTAATTACATACTAACTAATTAGGGAATTAGTTAGGTTAAATATCCTAACCAATTTTAATTAACATACTAATCATATAACTAATTAATTTAATATATATTAACATATATTATAACCTTTAATTAATATTAGGATATCTAATTAGTATTTAGATTATAATTAATTAATAACTAAGCTAGTTCACTTAGTTTGCCAATTAAGTAATTAGATTAGTCAAATTAAGCTTAATTAGCTACTAACCAAATTCAAGCCTACAATTTTTGACTTAATTCTAACCATTGATTCATCTTTAATTCCTAGCCATAGATCACATCTAAGGTAGATACCAATTGGTCATAAAACTATCATTCTAATCTCACCATTGATTAGATCAACGGCTAAGGTTAAAGCTTCTAAAGTAAGCTTTACAATCCAATGGTTCACAAAGAAGTCAATGCTTCTTTTGTTGACTCATTCTAATTGGTTTAGAAAGTCAAGCCTACTTTCGTTTACATGCTTTCATTGGCTAGAATTTGTCCAGTCAGTACAGTTGACTGTTTTTTCTAAACGTGGGCCCCACGAACTTTTTCGGGTCCACAAATAATTTTTCTACTATTTTTGAGACAGTAGGTACTGTTGAATAAAATAATATTATAAAAATATAAAATTATTTTATTACACAGTTAAATCCTAAAAATTATAAGATTAATATATATATCAATCAGAATTGGGTTTAGTAAGATCCCCCAGTTCTAATTAATTAAAATAAGATTTTTCCCGGTCAGAAAATTATTATTTTCTTGACTCGGAGCAAATCACACAAAATAATTAAAAATGATCTCAGAACAGTCAAACTATTTTTATAACACACAGAAAATGTAAAACAATGTAATTCTGCTATTACTATTCACATAGTCAGAATTTGGGGTGTTACAAGAAAGGAGGAAAGAAGATGAGGCAAAGACCAAGGAAGAGGAAGAAAGTAAAAGGAAAGCCAAGGGTAAAGCCAAGGCTGGAGGATCAAATCAAGTTTGATTCATTTTCTCAACTCTAAAGGTAGGGGTTTTTAAGCTCATCTTCACTTCTTTTCACTCTTTTCTCCATTGATGCACTTTGGTGCTCAATAAGTCATTTTTGTTTTGTTGAGGTGTTTGATGAGTTTTCCTTGCATGATTGAGTTTCTTTGGTCAATTATGACTTGTTCATAGCATTAGTTGAAGTTAGAAGCTTTGAATACCTCATTTGGACCTTGGATTCCCCAAAAGAGGGGTTAGGTCACCCTATAGGTGATTTTGGTGTATTAATCCAAATTAAGAGGTTTAAGTTTGTGATTGATGATTCCTTTGTGTTTAAGAACTGATTAGGGACTTAGAATCACCTAGAAACTAGATTGAAATTGCCAAAATCCAAGAAAAGAACTAATGGAATAGTACCACAGTTCTGCAAAATAGGCTGCAAAATTTGTCTGGTTCAGAGACACGACCCGTGTCAGGGGGGGCATGTCCCTTTCTTCCTGTTCTAATTCATGAACAGTGCTCACAGAGCAAGACACGGGGTAAGGGCGTGTCATTAGACATGGCCCGTGTCTGAGGCCAAAATTTTTAAAAATGTCATTTTTGATATTTTGAAGTTCTGAACTAGATGGGATCATTAGTATATGTTTCCTAAAGTGTGTTCAGGCACAAATAAAAATATTTTCAAAAGAGAAATTATCACCTAGCATGTATGAGAAAGTATAAACCTTTGAGCATTCAAGAGTTATAGTTTATCTTAGGTAAGTGTCTAGCGCCTTAGGCTACTTTTGTGGTAAAGTATGTCACATAAGAGTAATGAATGATGAGTTGGTGTTAGATATATGTATGATAGGAATAATTGGTAGTATTGATCTTGATGGATATCCTTTGATGCCCATTCGTGAAGGCCAAGGGAGATAGATGGGTGTCCAAAAGACTCTTTTGAGTAAAGACATAACCCTAATATCTTGAGAGTACCAAGGCCAAAGGAGATAAATGGGAAATCTAAAAGCCTCTTTGAGGAAGGATGAAGACCGAACTTCTCAGCGTGCCAGGATATGTGTAATATGAGGATAAGTTCTTCCTCTATTTATCACTGGATCATACACTAAACCAGTATTCCAAAGTTTAAAATCTTGGTTCTAAGTTACATTAAGTATGTATGTATGAAATTTATGTTAACTTGGTTTATCTAAATGCTATAGTTAGACCTTGTAAATGCTTTAAACATATCTTACTTAACATGTGTTAAGATTATGTTTATTATGTTATATATATATGTCTGGTTTTGATTACTGATACTAAGAATGTAGTTTCTCACCTCGCTGTGTATCATGTAAATCCAGGTGAAACTTCTTCCAAGAGTAAGAAGAAGAAGGAAGCTAAAGAATAGATTAGCTTTATGTTTTATATTTCAAGTGTTTTATCTTTTAGTACTTCTTTTGAAATGTATGGACTTATGTAATGCTTCAAGCCTTTCCTAAGGCTAATGTTGTATATGTATATTGATGCACTATGATATAGATGTTAAATTTTCTGCATTTCATATGACTCTCTATAATGTTTTCGACGAACATTATGTATATATTAATTAGACTAGTATGTATGTAGTGACATAGTAATGCTAAGTATCTCCTTGTATATGTATATGTTGAGATATTGATGTTAGGATGTTACATTATGGTATCAGAGCAGTTCATCCTGTTAAGCTAGAGAATGGACTGATTATGCTTAGGCATATTAGAAGTTCCTTCTTAGAAATTGTGCTTTTCTTGTTTCATATGTTAAATGTGATGATAGAATTGCATGATTTACCTTAGATTGGTTTATTATTAGCTTCTGTTGCACGGTTACATGGTATTATGACTACAGCTCAATATATGTTGTTTCTGTGTGTACAAGAAACTATGGCACCAACAAGACAATCTAGAGAAGCAGAGAGCTCGAACCCATAAGGATCGGATATGGCTTAAGCCTTTACAACTATGGCCAATGTTATGACAAGAGTGCTTAAGATGAAAGCAAATCCACCTCAGTAGCCTCCACCCTTTATACAACCAGAGCAAGGAGTACAACAAGTCGAAAGGAATCAGAATTTCCTAGACTTGACAGCTTTCCGTCAGATGAACCCTCCACCGTTCAGGGGCGAGTACAACCCCGCAAAGGCCAAGGAGTGGCTCAGTGAGATGGAAAAGATCTTCAATGCAATGCTTTGCTTGGAGGAGCAAAAAGTGGTCTTCGCCTCATATATGTTGAAGGGTGAGGTGGAGCATTGGTGGAAAAGTACCAAGAGGGCACTTGAAGCCGCAGAAAATGCCAATGCCATAGGAAGTCTTCAAGATTGCTTTTCTAGAGAAGTTTTTTCCACAAACTCTGCATGATGACAAGGAAGTGAATTTTATAGAGTTAAAACAAGGAAACATGGTTGTAGGCCAGTATGTGGCCAAGTTTGATAAGTTATTGAAGTTCTCTTCACATTTTTGTTATCATCCGAATGAGAAATGGCAATGTTTGAAATTCGAAAATGGTCTAAGAAGTGAGATCAAGAACGTGGTGAAACCTATGGAAATCAAGGATTTTCTTTCATTAGTTAACAAGTGTAGGATTGTGGAGTCCTATGCTCAAAGTTCCCAATTAGAGGAAAGGGTACAAGATATTCCGAAGAGAAAACGAGAGGATGAAAAGAGCAAGTAGGGTGCTTCTAAGGCAAGCAACCCTAAAGGAAAAGGCAAGAAGGGATCTAAAGTACCTCAATGCGCTAAATGTGGAAAGGCACATGGAGGCAAGTGCTTGGCAGGACAGTCTATGTGTTTCACATGTGCTCAACCAAGACATTTTTCCAGGGATTGTCCACAGAACAAGGAAGATGCGCCTATCCCAAAGCCGCTAGCCAAGGGGCGAGTTTATACTCTAGGTGGAACAGAGGTGGCCCAGTCTCCTGACCTCATACAAGGTAAAGGCATAATTCATAATCATTCTTTAAATGTCATCTATGATTTAGGAGCATCTCATTCCTTTGTTTCTTATGATTGTGTAAGGATGTTGGATTTGCCTATGTTAGAGTTACCATATGACTTATCTGTTTCCACACCCACTGGTAAGCCAGTCATAATTTTAAAAGTGTGTCTTGACTGTTGTATAAAAATTGAGGATAGAGTTTTTCTTGTAAACCTTATTTGTTTACCCCTTGTGGACATAGATGTCATCCTTAGTATAGATTGGTTGTTGTCCAATCAAGTGGTTTTGAACTGTTCAGATAAGACCCTAGTTTTTCTTTCTGATGAGTTGTTTCTTCAGAGTCGGCCTATCTCAATGCTAATCAGGTTAATCACTGTTTAGTAGAAAGAGCTCTAGGATATGTTCTTCTTTTCTCATTAGATGTAGAGGTTGAGCAAAGCCTAGACAATATACCAGTGGTAAAGGAATACCCTAAGATGTTTCTGAGTGATGTAGTAGAGTTGCCACCGGAGCGAGAAATAGAGTTTACTATAGATTTAGTACCCAATACAAGACCTATATCTATAGCACCGTATAAGGTGGTGCCTCTAAAGTTAGCTAAACTCAATAAACAATCAGAGGAGTTGTTGGATAAATAATTGATTAGGCCTAGTGTTTCTCCATAGGGAGCACCAATGTTACTAGTGAAAAAGAAAGATGGTACCATAAGGTTATGTGTTGACTACAGGTAGTTGAACAAAGTAACCATTGAGAATAAGTATTCATTATCTAGAATAGAGGATTTGATGGATCAATTAAGTGGAGCTTCAGTGTTTTTCAAGATTGATCTGAGATCTGGTTATCATCAAATCAGAGTTAGGGGTGAGGATATCCCCAAAACCCCTTTTAGAACTTAGTATAGGCATTATGAGTATCTTGTGATGTTCTTTGGGTTAACGAATGCTCTAGCAGTGTTTTATGGATTACATGAACAGAGTTTTTAGACCTTACCTAGATAAGTTTGTGGTAGTATTTATTAATGAAAGGATTGTTTTAGATGTCTTAAAGGAAAAGAAATTGTTTGTCAAGTTGTCTAAGTGTGAGTTTTGGCTAACGGAAGTTCAGTTTTTGGGCCATGTTATTTCTAACGGAGGAATTGCAGTGGACCCTAGTAAAGTAGAAGCAGTATTGCAGTAGGAGAGACCCACCACTGTGACAGAGATCATGAGCTTTATAAGCCTAGCTGGGTATTATAGAAGGTTCATTAAGGATTTTTCTCAGTTAGCGCTGCCTTTAACTAGGTTGACTAGAAATGGTAGTACTTTTGAGTGGACTCAGGATTGTGAGAATAACTTTCAAGAGTTAAAGAAGAGGTTAACTACTACACCATTTTTGGTTATTCCAGATCCCCATGACAACTTTGAGGTCTTTTGTAACGCTTCAAAGATGGGACTAGGGTGTGTTCTGATGCAAAATAGGAGAGTAGTTGCCTATGCATCAAGGCAATTATGGCCGCATGAGGAAAACTACCCTACGCATGATTTGGAATTAGCAGCTGTAGTGTTTGCCTTAAAGATTTGGAGGCATTATCTCTATGTAATCCATTTTGAGGTGTTCAGTGATCATAAGAGTTTAAAGTACTTGATTGATCAGAAGGAGCTGAACATGAGGCAAAGAAGATGGATGAAATTCTTAAAGGATTATGACTTTGAGTTAACATATCATCCGGGGAAGGCCAATGTAGTGGCTGATGCACCAAGTAGGAAATCCCTACATGTGTCCCAAATGATGATCCAAGAGAGTGAACTTCTCGAGAGTTTCAGAGATTTGAGTTTAGCGGTGACTATGATGCCACAAAGTCTCTTTGTGAGTAGAGTGGACATAGTAAATGACTTAAGGGCTCATATTTTAGCAGCTCAAAAGGAGGATAAAGCTTTAATGGATATTAGTGAGCATATCTTTTTAGGGACCTTAGAGGATTTTGATATGGCTAATGATGGAATGATAAAGTTTAGAGATAGACTTTGTGTTCCAAGAGAGTCAGAAGTCAAAAAAAAGATTCTAGAAGAAGCTTATCCTAGAACCACTAAGATGTATCAAGACCTGAAGAAGATTTTTTAGTGGTCTGGAATGAAAAGAGACATAGCAAAGTATGTCATAAGGTGTTTAGTTTATCAAAAGATGAAGATTGAACACCAAAATCTAGTAGGACCGTTATAGTCTTTAGGGATTCCAGAATGGAAATGGGAGAAGATTTCTATGGATTTTGTAATGGGTTTGCCCAAGACTCAGCAAGGTTTTGATGCAGTTTGAGTTATAGTGGATAGATTAACCAAATCTGCCCACTTTCTACCAATGAGAGCTAGCTATCCTCTAGAGAAATTAGCTCAGTTATGTCTAAAGGAGATAGTTAGGTTACATGGAGTTCCCATAAGTATAGTTTCAGATAGAGATCTTAGATTCACATTTAGATTTTGAGGAGCCTTGCAAAAGGCATTTGGTTTAGATTTTGAGGAGCCTTGCAAAAGGCATTTGGGACTAAGTTAAGTCTTAATACGGCTTACCACCTGCAAACAGATGGGCAAACAGAGAGGACTATCCAAACCCTTAAGGATATGCTTAGGGCATGTGTTTTAGAACAACTGGGAAGTTTAGACAAGTTCTTACCTTTAGCGTAATTTGCCTATAACAATAGCTATCATTCCAGCATAGGTATGGCACCTTATGAGGCTTTGTATAGGAGAAAGTGTAGATCGCCTCTATGTTAGTATGAAGTAGGTGAAAGAACCATCCTAGGTCCAAAGTTGATCCAACAGACCACAAAGCAAATCAAGTTGATTAAGGATAGGTTGGTTATTGCTCAAAGTCGGCAGAAGAGCTATGCTGACAAGAGAAGGAGACCTCTTGAGTTTAGTAAGGGAGATCGTGTATTCTTAAGAGTTACTCCTATAATAGGGATTGATAGAGCATCGAAACCCTGAAAGTTAAATCCTTGTTTTCTTGGACCTTAACAAATTCTAAAGAAAGTTGGACCTATAGCTTACCAGATAGCCCTTCCTCCCAGTTTGTCTACTCTTCATAATGTTTTTCATGTATCTCAGTTGAGAAAGTATAATCCAAATCCTTTGCGTACCATAGAACATGAATTTGTACAGTTAAGGGATAATTTGTCTTATGATGTACATCCGGTAAGGATTATGGACAGAGGGGTCAAAGCGCTTAGAGGTAAGCAGATTCCCTTGGTGAAGGTTATATGGGGTGGCAATGACACCGAGGAGGCTACTTGGGAGTTAGAGTCACACAGGCAGCAAGACTACCCGGATTTGTTCCTTTTAGGTGAGCAATTTTAGGGGCAAAATTTTAAAAAGGACGGGAGAAATGTAATACCCTAAATGACATGTTAGACTTATTTATATGTTAAAAAGGTAGCATATGACTTGCTTAGCATGTATGTTTAATTTTATGACAATCTAAGTTAGTTTAGGTACTTAGTTGTAACCCGGATTTTGAAAAGTAGCTTAAAATTACTCAGATAATAACATTAATTACTTAGACAAGAGAAATAAATATAAATAATTTATTTCTAGGTCACAAATATATGAAATAAGTTACAGTTAAAGTTTCAAGGTAAACTGAGCTAATTTGACATTTTTAGGCATATTGGTTATCTATTTATAACCAGTTTGACTAGCAGTAGATATGAAAGTATCACATAATGATGAAATGAATTTTTATATGAATCCTAGTATTTATTTTTAAGTTGTTGGAAGTTGAAAATCTTAAATTAGCTAAATCTGAGTGCTTTTAGCATATCAGGATTTATCAGTTTTGGCCCAAAGGCCATATGAGTCTTTAGTTCCTTCTTTATAAGTCTCCATTCACGGCTTCTTGCTTCATAAATCTGAAAACAGAAAACGTGAAAGAAGGGAGGAAAGAAAAGGAGGCAAAGACCAAGGAAGAGGAAGAGAGCAAAAGGAAAGCCAAGGGTAAAGCCAAGACTTGAGGATCTAATCAAGTTTGATTCATCTTTTCAGCTCCAAAGGTAGGGTTTTTAAGCTCATCTTCACTTCTTTTCACTCTTTTCTCCATTGATGCACTTTGGTGCTCAATAAGTCATTTTTGTGTTCTTGAGGTGATTGATGAATTTTGCATGACTGGGTTACTTTGGTCAATTATGACTTCTTCATAGCATTAGTTGAAGTTAGAAGCTTTGTATACCTAACTTGGACCTTGGATTCCCAAAAAGAGGGGTTAGGTCACCCTGGTGATTTTGGTGCATTAATCCAAAGTAAGAGGTTTAAGTTTGTGATTGATGATTCCTGTGTGTTTAAGAATTAATTAGGGACTTAGAATCACTTAGAAACTAGATTGGAATGACGAAAATCCAAGAAAAGAACTAATGGAACAGTACCACGGTTCTGCAAAATGGGCTGCAGAATTTGTCTGGTTCAGAGACACGGCCTATGTCTGAAGTCACCGAGGGGGCGTGTCCCTCTCTGCCTGTTTTAATTCATGAATAGTGCTCACAAAGTAATGAGTTATAGTTTGCCTTAGGTAAGTATCTAGCACCTTAGGCCACTTTTGTGGTAAAGTATGTCAGTTTAGAGTAATGAGTGATGAGTTGGTGTTTAGATATATGTATGATAGAAATAATTAGTAGTATTGATCTTGATGAATGTCCTTTGATGCTCATTCATGAAGGCCAAGGAAGATAAATGGGTGTCCAAAAGACTCTTTTGAGTAAAGACATAACCCTGATATCTTGATAGTGCCAAGGCCAAAGGAGATAAACGAGAAATCCGAAAGCCTCTTTGAGGAATGATGAAGACCAAACTTCTTAACATGCCAGGATATGTGTAATATGAGGATGAGTTCTTCCTCTATTTACCACTAGATCATACACTAAACTAGTATTCTTAAGCTTAACATCTTGGTTCTAAGTTAGACTGCATATGTATGTATGAAATTTATGTTAACTTGGTTTATCTAAATGCTATAGTTAGACCTTGTAGATACTTTAAACATATCTTACTTAACATGTGTTAAGATTATGTTTATTATGTTATGTATGTATGTCTGGTTTTGATTACTGATACTGAGAATGTAGTTTCTCACCCAGCTGTGTATCATGTAAATCTAGGTGAAACTTCTTACAAGAGTAAGAAGAAGAAGGAAGCTAAAGAATAGATTAGCTTTATGTTTTATATTTCAAATGTTGTATCTTTTAGTACATCTTTTGAAATGTATGGATTTATGTAATACTTCAAGCCTTTCCTAAGGCCAATGTTGTATATGTATATTAATGCATTATGATATAGATGTTGTATTTTCTGCATTTCATATGGGTATTTATAATGTTTCCAACGAACATTATAGATATATTAATTAGACTAGTATGTGTATAATGACATGGTAATGCTAAGTATCTCCTTCTATACATATATGTTAAGATACTAGTGCTAGGATGTTACGTCAGTGATTTTTGAAATAATGAAAATCGTAAAAGACAGAAGGATCGAAGGTGTAGCCCCAGCCCTAGGCGAAGTCCCACTCTGCTTGAAAGAAGAAAAACCTGGAGCCCCACTAGAAAATCTTGAACTCTCCCTCACCGTGATACTTAAAACCAGTAGGAATGGAACTAGGATACTCAAGGAAGGGCCAACAGAACAGACCAGTTGGTGAGTACCATCACCGGAGGATTTGCAGGTGGAGGCACATCTAATAATTCTTGAAAGAAAGTGCTGTGGACCGCGATATTGAGCGTCTCTGGCTCTACATGCAAGCCCCGTGCTGAAGACAGAGAAGAGCCACCCATCTCTTTTTCAAGCAAGGACTGCGGAGATATTGTTTGAGATCACGACGACCCACTCGTCATCTCTAGAATAATATCTAACACCGAGGTCCGATGTATTTTCATCGACTAAGGGATCTCAATAGATATAAAGTTCATGGATGCATTTGAGAGATTGGAGTTCTCTATGTCCGCATTAACCCCCCACGAAGACGAGCTCACTAGCTTATCTAGAGAAAAAGTCATCCCGGTGGGTTACTTTGAAACCTTCCTGACTCTGGGTGATGATAAAGTCTATAGAACAGTCAAAGTCAGGTTTTTGGTTGTGGATTGCCCTTCAGCCTACTACATTATTTTGGGTTGCCCCACATTAAATGGCATTGCCGTCATAGTATCTACTGCTCATCAGGCTATAAAATTCCTCAATAAGAATAATGAGGTGGTCATGGTTAAGGGCAATCAGATTGCAGTACACAAGTGCTATATTGAGAGCCTCAAAATATGCAGGACCCTAGGAAGACCAAAACACGTACATCTAGCCCAGCATTGGATCAAGTTAAAATTCTAATGACCGAACTAGATGTCTGAGAAGAGATCCGAGGTACTAGACCCCAGCCTGAAGGAGAGTTGCTTCCGCTCCAGCTAGGTGACAAGCTTAACCAAGTCATCAAGATAGGCGTAAATCTGGAAGAATAGGAGAGACGTTAACTAATAAAGCTCTTATAGAGAAATAAGGACCTAATTGTATGAACGTCCTTCGATATGCCTGGGTTTGACCTCACTTTCATCTACCATCATTTATCCATTACATGGGATGTGAAGCCAATCTCCCAGAAGAAAAGGAAAGTTGGCCCTGAGAGGCAACAGATTATCGAGGAGCAAGTTAAAGAGCTACTCAGTGCCGACTTTATCAGAGAAATTTTATACACCCCATGGCTATCCAATGTGGTCTTAGTAAAGAAGTTGAATGGAAAGTGGAGAATGTGTGTGGACTACACAGACCTAAACAAGGCTTGCCCCAAAGATCCATACCCCCTTCCTAATGTTGATAAACTGGTCAATAGTTCCTCCGGCTTTTGGATATTATCTTTCATGGACACTTATTCTGAGTACAATTAGATCCAGATGTACCTTGGGGATAAAGATAAGACTACATTCATCACCAAAAAGGTAAGCTACTGGTATAGGATAATGCCCTTTGGTCTAAAAAACACAGGAGCTACCAATCAGCTGATGATGAACAGGGTGTTTGAGGATCAAGTGGGGAGAATGCTCGAAGTCTACATTAACGACATGATCGTCAAAACCTCATAATTTAGATCACACACCTCAAACCTTGAAGAAGTGTTCACGTAGCTGAGGAAGCACAACATGAGGCTTAATCTAGAAAAATGCGCATTCGGTGCCCAGGTTGGAAAGTTCCTAGGCTTTATATAGACTTACTGTGCGATTGAGGAAAACCTAGACAAATGTCAGGCGGTACTCGACATGTGTAGCCCTCAAAATGTGAAGGAAGTACAATAGCTTACAGGGCAGATTGTGGCCCTTACATGATTTCTCGCTAAAGTTGCTCATAAATCACTCCTCCTCTTCAAGTTGCTAAAAAAGGGGACAGGTTTTGAGTGGACTCAGGAATGTGAGGACGCCTTCATGTCTCTAAAACGCTTCCTGTCTTCTACCCCCATCCTGACCTGGTCGAAACTTGGTGAAACATTGTACGTATACCTCTCGGTTCATCAAGAGGCTGTAAGTTTGGTGCTTATCCGGGAAATGGCTGATGGATAGAAGCCGGTTTATTATATGAGCAAGGTGCTCCAAGGTCCCAAGGTCTAATATCAGAAGATAGAGAAGGTTGCCTTTGCCCTCATCGTCACAGCCAAAAGGCTCAGGCAGTTCTTCCAATGCCATCCAATAGTGGTGAGAACGGATCAACCAATCTGCCAAATATTACACAAACCAAACCTAGCAGAAAGAATAATTGCCTAGTCTATCGAGCTTTTCGAGTTCAGGATTACGTACAAGCCCAAGTTAGCAATCAAGGCACAAGCACTCTCTGACTTCTTCATTGAGCTCACTTCAGACCCAGGTGACCCCGACAGAGTATCATGGACTGTATTCGTTGACAGATCCTCCAACCCTAAGGGAAGTGCACTAGGGTAATCCTAGAGAACTCTGAAGGACTTACCATTGAGAACTCCCTAAAGTTTGAATTCACTACTTCAAACAATCAGGCAAAATATGAAGCATGTATAACCAGACTGGTAATGACTAGAGAATTGGGAGCAACAAAGATTACACTTTGTAGTAACTCTCAGCTCGTGACATCCTAGATTTAGGGCGATTATCAAGCTAAAGAGCCCCTCTTGCAGAAGTACCTAGCAAAGGTACAAGGGCTCCTCAAAAGCTTCTAAACGGTGAAAGTGGAGCACATACCCTAGGAACAGAACTCAAGGGCCGATCTCCTGTCCAATTTGGCCAGCATAAAGAGTCTTAGCAACAACCATTAAGTGGTCCAAGAGACCCTCTCATAGCCTTCTATCATGGATTCCTCCATTTTTCAGGTAGAAGAGCAAGAACGTAATTGGATCACCCCGATAATGGAGTACTTGCAGTCTAGCATCCGTCCTAAAGACCCAAAGAAAGCTTCCAAATTAACCAAGACCACAGTCCGATACACCATCTATGATGGGCAGTTATACCAGTGTGGATTCTCCTCACCTCTCCTTAAATGCCTCACTCCAAAAGAAGCAAAATGCGTGCTAGCAGAGGTCCACGAGGGGAGCTTTGGGCATTATTTGGGAGGCAAAGCTTTAGCCTTAAAAGCACTCAGGACTGGATACTATTAGCCTATAATGGAGGTCGATTCTATGGCACATGTCTAAGTATGCGACAAATACCAGTGGCACTCGGACCACTACCATGCTCCACCTGAGTAACTCTCCCCGACATCCATACCCTAGCCATTCTACAGGTGGGGTATGGATATCCTAGGTCCATTCCCTTAAGCCCCTGGACAATTGAAATTTCTGGTGGTAGCCATGGACTACTTTACCAAATAGATTGAGGCAGAACCTTTGGACATTATCACCTCGGCCCGAATACAGAAGTTTACATGACGCCATATCATTACAAGGTTTGGAGTCCCTGAATCCATTGTAACGGACAATGGGACACAATTCAAAGATAAAGGGTTTGAAGAGGTACTCACTGACTTAAAAATCAAGTATCACTGTGGCGCTGTTGAAAACCCTCGGACAAATAGGCAGGTTAAAGTCGCCAATCGGGTTATTGTTTGAGGACTAAAGAGAAAGTTGGATGAAGCTAAACAAAATTGGGCTGAACAGTTAGACCATGTCCTTTAGGCCTACCAAACTATCCCCCACTCTATAATAAGTGAAACCCCCTTCAAGCTCACTTATAGATGTAAAGCTATGATCCCAGTAGAGATTTCAGAACCTAGCTTGCGCCTCCAACACTTCTCACCCTACAGTAACCCCAGACTGATCAAGGAAAACCTGGACCTCTTAGAAGAGAGAAGGTGTGTTGCTCATATACAGAACACCACCATCAAACAGAGGATGGTAACATAATACAACCTAAAGGTTGTCCCCAAGAATTTCTATCTAGGAAACCTCATCCTTTGTAGGGCTGACATCAGGGGTAGGAACACCTCCTAAGGGAAGTTAAATCCTAACTGTGAAGGCTCCTATTGTATCGTGATCAGCACCAACAAAGGAGCCTATACATTGGATACATTAACAGGCAAGCCTGTCAAGAATTTTTGGAATGCAGACAAACTTAGAAAGTACTATAGCTAAATGTCTTCTAAGGCATAGTCTCTTAGTTTACTAGGAAGCACAAGGTGGCCATCTCGGATCACCTTCTCGAGATCCAACTCGTTTGAGGCCAGGGTCACCCCGAGATTGAAGAGCTGGAGTTGGTTGACGGCATTTTGAAATTTCTCTCCATTGATATTCATGCAAATAGTGAGAAGCTGCTCGAAATCACCTTGTAAGGAGGCAGTCCTAGCTTTAAACTGTTCGCTCCGAGTACGAAGGCCCTCGTTCTTAGCTTGGAGCACGGTTATATACCTCTTAACCTCCACCATGATAGCCTCTTTTTGCTTCACAACATCCTTCAAGGATGCCACTTCATTCTCCAAATCCTGGGTTCGAGCTTCAACATCACTTTTGGTTTTTTCAGCCTCCTCCTTGGCCTTCAGAGCCTGGTTTTCACCCTCCTTGGTCGCTGTCACTTTATCCACCATCTCCTGATCATGCTTTTCATAGGACTGCTTTAGGATTTGAGCCTCGGCAGCAAGACGAAGGCCATAAATTTAAAACGATAAGAGAGCCTCCTTCGTACTGCGTTGGGTGAGATGGAGGCCTACTTCTGCATCTAGAATGTTGTAGTCAATGAACTTCTGGGGATCTGATTCCTCATGGTACAAACTAATTGGGCCTAAGACCTTGGCCACTACTGCCCTTTTTCCTCAATCATCTGCCCTGACATCATCAGCAGCCCTCTTCTTTCATCTCTGGAGGGGAGGTGAAGGAGAGTCCTCCAGCTAAATCGGCCTCCCTTTAACCACGAGCTCCGCAAAAGATGGAAGTGGTGAGGCCGGGGTAATAACCACATGGCCGTTGGATAGCCCAGCTGCGTTCTTATCCCTTGGGGCCTCGAGGATTGCCAATGCATTTCCGGTTATCATCTCATCCAAACTTCCTACAAAATCAATAAAGAGTCAGAAACAACTAATGCAATTACAAGGTGTCACAAAAAGCATGTAGAGTGGTTGCATGTATTTAAACGCGGATGGCAACGTACACTACCTAGTATTGTCCAAAGAGTGTCATCATCCAGGGCTTCTAATATATCATTCGAAGGAATCAAACTAATCTGTTTGACCCACATTTCAAAATATTCAACACATTCAACCTCCTTCTCATCCAATTGATGCTTTTCTCTCTCGAATGATTGAGTAGGAATGCTCCATGCCCCCTGATTCCAGTACAAGCTGAATATCGGTTCACCATTGTTGTCTAACCAGAATGGACGAGTCTTGGGACCCGCCATCAACTTAAAAAACTTCTCTTTGAAATCCTTGTAACTCTCTTGGTATGGAAGGAAGACCTTTCACCTTTATCGTGACTGGATGGAAAGTTAAGTGTTTTAAGGGGCATAAGCGCCCTGCAAATAGTATCAGTATGGAAATAGAAGAACACTCTATCTAAGCACCATAACCCAACTAATTGGAAAATCCTTTCAAAGGCTAGAATATCTGCCCAGCCATTGGGATGAATCTGGGAAGAGGCAGCATTAAGAGTCCAGAGGACGGTAAGATGGAAGTAGTTAAAAGGAAGTCGAAGTCCAAACCAAACGAAGAAGTCTTTGTACATATACACGAAATGTTCTCTCGCCTGGCGAGTAGAGCATACCCTCTCGTTCTCCTACGACAAGATCTGGAATTCGTGGTCACTAGTGCCTTTCTCGGTCATCATCAGGTAACCCTGAAGTTCTTCAAGGCCTTCTCCAGGTTAGAAATAGGACATCCGATCGTAGGCATCATCCGCGACAAATGTGTATACCAACCCTGGACCACGATGAATCCAAATAGCATATTCATCGATTGGCTCCTGAACTATTGGCTCCCGAGCTTCTGGAACCGATGCCTCAAGCCTGCCCGCTCTCCTCCTTCTAGCCATTAATTTCTTAGAAACACCCACAGAGGCCGGCAGTCAAAATTAATCAACTTTATGTTACCAAGTAGCCTCAATACTCAAGAGAGGGGTGGACTGAGTATATAAAATAAGTTCGCAAATCTTTCACAAAACACTTGAATTCATATTTTTGGTGAAGCTATTTGATTAATGGAGATGAATGGATAGATGAGATAAACACTTTCACTAACAAATACAACAATCAAGCAAAATAGTATTCAAGCAAACTCAATAAAACAATGTACAATAAATATTAAAGAGTTGAGTTTAGAAGAACAAACACCAAGCTTTATCTTGATTTAGCCACCAATCCACTTGTGGCTTACGTCTAGTCCTCAAGAAATCACTCGAGATTTTCCACTAAATTCCAAGCTTGAATTAGGTGCTTATAACCTTTACAATTTGGAGCACTCAACACCACCTTGGGATACCTCACCCTTTGTAGCTTGAGCCTTTTCAAACAAAGGATGTCTCACCCTTTACAAATTGGAGGGATGCCTCACCCTCTTCTTTACAATAATCAAGATTAATAGAATGAAACTCTCACTAGAGTAAATGATACAAATTGAAGCTCTAGAATGCTTTTTAAGAATATCTCAAGGATTTGTATAAAAACAGAGCAAGAAGGAATTCAAGGATTGATTTTCGTGTATGATGTTAGAAAGATGTTTCAAGGTTTAAGATTAACCATTAATGAAGCCCCAACTTAAGTATATAAACTGTTTTTCATTAAAAGAGTCGTTGGGACATTAAAGCCAAGCATTTAATGCACTTAATATAGCCGTTGGGCATTGTCAGGCCAGTGGTAATCGATTACACCATAGTGGTTGTGAACACCCAATTTTGACCGAACTAAAAGAAAAAATAATAAAAAGAAACAAAAAAGAGAAAAATCAAAAAAATCAAAAAAAAAATTTGTTATCCTTTTTTTAACCCATCTTTTTTAACCCAAATACATAAGCCCAAAATATAATAGAAAATGAAAAATAAAAAAAGTAAAAAAAAAAAAAAAAAAAAGAAAAAGAATAAAAAAGAATTAAAAAAAAAAGATTTGTTTTCGTTGGGATAAAAATCATTTTTTCTTTAGCCATGCAGCATCACCACTGCAGCAGGGGACAAGCACGTTTGCTTCCCATTCTCTTTTTTCCACAGTGCACAGTTTTTGCTCCCCATTTAGTTTCCCACTTGCACTACTGAACAAAGAGATTCCCTCACTAATTGCACCTACTCCCTCACTGATTCACCCACTCCATTATCACCTGGCTGCTAGCAACTAATAAGAGAGGACCAACTTCAAGACCTTAAAGGGAGGGATCTCTCCATCAGGAGCGGATATTCAACTTTCAACCCCCATCATCCTTCATCTGATTCTCACCTTCCATCACCCCACTCATCCTCTCTTCACCGTAAGCTCCTGTAACCATCCAAACCAGCCACCACATCACCTCCATTTCTACGTCCAACCTTCACCATGTAACAGCAACCACCCTTCACCAAGCTCTCACCATCCAACGTGACCACCATGCAGCAAACCTCCCATCACCCACAACCACCTAAACTCCATTTTCATCTTCTCCAACCAAATAAAACCATCAACCTCCCTCTTCATCAACCATTTTCCACTATAGCCACCTAAAAACCAGAATCACTTGTCTTTGCCCCGAACGAATACCACATCACAACCGACCGTCGGTCATAATCCTTTAAACCACATCCTTCCTCCTCTCGACCGTCGAACCTCTTCCATCTCTCACCACATCACCTACTTCCATCACATCCGACCGTCGAATACCATATCCCTAAACCGACCGTCGAACTCAAAACCCCAAATCTTCTCTCATCCAACCGTCGGACCCCCAAGCTCATCCTATTCGACTGTCGAACCACCAGAGGACTCACCTTCAATATTCACATCCAACAGCCTCCCAGCCGACCGTCGAATCCCCTCTTCAATCGACCGTCGGACCGCACGTGGCTCATCATCGCCTTCCAACCGACCGTCGAATCCCAGATCCTCCAAACTTCACCAACACCAGTTACCACACTTAACCGACACCCTCTTCGACCGTCGAAACCCCAGAGGTCAGATCCTTCCCTTCAACCAACCGACCGTCGAACTCCTGAATCCCTCTCCTCATTCGACCGTCGAACCATACCATTGCGACTTTCACCGACGGTCGAATCCCCACCACCATCCTCCAACCATCCATTACGTGACATCACCTATCTCCTAAACCTCTAAACCTTACCCCTCACAACCGTCGAACTCAAAACCCCGCTCCATTCCTCTCACCGACAAGCCATCCAAACCTTCACACCATCAACCAAACTCCGTCCAATTCGGCCGTCGGACTCCAAAAGCAAGACCATCTACATTCTCCAACTCGACCGTCGAACCTCGGCTAGGTTGCCCTTTCCGACCGTCGAACTCCTCACCGACAACCCATCCAAA
This sequence comes from Ormosia semicastrata, assembly GCA_029884595.1. NCBI lineage: Eukaryota > Viridiplantae > Streptophyta > Magnoliopsida > Fabales > Fabaceae > Ormosia > Ormosia semicastrata. Next base: position 34,065,569 of record JAQQTO010000047.1, on the reverse strand, counting down.
CTCCCCTCACCGACCGATCCAAGATCCTTTCCAACCGACCGTCGAATTCCAAATTTTTTCCAACAAACCGTCGAATTCCAGATCTTTTCCAATCGACGGTCGAATTCGTCCTATCCTCACCTCCATTCGACCGTCGAATCGAAGAAGCCACCACTCTCTCCCGCTAATCGGTCGTAAACGAGTCGAATCCATCCCATCCTTACCTCCATTCGACCGTCGGATCAAAGAAGCCACCACCTTCCCCTCGCTAATGGTCGTAAACGAGGTCCTTCTTGTTGCATCTTTAATTTTATATCTCCCGAGTTTTGGATTATTTGTTTCTTGGTTTTCTTTTTACGTTTCCTTGTTCTTTTTATTTCATTTATTATCATTTGTTGGGCTAGATTTTGGGAGTTAAAAAAATGATAAATAAAGAAATAGTTAAAAGTTTTTAAAAAGGAATAAAAATGGGTTACCGAGTTGCGGCATACTTACTAACCCTTATATTTTGTAAACATCTGAGTTGCGACAGCTTGATGATTTACAATCTTAAATAAAAATTTTGTAACAAACTCGATAATCAATGGGTGACGTCTCTAGCGTGACGCGAGCTTCACCTATTTAATCCTTAATTTGAATAACTGAGCCGCGACGGCTTGTTAATTCAAATTCCAAAAAAATCATTTTAAATAAAATCAACCAACCCACACTTATTTTATAAAGAACTACGTGACTTTGAATTCCCCATTGCACCAGGGGATACGTAGGAGCAGAATTTCATTTCTGTCAAGCCAAATTTAAATTTTCACAATTTTGTGGTTTTCGCTTTTTTTAGTTATAATGTTTGCAAAAGGGGTAAAATAAATATTTTCAAGGATTGTTAATAATTTGCACAATTAATCTAAGGTACCGTCTTAGGACGGGTGCTTAGGCGGTGGATTAAGTTTCCACCCTTCCCTAAGCATAACCGACTCAGAATCCAATCTGTTCCAAAGACCATTTCAAATAAAAGGTTTTCCAATTTTTCTAAATTCAAATAAAATTGGTGGCGACTCTTAAAATTAAAATAATTTAATTTAAGTTGCTATTTCGCCGCGATTAATTTTACGGTCGCGACAGATGGCGACTCCACTGGGGAATGCTGGAGAGTCAAGCCTGTAAAAGTTAGTTATGCAAAATTTTGGTGATCTTTAGGTGTTTGTTTTACCCTTTTTTTATTATTTGATGATTTTTTTATATATATTATTTTTAGTGTTAATTTTTGTACTATCTGAACCTTAGGGTAGAAAATTTTTGGAATTTGTTCTGTATTTGCTTTGTTTTGCAGGATGTGGGTAGTCTATTAGGATTGTAAAGGTTTGTACGCTCCCAAAGACCCACTTTGCACCTACACATAAAGCACACACAATCGAGTGGGGCCTATACCCTGTCCGAGTGAAGCTTAAGTTAAGTAGAGGTTGCGTAGTGGTAGCCATTTTGGATGTACTTCTGTTTGGTTATCGCGAAAACCTCATCTAGAGTGTGCCTTTTTCATAGATGTCCCACACCTAGTGGTTTACCCACTATTTCGTGGTCAACATTCTGAAATAGGACTTGGCTCTAGAGACCTTTAGAACAGAAGAGCCACCCTATGGAAGTTATCACGAACCAGAAAGACTCTTAGATCCTTAGGATGGAATTCCCAAATTTAAGGCAACCTCATTAGGACACAAAAGGAGCGTACTTCTTCTTTCCTCATGCCATCCATTCTTAAAAAAAAAAAAAACTTAAAAAAATACATTTTCTTACATTCTTATAAAAAAAAAAATCATCTTGCATTTTTATAACCTCAAAAAAAAAAAAACTTGCATTTTCATGACATTGCATAAAGAAAATCATGCATTCTAGCATTCATTCTTAAAAAAAAATAAAAATAAAAAATCATGCATTTTCATGCCATCCTTAGCATTTAAAAAATAATAAAAAAAAATAAATCAGGCATTTTCATAAAAAAAAATTTTCATGCATGGCATCTTTAGCATTCTAAAAAATATATATAAAAAAAAATCATGCATTTCATTCCATGCATTTGAAAAGAAAATGTTTTCATTTCATTCATCTCATTTTATGCATGACATTCCTTGTATGATGTTACCGTGTTCGCAACTATTGCACGCGACTAAGGAAAGAAGACACCGCCTCAAATAATTTCAAGAACTTCCGAGAATGCAGAAATGGAGGTGATGAACCTTCTCCATCCGCATTATGAATAAAAACAAGAAGAAAAAAAAAACAAAAAAATTTGTGCAGACAATGAGGTAGGTAGTGCCATTAAATCTTATCGGAAGCATGTGGAGACAACAAGCTGCGAGAATCTTGCAATGGGATTTTATTGGCCTTCTTTATTCAAGGTCTGTTTCACCTTTTGCAAAAGTTGCGGAAATTGGTCAATAAAGTTTTGCTTTAAGATTCTCATCCGCACCTACTCCTTAGAAAATTGAGATCTAGGTGGCGCGGTTCTCTTGTTGTCAAACACGTGTATCTTGTGGGGCCATAGACATTGAGAATCCTAGGAATGGTAATGCGCTTAAAGTTAATGGACCAAGACTCAACCATTTCTGGAGCATCAAGTTGTTGAGTTCTCTGTGTTGCCGGTTAAATGGCGGATAACGGTACTCCGTGACTCTCAAGTCGGTTTGTTTTTCAGTTTCCCATAATAACTGATTTCTTCTCCTTTCAAATGGAGGTCATTCTCTCAAATCTAAGAAAATATTTTCCTTCTCTTCCTCTAAATGCTCTGACAAAAGTCTATGAAGCTAGGTGTGAAAGACTGAGATTGTTAATGTATAAGGGTATCCCAGAAGATATACGCTGGATAATCGAAGCAAAGGTTCGTTTAGCTGGTGAATCTTCAGATTCATTTGTCCCATACATGCCTGGTCTCGGTAAAAGTTCATTTTCAAAAAGGAGAAGAGCAAAAAGAATGAAAGTTTGTTACAAGTGTGCACGATGGAATTGCAACACGCAATGTCACTCTTTGGGGATGGTTTCTATAAATAGAGAAGATAAAATATTCTTCATCAAGAATGGATGAAAAGGAGTCATTAGATAATGTCTTATTGACTCTTGAGACGCATTCTTGTGGAGTTGTGCAACGTGAACTTCTTAGTTTGTGGAATCTCTTCAAGGACGAACAAGAGCGTTACGATCTTGGGAATCGACTCAAAAAGACCTGTTTGCCAATTTATAAGAAAATTGGATGGGAAGCTTATCCTCGACTCATAGAAGGCGTTTAAGCCGTTTACGGACGTGAAACCAGAGGAAGATGTGAGCCACAATCACAACAACATGTATATATTATCTTTCAAAAGAAAAAAAAAAAAAAAAAAAAAACTGAAAACTAAAAAAAAAAAAAAAAAAAAAAAGCGAAACTTCGGTTGTACTTGGTCTTTAATTAGATTAGAGCCCACGCTGGGGAGTGGCGGACCCGTCATTGACTCGGGTGGACCTTCGCACGCCGGTCGGTAAATAAGGTTCGTGTGCCATGCTCGCGAGAGAGCCGCGCAAAGCATTCCCGTGTTTTAACCAAAGGCTCTGCTTGTTGATGGACGAAAGAAGCGTCCGTGTTTGCATTCTCGCGTGACAATGCCTCCGAGCCGAATCCTGTGATTTAATGCCATGGGCTCTTCACGACCTCTCACCGGCCGTGGTCGTTGGTGGTAGTCATCGATTTACGCACTTTAATTAGTGGCGTCGTAGCTCAATCAAAATATCCCACAAGCGGGAGGGAGAAGAATGCCTAGATTGGTGAGCCGTCTTGGTATTCTTGCACTCATGACGCGCGCAAAGATAAAGATCTGCCATGAAACCCGTACATAAAGGTATGTAATCATTTGTTATCTTTGTATGATTTTGTTGAATTTTGGTTTTGGACAGACGATCTTTTGGATGGGATCCTTCGGGGGTTTCTAGACTTCTTTACCCTGATAATTTTCCTAAAAAAAAAAAAAAAGAAAGTTAAAAAAAAAAAGAGAAAGAAAAAAAAAAGTAAAAAAAACACAAAAAAAAAAAAGATTTTATGTTTCTTAAATTCAACCTTTTCTGACAACAGCCGACCTACCTTTCTAGGTGCAATTATTTCCCTTTCCATTCTTTTTCTTATTTAAACACTCCATTTTCTCCTTCATCTTCAACTCGAAACACTCAAAGAGAAGAAGGGTATAGAATGGGGCTGCTATTCGTAACCTAAAAAATGTCTGTGTTTTTGTGGGTCGAGTTATGGGAAGGGATTAGAGTTTAGAAACGCAGCTAGCGCTCTTGGTCGATCACTTGCTTTGCAAGGAATATTCATCTTGTATATGGGGGAGGTTGTCGTGGGTTAATGGGGGCTTTGTTTCACTTGTCGCTCTTATAGGAGGCATCGGGTTTTAGGTGTTATTCCTAAACCTTTAGCCGAAAAAGTAACATCACCGCAAGACAGTTGGAGAAGAAATTCGGGTAACATCCATGCATGGACGCATGAAAATAATGGTGACAATTCGATGCATTTCTTGTCTTACCAGGTGGTTTTGGTACTTTGGAAGAAATTTTTCAAATTGTCTCTTGGTTTGAATCGAACATCCACCATAAACCCATTGGTCTCGTTGAATGTTAATAATTTCTTTGACCTTTTATTATTTTTTCTTGACAAAGTCATGGAACAAATTTATCACTCCTTCTACAAGACAACTTCTTATCTCTCCTCCACTATTGATGAGCTCATTGATAAATTGGAAGCTTTTGAGTATGTACACGATAAGGTATTGGCTCGATAGATTGGTCAATAGAAGAAAGAAGGAAGTAACAAGAAAAGCAAGCCGGATCTGACACTTTCTCTTTAATCGGTTTGATTTTATTGTACTTTGTTTCTGTTTAAATTTGTGTCCGCTTTCTCCAACAGGTAATTCTATCCTTTACTCATCTATATTTTAACATTAGGGACAATGTTATGATCTGGTTGGGGAAGGATGGTTGTGTAAAAAAAAAAAAAAACAAAAACAAAAACAAAAAAAAAAAAAAAAAAAAAAAAAAACCAAAAAAACCAAAAAAAAAAAAAAACCAAAAAAATTTTCAAAAAGTGTGTTTGTTAATATGTTTGTTGTGTTTGTCATCAATTAACAACAAAAGTAAATAGAGATGGCAGAGTAAGGAGTATTTTTTATCTTGAGACGCATCTCAATTGGTGGCAGAGTAAGGAGTAGTAGGGTAGTAATTAGTATTAAATTGTGGAAGTACTAAAGTTTTATTCACTTCTTATCAGGGTCCGATGCAGCACTGACTGTGTGCTTCTTTTCTACTGGGCGTTGATTCACTTCTTATCAGGTTGTTTTGCTCTTTTCTATATCTCTCTCTCACATTGAGGACAATGTTATGATCTGGTTGGATCGTTGTGTGCCTAAATATATAAAAAAAAAACAACAAAAACAAAAAAAAGGTGTGTGTATTGTGCGTCTTTTCTACTGGGCGTTGATTCACTTCTTATCAGGTTGTTTTGCTCTTTTCTATATCTCTCTTTCACATTGAGGACAATGTTATGATCTGGTTGGGGGAAGGATCGTTGTGTGCCTAAATATAAAAAAAAAAAAAAAAAAAAAAAAAAAAAAAAAAAAAAAAAAAAAACAAAAAAGTGTGCATGTATTAATATGTTTATATGTTTGTCGGTAATTTTCTAAACCAGCTTAAGGATGGCGAGTAGGGAGTAAATTTTACTCTTGAGACGCATTTTAGTTGGGGTAGATAACTAGTTTGTGTGGAAGTAGCAATTGAAATTCAAGAAAATTTGCATGATTGAGTAAATTGTCTTCTTTCTTAAAAATCATATGTTTGGTTATGGATGTTGAATTGGTGGGTGAGAATGATAGAACTATATCTTGTGAGATCTTGAGCCTAATGGATGGATTCAACATTTATGCCATTCTCTTCTTTCTTGTGTGATTTTCACTCATGACAATGATCACTCTAGAACTTGCTTTGATTCTTTTTGAGGCTACGTTTCACTTGCATGCATGAACATGATTGAGGCCCTCTTTCTTAGCCAGTTTAGCCAAATAGCCAACCTTGCATATTTTCCTTTGCTTAACCCCTTTGAGCTTATTTGACCATTCTTTGTTTTTAACTCATTACGTGCCTTAAATGAAAAACCATGTTCTAACCCAACCTTAGGGAATAAGAGAGCATTGACTTTGTTATTTGATGAGTTCTTGAACAAGTGCGGGGGTGCATGTGCAGATTGGTTATATAAAAAAAAAAAAGAAAAAAAAAAGAAAGAGAAAATATGTTTCTATAAAAAAAAAAAAAAAAGAGAGCTGATTGTTGCTACAATCAAAAGAATGCACCATGTGATATATTCATACCTAGAATGAGGGTGGATGATTGGAAATAACAGGAATAGAAGGAGAATGTTCAAGCCTAAAGGAATTCAATCTACCAATTGATCTTTAACAAAACATTAGTTAGATATTGGTCATTGTTCGTATGAGAAAAAACTAAGAAAATCGTGGGAAAGTTAGATCAATGTTCTCAAACATCTTCTCCACTCTAACTGTATCATAATGCTCTTCTATTCTCTTTGGTATTTAACTTGACATATCTATATTACTTCTACCTTTACCCTGACCTCACTACAACCATGAATAAAGTCCTCATGATTTGCGTGTGCATGTGTTTTGAGTAGTGGAGAAGTAGAAGATAAGCAAGCTTATGGTAGTGCAATTTTCATGGGTTGAATTGAGTGAAACACCTACCTTTTAAACACTTGAGAGATTGAGAGTAAATTCTGTGAGGATCTATCATTCTTTACTCATGTTTTTCAATTGAAGTATCCTTGCTTGTTGATTTGAGATGTGAAGATGTGTTGCCTCATGAATGTTTGATTACTTGAATTATTAATTGATCTTGATTCTTAAATATTATTAGAAATTGAGTCTTTTAGAATGTTTAACTTTTGAGTCGGTTTTTTTGTTTTTGCGAGGACGTGCAAAAGAGTAAGTGTGGGGGGTGTTTGATAATTAATGATGTCCAGTTGTCGAATCTTGACTCAAGCGAAAAAAAATCTTTTGATTTTCTTGCTATTTGATTTTCTTGTGTCTTTAACCGTTGTAAATAATATCCTTTCTGTAGTCAAATTTCTAAGAACAATCTGGAAGTTGTTCGTTTCTTCCCTGTTGTACTTTTTGAATTCATGAGTGTCTGTGACATAATGCTTCAGGTAAAGTGACCATGAGTACAACACCATGATTTGACCATCTAATGGTAATTGCTTATTGACCAATTCAGATCGAAGAGATCTTGGAACTCCCAATTGATGGAAGAGGAGGTACCCGAAAAAAAAAAAAAAAAAAAAAAAAAACAAAAAAAAAAAAAAAAAAAACAAAAAAAAAAGCAAAAAAAAAAAAAAAATGAAAAAGAGCTCGTTAGTCCGAAAACTTGAAGGATCGGTCTAAACATGAAGTTAGGGCAAATGAATGGGCAAAATCTCGGAGGAAGTTGGCACGAAACACCTTGAAGGGTGCACCCAAACTGGGCAATTTTGAATTGCGTGTGATCGGCTACACAGGGGGCGCTTTGTTTGCATTTAGTTGGCCATACTTTGGGGCAAAATTTTTGAAGGATTGAGGAGAAGGCTGTGTTGAAGGAAGTAGCAACGCAGACAAGGATCGAGTTATCAAGCGGTTGTAGGGAATCAACTAAATGAGAGACAAGGTTAAACAACTTGGGCAAAATTTTCTCTCAAGGAATCACCAAGCAATGGTTCATCCCATTTCTTGAAAGGAGAGTTGAAAGTGAAAAAAAAAAAAAAAAGAAAAAAGAAGGAAAGGAGAAGAAGAAGGAAAGAACCAGAAGGGTCTAAGGAAGAAAAGCATGTGAATAAAGTTTGAGTGGTCAAAGCTTTCCAAAGTCGTCCTTGGTTCAAATGTTTTTAAATAAAATTTAGAAAATAAGAAAAAAGGAAGCAAAAAAAAAAAAGAAGAAAAAATCTGTTTTTGGACTCAGTTGCCCATTGTCTTTTAAATTTTGGGACTCAATTGCCCATTGTCTTTTAAAATTCCGGAACTCAGTTGCCCATTGTCTTTTAAATTTTGGGACTCAGTTGCCCATTGTCTTTTAAAATTCTGGAACTCAGTGGCCCATTGTCATTTAAATTTCGGGACTCGATTGCCCATTGTCATTTAAATTTCGGGACTCGATTGCCCATTATCTTTTAAAATTCCGGACGCTTGCCCATTGTTTTTTAAAATTAAAAAAAAAAAAAAAAAAAAAGAAAAAAAAAAGAAAGAGAAAAAGAAAAAAAAAAAAAAAAAGAAAAGGAGAGAAAAGCAAAAGAAAAAACAAAGAAATAAAAATATAAAAATATAAAAAAAAAAAAGAAAAGAAAAAAAAATCTTTTTGATCAAAATGCTTATTCCTTCATTTTAAATTTGGGACACCAGATACCCATTTCATTTTAAATTCGGGACACCAGATACCCACTGTCTCTTAAATTCTGGACCAAGCCCACTGTCTTTTAAATTCTGGGCCAAGCCCACTGTCTTTTAAATTTTGGGCCAAGCCCACTATCTTTCAAATTCTGGGCCAAGCCCATCGTCTTTCAAATTGCCAAGCCCATTGTCTTTTAAATTCCGGGCCAAGCCCATCGTTTTAAATTCTCAGGCCAAGCCCTTGTCTCTTAAATTGGCCAAGCCCATGTCTTTTAAATTGGGCCAAGCCCATCGTCTCTTAAATTTTCGCCAAGCCCCATGTCTTTTAAATTCTGGGCCAAGTCCATTGCCTCTCAAATTCAGGCCAAGCCCATCTTTTCTTAAATTTTGGGCCAAGCCCATCGTTTTTTAAATTCCTGGGCAAGCCCATCGTTTTAAATTTCGGGCCAAGCCCATCTTTTTAAATTGGGCCAAGCCCATGTTTTTTAAATCTTCGGGCCAAGCCCATCGCTCTCAAATTCTAGGCCAAGCCCATCGTCTTTAAATTAAGGGCCAAGCCCATTGTCTTTTTAAATTGGGCCAAGCCATCGTTTTTCAAATTCTGCGCCAAGCCCACTGTCTTTTAAATTCTGGGCCAAGCCCACTGTCTTTTAAATTCCGCGCCAAGCCCGCTGTCTTCTTAAATTCTGGGCCAAGCCCACTGTCTTTTAAATTTTGGGCCAAGCCCATTGTCCTTAAAATTCCGGGACTCGGTCGCCCATTTTTTTACTTTCTGTTGAGCGCATCGGCTCCATGCATTCCAATTTCTTTTCATTGTTTTTACTTTGTTTTGCATTTATCCTTTCATGCATTGCTGGACAAAATTGGAGTTCATTTCTTTACTCGTTTTCTTACGACGATAAAATGAAAAAACACAATTTTCCTTTTTATCTAATAAGAAACAAGTAAAGAGGGGCAACTGTGAACACCCAATTTTGACCGGACTAAAAGAAAAAATAATAAAAAGAAACAAAAAAGAGAAAAATCAAAAAAATCAAAAAAAATTTGTTATCCTTTTTTTAACCCATCTTTTTTAACCCAAATACATAAGCCCAAAATATAATAGAAAATGAAAAATAAAAAAAGTAAAAAAAAAAAAAAAAAAAAAAAAAGAATAAAAAGAATTAAAAAAAAAAAGATTTGTTTTCGTTGGGATAAAAATCATTTTTTCTTTAGCCATGCAGCATCACCACTGCAGCAGGGGACAAGCACGTTTGCTTCCCATTCTCTTTTTTCCACAGTGCACAGTTTTTGCTCCCCATTTAGTTTCCCACTTGCACTACTGAACAAAGAGATTCCCTCACTAATTGCACCTACTCCCTCACTGATTCACCCACTCCATTATCACCGGCATAGCAACTAATAAGAGAGGACCAACTTCAAGACCTTAAAGGGAGGGATCTCTCCATCGTGAGCGGATATTCAACTTTCAACCCCATCATCCTTCATCCGATTCTCACCTTCCATCACCCCACTCATCCTCTCTTCTAAGCTCCGTAACCATCCAAACCACCCACCACATCACCTCCATTTCTACGTCCAACCTTCACCATGTAACAAAGAACCACCCTTCACCAAGCTCTCACCATCCAACGTGACCACCATGCAAAAACCTCCCATCACCCACAACCACCTAAACTCCATTTTCATCTTCTCCAACCAAATAAAACCATCAACCTCCTCTTCATCAACCATTTTCCACTATAGCCACCTAAAAACCCGAATCACTTGTCTTTGCCCAAACCGAATACCACATCACAACCGACCGTCGGTCATAATCCTTTAAACCACATCCTTCCTCCTCTCGACCGTCGAACCTCTTCCATCTCTCACCACATCACCTACTTCCATCACATCCGACCGTCGAATACCATATCCCTAAACCGACCGTCGAACTCAAAACCCCAAATCTTCTCTCATCCAACCGTCGGACCCCCAAGCTCATCCTATTCGACTGTCGAACCACCAGAGGACTCACCTTCAATATTCACATCCAACAGCCTCCCAGCCGACCGTCGAATCCCCTCTTCAACCGACCGTCGGACTGCACAGAAGCCATCAGCCTTCCAACCGACCGTCGAATCCCAGATCCTCCAAACTTCACCAACACCAGTTACCACACTTAACCGACACCCTCTTCGACCGTCGAAACCCCAGAGGTCAGATCTTTCCCTTCAACCAACCGACCGTCGAACTCCTGAATCCTCTCTCTCATTCGACCGTCGAACCATACCATTGCGACTTTCACCGACGGTCAAATCCCCACCACCATCCTCCAACCATCCATTACGTGACATCACCTATCTCCTAAACCTCTAAACCTTACCCCTCACAACCGTCGAACTCAAAACCCCAGCTCCATTCCTCTCACCGACAAGCCATCCAAACCTTCACACCATCAATCAAACTCCGTCCAATTCGACCGTCGGACTCCAAAAGCAAGACCATCTACATTCTCCAACTCGACCGTCGAACCTCAGCTAGGTTGCCCTTTACCGACTGTCGAACTCCTCACTGACAACCCATCCAAACTCCCCTCACCGACCGATCCAAGATCCTTTCCAACCGACCATCGAATTCCAAATTTTTTCCAACAAACCGTCGAATTCCAGATCTTTTCCAATCGACGGTCGAATTGTCCTATCCTCACCTCCATTCGACCGTCGAATCGAAGAAGCCACCACTCTCTCCTGCTAATCGGTCGTAAACGAGTCGAATCCATCCCATCCTTACCTCCATTCGACCGTCGGATCAAAGAAGCCAGCCACCTTCCCCTGCTAATCTGGTCGTAAACGAGGTCCTTACTGTTGCATCTTTAATTTTATATCTCCCAGTTTTGGATTATTTGTTTCTTGGTTTTCTTTTTACGTTTCCTTGTTCTTTTTATTTCATTTATTATCAGTTTGTTGGGCTAGATTTTGGGAGTTAAAAAAATGATAAATAAAGAAATAGTTAAAAGTTTTTAAAAAGGAATAAAAATGGGTTACCTGAGTTGCGACAGCTTGCTAACCCTTATATTTTGTAAACATCGAGTTGCGGCATGACTTGATGATTTACAATCTTAAATAAAAATTTTGTAACAAACTCGATAATCAATGGGTGACGTCTCTAGCGTGGCGCGAGCTTCACCTATTTAATCCTTAATTTGAATAAGCGAGCGACGCGACGGCTTGTTAATTCAAATTCCAAAAAAAATCATTTTAAATAAAATCAACCAACCCACACTTATTTTCTAAAGAACTACGTGACTTTGAATTCCCCATTGCACCAGGGGATACGTAGGAGCAGAATTTCATTTCTGTCAAGCCAAATTTAAATTTTCACAATTTTGTGGTTTTCGCTTTTTTTAGTTATAATGTTTGCAAAAGGGGTAAAATAAATATTTTCAAGGATTGTTAATAATTTGCACAATTAATCTAAGGTACCGTCTTAGGACGGGTGCTTAGGGGTGCAGTGGGATTAAGTTTCCACCCTTCCCTAAGCATAACCGACTCCCGAATCCAATCTGGTTCCAAAGACCATTTCCAAATAAAAGGTTTTCCAATTTTTCCAAATTCAAATAAAATTGGTGGCGACTCTTAAAATTAAAATAATTTAATTTAAGTTGCTATTTCGCCGCGATTAATTTTACGGTCGCGACAGTGGTAATCAATTACCAGGTTGTTTGAACGTGTTCTTGGCTTTCTGGGCAGGATGTAATCGATTACCAGCCTTGTGTAATCGATTACATGGCCTCTGCCTGACTTGTAATCGATTACAGCCTCAGTGTAATTGATTACAAGGCTTATGCTATGCTTGTAATCAATTACATGCTCAATGTAATCGATTACAAGGTCTCTGTTTAGCTTGTAATCGATTACAACACATGTGTAATCAATTACCTTGCCCTTTGAACACATTTTTCAACCCCAATTAAGTGCATTGATCAATCCTTTCATATTGAGCTTGGATTTTAACAAGATTTACATTTGATTTATGAAATCCAAGATTGAAATCAACATATCTTTAAAAAGGATGAACTTTGAATTATTGGTTGATCTAAAAAGATCTTTTGAAAACCATTTGAAGATCATTGAGATACCTTGAGAGCATTTTATATTTAATTCCTAAGACTTATATCTATATACCTCTTGGTTTCCTCCTTTTGATCTTGGTATTTTCTTTTGCTCTTGATCTTCCCTTTTTGCTTTTGTTATCATTAAAAACTCATTTGACATGCTTCAAGACATAAGCATTCACATTCTCCCCTTTTTTGATGATGACAAACTAAACATTCAATAGAAGGAGAAATATTTACATTTATTTGATTATCAGAGATTTAAGTATAACTCTCCCCCATAATATATGCATGATATGTAATATGTGATAATATATGAAAGCACAAAAACTCCACCATACACATGCAATATATTTCACTCCACTAATAATCTCTCCCCCGATGGCATTGTCAAAAAAAGATATGAGCATTCAACTAAAAGATCAAACCAAAAACATTCCAACCCAGCCAATATCTAATCACAGTGAATATACTAAACGTAATAAATTCATATATAAAGATAGAGAATAAATATAAACATACCAGCCCATAATTATTCCATATGATGAAAAAATATATCAAGTTTTGATTAATAATCATCCAAAGTCTCATACAAGAAAACAAATACATATCAAAAGAAGATAATGAATGCATAAAATAGTCATATAGTCACCTCACTATCATTATCTTCATCGTCTACCGCATCATTCGTGTCATCGTCATCGGTGTCTAGATCATTCACAAAACCCAAAATCTCCTCGTCATCATTAGGATGAGTACTGGAAGGTTCAGCAAAGGAGAGAGGAGCAGGAGGAGCAGATGATGCAGGAGGTCCAAAGAAAGCAGGAGGAGGAGAAGGTGCAGGAGGAGCAGAAGCTGCTTGCGTTGGGACATATCTAGGGCCTTCCAAGAAGGATCAGATAGAGGCTAACTCTTGATCAGAGCAGTCCATCCTCAGCTTTAAGTGATCCACCTTTTGTTCAATACGATCCATTCCCACTTTCAAGCTACGAATTTCTTGTAGCAGAAGCTCCATGGGGACAGTAGGAGGAGGAGGCTGCTGAGCTCCATCTTCATCTTCTTCCTTAGGATCATGAGGGATATGGCCATGGCTCCCATGGGCAATGTAGTACCATCTGTCATCTACCTTATACAGTTTAAGCTTTTGCATAATGTGTAGGCCAAGAGATTGAGGTCCTTTGGAGCTCGTGTCTTTTGATTCATCAAACAATGAGATATGGCAGTGCTCTAATATGGCTGTAACTAGCATAGCATAAGGAAGAGCAGAGTTCTTCCTCTTCCTGGCATCTAACATGTGCTGAAAAATGTAATAGGCCCAGTTAATTGGCCTTCTTGTAGTCATAGCCCATAAAACCACCACATCATCTCGTAGTGCTTGGGAGTAATTTCCTCCCCTAGGAATTAATCCCCTGGTCACAAGATAGTGAAGCACCCTATTCTTTATAGTTAAGCTAGTGGCCATCACCCTTTTCCTATCCCTAGGCAATTCATATTCAGACCTAGTCAAGGAAGATAAAGCAGCCTTGTACTCAAAATCATTTCCCCACACATCCTCATTCCCATAGAATTTAGTGTCATGATACTCAAGCTTAGTTAGCCTACATCAAGCTTCCCTAGTGACCTTAATTTGCTTTTTCTTAACTTCAAATATCAGACATCCATTCTCCTAACTTAGGTTTGTATAGAATACCCTATCTAGGTTTAGGTAGATGTCCTTTTGGATGCTGAAGAAGCTTAGCAAACCTAACCTTTCTATTAATCTGAAGTATTCTAAAGGTTCACTCGAATAAAAAGATTGAGGGAGATACCTTGGAGATATGAGCTTCCTCAATTAGAAGTTCTTTCTGAATAACTCCACCTTTTTGGTGGTGGAGAAATAACGTGTAAGGTCCAGCCCAGAGATATCACGTGAAGGAGCTCTGGAAGACTCTCCAATGGTGACCCCTGTTCTTGGACGTTTGGAGCGTTGGGAAGATTCTACCATTGATGGATCACACGTGGTGTTTAGTGATAGAGAAGTGTGGAATGTTGATGAGAAAGAATGAAAAACGTGAGTTAGGACCTAGATGGAAAGAAAGAGTTCATGGAGAGAGATGGGGATGAAAATGGAGAGGTTCTTTGTTGAAGTTGATAGGGGGCTATGAAATGGAGGTGTAATCCGAGCAATATGGAGGAGGAATGAGATGTTTTGGCTAAGAAATGAGAGAGAAAATGAAGATTTTGAGGTGAGAAGAGGAAGAGAAGTCATGGAGCAGAGGAGGGAAATTAAAGGTTTCAAGTGAAAATGGCCATTCCCACACGGAGAAACCTTTTAAAGTTGCTGTGTAATCAATAACCATGTGTGTGTAATTGATTACCACCCCTTTGGAATTCATGTAATCGATTACATGTTTTGTGTAATCAATTACCAGCTTTTTGGGAATCCTTGTAATCGATTACCAACCTTAACAAAACCTTTGTAATTGATTACCAAGGTCTTATAATCGATTACCAGTTTACAAAAACTTAATTTTTGCATTTTAACCAATAAATGGCTAATCTCAAAGCCTTCAAATTAGCTCCAAAAGGTATCAAAGCAATTTCACACATCATACAAGCATACAAACTGATTAGTTCTTGAACAAAGACACATGTTTATGCAAAATTACCACTTTTGCCAAGAATTTAAACCATTTTGTTAGAATGAGCTTTTTGATGGACTTTGTCATGATTAAGCACGTACAAAACAGCTTTGGAGAAACCTCCAACGCTCAAGTCAGTATTGGAATTAGGAATTTTTTAAGAACAAGAAAATATAGCACCAAAACATCATCATTATGTAGCAAAAACATATGTTATGCAGTAAAAATTCAAATTATGTAGCAAAAGTAACATATGATGCAGTAGGATGAATTTGTGCAAATTTTCAGCTTATGCATGATTGATTCAATATGCCAAGTTCATTTCTTATATAGAAGAATACTTCTTTTGCTAAGGGCTTAGTGAAAATGTCAGCTAGTTGCTTAGTGGTTTCTACAAATTCAAGAATGCAATCACTTTTTTGTACATAATCCCAAATAAAATGATGTCTTTTTTCAATGTGTTTTGTTCTAGAATGTAGAATGGGATTTTTGGATAAATTGATTGCACTTGTGTTATCACAGCTTATAGGGATGTGATCTAGCTCAAGACCATAGTTTAGAAGTTGTTGTTTCATCCAAAGGATTTA
Source organism: Ormosia semicastrata (assembly GCA_029884595.1). NCBI lineage: Eukaryota > Viridiplantae > Streptophyta > Magnoliopsida > Fabales > Fabaceae > Ormosia > Ormosia semicastrata. The sequence continues at coordinate 34,049,851 of JAQQTO010000047.1, read as the reverse complement.
AGCACAATAACTTTCAGCTGTAACATATTTAGCTTCAGCTGTAGACAATGCCACACTATTTTGTTTCTTACTATCCCAAGAAACTAGTGAGCTTCCAAGCAAGTGGCATGTCCCACTAGTACTCTTCCTATCCATTTTGCATTCAGCAAAATCAGAATCGGAATATCCAATTAAGCTACAAGAAGCGCCTTTAGGGTACCATAATCCCATTTGTGAAGTGCCTGTTAGATACTTCATTATTCTTTTAATAGCACTTAGGTGTGATTCTTTAGGATTTACTTGAAATCTAGTACGCATGCACACACTAAACATAATATCTGGCCTACTTGCTGTAAGATAAAGAAGTGAGCCTATTATACCTCTATATTTTGTAATTTCTACAGATTTACCTCCTTCATCCTTGTCCAAGTGACAAGAAGTGTCCATTGGTGTAGTCATTTGCTTGGCACCCTCCATTCCAAACTTCTTGAGCAATTCCTTGCAATATTTTGATTGACTTATAAAAGTCTCATCCTTTGTTTGCTTAATTTGGAGACCAAGGAAGAAGTTGAGCTCATCCACCATCGATATTTCAAACTCACTTTGCATAATATTTGTAAATTCTTTACAAAGAAAGTTATTAGTAGCACCAAATATAATATCATCAACATATACTTGAACAAGAAGAATGTCATGCTTTTTATGTTTGATAAAAAGAGTAGTGTCAACCTTTCCTCTAGAAAAGTTATTTTCTAAAAGGAACTTGCCCAACCTTTCATACCAAGCTCTAGGAGCTTGTTTTAAGCCATACAATGTCTTTTTCAATTTAAAAGCATGGTTGGGCAGTTCAAAATTTTCAAAACCAGGAGGTTATTCCGTATACACTTCTTCTTGTATAAGACCATTTAAAAAGGCACTTTTAACATCCATTTGAAAAAGTTTGAATTCCATGATGCATGCATATGCAAGTAGCATCCTTATGGCCTCTAATCTAGCTAAGGGAGCATAAGTTTCTTCATAATCTATTCCTTCTTCTTGATTATAACCTTTAGCTACAAGCTTAGCTTTGTTTGTTATTATTAAGCTCGTTTCATCAAGTTTATTCCTAAAGACCTATTTGGTGCCAATAATTGGATGTTCATTGGGCCTTGAAACTAATTCCCAAACTTGATTTCTTTCAAATCGGTTTAGTTCATCTTGCATGGCTAAGATCCAATGATCATCATTTATGGCTTTATTTATATCTTTTGGTTCAACTTGAGACACAAAGCCATATGATTACATGCATTTCTAAGAGAGTTTCGAGTGATTACCCCTTTTGATACATCACCTATTACTTTATCGAGAGGATGATATCTTGATGTCCTCCATTCTTTGGGTAGATCCAAGATTTCTGAATCCTCTTGCCATGAGTGATCAATGTGTCTCTTTTCTTACTTCTTGGGCTCTTTCTCTTGATTCTCTAAGTGTGTTCTTGCTAAGATTTCTGCAACATCATCAACAAGCTCCTTTCTCGGCTCATTTTGGTTAGTTTCATCAAAAGCAAAATGTATGGACTCTTGGTCATAGTTCATTTATTATAAACTCTAAAGGCCTTACTATGTATAGAATATCCAAGAAATATCCCCTCATCAAATATAAAACTTCCCCAAGTTATCCTTTCCATTATTTAAAACAAAGCATTTACATCCAAAGACATGCAAGTGTGAAATATTTGGCTTCCTGCCTTTGTACAATTCATAGGAGATTTTCTTTAAAATTGGCCTTATTAGGGCCCTATTCATAACATAACAAGCGATGTTAACCGCATCCGCCCAAAAGTACTTCGGAAGGTTTCCCTTATTGAGCATAGTTCTTGTCATTTTTTCTAAAGATCGATTTTTTCTTTCTACAACACCATTTTGTTGTGGTGTTCTAGGGGCAAAAAAATTATGCTCAATGCCATGTTTATCACAAAAGGTTTCAAATTTATGGTTTTTAAATTCACCACCATGGTCACTTCTTATGGATGCAATACAAAAACTTTTTTCATTTTAGATAACTTTGGCAAGCTTTTTGAATGATTGAAAAGCATTATTCTTATGAGATAAGAATAATGTCCATGTAAACCTAGAGAAATCATCCACAATCACTAATGCATAGTAATTCCCACTAAAGCTCATAGTTCTAGAGGGACCAAAAAGATCCATGTGCAAAAGTTGTAAAGGTTTAGAAGTTGAAACCACATTTTTAGCTTTAAAAGAGACCTCTACTTGTTTTCCCTTTTGACATGCATCACAAAGTTTGTCTTTTTCAAATTTGAATTTTGGAAGACCAATTACTAGTTCTTTAGAAACCAATTTGTTTAAGTGATCCATGTGAATGCGAGTAATTCTTCTATGCCATAACCATGAATTATTTTCTTTACTCATAAAGCATTTAGCATCATTTGAGAAAATGTCATCAAGGCTAATCATATATATATTATTGACCCTATGACCAACAAACTTAACATGCTTATCATCTTTACCTTCAATTATGCAACAATTAGAATCAAATATTACTCTATTCCCCTTATCACATAGTTGACTAATGCTAAGCAAGTTATGTTTGAGTCCTTCAACAAGCAAGACATTATCAATAAATGAAGAAGGGTTCTTACCAACTTTACCAACTCCAAGGATCTTCCCTTTGTTGTTGTCACCATATGTCACGTGACCACTCTTCTTGGGGACAAGGAAAGAAAACTTGGAGCCATCACCGGTCATGTGCTTGAAGCAACCACTATTAAGATACCAACTTAAACTTTTGGTCTTCAAGCACACCTACAACACACATTGAAATTTTAACCTTTGGTACCCAAATTATCTTAGGTCCTTGTGTGTTAGAGTTAGGCAAGGTGCCCTTAGGAACCCAAACCCTTTTAATTCCAACCTTGGTGCTTATGTTCTTTCTAACATTATAAGTGGATGCACTATGCCCTTTCTTATCACAATGAAAACATTTGATAAAGGGGCTACTTGATGTACTTGAGGAAACAAAGAAATTCTTGTAAGACTTTTGATGGTTATTTGGATTATATCCCAAACTAACTTTTTGAAAAATACATTTTTGTTTCCCTAATAACACGTTTAAGTTGTCTCTTCCAAAGGTAAATTTTGCAAGAGTATTTTTTAAATCCCCAACCTCCTTTTCAAATGATTTACATGATGGGCAAGATAATTGAATGGATGCATCATTAAGTGAAGAACAAGTCATGCATAATGAGTTAGCTTCAATAAGTCCTAAGGTCTCATTTTCAATCTTAAGCTCATTAATCTCCTTGTTTAAAATAGAAACTTTGTTTACCAATAAGGAGATTGTTTTATTGGAAGATAAAATCATTTTTGTGGGCCTTATTGATTCATCATGCAATTCTTGAAAAGCATCTTGTAATTCATTATAAGAAGGTAAAGAATCTGAGTTAGGGGATGTTACCTCGGTGTCGCTCTCTTCACATTCTTCTCCTTGAGCCATGAGACAAAGATAAGCTTCTTCATTCTACAAGCTATCGAAAGAACTCATGTCATTGTCCTCCCATGCTATATATGCTCTCCTTCTTTTCTTTTCTTTGGAAGGCCTTTTCTCAAACTTCTTCATCTTCTTAAGATACAAAAGACACTTCATTTTCATGTGCCCCAATTTTCCACATTCATAACATTTTGGAGGAGTTGAGGATCCTTCTCCTTTGTGATAGGCTTTCTTTTGAGGGAAGGATGGCCTTCTTTGGAATCTCTTCTTCTTCAAGAATCTTCCAAACTTCCTCACAAGGAGACTGAGATTCTCCTCACTCAGCTTAAGATTTTATGCATCTTCTTCACCATCTTCATCATCATCTTCAATTGTAAAAGAGGTGGCTTTGAGTGCAATCCTTTTTTTCTTCTTATCATGCTCTTCATTTTGATTAAGCCTATTTAGCTCCAACTTATGTTCTTGAAGCTTCCCAAATAAGGTGGCTAACATCATGGTTAATAGATTCCTTGATTCCACAATAGCCATCACCTTTGGTTGCCAATTCCTACTCAAACATCTCAAGATTTTGTTAATAAGATCCTCATTAGGAAAAGTCTTTCTGTAACACCCCACGATTTAGTAACCATGGCACAATCGTTATTATACCACAGTCACTAAATTTTTGGCATGTTACAACTCAAATAACAAGTTTCCAAATTTAATCATTGTACATATAAAGAAAATATGAGCCACGAATGAATAGATACACATACTGTCATTTGAAAATATAATTCAACAAGATATACTCAAAATACAGCACATAAGACTGGATAATTACCTTAAAACATACATAGCGCGACGTATTGCTCATATCGCTAAAAAAATACACCAAGTTATACTTCAAAATGCAATCATACTCAAAAGAACCTTTATACACGTAATACAAAATAAACATAAACTACCCATAACGACGCCCATGACTAAGGATTTGGGCACTCCATTGGATCCACCTCGGGATCCTCCCCCAGTTCATTTGAAGACACAAGGACAGGACAGAGTGCGGTCTCACAGGCAAGTGTCCTAGCAGCCGATGCCATAGAAACCTCATCCTCTCTAGGGGTGTGAAGCGGATCACCCAAAGCTCCCGAATGGGCAAGGCAAACTCCAGATACATTGATGTAGTGAGAGTCAGGATAGGATCTCCATCGCGGGTCCTCCTCACGGTCAAGATCAGATCCCCAACATACTGTATACGCTCGTCGGCCTAGTCGACTCGGTAAGCATTAGCACCCCCAGTGAACATAACCCTGACAAAACCAATAGAACCCCTTCTTGCCGCCATCACTGAACGCAGGAGATCAACCCAAGTAAAATCTAAGAGATTCAACCTCGTCCCCTTTATAGTCTTTAACCAAAATCACATAGAACAACAATAGTACAAACAAAGGGTGAGATATCCTACATCATTACCATTAGGCAGCAAGAAACACAATGAAAGACAATGATGCCTTTCACATGCAACAACATCAAATGAAAGCAGACATAATCATATCGATACAGGAATATTACAGAATAACAAACATAATCACATTATTACAGGGATATCGCAAGACAATAGGCATAATTATAATATCAACTGGTAAGTAATTCAATAATATATATATATATATATATATATATATATATATATATATATATATATATATATATATATATATATATATATACATATATCACAACTCATGAATACTGACCATGCCATGAAAATATGTATACTGAATATGCATATGCACAATGCATATGTTGACCATCTTTGTACACAATGTACTCTTTTTCCTACTCCATGGAGCTAGACTCAAATTTAGAGATGAACGTCCCAAAAGATCTGTCCCCCTTAAAAGACAGTCTACGCCAGGCCACGAAAAGTAATAATGTATTGTTGGGCTGTCAGTGTTTTGCAATGATGTTCACAGCCAGGGGACATTTAATGTGATAGCATAATCACTAAGTGAATCACTACGCCCTGAACATCCCCCAAGATCTATCAAAGATCCCACTATCTTGTAAGTTCTCATTTACTCTTTAGGCATAAAACGCCACAACAGTCACAAACTGTATAATGCTCATCATGTTGGACTTTCTCAATGCATGCCTCAATGCACATGGATTCAATGCGTACATATCTATACATATATAGATTCACAATAATAACATAACTTGTCCAAAATCATATGCCATATCAAGCCCCATCATTTATCAATAATCCTTGGTCCCATTCACGGACCCACAATAATATATTATTCGATTTTCAATTGTGAAAACATACCTTTAAGGTTGATTATGAAATTACACTTTAACGTCAATGTTTCTCTTATTAGGCTCCTCTAGGGGAATTCTCTTGAGTTTTTCACCTAAGCTTTGTTACTCTAATTAAATAAGTCCTTTACTTTATTTTAAATTGGATTCACTTAGAATAGCTGATTTAGGTTCCTTACAACCTCAGCCACAATCTTCTTCTTTCTTTGTCCAAAAATCATCCTAAGTTATAAGGTAAATCTTTATTCTTTGTGCTTTCCATATTATGCATTTCTAATTAAGTACCTACTTATTTAATCACTAAGTTATAACTTGATACAAAAACTTCACATTGATTACCCAATGAGGCCGTGAGCCTCTAAGGAATTGGAAACCTAGATTTTCTTCATTCCATTATTTATTAACCACTTGATTAGTTAACTTCCCCCTTTTGTTAAAAAATTTTAATCATAGACACCCCACTGGTGGGGGTTTGGCCGTGAGCCTCAATTCAAGGGGACTAAGAACCTAAAATTTCATCATCATATTAATTAATTATTACCTAATAGCTTAAGTCCTAATGTAGTATAAAAGTTCCATTCTTGGATCCAAAAGGGTCCCTTGGCCGTGAACCATACACAAGGAGGGCAAGGATCCCTTGCCTTCCACACAAGATTCCAAATCAATCCATCAAGTTACATAATAATAAGTAATAAAGTCATACAAAGCAAAATAAACACAAAATCACCAAGAATCATCAAAGACCATGCAACAAAGTGAGTAACCCACAAATGGATCCCTCACTACTAACCACAAAACGTGTTCCTCACCACCAAGAGGGGTTGAAGAGGATCATCTCTCTCTTACCTAAGAGAAAAACAAGAAAAGAAGCCTTCTTGATGGCTCCTTAAAGATTCAGCCAAGTTCCTCCAAAAACCCTAAGAATCACAACTCATCAAATCAATATCAAGGCTTAAGGAAGAAATGATCAATGGTCATGATGGTGGCCATGAAAATGAAAAGAAGAGAAGGTAAAGAATCAAGAACATTACCGTAAAGCTTCAAGCTTTGAGGCTTAAAGAAGATGATAAAGATGGAAGCTTTTTAGGTGGATTCCAGCTAGAAAGAGTTTTAGAATGTGATGGAGTTTAAGAAAATGTAGTTACTTGAAATTTTTGCAATCATGGAGGTGTGAAGAGAGGGTGAGGCCATCAGGTAGGGGAGGAGAGGAAGAGAGAAAATGTGAAGGAGAAAGTGAGAGAAGAAGAAGGTAGAGAGAAAAAGTGATAGTAAAGTGATGATAGCTTTTTTTTTTTGGAGTTTGAAATTAGAAATGGAAAACGGTAAAGTGAAAAGCTAATTTTTGGCTCCAAAACTCCCTCCATTGCCGTGGAGTACTTGGGACAGAGGAGAGAGGATTTGGCTTCCTTTGGAAGCTTTGTACAAAGCTTCCTTGAGAGGCTTTGTGCATTCTCCCAAAAAGTCAATTTGTGATGTCATGCACATGATGTCATCTTGGTGATGTCATTAAAGTGTATTCTATAAAAGATGATTAATACCTTACTAAAGTTATTATTCAGTGGAAAAAAGTTACAGTTAGAAAAAATAGTATTTATTGTCCAAAGAATAATAAAACATACTGCGATTTTATTTATTAGATAAAATCTCAAAAAATGAAACCTCGTAAACTGTGTCCAGTCTCGGGTTTAGTAAGATCTCCCGTTGACGTTTCCATAGTCCAAAGTTTTCTGGCCTCAGGAAAAATATTTTATTTTCTCGGCCTGCTCAGCACGCACGTAAATTGAGCAATATATTAAAAGAATCAAATAATTCAAATAATTCTAGAAAAATTCACAAAAATCACAAATATTATAAAATGAATATATATTGTGAAACAATAAATTTTTGGGGTGTTATATTTTCTCAATGAAGCAATATGATTAATGATATGTGTAAATCTCTTTTGCATTTCTTGAATACTCTCTCCTTGGTTCATTCTAAACAATTCATATTCATGAGTGAGAGTGTTTATTCTTGATCTTTTTATCTCACTTATGCCCTCATGAGTTACTTGTAGGGTATCCCACATTTCTTGGGCGGTCTTACAATTTGACACCCTAAAGAATTCATCATACCCCAAGGATATGGTAATGATGTTCTTGGCTCTCAAGTTGTATTGAACTTTCTTTTTGTCCTTATTGGTCCATTCACTTCTAGGTGTATTAGTTCTTACACCATTTATAGTACGTGTGGGAACAAAAGCACCATTTTCAATGGCGTCCCACACATTTAAATCAATAGCTTCAATAAAAAATTTTATTCTTTCTTTCCAATATGCATAACCATCCCTATTGAAAAAGAGAGGTCTATTTATAGAATAACTTTCATTTGAAAAACCATTTGAAGCCATTTCTTCTCTTGAAGCTGCTAAGCTCTTTACATAAGAGTCTAGCTTTGATACCACTTGTTACTAAGTGGTCTCAATACTCAAGAGCGGGGTGAATTGAGTATATAAAATAAGTTCGCAAATCTTTCACAAAACACTTGAATTCTTATTTTCGTTGAAGCTATTTAATTAATGGAGATGAATGGATAGATGAGATGAACACTTTCACTTACAAATACAATAATCAAGCAAGATAGTATTCAAGCAAACTCAATAAAATAGTGCACAATTAATATTAAAGAGTTGAGTTTAGAAGAACAAATACCAAAGTTTATCCTAGTTCAGTCACCAATCCACTTGTGGATTTCGTCCAGTCCTCAAGCAATCACTCGAGATTTTTCACTAAATTCTAAGCTTGAATCAGGTGCTTGTAACCTTTATAATTTAGAACATTCAACACCACCTTGGGATACCTCACCCTTTGTAGCTTGAGCCTCTTCAAACAAGGGATGCCTCACCCTCTTCTTTATAATAATCAAGATTGATAAATGAAACTCTCATTAGAGTAAATGATACAAATTGAAGCTCTAGAATGCTCTTTAAGAATATCTCAAGGATTTGTATAAAAACAGAGCAAGAAGGAATTCAATGATTGATTTTGTGTATGATGTTAGAAAGATGTTTCAAGGTTCAAGATTAACCATTAATGAAGCCCCAACTCAAGTATATAAACTGTTTTTCATTAAAAGAGCCGTTGGGACATTAAAGCCAAGCATTTAATGCACCTAATATAGTCGTTGGGCAATGTCAGGCTAGTGGTAATCGATTACACTATAGTGGTAATCGATTACATTATAGTGGTAATCGATTACCAGGCTGTTTGAACGTGTTCTTGGCTTTCTGTGCAGGATGTAATTGATTACCAGCCTTGTGTAATCGATTACATGGCCTATGCCTGACTTGTAATCAATTACAGCCTCAGTGTAATCGATTACAAGGCTTCTATCATCCTTGTAATCCATTACATGCTCAATGTAATTGATTACAAGGCCTTTGTTTAACTTGTAATCAATTACAACACATGTGTAATCGATTACCTTGTCCTTTGAACACATTTTTCAACCCCAATTAAGTGCATTGATCAATCCTTTCATATTGAGCTTGGATTTTAACAAGATTTACATTTGATATGACATCCAAGATTGAAATCAACATATCTTTAAAAAGGATGAACTTTGAATTATTGGTTGATCTAAAAAGATCTTTTGAAAACCATTTGAAGATCATTGAGATACCTTGAGAGCATTTTACATTTAATGCCTAAGACTTATATCTATATACCTCTTGGTTTCTTCCTTTTGATCTTGGTCTTTTCTTTTGTTCTTGATCTTCTTTTTTTGCTTTTGTTATCATCAAAAACTCATTTGACATGCTTCAAGACATAAGCATTCACACTTTAAATATTCAAACAGAAAGAGGGAAAACAAGAAAGACTGCTCATACCCACACACTGGCCTCTGCACCCACCAAGTCTAAAGCCTAAGAAGGACACCTCCGTCGTGCGCAGTGTGATGGAGGAGGTGCTCCACAGGGCAACGCCGTTGAAGAGATAAGAGAAATGATATCCCTACCTTTCTTCATTGAGAAAGAAGGGAAGTGTACTCCAAAAAGGAGTGCATAACCACTCTACAATGCGAAAAAAGCACAGATAAGTCAAAGGAAAAAGAAATATCCAAAATGGAAGAAACCCGGTCACTGAAGTTCAAACTATTGAAAAAGGAAGGAAACCACCCTCTGTCGCCTTTAAAAACCATTAGAATTCACCTCAGGCCACCAAATTTAGGAGAAAAATAGTAAAAGTGAAGAAAGGAGGTCTTAACCCCTACTTATAAAGGTTAGACGATTAGGGGGCAACTTCGTCCTAGTAGTTCAGATTTGAAAAGATACTTATTATGGCACGCGAAATACTATGCACATCTGTTCAACCAGTGCAAGTCGCATGGCTGCACAACTGTCATGGGAATTGAAGAGACGGTTACAAAGCAAGCCAAGAGACACGCTACCCTAACGAGTTGAGCCTAGAATTTCTCCATGGATCACGAAATTTTTCTACGGACCCCGGTAATTTGAGAAAGGTTAAATGGTTGATCCCTAATGATAAAGTTAAAGTTCTTAACCCTATGAGTAACACGGACCCCCAAGATAGGAACTAAAGCTTGCCACATCATTGTTCCAACCAAGAACCGAGCTAGGGGCAACTTAGCATAATTACAGGGCAAGTGCTGGACTCACCCCGGTAGAAAAAGAGAAGTACAGACAACGGAAGGCAGAAAGGAAAAAGGAGATACAAGTTAGAATTCAAATAAGAATTTTATTTATCTTATTCCATACATCATCAACTTTTACAAAAAAGAGAAGGAAAAGTACATCAAGAATGTTCAAAAAATAATGTCCATTGTAGAACCCGAAGACGAAACCAACATCACCATTGGAACACCACGGGCCTTTGTCATATTCGCAGTTCCTTCGGAACCCAGCACCAATCTCTTCCCTATTGATCAAGCTTTGAAAAACTTTGGCAAACCGGAACTGAACACTACTTCCAGAGTCTGAAGTCACTGCCACTTCTTCTTCCTTGCCTCCTCCACAGTGATAATAAGGGTTTGCATCTGCCTTTGAGCGGCCCTAGATTACTCGAAAAGGATTTTCCTTTCCAAAGGAATTACCCTCTAGCTCAAGTGCCCTTAGAGGACCTACTAAAGAAGGTCGTCCTGGTGCCTCCAAATCACTCAGGAAAGAAGAAAGACAAGAATGAAACGACTCCGGGTGCCTCTATGCATCAAGGCAGAAACCTCACTCCATCCTAACAACACGAGATAAATTAAACATTCCTATGTATGCCAGGAAAGAAAGGCTTCCGCCCCCAAAATGCATAGTGACATAGACCTTACGCTGAGACAGAAAGGCTCCCATTTGAGGAGTTAGTTGTAGAAAAGCAAACATTTTCATAAACTTTGGAAAGAATAAGAAGATGATCTTTGCAAGGGACAAAACCCTCCATATATGCATGGAGAATAAAAAGGAAACTACCCTCTAAATGAGGATTATTCTTAAACAAAGTTACATAAAAAAAAAGAATAAGGAATATCAGCTTCAGTGCAAACATTCTCTATCTATAGAGAGAATGAAGCACTCTGATTGGCCCCGTAAAAGGTGAACCGATTACAAGATGACAGCCACATTTAACGCTCTTAGTCTCTGATTGGTCACAGGGGCAGCAGGTGGTTGGGAAGTAGTATGAAACTGATATCCTTTTAAAAGGATCTTTAATTCCCAATAAAGTTAGAGTATCACTTCCCCAGACTGCTACCACCTACAAAATCAGAGATTGCATGAAAAGTACTCAGGAGATCTCGCGTACTACCCATGACGAAGTAACATGGTCAGACCTCGGCCCTCTGCACAAAACATCTGAGATCCTATGCCAACACCAGGTCTCCTTTGTTCATTGAATGCCTTACGATTCATCCGAAGCTTATATATCTTGACACGCGACTGTTCCATTCAAGCCCCAAGCTGGGGAAAACTATTTTGGACTGTGATCTGGGATCCCTTCTAGCAGATCAACTCGACACGTGTACAATTGGACTCCTCCAACGAGGCTAGAACCTTGATGGCAATCCAGACCTTGGAGCCATGCACGTCGAACAGCCTTGAGCCGTAGTATCACGATTGTTGGATTTGTGCTAAGGATATATCCCTAAATATCTGTAACTATCTATCATATTATGATATTATAGAACTCATAACTGTCTCAGACTGCTAAGTAGCTTCCATATCAAAGTTCTTAAATTATAGGAATTTACCCCTACAATAATGGGATGGCAATCCCTGCTAGGATACAAATCCTAAATACTTGCATTCAATAAGGATTGCATTACAATTCTACACATGCTCTATAAAATATCAGGCTAAGTAACCTTAAACAGGTATCAATAAATTACTCACCGCAAAATATCCTACTTGTGCACAGCCTGACTTGACGTTGGAGTCCCTTTACAAGTACCCACCCCCTGTCTCAACATGCTCAGTTGCTATTGCTTGAGGTGGAAACCACCACAACGTGCCTATCTCAGGTACCCTCTGAATCCACTTCATAGCAACAAAAGCATATGCACTTGAAAATACCATACATGTCTTCACGTCAACTACGCCATAATGCACCATCATGCATAACTCCTAATCTAATACGAATTCAACCTCTCAAAAAAATACACCTATCTCTCCCACTAATATGCCACATGTACCAACATCCAACACCATGAATGTCTCTCCATCAAATACAACTTCCCACCCTTATAACAACACTCTTATACCTTTCCATCAAATTTTCCATCTATACCGGTAAACTTCATCGATCTTCTCATGACACCTAATGTGCATGCACCATCTCATTTTGACAACGCATTACCATCGTCACACGTTCTCCCTTCACGGCCCATAGCCCATTCCGTGCATAACATACACAAGCCCAATAAAAAGTTCCTCCTCACCATTAAACACCCTATTCTATCCACCCTTGAACCATTGTCTGTGTCATAGGAAATGCAATCTCCTCATTGACGAGTTGTAATAAACTCTGAATTTAATGCTCTTCTTGAGCAAGGGACATGGCAACTAGTTCCTAAACATGAGGCTTATAATGTTATTGGTTGTAAGTGGGTTTATAGAACTAAAAGAAAGCCGGATAGTTCTATTTCCAGATACATAGATCAATTTATAGCCAAAGGATTCCACCAAAGACCAGGGTTGGACTATTCTTAAATATTTAGTCCTATGATTAAACCAACCACTGTGCACTTGGTGCTCTCACTTGCTCTAAAAAATAGGTGGTCCATTTGACAATTGGATGTCAATAATGTGTTTTTACATGGTCATATTCATGAATAAGTCTTTATGACTCAACATCCAAGCTTCACCAATAAAGAATTTCCCAACCATGTGTGCTCTCATAAGAAATCTATCTATGGGCTTAAGAAAGCACCTAGAAAATTATTCTCCTTTTTGTTCTCATATGGTTTTATTGCTTCAAATCTAATCCCTCACTATTTGTTCTCAACCATAATAATATTTTGTGAGTCTATATTGATGATACTCTCATTACAGACAATTCTATATGTTTTGAATAAAAGACTTGGGATCGGTTCACTTTTTTTCTAGGTATTGAAGTCATTCCTACTCAATAAGGTCTATTTCATAGCCAACACAAATACATAAGAGACATTCTTGAGAGGACTCATATGACAGAAGCCAAAGCAATCCAAACTTCACTTTCAATTAATACTTCTCTTTCCTTATATGATGGAACAGTTGCCATGGATTCTACAGAATATAGACGTATCATAAATTTGTTATAGTACCTCTCTATGACAAGACCAGCCATAGTCTGTCCTATCAACAAACTTGCACAAGTCATGCATAAGCCTATGATAACACACACGAAAGCTCTCGAGCATCTTGTAAGATATCTCAAAGCAACTATCTTTTATGGCCTACACCTTCAGAGTCATGGGAGCTCATCTCTTTATGCTTTAAGTGTTGAAAATTCAAGTGTGAGTATTGAAGTCCTACACTGGTAAAGAATGGGTTAAGTGAAGAGTATATAAGTGGGATGACCCATAGACTCATTGCCTTAAGGTTTCGGGTCAAGATATGATGTCAGACCTATCATTGTTACCTTAAAGTTAAAGAGTATCGATATGACATGTATAGAAACTAATCAATAATTAAGATTTACGATGTAGAATTACCTTATACCAAAGAGAAATCACATTTTTTGATGAGACACCATGAGAGAAAAATAATCAAGAATCATTGTTGTCATAAATGAGAGAAATTACTTTCATTTCTTATATGCACAAAAACTCTTGTGGCCTCAATGGGGCAATCACAATACATATAGGATGAGAATATACGTCTTTTCTTGTGTTTACAATATGGGTTAGCCTATCCATCATAGAAAAACCATGCACAAGGCCCATGTAACACCTTCCTTAGGGCATTACATTTTCAAACCAACTACTTTTAATTCTTTACCCAAGTAATAAAATATTTTATATTATTTTAGTACGATTTTCAAAATTTCTTTTTGTGGATAACACAAACTTATCGAATTATGGAAACACAAAACACAAACTGAATAATATACATCTTATTTATATAACATAGATTAGTAACAACTTAAATACATAAAGCTTACGCACACCAAATAGCTTATATAGCTACCATATAAAGATTGAACCTAACCCAAGTCCAAAAACTTGATGAGTAGGGTCCTGAACCCGATCTTCCCCTAGATCCTCTTCGGGATCCCTAACGGACAAATTCCCTAGTCTGGACATATCACTATGGACGGGAGTCCGAGCGGTCGACTCATCGGAGTCTTCACTAGAAGCGTTATAACGATTACTCCATAAGTCTCTAATAGGCATAAAGAACTCCAAATGCACAACAACATTTACAGAAAACGTAGCAACCCCATGTTGGGTCCTACTCCAAAGCAAAGTAACTTCTCCAACATACTGAATGTGCCCCGTGTCCCAATGGACATGCCACGCTTCGTTGCCCCCATGAAACTGTAGTCTAACAAAATTCTGAAGATTCTGCCTTGCCGCCATCACAGTCTTCTCAAAACATAAATATAGAACAGAACAATACAATAAAGAGGTGAGATCTCGTACATCAATACCATCATGGCAGCAAAGAAACAATAATGACAATAATGTCATTCATACAAAGCAATATCACAGAATAACAGATATAATCATGTTATCAACTAACAGATAATTTAACAATATATGAACACAAATCATACAACAAAAATAAATATACTGACTAAGCCACAACAATATGTACACTGACCATGCACATGCATAATGTGTATACTGACCATCCTTAGGCACAATGCACCCATTTCCTACTCTATGGAGCTAAACACAGTTTCGGAGAGAATGATCCAAAAGATATGTCTGTATGTCGGCCGCCTCAGACTAAGCGCTATAATTTCTCAATGTGTACATCAAGCATTATACAAGACATTCTATGCCAGATTGGGAATAGGAATAGTATTTTCATCGAGATCGTCGGTACATTTGCATCGGCTGCCACGGCACAATAGCGCTATTCAACTGGCCTCATGTGGAATTTCGTGCCCCGATGCCACTAAGATCCATTATAGACCTTCACTATGCAATTGGTGCCCGTACTAGGGTGTAATTCAACTCTTAGGCTGACAAATAATGCATGACCAATGATGCAATGCATTCTCTCAAGCCATTACCGACTATAACCATACGTTAATATATATATTCGGGTCCAATACATTAGCCCGATAGCAAATTACTATATTTCTCAATCACATAACATTTTTACCACATTTTCAAAATTGCGTAACACTTTTGTTATGTTTTCAAATCACGTAATAGTTTTTCAATGTTTTTTCAATCGCGTAAAGATTTTAAAACATTTTCTTAATCACATAGTTAAAAATCATCATTTTTAAATCGCATAAGAGTTTTTCTACGTATTTTCAATCACGTAAAATATTTTATTAATATTCTAAACTCAATTTAAAACTTTTCTCATTTAATATATAGATTGGACTTTTATTCCAACATTTTCTCATTAATCCATCTCTAATTAATATTTCTAAATATTTTTTCACAAAAACTTAGATTTATTTTCAGTAAATCAAGATATCTCAGAAATTTTTCTCCATTACTCTCATTAAATAAAATACTTTAATTTCAAAACATCATTCTAACTCTATTTCTACACTTAAGGTCAAAAATCACTCTTTGTTCATTACTCTAAATAAAAACTTTCTTAAATAAAGTATTTTAAATTCCATACCATCCTTAAAAATTATTTCCATTGACATAGCTGAAAATCATTGCTTCTTAAATTATAAAAATTGTGTTTATCTTCTCTTTAACTTCTAAATTCTTTAATCCTAATTTAGTCCCCTAATCATCTAAGTAACATTTTCTAACATTCTTTCCAAAACTTTTATTATGAAAAACCTTTTCCATTTACCTTACTAAGAATCCTCTTAAGTAAAATACTTCAAGTTTCTCTTTACTTCTCAATTCTATTTTCCACATCATGGCCAAAAATAATTCTTTTGATTAATGATAAAACTTATTCATTTTCATTTCTATTTTATAATACCTTAATTAAATTCCTTATCATTTAATCATCTAAATTAACAATTTATAAATCATTCTTGCATAGGTTCACCCTTTTGAGGGCATGGAGGTCGTGAGCCTCTATGGTCTTTGGAACCAAAAATCTTTTTCCTTTCAAGCACAATTTATAGCATACGGCATAGATTTAAGCATCATAATCATACCATAACAAGTTCATGCATAATATCAAAGCAATAAAATCACATAAAACATATAACACAAACTAGAAAATTACACAAACAAGGTGGATAAATCCTCACATGGATTTATCACCCACAAATAAATTCGTTCTTCACCACCATAAGTGGTTGATGAGGTTAATCTCCCTCTTACCTAAGATGTAGCCTCCTTGCTCCTAGTAGGATCCTTTGTAACACCCCAACTTTTGGGATAATTAATATATTGTCTTGAATTGTACTGTTTTGTGAATTCTGTGAGCAGTAAATTAAATTTGACTGTTTCGTGAGTGTATTTGATTATTGTGTGTGATTTGCTCCGAGCCAAGGAAATAATAATTTTCTGACCGAAAAAATTTTATTTTAATTAATTGGAGTTGAGGGATCTTACTAAACTCAATTCTGATTGATATATATATTAATCTTGTAATTTTTAGGATTTAACTGTGTAATAAAATAATTTTATATTATTATAATATTATTTTATATTACAAGACCTCTTGTCTCAAAAATAATAGAAATCTGCTTCAAAATGATCACAGATCTTTAAAAGTCTGTGGGACCCGCATTTAGGAAAAATAGTCAATGATTCTGACTGGACAAATTCTAAACTAATGGGAGCAAGTCAATGAAAGTGGCTTGACTATTTTGAACCAATAGGAATAGGTCAACGAAAGGAGCATGGACTTTAATTTGGACTGTTGGATGGAAACTTAGTTAAGAAGCCTTTGATTTCAACCGTTGATCAAATCAATGGTGAGATTAGAATTCAAATTTTATGACTAATCAATATCTACCTTAGATTACATCTAGGGCTAGGAATTAAAGATGAAACCAATGGTTAGGATTAAGTCAAACATAGTGGCTTGAATTTGATTAGTAGCTAATTAAATCTAATTTGGTTAATCTAAGGATCTAATTAATAAGCTAAGTAAACTAATTAATTAATCTTCATGAACAATTGTAATGTAACACCCTGAATTTTTCTAACTTTAAGATAAATGATAATTGCGTCCCCAATATACTGTTTTGTAATTTCTATGAGTAGTAAACTGAATTTGACTGTTTCGTGAGTGTATTTGATTGTTGTATGTGATTTGCTCCGAGTCAGGAAAATAAAAATTTTTTGGCCGGAAAAATATTATTTTAATTAATTAGAGCTGGGGGATCTTACTAAACCCAGTTCTGATTGATATATATATTAGTTTCGTAATTTTTAGGATTTAACTGTGCAATAAAAAAATTTATATTATTATAATATTATTTTATTTTACAATACCTACTGTCTCAAAAATAGTAAAAAACTGTTTAAAAATGATCACGGGTCTTTAAAAAGATTGTGGGACCCACGTGTAGTAAAGCAGTCAATGATTTTGACCGTAGAAATTTCTAAGCTTAGATGAATGGTTAGGATTCAAGCTTGGTGAGCAAGCTTAGATGAATGGTTAGGATTCAAGCTTGGTGAGCAAGCTTAGGTGAATGGCTAGGATGTAAACTTGGTGAGCAAGTTTTGATCATGGCCATAGATCTAATCAATGGATAGAAATTAGAGATGAAATCAATGGTTAGGATTAAGTCAAAAGATGTAGGCTTGACTTTGGGTTAGTAGCTAATTAAGCTTAATTTGACAAGCTTAATTACCTAATTAGCAAACTAATTAAACAAGCTTAGTTAGTAAGTAATTATAATCTAACTAATAATTAGATGTGCTAATATTGTTTAAAAAATTATAAAACATGTAATTATATGTTCAATTAATTAGTTATATAATTAGATAATTAATTAAGATTAGTTAAGAAATTAAACCTAATTAATTAGCTACCTAATTAGCAACTAATTAACCTTGAATTAAAACAAAATGAAGCCACTAATTGGCCTTGGGCCACACGGTTTAGCAGCAGAATTTGGAGGCTTGGAGGACAAGTTTACAAGGCTTCTTGAGTACTCCAACAAGATCTCATCTTAGCCATTGAATGGATGGATGGCTAGGATGATTTCCATGCAAAATTCAATCATTTAGCCTCACTCAAAGTCCACTCACTAGCAGCAAAGACTTGGTTAGGCATTCTTCACTTTTATTTTCACCAATATTACGTAAAAGCCTTCCATTTTCTCTCCCAAAAATACCAAGACTCCATGTGCCTTTCTTCTTTCATTTTCTTCTCTCTATTCGGCCAAGCTCTTCAATATACCATCCACTCACTTAAAAATTTTCCTTCTTTGTTTTTCTAACTCTAAACATCCTACCCAAACTCATCTCTAGTTGGAGGTTTTTGCAAATTCCATCATTTGCAAGCTTGAATGTTCATTTTGAAGTTTCTTCCTTAAAGGTAAAACTCATTGTTTTTCCTTTCTATTTTCATTTTTAAGTTTCCAAGCCATGATTGATCCATGGTATGGTTTTCTTTTCTAGTAGTAACTCTTAGAAAATTTTATTTATTTTCTTAGGTATTTGAAGGAGCTAAAAACCAAAATTCCAAGGAAGGATAAAAGAAGAATTTTCTTCATTTTAAGGTAAGAGGAAGACTATAACCTAATTATTCTTGAGTGGTAGTAAGAAAATGGAATTTTGTGTGTTGTAGAATCCATAAGGATTCTTTTATATGTTGATTGTAATGATTTTTCATGCCTATTTGGTATTGTTAAGTTGACTTGCTAGTGTTTATAATGTTGTAAATATTAGTGTGATGCTAGAGATGCATGAGTATTCCAAGGAATACAACACCCTAGGATTCATCATAACCCGAAAAGTGGATTTTGGATGTTTTTAAATTAATTTCAAAGAGTGTTTAAGGGTATTTAATGGAATTAATAATGTTTAAATGTTGTTCGTATTTACATTAATGCAAAAATATTTTACGATTACTTGAAAAATATTTTAAGCGCTTTTAAACTATTTAATAAATTTTTCTCGTTAGAAAAATAAACCCTTATTTAAGGAAAATATCGGGATTTTAAAAACGCAATAAAAATTTTGCACGATTGATGAGAACAGTAAATTTTACTGTTGGGCCAAAATGGTGGACCCGGATATGTGGAAAATATATTGCGCCAAGTGGGAGCGTACTGTGTTTTGAGATTTGTGCCACTGAGGGCATTTACATAATTATTGTTGCCATTGAGGGCATTTTCATAAATAATGAGGGTTTGATGGCGTTTTTGTAAATAATTGAGAATTGATGACATTTCTGTAATTATTTGAGACTTGAAGACATTTTGGTAATTATTGTTTTGTTCATGCACTGAGTCGTGCCAATTTACGAATTGGTGATTTGATTGACGAGATGAATAACATCGTGTTGTCGATGTGATAAGCGTAGTGGGTTCATTTCTGATATGGACTTGTAGGCATTGGTGTGCATTACTCCATATGTGGACAGGAGGTAGCTCCTTCTGGGCCGTGGTACGTGGTAACACACTAGTGTTCTCGACAAGCACTATACTTAATCGAGATTTGAGAGGACTATTTTAACTTCCTGTAGTTACACGATGTTTTGACTGTGTACTACGCCATGGTGTTTTAGTGGGCTATAGACACAAAGTGTTGACAATGCAATAGCAATCACAATAATCAGTTATAGACACAAAGTGCTGACAGTGCAATAGCTGGTCGGGGTAGCCAAGCTATAGACATAAAGTGCTGACAGTGCAATAGCTGGTCGGGGTAGTCAAGCTATAGACACAAAGGGTGGACAGTGCAATAGCTAACTGGGCAGTACTATTAGAACTTTCAAATCATTCTCTCTGATATCGTTGTGTGTGTTATAGCTCCATGGAGTAGGAATGAGTTATTTTATGGTTTTGGCATATTATCGTGTATCTATAATTTATTGTGATGGATTCTATTCTTTTTCACAATTAGTTATTGTTAATGTTTATTATCTGTGCTGATATTAACTGCTATTCTCGTTGCATTGTCGTTTTCTTATGCGCCACACTTGTGATATATTGGGTTGTCTTACCTCTGTGTTGTTGTATGTGTTGTTTGTATTATTGTGTTATATATATATAGACGGAAATGAAGAGATTGAAGGACAAGTATTAGGCAATGAATACCATATAGAGGAGGAGCCACAATCTACAGATTTCCAGTCTGAGTATTTGGAGCCTTCAGACCATCCGTACCGGTTGAATTGACTCAAAGAAGATGACTACGCCAGATTCTTAGGTTTTGTAAGAATAGAGTTCCATAGAGGAATAGAAGGCTGGCGTACTCGTGAAGAAAGCAATAGTGTAGTGTATACGGGAATTATTACTTTATCTTTGCGTCCTAATATGATGCTTGATCCTGTAGTTACTTTTGACTTGTATGTACAGTTAGAGTTGCCTTTGGAGATCCGACGTCATTGGAATGGACTTTTCCATGTTCCTAATGAAAATAGTGTAGTGTCTACATCTCGGACTCAGTTCGTAGAACACTCGTATCTCTGTTCGTAGAACTGCTGTGAGACATCCTGGTTATCTGTCACTTGAGGAGTTATCTAGGGATGATTTCCCAGTGAACTAGATATCCATGATGTGCACTTGGGCACTTTTTGCTTTTCGATGTCGTACTGTATATAAAACTTATGTTTTGTCTTTTGGCAGTAGTTGTAAATGTTTTGGTATGTATTTTCTTTAGTTGTAAATTATTTGTAAATTATTAGTATAACTGATGACAACAAAACCATATGTAAATTATATGTTAGTTTTTTTTTTATATGTGTTTGTTGTATGTATGTAGATAATGCACAAATGAAATATACAAGTGAATTAATATGTACGTTAACGCTGTATAGGTGAGGTGATATGGTGTAATTTATACGTTTTATAAACAAAATATACGTACTAATTATAATATTTATTTTATAACTTGAATAGTATTTATTATCTTTATTTTATTTTACCTTAAAATGTGACATCCTTAAGGGTGTTACATGTAACAATTTGAACTTCTGCCCATATCCGTCGAATTTGAACTATATCCATCGAATTTGAACCATATCTGTCAAATTTGAACCATACCCATCGAATTTGAACTTTTGCCCAAATTCTTCGAATTTGATCTTCTGATTATTTGGTACCATGTCAATATCCGTTGAGTGAGGATGCTAATACCCGTTGAGTTAGAATGTCAATATTCGTCGAGTTAGAATGTCGATGTCCGTCGAGTTGGAATTTCTAACCATTCAGTAGAGAAACTTCTCTAATGTCAAAATTCGTCGGATTAGAATTTCCAACCATATAGAATTTTTGTCGGTTCAACACTTGGAAGGTTTCTCCAACATCAACACCCGTTCATCGAATTAAGATTTTTGCTGACCTTCTAGTATATTCAATAGTTTTTGATCTTCATTCGACAGAATTTTCATTCGATAGAACTTTACTTTTAGCCATTCTTGTGAAATCATGTTCTCCCATCTTACATCATTCTGTCGTGTAATTGTTCGTCGAAAGCTACTTAATTAGCAAGTAATTAGACTTGAATTCAAAGCAAATTTAGTCCCTAAATGCCCTTGAGTCCCACGGTTTTGCAGCAGCTTGGGGAGGCTTCTACATGGTTCTTGAACCATCCTGCAAGCACACTAGGTGGCCAAATGGTGACATAAGCCATGTGCACCTAAATTGGATATTTGTTCATGTAAATCTCTTTATTTTTCTTACCACACCTACACGGCAGCCCCCTCTCTTTTTCACTCTCGATATTCATTTTAACTTTTACCGAAATCAAAGCTTTCTATTCTCTCCAAAAACACCAAGAACCCATGCACACTTTTTCTTCCATTTCTTTCTCTCTATTCGGCCAAACACCCAAACCCTACCACCAATCTTCTATAATTTTACCTTTTAGCTTTTCTAAAACCCAAATCATATTCTAAACACTTTTCATTCACAAAGTTTTGCCAAAAAACTACTCTATCTAGTTCAAAATCTAACCTTTTGCTTACTTTCTTAAGAGTAAGTTTTGATTCTATGGTTCAAAGTTAATTTTAATTTTTCTAACCATGATTGTTCTATGGTTTTTCAATATTGAACCTTGTATGTGTTTTAACTAATTGTTTAAGAATTTTAGGGATTTGTTTGGGAGGTTGTACGAAATTTCAAGGAAAGGAGGAAAACTAACCGATTAATTGTCTTCAAGAGGTAAGAGGGAGATTTAATCTCATCAACCCTAAGTGGTGATGAGAAAATGGATTTGTTTTTGTGTAAAGAATCCATAAGGATTCGGTTTGTATGGTTTTTATTATTTTTGTGATTGTTTAAATGCTTTCGTAATTGTGATTGATTTAATTGCCATGCATGCTTATAGTTTTTAATTATTGATTTTAATTGCTATGCATGTTTATAGCTTTAAAATATATTGTATGCATATTGTATGTGATTATATAATTGCATGTGTTTATAATTGTATAATTATTAAAGTAGGATGTGAATAACATGTAACAATTTGCATGAGTGTTCCAAAGAACACAGAATGAGGCTCACGGCCTTACATCAAACTGAGAACCAAAATGTTCTCAACAATTTTCTAAATCAATGATTTAATGAATCTAGGTAAAATAATAAGTTTAAGAATGATTTTGATTAATTATGGCCAACATGCCATTTAGTGTATAATTGAATGCCATTTTATTTTCGAGTTTTGGCCAACATGCCATTTTATTTTCTAAGATAGGTTAGATAATGGATTTATAAAAATAAACTGATTCCAATGAATCTTTGAAAACAAAAGGAATAAATTCAGTTCTAGAATTCTAACTTAGCAGAATTTAGTTTAAGAAAGAATTGGACTCAGACGCTTGAAAAATACTAACATAAAGCTCATTTTATGAATTTTGAAGCGCGTTAGCAAGTTTCAAAGCGTAATTATTGGGTAAAAATAAAATGAACTACATTTAGTGAAAAACATCAAAAATACCTTATACTGATTTTATAGGCAAAATGCTGCCAAAATTTACTAAAATCAAGCGAATAAAATGAAAAGATTCCATACTATATTTATAACACA
Organism: Ormosia semicastrata; assembly: GCA_029884595.1. Lineage (NCBI taxonomy): Eukaryota > Viridiplantae > Streptophyta > Magnoliopsida > Fabales > Fabaceae > Ormosia > Ormosia semicastrata. The sequence continues at coordinate 34,026,310 of JAQQTO010000047.1, read as the reverse complement.
AGGAAAATACCTATGTAGTTTAAAAGTACTAGATATAGTTTTACACATATTTAAAATGGTAATTTTAAGCTATTCGGTTAAGAAAACAAATTAAAAATCTTACGCGATTGAGAAAATGATTTAAAAAAATTATGTGATGTTTAAAAATGTCAAAATATATTTACGCAATTTTAAAATGTTTGTGAAAATAATGAGATTGTGAAAACACGATAAAATTCCTATGCGATTGAACGATACAGTGAGTTTTATTGTCGGGCCAAAGTGGTGGACCCGGACATGTTGTGGTGTAGTACTGTTAAGTGGGACATACTATACTTTGGTATTTTGTGACTAAGGGTAATTTCGTAATTATGGTACAATTTGGATAATAAGGGTATTTTTGTAATTTTTAGATCATGTTTAGAGTGTTATGTCAATTTGATTGATAATTGGCAATTGATTGATGAGGCGAATTACATTGTGTTTTGGTGTGATAAACATAGTGTGGTTCATTTATGAACTTGGAGGTATTAGTGTGCGGAGAATTCCACATGGGGACAGTAGGTTGCTCCTCTGGGCCGTGGTAACGGGCAACACACTAATGATCTTAACAAGCACTATTCTTAATCTGGATCTTAAGGAGACTATTATATACTATGCCTGTAGTGCACAGTGTATTGACTGTGTACTACTACACGATGTTTGGACTGTGAACTATAGACACGATGTTTGACAGTGCAATAGTTTGGTTGGGCAGCCATAAAGTATTATTAGTTTCTATTCGGATCATTCTCTCAGATATCCGTGTTTAGCTCCATGGAGTAGGAACGAGTCGGTGTGTGTTCATGCATCATTTACATTTTACTGCTTACCATAATCTGTGATGAAATGTATGATTTATTGCTTTCCAATAATGCATGTGATATAATGATAAGTATTACTTTGTTAAAAATTATGCATGATATATTAGTATGTACTGTTGTGATAATTGTTTTGTACTGTCATTTTCTTTATTGTCATGCGGGTAGTGGTGTAGATTGTCTCACCTCTCTATATGTTTTCTCAATATTATTATATTATTTTCGTAAAGAGTTGGAGGAAGAAGAGGATCAGCCTCTTGAAATAGAGTATCCGGACGAGCGATAGCCGGGCGAGCTATACGAATAAGAGGAGCCAATGTTACCAAGTGGCTTCCAGTACTCAAGAGGGGGGTGAATTGAGTATAAAACTTTTTTGCAAACCTTTTAAATAAAATATAAATATTAAAACTTAATAAATAAATGCACAGAAGGAATGAGACGAAGAGAAGAACAGCAGAAAATAAATGTGCGATAAAATAAATTGCATAAAATAAAGAGATAAAGAGAAGAAGAGCAGGCACGATATTTATCCTGGTTCGACCACTAACCCACTTGTGGTCTACGTCTAGTACTCGAAAGTCGAGATTTTTCACTAAGTATACAAGCTTCAATAGGTGCTTGCTACCATTACAAAATAGAGCACTTTTCGCACACAGGGACACTCTACCCTTGTGCTAAAGTCTCAGCCTGCAGGGATACCTCACCCTTATACAAACCTTGAGGGATACCTTACCCTCGATACAGAATATCAGAAAATAGATGAAGAGAAACTCTCACTCAGAGTAAGTAATACAAATTGAGGTGCTAATGGAGCTCTCACAGAAATATCTCAAAGTTTTTAATCAAGAAGAGCGTAGAAAATAGTTTTCACAAAACAGAGTAATCAGAAAATATATTAGAGTTATGGGCAAAGAAAAACGTGACCCAAGCTTGCTATTTATAGGGAAAAATGCGGAGATAGTCGTTTAGGTATAATTAATATCATTTAAAACAAATTAACCAAATTCAAAGCTTTTGAAAGTTTCCATATCAGACTCTGTATTCAAACGTGTTTATTCGAATAACTAAACAGGTTATTCGAATAATACTGTTCCTAAAACTAATTTAAAAGCTCGTCTGAAATGGGTTATTCGAATAACCAATGTGTTATTCGAATAACTCTGTTAAAACCAGAGTTCTGGAAGATGAAGGGTTATTCGAATAACAGCTAACCTATTCGAATAACATAGTTTAAAAGAAGTTCAGACAAACAGGTTTATTTGAATAACGTATGAGTTATTCGAATAACTCACTTAAAACATAGTTCTGAAAAACTTCATTTATTCGAATAAAGGATGGTTATTCGAATAGCCACTTAAAAAAATAGAGTTTTGGAAAACCTTAGTTATTCGAATAACGGGATAGTTATTCGAATAGCCACTTTAAGAAACAGATCCTTGTGAAGGCATTGATTCGAATAGGCTAAGCTCTATTCGAATAACTCAGTTCAAAAATCGTTTTGACAAAGATGTTTTCAAAGATACTAAGTTTAAAAACAAGTTTTATCTTTTCTTTCAAAAATAAAGAGATATCAAAGTGAGCTCCGTACAATAGATCCTAAGTCCTAATGCTAATCAAATATAAACTTGGACTTGGTCTAATTATCATCTTCATTTATTCTTCACGTTTGTTATCATCAAAACAAGTCTTCAAAGGTATGCATCAAAACACATTCTCCCCCTTTTCGATGATGACAAACTATCAATGAGACTATCAATGAGAAAAGTATTAGTGCATATAATTGGAATTTACAAAGAGGTATAAAAGCTTACTCCCCCTCTTTAATTATAAGAGGTAATATATATCAGATATGTGTGCAGCTCCCCCTTTCAATTTGAATCCAATCTTATTTCAAATTTACCTGCCTTTTCTCAATTAAAGTTAAATGATCAAATATTTCTCCCCCTTTTGTCATGAGCAAAAAGGAGAGGTAAGTCCCATAAACATATATAAGAATGCATAAAAAGAAATGTACTCATAGCAATAGATCAACAGGAAATTTTATTTATGCATTAATAACAAAGAGAGTCAATTACACAAGCCAGAAAGAAATAACATGAAGCCAAATACAGATAGCCTAAGAACTAAAGTTCCTAGAAGTAAGTATCCGGAGGTGGTGGTGAAGAATCTGGTGCAGGAGCAGGTGAAGCAGATCGGAGGGCAGCAACCTCACGTTCAACGCCTTCTATTCTATCAAACAGAATAGAGAAGGTATGTTCCATGTAAGCTCGGTTATCTTGCAAGGTAGCCATGATCTATTCCAAAGTTATAGGAGCAGGGGCAGCAACAGGTACATCAGCAGGAGCAGCAGGGGCGTCAGCAGGGGCATCAGCAGGGTCAAGCTCATCCTCAGCGACCTCATCTTGGTACACCCAGCCTTCATCGATTTGGATCATCTTCATTTTCCATAAGGTGTGAGCGCCAAATACGTTGTGGTGAGTCACAGCAATGGCTCGCTCAGTCTCCAAGACCTGAGGATACTTGCTCAGCAAGGTAGTGACAAGAATGCCATAAGGCAAGTCAAATTTCTCCTTACCCTTGGCCCTCATCATGTGCCTCATGATGAACACAGGCCAGTTGATCTGATGGCCATTCTTCAGAAACCACAGCATGAAGACACCTTCCTCGCTGAGGTAGGCGTAGTTACCACCGTGAGGAGCCAGGATGTGAGCAAAGGCGTAATGTAGAAGCCTATCTTGGCTCTTCAGCATTCCACCCTTGAGACCCTTGTCAGGCAGGGCTAGACCAGGCTTCAGCAAGTCTTCAACTGCCTGAAGCTTGTTGAAATCTTCAAGGAAGGGCGTGTCACCATCTTCAACAAAGGCACCAGAGGACTGCAGCCAGAACAGAGTCAACCAGTCCAGCGGTGTGATCACAATATTCTGATCACATACCTCGAAGAGAAGATTCTGGCCATCAAAAGCCAGATTGCAGAAGAACATCTTCACCAGAGCTGGATAGATGGTGGCCCGGTGAGAGCAAAGCTGAAGAACTCCCTGGTTTTGTAGTAGGGTTAGAAAGTCGAAGCCGCGATGCTGCTGGAAGAAAGAGAGGTCCAGGTACTTGGGTTGAACCAAGTTTCGCTCCCAGAAGTGCAAGATGAAGCGTGCACGATGCTCTTCGTTGGAGGATAGCCTTCTCAGATCAAGAGGGTTGGAGCCTGGAGCATTCTTCGTGCGTGGACGCTTGCTGGAGGAGGAGGCCATGGTGGAAGAAGGTGAGAGAGAGTGAAAACGTAGGGGTGAAAAGGTTTTAGGAGGCAGGAGCAAATGAGGCTTGAAGAGCAGAGAAGATGGAGGGTGAAAAAATGTTTTGGGCGCGCAGGGGTTATTTAAAGAAACCTCGTGTTTATTCGAATAACTATGGGTTTATTCGAATAAACTGTGCTGGAAAGCAAAGGACAGGCGCACAGGAAACTGAAAAGGTGTTACAGCTAGGGTTTATTCGAATGAGGGGGTATTCTATTCGAATAGACAACCTAGGAAAGCCAAGCGTTTTGGCTAGCTGACATGGTTTATTCGAATAACTATGGGAGTTATTCGAATAGACTGAGGCCAATCAGTCAACACTGATAGAAATAGGTTCAGGTTATTCGAATAACCTGAGGATTATTCGAATAAGCAGAGGGCAGAAAGAAACACTGATAAACGAAGGCTTCTGGTTATTCGAATAGGGAGGGTGTTATTCGAATATACAGAGGCCAAGAACAGAACCTGATAAAACAAGGTTTCAGGTTATTCAAATAAAGAGGGACTTATTCGAATAGATAGAGTAGAAAAACAAATAGGTTTTAACAGAGGAATCAGTTTATTCGAATAAAATCGATGTTTAACACACATTTTTAACAGGCAGTAATGAGGTTTATTCGAATAAAGGTTTGTTTATTCGAATAAATCTAACAAAGAAGCACAGAAAAACATACGTTCATGAAATTTAAAGCATATATCCATGTGATAATATTCAGTAAAAAAACATGCAATTATGTGTTGGATTGATCAATTATGCCTAATTCTCCTCGAATATAAAAGAATGCTTCTTTTGCTAAGGGTTTAGTGAAGATATTTGCAAGTTGCTTAGATGTTTCAACAAACTCAAGAATGCAATCTCCTTTTTGTACATGATCTCTGATAAAGTGATGTCTTATCTCTATATGCTTTATTCTGGAATGCAATATAGGATTCTTAGAGATATTTATTGCACTAGTGTTATCACATCTTATCGGGATGTGATCAAGCTGAAGACCGTAGTCTAAAAGTCATTACTTCATCCAAAGGATTTGAGCGCAACAACTCCCGGCTGTAACATATTCAGCCTCAGCGATAGACAAAGCCACACTATTTTGTTTCTTACTATGCCAAGAAACGAAAGAACTACCAAGCAAGTAGCATGTCCCACTAGTACTTTTTCTGTCCAATTTGCACCCAGCAAAATCAGAGTCAGAATAGCCTATTAGGCTACAAGAGGCACCCTTAGGGTACCACAAGCCCATTTGTGAAGTGCCTACTAGGTATTTCATTATTCGTTTAATAGCACTTAAGTGAGATTCCTTAGGGTTCGCCTGATATCTAACACACATGCATACACTAAACATTATATCTGGCCTACTAGCAGTAAGATAAAGGAGAGATCCAATCATACCTCTATATTTTGTTATTTCTACTGATTTACCTCCTTCATCTTTGTCCAAGTAGCAAGAAGTGCCCATCGGAGTGGCCATGTGTTTGGCGTTTTCCATTTCGAATCTCTTGAGCAATTCCTTGCAGTATTTGGTTTGGCTTATGAAAGTCCCTTTGTTCGTTTGTTTGATTTGAAGTCCGAGAAAGAAATTCAATTCTCCTATCATCGACATTTCAAATTCATTCTGCATAGACTAAGCAAATTCTTTACACAGGGATTCATTAGTAGCACCGAAGATAATATCATCCACATATATTTGCACAAGAAGAATGTCATGCTTTTTATTTTTAATAAAGAGGGTAGTGTCGACTTTTCCTCTTGAAAGCCCATTTTCTAAAAGGAACTTACTCAACCTTTCATACCAAGCTCTAGGAGCTTGCTCTAAACCATATAAAGCCTTTTTAAGTTTAAAAACATGGTTGGGTAGTTCATGATTTTCAAAACCTGGAGGTTGTTCAACGTATACCTCCTCTTGAATAAAACCATTTAGAAAAGCACTCTTGACATCCATTTGAAGTAATTTGAAATCCATGATGCAAGCATAAGCAAGTAACATTCTTATAGCTTTTAATCTAGCTACAGGTGCATAGGTTTCTTCATAATCTATTCCTTCTTCTTGATTATACCCTTTAGCAACCAATCTAGCTTTGTTTCTAGTTATTAAACCATTTTCATCAAGTTTGTTTCTAAAAGCCCATTTAGTTCCAATTATAGGGTGATTATTAGGTCTAGCAACTAATTCTCAAACTTGATTCCTTTCAAACTGATTTAATTTCTCATGCATAGCTAAAATCCAATGTTCATCATCAAAAGCTTTAATTAAATCCTTAGGTTCAATTTGAGAAACAAACGCTAGGTGATTACAAGTATTTCTAAGTGAGTTACGAGTACTTATACCTTTAGATACATCACCAATAATCTGATCAAGGGAGTGATATTTTGAAGTTCACCAATCTTTGGGAAGTTCCAAAGCTTGCGAATCTTCTTGTCTTTGTTTATCCTCTTGCTCCTTGATTTCTTTTTCTTTGCTATCCAAATGAGTTTCCACTAAGATCTCTGCAACATCATCAACAACAAGATCCTTTCTTGATCCATTTGGGTCAGTTTCATCAAATGCAACATGTATAGATTCTTCAATAGTCATAGTTCTTTTATTATATATGTGAAAAGCTTTATTATGATTTGAATAGCCAAGAAATATACCTTCATTAGACTTAGCATCAAACTTGCCTAAATTATCTTTTCCATTGTTTAAAACAAAACATTTACAACCAAAAATATGAAAGTGAGAGACATTTGACTTTCTTCCCTTATACAACTCATATGGGGTTTTCTTTAAAATAGGCCTTATAAGGGCCCGGTTCATTACATAACAAGCTGTACTTACAGCATCTGCCCAAAAGTATTTAGGAAGAGCAGCCTCATTAAGCATAGTTCTCGCCATTTCTTCTAAAGAACGGTTTTTCCTTTCTACAACTCCATTTTGTTGCGGAGTTCTAGGGGCAGAGAAATTATGATTAATGCCATGTTCATCACAGTAATTTTCAAAAACATTATTTTCAAATTCGCCACCGTGATCACTTCTTATAGAAGAGATTTGAAAACCTTTTTCATTTTGAATAACATTGGCAAGTCTTTTAAAAGCTAGAAATGCATCATTTTTATTTGCAAGAAATAAAGTCCATGTAAACCTAGAAAAATCATCCACAATCACTAAAGCATAGTAATTCCCACCAAAACTCATAGTTCTAGAAGGTCCAAATAGATCCATGTGCAAAAGTTGTAAAGGTCTAGTAGTTGAAACTATATTTTTTGCTTTAAAAGAGACCTTTATTTGTTTACCCTTTTGACATGCATCACATAACTTATCTTTTATAAAATTAAGCTTGGGTAGTCCAATTACTAGCTCTTTAGAGACCAACTTCTTTAAGTGGTCCATGTGAATGTGTGCAATTCTCCATAGCCATGAATCATCATTCTTACTTAAAAGGCATTTCGCATCATTTGAAGATATATCATCAAGACTAATCATATAGATGTTGTTTACTCTATGACCAATGAATTTAACATGCTTGTCATCTTTATCTTCAATTATGCAATAGTTTGAATCAAATATAATCTTATTTCCTTTATCATATAATTGGCTAATACTAAGCAAGTTATGTTTCAAGCCTTCAACAAGCAACACATTTTCAATGGAGGAGTTAGGGTTCTTACCGACTTTGCTGATTCCAAGGATTTTTTCTTTGTTATTATCGCCATAAGTGACGTGTCCATGATTCTTAGGAATAAGCACTATGAATTTTGAATCATCCCCGATCATGTGCTTGGAACAGCCGCTATCAAGATACCAATTTGAACTCCTAGCTTTCAAGTACACCTACAACACAAGTTTAGTTTTTAACTTTTGGTACCTAAACTTTCTTGGGTCCTTGTGTGTCAGTTTTGGGTATAGTACCCTTGGGAACCCAAACCATTTTTGTTCAAACTTTTGTATTTATGTTTTTCCTTGCATTACATGTTGAAGCACTATGTCCTTTTCTTCCACAGTAAAAACATTTAATAAAAGGGCTACTTGAGACACTAGAATGCACAAAGAAATTTTTGTAGAGTTTTGTTGATTTTTCGGGTTATAAGCTATCCCGGCTTTTTGAAAAACCACTCTTTGTCTTCTTAACAAAATATTTAAGTTATCCCTTCCAAAGGTGAATTTAGAAAGAGTATTCTTTAAGTCTTCAATTTCTTTTTCAAGCATATGACATGAAGAACAAGATGAAGAAGTAGAAGCATGTGGAGAATGATTTGTGCATGCATCAATGATTCCCAGAGTTTCATTTTTAATTTTCAATTCTTTTATTTCTTTATTTAAAACAAGAATTTGATTTTCTAAAGAAGAATTTGTTTTCTTAGAAGAAGAAATAATTTTTGTCAATTTTAACGATTCTTCATGTAATTCTTCAAAAGCGTCTTGTAACTCATCGTAAGAAGGTAATAAAGTAGTATTAGAACTTACCTCATTTTCGCTTTCTTCTTCTTCTCCTTTTGCCATGAGACATAGTTGAGCTTCCTCGCTATCTGAGCTGTCAGTTGAATCTATGTCGTTCTCATCCCATGCTATATAGGCTTTTCTTCCTTTCCTTTCCTTGAAGGGCTTCTTTTCAAATTTCTCCTTCTTCTTTTGGTAAACTGGACACTCCATTTTCATGTGACCAGGTTTGCCACATTCATAACAAGTTGGAGTCGATGAAGTTCCTTCGCCTTTGTAGTGAGTCTTTTTCGGAGGGAAGGGAGGTCTTCTTTGCGTTCCCTTTTTCCTGAGAAATTTACCAAACCTTTTAACCAACAAACTCAGATTTTCTTCACTTACCTCGATGTTCTCTGAGCTTTCTTCATTTTCCTCATCATCATTGTCGAATATTGATGAAGTGGCTTTAAGCGCTATCCCCTTTTTCTTTTTATCGTTCTCTTCGCTTTAGCTTAATCTGCTCAGTTCTAATTCGTGCTCATGAAGTTTTCCAAAGAGGGTAGCTAAAGTCATTGTGGACAAATCCCTTGATTCTGATATGGCTGTTACTTTGGGTTGCCAAATCCTGCTAAGACATCTCAAAACTTTGTTAATTGATAACACTGTATTTTATACATTTTGTAATCCTCTCACTAGGCTTCTTAAGGTTCAATTAGACTTAATTAAGTTAGTTTTGACACATTTTATGATTTTGAGCCGAATTGGACAATTAAATAAATTATTGCATAAATAAACCTTAATTATCTCTTTGGCAATGTTTAGTAAACTGGCTATAATTTGAGTTACAAATATCTGATTGATTTGATTTTGGTCTTGTAGGAAAGCTTAGACAATTCCCTACAACTTTGATGTTGAACACTTTTCCAGAATCGGACTCCTTGGAGGTGATATTGGGCTTTAAAGTCAAAATAGAGGAGCTGAAATCGGGTCTAAACACTCTGCAGTAATTGGTCCATATCTTGAGTTCTAGGAATGATTTTGGACTGAAACTAAAGCCATTTTAAAGCAAATATCCAGGTCTACAACTTTCATGAAGACCACTTCTCTTAAAAATGAAAAAATGATTGGACGCACGGCTGTGCATTTGCTCAATTATTAATTAGAAAAAAAAAAGAAAAAAAGAAAATACGTCACAAACTTAGCCACTAAGTTTTCACTGTAGCTACAGTGGCCAAATTTGCCTATATAAAGGCAATTGAAAAATTGAATTAGACATTCGGGGGAGGGGGAAACTCTGGGCATATTTCCAGAGGAGGAGAGGAGGAATTCCCTCCTCTCCTCAGTCTCCCTTCACTTTTCTTTTCTCTCTCTTTTTCTCTTTTTCTTTCTTTTAGTCTATGTGTAAATAAGTTCCAGTCTACTTGGGTTAAAGTGTGAAGCTCTTGGTAATAAAATAAGGTTAGATTTATTCCTCTCTTGTGCTTTAATGATTTATTTTTCTAGTATTCTTTATACGTATTATATTTTGATTCTAATAATTTAAAATCACGGGTGATAGACGGGAATACTCCATCCTTGTAAAGAGGAGTTCTTGATTTATTGTAGACAAGATTTTGGCACAGTGAATGCTTTAACCCATTTACAAGTGGTAGTAATAATTAAAGGAATCATAATATAATTACGTATATTATTTTAATGGACTTTTAACGTTGTATTTTCTGATTGGAACCTCCATGTTGCGAGGATTCTAATTAAGTTATAAAATGAATTAATCTTACTTTTCCTTTATTTACTAAGAGTGGATCTTTTTACCCAAGTAAATAATTTTTATCGTAGTAATAAAATATTTACTTCACCTTAATCTTCAACAATTCCCTGTGGATCGACCTCGGACTCACCGAGAAATTTATTACTTGAGACAACCTGCACTTGGGTTTGCAATGCAACAATTAAAAAGTGTGCATCATTAATCAAATCTTCGTTAGAAAAACTTTTGCCTAAAGATGCAAGATGATTAACTATGTGGGTGAACCTCTTTTGCATTTCTTGAATGCTTTCTCCTTGGTTCATTCTGAATAATTCATATTCACGAGTTAGAGAATTTATTCTCGACCTCTTAACTTCACTAGTACCCTCATGGGTAACTTGCAAAGTATCCCACGTTTCTTTAGCAGTTTTGCAATTTGAAATTCTAAAAAACTCATCATATCCCAAAGCAATAGTAATAATATTTTTGGCTTTTAAATTAAATTAAACTTTTCTTTTGTCTTCATCAGACCATTTATTTCGTGGTGTTTCGGTCCTTACGCCATCGACCTCATGTGTGGGTATAAAAGCGCCGTTTTCGACAGCATCCCAAACATCTAGATCAATAGCTTCGATGAATATTTTCATTCTTTCCTTCCAAAATGCGTAACCATCCCCATTGAAAAAGGGTGGTCAATTTATGGAAGATCCTTCTGAAAAATCATTTGAAGAAGTCATATTCTCTTGAAGCTGCTAAGCTCTTTATACAAGAGTCTAGCTCTGATACCACTTGTTACCAAGTGGCTTCCAGTACTCAAGAGGGGAGTGAATTGAGTATAAAACTTTTTCGCAAACCTTTTAAATAAAATATAAATATTAAAACTTAATAAATAATGCACAGAAGGAATGAGACGAAGAGAAGAACAGCAGAAAATAAATGTGCGATAAAATAAATTACATAAAATAAAGAGATAAAGAGAAGAAGAGCAGACACGATATTTATCCTGGTTTGACCACTAACCCACTTGTGGTCTACGTCCAGTCCTCGAAAGCCGAGATTTTTCACTAAGTATACAAGATTCAATAGGTGCTTGCTACCATTACAAAATAGAGCACTTTTCACACACAGGGACACTCTACCCTTGTGCTAAAGTCTCAACCTGCAGGGATACCTCACCCACGATACAGAATATCAGAAAATAGATAAAGAGAAACTCTCACTCAGAGTAAGTAATACAAATTGAGGTGCTAATGGAGCTCTCACAGAAATATCTCAAAGTTTTTAATCAAGAAGAGTGTAGAAAATAGTTTTCACAAAACAGAGTAATCAGAAAATATATCAGAGTTATGGGCAAAGAAAAACGTGACCCAAGCTTGCTATTTATAGGGAAAAACGCGGAGATAGCCATTTAGGTATAATTAATAGCATTTAAAACAAATTAACCGAATTCAAAGCTTTTGAAAGTTTCCATATCAGACTCCGTATTCAAACGTGTTTATTCGAATAACTAAACAGGTTAATCGAATAATACTGTTCCTGAAACTAATTTAAAAGCTCGTCTGAAATGGGTTATTCGAATAACCAATGTGTTATTCGAATAACTCTGTTAAAACCAGAGTTCTGAAAGACGAAGGGTTATTCGAATAACAACTAACCTATTCGAATAACATAGTTTAAAAGAAGTTCAGACAAACAGGTTTATTCGAATAACGTATGAGTTATTCGAATAACTCACTTAAAACATAGTTCTGAAAAACTTCATTTATTCGAATAAAGGATGGTTATTCGAATAGCCACTTAAAAAACAGAGTTCTGGAAAACCTTAGTTATTCGAATAACGGGATAGTTATTCGAATAGCCACTTTAAGAAACAGATCCTTGTGAAGGCATTTATTCGAATAGGCTAAGCTCTATTCGAATAACTCAGTTCAAAAACCGTTTTGACAAAGATGTTTTCAAAGATACTAAGTTTAAAAACAAGTTTTATCTTTTCTTTCAAAAACAAAGAGATATCAAAGTGAGCTCCGTACAATAGATCCTAAGTCCTAATGCTAATCAAATATAAACTTGGACTTGGTCTAATTATCATCTTCATTTATTCTTCACGTTTGTTATCATCAAAACAAGTCTTCAAAGGTATGCATCAAAACACAGCCAATAGATCATTCTCACCATCAAGACTGATCTTGAGATCATGGCATTGCCGGGATTTTTTGGATTTGTGAGACTTGAGTTTCACGGAGGTTCTGAAGCCTGGCGTTTGCGAGTGGATAGAGGGATAGTTGTATATGTGGGACGTCTGACAGTGTCCTTATGTAGAGAGTATAATGGAGATGTCATATTTACTACTATGTTATATTTACATCTAGAGTTGCCACTGACTCTTAGGCATTACTGGCAGGGAATATTCCATGCGCCTAGTGAGCTCAGTAGCGAGTCAACAGCCCGGACCCGTGTCCGTAGTGCTGTGAGATCTCCAAGATGTTAACTTTTCGATGGTCTTTCTGAGGATGATCCATCGGAGGGTTAGAAATCTGTGAGATGCACTTGGGCAATACTATGTCTTAGTTTTGTGTCAATTCTTTACTGCTTTGTTAAATACTTATAGTTGTAAATTATGTGTGTACTAAAGAAAAATCATATGTATATTATGGCGTGATTATACTTTGTTTAATTTCGTGTTCTGTGTTATTTTATTTAATGTTATTAATATAAAAGGACAAAAAATTATTACCACAAATATTATTTAAGTATCAAACGTTTTACAACTTGGGTAAGAGTTTTATTTCATTTTATTTTATTGCATTCATAAATGGGACATCCCCACAAGAGTATTACATCCTTTGTGTCAACTTTCTCCACCAAGTAGCTCTTAGAAATCAAAGTAAACAGAAACTTATTAACATCCAAGGCTAGAGTAAGACAACCATAGATCAAATATGGTCTTAGAATTCCAAGAATCAAATAAGAAATCAAATTTCAAGAACTTTACCTTAGAATCCTAGAACTTGAACTCAAAAATCAAGCTTGAAGATGATAGAATTAGGTCTTCTTCACAACATCAAAGTTGCTTAGAATGATGTTTAGGATCAAGTGGTATAGTTGGTTTGAATTATGAGAGATTGGAAGGTAAATTTTGGTAGTGAGGCCGTGAGATGAGGAAGAGAGAATGAGAGAAAAGTTGTGTGTTTAGCTTATGAAAAGATGATAACTTTGGAAATGTGATATTTTGTCTCCTAAACCCTTATGGCCATTAGACTTCATGGAGAGAGAGTGAGATATTGTAATTTACTACAATCCATCTCATCCATTGATTAAATCAAGGGTGGATATTGTAAGCTTCTTCACTAAGCTTGCCCATTACAACCATTGATTAGATTAAGGTTGGACATCCAAAGCTTCTTCACTAAGCTTGTTTCCTATTGGTTGTTCATAAAGGTGTCATAGCCACCATCTTTGACCAACCAAGATATTTTCTAGAAACTATTACTTAATGGACAATAACATTGCACAATGGATAATAGCTTTACCCAATGGATAATAGCTTTATCCAATGGATAATAGAATGTATCAAAAACTCAGATACAAAAATTTGTCGTCAACTGTTTTCGATTTCGGGTTTAATAAGTTCCCCGGGCCCCACATTGATAGTCTAAAAATTTCTAGTCTAGGAAAAAATTTTATTTTTTTGAGTCCGCCTCAAACACACATACAGCTCAAAATAATATTAAAATAATTAAAATAAATTAAAAATTCTCAAAAATTCACAAATATTATAAAGCTTATTTATATTAAGAAAAATGAAAAGTCAGGGTGTTACAATACTCCCCCACTAAAAAGAATTTCATTCCTGAAATTATCTTACTTTAGAACAACAATGGATATTGCTCCTTCATTTTGTCTTCTAGGTCCCATGTTGAATCTCTCGACACGTCGTTCCAGATTACTTTTACTAACGCAATTTCTTTCCCTCTCAGTTGTTCCACTAGCCTATCTTTAATCTCAATAGGAAATGTCTCATAAGTCAAGTTCTCTTTCAATCGTACTGTATTTGGTGCTATGACATGGGTTGAATCAGGAATATATTTTCTCAATTGAGATACATAGAAGACACTATGAAGGTTAGAAAGAAAAGTGGTAAGGCTATTCGGTAGATTACCGGACCTATCCGACAAAGAATTTGATATGTCCAATAAATTTAGGAGTGAACTTTCTAGATTCAAATTCAAAAATCTCAATCTTAAGGAACACTAAAGTTTTATTGAAACAATATAATAGAATATGGTTAGAAAGTAACCAATCCATCCCTAAAATTTTGTCTATTTGTGAAAGAAGCAAATAAATCAAATCAACAAAAAAGTTCTGATCTCGAATAATAATAGGATAGTTTTAAACAGGCTTGAGTAGTAGCAAGTTTAATAGTATAAGTAACAATATTCAAGTCGAAAGGAAATGAAAACACAACCAAACCCAAATGGTTCACACAGTCACAGGCAATAAAAGAATTGGTTGCCTCCCGAGTTATACAGTACAGTTAAAGGATTTCTTGCTAAGCCACAATCTTCCTCGATAAGATCTTTGGATTGGGAGGCTTCTGCTCCACTCAATGTATAAACTCTTCCTCCTACTTGAGATCTTGTCGCACGTTCATTACTCATGGAAGGTTCCATCTTTGATTTAATACAGCCTCTAACAACGTGTCTAGGATTCCAACAATTGAAACAAATTATTTCCTTGCTCCTACACTCCTTCGTCAAATGGCCATTTTCACACTTCTTACAATATGGTAAA
Source organism: Ormosia semicastrata (assembly GCA_029884595.1). NCBI lineage: Eukaryota > Viridiplantae > Streptophyta > Magnoliopsida > Fabales > Fabaceae > Ormosia > Ormosia semicastrata. Next base: position 34,011,252 of record JAQQTO010000047.1, on the reverse strand, counting down.
AACTTCACGATCTGCCTAGAACTACTACCACTAGTACTCCCTTCATTTGTTCATTGTTGCTATTGATTCCTCAATGGTCGTAAGTACGATTTTTGCTGGGACCGATTGACCTTACATTCCCTCCCCTTTTGGAACTTAGATGGTCTAAAGTTACGGAGTCTCGTATTCCTAGATTGATTGAACTCTAACAGATTTTGATCCTCGACTGTCCCTTCCTGCTACTGAACGGTCCTCTGATTTTGTTGTACTATTGCATCAGCCATTCCTTGCATTATTGTCGCAGCTACAGCCATGCTATCGTCATCACGTCCCGTGTTCCAATTCACACCACTACCACCACAAGCCATTACCTTTCTTCGACGTCAACTAATCACAATACAATGAAAACTAAATGTAACCATTTCAAACAAGGTTGTCTCCTATCAGAAACAAAACAATACTTCGCTGTGTTCAGTTTCAGAGAAACACAAGCACAAACAAGATAGACCTAACCATAAACCCGAAAGACTTGAACTTGGGCTCTGATACTAACTAATGAAACATATTCCTTAGGGCATTACATTTTCAAACCAACTCCTTTTAATTCTTTACCCTGGTTATAAAATATTTTATATTATTTTAATATGGGTTTCAAAATTTCTTTTTGGGGATAACATAAACTTACCGAATTATGGAAACACAAAACACAAACTGAATAATATACATCTCATTTACATAGCATAGATTAGTAACAACTTAAAAACAGAAAGCTTACGTACACCAAATAGCATATGTAGCTACCATATAAAGATTGAACCTAACCCAAGTCCAAAAACTTGAAGAGTAGGGTCTTGAATCCGATCTTCCTCCGGATCCTCTTCGGGATCCCTAACAGACAAATTCCCCAGTCAGGATATATCACTACGGACGGGAGTCTGAGCGATCGACTCCTTAGAGTTTTCCCTAGAAGTGTTATAACGATTACTCCATAAGTCTCTAATAGGCATAGAGAACTCCAAATGCACAGCAGCAATTACAAAAAATGTAGCAACCCCGTGTTGGGTCCTACTTCAAAGCAAAGTAACTTTTCCAACATACTAAATGCGCCCCGTGTCCCAATGGACATGCCACGCTTCCTTGCCCCCATGAAACTGTAGTCTGACGAAATTCTGAAGATTCTGCCTCGCCGCCATCACAGTCTTCTTAAAACATAAATATAGAACAGAACAAACAAAACAATACAATAAAGAGGTGAGATCCCCTACATCAATACCATTATGGCAGTAAAGAAACAATAATGACAATAATGTCATTCATACAAAGCAATATCACAAAATAACAGATATAATCATGTTATCAACCAACAAATAATTTAACAATATATGAATACAGATCATACCATAAAAATAAGTATACTGACTATGCCACAACAATATGTACGCTGACCATGCACATGCACAATGTGTATACTGACCATCCTTATGCACAATGCACCCATTTCCTACTTCATGGAGCTAAAGACAGTTTCGGAGAGAATGATCCAAAAGATATGTCTGTATATCGGCTACCTCAGACCAAGTGCTACAATTTCTCAATGTGTACATCAGGCATTATATAAGACATTCTACGCCAGATTGGGAATAGGAATAGTATTTTCATCGAGATCGTCGATACGTTTGCATCGGCTGCCACGACACAGTAGCACTATTCAACTGGCCTAATGTGGAATTCCGCGCCCCGACGCCTCCAAGATCCATTATAGACCTTCACTATACAATTTGCACTCGCACTAAGGTGTAATTCAACTCCTAGGCAACAATAGCCTTTAACAGACACTGTCTGACAAATAATGCATGACCAATGATGCAATGCATTCTCACAAGCCATTGCCGGCAATAACCGTACGTTCATATATATATTCGGGTCCAATACATTAGCCCGACAACAAATTACTGTATTTCTCAATCGCGTAATATTTTTATCACATTTTCATAATCGCGTAACACTTTTGTTATGTTTTCAAATCGCGTAACAGTTTTTCAACATTTTCTCAATCGTGTAAAGATTTTAAAACATTTTCTTAATCGCGTAGCTAAAAATCATCTTTTTTAAATTGCATAAGAGTTTCTCTACGTATTTTCAATCACGTAAATTATTTTATTAATATTCTAAGCTCAATTTAAAACTTTTCTCATTTAATATAAAAATTAGACTTTTATTCCAACATTTTCTCATTAATCCATCTCTAATTAATATTTTCAAATATTTTTCACAAAAACTTAGATTTATTTTCATTAAATCAAGATATCTCATAAATCCTTCTCCATTGCTCTCATTAAATAAAATATTTTAATTTCAAAACATCATTCTAACTTTATTTCTACACTTAAGGCCGAAAATCACTCTTTATTCATTACTCTAAATAAAAAATTTCGTAAATAAAGTATTTTAAATTCCATACCATCCTTAAAAATTATTTTCATTGGCATAGCCGAAAATCATTGCTTCTTAAATTATAAAAATTGTGTTTATCTTCTCTTTAACTTATAAATTCTTTAATCCTAATTTAGTCCCCTAATCATCTAAGTAATATTTTCTAACATTCTTTCCAAAACTTTTATTATGAAAAACCTTTTCCATTTACCTTACTAAGAATCCTCTTAAGTAAAATACTTCAAGTTTCTCTTTACTTCTCAATTCTATTTTCCACATCATGGCCAAAAATAATTCTTTTGATTAATGATAAAACTTATTCATTTCCATTTCTATTTTATAATACCTTAATTAAATTCCTTATCACTTAATCATCTAAGTTAACAATTTATAAATCATTCTTGCATAGGTTTACCCTTTTGAGGGCATGGAGGTTGTGAGCCTCTATGGTCTTTGGAACCAAAAATCCTTTTCCTTTCAAGCACAATTTATAGCATACGACATAGATTTAAGCATCATAATCATACCATAACAAGTTCATGCATAATATCAAAGCAATAAAATCACATAAAGCATATAACATAAACCACAAAATTACACAAACATGGTGGATAAATCCTCACATGGATTTATCACCAACAAATAAATTTGTTCCTCACCACCATAAGTGGTTGATGAGGTTAATCTCCTTCTTACCTTAGATGTAGCCTCCTTGCTCCTAGTAGGATCCTTTGTGTCAACTTTCTCCACCAAGTAGCTCTTAGAAATCAAAGTAAACACAAACATATTAACATCCAAGGCTAGAGTAAGACAACCATAGATCAAATATGGTCTTAGAATTTCAAGAATCAAATAAGAAATCAAATTTCAAGAACTTTACCTTAGAACCCTAGAACTTGAACCTAAAAATCAAGCTTGAAGATGATAGAATTAGGTTTTCTTCACAACATCAAAGTTGCATAGAATGATGTTTAGGATCAAGTGGTATAGTTGGTTTGAATTATGAGAGATTGGAAGGTAAATTTTGGTAGTGAGGCCGTGAGATGAGGAAGAGAGAATGAGAGAAAAGTTGTGTTTAGCTTATGAAAAGATGATAACTTTGGAAATGTGATATTTTGTCTCCTAAACCCTTATGGTCATGAGACTTCATGGAGAGAGAGATATATATTTCAATTTACTACAACCCATATCATCCATTGATTAAATCAAGGGTGGATATCCAAAGCTTCTTCACTAAGCTTGCCCTTCACAACTATTGATTAGATCAATGGTGGACATCCAAAGCTTCTTCACTAAGCTTGCTTCCTATTGGTTGTTCATAAAGGTGTCATAGCCACCATCTTTGACCAACCAATATATTTTCTAGAAACTATTAACCATGGACAATAACATTGCACAATGGATAATAGCTTTATCCAATGGATAATAGAATGTATCAAAAACTTAGATACAAAAAATTTTCGTCAACTGTTTTCTGTTTCGGGTTTAGTAAGTTCCCCCAACCCCGCATTAACAATCCAAAACTTTCTGGTCCAATAGATATTTTTATTTTTTCGGGCCCACCTCAAACACATATACATCTCAAAATAATATTAAAATAATCAAAATAAATTAAAAATTCCTAAAAATTCATAAATATTATAAAACTTATTTATATCAAGAAAAATGAAAAATCGAGCATGTGACACCTGGGGCCGACGAGGGCGGGGAGTGATCACCGGTGCAAAAGATAAAGCACAGACAAGGAGCGGCTCCTGGCAGGCTTCTAGGCAAAGGAACACATGAATGAGCTGAATACACGCTGGAATGAGAGGGATCCAGAGACTATGCAAGTATAGGACTGCATAGTTGAGGATGGCTTAACGGAATTGATTAGCACCACTCATATCAATAAGAAGCATTTTCTTTTCGGGAGCCAAGAACATAAGTACTCATAGTTAAGCGTGCTTGACTTGGAGCACTTGTGGGATGGGAGACCTCCTGGGAAGTTTCCTAGGCTGCGTGTGAGTGAGGACAAAGCATGCTGAAAAGACCCGTGTTGGTTTGTAGGGACACTCATCGATCCTGTAGGCAGTCTCGGGATGTTACAGCTGCTATCAGAGTGATGCCTCTCCCAGTACGGTGTGGTTCGGGGACGAACCATGCGAAAGCTGGTGGGCATGTAACACTCGGGGCCGACGAGGGCGGGGAGTGGTTGCCGGCACAAAAAATGAAGCACGAACAAGGAGTAGCTCCTGGCAGGCTTCTAGACGGAGGGACACATGAATGAACTAAATACACATCGGAACGAGAAGGATCCAGAGATTGTGCAGGAATGCGACTGCATAGTTGAGGATGCCTTAACGGAATTGATTAGCACCACTCATATCAACAAGATGCATTTTCTTTTCGGGAGCCAAGAACATAAGTACTCTATTATTAAGCATGCTTGACTTGGAGCATTTGTGGGATGAGAGACCTCCTGGGAAGTTTCCTAGGCTGCTTATGAATGAGGACAAAGCACACTGAAAAGACCCATGTTGGTTTGTGGGGACACTCATCGATCCTGCAGGCAGTCTCGGGATGTTACAGCTGGTATCAGAGTGGGACCTCTTCCAGTACGGTGTGGTTCGGGGATGAACCATGCGAAAGCTGGTGGGCATGTGACACCCGGGGCCGACGAGGGCGAGGAGTGGTCGCCAGTGCAAAAGATGAAGCACGGACAAGGAACAGCTATTGGCAGGCTTCTAGGCAAAGGGACACATGAATGAACTGAATACACGCCGGAATGAGAGGGATCTAGAGACTATGCAAGTATAGGACTGCATAGTTGAGGATAGCTTAACAGAATTGGTTAGCACCACTCATATCAACAAGATGCATTTTCTTTTCGGGAGCCAAGAACATAAGTACTCCATAGTTAAGCATGCTTGACTTGGAGCACTTGTGCGATGGGAGACCTCCTGGGAAGTTTCCTAGGCTGCGTGTGAGTGAGGACAAAGCACGCTGAAAAGACCCGTGTTGGTTTGTGAGGACACTCATCGATCCTGCAGGCAGTCTCGGGACATTACAGCAGGTATCAGAGGAGGACCTCTCCCAGTATGGTGTGGTTCGGGGACGAACCATGCGGAAGCTGGTGGGCATGTGACACCCGGGGCCGACGAGGGTGGACAGTGGTCGCCGGTGCAAAAGATGAAGCACGGACAAGGAGTAGCTCCTAGCAGGCTTCTAGATTGAGGGACACATGAATGAACTGAATATACACCGGAATGAGAGGGATCTAGAGACTGTGCAGGTATGCGACTGCATAGTTGAGGATGGCTTAAAGGAATTGATTAACACCAGCCATATCAACAAGATGCATCTTCTTTTTGGGAGCCAAGAACATAAGTTCTTCATAGTTAAGTGTACTTGACTTGGAGCACTTGTGGGATGGGTGACCTCCTGGGAAGTTTCCTAGGATGCGTGTGAGTGAGGACAAAGCACACTGAAAAGTCCCGTGTTGGTTTATGGGGACACTTATCGATCCTACAGGCAGTCTCGAGATGTTACAGCCCACACACCCAAAATAACATTATCCACATGGGTTTAAGTGTTTATAAGAACCCAATAGCAAAATTGATCACAAATGGGCTAAATCAATAGATGCTTCACAATATTTGAAATTCAAGTAATCTGGATTTTAGAAAATTGGTGACTATGCTAGTCCACACATATTAAAAAAATCTAATAATCTCTCATTTGGACAGCTAGACACTTAATTTTAAACAAAAATAACTATCCAAATTAACATGGCCACAAGAATGTCAATTATAAGCAAACACTTCCAACCATCGGTTCAAAATAGAATTACAAGCACATCAACAATATAGAAAATCATGCTCGATAGGAGCACTGATATCATATATGCAAGATACTTATAACCCGGTGACCTAACAAAATGTGGAATGTGGGTCAAAAGAAAAGCATAACAAAATTGTATGTTAAAAGTGTGATCAATGTGTAATTCCCTACAAAATGACCTAGACATCTACCATGGATGCCTATTACAATCCAACAAAATAACTTAAATAAAATATCTCAATACAACAAAATGAGACCCACTACTAGAAATTTGGGTTTTAGAGACCAAACAATCAGTCTCTAAATACATAAAAAAATTGGTCACTAAAATAGTTAACGACCGATTTAAATCGGTCTCTAAAATCCTCGTCGCTAAATAATAGCGATATTGGTCGGTCACTAAATTCAAAGACTGATTTAGTGATGGATTATTTAAAAAAATCGATTGCTAATTTCGGTCAAATATTGGTCAAATATTTTTCAAAAAAATACATTAGAAACTGATTTTTTAGAGGCCAATTTATCGATCTCTATATCAATCTCTAAATTGGTCTCTAAATCAATCTCTAAAAGCATGAATATATTATATATTTTATAAAATCAGTCGCTAACTTGGTCTCTAAACTAGAGACCGATTTATCAGTCTCTAAATTGGTATCTGAAAGGCTGAATGTATTATATATTTTATAAAATCAGTTACTAAATCGGTCTCTAAACTAGAGACCAATTTATCAGTCTCTAAATCGATCTCTAAAAGGCTAAATATATTACAAGACTAATTTATCAGTCTCAAAATCGGTCGCTAAATGTCATTTTTTTATATATTCGGTCCCTAATTCAATCTCTAATTTGTGATATGAATTTGTAATTATTTTTAAATTTATTAAAATCCAAATTTTTAAAACACCTAATAAACAATGTTCAACAATCTCATATATAACCAAACACAGAAATAAAAAATAATGTAAACTAAACTAATTCAGTCTTTAGAATATCTCATTTAAACATCAAGAATTCTAGTATAAACTAAACTAAGCATTGTCTACGATATCTCATTACTACAACATTTCAAATGTAAGAAAGTTAAACACAACATAAACTAAACTCTAATCATAAAAACTACTCCTCGTCCTCATCCTCATCCTCTTCCTCTTCTACTCCATCAATCACGGAAAATGTTTGAGAAGGTTGAAAGTTCATCGACTGCATCATCTCTCATACTAGCTGGTTTGTCTCCTCAATCTGTCTCTTGTTATCTGCCACTTGATCCTGAAGCTCATTTCTCTCACTTCTTAATTCTTCAATTTCATCTTTTCAAACCTAGTCAGATGATGAAGAACTTGAGCCATGATATTGTGGTCTTCCAGCCACTACGGTTGACTCAATTCCAAGACCATATATTTTACCTTTTTTCACTCCATCCACATTGCGCCACACATCCAACTCATCTGGGGGAGGAGTTCCCTACTCTAATGCTCTTTGGGTCATTTCTTGCATTTCATTTACAAATTTGGTCTGTCAATACCAATATGACACTAATTAATGCAAAAAGTTAAAGCAGCACATAAGTCTAACATAAAATAAGCCATGGCATAAAGTATAAAAATAAACAAGGTTTCAATCATATGTTAAAAGCTGCAAGCTTGTTTAATTTCAATTTAAGATGATAGCACAGCTAAAATATTCCTCTTTGAAAATAGAATAGGGACTTTTGACATGCAATAAACAGACATCATAACAAGTCAAAAAATAGTCCAGCATAAGAATAAACATGGCTTCAATCATATGTTCAAAGTAGGTTCCTATGATTTATCACCAAAAAGACAATCAAGAGGAATCTAAGCATGGTATTGCAAACACACACATAAAAAAATTATGTTTTATATTTAGAGTTCCCTTTAAACATCAAGATAGCAACATGAATACAATTACTGAACATTAATAAAACAATTGCTTGCAGCTATATGCTCTGATCTCCTATCCACCTATATGTGATCCTTATGTCGATGTGTGTGGTGAAACAATGTTGGTGCTAATGGAACAGCACCATTCAACTTAGTCTGCAGTAATTATAACAAAACCATATTTGTAAATTTAACCATATTAGACAACTTCGACAATAATACAAGATAATAGTGAACTTAACCAGATTAGCTCTATGCTAAGATGAGGTAATAGAGCCACTGGTGTGATATGAAGCTCCATATCCTCCACAATCAGATGCCTGATTGGCTTTTGCAATTGCACTTTTCTTCTTGAAAGCCTCACTTTCCCAATGTGTACACAATGCCTCCCATATCTCATCCCCAAGCCAACTTGGTTTCTGCATTTTCTTGCGAGCCTTTTCAATAACATTTTTTGATAATGCTGCACCCTGTTTCTCAAAATTTCTTTGAGCCCAATAATTATCTGGTGGAATGATAGTATACTTCCTCCTTCAATAAATATAATTAAGCAAATTGCTTATGACCAAAAAAAGTCTATCAAATTTTAAATTGTAGTAATAAACATTTGAAAATTACCATAAACTTTGCAAACCACATATCTCTTGTGGTATCACCTTTCCTTTTCCATGATGTCCATGGCTATAAATAATGGCTCCTGAAGATATCACTGATGTCATTTACCGCTAGGTGCGAAGGTAAAAATCTACAAACAAAACAGATGTTTAGTTATAATATATCAAACATAGTAATGTAATTTGTAACACCCCAACTTTTGGGATAATTATAATATAGTCCCGAATTGTACTGTTTTGTGAATTCTGTGAGCAGTAAATTTAATTTGACTGTTTCGTGAGTGTACTTGACTGTTTTATGTGATTTGCTCTGACTTGGGGAAATAAAAATTTTCTGGCCGGATAAATCTTATTTTAATTAATTGGAGCTGGGGGATCTTACTAAACCCAATTCTGATTGATATATATATTAATCTCGTAATTTTTGGATTTAACTGTGCAATAAAATAATTTTATATTATTATAATAATATTTTATATTACAGTACCTACTGTCTCAAAAATAGTAAAAATCGGATTCAATTTGACCACAGATCTTTAAAAGTACTGTGGGACCCGCATTTAGGAAAAGTAGTCAACTGTGCTGACTGTACAAATTCTAGCCAATGAGAGCAAGTCAACAAAAATGGCTTGACTTTCTAAACCAATAGGAATTGGTCGACGAAGGGCGCATAGACTTTCGTTTAGACCGTTGGATGAAGACTTAATTAGGAAGCCTTTAACCTAAGCCGTTGATCTAATCAATGGTGAGATTAGAATGATAGTTTTATGACTAATTGATATCTACCTTAGATCTAATCTAGGGCTAAGAATTAAAGATGAATCAATGGTTAGAATTAAGTCAAAAATTGTAGGCTTGACTTTGGTTAGTAACCTAATTAAGCTTAATTTGACTAAACTAATTACTTAATTAACAAACTAAGTGAACTAGCTTAGTTATTAATTAATTATAATCTAAATACTAATTAGATATCCTAATATTGATTAAAGGTTATAATATATGTTAAATTAATTAGTTATATGATTAAGATGTTAATTAAGTTTGGTTAGGATGTTTAACCTAACAAATTACCTAATTAACTAGCATGTAATTAGGAGTAATTGGAAGGCAATTAACCCCCTAAAAAGATGAAGGAGCACACGGTTTTGGGCAGCAGCAAGTGGGCTTGGATTGGCTTGGTTCTACATGGTTCTTGAAGGCTCCAACATGACATAAGCCATGTGCTTAACCATGTGAACACTCTATGATATTTTACCATGCAAAGTTGATCACTCAACCTCACCCACACTCACTCACGGCTGCAGCTCTATCTATTCACTCTTCACTTTTATTTTTCACACTTATCACATTTAGCTATCCATTTCTCTCTCTAAAATACCAAAAACTCAAGCACACTTCTCTCTCACTTTCTCTCCCTAGTTTCGGCCAACACCCACACCCACACAACCAAACCTTCATAATTTCATCTCATCACATTTCCTAAACCCAAATCCCATTCTAAACACTTTTCATTCACAAAGTTTTCCCAAATTCCTACTCTATCTTGTCCAAAATCCAACCTTTTGGTTACTTACTTAAGGGTAAGTTTTGTTTCTATGGTTCAAAATTACATTTCTAATTTTTCTAACCATGATTGTTCCATGGTTTTTCTATTTTGTACCTTGTATGTGTTTTTACTAATTGTTTAAGAATTTTAGGATTTGTTTGGGAGTCACACGAAATTTGAAGGAAAGGAGGAAAACTAACCGGTTAAATTGTCTACAAGAGGTAAGAGGGAGATTTAATCTCATCAACCCTAAGTGGTGATGGGAAAATGGATTTGTGTTTGTGTGTAGAATCCACAAGGATTCGGTTTGTATGGTTTATTTGTGGTTTTTTTTATTGTTTTTGATTGTTTAAAATGCTTTCCTATTTGTGATTATTTTTGCTATGCATGATTATAGTTTTTATTATTTTTGCTACGCATGTTTATGGCTTTCAATATATTGTATGTATATTATATGTGATTTAATAATTGTATGTGCTTATAACTGTATATTTACTAAAGTAGGATGTGAATAACATGTGCGATTTGCATGAGTGTTCTAAAGAACACATTATGAGGCTCACGGCCTTACATCAAAATAGAGAACCAAAATTTTCTCAACAATTTTCTAAATCACTGATTTAAGGAATCTAGGTAAAATAATGAATTTGAAAATGATTTAAGTTAATTGTGGCCAATATGCCATTTAGTGTATAATCAAATACCATTTTATTTTTTATTTGGCCAACATGCCATTTTATTTGCTAAGATAGGATTAGTAATTGATTTACAACATAAATGAATTCCAATGATTCATTGAGAAAATAAAGAGGAATAAATTCAGTCCTAGAATTCTAAATTAACAGAATTTAGTTTAAGTAAAGAATTAAATCAAACGCTAAAAAAATACTAACGTAAAGCTCATTTTACAAATTTTGAAGCGCGTTAGCAAGTTTCAAAGCGTACTTATTGGGTAAAAATAAAAGGAACTATATTTAAAGGAAAACGTCAAAAATACCTTATACTGATTTTATAGGTAAAATGCTGCCAAAATTTATTAAAATCAGACGCATAAAATGAAAAGATTCCATACTATATTTAGAACACAAGGAAAATACTCTACGTATTTTAAAAGTACTAGATATAGTTTGACACATATTTAAAATAATAATTTTAAGCTATTCGGTTAAGAAAATGAATTAAAAATCTTACGCGATTGAGAAAATAATTTAAAAATATTTTACGATATTTAAAAACATCAATATATCTTTGCGCGATTTAAAAACATTTGTGAAAATGATGAGATTGTGAAAACGCGATAAAATTCCTACGCGATTGAACAATACTGTGAGTTTTGCTGTCGAGCCAAAGTGGTGGACCCAGACATATTGCAGTGTAGTACTGTCAGGTGGGATGTACTATACTTTGTTATTTTGTGACTAAGGGTATTTTGGTAATTTTTCATAATTATGGTAAAATTTGAATAATAAGGGTAATTTTGTAATTTTAGATCATGCTTAGAGTGTTGTGCCAATTTGGGTTATAGTTGGTGATTGATTGACGAGGCGAATTACACCGTGTTTTGGTGTGATAAGCGTAGTGTGGTTCATTTATGAACTTAAAGGCGTTAGTGTTCGGAGAATTCCACATGCGGACAGTGGGTTGCTCCTTTGGGCCGTGGTAACGGGCAACACACTAATGATCTTGACAAGCACTATTCTTAGTCGAGATCTTGAGGGGACTATTAAGTACTATGTCTGTGGTACACGATGTTGGACTGTGTACTGCTACACGATGTTTGGACTGTGGACTATAGACACAAAGATTGGACAGTGCAATAGTTTGGTTGGGCAGCCATAAAGTATTATTAGTTTCTTTTCGGATCATTCTCTCAGATATCCGTGTTTAGCTCCATGGAGTAGGAACGAGTCGGTGTGTGTTCATGCATTACCTGCATTTTACTGCTTACCATAATCTGTGATAAATTGTATGATTTATTGCTTTAATATATTATGCATGATATAATGGTATGTATTACTGCTATATATTGCTTGATATATTATGCATGATATATTGGTATGTACTGTTGTGATAACTATTTTGTACTGTCGTTTTCTTTATTGCCATGCGGGTAGTGATGTAGGTTGTCTCACCTCTCTATATGTTTTTTTGAAATTATTATATTATATTCGTAAAGAGTTAGAGGAAGAAGAGGATCAGCCTCTTGAGATACAGTATCCTGACGAGCAACAGTTGGGCGAAGTATACGAGGAGGAGCCGATAGATCACACTGATCGTCAAGACTGATCTTGAGATCATGGCATTGCCAGGATTCTTCAGGTTCGTGAGACTAGAGTTTCATGGAGGTTTCGAGGCATGGCGTATGCATGTGGACCGAGGGACAGTTGCTTATGTGGGACGTTTGACTGTGTCCCTATGTAGAGAGTATGACGGAGAGGTCATATTCACTACTATGCTTTATTTACATTTAGAGTTACCTCTGACCATTAGGCGTTATTGGCAGGGAATATTCCATGCGCCTAGTGAGCTCAGCAGCGAGTCGACAACTCGGACTCGTGTCCGTCGTGCTGTGAGATCTCATAGATGTGAACTTTTCGATGGTTATTCTGGAGGTTCTAGACGATGATCCATCGGAGGGTTTGATATCTACCGAGATGCACTTGGGCAGTACTATGTTTTAGCTTTGTGTCAACTCTTTACTGCTTTATTAAATACATGTAGCTGTAAATTATGTGTGTACTAAAAGAGAATCATATGTATATTATGGTGAATTTACATTTGTTATATTTTGTGTTTCATGTTATTTTATTTAATGTTATAATTATAACAAGGAAAAAAAAAATACTACCACAAATATTATGTAAGTATCTAATGTTTTACAAAGTATCTAATGTTTTACAACTTGGGTAAGAGTTTTATTTTTATTTTATTTCATTGCATTCATAAATGTGACATCCCCACTAGGGTGTTACATTAGTTGGTATCAGAGCCCAAGTTAGAGTCTTTTGGGGTTGTGGTTAGGTCTGTTTTTGCTTGTGTTGTGTGAATCTCTGTGATTTGTTTCCGAAAGGTTACATCTGACATTGTTTTGTCTTGTTGAAGAAAAAAGATGTCTGGAGGAAGAGGAACGCGTGCAAATGCAGCACGTAATGTAGACCCAATGATTCTTTATTCGAGGCTATACAACAAATGGCGAAAGTGATTACCCAAAAAATCAAAGAGCGGCTCAACATCAAGATGCAATCGCGATGCTTTGAATTTGTCTGAGTTCAGACGCAAAAATCCGCCACAGTTTAGAGGCGAGTTTGATCCTGAGAAGGCAAGTCTTTGGATTCAAGACTTGGAGCGAGTATTCGAAGGAATGGGGTGCGCGAAAAATAAGAAGGTAACATATGCTGTGTACATGTTGAGAGGAGATGCCGAAAATTGGTGGAGAAATACCCACCAATTGTTGCAAGCGGAAGGAACTGAGATCACCTGGGAGGTATTTTGTGAAGTATTTCTGGAGAAGTACTTTCCCAGTACTACTCAACATGCCAAGGAAATGGAATTTCTTGGTCTGCGTCAAGGGAATATGACTGTTGGAGAATATGCTGCAAAGTTTGAGAGTTTGTCGCAATTCTCAAGGTATTTCCAAAACCGACCAGATGAGGTATGGAAGTGCCAGAACTTTGAAGATGGGTTAAGGATGGAATTGAGACGTGCAGTTCTACCAATGCGAATGAGGGAGTTTCCTGTGTTGATGGATAATTGTAGACGACTTGAAACATTGGAGCCGTCCAGAGATCAGAGAAATCGTAATTTTGGACCGACTAGGTTCCTAAGAGGAGGTAGTAGCAGTAGTGGTCGATTTCAGAGAAAGCCTTATGCGAGACCGTCAGGGAGTCAACCTCAACGTCCATCTGTTAGGGGAAGTTCTAGTGGAAACCGAGCTGGTCAAAATGTGGCATTTACGCCGACATGTTTTAAATGTGGCAAGAGTGGCCATATCTCTACAGATTGCCCGATCAGAGGAACAATCTGTTTCAACTACAGAAAACCTAGACATGTTTCTAGGGATTGCACTCAGCCAGAGAGGAAGCCTGCTGTAAGGAATGTCCGTGCTACTCAACCGAGATCTGGAGGGCGAGTGTATACGATGACTAGAATCGAAGCTTCTCAGTCTGAGGATCTTATTCAAGGAGAAGGTGTCATTGAAGGTAATCACCTGACTTTGCTATATGATTCGGGTGCAACACACTCGTTTATTGCATATGATTATGTGGAACGTTTGAAACTGCCTGTGTCTTCTCTGAGTTTTCAACTGATTGTTTCTACACCAACTGCTAAGCCTGTTGTTACATCCAAGATGTGTATGAACTGTCCTGTTGTTATAAAGGATCGTAAATTTTCGGTCAACTTGATTTGTTTACCTCTTGTTGAGATAGACATAATACTAGGAATGGACTGGTTATCTTCTAACCATATCCTTATAGACTGTGTGAGCAAAACCATAGTTTTTCCTAAGGAAGAAAGTTCTGGATTCTTGACTGCTGTTAAGGTCAAGTCATTGTTGAGGGATGGAGCTCAAGGGTTTATGTTGTTGTCTTCTTTGGAAGTCAAGGGTGAGAAGGATGTGAGCACTATTCCTGTCATCAATGAGTTTCCAGAGATTTTTCCTGACGATGTACCTGGTTTGCCACCGGAAAGGGAGATTGAATTCTCTATCGACTTAGTACCAGGAGCAGGTCCTATTTCGATTGCACCGTACCGAATGTCGCCTGTAGAGTTAGCAGAGCTAAAGAAGCAATTGGAGGAACTGTTGGAGAAGCAGTTTGTGCGACCTAGTGTTTCACCATGGGAGCACCAGTGTTGCTAGTCAAGAAGAAGGATGGAACTTCGCGTCTTTGTGTGGATTATCGACAGCTGAACAAGGTCACTATAAAGAATAAATATCCACTACCGAGGATTGATGACTTGATAGATCAATTGAAGGGAGCCACTGTATTCTCTAAGATAGATCTGCGATCAGGTTATCATCAGATTCGTGTCAAGGTCGACGATATACCTAAAACAGCTTTTCGAACTCGTTATGGGCATTATGAGTATCAAGTGATGCCGTTCGGAGTGACGAATGCTCCTGCGATATTCATGGACTATATGAATAGGATTTTTCATCCGTACTTAGACAGATTTGTCGTTGTCTTTATCGATGACATTCTGATCTATTCTCAAAGTCAAGAAGAGCATGCTGAACATCTCAGTATAGTTCTCCAGATTTTGAAGGAGAAGAAGCTGTATGCGAAGTTGGCAAAGTGCGAGTTTTGATTGGACGAAGTTCAATTTCTAGGTCACGTAATTTCCAAAGAAGGTATTGCGGTAGACCCATCGAAGGTGGAAACTGTTTTACAGTGGGAAAGGCCTAAGATTGTGATTGAGGTTCGAAGTTTTGTTGGATTAGCTGGATATTACCGAAGGTTTATTGAAGGTTTTTCCAAAATAGCTGGACCACTTACACAACTCACAAGGAAGAGTCAAGCTTTTTTTGATTGGACGGAGGAACGTGAAGTGAGTTTTCAAGAGCTGAAGAAGAGATTAACGATTGCACCAGTGTTAATTTTGCCAGATTCTAACAAATCTTTTGAGGTGTATTGTGATGCATCTTATCAAGGGTTAGGATGTCTGTTGATGCAGGATCGGAATGTAGTAGCTTATGCTTCAAGACAGTTGAAGGTTCATGAGAGGAACTACCCAACGCACGATTTGGAGCTAGCTGCAGTAGTTTTTGCGTTGAAAGTGTGGAGGCATTTTCTGTATGGAGCTATGTTCAATGTCTATAGTGATCACAAGAGCTTAAAATACTTGTTCGATCAAAAAGAATTGAATATGAAACAGAGGCGATGGTTGGAATTTTTGAAGGACTATGATTTTCAGCTTCAATACCATCCAGGAAAAGCGAATATGGTGGCAGATGCCTTGAGTAGAAAGGTGGTTAGCGTTTCTACTATGATGATAAAGGAGGAAGAGCTGATGAATCAATTCAGAGATCTATGGTTATCGATAGAATTGGTACCTGGAAAGATTCGTCTAAGTAGAGTGGTGGTTTTGAATGATTTGTTGGAGGTAATAAAGGAGAAACAAGATGAAGATGCGTTTTTACAGAATGAGAAGGAGTTGTTGAAGCAAGGTCATAAAGCGACGGTGGAGGAAGGATCTGATGGAATCTTGAGGTTTGAAGGAAGAGTTTGTATACCTGATGATCCCGAACTCAAGAGAGCAATTTTGGATGAAGCTCATACAAGTAATTTGAGTATGCATCCGGGGATGACGAAGATGTATCAAGACTTGAAACGACTGTTTTGGTGGCTAAGAATGAAGAGAGATGTAGCAGAACGCGTGGCATCTTGTATTGTCTGTCAGAAGGCAAAGGTGGAACATCAAAGGCCTGCTGGTATGTTACAACCTTTGACTATTCCGGAGTGGAAGTGGGATAGTATCTCGATGGATTTCGTTACTGGATTTCCGAGGACAAGGAAAGGGCATGATTCGATATGGGTTATAGTTGATAGGCTTACGAAATCAGCGCATTTCTTGCCAATCAATATTAAGTATTCGTTGGAATGCTTAACCCAGATATATATCGACGAAATTGTTAGACTACATGGTGTGCTTGTAAGTATAGTTTCTGATAGAGATCCGAGGTTTACGTCAAGACTCTAGCAAAGCTTGCAAGAAGCAATGGGGACTAAACTACGATTGAGTTCTGCATATCATCCGCAGACTGATGGTCAGACAGAGAGAACGATTCAGTCATTGGAAGATCTGTTGCGTGCTTGTGTGTTGGAACAACAAGGGAGTTGGGATGAATTTCTGTCTTTGATAGAATTCACCTACAACAATAGTTTTCACTCAAGCATAGGAATGGCACCCTATGAAGCACTTTATAGACGACGATGCCGAATACCTTTGTGTTGGTATCAGGATGGAGAGAGTATGACTATTGGTCCTGATCTTGTGCAGCAGACTACGGAAAAGGTGAAGATGATACAAGAAAAGATACGAATGACTCAAAGCCGTCAGAAGAGTTATGCTGATAAACGAAGACGACCCCTGGAATTTGAAGAAGGCGATCATGTATTCTTGCGAGTTACGCCGACGACTGGTGTCGGAAGAGTTCTTAAATCAAGGAAGCTTACACCTAAGTTTATAGGGCCTTATCAGATTATTCGTCGGATTGGTCCTGTAGCTTACCAAATAGCTTTACCGACTTTTCTATCCAATCTCCATAATGTATTTCATGTGTCTCAGTTGAGGAAATACTTTCCCGATCCAACTCATGTGACACAACCTGATAAAGTACAGCTAAAGGATAATTTGACATATGAAACACTTCCTGTTAGAATCGAGGACAGGAGAGTGAAACAACTTCGAGGGAAGATGATTGAACTGGTGAAGGTAGTGTGGAACGATGTAACGAGAGATGCTACATGGGAATTAGAGGATAGAATGAGGGAGCAATACCCTCAATTGTTTGATGTATGATGAATTTTGGAGACGAAATTCTTATTAGTAGGGGAGAGTTGTAACACCCCAACTTTTGGGATAATTACAATATAGTCCCGAATTGTACTGTTTTGTGAATTCTGTGAGCAGTGAATTTAATTTGACTGTTTCGTGAGTGTACTTGACTGTTTTATGTGATTTGCTCCAACCTGGGGAAATAAAAATTTTCTGGCCGGATAAATCTTATTTTAATTAATTGGAGCTGGGGGATCTTACTAAACCAAATTCTGATTGATATATATATTAATCTCGTAATTTTTTGGATTTAATCGTGTAATAAAATAATTTTATATTATTATAATATTATTTTATATTACAAGATTACCGTCTCAAAAACAAGAAAAATCGCTTCAATTTGACCACGGATCTTTAAAAGTATCTTGGGGACCAGCGTTTAGGAGGAAAAGCGATCAATGTCTTGATTGTACAAATTCTAGCCAATGAGAGCAAGTCAACAAAAGTGGCTTGACTTTCTAAACCAATAGGAATTGGTCAACAAAGGGAGCATAGACTTTGGTTTGGACCGTTGGATGAAGACTTAGTTAGGAAGCCTTTAACCTAAGCCGTTGATCTAATCAATGGTGAGATTAGAATGATAGTTTTATGACTAATTCATATCTACCTTAGATCTAATCTAGGGCTAAGAATTAAAGATGAATCAATGGTTAGAATTAAGTCAAAAATTGTAGGCTTGACTTTGGTTAGTAACCTAATTAAGCTTAATTTGACTAAACTAATTACTTAATTAACAAACTAAGTGAACTAGCTTAGTTATTAATTAATTATAATCTAAATACTAATTAGGTATCGTAATATTGATTAAAGGTTATAATATATGTTAAATTAATTAGTTATATGATTAAGATGTTAATTAAGTTTGGTTAGGATGTTTAACCTAACAAATTACCTAATTAACTAGCATGTAATTAGGAGTAATTGGAAAGCAATTAACACCCTAAAAAGATGAAGGAGCACACGGTTTTGGGCAGCAGCAAGTGGGCTTGGATTGGCTTGGTTCTACATGGTTCTTGAAGGCTCCAACATGACATAAGCCATGTGCTTAACCATGTGAACACTCTATGATATTTTACCATGCAAAGTTGATCACTCAAACTCATCCACACTCACTCACGGCTGCAGCTCTATCTATTCACTCTTCACTTTTATTTTTCACACTTATCACATTTAGCTATCCATTTCTCTCTCTAAAATACCAAAAACTCAAGCACACTTCTCTCTCACTTTCTCTCCCTAGTTTCGGCCAACACCCACACCCACACAACCAAACCTTCATAATTTCATCTCATCACATTTCCTAAACCCAAATCCCATTCTAAACACTTTTCATTCACAAAGTTTTCCCAAATTCCTACTCTATCTTGTCCAAAATCCAACATTTTGGTTACTTACTTAAGGGTAAGTTTTGTTTCTATGGTTCAAAATTACATTTCTAATTTTTCTAACCATGATTGTTCCATGGTTTTTCTATTTTGTACCTTGTATGTGTTTTTACTAATTGTTTAAGAATTTTAGGATTTGTTTGGGAGTCACACGAAATTTGAAGGAAAGGAGGAAAACTAACCGGTTAAATTATCTACAAGAGGTACGAGGGAGATTTAATCTCATCAACCCTAAGTGGTGATGGGAAAATGGATTTGTGTTTGTGTGTAGAATCCATAAGGATTCGGTTTGTATGGTTTATTTGTGGGTTTTTTTTATTATTTTTGATTGTTTAAAATGCTTTCCTATTTGTGATTATTTTTGCTATGCATGATTATAGCTTTTATTATTTTTGCTATGCATGCTTATGGCTTTCAATATATTGTATGTATATTATATGTGATTTAATAATTGTATGTGCTTATAACTGTATAATTATTAAAGTAGGATGTGAATAACATGTGCGATTTGCATGAGTGTTCCAAAGAACACATTATGAGGCTCACGGCCTTACATCAAAATAGAGAACCAAAATATTCTTAGCAATTTTCTAAATCACTGATTTAAGAAATCTAGGTAAAATAATGAATTTGAAAATGATTTAAGTTAATTGTGGCCAATATGCCATTTAGTGTATAATCAAATACCATTTTATTTTTTATTTGGCCAACATGCCATTTTATTTGCTAAGATAGGATTAGTAATTGATTTACAACATAAATGAATTCCAATGATTCATTGAGAAAATAAAAAGGAATAAATTTAGTCCTAGAATTCTAAATTAATAGAATTTAGTTTAAGTAAAGAATTAAATCAGACGCTAGAAAAATACTAACGTAAAGCTCATTTTACAAATTTTGAAGCGCGTTAGCAAGTTTCAAAGCGTACTTATTGGGTAAAAATAAAATGAACTATATTTAAAGGAAAACGTCAAAAATACCTTATACTGATTTTATAGGCAAAATGCTGCCAAAATTTATTAAAATCAGACACATAAAATGAAAAGATTCCATACTATATTTAGAACACAAGGAAAATACTCTACATATTTTAAAAGTACTAGATATAGTTTTACACATATTTAAAATAATAATTTTAAGCTATTCGGTTAAGAAAATGAATTAAAAATCTTACGCGATTGAGAAAATAATTTAAAAACATTTTACGATATTTAAAAATGTCAAAATATCTTTACGCGATTTAAAAACGTTTGTGAAAACGATAAGATTGTGAAAATGCGATAAAATTCCTACGCGATTGAACAATACTGTGAGTTTTGCTATCGGGCCAAAGTGGTGGACTCAGACATATTGCAGTGTAGTACTGTCAGGTGGGACGTACTATACTTTGTTATTTTATGACTAAGGGTATTTTGGTAATTTTTTGTAATTATGGTAAAATTTGGATAATAAGGATATTTTTGTAATTTTAGATCATGCTTAGAGTGTTGTGCCAATTTGGGTTATAGTTGGTGATTGATTGACGAGGTGAATTACACCGTGTTTTGGTGTGATAAGCGTAGTGTGGTTCATTTATGAACTTGAAGGCATTAGTGTGCGGAGAATTCCACATGCGGACAGTGGGTTGCTCCTCTGGGCCGTGGTAACGAGCAACACACTAATGATCTTGACAAGCACTATTCTTAGTCGAGATCTTGAGGGGACTATTAAGTACTATGCCTGTGGTACACGATGTTGGACTGTGTACTGCTACACGATGTTTGGACTGTGGACTATTGACACAAAGATTGGACAGTGCAATAGTTTGGTTGGGCAGCCATAAAGTATTATTAGTTTCTTTTTGGATCATTCTCTCAGATATCCGTGTTTAGCTCCATGGAGTAGGAACGAGTCGGTGTGTGTTCATGCATTACCTGTATTTTACTGCTTACCATAATCTGTGATAAATTGTATGATTTATTGCTTTAATATATTATGCATGATATAATGGTATGTATTACTGCTATATATTGCTTGATATATTATGCATGATATATTGGTATGTACTGTTGTGATAACTGTTTTGTACTGTCGTTTTCTTTATTGCCATGCGGGTAGTGATGTAGGTTGTCTCACCTCTCTATATGTTTTTTCGAAATTATTATATTATATTCGTAAAGAGTTAGAGGAAGAAGAGGATCAGCCTCTTGAGATACAGTATCCTGACGAGCAACAGTTGGGCGAAGTATACGAGGAGGAGCCGGTAGATCACACTGATCGTCAAGACTGATCTTGAGATCATGGCATTGCTAGGATTCTTCGGGTTCGTGAGACTAGAGTTTCATGGAGGTTCCGAGGCACGGCGTATGCATGTGGACCGAGGGACAGTTGCTTATGTGGGACGTTTGACTGTGTCCCTATGTAGAGAGTATGACGGAGAGGTCATATTCACTACTATGCTTTATTTACATTTAGAGTTACCTCTGACCATTAGGCGTTATTGGCAGGGAATATTCCACGCGCCTAGTGAGCTCAGCAACGAGTCGACAGCTTGGACTCGTGTCCGTCGTGTTGTGAGATCTCATAGATGTGAACTTTTCGATGGTTATTCTGGAGGTTCTGGACGATGATCCATCGGAGGGTTTGATATCTACCGAGATGCACTTGGGCAGTACTATGTTTTAGTTTTGTGTTAACTCTTTACTGCTTTATTAAATACATGTAGTTGTAAATTATGTGTGTACTAAAAGAGAATCATATGTATATTATGGTGAATTTACGTTTGTTATATTTTGTGTTTCATGTTATTTTATTTAATGTTATAATTATAAAAAGGAAAAAAAATACTACCACAAATATTACGTAAGTATCTAATGTTTTACAAAGTATCTAATGTTTTACAACTTAGGTAAGAGTTTTATTTTTATTTTATTTCATTGCATTCATAAATGTGACATCCCCACTAGGGTGTTACATAATTTTAAAAAATATTACTTATACATACCCATCTCCTTCTAGATATAAAATTAGTTTGCTACTAGGCATTTGTTCATCTAATGCATCCTAAGTATGACTTGATCTAGGTGCAGATCCTATATCTGTTGGAGGGATATATGATCCAACATTGTGATGAGACTCCTTTATCGGAGGCACCACACGGTGAGATGGTTGAGTAAGAGGTGGTGAAAGTGTACTTGGGATCGAATAAGTAAATATGGGTAATGTGGGTGATGGAGTAGTAGTAGGAGATGGAGAACTAGCAGAGGTTAAAGGTGGGTGAGAAGTAGAATGTTGCACCGGTCCCACTGGCTGTTGCTTTTTTGGGTGACCCTTAGAAACTTTTCTTTTGCCTCGATCTCTCCCAAACATTTGTAATGAACACAAATGGAATGTAAATTAAAATGCCTGTCAAATAAATAATAATTAATTTGTGCAAAATACAAAAAAAATACAAAACACAATTAATTTACCTTTTGTTAACAAATGAAAAAAAAAACACTAATCATATTCATGATCAGCATCACCAGCATCATCATCAGCATCATCATAGTCATCACCTTCATCACCATCATCGTCATCATGATAATCATCAAGCAATTCATATTGTTGAAGATCTTCATCTTCATTGTCATTTTCAGAATCATTGTCAAAATCAAATTCATCTTCCTCCCTATCCTCTCCTTCATTACTTTTTACCTCATCTTCCTCCTCATCCTCGTCGACATCAGCTTCTACCTCATGATAATCACCTTCTTCATCTCTTAAGTTAGCAAGAGGGTCATTATTTGTCATAAAATCCACATAGGTTGTAGCATCTTGATATGCAACCTCTAATGCATATCGAGCATCAATAGTACCTCTTGGTTTGTTTTTAATGACAACCCACCAATTAGCCTTGTCTTTTATTTTTTCAGGCTAAGGTGCATAATACACTTGAATTGCATTTTGATCAACTATGAAAGGGTCATATTTTGGATACCATCGAGTATGTCGAACCTCCACAATTCCATATTGTTTATGAACCTTCACACCATGATTAAGTATAGCATCAAACCATTCACAATTAGACAACACTAACTGTTTCATTGGTTCTCCTAGGTATTCTACTTCCACAATTTCTTTAATGATGCCATAATAATAATTCTCTTCTTCTACTTTGTCATCACCTTTAACACAAACCCCACAATTGATGGTTTTTTTACTGATACTCCAATCTTCTGTATGAAACTTATAACCATTGACAAAGTAAATAGGCCATGTATGAACCTTTCTGTCAGGACTCCATGCTAAGTGAAGCAAAAATTGATTTTGTGGTAAGTTATTTTTATTATGAACCTACTAATGATAATAGTAAAATCATTATAATTTATAACATAACTGTCAAGTATTTATATCATTTAAAAAAGTGTTAAGACACTTAGGTAACTTTAGAACCAAGTTGGAAATTCAAATGCAATCATACCATCAACATCAGTGCAACTAATGTTTGGATTAGCTACTTTCAAATATTCCTAAAAAAATCTAATAATATACACAAGGTTACTAAATATGAACCAATTAAATATACATACTAAAATGAACAATTCAATAATGATTTAGTTCACTTACCCGATATATGGTTGAACCTCATCACAATTAAGTAGGATATATAAATATGCAACAGCTACTTCCTTATCCATTAAATACCTACTATTACAAGTTCTAGCTGAGCGGCCATGATGATTGAAAATTGATAAAGTGGGTTGAATTGTCTCATCTAAACCTCCGTCATTATTTCAACTAACTTTATTTCTCATTTATTGCACATGAGATTTAAAATAGTAAGAACAAAATTGAAAAGTTTCTTGGCATAAATATGCCTCACATATAGACCTTTCCACACGTGATTTGTTTTTAACCATTTATTTCAACCTATTCAAGTACCTAAAAGAAACATGATATCACTAATTACTAAACTTTGAAATAAAAAGATTACCACATTTTAAAATGCAATAAAGTAGGTGATTACCTCTCAAATGGATACATCCATCGATATTGAATAGGACCTCCTACTCTTGCCTCATACGGCAAATGAATAGGTAAATGCTCCATTGAGTTAAAGAATCTAGGTGGAAAGATTCGTTTCAACTTACATGTTGTAATGACGATGTTTTGCTCCATTAGCAACAAATCAGACACATGTAACACTGTTGAGCACAAATCTCTGAATAATTTACTTAACTCAGCTAAAGACTTCCACACTAGATCTGGTAATGCACCAAAAGCAATTGGTAGCAACCGCTCCATAAACACATGACAATCATGGCTTTTCATCCTAAATAGTTTCCCCTCTCTCATATTTACACATCTACGCAGATTAGAGGCATATCCATCAGGAATTTTTAATTTACTAACCCATTTACATACATCCATTTTTTGCTCCATAGACAACACATATTTTTCTTTAGGCTTCAAAATTTTTCCATTAGGAAATTCTTGCAACTGTAGTTCCCTCTGCCTATGATACTCTTTCATATCCATTCTAGCTTTAACATTGTCTTTGGTTTTGTCTTTAATATTCATCACTATATTAAAGACATTATCAAACACATTTTTCTCAATATGCATCACATCAAGATTGTGTCTGATCATATTAGTTTTCCAATATGGTAACTCCCAAAAAATACTTTGCTTTATCCAATTATGAGTAACCCCAAACCCAGCACATGTACATGGATCCACCTCAGTTACTTTTGGAACATCACAAACATCTTCCCATACTTCAGGCCCAAACAACCTAGGTGGAGTTATAGATTTCTTTTGTCTATTCTTATAAAATGCATCTTTATTTCCACAATATGCATGATCCATAAGCAGAATATGATGATGACAATCAAACCAAGAACATTTGCCACCATGTTTCAAAGTGAAAGCCTTTGTTCGATTCATACAATATGGACATGCCAATCTTCCTGCTGTACTCCAACCCTACAACATGACGTACGTAGGAAAGTCATTTATTGTCCACATTAATGCAGCTTTCATTATGAAATTTTCTTTTTTTGAAATATCATAAGTTAGGATGCCTTGTTCCTACAACAATTTCAACTCATCTATCAAAGGTTACAAATACACATCTATTTTACTTTTTAGATTGTGTGGCCTAGGAATAATCAAAGTCAAGAACATATATGGAGTTGTCATACATAGTTCTGGAGGAAGATTGCACAGAGTGACAATTACTGGCCAACAGGAGTAAGGAATAGTTGACTGACTATATGGAGTAAAACCATCAGCACTTAAGCCTAATCTAACATTTCTTGGTTCAGCTTTAAATTCAAGATATGTTTCATCAAAATGTTTCCAGTCTTCTCCATCTGATGGATGACATAAAATTCCTAATTCTCATCTATTTTCATAATGTCATCTCATATGCGAAGCAGAACTCATTGAAGCATATAATCTCTTCAGCCTAGGAATGAGAGGTAAATAAATCAACCTCTTTACAGGGATCTCCTTGGTTTTTCCCTTACTAATCCCTTTTATTTTAAATCGAGGCACACCAAAAAATGTGTATTCTGTAACTCCCTCTTCATTGAATAACATGCAACCATTCATGCAACAATCAATTCTCCTTGAAGTAAGACCTAGTTTGGAAACTATTTTTTTTGCCTTATAAAAATTTTTTGGCATGAGATTTTCAGGAGGATTTGTCCTTTTCATAAATGCTACTGATTGATTAAAAGATCATTGGGAAATGTTTCCCTCCAATTTGATATTCAATAATTCAATAGCAACAGATATTTCAGTTTCATCTTCATATCCCGGCCACAAAGGCTTTTGGGCCGCATGAAACATATTATTAAATTTTTTAGCATCTTTATTTGGAGGCTCCTCTAAGAGTTGATTGTAATGGAACCCAAACTCTATACCAATGGCATAAAAAAACCATGGCCTGAAATCTATTTAAATGGTCTTTATTACCCATTTGTGTAGTGGTAGAGGTGCTTGGATGACTATTAAAAGCTCTAATCAAAGTCGGATCAATTTCTCCATGACTTGTCCAATACCAATAATCATGTTTAAACCCCATTTTATAAAGATGAACTTTAATGTCTTCAAGAGTCAAGTACTTCAGGTTTTTGAACTTAGAATAAGGGCATCTAATATTTCCATTTGATAAATGTGCTTGCTGGTATGCAAAGGAAACAAATTGTTCTACCCCCTCTACAAATATGTCAGCAAGTCCCTTCCAACCTGGCGAAAGTCTATCATACATCCAGCAACAATATTGATGAATGTCCATATTCTGTAACATAATCAAAATGAAATATTAAAACTGCAAGTGAAATTTAGTCTAACCATAAGAAACAAATTTCTAAAACTAATCTAAAAATTAGACATTAGTTCATTATTTTTAAACAAAAATTATATAAATTTAAGATACAACAAATGAGTGAGATCTAAGAGTTAAATTAAAATAAAGGAATTAACAAGAGTAAAATTACTTACTGAATTTTTTTTAACTAGTACATTATCTACTAATAAGATTTAACATGAATTAATTACAAGATCATTACAACTTACAATCCTATAAACTAGTACATGAACTTAGGATTAATTTTAGAGACCAGTTACTTTGTTTAAACCTTAAACTCATGACCACAAAGCAATGCACAATAAACCGTAAAGCTATTTGACTCCACCCCCATGATTTTGTATCATTCTGATGGAAAGAATACTAATTTAAGAGGGAAAATAACAATATAAAGAGATTGTAAAACATACACAGTTAGTAATGTGCAGAACGCCCCAAAAAAGATTAAAACAAATAGCACATACACAGCAGAAACCCATCAGTCAGAAATGAGTAATTATCACTTAACATATCATATAATCAAGCTAACTCAAGTTCAAAAAAATAAATTTTCAACATAGTACATGACCTAAAAATGTGTGAATCACATATAAGTGGGCTAGTGCTAAAAATAAGCCAAATCCCCTTTTTTTTTCTTTTCATGATTAAAAAAAAACCACAAATTTTAAAATTTAAAACTGACCAAAACACAAGAGAGGCATGCTTCAAAAAACAAAATCACATTGTGAGAAATGAAATGAGAAAAAATTGAAAGTGAGGCTCAATCCTCTGGCTTCGTGCACGAGGAGGCAACACATGTTACCAAGTGGCTTCCAGTACTCAAGAGGGGGGGTGAATTGAGTATAAAACTTTTTCTTTTAAAACCTCTTTTAATTAAAATGAATATCAAAAGCTTAATAAATAAATGAATAGAAGGAATGAGAAGAAGAAAAGAAACAATAAAGAACAGTGAAAAGTAAATGCGCAGTAAAATAAATTGCATAAAATAAAGAGATTAGGGAAAAGAGAAGCAGGCACAGTATTTATCCTAGTTCAACCACGAACCCACTTGTGGTCTACGTCCAGTCCTCGAAAGCCAAGATTTTTCACTAAGTATACAAGCTTCAATAGGTGCTTGCTACCGTTATAAAATAGAGTACTTTTCACACACAAGGACACTCTACCCTTGTGCTAAAGTCTCAGCCTGCAGGGATACCTCACCCTTATATAAACCTTGAGGGATACCTCACCCTCGATACAAAATATCAGAAAATAGATGAAGAGAAACTCTCACTCAGAGTAAGTAATACAAATTGAAGCACTATAGAGCTCTCTAACAATATCTCAGAATTTTATCAAAAGAGCACAGAGAGAAAAAAAAGAAATTATGCAAGCAGTATTTTAGCACAGCCAGAAAATAAATTCAAGGATTGGTGTGTGTCAGCCGTGAGGGAAGGTCTCTATTTATAGAGCCTTTGATCAGAAAACTTCGCTGGGAAAATTGAATGCATAATAAATGCAAAATCCGTTTGCGTATCAAATTCAAAAACCAGAAGCTGAAAACTCGTGGGTTATTCGAATACTTTATTGTGGTATTTGAATACCACTGATATCAATATATAAAAAACAATTTAGGCTTGGGTTATTCGAATACCATTATGAGGTATTCAAATACCTCTGATATCAACATTTAAAAAATAGATCAGACCCACATTATTCGAATACCATACCAAGGTATTCGAATGCCACTGTTTGAGATACGTTTGTAAAAGCCTTTTTTAGAAGGTTGTATTCGAATGCCTCTAATGAGTATTCGAATACCTCTATTAGAAACACGTTGTATTCGAATGCCTCAAATGAGTATTCGAATACTTTTATTAAAAAACACGTTTGTAGAAGCATTTTCAGAATGGTTGTATTCGAATGACTTTTGAAGTATTCGAATGCCTCTGTTAAAAAACATGAAAAATGCTTCTATGAACAAGATTATGTAAGATTAGAAAAACCACAATCTCTTTGATTATCAAAGGCTTATTAGAACTTTAATTTGGCTTATAAAAAAAATAAGTTTTTAGATCTTTTGAGTTAACCACTGAGATATCGTATGAGAGCTCTGTACAAGAGAGATCCTAAGTCCTAAAGCTAAATTTGAACAACTTGGACTTGATCTTCTCATCATCTCATCATCTCCATATTTGTTATCATCAAAACTCATCATCAATGTTGCATGGTAATCACATTCTCCCCCTTTTTGATGATGACAAACTAACATTGAGAAAAGCATTAGTTCATATAGGTAATAACAGAACAAGCATATTCTCCCCCTTTCTTTTGGAATCCAAGCGCCAGTGTTAATCCTTTCTTTTCTCAAATAAGATTACTGTTTTTCTCCCCCTTTTGACATGATCAAAAAGGATACATTCACCCAATAAAGCATAGTGATGAGATAAAAAAACGATTGTAATTGACAATAGATTAAAGAAAATACTCATTGCATTAAATGAAAGTGGTCAAGCGCATATACAAAAGTAATTAAAGGGCAATCAATACAATAAACAGCTAAAAAATAGAACATAAGCAATTGATCCTAAGACTAAGCAAGCTCTAGAAGTAGGCATCAGGTGATGGAGGAGGAGAGGCAGGGTCGTTGCCAGACAGCAGAGCTCGAAGGGTAGCCTGTTCACGCTCAACACTAGCGATTCTGTCAAACAGAATAGTGAAGGTGTTCTCCATGTAGGTTCTGTTATCCAACAGGGTAGCTAGGATTTGCTCATTCGTGACAGAAGCGGGAATATCAGCAGCAGCAGGGGTAGCAAGGTCGTTGTCTTCATCATCAACTTCCATTGGGAACACCCAGCCTTCATCGGTCTTGATCATCTTCATTTTGTTAAGGGTAAAGGACCTAAAAACGTGATGATAGGTTAGCAGGGTCGCTCGCTCGGTTTCCAGAATATGTGGATACTTACCTAAGAAGGCAGTGATGATTACGCCGTAGGGAAGTTCACACCGCTCTTTACCTCTTGCCCTCGTCATGTGCTTCATAATGAAGATGGGCCAGTTGATTTGATGGCCTTGCTTTAGAATCCATAGCATAAACACGTCATCTTCACTCATGTAGGCGTAGTTCCCACCTCTAGGAGCGAGGATGTGGGCATAAGCATAGTGGAGGAGCCTGTCCTGGCTCTTCATCATGCCCCCTTTGGCTCCTTTTTGAGTCGAAGGTAAAGCCAACCCAGGGTGAAGAACATCTTCAATTGCTCTGTTCTTGTCGAAGAGTTGGAGAAGTGAATCTTTGTTAGCAAAGTGGCCAGTGGACGGTAAGCCAAACATCTGAACCCAATCGCCGGGTGTGATCATGATGTTTTGATCGCAGACACTGTAGTGTAGCTCCTGACCTTCAATCTTCAGATTGCAGTAGAACATTTTGACAAGGTCGAGATACAAAGCAGCAGAGAAAGAGCAGAAGCGAAGTACGCCTTGTTGGTTTAGCCGGTTTAGAAAGTCAAAACCACCTTCTCTTTCGAAGAACCCCAAGTCAAGGTACTTAGGATGCACCAAGTTGCGCTCTCGAAAGTGTGTAACGAAGCGCCCGAGTTGTTGCTCATTGGAGGAAAGCCTGCGAAGGTCCAATAAGTTGTTGCATGGAGCCATCTTTGTACGAGGACGCTTAGAGCGAGAGGAGGATGAGGCCATGGAGGAGAGGAGAAGAGGAGGGGTGGAGACCGTGAGAGAAAGGGAAGTTTTTTTTTTGTTTTTGGAGGAGGGAAAACCAAGAGTTTTTGAAAGGTGGAGATAGAAGAGAAAGGGTATACGGATACGCAGGAAAAGTGGGGTATTTAAAGGAAAGGGGAGGTATTCGAATAGGAAAGTTCAAAAGACGCAGCCTCCAGACAGAGGGTATTCGAATACCACACCAGGTATTCGAATAGATTACCAGAATGGGCTTGGCTGCCAAACGAAGGTATTCGAATGCTTTTAATGGTATTCAAATGCTCATGAAGTATTCAAATACTCCAGAGACAAACTGATGGTATTCGAATATTCCAGAGACTGAGGAGAAGGCCAAGGGAGCAAGTATTCGAATACGACATAATGGTATTCGAATACTCCAGAGAGAAACAGAAACAGGAAGCATCTGGGTATTCGAATAACCCTGATGGCATTCGAATGCTCCAGAGATCTATGAGAGGGACTGAGACAAAAAAGCCTCTGGGTATTCGAATAATCCTTAAAGGTATTCGAATGCCTTAAACAAAAAGAACGTAGGTTTTCTCATATAACAGTAAGGGTATTCGAATACCATATGGAGGTATTCGAATAACTAAACAAGAAAAGCACTTATAAATATCTAGAAAATGCAATTTTGAAAGACAAACGCATACCCGTTGATGAAGTACCTGCAAAAAAGATTTTGAGATAACTCCGACGCTCAAGTCAGTAATAGTTTAAGAAGGATTAAACATAAATTTAAGCAAATAACAAGCATTTAAATGTTGGACTGATCAATTATGCCCAATTCTCCTCTTATATAATAGAATGATTCTTTTGCTAGGGGTTTAGTGAAGATATCTGCAAGTTGCTTAGATGTTTCAACAAATTCAAGCATGCAATCCCCTTTTTGTACATGATCTTTGATAAAGTGATGTCTTATCTCTATATGCTTTGTTCTAGAATGTAGTATGGGATTCTTAGAGATATTTATTGCACTAGTGTTATCACATCTTATTGGGATGTGATCAAGCTGAAGACCGTAGTCTAAGAGTTGTTACTTCATCCAAAGGATTTGAGCGCAGCAACTCCCAGCTGCAACATATTCAGGCTCAGCGGTAGACAAAGCCACACTGTTTTGTTTCTTCCTATGCCAAGAAACTAAAGAACTACCAAGCAAGTGGTATGTCCCACTAGTACTCTTTCTGTCTAATTTGCACCCAGTAAAATCAGAGTCAGAATAGCCTATTAGGCTACGAGAGGCACCCTTAGGGTACCACAAGCCCATTTGTGAAGTGCCTACTAGGTATTTCATTATCCGTTTAACAACACTTAAGTGAGATTCCTTAGGGTTTGCCTGATATCTAGCACACATGCATACACTAAACATAATATCTGGCCTACTAGCAGTTAGATAAAGGAGAGATCCGATCATACCTCTATATTTCGTTATTTCTACTGATTTACCTCCTTCATCTTTGTCCAAGTAGCAAGACGTGCCCATCAGAGTGGCCATGTGTTTAGCGTTTTCCATTTCGAATCTCTTGAGCAATTCCTTGCAGTATTTTGTTTGACTTATGAAAGTCCCTTCATTCGTTTGTTTGATTTGAAGTCTGAGGAAGAAATTCAATTCTTCCATCATTAACATTTCAAATTCATTCTGCATTGACTTCGCAAAATCTTTGCAAAGGGATTCATTAGTAGCACCGAAGATAATATCATCCACATATACTTGCACAAGAAGAATGTCATGCTTTTTATTTTTAATAAAAAGAGTAGTATCGACTTTTCCTCTTGAAAAACCATTTTCCAAAAGAAACTTACTCAACCTTTCATACTAAGCTCTAGGAGCTTGCTTTAAACCATATAAAGCCTTTTTAAGTTTAAAAACATGGTTGGGCAGTTCATGATTTTCAAAACCTGAAGGTTGTTCAACATATAACTCCTCTTGAATAATACAATTCAGAAAAGCACTCTTGACATTCATTTGATATAATTTGAAATCCATGATGCAAGCATAAGCAAGTAACATTCTAATAGCTTCTAGTCTAGCTACAGGTGCATAGGTTTCTTCATAATCTATACCTTCTTCTTGATTATATCCTTTAGCAACCAATCTATCTTTGTTTCTAGTTATTAACCCATTTTCATCAAGTTTGTTTCTAAAAACCCACTTAGTGCCAATTATAGGGTGATTATTAGGTCTAGCAACTAATTCCCAAACTTGATTTCTTTCAAACTGATTTAATTCCTCATGCATTGCTAAGATCCAATGTTCATTATCAAAAGCTTCAATTAAATCCTTAGGTTCAATTTGAGAAACAAAAGCTAAATGATTACAAGTGTTTCTAAGAGAATTATGAGTACTTACACCTTTAGATACATCACCGATAATTTGATCAAGGGAGTGATATTTTGAAGTTCATCATTCTTTGGGAAGTTCCAAAGCTTGCGAATCTTCTTGTTTTTGTTTATTCTCTTGCTCATTGATTTCTTTTTCTTTATTATCCAAATGTGTTTCCGCCAAGACTTTTGCAACATCATCAATAACAAGATCCTTTCTCGATCCATTTGGGTCAGTTTCATCAAATGCAACATGTATAGATTCTTCAATAGTCATAGTTCTTTTATTATATATACGAAAAGCTTTACTATGATTTGAATAACCAAGAAATATACCTTCATCAGACTTAGCATCAAACTTGCCTAAATTATCTTTTCCATTGTTTAAAACAAAACATTTGCAACCAAAAACATGAAAGTGTGAGACATTTGGCTTTCTTCCCTTATACAACTCATATGGGGTTTTCTTTAAAATAGGCCTTATAAGGGCCCAGTTCATTACATAACAAGCTGTATTTACAGCATCCGCCCAAAAGTATTTAGGAAGAGCAGCCTCATTAAGCATAGTTCTCGCCATTTCTTCTAAAGAACGGTTTTTCCTTTCTACAACTCCGTTTTGTTGCGGAGTTCTAGGGGCAGAGAAATTATGATTAATGCCATGTTCATCACAGTAATTTTCAAAAACATTGTTTTCAAATTCACCACCGTGATCACTTCTTATAGAAGAGATTTGAAAACCTTTTTCATTTTGAATAACTTTGGCAAGTCTTTTAAAAGCTAGAAATGCATCATTTTTATTTGCAAGAAATAAAGTCCATGTAAACCTAGAAAAATCATCCACAATCACTAAAGCATAGTAATTCCCACCAAAACTTATAGTTCTAGAAGGTCCAAACAGATCCATGTGCAAAAGTTGTAAAGGTCTAGAAGTTGAAACTATATTTTTTGCTTTAAAAGAGTCCTTTATTTGTTTACCCTTTAGACATGCATCACATAATTTATCTTTTATAAAATTAAGCTTGGATAGTCCAATTACTAGCTCTTTAGAGACCAACTTCTTTAAGTGATCAATGTGAATGTGTGTAATTCTCCTATGCCATAGCCGTGAATCATCATTCTTACTTAAAAGGCATTTCGCATCATTTGAAGATATATCATCAAGACTAATCATATAGATGTTGTTTATTCTATGATCAATGAATTTAACATGCTTGTCATTTTTATCTTCAATTATGCAACAATTTGAATCAAATACAACTTTATTTCCTTTATCACATAATTGACTAATACTAAGCAAGTTATGTTTCAAACCCTTAACAAGCAGCACATTTTCAATAGAGGAGTTAGGGTTCTTACCGACTTTGCCAATTCCAAGAATTTTACCCTTGTTGTTATCGCCATAAGTGACATGTCCATGATTCTTGGGAATAAGCATGGTGAATTTTGAGTCGTCCCCGGTCATGTGCTTGGAGCAGCCACTATCAAGATACCAATTTGAACTCCTGGCTTTCAAGCACACCTACAACACAAGTTTAGTTTTTAACTTTTGGTACCCAAACTTTCTTGGGTCCTTGTGTGTTAGTTTTGGGTATAGTACCCTTGGGAACCCAAACCATTTTTGTTCCAACTTTTATATTTATATTTTCCTTGCATTAAATGTTGAAGCACTATGTCCTTTTCTTCTACAATAAAAGCATTTAATAGAAAGACTACTTGAAATACTAGAATGCACAAAGATATTTTTATAGAGTTTTTGTTAATTTTTCGGGTTATAACCTATCCCGGCTTTTTGAAAAACCACTCTTTGTCTTCCTAATAAAATATTTAAGTTATCCCTTCCAAAGGTGAATTTAGAAAGAGTGTTCTTTAAGTCTTCATTTTCTTTTTCAAGTATATGACATGAAGAACAAGATGAAGAAGTAGACGCATGTGAAGAATGATTTATGCATGCATCAATGATTCCTAAAGTTTCGTTTTCAATTTTTAATTCTTCTATTTCTTTGTTTAAAACAATAATTTGATTTTCTAAAGAAGAAATTGTTTTCTTAGATGAAGAAATAATTTTTGTGAGTTTTAAAGATTCTTCATGTAGTTCCTTAAAAGCATCTTGTAACTCATCGTAAGAGGGCAATAAAGTAGTATTAGAACTTACCTCGTTTTCGCTTTCTTCTTCATCTCCTTTTGCCATGAGACACAGTTGAGCTTCTTCGCTATCTGAGCTGTCAGTTGAGTCCATGTCGTTTTCATCCCACGCTATGTAGGCTTTTCTTCCTTTTCTTTCCTTGAAGGGCTTCTTTTCAAATTTCTCCTTCTTCTTTTGATAAACTGGCACTCCATTTTCATGTGACCAGGTTTGCCACATTCATAGCAAGTTGGAGTCGATGAAGCTCCTTCGCCTTTGAAGTGTGTCTTTTTAGGAGGGAAGGGAGGTCTTCTTTGCATTCCCTTTTTCCTGATAAATTTACCAAACTTTTTAACTAGTAAACTTAGATTTTCTTCACTTACCTCGATATTCTCTGAACTTTCTTCATTTTCTTCATCATCATTGTCGAATGTTGATGAAGTGGCTTTGAGCGCTATTCCCTTTTTCTTTTTATCGTTCTCTTCGCTTTGGCTTAGTCTGCTTAGTTCCAATTCGTGCTCATGAAGTTTTCCAAAGAGGGTAGCTAAAGTCATTGTGGACAAATCTCTTGATTCTGATATTGCTGTCACTTTGGGTTGCCAAATCCTGCTAAGACATCTCAAAACTTTGTTAATCAAATCTTCGTTAGAAAAACTTTTGCCTAAAGATGCAAGATGATTAACTATGTGGGTGAACCTCTTTTGCATTTCCTGAATGCTTTCTCCTTGGTTCATTCTGAATAATTCATATTCA
This sequence comes from Ormosia semicastrata, assembly GCA_029884595.1. Classification (NCBI taxonomy): domain Eukaryota; kingdom Viridiplantae; phylum Streptophyta; class Magnoliopsida; order Fabales; family Fabaceae; genus Ormosia; species Ormosia semicastrata. The sequence continues at coordinate 33,975,771 of JAQQTO010000047.1, read as the reverse complement.
CGAGTTAGAGAATTTATTCTCGACCTCTTAACTTCACTAGTACCCTCATGGGTAACTTGCAAAGTATCCCACATTTCTTTAGCGCTTTACAATTTGAAATTCTAAAAACTCATCATATCCCAAAGCAAAGTAATAATATTTTTGGCTTTTAAATTAAATTGAACTTTTCTTTTGTCTTCATCAGACCATTTATTTCGTGGTGTTTCGGTCCTTACACCATTGACCTCATATGTGGGTATAAAAGTGCCGTTTTCGACAGCATCCCATACATCTAGATCAATAGCTTCGATGAAGATTTTCATTCTTTTCTTCCAATATGCATAACCATCCCCATCGAAAAAGGGTGGTCGGTTTATGGAAGATCCTTCTGAAAAACCATTTGAGGAAGCCATGTTCTCTTGAAGCTGCTAAGCTCTTTATACAAGAGTCTATCTCTGATACCACTTGTTACCAAGTGGCTTCCAGTACTCAAGAGGGGGGGTGAATTGAGTATAAAACTTTTTCTTTTAAAACCTCCTTTAATAAAAATGAATATCAAAAGCTTAATAAATAAATGCACAGAAGGAATGAGAAGAAGAAAAGAAACAATAAAGAACAACGAAAAGTAAATGCGCAGTAAAATAAATTGCATAAAATAAAGAGATTAGGTAAAAGAGAAGCAGGCACAGTATTTATCCTGGTTTGACCACTAACCCACTTGTGGTCTATGTCCAGTCCTCGAAAGCTGAGATTTTTCACTAAGTATACAAGCTTCAATAGGTGCTTGCTACCGTTACAAAATAGAGCACTTTTCACACACAGGGCACTCTACCCTTGTGCTAAAGTCTCACCACAGGATACCTCACCCTTATACAAACCTTGAGGGATACCTCACCCTCGATACAAAATATCGAGAAAATAGATGAAGAGAAACTCTCACTCGAGTAAGTAATACAAATTGAAGCACTATAGAGCTCTCTAACAATATCTCAGAATTTTATCAAAAGAGCACAGAGAGGAAAAAAGAGAAATTATGCAAACAGTATTTTAGCACAGCCAGAAAATAAATTCAAGGATTGGTGTGTTTCAGCCATGAGGGAAGGTCTCTATTTATAGAGCCTTTGATCAGAAAACTTCGCTGGGAAAATTGAATGCATAATAAATGCAAAATTCATTTGCGTATCAAATTCAAAAACCAGAAGCTAAAAACTAGTGGGTTATTCGAATACTTTATTGTGGTATTTGAATACCACTGATATCAATATATAAAAAACAGTTTAGGCTTGGGTTATTCGAATACCATTATGAGGTATTCGAATACCTCTGATATCAACATTTAAAAAATAGATCAGACCCACGTTATTCGAATACCATACCAAGGTATTCAAGTGCCACTGTTTGAGATACGTTTGTAAAAGCCTTTTTCAGAAGGTTGTATTCGAATGCCTCTAATGAGTATTCGAATACCTTTATTAAAAACACGTTGTATTCGAATGCCTCAAATGAGTATTTGAATGCTTTTATTAAAAAACACGTTTGTAGAAGCATTTTCAGAATGGTTGTATTCGAATGACTTTTGAAGTATTCGAATGCCTCTGTTAAAAAACATGAAAAATGCTTCTATGAACAAGATTATGTAAGATTAGAAAAACCACAATCTCTTTGATTATCCAAGGCTTATTAGAACTTTAATTTGGCTTGTAAAAAAAAATAAGTTCTTAGATCTTTTGAGTTAAGCACTGAGATATTGTATGAGAGCTCTGTACAAGAGAGATCCTAAGTCCTAAAGCTAAATTTGAACAACTTGGACTTGATCTTCTCATCATCTTATCATCTCCATATTTGTTATCATCAAAACTCATCATCAATGTTGCATGGTAATCACAACACAAGGGAGTGGAGGAGTTGGTAGTCGGTGGCGGTTCGGTGTCGTCGGTCTGGTTCGAGCGACGGTCAGATCTGGGCCAAGGTGGGAGTCAGATGCAGCGGCTCGCGGTGTTGTCGGTCTGGTTCAAGCGGCGGTTCGATTGACAGAGGCGTAGATCGACGGCTGTTCGCGGTTCACAGATCTGACTCCAGTTAAAGTAGATCCAGTAGGTTGGACAGTTTCTAGCATGGATCTGATGACTTTTTGGGTTCGACGGCACAGTTCTGGTGCGTTGGTGGAGCGGGATGCGATGGGTCGATTTTGGCTCGCAGGTGGATTGGACATCTCGGATGGAGAAGTGAACAAAGAAAGAGGGACTTGATTAGAGGTTGATAACGTTGCATTCTGACCTTTCCCTTTTAATTTTTTTAACGACCAAATTTTCAGTTGCTACCTATTTATTTTTTAAAAAAAAATTATTTAGAGACCAAAATTTCAGTCTCTAACACCTTCCCCTTTTTTATTTATTTTTTATTATTTTAGAGACCAAAAATTCGATCGTTAATTTTTTTTGGTAATTTTTTTCATTTCTAGACCGAAATATCGGTCTCTAACAATAAGACACATTTTTATTTCTTTTATAACATAATTTCGGTCTCTAAAAAATATAGAGACCAATTTTATTTCGGTAATGTTCTAAAGTAAATTCAAAGGGTACCTGAGATAGGCACGTATGTGGTAGTTTTCTCCTTGTGCAACTGTAGTTAAACGTATTGAACCAGGGGGTGGATAACTGCAAAGGGACTCCGAAACTCAAGTCAAACAGTGCACTAATAGGATTTATGCAATGAGATAATTCATACCTGATTAGGGTGACTTAGCCTAATATTTATAGAGTTGGAAAGATATGTTCTCTTAATGGAGAGATATATTCCCATAATAGTTGCAGGAGAAGATGTGTTCCTTATTTAGTCACAGAGAATCCCTATATTATCGTAATACTGGTATGGTAGTTACTGTGCTATTATTCCGTAATATCATGATTAGCAATTAAGAGATACCATAATATTTATCCATTGTGCAAATCTTTCAGTAAAATTGTTACTATCCAAGATTGGGATCTCATGATAAGTTGCCTCTACTGAGGACATGAAGAACGGACCACGGCGAGTATGTGCACCGGGTTGGACTACATATTGAGAGTCTGGATTACAGTTCAGAACAATTGCCCCCAACTTGGTGCTTAAGTGGAATAGTTAAGTGTCAAGATTCTAAATTTGAGAAGAACCCGTGGCACACAATAGATATAAAAATCCATTAAGGTCGAGGTCCATTATTATGGAGTACCTCCGGGGTTGGCATACAACACCATCCCGTCATCTGAGGTATGTCCTTTGCCCCCTTGTATGGTTTCACAGGTTTTTTTTTGTCTTTTTACACGTTTCTCAATAGTACTGAGCTTTCTTGGGAACCTATTGCCTTGAATTTATTATGAATTAAAGATCCTTTAAAGGATATTAATTCTATGTTATTTCCCAACTACACGCTTACCTCATAACCAATCAGAAGTGAGGAGCATTAAAATATAGCTTATCTCATACGATCAGTTTGCTTTCCTTGGAACCAATCAGAATGCTTCATTTCATCTATAAAATAGGGAATGTTTATGTTGAAGCTAGCATTCCCTTCACTACATTCTTCTTTCTTTGCAACTCTGTTTGAGGGTGTAGTCTTTATGGCTTTCTTTGCACTTTGTTCATATTCAAATAGGGTTTTGCCTTCTGCAAAAACCATCTTTTTGTTCTTTCTGAAATCTTTAAAGATGTTCTACTTCTTCTCGCAAATAATTCTTCTAATGGGGACTTTTCTTTCTCAGCATAATAATGGCAGACACTTTTTTTCCTAGCATACGAGGGAGTATTTAATCAACGCTTTACTGTTGGGGAAATTTGTGATACCTGTTGTGTTTGATGGAACTCCCCGGAGAAATAGAGTCTACACTCCTCCTCCCTTCCAAGAACTTAGCAAGTGCTTCATCTTAAACTTTGCAAGTTTTCAAATAAGCAGGAGGGACTATTGAAGCTGCTCCGTGATTTGAAGCAACTTGGGGTGATTATGAAGCTGGTAGAATGATCTTCTTTATGAAAGGTTGTATCTTGTCCAACGAAGGAAAATGTAATCCGACCTGTATTATCATTGTTAAGTAGGCAGCGAAGAAGAAATGGTATTAGCTCAGAGTTCGGAAACCGCACTTCGTTTTGGTCTGCCAAAGTTCTTCAAAACCTATCCATTTTTTCAAAAGGCCAATGCTCTTTCCTTATATATTTAATGTCTCAATATTTTGTTTTCCCCCTCCACCAGATGTATGACAAAGTATGGAATGAGAATAGATCAATAAAAATTCTTATATCATGAACTTTGCCTTGCATGCACTTTTTTCCTTTTCTTTTTTTTATTGTTCATGCTTTTATTTTTTTACTTGGGTAAGTCCAACGCTTACTCTGGCATAACGCTGCGATGCCCCCAGCTTGGTGCTTGGTTTAAGAAACAAAGTGGTAAGCTTCAAGTCTTTAGTCCAAGTCCATGTACTTTGCTAATCGCTAAACGTTCTTTGATAGTCGTGGTCCGAACTGACAACCACAAACTAAATAGATACACCGGTTAAAGCCAGGGTTCATGAAAAGAATTTGTACTTAACCTTTAGAAGTTGTGTGACATTTGAGTTGCTGCGCAACTGTCCTTTCAACTACTTCAAGAGCTGTGAGGGCCACATGGTGCGTTTTTACAGGAGGGACGTGCGTAGTGCTTCGCACACCATGATGAGTTTTCTTTTGAAAATTGGGCCGTAAAGACAAGAATGCCCCTTAACCGCTTAGCCTTTATAAATAGGGGTTAAGGGTGCATTATCCTCACTTCACTATTTCTAAGTATTTTTCTAAGAACTTCGTGCAACGGAGAAGATGAGTTTCAAGCGATTTTCAACCATGTTCATCTTCTGCAACCAAGACTTTTTTCTACACGGTATATCCTTTTCTTTTAACTCCATTACTATTTTTCCTTTTGGTTGCTTCTACTGTTGTTGAGTAATTGAGTAGTTATTCCATGTTGGAATGCATTTCTGTCTTTCATTTTTCATGAAGTAGGTTTAGGACTTTTAACCCTCTTCACATGGCTTTGTTCTCTCGAAACACCATCTCTATCGCGCTAAGCATGGTAGAGGTGTCCTTCTGAAGTTTTGGGCTTTAGAAGGATATGTGGATATAAGTTTACCCCAAATAGTTTTATGTGTTAAGTTTTGATGATGACAAATACAAGACAAATATAATACTTTGCTTATGTGCTTTGTTGCATCCTATATATAACATATCCATTAGTAATTGATAAATATCTTATTTGGATGTGTCTATGAAAGTTTTATATGCATATTAAACTAACTACAGTTATACATTTATGAATCATGCATATGAAGACATTGAATTATGATTCTGGACTAACTATGTTGGTCTAAGTGAGCAATATTTTGTAGGATAGTCCAAGTACTAGGAATGAGCTTGCAAACAAGAAAGCAAAAGATATATATTAAGCTCAACACAAGGAGAATGTGAACAGATATCTCATGAAGGTTTTGATAACATCAAAGTCATGTCAAAGACCAACTCCAAAGGAAGATTAAACGGTATAGCTTTTAGGACTTAGGGTCTTTATGTAAAAAGCCTTATGGATATCTCAAATATGATTTTCAAATATGTTTTTATAAATGATTTTCCTATGTTAAAATGTCCAACAAATAAGTTTTGAAAAGCTAGTTTTGGTAATAGTTCAAATCTATGAAAAATAGCAAAGTTTGAGTTTTGCAAAACTGACCTTTGGTTACTCTTTTGATCATATCTTTCAAAATACTTTGAGTTTTGTTTTGAAACTTATTTCATTTGAAAATAGACTCAAAGATCTTTCCATTGACTGGTCATTTGTTTTAAACGGATAAGAAATGAAGAAGTTATGACCTTTTTAAGTCAGTATTTGAAATCAGAGCAGGGTATTCGAATACAGCTTGTGGTATTCGAATACCACAGCATAAAAAACGTTCCAGATGAGTTTTTTTAAAGGGGCATTCGAATACTCAATGTGGTATTCGAATACTACAGCCTAAAAACCTTTCCAGAATGCGTTTAAAATAGAGGCATTCGAATACCTCTTTTGATATTCGAATAATAAGCTTCAGAACAGCCTTTCTAACGTGTTTTAAATAATGGCATTCGAATACTCAATATGGTATTCGAATAAATGGCTTCTGAATTGTTTTTTTATGGGATTTGGAACAGTGGCATTCAAATACTCATGTTGGTATTCGAATAAACCACGAGATTTCTGTTTCATTTTTGAATTTATACGAAAACGTTAACGCATTTATTATCACATTAATTTGCTCCAACGACTATTTTCTATTTGGCTCTATAAATAGAGACCGTGGGTCTCATTTGCAATAACCCAGCTATTTGTTTAATTTGCGCTTGCTCTAAAAAATGTGATTTATATTTTACGCCTATTTTTTGTGCTCTTTTTGCTAAAACTTTGAGATATCCTTTGAGAGCCTCTTAGCACTTCAAATTGTATTATTTGCTCTAAGTGAGAGTTTCTCTTCATCTATATTTCTGTTCTTCTACATTAAGGGTGAGGTATCCTTCAAGGTTTGTAAAGGGGGTGAGGTATCCCTCTAAAGTTTGTATAAGGGTGAGGTATCCCTGCAGGCTGAGACTTTAGCACAAGGGTAGAGTTTCCCTGTGTGTGAAAAGTGCTCTCTTATGTAAAGGTCGCAAGCACCTATTGAAGCTTGTACATATAGTGAAAAATCTCGAACTGTGTTTCGGGGACTGGACGTAGACCACAAGTGGTTGGTGGTCGAACCAGGATAAATATCGTGCCTGCTCTTCTTCTCTTTATCTCTTTATTTTTGTGCAATCTTTATTTATACAATTTTATATTATTGCACATTTATTTATACAATTTTATATTATTGTACATTTATTTATTTTCAGTTCTTAAAGCTTTCTTTCTTCATCTCGCAATTCTTTCTCTTTTATTTAATAGCTTAAATATTTGTATTTATTTTAAGAGCATTTGCGAAAAGTTTTTTAATACCCAATTCACCCCCCCTCTTGGGTAATGGTTGCCATGACTAACAAGTGGTATCAGAGTTTCGTGCTCTGGTAAAAGCTTAACCGCTTAGAGTTAAAGATCCTTACTTGTGAGCAACCTTGAAAGTTTTTCAAAATGGAAGGTTTTGAAATTGATAAACCACCATTCTTTGATGGTGTGCATTTTGTTTATTGAAAAACTAGAATAGAGTTTTATATGCAATCTATTGATTTGGATTTGTGGGATATTGTGCTAAATGGATTTACTTATAAATCAAAACAAATTTGGAATAGTTTTGACAACAATTGTTTTTCTTTAAATATTAGAGCTATGCAAATTTTGAGAAGTAGTTTGAATGATGAAGTTTATGCTAAAATTAAAAGTTGCTCTAGTGCTAAAGATATATGGGATGCTCTTAATGCTACTTATCTTGCTAACAATGATTTTGTGCATAAAGTTGTATATAGAAAGCAAGAAGAGCAAATGTCATTGAAGGAAGCTTGTCATGAAAAATATCCTCAAAGAGATGCTCAAACTATTGAAGGGAGCCAAATGCCACTTGGTAACAATGATGCTCAATTTGAAGAAAAGGCATGGCAAAACAAAATTGATGAGGAAGAATGTGATTCTCTTAAAGAGGCAAGTACCCTAGAAATTGACACTACTTCCTATATGGCTAAAAAGGACTTTGAGGTAAATAATTCTAAACTAAATTATAGTCCTTCCTATGATGAGTTGCAAAGTGCATATAATGAATTGTATGATAGTTTGTTGAATTTAGAAAAGAAAAACTTATCATCTTTGGAAAATATTTCCTCTATTGAAAATGAAATTGAGACTTTAAAAAATGAATATGCTTTTCTTAATGAGGAAATGCCTTTGAAATATGAAACTTCATCTTCTTGTGAAAAATACATTAATTTAGAAAATCAAGTTGAGGACTTATCTTTCAAATTTTCCAAAGCTAATGATTCTAATTGCTTACATTCTATGCTTGTTAATGAAAATAAAATTAATGTTATTCCATATGGAAATTCAAGTAAAGCTTGTGGTAAAAATAACATAGAATGTAATAACAAGAAAAGGCTTAAGTTTTTCAAAGATGATCCTCAAAAGACCAAGCTATCATTAAATTCAATTATTTGTAATTTTTGTGGTCATCTAGGACATATTTCTCATTTATGCAATTATAAAAGAAATCTTTATATGAGAAATTGTATAGTATGGGTTCCTAAAAATCCTAAAGGCCCTAATATTAATATTCAAGGACCCAAAATGAAGTGGGTACCAAAGTGTCCTCCTAATGTTTCAATTGTACAGAATATTTATCAAAAGGATGGACAAATTGGTCAAAATAAAGAGGAATCATCAAGGAGAATGCTTCCAAAGCCTAATGGTAGAAACTTTGGTCAAAGAAGGAAGATGACTTCAACCAAAGCTTCTCAAGTACAAAATGTAGAACTTGCAAAGTTCAAGACTTCAAAAGAGAAGCAATGGGTAAGAAAAAGCATTTCCTTGATTGCCAAGGCCAAGGTATCAAAAGTTTTTACCTCTTATGCACATTCACATGCAAAGTCAATAAATTTGAGGTATATTCCTTGTAGGCCTTAATTGATTAATAAAATCATGTGTACTTAATAAAATTTGAATATTATGTTTAGCACATGATTATATTCCTGCTACACCCTTTGCTCACGGTCTTGTATATTTATTGATCATAAGATAATCTATGACTATGTATGTTTGCTATGCTTTAAAATTATCTATACATCATGAAAGTAAGCATGCTATCAACTATGTGCTTAACGGTATTTAATTATTTAATTTATTGTGCTCAATTTACATATTATGAAAAATTAATCTTTATGGGAGCATAATAGATTAATATTCGAAAACTAACACACAAAGACCCAATAAAATTTGGGTACCAAAAGTAAAAAATTTAAGTGTGTTGTAGGTGTGCTTGAAGGCTAAGAAGTGACTTTGGCATCTTGAAAGTGCTGCTCCAAGCACAAAGACTAAAAATAACTTCAAGCTCTTTTCATTGTCTTCATGAAGCTTGGACTTCCAATTCTTGGATAAGTGGAACTTATGTTATACTTTTCTAGCTTTATGTCTTAAACATTTTTTTACACGTTAATATGCTAGATAAAAGTATGCTCATTCTTTGAAATGACGTGATTGATGATAATATCATTGAGCATGAGTCTTTTTGTTTAATCATGACTTAAAATAAGTATTTGTGTTAGATGGTTTTATCTTGTTTTATCCCTTTTCTAACATAATCCTTGGTTGTTTCAAAATGTTTTGTAAGAATCAAGTATCTAGTTTAATTGTCATGAATGCATGTTAAAATGAGTGCTATATTGCATGGTTGTTTTTAATCTTTGCAATTATTATTTGAAAATCCTTCTGCATATTAATATGCTAGATAAAGTATGCTCCATGCTTGAAATAACATGTCTAATGAGAATATCCTTGAGCTTGAGTTTTTGATCAATCATACACATGATTAAATATTTGAATTTATTACTTAATTATAATTTCATCCTTCTTGAATTTTTACTGACTTGAGCGTCGGAGTTATCCCGAAATCATTTTTGCAGGTACTCCATCAAAAAGTATACTTTCGTCTCTCAAAAATGCTTTTTCTGGATATATATATGTGATTTATTGCTTAAGTTATTCGAATACCTCCATAAGGCATTCGAATACCCTTGCTGCTATACGAGAAAACTTGTGCTTTTTCTGTTAAGGCATTCAAATACCATTGATGTTTTACGTGCAATCTTGTGTTTTTGTTAAGGCTATTCGAATACCACTGATGGTTATTCGAATACCTTACTTCATTACAGCTTTTCTAAAAGCTGGTGTATTCGAATACCTAAGAAGCATTCGAATACCCTGAGGCCAATCTTTTTCAGTCTTCTTTCAGCTTCTCTGGAGTATTCGAATACCAGTATGAGTATTCGAATACGTGCTCCTTGGCCTTATCTTCTCTTTTGTGAGTATTCGAATACTGCAACAAGCATTCGAATACCATCATTAAAACCACGTTTTGGTATGTTTTTAATCTTTCAAATAAGCATTCGAATACTTATCGATTTTTAACCTGCTGCTACTGCTATTTTTTTTTCCTACCCATGCTTTATTTGAAAGATTCTGCTGCATTTGATTGTTGTATATGCTGCCTAGCATTAATAATCTATATATGCTAAATTCTTTGTTTGTTTCATTTAAAAATATACACTTAATGATATGTATGAAAAATGCAATGTAATTGGTTATTATTTTGATGAATATATGTACTTGGTTAATTTGATCAATGAAATGAAATATCTTGTGAACTCATTTATTGTCTTATTATGCTTATTTGCTTATGAGTTTGGTATACTGACTAACCTCTATGGATCTAAAATTGATGGATACCAAAGAAAGCACTTTGAATTATTTTGTAGGGTGTCAACTACCTCAAGCAAGCATTTAAATGGAATAAGTTCATTCAACTTGAGGATAGTGAAGTTAAAAGGACTTGATTTTTAAACGGATGCAAATAATTTCTATTCCTTCATGAAAGCTTGAAGCTTGGAAGTTGGTGGAAGTGAGAGTCATCTACAAAAATTCAAAGAAGAAAGATAAAGAAGCATTTCTTCTAGTGCAATGGAATGGAGAATTCAAAGGAAGAAAGCTCAAAGTTAAAGGACCAATAAAGAAGGATCATCACTATTTATCTATCTCAATAAGTATCTCTATCCCTAAGCTATTATGGTATTTTTTATGATATGGATTGTATGATACTTGTTGATAAATTGATCTTAAAATTATTAGATGCTTTCCTTACATGAGAAGTATGCTTAGCATTGACAAAGTGCCTAATTGGATATTAACTTGCTATTTCGTCATTGCATTTAGGGTGAATGATATTAGTTCTATATATGCTTTGATCCCTATAACATATTTCATCAAGGAGATGTACTTATGTTCTTTTAACTTGAATTGATCTGTCTCAATGAATATGACTTTTTATATAAAACATCTCTATCTTTCTAAAATGCTTTTGAAAATATAATGTGCTCTTGTAAAATTCTTTTTGAAAGGGGGAGAAGTTTTAAAAATGTTTTTTGATTGATGGATTAAAAATAAAAAATCTTTTGCCTTACTTTTCTTTAAGGAAATGTGCTTATATGATTTTCGCATACATATTTTCTTTATCTATTATTTTGATAATATGCATATTCTGAGGGAGAGCTTATCTCTTAAATTGTTGCTCATATCCTATGACTAACAAGTGGTATATCTCTTGGCTAACAAGTGGTAAACATGTTATATCCTTTGACTTACATCCTTGTTTGACATGAAATATTTTATTGATAATACTATCAACATGTCAACAAAGATCATCTCTTGTTCTTTTTCCCTCTATCAATGAAAGAAGGTAAACTTTCTTAAATTTCATATCTCTTGATTCTTTCATCGAGAAATGCTTGATGTGTAACACCCTTGTGGGGATGCCACATTTATGAATGTAATGAAATAAAATAAAATAAAACTCTTACCCAAGTTATAAAACATTTGATACTTATATAAAATTTGCGGAATATTTTTTTTCTTTTATAATTATAACATTAAATAAAGTAACACGAAACACAAGATATAACAAACATAAACTCACCATAATATACATATGATTCTCTTTTAGTACAAACATAATTTACAACTACATGTATTTAATAAAACAAGAAAGATTTGACACAAAGCTAAAACATAATACTTTGCCCAAGTGCATCCCAAGAGATAACAAACCGATGAATCACCATCCGTCACCTCCAATAATCATCGAAAAGTGTGCATCTATGAGATCTCCCAAGACTTCGGACACGAGTCCGAGCTTATACTCAACTCACTAGGCGCGTGAAAAACTCCCCCCCATAGCGCCTAATGGTTAAAGGTAACTCTAAATGAAGATAAAGCACGGTAGTGAATATGACCTCCCCGTCATACTCCCTACATAGGGACACGATCAATCGTCCCACATACGCTATCCCTCGGTCGGCATGCATATGCCATGCCTCGGAACCTCCATGGAACTCCGGTCGCACGAACCCGAAGAATCCCAGCGGTGCCATGACCTCAAGATCGCTTGACGATCGGTATGATCTTACCGGTTCCTCCTCCTCGTATATATCGCCCGACCGTTTGCTCGTCAGTGTCTTGTACTCAAGAGGCCGATCCTCCTCTACCTCAAACTCTTTACGAAAGTAACACAAGAATATCGAGAAAACATATAGAGAGGTGAGACAATCTACACCATTACCCGTATGGCAATAAAGAAAACGACAAGACAAACAATTATCACAACAAGACATATATTAAGCAATATACAACAATAATACATATCATAATATCATGCATAATATATTAAAGCAATAAACCATATAATTTATCACAGATTATAATAAACAAGAAATGCTTGATAATGCATGAACATTAAAATGCAGATGATGAATGATACACACATACTCGTTCCTACTCCATGGAGCTAAACACGGATATCTGAGAGAATGATCCGAATAGAAACTAATAATACTTTATGGCTGCCCAACCAAGCTATTGCACTGTCAACACGTCGTGTCTATAGCCCACAAATTCAAAACATCGTGTAGCAAGACACACTGATCCAAACATCGTGTACCACAGCATAGTACTTAATAGTCCCCTCAAGATCTTGACTAAGAATAGTGCTTGTCAAGATCATTAGTGTGTTGCCGTTACCACGGCCCGGAGGAGCAACCCACCGTCCGCAGAAAAATTCTCTCGCACACTAATGCCTCCAAGTTCATAAATGAACCACACTACGCTTATCACACCAAATACGGTGTAATTCGCCTCGTCAATCAATCACCAATTATAACCTAAATTGGCACAACACTCTAAACATGAGCTAAAATTACAGAAATACCCCTATTATCCAAATTTTACCATATTTTATGAGAAATTACCAAAATACCCCTAGTCACCAAAAAACAAAGTATAGTACGTCCCACCTGACAGTACTACACTATAACATGTCTGGGTCCACCACTTTGGCCCGACAGCAAAACTTACAGTATTGTTCAATCGCGTAGGATTTTTTTATCGCGTTTTCACAATCTCGATGTTTTCACAAACATTTTTAAATCGCGTAAAGATATTTTGACGTTTTTAAACATCGTAAATTGTTTTTGAATCATTTTCTCAATCGCGTAGGATTTTTAATTCATTTTCTTAACCGAATAGCTTAAAATTGTTATTTTTAATATGTGTAAAACTATATCTAGTACTTTTAAAATACGTAATGTATTTTCCTTGTGTTCTAAATATAGTATGGAATCTTTTCATTTTATGCGTTTGATTTTAATAAATTTTGGCAAAGATTTTGCCTATAAAATCAAAAGATAAGGTATTTTTAACGTTTTCCTCTAAATATAGTTTATTTTATTTTTACCCTATAATTTCACTTTAAAATTCACTAACGCAAAATTTATAGTATGAGCTCTACGTTAGTACTTTTCCATGTATGATTAATTTCTTACTTAAACTGAATTCTGCTAAGTTAAAATTCTAGAACAGAATTAATTCCTTTGATTTTCTCAATGATTCTTTGGAATCAATTTATGTTATAAAATAATTATCTAACCTATCTTAGTAAATAAAATGGCATGTTGGCCAAATCAAAGTAAAATGGCATTTGATTATACACTAAATGGCATTTTGGCCACAATTAACCTAAACCATTTTTAACTTTGATTATTTTACTTAAATTCCTTGAATCAGTTATTTAGAAAATTGCTGAGAACATTTTGGTTCTCTTTTTGGATGTAAGGCCGTGAGCCTCATAGTGTGTTCTTTGGAACACTCATGCATTTCGTACATGTTATTCACATCCTACTTAAATAAATACACAATTATAATTACATACAATTATGTAATCACATATAAAACACATACAATATATTTTAAGCCATAATCATGCATAGCAAAAATAATAAAAACTATAATCATGCATAGCAAATTAAAATCACAATTATTAAAGCATTTTAAACAATCCGAAACAATAAAATCACAAATAAACCATACAACCGAATCCTTATGGATTCTACACACAAACACAATCCATTTTCTCATCACCACTTAGGGTTGATGAGATTAAATCTCCCTCTTACCTCTTGTAGACAAAACAATCGGTAAGATTCCTTCCTTTCCTCCAAATTTCGTGTGACCACCAACAAAATTCCTAAAATTCTCAAATAATTAGCAAATACACATACAAGGTACAAAATAGGAAAACCATGGAACAAACATGGTTAGAAAAATCAAATTTAAATTTTGAACCATAGAAATCAAACTTACCCTTAAGGAAGTAAGCAAGAAGTGAGATTTTGAGCAAGTTAGAGTAGGAATTTGGGAAAAGTTTGTGAATGAAAGATGCTTAGAATGGTATTTGGGTTCAAGAAATGTGATGATCTAAAATTATGAAGGCCTTGGTGTGGTTGGATGAGGGCTGGCCGAAATAGAGAGAGAAAATGGAAGAGAAATGTTTGCTTGAGCTTTTGATATTTTAGAGAGAGAAGTGAATAGCCAAAATGTGATAAAGATGAAAAACTAAAGTGAAGAGTAAATGAAGAGTGCAGCAGCCGTGAGTTTTAGGTGAGCTTGAGTGAGTGAATTTGCTTGGTAAAAATATCAAAATGTGTTCACACTAGCTAGCACATGGCCTAGTCATGTTGGATCCTTCTTGAACCTTGTAGAACCAAGCCCACTAAGCCTCCTTGCTGCCCAAAACCGTGCTCACTCTCCCCTCCATAATGTCTTAATTGTCCTCCAACTACACCTAATTATATGTTAGTTAATTAGGCAATTAGTTAGGTTAATTATCCTAACCATTCTTAATTAACATACTACTAATATAACTAATTAATTTAGTATATATTAACATATATTATAACCTTTAATTAATATTAATATATCTAATTAGTAGTTAGATTATAATTAATTCATAACTAAGCTAGTTCACTTAGTATGCTAATTAAGTAATTAGATTAGTTTAATTAAGCTTAATTAGGTTACTAACCATTTTCAAGCCTACAATTGTTGACTAAATCCTAACCCTTGGTTCATCTTTAATTCCTAACCATTGATTAGATCTAGGGTAGATATCACTTGATCAAAAACCTATCATTCTAATCTCACCATTGATTAGATCAATGGCTTAGATTAAAGGCTTCATCATTAAGTCTTCATCCAACGGTCCAAATGAAAACACATGCTCCCTTAGGTGTCCAATTCCTATTGGTTTAGAAAGTCAAGCCTACCTTTGTTGACTTGCTCTCATTGGTTAGAAATTGTACAAATGACAGCTTGACTGCTTTTTCCTACACGCGGGTCCCACAAAGACTTTTAAAGATCTCGTGGTCAAACCAAAGCAAGACAAGAGATTTTAATATAAAATAATATTATAAAAATATAAAATTATTTTATTACACGCTTAAATCCGAAAAATTACGCTATTAATTTATATATCAATCAATTGGGTTTAGTAAGATCCCCACTTTAATTAAAATAAGATTTATCCGGCCGAGAAAATTTTTATTTTCTTAGGTCGAGCAAATCACATACAATATTCAAGTACACTCACTAATAATCAAATTAAATTTACTCAAGCTCACATGAACAAAAAAGACAAATCGGGACTATATTGTAATTATCCCAAAAGTTAGGGTGTTACATGATGTGTGACAAGTTGCATGATCTTCCTGTTTGAAAATCTTAATTTCATGACCTTATATGGATATCTTGTAAATCCTAATAAGTGATATCAAGTGGTACTTATTTATCATGTGGTATACAAGATATTATATGCTAGACATATTTTCTTAAGCTTGTTGCTATCATATGCTAAATATTGATGTACCAAAATATGACAAGTATTGCATGAATAATTTTTTTTTATATATCTTGAAAGCATGCTTGTTTCATCTCTCTATTATTGAATCATATATAGAATCTATAAGGGGGAGAAAATTTTTTCTAAGCCTTTTTGTTGATGTCAAATAGGGGGAGTGAAAATTGGAAAGAAAAATATATGCTTGATATGCTTATTGTTTGATATGCTTACATGAATTACATGAATATCCATTCTTGAATATTGCTCATCAACATATTTTTTCTTTGGTGATTTGTCATCATCAAAAAGGGGGAGATTGTGGATATAAGTTTACCCCAAATGGTTTTATGTGTTAAGTTTTGATGATGACAAATACAAGACAAATATAATACTTTGCTTATGTGCTTTGTTGCATCCTATATATAACATATCCATTAGTAACTGATAAATATCTTATTTGGATGTGTCTATGAAAGTTTTATATGCATATTAAACTAACTAGAGTTATACATTTATGAATCATGCATATGAAGACATTGAATTATGATTCTGGACTAACTATGTTTGTCTAAGTGAGCAATATTTTGTAGGATAGTCCAAGTACCAGGAATGAGCTTGCAAACAAGAAAGCAAAAGATATATATTAAGCTCAACACAAGGAGAATGTGAACAGATATCTCATGAAGGTTTTGATAACATCAAAGTCATGTCAAAGACCAAGTCCAAAGGAAGATTAAACGGTATAGCTTTTAGGACTTAGGGTCTTTATGTAAAAAGCCTTATGGATATCTCAAATATGATTTTCAAATATGTTTTTACAAATGATTTTTCTATGTTAAAATGTCCAACAAATAAGTTTTGAAAAGCTAGTTTTGGTAATAGTTCAAATCTATGAAAAATAGTAAAGTTTGAGTTTTACAAAACTGACCTTTGGTTACTCTTTTGATTATATCTTTCAAAATACTTTGAGTTTTGTTTTGAAACTTATTTCATTTGAAAATAGACTCAAGGATCTTTCCATTGACTGGTCATTTGCTTTAAACGGATAAGAAATGAAGAAGTTATGACCTTTTCAAGTCAGTATTCGAAATCAGAGCAGGGTATTCGAATACAGCTTGTGGTATTCGAATACCACAGCATAAAAAACGTTCCAGATGAGTTTTTTTAAAGGGGCATTCGAATACTTAATGTGGTATTCGAATACTACAGCCTAAAAACCTTTCCAGAATGCGTTTAAAATAGAGGCATTCGAATACCTCTTTTGATATTCGAATAATAAGCTTCAGAATAGCCTTTCTAACGTGTTTTAAATAATGGCATTCGAATACTCAATATGGTATTCGAATAAATGGCTTCTGAATTGTTTCTTTATGGGATTTGGAACAGTGGCATTCGAATACTCATGTTGGTATTCGAATAAACCACGAGATTTCTGTTTCGTTTTTGAATTTATACGAAAACGTTAACGCATTTATTATCACATTAATTTGCTCCAACGGCTATTTTCTATTTGGCTCTATAAATAGAGACCGTGGGTCTCATTTGCAACAACCCAGCTATTTGTTTAATTTGAGCTTGCTCTAAAAAATGTGATTTATATTTTACGCCTATTTTCTGTACTCTTTTTGCTAAAACTTTGAGATATCCTTTGAGAGCCTCTTAGCACTTCAAATTGTATTATTTGCTCTAAGTGAGAGTTTCTCTTCATCTATATTTCTGTTCTTCTACATTGAGGGTGAGGTATCCTTCAAGGTTTGTAAAGGGGGTGAGGTATCCCTCTAAGGTTTGTATAAGGGTGAGGTATCCCTGCAGGCTGAGACTTTAGCACAAGGGTAGAGTTTCCCTGTGTGTGAAAAGTGCTCTCTTATGTAAAGGTCGCAAGCACCTATTGAAGCTTGTACATATAGTGAAAAATCTCGAACTGTGTTTCGGGGACTGGACGTAGACCACAAGTGGTTGGTGGTCGAACCAGGGATAAATATCGTGCTCTTCTTCTTCTCTTTATCTCTTTATTTTTGTGCAATCTTTATTTATACAATTTTATATTATTGCACATTTATTTATACAATTTTATATTATTGTACATTTATTTATTTTCAGTTCTTAAAGCTTTCTTTCTTCATCTCGCAATTCTTTCTCTTTTATTTAATAGCTTAAATATTTGTATTTATTTTAAGAGCATTTGCGAAAAGTTTTTTAATACCCAATTCACCCCTCCTCTTGGGTAATGGTTACCATGACTAACAGGATAGAAGGCCGATATGTAGGTGTGATTTGTTTCATTTCCCCTTCTCCATGTCTGAATCTCTGATTTGATTGATTCTGACAATTACTTACTAGCCTCTTTAGGTGTTCTCAGGATCTTCATGACCAGAGGTGGAAGAGGAGCTAGAGCTCGAGTATCGATTGTCAAAGTTCATGAACCGGCTGAAGGGGACCCAATCAGGATCCAATGCGGTCCGGGAATAGTATACCTATGGGTTGGGGACGACGTCTAGGATCACTTATCTGCACTTTCTTCCGAAAACAAACTCAGACAATTGTTGCAATCTTTGGAGTTGATAGAGGAAAAAGCTCGAGATGGAGAATTCCAAGTTTTATGTTTGGAATGGAATGAGAGGGTATGTGTCGGGAAACGGGTTCACACTTCATGTTTCTCTACGATCCTTTCTTTGTCAAATTAGGACTTGGGTTACCTTTTACAGATTTCTAGATTGCAATCCTCTAAACCTTGCGCGCAGCCCCTACTCAAATCCACCCTAATGGCTGGAGCTATGTCATTACTTTTGAGAGGTTTTGTCGAATCATGGGGCTGCAGTATTCGACAAATGCTTTTTTCTATTTTTATACCTGGATATATCCCCAAGGTTCAGCGAACCAAAAGAATTGGCTCACTATTGGTCCAGAGCCAATCATAAATCCTTTAATGTCTTTCAAGATAGTTTCAAAGGATTTAAGACTAGATTCTTTAAACTTCTGGCAACATAGGGATTTCATCCCTTTTTCTTGAAAGATGATGGGGAGCCGAAGTTCCCACTATACTGGATGTAAGATGCTTGGAATATTCCCACCGCATTACTTGAAAAAGAAAAGAATGATCTCACTTTGGATGAGCTTGATTGCATCAAGTTTATAACCCAGTATTCCAAGGAACACGGGTTTATCAAAATTAAAGACGTTCTTCACACCCCTGAGTTGATTTTCTTTTTGTTTTGTTAGGTAGGAATTAGGATATTATTAGCTATTGTTTACCTTAAGATTTTTGCCCTTTAACTTTTCCATACTTTGCTGTTTTGTTTGTCTGACTTCAATCTTACTTTTCTATCTTATTTCAGTAATCAACATGGCATCGGGACCCTCTCTTATTGCTCTGTTAACTTCAAGATCTAGAAGAAAAAGAGTAGGATCCCCAAGTGTTCCCATGACTGCCGCTCCAGCATCCTCAAGCCGAGGTGTTGTTATTGGAGAAACCCCTGAACAACCAGACTCCCCAATTCAGAATCTTCAAAGGAGAAAAAGGAGGGCTACTGAGAGCTCCACTGACTGAGGTAAAAGGGGGGCTTCAGAGGGCGGCAAAGAAGAAAGGGCGAACCCTTTGCCTATTATCTTAGGGCATTCTAAAGCTAGGCCGTTCATTGATGAGCAGCTACTGAGCAACGAAGTGATGGAGCATATTTCTGAGTGGAATATGGCCCAAACTCTAGCCAAGCTTGAAAATCTTACACTTCGGGTCATCGCTAGAATCCGCTATATTGAAAGATCTATTGAGGGAACTAATAGGAAAATGAAGGATGAAATCAAGAAGAAAGATAAAGAGGCTGCCCAGAAGCTTACTGTGGCCCTTAAACTGAATGAGGATGCTCAAGCATGGATCACCGATCTGGAGATAGCGTTGGCCGCCTCCGATTTGGCCAAAAAGGCGCTTGAAGCAAAGGGACTCTAGGCTGACATACCATTAGTACCCTCCAAGCTCATATAATTTAATTAGAAAAAGATGTGGAGGAGTTGGACACAATTTCTGGAAACATCGGTGGAGAGCAGTTCCAAAATGTAGTGGTCCAAATTCAGCACTTCAACCCCAGCATCACCCTTGTCTTAGAAGACCTGAACTCAGAAAAAGTTTTTTAGGATGGTCAGCTTGTCTTGGAGAGGGACCTTGCTCGGGTCGATTCCAGTGCCACCCCGAAAGTTATTCAGACTCTAGAAGGAGGGGAAGCTAAAACTTAATTTTTTCCTTCTTCCTCATTTTTGCTCCCTGTGCGGGTTTTTCATATTTGTAAAGACAATTGCCCTACAACCGGGGTTTCAAGTTAACTTTATTTTTGTATTTGCTTTGCCTTGCTAATTTATTTTCTTTCCATGGTCCGTTTAGGTCCAATGCCCATTATGGTATTTGTCATTACCATTCCGTGAAATTAGGAAATTATTTCCTTATAGAAGAACCATGGTCTAGGATCCTACACCTATAATATCAAGTGCATGGCATTTCACTTGACTTAGGTAGAAATAACGCCCTAGTCCATGGTCCAATGCCTATCATAATCAAGCGTTTTGGAATTTTGGACTTAGGTAAAAATAACCCCTTAGCTTAGGGTTTAATGTCCAAGAAGAATTGGCACATAAGATCCCTTCTACCTTAGGTATAACTATTATTAAACCTTACCGGGGGTCCTTTACTAACCATAAAGATTTTTTGGGATCTTACCTGGCTTAGGTATAGGGAAGGACCACAGATGTTGAATCCGTACTACCTCTTGATTTCTTGACCTTTAGATGGTCAGTGCCAAGTATCGAGGATAGGTATTGACCCTATAACTTACTACCAAAGCTTGGTGTGTTATACCTCTTCACCTGGGCTTCTTAATGTATCTTATATGAAAAGTAATGTCTGAATAACTCTATTTTATTAATAATTTTAGGGGACAGACGTCCATATAGAGTATACAATTCAACATTAGGACAGATCAAACATTGGTTTACTAAAGGACTAGGCCGTTATGGGCATCTAACTATAGTATTTTCTAAGTTTATCCGCATTCTAATAATTCTTGATTGGGGTGCCTGTTATTGTTTCCAATGTGTAAGCTCCTTTGCTAGTTTTGACAACAATACAGTAGGGGCCTTCCCAGTTGGGGGCTAACTTCCCTTGGGAGGCATTTTTCCCTTCGATATCTACTCTCCTGAGTACCAGGTCTCCAGATTGGAACCTCCTAGGAATTACTTTTTAGTTGTATCTAGTTGTTGTCCTTTGTTTGAGGGCAACATCGCGTATGTGGGCCACACGTCTTCTTTCTTCTATTAGTTCTAGGTCTTCCCTAATCAGACTGAGGTTGTTATTAGGTGAAAACTATTAGTGGTGCCAGCTTGGTTTTCTTATCTCTACCGGAATCATGGCTTCACACCTATAGGTAAGTTTGAAAGGAGTTTCATCCGTGGTAGAGTGGGGTATAATCCTATAGGCCCAGAGAACATGATCAAGCTACTAGGCCCAATTTCCCGTAGCTTCATCCAGTCTCCTTTTAATTCCCCAAACAATAATCCTGATAGTTGCTTTGGCCTGTCCATTTGTTCTAGGGTTTTCCATAGAACTACAGTGGTGCTTATTTTTAACTCTGCCAGTAGTTCTTCAAAACCCTTATCCTTGAACTAGGTTCCATTGTCCGTTATAATGGACTCTGGAATTCCAAACCTAGTGATAATGTGGTATCAAGTGAACTTCTGAATCCGTGCCAAAGTAATTTTGACCAAGGGTTCTGCCTCAATCCACTTCGTAAAATAATCCACTGCTACCACCAAGTATTTTAGTTGACCCGGCGCTTAAGGAAATGGGTCCAAGATGTTCATATCCCATCTGTAGAATGGCCAAGGTACCGACATTGTGGATAACTCTTCTGAGGAAGCCTGATAATAATCTAAGTGGTGTTGATACTTATCACAGATTTGGACATGCGCATGGGAATTAGCTTCCATCGTTGGCCAGTAATACCCTGCCCTTAGTGCTTTTAGGGCTAAGGTTTTGCCTCCCAAATGATATCTGCAGCTTCCCATATGAACCTCGATGAGAACATACTCTGCTTCTTTCAGAGTGAGGTATTTGAGGAGGGGAGATGAAAAATTATGATAGTATAACCCACCATCGTAAACGGTGTACCTTACAGCTGTCTTGACTAACTTAGAAACTATTTTTGGATCTGAAGGTACAGTTCCAAACTGCAAATACTCTATGATAAGGGTGATCCAAGATGGTTCCTTCTCTTTCACTTGAAATACGGCATGATCCGTGATGGAGGGTTGAGAGAGGGTTTCTTAGATTACTGACCGATTATTACTAGGGCCTTTGGTACTAGCTAGCTTAGACAAAAGGTCTGCCCTAGAGTTTTGTTCTCTTGGAATGTGTTCAATCTTTATTTCTTTAAAGCTCTTAAGGAGTTCTTGTACTTTGACCAAGTATCTCTGCAGGAGAGGCTCCTTAGCTTGATATTCACCTTTGATTTGGGAGGTTACAAGTTAAGAATCACTACAGAGTGTGATCCTGGTTGCTCCTATATCCTTGGCCATTACTAGCCTAGCAATACATGCTTCATATTCAGCTTGGTTATTCGAGGTTGGGAACTTAAACTTTAGGGAATGCTCTAGTGTTAGTCCCTCTGCGTCACTTCCCTTGGGATTCGATGATCTGTTAACAAAGATGGTCCAAGAAATTCTTTTTAGGTTATCGGGGTCCGATGTGAGTTTTGCTAAGAAGTCAAATAATGCTTGGGCCTTTATTACAAGTCATGGTTCATATGCAATTCCAAACTTAGAAAGTTCAATCGGCCAGGAAATCATTCTTCTAGCCAAATCTAGTTTGTGCAACACCTGACGGATGGGTTGCTCTATTCTTACTACCATTGGGTGGCATTGAAAGTATTGTTGTAGTCTTCTTGCCATGGTAATTAATGCGAAGGCAACCTTTTCAACTTTCTGATAATGAAGCTCAGGGCCCTACAGAACCTTGCTTACGAAGTAAATCAGTTTCTGTCCTTCGTTCGTCTCCTAGATTAACATTGAGCTCACAGCCTCCTCGTGAACTGAGAGGTATAAGTAGAGCATCTCACCGAGCTCCAGTCTTGTCAAAATAGGAGGGAAGGACAGAAGGTTCTTCAAGGATAGAAAAGCACCTTCACATTCCTGGGTCCATTCAAAGTTCTTCCCCTTCTTGAGTAGCTTGAATAGGGGAAGAGATTTGTGGGCTACTTTGGCTAGGAATCTTGTTAGAGCTGATATCTGGCCTGTAAGTTGTTGTACTTCTTTAATATTTTGAGGGCTTCTCATGTTAAGTACCGCCTGACACTTATCAGGGTTAGCCTCAATTCTGTGATGAGTTAGCATAAATCCCAAGAATTTCCTTGTCTGGACCTTGAAGGCACACTTTTTCGGGTTTAGCCTCATGTTATACTTCCTGACCTATGCAAATACTTCTTCAAGGTTTGTCATATGCGATCCGCCTTGTGGGGTTTTCACTATCATGTCATCTATATAGACTTCTACCATCTTCCTTACTTGGTTGTCAAAGACCCTGTTCATCATCCTCTGATAAGTGGCTCTTGCATTTTTCAGATCGAAGGGCATAACCCTATATTAGTAGTTCACCTTGTCAGTGATGAAGGTGATTTTATCCTTGTCTTTGAGGTACATGGGAATTTGGTTATACCCGAAATATGCATCCATAAACGACAGCCACCTGAAACCTGAAGAGCTGTCCACCAACTTATCCACATTGGGAAGTGGGTACGGATCCTTTGGACAAGCTTTGATCAAATCTATATAATCCACACACATTCTCCACTTCCTATTGGATTTCATTTCCAGAACCACATTGGATAGCCATGTGGTATAAGAAATTTCCTTGATGAAGTTGCCGCTCAGTAACTCCTTAAGCTATTCTTCAATGACTTGTTATCTTTCTGGCCGACCTTCCTTTTCTTCTGAGTGACTGACTTCACGCCTTCTCTAATGGACAAGCAGTGACAGATGAAAGTGGAGTCGAGTCCTGGCATGTTGGATGACGTCCATGCGAAAAGGTCATTATTCTTCAACAAGAGTTCTACCAGTTGTTGTTTTTCTTCTTCTAAATGTGTTCCAATCTTGGTAACCTGATCCGTCTTGGCTCCAAGTTGGAGAGGTTGCAACTCACCCTCTAGCTGGGTTCTGTGGAATAAGCTTGCCCCAAATGGTTTAATATGTTAAGTTTTGATGATGACAAATACAAGTAAAAAAAGAATGATGCTTATGCTTAATAGATGTGCTTTATAGATAACAAATGCATCACAAAAGAATATTGATCATGTTACATAAATGTGCTAAATGAGATATATTGCATCATGCATGATTATGTACTTTATCTAATTATATTTCACTTAATAATCCAATGAGATATATGTAACATTCATCATATAATATATCCAATAATATTTTATATGAGTTATAAATGAATTAATATTGGATATGTCTATGAAAGTCTTATATGCATGCTAGACTAACTAGAGTTATACATTTATGAATCATGCATATGAAGATATTGAATTCTAATTTGGACTAACTATGTTTGATTAAGTGAACAATACTTTATAGGATAGTCCAAGTACTAAGAGTGAGCATTGCAACAAGAAAGCAAAAGATCACAACTATGCTCAACTCAAGAAGGATGAAAATAATAAAGATATTCCAAGCTTGTGCAAGACATGAAGAGAAGAAAACATCAAAAAGCTTGGATTACATCAAGAATTGATGGAAGTGCAAAGATCAAGTCCCAAGACTCTTCAAGCTTAGCCTATAGGACTTAGATCTTGTGTAAAGGTAAAAAGGAATCACACTAAGCTCAAACAAGTTTTAAACATATTTATAAGTGTTTCTAAAATGTTTAAAATGCCAAACAAATTATTTTTGGAAAGCTAGTATTGGTAGTATTTCAAATCTATGAAAAATAGTCAAGTTTGTGTTTTGCAAAACTGACATATACTTACTCTTTTGATCATAACTTTTAAAATACTTTGAGTTTTCCTCTGAAACTTATCTCATTTGAAAATAGACTCAAAGATCTTTCCAATGACTGGTCATTTGCTTTAAACGGATAAGAAACGAAAAAGTTATGACCAATTAAAGTTTGAGTTTTGAAAATATGACCTTTGGTTACTATTTTGATCATATCTTTCAAAATACTTTGAGTTTTGTTCTGAAACTTCTTTCATATGAAAGTAGACTCAAAGAGCTTTTCAATGAATGGTCATTTGCTTTAATTGGATAAGAAATGAAGAAGTTATGACCTTTCAAAGTCGGTTTTGAAAACTAGAAATGGTGTAATCGATTACACAAGTCATGTAATCGATTACAACGTTGATAGAAGCACGGTAATCGATTACACAGAGTATGTAATCGATTACAAAGTGCACAGAAAGCTTGTAATCGATTACATGAAGCTTGTAATCGATTACAAAGTGCCCAAAAAGCTTGTAATCGATTACATGAAGCTTGTAATCGATTACAAAGTGCCTAGGAACGTTTCTAACGGCTATAAACGGCTAGTTTTCATAGAAAATCATTTCTAAACACCTCCAACGGCTCTAAAACTCATTGGGCTATAAATAAAAGTGTTTGGGAATCAAAAACTAGTTGGAGAACATTCTGAAAATTACCCTTGAACATTGAAAACGAAATTCATCATCTTTTTCTCCAAATTCTTTGTTTTGAGCTAAGTGTGTAAATCCTTTATACCCATTGAGCTTCAACTTGTATATCCACTCTTGTGAGAGTTTCTATTCTTTCTCTTCATCTTGAAATCATTGTAAGAGGGTGAGGTATCCCTCAAGAGAGAAAAGGGTGAGGTATCCCTTATAGTGAGACTCAAACACAAAGGGTGAGGTATCCCAAAGGTGTTGTGAGTGCTCTTCATTGTAAAGGTCATCAAGCACCTGTGAAGCTTGAAGAATTAGAGGCTCTAGCACAAGGGTGAGGTATCCCAAGGTGTGAGGAGTGCTCTTGTATGTACAAAGGTTTTTCTAGCACCCGTAAAGTCTAGGAGATAGTGAAGAAAATCTCAAGTTAAGCTTGAGGATTGGATGTAGGCCACAAGTGGTTGGTGGTGAACCAGGGATAAATTCTTGAGTTTGATTCTCTCTTCCCTACACTCTTTAAATTCAGTATTTGGTAGAATATATTTATTTATTGCATATGTTGATGTTTTGATTATTACAACTTGATATCTAGCTTATTCACTTAGTTCATCATATATCCCAAGTTGTATTTGAGTAATCCTCAATAGTTGTACATTTATTAGACTTATTCCGCTGCATTTATTAATTGAGTTATTCAAAATGCATAATTTGTCAAAGTTGCATTAAAACTAGTCATCACCCAATTCACCCCCCTCTTGGGTAATGGTTGCCATGGCTAACAAGTGGTATCGAGCTTCGTGTTCTAGTAAAAGCTTAATGTACTTGGAGTTAAAGATCTTTGTTTGTTTGGCAACCATTACAAGCTTTTCAAAATGAATGGTTTTGAAATTAATAAACCACCATTCTTTGATGGTGCGAATTTCGCTTTATTGGAAAGCTAGAATGGAAATTTATTTGCAATCTATTGATATTGATTTGTGGGATATTATGCTTGATGGATTTACATGCAAATCAAAACAAACTTGGAATGACTATGATAAGAAATGCTTTTCATTGAATATTAGAGCAATGCAAATATTGAGAAGTGGTTTAAATGATGATGCTTATGCTAAAATTAAGAGTTGCTCTAATGCTAAAGATATATGGGATGCTCTTGATAATTTTTATCTTGCTAACAATGATTTCTTGCAAAAAGTTGTATATAGAGAGCAAGAAGAGCAAAAGCCTCTAAAGGAAGACAATATTAAAAATGTCCTCAAGAAGATGTTCTTGAATCCTTGAAAGACAACAATGAGGAAGATGATGATTCCTTTGAAAAGCCAAGTATGCTAGGAATGGAGACTACTTCATATATGGCCAAAAAGGACTTTGAGGTAAATAATGCTAAACTAGATTATAGTCCTTCCTATGATGAGTTACAATGTGCATATGATGAATTATATGATGATTTGTTGAATTTAGAAAATAAAAATTTATCTTGTTTGGAAAACATTTTCTTCATCGAAACTGAAATTGAGATTTTGAAAAATGATTATGCTTTTCTTGATGAGGAAATGCCTTTGAAATGTGAAACCTCAACTTCTTGTGAAAAATGCATTAATTTAGAAAATCAAGTTGAGAACTTATATTGTGAATTTGCCAAAGCTAATGATTCTATTTGCTTACGATCCATGTGTGTTAATAAGAATGCAATTGATGCTATTTCACATGGAAATTCAAGTAAGGCTTGTGGCAAAAATGACATAGAATATAAAAAAACAAAAGGCTTATGTTTTCCAAAAATGATTTTCAAAGGACCAAGTCATCATTAAATTCAATTGTTTGTAATTTTTGTGGTCATCTAGGACATATTTCTCATTTATGCAATTATAGAAGAAATTCTTATATGAGAAATAATATGAAATGGGTTCCTAAAGATCTTAAATGCTCTAGTACTAATATTCAAGGACCCAAGATGAAGTGGGTACCAAAAAGTCCTCCTAGTGTTTCAATTATGCAGAAAACTTCTCAAAAGGATGGACAAATTGGTCAAGTAAAGAAGGAATCATCAAGGGGAATGCTTCCAAAGCCCAATGATAGAAGTTTTGATCAAAGA
The DNA here is from genome assembly GCA_029884595.1 of Ormosia semicastrata. Classification (NCBI taxonomy): domain Eukaryota; kingdom Viridiplantae; phylum Streptophyta; class Magnoliopsida; order Fabales; family Fabaceae; genus Ormosia; species Ormosia semicastrata. The sequence goes on along the minus strand of JAQQTO010000047.1, from coordinate 33,948,118 downwards.
AGGAAGATGACTCCAACCAAAGCTTCTCAAGTACAAAATGTGGAACTTGCAAAGTTCAAAACATCAAAAGAGAAGCAATGGGTAAAGAAAATAGTTTCCTTGATCAACAAGGCCAAGGTATCAAGAGTTTTTACCTCTCATGAACATTCACTTGTAAAATCAATGAATTTGAGGTATATTCCTTATAGGCCTTAGGTAAAGGGTAGAATCATGTGCACTTGGTAAAATTTGAATATTATGTTTAACACATGATTACATTCATTCTTGTTATACCTTTTGCTCACTATTTTGCATATTTCTTGATCATATGATATTCTATGATTATGGATGCTTTCTATGCTTTAAATTTTCTATACATTTCTACATGTGATAATATGCTAGATAAGTTCACTTCTTGTTTGAAGTAGCACATTTGATAAAAATATTTTAGAACTTGGCATATTGGATAAAACATAACTCTTGCTAAAAATCATAACTTTTGCTGCATAAAGTTACATTTTTCTACATAATTTGTAGTTTTTGCATAAACATGAGCTTTGGATCAAGAACTGGTCAGTTTTTATGCTTACATGATGTTTGAAATTGTTTTGGAAAGTTTTGGAATTAATTTGAAAGCTTTGAGTTCGGACCACTTCTCGTTTGAAGTGCAAAAACTGAATTCAACAAGCTTGTAATCGATTACAAGACCTCTCAGAATCGACATGAGGCTCGCTAAGCGTTCCAAGCAAAGTCGAGAAGCGTGTAATCGATTACACATACTATGTAATCGATTATAACGTCTCAGAACTCGTATAATCGATTACACCAAACATGTAATCGATTACATGGATTCAGAGGTTTGTAATCGATTACACACATATTGTAATCGATTACACAGGCTTTAAAAATGGTTTTCAATGCTAAAATGATCATTTTTACTTAAGATTGTCTGTATATCATGAATGTATGCATATTATTAGCTATGAGCTTAATGGTAATTGATTGTTTAATTTGTTGTGCTCAATTTACATACTATAAAAAAAAAAATTTATGAGAGCATAATGGATTAATAATCAATGACTAACTCCTATGGATCCAAAATTGGTGGATACCAAAGAAATTTCTTTGAATTGTGTTGTAGGGTGACCATTAGCTCAAGCATGCAAATGAAGTGAAAAACAACCGTGCTACTTGAGGTTGGGAAAACTTAAAATGGTCCAAGTTCTCCAAAAGTGATGAAAAATATAAAAAGAAAGACATGGAGAACCACAATATTCTCAAGGGGCCTTGAGGCATAGAAGTTGGAGTCACCTACAAAAACTCAAAGAGTATACTTTTGGTGATATCAATCTTTTATCCTTACTTATGCTTTAATTTGAATATCATGTGATGTTTGGATAAGTAGATATTTGTTTTATGCCTTAACATGCCTTAAATTGTGCTTTTCTAGCATTATGTTTTAAAAGTGTCTTTACATATGCTAACATGCTAGATATGCACACAACTTGCTTGGAATGACATATTATGGTAATATCTTTATTCTTGAGCTTGTGACCATTTCTCCTTATTCAAATATGAAAATTTCACATGCTCATAAGTAGTTCTAATCCTTTCTCTTTGATGCTTAATTTGCTTATATGCTTACTTGGGGATTGGATAGTTAAAAGTTATTTGTCTTCTTGTTTGAAATTGCTTGATATGTTCATATCTTGAAAACAAGAAGTAAATGATTCATTTTGTGTCTTGAACTTGTATTTGAACTTCAATGGTTTTTACAATGAAGTATATCTTGAAATGAATCATAAATATTCAAAAGTTATAGTTCCATGATTTTTCAATTCTTGCATTACAATAAGAGACTTTTTGCTCTTGCTTGGTATGTATGCATACTAAAATTCCTTACTTGATATTACATGCCTAACATGATCTTTGTTTGCCCCAAAATGCTTACATAAGTTTTGATGATGATCATGTATTTCTTGATAAACTTGAATCATGCCTTAAAATGCTTAAATCATATTCTTGGATTCAAGTGCATATGACTTTCTTTTGTTCTTGTTAGAGCAAATATTGCATGGTTGATAATGTGGTGCATGTTTTACATTGTATATCAACCTAAACTATGCTTGTAAATAAGTTTAAATGATATTTGATGCTAACCCTTTTTTTTTAGAACTTTTGAAATATAGTCATCAAATATTGAAATGTCAAGCATATGTGGATAAATGAGAAATGTTGAAGGAAGAGGAACATGAGGAGACTTTCTTCAAGTGCAATGGAATGAAATACTCAATGGAAGAAAGTAGAAACTCAAAGGACCTATAAATGAAGATCATTCTAAAGAAGCATCACTTTCTCAATAAGTATCCCTATCCCTAAATTATTGTGGTATTCTATATGGTATAAATTGTATGATACTTGTTGATAAATTGATCTTAAATGATTAGATGCTTTCTTTACATGAGAAGTATGCTTAACATTGACAAAGTGCCTAATTGGATATTAACTTGTTAAATTTGTCATTGCATATAGGGTGGATGATATTAGTTCTATACATGTTTTGATCCCTATAGCATATTTCATCAAGGTGAATGTTTAATATCTATGATTCTTTTGACCTATGGTTTCTTAATGATATAACACTTATGATAATCATGCTCTTTTTGAAAAGAATTTTTTTTAAATCTCTTATCATATTTGAAAGAAGCTTTTCAAGTTCCATATCCTTGAGGATCCTTTGAACTTGTCTTAAGACCTTGAAAGTATTATCATCTCCTAATTATCTTGAAAATTTGGAAATCATTGGATATATGCTATAAATGTAGTATTCTCTTCATTTGCTTTGAAAAGTCTTACTAAATCTTAAGAGAATACTTACAAAAGTTTCCAAATAAATCTTTTGAAATGCTCTATAGAGCCCATCTTAATACTTCAAAAGATAAGTCTTGTTCTTCAAAAGTGTTTTATCTTTTCAAGGCTTTTGTTCAATAAAAAAAAAAGGATATACTTTCAAATGTTCATTTGACTTAAGTTTGATCACTTTCAAGGAATATGTGAGTTTAATACAAAACCTTTTCTACCCTTCTAAAATGCTTTTGGAAATGTAATGTGTTATTATAAAATTGTTTTTGAAAGGGGGAGAAGTTTTAAAATAGTTTTTTTTTATTGATAGATTAAGAATATGTATATTTGCCTTATTTTACTTTATGGTAATGTGCTTACATGATCTTGGCATGCATATTTTCCTTTGTCTATCTTGTGCTTCAATAAGGGGGAGCTTATCTTACTCATCTTACATATATTTCTTTCATGCCCTTGTTGACTTAAAATATATGCATGACTATGTTAAACTATTATATTTTATATTTTGATAATATGCATATTTTGAGGGGAGCCTAGCTCTTAATTGTTGCTCATATCTCTTGGCTAACAAGTGGTAAACATGTTATATCTCTTGACTTACATCCTTATTTGACATGAAATGTTTTATTGTTAATACTATCAACATGTCAACAAAGATTATCTCTTGTTCTTTTTCCTCTATCAATGAAAGAAGGTAAACATTCTTAAATTTCATATCTTTTGATTCTTTCATTGAGAAATGTTTCATATGTGACAAGTTGTATGATCTTTCATTTGAAAATCTTAATTTCATGATCTTACACGAATATTTTGTATCTCTTAACAAGTGACATCAAGTGGCACTTATTTATCATATGCTAAATGTTGATGTACCAAAATGTGATAAGTATTGCATGAATAATCTTTTATATCTTGAAAGCATGCTTGTTTCATCTCATTGACAACATGAGTTTTATCTATAAGGGGAGAGAAAATCATTATCTTTTCTTCCTAAGCCTTTTTGTTGATGTCAAATAGGGGGAGAGAAAATTAGAAAGAAAAATATGTTCTTATGCTTAATTATCTGATATGCTTACATGAATATCTATTATTTTATATTGCTCAACACATTTTTCTTTGGTGATTTGTCATCATCAAAAAGGGGGAGATTGTGGAATAAGCTTGCCCCAAATGGTTTAATATGTTAAGTTTTGATGATGACAAATACAAGTAAAAAAAGAATGATGCTTATGCTTAATAGATGTGCTTTATAGATAACAAATGCATCACAAAAGAATATTGATCATGTTACATAAATGTGCTAAATGAGATATATTGCATCATGCATGATTATGTACTTTATCTAATTATATTTCACTTAATAATCATGCAATGAGATATATGTAACATTCATCATATAATATATCCAATAATATTTTATATGAGTTATAAATGAATTAATATTGGATATGTCTATGAAAGTCTTATATGCATGCTAGACTAACTAGAGTTATACATTTATGAATCATGCATATGAAGATATTGAATTCTGAATTTGGACTAACTATGTTTGATTAAGTGAACAATACTTTATAGGATAGTTCAAGTACTAAGAGTGAGCATTGCAACAAGAAAGCAAAAGATCACAACTATGCTCAACTCAAGAAGGATGAAAATAATAAAGATATTCCAAGCTTGTGCAAGACATGAAGAGAAGAAAACATCAAAAAGCTTGGATTACATCAAGAATTGATGGAAGTGCAAAGATCAAGTCCCAAGACTCTTCAAGCTTAGCCTATAGGACTTAGATCTTGTGTAAAGGTAAAAAGGAATCACACTAAGCTCAAACAAGTTTTAAACATATTTATAAGTGTTTCTAAAATGTTTAAATGCCAAACAAATTATTTTTGGAAAGCTAGTCTTGGTAGTATTTCAAATCTATGAAAAATAGTCAAGTTTGTGTTTTGTAAAACTGACATATACTTACTCTTTTGATCATAACTTTTAAAATACTTTGAGTTTTACTTTGAAACTTATCTCATTTGAAAATAGACTCAAAGATCTTTCCAATGACTGGTCATTTGCTTTAAACGGATAAGAAACGAAAAAGTTATGACCAATTAAAGTTTGAGTTTTGAAAATATGACCTTTGATTACTATTTTGATCATATCTTTCAAAATACTTTGAGTTTTGTTCTGAAACTTCTTTCATATGAAAGTATACTCAAAGAGCTTTTCAATGAATGGTCATTTGCTTTAATTGGATAAGAAATGAAGAAGTTATGACCTTTCAAAGTCGGTTTTGAAAACCAGAAATGGTGTAATCGATTACACAAGTCATGTAATCGATTACAACGTTGACAGTGTAATCGATTACACAGAGTATGTAATCGATTACAAAGTGCCCAGAAAGCTTGTAATCGATTACATGAAGCTTGTAATCGATTACAAAGTGCCCAGAAAGCTTGTAATCGATTACATGAAGCTTGTAATCGATTACAAAGTGCCCAGGAACGTTTCTAACGGCTATAAACGGCTAGTTTTCATAGAAAATCATTTCTAAACACCTCCAACGGCTCTAAAACTCATTGGGCTATAAATAAAAGTGTTTAGGCATCAAAAACTAGTTGGAGAACATTCTGAAAATTACCCTTGAACATTGAAAACGAAATTCATCATCTTTTTCTCCAAATTCTTTGTTTTGAGCTAAGTGTGTAAATCCTTTATACCCATTGAGCTTCAACTTGTATATCCACTCTTGTGAGAGTTTCTATTCTTTCTCTTCATCTTGAAATCATTGTAAGAGGGTGAGGTATCCCTCAAGAGAGAAAAGGGTGAGGTATCCCTTATAGTGAGACTCAAACACAAAGGGTGAGGTATCCCAAAGGTGTTGTGAGTGCTCTTCATTGTAAAGGTCATCAAGCACCTGTGAAGCTTGAAGAATTAGAGGCTCTAGCACAAGGGTGAGGTATCCCAAGGTGTGAGGAGTGCTCTTGAATGTACAAAGGTTTTTCTAGCACCCGTAAAGTCTAGGAGATAGTGAAGAAAATCTCAAGTTAAGCTTGAGGACTGGATGTAGGCCACAAGTGGTTGGTGGTTGAACCAGATAAATTCTTGAGTTTGATTCTCTCTTCCCTACACTCTTTAAATTCAGTATTTGGTAGAATATATTTATTTATTGCATATGTTGATGTTTTGATTGTTACAACTTGATATCTAGCTTATTCACTTAGTTCATCATATATCCCAAGTTGTATTTGAGTAATCCTCAATAGTTGTACATTTATTAGACTTATTCCGCCGCATTTATTAATTGAGTTATTCAAAATTTGTAGTTATAAATTATTTGTATACTTAAGACAAAAATGCATAATTTGTCAAAGTTGCATTAAAACTAGTCATCACCCAATTCACCCCCCCTCTTGGGTAATGGTTGCCATGGCTAACAGGTTCTAGCACCACAAATTTCTTCCCTAATATCCAGTTTGGTCATAAGTATGTTAACCTGATCCAAGACTGGGCTAAGAGTGACAAATTTTCTATTTCTGGGTATCTTACAAATTCTCAGGCTCTCGATGTAGCATTTCCTGGCAACAACTTGATCACCTTTAATGGTGACAACCTCATTGTTCTTATTCAGAAATTTCATTACGAGGTGAGTGGTAGACACTATGGCACCGACAACATTTAGAGAGGTGTGACCTAAGATAATATTGTAAGCCAAAGGGCAGCCCACAACCAAAAACCTTACCTTGACCATCTTGAAAAGTTTAGAGGATCCCAAGGTCAGGTGGGTTTCGTAGTAACCTACCGGGGTAATCTTTTCACCTGTGAAACTCATTAGTTCCCTATCATTGGGAGTCAATTTTGATCACGGGAGCTCTAGCTTCTGATAAAGATCCAAGAACATAATGTCTGTTGAATTTCCTTGATCCACGAAAATATGGCAGACCTAGGCATGGGATATTATTTCTGAGATGACAAGTGGATCATTGTGATCTGGGATAATTTCGTCGTAGTTCTTGTCCAAGAAAGTGATGGAAGGTGTTTACTTGTATGCAATCTTTGATCTAAGTTTGGAATGGAATATACTAAATACAGTCATCCTAAGGGCTTTCTTCTGCGCTCCATTTGATGACCCTCCACCAGTGAAACCACCAGCAATGGTGTTGATCATTTTGTTTGGCTTAAAACATCGGTCACCATTGTCATTAGCTAGAGCTTCCCTGTTCTTATCCTGCCGGTCATTGTTGTCTTGACGAGGTGGAGTTCGAGATCTTCTCCTAAGATTTCGAGTCCTTTTTCTGCAGTGAGGGGATGGGCTTCATCATGGACTGCGTTTATCGTCTCTATGCTTACCATGATGCTCGTCATTCTGGACGTGGAGGATATATTGTTGTAGTCATCCGACCTTAATTAGAAACTCAATGGCATCGCGAAGTTAGTAGCAGTATTTCGTATCATGGCCATAACCTTTATGCCATGTGCAATGCTTAGAATGATCTTTCTGCTTGTGTTTCTTAATGGGGTTAGCCTCCATATGTTCTAAAACTTAGTCTGCATCACTTCCTTAAGATTATTTCTTATGGGGTGTTTAATGGAGTATAATCGGAATATCCTCCACGGGGTGGACTACCTTTGGAACACCGAGACCACAAGGAATTGCGATTAGGCTTCTAGTGAGAGGGCTCACCTTTGTCCCACCTCATCTGGTCCTCTGTTTCTTCCTCAAGGTTCACATACTTCTGGGATCGTCTATGAAACTCACCTAAATTCTCTGGTTTCTTTTTTACTAAGGATGCGAAAAACTCATAACCTACCCAAAGACCACTTCTGGTATAATAAAGGATTATTCTGCCATCAAAGTTCTCCATGTTAGTGCATGCTGCCATAAACTGCCTAACGTAATCACGGAGGGGCTCATCCCGCCCTTGGTGGAGCTTTGCCAAGGATTCGACAGATCTGGGTTGGTCCTTGTTGGTGGTATATTGGAGTAGAAAATGTTGTTTAAGATTTGACCAATCAACCACGGACCTTTGTGGTAAGCTTGAAAACCATTTAAGGGCTCCCTTTTTTAGGGAAAGAGGGAAAGCACGACATAGCAACTCCATAGATCCTCCATGAAAGCACAAGGATTGCTGATAGGCATTTATATGCTCTTGGGGGTCCGTGGTCCCATCATAAATTTCCAAGTTTGCTGGAAACTTAAAATTTTTAGGAATGCAATATTCTATAAGTTGATCAAAAAAAAGGTGTTCCTGAAATCTGTGGTTCAAATTATTATTCCCAACATTGGTCATTGAAGCATCAGCATGTGCCCTTCTCTGGTCATTTTCCGCGCTAAGTCTTTTATCACGATGGTGTAACCTGGGTTGGTTTTCAAGCATAGCCCGCTACATATCCTCCAACCTCTTATATTGTTCGTTCAACATAGCCATGTGTTGTTGCAGCATGTCTTGAAATTGACGTTGGGATGCTTGGGACTGATTCATACATTGAGAACGAGACGCACAATCATCAATTTCATTATTTGGCATTCCCAAGTGTTGATGTATTGGGATTCTGCGTTCTTGAACATTAGGGTTACCTCCTTGGGCTAGGATTCCAAGTCTATCTCTTACAGAAACCCTGCTCGATGGGTTAGGACTTTCGTCAGAGATCGAAGTGGGGTGCCCATCGTGTTAGTTTTCTACGTTGAGTGTCTGGTTTCTCGCAGTAGAGGCTTCAACAATAGGTGGTGGGACAGGAAGGGGAGGATGTTGGGCAGCAGGATCCTGCCTCTGGTTGGCAATGGTTTGCCCAGCATCTCTCCTTGAATTTTGCCTCATGTTCACCATGATTCAAGTGGGATTGGAAGTTTTCTTTCCTACAGACGGTGCCAATATTCTGAAGTAAATTCAGAGGGTACTTGAGATAGGCACGTATGTGGTGATTTTCTCCTTGTGCAACTATAGTCAAGCATATTGAACTAAGGGGTAGGTACCTGCAAAGGGACTGTAACGCTCCAGTCAGGCAGTGCACCAATAGGATTTATGCAATGAGATAATTCATACCTAATTAGGGTGACTTAGCGTGATATTTATAGAGGTTGGACAGATATGTTCTCTTAATGGAGAGATATATTCCCATAATAGTTGTAGGAGAAGATATATTCCTTATTTAGTTATAGAGAATCCCTATATTATCGTAATAATAGTATAGTAGTTACAGTGTTATTATTCCATAAGATCATGAATGGCAATAAGGAGATATCATAAGATTTATCCATTATGCAGATCTCTCGATAAAACTATTACTATCCATGATTGGGATCTCGTGATAAGCTGGCTTTTATTGAGGATGTGAACAATGAACCACGACGAGTATGTGCACCGGGTTGGACTACATATTGAGAGTCTGGATTACGATCCAGAATAGGTAGCAAGTTAGATTTTTTTTCTTAATCGATCTCTATTTTAGTTTCTATAGAGACCGAAATATATTAGTTTCTAAAACCCAAATTTCTAGTAGTGACTGATTACTAAAGTCTCCAACAATACGCCATATCATCACAAAAGCGTGCACAATAGCAACATATAGGAATAACAACTTTAATGAGTCTCGAGACAATATAATAATAATTATTATAATGTACACTCTCTCACTAATCCAACATATCAAAACAAAACAATAAGAACAATCCCATTAGAGTCCAAAAGTTCCAAAATACTCTAATGGTAACATCATTATTAGTGAGATTATCAGCTCTGTTGTAACACCCCAAATTTTAGACTATGTTACAGAACTGACAGAATTCTACTGTTTTGTGTTTTCTGTGTAATATAAAAATAATTTGACTGTTTCGATACTGTTTTTGATTGTTTTGTGTGATTTGCTCCGGGTCAGGAAAATAATAATTTTTTGGCTGGAAAAATCTTATTTTAATTAATTGGAGCTGGGGGATCTTACTAAACCCAATTTCGATTGATATATATATTAATCTTTTAATTTTTAGGATTTAACTGTAATAAAATAATTTTATATTATTATAATATTATTTTATTTGACAGTACCTACTGTCTTAAAAATAGTAGAAATTTGCTCCAAAATGACCATGGACCCGAAAAAGTCTATGGGACCTGCGTTTAGAAAAGCAGCCAACGATTCTGACTAGACTAGATTCTAAGCCAATATGAACAAGTCAACGAAAGTGGCTTGACTATTTTAAACCAATAAGAAGTGGTCAAAAAAAGAGGCAAAGACTTCTTTGTGGACCATTGGATGTAAAGCTTGTTTTAGATGCTTTTGATCATAATCGTTAATCAAATCAATGGTGTGAGAGCAATTCTAATTAAATCTATAAGCAATATCCACCTTAGATCAAATCAAGGGTTAGGAATTAAAGTTAAAATCAAAGGTTGAGATTGAGTCAAACATAGTGGTTTGACTTTACTTAGAAGCTAATTAAACTTAATTTGGTTAATCTAATTACCTAATTAAGGAACTAAGTAAGCTAATCTAGTTATGGATTAGTTATAATCTAATTATTAATTAGATATCCTAATTTTTGTTTAAAGGCTAAGATATATGTGATTATATATTTAATTACTTAGTCATGTAATTAGAATGTTAGTTAAGAGTAATTAAGAAATTTAATCTAATTAGTTAACTAATTAATTAGCATGTAATTAATCCTTAAGTGAAATCAAATTAAGCCCTAAGTCCCTAGGAACCACACGGGCATGGAGAGCAATTCTACCATGTTCTCCATTGTTCTTGAACCATCTAAGTGATCATTGCATGACAAGTTGGTGACATAGGCCATGTGCCATGCAAATGTGAACATATTAGGATATTTACCATTCAAGCTTATCACTCAATCTCTCCTACAACACTCACACGGCAGCCCCTCCATATTTTACATTCAATATTCACTTTTACACTTATCAAGAGCTTAGCCAAATATTCTCTCAAAATACCAAGAACACCAAGCATCATTTCTCTTCCATTTTCCCTCTATTTTTTAGCCAAGCACCCAACACCACCATACATCTTCTATAATTTTTATTTCTTACTTTTTCTAAACCTAAACTATCTCCTAAACACTTTTCCTTTAGAAGGTTTTGCCAAACACCTACTCCTTCTAGTTCAAAATCCAATCTTTATCTTACTTCCCTAAGCGTAAGTTTTTGATTCGTTGGTTTAAAGTTTGATTTTTCATTTTCTTAACCATGATTGTTCCATGATTTTTTAATATTGAGCCTTGTATGTGATTTTACTAATTATTTAAGAATTATTAGGGTTTTGTGTTGGTTTTCAAGAAAGCAAGGAGAAGGAGGAGACTAGGAGATCTTTGTCTTCAAGAGGTAAGAGGAAGATTTAATCTCATCAACCTTGTATGGTGATGAGAAAATGGAATTGTATGTGTGTGAAGAATCCATAAGGATTCATTTGTGTGGTTGTTTATTATTTTTCCTATTTGTGGTTGATTTTGTTTGTAAGCATGTTTATAGTTTTTAAAATATATTGCATGTGTTTATAATTTTTAAAAATATATTGCATGTGTTTATAGCTTTTAAAATATATTGCATGTGTTTATAGATATATGATTATTAATGTAGGATGTGAATAACATGTAAGGATTGTATGAGTGTTCCAAAGAACACAATAGAGGCTCTCGGCTTCTCCAAGAAAAAGAGAACCAAAATGTTCTCAACCATTTTCTAAAACAATGATTTCAATGAATCTAGGTAAAATAATGAATTTGAGAATGATTTAGATTTATTTTGGCCAACATGCCATTTAATGTATATTTGAATTCCAAATTTATTTTCTAAGGTAGGTTAAGTAACTAATCTACAAAAGAAATTGATTCCAACGAATCTTTGGAAAATAAAATGAATAAACTTAGTTTACAATTCTAAATTAGCAGAATTTATTATAAGCAAGAAATAAAGCGAACACTTGACAAATACTAACGTAGAGCTCACTCTCTGAGTTTTGAAGCGCGTTAGCAAGTTTCAAGGTGTAATTGTTGGGTAAGGTTAAAATGAACAGTATTTAGAGGAAAACGTCAAAAATACCATATACTAATTTTCTAGGCAAAATGCTGCTGAAATTTACTAAAATCAGACAAATAAAATGAAAAGATTCCATAATATATTTATAATTTAAGGAAAATATTCTACGTAGTTTAAAAGTACTAAATAAAGCCGGCTTTTTTACTAAACTGCTACTATTAGTAAAACTATTTATCAAAATGCCATTTTTTTAACTATTTACCAAATTGCCATTTTTTTTAACTATTTACCAAATTGCCTTTTTTTTAACTATTTACCAAAATGCCACTCTTTTGAAACTATATACCAAACTGCCACCCTTTTGGCTGACGTGGCATTTTTTAATATTTTCTGGCCAACCAGGATGCGCCACGTAGGATGGCGCATCCACGTAGGTTGCGCCAACACGCCTGGCGCAACCTACGTGGATGCGCCATCCTACTTGGCGCATCCTGGTTGGCCCTGGAACTAAAAACGCCACCCTTGATGGCGCAACCAAGTACAAAACGCCAACAAGGGTGGCGTAACCCTAGTATATATTCCCACACCCCTGGCAAAGGCCAGTTCACACCAAGTTCGTCGGTACAATAGAGAGAACACAAGGTTCATGGTTGAAGAGGCTTTTAATCCTGTAACACAACAGGGTGGACTTTCTTATACTTTGAACCTGGAAGCAAGGCAAGGTGTGACTGGGGGTGTTTCAAGCATTGCATTATCCTTGCTCGCATGCGCTTGCTGCGTGTGCTTTGGTGGCAGTTGACCCATTCGAACTTGTTCATAGGGTTTACAGGATGGAAAGCATTTATAGGGCCTATGAGTTTGACTTTGAATAGGTCCGGGCTAAACCATGGTGGCCTGCAGCTCTTGACGCCACTTTGGTGCCACCACGTGCATTGCTTAGATCCAAAGGTCGATCAAAATCAACCCGACTTAGGAATGAGATGGATTGGCGCGAAGCAGGGCCAGGACAGACGTGTACAAGAAGCCATAAATGTGGACATAATTCTCGTACTTGTCGTGTCGGCGGATCGAGTTCCTTGGGGAATGATGGAGCTGGGCCATCAACTGCGCCCATCTAGTTGATCTCGGACCTATTTTCATTTTTCAGAATCTTGTATTAGTAATGATGTGTATTTATGAGTTGTATTGTTTTGTATCACCAATCTATGCAGTTGTATTCGAATACTATTCTCCTATATATGTTAGTTGATTGTCAGTGTTATCTTTATTTATTCCATATTATATTCTTGTATAGTTATCATATGGTTATATCATATTTTATTATAAAAATAATAGGATCATACTAATTGTTGTTAATGTTTGGCATACAGCTGACAGATGGCATTCTGTGTAAACCCCGACCGAGGATGGCTCGATTTTGGAGTTGCAGGGAGTACCATGTTTCCCAAAGATGTATGGCAGGGACATGAGGACCGACACCTGCGTGTTAGACGTGCTCAGAAGACGAAACATATGGACCCCCCTGCTCCGATTATTCCTTATCTTCAGCAGGCTGGTTTCTTGGGAGTTGCCCACATGGGTTATTGCAGTATTGATCACTCCCGATCTCTGCATTGGTTGAGAGATGGCGCCCAGAGACGCATACATTTCACATGCCTACCGCTGCTACTGCTGCTACATACCCCCCCACTCAGCCTCCTACTACTACTACGCACCCACTACTCGGCCACCACCGCATATTACCCACCATACCCACCATACCCTTACTCACCGTATCCATACCCGCCACCGAGTTACCCCTCATATCCTTACCCACCACAGGGGTTACCCACCATATCCTTACCCACCACCAGGTTACCCACCATACCCATCACAAATGGTCCCTCTTCCGAACCATCTCACAGGCCACCGCATTCGATGCGGGCCCATCTCATTGACATTTAGAGAATATATTTATTGATTTTGTGTAAAATACTATTGAGAATATATTCTTGTGAGTTTGGTACCCTAATTAGATTACACTATATATGCTTTTCGCCCTGTTTTAGATTTTATTAAATATTGTGGTAATTGGTTGCATTAAACAGATCATTGGCTTTTGGGGAGATCCAACATTTAGGGAAACTCTGTCGAAATTTTTACTAATTCGAATTACTAAAAATTTGAGAGAGGATTATTCGGATCGAATCTTACTCACTATCATCTAATCCTACTCAACAAAAATTCATTTAAGTGATACGTCTCTTCTACAGATATACCATTTAATTTTTATTATATGTTGTTTAAATTATTTGTGTCAAAATAAATAAATATATTCAATAACTTCAATAATAAGATATGTACGTACATTTGATTAGATTGTTTTTAAATTTATTAAAAATCATACATAAAGACAATTAAAAGCAAATAATTAATACCTCAATCGTTTTTTAAATTGAACAATAAATTGAAACAATAAATTTTTAAAAAATAACAAAAAAATAAACATATGTGTTATGTAATTAATAAATCTTCATAATAACTAAAATAATATTCAATAATACTAACATATTAAATTTGTCACTTTTTTTATTTTATATTATATATTTTATTCTCGTAATTAGTATGAATTCATTAATAAACGTTTATAAATATTTATTAAGTATTTCAATTAATTTTTAATTAATTATTTAATTTTAATAGCTTGCGCCAAAAAGGGTGGCGTTTTTGGTTCCAGGGCCAACCAGGATGCGCCAAGTAGGATGGCGCATCCACGTAGGTTGCGCCAACACGTCTGGCGCAACCTACGTGGATGCGCCATCCTACTTGGCGCATCCTGGTTGGCCAGAAAATATTAAAAAATGTCACGTCAGCCAAAAGGGTGGCAGTTTGGTATATAGTTTCAAAAGAGTGACATTTTGGTAAATAGTTAAACAACAAGGGCAATTTGGTAAATAGTTAAAAAATGACAATTTGGTAAATAGTTAAAAAAAATGACATTTTGATAAATAGTTTTACTAACAGTGGCAGTTTAGTAAAAAAGTGAAATAAAGCCTATGCATTGTTAAAATAAAGACTTTAAGCTATATGGTTAAGAAAATGATTTAAAAAAATCTTACGTGATTGAGAAAATGATTTAAAAACATTACGCGATGTTCAAAAATGTCAAAATATATTTACGAGATTTAAAAATGTTTGTAAAAGTGACGCGATTGTGAAAACGTGATAAAATTTCTATGCGACTAAATGGAACGGTGAGTTTTACTGTCAGGGCAAAGTGGTGGACCCGGACATGTTGTGAGATAGTACTATCAAGTGGAGACATACTATATTTTGGTATATTGAGATTAATGGTATTTTCGTAAATATGGTAATATTTTGAGACTAAGGGTATTTTGGTAATTCTTGTTTATGCATAAGAGTTGTGTCAATTTGGTTGATAATTGGTGATTGATTGACGAGACGAATTACACCGTGTTGTGGGTGTCATAGGCGTAGTGTGGTTCATTAATAGAACTTGGAGGCGTTAGTGTGCGGATAATCCCATATGTGGACAGTTGGTAGCGCCTCTGGGCAGTGGTAACGGGCAACACACTAATCATCTCGACAAGCATTATTCTTAATCGAGATATTGTGAAGACTATTTAGTACAATGCCTGTAGTGCACGATGTATTGGACTGTGCACTGCTACACGATGTTTTGGACTGTGGACTATAAACACATGTTGGACAGTGTTATAGTTTGGTTGGGTAGCCTAAGGTACTATTAGTTCTTTTCAGATCATTCTCTCTAATATCTGTGTTTAGCTCCATGGAATAGGGACGAGTCAGTGTGTGCTAGCATTCATAATCTGTATTTTAATGTTTACTACAGTCTATGTTTGAATGTATGATGTATTAAATTGATATCCTGTATATGATATGATGGTATGTAATTATTGTGATATTTGTTTGTATTGTCATTTTCTTTATTGTCATGCTAGTAATGATGTAGATTGTCTCACCTCTTTATTGTATTGTTTTGTCTGTTTCTATTTTATGTTTATATCATCAAAGACTACGATGGCAGCAAGGAGAGGTCAATTAGGTTTCTTTAGACTACAGTTTCTCGAAGGCACTAAGGCTTGGTATGTCCACTGGGACACAGGACACATAGAATACAGTGGTGACGTTACTTTATCAGTAAGTAGGACCTGCCATGGGTTCGTTACTTCATTTTATACGGTTACTTTCGTAGAGGTTATTTTACCTATTAGGGAGTTGTGGAATGAATTTCACCACACTCCTAGAGAGAACTTCGATATAATTTTGGGTCAAATTTCTATCGGTCAAGACATTCCCAACTAGGGAATTTATCTTTTGACAAGGGCTCATGTCTTAGATGTTATGTTTTAGAATTATACTGACTTTTTACTGCTTTGTTAAATATTTGTAGTTATAAATTATTTGTATACTTAAGACAAAAATCATATGTATATTATGGAGTGTGATTAAGTTTCATCTGATTTTGTGTTCTGTGTTATTTTATTTAAGGTTATAAATATAAAAGGAAAAAAAATTTACCACTATTATTATTTATGTACCAAACGTTTTACAACTTAGGTAAGAATTTTATTTTATTTTATTTTATTGCATTAAAAATGTGACATCCCCACAAGGGTGTTATATTAGTTGGTATCAGAGCCCAAGTTAGAGTCTTTTGGGTTTGTGGATAGGTTTGTCTTGTTTGTGCTATGTGAATCTCTGATATTGAATACAGAGATATGTTTCGATTTCTGAAAGGAAACGATTTTGTGCAAAATCACTACGTTTAGTTCGCTGTGTGTTGATTTTGTTTGTCTTCGAAGAAAGTTAATGAAATGTTACCAACATGAGCACATGGACATAAAACATGATGAAGATTGTATAGCCACAGCTAGAAGTGTGATGCAAAAGATGATTGAAGTAGCAGTACAACAGAGATAGATGATCGCTCAGCAGCAAGAACTGATAATCGAACTTCATAGCTGATTAGGATTGGAGCAGCCATCGGATGCGAGAAGCTGTAACTTAGAATCTTCGATAATTCAAAGTAGAAGGAAGCGTAAGGTCAATCGTATTCAGCGAAAGTTGTATGTACAATCACCGGGGAAGCAACACGAACAAAAAGAGGAAGTACTAGTGGCAACGATTTTGGTTAGACTGTGGCATCACCAACGAAGTGCTTGAAGTGTGGAAAGAATTATATGACAAGAAACTGCACGATTAAGAGTATAATTTGTTACAAATGTGGAAAGCCTGTACACTTCTCCAAAGAATGTGATCAGCTGAAGATGGAAACTTCCATTAGTAATACACGTGTTTCAAAATCTCAAAAAGAAGAAACAGTCGGTGCAAAGAGTGTAATGAGAACATTCAAATACAAAAAAAAAAAAAACTTAAGAAGCGAGAAAGTTGTGCCATAGAGGGTAATCTTAAAATTGTGCTGTATAATTCATGAGATAACTCATTCTCTTGTGATCTGTGACTATGTAAATCTTTTGGGGTTATCTGTGTTTTACTTCTTTTCATAATGTTACTTCAACTTCTAAACTTGCTATTACTACTTGAGCCTGTTTAAAACTATCCTATTATTATAGAAGTTTGAAACTTTTTATTGATTCAGTTTGTCTATTTCTTTCTCAAATAGACTGAGTAAATCAATTTGATTTATCCATGTCTTTGTTATAGTGTGATCTGATTATTTCTACTCTTCTTGATAAACTTGTTGTTTATACTCAAGTTTTCTAACTCTACCCTATATCTATTGAATATCAAATCTTTTTTGTTAATTTGATTTGTTTATCTAAAATCACATCTATTTGAGAGCCTGACTTTTTAAATGGATTGGTTATTTTCCAACCATATCCTACTAGATTGTTGTAAAGCAACTTTAGTGTTTCCTTAACCTGAGATTTTTGGATTTGAATCCAGAAAGTTCATTTCTAAAATTATTGGATCATGTTCATTTCGAAATCTATTAGACCATCTCAAATTCTTTGTTGGACTAATCTAGTAACCTACTGAATAGTCTTATTACTTTTCCTTATGACCTTCATAGTGTCTTTCATGTATTTCAATTAAGAAGGATTATTCTTGATTCAACTTATGTCATAGTACCAAATACAGTACAATTGGAAGAAAACTTGATCTATGAGGCATTTTCTGTTAAGATTAAAAATAAGCAAGTAGAATAACTTATTTTGATGAAGATAATCTGGAATGATGTGACGATAGGGGAACTAGAAGACCAAATGAAGGAAATCATTGTTTGCTCCAAGATCGATTTACGTGCTGGTTATTATCAGATTCGCGTAAAGGTAGAGAATGTTCCAAGATAATTTTTCAGATGCGTTGCAGGCACTATGAATATTTAGTACTACCATTCGGGGTAGGGAATGTTTTGGCGATGTTCACGAATTATATAAATAGGATCTTTCTTTCCCATCTAGGCAAATTTGTCATTATCCTTATTGGCAATATTTTGACCTATTCTCGAAATTCGAAAGAACATGCTGAAGATCTCAATGCAGTTCTTCAATAGAAGAAGAAGGAGTTATGCGCGAAACTAGTCAAATGCAAATTCTGTTAGAAGAAGTTCAACTCGTGGATTTAGATTGAGTGATGAGATTAAATAGAAAGGTGGTGACGTATACTTCAAGGTAGTGGAACGTGCATGAGAGGAATTATTCGATTTACGTTCTAGGATACGCGATAGTCACTTTACAAGGAAAATCTGAAGGCATTTTTTTTCCTATAAAATTCACAATAATTTCAAAGCCTTGAAGTACCTGTACAATTAAGAGAGGCTTGGATATAAAGAAGAGACGATAGATAGAATTTTCAAAGGACTCATTAAGAGCTTGTATTCCAAAACAAGCTAGTTGTTGGGTTGAATCTCTACCATTGATAGAGGTCACATACAACAATAGTTTTCATTCGACCATAGGGATGACACCCTATGAGGCATTATATGGGAGACAATGTAGAACGCCGTTGTGTTGGTATTATGCTGGTGAAAGTAATATTGTAGGACCTAAATTTGTGCAGCAGATAACTGAGAAAGTAGAGATGATTCAAGACAAGATGAGGGCAACTCAGACGCGGCAAAAGAGTTATGCTGATATAAGATGAAGATCGCTTGAATTTGGAGAAGGTGACCATGTGTTTCTACATGTGACACCTATGACTGGAGTTGGACGAGCGATTAAGTCGAGGAAACTCACTCCAAAATTTATCGAGCCACATCAAATACTTCGTCGGGTAGGTCCGAAAGCTTATCAGATTGCACTACCACCATTCTTATCGAATCTTCATAATGTATTTCACGTATCACAACTACGAAAATATATTTCTAATCCGACTCACCCCATCGAACCAGACGCTGTACAACTGAAGGAGAATTTAACTCACGAGACATTTCCAGTCAAGATTAAAGATCGAAAGGCAAAGCAACTTCGAGGAAAGGAGATCGCATTAGTTAAAGTAGTTTGGAACGATGTAAGTGGTAAAGCCACATGGGAGTTGGAAGAGAAGATAAGAGAGCAGTATCCGTTTTTATTTTAAGTATGTGTCAAGTTTTAAGGACAAAACTTATTTTTAGAGGAGGAGAGTTGTAACACCCCAAATTTTAGACTATGTTACAGAACTGACAGAATTACACTGTTTTGTGTTTTCTGTACAATATAAAAAAAATTTGACTGTTTCGAAACTATTTTTGATTGTTTTGTGTTATTTGCTCCGGGTCAGGAAAATAATAATTTTTTGGCCGAAAAAATCTTATTTTAATTAATTGGAGCTGGAGGATCTTACTAAATCCAATTTCAATTGATATATATATTAATGGATTTGACACCTAGCTCTTCCCGATTACAAACCAAGTGGTACAATTAATACAATTAGAAGAAAGGCTTTTAATTTTTAGGATTTAACTGTGTAATAAAATAATTTTATATTATTATAATATTATTTTATTTGACAGTACTACTGTCTTAAAAATAGTAGAAATCTGCTCCAAAATGACCATGGACCCGAAAAAGTCTGTGGGACCTGCGTTTAGAAAAGCAGTCAACGATTCTGACTAGACTAGATTCTAAGCCAATAGGAACAAGTCAACGAAAGTGACTTGACTATTTTAAACCAATAAGAAGTGGTCAAATAAAGAGGCAAAGACTTCTTTGTGGACCGTTGGATGTAAAGATTGTTTTAGATGCTTTTGATCATAATCGTTAATCAAATCAATGGTGTGAGAGCAATTCTAATTAAATCACTAAGCAATATCCACCTTAGATCAAATCAAGGGCTAGGAATTAAAGTTAAAATCAAAGGTTGAGATAGAGTCAAACATAGTGGCTTGACTTTACTTAGAAGCTAATTAAACTTAATTTGGTTAATCTAATTACCTAATTAAGGAACTAAGCAAGCTAATCTAGTTATGGATTAGTTATAATCTAATTATTAATTAGATATCCTAATTTTTGTTTAAAGGCTAAGATATATGTGATTATATATTTAATTACTTAGTCATGTAATTAGAATGTTAGTTAAGAGTAATTAAGAAATTTAATCTAATTAGTTAACTAATTAATTAGCATGCAATTAATCCTTAAGTGAAAGCAAATTAAGCCCTAAGTCCCTAGGAGCCACACGGGCATGGAGAGCAATTCCACCATGTTCTCCATTGTTCTTGAACCATCTAAGTGATCATTGCATGACAAGTTGGTGACATAGGCCATGTGCCATGCAAATGTGAACATATTAGGATATTTACCATTCAAGCTTATCACTCAATCTCTCCTACAACACTCACACGGCAGCCCCTCCATATTTTACATTCAATATTCACTTTTACACTTATCAAGAGCTTAGCCAAATATTCTCTCAAAATACCAAGAACACCAAGCATCATTTCTCTTCCGTTTTCTCTCTACTTTTCGGCCAAGCACCCAACACCACCATACATCTTCTATAATTTTTCTTTCTTACTTTTCCTAAACCTAAACAATCTCCTAAACACTTTTCCTTTAGAAGGTTTTGCCAAAAACCTACTCCTTCTAGTTCAAAATCCAATCTTTATCTTACTTCCCTAAGGGTAAGTTTTTGATTCGTTGGTTTAAAGTTTGATTTTTGATTTTCTTGACCATGATTGTTCCATGATTTTTCAATATTGAGCCTTGTATGTGATTTTACTAATTATTTAAGAATTATTAGGGTTTTGTGTTGGTTTTCAAGAAAGCAAGGAGAAGGAGGAGACTAGGAGATCTTTCTCTTCAAGAGGTAAGAGGGAGATTTAATCTCATCAACCTTGTATGGTGATGAGAAAATGGAATTGTATGTGTGTGAAGAATCCATAAGGATTCATTTGTGTGGTTGTTTATTTTTTTTTCCTATTTGTGGTTGATTTTGTTTGTAAGCATGTTTATAGTTTTTAAAATATATTGCATGTGTTTATAGTTTTTAAAAGTATATTGCATGTGTTTATAGTTTTTAAAATATATTGCATGTGTTTATAGATATATGATTATTAATGTAGGATGTGAATAATATGTAAGGATTGTATGAGTGTTCCAAAGAACACAATAGAGGCTCTCGGCTTCTCCAAGAAAAAGAGAACCAAAATGTTCTCAACCATTTTCTAAAACAATGATTTCAATGAATCTAGGTAAAATAATGAATTTGAGAATGATTTAAATTTATTTTAGCCAACATGCCATTTAATGTATATTTGAATTCCAAATTTATTTTCTAAGGTAGGTTAAGTAACTAATCTATAAAAGAAATTGATTCCAATGAATCTTTGGGAAATAAAATGAATAAACTTAGTTTATAATTCTAAATTAGCAGAATTTATTATAAGCAAAAAATAAAGTGAACACTTGACAAATACTAACGTAGAGCTCACTCTCTGAGTTTTGAAGCGCGTTAGTAAGTTTCAAGGTGTAATTGTTGGGTAAGGTTAAAATGAATAGTATTTAGAGGAAAATGTCAAAAATACCATATACTAATTTTCTAGGCAAAATGCTACCAAAATTTAATAAAATCAGACAAATAAAATGAAAAGATTCCATAATATGTTTATAATTTAAGGAAAATATTCTACGTAGTTTAAAAGTACTAAATAAAGCCTATGCATTGTTAAAATAAAGACTTTAAGCTATATGGTGAAGAAAATGATTTAAAAAAAACTTACGCGATTGAGAAAATGATTTAAAAATATTATGCGATGTTCAAAAATGTCAAAATATATTTACGATATTTAAAAACATTTGTAAAAGCGGCGCGATTATGAAGACGCGATAAAATTTCTATGGGACTAAACGGAACGGTGAGTTTTACTATCGGGCCAAAGTGGTGGACCCGGACATGTTGTGAGATAGTACTGTCAAGTGGAGACCTACTATATTTTGGTATATTAAGATTAAGGGTATTTTCATAAATATGGTAATATTTTGAGACTAAGGGTATTTTGGTAATTCTTGTTTATGCTTAAGAGTTGTGTCAATTTGATTGATAATTGGCGATTGATTGACGAGATGAATTACACCGTGTTGTGGGTGTGATAGGCGTAGTGTGGTTCATTAATTGAACTTGGAGGCGTTAGTGTGCGGAGAATCCCATATGTGGACAATTGGTAGCGCCTCTGGGCCATGGTAACGGGCAACACACTAATGATCTCGACAAGCACTATTCTTAATCGAGATCTTGTGAAGTCTATTTAGTACAATGCCTGTAGTGCACGATGTATTGGACTGTGCATTGCTACACGATGTTTTGGACTGTGGACTATAAACACGATGTTGGACAGTGTTATAGTTTGGTTGGGCAGCCTGAGGTACTATTAGTTCTTTTCAGATCATTCTCTCTAATATTTGCATTTAGCTCCATGGAGTAGGAACGAGTCAGTGTGTGTTAGCATTCGTAATCTGCATTTTAATGTTTGTTATAATTTGTGTTTGAATGTATGACGTATTAAATTGATATTCAGTATATGATATGATGGTATGTAATTATTGTGATATTTGTTTGTATTATCGTTTTCTTTATTGCCATGCTAGTAATGATGTAGATTATCTCACCTCTTTATTGTATTGTTCTGTCTGTTTCTATTTTATGTTTATATTATCAAAGACTACGATGGTGGCAAGGAGAGGTCAATTAGGTTTCTTTAGACTACAGTTTCTCAAAGGCGCTGAGGCTTGGTATGTCCACTGGTACACAGGACACATAGAATACAGTGGTGACGTTACTTTATCAGTAAGTAGGACCCGCCATGGGTTCGTTACTTCATTTTATACGGTTGCTTTCGTATAGGTTATTTTACCTATTAGGGAGTTGTGGAATGAATTTCACCACACTCCTGGAGAGAACTTCGATATAATTTTGGGTCGAATTTCTATCGGTCAAGACATTCCCAACTAGGGAATTTGTCTTCTGACAAGGGCTCATGTCTTAGATGTTATGTTTTAGTATTATACTGACTTTTTACTGCTTTGTTAAATATTTGTAGTTGTAAATTATTTGTATACTTAAGACAAAAATCATATGTATATTATGGAGTGTGATTAAGTTTCATCTAATTTTGCGTTCTGTGTTATTTTATTTAAGGTTATAAATATAAAAGGAAAAAAAAAAGTTTACCACTAATATTATTTATGTACCAAATGTTTTACAACTTGGGTAAGAATTTTATTTTATTTTATTTTATTGCATTAAAAATGTGACATCCCCACAAGGGTGTTACATCTGTGGTAGAGTACTCAATGTGAGTCTAAAATGCACCATCTCTCTTCAATAACACAAATACCAAAATAAAGAGAAACACAATATTTCAAAGTTATCCAAAATGTGGTCATAACAACTTAAACAATATTAAGACTAATGTATACAAAATTTGTCAACTATAGAGTCTCACAAAATTACTTCATTATCAATTACAAACTCTGCATTCACAACTGAGGAGATTGCAAGTGTCCATATGACACTTTACAACAAGTCAGCTCCTCTTTGTCATCGCAAACACAAAACTACGAAAGAATTTTTATAAATAAGGTACTCTATACTTCACAAAACTATAATGGCCACTTAAAAAATTTGACAACATATAAGTGAGATCAAGATCCCTAATGTCTTACACATATATGGGACCAATTGCAAGTTTTCAACAACTCACTCAAAAAACCCAAGTGTCACAATTGCAAAAAATAAAAAACATAAAATAAACACATGCACACTTGAGCACAAAATTAGATTACTAATAGTGGAAGCACATGGGACCTATACTTAACCACTATTAATGACATAACTAAAAGACAGTCTCTAAATATTAATGTGCAACAAAAACACAAACACATTTCAAAAATTCATAATAATATGTGCCTTGTGAGATAATTCATCAATATCGTATGATTTAAAAGGTCTTTATGCCTTAGACACAAAATGACATCGTCAAGATTTTTCATATGATAGAAACAATTCAATATAGAATGTTGTCTCTTATTTAAAAACAATAACAATATTGGCCATCAATATACAACTAGCACAAAGTACATTGATAACAAATTTGCTCCCACTTACTTATAGCAACACCTATTAATGTAAATAATACTAAATTCAATGTTAAACAATAATACTTGATAGCCCGTATCAAGTTAACTTATCTTGCACTTAGGCATTTAATTGCCTCCAATATTAGGCTTTATACATAGCAGGCTATAAAATTTACAAGTATTTCAAAAGGGACAACAGTTACAAAATTGCTTTCTTCTTATAAGAAACGAAGAGCTTCAATTCATATTGATTGTCAGGTAATTTACAAAATCAACATGTAAATACATAAGAATTAAATATACGCATTCTCTTACTTCAATCCAAAAGAAACATAATTTCTCAAAGTGAATGTCATAGGTACAATAGGCTTAACTCAAAATATATTCATCATAAATTTTTTTTTCGTACCATCAATAAAAGAAATCCTTTTATAAAGTTGAACTTACTAACACAATAACGTGGGCTCAAAAAAATAAATAAATAAATCCTCACAAAATAATTAAACCACAATTGGAAGAACGTTTCCTTCACAATAATACTTGAATGACTTTAATCCCAAAAAAAAATTTCTTGAGAAAATTAGCGAAACTAAAATTCCTTTGAGGATTTTGACATTTGAATAATATAAAAGGAAATCTTCAAAATTATTATTTCAAAATATTAAGCCAATATAATTATCACTATCCTATAGACAAAAATAATATTTCCCAAATTGTTACGACAATACTTATTACAAAAATAAGTTCAACAGGCTAGTGGTTTAATATAACACAAACAATGGTAGAAAATAGAAAAATTATTTTTAAACATTTCCAAGCTAATTATGCTTTTAACATGTCTTATTAAGACTAAAGTATATCAACACAACATGACAACTATAGGGAGTTCACTATATTACAACATACTTTAGGAGACTCAACAATGTCCTCGACAAGTCCCAACAGGCAACAACAAAGCGATGACAAATACAAATATTAGATAAAATCATGCAATAAAACATTTATTATACTTAAGCAATCATAATTATATTGATTTTTCCTTATTCAATTAACTTTGCAATTAATTGAACTAGAGTCCTTGCATCATTGCAATCCCACTTAAGGGTCTTAAATTACAATATACAAGTCTCTTTCACTTGATAGAGTAAAATAGTTGAACTGATATTTTCATAATTTATGCACAAGCAATATTTTTCAAGATTTTCAAAATAAATATTTCAACTACTTTCTCTATCACACAAATGATTATGTCAAATAATATCATACTAAAGGACATGTCCATTGATGTGTGTATAAAACTTACATATTTTATGTTTGTTTAAACATGAATTTGAATACTTTAAGATAAGAATTATGCTATTTATTTAAGATATTAAGTGAATTCTGGGCTCATATATTTTTATTGTGTTTTGTAGGAGTTTAAGGGCTTTTGTGGTGTTTGATTATTAAAATCATGATAGAGAGCAGAAGGACATTATTGTAGTATTCTAATCATAAATTTTGCTAAAAAGCTCAGA
Organism: Ormosia semicastrata; assembly: GCA_029884595.1. Taxonomy (NCBI): domain Eukaryota; kingdom Viridiplantae; phylum Streptophyta; class Magnoliopsida; order Fabales; family Fabaceae; genus Ormosia; species Ormosia semicastrata. The sequence goes on along the minus strand of JAQQTO010000047.1, from coordinate 33,922,240 downwards.
TTAAATTAATCTTGGTGTCTGTGGAAAGATGAGAAAATTTCCTACAACTTTCATGAAGATATCGAAGTCTAGTTCATCCATTAAGATGGTGAAAAATTGTGTGCAAAGAGGATGATGAAGTTTGACTATGTCAACTAGCATTCATAAATTTTAAGGATCAAGTTAAATTCTTAATTAGAAGGCAAATAATCTCTACTTGATGACCAAGTATCTCTATGTTTAATGCAAGGATCGCAAGGAGTTTCTTAGTTTGAGTGAGATATTTGTTTCCTAATTTATATGGATTCAATAAAAAGAATTTGGAAATAAGAGATTAGGTCAAAGATTAATTAAGTATCGCTATCAAACCTGTGTAACACCCTCGGGAACATGTTAGACTTGTATATGGTTACAAAGGTAGTCTAATACTTGCTTAACATGTCTGTTAAATTTTGTGGCCTTTTGAGCATGTTTAGTCACTTTGCTATAGCATTATGTGTGAAAAATAGCTGTTATTAACCCCAGAATTGGCTTAAACTACTTAGTTAATGGAAATAAATATGGAAAATTTGTTTCTAGGTCATAAATATGTGGAAGATGATGTAGTTAAAATTTGAGGTTAATCGGAGTTAGTTTGGTATTTTTAAGCATTACTTAATGTGTGTTTTAATGCAAAATTGACTAGCAGCAGATATGAAAAAATATGGTAATGTTGAAACAATATTTTTGATGAATCTTAGGATTTATTTTAAACTTGTTGGAAATTAGAAAACTTGATTTGGAGAAATCAAAGTGTTCTTAGTAGATACAGGATTTTAGCAAAATATCATGAAGACTTTTGAGCCCTCACGTTCAGCCACTTTGTTTGACCCCTTTCCTTGATATTTCTTTCATTCCAATCCCCTCACCCACTTTCTTTTCTCATGGTTTGGAGCAGCAGCAGGGAAGAAGGAAGAAGAGAGAAAGAAACGAGCTAGAGAAGAAGGAGCTACAAACAAAGAAAAGGAAGAGGAAAGCAAGGAGCTTCCATAGCCAATCCTTGGCCATTTTCAAGACCACGAGGTAGGGGGAACTTCATTTTTTGACTCTTTCTTCCATTTTCTTCATCTTGTTCATGAGATGCCTTGATGAGGCAAGTGGCTTTGTGTATGGTTTATGTATGTTTGGCTTGAATCTTGTTGTAGAACTTGAGGATGACTTATTTTTGGTTTGTTGTATGCTTGGTGATGAATTTTCATCCCTTAAATGTAACGTCCCAAAGGCTAACACTAATGACATATCCGATTTACGCATCAGTAATTAGAATTTGGTACATTACTTATGAATACCACAAATTTTGAAATAAATAGTTTAATAATATATAAAATATGAGCCTTTAGCTGAAGCTTACATTACATAAAATATGAAATGGATTTCTATACAAAGTATTCATCACCATACTTAATATGCATATATCATCCTATTTACAAAATCTAGAACAACTAACAAGGATATCTCCTCGTGCCTAAGCTCTGTCTTGCTTCATCTTGCTTGCCCACTGTAGATCTTTCTTAGAATTATCATGGAAATCAAAGGTGTAGGGTGGTGAGAATAAAAAATTCTCATTAGTTATAAAAACAATGTCATCACAATAATTCTAATTGTTGTGGGAAAAAATCATTTCAAATCATTGTTATATATTCCGTAGAAAGGTGGCTAGAGCCAAATTAGGTCCTTCCTCTTCTCAAAACAATTATTCATTTTATCATTATGAAAATCCTTTAGAATAATCAAATCACATCAAGTTTCATGTCTTGAAAGTCATCAGTGATTTCAATACATCTAATATTTGGAATCTATCATATCCAAAGTCGTTAAAAATTCAAGTCATCAAATCAAAATCATATCGCCACATCTCATAATTGAAATCATCGAGACATACCAAGAAATCTCATGTTTATTTTGAAACCAGTATTCATCATGTCTCATTCGTGCTAGCATTGCAAAATCATTTACTTAGTAGTAGTCTGCTTTTAGGTTAGTACACATCAACCTCTTAATGACAGTATGTTGCTACACAAAACTACTCCAGGTAACGAGGCCCAGTCTTCCCCTGCCTAGCTTAAAGGAAGTACGTCTCCTCAATATCAAAGTTAGGGTTAGACTTCAATCCATCATGAAATTGAGAAGGTATGTTATCTCAAAATATCAATCATCAAGAATAGAATGAGAGGTACGTTACTCAAACTATCCAAGATTTAGAATTACCCCAAGTAGTAAGGGAAACACTCATCCTCAACCACTTAATGACTAAGGCAGCTCAGGTAAAGAGGAAGGTTCTTCATTAACCTCAATTACTCTAGTATAGAGAAAATCACATATATTCTCTTACCTTTAACCAAGTCTTACCCTAGTACAAGTACATCCAAAATCCAACTTGGCCTAGTTCTACAAAGTGGATACCATGAAAATCAAATCATCACATATGTAATATATTGCATAATCCAATCATACTCATCATGTGTATTCAAATATCATGAAAACATTTCTCAAATCGTCAGTCTCATTTGATTCAGTTATATCATGGCACATAGCCTTACATTTCATCAATATCCAATAGTTTGCAATTTCATTAATCAATCCCAAAAAAAAAACATACTCTATGCATAATCATTTCTCCTAATCTTAGTACATTTGATTAAAATAATGTATAATCATACTTTACATAGCATAATTCATGCTCATCTTCACCTAATATGTCTTAAAATAACATTACATTACTTTTGGAAATCAAATTCTTAAATGAAAGGTTAAAAATTCCATTCTGCCCAGTGGACACCTAAACGCTTGGATCTGGGTGCCTAGACGCTAGACGCGTGCTCAGGCACTCAAATCGTGAGTGCTCAAGCGCTCATCGTTCATCGTTCATCCAGAAACATGATTCTGGGTTTTGGGCACTCAGACGCTCAATTTCGGGCGCCTAGGCGCTTAAAACCAAAAACCAGAATCTCATTTTGGAACCAAATCTCAAGCCTTCCAAAAATCAAACCCAAAATCATCAACAACAACAAATCAAACCCAAAATCATCAAAACTCAAAACTCATCAAGAAATCAAGAGGAGAAAATCAAGTTCTCATATCATAAGTCAAACACAAACACATGAATCTTTCATTTTCAAGTAAAATCTCAACATTTTCATCAAGGTTCTTGTATGAAAGAAAATGAAAATGGAGAGGAAAGATGAGAAAAATCCCCCTACCTCACTTTGATGATAAATCTCCAAGCTTGCCTTTGTTCTTCTTCTATTTTCTCCTCTTCGTTTCTGCGCCTCCCCCATTCGGTCTCCCTCTCTATCTTTTCTATTCTTCATTCTGCTAGAAACCAGTGTGAGGAGAGATGAAAGGAAAGAGAAAAATCTTACTTTTAAAACAAGGAGCATTAAGGGCATTTTGGTCTTTTCACAAAACTTTATATCTGTTAGGAACACTTTGATTTTACTAGATCAAGTTTCCTAACTTCCAACAACAAAAAAATAAATCTCAGGATCCATCTAAATTCTTGTTCACTATTTTTATAATTTTTCATATCTGCCATTTCTCAATTCGGCATTAAAACTCTTCTTCAGTATCTTTAAAAATACCAAACTTACTCCGTTTGTCCTCAAAATTTAACCACAACCTCTTTCATACATTTGTGACTTATTAATAAAATCTTTCTTATTTATTTCCTTTGATTTAGCATTTATGCTATTTTCCTGAGTTAAAATAGTCATTTTGCACGTTTTATGTTGTGGTAAAGTGCCTAAATTAACTCAAAGCTATTTTTAAAATCATCAGACATATTAAACAAGTATTATGGTACCTTATGACCATATATAAGTCTAACCTGATAAAAAGAGAATGTTACATTTCTTTCTTCCTTTTTAGAAAATTTGTCCCCAAAGTTTTGCATCTCATACTAAAATTTGTAAACCTTTAACAACTATCCTTAATTGTATTAATCATATCCACTCTAACTTTTATTCAGACTTAGATGTTCATATTCTTTTATCCTAACGAGAGTTACCTTGTAAAGAGTCAAAAGATTGAGCTTCCTCTTGCCTTCTTAAAGTATATACCCTCCCTAGAGCTAGTAATCGAGGATTGGGTATAACTTTCTGCCTTTGCTGACACCTACTGACATAGTGCCCTGATTAATCATTTACATAGCATACTAAACAAAGTTTGTCACCATGTCGTCTTCTTCCACACTTAGAGTATTTAGGCTCCTCAGCTTTCATTTGATTCTGGCTTATTTCTAATTTGTGAATCACTAGTTGTAAAATCGCATCTTTCATTTCCATCATCTATTCCTTTCCTCTTTTCAAGATTCGTGATGATTTGCTCAATGTGAAACTTCGATTGAGTAGTCTCCAAGATTTTACACTCCTTAACTAAAGTAGGAAAAGCCTCCAATCTCCATAGACTCGAAAAATCTTTTGATTTCTTTCCTTCACTTCACTTCATATTATACAATAGACATGCCTCCTCATTTTGGTTCTAGATATACTCTACTCCTTTATTATCTTGTATATTTCTTAGAAATCACTTGTCTAAGAAAGTCTCCCTAAACACCTCCTACGTTATATAAGTATATGCAACTTCTAATAATCTTTTTGAACTTTTCCACCACTTCTCTGCTTTGCTCCTTACCTTAAAAGTTCAACTAGATTAGGAATGTTGGGAATCGCGGATACATCACGCAATCAAAAAACAAAAATTCCCACTAAGGATCCACACAAAAAGAGACCATAATCCATGTTTTTGAGTTTACCTCTTGAAGCGAGAAGTAAAACAAATGATGTGAATCACCAACACTGTAACAACAACAATGTCTCTGCGATATCCACACGAACAGACTCACGAACATCCAACATCCGCAAAAGGAGTTCCACGTCTCTGATATAGTGCTAGCTGTGAAGAGGAGAAAAACCTGTCACTTTCTCACTCACTATTTCTATAGGTGCTGCTAGGGTTATGTAATTCATGTCTAGCAACTCCTTTAGTAGTACTATTTATAATAGTGAATGCCTTAGGTGAGTGGGAGCAGCAGTAAGGTAAGCTGTGTAACCCTAGACTCCTCTATTATTAATCTGGCCCATGATTAAATCCTAGTCCAACTTGGATCCTTATTGCTCCAATTTAGTCTGCTCTATGTGAGTGGCCCTACATGTTCTCATAACGTTGGCAGTAATATTAAAATCTCATTTTAATATTACAAAGCAGTGAACGGTATCTATCAACACATCGCTGCTACCCAAGTAATGAGAATGTCAATGATTTGACATAACTTTTCCATGAATAATGTTTTCATGTAGTTTAGTCCATTTGTCAAGATATCTAGATTGAACACAAGGCATGGAATGCGTCACCCTTGTATAGTTCAATCCTTCGTTTCCTGATACTTGAGTAGACTTTGTAACAACAAATGAGATCAATATCTTATATTGACTCATTTAAGCATGACCATGCATTTCGTAGTCTCACTCAATTAGGGGGCCTGAAGATATCGCTCCTGTTATGTAGGAGTGACAAATCTCATCTAGGTCACTCACATCCCTCTGCATGATTCACGGTATATCCAATAACTAACTTTATAATCACCTTATTACAAATGACGTTTGATGGCATTAAAACACATAACTCCTCATGTAGGAATCATAGTGATTTCAGGTCAAAATGACCACATACACCATTATCATTATAAAAATCGCTTATGACACTCACGTAACGATCTATGTAGCATTCTCATGGCGGGTCAGTCCAGTACATCATTACTCTAATATATACCTATGTGAAGACTTGATATCTCATATCCATGACCTGTGAGATGTAGTCATCAGTCTATGCACATACTAGTCTCAATGCATTATTGTTGTCCTAATTAATAATAATACTTGACTAGGGACATTTAAGAATAGTGTTTTAATTTTATCCGATAGGATCTCACGATCAAGTCATCTACTTGATGTCCTATGGCATCAAACCTACTATTCTAAGGACTTTATTATGTTTATCATAAATAACACAATAAATGAAATGCCTCATAGATTAAAAATAGCATAATATAATGTATGTAAGTACTGTTAAAAAATATCAGCCTCTAGGGCATACACCAACAAGGAATTTCCTTAATTTTTTTTTATTCTTTGAATCCCTTCCTTCCAACACATTGCAAGAGCAAAACATTGCCAGATCTTTTAAGACAAACCCAATTCTATCAGTGTGAATACGTAGTTTCTCCTCTTCGTGTATAATGTTACAATTTCATTCTGGCAATATACATCATAATAGGGTAAATGCTTATAGTTACTAAATCAATTTTGAGTGTTAAGGCCTTGACAGAAAGGGAAGAAAACCTAGCCGTATGCTTGTCCACATTAGCTAACGTGTAAACATGCATGATTTAAGATCTAACTCAAACATTGTCTCATTTGACAAAACGTAAAATGCCCTCTCATCTGCAGAAGAATATGATTTCATTCTAATAAACTATTTCACGAAATCCAAACTCCCCATAAGGAATATCAGTTTCTTAAACACTAGTTCTAAGATTCCTTACATTCCTTTCCTCAGCAAATCGAACAATTAAAACATTGTCATCACCTACAGATTGATGCTGATATATCCGGATATTATGTAAAATAAGGCCCTTAGACCTCAAGGTCCCATATGAAGAAACATAACAGTCATATACATGTAGCCCATGAGAACCCCATTCATGATTCAATAGTCGTTCCCTTTCATAATTTAAGAGTCATAGAGGGGTATGTCCTTATCTTGCCACATTTGAAACCTTTCCCAAGTCGATAGTATTCCCTTAGGAAGCACGACTAAAGGTCTAACATTTGGATGCTTACCAAGAAAACTTTGCATGACATCGACAATCATAAATATCTTCCCAACTCTCAAAACATGAGCCAAAAATGTAACCCTAGGGATACTCACCACGAGATCCCAAATAAAAAGAAATTGAATCCTTCGACTTGATAAGGTTTCACCTACTTCATATGCTATGGGTGCGCAGAAGTTTCGATTACCATAAGATCATTTTCAGCAATCTCACTTCTATATATATCTATTTTCCTCTAACATTCCTTGAATCCTCCACATGAGTTCTTGTACTTCCTGTTTAACCCTACATTAGAACTCAAATATAGTTTTAGTTCCTCATCTCCTATAGAGCAGAGGATTACAAGAACATCTTCTGCTCAGTGCATTAACCCTTTTATTGGCCTTACCCAAATGATACTCTAACATAGAATTATATTCTTTTAAGAACTTGATCTATCATCTCTGTCTTGTACTTAACCATTTTTTGTCAAACAGGTGTTTCAAACTCTTAGGGTCATTAAAGACCTTAAATTTAACTCCATACACTTAGTGTCTCTAATTCTTCAAGGCAAACACCACAGTTGTCAATCTTAGGCTGTGGGTTGGATAGTTGTCCTCATGCGGTCTCTATCGCCTAGAGGTGTAAGCAACTACCCGTCCATCTAGCATCACATGCATCCTACCTCTTTTCTTGAGGCATCCGAGTATATCTCAAAGTTTCCTTGAGGATTTGGGACCACTAAAACCGGTATGGTAGTTAATCCCTTCTTCAATCCTTGGGAATTATTTTTGTACTCTTGTGTTTATTGTTACTTGGGTTTATAGATATCCCCTTTCTAGACATTATGTGTGCTAATATTTACACCGTGCAATCATACAGTTGCTTCTCTTTCAAAATTTCTAGTATCTCTTTGAGGTGATCTTTATACTCTTTGGGTGTCTTTAAATAGATGAAAATATCATCTACAAAGACCACAACCATTCTAACTAGATATACTTTAGAAAATCTGTTCATCTAATCCATAAGGATTGCAAGTGCTCTGTGCTCACATCTGGTTCTTAGGATGGTCTTCAAAATATTTTCTCTCAAACTCCATTTTGATAGTACTCAGACCCCTTAAGTCATTCTTGGAGAACACTATTGTTCTCTCTTATCTAGTTTACTAAATTATTCATCCTAAGTTGTGACCCTTAGAAACAACTTTAATCATTTTCCAAGCAATCTAGGCTCCTGCTACTTCTAGCAATCTCTTGGTATCATCCGACCACTTTTCAGTCTTTCTAGTTAACATATCCGAAGCCACAGTCTAGAGTTGACCACGTTGCAATCAAAGGAGTGTCAAATTGTCCTGGTGAAACATGTGATGCATCCATGCCTAGAATGAGGGTGAAAGCTTCAGAAGTAACAGGAAAAAAGTTTAACAACAAACTCAACCCACTAAGCTTAGCATTGATCTTCAACAAACATTTGTCAAATATTGGTCGTATTATTTATTTTATTCCTCTTTTTTTCCTTCCGTAGACTTAACCAAGTATTGACATATCGTCAAACTCTCTTGCTCACGTTCCATAAGTTCCAACTCCTTTGCCTTCTTAAACACTTGGGAATATATATATATATACACACATATATATCTAGGAAGGTAACTCTAAATACCCCTCATATATTGTAAGTTCAAGTAAACCTCAGAAGTCTTTTAACTTCAATCTACCAAGATTATATCTCCTCTTCAACAAATAAAAAATGGGTGATACTCATTGCTTATCTATGCACACTAACTTAAAAAAAAATTTCTATATAAGAGGCAAATAAATTCTTCTAGACCCTAAAAGGTTAGAAAGGTTCCAGCTTCCATTCATTGTAACACCCACCTTAGGATGCCACATTTATGTTTCAAAATTACCAAATTAACCTTATTTAGATAACGTACTTTGTATGGAAAAATACGAATTTCAAAATTCCTTAATAACAAGAAAACAAACTTAACAGAAAATAAAACATCACAGCATCATTACAAATAATTTACATCATTTATACATATCCAAGTCTCTTGTTATACATATACAAGTCTTTAACACTATCATACTGTAAATATTACAAACTAGTCACTCCAAAAATTTTAAACACTATTTATATTGACATATTTGCCCAAGTACTACTAGGCAGCTGAGCCCTCAGAAGTAGCCGGACCCTCAAATGGGTCCTCCTCAGACTCCCCGGGTGGGGGAATTCCAACCCGACGTAAAGTCCAGGGAACAAATGTCCGAGCGGATGATACGACACTACTCTCTCTAGGGGTGCGATAGTACGCTCCCCAGTGCTGCCTGATGGATATAGGGAACTCTAATTGTACATAAATAGTAACGAAAAGTAAGGGTTCCCTCGACTGTAGCCTACTCGCCTAATATTTACATCTCCTAGATAATATATACTCTCTCTCTCAAGATCTTTAGTCCATGCCTCGTCCCTCCGATAAACGCGTCGGTCCATGTAACCCAAGAAACTAGGGATCTCCACAGCCATCAAAACTCGAAGTTCTCAACGTAATCGGACCTTTCTCTGCTTCTCGCTCTACGTCTGGCTCAGTATCTTAACAATATATAAACATGATACAACATATATATGCAAGAGGTGAGATCACCTACGCCAATATCAGTATGGTAGCAATGAAGATAAACACATCCCAAATTATCATACAGATGTCATACTATAATTACAGTTATGCTACTAACATTATATATCATCATTACACAAGAAATAAAAGAAGAATTACGATTATGCTATTTTCAATACTCAAGTATTCAATATATTAATTACCACAAGCAAGAATTATACATGAGCAAGAGTTACAATGATATATCATCTATGAATGCAAATGTACACTGACTCAATATCCTACTCCATGGAGCTACAACTCAAGTCGGAGAGAATGACTGAAAAGATTTGTCGGCACCAACATGCTTCAGACCACGTGCTCAATTTCTGCACATCTAGCATATGCACGACAGTCTTTATCGAATCATGATTAGGAAAGGTGTCTCGGTCCGGATCGTTGGTGTGTTGCATCGGTCTAACCCACGGTACAGAAGAGCTACCAACTGTCCATAGTAGGCAACCCGCACCCCAATGCCCCCAAGGTCAACAAGTGACCTACACTACGCTTATCGCACCCACTCAGGAGGTGTAATCTCTCCTAGGAAACTTGCCTTACACAGTCCTTTGGACCTTTCTAATGCATGTACTATGCACTATACACAATTTATATTAATATCACATATGCAGGGTTTATATAATAATTTAACAGCATTATTACTGTAATTTAATCGCATAGTCATATTTTCATATTTTCTCACTCGCGACCCAATTCTGTCGCCTTTTCAAATCACGTAATGATTTTTCAATGTTTTCCAATCGCGTGAATATTTTTCATACGTTTTGAATCAGAATTACTGTTTTACTCAATTTAATATTAAAATTTACTGTATTTCTCTCATATTTGCAAAATAATCCCTCAAAACACATAAATTATATTTTCGTCTCTCAAAATAGATTAATTATGTTTTCATCCCTCAAAATACATAAATTACATTTTTGTCCTTCAAAAACATATTAATTATGTTTTCGTCCCTCAAAACACATCAATTTACATAATGACCCCATATTTCCATAACATTCACAATTGAATCCCTTTCTCATAAAATTTATAGTACAAAGTTCACATACATACAGTATAAATTTCTCTACAAAAGATATATTTCACATACACCCATATTATCAATTCCTTAAACATTACAGCATACACGCAAGTATTGAAATAAAATTATACCTCACAGATATTACACATACGAACATAGAAACACAAACAGACACATCCTAAATACAGTCCAAACATAGAAACACAAGCAGGCACATCTCAAATATAGTCCAATCAATACAGTCACCGAACAAACCATCCTCACACTACCAGAACATGGGTGGTAAGGTTGAGTCTCCCTCTTACCTCTTGAAGACAAACTTTCTAAGCTTTCTTCCTTTCCTTAAGACTTTGTTCACCTCCTAAACAAACCCCAAATTCCAAGAAAATTAGTGAATGTTCATACAAGAATCAAGATTTAAAACCATGGAGAAATTATGGTTAACCAAAAATTAAAATCAAACTTAGAATTCTTGAATCAAAGCTTACCCTTTAGGAAAAGGTTGAAGAAGCTTTGAACAAAATAGGATAGGTTTGTGACAAAACCTTGTGAAGGAGAAATGATTAGAACATAACTTGAGTCAAAATAAAATCAAGAGATGAATGTTTAAAGGCTTGATGGTGTGATTTGGAGGTGGTGACCGAATGTGAAGAAAGGAAATGGGAGAGAGGTGCGTGAGTTCCTTGGTGTTTGAGAGAAATAAACTTATATTTGATAAGTATAAAAAGCAAAGGATGAGGAAGTTTCAAGAAGCTGCTGGCCGTATAATAACTTGTGACATTTGGAGAGATTTATTTGCATAATTATCCAATCTTTCCAGCTGCTACCATGAGTTGTTGCCGTGTGATTTGTGAGAAGAAAATGGAGAGAATTACTTGCATAATCCTCCTATTTTACAGCTGCTGAATGCTGTCTTGTGAGTGACCGTGAATGAACTTTTGCTTGAGTAAGTAGCCATTCTTTAATTGCACAAGGATACTCACTTCTCATTGGTTACCATCTTGACTTTGCATGACATTTGAGTATTCAAATATTACTTGGAATCTTCACAAATTGCTGAACCGTGCTGCTGCTGCTGGACGTCTCCAATCTGCTGCTGCTGGGCCGTGTTGCTGCTGCTGCTGGGCCATTCCATTCTGCTGCTCCAAGTTTTCTGCTGGACCGTGGAGCTAGGTAAGTTTAAATCCTTCAATTGGTTGTTAATTCCAAGCTTAATTCTGCTACTCCAAATCTGCTGCTGGACCATGGTTGTTTAGGTGAGTTTAAGGTCCTTAATTCATTATTAGTTCAAGCCTAATTACTAGTTAGTTGATTAGCTAATTAATTAAGTTTAATTTCCTAACCATTCTTACTTAATCCTCCAAGTATAAAACTAATTTAGTTTAACATATTTAGCATGCATCTAATTCATATTTAGCATGCATCATCACCTCTAATTAGAATTAGGATATTAAATTAAGGATTAAGTTATAACTAATCCCTAATTAAATTAATTTACTTAATTTCTTAATTAGGTAATTAGTTCAACTAAATTAAGGTTAATTAGTTTCCTAAGCAAAAGTCAAGTAATTATTGTTGACTCAATCTTATCCATTAAAAATCAATTTGATTTCCTATCCATTAATTTTATCTATGATGGTTATTACTTGATAGTTTTGGTAGGATTTGTTTTACACCATTGATTGAATCAATGGTGAAGATCAAAGCTTCTAAGTCAAGCTTCAAATCTAATGGTCTACAAGGAAGTCTAAGTTTCTTTCCTTGACCAATTCTCATTGGTTAGAAAAGTCCAACCATTTATTTTGACTATATCCTATTGGATCATTTTAATTTTAATCACAAGAAATATTCTAAACACTTTTCTATTAATTAAAACTTATCGGGTCCAACATTCATAGCAGCGACTGTTATAAATATATCCACAGATATTTATCGGTACAATATTTTTATCTTTACAGATAGATTCTAAAATTAAAAGATTCTTTTCTGAGTCACTCGGATTCGGGTTTAGTAAGATCCCCCGTCTCCAAATGAGGCAGATCAATTTTCCTACCAAAATTTATTATTTTTCCTGGCCAGGAGCAATCACACAAAATGATCAAATATGATCTCAGAACAGTCAAATTATTTTTATACCACACAGAAAATACAAAATAGTATAATTCTGCTATTATTATTCATATAGCCAGAATTTGGGGTGTTACAACTCTCCCCCTCTAAAATAAAGTTTTGTCCTCGAAACTTGACATACACTTAACATAAAAATGGATACTGCTCTCTAATCTTTTCTTCCAACTCCCACGTGGCTTCACCACTTACATCGTTCCAAACTACTTTAACTAATGCAATGTCCTTTCCTCGAAGCTGCTTTATCCTTCGGTCTTCAATCTTGACTGGAACTATCTCATAGGTCAAGTTCTCCTTTAGTTGTACAGTGTCTGGTTCGATAATGTGAGTCGAATCTGGAATATATTTTCGTAGTTGTGATACGTGAAATACATTATGAAGATTTGATAAAAACGGTGATAGTGCAACTTGATAAGCTACCGGACCTATCCGACGAAGTATCTGATACGATCCGATAAACTTAGGAGTAAGCTTCCTCGACTTAATTACTCGTCCAACTCCAGTCATAGGCGTTACACGTAAAAATACATGATCACCTTCTTCGAATTCCAGTGGTCTTCGCCTTTTATCTGCATAGCTCTTTTGCTGCGTCTGAGCTGTCCTCATCTTGTCTTGAATCATCTTTATCTTCTCGGTTTTCTGTTGTACAATTTCAGGTCCTATCACAGTACTTTCACCATCCTGGTACCAACACAATGGTGTCCTACATCTTCTCCCATATAAGGCTTCATAGGGTGCCATCCCTATACTCGAATGGAAACTATTGTTGTAGGTGAACTCTATCAATGGCATAAATTCATCCCAACAACCAGTTTGCTCTAGAATGCAAGCCCTCAACAAGTCCTCCAACGACTGAATTGTTCTTTCTGACTGACCATCAGTTTGTGGATGGTAAGCAGAACTCAAATGTAGATTTGTCCCCATTGCTTCTTGTAAACTAGTCCAAAATCTTGATGTGAATCGCGGATCTCGGTCAGAAATTATACTGGATGGTACACCATGAAGTCTAACAATTTCATTGATGTATATCTGAGCCAACTTTTCCATTGAGTATTTAATATTAATCGGTAAAAAGTGCGTCGACTTTGTAAGCTGATCAATAATTACCCATATAGAGTCGTGACCCTTCCGAGTTCTTGGTAGCCCCGTGACGAGATCCATTGCTATGTCATCCCATTTCCATTCAGGAATAGGCAAAGGTTGCAACATTCCTGATGGCCGTTGATGTTCCACCTTGGCATTCAGACAAGTCAAACAAGATGATACATATTCTGCGACATCCCTCTTCATTCCTTGCCACCAATACAGCTGCTTCAAATCTTGGTACATCTTTGTGGCTCTTGGATGCATACTCAAATTACTTCTATGAGCTTCATTCAAAATCGATCTCCTAAGTTCTGGATCATTTGGCACGCAAACTCTCCCTTTGAACTTCAAAATTCCATCAACACCTTCGCTGAATTCTAATTCTGCTCCTTGACTTCTTGCTTCCTTTGCTTCTTGCAGATATTGATCACTATTCTGTCCTTCTCGTATTTTATTCATCAGATCATTCGAAATGGTGATCATATTCAAACACATCTTCCCCGGTGTCAACTTCACAGATATTCGCATGTCCCGAAATTCTTCTATCAATTCCTTCTCCTTCATCATCATAACCGAAGCATTAAGCGATTTTCTACTCAAAGCATCCGCTACGACGTTCGCCTTTCTGGGATGATATTGTAACTGAAAGTCATAATCTTTCAGAAACTCAAGCCAACGCCTTTGTCTCATGTTCAACTCTTTTTGGTCGAACAAATACTTTAAACTTTTATGGTCACTAAATACAGTGAACATTGCTCTATAGAGAAAATGTCTCCATATTTTCAATGCAAACACCATTGCTGCTAGCTCCAAGTCATGAGTCGGATAATTCCTCTCATGCACTTTCAACTGCCTCAATGCATATGCCACAACCTTACGGTTCTGCATAAGTACACAACCCAATCCTTGATAAGAAGCATCACAGTACACCTCGAAAGGTTCATTCGGATCAGGTAGAATCAAAACTGGTGAAGTAGTCAGTCGTCGTTTCAACTCCTGAAAACTTTCCTCACAGGCTTCAGTCCATACAAATGGTTGATTCTTTCGTGTAAGTTGGGTAAGAGGTCCTACAATCTTTGAAAACCCTTCTATGAATCGTCGATAGTAACCGGCCAATCCGATGAAACTACGGATCTCCGATACAGTCTTCGGTCTTTCCCACTCAACAACTGTCTCCACTTTAGAAGCATCAACTTCAATTCCATCTGCCGATATGACATGCCCCAAGAATTGTACTTCGCTCAACCAAAATTCACACTTGGACAACTTGGCATATAGTTTATTTTCCTTCAAATTCTGGAGAACCACTCTGAGATGTTCAGCATGTTCCTCCTGACTTCGAGAATAAATCAAGATGTCATCAATAAAGACAACAATAAACTTATCCAAGTATGAACGGAAAAGTCTGTTCATGAAGTCCATAAATATTGCAGGTGCATTAGTCACACCAAAAGGCATCACTTGGTACTCATAATGCCCGTATCGAGTCCGGAATGCAGTCTTCGGGATATCCTCCACCTTTACACGTATCTGGTGATAACCAGAACGTAAATCAATCTTAGAAAATATGGTGGCTCCTCGCAATTGATCCAAATAGATCATCAATCCTCGGTAGGGGATATTTATTCTTGATTGTAATCTTGTTCAGCTGTCGATAATCCACACATAGCCGAGAAGTCCCATCCTTCTTCTTTACCAACAACACTGGAGCTCCCCAGGGTGATACACTTGGTCTTACAAATTGCTTTTCCAACAAATCTTCCAATTGCTTCTTTAGTTCAACCAACTCTACTGGTGACATTCTGTAAGGTGCCATAGATATAGGTCCAGCTCCAGGTACCAAATCAATAGAGAATTCAATCTCTCTTTCCAGTGGTAATCCCGGTATATCTTCAGGAAACACTTCGGGAAATTCATTCACTACAAAGATATCCTTCAGAACATCTTCACAGTGAACCTCCAAGGAAGATATCAACAAATACCCTAGATCTCCTTCCTTTAAACAAGCTTCCACTTGAGTAGCCGTTAAGAATTTAGAATCCTTAACCTCAGGGAAAACTAACGTCTTACTCGAACAGTCAATCAGAATATGGTTAGAGGATAACCAATCCATTCCTAAGATTATATTAATCTTAGAAAGAGGCAAACAGATCAAATCCACATGAAAGATTCTATCCCTAACACAAACAGGGCAATTCAAGCATACTTTTGTAGTTATCACAGGTTTATCAGTAGGAGTAACCACAGTCAAATCATATGGCAATGTAGTCACAGTCAATCCCAAACGCTCCACACAATCACATGCAATGAAAGAATGTGTTGCTCCTGAATCATATAACACTGTTAAAGGGTTACCTTTAATGGCACACTCCTCCATTATCAAGTCCTCAGATTTAGCGGCTTCCTCCCCGCTCATAGTATATACTAGACCACCCGCCTGTGGCCTTGCAGTACGAACATTGCCCACTGATGGCTCTGCCTTCAACGATCACGCGTCTCGGAAAAATGTCCAGGCTTCCCACATCTATAGCAGATCACCCCTTATCTTTGACGGTCTCTAGTAAGATGTCCTTTCCCACACTTAAAACATTTAAGTGTAGAAGTTCCAGTTGAAATTGCCTTACTACCACTTGAACTTCCCCCAACTGATTGTTGTCGATTCTGATTTGCTGCTGGTTTAGTGTAGGGCTTTTGTTGATAACGGTTGCCACTGCTACCTCTGCTACCTCTTCCCCTTTGGAACCGTGTTGGTCCAAAGTTTTTAGTCCTTGCCGCCCGTTGGTTATCGATCTCCTCAATCTTGCGGCACTTGTCCAACAATACTGGAAACTGATCAATATCCACTGTCGCTAAAGCTCTCTTAATGTCAAGCCTCAACCCCTCTTCAAATTTCCTACACTTCCATTCCTTATCTGGATGCATCTGAAAGTACCTCGAAAACTTAAACAAGCTTTCAAACCTTGCTGCGTACTCGCTCACAGTCATTGCTCCTTGCCTCAGACTAAGGAACTCCATCTCCTTAGCATGTTGCACACTCGCTGGAAAATATTTTGCCAAAAACTTCTGTCTAAAGAGCTGCCATGTTACAATTCTTCCTTCAGCTTCAATTAATCTTCGAGCTCCTGCCCACCAGGCCTCTCCATCACCAACTAGCACAAACGTCGCGAAAGTAAGTTTTTGCTCATCAGTACAACCCATACCATCAAATATCTTATCTAATTCCTTAATCCACAGATCAGCCTTCTCTGGATCAAACTCTCCATGAAACTTAGGCGGATTATTCCTTCGAAATTCTGACAAGCTATGAGCATCATCAGTTGCTCTCTGATTCTGCTATACAATAACTTCAGCAATCCTTTGTATTACTGCTATAGCTGCAGCCATATTCTGACTGTCATTGCCGGCGTTCTCATATTCTGCTCTAATATTAACACGTCCTCTTCCTCGTCCAGCCATTTCGTCTTTCTCAAGTCAACTGGACAACACAAATAATAGTTGAAATCAATCTTCTAGTAATATGGTTTCCTTTTCGACAAACAAACACAGAGAAACACGCAACTTAAACAAGACAGACCTAACCACAAACCCAAAAGACTCTAACTTGGGCTCTGATACCAACTAATGTAACACCCACCTTAGGATGCCACATTTATGTTTCAAAATTACCAAATTAACCTTATTTAGATAACGTACTTTGTATGGAAAAATACGAATTTCAAAATTCCTTAATAACAAGAAAACAAACTTAACAGAAAATAAAACATCACAGCATCATTACAAATAATTTACATCATTTATACATATCCAAGTCTCTTGTTATACATATACAAGTCTTTAACACTATCATACTGTAAATATTACAAACTAGTCACTCCAAAAATTTTAAACACTATTTATATTAACATCTTTGCCCAAGTACTACTAGGCAGCTGAGCCCTCAGAAGTAGCCGGACCCTCAGATGGGTCCTCCTCACACTCCCCGGGTGGGGGAATTCCAACCTGACGTAAAGTCCGGGGAACAAATGTCCGAGCGGACGATACGACACTACTCTATCTAGGGGTGCGATAGTACGCTCCCCAGTGCTGCCTGATGGATATAGGGAACTCTAATTGTACATAAATAGTAACGTGAAAAGTAAGGGTTCCCGACGTAGCCTACTCAATCTAATATTTACATCTCCTAGATAATATATACTCTCTCTCTCAAGATCTTCAGTCCATGCCTCGTCCCCTCCGATAAACGTCAGTCTCATGTAACCCAAGAAACTAAGGATCTCCACAGCCATCAAAACTCAAAGTTCTCAACGGAATCTGGACCTTTCTCTGCTTCTCGCTCTACGTCTGGCTCAGTATCTTAACAATATATAAACATGATACAACATATATATGCAAGAGGTGAGATCACCTACGCCAATACCAGTATGGTAGCAATGAAGATAAACACATCCCAAATTATCATACAGATGTCGTACTATAATTACAGTTATGCTACTAACATTATATATAATCATTACACAAGAAATAAAAGAAGAATTACGATTATGCTATTTTCAATACTCAAGTATTCAATATATTAATTACCACAAGCAAGAATTATACATGAGCAAGAGTTACAATGATATATCATCTATGAATGCAAATGTACACTGACTCAATATCCTACTCCATGGAGCTACAACTCAAGTCGGAGAGAATGACTGAAAAGATCTGTCGGCACCAACATGCTTCAGACCACGTGCTCAATTTCTGCACATCTAGCATATGCACGACAGTCTTTATCGAATCATGATTAGGAATAGTGTCTCGGTCCGGATCATTGGTGTGTTGCATCGGTCTAACCCACGGTACAGAAGAGCTACCAACTGTCCATAGTAGGCAACCCGCACCCCAATGCCCCCAAGGTCAACAAGTGACCTACACTACGCTTATCGCACCCACTCAGGAGGTGTAATCTCTCCTAGGAAACTTGCCTTACACAGTCCTTTGGACCTTTCTAATGCATGTACTATGCACTATACACAATTTATATTAATATCACATATGCAGGGTTTATATAATAATTTAACAGCATTATTACTGTAATTTAATCGCATAGTCATATTTTCATATTTTCTCACTCGCGACCCAATTTTGTCGCCTTTTCAAATCACGTAATGATTTTTCAATGTTTTCCAATCGCGTGAATATTTTTCATACGTTTTGAATCGAATTACTTGTTTTACTCAATTTAATATTAAAATTTACTTGTATTTCTCTCATATTTGCAAAATAATCCCTCAAAACACATAAATTATATTTTCGTCTCTCAAAACAGATTAATTATGTTTTCATCCCTCAAAATACATAAATTACATTTTTGTCCTTCAAAAACATATTAATTATGTTTTCGCCCCTCAAAACACATCAATTTACATAATGACCCCATATTTCCATAACATTCACAATTGAATCCATTTCTCATAAAATTTACAGTACAAAGTTCACATACATACGGTATAAATTTCTCTACAGTATATATTTCACATACACCCATATCATCAGTTCCTTAAACATTACAGCATACACGCAAGTATTGAAATAAAATTATACCTCACAGATATTACACATACGAACATAGAAACACAAACAGACACATCCCAAATACAGTCCAAACATAGAAACACAAGCAGGCACATCTCAAATACAGTCCAATCAATATAGTCCAAGAACCTCAAATAATAGGTGATTAACCTCAAACAATAGGTGAATAAATCCTTAAGGATTTTTCACCGAACAAACCATCCTCGCACTACCAGAACATGGGTGGTAAGGTTGAGTCTCCCTCTTACCTCCTCTTGAAGATAAACTTTCTAAGCTTTCTTCCTTTCCTTGAGACTTTGTTCACCTCCTAAACAAACCCCAAATTCCAAGAAAATTAGTGAATGTTCATACAAGAATCAAGATTGAAAACCATGGAGAAATCATGGTTAACCAAAAATTAAAATCAAACTTGGAATTCTTGAATCAAAGCTTACCCTTTAGGAAAAGGTTGAAGAAGCTTTGAACAAAATAGGATAGGTTTGTGACAAAACCTTGTGAAGGAGAAATTATTAGAACACAACTTGAGTCAAAATAAAATCAAGAGATGAATGTTTAAAGGCTTGATGGTGTGATTTGGAGGTGGTGACCGAATGTGAAGAAAGGAAATGGGAGAGAGGTGCGTGAGTTCCTTGGTGTTTGAGAGAAATAAGCTTATATTTGATAAGTATAAAAAGCAAAGGATGAGGAAGTTTCAAGAAGCTGCTGGCTGTATAATAACTTGTGACATTTGGAGAGATTTATTTGCATAATTATCCAATCTTTCCAGCTGCTACCATGAGTTGTTGCCATGTGATTTGTGAGAAGAAAATGGAGAGAATTACTTAGATAATCCTCCTATTTTACAACTGCTGCATACTGTCTTGTGAGTGACCGTGAATGAACTTTTGTTTGAGTAAGTAGCCATTCTTTAATTGCACAAGGATACTCACTTCTCATTGGTTACCATATTGACTTTGCATGACATTTGAGTATTCAAATATTACTTGGAATCTTCACAAATTGCTTTGAACCGTGTTCTTCTTCTTCGGACGTCTCCAATCTATTCTTCTTGGGCCGTGTTCTTCATTCCCATTCCATTCTCACTTCAAGTTTTCTGCTGGACCGTGGAGCTAGGTGAGTTTAAATCCTTCAATTAGTTGTTAATTCCAAGCTTAATTCTGCTACTCCAAATCTGCTGCTGGACCATGGTTGTTTAGGTGAGTTTAAGGTCCTTAATTCATTATTAGTTCAAGCCTAATTACTAGTTAGTTGATTAGCTAATTAATTAAGTTTAATTTCCTAACCATTCTTACTTAATCCTCCAAGTATAACACTAATTTAGTTTAACATATTTAGCATGCATCTAATTCATATTTAGCATGCATCATCACCTCTAATTAGAATTAGGATATTAAATTAAGGATTAAGTTATAACTAATCCCTAATTAAATTAATTTACATAATTTCTTAATTAGGTAATTAGTTCAACTAAATTAAGGTTAATTAGTTTCCTAAGCAAAAGTCAAGTAATTATTGTTGACTCAATCTTATCCATTAAAAATCAATTTGATTTTCTATCCATTAATTTTATCTATGATGGTTATTACTTGATAGTTTTGGTAGGATTTGTTTTACACCATTGATTGAATCAATGGTGAAGATCAAAGCTTCTAAGTCAAGCTTCAAATCTAATGGTCTACAAGGAAGTCTAAGCTTCTTTCCTTGACCAATTCTCATTGGTTAGAAAAGTCCAACCATTTATTTTGACTATATCCTATTAGATCATTTTAATTTTAATCACAAGAAATATTCTAAACACTTTTCTATTAATTAAAACTTATCGGCTCCAACATTCATAGCAACGACTGTTATAAATATATCCACAGATATTTATCGGTACAATATTTTTATCTTTACAGATAGATTCTAAAATTAAAAGATTCTTTTCTGAGTCACTCTGATTCGGGTTTAGTAAGATCCCCCGTCTCCAAATGAGGCAGATCAGAATTTCCCCAGCCTGAAAAATTATTATTTTTCCTGGCCAGGAGCAATCACACAAAATGATCAAATATGATCTCAGAACAGTCAAATTATTTTTATACCACACAGAAAATACAAAACAGTATAATTCTGCTATTATTATTCATATAGCCAGAATTTGGGGTGTTACATTCATGACTGTCATATATTCTCACTACTGATATGGATTATTTTGCATTCCTTCTAACTTCCTAATTGTAGCCAATCCTTTCTCCCTCATAATAGTAGGCATTCCTCCTTACTCTTGCATAGAAGCTATTAACTTTCTAAACATCTCTCGTGTAACATCCCGAAAATTCTTTATTTCATTATAAATAATCATTTTATAATATTTATGATTTTTAGGAATTTTTGTGGAATTTTCTAGAAATATTGAATATTTTAATATATTTCTCATTTTACGTGTGCACTGGGCGGAGCCGGGAAAATAGAATATTTTCCCTGAGGTTGGTAAACTCTAAACTGTGGAGACGTTGACGGGGGATCTTACTAAACCCGAGGCCGAGCACACTTTACGAGGTTTACGTTCTATGATATTTTATCTGATGAATAAAATCACTGTATCATAAAATCATTTGATGAATAATAAAATATTATTTTCATCAATTGTAACTTTTATTCACTGAGAAAATAATTCTAACAATGTAATTAATCATCTGTCGGATGTATTTAATTAAGGAGACAAGCTTACTATGCACTTTATCGAGAAACGTGCAAAGCTTCTCAAGGAAGCTTTGAGGGAAGCTTCTAGGAAGCTTCCTTCCCAACCACTTTTCTCTCTCCTCCCTTTTTGGTGCTGCATGGTTAACTAAGGGGGCATATTACATTTTCACTTCTCTCATTTTAATCACAAGAAATATTCTAAACACTATTCTATTAATTAAAACTTATCGGCTCCACAATTCATAGCAACGACTATTATAAATATATCCACAGATATTTATCGGTACAATATTTTTATCTTTACAGATAGATTCTAAAATTAAAAGATTCTTTTCTGAGTCACTCTGATTCGGGTTTAGTAAGATCCCCCATCTCCAAATGAGGCAGATCAGAATTTCCCCGGCCTGAAAAATTATTATTTTTCCTGGCCAGGAGCAATCACACAAAATGATCAAATATGATCTCGAATGTCAAATTATTTTTATACCACACGAAAAATACAAAACAGTATAATTCTACTATTATTATTCATATAGCCAGAATTTGGGGTGTTACATTCATGACTGTCATATATTCTCACTACTGATATGGATTATTTTGCATTCCTTCTAACTTCCTAATTGTAGCCAATCCTTTCTCCCTCATAATAGTAGGCATTCCTCCTTACTCTTGCATAGAAGCTATTAACTTTCTAAACATCTCTCGTGTAACATCCCGAAAATTCTTTATTTCATTATAAATAATCATTTTATAATATTTATGATTTTTAAGAATTTTTGTGGAATTTTCTAGAAATATTGAATATTTTAATATATTTCTCATTTTACGTGTGCACTGGGCGGAGCCGGGAAAATAGAATATTTTCCCTGAGGCTGGTAAACTCTAAACTGTGGAGACGTTGACGAGGGATCTTACTAAACCCGAGGCTGAGCACAGTTTACGAGGTTTACGTTCTATGATATTTTATCTGATGAATAAAATCACTGTATCATAAAATCATTTGATGAATAATAAAATATTATTTTCATCAATTGTAACTTTTATTCACTGAGAAAATAATTCTAACAATGTAATTAATCATCTGTCGGATGTATTTAATTAAGGAGACAAGCTTACTATGCACTTTATCGAGAAACGTGCAAAGCTTCTCAAGGAAGCTTTGAGGGAAGCTTCTAGGAAGCTTCCTTCCCAACCACTTTTCTCTCTCCTCCCTTTTTGGTGCTGCATGGTTAACTAAGGGGGCATATTACATTTTCACTTCTCTCATTTTCTCTCCCTCACAAGAAATATTCTCTTTCTCCCTTTAAAACTTTCACTCCAAAATTCATAGCAACGACTATTATAAATATACCACCCATTTATCCATTTTTTTATCTTCACGTATAGATTCTAAAATTAAAAGATTCTTTTGCACCCACTTCGTGTTTGGAGGACTACCATCTTTGAGGAAGTCATCTTCAAGAGTTCACCGTTCTCTCCATCTTCATCCTCTTCCACCTTTGAAGCTTAAAGGTTGGAGCTTTAAGGTAAAAATAGCTCATGGCTTTCTCTTCCTCTCTTTACATTCTCATTTTCTCACTGACCCACGGATCATTTTGGTGACCATGGGTATCCATTTCAAGATTTGGTTTCCTGATTTTGTAAGTTTGAATGTTCTAGGGCTTTCGTGGAAGCTAATTTCACGAAATTCCTAAGCAAAATATTTAGCATCCTTTCTTTGTGCTTCTCTAAGGTAAGAGGAAGACACTCCTCCTCAACCTCTATTAGCATTTAGAAACGTTGTATTTTCCCGATTGATAAACTGAGGGAACCCTTGACGGGGAGGGTTATCCTTTGTTTTCATGTTTTTTTGTAATGTGTTTGTGCTTTGATTAGATTATTTTTGTGTACATTGATGTATCTGAATGGATTAGAATATATAACATGGAAGGAAATGACGATGTCGGATTGGTTCTCTAGGATTTACAATGGAATATAGCATAGTGTTTTGAGCCCAAAACCAATTTGGGGATTCTTTGTGAACAATTGTAACAATTTGAACTTCAATAACAGACCATTTAGTAGAATGTCAATGTCCATCGAGTTTGGACTTGGCAGAATTACCATTTAGTATAATGTCAATATCACCGAATTTGATCTTAATCATCTAGACCATCAAGCACAATGTCAATATCCGTCGAGATTGAGGGATGTCAATATCCGTCGAGTTAGATGTCAATATCCTCGAGTTAGAATGCCAATATCCGTCGAGTTAAAATTTCTGACCATTGAATAGAAAGATCTCCAATGTCAATATCCGTCGAATTAGAATTTTTGACCATTTTGTGTTTCCATCGGTTCGACACTTGGAAGACTTCTCCAACGTCAACACCCATCCGTCGAATTAGGATTTCTGCTCGCCTTCTAGTGTATTCGATAGTTTTTGATCTCCATTTGACAGGAATCTTCATTCGATAGAAATTGATTTTTTTTTGCTATTCTTGCGAAATAATGTTCTCCCTTCTTTCATTATTCTGTCAGGTTATTTTTCGTCGAAAGGTAGCCTCAATTTTACACTAGATACATTGTCTCCGTCGAATTCAAAAGTATAATTTATCACCAAACACCTAGTGATTAAATTAATGGAAATAGGATGCAAGAATTAAGCAAATTGGAAAATTAAATTATGAAGATTCATAAATTTTAAAGAGCCAGAATGGAATTTTACATAAGACTTAGGATAATTTTAGTTAGGGTAAGAAAACAATAGAATGCGTGAGATTTTGAGATCTTAGAATAACCTTCTAAGCACTCTGGTATATGAATAAATTACCTAAGAGGGGTTTTAGTTAATTAAGAGAATTCCTTTGAGACAAATGCACTAGTGATCAAGAAAAGCTAAACCTAAGCAAACATGAATTCATAACACACCTTAAAAATGCATTAATTCTTTTAATTCTAATATTATGATATTGTGGGTCCATGTGAGTGAGCAATGATTTTGTTGATTCTTGCTTTGGTCAATTATGGCACATTTTCATGGAATAGTATGTAATAATGATCATACATGATTATGCATAGTAATCCAAGGTAAGGGAAGGCATTGGAACGTCAAGTTTGAGCACCCAAGAGAATAAGGCCTAGTTGCTCAGAGTTGAACACACTTTGATCACCTTTCCTTTTGCCTTTCGAATAGATAAGTGTAGGTCATTGGTTTTTTTTTTTTTTTCTTTTCTTGTCTTAATTAATGGGTACCTTTTTTTTTTGATTTCAATGGAACACCTTGCACATTGCAAATCTTACAATACGTGGGGCGTGAACTTCTACCCAAAGCCAAAAGACGATCTCCAATGAAATGAGACAATGCAATGCTCTTTCATATCGTGATCTAGTGTAGACTATTTTTCACATAAGTATAAAATGGCAAAACAAAGATGTGCACGTGGATAAATTGAGAAATTATAGCACTTGGCCAAAGTCTAAACAAAGAAAGAAGGCCTCAATATCTCAATACATGCATGTCGCCAAATCTTTCTCTCCGAATCAAGTCAAGTTCTAGCTCCAACAATCATGGAGTAGATTTTGACTATTGTATGCATGTGCATAGTGAGTCCATGCATTATAAGGTCATTTATTCGTTATTATAACTTGGAATCGTTGTTCAACACTTTATATATATGCCACTTGCTAAACTAAAAATGCAAGAAAAGTATTTACATTAATTATTTAAACCTCAAACTATTCAATGTGTAATGATTATTATCAAAGATGCAATGTGGGCGCTGGATCAAAACAGCCAAACAAAAACTTGTTAAAAATAGCTATAATTGGTACAAAATGGTAGGATGTCTTACCTCTTTCCAAAAATAGAAAACATTCCATTACCAAAAATAGTATATAACAAAATAGAAATGTCCCATTGAAGACGAAGCAAAGTAGAAAACAAAAAAAAATCCCAAAAATTTCCCCGACTAGAAATAGAAAATAGAAACCTAGTCTCGATTTTGTATGCGACTAACTAAAAAGCATGGAGGCACATCAACTTTGTCTCTGAGCGCTGCGTCTACTTGGGAGATGTGTCGTTAGCCTTGGCCTGGAGGCGTCATGAGTAGCCGATCTTCACTGCAGAATAGCAAACGTCCGGAATTTCATTTTCCTATACGGGAGATGAAACATTATGACCGCTACTATACCCCGAAAAAGAAAACATAAAACTCCACGGCTCGGGCCAAGAAAACAAAAACAAGTAGCTCGTGGCTCTTAAATCACACATTTCCTCAATGGAGGAAGACCCAATCAGGTCGACAAGGACGACAAGTGAGGATCTGAAGAGGATCCCGACACACCTCCTCATTTGAGGAAAGATTTGCACTTGGGGAGCTACCGATGGAGAACTCTTCTACAAAGTGGTGTTTTGTTTTGGGGGCTTAAGACGATGTCTTTTGTATTGGTGGCTTCATTCATATTTCCACGCACTTGTGGGATGTATACAACAAAAGGATAATCCCACCTAGAACGAGTGTAGTTTTGCTTTTAAGATATACCAAAAGCTTTGTAACCAAACAGAACTCCTTTTGATGAATATATATATGAAGATGCAATGTTAATTCTAGTGTATGCTTTAATTCTCGCTTTTGTTCTTTGTTTCCATTGATGTTCCTCTCCGAACTTGTTGGTTATTAATTATTGCTATTATAACAAAAAAATACTCTATCTCCAATTTAATTTTACCCAACTATAATCAAATAAATATATATATTATTAAAAGGACGATGAGCCCAAAGAGCATCTTAACTTATATAATTTTATTGCCGTATTGTAATTGACAATGTGACGTTCTCTCTTCCAAAAACCTCGGCCGGTGTTACATCTCGTGGTTTCATTAGCACGACCCCATACTTAGAAACAAGGCCTCCATGGTCCTTTACGTGTATGCACTAATCGATGTCATAGACTCCAAACCCGCAAAATATGTTAGACCCGACAAAATCCACAACAATATATATTGAGTTTCCACCCATTTAGAAACTCAACATTATACGAGAAACCAAAAGTGACAGGGAAAGCCATAAAATCGATACCCCAAAATCAAAAACCTGTTATATAATTCTACCTATGCATCTTGTCGTCTAGATAAGACAATTGCACAACAAAGCATAGTTAGTCCATACCCCGGCTCAACAGGATGAACTGCTCTAATATCATAATGTAACGTCCCAAAGGCTAACACTAATGACGTATCCGGTTAACATATCAGTAATTAGAATTTGGTACATTACTTATGAATATCCACAAATTTTGAAATAAACAGTTTAATAATATACAAAATATGAGCCTTTAGCGGAAGCTTACAATATATAAAATATGAAATGGATTTCTATACAAAGTATTCATCACCGTACTTAATATAGATATATCATCCTATTTACAAAATCTAGAACAACTAACAAGGATATCTCCTCGTGCCTAAGCTTTGTCTTGCTTGCCCACCGTAGATCCTTCTTGGAATTATCATGAAAATCAAAGGTGTAGTGGGGTGAGAATAAAAAATTCTCAGTAGTTATAAAAACCATGTCATCATAATAATTGCAGTTGTTTCAAGGAAAATTATTTCAAATCATTGTTATATATTAGCCCGTGTAGCATCTAAAGTCCGAAAGGTGGCTAGATTTGCCAAATCTGTGCAAGGATCCTTCCTTTCCATCAAAATAGAGATTCATTTTATCATTATGAAAATCCTTCAGAATCATCAAATCACCTCAAGTTTCATGTCTTGAAAATCATCAGTGATTTCAATAAATCTAATATTTGGAATCTTTCATATCCAAAGTCGTTAAAAATTCAAGTCATCAAATCAAAATCGTATCGTCACATCTCATCATTTCAAATCATCGAGACATACCAAGAAATCTCATGTTTATTTTAAAACTAGTATTCATCATGTCTCATTCGTGTCAGCATTGCAAAATCATTTACTTGGTAGTAGTTGCTTTTAGGTTGGTGCACATCAACCTCTTCATGCAATCGTCTCAAAAGTCCGTAACTACTTACCAACTAGGTCCAATCTTCCTTGTCTAGCATTACAGGAAGTAGGCGTCTCCTCAATATCAAAGCTAGGGTTAGACTTCAATCCATCATGACATTAAGAAAGCGTACTTATCTCACAATATCAATCATCGATAAAGGGCAATAGAATGATCCTTTCTTGAGGTACATTACTACAAACTATCCAAGATTTTGTTAGGAATCGCGAATCACGATCATTCTTCCTTACCGTGAAAATAGAATTCCCACCAAGGATCCATGCAAAAAAGCCATAATCCGAGTTTTAAAATTGTTTACCTCTTTCTTTACCAAGTGTGATCAAAGGGTTGAGTGCCGTGAATTACCAACAGGTTTAGCACCATCCTCAAGATGTCTCTCGGTATCCACACGAATGACTCATGAATATCCAACGTCCAAAATAGCCTCACGCTTCTCACATTTGCAGTAACTAGTCTCGGCGAAGAGGGCGAAAAAAACCTATCACTCTCTCACTCATATGCATTGCTCGTAGGTGCTAGTATAGGGTTCTATAATGTGTGGAAGTCTGTTTAGCTGCAATCCAACAAAATCGAGCAAAGGTACTTATTTATAATAGTAATTACCTTAAGTGAGTGTGAATCACCATTTAAACAGGAAGCAATCTCAAGTAAAGCCTAGACTTTCATCAAACATTATGAAGCCCACATGTATGAATTCAAAACTTGGATCTATTGCTCTAATTTTAGTTTGCTCATGTGTGTGACCTTACATCTCATTACATTGTCGGTGGAATATTAAAATCCCATTTTAATATTACAAGTAGTGATGTTATCTAACAACACATCCAAACTCCATACCCAAGTAATCGAATGTTAGTGATTTGACATAACCTTGATGGGAGCTATGACCAATGTTTCCATGTCGTTTAGTCCCTTTGTGAAGATATCTAGATTGAACACATGGCATGACATGCGTCACCCTTGTGTAGTCCAATCCTTCGTTTCCTGATACTCGAGTAGACTTTGTAACAACAAATGAAATCAATATCTCATATTGACTCATTTAAATCCAACATGCATTTCGCGAATTTGCTCACTCAATCGGTGCAGGGCCCGTAAGATATCGCTCCTTGTTATGTTGAAGTGACAAATCCCATCTAGGTCACTCACATCTCTCTCTCATGATTTGCAATATGTCCAATAACTAACTTTATAATCACCTTGTTACGCTGACGTTTGATGGCAGGAAAACACACAACCTCCTCAATATCTCCAGGAATCGTAGTGATTTCTCAAAAGTCAAAGGACCACATACACCATTGTCATTATGAGAATCGCTTATGAAACTCACATAACGATCCATGTATTTTCTCATGGAATTTCGGCAAGGCTCTTCTCCTTATCTCGATTCTTGTTGCAACCCACGCTTTGGTGCATCAACATCATTACTCTAATATCTTACCTATGTGAAGACTTGATATCTCTATCCATGACCACAGGTTTGTGAGATATGGTCACCGCCTGATTCATAGAACTGCACATACTAATCTCTATGCATTATTGTTGTCCTAATTAATAATAATACTCGACTAGAGACATTTAAGAATAGTGTTCTAATTTCATCCAATAGGATCTCATGATCAAGTCAACCACTTGATGTCCTATGGCATCAAACTTACTATTCTGAGGACTTTATTATGTTTATTAAAAAGAACACAATAAATGAAATGCCTCATACATTAAAATTAGCATAATAGAATGTAAGTAAATACAAACAAATGTATCAGCCTCTAGGGCATACACCAATAGATTTGGGATTACCCGAAGTAGTAAGGGAAATAATCATCCTTAACCACTTAATGACTAGGGAAGCTTAGGTAAAGAGGAAAGTTCTTCCTTAACCTCAATTACTCTAGTATAGAGAAAATCACATATATTCTCTTACCTTTAACCAAGTCTTACCCTAGTACAAGTACATCCAAAATCCAACTCGGCCTAGTTCTACAAAGTGGATACCCATGAAAATCAAATCAACACATACGCAATATAATGCATAATCCAATCATACTCATCATGGGTATTGATAACATTATATTTTATACATTTTGTAATCCTCTCATTAGGCTTCTTAAGGTTCAATTTGGCTTAATTAAGTTAGTTTTGACACATTTTATGATTTTGAGCCAAATTGGACAATTAAATAAATTATTGCATAAATTAACCGTAATTATCTCTTTGGCAATGTTTAGTAAACTGGCTATAATTTGAGTTACAAATATCTGATTGATGTGATTTTGGTCTTGTAGGAAAGCTTAGACAATTCCCTACAACTTTGATGTTGAACACTTTTCCAGAATCGGACTCCTTGGAGGTGATATTGGGCTTTGAAGTCAAATGAATAGAGGAAATGAACATCCATCGGTCTAAAACACTCTAACATCGAAGGTTCTATTACCATATCTTGAGTTCTAGGCATAATTTTGGACTCAAACCAAAGCCATTTTAAAGCAAATATTCAGGCCTACAACTTTCATGAAGACTACTTCTCTCGAAAATGAAATCTATGAAATGCAAGGTATGAAAGGTCCTATCTATCTCAGCATTTACTCAATTATTATTTAAAAAAAAACTTGAAAAAACAAAAAAAGAAAATGGAAAATCGTCAACCATATACGTTTCTATGACTCAATTTGTTTAATTGTGACCACTTGTAGCCACAGTGACACAATATGCCTATAAAAAGGCCATAGAATTCGACGGAGATTCACAATTCAGAAGCGTGAAGGAAAATTTGGAGAGGAGAATTCGGAGAGGGGTTTTTGGGCAGTGCCCTGCTCCTCTCCTCGGTCTCCCTCTAATTTTCTTTCTCTCTCTTTTTCTCTTTTTCTCTTTTCTAGTTTATGTGTAAATAAGTTTTAGTCTACTTGGGTCAAGGTGTGAAGCTCTTGGTAATAAAATAAGGTTAGATTTATTCATCTCTTGTGCTTTAATGATTTATATTTTTAAGTAGTTATTATGCGTGTTATATTTTGTTTCTGATAATTTAGAAACTACCATTGTAAAGAGGAGTTCTTGATTTATTGTAGACAAAATATTGGCACAGTAAATGCTTTAACCCATTTACATGTGGTGGTAATAATTAAAGGAAATATAATATAATTATGTATATTATTTTATTTCGTATTGTATTTTGTTTCCAATCAATTTAGAAATCCTCCTTGTAAAGTAGAGTTCTTTATTTGTTGTAGACAAGAGATTGACACAATGAATGCTTTAACACATTTACAAGTGTTGGTGTTAGAAATTCTCCTTGTAAAGTAGAGTTCTTGATTTGTTGTAGACAAGAGATTGGCACAATGAATGCTTTAACCCATATACAATGAATGCTTTTCTTTTTACATTTTTTTATTTTATTATTATTTTTTGTACATATTAACTCCGTGGGGGAAACTCTCCTTTTTCTTTTCTTGTACATATTAATAGTGGGGTTAATTCGTCCTTTTTTTTGTACAGTGGGGGGATTATCTCCCTTTTATTCTTATTTATTTATTTTTTGTCCTTACTAACAGTGGAGGTAATTCTCCCATTTATTTTTTTGTATATACTAATTCAGTGGGGGTAATTCTCCCTTTTATTTTTTTGGTACATCCTAACTTTGTGGGGGAAATCTCTCCCTTTTAATTCTTGTATATATTAACAATGGGAGAAACTCTCCCTTTTATTTTTCTTGTACATATTAACTTAGTGGGGGTACCTCTCCTTTTTTTGTATTTTATTTTCTACACTTTATTTTTTTTTATTTATTTATTTTTATTTATTTTCTGTCATTTTTTTGTTTTTTTTTTTTGTCATTTATTTTTGTTTACTAACTTACTAACTTTCTTACTAATTATCTAATTTTTTACTTTACCCGCTTCTATCATTTTAATTTATCTACATACTAACTTTTTATTTATTTTTTGCTTATTAATTTATTTGGTGGTTGGTTTCTACCACACCATTTTTAATTTTTTATTTGGTGGTTGGTTTATTACCCAACCTTTGTTATTTTTTTATTTGGTGGTTGGTTCATACCATACCTTTGTTTATATATATATATATATATATATATATATATATATATATATATATATATATATTTTTTTTCTTCTTTATTTGGTGGTTGGTTTATTACTCCACCTTTGTTATTTTTTTATTTGGTGGTTGGTTTCTACCACACCATTTTTATTTTTATTTTTTGTGGTTGGTTTATTACCACGCTTTTGTAAATATTTATTTGGTGGCTGGAATTATACCACACCTTTGTATATATTATTTTTATTTTTTTTTATTTTTCTATTTCTTCTTCTATTTTGTCATGTGTAATTAAATTTGTGTGTTTTTAGGGTGAAGATGTAATTTGATTCAATCGATATGTATTAAGATTGGAATTCTAATTAACTCTTTTCTATTCAATTTGAGTGCTTATTACGGTTCATAATGTTTTTATGAATTGGCCACTCATAAATTGATTTAGTGGGTATATGTGTAACCCAAAAAGTTTGCATATGACCTAGACCATAAATAATAAAGTATCATGATTTATAATCATCTAGGAATGGAGGTTATAGGTTGTGTGAGAGAACTGTGGTATTTTTCCATGAGAATACATAGAGTAAAAGTCATGCCTTTAAATGTTTTTAGATTACTAATTCTCCTCATCAATTGAATGATTAGAAATTGATTAGAAGGAAGGTCCCAAAGCTACTCTATTGTCTATGATAGATTATTGAATCAAGTGAAGTCTGATCCCCTAGTATTCTAATTTCATGTGTTTTCATTTCAAAAAAAAAATACAAAAAAAACTTTGTTTTCTCTTTTTCTTCGTAATTTCGTGTGCCTTAGTGTTTGTTTTTCTTTTCTTTTAAATAGTCAACTCTATTTTGACCTTTTGGTCACTCGTCGATTTTCTCAACAAGTTTTTGTAAACCTAGGTTGATACGGTGGATTTTGTTGCTTCAAGAATTCAAAATGAGCCTAAAATTTTGTTGTTGATTTGTCCATACTTACAATAGGCTCACCTTTTGAAATCGCACCTATCAATGATCATTTTTCTAATGAATTTTTAATTTTTAATTTTATGGTTTGATTTGCCAAAATTGTCAATTTTTCTTATAACAAGCGAACTTGTTCGTTGTGGATGGTTTCTGCAAATAAAAAAAGATAAAATATTTTTCATTAAAGAATGGCCTGAGTAAGGAGTCATTAGGTGAAATCTTTTGGACTCTTGAGACGCATTCTTGTGAATTTGTGCAGTGTGAATTTATTAATTTGTGAAATCTCTTCAAAGGCAAGTAAGCGTGTTACAGTTTTGGGAATCTGACTCATAAAGACCCTGTTTGCCAATTTATAAGAAAATTGGATGGGAAGCCTATCCTCGACTCATAGAAGGCGTTTAAGCACATCGGACGTAAAACCAGAGGAAGATGTGAGCCACAATCACAACTACATGTATATATTTTCTTGTATATCTTCTTCTTATGACAGCCCTGATCTAGTAGCAGCTCAGCTAGAAGTGGTCCGAAGGAAATGTTGTGTGAAGCAGTAAGAAAAGGAAGCCAGTCAAGACACTCCATCTGTATAAATAATTTCAATCTTTGGTCATACTTTGTTTCTGTTTATATCTACTATCTTCTATCTTTTTCCTTTCTATTTTTTAACATTGAGGACAATGTTGTGATCTAGTTGGGGGGAAGGATAGTTGTGTAAAAAAATGTATAAAAAAATAGTAAGTGTGTTTATGTTTGTCGTGTGTAGAGTTGTGTAAAAAAAACCCAAAAAAAATTTTTTTAGGAAGTGTGTGTATTAATATGTTTGCTGTGTTTATATGTTTGTCAGTAACTTACTAAATCAATTAAGGATGGCAGAGTAAGGAGTAAATTTTACTCTTGAGACGCATCTTAGTTGGGGTAGACAACTAGTTTGTGTGGAAGTAGCAATTCAAATTCAGGGAAATTTGCATGATTGAGTAAATTGTCTTCTTTCTTAAAATTCACATGCTTGGTTATGGATGTTGAATTGGTGGACTGAGAATGATAGAATTATGCTTTGTGAGATTTTGAGCCTATTAATGAATGGATTGAACATTTGTACCATTCTTTTCTTTCTTGTGTAAATTTTACTCATGGAATTGTTGCTCTAGAACTTGCTTTTATTCTTTTTGAGACTACAATTTCATATGCATACATGAAAATGATTGAGGTATTTTCTTGAATTAACTACTTTGACCAAATAGCCAACCTTGTGCATATTTTCCTTTGCTTAACCCCTTTGAGCTTATTTGACTATTCTTTGTTTCGAACTCATTATGTGCCTTAAATGAAAAACCATGTTCTTACTTGACCTTAGGGAATAAGAGAACATTAATTTTGTCATTCGATGAGTTCTTGAACAAGTGTGGGGGTGTGTGTGCAGAATGGTGAAAAAAATGTATATATGATGTTCTTTTTGTAATAAAAAAAATCAAAATCAAAATCAAAATAAAAAAAATGTAAAAAGAAAAGGGTCAACAAGGTAATAAAGGAAAGGAAAAGAATATGTAAAGAGAATTTGTATTAGGTGGAGTTGGGATGAACTTTCATGCTTGTTAATTGAACTCAGCTCTCATGCTCTTTTATTCTCTAGTATTTAAGTTGTCATATCCATATTACCTTCTCCTTTACCTTGACCCTATTACAACCTTGAATAAAGTCCTCATGATTTGTGTGTGCATGTGTTTTGAGTAGTGGAGAAATAGAAGACAAGCAAGCTTATGGTAGTGCAATTTTCATGGGTTGAATTGAGTGAAATACCTACCTTTTAAACACTTGAGGGATTGAGAGTGAATCTTGTGAAGATCTATCATTCTTGATTCATTCTTTTCAACTGAAGTTTCCTTGCTTGTTAGTTTAAGATGTGAAGAAATGTTACCTCATAACTGTTTTGATCCCTTGATTGTCTAGTTGCTCTTCTTGAGTCATTGAATCCTTTAGAGTTTTTAGTTTTTGAGTATGTGTCATTTTTTTTTTGGTTTTTGTCTTTTGTATTTTGCCCAGGAGTACAAAAGTTAAGTGTGGGGGAATTTGATAACACTGTATTTTATACATTTTGTAATCCTCTCATTAGGCTTCTTAAGGTTCAATTAGGCTTAATTAAGTTAGTTTTGACACATTTTATGATTTTGAGCCAAATTGGACAATTAAATAAATTATTGCATAAATTAACCGTAATTATCTCTTTGGCAATGTTTAGTAAACTGGCTATAATTTGAGTTACAAATATATGATTGATGTGATTTTGGTCTTGTAGGAAAGCATAGACAATTTCCTACAACTTTGATGTTGAACACTTTTCCAGAATCGGACTCCTTAGAGGTGATATTGGGCTTTGAAGTTAGAATAGAGGAGCTGAAATCGGGTCTAAAACACTCTACAGTAATTGGACCATATCTTGAGTTTTAGGCATGATTTTGGACTCGAATCAAAGCCATTTTAAAGCAAATATTCAGGCCTACAACTTTCATGAAAACTACTTCTCTCAAAAATGAAAAAATGACTGGATGCACGGCTGTGCATTTACTCAATTATTATTTTAAAAAAAAGAAAAGAAAACAAATGAAAAAACGTCATCCATGACGTTTATGACTCAATTTGTTTAATTGTGGCCATTGTAGCCACAGTGACACAATTTGCCTATAAAAAGGCCATAGAATTCGACGGAGATTCACAATTTAGAAACGTGAAGGAGAATTTGGAGAGGAGAATTCGAAGAGGGGTTTTTGGGCAGTGCCCTGCTCCTCTCCTCAGTCTCCCTCCAATTTTCTTTCTCTCTCTTTTTCTCTTTTTCTCTTTTCTAATTTATGTGTAAATAAGTTTTAGTCTACTTGGGTCAAAGTGTGAAGCTCTTGGTAATAAAATAAGGTTAGATTTATTCCTCTCTTGTGCTTTAATGATTTATATTTTTAAATAGTTATTATGCGTGTTATATTTTGTTTCTGATAATTTAGAAACTACCATTGTAAAGATGAGTTCTTGATTTATTGTAGACAAAATATTGGCACAGTAAATGCTTTAACCCATTTACAAGTGGTGGTAATAATTAAAGGAAATATAATATAATTACGTATATTATTTTATTTCGTATTGTATTTTGTTTCCAATCAATTTAGAAATCCTCCTTGTAAAGTAGAGTTCTTGATTTGTTGTAGAGAGGAGATTGGCACAATGAATGCTTTAACCCATTTACAAGTGTTGGTGTTAGAAACTCTCCTTGTAAAGTGGAGATCTTGATTTATTGTAGACAAAATATTGGCACAAGTGAATGCTTGATCCCATTTATGAGTGATGATATTAATAGATGATTAAAGGAAACATAATATAATTACATTTATTATTTTAATGGACTTTTAACGTTATATTTTTCGATTGGAACCTCCATGTTGCGAGAGTTTTAATTGAGTTATAAAAGAAATTAATCTTACTTTTACTTTATTTACCAAGAGTGGATCATTTTACCCAAGTAAATAATTTTTACCATAGTAACTAAATATTTACCTTACCATAATTAATCTTCATCAATTCCCTGTGGATCGACCTCGGACTCACCGAAAAATTTATTACTTGAGACAACCTGCACTTAGGTTTGTAAATGCAACAATTAAAAAGTGATCATCAGGTATTCAAATTTCATGAAAACATTTCTCAAATTATCAATCTCATTTGATTCAGTTATGTCATGGCACATAGCCTTACATTTCATCAATATGCAATAGTTTGCAATTTCATCAATCAAT
Source organism: Ormosia semicastrata (assembly GCA_029884595.1). Lineage (NCBI taxonomy): Eukaryota > Viridiplantae > Streptophyta > Magnoliopsida > Fabales > Fabaceae > Ormosia > Ormosia semicastrata. Next base: position 33,885,427 of record JAQQTO010000047.1, on the reverse strand, counting down.
CCAAAAAAAAAAACATACTCTATGCATAATCATTTCTCCTAATCTTAGTACACTTGATTAAAATAATGTATAATCATACTTTACATAGCATAATTCATGCTCATCTTCACCTAATATGTCTTAAAATAACATTACATTGCTTTTGGAAATCAAATTCTCAAATGACGGGTTAAAAATCCCATTCTGCCCAATGGGTGCCTAAACGCTGGGATCTGGGCACCTAGACGCTAGACGCACACTCAAGAGCTCAAACCGTGACCGCTCAGGGGCTCATCGCGCAACCAAAAATGTGATTCAGGGTTCTAGGCGCTCACACGCTCAATTTCGAGCGCCTAGGCAGTTAAAACTAGAAACCAGAATCTCTGTTTTGGAACCAAATCTCAAGCCTTCCAAAAATCAAACCCAAAATCATCAACAACAACATCATAAATCATTACATTCAAGGGTCCAAAACAGTTTCAAAACAAGCAATCAAATAAGGGTTTCATACCCCTCTTTCAAAACTCAAAACTCATGAAGAAATCAAGAGGAGAAAATTAAGTTCTTATATCATGAGTCAAACAAAAACACATGAATCTTTCATTCTCAAGTAAAATCTCAACATTTTCATCAAGGTTCTAGTTTGAAAGAAAACGAAAATGGAGAGGAAATATGAGAAAAATCCCCTACCTCACTTTGATGATAAATCTCCAAGCTTGCCTTTGTTCTTCTTCTATTTTCTCTACTTTCTTCTCTTCATTTCTACGCCTCCCCCATTCAATTTCCCTCTCTGTCTTTTCTGTTCTTCATTCTGTTGGAAACCAGCATGAGAGAGATGAAGGGAAAGTGAGAAAATCACACTTTTAAAACAAGGAGCATTAAGGGCATTTTGGTCCTTTCACCAAACTTCATATCTGTTAGGAATACTTTGATTTTACTATATCAAGTTTCCTAGCTTTCAACAACATTAAAATAATCATAGGATCCATCTAAATTCTTGTTTCACCATTTTCATAATTTTTCATATCTGCCATTTCTCAATTCGGTATTAAAACACTTCTACAGTGTCTTTAAAAATACCAAACTTACTCCGTTTGTCCTCAAAATTTAACCACATCTTCTTTCACACATTTGTGACCTATTAATAAAAATTTTCTTGTTTATTTCCTTTAATTTATCATTTATGCTATTTTCCTGAGTTAAAATAGTCATTTTGCATGTTTTGTATTACGGCAAAGTGCCTAAATTAACTCAAAACATCTCAAAAATCAATAGACATGTTAAAAAAGTATTATGGTACCTTATGAACATATACAAGTCTAACCTGCTAAAAAGATAATGTTACATTAAACACTTTTGATTTTACTTTAGCTAAGACTGGAGTTTTAGGTTTTTAAGGTTGATGGTTAGTTCATTAATCCATTTTGGAGTGAGTTAAAAATTGTCTAAGAGTTAGAATGTGTTTTTGGACCATAAGTGGTGTTGAAAATCATTTGAAATTGAGGTTTGAGTAATTGGAAGACCACTTGTTCATAATGGAACAATGGTTGTTTTGTATAATTCTGTAGAAAACTTTCTATCACAGGGTAGCGCCTACGCGCCATAGTGGTGCGCCTAAGCGTGGCTTCCTGGAAGAAACCATAGCAATAAAGGTGATAAAGTACTTAAAAATAACCCATAACAATGGGAGTAATGGGCTCACAAATATTTGTTTGAATTAACTATAGTATTCCTTCACTCCTGGTAACCCCACTCCTTAATCTAATTATTAAACTCTATACAATTAGCTAGTCTGAGCCACTCTGTAAATTTTGTGGCACGTTCACGATCACCATTCACACCATCATGCTTAGTCTTGGTCAACACAGAGAGGTCACGGACCCTTCTAAGTGTGTCAATAGCCTTACAAAATTGGTTGACATTATTCGCTTCATGTCAATAGTCTCGTTAATGGCTTTTTCCATGCTATACTTTATGGTCATAAGACGAACTTTATTTGAATGATCTCACTTTTTTATATTTCACCCTAATTGCAGTGAAAAACATATCTATGGACTTCAGGGCTCATCCACAACGAGAGCAACATCAATAATAGAGATGACCAGAAATAAACTCATTGACTCAACCCAGCCCTCATAATTGGTCCCACACAACTTTGTCAAAACATTTATTTTCATAAGCAAAACTAAATCAATATTTTGAAGGGAGATATTTTTGTCGAGTATTTTAATAAACAAAATGAGCAAATAACCATAATGGAGCTTCCTCATGCAATTACAATCTTGCCTCCCGAATTACAACATATGAGTAAACTCTCACGGACATTAAAATTATGTCCCTAAAGTTAGTACCGAGAATATATTGAGATCTCTAAGGACAAAATCTTAATTTCTTTAATAAATCATTAGGAATTACATTAATAAAGGCAAACCAATAGAGTAAATGCATTATCAACATAATCTCTAATGCTACAAAATAACAATATTTTATCAATAAAATAGCACCTTCCCACAACTGGTCCTGCGAAGGTGAGCTCACAATCATACAAAGTGCCCCAAAATAGTACCACTTAACAAATCATCGGGAATTACATTAATAAAGGCAAATCAAAAGGGTAAGTGCATTATCAACATAATTCCCAATGCCACATTATTAACAAAATATCAAAAAAATGACACCTCAACATAATTGGTCCTATAAAGGCGAGCTCAAATCATTCAAAGTGCCCCCAAAACAGTACTATAGTACTTAAAACAGCAACTCTAAGAATCAAATCGCATAAATAACAACTAAATAAATAGTTTTCAAAACATTACATATTAATTTATGCACAAAATAACATTGAAAATTATTTTAGTGAATAAACAACATCAACTCTGAGAGTGCATAATATATATCATTCTCAAAAACATCACAATAATACACAAAATTTCCAGAGGCAAAAGAGGAGAGTACCATATATTTTTAACAATTTTAATCTCTAGAAATTTGGGAATAAATAATAAATAGGCATGAAAGAATAAATAAAATTCACCAAAAAAAATCACGGCACATGGAGAACAATGCAAAAAACAGAATTGAAAAATCAATTTTCTATAGATCACACTTTTCTGCACTCTCTAGGACTGTGAGTGGGCGTGCGTGTGGGTAGAAGACCACCTTCTTCCTTACTCATTTGACTGGAATTCGGGTCGTTTGACCCAGTTTTGACCCAGTTTGTGGTGTGATTCATTTTCTTCGATATCTCTTTCGTTTTACATCTGTTTGACGCGATTCTTGCGCTGTGGGATTCAGAATTTCAAGATCTACTAAACCTCTTGAAAAAGTTTTCAAAATTTCGCATGAAAATTTTGGGCTTTTGATCAAAATGTAAGCACAAAAATATGGGTTCAAATGGTATTTTAGCAATTTCTCCATCGTTTCTAAATGAAAGTCAACAATTCAAATGTCATTAAACTCAGAAAATTGAGATATATAAAACCCCTAAGTCAATTTTTAGAATTAATTCACAAAATTTTGTGGGCTTTCTGTAACACCCATCGTAGGGTATCACATTTAAGACTAATCCTAATAGAACTTACCCAAGTTGTAAAAGAATTAATCTTATAAAAATGTCAAATTTAAAATTTCATTTGTGGAAAAAAACATAAAATAAGTAAACAAAATTAAAACATTAGTAAGACTTGTAATGAACATACCAAAATATAAATATACATTAATATTACAAATGCTGTTCCAAATAATTTACATAAATACAAATCAATTCCAAAAGTAAAACTACAAACATACTAATAAACAGAACTCTAAATAGACCTAAGGATTTGGTTCCTCGGAAGGATCCTCCTCCTCCTCTACATTATCATCGAAGAACCCAGACGGATACAGACGCCTCATAGGGGTTCTTGCCGATGATACTACTGAATTCTCTTGGGGTGTATAGACAGACACCACTCCACCCCAGAGTTCATGAATTGGTATCGTGAATTCCAAACGAACAGTTGCATGTTGAGTTAACACGGAAATCTCATCCAGGGTTCCACTCAAGTTCATAATCAAGTCCCCGGTATAAACTAAACCTCTCATTGTTATAATCAAATCTCCAAGCATCAGCTCCGCCGTGGAACTGAACCCTACCAAAACCTAAGACTTGACGTCTTGTCGTCATATAAAATAAAGAAAACTGCTACTGAAAATAAATAGGGTCCCTTGCCTCCTCGTTCTCCCAGTCTTCAGTATACATATACAATGAAACAGATATAACATAACAATGAGGTGAGATCCCCTACATCAATACTAGTATGGTAGTAAAGGAAATGACAACAAATAAACAAAGTATAATATTTAGACAATAGTCATGTTATCATATCACAGGTAATAAATCTAGTAATCATAGATCAGATAATTATAAATTTCATGTTATAATGTTGACCCACTATGCATATGCACATAGATTAAATCCTACTCCATGGAGCTATTACAGTTTTCGGAGAGAACATCCAGAAGACATGTCTGTCACTAAGCTGCCGTGGCCAAAAGTGCTATAATATATCAATTTTATAAAAAGTGCACATCAAGCATTGGACAAGACATTCTACACCAGATCACGATATAGGACAGTGTCTCGGTCCGGATTATCGGTGCGTTTGCATCGGTCTGCCCCACGGACAGAAGAGCTACCAACTGTCTACCCACACCCCGATGCCCCCAAGGTCAACAAGTGACCACACTTGTCTACTCGCACCCGCACTTAGGTGTAATTCATCTCCTAGGCATACAGCCTTACTCAAATAAGCGAATACACTTTTCTATGCTGATGTATGATTCAAACGCACATACATTTATTATTTTCACAGTATTTCATATAATCTGACCATGTCTTGGCAGTATAAATATTCAAATACAATTGGGCCCACCACAATTGCCCAACAGCAATCTGCTATTTACGCTCCATCACATAGCGTTATCATCACATTTTTGAAATCACGAAACATATTTCCTACGTTTTTAAATCGTGTAAATATTTTATTGCATTTTCTCAATTGCGTAACCTAAAATTAGTATTTTTGAGTCGTGTAACGACCTGGGACTGCCTGCAGGATTGATGAGTGTCTCCACAAGCCAACACGGGTCTTTTCAGCGTGCTTTGTCCTCACTCACACGCATCCTAGGAAACTTCCCAAGAGGTCACCTATCCCACAATTGCTCCAGGTCAAGCACGCTTAACCATGGAGTTCTTATGTTCTAGGCTCCCGAAAAGAAGTTGCAACTTATTGATATGGCTACACCAAATCAATTCCTTTAAGCCATCCTCAACTATGCGTCCCATACCGCACGCCTCTAATCCCACTCATTCCAGTGCGTATTCAGTTCATTCATGCAGACCCTCCGCCTAGAAGCCTGCCAGGAGCCGCTCCTTGTCCGTGCTTCATTGCACCGGCGATCACTCCCCGCCCTCGTCGGCCCAGGGACGCCACATGCCCACCAATTTTCGCTTGGTTCGTCCCCGAACCACACCGTACTGGGAGAGGCCTCGTCTCTGATACCATTAATGTAACGACACAGGACTGCCTGCAGAGATTGATGATTGTCTCCACAAACCAACACGGGTCTTTTCAGCGTGCTTTGTCCTCACTCACACGCATCCTAGGAAACTTCCCAGGAGGTCACCCATCCCACAATTGCTCCAGGTCAAGCACGCTTAACCATGGAGTTCTTATGTTCTAGGCTCCCGAAAAGAAGTTGCAACTTGTTGATATGGCTACACCAAATCAATTCCTTCAAGCCATCCTCAACTATGCAGGTCCCATACCCTTCACGTCTCGAATCCCTCTCATTCCAAGTGCGTATTCAGTTCATTCATGCAGACCTTCGCCTAGAAGCCTGCCAGGAGCCGCTCCTTGTCCATGCTTCATTGCACCGGCGATCACTCCCCGCCCTTGTCGGCCCCGGGACGCCACATGCTACTAATGTAACACCCTCCTTAGGGTGCCACACTTCTTGTTACTCAAATACCAAATTACCCTTTTAATTAGAAAACGTGCTTTATGATATAAATACGAGTTGGAAAATTCATTGATGATAGTAAGATAAACCTAGCGGAAAATAAAAACATTACAACAACATCATAAATTAATATACATCTTATATATATACAAGTCATAGTACTGTCATATTTTAATGTTTACAAACTAGACTCTCAAAATATTTAAACTTTAATTTAAATTAACTTACTGCCCAAGTATTACTAAATAGTAGAACCCTCAGTTGGGTCCTTGTCACACCCCTCGATTTAATAACCAATGCACAATCGTCATTATGTCACGGTCACTAAATGTCGGCGTGCTAACATTGTCAAACAACAAATTTACCATAAATATTAAACATTTCTCATATGAGGAAAATAAGAGCCACGAATGAGTAGTTACATATACAACCAGTTAAATTATGAATTATAATATGTACTCAATTTACAACAGTTAAGTCTGGATGATTGCCTTGAAGCATACATGTACTCAAAAATACATTTTATATAGGTAATGCAAAATAAAATATAAACTACCCATAATATATCTACGACTAAGGAGTTGGGCACTCCATCGTATCCCGAATGCGTGAGGCAATTCCGGGCTCACCGGTGTTGTCACACCCCTCGATTTAATAACCAATGCACAATCGTCATTATGTCACGATCACTAAATGTCGGCGTGCTAACATTGTCAAACAACAAATTTACCATAAATATTAAACATTTCTCATATGAGGAAAATAAGAGCCACGAATGAGTAGTTACATATACAACCAGTTAAATTATGAATTATAATATGTACTCAATTTACAACAGTTAAGTCTGGATGATTGCCTTGAAGCATACATGTACTCAAAAATACATTTTATATAGGTAATGCAAAATAAAATATAAACCACTCATAATATATCTACGACTAAGGAGTTGGGCACTCCATCGTATCCCGAATGCGTGAGGCAATTCCAGGCTCACCGGTGTAGTGAGAAATACAAGATAAGGTCTTCAATCACAGTCCTCTTCATGGTCAAAGTCAGATCCCCAACATGTCACATACGCTTGTCGTTCAGTCGACTCTACAGGTCTTGGTATCAAAGCGAACACAATTCAAACAAACCCCAAAAAGAGCTCCCTTCGCGACGGCATCACCGAATGCAGTAGGTCAAACCAATAAAATCCAAAGGAATCCAACTTCGTTCCCACTTATAGTCTTTAACCAAAAATTAACATAGAGCAAGAAAAGTACAAGAAAGAGGTAAGACATCCTACCATCATTACCAATCATAGCATCAAGAAACCAAACGGCGCAAGGCGCCCACGTAGCATTTATGACAAAGAATAATGGTAATAAACATTTAGTAGCAGTTATATTCAACTGCATGCTTCAGTAAATCATATATAGATATGGATATGTCGAAATACAACAGTTCCAATTATAATAACAATGTATGCCGATAATTCATGGACTCACTATGCACATGTGCCCTCAATAACCAAGATCCTACTCCATGGAGCTAGACACAAAACAATGAGAGAATGATTCAGGGAGACATGCCGCATCTCGTCACCATAAAAATAAGTGCTTTCCGAAAATAATCACCATTTTGCGCAACAAGGCTTTATACAAATGCGGCATTCTCACAAGATCTCGATATAGGACTGTGGCCGGTTAGGATCGTCGGTGCGTGTGTATCGGTCTGTCTCCACGGTCCGGAGGAGCTACCACGCCTCTCGCGAGACGCCCGCGCCCCGACGCCCTCAAGGTCATCTACAGGACCCCACGTGTCTATTCGCACCCGCACTAAGGTGTGATTCAACTCCTAGGCAACTCGGCCTTAACAAAGTCCAAATGGACATTCTCGTTCTTTTGTGCAATGCATGACTCTATCATGCTTCTCATGACAACTCTGGTCAATCATGCCTCAAATGCATGTCATATGATTTATCCACAATGCATACAGACTCTATGCATAATCATGTATGATCATCATTACATACTATTCCATCATACGTCACAATTTACCCAAGTAAGAATTAACCCAATCAATGGTCACCCACATGGACCCACAATAGCATGATATTGTTGTTAAATAAATTAATACATTTTAAAGCGTATTATGAATTCTTACTTAGGTTTAGCTTTACTTACAGAGTTTATCTCTAAAGGAATTCTCTTAGGTAATTTATTCATATGCCCTTAGAAGGTTATTCTAAGATCTCAAAATCTCACACTCTCATGTTCTTCCCTGTTTATGCATCCCTAAGTAATTTCTAGTCATCCCATTTATTTCTAATCAATATGCCTCTATTAGTCCCAAGGTTTTGGGTCCAGGAAAATACACGGTCGGAATCACAAACTGAGTCACAGATTTCAATTACTAGGTGTTGGGTGATAGGTATACTTTTGAATTCGACGAAGAATAATGTAACAGGAGGAATGGGGAAAACATTTTATAATAGGATTGACAAGAAATCAATTTCTGTCGGATTGGATGGGGGTTCTGTCGAACGAAAAATCAAAACTGTCGAACCCTCCAGAAGGTCAGCAAAAGCCTCAATTCGACGGGTATAGGTGTCGACGTTGGAGAAAATCTCCCAAGTGTCGAACCGACGAAACACTCATCGAAATCTCTAATTTCGACGGGTCTGAAGAAATTCATCTACTCGACGGGCATTGTTTCTCAAGCTCGACGATTATTGACTTTGGGGGCATTTTCTCTCAAGTTCCCAGGGACTCTATTCGACGGGTTTTGGTCGGAAGATCAATCTCGACGGACATGATCGGGGTTCATACTCGACGGATTTTGACATTGTGTTTAGTGGTCAAAAATCTAAACTCGACGGGTTTTGACATTCGACGGAAATGGTCAGAAGTCTAACTCGACAGATTTTAACATTTTACTAAGTAATTAGGATATCAAATTCGACAGGTTTGGCCATGAGTCCTTACTCGACGGATTTTAACATTTCACTAAGTAATTAGGATATTAAATTCGACAGTTTGGCCATGAGTCCTTACTCGACGGATTTTAACATTTCACTAAGTAATTAGGATATTAAATTCGACAGGTTTGGCCATGAGTCCTTACTCGACGGATTTTAACATTTCACTAAGTAATTAGGATATTAAATTCGACAGGTTTGGCCATGAGTCCTTACTCGACGGATTTTAACATTCGACGAAAATGGTCAGAAATCTTCATTCGACGGATTTTGACATATCACCAAAAGATCAAGGTATTGTATTCGACGAGTTTGGCCACCATACTATTACTAGTTTCCACATGAAGTTTCCAAATTCTGGGCTCAACACCGTAACTATCCGAGAATCACTCGGAACTCATTCCCTTCAATATTACACATTCCAATACATCCAGTTATATTTATATATATATATACATTCAAAACTCAAACAATCAAATAGCACATATACAACCCAAACAACATACAAAAGCGAAAGACCCTTAACACAAATCACAGACGTTCCTAAATGCTAAGAGAGGTTGAGGAGGAGTGTCTTCCTCTTACCTTGGAGAAGCACAAAGAAAGGCAAGCTCCTTTTTGGTCGAAATTATGTTTTCAGCTCCCAAGAAATCCTTGAACATTCAAGCTCACCAAAATCGAATCAAGTGTTGAAATGGATACCCATGGTCATCAAAATGACAAGGGTTACGAAAATGAGAAGAGATGAGGAAAAAGCTAAGGACTTTACCTTAAAGTTCCAACCTTTAAGCTTCAACAAAGGAGAAGATGAAGATGAAGAAAATGTAAAACTTTGAAGATGATTCCCTCGATATGGTGTTTCTCCAAACACGAAATGGTGCTAGGAGTGTGACGGTATTGGAAGATAAAAATGTGAATGTGGGTGGATGGTGTCAGTAAGGAGAAATGGAAAGAGAGAAAGATGAGTGAATAGTGATCTGCTACGCACGAGGAGGAAAATGTGTGGATGAAAAATGAATTAGATCCCTTAATTCAAATGTGCAAACAAAATAGGGGAGAGAGAAATAATAAAATAATAGTTGGAAGAAGCTTCCTTGAGAAGCTTCGCGCGCTCCTCGATAAAGTGTATAGTAAGCTAGTCTCCGAATTAAATACATCGATAGATGATCAATTACATTGTAGAATTATTTTCTCAGTGAATAAAATTACAAGTGATGAAAATAATATTTTATTCTTCATCCGATAATTTTATGATACCGCGATTTTATCTAGCGAGATAAAACCTTGAAAAATGCAAACCTCGCAAACCGTGCCCGGCCTCGGGTTTAGTAAGATCCCCGTTGACACGTTGACGGTCAAGGTTTACCAAATCGGGAGAACATTTCGTTATCCCGGCTCCGCTCATGCAGTATACGCAAAACGAGGAATATATTAAAATATTCAACGTTTCCAGAAAATTTCACAAAAATCACCAAAAATCACAAATATTATAAAATAATTATTTATAATGAAATATGCAATTTTCGGGATGTTACAACACTCCCCTTCTAAAAAGAAATTTCATCCTCGAAATTCATCATATCTTAGAACAAATGCGACTGTGTTTCTTTCATTTCGCCTCTTAGTTCTCGTGTTGTATCTTCAGTTGCATCAATCCAAATCACAGGCAATAAGGTTGCTTCCTTCCCTGAGCATCTTATATTAACGAGCAAAAATGCGTTGACGTCATTGGCCGATCAACAAAAGATTTTACGCTCCTTGAGTCTTCAGCCATCCAACAGCCAATTCCCAAAACAATTGTACACCGCTGAGTGTCTCTATCGAACTAACTCTTCTTGCTCACTGTTGTAGACAACTAAACGTATTTTCTTCCTAAGGCGTCCTCTACGACATTCGCCTCCTCTGATATTATATCAAAACAAAAATCAAAATCTTTTGGAACTTCTAATCATCGTTTCTGCCTCATATTCAACTCATTCTAATAAACCAAAATACCTTTGGCTCTTATGATTACTATAGGCATTGAGAATTTCTCCTTGTAGAAAATGCCTCTAGACCTTCAATGCAACTACAGAGCTAATTCTGAGTTGGTGTAAGGTAATCCTTCCCATGTATTCTCGATTGTCTCTAAGCGCACGTTACCATTCCTTCTATTCTGATCAAGCACACGTTCTAAACTTCCAATGCGAAGCATCACTAGGTATCCCAAAAGTTCATTGGGGTTGGGCGAATCATCTTTGGCGAAGAAATCGAGTGTCTCTTAAATCTTTGAAAATTCCCCTCGTATACATCACCCATACAAAACTTGACCCTCATACATGAGTTAGATGAGAAGTCTTGCCATTTTAAAGAATTCTACAGTGAGTCCCCCGTACTATTCAGCTGATCCTTTAAAATTACAAATCTATAATACAGTCTTTGGTCTGTCCCATTGAAGAATTGCTCCAACTTGCGACGGATCTTCGATAGTTCCTTCTTTTAAAGATCACTTGACTCAAAAGTTAAACTGCCTCAAACTGAAATTCACACTTGAACAGCTTCTAGCGTAACTCCTCGATCTTCTTCTGAATTTGAAGAACAACATGACAATTCTGTCTCAATAGGGAAGAAAGGTCTTGTTTGTGTAGTCGATGGTTACTACCGAAGTGTTCATTACTTGGAACGACATTACGAAATACCCGTGGTATTCACTACGTATCAGAGAAAGTTACCTTGGAAGTATACCCTTCTCTCAAATGATCTTAATGATAGTTGAGAACCCACAATGATCTTGGAGAAAGTAGCAGCGTCCTTCAATTGATTTGCCAAATCGTCTTTCCTTGATTCGAACAAATGTCTCATAGGGTAAGTTCTCACTTTATCGTGCTACGCTTAGCACATTGTTATGGTTCAGATTCGGGAACACATTTACTCAATCGAAGTATACTAGAAACGTTATGAAGGTCAGAAAGAAAATAGGGAAGTTACTTGATTTACCACTGGGCCCGCCTAACGAAGAGTATGATATGGTCCAATAAAACTTAGGAGCGAGTTTCATGGATTTACATCTAGGAAATTTCTGTCTCAAGAAACACTAAGTTTCCATTGAAATTGAATAACGAGACCTATTTTAAAAACGATCAATCTCTTTCCTGAGATCAAGCCTATTCATGAAGAAAGTAGGTGATTGAATTGGTAAAAAGGGTTTCAATTTCTAACAACAATAGGATAGTTCTAAACAGACCTATTGTAATGAGAGTAGTTTTACAAACGAGAACAAAGATCATTCGAGTCGAAAGGAAGTAAATACACAAACAACTCAATTCCATAAACGAACTCTTAGAATTTCATTGAATATTTCAACAGGATATGGTTGAAAGATAACCAATCCCTTTTGTTAACATTACATCTAATTTGTAAGAGAAGTAAACAAATCGATCACCAAAAGATTCAGTCTTTAACAAGTCATTGGATAATTTAAACAACTTGGCTACCATCAACAAGTTCTTAGTAGCCAAAATAGAAATAACTTAGTCAAAAGATAACGAGGGTATGAATATCCCTATTGAATTCATACATTCATACGTCATAAAGAAACGGGTTACCCCTAATTATACAGGATAATCACAGGGTCATCCACCGTAGTACAAGCTTCCTCGCTTAGGCTGTCAGTCTTGGACGTTTCCACTCCACTTGAGAAATTAACTCTCCTTTCTTCGTGAGATTGTGAAGTGCGTGCATCACCAACAAAAGGCTTCGTCCTTTGCGAAGTACACTTCTTAGCCACATGTCCTAGCTCTTTGCATTTGAAACAAATTATCCCACCGTTTGTACAATCCTTGGTTAAATGGTCCTTTCCACATTTGAAGCAGATTGCCCGTTTGATCGCATTTGGAGGTTTTGTCTCATGTAAAGGACAATCTCTTGACACATGTCCTGGTTTTCTCGCACTTGAAACAAATTCTTCCTTCGATCTTACATCCCTCGTGAAGTGGTCCTTTCCGCACTTCTTACACATTGACAATGGTACCACAGTTGGATTGGACTTACTACCACTCGTACCTCCTTCAGGCATTGGTTGTCGCTGTTGTTCCCTTGGTCGTAGTATATACGGTTTCTGCTTAAACTGTTTGGCCTTCCCACGGTTCCTCCTTTAGAACTTCGGTAATCCAGAGTTACCCCAAAGTCGACTTTCTTCCTTCAAATTCCTAACCTCAACTTCCAATTCCTGCTGTTGTGCGGCTCTCTGATCTTGGTGTGTAGTTACATTAACCATTCTTTGTATTTCTTCGGTTGCCTCAGTTGTGTCATCATTGTCACTCCCTGCGTTCACGTGCTTATATTTACCTCGAGTCATTGTCTTCCTTCAAGAACAAACAAGTCAAGTAATAAGGGAAAATCAAAAGCATTCATTCCAAACAATATTATCTCTTTTTGGAAACCAAGCACAAAAGTCACATAACCCAATCAAGACAACCCAAAAGACTATAATTCGAGCTCCTTTATTCTGCCTTCTGCGGCGCGATCTCCAGTAAGTCGTTGACTCCTATGTAGCTCCTCGAACCAAACTTATGCCAGATACTCCTTTCCAAAGAGAATCGATTTTCGAAAACCTCTTGGACACCTCAGTCCACTAACCTTGCAAGTCTTATTCAACTACCCTTTTTCTAACCCATAGGCTCAAACAATTCTAGAGGTAACACTACAAGGGTATAAATGCAAACAAGCCTAAGCAAGTTCAGTCATCTTAGGTGAGCTTCTCTCTAAAGAACTCCTATTACCTTAATATGCCAAGGTGAAGTCATAGTTTCCTGTAGTCATAGAACATTACACATTGAGTGGGCCAGTACTCAATGTCACGTAATTGTGCAACAGTAGCTACCAATACTCAACCTACGGCAAGCCATGCCTTCCTTTCCCAACATCTCAATCAAGAGACAAGGAAGTACACAACAACTTCTAATATGTCTAAGCATAGTCGGTCCATACCCCGCTCAACAGGGATGAACCGCTCGATACCACCTTAATGTCACACCCCTCGATTTAATAACCAATGCACAATCGTCATTATGTCACTGGTCACTAAATGTCGGCGTGCTAACATTGTCAAACAACAAATTTACCATAAATATTAAACATTTCTCATATGAGGAAAATAAGAGCCACGAATGAGTAGTTACATATACAACCGTTAAATTATGAATTATAATATGTACTCAATTTACAACATTAAGTCTGATGATTGCCTTGAAGCATACATGTACTCAAAAATACATTTTATATAGGTAATGCAAAATAAAATATAAACTACCCATAATATATCTACGACTAAGGAGTTGGGCACTCCATCGTATCCCGAATGCGTGAGGCAATTCCGGCTCACCCTGGTGTAATGAGAAATACAAGATAAGGTCTTCAATCACAAATCCTCTTCATGGTCAAAGTCGATCCCCAAAGATGTCACATACGCTTGTCGGTTCGATCGACTCTACTGGTCTTGGTATCAAAGCGAACACAATTCGAACAAACCCCAAAAAGAGCTCCCTTCGCGACGGCATCACCGAATGCGAGAGGTCAAACCAATAAAATCCAAAGGAATCCAACTTCGTCCCACTTATAGTCTTTAACCAAAAATTAACATAGAGCAAGAAAAGTACAAGAAAGAGGTAAGACATCCTACCATCATTACCAGTCATAGCATCAAGAAACCAAACGGCGCAAGGCGCCCACGTAGCATTTATGACAGCAATAATGGTAATAAACATTTTGTAGCAGTTATATTCAACCAAATAGTTTCAGGCAATCATATATAGATATAGATATGTCAGAAATACAACAGTTCCAATTATAATAACAATGTATGCTAGATAATTCATGGACTCACTATGCACATGTGCCCTCAATAACCAAGATCCTACTCCATGGAGCTAGACACAAAACAGTCGGAGAGAATGATTCAGGGAGACATGCCAGTATCTCGTCAGCCATAAAAATAAGTGCTTTCTAGAAAATAATCAGTCATTTTGCGCAACAAGGCTTTATACAGTGGCATTCTCACAAGATCTCGATATAGGACTGTGGCCAGTTGGGATCGTAGGTGCGTGTGTATCGGTCTGTCTCCACGGTCCAGCGGAGCTACCACTGCCCTCTGCGAGACGCCCGCGCCCCGACGCCCTCAAGGTCATCTACAGGACCCCACGTGTCTATTCGCACCCGCACTAAGGTGTGATTCAACTCCTAGGCAACTCGGCCTTAACAAAGTCCAGCGGACATTCTCGTTCTTTTGTGCAATGCATGACTCTATCATGCTTCTCATGACAACTCGGTCAATCATGCCTCAAATGCATGTCATATGATTTATCCACAATGCATACAGACTCTATGCATAATCATGTATGATCATCATTACATACTATTCCATCATACGTCACAATTTACCCAAGTAAGAATTAACCCAATCAATGGTCACCCACATGGACCCACAATAGCATGATATTGTTGTTAAATAAATTAATACATTTTAAAGCGTATTATGAATTCTTACTTAGGTTTAGCTTTACTTACAGAGTTTATCTCTAAAAGAATTCTCTTAGGTAATTTATTCATATGCCCTTAGAAGGTTATTCTAAGATCTCAAAATCTCACACTCTCATGTTCTTCCCTGTTTATGCATCCCTAAGTAATTTCTAGTCATCCCATTTATTTCTAATCAATATGCCTCTATTAGTCCCAAGGTTTTGCGTCCCAGAAAATACACGGTCGAATCACAAACCGAGTCACAGATTTCAATTACTAGGTGTTGGGTGATAGGTATACTTTTGAATTCGACGCTTTATGAATAATGTAACGGGAGGAATGGGGAAAACATTTTATAATAGGATTGGCAAGAAATCAATTTATGTCGGATTGGATGGGGTTCTATCGAACGAAAATCAAAATTGTCGAACCCTCCAGAAGGTCAGCAAAAGCCTCAATTCGACGGGTATAGGTGTCGACGTTGGAGAAAATCTCCCAAGTGTCGAACCGACGAAACACTCATCGAAATCTCTAATTTCGACGGGTCTGAAGAAATTCATCTACTCGACAGGCATTGTTTCTCAAACTCGATGATTATTGACTTTGGGGGCATTTTCTCTCAAGTTCCCAGGGACTCTATTCGACGGGTTTTGGTCGGAAGATCAATCTCGACAGACATGATCGGGGTTCATACTCGACGGATTTTGACATTGTGTTTAGTGGTCAAAAATCTAAACTCGACGGGTTTTGACATTCGACGGAACATTCGAAGGAAATGGTCGAAGTCTAACTCGACATGATTTTAACATTTTACTAAGTAATTAGGATATCAAATTCGACAGGGTTTGGCCATGAGTCCTTACTCGACGGATTTTAACATTTCACTAAGTAATTAGGATATTAAATTCGACGAGGTTTAGCCATGAGTCCTTACTCGACGGATTTTAACATTTCACTAAGTAATTAGGATATTAAATTCGACAGTTTGGCCATGAGTCCTTACTCGACGATTTTAACATTTCACTAAGTAATTAGGATATTAAATTCGACGAGGTTTGGCCATGAGTCCTTACTCGACGGATTTTAACATTCGACGAAAATGGTCGAAATCTTCATTCGACGGATTTTGACATATCACCAAAAGATCAAGGTATTGTATTCGACGAGTTTGGCCAAGTTTTCATACTATTACTAGTTTCCACATGAAGTTTCCAAATTAAGGCTCAACACCGTAACTATCCGAGAATCACTCGGAACTCATTCCCTTCAATATTACACATTCCAATACATCCAGTTATATTTATATATATATATATACATTCAAAACTCAAACAATCAAATAGCACATATACAACCCAAACAACATACAAAAGCAGAAAGACCCTTAACACAAATCACAGACGTTCCTAAATGCTAAGAGAGGTTGAGGAGGAGTGTCTTCCTCTTACCTTGGAGAAGCACAAAGAAAGGCTGCTCCTTTTTTGTCAGAAATTATGTTTTCAGCTCCCAAGAAATCCTTGAACATTCAAGCTCACCAAAATCGAATCAAGTGTTGAAATGGATACCTATGGTCATCAAAATGACAAAGGAGTTACGAAAATGAGAAGAGATGAGGAAAAAGCTAAGGACTTTACCTTAAAGTTCCAACCTTTAAGCTTCAACAAGTGGAGAAGATGAAGATGAAGAAAATGTAGAACTTTGAAGATGATTCCCTCGGATATGGTGTTTCTCCAAACACGAAATGGTGCTAGGAGTGTGACGGTATTGGAAGATAAAAATGTGAATGTGGGTGGATGGTGGTCTTTGTAAGGAGAAATGGAAAGAGAGAAAGATGAGTGAATAGTGATCCGCTACGTACGGGAGGAGGAAAATGTGTGGATGAAAAATGAATTAGATCCCTTAATTCAAATGTGCAAAGCACAAAATAGGGGAGAGAGAAATAATAAAATAATAGTTGGAAGAAGCTTCCTTGAGAAGCTTCGCGCTCCTCGATAAAGTGTATAGTAAGCTAGTCTTGAATTAAATACATCGATAGATGATCAATTACATTGTAGAATTATTTTCTCAGTGAATAAAATTACAAGTGATGAAAATAATATTTTATTCTTCATCCGATAATTTTATGATACCGCGATTTTATCTAGCGGATAAAACCTTGAAAAATGCAAACCTCGCAAATAGCTGTGCACGGCCTCGGGTTTAGTAAGATCCCCGTTGACACGTTGACGGTCAAGGTTTACCGGCCTCGGGAGAACATTTCGTTATCCCGGCTCATTCTCAAGTGCATACGCAAAATGAGGAATATATTAAAATATTCAACGTTTCCAGAAAATTTCACAAAAATCACCAAAAATCACAAATATTATAAAATAATTATTTATAATGAAATATGCAATTTTCGGGATGTTACAGGTGTAGTGAGAAATACAAGATAAGGTCTTCAATCACAGTCCTCTTCATGGTCAAAGTCAGATCCCCAGCATGTCACATACGCTTGTCGATTCAATCGACTCTACAGGTCTTGGTATCAAAGCGAACACAATTCGAACAAACCCCAAAAAGAGCTCTTCGCGACGGCATCACCGAATGCAGTGGGTCAAACCAATAAAATTCAAAGGAATCCAACTTCGTTCCCACTTATAGTCTTTAACCAAAAATTAACATAGAGCAAGAAAAGTACAAGAAAGAGGTAAGACATCCTACCACCATTACCAGGTCATAGCATCAAGAAACCAAACGCGCAAGGCGCCCACGTAGCATTTATGACAAAGAATAATGGTAATAAACATTTAGTAGCGATTATATTCAACCGACAGTTTCGAGGCAATCATATATAGATATGGATATGTCAAAAATACAACAGTTCCAATTATAATAACAATGTATGCCAGATAATTCATGGACTCACTATGCACATGTGCCCTCAATAACCAAGATCCTACTCCATGGAGCTAGACACAAAACAGTCGGAGAGAATGATTCAGGGAGACATGCCAGTATCTCGTCAGCCATAAAAATAAGTGCTTTCCAGAAAATAATCAGTCATTTTGCGCAACAAGGCTTTATACAGTGGCATTCTCATAAGATCTCGATATAGGACCGTGGCCAGTTAGGATCGTCGGTGCGTGTGTATCGGTCTGTCTCCACGGTCCAGAGGAGCTACCACTGCCCTCTGCGAGACGCCCACGCCCCGACGCCCTCAAGGTCATCTACAGGACCCCACGTGTCTATTCGCACCCGCACTAAGGTGTGATTCAACTCCTAGGCAACTCGGCCTTAACAAAGTCCAGCGGACATTCTCGTTCTTTTGTGCAATGCATGACTCTATCATGCTTCTCATGACAACTCGGTCAATCATGCCTCAAATGCATGTCATATGATTTATCCACAATGCATACAGACTCTATGCATAATCATGTATGATCATCATTACATACTATTCCATCATACGTCACAATTTACCCAAGTAAGAATTAACCCAATCAATGGTCACCCACATGGACCCACAATAGCATGATATTGTTGTTAAATAAATTAATACATTTTAAAGCGTATTATGAATTCTTACTTAGGTTTAGCTTTACTTACAGAGTTTATCTCTAAAGGAATTCTCTTAGGTAATTTATTCATATGCCCTTAGAAGGTTATTCTAAGATCTCAAAATCTCACACTCTCATGTTCTTCCCTGTTTATGCATCCCTAAGTAATTTCTAGTCATCCCATTTATTTCTAATCAATATGCCTCTATTAGTCCCAAGGTTTTGGGTCCAGGAAAATACACGGTCGGAATCACAAACTGAGTCACAGATTTCAATTACTAGGTGTTGGGTGATAGGTATACTTTTGAATTCGACGAAGAATAATGTAACAGGAGGAATGGGGAAAACATTTTATAATAGGATTGGCAAGAAATCAATTTCTGTCGGATTGGATGGGGGTTCTGTCGAACGAAAATCAAAACTGTCGAACCCTCCAGAAGGTCAGCAAAAGCCTCAATTCGACGGGTATAGGTGTCGACGTTGGAGAAAATCTCCCAAGTGTCGAACCGACGAAACACTCGTCGAAATCTCTAATTTCGACGGGTCTGAAGAAATTCATCTACTCGACAGGCATTGTTTCTCAAACTCGACGATTATTGACTTTGGGGGCATTTTCTCTCAAGTTCCCAGGGACTCTATTCGACGGGTTTTGGTTGGAAGATCAATCTCGACGGACATGATCGGGGTTCATACTCGACGGATTTTGACATTGTGTTTAGTGGTCAAAAATCTAAACTCGACGGGTTTTGACATTCGACGGAAATGGTCAGAAGTCTAACTCGACAGATTTTAACATTTTACTAAGTAATTAGGATATCAAATTCGACAGGTTTGGCCATGAGTCCTTACTCGACGGATTTTAACATTTCACTAAGTAATTAGGATATTAAATTTGACAGGTTTGGCCATGAGTCCTTACTCGACGGATTTTAACATTTCACTAAGTAATTAGGATATTAAATTCGACAGTTTGGCCATGAGTCCTTACTCGACCAGATTTTAACATTTCACTAAGTAATTAGGATATTAAATTCGACAGGTTTGGCCATGAGTCCTTACTCGACGGATTTTAACATTTGACAAAAATGGTCAGAAATCTTCATTCGACGGATTTTGACATATCACCAAAAGATCAAGGTATTGTATTCGACGAGTTTGGCCAGTTTTCATACTATTACTAGTTTCCACATGAAGTTTCCAAATTCTGGGCTCAACACCGTAACTATCCGAGAATCACTCGGAACTCATTCCCTTCAATATTACACATTCCAATACATCCGATTATATTTATATATATATATACATTCAAAACTCAAACAATCAAATAGCACATATACAACCCAAACAACATACAAAAGCGAAAAGACCCTTAACACAAATCACAGACGTTCCTAAATACTAAGAGAGGTTGAGGAGGAGTGTCTTCCTCTTACCTTGGAGAAGCACAAAGAAAGGCTTGCTCCTTTTTGGTCGAAATTATGTTTTCAGCTCCCAAGAAATCCTTGAACATTCAAGCTCACCAAAATCAGAATCAAGTGTTGAAATGGATACCCATGGTCATCAAAATGACAGTGGGTTACGAAAATGAGAAGAGATGAGGAAAAAGCTAAGGACTTTACCTTAAAGTTCCAACCTTTAAGCTTCAACAGTGGAGAAGATGAAGATGAAGAAAATGTAGAACTTTGAAGATGATTCCCTCAGATATGGTGTTTCTCCAAACACGAAATGGTGCTAGGAGTGTGACGGTTTTGGAAGATAAAAATGTGAATGTGGGTGGATGGTGCTGCTGTAAGGAGAAATGGAAAGAGAGAAAGATGAGTGAATAGTGATCTGCTACGTACAGGAGGAGGAAAATGTGTGGATGAAAAATGAATTAGATCCCTTAATTCAAATGTGCAGCACAAAATAGGGGGAGAGAGAAATAATAAAATAATAGTTGGAAGAAGCTTCCTTGAGAAGCTTCGCGCGCTCCTCGATAAAGTGTATAGTAAGCTAGTCTCCAAATTAAATACATCTGATAGATGATCAATTACATTGTAGAATTATTTTCTCAGTGAATAAAATTACAAGTGATGAAAATAATATTTTATTCTTCATCCGATAATTTTATGATACCGCGATTTTATCTAGCAGATAAAACCTTGAAAAATGCAAACCTCGCAAACTGTGCCTGGCCTCGGGTTTAGTAAGATCCCCGTTGACACGTTGACGGTCCAAGGTTTACCAAATTTCCTCGGGAGAACATTTCGTTATCCCGGCTCCGCTCACAGCATACGCAAAACGAGGAATATATTAAAATATTCAACGTTTCCGAAAAATTTCACAAAAATCATCAAAAATCACAAATATTATAAAATAATTATTTATAATGAAATATGCAATTTTCGGGATGTTACAACACTCCCTTCTAAAAGAAATTTCATCCTCGAAATTCATCATATCTTAGAACAAACGCGACTGTGTTTCTTTCATTTCGTCTCTTAGTTCTCGTGTTGTATCTTCAGTTGCATCAATCCAAATCACAGGCAATAAGGTTGCTTCCTTCCCTGAGCATCTTATATTAACAAGCAAAAATGCGTTGACGTCATTGGCCGATCAACAAAAGATTTTACGCTCCTTGAGTCTTCAGCCATCCAACAGCCAATTCCCAAAACAATTGTACACCGCTGAGTGTCTCTATCGAACTAACTCTTCTTGCTCACTGTTGTAGACAACTAAACATATTTTCTTCCTAAGGCGTCCTCTACGACATTCGCCTCCTCTGATATTATATCAAAACAAAAATCAAAATCTTTTGGAACTTCTAATCATCGTTTCTGCCTCATATTCAACTCATTCTAATAAACCAAAATGCCTTTGGCTCTTACGATTACTATAGGCATTGAGAATTTCTCCTTGTAGAAAATGCCTCTAGACCTTCAATGCAACTACAGAGCTAATTCTGAGTTGGTGTAAGGTAATCCTTCCCATGTATTCTCGATTGTCTCTAAGCGCACGTTACCATTCCTTCTATTCTGATCAAGCACACGTTCTAAACTTCCAATGCGAAGCATCACTAGGTTGTGGAATAAGCTTGCCCCAAATGGTTTAATATGTTAAGTTTTGATGATGACAAATACAAGTAAAAAAAGAATGATGCTTATGCTTAATAGATGTGCTTTATAGATAACAAATGCATCACAAAAGAATATTGATCATGTTACATAAATGTGCTAAATGAGATATATTGCATCATGCATGATTATGTACTTTATCTAATTATATTTCACTTAATAATCATGCAATGAGATATATGTAACATTCATCATATAATATATCCAATAATATTTTATATGAGTTATAAATGAATTAATATTGGATATGTCTATGAAAGTCTTATATGCATGCTAGACTAACTAGAGTTATACATTTATGAATCATGCATATGAAGATATTGAATTCTGAATTTGGACTAACTATGTTTGATTAAGTGAACAATACTTTCTAGGATAGTCCAAGTACTAAGAGTGAGCATTGCAACAAGAAAGCAAAAGATCACAACTATGCTCAACTCAAGAAGGATGAAAATAATAAAGATATTCCAAGCTTGTGCAAGACATGAAGAGAAGAAAACATCAAAAAGCTTGGATTACATCAAGAATTGATGGAAGTGCAAAGATCAAGTCCCAAGACTCTTCAAGCTTAGCCTATAGGACTTAGATCTTGTGTAAAGGTAAAAAGGAATCACACTAAGCTCAAACAAGTTTTAAACATATTTATAAGTGTTTCTAAAATGTTTAAATGCCAAACAAATTATTTTTGGAAAGCTAGTCTTGGTAGTATTTCAAATCTATGAAAAATAGTCAAGTTTGTGTTTTGCAAAACTGACATATACTTACTCTTTTGATCATAACTTTTAAAATACTTTGAGTTTTACTTTGAAATATCTCATTTGAAAATAGACTCAAAGATCTTTCCAATGACTGGTCATTTGCTTTAAACGGATAAGAAACGAAAAAGTTATGACCAATTAAAGTTTGAGTTTTGAAAATATGACCTTTGGTTACTATTTTGATCATATCTTTCAAAATACTTTGATTTTTGTTCTGAAACTTCTTTCATATGAAAGTAGACTCAAAGAGCTTTTCAATGAATGGTCATTTGCTTTAATTGGATAAGAAATGAAGAAGTTATGACCTTTCAAAGTCGGTTTTGAAAACTAGAAATGGTGTAATCGATTACACAAGTCATGTAATCGATTACAACGTTGACAGAAGCTGTGTAATCGATTACACAGAGTATGTAATCGATTACAAAGTGCACAGAAAGCTTGTAATCGATTACATGAAGCTTGTAATCGATTATAAAGTGCCCAGAAAGCTTGTAATCGATTACATGAAGCTTGTAATCGATTACAAAGTGCCTAGGAACGTTTCTAACGGCTATAAACGGCTAGTTTTCATAGAAAATCATTTCTAAACACCTCCAACGGCTCTAAAACTCATTGGGCTATAAATAAAAGTGTTTGGGCATCAAAAACTAGTTGGAGAACATTCTGAAAATTACCCTTGAACATTGAAAACGAAATTCATCATCTTTTTCTCCAAATTCTTTGTTTTGAGCTAAGTGTGTAAATCTTTTATACCCATTGAGCTTCAACTTGTATATCCACTCTTGTGAGAGTTTCTATTCTTTCTCTTCATCTTGAAATCATTGTAAGAGGGTGAGGTATCCCTCAAGAGAGAAAAGGGTGAGGTATCCCTTATAGTGAGACTCAAACACAAAGGGTGAGGTATCCCAAAGGTGTTGTGAGTGCTCTTCATTGTAAAGGTCATCAAGCACACCGTGAAGCTTGAAGAATTAGAGGCTCTAGCACAAGGGTGAGGTATCCCAAGGTGTGAGGAGTGCTCTTGTATGTACAAAGGTTTTCTAGCACCCGTAAAGTCTAGGAGATAGTGAAGAAAATCTCAAGTTAAGCTTGAGGAATGGATGTAGGCCACAAGTGGTTGGTGGTGAACCAGGATAAATTCTTGAGTTTGATTCTCTCTTCCCTACACTCTTTAAATTCAGTATTTGGTAGAATATATTTATTTATTGCATATGTTGATGTTTTGATTGTTACAACTTGATATCTAGCTTATTCACTTAGTTCATCATATATCCCAAGTTGTATTTGAGTAATCCTCAATAGTTGTACATTTATTAGACTTATTCCGCTGCATTTATTAATTGAGTTATTCAAAATGCATAATTTGTCAAAGTTGCATTAAAACTAGTCATCACCCAATTCACCCCCCCTCTTGGGTAATGGTTGCCATGGCTAACATAGGTATCCCAAAAAGTTCATTGGGGTTGGGCAGAATCATCTTTGGCGAAGAAATCGAGTGTCTCTTAAATCTTTGAAAATTCCCCTCGTATACATCAGTCCATACAAAACTTGACCCTCATACATGAGTTAGATGAGAAGTCTTGCCATTTTAAAGAATTCTACAGTGAGTCCCCCGTACTATTCAGCTGATCCTTTAAAATTACAAATCTACAATACAGTCTTTGGTCTGTCCCATTGAAGAATTGCTCCAACTTGCGACGGATCTTCGATAGTTCCTTCTTTTAAAGATCACTTGACTCAAAAGTTAAACTGCCTCAAACCGAAATTCACACTTGAACAGCTTCTAGCGTAACTCCTCGTTCTTCTTCTGAATTTGAAGAACAACATGACAATTCTGTCTCAATAGGGAAGAAAGGTCTTGTTTGTGTAGTCGATGGTTACTACCGAAGTGTTCATTACTTGGAACGACATTACGAAATACCCGTGGTATTCACTACGTATCAGAGAAAGTTACCTTGGAAGTATACCCTTCTCTCAAATGATCTTAATGATAGTTGAGAACCCACAATGATCTTGGAGAAAGTAGCAGCGTCCTTCAATTGATTTGCCAAATCGTCTTTCCTTGATTCGAACAAATGTCTCATAGGGTAAGTTCTCACTTTATCGTGCTACGCTTAGCACATTATTATGGTTCAGATTCGGGAACACATTTACTCAATCGAAGTATACTAGAAACGTTATGAAAGTCAGAAAGAAAATAGGGAAGTTACTTGATTTACCACTGGGCCCGCCTAACGAAGAGTATGATATGGTCCAATAAAACTTAGGAGCGAGTTTCATGGATTTACATCTAGGAAATTTCTGTCTCAAGAAACACTAAGTTTCCGTTGAAACCGAATGACGAGACCCATTTTAAAAACGATCAATCTCTTTCCTGAGATCAAGCCTATTCATGAAGAAAGTAGGTGATTGAATTGGTAAAAAGGGTTTCAATTTCTAACAACAATAGGATAGTTCTAAACAGACCTATTGTAATGAGAGTAGTCTTACAAACGAGAACAGTATCATTCGAGTCGAAAGGAAGTAAATACACAAACAACTCAATTCCATAAACGAACTCTTAGAATTTCACTGGAATATTTCAACAGGATATGGTTGAAAGATAACCAATCCCTTTTGTTAACATTACATCTAATTTGTAAGAGAAGTAAACAAATCAGATCACCAAAAGATTCAGTCTTTAACAAGTCATTGGATAATTTAAACAACTTGGCTACCATCAACAAGTTCTTAGTAGCCAAAATAGAAATAACTTAGTCAAAAGATAACGAGGGTATGAATATCCCTATTGAATTCATACATTCATACGTCATAAAGAAACGGGTTACCCCCGGAATTATACAGTATAATCACAGGGTCATCCACCGTAGTACAAGCTTCCTCGCTTAGGCCGTCAGTCTTGGACGTTTCCACTCCACTTGAGAAATTAACTCTCCTTTCTTCGTGAGATTGTGAAGTGCGTGCATCACCAACAAAAGGCTTCGTCCTTTGCGAAGTACAGTTCTTAGCCACATGTCCTAGCTCTTTGCATTTGAAACAAATTATCCCACCGTTTGTACAATCCTTGGTTAAATGGTCCTTTCCACATTTGAGGCAGATTGCCCGTTTGATCGCATTTGGAGGTTTTGTCTCATGTAAAGGACAATCTCTTGACACATGTCCTGGTTTTCTGCACTTGAAACAAATTCTTCCTTCGATCTTACAGTCCCTCGTGAAGTGGTCCTTTCCGCACTTCTTACACATTGACAATGGTACCACAGTTGGATTGGACTTACTACCACTCGTACCTCCTTCAGGCATTGGTTGTCGCTATTGTTCCCTTGGTCGTAGTATATACGGTTTCTGCTTAAACTGTTTGGCCTTCCCACGGTTCCTCCTTTGGAACTTCGGTAATCCAGAGTTACCCCAAAGTCGACTTTCTTCCTTCAAATTCCTAACCTCAACTTCCAATTCCTGCCGTTGTGCGGCTCTCTGATCTTGGTGTGTAGTTACATTAACCATTCTTTGTATTTCTTCGGTTGCCTCAGTTGTGTCATCATTGTCACTCCCTGCGTTCACGTGCTTATATTTACCTCGAGTCATTGTCTTCCTTCAAGAACAAACAAGTCAAGTAATAAGGGAAAATCAAAAGCATTCATTCCAAACAATATTATCTCTTTTTGGAAACCAAGCACAAAAGTCACATAACCCAATCAAGATAACCCAAAAGACTATAATTGAGCTCCTTTATTATGCCTTCTCGCGGCGCGATCTCCAGTAAGTCGTTGACTCCTATGTAGCTCCTCGAACCAAACTTATGCCAGATACTCCTTTCCAAAGAGAATCGATTTTCGAAAACCTCTTGGACACCTCAGTCCACTAACCTTGCAAGTCTTATTCAACTACCCTTTTTCTAACCCATAGGCTCAAACAATTCTAGAGGTAACACTACAAGGGTATAAATGCAAACAAGCCCTAAGCAAGTTCAGTCATCTTAGCTGAGCTTCTCTCTAAAGAACTCCTATTACCTTAATATGCCAAGGTGAAGTCATAGTTTCCTGTAGTCACAGAACATTACACATTGAGTGGGCCAGTACTCAATGTCACGTAATTGTGCAACAGTAGCTACCAATACTCAACCTACGGCAAGCCATGCCTTCCTTTCCCAACATCTCAATCAAGAGACAAGGAAGTACACAACAACTTCTAATATGTCTAAGCATAGTCAGTCCATACCCCGGCTCAACAGGATGAACTGCTCTGATACCACCTTAATGTCACACCCCTCGATTTAATAACCAATGCACAATCGTCATTATGTCACGGTCACTAAATGTCGGCGTGCTAACATTGTCAAACAACAAATTTACCATAAATATTAAACATTTCTCATATGAGGAAAATAAGAGCCACGAATGAGTAGTTACATATACAACCAGTTAAATTATGAATTATAATATGTACTCAATTTACAACAGTTAAGTCTGGATGATTGCCTTGAAGCATACATGTACTCAAAAATACATTTTATATAGGTAATGCAAAATAAAATATAAACTACCCATAATATATCTACGACTAAGGAGTTGGGCACTCCATCGTATCCCGAATGCGTGAGGCAATTCCGGGCTCACCGGTGTAGTGAGAAATACAAGATAAGGTCTTCAATCACAGTCCTCTTCATGGTCAAAGTCAGATCCCCAGCATGTCACATACGCTTGTCGGTTCAGTCGACTCTACAGGTCTTGGTATCAAAGCGAACACAATTCGAACAAACCCCAAAAAGAGCTCCCTTCGCGACGGCATCACCGAATGCAATGGGTCAAACCAATAAAATCCAAAGGAATCCAACTTCGTTCCCACTTATAGTCTTTAACCAAAAATTAACATAGAGCAAGAAAAGTACAAGAAAGAGGTAAGACATCCTACCATCATTACCAGTCATAGCATCAAGAAACCAAACGGCGCAAGGCGCCCACGTAGCATTTATGACAATGAATAATGGTAATAAACATTTAGTAGCAGTTATATTCAACCAGACAGTTTCAGGCAATCATATATAGATATGGATATGTCAGAAATACAACAGTTCCAATTATAATAACAATGTATGCCAGATAATTCATGGACTCACTATGCACATGTGCCCTCAATAACCAAGATCCTACTCCATGGAGCTAGACACAAAACAGTCGGAGAGAATGATTCAGGGAGACATGCCAGTATCTCGTCAGCCATAAAAATAAGTGCTTTCCAGAAAATAATCAGTCATTTTGCGCAACAAGGCTTTATACAGCGGCATTCTCACAAGATCTCGATATAGGACTGTGGCCAGTTAGGATCGTCGGTGCGTGTGTATCGGTCTGTCTCCACGGTCCAGAGGAGCTACCACTGCCCTCTGCGAGACGCCCGCGCCCCGACGCCCTCAAGGTCATCTACAGGACCCCACGTGTCTATTCGCACCCGCACTAAGGTGTGATTCAACTCCTAGGCAACTCGGCCTTAACAAAGTCCAAATGGACATTCTCGTTCTTTTGTGCAATGCATGACTCTATCATGCTTCTTATGACAACTCGGTCAATCATGCCTCAAATGCATGTCATATGATTTATCCACAATGCATACAGACTCTATGCATAATCATGTATGATCATCATTACATACTATTCCATCATACGTCACAATTTACCCAAGTAAGAATTAACCCAATCAATGGTCACCCACATGGACCCACAATAGCATGATATTGTTGTTAAATAAATTAATACATTTTAAAGCGTATTATGAATTCTTACTTAGGTTTAGCTTTACTTACGAGTTTATCTCTAAAGGAATTCTCTTAGGTAATTTATTCATATGCCCTTAGAAGGTTATTCTAAGATCTCAAAATCTCACACTCTCATGTTCTTCCCTGTTTATGCATCCCTAAGTAATTTCTT
Source organism: Ormosia semicastrata (assembly GCA_029884595.1). NCBI lineage: Eukaryota > Viridiplantae > Streptophyta > Magnoliopsida > Fabales > Fabaceae > Ormosia > Ormosia semicastrata. The sequence goes on along the minus strand of JAQQTO010000047.1, from coordinate 33,856,663 downwards.
GTCATCCCATTTATTTCTAATCAATATGCCTCTATTAGTCCCAAGGTTTTGGGTCCAGGAAAATACACGGTCGGAATCACAAACGAGTCACGATTTCAATTACTAGGTGTTGGGTGATAGGTATACTTTTGAATTCGACGAAGAATATTGTAACGGGAGGAATGGGAAAACATTTTATAATAGGATTGGCAAGAAATCAATTTACATTCGGATTGGATGGGGGTTCGTGAACAAAAAGTCAAAGCGTCGAACCCTCCGGAAGGTCGAAAAAAAAGCTCAATTCGACGGGTATAGGTGTCGACGTTGGAGAAAATCTCCCAAGTGTCGAACCGACGAAACACTCGTCGAAATCTCTAATTTCGACGGGTCTGAAGAAATTCATCTACTCGACAGGCATTGTTTCTCAAACTCGACGATTATTGACTTTGGGGGCATTTTCTCTCAAGTTCCCAGGGACTCTATTCGACGGGTTTTGGTCGGAAGATCAATCTCGACGGACATGATCGGGGTTCATACTCGACGGATTTTGACATTGTGTTTAGTGGTCAAAAATCTAAACTCGACGGGTTTTGACATTCGACGGAAATGGTCAGAAGTCTAACTCGACAGATTTTAACATTTTACTAAGTAATTAGGATATCAAATTCGACAGGTTTGGCCATGAGTCCTTACTCGACGGATTTTAACATTTCACTAAGTAATTAGGATATTAAATTCGACAGGTTTGGCCATGAGTCCTTACTCGACGGATTTTAACATTTCACTAAGTAATTAGGATATTAAATTCGACAGGTTTGGCCATGAGTCCTTACTCGACGGATTTTAACATTCGACAAAAATGGTCAGAAATCTTCATTCGACGGATTTTGACATATCACCAAAAGATCAAGGTATTGTATTCGACGAGTTTGGCCAGTTTTCATACTATTACTAGTTTTCACATGAAGTTTCCAAATTCTGGGCTCAACACCGTAACTATCCGAGAATCACTCGGAACTCATTCCCTTCAATATTACACATTCCAATACATCCAGTTATATTTATATATATATATACATTCAAAACTCAAACAATCAAATAGCACATATACAACCCAAACAACATACAAAAGCGAAAGACCCTTAACACAAATCACAGACGTTCCTAAATGCTAAGAGAGGTTGAGGAGGAGTGTCTTCCTCTTACCTTGGAGAAGCACAAAGAAAGGCTGCTCCTTTTAGTCGAAATTATGTTTTCAGCTCCCAAGAAATCCTTGAACATTCAAGCTCACCAAAATCAGAATCAAGTGTTGAAATGGATACCCATGGTCATCAAAATGACAATGGGTTACGAAAATAAGAAGAGATGAGGAAAAAGCTAAGGACTTTACCTTAAAGTTCCAACCTTTAAGCTTCAACAGTGGAGAAGATGAAGATGAAGAAAATGTAGAACTTTGAAGATGATTCCCTCAGATATGGTGTTTCTCCAAACACGAAATGGTGCTAGGAGTGTGACGGTATTGGAAGTAAAAATGTGAATGTGGGTGGATGGTGCTGCTTTGTAAGGAGAAATGGAAAGAGAGAAAGATGAGTGAATAGTGATCTGCTACGTACGGAGGAGGGAAAATGTGTGGATGAAAAATGAATTAGATCCCTTAATTCAAATGTGCAAAGCACAAAATAGGGGGAGAGAAATAATAAAATAATAGTTGGAAGAAGCTTCCTTGAGAAGCTTCGTGCGCTCCTCGATAAAGTGTATAGTAAGCTAGTCTCCGAATTAAATACATCTGATAGATGATCAATTACATTGTAGAATTATTTTCTCAGTGAATAAAATTACAAGTGATGAAAATAATATTTTATTCTTCATCCGATAATTTTATGATACCGCGATTTTATCTAGCGAGATAAAACCTTGAAAAATGCAAACCTCGCAAACCGTGCACGGCCTCGGGTTTAGTAAGATCCCCGTTGACACGTTGACGGTCCAAGGTTTACTGACCTCGGGGAGAACATTTCGTTATCCCGGCTCCGCTCAGATGCATACGCAAAACGAGGAATATATTAAAATATTCAACGTTTCCAGAAAATTTCACAAAAATCACCAAAAATCACAAATATTATAAAATAATTATTTATAATGAAATATGTAATTTTTGGGATGTTACAGTCCTCCTCAGACTCCTCAGAAAATAGAAGTCTGACTTGACGCGAAGTCCTACGAACAGGTGTCCGCACAGACGACACTATACTAATTGCACTCAGAGTACGATAGTATACTTCCCAATACTGTCTAATTGACAATGGGAACTCTAAGTATTAATACTCACACTAATGTCCAAGATGTAGTCTACTCAATCTCATATACACAAGGAAACGAGACTCCTCCATCACTTCAAAACTCAGCGTCCTCAACAGGAATCTGCTCTTCCTCAGCTTCTTGCTCAAGTTCTCGCTCAGCGTCTTTAAAATTATAAATACAATATAGAATAGACATACAAAGAGGTGAGATCACCTACGCCAATACCAGTATGGTAGCAATGAAGATAAACACATACAAATTCTCATGCCAACATTTCATACATAATTACAATTATGTCACCGATATCATTTATCTGACACATATCATATCTCATATCAACACATCATACATAATTACACTTATGCCAACAATATCATTTATCCTCATAATTCATACAATAAGTCATAATTACAATCATGTCCTTATCAATATTCAATTATTCAATAATTCGATTATCATAAACAATAATTATGATAATACTCTCAGTATCTTTGCACATTCATCTAGACTCAATTTCCTACTCCATGGAGCTACAACTCGAATCGGAAAGAGTGATCGTAAAGATCATGCACACTACATGCCTCGGACCACGTGCTCAATTTTTGCACATCTAGCATATACACCAGTCTTTATCAAATCTTGATTACGGATAGTGTCTCGGTCCGGATCATTGGTGTGTTATATCGGTCTAACCCACGTACAGAAGAGCTACCAACTGCACATTGTAGGCAACCCGCACCCCAATGCCCCCAAGGTCAACGAAAGACCTACATTACGCATATCGCACCCACTCAGGAGGTGTATTCTCTCTTTCCTAGGCAAATAGCCTTATCCAGTCCATCGGACCTTTTCAATGCATATACAAATGCACCTTCTCAGTTCAATTCATTCTATCATATTTTCAATCAAATTTTCTTTATCTCAAGTTCGGGGTCCTCATATTGGCCCAACAGTGTCATTACTGTAATTTCATCGCGAAACCATATTTTTCGCATTTTCTCAATCATGTATCAATTTTTCATCGTTTCTCAATCGTGTAAAATATTTTTCACACGTTTTAAATCAAAAATACTATTTTCCTCATTTAACACCAAAATTCAACTTCATTTTTCATATTTGCATCATAACCTCTCAAAACATAATATTTTCTTTATAATCCTCATTTAAATAATATTTTCACAACAGTTCCTCATAAAATTCATATTTACGAAATTGTCCCTCATAAAATTCATATTTACGAAATAGTCCCTCGTAAAATTCATATTTACGAAATAGTCTCTCATAAAATTCATACTTCCAAAATAGTCCCTCCAAAACATAATATTTTTGTTTTAGGCCCTCAAAAATTATTATTTACAATATGACCCTATTAAAAACAAAAATTACTATTTTGCCCTTCTAAAAATCATAATTATAATATTGCCCCTCTAAAAATCATAATTACAGTATGGCCCCTTTTAAAATGAAAATTACTATATTGCCCCTCTAAAAATCATATTGATAATAATTCATTTTCCCAAAAATCATTTAACTTTGCTATACTCAAATTCGTCCCAAATTCATTTTAAATCTCTCAGTTCTCATTTTAATTCATCAGTTTAATTATATCCGATTATTTTCTCACAACCTTCAAACTTGTTCAAATTCATTTCTTTTTCATTTAAATCCTTTATTTTCAATTGAATCTCTCATTTTCAGGACTTTGGTCCTTTCTAGCCTAGTATGGCCGTAAGCCTCAAGCTCTTTGGAGCTCTCATAAAATTGGTTCATCATATTATTCACATCTTACTTTACTCATACATTTTCAAGCACACAATTTCATACATACAAACATATATCAAAACAACAATTTCATACATACTAACATATATCAAAACAATAGACATAATATCACACATGCAAGCACAAAAACACAATCATACATAACCCAAACACAATCAAATAGCATCAAACAATCGGTGAAGAACCCTTATGGATTTTTCCACCGTACAAAACCATCCCCACACCACCAAAACTTGGTTGGTGAGGTAAAATCTCCCTCTTACCTCTTGGAGACAATTTAATCAGTTAGTTCTCCTCCCTTCCTTCAAATTCGTGCAATCCCCCAAACAAATCCCTAAAATTCTTAAACAATTAGTAAAAGCACAAACAAGGTTTAATATTAAAAAACCATGGAACAATCATGGTTAGAAAAATTAGAAATCTAATTTTGAACCATAAAATCAAGACTTACCCTTAAGTAAGTAAGCAAAAGGTTGGATTTTGGACAAGATAGAGTAGTTTTTTGGAAAAACTTTGTGAATGAAAACTGTTTAGAATAGGATTTGGGTTCAAGAAAAGCTAAGAGGAAAAATTATAGAAGATTGGTGGTAGTACTTTGGTGCTTGGCCGAAAATAGAAGAGAAAATAGGAAAGGAATGGTGCTTGGTGTTCTTGGGAATTTTGAGAGAATATCTTGAAAGCTTTTTGGTGAGAGAAAAGAAATGAATATTGCATGTAATTTGGGAGTGGGCTGCTGCCGTGGGATAACATAGAGAAAATGAAGAGATTTACTTGAAACAAATATCCAATTTACGTGCACATGGCTTATGTCATCATTTGGCCACCTAGTGTGCATGCTAATTGGTTCAAGAATGATGTAGAACTTGTCCAATATTGCCTCCCAAAGCTGCTGCAAACCGTGTGGTCCAATGGCACTTTGGGTCTCAATTTGTTTTTAATTCAAGTCTAATTACTTGCTAATTAAGTAGATAATTAATTAGGTTTAGTTTCCTAACCAATTTTAATTAATCATCCAATTACATAACTAATTAATTAGACATATAATTACATATATTATAATCTCTAATCAATATTAAGATATCTAATTAGTATTTAGATTATAATTAATTAAGAACTAAACTAGTTCACTTAGTTTGCTAATTAGGTAATTAGATTAGTCAAATTAAGCTTAATTAGCTACTAACCAAAAGTCAAGGCTACAATTTTTGACTTAATTCTAACCATTGATTCATCTTTAATTCCTAGCCATAGATTAGATCTAAGGTAGATATCAATTGGTCATAAAACTAGCATTCTAATCTCACCATTGATTAGATCAACGGCTAAGGTTAAAGGCTTCCTAACTAAGTCTTCATCCAACGGTTCATACTAAAGTCAAAGCCACTAAGTTTGACTTCATCTTAGCCATTGAAGTCATCTTGATTTCCTATCCATTGATCTCATCTACGGTGTATATTACTTAGTGGTTTTATCAAGATTCGTTTTACACCGTTGATCCGATCAATTAAGATCAAAAGCATCTAAATTATGCTTTTCATCCAACAAATCTAAATAAAGTCTATGCTTCTTTTGTTGACCTTTTCCTATTGGTTTAGAAAGTCAAGCCTACTTTCGTTGACTTGCTCTAATTGGCTAGAATTTGTCCAAGCCAAGACATTGTTGTTTTTCCTAAACGTGGGCCCCACAAACTTTTTCGGTCCACAAATAATTTTTCTACTATTTTTGAGACAGTAGGTATTGTTGAATAAAATAATATTATAATAATATAAAATTATTTTATTACACAGTTAAATCCTAAAAATTATAAGATTAATATATATATCAATTAGAATTGGGTTTAGTAAGATCCCCCAACTCTAATTAATTAAAATAAGAATTTCCTACCAGAAAATTATTATTTTTCGACCGAGCAAATCACACAAAACAATAAAAAATGATCAGAATAATCAAATTATTTTTATATTGCACAGAAAACACAAAACAGTGAAATTACAATCGGTTACGTAACATAGCCTAAAATTTGGGGTGTTACAATACTCCCCCTCTAAAAAGAAGTTTCGTCCTCGAAACTTGACGCACTTAAAATAAAAACAGATACTATTCTCTTATCTTATCTTCCAATTCCCGTATTACTTCACCACGTATATCGTTCCAAACCACTTAACCAATGCGATTTCTTTATCTCAAAGTTGCTTTGTCCTTCGATCTTCAATCTTGACTGGAAATGTCTCCTAGGTTGAATTTTCCTTCATTTGTACGATCTCCAACGGAGTATCCAATACGATCCAATAAACTTCAGAGTGGGTTTTCCTCGACTTAATCACTCGTCCAACTCTAGTCATAGGCGTCACATGTAACATCCCGAAAATTTATTATTTTGTTAAAAATGATCATTTTATAATATTTGTAATTTTTAAGAATTTTTGTGGAATTTTCTGGAGATGATGAATATTTTAATATATTCTTCGTTTTATGTGTATCTTGAGTGGAGCCTAGGGAGAATAGAATATTTTCCCCAAGTTGTAAACCTTGGACTCATCAACGTGTCAACGGGGATCTTACTAAACCCGAGTCCCAGACACGTTCTGAGGTCTACATTTTGAGGTTTTATCTGCTAGTGTAATAAATCATCTGTCAGAGGTATTTAATCAAGGAGACAAGCTTACTATGCACTTCGTAGAGAAGCGTGCGAAGCTTCTCAAGGAAGCTTCTTTGAATCATTTTTTTATTATTTCTCTCTCCTCCCATTTTTGTGCTGCACATTTGAATTAAGGGACTTAATTCATTCTTCATCCACACATTTTCCTCCTCCTGTACGTAGCACTCACTATTCACTCATCTTTCTCTCTTTCCATTTCTCCTTACAGCAGCACCATCCACCCACATTCATATTTTATCCTCCAATACCGTCACACTCCTAGCACCATTTCGTGTTTGGAGAAACACCATATCTGAGGGAATCATCTTCAAAGTTCTACATTTTCTTCATCTTCGTTTTCCTCCACGGTTGAAGTTTAAAGGTTGGAACTTTAAGGTAAAGTCCTTAGCTTTTTCCTCATCTCTCCTCATTTTAGTAACCCACTTGTCATTTTGATGACCATGGGTATTCATTTCAACACTTGATTCTGATTTTGGTGAGCTTGAATGTTCAAGGATCTCTTGGGAGCTGAAAACATAATTTTTGACCAAAAAGGAGCAGCCTTTCTTTGTGCTTCTCCAAGGTAAGAGGAAGACACTCCTCCTCAACCTCTCTTAGCATTTAGGAACGTCTGTGATTTGTGTTGAGGTCTTTCTGCTTTTGTATGTTGTTTGTATTGTATATGTGCTATTTGATTGTTTGAGTTTTGAATGTATATATGTATATATATATAACTGGATGTATTGGAATGTGTAATATTGAAGGGAATGAGTTCTAATTTGTTCTCGGATAGTTACGATGTTGAGCCCAGAATTTGGAAACTTCATGTGGAAATTAGTAATAGTATGAAATCTGGCCAAACTCGTCGAATACAATAACCTGATCTTTTGGTGATATGTTAAAATCCGTCGAGTTTAGACTTCTGACCATTTCCGTCGAATGTTAAAATCCGTCGAGTTTAGGCTTCTGACCATTTCCGTCGAATGTTAAAATCCGTCGAGTTTAGGCTTCTGACCATTTCCGTCGAATGTCAAAACCCGTCGAGTTTAGGCTTCTGACCATTTCCGTCGAATGTCAAAACCCGTCGAGTTTAGGCTTCTGACCGTTTCCGTCGAATGTCAAAACCCGTCGAGTTTAGGCTTCTGACCATTTCCGTCGAATGTCAAAACCCGTCGAGTTTAGATTTCTGACCACCAAACACAAAGTGAAAATCCGTCGAGTTTAGATCTTTGGCCACTAGACACAATGTCAAAATCCGTCGAGTATGAACCCTGATCATGCCCGTCGAGATTGATCTTCCGACCAAAACCCGTCGAATAGAGTCCCTGGACACTTAGGAGAAGCTGCCCCAAAGTTAATAATCGTCGAATTTGAGAGACAATGCCTGTCGAGTAGATGAATTTCTCCAGACCCGTCGAAATTATAGATTTCGACCAGTGTTCATCGGTTCGACACTTGGGAGATTTTCTCCAACGTCGACACCTATACCCGTCGAATTGAGGCTATTGCTGACCATCTGGAGGGTTCGACAGTTTTGATCTTCGTCCGACAGAACCCCCATCCGACAGAAAATGATTTCTTGCCAATCCTATTATAAAATGTGTTTCCCATTCTTTCCTCCTCCTGTTACATTATTCTTCGTCGAATGGCAACTTCAATTATTCCTAAAACGTATTGTCCTTGTCAAATTCAAAAGTATACCTATCACCCAACACCTAGTAATTGAAATCTGTGACTCAATTTGTGATTCCGACCGTGTAGTTTCCTGGACCCAAAACCTTGGGACTAATAGAGGAATATTGATCATAAATAAATGGGATGACTAGAAATTACTTAGGGATGCATAAACAGGGAAGAACATGAGAGTGTGAGATTTTGAGATCTTAGAATAACCTTCTAAGGGCATATGAATAAATTACCTAAGAGGATTTAAGTTAACTAAGAGAATTCCTTTAGAGACAAACCCTGTAAGTAAAGCTAAACCTAAGCAAGAATTCATATTACGTTTTAAAAAGGTATTGATTTATTTAACGACAATATTATGCTATTGTGGGTCCATGTGAGAGACCATTGACTGTATTAATTCTTACTTTGGCAAATTGCGACATATGATGGAATAGTATGTAATAATGATCATACATGATTATGCATAGAGTCTGTATGCATTGTGATTTGTCCGTTGGATTGTCGTAAGGCCTAGTTGCCTAGGAGTTGAACACACCTTAGTGCGGGTGCGAATAGACAAGTGGGGTCCCGTAGTTGGCCTTGAGGGCGTTGGGGCGCGGTGTTTCACAAAGGGCGGTGGTAGCCCCTACGGGCCGTGAGACAAACCGATGTAAACGCACCAACGATCCCGACCGCCACATCCTATATCGAGATCTTGTGAGAATCTTTGCTTTGTATAAAGCCTTGTTGCGCAAAATGACTGATTATTTTCTGGAAAGCACTTGTTTTTATGGCTGACGAGATACTTGGCATGTCTCCCTGATCATTCTCTCCGAGTGTTTTGTGTCTAGCTCCATGGAGTAGGATCTTGGTTATTGAGGGCTCATGTGTATAGAGTCCGTGCATTTTGCATTTATCATTATTATGGTTTGGCATTGATATATTGTTGATATACCTATGACTACTGGAACTGTTTGCTTGATCATAACCGCTTCTTGAATGTCTATTACTATTACTTGTTGTTGTAAATGCTATGTGGGCGCTTAGCGCCGTTTGGTTTCTTGATGCTATAATTGGTAATGACGGAAGGATGTCTTACCTCTTTTTCCTTCCCGTCTCTCCATTCCTGTTTATCGTACATTGCGTCTCATCGAAGACAACCGTGAGAGCAACCGGAAGCTCCCAACTTCCCCGGTTTTTGGCCTTATATCGACCGAGCGTCTACGAAGACTATGGAGCCCCGTACGCACGATTTTTGGGAGATGTACGTCCGAGTTTCTTAGGAGGGCCGAGTGCTTTGGTATATCAACTATAGTTCGAACGCCGTGTCTACACGGGAGATGTCTCGATATCACTAGCCCGGAGGCGCCACGAACCGCTTTGTCTTCACTGCGTATTAGCCTACGTTTGGAGTTTCGGCTCGATACGCGAGATGTGGGGCGATCGTTACTTCACTCCGAGAGAGACTCTTTTCGTTCTACGGCTCGGGCCCCGTCCCGTGTCTCTCGCTATTCCTATGGTGATTTCCTCGATGATGAGGAAGATCCCGAGGAAGTCCCTGAGGACGACCCCGAAGAGGACCCGAAGAGGATCCCGACACGATTCCTCCTCACTTGAGGGATTGATGTTACTCGTAGCTACTGAAGGCTACCAGATTTTATTTTGGGGGCCCGATGTTTTGTTTGTAGTGGGCTGTAAATTCGATACCGTGGGGATGTGTATGTAATACTTTGGGGGCAGGTATAGCTTTGTCTTTTGATGTACCAGGCTTGTAACTAAATGTTTTGATAACTTATATATATATATATATGATGAGCCAGATGTTAATTCCTATGCATGTTTTACTTCTGTTTGATCTTTTATTCCCATTGATGTCTCGTCAACATGGTTAATGAAAAAAAAAAGTATATATATAATGTAACCGCCAATTAAAATACCCAACCATAATCTAGTGAATATACGCGTCTTATTAAAACGAACCGGGTCTCAACTCACCTAATTTTATTTCCGCATTGTAATCGACCATGTGGCGTTCCCTTGGGATGGGCGTTGCATTTTTGGTATCAGAGCCCCGGTTTATGTTTCTTTGGGTCTTGTGGTTGAGTCTGTCTTGTTTGTGCTGTGTGTTCTCTGAATGGTATTCGTAAAGGAGTAGTGTTTGGTATTCTTAGTGAATGCAACTGACTTTTCTATGTTTTCAGATAATCTGAATCTGAGAAAGTGAGATGGCACGAAGGGAAGACATGGCAGCAGCTATTACAGCAATGCAAAGGATGGCTGAGGTCATCGCACAACAAACTGAGCAAGCCGCACGACAGCAAGAGAGAGTTACGCAACAACAAGAGCGAGCGCTCAATAGTTAGAGGCTACTGCTGATGCTCGAAATTTAGCGAGTTTCGACGCCATAATCCTCCTCAATTTAAAGGAGAATTTGATCCCGGACAAAGCTAGTCTGTGGATCAAGGAGTTGGAGAAGGTATTTCGAGGAATGAATTGCGCCGAGGGTAAGAAGGTGGATTATGCTACTTTTATCTTTGGTAGGCAACGCCGAGAACCGGTGGAACGGAGTGCGGAGGATGCTAGAAGTCGCGAACCGAGAGGTTACTTGGGAGTTGTTCAAAGAAAAGTTCTTGGACAAGTATTTTCTCGCGAGTGCAAGGCATGCGAAGGAGTCGAATTCCTCAACTGCGACGGGGAATATGACCGTTAGCGAGTACGCAGCGAGATTCGAAAACTTGTCACGCGCTTTTAGACCTACTTTCGAACCAACCAGATGAGGCTTGGAAGTGCCGAAGATTCACGGAAGGATTGAGGTACGAACTGAGGAAAGCTGTGATCACCTTGAGGATCAATGAATTCTCACAACTGCTGGATACTTGCTGTGATGTAGAGGCTCTGGAGCAATCTAGAGATATGAGGAATAGAAACTTTGGGCTGCGAGATTCCGCAGGGTGCAATAACAATGCTAACCGCTTCCAGAAGAAGCCATACTCTCGACCAACGGGAAGTCACCAACAAGCCATGGGTGGAAGTTCAAGTGGAGGTTCTAGTGGGAACCGGACTGGCCAAAACTTGGCATACCCCTCCAAATGCCGGAAGTGTGGAAAAGATCATCTGACAAGGGATTGTCCTATCAAAGGGATTATCTGTTTTCGATGTGGGAAACCTGGACACATCTACAGAGACTGCAATCAAGCGAAGGTCGAACCTTCAATGAATGTTGCGAAAGCCAAGAAACCGCAAGCTGGAGGACGAGTTTACACTATGAGCGGAGCTGAAGCCTCCGAATCCGAAGATTTGATACAGGGAGAAGGCATCATAGAAGGTAATCTTTTAACTGTACTGTATGACTCTGGGGCAACCCATTCTTTTATATCGTATGACTGTGTGCAAAAACTGAGTCTACCTGTGTCGTCCTTACCTTTTGACTTAACTGTTTCTACCCCCACTGATAAACCGGTAGTTACTACCAAAGTTTGTCTAAACTGTCCATTGATTGTTGAAGGTCGATCCTTTTTGGTCGATCTGATTTGTTTACCTCTTTCCCAATTAGATATTATCCTAGAGATGGACTGGTTGTCTTCTAACCATGTTCTGTTAGACTGTTCCAGAAAGACCATAGTTTTTCCCATAAATGAGAATTCTAGATTTTTGACGGCCAACCGAGCTCAAGCTCTCTTGAAAGAAGGAGCTCACGGATACATGCTACTGTCTTCTTTGAAAATCGAGAACGAGGTTGATGTGGACACAATTCCAGTGGTGAATGAGTTTCCCGAAGTCTTTCCTGAGAGTGTGCCTGGTTTACCACCGGCTCGAGAAATAGAGTTTGCTATCGACTTAGTACCGGGAGCTGGTCCTGTGTCTATAACACCGTACCGGATGGCACCAACAGAGTTAGCCGAACTAAAGAAACAGCTAGAAGAGCTTTTGGAAAAGCAATTTGTCGTGCCAAGTGTGTCACCATGGGGAGCACCAGTCTTTGTTAGTTCGCAAGAAGGATGGCACCTCAAGGTTATGTGTGGACTATCGGCACCGAACAAAGTGACGATTAAGAACAAATATCCACTCCCGAGGATTGACGACTTGATGGACCAACCGAAGGGAGCGGCGGTGTTTTCCAAATTGATCTGCGATCCGGGTATCATCGATACGAGTGAAGACAGAGGATGTGCCCAAGAGCGCTTTTCGCACCCGATACGGTCACTACGAGTATTTGGTGATGCCGTTTGGCGTGACGAATGCACCGGCTATCTTCATGGACTACATGAACCGAATCTTTCGACCTTACTTGGATAAATTCGTTGTGGTCTTCATCGATGACATTCTCGGTATACTCTCAAAATCGGGAGGACCATGCTTTGAACACCTCGAAATAGTTCTTCGATTCGAAGGAGAAGGAATTGTATGCCAAACTTGTCAAAATGTGAGTTTTGGCCGGAAGAAGTCAAGTTTCTAGGTCACGTGATCTCAAAGAGTGGGATTGCTGTGGATCCATCGAAAGTGGAGGCGATCTGCGATGGGAAAGGCCGAAGTCGAAGAACGTAGATTCGAAGCTTCGTGGGTTTAGCGGGATATTACCGGAGGTTCATTGAGGGATTCTCCAAGATTGCTTGGACCACTTACACAACTCACAAGGAAAACCAAACTTTTGAGTGGACCGACAACCGTGAGCGAAGTTTCCAAGAGTTGAAGAATCGACCGACTACCTCACCCTGTTAGTGCTACCCGATCTGAATGAACAGGTTTGAAGTGTACTTGTGACGCTTCATACCAAGGGCTAGGATCTGTACATATGCAACATGGAAGAGTGGTGGCTTATGCTTCAAGGCGATTCTGCGAGTGCACGAGAAGAATTATCCGACGCACGACCTGGAGCTAGCGGCTGTAGTTTTTGCTCTGAAAATATGGAGGCATTTTCTCTACGGAGCAACGTTCAACATTTTCAGTGATCACAAGAGTCTGAAGTATTTGTATGATCAGAAGGAGTTGAACATGAGGCAACGGAGGTGGTTAGAATTCCTGAAGGATTACGATTTCCAACTTCTGTATCATCCTGGCAAGGCAAATGTTGTGGCAGACGCTCTAAGTAGGAAGATGATCAGTGTCTCTGCCCTGATGATCAAGGAAAAGGATCTAATAGAGCAATTCAGAGATGTATGGTCTTTTGTGAAGTTAGAACCTGGAAAGATTTGCATGAATATGGTTACCATCTCGAGCGAGTTGATGGACAGCATAAGAAAAGAGCAGAAGAAGGACAAATTCTTGCAAGAAGTGAGGGAACAGATGAAGCAAGGAAATGAAACAGAGTTTGCGAGAGGAACGGATGGAATTTTGAGATTCCATGGGAGAGTTTGTGTCCCTCGGAATCAAGAACTTAGAGAATACATCATTAATCATTCTCACACAAGCCAACCGAGTATGCACCGGGCATGACGAAGATGTATCAAGACTTGAAGAAGTTGTTCGGTGGCACGGAATGAAGAGTGACGTTACTAGACGTGTATCTACTTGTCCGGTTTGTCAAAAAGCTAAAGTGGAACATCGAGACCAGCGGGATTACCGCAACCGTTATCTATTCCGGAATGGAAGTGGGACAAGATTGCAATGGACTTTGTAGTCTGGATTACCAAGGACAAGAAAAGGTCATGATTCGATTTGGGTAATTGTGGACCGACTCACGAAATCAAGACATTTTCTTCCGATCGACATCAAGTACAAGCTAGAGAGATTGACTCGGATCTATATTGGAGAGATTGTCGGTACCGCACGGTGTGCCTACAAGTATTGTTTCGGATAGAGATCCGAGGTTTACTTCAAATTTACGGGAGAGTTTGCAAAGAAGCATTGGGGACAAAATTACGACTTAGTTCTGCTTATCATCCATGAGGCCGACGGTCGATCGGAGAGAACAATCCAATCTTTGGAAGATTTGCTTAGAGCTTGCACCATAGAGCAACCGGGAGTTGGGATGACATTCTACCCTTGATAGAATTCACCTACAACAACAGTTATCATTCGAGCATGGGATGGCACCCTATGAAGCTCACGTATGGACGACGATGTCGAACACCTATGTGTTGGTACCAAGACGGCGAGCGCCTTACTATTGGACCCGAGATTATACAACAGACAACTGAGAAGGTTTAAATGATTCAGGAAAAGATGAGGACGGCTCAGAGTCGACAAAAGAGTTATGCAGACCGAAGGAGAAAACCTCTTGAGTTTGAGGAATGTGAGCATGTATTCCTGAAAGTCACACCTACGACTGGGGTGGGCCGGGCTTTAAAATCTAGAAAACTCACTCCTAAATTCCTTGGACCATACCAAATCGTTAGTCGTGTAGGTCCTGTAGCATACCAAATATCCTTACCTCCTTTTCTTTCAAACATTCATAATGTTTTCCATGTGTCACAACTTCGGAAATACCTTCCTGACCCAAGTCATATCATAGCACCGGATACAGATACAACTAAAAGAAAACTTAACTTATGAGACGTCTCCTATAAGAATCGAGGATAGCAGGATAAAGCAATTAAGAGGCAAGGAGATCGCATTAGTGAAAGTGATCTGGAACGAGGTGACTGGAGATGCAACCTGGGAGTTGGAAGACAAGATAAGAGAGCAATACCTACGCTTATTCTAAGGTATGCAAATTTCGAGGATGAAATTTCTTTTTAGAAGGGGAGTGTTGTAACATCCCGAAAATTTATTATTTTGTTAAAAATGATCATTTTATAATATTTGTAATTTTTAAGAATTTTTGTGGAATTTTTCGGAGATGATGAATATTTTAATATATTCTTCGTTTTATGTGTGTCTTGAGTGGAGCCTAGGAGAATAGAATATTTTCCCTGAAGCCGGTAAACCTTGGACCGTCAACGTGTCAACGGGGATCTTACTAAACCCGAGTCCGGGCACACGCTTTCGAGGTCTACATTTTTGAGGTTTTATCTGCTAGTGTAATAAATCATCCGTCGAGGTATTTAATCAAGGAGACAAGCTTACTATGCACTTCATAGAGAAGCGTGCGAAGCTTCTCAAGGAAGCTTCTTTGAATCATTTTTTTATTATTTCTCTCTCCTCCCATTTTTGTGTTTGCACATTTGAATTAAGGGACTTAATTCATTCTTCATCCACACATTTTCCTCCTCCTGTACGTAGCACTCACTATTCACTCATCTTTCTCTCTTTCCATTTCTCCTTACAGCAGCACCATCCACCCACATTCATATTTTATCCTCCAATACCGTCACACTCCTAGCACCATTCCGTGTTTGGAGAAACACCATATCTGAGGGAATCATCTTCAAAGTTCTACATTTTCTTCATCTTCGTTTTCCTCCACGGTTGAAGTTTAAAGGTTGGAACTTTAAGGTAAAGTCCTTAGCTTTTTCCTCATCTCTCCTCATTTTCGTAACCCACTGTCATTTTGATGACCATGGGTATTCATTTCAACACTTGATTCTGATTTTGGTGAGCTTGAATGTTCAAGGATCTCTTGGGAGCTGAAAACATAATTTCTGACCAAAAAGGAGCAGCATTTCTTTGTGCTTCTCCAAGGTAAGAGGAAGACACTCCTCCTCAACCTCTCTTAGCATTTAGGAACGTCTGTGATTTGTGTTGAGGGTCTTTCTGCTTTTGTATGTTGTTTGTATTGTATATGTGCTATTTGATTGTTTGAGTTTTGAATGTATATATGTATATATATATAACTGGATGTATTGGAATGTGTAATATTGAAGGGAATGAGTTCTAATTTGTTCTCGGATAGTTACGATGTTGAGCCCGAATTTGGAAACTTCATGTGGAAATTAGTAATAGTATGAAATCTGGCCAAACTCGTCGAATACAATAACTTGATCTTTTGGTGATATGTTAAAATCCGTCGAGTTTAGACTTCTGACCATTTCCGTCGAATGTTAAAATCCGTCGAGTTTAGGCTTCTGACCATTTCCGTCGAATGTCAAAACCCGTCAAGTTTAGGCTTCTGACCGTTTCCGTCGAATGTCAAAACCCGTCGAGTTTAGGCTTCTGACCATTTCCGTCGAATGTCAAAACCTGTCGAGTTTAGATTTCTCGACCACCAAACACAAAGTGAAAATCCGTCGAGTTTAGATCTTTGGCCACTAGACACAATGTCAAAATCATCGAGTATGAACCCCGATCATGCCCGTCGAGATTGATCTTCCGACCAAAACCCGTCGAATAGAGTCCCCTGGACACTTAGGAGAAGCGCCCCAAAGTTAATAATCGTCGAATTTGAGAGACAATGCTGTCGAGTAGATGAATTTCTCCGGACTGTCGAAATTATAGATTTCGACCGGTGTTCGTCGGTTCGACACTTGGGAGATTTTCTCCAACGTCGACACCTATACCCGTCGAATTGAGGCTATTGTCGACTATCCGGAGGGTTCGACGCTTTGATCTTCGTCCGACAGAACCCCCATCCGACAGAAAATGATTTCTTGCCAATCCTATTATAAAATGTGTTTCCCATTCTTTCCTCCTCCTGTTACATTATTCTTCGTCGAATGGCAACTTCAATTATTCCTAAAACGTATTGTCCTTGTCAAATTCAAAAGTATACCTATCACCCAACACCTAGTAATTGAAATCTGTGACTCAATTTGTGATTCCAACCGTGTAGTTTCCTGGACCCAAAACCTTGGGACTAATATAGGAATATTGATCATAAATAAATGGGATGACTAGAAATTACTTAGGGATGCATAAACAGGGAAGAACATGAGAGTGTGAGATTTTGAGATCTTAGAATAACCTTCTAAGGGCATATGAATAAATTACCTAAGAGGATTTAAGTTAACTAAGAGAATTCCTTTAGAGACAAACCCTGTAAGTAAAGCTAAACCT
Organism: Ormosia semicastrata; assembly: GCA_029884595.1. Lineage (NCBI taxonomy): Eukaryota > Viridiplantae > Streptophyta > Magnoliopsida > Fabales > Fabaceae > Ormosia > Ormosia semicastrata. The sequence continues at coordinate 33,839,427 of JAQQTO010000047.1, read as the reverse complement.
AAGCAAGAATTCATATTACGTTTTAAAAAGGTATTGATTTATTTAACGACAATATTATGCTATTGTGGGTCCATGTGAGAGACCATTGACTGTATTAATTCTTACTTTGGCAAATTGCGACATATGATGGAATAGTATGTAATAATGATCATACATGATTATGCATAGAGTCTGTATGCATTGTGATTTGTCCGTTGGACTGTCGTAAGGCCTAGTTGCCTAGGAGTTGAACACACCTTAGTGCGGGTGCGAATAGACAAGTGGGGTCCCAGTAGTTGGCCTTGAGGGCGTTGGGGCGCGGGTGTTTCACAAAGGGCGGTGGTAGCCCTCCGGACCGTGAGACAAACCGATGCAAACGCACCAACGATCTGACCGGCCACGATCCTATATCGAATCTTGTGAGAATGCTTTGTATAAAGCCTTGTTGCGCAAAATGACCGATTATTTTACGGAAAGCACTTGTTTTTATGGTGACGAGATACTGGCATGTCTCCCTGATCATTCTCTCCGAGTGTTTTGTGTCTAGCTCCATGGAGTAGGATCTTGGTTATTGAGGGCTCATGTGTATAGAGTCCGTGCATTATTTGCATTTATCATTATTATGGTTTGGCATTGATATATTGTTGATATACCTATGATTTCTCTGAACTGGCTTTTGCTTGATCATAACTGCTCTTGAATGTCTATTACTATTACTGTTGTTGTAAATGCTATGTGGGCGCTTAGCGCCGTTTGGTTTCTTGATGCTATAATTGGTAATGACGGAAGGATGTCTTACCTCTTTTTCCTTCCTGTCTCTCCATTCCTGTTTATCTGTACATTGCGTCTCATCGAAGACAACCGTGAGGAACCGGAAGCTCCCAACTTCCCTGGTTTTTGGCCTTATATCGACTGAGCGTCTACAGAAGACTATGGAGCCCCGTACGCACAGATTTTTGGGAGATGTACGTCTGATTTTCTTAGGAGGGCCAGAGTGCTGGTATATCAACTATAGTTCTGAACGCTGTGTCTACACGGGAGATGTCTCGATATCACTAGCCTGGAGGCGCCACGAACCGCCTGTCTTCACCTGCTGTATTAGCCTACGTTTGGAGTTTCAGCTACCGATACGCGAGATGTGGGGCGATCGTTACTTCACTCCGAGAGAGGACTCTTTTCGTTCTACAGCTCGGGCCCGTCCCGTGTCTCTCGCTATTCCTATGGTGATTTCCTCGATGATGAGGAAGATCCCGAGGAAGTCCCGAGGACGACCCCGAAGAGGACCCGAAGAGGATCCCACACGATTCCTCCTCACTTGAGGGATTGATGTTACTCGTAGCTACTGAAGGCTACCAGTATTTTATTTTGGGGGCCCGATGTTTTGTTTGTAGTGGGCTGTAAATTCGATACCGTGGGGATGTGTATGTAATACTTTGGGGGCAGGTATAGCTTTGTCTTTTGATGTACCAGGCTTGTAACTAAATGTTTTGATAACTTATATATATATATATATATGATGAGCCAGATGTTAATTCCTATGCATGTTTTACTTCTGTTTGATCTTTTATTCCCATTGATGTCTCGTCAACATGGTTAATGAAAAAAAAAAGTATATATATAATGTAACCGCCAATTAAAATACCCAACCATAATCTAGTGAATATACGCGTCTTATTAAAACGAACCGGGTCTCAACTCACCTAATTTTATTTCCGCATTGTAATCGACCATGTGGCGTTCCCTTGGGAGGGGCGTTGCATCACACGTAGAGATACATGGTCACCTTCTTCAATTTCAAGCGGTATTCGTCTTTTATCAACATAACTCTTTTGTCGTGTCTGAGCTGTCCTCATCTTGTCTTGAGCAGTCTTCATTTTCTTAGTAGTCTGCTGCACAAATTCTGGTCCTACCTTAGTACTTTCAACAACATGATGCTAACACAATGACGTTCTACATCTTCTTCCACACACTGCCTCATAGGGTACCATCCCTATACTCGAACGAAAACTATTGTTGTATGTGAATTCTATCAATGGTAGAAATTCATCCCAACAACCAGCTTGTTCTAGAACACAAGCTCTCAACAAATCCTTTGAAAATTCTAGCTATCATCTTCTCCTTATATCCAAGCCCCTCTTGATTGTACAGGTACCTCAAGCCCTTATAATTATTATAAACTTTATAAGAAAGAAAATGTTTTCAAATTCTCCTTACAAAACGAATATCACAGATCTTTAAAACGTCAACTGAATAATTCTTCTCATGCACGTTCCACTTCCTCGAAGTATACGCCACTACCTTTTTATTTGATCTCAACTCTCAATTTAAATTCACGAGTTGAACTTCTAACAGAATTTGTATTTGACTAGTTTTTACGCATAACTCCTTCTTAATTGAGATATATGAAAGACACTTTGAAAGTTATAAGGAAAATAATAAGACTATTCAATAGATTACTAGATTAGTCCAACAAGAATTTGAAATGGTCTAATAGATTTCGAAATGAACATAGTCCAATAGTTTTAGAAATAAACTTTCTGGATTCAAATCCAAAAATCTCAGGTCAAGGAAACACTAAGGTTACATTGTAACAATCTAATAGGATATGGTTGAAAAATAACCAATCCATTTATAAAGTCAGGCTTTCAAATAGATGAAATTTTAGATAAACAAATCAAATCAACAGAAAAGATTTGATATCCAATAGATATAGGGTAGAGTTCGAAAACTTGAGTATAAACAACAAGTTTAACAAGAAGAGTAGAAATACTCCGATCACACTATAACGAAGACATGGATAAGTCAACTTGATCTACTCAGTCTATTTGAGAAAGAAATAGACAAACCAGATCAACAGAAAAGTTTCAAACTCCGATAATAATAAGATAGTTTCAAACAGACTTGAGTAGTAATAATAAGTTTAGAAGTTGAGGTAGTATTATGAAAAGAACAAAACACGGATAACCCCAAAAGATTTACACAGTCACAGATCACAAAAGACTGGGTTACCTTACACATTATACAATACAGTTTTAAGATTACCCTCTATGGCACAATTTCCTCGCTTCTCAAGTTTTTATATTTGAACGTTCTCACTACACTCTTTGCATCAGCTCTTTCTTCTTCTTGAGATTTTGAAATACGTGTATCACTAATGGAAAGTTCCATCTTCAGTTGATCACAATCTCTGGAGAAATGTCCAGGCTTCCCACATCCATAACAAATAAACCCTTTATGCTGACAATCTTTGGTGAGATGATTTTTCCCACACTTGAAACATTTCATGGTTGATGCCACAGTCCGACCAAAATCATTGCCACTAGTACTCTCCCTCTTTGCTCGTTGTTGCTTCCTCAGTGGTCACATATACGGCTCTCGTTGAAAATGATTGACCTTACGCTTCCTTCAACCTTGGATTTTCGAAGGTTCTAAGTTACAGCTTCTCACATCCGATGGCTGCTCCAATCCTAATAAGCTATGAAGTTCGATTATCAGTTCCTGCTGCTGAGTGATCATCTATCTCTGTTGTACTGCTACTTCAATCATCTTTTGCATCACACTTCCAGCTGCGGCTATACGATCTTCATTACATCTCGCGTCCACATGCTCATGTTCGCTGCGTTCCATTATCTTTCTTCAAAGATAAATAAAATCAAAACACGACGAACTTAACGTAACTATTTCACACGACATCGTCTCCTTTCGGAAACCAAAACATATCTCTGTATTTAGTGTCAGAGATTCACACAACACAAACAAGACAAACCTACCCACAAACCCAAAAGACTCTAACTTGGGCTCTGATACCAACTAATGTAACACCCTCCTTAGGGTGCCACACTTCTTGTTACTCAAATACCAAATTACCCTTTTAATTAGAAAACGTGCTTTATGATATAAATACGAGTTGTAAAATTCATTGATGATAGTAAGATAAACCTAGCGAAAATAAAAACATTACAACAACATCATAAATTAATATACATCTTATATATATACAAGTCATAGTACTGTCATATTTTAATGTTTACAAACTAGACTCTCAAAATATTTAAACTTTAATTTAAATTAACTTACTGCCCAAGTATTACTAAATAGTAGAACCCTCAGGTGGGTCCTCCTCAGACTCCTTAGAAAATAGAAGTCCGACTTGACGCGAAGTCCTACGAACAGTGTTCGCACGTGACACTATACTAATTAATTGCACTCGAGTACGATAGTATACTTCCCAATACTGTCTAATTGACAATGGGAACTCTAAGTATTAATACTCACACTAATGTCCAAGATGTAGTCTACTCAATCTCATATACACAAGGAAACGAGACTCCTCCATCACTTCAAAACTCAACGTCCTCAACAGAATCGCTTCTTCCTCGACTTCTTGCTCAAGTTCTCGCTCAGCGTCTTTAAAATTATAAATACAATATAGAATAGACATACAAAGAGTGAGATCACCTACGCCAATACCAGTATGGTAGCAATGAAGATAAACACATACAAATTCTCATGCCAACATTTCATACATAATTACAATTATGTCACCGATATCATTTATCTGACACATATCATATCTCATATCAACACATCATACATAATTACACTTATGCCAACAATATCATTTATCCTCATAATTCATACAATAAGTCATAATTACGATCATGTCCTTATCAATATTCAATTATTCAATAATTCAATTATCATAAACAATAATTATGATAATACTCTCAGTATCTCTGCACATTCATCTAGACTCAATTTCCTACTCCATGGAGCTACAACTCGAATCGGAAAGAGTGATCGTAAAGATCTGTCTGCACTACATGGCTTGGACCACGTGCTCAATTTTTGCACATCTAGCATATGCACCAGTCTTTATCAAATCTTGATTACGGATAGTGTCTCGGTCCGGATCATTGGTGTGTTATATCGGTCTAACCCACGTACAGAAGAGCTACCAACTGCACATTGTAGGCAACCCGCACCCCAATGCCCCCAAGGTCAACGAAAGACCTACACTACGCATATCGCACCCACTCAGGAGGTGTATTCTCTCTTTCCTAGGCAAATAGCCTTATCCAGTCCATCGGACCTTTTCAATGCATATACAAATGCACCTTCTCAGTTCAATTCATTCTATCATATTCTCAATCAAATTTTCTTTATCTCAAGTTCGGGGTCCTCATATTGGCCCAACAGTGTCATTCTTGTAATTTCATCGCGAAACCATATTTTTCGCATTTTCTCAATCACGTATCAATTTTTCATCGTTTCTCAATCGTGTAAAATATTTTTCACACGTTTTAAATCAAAAATACTATTTTCCTCATTTAACACCAAAATTCAACTTCATTTTTCATATTTGCATCATAACCTCTCAAAACATAATATTTTCTTTATAATCCTCATTTAAATAATATTTTCACAACAGTCCCTCATAAAATTCATATTTATGAAATTGTCCCTCGTAAAATTCATATTTACGAAATAGTCCCTCGTAAAATTCATATTTACGAAATAGTCCCTCATAAAATTCATACTTCCAAAATAGTCCCTCCAAAACATAATATTTTCGTTTTAGGCCCTCAAAAATTATTATTTACAATATGACCCTATTAAAAACGAAAATTACTATTTTGCCCTTCTAAAAATCATAAGTACAGTATTGCCCCTCTAAAAATCATAATTACAGTATGGCCCTTTTTAAAAATAAAAATTACTATATTGCCCCTCTAAATATCATATTGATAATAATTCAATTTCTCAAAAATTATTTTACTTTGCTATACTCAAATTCGTCCCAAATTCATTTTAAATCTCTCAGTTCTCGTTTTAATTCATCAGTTTAATTATATCCGATTATTTTCTCACAACCTTCAAACTTGTTCAAATTCATTTCTTTTTCATTTAAATCCTTCATTTTCAATTGAATCTCTCATTTTCAGGACTTTGGTCCTTTCTAGCCTAGTATGGCCGTAAGCCTCAAGCTCTTTGGAGCTCTCATAAAATTGGTTCATCATATTATTCACATCTTACTTTACTCATACATTTTCAAGCACACAATTTCATACATACAAACATATATCAAAACAACAATTTCATACATACTAACATATATCAAAACAATAGACATAATATCACACATGCAAGCACAAAAACACAATCATACATAACCCAAACACAATCAAATAGCATCAAACAATCGGTGAAGAACCCTTATGGATTTTTCCACCGTACAAAACCATCCCCACACCACCAAAACTTGGTTGGTGAGGTAAAATCTCCCTCTTACCTCTTGAAGACAATTTAATCAGTTAGTTCTCCTCCCTACCTTCAAATTCGTGCAATCCCCCAAACAAATCGCTAAAATTCTTAAACAATTAGTAAAAGCACAAACAAGGTTTAATATTGAAAAACCATGGAACAATCATGGTTAGAAAAATTAGAAATCTAATTTTGAACCATAAAATCAAGACTTACCCTTAAGTAAGTAAGCAAAAGGTTGGATTTTGGACAAGATAGAGTAGTTTTTTGGAAAAACTTTGTGAATGAAAACTGTTTAGAATAGGATTTGGGTTCAAGAAAAGCTAAGAGGAAAAATTATAGAAGATTGGTGGTAGTACTTTGGTGCTTGGCCGAAAATAGAAGAGAAAATAGGAAAGGAATGGTGCTTGGTGTTCTTGGGAATTTTGAGAGAATATCTTGAAAGCTTTTTGGTGAGAGAAAAGATATGAATATTGCATGTAATTTGGGAGTGGGCTGCTGCCGTGGGATAACATAGAGAAAATGAAGAGATTTACTTGAAACAAATATCCAATTTAGGTGCACATGACTTATGTCATCATTTGGCCACCTAGTGTGCATGCTAATTGGTTCAAGAATGATGTAGAACTTGTCCAATATTGCCTCCCAAGGCTGCTGCAAACCGTGTGGTCCAAGGGCACTTTGGGTCTCAATTTGTTTTTAATTCAAGTCTAATTACTTGCTAATTAAGTAGATAATTAATTAGGTTTAGTCTCCTAACCAATTTTAATTAATCATCCAATTACATAACTAATTAATTAGACATATAATTACATATATTATAATCTCTAATCAATATTAAGATATCTAATTAGTATTTAGATTATAATTAATTAAGAACTAAACTAGTTCACTTAGTTTGCTAATTAGGTAATTAGATTAGTCAAATTAAGCTTAATTAGCTACTAACCAAAAGTCAAGCCTACAATTTTTGACTTAATTCTAACCATTGATTCATCTTTAATTCCTAGCCATAGATTAGATCTAAGGTAGATATCAATTGGTCATAAAACTAGCATTCTAATCTCACCATTGATTAGATCAACGGCTAAGGTTAAAGGCTTCCTAACTAAGTCTTCATCCAACGGTTCATACTAAAGTCCAAGCCACTAAGTTTGACTTCATCTTAGCCATTGAAATCATCTTGATTTCCTATCCATTGATCTCATCTACGGTGTATATTACTTAGTGGTTTTATCAAGATTCATTTTACACCATTGATCGGATCAACAGTTATGATCAAAAGCATCTAAATTATGTTTTTCATCCAACGGTCCTAAATAAAGTCTTTGCTTCTTTTGTTGACCTTTTCCTATTGGTTTAGAAAGTCAAGCCTACTTTCGTTGACTTGCTCTAATTGGCTAGAATTTGTCCAGTCAGCACAGTTGACTGTTTTTCCTAAACATGGGCCCCACAAACTTTTTCGAGTCCACAAATAATTTTTCTACTATTTTTGAGACAGTAGGTACTGTTGAATAAAATAATATTATAATAATATAAAATTATTTTATTGCACAGTTAAATCCTAAAAATTATAAGATTAATATATATATCAATCAGAATTGAGTTTAGTAAGATCTCTCAGCTCTAATTAATTAAAATAAGAATTTTCTCGGCCCGAAAATTATTATTTTCCTGACCCGGAGCAAATCACACAAATCAATCAAAAACAGTATCGGAATAATCAAATTATTTTTATATTGCATAGAAAACACAAAATAGTGAAATTCTGTCAGTTCTGTAACATAGCCTAAAATTTGGGGTGTTACAAGTCGCATACATATTTTTCAACGTATTTTCAATTACGTAAAATAGTTCTAACATATTTAAACCAAAAATAATGTTTTTCTTAAAATTTTGATTTTATTTCTATTATCTGCATAATAGTTCCTCATTAAATAATATTTACATAATAATCCTTGTTTAAATAATATTTTCATAATAGTCCCTCCTAAAATAATATTTGTAAAATAGTCCCTCTTTAGATAATAATTATAATATAGTCACTCTAAAAATCAGTATTTCTACTATTTCCCAGAAAATTGTGATTCTTTGATTTACTTAAGATGTTACACCTCAAATTTTTCTAACGCACTTCAAAACCCATAGGTTGAGCTATACATTAGAAACTTTCAAGTATTGCTATCTCTTTTTATTTCATAACTTAATTATTTAATTATGTTAATTTTTATTCTGAAAAGTATATTGCTTGATATTAGGTTCAAAACCTACCAAAATAATTTTCTTCTCAATTAAACTTCTAAGTCCACACCTAATAAAATAATTTTGAATCTAAGTTATAAAGAATGGCATGTTGACCGAAATCCACTTAAGGTTTTATAATCCATCATTTAGTTCTTTTTAACATTTGTTCCTTGCAAAAACTCTTCATTAATTTTTCTTGTCATAAAATCATTTGCTTCTTAGTTAGGAAATTAATTTAGAACCCTAGGTTCCTTTTGAATTGTGGAGGCCGTGTGCCTCATAGGCCCTTTGGGACCTTCATACAACAAATCCTTCATGTGATTCACATCTTATATTACATATAAATTTTTGCATGCTTTCTAAATCACACATACAAGCATATTATCAAAGCTATAAGCATACAAGCACACATGCAATCATATCTTCAAAGCCAAAAGCATAACAAACATAAGCAAAGAAAGCATAGAAAATTAAGTAAATAAATCCTTATGAATTTTTCACCACAAACAACCCATTTCCTCACCACCAACACATAGTTGATGAGGTTAATCTCTCTCTTACCTCAAGGGAGACAAGATCTTCAAGCTCCTCCTCTCACTTGATTTCGTGTGCTTCAAACAAAAACCCTAAAAATCTTAAACAAATTCTAAAGTCATAAACAAAGCTTAAGAACAAAGAACCATGGATCAATCATGGTCTAGAAAATTAAAAACCTATCTTAGAATCAAAGAATCAAAAGATTACCTTTAGAGTAGTAAGCTAAAGTTTGATTTTTGGTGTACTTGGAGTAGGATTTTGACAAAACTTACTAAAAGAAAAGTGTTTAGAATAAGGTTTAGCTTTAGAAAGTAGGAAGAAATGAAATTTTAGAAGTGGAGAGGTAAGGTTTGAAGGTTGGGGCCGTGAGGTTCACAAAGGAAAAGAGAAGATAAATGGTTAAGTGTTCTTGGTTGTTCTTGAATATTTGAGAGAAAAGATGAAAGCTTGATATTACAAAGTGTAGTAAAAATGCAAATGGATAGCTTTATGAAAGTGAGCAGCCATATGATTGCATGGAGAGTAGCTTAATGTGATAAGAATTCACTAACATGGTCTCACATGGTACACACATGGCTTAGGTCACTAAATGGTCAGCAAGTGGTCATTTAGATGAACCTAAAACATGGTAGAAAAGGCCTTCATGGCCGTGGGACTCTAGGGAACTTAGTAACTAGGTTTGACTTCAATTAAGTTTTAGTTACATCTTAATTAGATAGTAAGTTAATTAGGTTAGATTATTTAGTTACAAATTAAACTATTTAAAGTAACTTAATTAGTTATTCTAGTTACTTAGCAACTAGTCCAACCATTTATTTTGACCACTTCCTATTGGTCTAGAAAAAGTCTAACCACTAATATTGACTCATTTCTATTGGTTCATTTTAAAATAAATTACAAAAATTATTTTTAATCTATTTTCTTACAAATAAAATATACCGGGTCTACTACTCGGTAACAAAAACTGCTGTTCATAAAACAATAGATATTTTCCTGTGAAATATTTTTATTTCATAGATAAATTTTAAAAATTAAAATATTTGATTTCGTGTCTCTTAGATTCGGGTTTAGTAAGATCTCTCATCTACGAATAAATCAAATAAGATTTTTCCTGTCTCAAAAATTATTATTTTTCTGATTCAGAGCAAATCTCACACAACGATAAAAAACAATTTCGGAATAGTCAAAATAATTTTCTGTAACACAAAAAACACAAAACAGTACAAGTTAGTCATTACTGTGAAGTAGCCAAAATTTGGGGTGTTACACTTTCTATTATGAAATTCTCTCTATTTTCTCAACTATTTGACACGATTCTTATATCTATGAAAACAATTTAGAGATTTTCAATAACCCTAAATCAATTTCTTGAATTAATCATGAAAAGAAAAAATAAATATTAAAATTTAAATGTTTTAGGGTTCCATGGGTTTGAGCAAAATTCTTTGTAATTCACAATATTATAATGCAATATACATATTTTTAGACTCAAGATAACCTGATCTACAAAAGCCCTCACCCAATTTTCAAAAAATTAATCATAAAAAAAATTGAATTAAACATCACATACGTTATGATTTCGGGTTTCTTCAATTTTAAACCTCATAAATTGAAGAATGAGACAACTGTACTCACTAGAATGACTAGGAATAGAGGTCTCTCCATGTATATATAGAATAACTGAAATGAGTTAAATTTACTTACTATGACAAATTCATATATAAGATCCATAAAACAAAACTCACATATGAGTAGTGTTTTAACAACAATAAACTCATTAACAATATTGATCACAAATTTAGGCTAAACAAAATATTCTAATAATTTTGACATCTAATTAATTTAAGTTTTATAAAATTATAATATAATTTATACTAATGTATAAAAAAAAATTTAACATTTAGTGACGCGGATTGGGTGGGGAACAAAGGTATTAATCTTTCGATCTTAGCCCATCCTGTGTTCTATGGAGGCAATTTAATCTCATGAAAATCATCTAAACAAAAGGCAAAGGTTGTTCCTCCATAGCAGCCGAACTCACTTGGATGCGGTCACTACTTTATGAACTTCTTGCCAATATCCCTCAAGTCCCATCCATCAAATTTGAATCCTCTAAAGTAATTTATGAGCAAGTAAGTATCTATCAACCATCGATAGATAGGGTTTATCTATCAATGGTTAATAGATGCTTATTTACTCATAAATTACTTTAGAGGATCCTCCTCCTTCATCCATCTACTCTGGCAACTTAAGTGCCACTTATCTCTCACTCAATTCTATTGTACACAGTAGAATGAGACACGTCACCATTGATGTCGATTACATTCGAGATCAGGTTCAGCAAGGGTCCCATCGGTGCAACATGTTTCAACCACTGATCAACTAGAAAATTGCTTGACAAAACTGCTCTCCAAGGGTCCAAGATTGGTGTAACTGACGACACTCCACTCTTACGGGCCGTGTAAGGCATGAGAACAAGTCTACTCCTCCAATATTATCTTCCGCAAACTCTAGGAGTAGTTGTAGATAACACTTTGTATCTTTAGTTTATGTATTAGTATTTTAAATTTCAAATGTACTTGTCTCTCTCTCTCTCTCTCTCTCTCTCTCTCTATATATATATATATATATATTATGTACAGTGTAACGTCAATTTTATGAATGCAATTCATCATTTTCTATACGTGAGACTCTTATATTTACCTTCATACCAAACTGACCATAAGTCTAAATTGAAAATCTATATGCCATGAAAACCAAGTCCCCCTTTAATTTTGTTAGACGCGTCTTCTTTCAACTCACCTGATATGATTACTTGTGTTTGTAGCCCACCAGAATTTACACATCATATCGACACATGATATTGACAAAGCCAAAGGTAATTTGGAAAACCTCACATTGAGGATGCCTTGAATGACTACCGTAACTTCCTTACCAGCATGGTAGATTGGTAGTAGTTTTTTCTTTGAACCTTGGGTACATGACTAATTTAACTATTGCTCACAACCAACAATTGACTTAACTATTGACTAATTTAAGGAAGTGTCCGCTAAGCACTTGTAAGGATATTAAAATAGAATATTTTAAATGAAAAAGTAATTTTTTTCAATTTTTAATACATTAAATGTCTTGTTTTCACTTAAAAATTCTTATTTTAATATCCATAACAAGTGACTTAACAAAACTCTTTAAAAAAAAGTACATAACAAAAATAGACAAACAAATTAGTATTTAAGTAATGACACAAAACTAAAATAATAAATAAGAACTGCTATTATGATGTTCTGATATGTTGTATTAAAAATATAAGCATTGATTTTCTTGGTCATCAAACAAGTTAAATCTAGAAACTAAGAATTGAAGCCATGCAGACTGCTTTCTTCCTACAAAGTTCAACACAAGCACAAGCTTCTGGACTCCCGTTAATAACGTCAGACTGTCACAAAGTAGTTGTAATACAAAACAAACACGTTAGTGCATACAATTATTCAATACAAATTTCAAGTGATCGAAGTCAAGATAAAAAACATTGGGGTGCAAATACTTCGCAAATCACAAATAGATATGCAAATGCAACCTTACAATTTACCCTTGTTAACTAGTCTAACAGCCTTGACCTGGAAAAAAGTTCCGAACTTTATTTATAGCAAATTAAAAAATAGAAAAATTCAGACAACAATGTCTCCCAGTTACGTATTCCATAAATGACTACACGTTATGGATAAAGAGACTTCAGGCCAAGTTTGGAAACTGCATTAGATCTGGAGTTACCTCCGTGCCAAGTTTTGAACCATTATTGTGTCTGAGGAAACATCTGTTGCGGAAAATAATTGGACTGGGGTTGTATCTCCTTTAAGTCTTCCACTGCTTGGTGGTGCAAATGCCAGTCTCTATCTAAAACAAGCTGCCTATTCATGAGGGCAGCACGGTTTTCTGCTATCAATTCGCGTAATGCAGCGCTACATCTTATGGAGAGATCAGCATGAGAAAGCCAAGAATCACTTCTAGATGACAGAAGAGAGAGAGCACATCCTGCTGACGATAAGTAGCGAAAACCTCCAACGATCAAATTATTGTCTATCAAGAAGATCATTACATGTTTAGTATACTTTTTCAAGTTAGATTATATATATATATATATATGGACACACATCACTTGTAATTAGTTTACTGTAATATCACAACGGAAAAACCAGCAAAGTTGAAATACTGGGAGAAAACGTCCAACAAGACTGCAAATGCAACCTTACAAAACATGTAGTTTCTTTTTTTTTTTTTTTTGACATGAAAAGAAATAAATCGTTCAAGAAAAATCATTCACAATGAGTTAGAGTTATCAATCAGTCAGTGATTATATTAGATGTCAAATCAGAGTATGAAAGGCTATGTTAAGTGATGTCACTTATTGTATTGAGCAAGATGACTAAAGTAAAAACATGTCGAGCTTGGTTACAGATTAGTTCTGAACTAATTACGGTCTTGCTTCAGTGTTCATGCATTCAATATTTGTTCTATGGAATACTTTTTAAAAAATTCCTGTAATCATAATAATGCACAACCATACAAGTAGTTACATAAAAATTTAAATGAATCTGCTTAAACTTTTTCTTCCTATAATCATATGGAGATACTTGTACAATTACACAGTTTGATAGCCGTAATTGAGTACTTAGCATAGTTCATTTGTTCTAAATCGGTTTTTCTTCTTTAAAAATATGCACAGACACTATTCTTCGGCTGCTTATCAGAAAAAACTGACAACAACGTGCACATTAGCAATGAAGTCTTCTGAACACTAAGTGCATAGTCACTGATCTCGACTATTCACAACTAGAATTTCAAAACTAAAGTTGCATAAATTTAGAAAATAAAATAAAAATCAGAAAATGGAAATACACAACAAAAAAGTGAATTCAAAGATTTATTTTGTCCTAGTTCTGTAATTGGGCTGACAAAAAACAGAACACCAAGAGCATACGGTGTGAAACAGAAAAAATTAGTAGAAAATATTGCAATAGAACAAGAGTTACATTTTCCACAGTTGATATAATTAATGTCTTAATTCAGTCTTAAGCTATGAAGGTGCCGCTCCAAATGATTGTCATAATAGCTATGATATAAAAGAAATCTATGTCAAAGACCAAATCAACTCATTAACCAGAGGAATAAGGGCAACAATGATAGAACTCCTAATCACTTAATTAAGGACTCTTTAATATCATGTCAAAAATCCTAAAAGCATAACATATTAGATTAAGTGTCATCACTTGACTTTTTTTTCGCTCTTTAACGGAATGAGCCCCATATAAATTGACAAGAGTGCAAATCACTTGACATATAACTAGTGATTCATGACGTTAGATGATGTTTTGTTACTATGCTTCTTCATAATTCCATCAAACACACTTTGTGTTTGGAATCTTTAAAATGAAAAAGTTGATTTAATTTATAAATAAATTGTTATACAAAACTTTTTTGAGATTATCTCAATTTAAGAATTCATTTCCAAATCATTTAATGTTAATTTTTCATGATTTGTAAATTTTGCCATTTTTAATAAAACAATGTTTTTGCTTATATAAAGTTAAGATGCTCAGCAACAGTTGGAAGAGCAGAACTCAAATTTTACTTGCCAACTATACCTTCAGTATAAATAGTGACATTGGAATTGTAATGACTTTCACCTTTGAGATATGGAGGCATTGATCATGATAAAACTAATTAATTAGGTCACAAATTTGAGTTAAGTGTCAGATTGTACATGGATATTGATCAATTCATAGCATAGTACTTTAAATATATTAGATGCATTCAAAATATATATTGTCTGCTTCATTGTCTTAATAAAAACTTGGAAAAGAACAAACAATAAAACACATGCATGCTTCAACGTAAAAACTTCACACACATGTTGATATACATAGTCTTATAATTATTTTGTTTTATTAGTAATAAAAAAATTTCAATCCATCTTTAGATAAGATTCATTTAAAATCAATACGCATCCAATACCTTCCAAGATTTCAATCAACTAATTCACATTAAAATGAAAAGACTAACATAAGCATGTAGAGAATAGTGAGATTAAAGATATGTATCCTAGAAAATATAAAATCAATTGAAAAAGAAGGTTAAGATTGCACGTTCAACCATAATTCAATTCTGTTTTTTAACCTTCTAATAAAAATTTTTATTTTTAGTTTATTTCTTTTATCTTTATAAGACCTGTGCTTTCTTCAAATTAGATTCGTAATAGTTAGCCCCACCAGTGGAAGCTAGCTAGAACCAAAAGAGTTCTTGGAAGAAATTATGGACAGTAAATATATGACCGATTATCAGAAGCCATCAAAGAACAGAAAAAATCATAGTTTAGATATCAGAAAAGAAAACATTCCAACTATTAGGATACTAGGATTTCACACAGCTACTTATGGCCCTAACAAAAATCCATAATGATAGGTAAATCACCCCTACTTTTCAAATGTTCAATGCTAGGTACCCATTTCAAAATTTCAATGAAGATTTTGTAAAACCATCAATGAATTGCAAGATGTAGTAAATGAGTAATTCTTAGTTAGAATTAAATTTTATATATATATTCAAATTATTATTTGATATGTGTAAAATTTTGAGATTCATAATAAAAATGTACTTATTATTAATAACGTTTTTACAAACGTTAAATAATTATTTAAATACGTACGAGTTAAGAACTAGAACATCCTACTTAATAATCTCACAAAAAGATCTATAAAAGGTGAATTATCCAATAAAGTTGTTACCTTGCGTAGAATTCCTAGCAACAGAATGGGGAGAGCTCTTCCTTCTTCGCTCATTATGGCCTGCCAGTCTCCTCCTACAACTCCTCTTTGAATCATCAAACTCTGACACCACATGAAACCTAAACCCAATTGCCGTATTATCTCAAGTAATTAAGCAACTAACTAATCCTAAAAAGCAAGGGGACAATAACACAGACAAAAAAAATAAAAAAGAATAAAAAACAGTGATAATGAAAGAGTCACCTGCTACACTGCTGACAGAATCTCTGCTCCGTCCCTAACACCACAACTTTGGGTGCCTTGGAATGCATCTCACAAACTTTGTGCCTCCTGTGGTACTCCTTCGAGTTTAGCAGTGCCACGTGGCACCCCTCCACCTGACATCTAGGCACCATCGCCGCCGTGAACAGCGCCCTCTTTTCGCCGCCGGCAGCTGCAGCTCCACCACTTCCATTGTAGGCTTTGGCTCTCTTTTTACCCTCCATGGCAAACCCACCACCACCAACCACGTGTCGCTCCCCCAGAGAGGCAGCATTAGCAATATTAGTGTCCTCAAAGTAATGCCTCTTACCTAGATTCAAGCACGTGAGATGTGGGTCCGGGTGCTGCTGCTGCTGCTGCTGATGGTGGTGGGTGGCGGCGGAGCTCTCCGTCGAAGTGGGGGTGGTGATGTGGAGTGCGTTAATGAGGCTAGAACTGGTACAAGAAGCAATGGGTTCCCATGAATACCAAGCAAAACTGTTGCTGTTACTGTTATTGTTACTATTTTCGCTTTCCTCTCTGATATGGTTGTTATGACAGAACATACTGCTCTCTCCAAAGTCCATCTCTCTCTCTCTAGTTAGGTGCAGAGTGTGTGTAAGGAGGGGATGAAGTAACAATAGTATCAAATATAGTAGCTATGTCAAATAGCATAGTTTATAGCATATAGCTATAGGTAGCTGGACAAAAGAGGGATGGGAGGAGGGGCATTTCTGAGTGAAATCTGTTTTTTTTTTCTTTGTTGTTGCTGTTGTTATAAAAGAGGAAAGAGAGTGAGAGAATGGGTGCAGAAAAGTTTGCAGGTTGCTTTGTTTGTTTTAGTCCAATGGGGTTAAGGGGCATTTCTGAGTGAAATCTGTTTTTTTTTTTTCTTTGTTGTTGCTGTTGTTATAAAAGAGGAAAGAGAGTGAGAGAATGGGTGCAGAAAAGTTTGCAGGTTGCTTTGTTTGTTTTAGTCCAATGGGGTTAAGAAACACCGTTCTCTAGAGCAAAGGCTGAAAAGCTACTCACTCCGAGGGAGAGAGAGAGAGAGAGGAGTGTGACACGTGAAAATGAATTGGGTCATCCCCAAATTCAGAAAAAGAAATATCACTAATATAGAGAGAGATGGTGAAAGGAAAGATAAGACACAAGCGGATCAGAGATGCTAGAGAACGGTGTTTCTTGGCCATTTATATGCCGTAGTTAAAACTGGTTAGGTGGTTTTTAATATGCATACAACTTGCTACGTATATAGTTCTGTTTCACTTTAGTGTATTTGGTTGGAGTTTTACATGACTTGAACTAGGGTTTCACTGAATTTTATTTTTCCTTGTATTTCCCAGGTTTGATTGTCTTCTTGCAAACTTCAATTTAGTCCGAAGGAAAGTCACGTTTTGGTGTATATTTTACATCAAAATTTGTAATTTTTTATAATTTATTAAACTAAACACACATAAAGTAACATTCCCTTTTAATAATTGCACGTTAATTTTTTTTAATTAACATTATAAACAACATAAGACATTTCACTGTAAACTCATGTAAAATCAACTTTTCAAAATATAGTTTAGAAAATTTAACCTAAACACACACTATATAATAGTTATTTGCTATCTTGGGTTTTAGATTGCTACAACACTTTTAACTTAAGAGTTCTTTAGAACAAATATTCTTACTATATAAAGGAGGGATATATGGTGTAATTCAATTATATATATATATATAAATATAAATAAATATATATATATGTATATATATATATACACTAGGGTTCATACCCAATAAGACCAAGCCTAATGTCCAACTGGATGTGACCACCCATCCTCGGCAAGATAAATGATCCACTTAGGGAACCAATCATAGGTCGACACACAGGTCAAGGAAGATGTTAGGAAGCTTCCTCGAAGGCGCTCGCTATGATCATAATACTCGGGAAACATACTTAGTCTCCAAGACTTACTCCACTATAAATAGCTACAATAGCCATGAGGATAATGATCTTTTCCCGCTCATTGTACTCACCTTGCACAATCATTGACTTAACCGTTGGAGTGTCTAGTAGGTACCTAACCCCTTCTCCAATATATCCAAGCTTGAAGGAAGTTATTGCAGTGAGCTGGTTCTAATCCAAGAAGCCCAACAACCCAGGGCAGAACATTGGCGCCGTCTATGGGAATATGATAAACTATTATTCCTATTTCTAACCATGGAAAACACTCACTGAATAGCAGCCACAAACCAAGAACAACTGTAAGATGGAGTGGAGGCCTCAGTGACAGTGAGTCAAGCTAATGACAGGCCCCCATGCTCCCAATATATTCATTATATTGTTCATCGAGTAGGAACTTATGCTCGAGAGCAACCTGTTCCCCCTCCAATACTACAAGAAGTGAGGACCTATGACCAGCCTCCCACCAACCAAGAGTTATATTTAATTTTCACTCAACAGCAGCGATAGTTAGCTAACATACTCTGAGCGGTGATTCAGGAGCATGTGGCTAAGAAAAATGAAGGAGCTGGCATGGAACACAGAGTAGGGAATGGCATGTAGCCTCGCATTAACAAATAGCCTTGTGCTAACCACGAACTGCAAAGAAGGCCATATCCTTCCACCACTTTAGGCCCCTTGCATCTGTAGGGAGCCCATTATAATTTCAACCATCCATTCTCCAAGTTCATCATGGGAGTACACTTTAACATGCTTTAATTCATTGCTTGAATGGTGGCCATCCACAACCAATGAGTGGACTCATATAATAAACCTAGGATTAAGTTAGTGAATGATCAAACATCAATTTATTCTGCCAATTAAATTGACAATTAGGTTAGTTCATCTCTTAAATTGGGGCTTAATGGATTCCTAATTAATTCAACTAATTGACCAAAGAAGTGATTAATTAGGAATAGAATATTGTTTATCCATGACCATTAGGACTCAATAGTGTAACACCCTGAAAGCATGTTAGACTTGTATATGGATACAGAGGTACTCTAATACTTACTTAACATGTTTGTTTAACTTTGTGGCCTTTTGAGCATGTTTAGTCACTTTGCTGTAGTATTATGTGTGAAAAATCACTGCTATTAGCCTCAGAATTTTCTTAAATTGCTTAGTAAGTGAAAATAAATGTGAAGACCTTTTTTCTAAGTCACAAAGGTGTGGAAGAAGGTGTAGTTAAATTTTAAGGTTAATCGGAGTTAATTTGGTATTTTTAAGCATACTGAGTGTGTGTTTTAATGCTGGATTAACTAGTAGCAGATATGAAAAATATGGAAATGGGAAAACAAGATTTGGTAAAATCTAAGCATACTTAATAGATCGGGGGTTACAGCTTGGTCATTTAAGTGACCAAGTCTCTCACATTTTATTTTGTTTCTACTGCCTTTACTTCTTTGTCTTTAAAATGAGATATTTGTCTCATTTTCTCTTCACTTCTTAAGGCTATAGCAGGAAAGCAAAGCGGAAAAGAAGAGAAGAAAGCTAGAGGAGGAGAAGCTACCACCAAAGAGGAAGACGAAGATAGAGGAGGAGAGGAGCTTCTAAGCTCGTTCTTTCAAGATCCTAAAGGTATGGGGAAGGTTGTTTTTACTATTTTCTTTCATTTTCTCCATCTTTTCTCATGAGGAGAGTTAATGAAGAAAGTAGGGGTTTGAGTGTTGTTCTTTGTTGTTTATGCTTGGTTCTTGTTGTATGACTTGAGAATGACATGATTTTGGTTTATTTGACGCTTGGAGATGAATTTGCATCCCTTAGTTTCCTTTGATTTCACTTGAGTTAAGAGTTAAATTTTAGGTTTTTGAGGTAGATGTTTGATTCATTGATCCATGTTGGGGTGATTTAAAAGTAGTGTAAGAGTTACAACATGTTTTTGGGTCTTATATGGTGTTGGAAAACTTTTGGATTTGATGATTGGATGGAGAAATGGGGGTATGTTCCTAATGGAATAGTACCCATTATGCAGAATGCTGTCTGTAACACCCTTTTTCGGGACGGAAAGGGAACGTCACATTGTCAATTACAATGCAGAAATAAAATTTTCTAAGTTAAGACCCGGTTCCTTTTAATATAATATATATTTACTTGATTATAGTTGGGTAATTAAATTGGCGAATATATATATTTTTTTGTTGATATAATAACCATAATTAATAACCACGTTGACGAAACATAAATGGAAATAAAGGATAAAAGCAGACGTAAAGCATACATGGGAGTTAACATTGCGTCATCATATATATATATATATATATATATATATATATCAATATTTATCAAACTGTTTAGTTACAAAGCCTAGTATACCAAAAAGTAAAACTATACCTGCTCCCAAAGGATTATGCATACACATCCCCACGGTATCAGAATATACAGCCTACTACAGTCAAAACATTAGGCCCCCAAAACAAAAACACTGGCAGCCATCAGTAGCTACCAGCACTATCAGTCCCTCAAATGAGGAGGAATCGTGTTAGGATCCTCTTCAGGATCCTCCGCGAGGTCGTCCTCAGGGACCTCCTCGGGGTCTTCCTCATCAGAGGAAACCACCATAGGAGCCACGAAGCTACGAGACGGGGCCCGAGCTGTGGAGTCAAAAGAATCTTCCCACGGGGTGTAGTAGCGGTCACCCCACATCTCCCGTATAGGAAAATGAAATTTCAGGCGTAGGCTGACACAGCAGGTGAAAATCGGTGGCTCGCGACGCCTCCAGGCCAAAGCTAACGACACGTCCCCCAAGTAGATGCAGCGCTCAGAATCAAAGTTAATGTGCCAGCACTCTGGCCCTCCAAGGAAGGTCAAACGTACATAACCCAGAAATCCACTCGGGTGCGCCGCATGATCCGACACTAGACGCTAATAGCGATCGGGCCAAAAGCCAGGGAAGTCTGGAGCTTCCGTTTCCTTGCTGTCGTCTTAGGTGGGATGCAATATATAGACAAACAATAATGGAAAGACAAGAAAGAGGTAAGACATCCTACCATCATTACCACTTATAGCACCAAGAAACAAAACGGCGCAAAGCGCCCACATAGCATTTCCAAATAATAATCATAAGCATTAAATAGCAGAAATAAACAAATAAGCGGCTCCCGCAAAAAAAAAAAAAAATATATATATATATATATATATATATATATATATATATATATATATATATATCGATAAGACAACAATTCTAAATTATAATAGCGAATCAATGCCAGATAATGCATGGACTCATTATGCACATGCATACAATAGTCAAAATCCTACTCCATAGAGCTAGACACAAAACAGTCGGAGAGAATGATCAGGAGGTATGTCTGTATTCTTGGCTGCCGAGGCCCTCAAGTGCTATAATTCTCAATTTATCAACGTGCACATCATGGCATTTTACAAGACATTCTACACAGGTCACGATATAGGACTGTGCCACGGTCAGGATCGTTGGCGCGTGTGTATCGGTTTGTCCCACGGTCCAGAGGAGCTACCACTGCCCCCTGTGAAACACCCGCTACCCGACGCCCCCAAGGTCAACTACAGGACCACACATGTCTATTCGCACCCGTACATAGGTGTAATTCAACTCCTAGTCTAAAGGCCTTAACGACAGTCCAACGGACATTCACAATACATACAGATTCTATGCACAAACATGTATGATCATTATTACATACAATTCCACAATATGCTACAATTGGCCCAAAGCAAGAATCAACACAATCATTGGTCACTCTCATGGACCCACAATATCATAATATCAGAATTAAATGAATTAATGCATTTTTTAAGGTGTATTATGAAATTCTTGCTTAGGTTTAGTTTTTCTTACAAAGTTTATCTCTAAAGGAATTCTCTTAATCAATTAAATTCTCTTAGGTAATTTATTCATATACACTTAGAAGGTTATTCTAAGATCTCAAAGTCTCACACTCTCTTGTTCTTACCCTAATTAAAATTACCATAAGTCTTATGAAAATTCTATTCTCGGTTCTTTAAAAGTTATGAATCTCAAAGTATAATTTAACTTTCCAATTTGCTAATTCTTGCATCCTATTACCATTAATTGAATTACTAGGTGTTAGGTGATAAATTATGAATTTGGATTCGATGGAGACAATGGCTCTAGTGTACCTAGGTGAGGCTACCTTTCGACGAAAAATAACCTGACAGAATGATGAGAGATGGGAGAACATTATTTCACAAGAATGGCAAAGAATCAATTTCTGTCGAATGAAGATTCTATCGAATGGAGATCAAAAACTGTCGAATACACCAAAAGGCCAGCATAAATCCTAATTCGACGGACGGGTGTTGACGTTGGAGAAATCTTTTCTACTGAATGGTCAGAAGTTCCAACTCGACGGACATTAACATTCTAACTCGACGGATGTTTACATCCTCACTCGACGAATATTGACATTGCACTAAATGGTCAGAAGATCAAAATCGACGGAATGGTCAGAAGATCAGATTCGACGGATATTGACATTATAATAAATGGTCGGAAGATCAAATTCGACGAAATGGTCAGAAGATCATATCGGCGAAATGATCAGAAGATCAAATCGACGGAATGGTCAGAAGATCAAATTCGATGGATATTGACATTATACTAAATGGTCAGAAGATCAAATTCGACGGAATGGTCAGAAGATCAAATTCGAAGAAATGGTCAGAAGATCAAATTCGACGAATATTGACATTATACTAAATGGTCGGAAGATCAAATTCGACGGAATGGTCAGAAGATCAAATCGATGGAATGGTCAGAAGATCAAATCGACGGAATGGTCAGAAGATCAGATTCGACGGATATGGTCAGAAGTCTAAACTCGACGGGTTTGGTCAGAAATTCAAGTTATTACAATTGTTCACCAAAAATCCCCAAACTCTTGGGCTCAAAACCGTGGCCATCCGAGAACCAATCCAACGTCATCTCCTCCCATGTTATACGTCCCAATCCACTCAGACATATCAATATACACAAAACAACCCAATAGCACAAACACATTACAAACAACATGCAAATATAGGATGACCCTCAATGGGGTTCCCTCACTACCAATCTCAGACAACGTGTCTAAATGCTAATAGAGGTTGAGGAGGAGTGTCTTCCTCTTACTTGAGAGAAGCACAAAGAAAGGATGCTCCTTTTTGCTTAGAAACTTCGTTCTTCACCACCACCAAAACCTTGGATGTTCAAATCCACAAAACCAAGGTCAAAGAGTGGAAATGGCATCCATAGTCACCAATGTGACCATGGAACACGAAAATGAGGAGGAGAGTAGAAGAAAGTTGAGAGCTTTACCTTAAAGTTCCAAGCTTTGATGTTGGGCTGCCAACCACGAAAAAGGAGGAATAAAGAAGAGTTCCACCAAGAAGAAAACTTGAAGATGGTGAGAGGAAAAATAGTCTCTATTAAGTTGAGTAAAGGAAGCTTGAAATCAACAATGGTGGTTGTGGGTGTGTGCAGTCGTGTGAAGAAGAGAGAAAGAGGAGTGAGCTGCGTATGGGAGGAGAGGAAATGAGAGAATGAAAATGTAATGTGCCCCCTTAGTCAACCGTGCAGCACCAAAAAGGAGGAGAGAGAAAAGTGGTTGGGAAGGAAACTTCCTAGAAGCTTCCCTCAAAGCTTCCTTGAGAAGCTTCGCGCGCTTCCTGATAAAGTGCATAGTAAGCTTGTCTCCTTAGTTAAATACATCCGACGGATGATTAATTTCACTGTTAAAATTATTTTCCCAGTGTGTAAAAGTTACAGTTGATGAAAATAATATTTTATTATTCATCAGATAATTTTATGATACCGCGATTTTATCTAGCAGATAAAACCTCGAAAAATACAAACCTCGCAAACTGTGCCCGGCCTCGGGTTTAGTAAGATCCCCCATTGACACGTTGACAGTTCAAGGTTCACCAGCCTCAAGGAAAACATTTCGTTATCCCGGCCCCGCTCAGTGCGCACGTAAAACAAAGAATATATTAAAATATTCATCATTTTCAGAAAAATTCACAAAAATTCCTAAAAGTCATAAATATTATAAAATGATTATTTATAATGAAATAAAGAATTTTCGGGATGTTACACTGTCTGTCGTAGGGTGGCACCTAGGCGCCATTGAGCCACACCTAGGCGTGGCTGAGACAGAGAGTGTAGCGACTATGTGTGGCTGCCTGGAAGTAATAGGGTGTTGCCCTGCCACCATCTCGCCTAGGCGTGGGTGGGTGACGCTTAGGCGCGACTTCCAAACTTGAACATGGAGTTTTGTTTGATGCAATGGAGCTTCTTATTGTGTAGTTTCTTCTTTTATACTTCTTAATAAGTGATGAGACTCTAATAGGAGTATTTAATGAAGTGAGAATATGATGAATCAAATTGATTTGTAATGCTAATTAAGTGAGTTAATTAGACATGATTATATATATATATATATATATATATATATATATATATATATATATATATATATATATGTTTGTTTGTTGAAGGATGTGAGCCTCATATTTGAAAATAATCTATGGTAGGTGAGGAGAGATAGTTTCCTTCCTATTATAGTGATGAGTTGAGGATGGACTTTGTAACACCCCACAAAGAGCATTACATTTTAGACCAACTTCTTTTAATTCTTTATCCAAGTTATAAAATATTTAATATTATAGTAATACGATTTCAAAATTTTATTTTCACGGATAATATAAACATACCGAATTTTAGAAACACCAAACATGAGAACTGAATAATATATTTTACATATAAGCAAAGTTTAATACAACTATACATACATTATACTTATATACCCAAAAACATAAAACGTCTAACATAATCAACCTAGACTGACCCAAATTCACAACATCGATAGAAAGAATCCTTCTCAGAAAACAAATTCCCTAGCCGGGAATGTCTCGATGAATAGAAATCCAAGCAAAAGATATCTCAGAGTCCTCCCTAGGAGTATAGTGAAGATCATTCCATAACTCCCTGATAGGTAAAACAAACTCTAAGTATGCAACAGTAAAAGAAGAAGTAGTGACTCCATGGCGAGTCCTACTTACAGATAGAGTAATGTCACCACAATACTCTATATGCTCTGTGTCCCAATGGACACGCCAAGCATTAGTGCCTTCGAGGAACTGTAGTCCAAACAAACCTAGTCGATCCCTCCTTGCTGCCATCGCAGTCTTCACAAACGTAAGCATAAAGCAAAAACAGGCAGAACAATACAATAAAGAGGTGATATCCCCTACATCAATACCATCATGACAGCAAAGAACAATAATGGCAATAATGCCATTCATATATAGTAATATCACAGAACAAACAAGTATAATCATGTTATCAATTAATAAATAATTCAATAATATATATATCACAATAACACGAATACTAATCATACCACAAAATAAATATACTGACTATGCCACAACAATATATACACTGACTATGCACATGATAATGTGTATACTAACCATCCTTATGCACAATGCACCCATTTCCTACTCCATGGAGCTAAACACAATTTCAGAGAGAATGATCCCGAAGATATGTCTGTAAATCGACCGCCTCAGACCAAGTGCTATTTAACTGGCCACCTGTAGAATTACCGCACCCTGACACCCACAAGATCCATTATAGACCTTCACTACGTAATTCGCACCCGCACAAGGTGTAATTCAACTCCTAGGCAACAATAGCCTTAACAGACACCGTCTGACCAATAATGCATGACCAATGACTCTATGCATATTACAAGCCTTTACCGGCTATAACTATACGTTGATACATCCAGGTTCAATACATTAGTCCGACAGCATAATATTGTATTTCTCAATCGCATAGCATTTTTATCGCATTTTCACAATTGCGTACCACTTTTGTTACGTTTTCAAATCGCGTAATAATTTTTCAATGTTTTCTCAATCGCGTAGACATTTTAAAAAGTTTTCTGAATTGCGTAGCTAAAAATCATCTTTTTTAAATTGCATAGCAGTTTTTCTATGTATTTTCAATCGCGTAAATCATTTTCTCAATATTCTAAACTTAAATTAAAACTCTTCTTATTTAGTATAAAAATTGGACTTAAATTCCAATATTTCCTCATTAAATCTCCTTTAAATAATATTTCCAAATGTTTTCCACCAAACTTAAATCATTTAAATTAATTCAAGATACCTCCAAATCTTTGTTCTTTTCTCTTAATAAAATTTTATTAAATAAAATATTTTAAACTCCAAACTATCATTAAAAAAATTATTTCCTTGCTGGAACTCCTCTAAATAATATTTTCAAATATCCTTTCCGAAACCTACATTTATTTTAATTTTATAAAACCTTTTCCATCTTCCTTAAAAATCCTCTTAAATAAAATACTTTAAGTTTCAAACTTAACTCTCAATCCTATTTCCCAATATCATGGCCAAAAATCACTCTTTTGCTTAATGATAAAATTTATTCATTTATATTTTTATCTTAGAAATCCTTAATTAAATTTCTTAACATTAAACCACTAAATTCAAAATTTATAAATTATTTTCATCTTTCCAACTAAAACTCTATTAAATAAAATACTTTAAATCTCCAAATTACTTCTTAGTCCTGATTTCACTATATTAGCCAAAAATCACTTTTTAATTAGTAATTAAAATATATTCATTTCCATTTTTATTTTGTAATCCCTTAATTAGCTTTCTTATCACTAATCCTCTAGGTTAACATTTAATAAAACATTTTGCATTGGATTACCCATTTGTGGGCATAGAGGCCATGAGCTTCATGGTCTTTGGAACCAAAAATTGTTTCCTCTCAATTATAATTTATAGCATATAATACAACATAAAGCATCAAAATCCTACTTAAACAAGTTCATGCATAATATCAAAGCAATAAAATTACATAAGCAAAATAAATACAAATCACACAAACACACACACATATGGTGAATAAATCCTCACATGGATTCATCACCATCATACAATTTCGTGTCCCTCACCAACATAATTGGTTGATGAGGTTAATCTCCCTCTTACCTTGGATGTAGCCTCCTAGCTCCTTGTAGGATCCTTTGTGTCAATCTTCCTCCACCAAGCAGTCTCTTGACATCCAAACAAACACATAAAAATTAACATTTAAAGCTTGATTAAGGCAACCATAGATCAAATATGGTCTTAGAAACTCAAGAATCAAATAAGAAATGAAAAACCATGAACTTTACCTTAGAACCCTAGAATTTGAATCTAAAAATCAAGCTTGAAGATGATCAAATTAGGCATTGATCACAACATGAAAGTTGCTTAGAATGAAGTTTAGGATTAAGTGGTGTAGTTGGTTTGAAATATGAGAGATTGGAAGGTGTTTTTAGGCACCAAGGCCATGGGCTAATGAGGAGAAAATGAGAGGAAGTGAGAGAAAATGATGTTTAGCTTTGAGAGAAAAGATGATAGCTTTTAGCATGTGATAGAAAAATGAAACTTAGCCACTTTAGAGACTAAGTGGCCATGAGGCTTCATGGAGAGAGAAAGAGATATTTTGTTTTGCTACAAGCCATTACAACCATTGGTTAAATCAAAGGTGGATATCCAAAACTTCTCCACTAAGTTTACACTCAACTCATCTCATCCATTGATTAGATCAAGGGTAGATATCCTAAGCTTCTTCACTAAGCTTGCCCTTACAACCGTTGATTAGATCAATGGTGGATATGCAAAGTTTCTCCTCCAAGCTTGTTTCCTATTAGTCCATCATAAAGATGTCATAGCCCCTTTCGTTGACTAATATCAAAATATTTTCCAAAATATATTTTCCAAAAGATATTTTTAGAAATTATTATCCAATGGATAATAGCTATTGCTAGTTATTGTCTAATGGATAATAATATTACACAATAAATAAAAGCATTACCCAATGGATAATAACATTATCCAATGGATAATAGAAACTCTTACAGAAAATTTTAGTCAACTGTTTCGGTTTCGGGTTTAGTAAGTTCCCTCGGCCCTGCATTGATAGTCTAAAACTTTTTAGTCCGTGAAAAATTTTTATTTTTCCGGGCTCGCCTCAAACACACATACAGCTCAAAATAATATTAAAATAATCAAAATAAATTAAAAATTCCCAAAAATTCTCAAAAATTCACAAATATTATAAAACTCATAAATATCAAGAAAAACAAAAAATCGGGGTGTTACAACTCTCACCCTCTAATATAAATTTCGTCCTCGAAATTTTTCTTACATTTTTAAAACAAATGTGGATATTACTCCTTCATTTGTCAGAATAACTTTTCTGCCGAGTCTGAGTTATCCGCATCTTTTCCTAAATCATCTTTACTTTCTCCATCGTTTGTTGTATAAGCTCAGGTCCTACTACGAAATTTCCCCTATCTTGATACCAACATAAAAGTTTTTTGCATCGTCGACGCCTCATAGGGTACCATCCCTATGCTTGAGTAGTAACTGTTATTGTAGGTGAATTTTATCAGAGATAAGAATTCATCCCAATCTCCTAATTATTCTAACACACAAACCCTTAACAAATCTTCTAGCAACTGAATTATACTCTCCGATTGGCCATCATAGTAGATACACTAAGCACTTTTCTACTCAAGGCATCCGCCACGACATTCGCCTTCTCGAAATGATATTGAAGTTAAAAATCGTAGTCTTTCAAGCATTCTAACTATCTCTGCCTCATATTCAACTCCTTCTGATCGAACAGGTACATCAGGCTCATGTGATCACTGTAGGCATTGTAGGTTGCTCCATAAAGAAAATGTCTCCAAATCTTCAACGTAAAAACGACTACTGCAAATTCAAAATCACGAGTATGATAATTCTTCTCATGCACTTTCAACTACCTTGAAGCATACGCCACAACCTTTCTATTTTGCATCAACACACAACCTAAACCCAAAAGTTGAACTTCCTTTAACCAGAATTCGCACTTGGACTGCTTAACGTATAACTTCTTCTCCTTCAGAATCTGAAGAACCACACTAAGATGTTCAGCATGTTCCTCCGGATTTTGAGAATAGATCAGAATGTCATCAATGAGGATAACGATAAATCTATCTAAATAGGGATGAAAGATCCTATTCATGTAATTCATGAATACTACAGGAGCATTCGTTACCCCGAACAACATTACTAAATGCTCGTAGTGCCCATAACGCGTCCTAAAAACTATCTTGGAATATCTTCTACTTTGAGGTGAATCTGATGATAACTAGAACACAAATTGATCTTGGAGAAAATAGCGGCTCCCTTCATTTGGTCTTCTAGTTCCTATGTTGTATCTCCCATCACATCGCTCCAGATTACCTTCACCAAGGCAATTTCTCTGAGTTGTTTCACTCGCCCATCATTAATCTTAACAGGAAATGTGTTATAGATTAAGTTCTCTTTTTAATCGTACTGTATCTGGTACTATGACATGGGTTGAATCAAGAATATATGTTCTCAATTGAAATATATGGAAGACACTATGAAGATTAGAAAGCAAAGTGATAAGAATATTCGGTAGATTACCGGACCTATCCAACAAAGAATTTGATATGGTCCAATAAATTTAGAAATGAACTTTCTGGATTCAAATCCAAAAATCTCAGTCTTAGGAAACACTAAAGTTTTATCGAAATAATATAACAGAATATGGTTAGAAATAACCAACCCATTCCTAAAATCATGTTTATTTGTGAATGAGGTAAACAAATCAAATTCACAGAAAAAGTTCTGATTTCTAATAATGATAGGACAATTTAAATAGGCTTGAGTAGTAATAACATGTTTAGCAATGGGAATAATAATATTCTAGTCAAAAAGAAATGAAAACACAGACAACCTAAATTGGTTCACACAAACATAGGCAACAAAAGAATGGGTTGCCCTTGAGTCAAATAGTACAATTTAAAGATTTACTTCCTATGGTACAATCTCACTTAATAAGATCTTCAGATTGGGAGGCTTCTGCTCCGCTCATCGAGTAAACTCTTCCTCTTGCTTAAGGTCTTGTTGCGTGTACGTTACTCAAGAAAAGTTCCATCTTCGGTTGTGTACAATCTCTAGAAAAGTGTCCGGGCTTCCCGCATACGAAACAGATAAATCCTTTGATCGTATACTCCTTTGTCAAGTGATCTTTTCTACACCTCATACATTTTGGTATAGATGTCACGGTCTGACTAAATCTACTACTACTAGTACTTCCTCCATTTGTTTGTTGTTGTTGCTGATTCCCTGGTGGCCGTAAGTACAATTTCCACTGGGATCGATTGACCTTATTTTTCCTTCTTTTTTGGAACCTAGTTGGTCCAAAGTTACGAAGTCTCGCATCTTGAGATTGATTCAACTCTAATAGATTTTGAGCCTCAGCTATCGCTTCCTACTACTGAGCAGCCCTTTGATTTTGTTGTACAATCATGTCAACCATCTTTTACATTGCTATTGCAGCTGCAGTCATATCATCATTGTCACATCTCGCATCCACTTTCATTCGTTTACCACGAGCCACATGCGTATGTCTACCACGAACCATCTTCTTTCTTCAATGTCGAACTAACCATAATACAACCAAAACTAAATGTAATCATTTCAAACAAGGTTGTCTCCTTTCGGAAACCAAACAATATATCTCTGTGTTCGGTGTTAGAGAAACACACAGCACAAACAAGACAACCCTACCCACAAACTCAAAAGACTCGAACTTGGGCTCTGATACCAACTAATGTAACACCCCCCGAAGGGGATCACATTTCAGACCAACTCCTTTTAATTATTTACCCAAGTTATAAAATATCTAATATTATAGTAATACGGTTTCAAAATTTCTTTTTCGTGGATAATATAAACTTACCAAATTGTAGAAACACCAAACATAAGAACTGAATAATATACTTTACATATAAACAGAGTTTAATACAACCATACGTACATTATACTTACATACCCAAAAACGTAAAACGTCTAACATAATCAACCAAGACTGGCCCAAATTCACAACATCTATAAAAAAGAGTCCTCCTCAGAAGACAAATTCCCTAGTCGGGAATGTCTCGACAGATAGAAATCCGAGCAAAAGATATCTCGGAGTCCTCCCTAGGAGTATAGTGAAGATCATTCCACAACTCCCTAATAGGTAAAACAAACTTTACGTATGCAATAGTAAAAGAAGAAGTAGTGACTCCATGGCGAGTCCTACTTACAGATAGAGCAATGTCACCACAATACTCTATATGCTCTGTGTCCCAATGGACACGCCAAGCATTAGTGCCTTCGAGGAATTGTAGTCTAAACAAACCTAGCCGATCCCTCCTTACCGCCATTGCAATCTTCATAGACGTAAGCATAAAATAGAAATAGGCAGAACAATACAATAAAGAGGTGAGATCCCCTACATCAATACCATCATGGCAGTAAAGAACAATAATGACAATAATGCCATTCATATACAATAATATCACAGAACAAACAAGTATAATCATGTTATCAATTAATAAATAATTCAACAATATATATATATAACAATAACATGAATACTAATCATACCACAAAATAAATATACTGACTATGCCACAACAATAAGTACACTGACTATGCACATGCATAATGTGTATACTAACCATCCTTATGCACAATGCACCCATTTCCTACTCCATGGAGCTAAACACAATTTCGGAGAGAATGATCCAGAAGATATGTCTGTAAATTGGCCGCCTCAAACCAAGTGCTATTTAACTAGCCACCTGTGGAATTACCGCACCCCGACACCCCTAAGATCCATTATAGACCTTCACTATGCAATTCGCACCCGCACAAGGTATAATTCAACTCTTAGGCATCAATAGCCTTAACAGACATTGTCTGACCAATAATGCATGACCAATGACTCTATGCATATTACAAGCCTTTACCGGCTATAACCATACGTTGATACATCCAGGTTCAACATATTAGTCAGACAGCATATTACTGTATTTCTCAATCGCATAGCATTTTTATTGCATTTTCACAATTGCGTAACACTTTTGTTACATTTTTAAATTGCGTAATAATTTTTCAACATTTTCTCAATCGCGTAGAGATTTTAAAAAGTTTTGTTAATCGCGTAACTAAAAATCATCATTTTTAAATCGCGTAGCAGTTTTCCTATGTATTTTCAATCACGTAAAACATTTTCTCAATATTCTAAACTTGAATTAAAACTTTTCTTATTTAGCATAAAAATTGGACTTAAATTCCAATATTTCCTCATTAAATCTCCTTTAAATAGTATTTCAAAATGTTTTCCACTAAACTTAAATCATTTAAATTAATTCAAGATACCTCCAAATCTTTGTTCTTTTCTCTTAATAAAAATTAATTAAATAAAATATTTTAAACTCCAAACTATCATTAAAAAAATTATTTCCTTGTTGGAACTCCTCTAAATAATATTTTCAAATATCCTTTCCAAAACCTACATTTATTTTAATTTAATAAAACCTTTTCCATCTTCCTTAAAAATCCTCTTAAATAAAATACTTTAAGTTTCAAACTTAACTCTCAATCCTATTTCCCAATATCATGGCTGAAAATCACTCTTTTGCTTGATGATAAAATTTATTCATTTCCATTCTTATCTTAGAAATCCTTAATTAAATTTCTTAACATTAAACCACTAAATTCACAATTTATAAATCATTTTCATCTTTCCAACTAAAACTCTATTAAATAAAATACTTCAAATCTCCAAATTACTTCTTAGTCATGATTTCACTATATTAGCCAAAAATCACTTTTTAATTAGTAATAAAAATATATTCATTTCTATTTTTATTTTGTAATCCCTTAATTAGATTTCTTCTCACTAATCCTCTAGGTTAACATTTAATAAAACATTTTACATTAGATTACCTATTTGTGGGCATAGAGGCCGTGAGCCTCATGGTCTTTGGAACCAAAAATTGTTTCCTCTTAATTATAATTTATAGCATGCAATACAACATAAATCATCAAAATCCTACTTAAACAAGTTCATGCATAATATCAAAGTAATAAAATCACATAAGCAAAATAATACAAATCACACAAACGCACACACATATGGTGAATAAATCCTCACATGGATTCATCACCATCATACAATTTTGTGTCCCTCACCACCATAATTGGTTGATGATGTTAATCTCCCTCTTACCTTGGATGTAGCCTCCTAGCTCCTTGTAGGATCCTTTGTGTCAATCTTCCTCCACCAAGCAGTCTCTTGACATCCAAACAAACACACAAAAATTAACATTTAAAGCTTGATTAAGGTAACCATAGATCAAATATGGTCTTAGAATCTCAAGAATCAAATATGAAATGAAAAACTATTAAAGAACCCTAAAACTTGAATCTAAAAATCAAGCTTGAAGATGATGAAATTAGGCCTTGATCACAACTTGAAAGTTGCTTAGAATGAAGTTTAGGACTAAGTGGTGTAGTTGGTTTGAATTACGAGAGATTGAAAGGTGTTTTTAGGCACCAAGGTTGTGGGCTAGTGGAGAGAAAATAAGAGGAAGTGAGAGAAAATGATGTTTAGCTTTGAGAGAAAAGATGATAGTTTTAAAATGTGATAGGAAAATGAAACTTAGCCACTTTAGAGACTAAGTGGCCGTGAGGCTTCATGGAGAGAGAAAGAGATATTTTGTTTTGCTACAAGCCATTACAACCATTGGTTAAATCAAAGGTGGATATCCACAACTTCTCTACTAAGTTTACACTCAACTCATCTCATCCATTGATTAGATCAAGGGTAGATATCCTAAGCTTCTTCACTAAGCTTGCCCTCACAACTATCAATTAGATCAATGGTGGATATGCAAAGCTTCTCCTCCAAGCTTGTTTCCTATTGGTCCATCATAAAGATGTCATAGCTCCTTTCGTTGACTAATCTCAAGATATTTTCTAAAAGATATTTTCATAAATTATTACCCATTGGATAATAGCTATTACTAGTTATTGTCCAATGGATAATAATATTACACAATAAATAAAAGCATTACCCATTGGATAATAACCTTATTCAATAGATAATAGAAAACTCAGATACAGAAAAATTTAGTCAACTGTTCCCGGTTTTGGGTTTAGTAAGTTCCCTCGGCCCCGCATTGACAGTCCAAAACTTTTCGGTTTGTGAAAAGTTTTTATTTTTTCGGGCCCGCCTCAAACACACATACAACTCAAAATAATATTAAAATAATCAAAATAAATTAAAAATTTCTAAAAATTCATAAAAATTCATAAAATATTATAAAACTCATAAATATCAAGAAAAATAAAAAATCGAGGTGTTATAAGATAACCACTAATGTGGTACAATAACTCCCAATCTGCTATGAACACTTATATTTCTCCAAATCCAATTTTCTAACTTCCAACAAGTTTGAAATAAATCCTAAGATTCATTAAAAATCTTGTTTCACCATTATCTCATATTTCCATATTTGCTGGAAGTCAATCTGGCATTAAAACACACAACCAGTATGTTTAAAAATTTTAAAATAACTTCGATTATTCTCAAACTTTAACTACAACATACTTAAATCATTTGTGACTAAAACAAATTATCCATATATGTTTCCCTTAACTTAGCCTTTAAAGCAATTATATGAGACATTTTAAGCCATTTTCGGCACTTTGTATTGCAGCAAAGTGCCTAAACTAACTCAGTTTGTTACAAAACTACACAGACATATTAAGCAAGTCATATGCTACCTTTGTACATATATATAAGTCTAACATGTTATTGATGGTGTTACATCCTCCACCATGAACCAGATCCGTAACTCAGCAGCTGCACGAGCTAAGTCATGTCTTCCATAATCTAGACCATCCACACGCAGCACCTCCACCCATGCACAGCCGCGCTACCAGTAGTGCCACCCACAGTCACAAATTCATGCACAACGAGCCACCGTGCTCACCAAAACAACACTTAGAACTACGCACTGTCTACCCACACTGTAGCCGCAACCTCTCCCTCACCCACCAAACCCCCACCCGCACCATCATGCGCACCACCATGCGCATCCCTCTCCCACTGTCACCCTATCATTCTCCATCACCCGCCAAACCCCCACCCAAGCACCACCCAAGGACCACCGTGCGCACCGTCGTGCGGGTCTCTCTCCCTTGCGCCTCCCTCTCCCACCGTCTCATTCTCTCTCTATCCACGAGGTTCCCTTTTATCCCCCATTTTCTAATTTCTTTTATTTTGCTTTTATTTATTTACATTTTTTACATTTTTTTCCATTATGATCTTTTTGTGTTTTTTGATACTATTTGGTGTTCTTTAATTATTTGTTTGCTACTTGGCTTCATTTTGAATTATTTTGACTACTACTTGCTTTGAGCACTTTCTGGAAGTCCCTCTTTATGTATTTGGATGTCTTTGTTATGTGGATTGTTGCTTCCTTGCCTATCCGTTATTTTGCATGCCCCTATTCATCATGCTTGTTGTTTGCTCTAAATAGGTTACTAGCTTGTGACTTTCTGATACTCATGGTTGGTCTTTGTATCATATACTTGTACTTAGCCAATGC
Source organism: Ormosia semicastrata (assembly GCA_029884595.1). Taxonomy (NCBI): domain Eukaryota; kingdom Viridiplantae; phylum Streptophyta; class Magnoliopsida; order Fabales; family Fabaceae; genus Ormosia; species Ormosia semicastrata. The sequence goes on along the minus strand of JAQQTO010000047.1, from coordinate 33,803,851 downwards.
TTACGTTTGTGCATGCTGGCATTTTATGCCTTGACTATCTTACATAGTTTTGGTTACGGCTTACTTAGGGCTATATTTTTGGTTGTTTGCTTTTGGTGCTTGCTTGCTCTATTTATAGATTGGGTTTGATGTCCTTGTTTGACACTTGCCTTCCTCATTTTTAGGTACCATGGCCCCAAAGCGTCAGTGGACCGGCAGAAGAGCCATCCCATCTCACTCTGCAGCAGAAGTTGATCACCTCTTGCAGTTTGACTTTCTAGTGCATCAGCAGAAATGCGAGTTATTTCGCACATACATAATCACTGCTAAAAAATTCCTAGAGTTGGAGACGATGGCGTAGTTTGGCATCCTGGAGACCATCCAAGCTCCCTTGGCTCGAGCTGTGTAGGAATTATTTGCATCCATCCCCTATGACACTTATCTGGAGCCAATACTTGAGTTCCTTTCTATACTTACAATGTCATGTGAAGCCTAGACTATTGACCAGCCGGACACCATCAAGTTCTGACTCAACCGGCGTCACTTCTCCATGTCGCTGAATGAGTTCAATGTAGCTATAAGTTTCGAGAGCTCTGCATTAATCCAGTCCCCAGAATATCAGAACACCTTCCTGGACTATCCTTCCTTATTCATTGATTCCATCTTCTGGGGTGAGATTGCCCAATGCCACAACCACTACAACCCCAGCTCAACAAAATCTTCCTACATCTGTGACCCCTCCTTGAGATGGATCTACTGGTTCATCGCCCATAGCATCTCGGGGCAGCAGTGTAGCATTGAGGTTGTCACTAAATCTGACTTCTTCTATCTTTGGTGTTTATTGCATGGCCACCATTGTAACCTGGCTACATGTTCCTTCAGCACGTTTGCAAGCTCGATAAGGCCAAAGGTGGGACTAAATAGAGGTACATCCTAGTGGACTCCTATGTCTCCAACCTTTCTCAGAATCTTGATGCCCTTCATCCTAATGCTTATCTCGCTAAGTAGATAGAGCCGATTGATCGGGATATGCTGCTCTGCCTGGGCCTTGCTTATGAGATTACTCTAGGGCACTGGGCACTTCATGATGGGGCTATCCCGGCCCCACCTTCCCCACTGCTAGAGGATCACGCTGATGCTACTGCTGAGGCTGGTGTGCCATCACTGCCCCCGCATGTACTGACTGATCTGAGTGTCCAGTTAGCCTGACTGGAGGCTGATCAGGCTAGCTTCTGACAGCGTGTGCTGATCGACCTGAGTTACATGGTGGCCGATCAGGCAAGCTTTCGCCAACATGTCACTGCTCAGTTAGACCAAATGTTTGAGCTTATGGCTACACGCCCCCTCAAGGCTCTACCTCCCCCACCACCTACGTGACTTTTCCTTACATGATGTCCATTGTATATTAATTTTTCAAGAAGTTCCATTATCCTTTGTTTTATTTTATTTAACTGCCATTCTTGTATTTTTTTTGTTTATTATTTTTCTATTATTTTTATTTTTTTGCCACATTAAGGATAATGTTCGTCTTAAGTGAGGAGCGTACACCTAAATTTTTGTGCACTTAACTGTTAATTTTACTTACATTGAATCGATGAACACTTGAGCATTGCTAGTAATCAAGCAGGAATTGTGTGTTAATTTCTTGAATTAATATTAAATTGATAGAGATATGTTTAAGAAGGGAATCCATTGCTCATGAGCTGATTTTGTGCGAAGTAATTTTTTTAATTAAGTAAAGAGAAATTTATCATCTTAGTTGAAAATTAGTCATATCCGCTTGTATTTGTTCTCTCTATTAACTTAGCTGAAAATTGAGTTTTGAACTTTAATGATTGGATTTTTCATAAACAAAATCCTATTTTTCTTCTGGACTGAGATTTCTCTTTATTAATATGCGCTAGAACTTGCTTTGATATCTTGTTGAGACTTTAATGATTCACATACATATTTGAACATGATTAAGGCAATTAGGTTTAATTTTTTCTTGACTTCTAGAGTTACATTGGGGAAATAATCCCTTAGTTGCCTCACTTAAGCCTAAAATTGATTTCTTTGGATACCTAATTGAATAATCAGGTTGGATTCGTTGATTATTATTATTTAGAATAAAGAAGCAACTGATGTGTTAATTGAAAGGTCACTAAGGGTTGCTTTTGTCTTCAAGGGTTGATTAAAAAAATAGAGAAGGAAGAAGAACGAAAAGGATTTTTGGTAAAGAATAATGGGAATATTAGGTTGAAAGTGAGAATCTGTTATACCCTTGTGCATTATGTTCTATTTATCATCTTATCAACATGATTCTATTTTGTATCAATTATTCTAAAAACATTCTTTACCCTTATTTATCTTTTTCCTACCTTTCATTAATCCCCTTGGCCCTGTTACAACCAAAGGAAGCCTTTTCGATTCTTGTGTTGTATGTGAACTTGGAAGTGGAGATGAGATTGACAATCAAGCCTTTGGTAGTGCATTTATTTGGAGAAACTAGAGTGACTTCCATATCTTTAAACACTTGAGCAATGAAAAGATGAGTGACCTCAATTAGTTAGTAAGGAGAAAAGATGCAAGCTTGACCCAAGCCTTTAATTGTATTAAATGCTAAATGATCTTACTAGATTGAATTTGATTGTCAAACTTGATTGAATTCTTAATTTGTGAAATTTTCCTTGATTCATGTTTTCTGGATGCTGAGTTTAACCTTGTTTTTTATGCCTATTCTTTGCTTGAGGAAAAACAAAGCTCAAGTGTGGGGGGTTGATAAGTCTATATTTTGTAGTCTCAAACCAGATTAATTATGGTGATTTACTTGTATTTATTGATGAATTTTAGATAGATCCTTATCATTGTCTTCAAATTTTACAGATTGAAAGAGGTTTATCATATTTAGAGTGAAAGCAAGCGAAAACACCGAGTTTTCAGAGCAAAAGAATATCATATTGGCTTAGACAGCACCCTGTGTCAACTCAAAAGCGATTCCTGAGTTAGATATGATCCTGTCTAACTTAATGAATGTTTCTGACTTGGAGACATGCCCGTGTCTCCCTGACACTGAATTTATGAGCTTTCCTGGTCACACAGCCATGTCGAGCCTAGACACGGCCGTGTGAAGCCTTATGTGCATGAAAACTTATAGTTTTGCCCCTGACTAATATAAATAGCAGCTAACTGCTAAACCAAAGAGGACTTTTGGAGAAAAATCAAACCAAAGGACTGCCATGAATCTCTGGAAAATGACCATGAAGAGAGGACACAATTCTTGAAGGCTTGAAGATCACAATCTCCAATAAAGGGGTTTTGATTTCTCTTCCCCCTACTTTTTCCCTTTTCTTTAGGCTTTTCCTTCCATGGATTTGGGATTGTTATTGAACATGGATAGCTAATCCCATAAGCTAGGGCTATGGGGAATCTTGTTTTTCTAATTAATTGGTTTTGAATTTGAATTTGATTAAGGTAATTTCTTTAGGTTTATTGTATTGCTTGAATTCTTGTTAAGACTTGATCAATTTTGACATGCTTTAATTCATTATTTGAATGGTGGCCATCCATAATCAATGAGTGGACTCATAATAAATTTAGGATTAGGTTACTGAATGATCAAACATCAATTTATTCTACCAATTGAATTGACAATTATGTTAGGTCATCTCTTGAATTAGAGCTTAATGCATTCGTAATTAATTAAACTAATTGATCAAATTAGTGACTAATTGGAAATAGAATATTATTTATCCATGACCATTGGGACTCCATAGCAATTAAGAGAATTTAGCAAGAGAATTACCTTGCATCATAAATGAGTGAAAATCTGATTAATTAGATTCAAGTGAACCTTGTGCCCTAGTTTCCCTCTAAGTGATTTATCTCTACATTGATTAATCTTCCATCATTCTTCTTTATTTGTTGTTTGATTTTATTTTGAGTTTCTCTTTACACCAACAATTGTTTAAATAGCTAATGGTTTAGCGAATCTAGTAATTACCTCTTATTCCTCTTAGGATCGACAACTAGGACTCAAGTCCTATATTACTATACAATAGAGTGCACCTGTTCTCAGTGTATTTTATGCATATCCAAAATCCTGGAGGAGGTATACCAATTGGATCTTTTTGATCTTCCAAAGCCAAGAACCTTGAGACCCCAAGGTTAGGTGGACAAGTCCAAGCGTTGCATATAACATCCTCCCCAACAGAATAGTCTTAAGAATTAATATAGAAGCTTAATAACAATTATGATAATTATTTGTGGATTTTGGGATTATTCTGAGCTGGTTTATGTATGATGTTATAACCCTGAAAATAGAAAATAGCTCATATTAGCTCAGAATTTAGTACAAATTACTTAGATGATGAAATTAAATGAGAAAATTTTATTTATGGATTACAAATAATTAGGGTAAGTTGTGATGAGTTTTTAATAATTATCTGAGTAATTTTGATATTTTTAATAACACAAAATATGTGTTTCACAATTTGAAATAAAAAGGAAAGTAGCTTAGAAGATAATGAGATTTTGAGAAGATGTTAAGTAAAGGATGAAAGTTATTTTGGAAATGGTTGCGGGATAAATTGGATACCTGTAAGCCTATTAGTTTATCCCCTTAAATATGATTTAACTCAAGAATGAGTAATAGAGTTTCGTAGCTATTAAGAATGTATATGGATAATTGTCAAATGATGAGTTTTGGGATTAAAGGAAATCCTAAAATTTCCTATGATATTTATGGAAGTTAGAAAATCAAGCTATGGAGGATTAAAATATTCTCAAGAGATACAAAAGTTTTACGTGAATTTCTAACCTTATCTCTCCCACTCCACCGCCTCTTCTTCGGTCAAAAAGAAGAAAGAAAAGATAAGAAAAAAAGGAGAGAGAACCCAAAAAAACAGAGAAGAGAGAAAAGAGAAAAGGAGAGAAAAAAGAGGAAGAAAGGCAAAGGCTAAGGGAGAAGAAATCAAGAAAGAACAAAGAAAAGGAAAGAGAAACAAGGAAAGACTAAGAAAGAAAGAGCTTTGCAAAGGAGAGAGGTAGGGGTGTTTTTATTACTTCATCTATTCCCTTCTTATTTCTAAAGGAGTTTTGAGTTAAGACTTGATTGAGGATTTTTGATTGATGAAGTAAGTGTGTTTGGATGCATACCTTTGAAGACTTGTTTTGATGATAACAAACGCGAAGTATAAATGAAGATGATAAATAGACCAAGTCCAAGTTTATATTTGATTAGCATTAGGACTTAGGATCTATTGTACGGAGCTCACATTGATATCTCTTTGTTTTTGAAAGAAAAGAAAAAAACTTGGTTTTAAACTCAGTATCTTTGAAAACATCTTTTTCAAAACCCTTTTTGAACTGAGTTATTCGAATAAAGCTTTGCTTATTCGAATAAACATCCTCACGTGGTTTGTTTTCTAAAAGGTGTTATTCGAATAACTACCCTGTTATTCGAATAACCAAGGCTTTCCGGACAACTGTTTTGTAAGTGGCTATTCGAATAAACCTTCCTTATTCGAATAAATGAGGTTTTTCGAACTATGCTTTAAGTGAGTTATTCGAATAACTCATACGTTATTCGAATAAATCCTTTCTATCCGAACTTCTTTAAATATGTTATTCGAATAGATAAGCTATCATTCGAATAAACGTTCATTTTCACAACTCGGTTTTAACAGAGTTATTCGAATAACGGGTTGGTTATTCGAATAACCCATTTCAGATGAGTTTTTCAGAAACAGTGTTATTCGAATAAGTGTTTGCTTTATTTGAATAAACACGGAACTTGTGCTTACGTAAATGGAAACAGACAAGATTTTTAATCTGTGTTAATTGCTATTAATTATACCCAACGGCTAATTCATCTGGTTTTCCCTATAAATAGCAAGTCTGGGTCACGTTTTTCAGTGCCCATAATTCTGAACTATTTTCTGATTACTCTATTTTTGTGAAAACTATTTTCTACGCTCTTCTTGTTTAGAAACTTTGAGATATTTCTGTGAGAGCTCTATTAGCACTTCAATTTGTACTACTTACTCTGAGTGAGAGTTTCTCTTCATCTCTATTTTCTGATATTCTGTATCGAGGGTGAGGTATCCCTCAAGGTTTGTATAAGGGTGAGGTATCCCTGCGGGCTGAGACTTTAGCACAAGGGTAGAGTGTTCCTGTGTGTGAAAAGTGCTCTATTTTGTAACGGTAGCAAGCACCTATTGAAGCTTATATACTTAGTGAAAAATCTCGGCTTTCGAGGACTGGACGTAGACCACAAGTGGGTTAGTGGTCGAACCAGGATAAATACTGTGCCTGCTTCTCTTTTCCCTAATCTCTTTATTTTATGCAATTTAATTTACTGCACATTTATTTTTCGTTGTTCTTTATTGTTTCCTTTCTTCTTCTCATTCTTTCTGTGCATTTATTTATTAAGCTTTTGATATTCATATTAATTAAAAAGAGGTTTTGTGAAAAAGTTTTATACTCAATTCACCCCCCTCTTGAGTACTGGAAGCCACTTGGTAACAAGTGGTATCAGAGCTAGACTCTTGTATAAAGAGCTTAGCAGCTTCAAGAGTATATGGCTTCTTCAAATGGTTTTTCAGAAGGATCTTCCATAAACCGACCACCCTTTTTCAATGGGGATGGTTACGCATATTGGAAGGAAAGAATGAAAATCTTCATCGAAGCTATTGATCTAGATGTTTGGGATGCTGTCGAAAACGGCGCTTTTATACCCACACATGAGGTCGATGGTGTAAGGACCGAAACACCACGAAATAAATGGTCTGATGAAGACAAAAGAAAAGTTCAATTTAATTTAAAAGCCAAAAATATTATTACTACTGCTTTGGGATATGATGAATTTTTTAGAATTTCAAATTGTAAAACTGCTAAAGAAATGTGGGATACTTTGCAAGTTACCCATGAGGGTACTAGTGAAGTTAAGAGATCGAGAATAAATTCTCTAACTCGTGAATATGAATTATTCAGAATGAACCAAGGAGAAAGCATTCAGGAAATGCAAAAGAGGTTCACCCACATAGTTAATCATCTTGCATCTTTAGGCAAAAGCTTTTCTAATGAAGATTTGATTAACAAAGTTTTGAGATGTCTTAGCAGGATTTGGCAACCCAAAGTGACAGCAATATCCAAATCAAGGGATTTGTCTACAATGACTTTAGCTACCCTCTTTGAAAAACTTCATGAGCATGAGTTGGAGTTGAGCAGATTAAGCCAAAGCGAAGAGAATGATAAAAAGAAAAAGGGGATAGCGCTCAAAGCCACTTCATCAACATTCGACAATGATGATGAAGAAAATGAAGAAAGTTCAGAAAACATAGAGGTAAGTGAAGAAAATCTGAGTTTGTTGGTTAAAAGGTTTGGTAAATTTCTCAGGAAAAAGGGAACACAAAGAAGACCTCCCTTCCCTCCGAAAAGGACTCACTTCAAAGGCGAAGGAACTTCATCGACCCCAACTTGCTATAAATGTGGCAAACCTGGTCACATGAAAATGGAGTGTCTTGTTTACCAAAAGAAGAAGAAGAAATTTGAAAAGAAACCCTTCAAGGAAAGGAAAGGAAGAAAAGCCTATATAGCGTGGGATGAAAACGACATAGACTCAACTGACAGCTTAGATAGCGAAGAGGCTCAACTGTGTCTCATGGCAAAAGGAGATGAAGAAGAAAGCAAAAACGAGGTAAGTTCTAATACTACTTTATTGTCCTCTTACGATGAGTTACAAGATGCTTTTGAAGAACTACATGAAGAATCCTTGAAACTCACAAAAATTATTTCTTCATCTAAGAAAACAATTTCTTCTTTAGAAAATCAAATTCTTGTTTTAAATAAAGAAATAGAAGAATTGGAAATTGAAAACGAAACTTTAGGAATCATTGATGCATGCACAAATCATTCTTCACATGCTTCTACTTCTCTATCTTGTTCTTCATGTCATATACTTGAAAAAGAAAATGAAGATCTAAAGAACACTCTTTCTAAATTCACCTTTGGAAGGATAACTTAAATATTTTATTAGGAAAACAAAGAGTGGTCTTTCAAAAAGCCGGAATAGGTTATAACCCGAAAAATTAACAAAAACTCTATAAAAATTTCTTTGTGCATTCTAATGTTTCAAGTAGTCCTTTTATTAAATGTTTTTACTGTGGAAGAAAAGGACATAGTGCTTCAACATGTAAGGCAAGGAAAAATATAAATACAAAAGTTGGAATAAAAATGGTTTGGGTTCCCAAGGGTATTATACCCAAAACTGACACACAAGGACCCAAGAAAGTTTGGGTACCAAAAGTTAAAAACTAAACTTGTGTTGTATGTGTGCTTGAAAGCCAGGAGTTCAAATTGGTATCTTGATAGTGGCTGCTCCAAGCACATGACCGGGGACGACTCAAAATTCACCATGCTTATTCCCAAGAATCATGGACACGTCACTTATGGCGATAACAACAAGGGTAAAATTCTTGGAATCGACAAAGTCGGTAAGAACCCCAACTCCTCTATTGAAAATGTGCTGCTTGTTGAGGGTTTGAAACATAACTTGCTTAGTATTAGCCAATTATGTGATAAGGAAAATAAAGTTATATTTGATTCAAACTATTGCATAATTGAAGATAAAAATTACAAGCATGTTAAATTCATTGGTCATAGAGTAAACAACATCTATATGATTAGTCTTGATGATATATCTTCAAATGATGCGAAATGCCTTTTAAGTAAGAATGATGATTCATGGCTATGGCATAGGAGAATTGCACATATTCACATAGATCACTTAAAGAAGTTGGTCTCTAAAGAGCTAGTAATTGGACTACCCAAGCTTAATTTTATAAAAGATAAATTATGTGATGCATGTCAAAAGGGTAAACAAATAAAGGTCTCTTTTAAAACAAAAAATATAGTTTCAACTTCTAGACCTTTACAAGTTTTACACATGGATCTGTTTGGACCTTCTAGAACTATGAGCTTTGGTGGGAATTACTATGCTTTAGTGATTGTGGATGATTTTTCTAGGTTTACATGGACTTTATTTCTTGCAAATAAAAATGATGCATTTCTAGCTTTTAAAAGACTTGCCAAAGTTATTCAAAATGAAAAAGGTTTTCAAATCTCTTCTATAAGAAGTGATCACGGTGGCAAATTTGAAAACAATGTTTTTGAAAATTACTGTGATGAACATGGCATTAATCATAATTTCTCTGCCCCTAGAACTCCACAACAAAACGGAGTTGTAGAAAGGAAAAACCGTTCTTTAGAAGAAATGGAGAGAACTATGCTTAATGAGGCTGCTCATCCTAAATACTTTTGGGCAGATGCTGTAAGTACAGCTTGTTATGTAATGAACCGGGCTCTTATAAGGCATATTTTAAAGAAAACCCCATATGAATTGTATAAAGGAAGAAAGCCAAATGTCTCACACTTTCATGTTTTTGGTTGCAAATGTTTTGTTTTAAACAATGAAAAAGATAATTTAGGCAAGTTTGATGCTAAGTCTGATGAAGGTATATTTCTTGGCTATTCAAATCATAGTAAAGCTTTTCGCATTTACAATAAAAGAACTATGACTATTGAAGAATCTATACATGTTGCATTTGATGAAACTGACCTAAGTGGATCGAGAAAGGATCTTGTTGTTGATGATGTTGCAGAAATCTTGGCGGAAACACATTTAGACATTAAAGAAAAGGAAATCAAGGAGAAATAGGATGAAAAAAGACAAGAAGATTCGCAAGCTTTGGAACTTCCCAAAGAATGGCGAACTTCAAAATATCACTCCCTTGATCAAATTATCGGTGATGTATCTAAAGGTGTAAGTACTCGTAACTCCCTTAGAAATACTTGTAATCACTTAGCTTTTGTTTCTCAAATTGAACCTAAGGATTTAATTGAAGCTTTTGATGATGAACATTGGATCTTAGCTATGCATGAGGAATTAAATCAGTTTGAAAGAAATCAAGTTTGGGAATTAGTTGCTAGACCTAATAATCACCCTATAATTGGAACTAAATGGGTTTTTAGAAACAAACTTGATGAAAATGGGTTAATAACTAGAAACAAAGCTAGATTAGTTACCAAAGGGTATAATCAAGAAGAAGGAATAGATTATGAAGAAACCTATGCACCTGTAGCTAGATTAAAAGCTATTAGAATGTTACTTGCTTATGCTTGCATCATGGATTTCAAATTATATCAAATGGATGTCAAGAGTGCTTTTCTGAATGGTTTTATTCAAGAGGAGGTATATGTTGAATGTAACATCCCAAAAATTCTTTATTTCATTATAAACGATCATTTTATAATATTTATGATTTTTAGGAATTTTTGTGGATTTTTCTAGAAACGATGAATATTTTAATATATTTTTCATTTTGCGTGTACACTGAGCGGAGCCGAGGAAACTAGAATATTTTCTCTGAGGCTGGTAAACTTTGAACTGTCAACGTGTCAACGGGGGATCTTACTAAACCCGAGGTCGGGCACAGTTTGCGAGATTTGTATTTCTCAACGTTTTATCTGTTAAATAAAATTGCGGTATCATAAAATTATCTGATAAATAATAAAATATTATTTTCATCAATTGTAAATTTTATTCACTGAGAAAATAATTTCACAGTAAAATTAATCATCTGTCAGATGTATTTAATTTGGAGACAAGCTTACTATGTACTTTATCGAGGAGCGCGCGAAGCTTCTCAAGGAAGCTTCCTCTAACCATTATTTTTATCATTTCTCTCTCCTCCCAATTTGTGCAGCACGTTTGAATTAAAGGGGTCTAATTCATTTTCTTTTTCTCACATTTCCCCTTCTCCCTGTATGTTGGGAATTGCGGATCAAAATATCTCGCAGCGAAATAATAGGATTCCCACACAGGATCCATGCGAAAAGTCCATAATCCGAGTTTTTTAATATTTACCTCTTGAAGCGTGAAGACCACAAGCGAGGTGAATCACCAACACCGTAATAGCGACGATGTTTCTGCGGTATCTAGCAACACATCACTGCTACCCAAGTAATGAGAATGTCAGTGATTTGACATAACCTATCCGTGATCAATGTTTCCGTGTAGTTTAGTCCCTTTGTCAAGATATCTAGATTGAACACAAGGCATGGAATGCGTCACCCTTGTATAGTCCAATCATTCGTTTCCTGATACTCGAGTAGACTTTGTAACAATAAATGAGATCAATATCTCATATTGACTCATTTGAGCATGGCCATGCATTTCGCAGTCTCACTCAATCAGGGGGCCCGAAGATATCGCTCCTGTTATGTAGGAGTGACAAATTCCATCTAGGTCACTCACATCCCTCTGCATGATTTGCGGTATGTCCAATAACCAACTTTATAATCACCTTGTTACGGATGACGTTTGATGGCATTAAAACACACAACTCCTCATGTAGGAATCGTAGTGATTTCGGGTCAAAGGACCACAAACACCATTATCACTATGAGAATCGCTTATGACACTCACGTAACGATCCATGTAGCGTTCTCATGGTGGGTCGACCAAGACATCATTACTCTAATATGTACCAATGTGAAGACTTGATATCTCATATCCATGACCCGTGAGATGCGGTCATCAGTCTCTACACATACTAGTCTCAATGTATTATTGTTGTCCTAATTAACAATAATACTTGACTAGGGACATTTAAGAATAGTATTGTAACCAAAAGGATCTCACGATCAAGTCATCCACTTGATGTCCTATGGCATCAAACTTACTATTCTAAGGACTTTATTATGTTTATCAAAAAGAACACAATAAATGAAATGCCTCATATATAAAATAGCATAATAGAATATATGTAAATACAGAAAATGTATTAGCCTCTAGGGCATACACCAACACTGTACGCAGCTCACTATTCACTCATCTTTCTCTCTTCTCTTTCACCCCACAGCAGCAACACCGTCCACCCACACCTCCATTTTGTTCTTCAAACCGTCACAATCTTAGCACCATTTCGTGTTTGGAGGACCACCATCATTGAGGAAATCATCTTCAAAGTTCTGCCATTTTCTCCATCTCCATTCTCTTACGTCTTTGAAGCTTAAAGGTTGGAGCTTTAAGGTAAAGCTCTTAGCTTTTTCTCCCTCTCTTCTCTTTTTCGTAACCCACTGTCATTTTGATGACAATGGGTATCCATTTCAATATTAGGATTCTGATTCTTGCAAGTTTAAATGTGTAAGGATTTCCTAGAAGCTGAAAATCAAATCCTGACCAAAAAGGAGCCACCTTTCTTTGTGCTTCTCCAAGGTAAGAGGAATACACTCCTCCTCAACCTCTTTTAGCATTTAGGGACGTTGTTTGTGATTGGTGCTGAGAGCCATCTTTGTTTACATGTTGTTGGTGATGTGTATATGCTATTTGATTGTTTGTGTGTTTTGATATATATCTGGATGTATTGGAACGAGTAATATGGAAGGGAATGACTACAGATTGGTTCTCGGATGGTCACGGTGTTGAGCCTAGAAATTTGGAAATTTCATGCGAAAACTAGTAACAGTATGAACTCCTGGCCAAACTCGTCGATTTTGATGTCTTGATCACTTAGTAAAGTTAAAATCCGTCGAGTATGAACTCCTGGCCAAACCCATCGAATTTGATGTCTTGATCACTTAGTAAAGCTAAAATCCGTTGAGTATGAACTCCTGGCCAAACTCGTCGAATTTGATGTCTTGATCACTTAGTAAAGTTAAAATCCATCGAGTATGAACTCCTGGCCAAACCCGTCGAATTTGATGTCTTGATCACTTAGTAAAGTTAAAATCCGTCGAGTATGAACCCCTGGCCATGCCCGTCGAATTTGATTCCTGGTCATTTAGTGCAATATCAAAATTCGTCGAGTATGAACTCTTGACCACTTAGGAGAGAAACTCCTTCAATGCAAAATTCGTCAAATTGGAATGACCACATCCGTCGAGTGACATATTCGTCGAGTTAGAATGCCAATACCCATCGAGAGACATACCCGTCGAGTAGATTGCCTGTCCATTTAATAGAAGCTTCCCAAAGTTAATATTCGTCGAGTAGAATGTCAAGATCCGTCGAATTAGAGTTTCTGACTATAGTGTTTTTTGTCGGTTCGACACTTAGGAGATTTCTCCAACGTCGACACCCACATCCGTCGAAATAGGACTTCTGCTGACCTTCTGGAAAAAAAATTCGACAGTTTTGATCTCTGTTCGACCGAAACTCCATTCGACAGAAATTGATTTTTAGCCAATCTTGTAATAAAATGTTCCCCCATCTTTCATCCTCCTGCCATGTCATTTTTCATCGAATGGCAGCCTCAATCCTTCACTAAATACATTGTCTCCGTCGAATTCACAACTATGGTTTATCACCCAATACCTAGCAATTAAATCTGTGACGTTGTTGGTGATTTTGGCCATGTATCTTCCTGGATTCAAAACCCTTGGATTAATAAAAGCACATAAATCATAAATGATTGGATGACTAGAGATTAAGTAGGGATTCATAAACAGGGAAGAACATGAGTATGAGTGAGCTTTTGAGGCACATAATGAATTTAATGGTTGACTTCTATCATGACTATGAATGGAAATTGTGGATATCCTTAAAATGTACTATTGGCTTATTGTGGACCCGTGAAAGGGGATCAGATCTTGTTGATAAATGATATGACATGCATTTGAAGCATGATGGACCTAGTTGGTCATGAAGAGTATGATTGTATCATGCATTGAACAAAAAGAAAGAGATTGTCCGTTGGACTTGGTTAAGGCCGGTAGCCTAGGAGTTGAACTTACACCTTTGTGCGGGTGCGAATAGACAAGTATAGGTTACTTGTTGACCTTGGGGGTGTTAGGGTGCGGGTACCTCACAATGGGCAGCTAGTAGCTCTCTGTCCGTGGGGCAGACCGATGCAAACACACTGACGATCCAGACCGAGACGCTGTCCTATGTCAAGATCTGTGTAGAATGTCTTGTAAAATGCCATGATGTACATAATGATAATTTGAGAATTTTAGCACTTGAGGGCCTGGGCAGCCAAGAATACAGACATACCTCCTGATCGTTCTCTCCGACTATTTTGTGTCTAGCTCCATGGAGTAGGATTTTGGTTATTGAGGGCACGTGTGCATAGTGAGTCCATGAATCATTTGGCATACATTGTTATTATAATTGGAACTGTTGTACTTCTGATATATCTATATGTATACGACTGCCTGGAACTGTTTGGTTGATCATAATTGCTATTAAATGTTTATTACCATTATTGCTGTCATAAATGCTATGTGGGCGCTTTGCGCCGTTTGGTTTCTCGATGCTATGATTGGTAATGATGGTAGGATGTCTTATATCTTCTCTGTCTCTCCACTTCTGTTTGTCCGTATACTGCGTTCCAAAGAAGATAACTGCAAGGAACCGGAAGCCCCTGACTTCCCTGGTTTTTGGCCTCATCTCGACTGAGCGACTGCAGAAGAATATGGAGCCACGCACGCAAAGATTTTTGGGAGATATGCGCCTGACTTTCTTGGGAGGGCTAGAGTGCTGGTACATTAACTATGGTTCTGAGCGTTGCGTCTATACAGGGGATGTATCGTTATCTCTAGCCTGGAGACGTCACGAGCCGCCTGTCTTCACCTGCTGTATTAGTTTACGTTTGGAGTTTCAACTACCGATACGCGAGATGTGGGGTGACCGTTATTTCACTCTGCGGGAAGACTCTTTTCGTTCCACAGCTTAGGCCCCGTCCCGTGACTCTGCGATTCCTATGGTGATTTCCTCTGACGAAGAAGATCCTGAGGAAGATCCTGAAGAAGTTCCTGAGGATGACCCCGAAGAGGATCCTGACTCGATTCCTCCTCACTTGAGGGACTGACTTTACTTGTAGCTTCTGAGGGCTACCAGTATTTTATTTTGGGGCCCTGATGTTTTGTCTGTAGTGGGCTGTATATTCTGATACCGTAGGGATATTTATGTATAATCCTTTGGGGGTAGGTATAGTTTTGTTTTTTGATATGCCAGGCTTTGTAACTAAACAGTTTGATAATTATATATATATATATAAATGAAATGTTAATTTCCCATGTATGTTTCGTCACCGTGGATATTGATTATCGTTAACATTACTGTAACAAAAAGAAAAAAAAATATACTCGCCAATTTAGTTACCCAACAATAATCGAGTAAATATATATATTATTAAAATGAACCGGGTCTTAACTCACATAAATTTTATTTCTGCATTGTAATTGAAAGTGAGACGTTCCCTTGGGGAAAAGGGGCATCACACTAAGTTGGTATCAGAGCCCCGGTTTATGTTTCTTTGGGTCTTGTGTTTGAGTCTATCTTGTTTGTGCTGTGTGTTCTCTGAGTAGTATACGTAAGGGTGTATTGTTTGGTGTTCCTAGTGAATACAACTGACTTTTCTATGTTTTCGCTAATCTGATCTAAGAAAGTAAGATGGCACGAAGGGAAGATATGGCGGCTATTACAACAAAGAACGATGCCCAAGAGAGGATGGCTTTAGTAGAGGCCGTTTGATCGCACTAGTCTCAGTGGATCAAGGAATTGGAGAAAGTCTTTCGAGGAATGAGCCCAAGGCAAGCCGCCTATGCTACATTTATGCTTTGGTAGGCAAGCTAAAAATTGGTGGAGAGTTGCATAAACAACAAGAGCGAATCGCTGCTCAACAACAGCTAGAGGCCACTACCTCAACTGCTCGAATTTAGCAACGAGTTTCGACGCCATAACCCTCCTCAATTCAAAGGAGAATTTGATCCTGGACAAGGCTAGTCTGTGGATCAAGGAATTGGAGAAAGTCTTTCGAGGAATGAGCTGTGCCAAGGACAAGAAGGTGAACTATGCTACATTTATGCTGGTAGGCAATGCTAAAAATTGGTGGAATGGAGTGCAAATCAAAAATTTGGAAGTCACATCCAAAGCTTAGAGATTACTTGGGGCTTATTCAAGAAACAGTTCTTGGATAAGTGAAGAGCACAGGTGCTTGATGACCTTTACAATGAAGAGCACTCACAACACCTTTGGGATACCTCACCCTTTGTGTTTGAGTCTCACTACAAGGGATACCTCACCCTTTTCTCTTTTGAGGGATACCTCACCCTCTTACAATGATTTCAAGGTGAATAGAAAGAATATAAACTCTCTTGAAGAGTAGATATATAACTTGAAGAACAAAGTATAGATGATAGAAAACTCTCTCAAGAGTGGATAATACAAGTTGAAGCTCTATGGGTATCAAGGATTTACACACTTAGCTCAAAACAAAGATTTGGAGAAAAAGATGATGAATTTCGTTTTCAATGTTCAAGGGTAATTTTCAGAATGTTCTTCAACTTGTTTTTGATGCCCAAACACTTTTATTTATAGCCCAATGAGTTTTAGAGCCGTTGGAGGGGTTTAGAAATGATTTTCTATGAAAACTAGCCGTTTATAGCCGTTAGAAACGTTCCTGGGCACTTTGTAATCGATTACAAGCTTCATGTAATCGATTACAAGCTTTCTGGGTACTTTGTAATCGATTACAAGCTTCATGTAATCGATTACAAGCTTTCTGGGCACTTTGTAATCGATTACATACTCTGTGTAATCGATTACACGGCTTCTGTCAACGTTGTAATCGATTACATGACTTGTGTAATCGATTACACCATTTCTGGTTTTCAAAACCGACTTTAAAAGGTCATAACTTCTTCATTTCTTATCCAATTAAAGAAAATGACCACTCATTGGAAAGCTATTTGAGTCTATTTTCATATGAAAGAAGTTTCAGAACAAAACTCAAAGTATTTTGAAAGATATGATCAAAATAGTAACTAAAGGTCATATTTTCAAAACTCAAACTTTAATTGGTCATAACTTTTTCGTTTCTTATCCATTTAAAGCAAATGACCAGTCATTGGAAACATCTTTAAGTCTATTTTCAAATGAGATAAGTTTCAAAGTAAAACTCAAAGTATTTTGAAAGTTATGATCAAAAGAGTAACTAAAGGTCAATTTTGTAAAACACAAACTTGACTATTTTTCATAGTTTTGAACTATTACCATAACTAGCTTTCCAAAATAGTTTGTTGGGTATTTAAATATTTTAGAAACACTTATAAATATGTTTAAAACTTATTTGAGCTTAATGTGATTCCTTTATACCTTTACACAAGATCTAAGTCCTATAAGCTAAGCTTGAAGAGTCTTGGGACTTGATCTTTGCACTTCCATCAATTCTTGATGTAATCCAAACTTACAAAGAAAATCTTCTCTTCAAAACTTGCAAAAGCTTAGAACATCTTTTCATTTTCATTCTCCTTGAGTTGAGCATAGTTGTGATCTTTTGCTTTCTTGTTGCAATGCTTACTCTTGGTACTTGGACTATCCTACAAAGTATTGCTCACTTAACCAAATATAGTTAGTCCAAATTCATAACTCAATATCTTCATATGCATGATTCATAAATGTATAACTCTAGTTAGTCTAACATGCATACAAGACTTTCATAGACATATCCAATATTAATTCATTTATAACTCATATAAAATATTATTAGATATATTATATGATGAATGTTACATATATCTCATTAAACACATTTATGTAACATGGTTAACATTCTTTTGTGATGCATTTGTCATTTATTAAGCACAACTATAAAGCATAAGCATCATTCTTTTTGTCTTGTATTTGTCATCATCAAAACTTAACAGATTGAATCATTGGGGCAAACCTATTTCCACAATCTCCCCCTTTTTGATGATGACAAATCACCAAAGAAAAAATATGTTTAGCAATATATAGGGATAGATATTCATGTAAGCATATCAAACAATTAAGCACAAGCACATATTTTTCTTTCTAATTTTCTCTCCCCCTATTTGACATCAACAAAAAGGCTTAGGAGGGAAAGATAATATTTTTCTCTCCCCCTAAAGATAAGAACCATGTTGTCAAAAAGAGTAGGATCATCAAAACCATAAACTTCTTCAAGTTATTCAACTCATCACTATCTCTCCTTATTTAATTATATACCTAATTCAAGAAAGGAGAGATGAAATAAGTATGCTTTCAAGATATAAAAGATTATTCATGCAATACTTGTCATATTTTGGTACTTCAACATTTAGCATATGATAGCAATAAGCTTAAGAAATTATGTCTAACATATAATATCTTGCATACCACATCATAAATAAGTACCACTTGTGTGAACACCCAATTTTGACCGGACTAAAAATAATAATAAAAAAGAAACAAAAAAGAGGAAAATCAAAAAAATCAAAAAAATCAAAAAAAGAAAAAAAAAAAAAAAAAGATTCTTGTTATCTTTTTTTTTTACCCATCTTTTAACTCAAATACATAAGCCCAAAATATAATAGAAAATGAAAAATAAAAAAGTAAAAAAAAAATAATAAATAAAAAAAATAATAATAAAAAAAAAAGATTTGTTTTCGTTGGGATAAAAATCATTTTTTCTTTAGCCATGCAAAGATCACCACACTGCAAAGAGGGGACAAGCACTTTTGCCTCCCATTCTCTTTTTTCCACAGTGCACAGTTTTTGCTCCCCATTTAGTTTCCCACTTGCACTACTGAACAAACAGATTCCCTCACTAATTGCACCTACTCCCTCACTGATTCACCCACTCCATTATCACCTGGCGACTGGCAACTAATAAGAGAGGACCAACTTCAAAACCTTATAGGGGGGATCTCTCTAGGAGGAGCGGAGATTCAACTTTCAACCCCCATCATCCTGGATAACCTCTCCTCACTATCTCCACGCCTCTCTCTTCCTCTCTCTCGGAGGACACCATCTTGCTTCCAACTTTAACATCTCACCACCCCAAATCATAACTACCACGAGCTCAAGCCTCTTCCCTTTACCCCCTCATTTCGACAACCCCACAAACCAACCTCTACCAAAAGCCGAATTTGATCCCACCTCCACTTTCAATCTCATTTCCACGTCCAACCTTCACTATTCACCTTCTCCAATCTCCCATACCACCGCGAACCCCTTCACTAAAACCAACAGAACCCTCAATCGACCGTCGGATAACTACCAGCCTCTCAACCGACCGTCGAACCACCCAAGAACCAAAACCGACAGTCGAATTCATCCTCTCATCCGACCGTCAGACTACATAGAACCACCCAAGAACAGAAACCAGACGCGTCGAATCCATTCTCTCATCCGACCGTCGGACCGTACAGTTACCATCATCTCACCGACCATCTCTCCGACACCCTCATCGACTGTCGAAACCCCAGAGGTAAGACCCCTCCCTTCAACCAACCGACCGTCGAATACCATATCCCAAAACTGACCGTCGAACTCAACCCCAAATCCTCTCATCCGATCGTCGGACCCCCAAACTCCTTCCACTCGACTGTCGAACCACCAGAGAACTCACCTTCAATATCCACATCCAATAGCCTCCCACCACCGTCGAATCCCTCTTCAACCGACCGTCGGACCCACAAGCCATCGCCTTCCAACCGACCGTCGAATCCCGGATCCTCCAATCTTCACCCACAACGCAACACACACCACCTCCAAACCATAATCCACCATACAATCATCACCATAACCCCCTCTGTTTGCACCTTCGCCGCCATTTCCTTCAAGCCATTAACTACTTGTCCTTGTACCACCACGTGAAGCCGGGCCCCTCTTCAACCGACCGCTCCATCGACCGCACGAAACCAAATCCATCATATTCGACCGTCGAAGCCCCGGAGGTCGATCCTTCCTCCAACCGAACCGACCGGTCGGACCGTAACCCTTCAAACCAAACCCATCCCCTCATTCGACCAACTTCACAAAGCCCACCTTCACCTCTAGCCCGACCGTCGAAACCATCCCACAAACCAGACCACATACCTCTCAAACCTCCAACACCATCAACCAAACTCCATCCCTCACTCGACCGTCGAATCCATCGCCCCACCGACCGTCGAACTCCTCATCGACAACCCATCCAAATTCCAAATCGAATCCATCCCTTCACTCGACCGTCGGACCACGAGAACCAGCTCTCTACCGTCGGACCACGAAAACTAGTTCTCGACCTTCGGAGGCAATTCCCGACCGTCGAACATCGAACATCGAGTCAGCCTCCCGACCGTCGAATCTCGGGGTCCAAACCCTCCCCAAACGTCCCCAGTGCGTCTTTGTTAGTGTTGTCAAATTCTCCAAATTTTTTATCTCTTTAAATTGAATTGTGATTGTCTTTTGGGTGTGTGAGGTTGAATCACGTGGATGCATGTCCATAATGATGCATTTTGATAAGAAGGGAGAAGGGTAAAAAAAGGTTTTTAAAAAAAAAAAAAATAATAAAATAAAGAAATAATTAAAATTTTTTAAAAAGGAATAAAAATGGGTTACCTGAGTTGCGACAGCTTGCTAACCCTTATATTTTGTAAACATCTGAGTTGCGACAGCTTGATGATTTACAAATCTTAAATAAAAATTTCGTAACAAATTTGATAATCAATGGGTGACGTCTCTAGCGTGACGCGAGCTTCATCTATTTAATCCTTAATTTGAATAACTGAGCCGCGACGGCTTGTTAATTCAAATTTCAAAAATTAATTCAAATAAAATCAACCAACCCATACTCATTTTCTAGAGAACTACGTAACTTTGAGTTCCCCATTGCACCAGGGGATACGTAGGAGCAGAATTTCATTTCTGTCAAGCCAAATTTAAATTTTCACAATTTTGTGGTTTTCGCTTTTTTTAGTTACAATGTTTGCAAAAGGGGTAAAATAAATATTTTCAAGGATTGTTAATAATTTGCACAATTAATCTAAGGTACCGTCTTAGGATTCGGGTGCTTAGGAAGTGCGGTGCAAAGGGGATTAAGTTTCCACCCTTCCCTAAGCATAACCGACTCCGAATCCAATCTGGTTCCAAAGACCATTTCCAAATAAAAGGTTTTCCAATTTTTCCAAATTCAAATAAAATTGGTGGCGACTCTAAAAATTAAAATAATTTAATTTAAGTTGCTATTTCGCTGCGATTAATTTTCCGGTCGCGACAGATGGCGACTCCACTGGGGATGCTTGAGAGTCAAGCCTGTAAAAGTTAGTTATGCAAGATTTTTGGTGATCTTTAGGTGTTTATTTTACCCCTTTTTATTATTATTTGATGATTTTTATATATATGATTTTTGGTGTTAATTGTTGTACTATCTGAACCTTAGGGTAGAAAATTTTTGGAATTTGTTCTGTATTTGCTTTGTTTTGCAGGAGGTGGGTAGTCTATTAGGATTGTAAAGGTTTGTACGCTCCCAGCACCCACTGTACCTACACATAAAGCACACACAATCGAGTGGGGCCTTATACCCGGGTCTGAGTGAAGCTTAAGTTAAGTAGAGGTTGCGTAGTGGTAGCCATTTTGGATGTACTTCCTGTTTGGTTATCGCGAAAACCTCATCTAGAGTGCGCCTTTTTCATGAATGTCCCACACCTAGTTGGTTTACCCACTATTTCGTGGTCAACATTCTGAAATAGGACTTGGCTCTAGAGACCTTTAGAACAGAAGAGCCACCCAATGAAAGTTCTCACGAATCAGAAGGACTCTTAGATCTTTAGGATGTAGAGTCCCAAGTTTAAGGCAACCTCATTAGGACACAAAGGGAGCGTATTTCTTCTTTCCTCATGCCATCCATTATTGAAAAAAAAAAAAACTTAAAAATACATTTTCTTACATTCTTAAAAAAAAATAATAAAAAAATCATGCATTTTCATGCCATCCTTAGCATTTAAAAAATAATAAAAAATAAATCAGCATTTTCATAAAAAAAAAATTTCATGCATGGCATCTTTAGCATTCTAAAAATATATATAAAAAAAAAAATAAATCATGCATTTCATTCCATGCATTTGAAAAGAAAATGTTTTCATTTCATTCATCTCATTTTATGCATGACATTCCTTGTATGATGTTACCGTGTTCGGCAACTATTGCGCGACTAAGGAAAGAAGACACCGCCTCAAATAATTTCAAGAACTTCCAGAGAATGCAGAAATGGAGGTGATGAACCTTCTCCATCCGCATTATGAATAAAAACAAGAAGAAAAAAAAAAAGACAGCTGTGTACCCGACAATGAGGTAGGTAGTGCCATTAAATCTTATCGGAAGCATGTGGAGACAACAACTGCGAGAATCTTGCAGTATGGATTTTATTGGCCTTCTTTATTCAAGGTCTGTTACACCTTTTGTAAAAGTTGCGGAAATTGGTCAATAAAGTTTTGCTTTAAGACTCTCATCCGCACCTACTCCTTAGAAAATTGAGATATAGGAGGCGCGGTTCTTTTGTTGTCAAACACGTGTATCTTATAGGGCCATAGACATTGAGAATCCTAAGAATGGTAATGCGCTTAAAGTTAATGGACCAAGACTCAACCATTTCTGGAACATCAAGTTGTTGAGTTCTCTCGTGTTGCTTAGGTTAAATGGCGGATAACGGTGCACTCGTGACTCTCAAGTCGGTTTGTTTTTCGCTTTCCCATAATAACTGATTTCTTCTCCTTTCAAAATGGATGTCATTCTCTCAAATCTAAGAAAATATTTTCCTTCTCTTCCTCTAAATGCTCGACAAAAGTCTATGAAGCTAGGTGTGAAAGATCGAGATTGTTAATGTATAAGGGCATCCCGAGAAGATATACGCTTGGATAATCGAAGCAAAGGTTCGTTTAGGCGGTGAATCTTCGATTCATTTGTCCCATACATGCCTGGTCTCGGTAAAAGTTCATTTTCAAAAAGGAGAAGAGCAAAAAGAATGAAAGTTTGTTACAAGTGTGCACGATGGAATTGCAACACGCGATGTCACTCTTTGGGGATGGTTTCTATAAATAGAGAAGATAAAATATTCTTCATCAAGAATGGACTGAGTAAGGAGTCATTAGATAATGTCTTATTGACTCTTGAGACGCATTCTTGTGGAGTTGTGCAGCGTGAACTTCTTAGTTTGTGGAATCTCTTCAAGGACGAACAAGAGCGTTACAATCTTGGGAATCTGACTCAAAAAGACTCTGTTTGCCAATTTATAAGAAAATTGGATGGGAAGCTTGTCCTCGACTCATAGAAGGCGTTTAAGCCGTTTCTGGACGTGAAACCAGAGGAAGATGTGAGCCACAATCACAACAACATGTATATATTATCTTTCAAAAAAAAAAAGAAAAAAAACTGAAAACTAAAAAAAAAGGGCGAAACTTCGGTTGTACTTGGTCTTTAATTAGATTAGAGCCCACGCGGTGGAGTGGCGGACCGTCATTGACTCGGGTGGACCTTCGCACGTCGGTCGGTAAATAAGGTTTGTGTGCCATGCTCTGCGAGAGCCGCGCAAGCATTCCTGTGTTTTAACCAAAGGCTCGCTTGTTGATGGACGAAAAGAAGCGTCCCCGTGTTTGCATTCTCGCGTGACAATGCCTCGAGCCGAATCCCGTGATTTAATGCCATGGGCTCTTCGGCACGACCTCTCACCGGCCGTGGTCGTTGGTGGTAGTCACGATTTACGCACTTTAATTAGTGGCGTCGTAGCTCAATCCAAAATATCCCACAAGCGGGAGGGAGAAGAATGCCGATTGGCTAAGCCGTCTTGGTATTACTGCACTCATGACGTGCGATATAAAGATCTGCCATGAAACCTGTACATAAAGGTATGTAATCATTTGTTATCTTTGTATGATTTTGTTGAATTTTGGTTTTGGACAGACGATCTTTTGGATGGGATCCTTCGGGGGTTTCTAGACTTCTTTACCCTGATAATTTTCTTAAAAAAAAAAAAGAGTTAAAAAAAAAAAAGAAAGAAAAAAAGTTAAAAAAAAAACACAAAAAAAAAAGATTTTATGTTTCTTAAATTCAACCTTTTCTGACAACAGCCGACCTACCTTTCTAGGTGCAATTATTTCCCTTTCCATCCTTTTTCTTATTTAAACACTCCATTTTCTCCTTCATCTTCAACTCAGAAACACTCAAAGAGAAGAAGGGTATAGAATGGGGCCTGCTATTCGTAACCTAAAAAATGTCTGTGTTTTTTGTGGGTCGAGTTATGGGAAGGGATTAGAGTTTGTAAACGCAGCTAGCGCTCTTGGTCGATCACTTGCTGCAAGGAATATTCATCTTGTATATGGGGGAGGTTGTCGTGGGTTAATGGGGGCTATTTCACTTGCTGCTCTTATAGGAGGCAGTCAGGTTTTAGGTGTTATTCCTAAACCTTTAGCTGAAAGTAACATCACTGGCAAGACAGGTTGGAGAAGAAATTCGGTAACATCCATGCATGGACGCATGAAAATAATGGTGACAATTCGATGCATTTCTTGTCTTACCAGTGTGGTTTTGGTACTTTGGAAGAAATTTTTCAAATTGTCTCTTGGTTTGAACCGAACATCCACCATAAACCCATTGGTCCGTTGAATGTTAATAATTTCTTTGACCTTTTGTTATTTTTTCTTGACAAAGTCAGTGGAAACGCAAAATTTATCACTCCTTCTAAGAAGACAACTTCTTATCTCTCGCCTCCACTATTGATGAGCTCATTGATAAATTGGAAGCTTTTGAGTATGTACCGATAAGGTATTGGCTCGATAGATTGGTCAATAGGAAGCAAATGAAAGGAAGTAACAAGAAAAGCAAGCCGATCCGACACTTTCTCTTTAATCGGTTTGATTTTATTGTACTTTGTTTCTATTTAAATTTGTGTCCGCTTTCTCCGACAGGTAATTCTATCCTTTACTCATCTATATTTTAACATTAGGGACAATGTTATGATCTGGTTGGGGGGAAGGATGGTTGTGTAAAAAAAAAAACAAAAAAAAAACAAAAAAAAGAAAAAAAAACCAATTTTTTTTTCAAAAAGTGTGTTTGTTAATATGTTTGTTGTGTTTGTCATCAATTAACAACAAAAGTAAATAGAGATGGCGAGTAAGGAGTATTTTTTATCTTGAGACGCATCTCAATTGGTGGCGAGTAAGGAGTAGTAGGGTAGTAATTAGTATTAAATTGTGGAAGTACTAAAGTTTTATTCACTTCTTATCGTGGTCCGATGCAAAGACTGATCTGTTTCTATCAAGCGTTGATTTCACTTCTTATCGTTGATGATCCTTCTTGGGGGAAGGATCGTTGTGTGCTTATAAAAACAAAAAAAAAACAAAAACAAAAAGGTGTTGTATTGTGCTTCTTTTCTCTTCAAGCGTTGATTCACTTCTTATCGTTTGTTTTGCTCTTTTCTATATCTCTCTCACATTGAGGACAATGTTATGATCTGGTTGGGGGGAAGGATCGTTGTGTGCCTAAATATAAAAAAAAAAAAAAAAAAAAACAAAAAAAAAAAACAAAAAAAGGTGTGCATGTATTAATATGTTTATATGTTTGTCAGTAATTTTCTAAACCAGTTAAGGATGGCAGAGTAGGGAGTAAATTTTACTCTTGAGACGCATTTTAGTTGGGGTAGATAACTAGTTTGTGTGGAAGTAGCAATTGAAATTCAAGAAAATTTGCATGATTGAGTAAATTGTCTTCTTTCTTAAAAATCATATGTTTGGTTATGGATGTTGAATTGGTGGACTGAGAATGATAGAACTATATCTTGTGAGATCTTGAGCCTAATGGATGGATTCAACATTTATGCCATTCTCTTCTTTCTTGTGTGATTTTCACTCATGATAATGATCACTCTAGAACTTGCTTTGATTCTTTTTGAGGCTACGTTTCACTTGCATGCATGAACATGATTGAGGCCCTCTTTCTTAGCCAGTTTAGCCAAATAGCCAACCTTGCATATTTTCCTTTGCTTAACCCCTTTGAGCTTATTTGACCATTCTTTGTTTCTAACTCATTACGTGCCTTAAATGAAAAACCATGTTCTAACCCGACCTTAGGGAATAAGAGAGCATTGACTTTGTTATTTGATGAGTCCTTGAACAAGTGTGGGGTGCATGTGCAGATTGGTTATATATAAAAAAAAAGAAAAAAAAAAAAAGAAAAAGAAAATATGTTTCTATAAAAAAAAAAAAAAAAAAAAAATAAGAGAGAGAAAGTTGATTATTGCTACAATCAAAAGAATGCACCATGTGATATATTCATACCTAGAATGAGGGTGGATGATTGGAAATAACAGGAATAGAAGGAGAATGTTCAAGCCTAAAGGAATTC
Source organism: Ormosia semicastrata (assembly GCA_029884595.1). Classification (NCBI taxonomy): domain Eukaryota; kingdom Viridiplantae; phylum Streptophyta; class Magnoliopsida; order Fabales; family Fabaceae; genus Ormosia; species Ormosia semicastrata. The sequence goes on along the minus strand of JAQQTO010000047.1, from coordinate 33,777,726 downwards.
AATCTACCAATTGATCTTTAACAAAACATTAGTTAGATATTGGTCATTGTTCTGTATGAAAAAAAACTAAGAAAATCGTGAGAAAGTTAGACTGAATGTTCTCAAACATCTTCTCCACTCTAACTGTATCATAATGCTCTTCTATTCTCTTTGGTATTTAACTTGACATATCCATATTACTTCCACCTTTACCTTGACCCCATTATAACCTTGAATAAAGTCCTCATGATTTGTGTATACATGTGTTTTGAGTAGTGGAGAAGTAGAAAATAAGCAAGCATATGGTAGTGAAATTTTCATGGGTCGAATTGAGTGAAACACCTACCTTTTAAACACTTGAGAGATTGAGAGTAAATTCTGTGAGGATCTATCATTCTTTACTCATGTTTTTCAATTGAAGTATCCTTGCTTGTTGATTTGAGATGTGAAGATATGTTGCCTCATGAATGTTTGATTACTTGAATTATTAATTGATCTTCATTCTTAAATATTATTAGAAATTGAGTCTTTTAGAATGTTTAACTTTTGAGTCAGTTTTTTTTTCTGTTTTGCCCGAGGACGTGCAAAAGAGTAAGTGTGGGGGGTGTTTGATAATTAATGATGTCCAGTTGTCGAATCTTAACTCAAGCGAAAAAAAAATCTTTTGATTTCATTTCTTGTGTCTTTAACCGTTGTAAATAATATCCTTTAGTCAAACTTCTAAGAACAATCTGGAATTTGTTCGTTTCTTTCCTGTTGTACTTTTTGAATTCATGAGTGTCTGTGACATAATGCTTCAGGTAAAGTGACTATGAGTACAACACCATGATTTGACCATCTAATGGTAATTTCTTATCGACCAATTCAGATCGAAGAGATCTTAGAATTCCCAATTGATGGAAGAGGAGGTACCCGAGCAAAAAAAAAAAAAAACAAAAAAAAAAAAAAAAAGAAAAAGCTCGAAAACCTGAAAGGGCGGCCTAAACAAAAGTTGAAAAAAAAAAGAGCAAAAAAAAACATGAAAAAGAGCCTGTTAGTCTGAAAACCTGAAAGGTCGATCTAAACAAAAGTTAGGGCAAATGAATGGGCAAAATCTCAGAGGAAGTTAGCCTGAAACACCTTGAAGGGTGCACCCAAACTGGGGCAATTTTGAATTGCGTTTGATCAGCCACACAGGGGGCAATTTTGCTTACATTCAGTTGGTCATACTGGGGTAAACATTTTTGAGGGATTGAGGAGAAGTTGTGTTGAAGGAAGTAGCAACGCAGACAAGGACTGAGTTATCAAGCGTTGCGGGAATCAACTAAATGAGAGACAAGGTTAAACACTGGGGCAAAATTTTCTCTCAAGGAATCACCAAGCAATGGTTCATCCCATTTCTTGAAAGGAGAGTTGAAAGTGAAAAAAAAAAAAAAAAACAAAGAAAAAGAAGGAAAGGAGAAGAAGAAGGAAAGAACCGAAGGGTCTAAGGAAGAAAAGCATGTGAATAAAGTTTGAGTGGTCAAAGCTTTCCAAAGTCGTCCTTGGTTCAAATGTTTTTTAATAAAATTTAGAAAATAAAAAAAGAGAAGAAAAATCCTGTTTTCGGGACTCAGTTGCCCATTGTCTTTTAAATTTCGGGACTTAGTTGCCCATTGTCTTTTAAAATTCCGGAACTCAGTGGCCCATTGTCATTTAAATTTCGGGACTCAGTTGCCCATTGTCATTTAAATTTCGGGACTCAGTTGCCCATTATCTTTTAAAATTCCGGGACGCAGTTGCCCATTGTTTTTTAAAAATTCCGAAAAGAAAAAAAAAGAAAGAAAAAAAAAAGAAAGAAAACAGAAAGAGAAAAAGAAAACAAAAAAAAAGAGAAAAGGAGAGAAAAGCAAAAGAAAAAACAAAGAAATAAAAATAAAAAAATATAAAAAAAAAAGAAAAAAAAAAAAAATCTTTTTGATCAAAATGCTTATTCCTTCATTTTAAATTTGGGACACCAGATACCCATTGCTTTTTAAATTCGGGACACCAGATACCAATTTCATTTTAAATTCGGGACACCAGATACCCACTGTCTTTTAAATTCTGGGCCAAGCCCACTGTCTCTTAAATCCTGGGCCAAGCCCACTGTCTTTCAAATCCTGGGCCAAGCCCAATGTCTTTTAAATTCTGGGCCAATCCCACTGTCTTAAATTCTGGGCCAAGCCCACTGTCTTTTAAATTCTGGGCCAAGCCCACTGTCTTTCAAATTCTGGGCCAAGCCCATTGTCTTTTAAATTAAGCCAAGCCCATCGCTTTAAATTTAAGGGGCCAAGCCCAAATCGTCTTTTTTTAAATTGGCCAAGCCAAATCCAAGCCTTTTTTAAATTTCGGGCCAAGCCCATTGTCCTTAAATTTCGGGCCAAGCCCACTTCGTCTTTAAATTCTGGGCCAAGCCCACTGTTTTTTAAATTTCCGCCAAGCCCATTGTTTTTAAATTTTGGGCCAAGCCCATCTTTTAAATTTCGTCTTTAAATTTCTGGGCCAAGCCCATCTTTTTCAAATTCAAGGCCAAGCCCATCTTTGTTTTCAAATTAGGGCCAAGCCCATTGTCCTTAAATTCTAGGCCAAGCCCATTGTCTTTCAAATTTTTAACCCAAGCCCACTTTGTCTTTTAAATTTTGGGCCAAGCCCATTAGTCTTTTTTAAATTCGGGTCAAGCCCATTGTCTTTTTAAATTTTGGGCCAAGCCCACGTTTGTTTCAAATTCTCACTAATTGGGCCAAGCCACTGTCTCTTAAATTCTAGGCCAACCCACTTGTCTTTCAAATTTCGGGGCCAAGCCATTGTCTTTTAAATTCTCTCCACCATTCCAAGCCCATGTCTTTCAAATTCTCAGGGCCAATCCCACTGTTTTTTAAATTAAGGCCAATAAAACCCACTCATCTTTCAAATTAAGGCCAAGCCATTGTCTTTTTTTCATTAAGTCGCCAAGCCCCTTGTCTTTTAAATTTCGGACGCATTGCCATTGTCTTTTAAATTCCGGGACTCGGTCGCCCATTTTTTTGAGTGCATCGGCTCCATGCATTCTAATTTCTTTTCATTATTCTTACTTTGTTTTGCATTTATCCTTTCATGCGTTGCCGGACAAAATTGGAGTTCATTTCTTCACTTGTTTCTTACGACGATAAAATGAAAAACCATAGTTCTTTTTTTATCTAATAAGAAACAAGTAAAGAGGGGCAACTGTGAACACCCAATTTTGACCGGACTAAAAAAAATAATAAAAAAGAAACAAAAAAGAGGAAAATAAAAAAAATTAAAAAAATCAAAAAAAGAAAAAAAGAAAAAAAGATTCTTGTTATCTTTTTTTTTACCCATCTTTTTAACTCAAATACATAAGCCCAAAATATAATAGAAAATGAAAAATAAAAAAGTAAAAAAAAATAATAAATAAAAAATAATAATAATAAAAAAAAAAGATTTGTTTTCGTTGGGATAAAAATCATTTTTTCTTTAGCCGTGGCAAACCACCACCCAATTCTCAGGGGGGACAAGCACTTTTGCCTCCCATTCTCTTTTTTCCACAGTGCACAGTTTTTGCTCCCCATTTAGTTTCCCACTTGCACTACTGAACAAACAGATTCCCTCACTAATTGCACCTACTCCCTCACTGATTCACCCACTCCATTATCACCTGGCGGCTAGCAACTAATAAGAGAGGACCAACTTCAAAACCTTATAGGGGGGATCTCTCTAGGAGGAGCGGAGATTCAACTTTCAACCCCCATCATCCTGGATAACCTCTCCTCACTATCTCCACGCCCTCTTCCTCTCTCTCAGGAGGACACCATCTTGCTGCCAACTTTAACATCTCACCACCCCAAATCATAACTACCACGAGCTCAAGCCTCTTCCCCTTTACCCCCTCATTTCGACAACCCCACAAACCAACCTCTACCAAAAGCCGAATTTGATCCCACCTCCACTTTCAATCTCATTTCCACGTCCAACCTTCACTATTCACCTTCTCCAATCTCCCATACCACCGCGAACCCCTTCACTAAAACCAACGGAACCCTCAACCGACCGTCGGATAACTACCAGCCTCTCAACCGACCGTCGAACCACCCAAGAACCAAAATCGACCGTCGATCGTCCTCTCATCCGACCGTCAGACTACATAGAACCACCCAAGAACGAAACCGGACGCGTCGAATCCATTCTCTCATCCGACCGTCGGACCGTACGATTACCATCATCTCACCGAGCCATCTCTCCGACACCCTCATCGATGTCGAAACCCCGAGGTAAGACCCTCCCTTCAACCAACCGACCGTCGAATACCATATCCCAAAACTGCCGTCGAACTCAACCCCAAATCCTCTCATCCGATCGTCGGACCCCCAAACTCCTTCCACCCGACCGTCGAACCACCGAGAACTCACCTTCAATATCCACATCCAACACCTCCCACCGGCCGTTGAATCCCCTCTTCAACCGACCGTCGGACCGCACGAGATGCTCATCGCCTTCCAACCGACCGTCGAATCCCGGATCCTCCAATCTTCACCCACAACGCAACACACAGCCACCTCCAAACCATAAATATCCACCATACAATCATCACCATAACCCCCTCTGTTTGCACCTTCGCCGCCATTTCCTTCAAGCCATTAACTACTTGTCCTTGTACCACCACGTGAAGCCGGGCCCTCTTCAACCGACCGTCGGACCTGCACAAAACCAAATCCATCATATTCGACCGTCGAAGCCCCGGAGGTCGAGATCCTTCCCTCCAACCAGAATCGATGAACGTCGGACCGTAACCCTTCAAACCAAACTCATCCCCTCATTCGACCAACTTCACAAAGCCCACCTTCACCTCTAGCCCGACCGTCGAAACCATCCCACAAACCAGACCACATACCTCTCAAACCTCCAACACCATCAACCAAACTCCATCCCCTCCCTCGACCGTCGAATCCATCGACCTTCACCGACCGTCGAACTCCTCACTGACAACCCATCCAAATTCTGTCGAATCCATCCCTTCACTCGACCGTCGGACCACAGGAACCAGCCTTTACGACCGTCGGACCACGAAACTAGTTCTCGACCTTCGAGGCAATTCCCGACCGTCGAACATCGAGAATTCAGCCTCCCGACCGTCGAATCTCGGGGTCCAAACCCCTCCCCAAACGTCCCACAGTGCGTCTTGTGTTAGTGTTGTCAAATTCTCCAAATTTTTTATCTCTTTAAATTGAATTGTGATTGTCTTTTGGGTGTGTGAGGTTGAATCACGTGGAATTTCTTGTCCATAATGATGCATTTTGATAAGAAGGAGAAGGGTAAAAAAGGTTTTTAAAAAAAATAAAATAATAATAATAATAAAATAAAGAAATAATTAAAATTTTTTAAAAAGGAATAAAAATGGGTTACCTGAGTTGCGACAGCTTGCTAACCCTTATATTTTGTAAACATCTGAGTTGCGACAGCTTGATGATTTACAAATCTTAAATAAAAATTTCGTAACAAATTTGATAATCAATGGGTGACGTCTCTAGCGTGACGCTGAGCTTCATCTATTTAATCCTTAATTTGAATAAGCGAGTATTTATGATCAGCGACGGCTTGTTAATTCAAATTTCAAAAATTAATTCAAATAAAATCAACCAACCCATACTCATTTTCTAGAGAACTACGTAACTTTGAGTTCCCCATTGCACCAGGGGATACGTAGGAGCAGAATTTCATTTCTGTCAAGCCAAATTTAAATTTTCACAATTTTGTGGTTTTTGCTTTTTTTAGTTACAATGTTTGCAAAAGGGGTAAAATAAATATTTTCAAGGATTGTTAATAATTTGCACAATTAATCTAAGGTACCGTCTTTTAGATTCGGGTGCTTAGAAAAATGCAGTAATATAGGATTAAGTTTCCACCCTTCCCTAAGCATAACCGACTCCCGAATCCAATCTGGTTCCAAAGACCATTTCCAAATAAAAGGTTTTCCAATTTTTCCAAATTCAAATAAAATTGGTGGCGACTCTAAAAATTAAAATAATTTAATTTAAGTTGCTATTTCGCTGCGATTAATTTTCCGGTCGCGACAACTTGATATCACTTGATAGGAGATACAAAATATTCATGTAAGATCATGGAATTAAGGTTTTCAAATAAAAGATCATACAACTTGTCACATATCAAGCATTTCTTAATGAAAAAATCAAAAGATATGAAGTTTAAGAATGTTTACCTTCTTTCATTGATATAGGAAAAGAGAATGAATGATGATCTTTGTTGACATGTTGATAGTATTAACAATAAAACACTTCATGTCAAGTAAGGATGTAAGCCAAAGGATATAAGCAACAATTTAAGTGCTAGGCTCCCCCTCAAAATATGCATATTATCAAGATATAAAACATAATATATGCATGCCAAAATGAAATGAGCTCTACGCGCGTCAGAAACCTTTAAAAAAGAACTGTGTAATCGATTACATTGAGTGTGTAATCGATTACATTGAGTGTGTAATCGATTACATGGATTCTGGTGGATATGTAATCGATTACATTTTTTGTGTAATCGATTACATGCTTTCTGGGAACCTTGTAATCGATTACATAGTTGACGTAATCGATTACCTGAGTTCTGAGTTAGTTGTAATCGATTACAAAAGGTGTGTAATCGATTACATGCGTGACAGAACATGTGTAATCGATTACAAAGGCATTGTAATCAATTACCAGCACTCTTTAACTCAGATTTTGCGTTCCAAACAGCATATAATCAATTTTAATCCATCCAAATCAGTTTTAAAGCAACTTAAATCAATTCAAATCATCATTTAAACATATAATCAAATCATGTTATGATTCAATTCATATAATTGATTGAAATTACCATTTTTACCAAGAGTTTCACCATTTTTGTTGAGGATATTAATTTCTTGGGAGTCTTGGTCACGAGGGAGCACCTGCAAAACAACTTAGGGGAAATCTCTGACGCTTAAGTTAGTGTTGGATTCAAATATAACGAAAGAATTCAGAGATTATGCAGCAATTTGGCGTGATTATGCGAAAAAATACAAGATTATGCAGCGAAGTTAATTTATGCATGAATGATCCAATATACCCAGTTCATTTCTTATGTAGAAAAATGCTTCTTTTGCTAGGGGTTTAGTGAAATGTCAGCTAGTTGCTTAGTGGTTTCTACAAACTCAAGCATACAATCCCCTTTTTGAACATGATCTCTATAGAACATTTCAAAAGATTTATTTAGAAAACTTTCTTAAATACTCTCTCAAAATTTTAATAAACATTTCAAAGCAATAAAGAGAGTACTACATTTATAGCACAAATTGAATGATTTCTAAATTTTCAAGACAATTAGGAGATGATAATACTTTTTAAATCTTAAGACAAGTTCAAAAGATTCTTAAGAATATGGAACTTGAAAAGGTTTTTTTTTAAAGGAATATTAATCAAACTAGAAATTCTTTTCAAAACAAGAGCATGATTCTCATAAGTTTATACCACTAAGAATCATAGATCAAGAGAATCATATATATATCAAACATTGACCTTGATGAAATATGCTATAGGGATTAAAACATGTATAGAACTAATATCATCCACCCTATATGCAATGACAAAATTAGTAAGTTAATATCCAATTAAGCACTTTTTCAATGTTAAGCATACTTCTCATGTAAAGAAAGCATCTAATCATTTAAGATCAATTTATCAACAAGTATCATACAATTTATACCATATAGAATACCACAATAGCTTAGGGATAGAGATACTTATTGAGAGAGTGATGCTTCTTTAGAATGATCTTCGTTTATAGGTCCTTTGAGATTGTACTTTCTTCCATTGAGTATTTCATTCCATTGCACTTGAAGAAAGTCTCTTCATGTTCTTCTTCCTTCAACATTTCTCATTTATCCACATATGCTTGACATTTTAATATTTGATGACTATATTTCAAAAGTTCTCTAAAACATGGGTTAGCATCAAATATCATTTAAACTTATTTACAAGCATAGTTTAGGTTGATATACAATGTAAAACATGTACCACATTATCAACCATGCAATATTTGCTCTAAAGAGAACAAAAGAATGATATATGCACTTGAATCCAAAAGCATAGTTTAAGCATTTTCAAGGCAAGATTCAAGTTTTATCAAGAAACACATGATCAACATCAAAACTTATATAAGCATTTTGGGGTAAACAATGATCATGTAAGACATGTAATATCAAGTAAGGAATTTTAGTATGCACACATGCCAATCAAGAACAATAAGTCTCTTATTGTAGTGAAAGAATTAGAAAACCGTGGAACTATAACTTTTGAAACCATTATGATTCATTTCAAGATATACTTCATTAAAAAAATATTGAAGTTCAAAGATAAGTTCAAGGAATAAAAAAAAGAATCATTTACTTCTTGTTTTTAAAATATGAACATATCAAGCAATTTCAAACAAGAAGACAAATAACTTTTAACTATCCAATCTCTAAGTAAGCATATAAGCAAATTGAGCATCAAAGAGAAAGGATTAGAAATACTTATGAGCAAGTGAATTTACATATTTGAGCGAAGAGAAATGGTCACAAGCTCAAGAATAAAGATATTGCCATACCATGTCATTCCAAGCAAAATGTGTGCATATCTAACATGTTAGCATATATAAAAATATTTTTAAAATATAGTGCTAGAAAAGCACAACTTAAGGCATGATAAGGCATAAAAACAAATCTTTACTTATCCAACTATCACATGATATACAATTTAAAGTATAAGTAAGGATAAGAGATTGATATCACCAAAAGTGTACTCTTTGAGTTTTTGTAGGTGACTCCAACTTCTATGCCTCAAGGCCCCTTGAGAATGTTGTGGTTCTCCATGACTTTCTTTTTATGTTTTTCATCATTTTTGGAGAACTTGGACCATTTTAAGTTTTCCCAACCTCAAGTAGCATGATTGTTTTTCACTTCATTTGCATGCTTGAGCTAATGGTCACCCTACAACATAATTTGAAGCAATTTCTTTGGTATCCACCAATTTTGGATCCGTAGGGGTTAGTCATTGATCATTAATCCATTATGCTTTTATAGATATCAAATTTTTCATAGTATGTAATTTGAGCATAGCAAATGTAAACAATCAATTACCATTAAGCTCATAGCCAATAATATGCATACATTCATGATATACAGACAATTTTAAGTGAAAATGGTCATTCCAAAGACTTAAAACCATTTTTAAAGCTTGTGTAATCGATTACCATGGGTGTGTAATCGATTACCAGCCCTCTGGAATCCATGTAATCGATTACATATTTAGTGTAATCGATTACACGAGTTCTGGAGACGTTGTAATCGATTACATAGTATGTGTAATCGATTACACGCTCTCTGACTTTGGTTGGAACGCTTGGCAGAGCCTCTGAATCGATTACAGAGGTCTTGTAATCGATTACAAGCTTGCTTGAAATTCAGTTTTTGCATTTCAAACATGTAAGGGTCCGAACTCAAAGCTTTCAAATTAATTCCAAAACTTTTCAAAACAATTCCAAACATCATGTAAGCATAAAAACTGACCAGTTCTTGATCCAAAACTCATGTTTATGCAAAAACTATAAATTATGCAGAGAATTGTAACTTTATGCAAAGAAAGAGTTATGATTTATCCAATATGCCAAGTTCTAAGATATTTTTATCAAATGTGCTTCTTCAAACAAGAAGTGAACTTATCTAGCATATTATCACGAGATATGCAAGGTAGTGAGTAAAGGGTATAACAATAATATAATCATGTACTATATATAATATTCAAATTTTACTAAGCACACATGGTTCTATCCTTTACCTAAGGCCTATAAGGAATATACCTCAAATTCATTGACTTTACAAGTGAATGTGCATAAGAGGTAGAAACATTTGATACCTTGGCCTTGCTAATCAAGGAAACTCTTTTCCTTACCCATTGCTTCTCTTTTGGTGTTTTAAACTTTGCAAGTTCCACATTTTGTGCTTGAGAAGCTTGGGTTGAAGCCATCTTCCTTCTTTGATCAAAACTTCTTTCAATGGGCTTTGGAAGCATTCCCCTTGATGATTCCTTCTTTACTTGACCAATTTGTCCATCCTTTTGAGAAGTTTTCTGCATAATTGAAACACTAGGAGGACTTTTTGGTACCCACTTCATCTTGGGTCCTTGAATATTAGTACTAGAGCATTTAAGATCTTTAGGAACCCATTTCATATTATTTCTCATATAAGAATTTCTTCTATAATTGCATAAATGAGAAATATGTCCTAGATGACCACAAAAATTACAAACAATTGAATTTAATGATGGTTTGGTCCTTTGAAGATCATCTTTGGAAAACTTAAGCTTTTTGTTGTTAATACATTCTATGTTATTTTTGTCATAAGCCTTACTTAATTTTTCATGTGAAATAACATCAATTGCATTCTTATTAACACACATGGATTGTAAGCAAATAGAATCATTAGCTTTGATAAATTCAAAAGATAAGTCCTCAACTTGATTTTTTAAATCAATGCATTTTTCACAAGTTGAGGTTTCATATTTCAAAGGCATTTCCTCATCAAGAAAAGCATATTCATTTTTCAAAATCTCAATTTCATTTTCAATGGAGGAAATGTTTTCCAAACAAGATAAATTTTTATTTTCTAAATTCAACAAACCATCATATAATTCATCATATGCACATTGTAGCTCATCATAGAAAGGACTATAATCTAGTTTAGCATTATTTACCTCAAAGTCCCTTTTAGCCACATATGAAGTAGTCTCCATTCCTAGCATACTTGGCTCTTTAAGGAAATCATCATCTTCCTCATTATTGTCTTGCTTTGCCACCTCTTCAAATTGAGCATCATTTTGAGAATATTTTACACAACAAGATTCCTTTAATGACTTTTCCTCTTCTTGCTCTCTATATACAACTTTATGCACAAAATTATTATTAGCAAGATAGATAGAATCAAGAGCATCCCATATATTTTTAGCACTAGAGCAATTCTTGATTTTAGCATAAGCATCATCATTTAAACCACTTCTCAATATTTGCATTGCTCTAATGTTCAATGAAAAGCATTTCTTATCATAGTCATTCCAATGTTGTTTTGATTTGCAAGTAAATCCATCAAGCACAATATCCCACAAATTAATATCAATAGATTGCATATAAATTTCTATTCTAGCTTTCCAATAAACGAAATTCGCACCATCAAAGAATGGTGGTTTATTAATTTCAAAACCATTCATTTTGAAAAGCTTGTAATGGTTGCCAAACAAACAAAGATCTTTAACTCCAAGTCAAGTTAAGCTTTTACCAGAGCACGAAGCTCGATACCACTTGTTAGCCATGGCAACCATTACCCAAGAGGGGGGTGAATTGGGTGATGCCTAGTTTTAATGTAACTTTGACAAATTATGCATTTTGAATAACTCAATTAATAAATGCAGCGGAATAAGTCTAATAAATGTACAACTATTGAGGATTACTTAAATACAACTTGGGATATATGATGAACTAAGTGAATAAGCTAGATATCAAGTTGAAACAATCAAAACATCAAGATATACAATAGATAAATATATTCTACCAAATACTGAATTTAAAGAGTGTAGGGAATAGAGAATCAAACTCAAGAATTTATCCTGGTTCAGCCACCAACCACTTGTGGCCTACATCCAGTCCTCAAGCTTAACTTGAGATTTTCTTCACTATCTCCTAGACTTTACGGGTGCTAGAAAAACCTTTGTACATACAAGAGCACTCCTCACACCTTGGGATACCTCACCCTTGTGCTAGAGCCTCCAATTCTTCAAGCTTCACAGGTGCTTGATGACCTTTACAATGAAGAGCACTCACAACACCTTTGGGATACCTCACCCTTTGTGTTTGAGTCTCACTACAAGGGATACCTCACCCTTTTCTCTTTTGAGGGATACCTCACCCTCTTACAATGATTTCAAGGTGAATAGAAAGAATATAAACTCTCTTGAAGAGTAGATATACAACTTGAAGAACAAAGTATAGATGATAGAAAACTCTCTCAAGAGTGGATAATACAAGTTGAAGTTCTATGGGTATCAAGGATTTACACACTTAGCTCAAAACAAAGATTTGGAGAAAAAGATGATGAATTTCGTTTTCAATGTTCAAGGGTAATTTTCAGAATGTTCTTCAACTTGTTTTTGATGCCCAAACACTTTTATTTATAGCCCAATGAGTTTTAGAGCCGTTGGAGGGGTTTAGAAATGTTTTTCTATGAAAATTAGCCGTTTATAGCCGTTAGAAACGTTCCTGGGCACTTTGTAATCGATTACAAGCTTCATGTAATCAATTACAAGCTTTCTGGGCACTTTGTAATCGATTACAAGCTTCATGTAATCAATTACAAGCTTTCTGGGCACTTTGTAATCGATTACATACTACATGTAATCGATTACATGGCTTCTGTCAACGTTGTAATCGATTACATGACTTGTGTAATCGATTACACCATTTCTGGTTTTCAAAACCGACTTTAAAAGGTCATAACTTCTTCATTTCTTATCCAATTAAAGAAAATGACCACTCATTGGAAAGCTCTTTGGGTCTATTTTCATATGAAAGAATTTTAGAACAAAACTCAAAGTATTTTGAAAGATATGATCAAAATAGTAACCAAAGGTCATATTTTCAAAACTCAAACTTTAATTGGTCATAACTTTTTCGTTTCTTATCATTTTAAAGCAAATGACCAGTCATTGGAAACATCTTTGAGTCTATTTTCAAATGAGATAATTTTCAAAGTAAAAATCAAAGTATTTTAAAAGTTATGATCAAAAGAGTAACTAAAGGTCAGTTTTGTAAAACACAAACTTGACTATTTTTCATAGTTTTGAACTATTACCATAACTAGCTTTCCAAAATAGTTTGTTGGGTATTTAAATATTTTAGAAACACTTATAAATATGTTTAAAACTTATTTGAGCTTAATGTGATTCCTTTATACCTTTACACAAGATCTAAGTCCTATAAGCTAAGCTTGAAGAGTCTTGGGACTTGATCTTTGCACTTCCATCAATTCTTGATGTAATCCAAACTTACAAAGAAAATCTTCTCTTCAAAACTTGCAAAAGCTTAGAACATCTTTTCATTTTCATTCTCCTTGAGTTGAGCATAGTTGTGATCTTTTGCTTTCTTGTTGCAATGCTTACTCTTGGTACTTGGACTATCCTACAAAGTATTGCTCACTTAACCAAATATAGTTAGTCCAAATTCATAACTCAATATCTTCATATGCATGATTCATAAATGTATAACTCTAGTTAGTCTAACATGCATACAAGACTTTCATAGACATATCCAATATTAATTCATTTATAATTCATTTATAACTCATATAAAATATTATTAGATATATTATATGATGAATGTTACATATATCTCATTAAACACATTTATGTAACATGGTTAACATTCTTTTATGATGCATTTGTCATTTATTAAGCACAACTATAAAGCATGAGCATCATTCTTTTTGTCTTGTATTTGTCATCATCAAAACTTAACAGATTGAATCATTGGGGCAAACCTATTTCCACAAACAAACCATGGGTGGAAGTTCTGGTGGAGGTTCTACTGGGAACCGGACAGGCCAGAACACGGCGTATCCTTCCAAATGTCTGAAGTGTGGGAAAGACCATCTCACAAGGGACTGTACCATGAAGGGATTCATCTGCTTCAAATGTGGCAAACCTGGCCACGTATCCCGAGACTGCAATCAAACGAAGGCCGAACCTTCAGTGAATGCTGCAAGAGCCAAGAAACCACAGTGGGAGGCGAGTCTACACTATGAGCGGAGCTGAGGCTTCCGAATCTGAAGATTTGATACAGGGGGAAGGTACCATAGAAGGTAATCTTTTAACTGTGCTGTATGACTCTGGGGCAACCCATTCTTTTATATCATATGACTGTGTGCAAAGACTGGGTCTATCTGTGTCGTCTTTACCTTTTAACTTAACTGTTTCTACCCCCACTGATAAACCGATAGTTACTACCAAAGTCTGTTTAAATTGTCTATTAGTTGTTGAAGGTCAAACTTTTTCGATAGATCTGATCTGTTTACCCCTTTCCCAACTAGATATTATCTTAGGGATGGACTGGTTGTCTTCCAACCATGTTCTGTTAGACTATTCCAGAAAGACCATAGTTTTTCCCATAATGGAGGATTCTAGATTTTTTATGGCCAACCGAGTTCAAGCTCTCTTGAAAGAAGGAGCTCACGGATACATGCTACTGTCTTCTTTGAAAGTCGAGGATGAGGTTGATGTGAACACAATTCCAGTGGTGAATGAGTTTCCCGAAGTCTTTCCTGATGATGTACCTGGTTTACCACCGGCTCGAGAGATAGAGTTTGCTATCGACCTAGTACCGGGAGCTGGTCCCGTGTCTATAACACCGTATAGGATGGCACCGACAGAGTTAGCTGAGCTCAAGAAACAGCTAGAAGAGCTTTTTGAAAAACAATTTGTCAGGCCAAGTGTGTCACTATGGGGAGCACCAGTGCTGTTAGTTCACAAGAAGGATGGCACCTCAAGATTATGTGTGGACTATCGACAGCTGAACAAGGTAACGATTAAGAACAAGTATCCACTCCCGAGAATTGATGACTTAATGGACCAACTGAAGGGAGCAGCGGTGTTTTCAAAGATCGATCTACGGTCTGGGTATCATCAGATACGAGTAAAGACGGAGGATATACCCAAGATAGCTTTTCGTACCCGATACGGTCATTACGAATACCTCGTGATGCCGTTTGGTGTGACGAACGCACCAGCTATCTTTATAGACTACATGAACCGAATCTTTCGTCCTTACTTGGACAGATTCATTGTGGTATTCATTGATGACATTCTGGTATACTCTCAAAATCAGGATGACCATGTTGAACACCTCAGTATAGTTCTTCAAATTCTGAAGGAGAAGGAATTGTATGCCAAACTGTTAAAATGTGAGTTCTAGTTGGAAGAAGTTAAGTTTTTGGATCACGTGATCTCGAAGGATGGGATTGCAGTGGATCCATTGAAGGTGGAGGCAGTGCTGCAATGGGAAAGACCAACGTCCATGACGGAGATTCGAAGCTTCGTGGGTTTAGCTGGATATTACCGGAGGTTCATTGAGGGATTCTCCAAGATTGCTGGACCACTTACACAACTCACGAGGAAAAACCAAGCTTTTGAGTGGACCGACAGCTGTGAGCAAAGTTTCCAAGAGTTGAAGAATCGACTGACTACCTCACCGGTGTTAGTGCTACCCGATCCGAATGAGCAGTTTGAAGTGTACTACGATGCTTCATACCAAGGGCTAGGATCTGTACTTATGCAGCATGGAAGAGTGGTGGCTTATGCTTCAAGGCAGTTGCGAGTGCACGAGAAGAATTACCTGACGCACGACTTGGAGTTAGCGACTGTAGTTTTTGCTCTGAAGATATGGAGGCATTTTCTCTACGGAGCAACGTTCAATATTTTCAGTGATCACAAGAGTCTGAAGTATTTGTATGATCAGAAGGAGTTGAACATGAGGCAACGAAGGTGGTTAAAATTCCTGAAGGATTATGATTTCCAACTTCTATATCACCCTAGCAAGGCAAATGTTGTGGCAGATGCTCTAAGTAGGAAGATGATTAGTGTCTCTGCCCTGATGATCAAGGAAAAGGATATGCTAGAGCAGTTTAGAGATGTGTGGTCTTTTGTGGAGTTAGAACCTGGAAAGATTTGCATGAATATGGTTACCATCACAAGTGAGCTACTAGATGACATAAAGGAAAAACAGAAGATTGACAAATTCTTGCAAGAAGTGAGAGAGCAAGTGGAGCGAGGAGATGAAACAGAGTTTGCAGAAGGAACGGATAGAATTCTGAGGTTTCGTGGAAGAATTTGTATTCCCTGTGACAAAGAGCTTAGAGAATACATCATTAACCATGCTCATACAAGCCAGCTGAGTATGCATCCAGGCATAACAAAAATGTACCAAGACTTGAAGAAGTTGTTCTGGTGGCTTGGAATGAAGAGTGACGTCACTAGACATGTATCGACTTATCTAGTTTGTCAAAAAGTTAAGGTGGAACATCAAAGACCAGCGGGTTTGCTGCAACCGTTGTCTATTCTGGAATAGAAGTTGGACAGTATTGCAATGGATTTTGTAGTCGGATTGCCAAGGACAAGAAAAGGTCATGATTCGATTTGGGTAATTGTGGACTGACTCACGAAGTTGGCACACTTTCTCCCGATCGACATAAAATACAAACTGGAGAGATTGACTCAGATCTATATTGGAGAAATTGTTAGGCTACACGGTGTGCCTACGAGTATTGTTTCGGATAGAGATCCGAGATTTACTTCAAATCTCTGGGAGAGTTTGCAAGAAGCGTTGGGGACGAAGCTACGTCTGAGTTCTGCTTATCATCCGCAGACCGACGGTCAATCAGAAAGAACGATCCAATCTTTGGAAGATTTGCTTAGAGCCTGTACCATAGAGCAAATTGGAAGTTGGGATGACATTCTACCTTTGATAGAATTCACCTACAACAACAGTTATCATTCGAGCATAGGAATGGCATCCTATGAGGCTCTGTATGGACGACGATGTCGAACACCTCTGTGTTGGTACCAAGACAGCGAGCGCCTTACTGTTGGACCAGAGATTATACAGCAGACAACTGAGAAGGTTAAGATAATTCAGAAAAAGATGAGAACGGCTCAAAGTCGACAAAAGAGTTATGCAGACCGAAGGAGAAAACCTCTTGAGTTTGAAGAAGGCGAGCATGTATTCCTGAAAGTCACACCTACGACTGGGGTAGGCCGGGCTTTAAAATCTAGAAAACTCACTCCTAAATTCCTCGGACCATACCAAATCATTCGTCGTGTAGGTCCTGTAGCGTACCAAATATCCTTACCTCCTTTCCTTTCAAACATTCATAATGTTTTCCATGTGTCACAACTTCGAAAATACCTTCCTGACCCAAGTCATGTCATAGCACCGGATGCAGTACAATTAAAAGAAAACTTAACTTATGAGACGTCTCCTGTAAGAATCGAGGATAGGAAGATAAAGCAATTAAGAGGCAAGGAGATCGCATTGGTGAAAGTGATCTGGAACGAGGTGACAGGAGATGCAACTTGGGAGCTGGAAGATAAGATGAAGGAGCAACACCCACAGTTATTCTAAGATATGCAAATTTCGAGGACGAAATTCCTTTTTAGAAGGGGAGTGTTGTAACATCCCAAAAATTCTTTATTTCATTATAAATGATCATTTTATAATATTTATGATTGTTAGGAATTTTTGTGGATTTTTTTGGAAATGATGAATATTTTAATATATTTTTTGTTTTACGTGTACACTGAGCGGAGCCGGGGAAACTAGAATATTTTCCCTGAGGCTGGTAAACTTTGAACTGTCAACATGTCAACGGGGGATCTTACTAAACCCGAGGCCGGGCACAGTTTGCGAGATTTGCATTTCTCAAGGTTTTATCTGTTAAATAAAATTGCGGTATCATAAAATTATCTGATGAATAATAAAATATTATTTTCATCAATTGTAAATTTTATTCACTGAGAAAATAATTCCACAGTGTAATTAATCATCTGTCAGATGTATTTAATTTGGAGACAAGCTTACTATGTACTTTATCGAGGAGCGCGCGAAGCTTCTCAAGGAAGCTTCCTCCAACCATTATTTTTATCATTTCTCTCTCCTCCCAATTTGTGCAGCACGTTTGAATTAAGGGGGTCTAATTCATTTTCTTTTTCTCACATTTCCCCTCCTCCCTGTACGCAGCTCACTATTCACTCATCTTTCTCTCTTCTCTTTCACCCCACAGCAGCAACACCGTCCACCCACACCTCCATTTTGTTCTTCAAACCGTCACAATCTTAGCACCATTTCGTGTTTGGAGGACCACCATCATTGAGGAAACCATCTAAAAAAGTTCTGCCATTTTCTCCATCTCCATTCTCTTACGTCTTTGAAGCTTAAAGGTTGGAGATTTAAGGTAAAGCTCTTAGCTTTTTCTCCCTCTCTTCTCTTTTTCGTAACCCATTGTCATTTTGATGACAATGGGTATCCATTTCAATATTAGGATTCTGATTCTTGTAAGTTTAAATGTTTAAGGATTTCCTGGAAGCTGAAAACGAAATCCTGACCAAAAAGGAGCCACCTTTCTTTGTGCTTCTCCAAGGTAAGAGGAAGACACTCCTCCTCAACCTCTTTAAGCATTTAGGGACGTTGTTTGTGATTGGTGCTGAGAGTCATCTTTGTTTACATGCTGTTGGTGATGTATATATGCTATTTGATTGTTTGTGTGTTTTGATATATATCTGGATGTATTGGAACATGTAATATGGAAGGGAATGAGTTCCGATTGGTTCTCGGATGGTCACGGTGTTGAGCCCAGAAATTTGGAAATTTCATGTGAAAACTAGTAACAGTATGAACTCCTGGCCAAACCCGTCGAATTTGATGTCTTGATCACTTACTAAAGTTAAAATCCGTCGAGTATGAACTCCTGGCCAAACCCGTCGAATTTGATGCCTTGATCACTTAGTAAAGTTAAAATCCGTCGAGTATGAACTCCTGGCCAAACCCGTCGAATTTGATGTCTTGATCACTTACTAAAGTTAAAATCCGTCGAGTATGAACTCCTGGCCAAACCCGTCGAATTTGATGCCTTGATCACTTAGTAAAGTTAAAATCCGTCGAGTAAAGTTAAAACTAGTAA
This sequence comes from Ormosia semicastrata, assembly GCA_029884595.1. NCBI lineage: Eukaryota > Viridiplantae > Streptophyta > Magnoliopsida > Fabales > Fabaceae > Ormosia > Ormosia semicastrata. Next base: position 33,758,969 of record JAQQTO010000047.1, on the reverse strand, counting down.
CAGTATGAACTCCTGGCCAAACCCGTCGAATTTGATGTCTTGATCACTTACTAAAGTTAAAATCCGTCGAGTATGAACTCCTGGCCAAACCCGTCGAATTTGATGCCTTGATCACTTAGTAAAGTTAAAATCCGTCGAGTATGAACTCCTGGCCAAACCCGTCGAATTTGATGTCTTGATCACTTAGTAAAGTTAAAATCCGTCGAGTATGAACCCCTG